>OY829540.1:39373957-41947957 GCA_963691705.1 Viola odorata | reverse complement strand
AAACAAAAGGTTGTCAAAAACTTGAAATTGATTTGGCTCAATGAGTTCACTCAACTCATTCTCACGGGTGTGGTTGCACTCACTCTCATTGGCATGCTTGCTATTTTCATGCCGTGTATTTTCCTCGTCACTCTCCTTCTCATTTCTCTCGCACTCTCTTTTCTTGTCTCTCACTCTCTTTTTTTTCTCTTTTTCAACCTTACATTTTTCACTCTTCCTTGCAGCAATAGCTTGAAGTTTAACCATATTCATTTCAATCAATTCCAAAATGTCAATCATCGAACGTGGTTCAAAAGATTGAGATGGAGTGGGTTGTTGTTGTTGTTGTTGTTGTTGTGTGATTTAAGCAGGTTGGACTACTTTCGATGTAGACTCAGGTGTAGTAGCGAAAGAAGAGTTTCGTTCACTTGGGCAGCCTTGGTGAGGTCGAACCCTTGGAGGAGGAGGAGGAACTCGGCTTTGCGCTCCATCTTGTTTAGTTCGGACTTGTACACTTGAGGACAAGATGTGTCGTCTAGGTTCGGGACCATGGCCAAGGCTTTGGTTTACAGTGGAACACATGCCATAGCTTGAGACACGAAGACTTGGAGAATCTTCGTAGTATGCATCCTCACTACAACTTGAACTTAAGCCACGACTAAAGACATGAGGACTTGGAGGATCTTTATGGTCTTCATTCTCGCTACAAGTTGCTTCACTTTCTTCTTGGTACTCATCCGTACTATCAATGTTATGCTCGTTGCCGCTTTCACCACACGATTCATAGCTCTCATCACCATCGGAATGGCAGCTAGCATCACCATATGATTCATAACCACTATCATCATTGCATTGAGAGGTATCATCGTCATAGTACTCTCCTTGGTCACAAGACTCACAATCACTATCTTGCGACATTGTTCCTGGAAAATTGAACAAACTATATATATATATATATATATATATATATATATGTATAGATGTTAGTAAATAATCTCTCCCTCACACTAAACACTCGTGTTTAGGTTACTCAAAAATACGTGCTCACAAACACTCAACTTTGCGTTCTCCGTGTACCTGCACACTTAAACAAGGGTTAGAAAAAAAATCGCTCCCTCACGTGTTTAACATTCATGTTTAATCACTCACAAAAGATAGTCTCACAAATCGCTCAATACATCCACATACAAACCTTGCTCACAACACAACTCCTTGTCGCAAACAAACTTGTGACTTAGGCCAAGCGTTTCGTTCACAACTACCTTCACAAAATGGTCAAGAGATTAGAACAAGAGTAGGAAAGATTAAACTCAGCAAAAGACTCAAGAAGACTGCTAAGACTCAAGGGAAAGCTAAAGAAAATTTTCAGAAATCCAAGGAAATTCAAAATTTTAATTTTGGGGGAATTGTTTTTTGAATTTCCGTTGGAAGGGAGGAGGGCTGGAAAAATTTGGTTTAAATGAGTAAAAGACTCAAGGAAAGACTCAGAAATTTATTGAAAAATACTTGAAAGTTTAGGACTTAAGATAACTTAAGTTTAGGACTCAAAAGGGTTTAAAACTCAAGCTTAGGATTTTAATAGTTTAGGACTTGAGTTTAGGACTTGGTTTAAGACTCAAATAAGATGAAAAGGACAGTTGGGCACAAGAAAAGGAAGAAGACGTGCTAGAGTTTGGGAAGGTGGGCTCATTTGGTTAGGAATGTTCAATTATAGTTAGGAAAGTTGGTTCCTTTGGTCAAATTGTCAAGGATTTAGGGTGTAGGTGTAGGCATGTGGAGTGGGTAAGGTTCTTTGACCCTTGATGACCGGCCAAGCTTGAGAAATAATTAATTAATTGACAAACACTTGACTAAAACTTTTGTAGGATTATTTTGGATCAAAACTCTAAGTTGCCAAGAACATTAAGAACACAAGATGAACACCACAATCACACCCAAATGATTTTTTTTGAATTTTTCTGAATTTTAACTTTGCCAAAGTGATCACAACCAACAATCAAAAGCCCACTTGAAATAAGTTTGGAGAAAGACGCATAAAACTCAAGATTTTCAAGAAAGAAAGGTTCGAACTTTTTGACGAAAACTAGAAAAATTCGCTAGGCGCCCAAGAGCTCCGCTACCACTTGATGTGATCCTGCCTAGGGTTAGTAAGCCGGATAACATATGGAGCTTATTGAGGACTTAGCCAAGCGAATTACCTAGGGAAATCATGACCACAAGGAACGAAAGACCAAGATAGGAATGGACAGCGGAGAAAGAAACATGAAAGAGCGATGGAAAGGAATGAAGTTACCGGGAATTAGAAGACGGATGGAAGGGATGGAGATGAGCACAGCACGAAGTAGCGAACAATCACACACGGCTTGCTTGATCAAGATATACGCCGAGGGCCAAGATTGAGACTCGGTTCTATAGATGATCAAATAAAATGAACATGTATTTCATTCAAACAAAAGTCGTCACAACCATTACAAACTTCGATTTCCCGGAGAGTGATTGGGAGGAGTAATCTCAAACTCAACGATTTCACCCAAGGAATTCAAGTGGAGAGCCCAAGGCTTAGTTGATAAGAGAAGGAGTAATCTCACTTTACTAATATCACACAAAGTCTAAGCTCTCTAAGAAAAGAAAGAGTTAAGCTATTTATAGTTATTACAAAAAATGGCTGGAAAGCCCTTAAAAATATTGTTTTGCGCGAGCTGACGATTTCTGGGTGTAATTACTTCGTGTCTAGGCGTAATTACGTCGTGCCTACTACGAAATGAACCAAAACCTTCTGTTTTGGGCGTGATCACGTCATGTCTGAGCGTGATTGCACCGAGGCTGCTTCCAACACCCCAAAACCTTCTGTTTTGGGCGTAATTACGTCGTGTCTGGGCGTAATCACGCCGAGCCTGCGTGCCAAAATATTTATTCGAATATCTCTCAATCTACTCGTCCAATTAGGCTGAAATTTGGACACAAACGAGCTGACATCTTGAAGATTATGAAACAGGGTCGATCGCAAGCATTTGACCTCATTACGACCGAGTTGTTATCAGTGCAAGTGTTGGTTGTGTCTGTGTGTAGGACATTTGCATGCGCAAATGTAGCAAGGTGCGTGCGAGGGATCGCATCACTGAAGGTGGGCGTGGACATATCAGACGGCGTAATGACGCCCTTCCCATGCAGCCTAACTCCTTGGGCATGATTTACACTCATCTGCAAGGCTCGGCTACTCGTGACGCAACATGTCAAGTTGTTCTATTTTGAAGGGGGTCGTGATCACATCACTAAGGGAACAAATTTAATATGATAAGAAATAATATCCAAATAAAATCAGTGAATCCAATAAAACAACACTGATGAAGTGTTAAAATTACTATACAATTCAATGCATCAAAAGTCAGTGGCATCATATGAATCTAAATCTGCCACAATATTCCATAACAAGAAATATGTTCATCACCACCATTGTATTTCCTGCATAGAATATTCAAAAAATACACCAAAAAGAAACTTGGGCTTCACAAAAGGTTAGTGTGTATATCTAACATCATATATTTCATGTGTCAGACTTCATCCCCTTCTAAAACCTACAACTAACAAGCATTTGAAGCTGTATAAGTACAAATACATTTAGAACCCAACATATAAAGTGCAAATATGAGCAGCGATACTAGCGTATTTAAAAAAAAAAAAAAAACCTTTAAATAAAAAGCAAGTCATTTTAATCTCATTCTGAAGACAGAAGGAGATTGATAACTTGAGAACCAATTACGAACATGTGGAGGCTTTGTATGGCAAAACAATGTTTATAAAATGTTTATTTCATGTTTCTCTATTCAAATAAGATTAGTTCAGCAGATGTGCAATTATAAAATCAAGTTAGTTAAATTATTGACACAGACCATAATTATTGGGAGTGTGTTTACTAACTCATGAACCTATAACACATCATTATCCTAGTTAGGCAAGCAATTGCATATTAACTGAGACATTGAGAAAAAAATAAGCAAGTTCCACACCCGATCATCATCAAAAGGCCCCTGGGTTTCATAATCTGAATGCACCAAACTTGCGGTACCTCGCTTCATCAATAAATGAATCATCTTCTCCATTTTTTCGGGTAATCGTGGAAAAGCCACATGTACTATTGCGAAAAACAGAAACCTCACCTGTTTTCTAAATTTTTTATTCAACCTACCCTGAACTTTGGGTCAACTGAAAAACAAGTCAATCTGTTAGTCAACGCTCCGTTTACGTTACTTTTCTGTTAGTTGACCATTGACTTTGATTAAAAAATTCAGAAAAATTGTAAAAAATCCATAAAAAATCTTAAAAAATCCAAAACAAATGTAGAAAATCTGAAACAATTTGTAAATATTCCCAAAAAAATGTAAACATTCTAAAAAAATTAATTAACCTAAAAATCTAGAAAAAAATGTAAAAAGTTCAAAAAAATTAATTAATCTAAAAATTCAGAAAAAATGTAACAATTCTAAAAAAATAATAATCTAAAAATCTAGAAAAAAATGTAACAAATCCAAAAAAATTGTAAAAAATCCAAAAAAAATTAATTAATCTAAAAATCCAGAAAAAAAGTAAAAAATTCCAAAAATAAAATATTTTTATTTTTTAAAAAAATCATATCCTATTTTTAGAAATTAAAATTATATATTTTGTGTCTTATATTTATTATGGTAATATGTATTGTTCTCGTCTCTTAAATTAATTTATAGACGTGTAATTTGACTTGTTTAAATAATTACGTAAAATTAGACCTAAAAGTACTTAATTACGGAAATATAAGTTAGTTATGGGTTCTGCAACTCAAACATCCGTAATTAACTTAAATTTATGTAATTACGTAGTTTAAGTTAGTTTACGTGAATTTTAGTTCTATGTTATGTAATTTAAAAGTTCCATTTATGGAAGTACTCATAATTCGTAACGATAGATTTAAATTTAGGTAAAGCTACTTAAATTACGTAAATTTAAGTTAATTAGGGATGCTTCAGTTGCATAACCCGTAACTAACTTAGATTTCCATAACTAAGTAATTTAAGTACCTTTACGTAAATTTTAGTTCCGCGTTACGTAATTATGAACATCCATTTACGAAAGTACTCATAATCCGTAACAATGGATTTAAATTTACATAAAGCTACTTAAATTACGTAATTACGCAAATTTAAGTTAATTATGGATACTTGAGTTGCACAGCCTGTAACTAACTTAGATTTTCATAATTACGTCATTTAAGTAGATTTACATAATTTTTAGTTACGTGTTACATAATTATGAAGTTCCATTTATGAAAGTACTCATAATTCGTAACGATGGACTTAAATTTACGTAAAGCTACTTAAAGTACGTAATTACATAAATTTAAGTTAATTACAGATGCTTGAGTTGCAGACCCCGTAACTAACTTAGATTTTCGTAATTACTTACTTTTAGGTCTTACTTTACCTAAAGCCTCTAAATGACTACTTTTGTCTCTATATGCAAAAAGAAAATTATTAATTTACCCCCTAAATGATTATTGTAGTTCTCATGTTCGGAAAAAATAAATGTCCAATTAAAACCCCTACATGATTAATTTAATCTCTATATTCGTAAAACATGTCAATTAAACCCATTTCATAATTGGTTTGGTGATCGTTTTTGTAAAAACAATTGTTGACGAAACTCTTTTTCGTAAAGGATTTCCAATTAAACCTCTACTTGATTAATTTAGTCTCGTGTTCATAAAAAAATACTAACTTAACCCCTTAATGATTATTTAGTTCCTATCTTCCTAAAAATCTTACAATAAAACCTCTTTATGATTAGTTTAGTCCTCGTGTTCGTAAAAAATATCCAACTAAAAGACCTGCATTATTAATTTAAAAAACCTTATTCATAAAAAAATGTCAAATAAACCACATCATAATTAATTTAGTGTTCATGTTTGTAAATAAATTCTTAATGAAACTCGAGCCCTCAACTATATCATACGTGCAGTGCCTGGCTGGATTGAAGTTATAAAAAAAATTAGACTTTTCCACCTTTAAAGTGATAAGAAATTGATTGTGTGCACATAAAGTGATAAGAAATTGATTGCATCTATAATATATAATATATATGAAAGCTAAAAGTTAGAGAATGTATCTTTGTGGTAATGTCGTGTCATCATTTAGACAATCTCACTTGATGCCACATAAGCTTCCATCTTGTCCTTTCAATAATTATTAATATGCGATTAATGTTATAATTATTGATTGAATTACTAGAATGACTAGAATTATTAATATATTTTGGATTGTAAATGACTATAATTTAAATATTTTAATATGTTAAGTTAGAATGTAAAAATTTAATTAAAAAGTTACTATAAAAAATATCAAATCAAGTAAATAGAAAAAGGAAAAAGAAAACATACGATAAAATAAAAAAATAAAATAAAAATAAAAATATCGGAGAAAATATATATTACTTTTAAAGTCATGGTACAAGAAAAGAAATCTATATTTATTTTTTCAAAGTATAATACATATGCTTAGTGATATTTAAAGGGTTAGATGATGATTTTTTTAATAATTGAAGTCAATAAAAATGAGAGAAAAATATACATTAGTGCTAAAGTCATGATGCAAGAACAATGTCTTTAAAAAATAAATGAATAGGCATACAAATGGTTAAAAATATTTAAAAGATTAAATAACTATTTTTTTATAATTGAGGTAATGCAATATATTTTAATATAGTATAACCATGTGAATAAATAAAAGAGAAAAGAGAAAGTGAAAAAAGAAAAAAAAATGATAGAAAAATAGATAATAAACGAATGAAAAAATTAAAGAATAAAATGACGAAAAGTGGTTCACGCTATATTGTGAGAATTTATTTATTTTAAACCACAAAATATATATTACCGCTAAATTTATATTGCAAAAAAATGTAATAAGCAATACTGTTTAAGGAGTTAGAGTAATTTGTACGAGTTAAAAATATATAGTAATGGTAAATTCATGTTAGTGGACAGGACCGTCCTATAGGAGCAGACCAAGAGCATGTATTAGTGACCAAGATAACTAAAGAAGCAGAGATTGTTGAACTTCAGATACTAGAAGAAAATGTGGGTTGGTTAGCTAGGAGTGCAGTGGGGGTTTTGAGACGTGTGGAGGACATACCAGAAATACAAGAATTGGTACTAGAGGCGGGTTGGATTTGTGAGACGAGAGTGATGGGTAGAGGGTTGGTATTGCTGGAATTCGACAAGGAAAAAGAATATGAGGCAGCGATGGCAGCAACTATCCAAGATATTGGAGAGATTTTCTCTAAAGTTATTCCATGGAATGAGAGCATTCAAGATAGTGGCCGCTTGTGTTGGGTTCAATGCACGAGAATTCCAATACAAACTTAGGGTAATTCTACCTTTGAGTCACTAAGTAGGAAGCTAGGAGGATTGGTAGTGGTAGATGAAAATAAAACCTCGCGAAAAAGGTTAGATGTGGCCCGATTCCTAATCTCGACTTCGTGCCCTAAAATTGATAAAGAGTTTTGTGTTAGGTTGGATGGAAGCTTGTACACTGTTCATTATTTTGAGGAACCAATGCAGGGTGCTATTTCTTATCTTGATTGGATGATAGGAGTAGACATGAAGGAGGACGAATGGGCTGAGGAGGAAGAACAGGAGGACGAGGAGGAGAGGGAAGCAGCAACATATAGTGAAGAGGCGGTTGGTTAAGTAGAGGTACCAGCGGATAAGGAACACCGTGGAGAGGAGCTCATGTCTGCAACACAGGGACAAGCTCTATCTGAATCTATAGGTGGATTAGCATTGATTGGTGAACAACATCACTCGTTAATTACATGGAGACGGAAAATGGGTAAGATTAAGAAATTTGTAGGCAGTACAGGAAGTTTGGAAATCGCTAATTTAGGAGTAGTATCTACGTCTGCATTAGCTCGAGTAGAGGATGAAGACATCAGCAATATGAACCGTTTGTTTGATGCTACGATGTTGGAGGGAGACATTTAGGAGTTGGGACGCTCTTTGGCCCTAACTGAACATGCTAATGAGGAGGCTGTGAGAGCCTTTGATAGAGAGCGATTTGAGGGAGAGGTGGGAAACTTTAAGTCTTGAAGGGGTTGGTGATCGAGTGCTACGAATCAAAATGATTAGACTTTTTTTGTGGAATTGTAGGAGTCTTTTATCGATGGTAAAGCATAGATTTGTTAAGCGGTGTATTCAGCGGGAGAAGCTAGATGTATGTTTTCTTCAGGAAACCAAACGTTTTTCTGTTGATGAGTATTTTATCAGCTCACTGTGGAAGAGCATAGATGTGAAATGGTTGTGTGCTCCAGGTCAGGCGGGTTGATTGCTCTGTGGGACTCTGAGATCCTTGAGGTTAATAGGACAGAAATCGGAGAACGCTTCATTTGGCTTGAAGGTCGGTTAATTGAATCTAATTTCTGTTGTGTTATTCTTAATATTTATGCGAATATAGAATTCAGCACAGGGCTTAGTTGTGGAACCAGTTAGCAGTTCTAATTATGAACTGTAATGTTCTGGCGGGAGATTTTAATGAAGTTCTTACCCCATCGGAGCGTCTTAATGGGGGAGAATATACAAGGGGGATGGATGACTACCAGAATTGGGTGGATTCGTGTGGGCTACAGGATTTTCCATTGACGGGGGAGACGCTTTACTTGGGCTAATGCCATTAGCAGGAGCAGAATTGATCGGATATTTATTCACCCTGAATGGCTCGTTCATTTTCCTGAGCTGAAGCTCACAACGCTGGGTAGGAATAATTCCGATCATGTACCTTTATTGCTGAGTAATGATAATGTTGATTGGGGGCCGAAGCCTTTTAGGGATCTCACAGCGTGGTGGGAAGTTGTCGGGTTTAAAGAGACGGTTTCTAGCTTTTGGTGCGAAGCTGGGAGGAAATATCCGGGCCAACATCAGGTGATAAGGAAACTCCTGTGGTTGAATGATAAACTACGGGTTTGGAACTGAGAGGTTTTTGGAAAGATAAGGTACGTTTACAAGAGTTGCAGGACAAATCTGAAAATATGGACAGGTTAGCAAATGAGAGAATTCTAACTCCTACGGAACAACTAGAGAAAGCGAATGTTCACGCTGCATTGTGGGAGCAGTAGGGGCGTACGTATCACTTCTGGCACCAGAAAGCTTGGGTAAAATGGTGCTCTC
This sequence comes from Viola odorata, assembly GCA_963691705.1. Lineage (NCBI taxonomy): Eukaryota > Viridiplantae > Streptophyta > Magnoliopsida > Malpighiales > Violaceae > Viola > Viola odorata. The sequence continues at coordinate 41,938,791 of OY829540.1, read as the reverse complement.
AAGGTGACCGAAACATGAAGTATTTTCACCAAATGGCGAAAGTTGCTTGCAGATGAAATAGTATCTCGGCGATAGTTACTAATAATGGTAGATTATCAAATCCTAGCGATATCAAGGTAGCTGCGATTGGGTATTTCTCTAATTTCTTTAAGGCAGTTAGCTAGGACAGATCAAGGATGCAGGACTTAGGATTTGCTAGGTTGGATGCAGACGAGGTGGAACCTCTTGATAAAGTGGTCTCGGAAGTGGATTTTTGGGAAGCAGTAAAGAGTTGCAGTGGAGACAAATCCCCAGGTCCGGATGGTTTGTCCATGCGGTTCATACAGAACGCCTAGGAGTTTATAGGAGTAGATTTTTGTCGGATGGTGGGAGGGTTCTTCAACATGGGCAAATTTCCACATGGTGCGAACTCCTCTTTTCTTACTCTTATTCCGAAAGTGCCATCAGTGAAAAGGTTCAGTGAGTTTCGTCCTATCAGCCTTGTGTCGCACCCCCTTTTCGATTTTACGCGAATAGGTTCGGGACGGATATGGAGCATAGATAGATGCCTCGCATAATGCAATGAAGTCGCCACCCTATTTATTTTCTAGGTTTAGGGAACCTAATCATCATGGCATAAAATAAAAAAACTAAGGCACAAAGGTCTAAACCAAAGAACAACGGTTCGAGGTTGTATTATAGACTCGGGAAGGTGTTAGGCACCCGAGTCACATCCTTAAAAAAGGTTACCGGTAAAAAGGTATTCGGAAGGGACAATAAAAAAATACATAAGTTAGCCCTCATAGGAAACGTCACTTTAGTATTCTTAGGGTCGGGACAACTTCGGAACAAGTCGGGTTAACTTCGGGACAAGTATTTCTTCAACGGAATGGTTACCATTTTTTACTAAAGTGAGCGATCTGTTATTATCATCGGGCCATGCATGATTAATTAATTACTACGTGATCCTATTATGGATAAGAACTAGCACAATACCAATTTAATGAATGCAAATAACCGTGTGGGATCGGAGCCACCATGCTCATATATCAATGCAAACATAACAATTAATTTCATGGCATAAAAGCAAGTGATTTAAACACGTATACATGTGCGTTGATTTTATTTTGTTAACAATTCTAAATGTCATGCATACGATTATGATATGAGTTTTCAACATTTCTAAATAGCATGCATACGAATAATATTTGCGAAAAAATATTGAATAAATAAAAGAGACTAGAAGGGCGTACTTGCGAGCGAAGACTTAAAGATTATCTACAAATTGAGAGTGTTAGTGATAGTTCGAAAAATAATAAATAATAAAAGCGCATACAACATTTATTTAGTTTATAACAAGCAAGCGATTAACTAAATAAAACATGGCATAATTAATAAATAATTTATTTATGACATGCAAGCATACGAGAAATTTTACGGTAATTTAAACACGGCATAAACAAATCGTCATCATGTGAGCATACGAATATTTCATACGATTTAAACATAGCATAATTGTAAAAAAAAGCATACGAATAATTAATTAAATACGACATACAAGTTATTAATTAAATATGGCATACGAGCATATTGTTAAATAAACACGAAAATAAAATGACTCGAACAATTGACGAAACTTCAATAGGTTGGGCCCATCATGCTAAAATTAATTAAAAATGGGGAAAATGGGCTTGACCAAGCCAAGGCCCATCTGTCGTTTAAAAGGAGAAGGACGGGCTTAAGCCTGTCACATTTCCCTCTCCTCTTCCCGCGCAAAACAGCCCAACTCCTCTTCATCTCCTTCCTTGTGTCGCCGGCGCTATGGTCGGCGACCAAGGAAGAACCAGTCCGGCCAAAATGGCTGAATTGGACCCAACAATAGCCCCGAAAATTTCCCACACCCCACAGTGACAAAACCCAGCAAAAACAGTGAACAAATAACAAGGAATTTAAGACGAAAAAAAGCTTGCGTTTTTGGCATGAAAATGAACAATTAATTTCAACGAAATGTCAAGCAAATGATCCGATTAAAAGCAGGCGAGTTGAGTTAATATTGTGCAGCAATTCATGGCATTAAAACAAGCAAGCAACTGGCAAACGAAAGAAAGAAAGAAAATTAACGAAAATAGTCCAGTTAATAAAACGAAAGCAATTTAAATGAAAGCCTTTAAATTAAACCTTGGTTGCTGCTTGTGAGGAAATGAGTGTGTGAATTCGTGGTCTTTTAAGTGTGAGGAGCAAGGCTATTTTTAGGCAAGGCAGCCGCGAGGTATGTGGTGAAACGGGTGCGCGTGGGCGTGGGTGCGAGCTTCAACGGCGAGTGGCTTGGGCAGTCCGGAGTGGTGAGCAAGTTTTGTGTTTTGTGGATGGGAAGAAATGGAAGCTTTCGTCGATGGGAAAGGAAGCGACGGGGCATGTGCAAAACTTTAGTTTTTGCATTGAAGGCTCGCGGACAAGGGAAAGATGATGATGAAAATGAATTAAATGGTGATGGAACGGGTTGAAAAAAAATGGTGAGTCGTTGATCTTACATAAAGAGGAGTCAACATGATGATCAACGGTTGAGATGGATGTTGCAATTTTATGCATTAATGCATATTAATTGTGGCACGAACGGGACATTTTCGGTTCGAGCTACAGACTCACTTGAACTGAAAATAAATTCAAACCGAAAGGACTAATAGGTGCAGAAAAATAAGACGAAATAAATAGTATACAGCGAATAAATAGAAAGTTCTATTTAACACATTTATTTTCTCGTTTGAAAATGTCAAAAGTTTAGATGCAAAATAAATATCTTTACGACAAAAATTGAATGAAACCAAACTAGATGACGCGAAAGAGAAAAATAGTATTTAATTAGCAACTAAAGAGATAACGCGCTTGATCTATGGTCCGAGAAAGTTTACTCGGGACCGATAGAAGTTCGCGTGAAAAGACAGTCAAAAATACGAAAAAACTAAAAAGACACTAAATGACACGGAATATTAAACAAACTAGCCTAGGACCAAGAATCGACATAAATGTGACCTAGATGAGTTATTAAATGTGATAAGCGTAAAAATACGTAAATATGACTAGAAAAAATCAAAATCGGGTAGGAACACCTTATAAGCAGTTATTACAATGTTATCTCTAAAGTCCTAGCGAACCACCTAGGATCTGTGATCTCATCTATGGTGAGTGATGTCTAGCATGGATTTTTAAAAGGGAGCCAGACAATGGATTGCGTCATGACAGCAAATGAGGTTGTTCATCATCTAAAGGTAACACAACAATAGGGCTTTTTATTCAAACTTGATTTTAAGAAAGCTTACTATTCGATAGAATGGATCTACTTAGATGACATTATTCAGTCAAAAGTGGCGGGGTTGGGTCTGGCAATGCTTGAGTACGGCTAAGGTCTCTATTTTAATAAATGGATCTCCGATAGCAAAGTTTGGGGTCGGGCGTTGCCTGAGACAAGGGTGCTCTATGTCTCCGTTCTTGTTCAATATTGCAGCGGAGGGATTACATCAGTTATTTCTCAAGGCGAAAGGACATGGGCTTATAAGGGGAATTGGCAATGAAGCAGCATGGTGGAATATTACACACCTTCAATTTGCGGATGATACCATGGTGTTTGTTAACAATGAGGAGACAGAGATACAGTGTGTGAAAGGGGTTTTGCGGTGGTTTGATGCTTTCTCGGGATTGAAAGTTAACTACCATAAAAGCTCCCTGGTTGGGATTAATGTTTTCCGGCAGTCAGGAGAGACGGTAGCTCGTCGAGCAGGCTGTAAATTCGAAGCCTTGCCATTCAGTTACTTAGGGTCCTATATTGGGCTTAACCCAAAGAGAATTTCCAGCTGGAATTTCTTGATTCAGGCTATGAGGAAGAGGTTGGCAACATGGAAAGGCTCACTGCTATCGGTGGGAGGGAGGGTGACACTCATCAAGTCTGTGTTGGCTAGCATTCTTGTGTATAACATGTCTATATTCCACATGCCTAAGAGTATAGTCCGACAATGCGAGGGAATTATGAGAAGGTTCCTCTGGAGTAGAGATGAGCAGAATAGAGGTTTAGCTAAGGTTAAGTGGGAGGTTGCGGTTCGGCCGACAGATCTTGGTGGCCTAGGTATCGGCAGTTTGCAAACCCGTAATGAGGCGCTTCTGATGAAATGGGTCTGGGGGTTGTTGTCAGGGGAAAAGAAATTGTGGGCTGAGATGATCCAAAAATAGTATAATTTCAGTACTGTGGAGGATTTCTAGCTCAGGGATAGAAGCAATTTCTCACAGATTTAGGGTGACATCATCCGAGCAAATGGTCGAACTAGTTCTCTCTTCGGATTTTGGACCTCAAATATAAGATTAAAGCTAGGAAGCGGAAATAATACAAAATTTTGGTGGGATTTATGGGCTTCCCGGGTTCCCCTTGCTCTTCAATATCCCCGCCTGTACTCTGTATCTCGTAACCAACTTGGTATTGTCTCTGGATTTGGGGAATGGCAGGGAGAGTATTGGGCTTGGAAGTGGGAGTGGAGACGAGAGCTATTTGAATGGGAGGTTGATGAAGTGAGTAACCTTAAAGATCTGCTTCCAAATCCTAGTTTGGGGGATAACGGAGACGTCACGTCATGGAACCTAGAGGCTACGGGTAGATTCTCAGTTCAGTCGTTCAGCAGGGGGGTTGAGGTACATCGTCATGGGGAGATGAGGAACATCGCTTTGGCCTCGTGTTGGAGCCGTTTGGTTCCACATCGTGTCGAATTCTTTATTTGGCTTGCTCTGCAGGATCGCATCGTTTTAAAACAGTTCCTTCGACAATGTAACATGCTGCTTCCGAAAGTTAGCAATTGCCCATTATACGCTGAAGAGGAGGAAAGTTCCTCACACCTCTTACTCCATTGTCGACACATAAAACCTATTTGGGATCACATCATGCGCTGGGCGGACATTGTATGGGTGCCACCGAGAACCGTGTCGAATTTATGGCAATGTTGGAGCGGGTTGGATACTTCCACTAACACCCAGGTACAAGAGATGTGGATAATGATGTTGTCTGCGGTGCTTTGGACAATTTAGATTCAGTGTAATAAAGTGATTTTTCAGCAAGAGGCCTTCAACGCGTTCCGCACCTTAAACCTGATTTTTTCTTATTGGCAAAATTGGCTGAAAAGCAGAGACCCATTGTTCCCCTACAATTCGGTTCAGATGATGATATCCACTTCATGGTTACATTCGTGGGGAGAGATGACTTAGTTAATTATCTAGCATCTTTCAGATTTATCACGCTGGCTTAGTTTTTGCTTCTATCACACTCTAGCTTGTATCTTGGTCCTCCTGAAACTTCTTGTCATATTATCATGACATCTTTTCTAATATAATTTTCCACTGCTTATTAAAAAAATAAATGTTGCAGGAATAATTTGTACATTTAAAAAAAATATAGTTAAATAAATGGTAATTAATATATAAAAGGTTAGATATTTAATTATTCCAATTTAGGTTATGTAATATTTTTTAATATATCTTAGTTATATGTATAAATAATAATAGGTAATAGAGTAAGATAGAGTGGATAATTAAATAATTAGGAAAAGAAAATTATAATAGATGAGATAACTCACACAATTCATGTAATTGATCTAAGTGATAATTGGTTTTATCTAATTATAAAAAAAATATAAATTTAGTAATTATAATTAGAAAAATAAAATTTAACTTGATTCGTAAACACACTAAACTCATTTGTAAATTAAAGCACAATAAAATGAAAAACAAAACTTGTGATAATCTGCGCAAAGCACGGTCAATACCTTGTCTATATCTATCTATCTATTATATATGTAAAGTTTATTTATACAAAACCAAAGTTAATTTATATTGGCACATGATATATTGATAGTTAATATAGAATTGACACATAGTGTAGAGCCCCAAATCATGTGTTAGAGTAAATATAGTATTAAATACCGAAGTCGCAAGGTTTCATAATATCACGTAATGATTTAAATTAATTATTTTTTAGACTATAAATCTCAATTGTTATTCGAAAATTAAAATTTAAAATTTTAGAATAAGTTTACGATAGATAAATTCTTTGCGTTGAAGATAATTAAATTCTTTTCATCAATGATATTATTCATTTTTTCTGGACGATAATTAAATCCTTTGCGTTGAACACGTATTCTAGGAAGTACTGTTTTCGCCTTTTGTATTTTGGGATGCACAACGATAGTATGGTCCATATAAAAGATCTACATACATTATATGAATACCATTAATTTTTAGTTTTTTTCTGACACTAAAAACGAAAAACCATAGCGGTAAAAAAAAATCAATACCTCGAGCAGTAATATGCAACCAGTTAGAGGTGTCAATTCGAGTCTACGAGTCTGGACCCGGTGATGCGAATCCACGCATCCAGGTGCCTTTACCGCCAGCTGGCCCAATGACTCGAGCCATGGCTCAAAAGCTTCAAGACCGATTGTCATCTCTCATTCACAAAGAGTTGGAATCTGAGATGACAAGTGAGAAAGCTACACTGAGAGAGAAGACAACAAGAGTGGTGAATCTTCTCACTTTCGGCTTGACCGATGTTCTGTCTGATAGAAATGGCATGGAGCCGATTCACGAAAACGACACTTGACCGTTTTCATCGAAACGGTATTTGTCCGATTCAAAACAATCGGCACTTACCGTTTGGGTCAAAACGGCACTTGTCCGTTTCACTTAGCGGTTGTTGATTCTATCATCTATCGCGCATGCCGATTGCTATACCCGTTCCGCGTCACACCTATCTGCCCTTTTGTTGATAACGGCTTCTGTCCGTTTTGCCTATCCTGGAGTTGACGCGCGTTGACTGACCCTTTTAAGCAAGGCTGCGACCTTCTATTTATTTAGTTTAATTAATTAAATAGATACTTTAATTAATTAGTTAAGTGTTCTACTTTATTTATTATTCCTATTTTGGAATTAGGGTTTACTTGTAACCATTATATAAGGAGCCGATTGGCCTCCTTAGAAACTTGGTTGTTATTTGATAAATTGAGATATTCTCTTCAATCTCCGCCCCTTGTTCAAGTTGGTTGAACCTTTTTCTTCTTGAGTCCGCAATACTTGAGTCGTATACAAGTAAATCTTGGAATTGCATCCTACTTGTTGTTTATCTTCTTGTTCGGACTTTGGTTGGCTGTTGCCTAGCGTTCAACAGGTCTTAGTTGTGCAAGTTTATCATTAACAAGGACCCTCTCTTGTTCAGATTTTGGTTGGCTGTTGCTTAGCGTTCAGCAGGTCTTAATTGTGCAAGTGAGTTCTATCTATTCTATCTATTCCGCAGGAAATCCATCTTTGAACAAAGATCAAAATTGGTGCTACGCATCCTAAGGAACCAGGATCGTATCAGTTGGTAGCGGAGCTTAAGGCGTTCAAATATTGGTAAGTATCTTTATTTTTTTCAAGTTTTCATTGTTGAAATCGGTAATTCATACTACTCCATTCAAAACCTATTTCTTTGCTGTGCTTGGTTCGTTTATGTGCAAATTCTGGTCAGTTGTCGAAATTGATTTTTAAAGTATAGCTGTTGAAGTCCGATTTGGGTGATTTTGGTCTTGTTGGAAAGCTGTGCTTGCGAGGTTTCCGAATCAAAAAGAATCAGTCGATTTGGATAACGGAGTAAAAACTTATGATCGTTTCATTGACCTGGGATTTGTGAATTCAAAATAAAAAATAAAAAAAAAATTTACAAGAAAGCAGTACAAAAAGTTGCTTTGATCCGTTTTATTAGCAAAAGGAAAAACAATTTGTGTTTTTAGATCCCACATCCGTTCAAAATTTGGGAATCCCATGTGCAATCAATTGTTAAACATACTTTAAGTGGTACTATAAAATCCCACTTAGTTTTGTCCCGCACCCACTACCTTTTTGTTGGGAATATTCTCTATTTTTGTCTTCCACTCACTAAAGGCAAATCTTAGTTTATTCTTTCACCCATGCAACTTAAGTTGTACAATATTATATTGGAGATTAATTTTTTTGAGTCCGTTCGAGTCAAATAGAGCTTTTCTTTGATTCATTAATATTGTTTTCTACTCCACTTGTTATTTGTTTATTGTTTGATTTTGCAATTAATCAAATACCAAGTATCCCATTTTATTTGAAGTTGGTTTTCTTTGAGAGTCTTCTTGGAAGCTTTCCCTTGGATTCTTGAGTCTCACTAACGCTTGAACATTGCAGGAGATTTTGAGAGAAATTGTGAGCTTATTAGAGTGTTAAACACGAGAGTAAACACGTGAGGGAGCGCTAGGTTAGTGCAATTTTACGTTTTATTTTGTGTTGTGAATTTCAGGTGATTTTTAGATGTCTCGAGAAGGAGTGCCACATCCCGATTTGTCGGTCATGTTGGCTAACATAACGGAACAGCTCAGAACCATGACTGAACGGCAATTGACTGCCGATGCTAGGATGGCTCGGGTTGAAGCATTAGCCACTCTAAACCCGAACCCCAGAGCAGAGGAGGACCGATGCGACAGACGTCTGAGCGATCTGTCTGAAGAGGATGACAACGCCCGTCGGCCACGTGATATGAATTGCCGGCGTGACTTTGGCAACGTCCCACCTAGGAGACTTGCTAGACGTGGACCCCATGTCCCACAACCTGATCTGGAAGAAGAACCAGACGGGGGAGAAGGATGGATATATGCTCGGGACGGACCGAGAGGGGGCAGAAGGGATAATCGGGATGGTAGAAGAGATCGGGATGAGGACCGATTAGATGCTAATCTCAGCAGCATCAAAATGAAGATACCTCCGTTTGAGGGTACTGACGACCCTGATGTTTTCCTGACCTGGGAACGGAAGGTCGATGCTATCTTCCTATGTCACAATTATTCAGAGATTAAAAAGGTTCAGCTCGCAGCAGTTGAATTCAGTGGATATGTCAGTCATTGGTGGGAGCAGTTCAATCTAAAAAGAACGGTTGTTCTTGCTGGTCCGATTGCTACTTGGGGTGAGATGAAACAGGCAATGAGACAGCGGTTTGTACCGTTACACTTTCACCGTGAGCTGCACCAGCGGCTTCAAACTTTGAAGCAAGGCAGTAAGGGGGTTGGAGCCTATTTTAATGAAATGGAGATTGCTCTAGCTCAAGCAAGGATTACTGAGGAACCTGAGGTCACAATGGCTCGGTTCATGGCCGGGTTGAATACAAATATTGCCGATGCATTGGAGCTGACTCAATACAACACTCTTGAAGAGATACTTCATATGGCTCAAAAGATTGAGAAACATAGGAAAGCTAGGAGTTCCTATAAGTCTACTGGATCGACGCCTTGGAAGAAGACGTCTTGGACTAAGGACGACAAAATGGTTCCTGCCGTTTCGAAGGGATCTGCTAGTGCCGTTATTCCTTCCAAAACGGCTACCACAAAGCCTTATACTCCACTAGTGGATCGGGCCGCCACTAAAGACATTGTGTGTTTCAAGTGCAACGGCCGAGGGCATAAGAAATCAGAATGCCCAAATAAAAGAGTCTTCATCATCAGGCCGAATGGAGAGGAAGAATTGGATGATGATAAGGGGGAATCGGAACCAGAGGGAGATGGTTGTACCGATTCGGATGGTGACTGTCAGAACGGTGAGCAGGTTCATCTGCTTGTTGTCCGTCGGAATCTCAGTGTGCAAGCCACAGAGGAAGTGTGTGACGAGGAACAACGGACAAATCTGTTCCATACCCGTGGGGTAATCGACAAGAAAGGTTGTTCCATCATCATTGACAACGGCAGCTGCACCAATTGCGCGAGTTGGATGATGGTTGATAAACTGGGCTTACCGACGATAAAACATCTTAAGCCATATCAACTTCACTGGATGACCGATGAAGCCGGTGTCAAGGTAAATCGGCAAGTACTTGTCAATTTCCGTATCGGGAAATATCAGGATGAAGTACTTTGTGATGTGGTCCCAATGCAAGCAAGTCATATTATTCTTGGCAGACCATGGCAGTTTGATAGAGATGCGACCCATGAGGGCAAACGGAATCTCTATAAGTTGGTGAAGGATGGCCGAAAATTCACCTTAGCCCCGTTATCACCAGCAGAAGTATGTGAAGATCAACAATGGCTTGCTAAGTCTTATGCTGAATATGAAATTACAAAATAGATTGAGAGAGAAAAAGAAGGTTTGCGCGTGCCAATTCAAGAGAGAAACAATGAGTGTGTGAGCCTTCAACATTCGCATGAAAACAGTAAGCATGCAGAGGGAGAGTGTAAACATTCGCACGAAAAAAGTAAGCGTGCTGAGAGTGGCATTGAGAGAAAAGGAGAGGCAAATAAAAAGAAATTGAGTGTATATGCCAAGGGGAGCGACGTGAGGAGAGCTATGATTTTTCAACAAAATTATTTTGACGCAAGTCGTCCCATTCTTTTAATCCATTTTCGCTCTCATTGTTTGACATCGGATGGAACGGAACGGCTACATACCGTTCCGATTCGTATTTCTTCTCTCTTGCAGGAATTTGGAGACGTACTGCCCGAAGAGATGCCGCCTGGCTTACCTCCGATCCGCGGCATAGAACATCAGATCGACTTTGTTTCTGGATCGGAAATCCCACATCGGTCAGCTTACCGATCCAATCCAGAGGAAACCAAAGAACTACAACGGCAAGTGGACGATTTGCTGGCGCGTGGGTATGTTCGGGAGAGCCTGTCTCCATGTGTCGTTCCAGTCATTCTAGTTCCAAAGAAAGATGGATCTTGGCGCATGTGTGTTAATTGTAGAGCAGTCAACAAAATCACTGTAAAGTATCGTCATCCTATTCCTAGATTAGATGATATGTTAGATGAATTAAGTGGTAGTAAGTTATTTTCAAAAATTGATTTAATGAGTGGCTACCACCAAATTCGTATGAAAGAAGGGGATGAATGGAAAACTGCTTTTAAAACTAAGTATGGTTTATATGAATGGATGGTTATGCCGTTTGGCTTAACTAATGCTCCTAGCACCTTTATGAGGTTAATGAACCATGTACTTCGGCACTTAATTGGCAAATTTGTTGTAGTTTATTTTGATGATATTTTAATCTATAGCAAATCAATTGATGAGTATGTTTTACATCTTCGGGAAGTTTTTCTAACACTTCGTGAACAGAAACTATATGCTAAACCTAGTAAGTGTTCATTCGCAATGGAACAAGTTGGTTTTCTTGGTTTTATTGTGAGTGCAGATGGTGTTAGCGTGGATGAAGAAAAAATCTGCGCCATTCGGGAATGGCCGACGCCGAAGGCCGTTACCGATGTGAGATCGTTCCATGGATTGGCGAGCTTCTATCGGCATTTTCTCAAGGATTTTAGCACCATAGTCGTTCCATTAAATGACTTGACGAAAAAGAATGTTATTTTCAGGTGGGAACAGCCACAGGAGGAAGCGTTTGCTACCCTCAAGGATCGGCTCTGCTCTGCTCCAGTACTCGCGTTGCCCGACTTCAGCAAGGCGTTTGAGATAGAGTGTGATGCCAGCAGGTTAGGAATCGGTGCCGTTCTGATGCAAGAGAAACGACCGATTGCCTTTTTCAGTGAAAAGCTCAAGGATGCTCAACTCAGGTATCCGACCTATGACAAGGAGTTCTATGCTCTTGTCCGAGCGTTGGAGACTTGGCAACATTACCTGATGCCCAGGGAGTTCGTCATCCACACTGACCATTTGAGCTTGAAATACCTCAAGGGACAAGGGAAGCTGAATCGGAGACATGCCGTTTGGATGGAATTTATTGAAGCATTCCCTTATCACATTCAATACAAGCAAGGTAAAGAGAATGTTGTTGCTGATGCTTTATCACGCAGGTACGCGTTAATTACTTCTCTTAATGCCAAGTTGCTTGGATTTTCGCACATTATAGAACTCTATGCTGCTGATTCTGATTTTGGTGACATTTATTTGCATGGTGTTTCTATTTCTGGTTCTAAATTCTATAAGCATGAGGGCTATTTGTTTAAAGGTAAACATTTATGTATTCCTCATTGTTCTCTTCGTGAATTACTTGTGCATGAAGCCCATAGTGGTGGTTTGATGGGTCACTTTGGCGTGACTAAAACTTTGGATGTGTTACATGATCACTTTTACTGGCCTCACATGAAGCGTGATGTAGTGCGCATCATTGCTAGATGTTTAATTTGTCGTAGAGCCAAGTCTAAGTCTGCTGGTCATGGCGAATACATGCCGTTACCTGTTCCTTCCCATCCTTGGACCGATTTTTCCATGGACTTTGTCGTTGGCCTGCCTCGGTCTAAGAACGGCAAGGATAGTGTCTTTGTTGTGGTGGACAGATTTTTGAAAATGTCCCATTTTATTGCATGTTCGACTACTTGTGATGCTACTCAGATTGCTGATTTATTCTTTCGTGAAGTAGTCTGTTTGCATGGTGTCCCTTTGACTATTGTAAGTGATAGAGATACTAAGTTTCTTAGTCATTTTTGGCGTGTTTTGTGGAAAAAGCTTGGTACCCGATTGTTATATTCCACTTCTTATCACCCACAAACGGATGGTCAAACTGAGGTTGTGAATCGTACGCTTGGTTCACTTTTACGCACGTTAGTTCGTAAGCATGTTTCTACTTGGGTTGATCATTTACCATTTATTGAATTTGCTTACAACCGTGCTGTGCATTCTACTACGCATTACTCACCGTTTGAACTTGTGTATGGATTTAATCCTAGAACTGTTTTGGATTTGACTCCTTTACCGTTGAGTGATGTTGTAAGTTTAGATGGTGCACAGAAGGCTGATTTTGTCAAGCAATTGCATGCTAAGGCAAAACAGAACATTGAGCGAATGAATGAGAAGCTGATGCTGAAACAGAATGATGGCCGACGGCTAGTGACGTTCCAGGTGGGCGATTGGGTCTGGTTGCATATGCGCAAGGAGCGTTTTCCTGACCAACGCCGCGGCAAGCTATCTCCTAGGGGAGACGGACCGTTCCAGATTGTTGAGAAGATCAACAACAATGCCTATAAACTGGCATTGTCGAGTGAGTATGGTGCCGTTAGCTCTACTTTCAATGTTTCTGACTTAGTTTTGTTTGATACAGATGACGAGTATGGACTTGCTGCTGATGCCGATTCGGATTCGAGGGCGAATCCTTCCGAAGGGGAGGGAATGATGCGAATCCACGCATCCAGGTGCCTTTACCGCCAGCTGGCCCAATGACTCGAGCCATGGCTCAAAAGCTTCAAGACCGATTGTCATCTCTCATTCACAAAGAGCTGGAATCTGAGATGACAAGTGAGAAAGCTACACTGAGAGAGAAGACAACAAGAGTGGTGAATCTTCTCACTTTCGGCTTGACCGATGTTCTGTCTGATAGAAACGGCATGGAGCCGATTCACGAAAACGGCACTTGACCGTTTTCATCGAAACGGTATTTGTCCGATTCAAAACAATCGGCACTTACCGTTTGGGTCAAAACGGCACTTGTCCATTTCACTTAGCGGTTGCCGATTCTATCATCTGTCGCGCATGCCGATTGCTATACCCGTTCCGCGTCACACATATCTGCCCTTTTGTTGATAACGAATTCTGTCCATTTCGCCTATCCTGGAGTTGATGCGCGTTGACTGACCCTTTTAAGCAAGGTTGCGACCTTCTATTTATTTAGTTTAATTAATTAAATAGATACTTTAATTAATTAGTTAAGTGTTCTACTTTAGTTAAGTGTTCTACTTTATTTATTATTCCTATTTTGGAATTAGGGTTTACTTGTAACCATTATATAAGGAGCCGCTTGGCCTCCTTAGAAACTTGGCTGTTATTTGATAAATTGAGATATTCTCTTCAATCTCCGCCCCTTGTTCAAGTTGGTTGAACCTTGTTCTTCTTGAGTCCGCAATACTTGAGTCGTATACAAGTAAATCTTGGAATTGCATCCTACTTGTTGTTTATCTTCTTGTTCGGACTTTGGTTGGCTGTTGCCTAGCGTTCAGCAGGTCTTAGTTGTGCAAGTTTATCATTCACAAGGACCCTCTCTTGTTCGGATTTTGGTTGGCTGTTGCTTAGCGTTCAGCAGGTCTTAATTGTGCAAGTGAGTTTTATCTATTCTATCTATTCCGCAGGAAATCCATCTTTGAACAAAGATCAAAATTGGTGCTACACATCCTAAGGAACCAGGATCGTATCACCCGGCTAGACCCGAAGACAACCGGTCGAGACCAGACCCGGTCCCGACTAAAAATAGGCCCAAATCCAGACCCGGACCCGGCTTAATATTTGTTTTTATTATTTTTTCCCTTGGGTTGGGCCGAAGTCCAACCCCTCTCTCTTTTTTCTTCTTTCCTTTCTTTTCTTCTTTCCGGAACAATTCTTTCCTTCCTTTTCTTTTCTTCTTTTCTTTCTTTCCTTTCTATTTTTTTCTCTTTCCCTATTCTCCTACTCTGCTACGTTCTTTCTTTTTTCCTCTCTTTTCTTATTTCTTTTCCTTTTATTTTTCTTTTTCTTTCTTCTCTTTTGCTCCGTTTTTCTTTTTTTTTCTTTTCTTCCCTTTGCAGCCCTGCCACGCCCGCGATGGTTGGCAGAGACAGAGGGTTCGGTGGTTATGTGGGTTTGTGTGGCTGGTGTTGGTGATGGATTTGTGGTGCGTTTGGGCAGAGGTGACGGATTTGGGTGAATTGGTGATGAATTTGTGATGGTGGTGACGGATTTGAGTGAATTGGTGATGGGCAGTGACAGATTTGGGAGAATTGGTAATGGATTTGGGTGAATTGATGGTTGTGACGGATTTGGGTGAATTGGTGATGGGTAGTGACGGATTTGGGGTAGAACGGAGAAGAACGAAGAAGGGAATCGTGGGTCTTTTAGGGTTTGGTCGGGCGAGTCTGGCCCGGATAGACCCGACAATGACCGGGTCGGGACCAGACCCGGTCCCGACCAAATCTGGGTCCAAAAATTAGACTCGGTCCCGACCCGAAACCACGGGCCCGGATCCGGGTCTTCGGGTCCCGGGTCCAATTGACACCTCTACAACCAGTCATACATTTAATCTTTTCAGGAGCAAGGTTTGACTCTTGGTATGTCTTAATACCTTCAATTAGACCATCTAATGCGTATTTCCCCCAATTTAAAGTAGAAAGAATAATCACATCTCTCAGCAATCCAAAAGTAGAGACACTTACATTAATTGATGTTGTAGGCCTAATCACAGTTGATAAAGCAACCAACATAAATTTGGCCTTGAATTCAAGCCCCGAACTCAAATTACATAGTGTGTTACCTAACTGCATAACAAGGATTGCACTCGTCCTTAAGTTGAACGCATTATGAGATTAATTAATGGTGTAGGCCTAATCACAGTTGATAAAGCAACCAACATAAATTTGACCTTGAATTCAGGCCCCAAACCCATATTTTATAGTGCGCTACCTAACTTAACAACATGGATTGCACTCGTCCCTAAGTTGAACACATTACGAGCTTCATTATACTCCCAAATGAGAGTATCAACACATTATCCAGATGTAGGCAAATCGAGTAGGTTGTTTACTAACTCAAAAGTTAATTTCAATCTATCACAATTTAATAGTAAATCCTCTCAAATTCTCATTCTTTTCCTATGAGCATTAACAAACAAAAGGCCACCTAAACCCATATATGTAACAGCTTTTTTTTGGGCATCATCGAACAAAGCTATAAACTCAGAAAACTTGTTTAGCGAGGAGCGTCATTCCATTCTCTACAAAAAAATACTCAAAATAAAGTTTGGTGAAAATTAACATTACAACAAGTCAAGTGTTAGTATACTTTCCTCCATCGTTTGTGTGACTCTACACGTTTTATATCACCTACATCTTCTTCCAGGACTTGCTCATTTTTGTATTGTTTCTTCTCTTTATCTGTGAGAGAGTTCCAATAATTAGATACATCTTTCGGAGCCTGAACAAAATACAGACAACTATTCAACATAATTAGTGTATAACTAAAATTACAATGAAACATCATAATGATTTAAAAATAAAACTATGATTTTTCAAACCTTCATTTTTAGTTAACTGTCACTATCAAACCATTTCCCATGCACTAAACTATGTATAAAAAAATATACACGATCAAAACTAAAACACATGACATAACCATAAGAAAACATGAAAAAAGAATATGCACTAAAAGTTAAATCATTGGTTTTTGTGCATTAATTTATTTTTCAAATTATTCTCGTTAGTTACGGAAACGTCCTTCTATAAGTCATTGTGTTGGTCTTCCACTGTTGCATAATAAATATAGGTAAAAGTTAGCATCAATCTGTAAAGTTGAGGCTCTACTGGGAACAATATCAGGAATACACTAGCTACAAAATTAGAAAAAATTAGGACAATGCAAGCCTCAACACCATACACAAACGTCAGTACTCTTATTGGGTCCCTGTTTTGCTAGATTATCTGCAAATTTGTTTACTAGTCAGTATGACATGGTGAAAGGCAAAGGCTCCAATGTTCTAATAACTATGGATATCAAAACTAAACTACTCCAAAGATCATGAATAAGGTACTTCAAGTTGTTGTCTAATGTGAGCTGCAAAAAATAAATCTATCACATTGACAAAAACCAACAACGTTAAGAGGAAGTAAAAAACCTCTTGATTTTGATAGTATACTCATAGTTTGAACCAAATTTTTTAATATGTGTGGGTTGTTCAAATAAATATCAAATCAGTAATTTAAAACAACTTACGAAATTAAGCAAGACAAAAATATGCCTTATTAAATTAAGTTCAATTTGGATTAACCTTCATTCCCTTATCTAATTGAATCATCACTCTTCTCAGGCACTTTTTTTTAAAAAAGAACACTGATACGCTTGATGTCTGCACACGTACATGCTACTTCCCGACTAATTAATTACTCATTGATTTGCAATTGCATAAAACCAAATATTGTGGAGAAAAAAAATACTTAATTAATTGCCTAGACATGATAGGCAAGATTTTTGTTCTTGAATTACCTAAGGATTTAAATGATAGGAAAAGGATAGATTCAATTGAAAATTATATGACTTATGAATGGAAACTAGATGGGAAGAAGGAGAACTCAGAAGTAAAACCCTGAAAGGATAGCAACGAAATTAATTTGACAGTGTGCAGGACTCAAAACCAGAGGCGGAGCCTCATAGGGGCCATAAAAAAAATTATATATACATTGCTGGTTCGGTTCGAGCCGATGATACGAACAATTTCACTTGAAAATGAATAAAAACTCGAACCGAAATTGTTAAAGTGTGGAATAAAATAAAGTAAAATAATTAGTACACAGTAAGCGACGAAAAGTCCGCTCTATAGTTAGATAAAAATTCGCTCGTAAACGATAAAAGTTTGAACGTAAGAGATAAAAGTTTAAAAAAATTTAAACCCAACCCACACCCAAATCCTTTCAATTAAATCCAAAATCCTCATTTCCCAAATCATCACTACCAATAAACCCGTGCCAAAGCCAATTCAATCTCTGCCGAAATCCAATCCCTCCATTTAATTCAATTTCTACACCAAATCATAACATATCGATCACCCTCTCAATCTCTCATTCAATTCCAATCCTAAAGTAGAGAACAATTGTAAAAAGAACGTATATTGTATGAATTCTAATGTATAATTAATTTTTTTATATTGTCTTTTTATTAAGTTTATCTAAATATTTGTTATTTAGTGACGGATACTGTTGATACCCGAATTTTGACGCCATTTTTATTTAATTTTAGCATTTCTGATATTTAGTTAATTTACAGTCATTTTCAGTTGATTTACTGTAGCTAGCATTTTTAGGTATTTCGTTGCGTTTTAGCATCGTCGTTAGCATCGTCAGCTTTCGAAATCACATTTTTAATTTTTCGGCACATATTTTCATTATTATTA
Organism: Viola odorata; assembly: GCA_963691705.1. Classification (NCBI taxonomy): domain Eukaryota; kingdom Viridiplantae; phylum Streptophyta; class Magnoliopsida; order Malpighiales; family Violaceae; genus Viola; species Viola odorata. The sequence goes on along the minus strand of OY829540.1, from coordinate 41,920,946 downwards.
TCATTAATATTTTTAGCCTTAAAAATCACATTTTTAACTATCCAGCAGTCGTTTGCTAATTTTTTCTTCGTTTTAGGTCATCACATGAATTTTAGGATTTTTTATATTTTAGCGCATTTTTTAGTATTTTTATTATTTTATTTTTATTCGAGCTTTTATTGGACCCGAGTAAGTCTGCTCGGACCATAGCTCGACTTTAAAATGTTTCCATCAACTAGTTGCTAGCTTTTTTTCTGCTCGCAACGATCTACAGCGTTTCGTGTAATTTTCTGCGTAACGTCTTTATTTTTCCGTTCAAACGTTTCACGTTTTTGAACGCGAAAATAAACACGTTAAACGAAAAATTCTCGTCATTCGCTGTAGACGGTTAAACCCGTCGTATTTTTCTCTACGCGACGGTACCTTCGGCTCGAAAAGTCAGAACGTTTGTTCGCGGGAACCGGCTCGAGGCCATTTAAATCAGATAAAGGGCCATTTGATCATGGCCATTGATCTAGTCAACCAAGGAAAGTCAACCAGATCAATGACCCTTGATTTAATGTGCATAATGCACGTGCATAATGCACGTGCATAATGCACATGCAGAGTGCACGCACGAGGGAGGCAACGAAAGTCCTCGCCCGAGCCAACTGCTCCCTAGCTCCCTAGCCCTCCGCCATCATCACGCCTCCCCCTAGCTTGCCACCGTGACCAGCCGGCCACCACGCGCGGCTCCTTCGTCCGACCTCCACGCGACCTTCGGCTATAAATAGCCACCGTTCTTCCACGCGCAAACGGTCCTAATTTTGCATGAAAAATACACACGGCTCACCTCCATTCTCCTAGCCAGTTCATCCGCCCGAACCAAGGCAAAGAAAAGCAATCAAGGTGAGCTTCTTTCAAGCTTTCTCTCTCTAAGCTCCTCTCTTTTAAATTTTCGTTTTTAGCCCTTAGCATTTAATCAACCATTCAAATCTGTTTTAAAAGCTCTATTTCCATGCTAACTTCACTTCCCTTGTCTTTATTTAATCGTTCATTGCTTGAGCTAATTAATTGCTCCAAAAAACATTTAATTAGCATGTTTTTCTTCCTTCAAAATCATTAGTTTTTCTTGCGTTTTCGTTGCTGTTTTTGCTTGATTAGGTCATGGGCATGTTGCGTGTTTTAACCGAGTCGAATGGGGGGGTTACACGTTGGTTTTGGGGGTGCATGAGTCGCCGGCGACGTGGAAAGCAAGAACAGCCATGTTGTTCTTGCGAGGAAGAAGAAGGGAGGGAACGGGCCAAGCCCGTCCCTCTTGCATTTGTTAAGCCACTGATGGGCCTTGGCTTAAGCCAAGCCCATCTTTCCTTTAATTATTGTCATGGGCTAGGATTCATTCCTAGCCCAATCTGATTTAAATCCAGCATGCGGGCCCGGCCCAAGCATTCGAGTCATTTTAAACGTCATTTTATTTCATGCTCGTATGTAATGTTTAAATTAATTCGTATGCCATATTTAATTAATCATTATTTACAATACTCGTTTATTATTTCGCTTTGCTTAAATATTTATATACCATGATTAAATATTTATGCACGAAATTAAATAGCCGTATACCATGCTTTAAATGTTTATACATGATTTAAACGCACACATGCATCACTTCCGTGTTCATATTTTTCGTATGCTCGTTCTTGCGACAACTTGTTATTTAATTGTTTTATATCCGAATTGCTTCTTTCTTATCGCAATATTTATTTTCATGATATTTAAATTCAGTCATTTATTTTACCGCCTATATGGTCGGTCGCTTTTTAATTTCCGTAAATATCACCTGCTTTAATTTTTCGCAAAACTGCTGAAAATCCTTCCGCAAATTATTCAACTCTTTAATTTTCCGCACTTTAAATTTCAGCAATTTACTTTCGGCAATTTAAATTCAGTTATTTATCATACCGCCTATATGGTCGGTCCCATTTTAATTTTCGTAAATATCCAATTGCTTTAATTTTTCGCAAACTGCTGGAAATCCTTCCGCAAATTATCAATTGTTTAATTTTCTGCACTTTAATTTTCCGCAATTTACTTTCGGCAATTTAAATTCACTATACCGCCTATATGGTCGGTCGCATTTTAATTCTCATAAATATCAACTGCTTTAATTTTTCGCAAACTGCTGGAAATTCTTCCGCAATTTATCAACTGTTTATTTTCTGCAATCTATCAACTGTTATTTTTCTGCAAATATCAACAGTTTATTTTCTGCAAATATCCAACTGTTTATTCTCTGCATTATCAACCTGTTTTATTTTCTGCACATCATCAAACTTTTTTATTCCCTGTAAATCGTCAACTACATTTAATTTTTCTGCCCTCAGCATTTAATTTTTCTGCACTAATCAAAACAACATTTCATTTTCGTATGCTTAAAATCAATCATTTTTCGCATGCAATCAACGTAGCATTTAAATTCTCGCATGCTTAAAATCCATCATTTTTCGCATGCAATCAACCTAGCATTTAAATTCTCGTATGCTTAAAATCCATCATTTTTTGCATGCAATCAACCTAGCATTTAAATTCTCGTATGCTTAAAATCAATCATTTTTCGCATCGCATGCTTAAAATCAATCATTTTTCGCATGCAATCAACCTAGCATTTAAATTCTCGTATGCTTAAAATCCATCATTTTTCGCATGCAATCAACCTAGCATTTAAATTCTCGTATGCTTAAAATCAATCATTTTTTGCATGCAATCAACCCAGCATTTAATTTTCGTATGCGTTAAATCCATCATTTTTCGCATGCAATCTACTCAGCATTTAATTCTCGTATGCGTAAAATCCATCATTTTACGTATGCAATCAACTGTCATTTAAATTTTCGCACTCATAAAATTGCCTATTTATTTCTCGAGCTATCACTAACACTCTCATTTTGTAGGTTTTAATTTCAAGCTTCGCTCACAAGTACGCCTCACAAGTCGTTTTTATTTATTCGATGCTTTCTACAAATATCAACTGTATGCATGATATATAGAACTGCTAGAATTAAAATCAATCCATATGAACAACGTGTTTAAAGACTTGCTTAAAATGCCATGTTCATATGATTTCAAATTCTCGCTTGTATTGACTGCATGTACATGGGGATTTTCGATCCCACACCAGTTTTCCACTTCAAAAATCCATCATTTAAATTTGTACTCTGTTAGCAATCCATGTTAGGATCACGTAGTAATTAATTTAATCATGCATGGCCCGATGATGAAAAAAGAGGGCGCTCATTCAGTCTTACGGAAAATTCAGTCCCATCACGTTACGGTCAAGAATAATCGATCGATCTTGATAAACGGTAACCCCGTCCGAAAGATCTTTTTATTATTCCTGAACGGTCCCGATCACGGAAAAGACTAAAGTGACGATTCCTCTAAGGGCCCCCATTTTCAAAACGCATTTTATCAAACACCTTTTTAACACCTCTCTCATCAACCGGTAACCGTTTTCGGATGTGACTCGGGTGCCTAACACCTTCCCGAGACCATAATACGACCCCGAACCTTTTGTCTGGGGTCCAGACCCCTTTTTGTGCCTTTAGTTTTTTACTTATTATATTTCCTATGCCATGACGATTAAGGTTCCCTAAACCTAGCAACCAAATTAGGGTGGCGACTTCATTGCATGCTGCGAGGCGTCCTTTTACGCTGAGCATTGTAAGGTCCCAAATTTTGTTGCACACTCGCGAATTTTTAATTTTCGGGGGCGCGACAGTTTGGCGACTTCATTGGGGATAATAGGGTCGGAGCCAGTTTTTTTTTTTAGAGAGGTGTTTTATTTGTTTATTTATTTGCTTTGATCAATTATTGGCCTGTTTATTTATTTGCTTTATCAATTGTCATATGCATTTCATAGCGCCCTACACCCAGGGGACAATTACCAAAATAGGAGGGTAGTAGTGACGCCCTAGGACACATGTCCTGGGTAGTGTTCACCAATCCCAACTCGGATGAACCCCTAAAGCCAGTCGAAAGGTTATACGATTTCGCAAGGAATCGGGCGACTGGACGACACTTTAGGGACCTTTTTCATGGTATCATCCGGGAACCATTCAAGCCAGTTAGAGGTGTCGGAATTAGAGCCCCAGCATGTGCATCATGATTATACCTGTTTGTCGTGGTATATTGACGTGATTTTTCTGTTATACGAATTGTAAATTTCCTACACGTGCAGGTTACTTTGTATTTAAAATTTTATTTTTTGTCCCATAGGACCCATCTTGCTCATTCGCTATGTCGGCACATACACTACTTTCACTTGATATTTTCGGGGAATGAAGTTTCAACGATCAGACACTACAAAGCCGAATTGCCGCTTTAGAGGCTGAGTTAAAGATGAAGAAAGGGGAGTTGGCTTCGATGGAGTACCTTTGGCAGAACCAAGAAGACTCGGACGCCCAGGAATGACACCTTCAGGGAAAGGCTCGGATATCGGCAGATCTTTTCTTTTTAACTAGGACCCCTGATTTCATCTATCTTAGCCATTTTTGATGAATTTAGGAAGTTGGCAAGCTTACCATATTTTGTAAACACTTTTTAATAAAGTCGTACTCTTTCGGATATTTATTAAATCGCCTCGTCTTTTCCATATCAACTATCCCTCCAATACAAACTCAAAAAAAAAAAAAAAAACCATCGCAAAACAAAAAGAGAAAATCCCTCCGATAAAACAAAATCGTCTCACCAAAATTCCGAAAAATCAGACCAAGTATTCAAAACATCCAAGTATCGCTCACTCATGGCCATGTCTTCCTAGTTTATCACAAAAAAGAAAAAAAAAAGAAAAAACTCCAAGTGCATAAAAAGATTGTTGTCTCTCCCCTCAGTTGAGTTCACCAGGCATCAGGCCTTGCATCGTCAAAAGTATAGCGTAAAAGAGGTTTTCCTAGCATGGTGGCATTGGTTGCCTCTACTGATTTGGGTTTCGCCGTTAGCATCTCAGATTTGCTTTATATCGTTGGAATGTATAGAGGTTTCCTTCGTATCTTGTCAACCACTGGGATTCCTCGCCTCTCCGACCGCCCTGAAAATATCAAGTGAAAGTATAGCCAGAAAAGTGAATGAGCAATGTGGAGGCCTCGGGATTGCACATCACCTGTATATCCTCACTTGTATTTACTCTTTTCTGTGTTTTTCCCTTTTTCAGGTTCACGATAGCTCCTCGGAAGCAAGGTACTCCGCACATGCTCCCCCTAACTAGACTTCAAAAATGAAAAATGACTGAACCGGCCAAGACCGATGAAGCACTAATGGCTAGAATTGCAGAGTTAGAGGAACAAGTTAGGATCAGTACAGAAAGAGCCACCAGGGCCGAAAAGGATAGAGATGAAGCTGTCACCGAAGTGCCACCGGGTTTTGATCTCCCTCAAACAAAAGGACCTCCCTCTTCGCTCACCGTCGCAGGACCTTCCGTACTCCCACCACTTTCTAGCCCCCCGGGCCATTGGAGATGGGATAATCCCTTCACTATACCCACCACTGTAAATCCTACAGTTAAGGCGGGTGAAGAGATCTCCCCGTCGCTTCAGCACCTTTCAATCAACCCCGCTGTGGACCCCAGCAAGAGTCAGGCCCACCTAGAGGCTTTGTATCTCCCTCCTATTCCTCCGAGCATAATTTCCGGACCTGTGGGAACTCAGCTCCTCACTTTCAACCCAGCACAACCTCAGTTCTCATCAGAACCTATGCTGCCCTTCGGTTCTAACCCCATCGGGACCGAGAAACCGAAAAGTGACAGACTGAATATTCTCGAGGAAAGACTCAGAGGAATCGAAGGGGCCGATCCGTTCGATCCCACAGGTCCCGCCAATATGTGCATGGTCCCCGGGATCGTCATACCTCCTAAGTACAAGATCCCTGACTTTGAAAAGTATGCTGGGGTAGAATGCCCGAAGACCCACCTCAGAGCATACTGCAACAAGATGGCAAAGATGATCCACAATGAACCATTTTTGATCCATCTATTCCGAGAAAGCTTGACCAAACACGCCCTAACTTGGTATATGGGCCTAGACAGAGCCAGGATCAGGACATGGAGAGACCTGTCCGATGCCTTCTACAGGCAATACAAATTCAACTTGGAAGTTGCACCAGACCGTTCTGATCTACAGGATCTAGAGAAGAGGACTGACGAATCGGTGAAGACTTACGCTCAGAGGTGGAGAGGGCTAGCATCTAGAATTTCTCCTCCGCTAAATGACAAAGAACTCTCGTCCTTTTTCATAAACACTTTCAAGGCTCCCTACGACACCTATCTTATATCCAATCCATCAAATAACTTTTCTGACATAGTCACGGTGGCTGAGAGAGTTGAACAAGGAATTAAATCCAGGAGGATCACCGCTTCCATACCAGAAGAAACGCTTAAAGGAGCACCTATCATGAAGGAAGATGTCATCTTTGTCTCCTCGGGACCTAGTAACCGGCGACCTTCCCCATCGCCTCCACCACATATCCCACAAAAGAACCAACACACCCATTGGAACAGGAAACCGCTACCACCTCTTCCCATTCCTTTAGAGGAAATTTACGCGCATCTCTTGGCAGCCGGGCAAATTGCGCCAATCCCGATTCAGCCTATACAACCTCCTTACCCGAAGTGGTACAACCCTATTGCTAGATGCACGTACCACGCCGGAGCTCAAGGCCACGCCATAGAAGACTGCTCTGCCCTTAGAGGAAAGGTTGATCGCTTGATCAAGAACAAATGCATCTCTTTCGAAGGTTCTAGCATGACCATCAACCCTATTCCAAATCATACTTTGGGTAGTGGAAGGATGATATAGGGCTCGGCCATTTGCGTGAAGAAGTCTAGGGGGGCCTCTGCGTAATTAGACCGCCGCCACGCTTCCTGATGTCTCTTTGTAATATGTATGCATGTTTTGTTTATAGGGACTTGCGTTCCCCTTTGGTTTAAAAATAAATAAATATATTTAACCCCCTCTTCGAGCGTCTTGTACTATTCGCGTTTCAGGATGAATGTCGATTCAGTGGGTTTTTGATAAACCCTATGTCTTTACCGATAAAGAAAGTATCACCACAACTAAGAATGAGGTGGGGATTCCACGCAAATCGGTCCATTTAAGAGAAAGGGCGGAAAAGGAGATAGTCCCTCATCAGGAGAAGTCTGGGGGGCAAGCAATGAAGTTCCAAAGAATGGTGATCCAAAAACACAAAACTCAAACGCACGCCATAGTCGAGCCTACGACTTTAAACAAGGGCGTTTCGTGGGAGGCAACCCACGTGTTCTTTTCAATTACTCTATCTTTCATTAATTTTAAATTCAACATCTTGGGATACCTTTTCCCTATGAATTTATTATTTAACTGTCTCTTCATTTCAGGTGCAACGAGACTTGTAAACATGGGGGCAAGCAAATGAAGGGAGGACCAAAAGAAGGCGTTGAAAAATGTCAAAGCTCATTTTCAGGGAAGTTGTCCTTTTACATTTTTGCAATTTCCGTTTCCGCATTTTCTGTTTTTGCAATTTACGTTTCCACGATTTATGTTGTTGCAAGAGTGTGTGCGTCATGTCTGCTAAGGTTCATATTTTTTGCAAAAAAAAAAAACAGCAATAAAGGCATAGTTGCTTGGCTTGAAAATCCCACGTTTTGAACGTTTTTTTCAAGCATATTCATCACTTTATCACGACATGGATGACTTGTGCGTTCATTAGAAATTATATGAAACATACATGATTTTGTCTGTTAGCTCTTATATCCATGGCACGTCTAGACGTAAGCAATCACAAAACATATCCCTGTGAGTATTTTGGGCCTTCACGCTTTGTTTCTTTCATGAGTGTAAGTGCCTGACTAGATACTAGTTGAATTCGCATAATATCCAGGGTACATGCGCCATTAGACATGGGATAGCTATAAAGTGACATGGGACTTTTACGATTTTCTCCACTTTTTTCGTTTTTTCCCTCTTTCCACCATATATGTCATCACTCCCCAAACCGTCAATGTCACTCATACCCTGGGAGCCAAAGAGCAGTTTCAGCTAAAATCACCAGCCGGAAGTAAAAGCACGTCGAGTCCAAGAGCACGATGAAAGAGACGGAAAAGGTCACCAAGAGATCGCTAAGGACCATCACCGAAGAAGCAGCAACGACGTAGGCCGAGGCCTCAAGACAAAAGGGGAAGAGATCAAGACGAAGGTTGTGCTTGCTCTGCTCTGTTGCATTTTCAAATCAAATAAAAAAGGGGAGGGATATAAAAAAAAATTTAATTAATAATAAAGGGGAAAAGGAGAGAGAAAAAAAAGAAAAAAGAGAGAAGGGAAAAAGGAAAAGAAAAGAAAAGAAAGAAAATGCCCAGAGACCTTCGAAGAATACAAACAATCGAAGAACCAAAGCAATCACAGCCCGAGGACAACTCAATTCGAGAAATCTCGAAGAAAACTTTCCCCAACGAACTCGAGTAAAAAGGCCCAAGGCCAACTCGAGAAATCTCAAAGCATCCTTCCCCAGTAAAGTCAAGCAAAAGAGGCCCAAGGCCATCTCAAGAAACCTCAAAGCAAGCATCCCTAGTGAGAACCCGAGAAGAAAAAGGGGCCCCAGGCCAACTCAAGTAGTAAGGCGCAAAAGGAACAGCGACGACGCTCCCCAATGAAGACTCAAGAAAAGGGCCCCTGGCCAAAGGGAAAGCACCCCCAGCAAGGATCCCAGAGCTCACGCACTCTGTCAAGCAAGCATCCCCAGCAAAAAGCGAAAAGACTCGCACACCTCGCCCTCATCCTGGCCAATCAGCAAAGCATCACTCATCAAAAGCCTTCCAACTCCTCAACAAAGCAATCTTTCCCAAAACAAACTCCTTTTCGGACTTTTCATGTCCTTTCATTCTTTTCCGTAAAAGTCCCATCGATTATTAGAACGCCCATGCATGTGCATCTTCATTCGAAGTATATTCACTCGGATTGACATTGCGAACTGTAAATTATGTATCATGTTAGTTGCATCTTTATGAGTGTAAAACACTTAGCCTTGTTCCAGAGCGTGAGTGCAAATACTAATATCAGGTGAGGATTGCTTACGGCTGCAAGTTGTGGGAAAGTCTTGTCCTTGAGGTCGTTATTTCTTGAACAAGACGTAGACGTTATCTAGACTTGAATCAATCATGTTCATATAATGAAAACTGAACAAACATTTTATCCAAAAAAGAGAAAAAGGCCTGAATTTATTTTCGTAAACAAAGAAATCATTTTCATTCCAAACAAAAAAACTTGGGGGCAAGCCATGGGTTAAAGGTAGGAATATTTGATATTTCTCACAGGTCAATTGTTCTCTCCTTTTTCTATCTGTTGCTACTTTGTATTTGCTTCCTTCCAATTTGCAGGACACAGATATGCTCCAGTGAAACCTCAACCATGGGTCTTCGATAACAACATCGTTGTAAAGCCCTCGCCTTGGATTTTCATCAAAATCTAATCAAACGTCGAATGGAGAACATCACCACTCCTCAACCATGGGTCTTCGATGACAACATCGTTGTAAAGCCCTCGCCTTGGATCGAACATCGAATGGAGAACATCACCACTCCTCACCATGGGTCTTCGATAACAACATCATTGTAAAGCCCTCATCATCTTGGATTTGCATCAAAATCCAATCAGCATTGAATGGAGTACGCCCCCTCACATTCAAATCAACTTCGCGTGGCAGATCACGCTCCCTCACGGTCGACCACTCTCCATTTCAGTTCGTACGGTAAGTTCAAGGTAAGACTTGCTTTCCCTTTTTGCACCATCTGTTAAAGCGTTGTGTTTAGGTCACGTCCCCACATCGTGTCTTAAAGAGTTGTGTTCAGGTCACGTCCCCACATCTTGTCTGTCTAGCGTTGTGTTTAGGTCACGTCCCCACATCGTGTCTTAAAAAGTTGTGTCCAGGTCACGTCCCCACATCTTGTCTGTCTAGCGTTGTGTTTAGGTCACGTCCCCACATCGTGTCTTAAAGAGTTGTGTTCAGGTCACGTCCCCACATCTTGTCTGTCTAGCGTTGTGTTTAGGTCACGTCCCCACATCGTGTCTTAAAGAGTTGTGTTCAGGTCACGTCCCCACATCTTGTCTGTTTAATGTTGTGTTAGGTCACGTCCCCACATCGTGTCTTAAAAAGTTGTGTTCAGGTCACATCCCCACATCTTGTCTGTCTAGCGTTGTGTTTAGGTCACGTCCCCACATCGTGTCTTAAAGAGTTGTGTTCAGGTCACGTCCCCACATCTTGTTTGTTTAATGTTGTGCTAGGTCACGTCCCCACATCGTGTCTTAAAAAGTTATGTTCAGGTCACATCCCCACATCTTGTCTGTCTAGCGTTGTGTTTAGGTCACGTCCCCACATCGTGTCTTAAAGAGTTGTGTTCAGGTCACGTCCCCACATCTTGTCTGTCTAGCGTTGTGTTTAGGTCACGTCCGCACATGTTGTCTGTTAAGCGTTGCGTCAGGTCACGTCCCCACATCGTGTCTTTAATGTTGTGTCAGGTCACGTCCCCACATCGTGTTGTTAGTGTCATGTCTGGTCACGTCCGCACATGTTGTCTGTTAAGCGTTGTGTCAGGTCACGTCCCCACATCGTGTCTTTAATGTTGTGTCAGGTCACGTCCCCACATCATGTTTTTAATGTTGTGTCTGGTCATGTCCGTACATGTCATCTGTTAATGTTGTGTCAGGTCACGTCCCCACACCATATCTTGAAAATTCATAAACAGTCACCCCGAATATCAAATCAACATCAGGGCAAAGGTATGTTAGTGTCAATCAATATCCGAGCAAATGTACGTTACAACTCTCATTTACATAATTCTACATTTCTGCATAATTGTCGCGCCCCGAAAATTAACAAATTCGCGAGTGTGCAACGAAATTTGGAACCTTACAATGCTTGGCGTAAAAGGACGCCTAGCAGCATGCAATGAAGTCGCCACCCTAATTTGGTTGCTAGGCTTAGGGAACCCTAATCGTCATGGCATAGGAAATATAATAAGTAAAAAAACTAAAGGCACAAAAAAGGGGTCTGGACCCCAGACAAAAGGTTCGGGGTCGTATTATGGTCTCGGGAAGGTGTTAGGCACCCGAGTCACATCCGAAAACGGTTACCGGTTGATGAGAGAGGTGTTTAAAAAGGTGTTTTAAAAATGCGTTTTGAAAAAGGGGGCCCTTAGAGGAATCGTCACTTTAGTCTTTTCTATGATCGTGACCGTTCAGGAATAATAAAAAGATCTTTCGGACGGGATTATCGTTTATCAAGATCGATCGATTATTCGTGACCGTAACGTGATAGGACTGAATTTTCCGTAAGACTGAATGAGCGCCCTCTTATTTCATCATCGGGCCATGCATGATTAAATTAATTACTATGTGATCCTAACATGGATTGCTAACAGAGTACAAATTTAAATGATGGATATTTGAAGTGGAAAACTGATGTGGGATCGAAAGTCCCCATGTATATGCAGTCAATATAAGCGAGAATTTAAAATCATATGAACATGGCATTTTAAGCAACTCTTTAAACACGTGGTTCATGTGGGTTGATTTTAATTCTAGCAGTTCTATATATCATGCATACGATTGATATTGGCGGAAAACATTGAATAAATCAAAAGGAATTGAAAGGCGTACTTGCGTGCGAAGCTTGAAACTAAAACCTACAAAATGAGAGTATTAGTGATAGCTCGAAAAATAAATAAACGATTCTATGAGTGCGGAAATTTAAATGACAGTTGATTGTATACGAGAAATGATGGATTTCACGCATACGAGAATTAAATGTTGAGTTTGATAAGTGCAGGAAAATAAATGACGACAGTTGATTGCATGCGAGAAATGATGAATTTTACGCATACGAAAATGAAATGCTGACATGATTGCGTGCGAGAAATGATTTATTTAACGCATACGAGATTCAGATGATGACATGATTGCATGCGAGAATTTAAATGCTGAGTTGATTGCATGCGAAAAATGATTGATTTTAAGCATACGAGAACTTAAATGCTAGGTTGATTGCATGCGAAAAATGAATGATTTTGCGCACACGAGAATTTAAATGCTGGGTTGATTGCATGCGAAAAATGATGGATTTGACGCATACGAGAATTAAATGCTGAGTTGATGAGTGCAAGAAATTAAAAGAATTGATGATAAAAAAATTTAAAACAGTAGGTGATTTGGAGAAATTTTAATGATTGATACTGTGGAAAATTAAAGCAATTGATATTACAGAAAATTAAAGCAGTTGATTTTACAGAAAATTAAAGCAGTTACCATGTAGGCGGTATTGAATTTAAATTGCCGAAAGTAATTTGCAGAATTTTAAAGTGTGGAAAAGTAAAGTGCGGAAAATTAAACAGTTGATAATTTGCGGAAGGATTTCCAGCAGTTTGCGAAAAATTAAAGCAGTTGATATTGCAGAAAATAAACAATTGATATTGCGACCGACCATGTAGGCGGTATTGAATATAAATTGCCGAAAGTAAATTGCTGAAATTTAAAATGCGGAAAAGTAAACAGGTGATATTTACAGAAAATAAACAGTTGATATTACAGAAAATTAAAAGTGTTAGTACGACAAATAATCATACGAAGCATACGAGTATTTTACGAAAAAACGTGATCCGAAGTTTTGAAAACAATTGAAAATGGGCTGGGCCCAATTGAAAAATGAAAGGAAGTGAAAAATGGGCCAGGAATAGTGCCTGGCCCATGAGAATTTAAAAGGGAATGGGCCAAGCCCATTCCCGCGTGAACAGTGCCGTTTGCCTGGCACTGTTCATTCGTCACCTTTCATGGTCGCCGGCGTACTGCCGGCGGCAAAGCTCCGCCCACAAGTGGCCGATTTGAAAATCGTTCGTACCGAAATGTTCGTCTCTTCGATGACTTCCCGACCGTACCAACCCCAATTTTTCGTTTGATTCGTACAAAATTTAATTTTGAAAAAATGACAAAACCGTTAATTATCGAAAACTAATTAATTCGCACAAACTAACCGACGATTTTTAAAAGTGAAAGCGTGTATTTAATCTATGTTATGTGTGTGAATTAATGACATAAAAGAAAGCAATTAAATTGCTCAAACAAGAGGCAAACGAATTTAAACAAAAATTTGGCTTAAAAACCGAAAAAAGGCTAGAGAGAGAAAGCTCACCTCAAGGCCTTGAACTGGACGATCTTCGCTTGAAATAAGCAACTGATCAGAGGAGGGAGAGAGGGCAAGTTTTCTTGCTGATTTTGGTGTCCCGAATACGTTGGAGGAGGGTGGCTATTTATAGCCGCAGATCGCGTGAGGAGGGAGACGCGGGGCTGTGCGTGGTGGCCGGACGTGTGCGCTGGCTGGGCTAGGGGAACCGTGATGATGGCGGGGGGCTAGGGAGCTAGGGAGCAGTTGGCTCGGGCGAGGACTTCCGCTGCCTCCCTCGTGCGTGCACTATGCATGTGCATTATGCACATTAAATCAAGGGCCATTGATCTGGTTGACTTTCCTTGGTTGACCAGATCAATGGCCATGATCAAATGGCCCTTTATCTGATTTAAATGGCCTCGAGCCGGTTCCCGCGAACAAACGTTCTGACTTTTCGAGCCGAAGGTACCGTCGCGTAGAGAAAAATACGACGGGTTTAACCGTCTACAGCGAATGACGAGAATTTTTCGTTTAACGTGTTTATTTTCACGTTTAAAAATGTGAAACGTTTGAACGGAAAAAGAATAACGTTACGCCGAAAATTACACGAATCGCTGTAGACCGTTGCGACCAGAAAAAATCCTAGCAACTAGTTGATGGAAAACATTTTAAAGTCAAGCTATTGTCCGAGCGGACTTACTCGGGTCCAATAAAAGCTCGAATAAAAATAATAATAAAATAATAAAAATACTAAAAAATGCGATAAAATATTAAAAATCGTAAAATTCAGGTGATGGCCTAAAACGAAGAAAAAGCTAGCAAACGACTGCCGGATAGTCAAAAATGTGGTTTTTAAGGCTAAAAATAATAATTATTATAATAATGAAAATATGTGCCAAAAAATTAAAAATGTGATTTCGAAAGCTGACGATGCTAACGATGATGCTAAAATGCAACGAAACACCTAAGAATGCTAGCGGCATTAAATCAACTGAAAATGACTGTAAGTTAACTAAATAACAGAAATGCTAAAATTAAGTAAAAAAAAAAAAGATGGCGTCAAAATTCGGGTATCAACAGTTGCCCCCTCTTTACTGTCTTATCAAAGTATTTGATAAGCAGTAAAGACAGTTGCCCCTATATATCCAAATTTTGGCGACATAGGTGGTCTTACCTCAAGCTTACAGTGATGATGTCACTCTGGGGGGAGGTATGCTTTAAATTCTAGTCTGGGCGAGGCTATCGCATTGCTAGATGCTGGCATGAAAAAATGAGGTTGCATGTCCGTGCGAGGCTATCGCTCTTCGGATGCTGATCTGGAAATGAGAAGGGAGGTCCGTGCGAGGCTATCACTCTTCGGATGTCGGCGTGGCAATGGGGATGAAGGTCCGTGCGAGGCTATCGCTCTCCGGATGTTGACGTGAAAATATGAAGGAAGGTCCGTGCGAGGCTATCGCTCTCCGGATGTTGACGTGGTAATGTGAATGAAGGTCTGTGCGAGGCTATCGCTCTCCGAACGTTGATGTGAAAATGTGAAGGAAGGTCCGTGCGAGGCTATCGCTCTCTGAACGTTGACATGGCAATGTGAATGAAGGTCCGTGCGAGGCTATAGCTCTCCGGATGTTGACGGGGCAATGTGAATGAAGGTCCGTGCGAGGCTATCACTCTCTGGATGTTGGTGCTGAAAATGTAACTACACGACCGTTCGAGGCTATCGCTCTCCGGACGCTGGTGCTGAAGATGTAACTACACGACCGTGCGAGGCTATCGCTCTCCGGGCGCTGGTGCTGAAGATGTAACTACACGACCGTGCGAGGCTATCACTCTCCGGACGCTGGTGCTGAAGATGTAGCTATAAGACCGTGTGAGGCTATCGCTCTCCGGACGCTGGTGCTGAAGATGTAACTACACGACCGTGCGAGGTTATCGCTCTCCGGACACTGGTGCTGAAAATGTAGCTACACGACCGTGCGAGGCTATCGCTCTCTGGACGCTGGTGCTGAAGATGTAACTACACGACCGTGCGAGGCTATCGCTCTCCAGACGCTGGTGCTGAAGATGTAGCTATACGACCGTGCGAGGCTATCGCTCTCCGGACGCTGGTGCTGAAGATGTAGCTACACGACCGTGCGAGGCTATCGCTCTCCGGACGCTGGTGCTGAAGATGTAACTACACGACCGTGCGAGGCTATCGCTCTCCGGACGCTGGTGCTGAAGATGTAGCTATACGACCGTGCGAGGCTATCGCTCTCCGGACGCTGGTGCTGAAAATGTAGTCACTCAAGGAGGAGTTATTTAGACATGCAGAAAAGTAGTCACTCAAGGAGGAGTAATAATTATGCCGAAATGTAGAATTATGTAAATGAGAGTGGTAACATACCTTCGCTCAGATATTGATTGACGGTAACATACCTTTGCTTTGATGTTGATTCGATGACTATTTACGAATTTTCAAGATATGGTGTGGGAGACGTGACCGTATGAATCCATTGGATTTTGATGAAAATTCCAGATGGCGAGGGCTTTACAACGATGTTGTCATCGAAGACCCAAGGTTGAGGAGTGGTAACGTTCTCCCTTCGATGTTGATTGGACTTTGATGAAAATCCAAGATGGCGAGGGATTTACAACGATGTTGTCATCGAAGACCCCTGGTTGAGATTTCACTGGAGCATATCTGTATCCTGCAAATTGAAAGGAAGCAAACACGAAGCAACAACAGATGGAAAAATGAAAGAACAATTGACCTATGTGAGAAATATCAAATATTCCTACATTTAACCTATGGCTTGCCCCCAAGTGTTTTTGTTTGGAATGAAAATGATTTCTTTGTTTAAGAAAACAAATTCAAAAAAAATTTCTCTTTCTTTTTTTTTGGATAAAAATGTTCGTTCAGTTTTCTTCATATGAACATGATTGATTCAAGTCTAGATAACGTCTACGTCTTGTTCAAGAAATAACGACCTCAAGGATAAGACTTTCCCACAACTTGCAGCCGTAAGCAATCCTCACCTGATATTAGTGTTTGCACTCACGCTCTGAAACAAGGCTAAGTGTTTTACGCTCATAAAGATGCAACTAACATGATACATAATTTTCAATTCGCAATGTCAATCCGAGTGAATAGACTTCAAATGAAGATGCACATGCATGGGCATTCGAATAATCAATGGGACTTTTACGGAAAATAATGAAAGGACATAAAATGTCCAGAAGGAACCTGGTTCTGGAAAAGATGTGCTTGATTTTTTTATGAGTTGGAAGGTTTTTGATGAATGATGCTTTGGCGATTGGCCTTGATGAGGGCGAGGTGCGTGGGTTCCTTCACTTTTTGCCGGGGATGCTTTCTTGACAGAGTGCATGAGCTCTTGGATCCTTGCTGTGGCTGCTTTCCAGTCGGCCAGGGGCCCTTTTTCTCAATTCTTTGCTAGAGAATGTTTTCTTCGAGATTCCTTGAGTTGGCCTTGGGCCCTTTTCTTCTCAATCTCCCACCGAGGGGATGCTTGCTTTGAGATCTCTCGAGTTTGTCTTTGGGCCCTTTTGCTTGAGTCTTTACTGGGGAGTGTCGTCGCTGTTCTTTTTGCGACTCACTACTTGAGTTGGTCTTGGGCCCTTTTCTTTTCGGGTCCTTACTAGGGATACTTGCTTCGAGACTCCTCGAGTTGGCCTGGGGCCTTTTTGCTTGAGTTCACTAGGGAAGGTTGCTTTGAGATTTCTCGAGTTGGCCTTGGGCCTTTTTACTCGAGTTCACTGGGGAAAGTTTTCTTCGAGATTTCTCGAATTGGGTCATCCCCGGGCTGTGCTTGCTTCGGCTCTTCGATCATTTGTATTCTTCGAAGGTCTCTCAGCATTTTCTTCCTTTTCTTTTCTTTTTCCCCCTCTCCCCTTTTTCTCTCTTTTTTTTTTTTTTTTTTTTTTTTTATATACATCCCTCCCCTTTTTGATTTGATTTTGAAAATGCAACAAAGCAGAGCAAGCACAACCTTCATCTTGATCTCTTCCCCTTTTGTCTTGAGGCCTCGACCTTCGTCGTTGCTGCTTCTTCGGTGACAGTCCTTAGCGATCTCTTGGTGACATTTTTCGTCTCCTTCGTCGTGAACTTGAACTTGGCGTGCTTTTACTTCCGGCTGGCAATTTTAGCTGAAACTGCTCTTTGGCTCCCAGAGTATGAGTGATATTGACGGTTTGAGGAGTGATGACATATATGGTGGAAAGAGGGAAGAAACGAAAAAAGTGGAGAAAATCGTAAAAGTCCCATGTCACTTTATAGCTATCCCATGTCTAAATGCGCATGTACCCTGGATATTATGCGAACTCAACTAGTATCTAGTCAGGCCCTTACACTCATGAAGGATACGCCGCGATGGCTCAAAAATGCTTACCGGGATTTGTTTGTGACTGCTTACGTCGGAACATGCCATGGATATAAGAGCTAACAGACAAGATCATGTATGTTTCACATAATTTCTAATGAACGCGTAAGTCATCCGTGTTGTGATAAAGTGATGAATATGCTAGAGAAAAAAAATTTCAAAATATGGGATTTTTGTTTTCCCTTTTTCTTCCTCCCCTCCCCCCCTTTGTTTTTTAGCCCAAGTTGCACATGTATAAAGAGAAGCATTTTGCGAAAACTAAGGATTTTAGCCAACATGACGCACGCACTATTGCAATAATGTAAATAGTAAAAAAAAATTGCGAAAATGTAAATTGCGAATACATACATTATAGAAACGTAAATTGCGAAAACGGAAATTGCAAAAATGTAAAAGGACAATTTCCCTGAAAAATGAGCTCTGACATTTTTCGACACCTTTTTTGGTCGTCACTTCATTTGCTTGCCCCCGAGATTACAAGTCTCGTTGCACCTGAAATGCAAAACTACGGAAATGTAAATTGCGAGACCATAATTTACAGAAACGTAATTTGCAAAAGGGAAAATTGTAAACATAAAGGACAACTTCCTTGAAAAATGAGCTTTGACATTTTTCAACGCCTTCCTTTGGTTGTCACTTCATTCGCTTGCCCCCAAGTTTACAAATCTCATTGCATCTAAAATGACAAGGGAATTAAATATTAAATTCGCTAGAAAAGGGTATCCTAAAATGTTTGAATTTTATTAAAAAAACCAGAAATATTAAAAGGAACACGTGGGTTGCCTCCCATGAAGCGCCCTTGTTTATAGTCGTGGGCTCGACTATTATACAAAAAGTATTGTAGGTATCGCCATTAGATGAGTAAGCAGGATGGGTCCCTTATGGGAGAATGATCATTCAAAGGTTGGTAGGAGGAGGGTAGACGGTCGTGTCAGGTCCTTTGGCTAACCCTTCAAAAGAGATCCATGCATTCTTGATCAAGTGGTGAACCTTTCCTCTTAGGGCGAAGCAGTTTTCTATCGTGTGACCCTGAGCTCCAGCATGGTACTCACATCTAGCGTTATGATCGTACCACTTTGGATAAGGAGGTTGCAGAGGTGTCATTGGGGTGGGCACGATTTGTCCAGCTGCCAAGAGATGTTTATAAATTTCCCCTAGAGGAGCGGGAAGAGTTGGCAGTGGCCCCCGGTTCCAACAGTTACTTGGGTTATTTTGGTTGTTTGGCGGGTTATATGGGGATGGTGAAAATGGTGTAGGATTTTGAGGAGGTGGCGAGGAAGGTGGCTCGTAGCTAGGCTGGTGAGAGGCAAAGTTGACATCTTTCTTCATGATGGGCTCTTTCTTAGGTGTTACATCTGGTCTGGAAACATCGATTCTCCCCGACTTGATCCCTTGTTCGACTCTTTCCGCCACCATGACCATGTCAGAAAAGTTATTTGATGGATTGGATATAAGATGAGTGTAGTAGGGAGCCTTGAAGGTATCCACGAAAATGGATATGAGTTCTTTGTCATTCAAGGGCGGTGAAATCCTGGAAGCTAGTTCTCTCCACCTCTGAGCATAAGTTTTCACCGATTCTTCAGTTTTTTTCTCAAGATTTCGGAGATCAGAACGGTCTGGCGCTACCTCCAAATTGAACTTGTATTGCTTGAAGAAAGCATCCGATAAATCTCTCCAAGTTCTGATCTTAACCCCATCCAAACTCATGTACCAGGTCAAGGCATGCTTGGCCAAACTCTCTCCGAACAGATGGATTAACATGGGCTCATTGTGTATCATATCGGCCATTTTGTTGCAATAGGCCTTGAGGTGAGTTTTTGGGCACTCGATCCCAGTGTACTTCTCAAAATCTGGAATCTTGTATTTTGGAGGCATTATGATCCCCGGGACCATGCACATGGTGGCGGGACCTGTAGGGTCGAAGGGGTCTGTTCCTTCGATGGCCCTGAGCCTTTCCTCTAACAGGTTCATTCTATCCATATTCGGTCTTTCTGTGACGAGAGCGTTTGGACCAAGGTATGGCGGGGGTTCTGTCATGAATGGTGGTTGCATCGGATTGACAAAAGGATGCCGACTTCCCATAGGATTGGGAATCGCGACTTGAGTGGGATAGCCCTGGGGTGGGTAAAATCCCCGGGATTCCTGACGAATCAGATTCTGACCAGGGTCCAAAGTAAGGTTGACAAAGGAATGTTGTAGAGTTGCATCAACTCCTTCACCTGTGTTGGCTATAGGGTTCGGGGTGGTGGGTACAAAGGCGGGAGCAGTCCATTTCCATTGACCCCCAGGAACCGAAAATGATTGGGGTCCCGAAGATCCAGCGATGGCGGATGAGGAGGGTCCCATCATTTGACTAGGATCAAAACCAGGTGGGAACTTAGTGGTTGCTTCATCTCGCTCTTTTTCACCCCGAGTGGCCTTTTCTGTAGTAACCCTTACTTGCTCTTCTAACTCTTTTATTCTAGCTGCCAATGCCTCTTCTGTCTTGGTTTGTTCGGCCATTTTCAGCGTTTTAAGTCTAGTTATGGGGGGCCTCGGTGGAGTAATTCGCTTGCGAGGAGCTATCGTGAACCTGAAAAAAAGGAAAATGAAAAAAGAGTAAGTACAAGTGATGGACGATCCCGAGGCCTCCACGTTGCTCATTCGCTTTTCCGGCTACATTTTCACTTGATATTTTCAGGGCAGTCGGAGAGGCGTGATCTCCTGGTTGTGGATGATATGCGAAGGAAGCCTCTATCCATTCCAACAATATGGAGCAATCTGAGATGTTATCTGCGAAACCCAAATCAATAGGGGCAACCAATGCCGCCACGCTAGGAAGATCTCTTTTATACTACGCTCGCAAATGACGTAGGGCCTGATGCCTGATGAACCTATCCGAGGGGAGAGACGATGACTTATACCATAAATTATGAGTCTTGTGATGAACAAAGAAGACCTGACCCTGAATGAGAAATGCTTAGATGTTTTAAGCATTTGGTAGATTTTTTTGGAGTTTTGATGAGACAATTGTTTTTATCCTAGAGGGATTTTCTCTTTTTGCGATGGTCTTTTGAGTGGTATCGGATGGACAATGGATATGGAAAGTTTGAAGGCGATTTAATAAATATCCAAAAAATGTACGACTTTATTAAAAGTGTTTACAAGATGTAGTAAACTAGCCAACTACCTAAATTCATCAAAAATGGCTAGACTAGATGAAATTAAGGGTCCTAACTCCATGGGAAAAAAAAGGTTTGCCGAGGTCCGAGTCCTTAGGTGAAGGTGTCAACCCTAAGAGTCGGAATTCTCTTGCTCCTGCCAAAGGTATCCCCTTGAAGCCATCTCCCCTCTCTGTATTTCTATCTCGGCCTCTAAAGCTGCAATCTGGCTCTGCAGTGCCTGATCGTTGAAACTTCGTTCCCCGAAAATATCAAGTGAAAGTAGTGTAAGTGCCGACACATCGAATGAGCAAAATGGGTCCTATGGGACAAAAATAAAATTTTAAATGCAAAGTAACCTGCACGTGTCAGAAAATTTACAGTTCGTATAACAAAAAAAATCACGTCAATATGCCACGACAAACAGGTATAATCATGATGCATGTGCTGGGGCTCTGATTCCGACATTTCTAACTGGCTTGAATGGTTCCCGGATGATACCATGAAAAGGTCCCTAAAGTGTCGTCCAGTCGCCCGATTCCTTGCGAAATCGTATAACCTTTTGACTGGCTTTAGGGTTCATCCGAGTTGGGATTGGTGAACACTACCCAGGACATGTGTCCTAGGGCGTCACTACTACCCTCCTATTTTGGTAATTGTCCCCTGGGTGTAGGGCGCTATGAAATGCATATGACAATTGATAAAGCAAATAAATAAACAGACCAGCAATTGATCAAAGCACTTAAATAAACAAATAAAACACCTCTAAAAAGATAAAACCGGCTCCGACCCTTGTATCCCTAGTGAAGTCGCCAAACTGTCGCGCCCCGAAAATTAACAAATTCGAAAGGTGAGCAACGAAATTTGGAACCTTACAATGCTCGGCGTAAAAGGACGCTTAGCAGCATGCAATGAAGTCGCCGCCCTAATTTGGTTGCTAGGCTTAGGGAACCCTAATCGTCATGGCATAGGAAATATAATAAGTAAAAAAACTAAAGGCACAAAAAAGGGGTCTGGACCCCAGAAAAAAGGTTCGGGGTCATATTATGGTCTCGGGAAGGTGTTAGGCACCCGAGTCACATCCGAAAACGGTTACCGGTTGATGAGAGAGGTGTTTAAAAAGGTGTTTTAAAAATGCGTTTTGAAAAAGGGGGCCCTCAGAGGAATCGTCACTTTAGTCTTTTCTATGATCGTGACTGTTCAGGAATAATAAAAAGATCTTTCGGACGGGATTACCGTTTATCAAGATCGATCGATTATTCGTGACCGTAACGTGATGGGACTGAATTTTCCGTAAGACTGAATGAGCGCCCTCTTATTTCATCATCGGGCCATGCATGATTAAATTAATTACTACGTGATCCTAACATGGATTGCTAACAGAGTACAAATTTAAATGATGGATATTTGAAGTGGAAAACTGATGTGGGATCGAAAGTCCCCATGTATATGCAGTCAATATAAGCGAGAATTTAAAATCATATGAACATGGCATTTTAAGCAACTCTTTAAACACGTGGTTCATGTGGGTTGATTTTAATTCTAGCAGTTCTATATATCATGCATACGATTGATATTGGCGGAAAGCATTGAATAAATCAAAAGGAATTGAAAGGCGTACTTGCGTGCGAAGCTTGAAACTAAAACCTACAAAATGAGAGTATTAGTGATAGCTCGAAAAATAAATAAACGATTCTATGAGTGCGGAAATTTAAATGACAGTTGATTGTATACGAGAAATGATGGATTTCACGCATACGAGAATTAAATGTTGAGTTTGATAAGTGCAGGAAAATAAATGACGACAGTTGATTGCATACGAGAAATGATGAATTTTACGCATACGAAAATGAAATGCTGACATGATTGCGTGCGAGAAATGATTTATTTAACGCATACGAGATTCAGATGATGACATGATTGCATGCGAGAATTTAAATGCTGAGTTGATTGCATGCGAAAAATGATTGATTTTAAGCATACGAGAACTTAAATGCTGGGTTGATTGCATGCGAAAAATGATTGATTTTGCGCACACGAGAATTTAAATGCTGGGTTGATTGCATGCGAAAAATGATGGATTTGACGCATACGAGAATTAAATGCTGAGTTGATGAGTGCAGGAAATTAAAAGAATTGATGATAAAAACATTTAAAACAGTAGGTGATTTGCAGAAATTTTAATGATTGATACTGTGGAAAATTAAAGGAATTGATATTACAGAAAATTAAAGCAGTTGATTTTACAGAAAATTAAACAATTGATATTGCGACCGACCATGTAGGCGGTATTGAATTTAAATTGCCGGAAGTAATTTGCAGAATTTTAAAGTGCGGAAAAGTAAAGTGCAGAAAATTAAACAATTGATAATTTGCGGAAGGATTTCCAGCAGTTTGCGAAAAATTAAAGCAGTTGATATTGCAGAAAATAAACAATTGATATTGCGACCGACCATGTAGGCGGTATTGAATTTAAATTGCCGAAAGTAAATTGCTAAAATTTAAAGTGCGGAAAAGTAAACAGTTGATAACTTGCGGAAGGATTTCCAGCAGTTTTGCGAAAAATTAAAGCAGTTGATATTGCAGAAAATAAACAATTGATATTGTGACCGACCATGTAGGCGGTATTGAATTTAAATTGCCGAAAGTAAATTGCTGAAATTTAAAGTGCGGAAAAGTAAGCAGGTGATATTTACAGAAAATAAACAGTTGATATTACAGAAAATTAAAAGTGTTAGTACGACAAATAATCATACGAAGCATACGAGTATTTTACGAAAAAACGTGATCCGAAGTTTTGAAAACAATTGAAAATGGGCTGGGCCCAATTGAAAAATGAAAGGAAGTGAAAAATGGGCCAGGAATAGTGCCTGGCCCATGAGAATTTAAAAGGGAATGGGCCAAGCCCATTCCCGCGTGAACAGTGCCGTTTGCCTGGCACTGTTCATTCGTCACCTTTCTTGGTCGCCGGCGTACTGCCGGCGGCAAAGCTCCGGCCACAAGAGGCCGATTTGAAAATCGTTCGTACCGAAATGTTCATCTCTTCGATGACTTCCCGACCGTACCAACCCCAATTTTTCGTTTGATTCGTACAAAATTTAATTTCGAAAAAACGACAAAACCGTTAATTATCGAAAACTAATTAATTCGCATAAACTAACCGACGATTTTTAAAAGTGAAAGCGTGTATTTACTCTATTTTGTGTGTGTGAATTAATGACATAAAAGAAAGCAATTAAATTGCTCAAACAAGAGGCAAACGAATTTAAACAAAAATTTGGCTTAAAAACCGAAAAAAGGCTAGACAGAGAAAGCTCACCTCAAGGCCTTGAACTGGACGATCTTCCCTTGAAATAAGCAACTGATTAGAGGAGGGAGAGAGGGCAAGTTTTCTTGCTGATTTTGGTGTCCCGAATACGTTGGAGGAGGGTGGCTATTTATAGCAGCAGATCGCGTGAGGAGGGAGACGTGGGGCTGTGCGTGGTGGTCGGACGTGTGCGCTGGCTGGGCTAGGGGAACCGTGATGATGGCGGGGGGCTAGGGAGCTAGGGAGCAGTTGGCTCGGGCGAGGACTTCCGTTGCCTCCCTCGTGCGTGCACTGTGCATGTGCATTATGCACATTAAATCAAGGGCCATTGATCTGGTTGACTTTCCTTGGTTGACCAGATCAATGGCCATGATCAAATGGCCCTTTATCTGATTTAAATGGCCTCGAGCCGGTTCCCGCGAACAAACGTTCTGACTTTTCGAGCCGAAGGTACCGTCGCGTAGAGAAAAATACGACGGGTTTAACCGTCTACAGAGAATGACGAGAATTTTTCGTTTAACGTGTTTATTTTCACGTTCAAAAACGTGAAACGTTTGAACGGAAAAATAATAACGTTACGCCGAAAATTACACGAATCGTTGTAGACTGTTGCGACCAGAAAAAATCCTAGCAACTAGTTGATGGAAAACATTTTAAAGTCAAGCTATTGTCCGAGCGGACTTACTCGGGTCCAATAAAAGCTCGAATAAAAATAATAATAAAATAATAAAAATACTAAAATATGCGATAAAATATTAAAAATCCTAAAATTCAGGTGATGGCCTAAAACGAAGAAAAAACTAGCAAACGACTGCCGGATAGTCAAAAATGTGGTTTTTAAGGCTAAAAATAATAATAATAATAATAATGAAAATATGTGCCAAAAAATTAAAAATGTGATTTCGAAAGCTGACGATGCTAACGATGATGCTAAAATGCAACGAAACACCTAAGAATGCTAGCGACATTAAATCAACTGAAAATGACTGTAAGTTAACTAAATAACAGAAATGCTAAAATTAAGTAAAAAAAAAAAGATGGCGTCAAAATTCGGGTATCAACAATAATTATTTTCCTCCTCTTAAAGTGACATCATTAGGACAAATCATTCATACTCCTGCGAATCGTGCATTATCCTTCCGAAGCAACGTCAGTCACATGTCAAGCAATTATCCCCTAGTGGAGCCGTCATTTACATTTTCGATCAACAACCTATCTCCCCCAGAGCGACAGCAATCTCCTCCTCCTAGAGCGACATCAAGCAAGCACCTTTTATCCCCAGTGACAACATCAATCAATCTCCTCCTCCCAGAGCGACATCAATCAACTACCTCCTCCCAGAGCGACATCATCACTGTAAGTTTGAGGTAAGACCTGCCGTGTCGCCAAAATTCGGATATCTAGGGGCAACTGTCTTTACTGCTTATCAAATACTTCGATAAGACAGTAAAGAGGGGGCAACTGTTGATACCCGAATTTTGACGCCATTTTTATTTAATTTTAGCATTTCTGATATTTAGTTAATTTACAGTCATTTTCAGTTGATTTACTGTCGCTAGCATTTTTAGGTATTTCGTTGCGTTTTAGCATCATCGTTAGCATCATCAGCTTTCGAAATCACATTTTTAATTTTTCGGCACATATTTTCATTATTATTATCATTAATATTTTTAGCCTTAAAAATCACATTTTTAACTATCCGGCAGTCGTTTGCTAATTTTTTCTTCGTTTTAGGTCATCACATGAATTTTAGGATTTTTTATATTTTAGCGCATTTTTTAGTATTTTTATTATTTTATTTTTATTCGAGCTTTTATTGGACCCGAGTAAGTCTGCTCGGATCATAGCTCGACTTTAAAATGTTTTCCATCAACTAGTTGCTAGCTTTTTTTCTGCTCGCAACGGTCTACAGCGTTTCGTGTAATTTTCGGCGTAACGTCTTTATTTTTCCGTTCAAACATTTCACGTTTTTGAACGTGAAAATAAACACGTTAAACGAAAAATTCTCGTCATTCGCTGTAGACGGTTAAACCCGTCGTATTTTTCTCTACGCGACGGTACCTTCAGCTCGAAAAGTCAGAACGTTTGTTCGCGGGAACCGGCTCGAGGCCATTTAAATCAGATAAAGGGTCATTTGATCATGGCCATTGATCTGGTCAACCAAGGAAAGTCAACCAGATCAATGACCCTTGATTTAATGTGCATAATACACATGCACAGTGCACGCACGAGGGAGGCAACGGAAGTCCTCACTCGAGCCAACTGCTCCCTAGCTCCCTAGCCCTCCGCCATCATCACGCCTCCCCCTAGCTTGCCACCGTGACCAGCCGGCCACCACGCGCGGCTCCTTCGTCCGGCCTCCACGCGACCTTCTTTCAATCGCCACCGTTCTTCCACGCGCAAACGGTCCGAATTTTGCATGAAAAATACACACGGCTCACCTCCATTCTCCTAGCCAATTCATCCGCCCGAACCAAGGCAAAGAAAAGCAATCAAGGTGAGCTTCTTTCAATCTTTCTCTCTCTAAGCTCCTCTCTTTTAAATTTTCGTTTTTAGCCCTTAGCATTTAATCAACCATTCAAATCTGTTTTAAAAGCTCTATTTCCATGCTAACTTCACTTCCCTTGTCTTAATTTAATCGTTCATTGCTTGAGCTAATTAATTGCTCCAAAAAACATTTAATTAGCATGTTTTTCTTCCTTCAAAATCATTGGTTTTTCTTGCGGTTTCGTTGCTGTTTTTGCTTGATTAGGTCATGGGCATGTTGCGTGTTTTAAGCGAGTCGAATAGGGGGGGTTACACGTTGGTTTTGGGGGTGCATGAGTCGCCGGCCACAACGCCGGCGACGTGGAAATCAAGAATAGCCATGTTGTTCTTGCGAGGAAGAAGAAGCCAAGCCCGTCCCTCTTGCATTTGTTAAGCCACTGATGGGCCTTGGCTTAAGCCAAGCCCATCTTTCCTTTAATTATTGTCATGGGCTAGGATTCATTCCTAGCCCAATCTGATTTAAATCCAGCATGCGGGCCCGGCCCAAATAATTTTCGCCAAGCATTCGAGTCATTTTAAACGTCATTTTATTTCATGCTCATATGTAATGTTTAAATTAATTCGTATGCCATATTTAATTAATCATTATTTACAATACTCGTTTATTATTTCGCTTTGCTTAAATATTTATATACCATGATTAAATATTTATGCATGAAATTAAATAGCCGTATACCATGCTTTAAATGTTTATACTTGATTTAAACGCACATATGCGTCATTTCCGTGTTCATATTTTTCGTATGCTCGTTCTTGCGACAACTTGTTATTTAATTTTTTTATATCCGAATTGCTTCTTTCTTATCGCAATATTTATTTTCATGATATTTAAATTCAGTCATTTATTTTACCGCCTATATGGTCGGTCGCTTTTTAATTTCCGTAAATATCACCTGCTTTAATTTTTCGCAAAACTGCTGGAAATCCTTCCGCAAATTATTCAACTGTTTAATTTTCCGCACTTTAAATTTCAGCAATTTACATTCGGCAATTTAAATTCAGTTATTTATCATACCGCCTATATGGTCGGTCCCATTTTAATTTTCGTAAATATCCAATTGCTTTAATTTTTCGCAAACTGCTGGAAATCCTTCCGCAAATTATCAACTGTTTAATTTTCCGCACTTTAATTTTCCGCAATTTACTTTCGGCAATTTAAATTCACTATACCGCCTATATGGTCGGTCGCATTTTAATTCTCGTAAATATCAACTGCTTTAATTTTTCGCAAACTGCTGGAAATTCTTCCGCAATTTATCAACTGTTTATTTTCTGCAATCTATCAACTGTTATTTTTCTGCAAATATCAACAGTTTATTTTCTGCAAATATCCAACGGTTTATTCTCTGCATTATCAACCTGTTTTATTTTCTGCACATCATCAAACTTTTTTATTCCCTGTAAATCGTCAACTACATTTAATTTTTCTGCCCTCAGCATTTAATTTTTCTACACTAATCAAAACAACATTTCATTTTTGTATGCTTAAAATCAATCATTTTTCACATGCAATCAACGTAGCATTTAAATTCTCGCATGCTTAAAATCCATCTTTTTTCGCATGCAATCAACCTAGCATTTAAATTCTCGTATGCTTAAAATCCACCATTTTTCGCATGCAATCAACCTAGCATTTAAATTCTCGTATGCTTAAAATCCATCATTTTTCGCATGCAATCAACCTAGCATTTAAATTCTCGTATGCTTAAAATCAATCATTTTTCGCATGCAATCAACGTAGCATTTAAATTCTCTCATGCTTAAAATCCATCATTTTTCGCATGCAATCAACCTAGCATTTAAATTCTCGTATGCTTAAAATCCATCATTTTTCGCATGCAATCAACCTAGCATTTAAATTCTCGTATGCTTAAAATCAATCATTTTTTGCATGCAATCAACCCAGCATTTAATTTTCGTATGCGTTAAATCCATCATTTTTCGCATGCAATCTACTCAGCATTTAATTCTCGTATGCGTAAAATCCATCATTTTACGTATGCAATCAACTGTCATTTAAATTTTCGCACTCATAAAATTGCCTATTTATTTTCTCGAGCTATCACTAACACTCTCATTTTGTAGGTTTTAATTTCAAGCTTCGCTCGCAAGTACGCCTCACAAGTCCTTTTTATTTATTCGATGCTTTCTGCAAATATCAACTGTATGCATGATATATAGAACTGCTAGAATTAAAATCAATCCACATGAACAACGTGTTTAAAGACTTGCTTAAAATGCCATGTTCATATGATTTCAAATTCTCGATTGTATTGACTGCATGTACATGGGGATTTTCGATCCCACACCAGTTTTCCACTTCAAAAATCCATCATTTAAATTTGTACTCTGTTAGCAATCCATGTTAGGATCACGTAGTAATTAATTTAATCATGCATGGCCCGATGATGAAAAAAGAGGGTGCTCATTCAGTCTTACGGAAAATTCAGTCCCATCACGTTACGGTCAAGAATAATCGATCGATCTTGATAAACGGTAACCCCGTCCGAAAGATCTTTTTATTATTCCTGAACGGTCCCGATCACGAAAAAGACTAAAGTGACGATTCCTCTGAGGGCCCCCATTTTCAAAACGCATTTTATCAAACACCTTTTTAACACCTCTCTCATCAACCGGTAACCGTTTTCAGATGTGACTCGGGTGCCTAACACCTTCCCGAGACCATAATACGACCCCGAACCTTTTGTCTGGGGTCCAGACCCCTTTTTGTGCCTTTAGTTTTTTACTTATTATATTTCCTATGCCATGACGATTAAGGTTCCCTAAACCTAGCAACAAAATTAGGGTGGCGACTTCATTGCATGCTGCGAGGCGTCCTTTTGCGCTGAGCATTGTAAGGTCCCAAATTTCGTTGCACACTCGCGAATTTTTAATTTTCGGGGGCGCGACAGATACAAATACTCTTAAATATTTTTCCAATTTTTCGTTCAGCTCACTTACCTTCCCTTTAAAATACTCAAAAAAAAATATATCTTTCAGAATTTCTTCGGCTTCAAGTTCCCATTTCCCGCCAGAGATCTTGTTGGAAACTTCTTCGTCCTTAAAATGAAGCATTTTCCTAGAAAAATGTGCTTGTCATAATTCAACTAGAATGAGAAAGGAAGTAGAAGTATTTCATAAGAAAACTAGAGATTTTTCGGTTAATTTTAGCGTTGAGCATGAAAGAGAAAGGTGACAGAGAAGATAATGGGTCGTTAATTGGAAAAAAAGATAAAAAAAATATGGCACATTGGATAATAATTTAGGAAAATAGTTTTTGTAATTTCTGAAAATTAAAAAATTGTGATTTATAAAACACAAAGAATTTTTTAGGGTCCAATTTTATAAACGTAAAGACTTCAAGGATACAATTGATACGTAAGAACCTTTGTGGACCAAAAATACAAATGCAAAAAGTTGAGGTCATTAAACCAATAAGAAAATTACATGCCTAACCTCATCCAATCACCAAGTAATGTTTATTATTATTATTATACGTAATAAAAATGCCAATACCTAGTGGTGGGACCTAATGAGAAAAGGCAATCCACCAACCACGACCAACCACACCTTTACAACCCCACCTCTCATGGCCAAATTTATGAAAAGCTCATCTTTGTAAAACAAGTTAACAAAAATTTACAAAGAAATTCTCTCAAGAATTTAAGAGTTGGTTTTCAACTTGGTAACCTTTTATTACACCCATATAAAATAAAAAATTTGGGGATACTCATTATTAAATATATATATATATATATATATATATATATATATATATATTAATATAACAAAATATATTAAATTAGTAATACGCAATCTTTATTAATTAGAATTGATACTAGTAGTTAAATTTTTTAGGGTTATTGGCACCACCATCTCTTGAACTATTATCATCTAGCAAATATTTTTTTCAATATTTTTTTTATTAGATTCAACTTCTTTAACTATTTTTTTCATTATAAAAAGATTCTTTTATTAGTTTTTCTATCCAAAATCCTAACATATTTGCTTTGATCATATATTTTTTTATTTTTTTAAATCCCTCCAAAAATAACACTCCAAAATAAAATTAAAAAAATATTTTTAAGTATTTTAAGTAATACATATGAAGATAAGATTTTTCTAAAAATAAAATTCGAAAAGAACAACAACAAATCCATAAAAATAAAAAAATATTTATAAAATTTTCTAAAAAATTATAAAAGATGAATTTAAATTATAAAAAGTCGCAACTCTTGTTGAAAGAAAAAAAAAGAAAAAAAGAAAAGCTTCGTTGTTAATTTCATATTTTTTATAATTTTTTAAATATTTATCATTTTTAAATTTTAATTCTTCATTTTTTTTGTTTTTTCTGATTATTTCTATTTTTCTTATTTTTTAAAAATAAAGGAGAATAAAAAAATATGATTATAATAAATCTGTTAAGATTTTAAATGAAAAACTTAATATAAGAGTTTTTTTCAATAAAAAAATAGTTACAGGGGCTGAATCAATAAAAAATTAGTGAAATATTTATTTGATAAACGATGATAGTTCTAAAAGTAGTGGCACAAATGGTCCAAATTGTTTTTGTATATGAATTATGACGTCCTCTTCCTTCCATCCCTTTAAAAAGCTCAATTCCTATTTCCCTCCCGCTAACCAAAAAAGAAAAAAACACCCCACCAACTACAAAACCGAAACCAAACGCTTCCCGAAACGTCAACTCAAACATCACCTCTCCCTCCCTCTCTTTCCAATAAAGCTCCGCGTTCCCAATCCTCTGCTACGCCTCATCCTACCAGGCTACCACCAACCTTTTTCACCTAACCCTCCACCACCCACCGCAACTAGGAACCATGCAGCCCGAGACGCCGCCGCCGCAGCCTGAAACGCCGCCCAATTTCTGGGGCTCCATGCCGGAGGAGGAGTATTACAGATCCCAAGGGGTAAGCAACACGAAGTCGTATTTTGAGACCCCAAATGGGAAGCTCTTCACTCAAGGGTTTCTGCCGTTGGATCAGCAAGTCAAAGCTACGGTATACATGACCCACGGCTATGGTTCTGATACTGGCTGGCTGTTTCAGAAGATTTGCATCAGTTTTGCCAATTGGGGTTATGCTGTTTTTGCTGCGGATCTTCTTGGCCATGGCAGATCCGACGGTATACGCTGTTATATGGGTAAGTACCTTAGTAGCTAACTTCATTGACCGTAAAATTACTAAGTGTTCCCATCTAGAAATGTTGCAGTTTATAAGTGAACCAACAATTTCAGTTTTTGATTTAGCTTTTCTAACATTAAGAAAATCTACTGCTATTACTTTTGCTTATCGTAATGATAAAAAATTAATGTGATTATAGAATTGTGGTGATCTTGATTGTAACTTTGTGTGATTACTTACTTGGAATTTATTTAGAAGTTGGGAAGAAGTTGAAAAAGTTGCTATTTTTGGATTCGTTGGGCGCAGAGAATTTTGCATTTGGTGCCAATAATAGACCCCAGAGTGAAAAAACTCTTCAATCTTAAGTGGTTGAGATGACTTATAGCCATGTCTTAATCTTGATAGACTAAAAGGATGTAGCTTGGGATTGAAGTAAGATGTCGTTTAAGTAGAAATGTCGTCTGGACTTGTGCATTGTGTCTGTCTGGAATTGAGATTTAGCAACAATATTGGTATGTTTTCAATTTTCTTTTCTCCGGGCCAAATATCAATTAACAGGTTTAAAGTTATAAGTCTTACCTTACGAAATGTAACTTGCAACCTCATATGGTAGGCACTATTGTATTGCCGCGCACTCAAGTCAAGATTTGTGAGTACATGCTCTCTTTATGGCTTGGTGGCCGTATTAAAGTGAGGGTCTATGGTTTGTTTTTTAAACAGAGTTAAAGATCCTTGGGTGTTCAATGGTACAGTATGTTGACTTCAACATGCCTTCATTGCAAAAGCAACTTAGACAATCAGCACTGAGCGTTCTTATCATCCCATACAGTGTATAACATTGTGCTTTTGTATATACATTCGCATTGTTTTATCCAGAACTGTTTGATAGATTGTAGCCTCTTGTGAACCATACATTGGTTCTTCATATTTTATCTATCCGTAGTCTATCATGTCTTCTATTTTCGTGATACCATTAGCTGCTGTCTTTTGAAAAGTTTTCTAGATAAAAATCTTGTAGAAGGTGTAGTAAGCCAAGATTAACTGTTTAGGCTTTTTTTTTATATTATATTGAATGAGCCAATCCAAGAAATGTTTCCCTGTTTGATGATGGCATTTGGCTTGTTTTCTGATCTTTTGTTTTTTTCTCAAAGAAAAAAGTGGCTGAACTGATCATAGTTGTTCCCTCTCTGGAACAGGTGAGATGGACAAGATTGCTGCCTCGTCCTTATCATTCTTCAAACATGTGCGCTACAGTGAAGAATACAAGGACTTGCCAGCCTTCCTATTTGGTGAATCCATGGGTGGACTTGTAACAATGTTAATGTATTTCCAATCAGAGCCCAACACGTGGACCGGCCTGATGTTCTCAGCTCCACTTTTTGTCATACCAGAGCCCATGAAACCCAGTAAGTTGCACTTGTTCGCGTACGGTCTGCTATTTGGTTTGGCTGACACATGGGCAGCAATGCCAGACAACAAAATGGTAGGCAAAGCAATCAAGGATCCGGAGAAGCTTAAGATCATAGCCTCAAACCCTAGGAGATACGCAGGCAAGCCTAGGGTCGGGACCATGAGGGAGATATCTAGGATGTGCCAGTACATACAAGATAATTTCCACAAGGTTACAGCACCGTTCTTGACCGCCCATGGGACATCGGATGGGGTAACGTGCCCAACATCATCGCAGCTGTTGTACGAGAAGGCTTCTAGTGAGGATAAGAGCTTGAAAATATACGAGGGTATGTACCATTCGTTGATACAAGGTGAGCCTGATGAGAATGCTAATATTGTGTTGAAGGACATGAGGGAGTGGATTGATGAGAGGGTTGAGAGGTATGGGTCGAAATGAAAGTGTTGATTTAGTTTCGAAGACTTTTGTTTGCTGATTAATTGTCGGAAAGGAATATGATGTAAGAATAATGACAAGATAATGAATGAATGAAACCTTAAATTTAAATTTGTACTTGAGAAGAGCCTTTTATTGAAAACTGCATTTGATTAATGGATCGTTGTCAATGCTTGTCTTAGGATAGGAATGTTTGGTTTGGTGGATGATGAGAGGAGAACCATGGATTATTTTTATTTGTCAAGTTCTTTTTTTATGGTCTCTCAGTTGTCCTCTCAGTGACTTTTCGGGCATAAAGTTAATTTTATTTAAGAACTGTTGGGTTTGCACAGTTGTGCGAAGTTGAAACTTTATTAAGACAGGATAACGTGCTAAGGGGTCGGCTTGTGACACCTCAATTTTTGCCATTTTAAAGGTCAATTCCGAATTCTTTTAGCTCATCTTTTGTGAGGAAAAATAAAAAACGGCTTCTGTTGTGGTCCTTATTTTTTTTGGGCCTAGTGCATGAAAGTTGTTCTCTGCAACGTGGGCTGAAAGTTTTTCGTGGGCTCAGGTAATTTGTAAGAAAATGAAATGGAACCTTTGCTTAAATTGCAATATTTTCCTTTTTTTAAACAAAAATTAAACTTCCATAAACTCCACACCAACACATGTCAGCTTGAACTTCAATAAGTGAACCCGTTCGATCAATGGATTTGTTATTGCTTGTTAGATGCCAATGAAATTGTAATTTGTCACTGCATATCGTCTAAATAAGCATTTTTAGGGCTATCATTTATTGAAATAAACATCTAAATTTTTAACAAATAAATAAATAAACATCTAAATAATAATTTGAATTTTTTTTTGGAAAAGAGCATCCAAAGGAAAACTCATGACACATAAAGTTGTAATTCAACTTGCTAGTACTGACGTTTTTATAATAGATCATGAGTTCGATCCTAATAGTATAAAAAGAATCAATAATATAACCAATATTTTTAAAAATAAAATAAAATAACCTTATGGATCTAAATTTATAAAAGTAAAAAGACGTTTTGGCACCCAACTTTTAAGGTTTAGGATAAATTGACACCCATCTTTAGCCTTCTGATTTATCCTTCTGAAAATTAGGCACCTAAAATTTATTCCGTTAGATATTTTTGCACCCAAGTTTATATCGGTTAGATACTTTGGCACCTAAGTACCTACCTTTTCAACTAACACCGTTAGTTATTAAAAAAAATCCATTAGTTTCATTAAAAACAATCTTTTATAATAAATAAAATAATAAAAATTACATAAAAATATTATAAAATTTGCACAAAATAAAAATAATATAAAGATGTCATAAAATACAAAAAATAATTTAAACTATGTAAAAATCTTTAAAATTGACATTTTGTTAAACAAATCGTAAAAGACAATTCATAAAATAACTACAAATATAGAATTAAAATAAATTAAGAAATAGAAATTATGATTATTTAGAAATGCATAGACATAATTATTACTAATCAAAATGGAATGAAATCAGTAAATGAATTTATTCCCTAAGTGGAGAAACTAAAAATAAAATAAAAGCCTAATTTAAATAATTGTATAGTTATCATAATTTTGTGTAGTGATTTCCTCATTCTACAATTTTCCTTCCACCACCGCACCACCATCACGCATCATCTACCTCTTCTTGCGATCATAATTCATCTCCCTCTCCTTGCTGCCTACCACAGCTATTAGCTAAGCTTCCCCACCACCACCAGAACCAATGAACCAATGAACCAGATGGGTGTTAATAGTGTTTGATACAATATTACGGGGGATGTGTTAATGGATGATTGAAAGTGATCAAGGATTTGAACTCTTCTTGGATCTTGATTAGAGGTTTGAACTCTTTTTGAATCTTGATGAATGACTCTCTTTCTTGCTCCTTGATTGACCTGAAACGGTTACAAGGGACGTGATAAATTCTCCAAAACTCAAATCAGATTTAGTTGGTGAAGTGTTTAATGAACAAAGATGAGAGTGATTAATGAGATAATGATTGAAATGTAAGAAGATGATGATTGTGAAGAGTAAATTCATAGGGAATTTGGTAGTTGTGTGTATTTATGATCAATTGCCCCCCTAGGACTAAAGAATGTGAGGTTTATATAGGCCTCAAATCCTAACCTTTAGGGACATAGGCGTCATTTTCTATTTTATGGTCTCTTATACTTCAAGGCTCATTCAATGCTCTGATGATCTTGATTTTTTGTGCTTCTCTCTTTGTCCGAAAGAGAATGTCTGCTTTTCAGGTGTATTTAATGAGCGCCGACTATTTTTTGCAGGGGTCTTTAATGACCTTGTACTTTGGTCTGCCAAAGTAGTTGGGGAGTAGGTGAAGAAATCTGCCCGTTGTAAGGAGGCGAGCCTAAGTTGTTTCGCTTAGTTGTAGCTCGCTATCAAGAGGGCTTGTTTATGATCATTCTTTTTTTCCTAGTGAATGCCTTGCTACAAATGGTGAATGCTTCGCTTCTCTTTCTCTTTGCTTTCGCCATGGAGGTGAATGCTTCGCTTCTCTTGCTCTTCGCTTTCACCCTGAAGGCTATTGCTTTCGTTTCTCATACTCTCCACCTTCGTTGCGTATTCTCTCTCTTAGTTTTGCTATAACTTCTCTCAAGATTTATAAACTTTTCCTCTTGATCTTTCATTCTTCTCCCTTCGCTTCTTGTTATCTCTATTCGCTCTCTCTTCCGTTCGCTTCTCATGGTTCTCAAACCTTCCTATCGCAGTAATAAGCCTGCTCAGGTCGTCATCGAGAGCGAAGACAATGAGGAATATATTCCTGGCTCTCCTCAGCGCTGTGGGATGGTAGTTGCGCTCCCTTTTACTGTTGGTAAGCGTACCTTGGAAGTAAAAAGGGGTGAGATTAATGTTCTTTCAAGTCTCAAGCGGACCTCGCTAAGGATATGGAGTCCTTCCATATTCATTTTGATAGCACTTTGTATGAAGCGGTGCTTCCTCCCTCATCCATGCGCTTCGACTCTTCGACTTCGTCAGGCGAGTTCACTTATTATACCAAGATGCGGAACTGCAGCTTCTTGCTTCCTCCACACGATTTGGTGAACAGTCACCTCTAATTCTTGAACATGCCGCTTGTGAAAATCTCTCCCAACAGTTGGTTGACAACTTATGCTTTCTTGGGTCTTTGCACTCATTTTAACATCTCCACTTCTTTCAAGTTTTTTCAATTTATGTGCTCGGCAAAGTATGGCCAAGCGGTGATTAATATCTCTCCTCGGCGACTACCGAATTGGCATAGTCGTTTTGGCAAGCTGGAGAATTTTATTGATAAATGAAAGCCTCATTTTTTTCTTCTGCGAGCCTCGGGATTAAACTGGCCTCCCGTTTTAGAAATGATTTTAAGGAGAGTGAATAGATCGAGCCTTCAAGGTCTTCTCTATCCGACACTAAGGTTGATGGTTACCAGAAGTTAACTTTGCTTCCTCGTCGCTTCGACGTTCATAAGTTTATTCGGGGAACTCCTCTCGAACAATGTTTTTATAGTAACTTCTTTCGCCTTTCTTTGTTTCGTCGCTTCTACTTTTGATTTTATGTTTTATGTTGCTTCACCTATGCTCTTTCTTTTCATTGTCACTTTCGCCTTTATGCTTTGCGTAGCTTCACTTTTACCTTCTTTATGCCAATCACTTTCCATCTTTTCTTTTCGCTCTTTCTTTATTTTTCTTTCATGTCTTTTCTTTTTGTTGTCGCTTTATTTTGCTTTCATGTCTTTTCTTTTCGTTGTCGCTTTATTTCGCTTTCATGTCCTTTCTCTTTACTGTCGCTTTATTTCACTTTCATGTCTTTTATCTTCGTTGTCGCTTTATTTTGCTTTCATGTCTTTCTCCCAAGATGTCTGCTGGGGTGGGGAGTGATGAGATTGTTCCTCCTTCCAAGCGAGCCAAGAAAGTTGCAAAAAGTGCTAAGTCTCGTTAAGCTTCCGTCAAGGAGAGGATAATTCAATCTCCCAAGGCGAATGAGGAGGTAGCGACGGTAGTTCATTCGTTGACAATCGCTGCTTTGACCATCGTTGCTTCTTCTATTGTTCTTCCTCCTGTTGAGGGGGCGAGGGATCCTCTTTTATCAGTGGGGGCCGATCCCTCCATAGTTCCTGGCTGTGTTAGGGGGCCTTTTGCCCCATAAGCTTCAGCTCAGCCATCGCTCGGCGACACTTGAGTTCCTTCATCGATAAGGGCGAACCTTTCTTAACTCCCTCTTCCATCGGAGGCCATATTCTCCAACTAGATTCAGCTCGCCCTGCCCTCAGCAAGGCTTCTACTCCTTCCACGCACGGATCTCTTTCGCTCCTTTCTTCTCCTTCTGTCAGCGAGTAAGATGGTCGGGAGAAGGATCTGCTACCATCATTCTTGCACCTCCTTCTTTACCCCGGGCTAGGAAGAAGCATGCTGGTAAGCA
Source organism: Viola odorata (assembly GCA_963691705.1). Classification (NCBI taxonomy): domain Eukaryota; kingdom Viridiplantae; phylum Streptophyta; class Magnoliopsida; order Malpighiales; family Violaceae; genus Viola; species Viola odorata. The sequence goes on along the minus strand of OY829540.1, from coordinate 41,883,021 downwards.
TGTATTTTATGTTGATAATGTGCGGTATTATATTCCTTGGTGTTATTCTTCTAGTAGTAGTGATCTCAAAGTAGATTCTTTATCTACAGAGATCAACGAGTGTGCTAAGGGGATTGAAAAGCGCATCATCTCTCTCCTCAAAGTCATTAATTATACTGCTTTGCGTCACCAGCAAATTACCGCTTTGAGGTCTACACCTTCTCCTATCGTAGTGACCTCTTCACCTGGTCCTCCCTTGTCACCTTCTTCTACGACGTTTTTTGCGCACTCCTCTTCGATAGGTTCTCTTGCCACCATGCCTATTCATGGTGTGATTTGTCCTCCTTTAGTTGCTCCTCCTATCGAACCTCCTTCTGTATTGCCGCCTCGCGAGCTGGTTTTGAATGACGCTCCTCCTTCCTCTACCCCTAGAAAGTGTCAGGAAGCTCGCGTGCTTTCTTCGAGATTGGCTAGGGTGATTCACCTTACTCGCTCTTGCTCTAGTACTCGTTCTTTCGTTCCTCAGCCTTCTCACCGTCTACCTTTACCTGAGCTCTGTCTGCTCCTTACCTCTCCTTCGAAATTCATTCTGATAGCCTACTACAACAGGAACTCCCTTTACCATCATTCCACTTATCCTCTTCGCTTCCTTGTTGGTGATTCTCATGAAGGCTAGGCATCACATTTCTTGAATGCGAGGCGCTTCGTGGAAAGGGGCGCCAAACGCATGGGGGTGAAGCGACCATCAGTCTATGATCATCGAGCGATGGATCTCTCGTATGAAATGTTAGAGTTTGGCATTGATCATAAGCACTGGGATAAGCAATCAGTTGAGTAAGTTTACGATGAGCTTGAGATGAACACTTTGGCGTCCGCTAGTGGTAGTCATTATCTTCGCCAGCGTCTTGCAAATTAGCTAGATGATTGAGCGAGACTCCTCCTTCGAAAGGATGGTTATATCAATTCCCTCAAGAGTTTGATCTTTTCGCTTAAGTATCGTCTCACTGGTTTGCATAAGAGAGTTCCTAATTTGGAAATCACTAAGGTTGAATATATTAAGCGTTCGGAGGAGATTTTTGTTGAGAATGCAGCACTTTTGGTGGAGCAAGACAATCTCCTCTTGGAGCATGCTGAACTGAAGGCGAGCGCAGCTACTTCCGCCTTATAGGTTGCAGTGCTTACTGAGTGAGTTTTGAGTTTAGAGGGAGAGGTCACTTCTCTCTAAGGTGAGCTTCGTTCTACTTTTGAGAGTCAAAAGTCTCTTGCCTTCAACTGTGACGCGGAGAAGGTGGTTATGGAGGATGATGCTTACGTTCATTCTTGTCTGGCATTGGAGAAGATGTATGGTCTGCAAAATTGACTATGATCAATTTGATCAAGAGGTGGCTTTGATCAAGAAAGAATCCACTAAGGTTCCTAGCCTGCTTGTGCACGGCCTTCTTGATACTCCCGACCATGAAGTTCTAGATGAAGTCAACTCTCTTTTGGCTGATCCTAAAGGCATCTCACCACCGGCTAGCTAGCTTTTTTGTTTTTGCTTTTATGTGTTTTCTTTATTTGTCTTGTATTTTGCATTCTCTTGAATAAGAAATTTTATTTTGTCACTCGTTGTGCTTTGTTCTTTCATTTTTAGTTCGCTTTCTTATATGTCTCTCCTCTAAGGAAAAAACCAAAGAATGAAAATATCTTAAAAAGTTGAACATATCTTAACTTTTTATTTATCTTCTTACTTTCTTAGTTGCTTGGTAATCGCGCGGTTGTTATGGTAACTCTCCGTTCCCCCCAAAAGGAAAAACTAGAGATTGAAAATTTTTATATCTTTTGCCTTACTCCGCTTTCTTGATTTCTATTTACTTGTCCATGTCATTGTTTTGTTGTTTGGTGTTTGCTTGGTTTAATGTTAAATCACTTGTCGATTGTTCACTTTGCTTGTGGTTCAATCGCTAAATGATTGTTCACCTTATTTGGTATTCAATCGCTTAGTGATTGCTCTCTTAGCGTGGTGTTTAATCGCTTGGCGATTGTTTACTTGGTTTTGTACTCAATCGCTTAGTGATTACTCACTTCGCGTGGTAATCAATCGCTTGGCGATTGCTCACTTGGCTTAGTGTTCAATCTCTTGGCGATTGTTTTTTTTGCCTGATGTTCAAGCGCTAAGTGATTGCTTAGTTTACTTGTTGTTCAATCACTAAGCAATTGCTCACCTTACTTGGTGTTCAATCGCTTGGTCATTGCTTACTTTTTATGTTTTCCCTTACTCTTTGTGAAGACTTTCGCTCTACTTTATTTTTTGTGAAGACTTTCGCTCTACTTCACTCTTTCGGAAGACTTTTGTGTGTTGTGTGTTAAATGTGAAATGAAGTGTTGTAGTTAAATGGAGACATAATTTTGTTACGTGGTTCGGCCTAACAAATCGCCTACGTCCACGAGAGTTTTTATTAAGGATACTATACTATTACAAAGAGTGTTTCCATCCTAACATGGTATAATTTTATGTTCAAAATATTCCAAGAGTTGGGTAACGCCTTGCCCTTCATGTCTTCTAGGTGGTATGCTCATTTTCCCACTACTCTTGTCACCTTGAAGGGTCCTTCCCAGTTGGGGTCTAGCTTTTTAATGGGCTTTCCTGCTGCGTCTCTTCACCTTAGCACCAAGTCTCCAACTTTGAAGAGTCACTCTCGCACTCAGTGGTTGTGGTACTTTGCCATTCGTCGCTTGTACAGTAGAGATTTAATTGTCGCATCTTCTATTTTCTCTAGCAAGAGATCTAGGTTTACTCTCAACTTCTCTTCATTGCTTTCAACGTCAAAGTAATCAATGTGTAGGCTGCTCGCTCTTATTTCTACGGGGATGACTGCAAACCATCAACATTGGCAAAGTTGCGGCGAATGAGCTTACCATCAAAGAGGTCCCAATGACTCGCCCTCTTTACCTCCATCTTTCTCTCTATTTCATCGTCAGGTAGGTCATCGCTCTTGATAAAGGTGATTACTGGGGTTCGCCAATCATTTTTGCCTTATTCCACCGAGCTGACAGTTTGCTCTTCGATGGCTAGACCTTTCGTTTCTTCAATTAGCATGTCTTTTGGGATCTTAACTTTGTTATTCGCTGCCATTTTTACTATTTCGTCCCCTGTCGAGTTCTCTTCTCTTAGGATATGTTCTATCTCCACTTCTATCCCCTTTTCTATCATGGCTTGTAGTTGTTTGGTGGCCTTTAGCTCTATTCCTCTTAACACCTTGCTTATAAAGAAAACCGATTTGTTTACGTCGTCTTTATCTTTCACAAGTACTGAGCTGATTACCTCATCGAAAACTCCAAAGTATAGATATAGCTTATCTCCTTCATTAGGCTTGGTGATGATCAAGTCGTTAGCTAAGTAGCTTTTGAGAGTGACGAAGGCCACTTCGTACTCCTCACTCCAACCAAACGGAGCCTTAAGTCTTATCGTCTTAAAAGAAGGATAGACATTTTCCCCCTTGCTTTGAGATAAAGCGACTTAAGGCTATCACTTGCCTAGTCAATCGCTGCTCTTTCTTCTTGATCCTAGGAGAGATCATGTCCTAGATGGCTTGCACCTTTTCTAGGTTAGGGCGAATCTTTTCTTTGCTGACGATGTATCCTAAGAACTTTCCCGTTTTGAAGGTGAAAGAGCACTTATTGGCATTTATTTTCATTCCATGTTTCCTCATCTCAGCGAACACCTCTTCCAAGTCTAGGAAGTGTCGCTCAAAGCTGTTGTGTTTTACTAATATGTTATCCACGTATACTTCCAAGTTTTGGCCTATTTGCTTTTTAAAAATTTTGTTCATCATTCGTTGGAAGATGGCTCCAGCGTTCTTCACACCAAATGGCATGGCGATATAGCAATAGGTCACCTTGGGCGTCATGAATTCAGTCTTCTTCTCATCCTCCTTGGACATTGGGATTTGATAGTACACCGAGTTGGCATCCAAAGAGCTTAAAAAATCATATCTTGCTATAGAGTCCACTAGCTGATCAATCCTAGGGAGCGGGTAGCAATCCTTTGGGTAGACGTCATTTAAATTTGTGAAATCTATGCACATTCGCCACTTGCCATTGGGCTAAGGAACTAAAACAGGATTGGAAAACCACTTTGGGTAGTGCACCTCGTGAATGAACCCCGCTTCTAGGAGCTTTTCAACCTCTTCTTCTATGGCTTTCGCCTTCTCCTTTGAGATGGGTCTCATCTTTTGTTTTGCTAGCTTGGCTTGAGGGTCGACCTACAATTGGTGCTCAGCGATGTTGCGCAAAATACCTGGCATATCTGAAGGCTTCCACGCGAATTTCACCTTGCACTTGTTGAGGAGGTTCACCAACTGTTCGCTTTCTTCCTCTGTCAAGTGCTCGCCTATCAAGGAATGTCCTCCCGCGATATCTTGAATGAGGACTTTCCTCATCTCTTCTAAAGCTTGAGTTCATCGCTCGGGAACTCCTTCGTAGACTTCAATAATGCACACGTATTTATCTTTGTCCGGGGCCACCATTGCCAAGTAGCACTCTTCCGCTTGCTTCTTATTTCCCCTGATGGTGACCACTCTATCCCATGAAGGAAACTTCATCTTTAAGTATTTTTGGGAAATTGCTGCCCCAAACTTGTTGAGGAATGGCCTTCCCAAAATGGAGTTGTACGACAGGTTTAAATCCACCACAAGGAAGAGCAGGTCTTCCATCCGCCAATCTTGATCCTACTAGAAGTTCACTAGCAAGCAAGCGCATCCTTTTACTGGCATAGGTTTGCCATCGACTCCAATGATTGGGAAATCAAATGGGATCAGATCCTTGATCTCTAGGCCAATCAGCCTAAACGCCGAGATTGAGATAAGGTTCACGACGCTCTCATTGTCTACTAACGTTCACCAGATATCATAATCATTGATCACTACCTTTACTACTAGTGCATCATTGTGGGGGTAGCTCACTCCCTGCTCATCTTCAATCGAAAAAGATATGCTTAGTAAGTCGAATGACGATAGGTTGGTGGTGTACATAGTGTGTGTGTTTTTTCTACTCTTCTCTTCTCTCCCACCACGGTTGCTCCAACTTGCAGTGTTCCTCCTACAATGATCAGAACTTGCCTTCTTTCTACTACTACGACGACCTCTTTTCCTTTAGAGCTCTCACCGGTTTGGTTCACTGGGCTGGTGGTAGTGAACTCTCTAGAGCAGCGACATCTCTTCCGAAAAAAGGTGGTCTGTAGGCCTATTGATTCTCTTGCCTAGCGCGCATAGAGAAATCTCCAAGATGCCCTTCCCGTACTAGCTTTTCAATAATGATCATGAGATGCTTGCACTCCTCCGTGGTGTGTCCTCCTCTATCATGGAACTCGCAGAACTTGCTCGAGTTTGGCCATTCAACTCTCATCTTTGGAGGGTATTTGATTGGAACTCCTTCGTGGTGTGTTCTCCTCCGTCATGGAACTCGCATAACTTGCTCGAGTTTGTCCATTCAACTCTCATCTTCGGAGGGTATTTGATTGGAAGTTTTCTAGCTCTTGCTACGCCAATTTTTTTGTTCTTGAGACTAGCATAGACGTAAGGTCACTTTTCTGAATGTTCGGGTTGAACTCGTTATGCTAGAAATTATCAAAAGGTCGCGCTTGGCCAGCGTTCTATCGCCCTCCAGCTACTTGGGTCGTGAACTTTCCTCCTCCATCTCTCTTTTGAACATTCTTCTTCATTATTAGGGGAGAGGAGGTGCCCTGTGATTGCGACGTTTGTGCTTCCTTCTCACTCTTCCTCTTGACATCTGCCTCCTCCATTTTTATAAACCTGCTGAGCTTCATCCTGTGCTCCTCCAGACTTTCAATAGGGTCCATGACTAATGCATCCTCCAGTTTCTTATACGCGCAGTTCCTCTTCATAGCTTCTACGGCCATGTCGATATTTACTCGCGGAGTCAGCGAGACCTCCTCATTGAAGCGATCAGCATAAGCCCATAGGATTTCATCTGGCTTCCTGTGTAGATCAAACAACAAAGTAGTGGACTTTCTCATAGGGATGGACGTCACAAAGCGAGCTTTGAAGGCTATTTCTAGCTATCAAAAGCTATCTATCGATCGAGGAGGTAACTCGTAAAACCAATCCCTCGCTGCTCATGTGAGGGTTAAGGCAAACGTTTAGCAAAGCGCTTCCTTATCCTTCATGTGATATCTGATGACGTCCTTGACCCTATTGATGTGCACTTTCGGGTCACCTTTCCCATCATATGTATCGCTAGGGAACTTCCGGTGTCATTTAGCGGTGTATCTTTGGATGCGAAGACTCAAAGGGTAGGCGTCATCCCCTTCTTGTCTGGTAGGCAATCTTCCTCTTCGAAGGGGAATCTCGACTCTCTCAATCCGTTGTGGGGAGCATCTAGGGGGTGACCATCATGGTGGTGAGCGTCGGGCGGGAGATCGTCGCGGAGGAGGAGATTGATTCAACCACAACTTGACTTGGCGGTTGTCAATTCGCGTTGGGGATCTTCTAGTGAGCTCTCACTTGGCTCTTTCGCTGTGGTGAGACGCTGCTGGCCTTGAGCTTTGATGTAAAGTGACGAGGCGATGTGATCTCGCTGCCATTTATGATCTTGTGGGCATCAGTGATCTTACTGGCGCTAGCGACCCAGCTGGTCCCCTCGCTGATCTCCTAGGCGAATGACCTTGGTTTCCACGAAGAGTGGTTGTGCTCCCCGTGTCACCTAAGTCATCTCCCTCTCGGGCAATTAGAAGAACTCAAGGTTGAGAACGGTGAACAGAAGGCACTCTGGTGTTTGTCATCACGGTGAGGGTTGGTGGCACTAGCCTTGGCTGTAGCGGGCCGCTTAGCGTTGTCGCTTATCTTGCCAGCTCTTGGTTTTGTAATGAGGAGGTGATGTGCATCAATCTCTCTTGGCTCATTGCGGCCATGTTGAGGAGCTGAGTCATGCCTTCCAAGCGAGTACTTAGGGCAGCGAGAGTGGGATATGTCGTGAGAAATCCACGTTGGCCTCCTCTTGAGGCGAACAAGTTTCTTGGAGCCCTTAAAGGATTTATGAAATTGGGTCTTAGAGGAGGACTCGAAAGCATCCCCGGGGGAGTTATAAAATTCGGAGGTGTACTGTAAATAGGTGGGTTAGTGTAGTGGTTAGTCATGTTTGATGAGATTTTAGTGAAGGTGTTTAGGCTGAAAAAAGGTAAGTTTTTCTGTAGATTTATAGGAGAGTCTCGACCACAGAGGGTCTCACTTAAAATCGCTCAATTTTCTTAATGAAAGCACCAAATGATACAATATTACTGGGGGGGGGGGGGGGGGGGGGGGGGGGGGGGGGGGGGGGGGGATGTGTCTAAGGAGGATTGAAGGTGATGAAGGGCTTGAACTCTTCTTGGATCTTGATGAATATAGCTCTTTTTCTTGCTCCTTGATTGACTTGAAACGGTCACAAGGGTTTCCCCTTGTGATAAATTCTCCAAGGCTCAAATTAGATTTGGTTCTATAAACTTTGAGGACTTTCGAGCTAATGATAATTGGATATTAGAGGATGAACCGCCAAGTCTAACAAATTTTGAATTAGAGGCTTTTCAAAATGAGATGGAAGCATGTAATATTCAAGAAGATGTCCCTAATGATGGTAAATTGGTAACTACCTATTTATTTTAAAAGTTGTTGATATGAAACTAGTGTTGTTAATTTATTGATTCTTTATTTTTATGTTTTATTTGATAATACTAGAGTTGAACCTTCAAAATATGCTTGATGATGACAATGATGATGATAAAGGAATTGAAAGTGGATTTCTTGTTCAAGACATTTTCGAAAACACTAGTGGCTCAACCTCTCAACTTGTTACCAATCCATGGAATTAATAATGTTGTAATTTGAATATTTAGGTGTTTGAACTTTGAGAATGATTTCATTTGAATGTTGGATTGTTTCTTTATTTTGTAATTTGGATAATTAAGTGTGTTTGAATGTTGGATTGTTTCTTTATTTTGTAATTTGAATATTTAAGTATGTCATTTGAATGTTAGATAGTTTCTTTATTTTCAACTTTTGATCTACTTGATATACTTTATTTTGATATATTATAAAATGCTACACTAAAAAAACCATCTGGTTTAATCCGGTTTAATCGTCTAAGATTGACCGATTTAATGTGTGAATGGTTCAAATCGGACCAGCATCTACAATCCGGTTGAACCACCAAATTTTCATTTCCGGTCCGGTTCTGATAACATTGGTTAAATCTAACAGATTACCTGCTACAATAGGTTTTTTTTTTTAACCTGTTGTAACACGTAATTATGTATTAAATAATATAATTAATTTAAAAAATCAAAAAAATAATGTAATTAATTTAAAAAATATGTAATTGATCTAAAAATTCAGAAAATTAATTTAATTAATCTAAAATATTTCAAAATTAAAATTTAAAAGTAAGTAATAAATAAATTTCTGAAACTAATAATTATTTTATTAGCTTTAATTAAAAACTTAATATTTTAAAAAAGTTTGTCTCCTTCACCACCCTCTCGTTCTCCCTCGCCTCGTACGCTTCCCTCCACTGCATCTGTCCTTTTGGTGTCCAAGATTAATTTCCACTTCTTGACACCATTTTTCCATTACAATTACCAATTTACAAAAAAGAAAAAAATTGCAAATGAAGATTGAAGTGTATGAACCTATTTACACTTCAATCTCCTCTGCTACGCCTTCATCCTCAATCTCCATTTCTTTATTTCCTTTTTTTCTTTTTTCCTTTTTCTTCTCTTCTCCTCTTCCTTGGTCGTGTTTTTGCAGTTTTGAAGGATAAAATGAAAAAAAGAAAGAAACCTTGCTAGCGATTTGCAAGAAAAATAATGCTACAAATTTATTTTTATTGCAGAAAATCATAGATCTACAAATTTATCAAACCCCCAAATTACAAAGCCTAATTACACAACAACATCTAAATCCTAAACCACCACCACTCCAACCAGATCACCCCAAACTATTACCTCAACTAATTACCCACATATTCTTGACGGCAAGACTTGTCAAGCTCACAATCAAATTGAAAACAGAGTAGACGATAGATTCAACAAAAAATGAAATCCCAAACCAACAAGAACACCAACAACAACACATACCAAATCAGTGGAAAAAATGGTGTGTTTCTCTTTCGCTGCATATTCAAAAACACTAATCGACCATCTAAAATCACTCAACATCCTAGTCCTTCCTGGCCTCATCTAAAATCACTCACAAATCGAGGTCGCCATAGCCGCACACGCCACCGACGGAGTCGCGTGGGTTGGATGTGGCGTAGTAGGTTGCGCATTGGCCGACGGTGGTCGGTGTTGGGCGGCTGTGTATCGGTGATGGGTTTGGGTTGTGTTTGTTGTTGATGTGGCCAGATCTGCTGCAACTCCAATTCCTCCTCTTTCACTACTTTTTGCACAATAATGGAGTTGTGGGCTTGGCTCTGCCAACACATGGCCAAGGAAGAGAAGAAGAGAAGAAAAAATAAAAAAGGAAAAAGGAAAAAGGAAATAAAGAAATGGAGATTGGAGTTGTGGTCAGAGGTGAAGAGAAGAAAAAGGAAATAAAGAAATAAAGAAGGCGTAGCAGAGGTGAAGAGAAGAAAAATGAAAAAATGAAAAAAATACCCAAGACCGACTATAGGAAGTGTTTTAACAAATCTATTAGTGAAAGTGGACGGAAGGTGCTTTTTGCCCAAAAATAGTAGTCCAGGGGAGGCATAATGCAAAAAATGAAGTACAGGGGAGGTTTTTGCTTTTCAACGATAGTACATGGGAGTCAAAAACTATTTCCCTTTTTTTTTCTACAACATCTCGTATCCTTCCGCCAGATATTAATATTATGTTTGTTGTGATAAAATATATATAGGTTTTGTTAACCTGTCTACTTCATGGGTATGTTAGTATTGTGTTTATTTTTAGATGACTCTAAATACCCTCTACTTTAATGAAACTTAAATATAGTATACATGTTACAAATATAATATACTACCAACCTAATAAAAAATTATTTTTTCTCTCCCTTTATAATTAATAAACCTTTCTCTTTCTCCTCTCTTTACCTTTTCTCTTTTTTTCCTTCGGCAATTCATATCAATTTCTCATCTTCCTTTTATTTGTTCTTTTCCAATATACTATTTTCCTGCATAAATCATCAATTGTTCTTCCATGAAGGCGCCAAAACTACAATTCATGGCGGGAGAAAGTGAACATCTATTCATCGTCTTCTTTTTTGTCTATATAAAGGAACTATCAAACTACTATCATATTTTAACGAGGATTCTTAAGGTAAGCAGAGCAAACACCTTTATTTTTTTAGCTTGATTTTAATCTTTTATTGTACAATATCTGAAATAAAAAATTAATTGAAATGTATGGGTTTAATTACCCAATGATTAATTGGTTTCAGTTTCTCTCTTTGTCGAGTTCTGATCTGTGCTTACATGTTATACCCAATATTTTTTACATTTTTTTTATACAATGTATTTAAAACTAATTTTCTTCCATTTTGTAGACCTATATTTGTGTTCTTTATTTTCTTTTTTTTTCTCTTGGATTGTTTATTTGAAAGGGATTTTGAAGTTTAATATGCTTGTAAATTAATTAATTTTTAAAGCTGATTGATTTCTTCTAATCTGGTTAGGTTAAACTAGCTTGTTATATTTGAAAAATATATACAATCCCTCTTGTACTTTCTGAATTAATCGTCTTTTATTTGTTGAATCGTTTATGATTGTTGGTTCATTTAAATACTTGTCTTTCTTTAATAAAACAGAAAATATGTCAGAATTGGATGCCAACAACCAGTCTGGATCCTCTGAAGGTGTTGATTGTGACAGAGTTTATGAAGAATTTTCACATTTACAAGAAGGTAATTTATGTACTTTTTCTCCATATATTGGACAAACTTTTAGGTGCGATGAAGAAGCATATAATTTTTATTATAGTTTCGCTAAGAAAAATGGTTTTTCTATAAGACGTGGCCGCTCCTTAGGAAGTACGAAACATGAGTTAGGATTTTATAGAAGGTAATTTCTTTGTCATAGTGCGAGAAAACCTCAACAGAAAAAGATAGCAGAGGTTAAACACCAACGAGACCGAAAATCATCATTGTGTAATTGTCAAGAAAAATGATAGTTTCAAAAGAGGTTTTTGAGGGAGTTTCTAGCCGGAAAATTGTTGAGTTTAATAACTTACATAATCATCAGTTGTTAAAGTATAATGAAGTTCGTTTCCTCCCTGCTTATAGAAATATTGAGAGTTTAGATCAAAATCGTATTTTATTACTCTCGAAAGGAAGATGTTGTATGAGACTAAAAATGAGGGTTCTTGAATTGGAATTTTTTTTAGAACCCGGTGGTTTGCCTTTTACAGAAAAAAGATGTTAGGAACTGATTGAACGCTTATTTGGAATAAAATCATTATTATTTCACTATTTTTAGATAATGATACTACTGACATTTGGTGGATTTCCTTCTTTTTTGCAGAAACTAGTTAGAAGAACCAAACAAAAAGAAAAGGAACAAACACGCCAAGAATATAGAGCAAAAAGAAGATAGTGGTGAAAAGGACTCAACCGAAGTGAACATGCCTCCATCAGCATCTAGAGAAAATGCCTCTCTCCTAGGCCTAGGAGAGAGTCGATCAACATCAGCGAAAAGTGCCTCTTCACTAGGCCTAGGATGATTTCAGCTGGGTTTGGGAATCAACACAGTGGATCTGGGCCGCAAGTTAGGAAGAGTCGCCAACACCTCTGCGCCTAGAAAAAAGACTCACAACGTAACAAAACCTCTACCTTCAAAAAATAATTATCCAAAAGAGTTTCAGTTTTGTAAAGCTTCCCAAGGGATAAGAACAATTAGCTTTTATATTTTTTCTAGAACTCTAGGAAAGATAAAGACAATTTAGTTTTTCCAAGTCTAGTTAGATAGCAGAGTTGGAGATCGGATGATCATCTCTTCTTCTCTTCTTTTGCTTCTATTTTCTCTGTAACTGGACAGTAGATAGAAACTCCATTGTTTTTCTGCTCTCCTCGTCTTCTTTCTAGAAACGAGGAGATTTTCTGGTTTTATGCAATTACTTTTTATTCTATTTTATTATGTCTTTGTCTAGCTCTGTAAATAATTTCTGGTAAAGACTCTAAGATTCATAATTCCAGTATTGTGAGATCTAAATGTATTAATAAATTCTGAATCTCATATTTCTTCTCTTTCTAATTTCTTGTCAATTTATTCTTGTTTGATTTAAGATTGATCAACTTAAGTTTTAAACCTGAATAATTAAAGCTTTTCTTAATAACTTTGGGTCTACATTGTTAGAAGGAATCCGTAGGCAACTAGCTCATGACCAGCCGGGACTCAGTTAGAGAAAGAGAAGAATTAGGTTTATAGGGGTGAATGGGTCTCTTCCCTGGGTCTAGGGATGGTCTCTCTTTATTTTTATCAACCAATTGGTTAAATCCTATAAGTGAACCTTAGGTTTGCTAAGGAGGTTAGGGTTCTTAATAGAGGGTCTCTTCGAGAAACTTGATTAGGAGGAGATTAGGAAGTCAAAGTGAACCTGACTTCTATAGCCACTCTATGAAACTCAGTTTTAAACATCTTTGCATCAATGATCAATACATTAGAATTATGACCTTGGTTATGTCTTTATTGGAAATTTTCTATCATCTGATCTTATTTATTATTTATTTTTTATTGCATTATGTTTCATTAATTAGTTTTTACAAACCCTCCTTTATTGGTTACTACCATTGTCACAATTTGGTTGTACTTGGAAACTTAAATTAATCATAAATCTCTGTGGAATGAACCTCTTCTCGCTTGCTGCAATATTCTTTATTTCAGTATGATAGGTTGTATTAATTTTATTTTTTACGGATTCGGCACCCATCATGAACTTAATTCAAGCGCATAGCTCTAAAAGGCGAGATAATGATGCACACGAGCAACTTAAAATTTGCAAAACTTTAAAAGATCAAGATGTTGCCTTTTGTTATGAGTTTACATTAGATGAAGATCAAAAACTTGAGCATATAATGTGGTCTTTTGGGGACTTGAATCATGCATATGAGTTGTGATCGGTTGTCGAACCCGTCAAAAATAATAATAAAAACCTGCAGTCAAGTGCACAATAAGTTGTGTATAGTGGCAACAGGATTGAACACAGGGATTAAAGGTTAACACTAATCAATTCGCAAATAAAGAAATCCAAATAGAAAAGTAACAAGGGGGGTTTTGAATGATTTGTTTGATTATAAATTACCTAAGACAGTAATAAAAGAGATTAAAAGGGATAAGAGATCAATAGAGAGAAGGTTCCCAGTAAGAATCTGTATCTGGTTGCTATCATGGTCAGCCGGTCATCGGTGCAAGTATCGTCTACCCCTAGCTGATAAGCGCGCTATAGGGACCAGGTACGCTTAGGTCCATTACTTACCTTCGTAATAGAAGCTACCCCAAGGTACGCTTATGGAGTAACCTTGACAGTCCGCCGTCCTCCAAGGTACGCTTATGGAGACAATACTCGGCTGCCTATGAAGAGGAGGTAAGACACGTCTAGGACGAGACACTCAGTACGCTCGAGGCTCTACCCTAACAATCTGTTTAATACAACTGAATGAGACCAGGACCCCGATTACTTCCAGAATGGTTGTCTACTTTTACCCTGCAGCTTCGAGTTAGTTATAACCACAAGGATGACTGTAATTCCCTAGTTTAATTACTAGTTGATCGGGCTTGCAATTAATTCTAGGAAAATTAACAATTAAATATTAAACGAGATAGATATCGACCAGGAACATGTTAAGCATAAATTAACCTCACGGCTTCCCTAGCAACCTTCAATCGATTCTTACTAAGAACAAGAGAATTAGCCGCTCATGTTAAAAGTAAAAACAAATGAATAAACAAATTGCATAATTAAAGAGAAGAGGTGAAGAAGAAAGAAATCCTATTTATTACCGGCCAGAGCAAAGCTCCGATTTATTGAAAGAATGAACAAAATCGTGCCGGAGGCAGAAGTAGCGGGAGTATAGCCGCTCCAAAAGTCTAGAGGAGGAGAGAGACATAAAAACCTAATTACTAAAAGTATTTATAGTTTATTACAAATTAAACGCCTAATCCGATTAGAATAATATTCCTCAATGGTCTTCTACTGAGATCGGGATTCTTGGGGGAATAAATGAGCAAATCTGAGATTTCCTTCTTTGCGATAGTTTCCTTTTCTCGCTAGGACTCTGTTGCCTTCTGCAAACATACAGCTCCATGGCCTAGCTGCTCGATTCCTTCCAGAAAGTGATAGAAAATGCTTCTTTTGTATTTTCCTCTTAAATAGCCAAGATTTGTAAAAAGTAAAGAAACACATCACCATTAGTAGCATCAAGATCTAAAAAGGCATATAAAAGAGGGAAGAATTATGCACATTAAATGTTCTATCAAACATCCCCACACTACCCCGATGCTTGCCCTGGAGCATTAAACTTAAAAACATCACCTCGTTCGGAATACACAGCCTCAACCCAAACACACAGAAAATTGACCGCCTCTCTTACGCCTCGGCCAAGCAGTACGCCACCCTCCAGTCTAGATGAACTCTGCACCACTTTTAAGGAATAACAAAACCAGAAGAGTGACTTTCCTATGTTAGCCTGCTACAAGCAATCCTCACCGGATAAAGTATTTATCACTCACGCCTAGAAATAGAGTTAGGTGTTTACACTCATCAATGCGAATGATAATGCACAAAACCAAATTTGCAATAGCGACCCGAGTACGGAGAACACACGCATGGGGAATCATATGATCACAGAAACTTTGCAAGGGTAAAGCAAGAGAATATGTTGGAGAAGACGGTTCAAAAGAGAGGTTTTCTTAGCTGAAAAAGGCAAAGTGGTGAGAGAGCATCCTGGTGGCAGTGGCAAGGGCGAGACAGAGAGCGCTGATGGAGAGTGGGGGTATTTTCTTCTTCAAAAAATGTCGTTGGTCTTCTGATCTTTGTAGTGCTTTGCTCCAATCCTGATTTGTACTCCTCTTTTGCTCAAAATTATTTTGAAGTTTTTTTTTTTTAAGAAGAAAGAACAAAAGGGAGTGTATACAATTATTTTGGACTTTCGAACTGGAGTAGCAAAAGTTCCTCGGGCGTCTGATCTTCAGTAAATGATTGATGTGAACGTCTCGGTCTAGCAGTTGATTTCCATGTTGTTCATTGGATGATTTGATTTGAGCGTCTAGGCCGAGTCGTTCGGTATCCCCACACTAGAGTTTTTAGTTTCTCTTTGCGTTCTGCAATTGTTTGCCATACTACTGTTTTCAGCATCTCGATCATGCAGTTCGATATATAGTTATGTTCTCTGCATCTGCTTCTATTTTCAGCATCTCGGTCTAGCAGCTCGATAGCCCCACATCAAGGATGTTGTTTCTCTTTGCCCCACCTTACCACTACTAGAGGACAACTCTCACCTGCTAAGAAAAGAAAGGAATGGCTTAAGTAGTCAGAAGGGTGGTGAAATAAAAGGGTGAGCAGCAAGGGCAAGAAGATAAAAAGTAAGAAAAAAAAGATAACAAAGAAGGTTGCAAAGTTCCTAATCACGTCATCGCTTTCCCACGTCTAATAGTGCCTATACCCAGGAGTCTCATGCAAATCTAGCCAGCACACAATCATGCATCCACTCATCAAGAAAATAAGGCATGTTGGCTCAAAAACTCACAGGGTAAAGTACATTGATTGCGAGCAGCTAGGGCAAGACATAGTCATAAGAGTTAACAGGCAGTATGGTGTGCAAGCGGTTTTGGTGCAGTGGGTGAAGTGTCTGTGTATAGTGGGCCTACTCTGTGCATTCCATCAAAGGTGATTTCAAAACAGGGGTAGTGCAATCAGTTGAAAACAAGTTGTGGGAAAATTCCAAATCGGGCTAAAACATGCAAATGCAAGGCAAACAGTCATGCAATACAATAGTAATCATGCAGTCATGCAAAACATGCTAAAAATGCACACAAAACAAATCAAACAAGTATGAAATCTCTCCCCACACTAAAGCAAAACACCGTCCTCGGTGTGGAGAAGGGAATCAACCAAATGGAGTTCAGAGGAAAGGAAGAGAGAAAGGGAGAAAAGAAAGTGTGCACCGAGGTAATTAAAGTACAAAAAATGGCCCGAAGGCAAATGGAGAAGAGTTTGGGGAAGGTAATCAAGGGCTAGTAGGAGGACGCAGCCTCGAAGCTAGCTCATTAGGGAGGGTCTCGAGGAGTGAAATGATTGTCCGGAGGAGATCATTTGTCTCAGCCATAGTAGCAGCAGTAGGGGCAGCAATAGGGATGTCAGGATCGGCTCGCCCGGGATGCTCATCGCTCTGCGGGGGAACAGGGGAAGAAGGAGGAGTAGCTGCCGTCAGGTCCGGCCATTCAAACACACTTCCATTCTGGGCGCTCCAGACTCGTCTCGCGCCACCAGTATAACCTTTGCTGAAAGACAAAACACGACCCGTCAAGTGTAAATGGCCCATACCATCGAGGGTACGGGCGTCAAGTAATTTGAAGCCGATAGGAGTAAAAAGGTCACAACTAGACACATCAAGTTGACGTTGTTCAACAGCAAAGCGAGTAATAAGGGAACCGAGGATGGCGTTGCGGTTACAAGTAACAATAACATGTAGTTCATGAGAAATCCAATATCCTAAGTTGGCCTTATGGCCGCTATGCATACACCACAGAAAAAAGAGTTCCTGGACAGACAGGTGCCCGAGGATTGCATCTTGCTCGCGAAGTTGATAGCAAGGCAACGATGTAGAATATGGAGGGCAGGGTCATGTAGCTCATGGCCTTAAGAGTGTCGGGAGCTGTACTTGGCAGAAGGATTGCTAGTAAGCTCCCTGAAGGCACTGGTGACATCAAATTCAGGAGGGTAAGCAGCGTATGCACTGAGATACCAGGGGGCACTGATCGTCACTCAAATGTACTTAATATTTATCCTAATGCCTAAATGCACAAATAAATATGTACAAGGAAAGACAGGGTCGAACCACAGAGATTAAAGGAATAAAATGTTAGTAAAGATGTATGACAGAGAACGATTGCAACAGAACACAAACAAGTAACACTAGGGGTTTTATGTCGATTAACGGATTAATCAACTCAGATAACAGAGATAACAAGGCAAGTAATTAATACAGTTATCCAGGGCATGAAAGTAAAACACAATCCAGGGCAAGATATCCTAACGTGATTCGAGGGCAAGGAAAATAATAAAAGAGATAATATTAATCAGATGGGAAGAGATCTTAGCAAAAGGTATTCTTGGGTTGCTTTCTAGGTCAATTAATCATTGGCACAAAAATATTCCAAACTCATGCACAGAACTGCTATAGGAACCAAGTTCTCACTAAAAATCCCCTACTTGCCTTCTTAGTTAAGAGCCACCCCCCATTTTCACTGTTAATAAGGTGGCTTTGATGTTTCGCCATCCTCCCAGCCACGAATGCGGGGAGGCAATACTCAAAACGCCCATGAAGTGGAGGCAAGACAGATCTAGGGCGTGACGTCTCAGTTTGTCAAGCTCGCGTCGCATAACCTAAACGACTATTTACCCCTAGACAAAGGACCTCTCGCAATGTCCTCACTAGGTGTCTACTACTCCTAACAACCTCGCAATGACGCTATCATTGCTAGGATGACAATCACTCAAACAGAAATATCAACAGTTGATCAAGCCCTCAACACTTCTAGATGAGCATAGAGATAAAACGATAAACAACCGAATATGACATGAGAATATATTAAGCATGCATTAAGCCTCTTAACTAAACCTTACAACCCTTGAAACATCCTTTACCAAGAGGAAAGTATTTAGCTACTCATAATTAAATATAAACAGCAGATGGATATAGAGAAAATTATGAACTATATTAAAAGGAAATAAAGGAGAAGTATATTAGAATAAAAACCGATGAAGGAAATCAAGCTTCTCTTTTACAAGCTGACGGCGGTGCTCAAAAAGAGGAAGAGAGAATCCCTAAAAATTAGGTAAAAGAGAGAGAATGTCTTAGGATAGTCGTCCTTACAAAAACCCTAAAGCTAAGCTTATATAGCCTAAAAACTAGCTAAGGGATAAAATACAGCTCAAGAGGAGAGGGTGTCAGCGCATGAGGAGGCGATAACACATAGAAAGGACGCTTCCTCTACAGGGAATATTCTGGAATCTTCTAGAATGTTAGACAACTCTTGGAAACCCATGGAATCTGCGCGGATCTTCGAAGATGCTCTCCTTTGGCTTTTGATCTTTGATCTGATGTAGGTATCAAGGACACAAGACTGCTCAGCAGTTTGGCTAGCGTCAAGGGCGCAATGACATTCTGCTCTTCTAGGCCTCGAAGCTTCAAGACTCTAGAAATCCTTCAAAATTGCTCGCTTTCACTCTTTTCTCCCTTAAAGCGTCGATCTGCCAAAACAGTGGAAAAAAGGGCAAATCAGAAGTATCATGCCCTCAAAAAGGCCAAAACTAAGGGGAAAAACCTACAATTAATACAAGTTATCAAACATCCCCACACTGCCCATTGCTCGCCCCCGAGCAATCACAAAACTGAAAACTACCCCAATAAACAGACAACACAGTTAATCACACACAAATACAAACTGACATCGAGCTAGACTTCGCACAAGACTCTTCCTCACCTAGAAGGCACCTGCATCAAACCAGAGGGGTAACGACCCCAAAGATCAAACTTTTCCAAATCAAGCCCTCAACCAGCAGTCCTCACCAGAAACGTGTTTACACTCACTCTCGCAAGCAGGGCTAAGTGTTTTAACCTCAAAACTAAATTCACATAACATAGCACAAAGTCAAACTTGCACATCAATCCGAGTACTGTAGTACACATGCATGGGCAATCATCAATCGGAAAGAACAACGCATCAGCAAAAAGAAAGAAAAGGGAAGTAGAGTGAGCTAGAAATATGAAGGACAGATGTGGTAAAAGAACATAAGAGAAATAAGGGAGAAAAGATAGAAAGAAAGAAAGATAGAACCTGGATGGATTCCTTGGCTTAGAAAAAGGCGAAGCGGCGAGGCAACTTTTATCGAGGGCACGAAATGATTCGGGGGCTAGACGGAGGTCTTCTTCTTCGAGGGCACGAAATTCTGATTATCGCAGCGTTGGATATGGAAAATCTTTTGTTCGTGTATTGCCCCTCTCTTATATATTAATAATTTCTTTTTGAAATAAAATAAAGGAAAGGGCACAAACCAACTATAAGCTCTTGATTTTTCCGGGCGTGAAACCTTTGATTTTTTTTTTTTTTTTTTGCACTTTCCCTAAATCTGCTTCCAGCATCTATGTTGACTTCTTTGGCTTCCCCACACTTAAGCTTTTCTGGGAGCTCGAATTCTGTTGAATGCTCTAGGGCTCGAGAACTTTTGATATTCAGCTTTTTCTTGCCCTAGAACTTTGCTTTCTGATCTGGAGTCTGAAGTCTTTTAGCTTTTCTCTACTTCCTCACACTTGAACTTTTCTGCGCGTCCTTTGGATGTCTAGCCCTCGACATTACCCTCTATGATTGCTACCTCACCTGCCAAGGAAAAAGATCAAGAAAAGAGATAAATGGTCAGGAAAGAATGAAAAGAAGGGGAATGTCGTGGGCATGAAAAAGAGAGAAAGGAGGGAGAGAGAGAGAAGAAGGAAAAAGACAGTGATGCGTAGCTTTTTCGTCAAATCGATGCTTTCCCATGTCTAATGGTGCCTGTACCCAGGGATATCATGCAAGCTCAACCAGTGCCTAGCTAAAGTATTCTAATCACACAAGAAAAGAAATAGGCATGGAGGCTTAAAGTGCTCACTGGGTGCTATTTTGACTACCGATGTCTAGGCCTAGACATGGATATAAGGTTCAACATGCAAAAATGAGAATGACTGATAACAATCAAGACAGCCCTAACGGTACTTGATAACAATCAAGACAGCCCTAACGGTACTTGATAACAATCAAGACAGCCCTAATGGTACTACCACACTTGCGGCTCCTGCTAGGACGATTCCCATAAGACCCGTAAGATATCTTCATATCGCTCGAGAATCAGAGAAGAATACCTAGGATGGTCGACATCAGCGGAGGGGGGGGACTCACGCTACTCTACACGCACGACACCATCCCATCCTAGGGGCTTACGAGCTTGTCGCTCCCGGCAGCCCGTATGATATCGCTCATGACATCATCTGTTGGTATCGCTTGTGACGTCATCATCAGACATCGCGTGGATTGTTATCGCCAGGTATCGCCGAACAGGCCTATAAATACCCCTACTATTCCAATCTGAAGGTAAGATCAAGATCACTCAGACGAACTTCTATTATTTTTGAACCCCGAACTGACTTAAGCATCGGAGTGTCTACGTCGGAGCCCCCCCTCCGACGCTTTGCAGGTACACTCGACGCCGACAGCCACCGTTCCGATCAGGCACGACTCCGAATCTAACAAGATCAGCGTAGAATCTTATCAAATGGTGCTTTCATTGAGAGCTTTGGTATATTAAGTGAGCGTCCTTAATAGCCAAGCTCCGTCTAGTCGGAAGATTGAAACGGTCATGATCGCGAGATCGGAGCCAATCCGATCATCATCCTCTAGTATCCCTTTCTCAATCCGCAGACGTTTATTCCCTTTTGCTACTGCCGATCTCTCTATGACTACACAACCAATTATTTCGGGATCTCTGGACCTCTCGGTTGGAATTGCTTGGGGACTGGCCTCCTCGCAGACGGACATCTCGTCATCTCAGATAGCGGGATCAGATTTCTCCACTCCTCTATCTGGGGGATCTGTGCTCAACCATGAACATCCTTTTGTAATGGAAATAACGGCCCTTCGTTCTCGGCTGGAATATTTGACTGAGATGGCTGCAAGAGTCACGCCTGGTGCTTCGGGATCTAGTTTTCCTCCTCGCGTCATGTTTACACCATCTATTGTCGCTGATCGACCTATATCACCGTTGTTCCCTGAAAACCTCCAGATGCCTTTATCCGCGGCAAATCCCCCGATTAGTGTTGAGCAGTTTACTCAAGGAAGAGTAGAGGCTTACGTACCGCAAATGCCGCAAGGTCTCCTCCTACAAGGAGACAGGCAGCTTGTGGGGGTTAGGAACCGGTGGGACGGGCGGAGGGAAGGAGCCAACAGAAGTCTGTCTCCCGAGTACAGTGAAAGATCCAGTAGTCGAAGGTATCGAAGTCGTTCGCACAGGAGCCGCAGTCGATCTCCTAGACGACATCCTACGCTAGAACCACGAAATAGGGGGCGTCAGGACGAAATGTCTCCTCCGCGTCAGGCGCGTGAAATTCTTAATGATACATCGGGCCACCCGTTTAGCCGTCGTATAAGGCGTCACAGGGTCAATCGGCGCGTGAAGCTTCCCATTGATGTTTATGATGGCACCAAGGATCCCATCTCGCACATTAATAAGGTGAAGGATTTTGTTCAGTTTCAGACCCACAGTGATGCGGCGTTATGCCAAATATTTGTTATGACATTATCGGGTGTGGCGCGTCTTTGGTTTGAGGGTCTCTCTGGTGGATCCATTAATAATTTCTCACAGTTAGAATCTAAATTCCGGAGCAGATTTAGCACGGCAATTCCAATCAGGAAATCTGCCGCCGCGTTATTTGACATACAACGAATGCCTCAAGAAACCTTAAAGGAATTTCTCAGTCGCTTCGATTTGGAAATGTCCTTAACGCCGGGCGTTACCATTGATTTTGCTATAGAAGCTCTGAAAAGGAACTGCCGCTATGGAAAGCTGAAAGACGCGCTCATGGTGGATCCTCCAGTGACTTTAGATGTGTTGAGGCTTAAAGCCCACAATTACGCAAAAATGGAAGAGGAAGAAAATAGAGATAAGACGTATAACGCGTCGCATGGGACATCTCAAATTACTACTACTTCCGCGAAGCTGCAACCTGACGACCATTTTGTTGACGATTACGCCAGGAGGAAGGACCATATCCCCAAGGCCTCCAACAAACAGAAGGGTCATTTTTTGAAGGGAAAAACCGGTGGTTCCCCCTCTCGACGTCACGGGGATTCTTATAAAAATTGTACATATGACCCAGATTTCCCTTCTCTTAACGTGCCAAGGGCAGAGATTTTGGCGATAGCGGAGCAGCGAAATCTTCCCATCCGCTACCCCGCGCCTACAAAACCAGGAGTGCTTCTAGGGAGAAGGGAAAATGCTTATTGTAAATTCCACAAAGCCAGGGGCCATTCCACAGAAGCGTGCAGAGAGTTAAGATCGGCGATAGAACGCTTGGTAGAAGAAGGATATTTGGGGGAATTTGCCACCCAAATAAGAGAAGATGCCAGAAATAATCTTATGAAAAGGACAGTAGACGAACCACCAGTTCCTCCACGTGTTCCGCAAAAAGATGATGCTCCCAGAGGCAAAGATAGGGAAACTCTCGCGGTTGATGATGAATATATTCCTATGATTAACATTATCGTGGGAGGAACTCCTTATATGGACGAACCAGAGCAATCGGCAGCCGCGAAAAGAGATAAACGCACACGTGATGGCATTACGAAAAAAGGAGATGCGATAGGCATATTGGATCGAATGGTATTATCCTTTTCCGAAGAGGACGAGAAAGGCGTCGTCTATCCGCACAATGATGCATTGGTGGTTACGCCCGTCATCGCCAGTCATGGAATCAGAAGAACTCTTATCGATAACGGGAGTGCAGTGAACCTCTTTTCGCTGGAGGCTTACAATCTCATGAAACGACCTGACAATGAATTAACACCGAGCAAACGGCCTATAGTCGGCGTCGATGGGGTTCCAATCCCTGTCACGGGGGTAATTACTTTGCCCATATATTTCCGAGAAGACACCTACAAGCGATCAGAGAACCTGTTGTTCCTTGTCGTGGATCTGAATTTGCCTTACAATGTCGTGCTCGGACGACCTTTCCTCAACCGCTTTGGAGCGGTGATATCTCAGAAGCATTTAAAGATGAAATACCCCTCCTGGGATGGGGTAGTATCAGTAAAAGGCGATCAAAAGCTGGCGGCGGAATGTTACTCGCTCATGACTCAAAGAAGCTGCGATAGATACGTATGCATAGCAGCGGATCCCTATGAGCAGAGTGATGAGAAGCGTGCTCAACATCTAGACAAAATGGTACCCATTCCGGCAATTGGTATAGAGAAAGCAAGTTTCCTGATCAGTGAAAAACTCAGCCCAGCGGAAAACCTTCAGCTGGCCCGGCTGTTGAACAAATGCCAAGGAGATTTCGCGTGGAAACCCTCCGATATGCCAGGTATATCGTAGGAAATAGCCGAACATCGTCTCAATGTGGACCCAGATGCTAGGCCGGTACAGCAAAAGCGATGCACGTTCTCTAATGAAAAAGCGTTAGCTGTAGATAAGGAAGTAGCAAAGCTCCTTGACACAGGGTTTATCCGCGAAGTTCAATATCCCACCTGGCTAGCGAACCCTATCCTTGTTCCTAAGCCCAATGGGGATTGGCGCATGCGCATCGACTTCATAGATTTAAATGATGCCTGCCCTAAGGATTGTTACCCGCTTCCTCGCATAGATCAGTTAGTTGATCAGACCGTAGGATACGCTTATCTAAGCTCATTGGACGCCAACTCTGGATATCATCAGATTCCCATGGCCCGGGAAGATGAAGAAAAGACTGCGTTTCTCACTCCAAAGGCCACCTATTGTTATACGGCGATGCCGTTCGGGCTGAAGAACGCCGGGGCTACGTTCCAACGTATGGCCAATAAGATATTCGAAGAACAAATAGGGAGGAATGTGGAAGCATACGTTGATGATATTTTGGTGAAGAGCACGAGCTTTCAAGATCACCTACAAGACTTAAAGGAAGTCTTTGACGTGATGAAAAAGTATCGCATGAAGTTAAATCCCCAAAAATGCATGTTTGCATTTCAGACAGGAAAATTCTTGGGCTACGTGGTCAGCCAAAAAGGCATCCTGCCTAATCCCTCAAAGGTTAAGGCCATATAGGACATGATATCGCCAAGAACCATCAAGGAGGTGCAAAGGCTAACGGGGCGGGTCATTGCCCTTGGGCGATTCATTTCCAAACAAGGAGAAAAGTGTCTCCCTTTTTTCAAAATCATATGCAAGAAAGCCTCGTTCGAGTGGACCCCGGAATGTGAGGAAGCGTTTATCGGCCTAAAGGATTACCTATCGTCTGACTTACTATTGACGAGACCTGAAGTAGGCGATACTTTGTATTTGTATCTAGGCGTCGCGGATGAAGTGGTCAGTGCCGTCCTCGTTCGCGACGATAACCACTCTCATCGCCCGGTCTATTTTGTGAGCCACGTATGCGGAGTTGCGATACGCCCGAATTGAAAAGATAGCGTTCGCTCTTATACAAGCCACCCGCAAAATGGATCGATATTTTCAGTCTTATTCCGTCATCGTACTCACGGATCAGCCTCTGAAAAGAATATTTCGAAAGCCTGAATCTTCCGGAAGAATGTTGATTTGGGCGCTTGAACTAGAGCAATATGGATTGAGATATCAGTCTCGACCGTCCGTAAAAGCTCAGATCCTGGCCGATTTCATAGCGGAATGCACTTTTATAGAGGATCCTTTGGACGGCGTACCTGAAGCGGAATGGGGCGACATGGATCTCCCGTTCCTGGAAACCTACACGGACCTCTGGATCGTCCATGTGGATGGGGCTAAAAACCAAGAGCTGGCTGGAGCTGGAATTTTTATAAATGGACTGCACGATATGCAAATACGATACGCCATTCGAATCCTACAGCCGTTATCTAATAACGCGGCAGAGTATGAGGCGTTGCTAGCCGGGCTCAAAATAGGAAAAGGACTTTCCTCTAAAGGGAGGCACGATACTGGAAGAACAGGAGAACTGCGTCTAAAAATCTGTGGTGATTCTAAGTTAATAATTGACCAGGTCTTGGGGCATTCTCAGGCCCGGGAACCCATTATGATTCAATATCTCGCCAGAGTAAAGCGAGAATTGTTGGAAATAAAGAAGGAAGGCATGCAGGTCAGCTTTGAGCATATCCCCAGGGAGGAAAACGCTGAAGCTGACAATCTAACCAAAATTGCCGCGAATCCGGAAGCATCCATACCCAAAGGTGTATACTATCGAGACTTATCGGTACCATCCTTCATGGAAGAGCAAGCATCTTTATGCGTGGAGGAACGCGAAAGCGACTGGCGAATTCCCGTAATCAAATACTTGAAACACGAGGAACTGCCTCAGGATACTGCTGAAAAGAAGAAGGTACTGAGACAGGCAGCTCGTTGTACATACTATGACGGGGATCTAATCCGAAGGTGTTTTTCTCACCCTGCCGCCAAATGCATAACTGAGCAAGAAGGTCTTCACACCTTGCGCGAAATCCATGAAGGGGTATGTGGTATGCATGTGTCAGGCGGTACCCTGGTAGCACAGGTCTTTCGATCCGGATTCTACTGGCCCACCATCCGAAGAGATTGCCACAATTATGTGCAAACCTGCCCTAAGTGCCAGGAGTTTGCCAAGATTCCTCGGCGGCCTGCCACTGAATTATCTGAAATTATCGCCTCTTGTCCTTTTGCTAAATGGGGGATCGATATCCTAGGCCCATTCCCAAAGGCAAGGTCTCAACTGAAATTTGTGATAGTGGCGGTAGACTATTTCACTAAGTGGGCGGAAGCTGAAGCGGTTGCCACAATCACGGTAGAAAAAACTTGGCGTTTTTTCAAACATCAAGTTATCATGAGGTTTGGCGTACCTCGTGTCCTTGTTAGCGATAACGGAACGCAGTTCACCAGCCAGTTCTTTAAAGACCAGTGCTCAGAATTTGGAATCGAGCAACGATTTTCCTCCGTGGCTCATCCGCAAACTAATGGACAGGCGGAAGTAACCAATCGGAGCATCCTTAACGGCATCAAGAAAAACCTGGAAGGGTCTAAAAAGAAATGGGCTGATGAGCTACCGTACGTGATGTGGGCATATCGCATGACTGTTAAGACTACCACCGAAGAAACACCTTTCGCGTTGGCCTTCGGGACCGAAGTCGTTACACCGGTGGAAATTGGGTCCATGAGCCTACGGGTAGCTCATTTTCGGGAGGAACTGAATGAGGAAAGGTTAAGAGCTAACCTGGACGCGTTACCAGAAGTCTGAGAGGAAATCCTTCTGAAAACGCAGCATTACAAAAGAAAGATGGCCCGTTATCATAACAGGCGCGTCAAAGAACGGTTGCTGAAACCCGGTGACCTGGTGCTCAGAGACAAGCGAGCGGCAAGGCAACGCATGGGAAAACTCAATCCAAACTGGGATGGACCATATCGCGTCACCCACGTTGTCGGGAAAGGAGCCTATCATCTGGAGACCCTCGATGGTACACCCTTATCCAACTCTTGGAATATCGCTCGCTTGAAGTTATATTACTCTAGAATTTGATTTTATCTGCACCTTTGATTTATGTCAACCCTAACCATGACTAACGCTCGATGAGAGAGCTTTCGTGGAAGTTTGTGGTTGTCTTTGTGCAGATAAAAAAGGGGGTATTTTGGGGAAGTGAAAAGTCCTATCCTTGTAATGGCCGGTCTTGATCAGATGGCCCATTAAGTGAGGGCACTACCCACCATACCTTGAATTAGCGTCGGATTGAAAGATCCTGGACGCCCCCGGGGGTGAAAAGTCCTATCCTTGTGATGACCGATCTTGATCAGATGGCTCATTAAGTGAGGGCACCACCCGGTATCTTTGGGAGTGAAAAGTCATTTTCTTGTACTGACCGTTCTCGTGGAGACGACCCCACAAGATAAGGCACGCCCCAAAGAAATAGAAACTCCG
Organism: Viola odorata; assembly: GCA_963691705.1. Classification (NCBI taxonomy): domain Eukaryota; kingdom Viridiplantae; phylum Streptophyta; class Magnoliopsida; order Malpighiales; family Violaceae; genus Viola; species Viola odorata. The sequence goes on along the minus strand of OY829540.1, from coordinate 41,856,211 downwards.
TTCTAGAAACAAGAATCCTATCTTAACGACTGGGCTACTCTAGCTAAGCCATTAAGTAAGGACACGGTTCTAGACGCGAGGGCAACGCCCAAAAGTGAAAATTCCCTAGCCTTGTGATAGCCGTCCTGATCCGACAGCTCACTAAGACGAGGCACTTTAAGGGCCGATCGTGAAATTAGGGAAACGCGGAGAATCGTGAAATCCCGGCTAGTAGCTAGATGAGTAATCCCTGGTGAAGTGTAGAGCTGATAGCGAAAATGATTCCCGCGGGTTCCAGGGTAACGCCCTATGATGGCAGCGAAAAGGCTCCTACGGGTAATTACTATCCCTCGTAACGTGTTTTTGTTACTGATGATTTACAGTTGAGAATGCGCAGAATATTTTTCAGGCAGCGGAAGGAGCGACGATCTAGTAAGCTGATCTATCGCTAGTCTTACCAGAAAAGCTAACCCAATACCAAATTCTGTAATTTGGTGGGAGCACTAAGGATCTGTTCGGATAAGTAAGCGCATTGAGAAAACATGGCGAAGCTAACGCCAAAGGGGTTTGCGAGGAGACAGCTAAATAAAGGAAAGTCAGCAATAAAAGTGACTTGAATATATCGAAATGTTTAAGGGGGGCTACAAAGTACAAACTTCGGTGGTCAAAATAATAAACAAAAATTCAGTGACGCCTGATCACTAAGGAAAGAGCTATAAAGCCTCGAAGCATGTCAACCTTCGGGGTGCCTCCGTTTCCAGCCTGCCGCCTTAGCTTGGCGAAAGACCTCCTCATTAAGGTGGCCAGATTTTAGTTTGAAAGCGGCAGTAACCTCATCGGGTTTGTAGACGTCGACCCCATGGGCTTCCTCAAAGCAAGCGACCAAAATAGAGGCAGTCTGTTCGACATGTCATAGGCTCTTATCAGCCGACTCTTCCTCCAGGGCAGCTTTCTCCTTGGCCAGGGATTACTTCTCATTCTCCAAGGCAGTAACTTTGGCCCTCTCCACTGCCAAGGTGGCAGACTGATCTTCTTTCTGCTTCTGATGAGCCAGTAATAAGTTTGTGCGCTCCTCCAGCAATTTTCTCTTCTCATTCCGCTCTCGCTCTAAGTCTGCCAAAGCAGAGGAAAGAGAGGCGGCCTGACGTCGCGCCTCCTCTGCCCAGTAATGGAATTTCATCAAATTAGTGAAAAGGTTGGTGCGTAAGGAGTTCTCCCTATCAAACACGCCTTTAGAAAGAAAAGAGTCACGTTCTGCCGCAGACGCCAAAACTTGGGAAGCCAATAAAGCTGAAACTTCATCTGATCCATCACCCCCCAATGCCGCCAAGCCGGTATTATGGAAATCATATAGTCCAACCTGGTGGGTTACAGAGTTAGCCCCATCTATCGGACTAAGGTCCGCCACAAAGTGGAAAGTGGTACCTCCTTCGCCATAACGATCCCGCTCGAAGGAGCAAATGCCAAAGGAGAAGGAGGGTGAACCTGGGTGGACGAACCCCCTGGAGCAAGATAAGTGCCATGAGGCTGATAGCCTGAAAGATCCTGCAAGACCTCTTGATACCCTGGATTGGAGGAATATGCGTGAACGGGACCGCCAAAAGAATTGGGCGAAACCCCGAAGGTATCGCCTGTGCCCAAGTTCTCCAAAAATTTTGGTTGATTTCCTCCCTGGGGAACGGCCGTAGAATCAAACCCGTCTGCAGGTCTGCTCCCCATCCCAATAGTAGAGGAAGATGGATTTCTACCCTCCTCTTCCGGCCGCTGTCTCTTCTTTAAGCCAGTCAACGCATAGCCCAAATCCATATCGCCTGAGGGAGGAACGGAGGTAGCAACAACGGTAGCGTCCTACCAAGAACGCAACCGGAAACATAGATAAGAGAATTATAAAAAAAAAAAAAAAGGACAGATATCGAAATATAGCATATCAGGGCTAAAAGGCACCCTTACTATATTAGTATGGGGAAGAGGCGCTTCTGAAGAGCCTGCCGCGTCTGGAGAAGGTGTAAGAGCGGCGACACTTCTCATTTTTCTCTTCTTTTTTCCTTTGACAATGGCCTTAGGAGCCTTGGAAGAAGAAGAAGGTTGGGCAGGAGGAGCAGCGTCGGTTACAAGAGGAATGCCTGAAGGAATGTCAGAATCCCTCGCACCGACCAAAGAAGAGGAAACTTGAACGAGAGTAGCGGAAGTAGCCGGAAGATCGGTAGGATTGTCAGTCGCTTCTGTGGAAGTAGCTCTCTCCTTTTCTCCTCGCTCTTGAGCCCTTTTCAAGCGTCTCCTTACGCTCTCAGGTCTATAATTGGGATCCGTCACTGCGAAAGCACAAAATAGCGTCAGCATTAGTATCAGCGATAGCAAAGAAAGGAGTAACGCGACACTCACGTTTAACACAAGATCGAATGTCCATTCTACAGGCCACTTGGCGGATGTGAACGCTGATTTCCAGTTTGAGCAATGTGTTTAACCAGTCTTGCTCACGTTTTGGAAGGGTCCCTGGTCGGCTCCAGACGTTGTCATCCACGTTTTGATTAAAACCAGATCGCCATTATGGGCGGCCAAATGCTCACGGAGAGCGACCTCAGATGTGGTTTTATAATCATCAGGAATATCAGCATTATGGGCGGCCAAATGCTCACGGAGAGCGGCCTCAGATGTGATAACACTAGACGTAATATCCATCCTTTTCTCATCGGCAGATTTCGACTCAGTACGGCGAGTCTTAGCCATGGCAGAATTAAAGAATTAAAAGATGAAGAAGATGATGGAAGAGAAAGGAAATACCTTCAGAGAAAAGCACTTCAAAGAGCCCTGAATAGTAGGGAGAAAATGAGACGGCTAAAAGAAAATATGAGAAAGCGGGATGATAAAAGAAAAGTGAAAAGAATAAATATTGGGTTTTATAACCCTAATGATCAAACGAAACGATGAATGCCGCAGTCGTTGTGTAGAAGCGGCATAAGGAACAGACTCAAGTAATGAGTGCAATCCTAGAAAAACGCTACAACGCCTCGATTTAGGCAAAGTTCTCAAGCACGCTAGCCCGTAGCGCTGGAAGAAATAGACACGTGTGCCTGCACAATCACGACTTTTCTAAGGAAAGGATAGCAAGCATTAAATGCTCTGAAAAGAAGGTACTATCTCTAGGGAAAAACAAGAGCGATATCACATGAAAGGAGATAACGCAAGATGGCGTTGATTAAAAAGAATAGCGTTGGGTCAACGCGGAAAGGTGAAATAAAAATCAAATAGCAATCAAACACAAGTATTGACGCACAGCAAGGCGTTATTACAAGACAAAGAAGAAAATAAGTGGAAAATCTTCTAAAGGGAGCGACCTCGATTAATCATGGGCCCTCGCTAGCATCGCGATCACCCTTCCTCCGCTGCTCTCTAGAAGAAGGAAGATCTCTCTCACCTTCGCCCAAATCCTTCAGTCTCTTGGAAGCATAATCGGTCAGCACTGACGAGTCAACAGTTCCCTGGCGATAGAGACTCATAAATTCAGCAATACAAATATCCATGGTCTTGTTCTTCCACCAGGATACCTTTGAAGGCACTTTGGCCAAATCCGCATCACGAGATGCTATCTCTTCGCGAAGGAAGATATTCTTTCTGTCAGCTACCACCAATTCCGCCTCTAGAAGGTCTATCTTAGCTTTCCCTTTTGATCTTTCTCGAGCAAGCTCAGCGCGACAGTCGTCCAACTCCGCCTGGGTCCGCTCTTGAAGCTGCGACAGCTCCGTTACCTTCCCTAAAGCAGCATCTAATTCCCCCTTTAAATCAAGAGAAGGTCGAACCTTGTCACGATGATCCTCGAAAAGGTAGTTTAACTCGCGGAAGCAGGCCAGCATGTCAGTCAGATGACGTGAATGGTGTACGTCGGGAGAACGCAGCAAGAACTCTTCTTTGTCTTTCGAAGAAGTAAACATTTGCCCCACTATTGGGCCCACTGGTTCCTCTCGCGATGACGGGTCTGATATCCCTAAAGCACGGAGACCGTTGGTGCCAAGGGAAGACAAGTCCAGCTGATAAGCGATAGGGCCTTGGGGACCTTGAGGGGAAAGATTGGCGATATAAGGAGGAGAGCAATTTTTTACAGAATCACCAATGCCCGAAATCGAAGAAAGAAATAAGGGTTGAGGCTTCCGCGGGGAAGGAGTAAGGGGATTCAGAGTTGGTAAGCTCACATATGGAATAAAGGAGCGAATAGGGGAGCCAGGACCGCCAGACACCAAGGGAGATCCCACCGCTGCCGGAGCCTCGTTAACCTTGGGAGGAATGGCAGAGGGCACCTTGGTAACTTCCGTCACTGGCAAGGAACTCGTAACGTGCGAGGCGTTAACCTCCTCGGAAGGAACCCCATTGATTTTCTCCTCGGAAGGAACTGGTGGGTCAGATTTCTCTTTGCGAACTCTCTTTACGAGACGCTCCGTTTCGGCAGCCATCTCTTCGCTATCGTCCTCGGTTGACTCCGCCGAAGGAGCACTATTTCTGGACCTAAGTTTTATCCGTTGGGAAAGGGTAGCATGACGCAGCTCGGAACCAGTATCCATGCTTCCGCTGTCACTGTCAACCTCTTCAATCACAGGATCACTTGGGGCCACACCCTTACCACGAGCTGGTAGCCAATTCTCAAGGAAACGAGAAGGTCGGGCAGATGTGTTGCGTGTCACGATGGTTTTGTTTCTCCTTCCTCGCTGCGGAATAGGCGGATGACTAGAGCCTTCGGGTGGAGGAGAAGGAGGTAATGTTTGAAGCGGCACCACGTTTAGAGGAATGTCCCTTTCCTTGGAAGATCGACCCTCAGCGTTACCTGCCAATGAAATATTTTAGTATGACAAGAAAGTCGAAGCGATAAGGCGATAAAAGAAAAGACTCACCTACGACACACTCTGACAAAGGCCTGAACCAAGAAAATTCCCGAATGCGGAAAGACCCTTCTATTTCTAATAAGGCATTAACATGGGATACATCCATACTAGACAACACATCCGGTTCTCGCCAAGCGGCACTAGTAATCTTTCGGTTGAAACCACCACGCCAAAACCGAGAGGGCAAGCGAAGGGTGAAGAAGCCATTTTTCCAGTTGTCCACGTTCTCTTCGAAACCTTGAAAATTCCGCCAGAAAAACCGAACAAGAGCATCATTCCATCTTGGGGTAATATCCACTAAGCAGTTATGACACCTCAAGGCGAAAAAGGTGCGGAACAGATCGAGCGATGGAGCGAAAATATGCTTCATCTCACACGAGCGAAGAAAGGCGTAAAGTCCACACCAGGAAGGCGGAGTTATTTGAACAGGATTGAGATCGTAGTGCTCTAGTAGCTTCAACAGAGAAGTATGAAGCGGAAGACGAAACCCGTAGGTAAACATCTTGAAATAAACCAACCGGAACGTTCCCCACATGGCATCAGTAAGCCGAATATCCTTCAATGGGACAAAGGGGTGATATCCCGTGGGAAAAGTGATCCCGTTCTCCTCCAACTCAGCCCTCAAAACCTCATTACAATCAAAAACACTACGAGCTCTCCTGACTTCGGGATCTATAGGATTTTCGATAATTACAGAAGGCCTAGCGCAAGATATAATGGAAGGGAAAGTAAAGCTATGGCAATAGAGAAACAAAATACCTGGAGCAGAGAACCAGTGAATCGGCCGTCGGCACCGGCGGAGCAATTGCAGTAAAATCCCTCGAGAAGAAAGAAGCACAGAAGAAAGGAAATACGAAGAATTTTGAAATATTAGCAGAAAGTACTAAAAGAGAAGAATAAACTCCTTATAAAGGTTAAACCTAAAAAAGGAACAGCCTGTGAAAACAAAACACTTGCAGAAGGGAAAGGACGCGTGGACAGTCATCAATGGCTTTTGGGAGAAGACAGTTACTGACTGAAAACCGAAAGGCGGTTGCATCAAGCGAAAGGCCTACTCCCGCGATAATCTTGGAAACATAAAGAAAGGAAAGCGGCAGAAGAAATAGAAACGTCATTTTATTATTTAAGAAAGCCATACGGCATCTACAAAGAGGCATGGTATGCCCAACTATTCGCCATCAGACTAGGAGATGCCATAGCAGTAGACCACGTCGTCATCGTCCTCACCCAAAGGCGATGGATCTTCGCCAGCGAAAGGGAAGGGTTCCACAACCTTCTCTCCCGCGCGAATGGAGGATCGATCCGATTCCTCCTTGACAGACGGCGACACCGCTTTGACAGCTGAACAGGCGAAAGGAGCCATTGGCGGTGACTCGTCAGGAGGGAAAGATGTTTCTCTCCCCTTTGAAGAGAAAGAAGCAAGAGAATCAAAGAATGACTTAGATGCCTTCGTAGCATCTTTCCTCCGCCTCTTACGGCATCGTCGGCGAACAAGTGGCCTCCAAGGAGGCGACAGAGGAGGATTATCCGAATCAGGAGAAGTCGGAGGAGTTGGTGGAGAATCTCGGGTGAACGTATCTAAAAAATGAGAATCAGCCATGAGATCACAGAATATTAATAGAGGAAAAAGCAACAAGGGGACGAAGAATAACGAAGGGGAGAAGATCCCTTAAATAGCCAGAAATTTGGGAAGAAAGGATCTTCGATCTTCTAACCCGACCCTTGAAAGAAGACACGTGTACAGCCTGAAGTGCAGATATGGATTTACAGTCACGCCTGTTGAGATTTTCCCCTGTTCGAGGAAAACCGCAAAATCGCCCAATCAGTTGCCAGGACAACCGCGGCGTAGATTTAATATTGAACAACCAATCAGAAAACCGCCCAGTGGCTGAACCGTTTTCAGTTGGGCTAAGAATATCTCCAAGAAAGACAAAGGGCGCATTAAAGAAGAAGAACAGTTGTAAAACGGCGTACTAAAAATAGTTTATTTATTATGGCCTAGGGGCCAGAAAGTACATTTACATGCCAGGGGGAAAAGAGAAAAGGCCCAGAGGGAGCCATCGCTATCAGGCATCAGAGCCAGCATCCTCAGGCACTTCGGGAAGATCCCGCAGAGAATCCATGACCAGAATCAGATCATGGGAGGTGGCTCTCATTCCCTTCAGGCAGCACCCCAGCATATCCTTGCGCTGCTGCAACATGGAAATCACCACTTGAATCCGAGCGATGGAGGCAGCCAGCTTTGACACGCTTTCTAGAGGGCTGAAATCCTCCAGAGATGTGGCCCCCAGCCTAGAATGAAGAGGGGTCAACATTCCTTGTAGCTCCAGGATGTCCTCAGAAGTCTTGACCAACATATTCTCCAAGAACCCGACATCCCCATCATTGAGGTTCTTGAGAGAATGGCCTTTGGAAAGGAGGAAATTCTTAGTCAAATGATCCATGATGTGAATTGCCAGAGATGAGGAGGCCATGGGTGGAGAAAGATCCTCAATTTATAGGCCCAAAGAGAGGCCTTGGGAAGAACAAAGAGGTCCTCAAAAGGCGAGCCGTCTCGTCGCCCCTAAGGACTAATAATCCTAAAGCGGAGTCAAAGGTTGATGCTCGTATGCCATCCGTGACATGAATGTTTGAAAGGATACAAGATGAATATGGAAAAACGCTAAAAGGCGCGATATCACGGGTAGCCATTACGTAAAAGCCATATGGTTACCGGTATCCACAGTATAAGGCCGCGTTGATGTCGCAGGTGGCCCTAGATGCGTAAAACCTCGTCGACATCGTAGGCATCTGGTGGTATAAAGTCGCGCTAATCGTAGGCAGCTGATGGCGTAAAGCCGCGATGATATCGTTGTTTCCTTAAAGCGAAAGAGGAAAACGGGCCCGCGTGACCTCAAACCCCTATAAGTATAAAAGTTTACTAACTTCTCTATAAACGCCTATCTCCTCTGTGTGTTTTCAGTACACTTGAAAGGATGATGGACTCAGAATGAATGCAAATCCACGACATGACCTGGTTGCAGTCTTTGGCGGTATCACAAGTGACCCGTCAACAGCCCTTCTATGGCATGAATAGAGTTGAGACTCCGTAAGCCCTGTCAAGAAGCCAAAAGGACTAACATCGTTGGGCGAAAACAATGCCCTCATAATCACCAGCGTAATAGCAGTGTCCCTCGTGTACCTCTTAACGCCTCAGAAGAACAGGACTCTGGATAAGGATGAAGGACGGAATCCGCTTGATAGCTAGAAAGCTTTAGAACTAAGTTCCAGCTCATCACTTAACATGGTTAACATCGAGCAGGTAGAGAAACTCGGAGATCCTGTAGACATACCACCCCGCGAAGGAACAAGTTTTCATCTAAGGTTTTAGACATGGGCAGCCCTTGGTAAACACTCGGGCTCATTTTCAGTTGGGCTTATGATAACAATCAAGACAGCCCTAACGGTACTTGATAACAATCAAGACAGCCCTAACGGTACTACCACACTTGCGGCTCCTGCCAGGACGATTCCCATAAGACCCGTAAGATATCTTCATATCGCTCGAGAATCAGAGAAGAATACCTAGGATGGTCGACATCAGCGGGGAGGGGGACTCACGCGACTCTACACGCACGACACCATCCCATCCTAGGGGTTCACGAGCTTGTCACTCCCGGCAGCCCGTATGATATCGCTCATGACGTCATCTGTTGGTATCGCTTGTGACGTCATCATCAGACATCGCCTGGATTGTTATCGCCAGGTATCGCCGAACAGGCCTATAAATACTCCTACTTTTCCAATCTGAAGGTAAGATCAAGATCACTCAGACGAACCTCTGTTATTTTTGAACCCCGAACTGACTTAAGCATCGGAGTGTCTACGCCGGAGCCCCCCTCCGGCGCTTTGCAGGTACACTCGACGCCGACAGCCACCGTTCTGATCAGGCACGACTCCGAATCTAACAAGATCAGCGTAGAATCTTATCAATGACTAGGTCTAGACAAGGTGCTGGGTGGTTCATACTTTTGTGCATGCGATTAAAAGTGTGTGTCCATTCATGAGGGTTTAAAAACTAGGTAGTGGTAGACTCACAAAAATATTAACAAAAGCTAAAGATTAAAAATCTGAAAAAATTGAAAAATTCGTAAAACATGCAGTCATGCAACAAGCGGAAAATTAAACATGCAAACAAACACACAAATAAATCCCTCCCCACACTTAGGCAGCGCATTTTCCTCAATGCGGGAAGGGCACACAAATAAGTTCAACGAAAAATAAAGTTAGGTACAAATTAAAACAACGGGTGGAAATGTTTTTGGCCCTCGTCGAGGGCATGAAAATTAATTATTCGGGGGGGGGGATCAAGAGGGTGGAAGCTTGCTCCTGGCCACTTCAGCCGTCAAATCCTGAAGTTTCGTGAGCACTGCTTAGAGAAGACGCTCGATTCTGAGGATCGGCTGGGAGGATGGATCGGATGAATGGCTTGCTTGAATGGCTTTGGGGGCACGATTTGAATCTCCATCGGGGGCACGAGGAGCTACAGCGGCTTGAGGCCTTGAAAGGTTGGGGTAGGAAAAATCTCCTCCATGTTTCGTGCCGAAGACCTTCTCTCCCGAGGGCGTGCTACCTGCAGAAAACCTCAAGATGCCATGTGAGATACATAAATGCCCCATACCATCTAGGGTACGGGGATCTAAATCCTTAAATGCAATTGGCTCACTAAGGCCGGAAGAGGCTAAATCAATTTTACGCACATTCACAGCAAGCAACGCAATCAGAGATCCTAGAATGGGGCCATGAGAGCCGTTCTGAACATGCAAAATAGTAGAGGCAATCCAGAATCCTAAATTCACCCTATGTTTATTTTTCATGCACCAAAGAAGAAAAAGTTCTTGCAAAGATAACTGCCCTGAAGATTGGAATTTAGCAGCAAAGGTGAGGGCAAGAAAACGATGCAAAATTCTAAGGGCAGGATCCATAATTTCATGCGCTTTAGAGGATTTAGGGTTGAAAACAACACAGGGATTCTCAGTTAATTCACGAAAGGCCACATCAGGGTCAAACACAGGAGGGATTATAGTCAAAGAATTTTTATAAGCAACAGATTTTAAACCATCAGGGGAGACAAAATTGAGCATGCAATTGAACTCATTCAATGAAAGTTTGACCCACTTGTTCGCTAAGAGAAAATTAATTAATTTAGGGGTCGAAGGGTTCGGCCCATTCTTGCCCTTAGGCTTGAAATGGTCTGAACCAACCCAAAAGGTAGTGAAGAACTCTAGTGAGAGCTCAACATAGGTTGGGTGTTCTAAAAAGAACAAAGAGTCCCAACCAATGTTACGCACGAGCTCTCGGACTCGAGTTTCTTGGCCCATCTTTCCTAAAAATTCCAGATCTAGGCGCGCACATGGTCTAACGCCTCTGGAGTTCATGGCATGCAATTTATCCAAAGAGGGTTTATCATCAAAATATAGCTAGGCATGGGGATTAGAGAGGTCAGAGACAACCTGGATTGAAGAGCCGTGTGGTGCAGAGGTAGGCACAGGCATCGAGCCCTCGACCTCGGAGTCGTCGTCCTGGGCACGACGTGATTTCTTCGTTACAGTGGGCTTGCTCTGAACCTTTGAGGAAGACGTTGCTTTTCTCTTCCTCTCCAGCGGCGTCTCTAGCTCCTCTGGCTGCTCTGCTCTGGGCGGCGCCTTAGATTTTCCTTTTGCGGCCGCTTTCTTGACCGCGACCTCCTTCTCCTTGGCCCTTTTCTTGGCTTCAGCTCTCTGGACTGCTTCTCTCTCAGCCTTCTCCTTCTCAGCTTCTTCATCGTTCTCCTCTTCCTCGGCTTCATTCTCGCCGGAACCTTCTTCTTCGCTAGCGTTAGCGGCGGTCTGTTCGATTTCTTCTTCCTCAGCTCCAGCTGGCGTTTCATCTTCAGCTTCAGACTCGGACACCAGAATGTCCTTCAGCAATTCATCCACCGTTAGTTTTTTATTGGCCGTTGGCGAGGGCTTTTCCAGCTTGGGCTTCTTGGGCGTGAGGGTAGAGGTGGGTAGTTTTCTAGAAACTTGACCAGATCTGGTCATTGTCGAGGTTGCTGGGATGAAGCCGACGACCTCTAATTTGTCGCCTGACTGGTCTGTAGCAGCGGGACTCGCGACTGGTTTGGTGGTTGGAGGGGCGGCCGGAGATGGGGGATTTTCCTCGTCGGGGCTGAGGCTGAGGGATTTGGGAATGGAATTTTGAGTAGAGGAGGAGGAAGAGGGTTCTGAGTTTTTGAGTTTTTTGGCTACTTGCTTGGTACCCATGGGGAAAAGTGAGTTTGGTGAGATTGGAGAGAGAGAGATTTGCTTGTGATGGTGACGGGTCAGTGGTGAAGTGATTGTGTGTGTGTGAGAGAGAAGGAAAGGTTTTGTGAGATGGATATGGGTTATAGCTGGATGAGAGAGGAAAAGGATAAGGGGAAGCGTGTAGGGAAAAGCGGCTGGCGTCTAACATCACATTAATTAAGGCTACTTTTTTTTCTCCTAGGCTGATGTGGCGCTTTGGGACTCGGAGAGAGAGAGAGCGGGACCGGGTATCCCAACCGCCTGCCTTTTTGAAATTTAAAAAGAGCTATTAGAGAAGATAAAGACAAAAAGGGGGAATAACTGGAAAGATAATATGTGACAGAGAATAAAATCGCATGGGAAAGGGAAAGGAAGGAGATTAGAGGATAAAAATAAGGAAAAGAAATCTGGTGAAATAAAGGAGAATAAAATAAATTAAGAGCGAAAAGTAAAAAGTTCTAGAATTAAAAAAGAGAGAAAGGGGAGAGGAAAGAACGGAACGACATTCGAGATGCCTTCAAGTGCGGCCTTTTTACTCGTCGAGGCCTCAACGTGATCTGCGCATCTAGGGCACAACTGGTGGGTTCTCCACCTTCATCTCTTCCACCATCGAGGGCATGAATCCTTCGTAGAAAGGCTTTAACCTGTGACCATTCACCTTGAAAACATCTCATGTTTCAAGGTGTTCTATTTCAAAAGCTCCATAGTCAAAAAAATTCTTGATCACGTAGGGTCTTGTCCATTTAGATTTAAGCTTTCCTGCAAAAAGACGAAGGCGAGAGTTGTACAATAATACTTTCTGACCAATAGTAAAATATTTGGGACGGAGATGCTTATCGTGGTGGGCTTTTATTTTGCCCTTGTAAATCAGAGCGTTTTCGTAGGCATCATCCCTTAGCTCTTCCAATTCTTGAATTTGAAGATGTCAGTTTTGACTAGCATACCCAAGATCTGTATTAACTTTTTGGATTGCCCAGAAGGCCTTGTGCTCTAACTCGACAGGCAGATGGCATGGCTTCCCATAAACAAGTCTATAGGGTATCATCCCTATTGGGGTCTTGAAAGCAGTGCGATATGCCCAAAGTGCATCATCTAACTTCAAACTCCAGTCCTTTCGGGACTGGTTGACCCTTTTCTCGAGGATAGATTTGATTTCGCGGTTGGAGACCTCTTCTTGTTCATTCGTATGTGGATGATAGGTTGTGGAAGTTCGATGATGAACCCCATATTTTTTCAAGAGCGAGGCCATGATACGGTTGCAGAAGTGGGTACCTCGATCACTTATGAGGACACGAGGTGTACCGAATCGGTTGAAGATGTGGGTCCGGAGGAAACTAACCACCACTTTGGCATCATCAGTCCGAGTAGCTTTCGCTTCAATCCATTTGGAAACATAGTCAATGGCAAGAAGGATGTATAAGTTTTCGAACGAGCTTGGGAAGGGTCCCATGAAGTCTATGCCCCATATATCAAAGATCTCACATACAATGATGTTGGTTAGAGGCATCTAGTTCCTTGCTCCAATATTGCCCGTGACTTGACATCGAGGGCATGAAGCATAGAAGAGATAACTGTCCTTGAAGATGGATGACCAATATAGTCCAGCCTCTAGGACTTTAAGGGCGGTTTTCTTGGCCGCGAAGTGTCCTCCTTCAGAATGACAGAATTTAAGGATCGAGGGCACTTCGTCCATGGTCACACAACAACGGATGATATAGTCCGAACAGTGTTTCCACAGATATGGGTTATCCCAAATATAATATTTGGCTTATCTTCTGATTCGGATGCATTCAGATGGGGAGGCATCGGCTGGGTAGGTACCGATAGCACAGAAATTTGCGATGTCGGAGAACCATGGAAACTGGACAGTGTGGACAAGACACAATTGTTCGTCTGGAAAGGTGTCGCAGATAGGCACAAGCGAGTTATCTTCTTGGGCTGGAAGTCTGCTTAAATGGTCAGCCACAAGATTTTCTCTCCCTGCCTTGTCTTTGATCAAGATGTTAAATTCCTGTAGCAACAAGATCCATCGAATGAGTCGAGGCTTGGCATCTGCCTTTGTCAACAAGCACCTAAGGGTTAAGTGATCTGAGTAGACGAGAACATGAGTGCCCAAGAGGTACTGCCGGAACATGTCGAGGGCATAAACCACTGCTAAGAGTTCTTTTTCGGTGGTCGTGTAGTTCTGCTGGGCTGGATCTAATAGCTTGGAAGTGTAGTAGATGACATAGGTTTCCTTGTCCTTCTTCTGGCCCAAAACGGCGCCTAGGGTTTGATTGCTAGCGTCGCACATGACCTCGAAGGGTAAAGACAAATCGGGGGCACGAATGATCGGGGCCGAGATTAGCTTATTTTTGAGAAGTTCAAAGGCAACTTTGCAATTTTCATCAAAGTCAAAGGTGACTTCCTTTTGGAGCAATAGACTTGGTAGAATCCTCATTTTTCATTGTGATAACATAGAAATCGACTGGCAATAAGAACTCGCCCACTTGGACCAAGACGTCCTTGATGATCCCCTTGGGGTAGATGATAGAACGGTCGGCAAGCTGAATGGCAAGATTGGTAGGTCGAAGGGGTTCGAGGCCGAGACAGTTGTAGATGATCAAGGGCATGACGTTAATTCCTGCCCCCAAATCGCACATGGCTTTCCCGATGTCGACCGTACCAATTCTGCATGGAATGATGAACATTCCTTGGTCCTTGCATTTTGGGGGAATCTTCCTCTGGATGTGGGCAGAAGTGTTAGCTCCTACACTAATCTTGTTAACTTCCGCCAATTTACTCTTGTTGGTGCACAATTGTTTTAGGAACTTGGCGTAGCGAGGAACATTCTTTACGGCTTGGAGGAGAGGAATGTTGACAACCACTTTACTAAATATATCAAAGATATCGCGGTCCTCTTTTTCCTTCTTTGACTTGACTAGCCTTTGGGGAAATGGGGACTCGAGAATCTTGTGAATGTATTCCTGAGTGAATTCAGGTGGATTGGGATCATTCCTTGGCGAACCTCTGGGAGAGCGGATTCTGTCTTCCATGACCTCGATGAATCTGGGCACTTTCGGATTCTTGGCCCTAGGTTTTGGCTTAAGTTCAGATTCTGGAGAGTTTCCAATATTGTGGGCTGGATTCCCTGGAGGTGTCAAGGTCGCTCCACTTCGCAAAGTCACTGAACAGACATTGTGTTTCAGATTGTTTTTAGTTTGGGGTGGAAATCTCCCTTGATTCTTTAATTCCTTCATCTCTGCCATCAAAGTACTCACGTGCTTTTTAAGATCCTCAATTTCTTTCTATTGTTCAGGGTTCCGAGGCAGTTCTGGATTCGGGGGTACAACAAAAGTCTGATCCTGAGGAGGCTGACATTGGTACTGATTCTGATGGTACGTGGGTCAAGGTCTGAAATTCTGCATATTGAGAGGCGGAGGATGATTTTCATAGGGATTCTACTAGTGTTGTTGATGGTTAGGTCCTGACGACTGAGGGTTTGGAACCCATCCTAGATTCTGTGGTTTCCAGCCCTGGTTATAGTTCTGACCATATGGGGCCTGGATATACTGGCCAGCAGCATTAACTTGGATTTCGTCCGGAATATGGGGGCATGCATCAGTGGGGTGGTCCACAAAATTGCAGATCTGGCAGGCCTTGACAGGGGTGGATTGTCCTGCCATAAAATTCTGAAACATCCCCGTGAGGGAAGATAGCTGATTCTGCAAGGCGGCTACTTGAGCGTCCTGACTTCCATTGTTAGCGGCATCAGACTAGGCATTCTTGGCCATGAGCTCTATGGTTGCTTTGGCAGCAGCTGGAGTGAGAGCAGTTAAAGAGCCAGCGGTTGCAGCGTTGAGGAGGGCTTTATCATGGGCTTTAAGGCCTTCGCAAAAATACTGAACAAGGGCATGAAGATTGCATCTTCTGAAACCTTTCATAATACTAGGCTAGATCCTCTTCCTTCTTCTGGACTATGGAGACAAGTTGTTTGCGCGTGGTGTTGGCGATAGAGGTCGGATAATACTTCTCGGTGAAGGTTTTGGACATGTCTGCCCAAGAACGAATAGATCTTGGTGGAAGGTCGTAGTACTAGTCGAGGGCATCATCCTTAAGAGACCACTAGAAGGCGCGCAGCTTGGCTTGTTCGATACTGACGTTAGGAGGTTTCATGGCCTCGCAGATAGAATGGAGCTATTGAAGGTGGCGAAGGGCATTCTCTTTGGCCACCCCTCGAAAGATGGGAAGGTGATGCAGCACGGCTGACTTCAGGGTCCAGTCATGGGGAACATTAGGCCAGTCGATGCAACTTGCCGACATGCCAGTGGTTGCATTGAAGTGGTCGATGGTCTGTTGATTCGGAAGAGGTGGTGGTGGTGGATCTTCACATCGGGCATGGTTGTCGTGGTCTTCCATTGCTGGGAAATCAAAATGAGCGGCTACTGGATTTTCGAGGGTACGATGGAGATAAGCTAGGTCTAGGAAAAACTGATGGTCCTGATCGGCCAGATTGGAGGGAAGTCCATCGAGGGCAGGATGTGGGAATACTCTACGCTGAGTAGATAAACCTTTGGCTTGCCTTTGAAGTCCTCTTTCCGTTCTGGTCAATTCAAGATCTAGAGGGAGTAAATCTAGAGCAAATCTCCTGGTCATACAAAAATAGAAACAACATTAGTATCGTTCAATCCCCAGCAACGGCGCCAAAATTTGATCGTCACTCAAATATACTTAATATTTATCCTGATACCTAAATGCACAAATAAATGTGTACAGGGCAAGACAGGGTCGAACCATAGAGATTGAAAAAATAAAATGTTAGTAAAGATGTATGACAGAGAACGATTGCAACAGAACACAAACAAGTAATACTAGGGAGGTTTTATGTCGATTAACGGATTAATCAACTCAAATGAGGGAGCTAACAAGGCAAGTAATTAAAATAGTTATCCAGGGCATGAAAGTAAAACACAATCCAGGGCAAGATATCCTAACGCGATTCGAGGGCAAGGAAAATAATAAAAGAGATAATATTAATCATATGGGAAGAGATCTTAGCAAAAGGTGTTCTCGGGTTGCTTTCTAGGTCAGTTAATCATTGGCACAAAAATATTTCAAACTCATGCATAGAGCTGCTATAGGAACCAAGTTCTCACTAAAAGTCCCCTACTTGCCTTCTTAGTTAAGAGCCATCCCCCATTTTCACTGTTAATAAGGTGGCCTTGACGTTTCGCCATCCTCCCAGCTACGAATGCAGGGAGGCAATACTCAAAAAGCCCATGAAGTGGAGGCAAGACAGATCTAGGGCGTGACGTCTCAGTTTGTAAAACTCACGTCACATAACCTAAATGACTATTTACCCCTAGACGAAGGACCTCTCGCGATGTCCTCACTAGGTGTCTACTACTCCTAACAACCTCGCAATGACGCTATCGCTGCTAGGATGACAATCGCTCAAATAGAAATATCAACAGTTGATCAAGCCCTCAACACTTCTAGATGAGTATGGAGATAAAATGATAAACAACTGAATATGACATGAGAATATATTAAGCATGCATTAAGCCTCTTAACTTAACCTTAGAACCCTTGAAACACCTTTTACTAAGAGGAAAGTATTTAGCTACTCATAATTAAATATAAACAGCAGATGGATGTAGAGAATATCATGAACTATATTAAAAGGAAATAAAGGAGAAGTATATTAGAATAAAAACCGAGAAGGAAATCAAGCTTTTCCTTTTACAAGCTGACGGCGGTGCTCAAAAAGAGGAAGAGAGAATCCCTAAAAATTAGGTAAAAGAGAGAGAATGTCTTAGGATAGTCGTCCTTACAAAAACCCCAGAGCTAAGCTTATATAGCCTAAAAACTAGCTAAGGGACAAAATACAACTCAAGGAGAAAGGGTGTCAGCGCATGAGGAGGCGACAACACATAGAAAGGATGCTTCCTCTGCAGGGAATATTCTGGAATCTTCTGGAATGTCGGACAACTCTTGGAAACGCATGGAATCTGTGCGGTTCTTCGAAGATGCTCTCCTTTGGCTTTTGATCTTTGATCTGATGCAGGTATCAAGGGCACAAGACTGCTCAGTGGTCTGGCTAGCGTCAAGGGCGCGATGACATTCTGATCTTCTAGGCCTCGAAGCTTCAAGACTCTAGAAATCCTTCAAAATTGCTCGCTTTCACTCTTTTCTCCCTTAAAGCGTCGATCTGCCAAAACAGTGGGAAAAAGGGCAAATCAGAAGTATCATGCCCTCGAAAAGGCCAAAACTAAGGGGAAAAACCTACAATTAAGACACGCTATTAGACACCCAAATCAGATTCCTTGGCAAAGCCAAGCATCACATTAAACTTATCAATAGACAGGTGCATCCAAAAATCCATCAAACAAAAATTAACCACTTTATCAGCGCCTATATGCATGCTACCTCTACCCTTTTGTTTAAGCCTAGCACTATCGAAGCAAAAGATGTGAAAATTTTATGGCTCAGCTCAAGAAATGTGGGATGCTCAAGCTCAAACAAAACACGCCGACCAATATTATCAATCAAAGTATTTACCCTAGCAACAACACCCATCTTCTCTAGAAACTCAAAATCAAGCAAAGCACAAGGGGCGACAACAATACCAGGAAAAGCTAACAACCTATCATTACTAGGCTTATCAGGAAAGTCCAACCAACCATGAAGGTGAGAGAGGTCGAGTGTTACCTGGGCTAAGGGTACGGCTATACCTGCTCTGGCATGGGCAGAACGGGCGGCTGGAGTGGCCATGGATATCTTGGCCGAGCTGCTAGTGGTGCGGGCTGATTTTCTGGGTTGAGACGAAGCAGATGGTGCAGCAGGGGCTTTGTGTTTGGGGCGAACGGGGGACGGTTCCTCGACATCTATGGAAGTGTCTTCGGTTGTCTCAGCCGCAGGAGGCACAAACTCCTCATCTTCCGAATCATCTTCCTCTGCGGGGATAATGAGTCGGACCTTCTTAGGTTTGCCTTCGGCATAGCAAACGGGCTCGATCAAGCGGCCCCGAGACGTCATGCCACGTCCCATGGACAAATCGCTGGGCGCAGGGACAGATTCAGTGACCTGGACGTAAGTCTCGGACGTTAGAGTGGTGGTGGTGCTCTGGGCGACTATGGTAGCGGTCGGACCAGGGGGCTTCATCATCTTCCTCCTCTTAATCGTCGTCGAAACCATCTTCTTCGGAACCCTCTTCGGATCCCTCCTCCTCGTCGCCCGAATCCTCTTCACTTAAGGAATCGCCAGACTCGGTGGGCGCAGCGGAGGTAGCAATAGTCGTCGTGTCGGAGGCACTCGACGGCGCAACAGTCGACGGAGCGGGCTAGTTGGTAGTGGTTGTCTCAATGGAGTTGGCTAACTCATTAGAGTCAGACTCTTACTCATCTAATAAGGTGACGAGCGTCTCGTCTTCAGCAGCAGAGGCTTTCGGTGGAGTCATGGTGGGAGCGGGAGTGGGTTTTGATGGTGAGGTAAGGAGAGGTCTGGCCGTTGATGTCTTAACGACTTTGGGGGTGAGGTGGTTTTTTTGGCAACTGATGCAGTGGATGCGACGACGGTGGCAATGGGGGCAACTGGAGTAGTAGCAGCGACGGTGGTAGTCGGCTGCAGTTGCTTTAGTGAAGAGAGAGGGGTGGAGCGAGTCTGTGGGGATTTAGTGGTAGTGGTGGTTGCAGGTGGTGTTCCAGCGACGGCAGAGACGCCGGCTGCAGTGGGAGTGACGGGATTGGTGGCGGTCGGAGTGCCCTGGGAACGACGGTCAAATGGTAGGTCGAAGTGCGCAGCAGCTTTCTTGGAGCGGGACATGGAGAAGTTGCAGAGATTTCATGGGGGGAGAGAAAGATGAAAAGCAAAAAGGAAAGAGATGGAAGGTGAAGTGAAAAAGTGAAGGAAAAAAGAGGAAAAAAGTGTTCTCCCTTTATGGCTGCCAGCTGCTAGCCGTTACCCATGTGCGGATGTGGCTGCTTGTGATTGGGACCCATCAAATCCCAACTGACACGCTCCTATCACCATCCTGATCAGGAAATTCAAAGTTCAAAAATGAAATTAAGTGGGATAAGGAAAGGAAATAAAATAAGATATAAGAAAGGGGAGGAATAAAGGGGTAAATAATAAAATAAATGAGGAAGATAAGGGAATAGAGTCAGGGATGGAGAAAATCAAGGGATTTAAAGAAGGATAAAATAATTAGAAAAATAGGGGAAGAGATGGAAACGTGGGTTGCCTCCCACAAAGCACCGCGGTTAGTGTCTCAGCCTAGACGTTGGTGACCAATATCAGAGTTGGTCAGGTGGGTCAGCGACATCCATCTCCTCAGCGATGAATGGCTTGAAATCCTCGTAGTATGCCTTAAGACGGTGTCCATTGACTTTGAAAGTGACTCCTGTGTCCAAGCTTCGAATTTCAATGGCGCCATGGTCGTGAACGGCTATGACAACGTACGGTCCGGTCCACTTGGACTTCAATTTTCCTGAGAACAACCTCAAACGAGAGTTATATAATAGAACTTTCTGTCCGACGGTGAAGGATTTATGAGAGTAAAATTTATCGTGGTAAGCCTTCGTCTTACCCTTGTAGATGAGGGCATTCTCTTAGGCATCATCACGAAGCTCTTCTAACTCCTGGATTTGCAACCGATGATATTGTCCAGCTTCATCAAGGTTGAAATTGGCCTTCCGAATGGCCCAAAAGGCTTTATGCTCGATTTTGACTGGTAAGTGGCAAGGCTTACCGTAGACAAGTCGATAAGGAGTCATACCAATAAGAGTTTTGAGCGCAGTCCGATAAACCCATAAGGCATCGTCAAGCTTCAAACTCCAGTCCTTGCGGGATTGGTTGACGGTCTTTTCCATAATTGACTTGATCTCGCGGTTAGACACCTCGGCCTGGCCGTTAGTCTGTGGGTGATAGGTTGTGGAGACGCGGTGTGTAACTCCATACTTGTTGAGCAGGCCGGCAATGAATTGATTGCAGAAGTGGGTTCCACGGTCACTGATAAGGGCACGTGGGGTTCCAAACCTGCTAAAAATACGAGAGCGAAGAAAGGCTGCAACCACTTTGGAATCATTAGTTCTGGTCGCCTTAGCCTCAACCCATTTAGAAACATAGTCCACCGCGAGGAGGATGTATACATTTCCAAACAAATTGGGGAAGGGACCCATAAAATCAATACCCCAAATATCGAAGATTTCACAAGCAATAATACCTGTGAAGGGCATCTGATTTCGGGCACCGATGTTAACTGTACTCTGACAGCGCGGGTAAGCCGCATAGAACATATAGTTATCTTTGAAAATAGAGGGCCAGTAGAGTCCTGCCTCTAGAACTTTCATGGTTGTCTTCTTAGCTGTAAAGTGGTCGCCTTCAATGGAAGAGTGACAGAAACGGAGGATGGAAGGAATTTCGTCGGTGGTCACACATCTTCGTATAATTTGATCCGAGCAGAACTTCCAAAGGTAGGGGTTGTCCTAAATATAAGACCTAGCTTGTCTTCTTATACGTTTCTGTTCCAAGGGGGATGAATCCGCGGGAAAGTGACCTGTGGCACAGAAATTAGCAATATCAGTAAACCAAGGGAACTCAACGGCTTGGGCAAGACAGAGTTGTTCATCAGGAAAAGTGTCGCGAATAGGAATCAGTGAGTCATCTATTTGGGCAGACAAGCGGCTCAGGTGATCAGCCACTGAGTTCTTAGTTCCTTTCTTGTCCTTGATGTCGAGATTGAATTCCTGAAGCAAAAGTATCCATCGGATAAGGCGAGGTTTGGCGTCAAGCTTCGTCAAGAGGCACCGGAGGGCAGTATGATTTGAATAAACAGTCACCTTCGTTCCTAAAAGGTACTGTCGGAATTTATCCAAAGCAAAGACCACCGCGAGGAGTTCCTTTTCGGTAGTTGTGTAGTTACGCTGAGTAGGGTCCATGAGTTTGGAGGCGTAGTAGATGACATAAACCTCTCGATCTTTCTTCTGTCCCAACACCGCTCCCAAGGAATTATTGCTCGCATCACACATAATTTTGAACGGAATGGTCCAGTCTAGTGCGCAAATAATGGGGGCCGAGATGAGCTTCTATTTGAGAAGATCGAACGCTGCTTTATAGTTGTCGTCGAAGATGAACTCAACGTCTCGCTGTAGTAGCTGGCACATCGATTGAGTGATCTTGGAGAAATCCTTGATAAATCTTCTGTAGAAACCTGCATGACCAAGAAATTAACGTACTTCGCGTACACAAGTAGGATATGGAAGAGACTCGATTACCTCAATTTTTGCTTTGTCTACTTCGATGCCTTTGTAGGACATGATGTGACCTAAAATTAGTCCCTGATCTACCATAAAATGACACTTCTCAAAATTGAGGACAAGGTTAGTTTCAACACATCTTTGTAAAACTTTTCATAAAGTGAGCAAACATTCAGGAAAAGAATTACCGTAGACGGTGAAATCGTCCATAAATACCTCAATGCCGTGTTCGGTGAGCTCGGAGAAGATACTGACCATCCAACGCTGGAAATTGGCAGAAGCGTTGCAAAGACCAAAAGGCATCCTTCTGTAAGTGAAGGTACTGAAGGGGCAAGTGAAGGTGGTCTTGTCTTGATCGTATAGGGCAACCGGTATCTGGTGAAATCCTGAGTAACCATCGAGGCAGTAGTAATGTGTCTTTCCAGCTAGGTGTTCCAACATCTAGTCAATGAACAGTAAGGGGAAGTGGTCTTTCCTAGTAGCAGTGTTCAATCAACGGTAATCGATACAAACGCGTCATCCGTTTTGTATGCGAGTGGGAATCTGTTCGCCTTTTTGTCTAGTGGTTATTGTGATACCTGTCTTTTTTGGGAATCTGTTCGCCTTTTTGTCCAGTGGTTATTGTGCATTGTTATTGTGATACCCCGGCAACGGCGCCAAAATTTGATCGGTTGTCGAACCCGTCAAAAATAATAATAAAAACCTGCAATCAAGTGCACAATAAATTGTGTATAGTGGCAACAGGATCGAACACAGGGATTAAGGGTTAACACTCTAATCAATTCGCAAAACAAAGAAATCCAAACAGAAAAGTAACAAGGGGGGTTTTGAATGATTTGTTTGATTATAAATTACCTAAGACAGTAATAAAAGAGATTAAAAGGGATAAGAGATCAATAGAGAGAAGGTTCCCAGTAAGAATCTATATCCAGTTGCTATCATGGTCAACCGGTCATCGGTGCAAGTATCGTCTACCCCTAGCTGATAGACGCGCTATAGGGACCAGGTACGCTTAGGTCCCCTACTTACCTTCGTAATAGAAGCTATCCCAAGGTACGCTTATGGGGTAACCTTGACAGACCGTCATCCTTTAAGGTACGCTTATGGAGACAATACTCGGCTGCCTATGAAGAGGAGGTAAGACACGTCTAGGACGAGACACTCAGTACGCTCGAGGCTCTACCCTAACAATCTGTTTAATCCAACTGAATGAGACCAGGACCCCGATTACTTCCAGAATGGTTGTCTACTTTTACCCTGCAGCTTCGAGTTAGTTATAACCACAAGGATGACTGTAATTCCCTAGTTTAATTACTAGTTGATCAGGCTTGCAATTAATTCTAGGCAAATTGACAATTAAATATTAAACGAGATACATATCGACCAGGAACATGTTAAGCACAAATTAACCTCACGGCTTCCCTAGCAACCTTCAATCGATTCTTACTAAGAATAAGAGAATTAGCCACTTATGTTAAAAGTAAAAACAAATAAATAAACAAATTGCATAATTAAAGAGAAGAAGTGAAGAAGAAAGAAATCCTATTTATTACCGGCCGGAGCAAAGCTCCGGTTTATTGAAAGAAAGAACAAAATCGTGCCGGAGGCAGAAGTAGCGGGAGTATGGCCGCGCCAAAAGTCTAGAGAAGGAGAGACATAAAAACCTAATTACTAAAGGTATTTATAGTTTATTACAAATTAAACTCCTAATCCGATTAGAATAATATTCCTCAATGGTCTTCTACTGAGATCGGAATTCTTGGGGGAATAAATGAGCAAATCCGAGATTTCCTTCTTTGCGATAGTTTCCTTTTCTCGCTAGGACTCTACTGCCTTCTGCGAACATACAGCTGCATGGCCTAGCTGCTCGATTCCTTCCAGAAAGTGATAGAAAATGCTTCTTTTGTATTTTCCTCTTAAATAGCCAAGATCTGTAAAAAGTAAAGAAACACAGCACCATTAGTAGCATCAAGATCTAAAAAGGCATATAAAAGAGGGAAGAATTATGCACATTAAACGTTCTATCAAGTTGTTTGGCAATGTAGTTATTTTTTTCACGACTTATCGTATAAGCCAATATCATATGCCTCTTGGAGTATGGGTTGGTGTGAACAATCATTGAAAATCAATCTTATTTGGTTGTGTTTTACTACGAGATGAAAGATCAATTTCATTTTCATGGGCACTAAAGGTTAGTAAACGTATGTCAAAATATTTCTTTTATTCCTGAACATTTGTATTTATGCGTGCTCAACTAGAATTTTGAAGCTTTATTTCTTTTTTTAACTTGTGTTGGAGAAATTTGTGCATTTTATGGGTGGGAAGCAACCAAGAACAATTTTGACTGATCAAGATCTTGCACTGACAAATGTTATATCAAATGAATTACCAAACATAAAACATGCATTTTGCATATGGCACATAGTGTCAAAGCTGTCTACATGGTTCTCTTTCCTATTAGGAACTCGATATACTGATTTTACAACAGAATTTGATTGCCTATATCACCTAGAATATGTTGAAGAGTTTGAGAATCAGTGGCACCAAATGGCAAGTGACTTTGGACTTGCCTCTCACAATCGCATTGATCTATTATTTATGCACCGTAAATCTTGGGCACTAGCATATTTGCGATATTTCTTCTTCACAGGCATGACAACTACAGGCCATTCAGAATCTATAAATGTTTTTCTTAAGAGATCTTAAATGACCGAACATCTTTCAAGGAATTTATTGAACACGTAAAATAATAATCACTTTGTAATTTCTTTTTCTTTTTCTAATTTTGTAGTTCTACGTCTTTTATTTATTATTTTTTCTATTTAAAAAAGGTTGGAGTTGCTGTAAGTGTCAGACATCAAAGTGGTGAAGAAGCAACAGTGCGTCAACTGTACTTAAACCCAACTATCAAAACATTTATGCCAATGGAAGAATATGCATCTATAGTTCTTACTCCGTATGCATTTAAGTTATTACAAAATGAGATGGTGTTATCAACTCAATATGCTGCAATTGAAATTGAAAATGGAAAGTATCTAGTGAGGTATCTTTCTAAGGCTAAAGGAGGGGGTGTGGTCGATTGGGTACCAACGAGTGAGGAAATTAATTGTAGTTGTAAGAAATTTGAATTTTTTGGTACATTATGTCGATATGTTATATGAATTTTCTCGGTTAAGAACTATTCTTATTTATCGAGTAAGTACTTTTTGGATAGATGGAGGCGAGAAGGCCTACATAAAAGCAATTCCAGCCAGCATCAAAGCAATGGAGATTTTTTTTCAAGAACATTTGAGTCTTATATTACAGAATTTCACTCAGAGACATACAAGTCAAAAGAACGCATAAATTTTACTAGTGAAGAGCTAGTAAAACTAATCACCCATGTCAAGAGCACCTCGGTTGATGAGGATCCATTGCAAAAGGTTCAAAATTCGTTCAATGAAGAATCTGATGGCTCTAAAGTTATTCTCATAAAAAATCCAAATCGATCCAAAACTAAAGGGAGACCTAGGGAGAAGAGGCCACTTAGAGGATTGGAATCTTCTAAGAAACCAAGGTATTGTCATGTGCCAAATTGTTGTAGGATTGGTCATGATTCAAGAAACTATCCAAACAAAAATATAAATGTTCAAATATCAAATCTGAAGTCACCAAATAAGTAAGTTTCTTAAGACTTCAATACCTTTTGTTTGTTTAAACTAGCTAATGGCTAATTTTTCAACAATGATTCTCATTTTATTGATCATTTTGTAGGAACCTAGGAGGCTAGAGAAAGCATAACCAAACAAGTTAGGAAAATGTTATATGAGAGCAACCTTTGTTTTTTTTCATTTATAGACAATTGTTGTTTTTGGGTTCATAGCTTTCTTTTTAAACATCATCTCCCATGACTGATTTATAATCTTTAGTGAATAAGCCTTGAATCACTTCTATTGTATTTGTAGGTTCAAAAAACTCATTTGTTTCTAATGTTATGAAAATGTAAAGTGATTAATCTTTTTGTAATTCATTGTGCATGGTTGTTTTTTTTATCTTTGATTCATTTAATAAATTGGCATCCCTATTGAGTATGTATTTAGTGAGGATGAGAAGTGCCTTCAGACTACTTTGTAAAAATTAGTGTATTAGTTCGAAATATTTTAAAGGGTTTGTGTGTTTTTAATCTCACATTGCAGCATGTTTTAAGATTTTATTTAAAACATGGAGGGAAAAATCGAGATAATAAAATAATTTTGGAAAAAGAAAAAAAGATAAAGAGGGAGGGGAGAAATTGATATGAATTACGCAGGAAAAAAAGAGAAAAAGTAGAGAGAGGAGAGAGAAAAAGATTTATTAATTATAAAGGGAGAGAAATTAATTTTTTATTAGGTTGGTAGTTTATTACATTTGTAACTTTTATACTACATTTAAATTTTATTAAAATAGAGGGTATTTAGAGTCTAACTAAAAATGGACACAATGCTAACCTGCATATGAAGTGGACAGGTTAGCAAAACCCTATATACGGTAATCACATTATATTAAATATTGATTACTTATAACTCGAGTCGGTCAGAATCTTGGAAAAAAAATCTTCCCTTTTTAACTTTTTTTTCCTCCTGAAAAAACCTGAAAAAAACTCCAAAATCCAAATACTAGCAGACTTACATTTGTAATAAATTTTCACTTAAGCTTTTATGTAAATGAAAATCCAAACAGCAGATTGTGTTTGCAAAGTAATTCAATTAACTTATTCATCAAAAAATAAATTAACTTAATTTGAATTAATTGGCTTTAAGTAAAAATTGAAAAGAAACGAAAAGTATTTTAGATTTTTTAAAAAGAAAAATAGTGCAAAAGTATTAATACAATTTTCTATATTTTTTTAATTTTAATTAAACTCAATTAATTTGTAAGGACATAATTGAATCAAATCTATAGTTTTAATTTATTTTTCGTTGTACATAAAGGTTTAATTGAGAATTTTTATAAATATAAGTATAATAACTAAAATAGTGATTTAGGAAAGAAAAGAAAAAAACAGTTGGTCTCTAGACTCCAGTTATCATAATTTCTACGCCACGTGCGTACTTTTTCCTTTGGCAACAAGAATAAAGAATATGCGAAGCTTAGGCGCATGTAGTTGTGCCAACAAATTCCACTGGCTAGTATTAGGAGTGAGCATTCGGTGACCGTCGGAAAGCATGAATTTCGGTCGGATTGGATAAAATCCGCTCAGTTTGGATCAGACATCATTTTAATCGAATTTCAACCATCACTTATTCGATTCGATCAAACAACTTATAAATCCGAGCTTCCGATCCAACTCGAATAAATCGGATATGGATCAAATATGAATCACATCCGACTATCACAGAAGGGAAAAAAAAAACTTTCATCTCTCTTTTTACAGCACATAAATGGTTTCCTTTGGTGGCTGTGTGGTGTGCCTGTCGGAGTGATTGGTGCAGTGATGCTGTTGAATATTCAAACAACACGTCCGTTCCAACCATTGTGTTTGTTCCAACTGTTGTGTCCGTTCCAACAGTTATGTTCGTTCCAACAGTTGTGTCTGTTCCAACTGTTGCGTTCGTTCCAATAGTTGTGTCTGTTCCAACAGTTGTGGTTGTTAATAGATAGATGCAATACTTCTTATAAATAGGTGTTGACACTTCCGTTGTAAAATATGAATGTGAAAATGTATATGTTGCAATACATATATGTATTTGTTTCTACTATTCATCAAATATTATTTTTACTTGGTAGCGGAGCAAGGTTACTTGAAATCATCATGAGCAAATTTGAATCTAAAAGCTCTGGTGCAAAATCTGCTCCGATTATTTTACAACCCGAGAAAGGTGAAGCTTTCGCTCTTATCAGTCGCAATCCTCAAACCAAGGTTCAAGGAAGGACCAACAAACCTATTTACAAATGTACACACTGCAACAAGATAGGCCATTTGAAGGAACGTTGTTATCATCTGGTGGGATACCCTGAATGGTGGTGGGATCATAGTCTTGACCCACAGAAGAAGAAGGAAAATCACACATCCACCACTACAGTAGTGACAACTCCAGATGAAGTTACCTCAGGTGATACTGAATCCCCACTTGTAACCATGACAGGTAACAGTGGTAATTATGGTAAGGCTTTAAATATCCATAATACTGTTTCGAATAATACATGGATAATTGATTCTGGTGCCTCCGATCATATGACAACTGATTCTAGCCATGTTAAATACATAAAACAATCCTCACAAAAATTGGTATCCACTGCTGATGGTAACTCAACCCCGGTTGTTGGGGAAGGTTCCATATCCCTTACTAAAACCTTAAATCTAGACTCAGTTCTAGTAGTTCCATCCTTGAATTATAATCTCTTATCTGTGTCTCAAATAACTAATGCTTTATATTGTGTGGTAATTTTTTAGAGGTGGGAATCCCATATCTGTCAAGAGCAATTTCAACCATAATGCTTCACATAATCCAAGGGCCATGCCTCTGTATTCGACTTCTGCACTGGATCGGGCAACCACATTTTGCTTCTTACTTCTCCATGTCATGAGGTTACCTCCTACAAAGGTAAAGTAGCCTGAGGTGGATCGTCTATCGTCAATCGATCCAACCCAATCTGTGTCAGTATACACAACCACACTATGATAATCAGAATTCTTGGTGAACAAGATTCCTCTTCCTGGAGCTGATTTGAGGTACCTTAGTATACGCATGACTGCTTTCATGTGTTGTTCTCCAGGATTGTGCATAAACTGACTGACAATACTCAATGCATAGGCGAGCTCTGGCCGAGTGTGAGCCAAGTACATCAATTTCCCAACCAGTCTCTGGTATTGCCCTTTATTTACAGGGATTTGGTTAGGTTCAACTGACAACTTCAAGCCCTCTTCCATGGGTGTTTCAACTGGCTGACATGCTGACATACTAGTTTTGATGTAGTAAATCCAAAGTATATTTCCGTTGTGATAGAGATATACCTTTAGAGGATCTTGACACTTCAATTCCAAGGAAGTACTTCAGTGGACCAAGATCTTTCATTTCAAAGTCAGTAGACAAGTAGTTTTGCAATGCCCTTCTTTCTTCATGATCATTTTCAGTCACCACCATGTCATCAACGTATACGATGAGTGCAGTTATCTTGTCTTGTCTTTTCTTTAGAAATAACGTATGATCTGCATTGCTTTGACAGTAGCCAAATTCCTTCATGGCTTTTGTAAATCTCCCAAACCAAGCTCTTGGGGACTGTTTAAGCCCATACAATGATTTCTTCAACCTACACATTTTTTGTTGTTGATGTTCAGATACTACACAGCCTGGTGGAAGATCCATATACACTTCTTCTGTCAGTTCACCATGAAGAAATGCATTCTTTACATCAAATTGTTGTAAGGGTCATTCTTGGTTTGCAACTAGAGTTAATAGAATTCAGACAGTATTGATCTTTGCCACCGGTGCAAATGTATCTGTATAATCAATTCCATATGTTTGAGTATACCCCTTTGCCACCAACCTAGCCTTGAAACGTTCGATGGTTCCATCAGCTTTATACTTCACAGAGTAAACCCACCTACATCCAACTATCATTTTTTCAGGTGGACAATTAACAAGATCCCAAGTGTCATTTTTCTGCAGGGATTTCATTTCCTCATTCATGATTGCCTACCATCTTGGATCCCCTAAGGCTTCCTGCACACTGTTAGGAATAGATATAGAAGATAATTGATTCACAAAGGACACGTTTGCCTCAGACAATCGATGGTTAGACACATAGTGGCTCATAAGGTATCTAGCTTTACTAGAGAGTTCAGGTTCATATGTGGGTTTAGGAATACCTCTAGTGTGTCGTGGTGGTAACTTCCTTAACTCATGTTCATGGAAAACTTCAGCAGGTGAGTGGTGTGGTGTAGGAGAAGATGCATCAGTAGTTGATGATGGACCAGCAATGTCATCATCTGTGAATGGATCAACACTGTCATTATAACTTCGCTCTTCATTATCATTATAACCCTCTGAGTG
This sequence comes from Viola odorata, assembly GCA_963691705.1. Classification (NCBI taxonomy): domain Eukaryota; kingdom Viridiplantae; phylum Streptophyta; class Magnoliopsida; order Malpighiales; family Violaceae; genus Viola; species Viola odorata. The sequence continues at coordinate 41,826,809 of OY829540.1, read as the reverse complement.
TTCATTATGACCACCTTCATCCTCTTCATTATCATTATAACCCTCTGAGTGTTCATTATGACCACCTTCATTGTAACCATCTTCAGTTTGGTTTCGCACCAATATGTGAGTGTTATCATACTCATCATCATATTTGAAGTTCAGAACTTCCAATTGATGCTGCTCCCCTTGAAGTTCTGCAGCCGAAAAATACATTTCTTCTTCATGAAATACCACATCTAAGGAAACATACATTTTTCCTGTCGGTGGGTGGTAACATCGATATCCTTTCTGATGTGCAGCATATCCGAGGAAGACACAACGTAATGCTCGAGGCTCCAATTTGTTCCGTTGACGTTTATGGATGTGAACAAATGCTACACATCCAAAAATACGTTTCGATAAGTTTGCCACAGTGGGAGAGGCAACAACATCAGATAGGGCCTGGAATGGAGTTTTGAACCCAATGGTGCTAGATGGGACCCTATTGATTAGATGAGCTGCGGTACAAATTGCTTCTCCCCAATAACTCAATGGTGTGTGAGAATCAATTAACAAGGAACGAACAACTTCCAGCAAATGACGATTCTTTCTCTCAGCGATACTATTTTGTTGGGGTGTATCTGGGCAAGTGGTTTGGTGGATGATTCCTTGTGCTGCTAGAAATTCTTAGAGCTCAGAGTTTAAATATTCACCTCCATTATCACTACGAAGGACTTGCACCGTGGCATTATACTGAGTACACATCATTTTATGAAAAAGCTGGAACAAGTTTGTAACCTCACTTTTAGAAGTCATCAATTGTATCCAAGTCATTCTGGTACAATCATCAATAAAACTCACAAACCAACGAGTGCCACCTAAAGTGAGTACTTTGAAAGGTCCCCAAACTTCAGAATGAATAATCATAAAAGAAAATTCACTTTTATTCATACGTAATGGAAATGACGTACGATGACTCTTGGCTTGTTCACAAACATCACAGCGGAGAGTGGAGATTTCACAATTTGAGAACAGTTCAGGAAATAGCTTCTTCAGGTACCCAAAGGATGTATGCCCAAGACGTCGATGCCACAACCATATATCCTTCAGTTTATTTTCGCATAAATCATTCACAACAAAAGCTTTACGCAACTAATTAGAGCATTGTGACATCAAATTGAGGTAGTACAACTTGCTTCTCCTAACACCACAAGCTTTCGATCCAACTCGAATAAATCGGATATGGATCAGATATGAATCACATCCGACTATCACAGAAGGAAAAAAAAAACCTTTCATCTCTCTTTTTACAGCACATAAATGGTTTCCTTTGGTGGTTGTGTGGTGTGCCTGTCGGAGTGATTGGTGCAGTGATGCCTGGGTGGTAATGCAGCGGTGTCTTCCTGGCCAGTGAGTTGAGATGAGGACGATGATGGAAGGCGTGAACGCCGGTGGTGGAGAGTGGTGACAGAGCGATGAACGTGGGTGCTGGAGGCCTAGATTGGGAGTGGACAGTAGATCTATGGATATACCTGTAATGAAATATAAATAATAATGGCCAGTGAGTTGAGATGAGGACGATGATGGAAGGCGTGAACGCCGGTGGTGGAGAGTGGTGATAGAGCGATGAACGTGGGTGCTGGAGGCCTAGATTGGGAGTGAACAGTAGATCTATGGATATACCCGTAATGAAATATAAATAATAAGAATAGAGGGAAAGAATGAGAATGAGTAATAATGAGAATGATAGAATATATTCATCAATATGTTTGATATTTTACTACGAAAAATCAGAATAAAAAATTAAAATGACCAATCTTTTTGTTTGATAAGCATAGTAAAAAATAAAAATAACCTGTAAATTATTATTTTACTCATACCACAATTTTTCCTTGTGCAACCAATGTCTGAATGTTTCTATTGTGCATGAGGAATACTCCCATAAAATCCACATTTAAATTTAATTTTGATTTTAATTTTCTGCTTCATGAGTAAAATCAAGTTCATGGCATGTGGTAAAAATTCGACCAAAAATCAAAGGGGTAATAGCTTAAAGCACCCCTGTACTAACCGCGAAAAACAAACTCCTCCCCCGAACTTTAAAAACGCTAATACACCTCCCCTGGACTATTGTTTTCGGACAAAAAGGCCCCTCAATACACATTTTTACAATTTTAAAAAAATTCTAAAAATTCTAAAAAACATGTAAAAATTCTAAAAAAAATGTAATTAACCTAAAAATCAAGAAACATTGTAAAAAAATCCAAAAAATCACAAAAAATGTAATTAATTATGGACAGAAGGGGCTAATTGCACGATCAACGTAGTTCAGGGGAGGTGTATTAGCATTTTTTAAGTTCGGGGGAGGAGTTTGTTTTTCGCGGTTAGTACAGGGTTGTTTTAAGTTATTACCCCAAAATTAAATGACCAAAATTGCCACCGCTATCAAGAAGAAATGAGGAACATAGATGATGACATGGATATAAAATATGGAATAGAGAGGAGGACCTTGCCTTTGAGAAGAAACGAGGTGATGTGGCCCATGTCGGTATGGTTTTCACCAGCAAATACATGAGGTTTATATAATGGCATAGAGTGTAATTTTTAAAAAAAATGGTATTTATATAAAAAAACAAATTGGCATATTATTTATCATTTTATTCCTTGTTATATTTTGACGGGTATAGTTTTACAATTAGTTTTTGAAGCTTATTCCCATATTTTCATTCTTGGTAGCTAAATGTTCTGACATTCAGAAATATATCTTTATTCTTATTTTTATGGTCCATTACAAATAACTAAAATATACAATTAATTTTAAAAAAAGAAGAGAGGAAGAGCAAAAATCGTGGCTAGTGTGGAAGACTGAAGGGTGGGCTGGGTTTGTTTATACTCCCTCCGGTCCGAAATGTATGACGTTTTAGCATTTGCTTTTACTGTTCCGGAATGTATCTTAAAACGGCCGGAACAGTCACTATTTGAGACAATTTTGCCCCGAATTTTTTCTCGGAAGTACGTTAATCCTTAACGTACATTCGAAAAAAAATACGGAATTTTTTGAGGTCAAATAGTGCCTCATCCGGCCTCCTCGATATGCGTTCCCTACTGAATATTGGGATGCGAGGAAGTCATACATTTCGGACCAGAGGGAGTATATAATTGGGATAATTTGGATATCCCACCGAATTGAAGTCGGATATCCCACTAATAAGAGACAAGTAATTTTTTTCAGCACCTATCTGATTTCTTATTTGAATCTATTTTTATCCGACTGAATGGAAAAATTCAGATCAGATATGAATCAGATTGGTTGGATCGAGAATTTTTGCTAACCCCTACTGGAGTTATATATATATATATATATATACTAAAAAAAAAAGTTCACGCATATAAATGTAAAACTGTAAGCTTTTACTATCTGAATTTTTTTATAAAAAAAACCAAATTTACTATAAAAAAAACCCTTGTGAGTAAATTATAATTTATAATTTTTCATACCTTTTAAGTTTACATTTTTCACTAATATTATTTTTGTATTATTCTAACTTATTATACTTTATTATTCTCACTAATTATCTCTTATTAAAATTAAACAAAAAATTACATAAAAAGTAATAGTAAAATATTATTTAATTTGAAATAAAAAAAAATTTATAAAACGTCATTTAATTTGAGACAGAAAGATTATACATTTTTTTTCATTTCTTTGAGTTTATGTTGTAAACATCTATTATAACGGCAACAAGGACTAAAGTTACTTTAAGCTACTTGAATCATAGAACTAAAAATTACTCCTTCTCTTTCTTAATAGTTATTTTTTAAACTATAATTACATAAACTTAGGTAATATTGATTTCGGTTATAAATATACTTCATTAATTATCTCTCTTCACTATATTAATTACTTCATTTTAAATTGATTAATTAAAAATTAACATGTTTTAAATTAATTGGGTTATACTTAATAACTTATAGAAAAATAAAAATTATAATTAAAAAATATCAACTAATTTTATAGAAATTATTAATATGACAATTAATTATAAATAATTTTTTTAACTAAAATAAAGAAATTATAAAAAATTATAGGGAGTAATAAATTCAAACAGTTCCATATTCAGTTTGATTTTGACGTTCCTTGTATCGTTTGCATATGGGTTACATTACATTACTTCATTCAAAATTGCGGTGTCCCAAGTGTAGGGGTGGCAAAAAGGGAAAAACTGAAAATTAGTCCCTGCAGTCTAATTAATTGACTTATTTCAGCCTTCTGTTTTTTTTGTTATTGTAAAATATCCTTCCACTCCAAGAATATGATTTATTTCATCCCTCACCCTTAGGGGTGTTCATTGGTCAGTACCGTAATTTTTCGGTATAAAAAATTCGGTATTCGGTGTACCGAACTAAAAAAATTAAATACCGTACCATAGTTTCTATTAATTGATACCATTACCATATTACCGAAATAATTTCGGTACGGTATTTCGGTATTTCGGTATTACCGAATTACATACAAGCATTAGTTTAATAAATATTAAACAAAGTTCTTTCCAAATTACATATCCAATTACATGCAAACACAGTATTTTCTATGTAAAAAAAATAGCATTCTTACAAACAAATAATGGAAAGTGAGTGTCTTACCTTTTGCTTATTGAGTGACCCAGTTGACTAGTGAGATTGTTTCCTTCTACATATGGAGCGCAGAGAATCAAATCGACATTTTACACTTCAATCCAGAGGCATGACGAAGACAGTCCGTTGATTTGAGCAGCATGACGAGGAAACAGAGTAGAGGAGCAAGAAAAGCAGAGGCAATTGTTGAAGTGTGTTTGGGCTTTAAGGCCCTGACTGAAACCCACGAGCTCAAATAACTTTCGTAAGAAAATTTATTTTTAATATACACTCTTTTATTCCTGGTGTTTTTTTATTTTTAATTACTTAATAAATATTTAATAAAATATATTAATATTAAAAATGGTACGGTAATTTTGGTATTACCGAAGTTGTCAAAAAAAATACCGTACCGTACCGAATAAAGTTCGGTCGGTAATTCGGTATACCGAATAGTAAAAAATAGGAAAAAAATACCGACCGAATAGAGTAAATTTTGGTACTGTATTACGGTAATTTTGGTACGGTTGGTATTTGCACGACCCTACTCACTCTAATGCCATCCATTTTTTCCGTCAGTTTACTTACATGTTGTGCCACGTCAAGCGTCACGTCACTAACTGCTGACGTGTCATGCCACGTCATTCTTTTCTTTCTTTTCCTTTTTTTTCTTTTTTTTCTTTTCTTTCTTTTTCTTCTTCCTCCTCCGTCAACCAGCACCTTTTCTTTCACTCTCACCCTCTTCTCTACCATATTCCCATCCTCCATTCTTTTCTTCTTTCCATTTTTCCTCTCTTCCCTTTTCCTTTTCTTTTCTATTTTTTCTTTCTTCTTCCTCTCTTCCCTCACCAAAATCTCCCAATAATCAAGAACTTGAACAAATAATCATGCAACCAGTGCCTAGTTGTTGGTGAGTCTGATTGCAATCGGGAGACGGATCTGTGTTGGCGGTGGTGGTGTGGTTGTCGGGTTTTGCGGTGGCGATGAGTTGTCTGGGTTTGGGCCAGTTGTTGGTAAGTCTGATTACAATCGGGAGACGGATCGGTGTTGGCGGCGGTGGTGTGGTTGTCGGGTTTTGCGGTGGCGATGGGTTGTCTGGGTTTGGGCAGATGTCTGGGTTTGGGTAGAGGTGAGGCGATGGTGGTGATGGGTTTGGGCAGAGGTGAGGCGATGAGGGATCAGTTGTGTGAGTTTGAGCAGAGGTGATGAGGTGGTCGGCGGTGGCGATGGGTTTGATGACGATCATTGATGGCTAGTGGCAGTGGGTATGAGGGTGATGGATTTGGATCGGTGTGTAGATTGGCAGTGGGTAGGCGGATTTTGTGGTTGAGGCAGTGGCGGCCGGCGGTGATGGGTGTTTGTGTGAGGCAGTTTTGGGGAGATGGTGGTGACGGCGGCGATTGGGCCGAGAGGGTGGTGACGGTTGATGATGGTTAGTGTTGTGATGGAGGAGGAGGAGGCCGAGAGCCAATGGAGAGGGAGAAGGTTGATGGCCGGTTGGTGACGGAGGAGGAAGAAGAAAAAGAAAGAAAAGAAAAGAAAGAAAAGGAAAGAAAAGAAAAAAATAAAGAAACAGAAAATAAAGAAAAGAATGGCGTGGCAATTGACGTGACACGACACGTCAGTAGTCAATGACATGGCACGACACGTAAGCAAACTGACGGAAGAAGTGGATGGCGTTAAGGTGAGGGATGTAATAAATCATATTCCTGAAGTGGAAGGATGTTTTACAAAAAAAAAAATTGAGGGCTGAAATAAGTCAATCAATTAGACTGTAGGGACCAGTTTTTGGTTTTTTCCGTGTCAAAAATCTCCCCATACCTAATTATACATTCATACCCAACTAACTTAAGTGGGTATGGGTAGGGGTGCACATCGGTCGGTATATCGGTATACCTACCGAAATATTTCGGTATTCGGTATACCGAATTTTCAAAAAAAATTACTGTACCGAAATACCAAAATTCATTCGGTACGGTATTTCGGTACTGAAATACCAAAATTAATTATTTATTAATTTCTTATATCATATGCATCCACGGATTTCAGAAACACAACTCCTTCACGACAATAACCAAGAAGCTTAGTAGAATCCTACCCATTACAGTGCTCCTTTGATCAACCAAAACGGAACAACCAGTCCTTGCCCAACTCGTAGTAAGCTTATCAACATCACTCTTCACTTCATCAAATGAATCCTTCAATATCCAACCCCGAAGGTCATTATATGAAGGAGCTATGACCTTCGATCCTCCTGAAGCAATTGTGTCAACCATTGGCTGGAAATAAACTGAGTTTATAGCATTCAAAGACGCCCCAATATCATATAGAAACCTCCCTATAGCCATTTGAATGTGATCATTTGACCTCTTTGCACCCACGAGTCCCATACTATTACTCACACTAACAATAACATTAGCATTCTCATTCTCATTCACAACAGATCCTCTACCTCTGCCTCTCTTCCTCCTCTCCCCACCCCTAACTTTCGATGAGTAAGGAAGACTGAAGAATGATGGGTTTGCCCAGCCCAGCCCATGTCTGCCAAGGGCCCAAGGCCATGCTGCCCATCCTATAGGTATTTCGATACGGTTACCAAAAAACTTACCGTAAATTTCGGTACGGTACGGTAATACCGTAATACCAAAGTGAGTAAAAAAATACTTACCGAATTTGAGTTCAGATGGTACAGTAATTCGGTAATTTCGGTATGGTATTTCGGTGGACACCCCTAGGTATGGGTGTTAAATGAGTCAATGTAATTTTTAATTGGGTATAAATGAGTATATACCCATTTAAACTAAAATATATGGGTTTAATTGAATTTGGGTATGAGTACCCAATTAAACTCAAACCAACCCTATGGCTCTCCTTCTCCTCTCTCTCTCATATTTTTTTATTTTTCTTTTTTTAAACAAATTCAATTTTCTTACTCTATATAATGAACAAAATAAACTAAAAACTACAACAACGTAATTTCTATCTCAAGATGAGTAATTCTATATCCACTTTTCTTATTTTCTTTAATCTTCTAAAAATGGGGTTTATACTTTTCATGGGATCACTCATGGTTTTCTTCTTTAAAGCATGAAAAAATCATGGTTATGGACCATTCAAAATTATTTAAATATATTTAGAATTAATTTAGAAATTTCATAACTATTCTTATAATTAATATTAAATCATTAATGTTGAAATAAATATATAAACTTAAATAATTTATGTTATCATTTGGGCTTTACTTAATTAATTAATAATTATTAACTATTTTATTTTGATCCAGTTGACATTGAAAGTTCGAGTTCTGTTAGATAAATGCTTAGTAAAATTTATGTCATAAAATTTATTTATGTAAGAATTTCAATTTTAAATCTGTTTATTTCAATGTAGTATTTATTTAGAGATTTAAATGCGTAAAATATATAGTATGAAACTTATTAGTGGAAGAATCACATTAATAACAACTCGTTTCTATAAGGTATTTATTTTTTAAAAAATCGTAAAAAATTTGGCATTATAAATGGATCAATACTTAAACAACCAAAAAGCAAAAAAAAATATTAAAAAATTCATAAACGGGTCGGGTCAACTTTGACCCTTTTTTAAACAGATCACAATAAAAGGGTCGGGTCAACCCGTTTTGACACCCCTTGAGGTAGATGATTAGGATGGAGATCTGCTTGTTGAAGATTTAAGTGATCTGTGTGGTACTTTACTATTTGCTCGAGCCTAAATGGTCAAACCAGAGCCTAAACGATAAAATCCAAGCCTAAATGGTCAAACCTGAGCCTAAACGATAAAACCCGATCCTAAATGGTCAAACCCGATCCTAAATGGTCAAACCCGAGCCTAAACGATAAAATCAGCATACATAATCAAAATCGAATCACATAGTTAGATTTTGTCAAAATCTATATTTTTTTTGTCACACATGATATTTTTAATCTTACTTAATAAAAAATTATATTTATTGTGAGTATAATTTAAATGAGTGTAAATGGGTATAAATGGATGTGTATAATTTAAATGGGTATAAATGATTATGAATATCCATTTAAAAAATTCTATGAATAATAAATGGGTATGATACCCATACTCACTTATACTCATTTAATTCTTATCCATACTCACCCATTTGCCACCCCTACCAAGTCCAACTTCCAAGCATGAATCAGAGCATGGCATTTTGTGCATTCCATTGGAAGTGTGGGGCCGATCGCCGGTACAAGCTCAACTCCCAATCTTATTGATACAGGCACCCGATGCCAGAAGCAAAAGTTGACTTTTATTTTATTTTATAAGTAGGGTGAGATTTAGACGTGATCTAAATCCTCACTAATATTTTTATCATTTATAAAACACAAATACTAATAAAGGATATGAACACGATACATCGATATAAAAATTTTAAAAATTTTAAAACACCCAATACGACTAAGAATATGTTGATTTTATATTTTTTAAAAATATATATTATATATTATTTATATAAAAAATCATTTTAGTAGTTAAAATATCAGTTTTATAAAAATATTTTTGTAGATGCTAATTTTTAAAATATGTAACAGCATACGTAAAATATTGTATTATTGAGTAGCAAAACTCGAAATTCATATTTTTATTAATTAATTTATAAATTAAAAATAAATGGCAAAAACTTAACTAGGAAATGAGTTTTTTTAACTCTATAAATAAACTTTAGTATTATTATATCTTTACTTTTTATTAAATAAGATCGACCGCATATCCCATGAAGTAAAAACAGAAAAGTCCTACAATGAAAGAAACAGAAAAAAAATTACTCCCTCCTGATTTTTTTAGTTGTCCTTTTAACTATAATCTCACATACTAAATTGATTATTTTAAGTTGCAAAAAGTAGAATAAAAGGAAATAATGATTAAAATTTTTGAAAATATGAAAAATGAATATAGCTCATTGGGTGTGAGCTTTAAAATAATTATTGGAAATGTAAAAGATGTAAAAAAAGACTAACTAACCATCTAGAAAATCTAACTAACACAACTATTTAGCATTTTTGTTTTTTCTTAAATTGGACAACTAAAAGAATCCGGAAGGAGTAATATTATATCTTTCTTAGTTTTTCTTTATTATATTTATTCATTTTTAATTTTAGTACTTCTTTCATTCTCAAATAAATAACGCCCAAGCCACTTTTACACAAATTAAGATAATTATTGATTCATATTTTCAATGTATGTTTAACCAATTACTTTTAATGACTCTAGTAAATATAGTCAATCAACATTAATCTTTATTTCACAAAATATTGGAAATGATGAAAATAACAATTATTAAAGAATAAGAAAAATTAGTTTGGGAGTCATTTTTTTAAGACAAAGGGAGTACCTTTTTTAAGAATAGCATGTCCTAAAGTGTTGTGAATGTGTTCGCTTATATTTAGAGCGGACCCCTAAACATACCAAAAGTGTCAATTTTTAATTTAATTTAATTTTTATTTTTACAAGTTTTCACGCATGTCAGATACGTGTCGGGCTGCGTCAAACGAGTGTTGGACAGCAACACTCACCTGACATAGACACGAAGCCAACTTAGCACGAGTAAAATTTAACTATGATAGGGGGTTTCAAAATGCGAGTGGTCTAAATATATTTTAAAAAAACATGCTTGCAATGTGAATTAAAGATTCTTTATATTTTACGTACTAGTAAACACATTGATAAAATTAATAGAAAAAAAAACGCGTTGATTAACTAGTAGGGGAGTATTGAGTATTTTAATTGAATAGATCTTCAAGTTTTAAGCTCTTAATATAAAACAAAAGGAGAACTTTGTTGTTTTTCAGGGTTTTGTTCGTTTCAAATGCGGAGTAATAGGTAATTAATAAAGTGATTAGATACTAAAAAAAATAAAAATTCTTAGATAGTGTTATTCTTTTCTTTTCCTATATATTGTAGTGTTTTGGATCTTTTTTCAGATGAGACTAATTTATACCCCCACCGTATTAGAGCTTGAAATCCGACCAAAATAGTACTTCAAAGATTTTAAAGCTGCTATTATACTAAAAACTCGAATATAAAACCTTAAAATACCAATGTGAATCTACGGCTATTTGTTATTCTATTACAAAAAAACACTTCATAATGTGCAAAGAGACTACGACAATGTCATGCTTCATACGTGTGAGTGAGAATTATTTTTTTCATTTGGTGCTACAATAGAAACAAAATAGAACATAATTTAATAAAGAAGTATTTATTTAAAAATAACATATCGTTGATTGGTTTGAAGTTTAAACTATTCCCATGAGCTTCACCACCGGCGGATGCAGTGACGGATCGAAGAATTCTTATCATTGGAGGAAAAAATCAGACCATTAATATTCAGTCAACAACATTAGTTGATGTTTAAATCAATTTATCATAAACACAAAAAAAAAAAAATATTTGCATTGAAAAAATAGAAAATAACTTGCACATCAAATTTATATTGCATAATCTTTACAATCGCTCTCTATGAGTTTTCATTTTTTTAAATTTTTGTATGATTTTTTTATTCTCTACACTGTTTAACACTTCTTTTTCAACAAAAGTAATTAAACAACTTCTAAAAATCTCTTATTGACAAGTTGTTGCTCACTTTTAGAAACATTTTGGGATGATTGAGCAATATTAGGAGATAGTTTTAATTTAGTCAAGTATTTTTCTATACCTATACAAAAATTACTCAATAAATTAGTAAATACATATCATATAAAAAAAAAATATGAAAGATTCTATCTATTAAGTTAATTACATTAGAATGTTAAAAGAAAAAAAGAAAAAAAAATGGCGTGGTGCTGGCTTAGGATTACTGGATTAGGTAAAACTTAAAATAATAATTTGCAAGTATCCAAAAAAAAATTTAAAAAAATTGATGGATGACTATAAAAAGTGGTAACCAATAATAAAAAATAAAAAATAAACACATTTGCAATTTGCACGGTTAAATAACTGAGATTGAAAGAACAAGAGTTAAGTCAACGCCACTCACTTGCTTTGAGTTATTGTTATTATCAATAGAATTGGTGTGTCAAGAAAGCCAAAAGACATATATAATAGAAATATATATTATATCTTTTTGTTTAATATAGGGTTTTTTATTTGATCAAATAATTTAGACCGTGGATTCATACGTATATGAGCTTAGTATTTAAAATTAACAAATTTATGTACTCAATTGTGTAATAGTTTATAAAAAAATAGACATAAATTAATTTAGTGTGAGGGTAAAATTATTAAAATCTATATATTATTCACCCCCCCCCCCCCCCCCCCCTTCTATTAAATACGCCACTGAACAATTGTAATTTTGATTTTGGCTAGTGAAAGGAGCTTGAGAGTGTTACGGAAGTTAAGACATGGTTGTACATCTTTCTTTTATGGAAAAAAACTATAAAATCAGCCTATATTTGTTTCAAATGTCTAGAAAATACTTCACGTTTATAATTGAACTAAATAGAATCCGTATTTATAATTGAGCTAAATAGAACTCCACTTTTTTTCAATTTTAACAGACCACACTCTAATTTCAAAATTGTCTTAAAACATAATATGAAATTTTTTTCATCTCTCTCCTTACACTCGATAAACACTGACGTAGAAAAATTAAAAAAATAAAATTAAACGGAAAATCAACCCCAACATATCTAAAAATGTATATCATGTTAATCTAATCTAAACTAAAAATCTTAAGATAATTTTAAAATTAGGGCGTGATCTGTCAAAATTGACAAACATAAGTTTTTTTTGACTCAATTACAACCATGAAATATTTTTCGAATATTTGGTACAAACATGAGAGTAATTTTATGACTTTTTTCTAATTTTATTATGTTGAAATAGGTTTTCATTATTAATCCACGTATAAAACTTGTACCTCTCTTTTGTTAATTCCCTATCTTTGAGAGCGTCATTTGGAAACTAATCATGGACAATATTCTAAAAAAAAAAACCATGTTTGGACAATACTCTCCCGACAGGACAACACTATTCATCTCTTTCGCTCTCTTTATTATTATTATTTTCGAGTATCCTTTTTGTTACTTCCGGTTAATGAATTTTATAATTTTATTTAAGTAAAATTGGACCTCAAATAAAATAACTCTCAAATATAAATTTTTTTTCATTCCTAAACTTACGAGACAACCAATATGTTTTATTCTTTTTCTTTTTTACTTTTTTTTTGCAGGTGCAAGTTTGCCCAGCATAGTTGGAAACCATTGAATTCACGGCTATAAATAAGCAAAACATTTCCGATTAGACTTGTTGATATCAAAAATCAAAATTGGTGTAAGCCACCTGCCTTGACTAATTGACTTTGACAAATGTACTACATACATATAGAGAGTGACACATGAATCTTTTCATTCTTCGGAACATAAAAAGAAGCTTGCAAGAAACTGGTACCCGGTGCTGTTAAGCAATATATTTTGCCCATGAGGATGACTGAATTTTTGGATTATTTGGTGAAAAGGAAATATAAATGCCTCAGCATCAAAATTGTCCCAAGAAATAAATTTGTCTTTGTTTCCATGATCATCCTATCCGAAATTTGTTAATGCCCCTTTTTCTTTATCAAAATATTATAAAACGATTTCTCCTCATGTTATGTTACAAATAACTCATAAATACGATCTCTCTAAATTCTAATCTAAGCATAAGATTCCTCTTTTATTGTTGTGAAAATATTTGGAAACTCATGTAGTATCCCTGATTCACCTACATACTTAATATAATTAAATTAATTCGAGTTACAAATTATTAAAATTATATTATAATTTAATTTGTAATTTTTAAATATTATTCGAGTCTTATACTCGATTATTTAGGCCGAATGCTAAGAAAAGAAAAATATGAGGATTAGAACTAAATATCTATGGGTGAATTATGAATTGTGTGTAATATTACATGATTACGTAGAACGTGCTACGTTACCTTGTTTTGATGCAATGCGTATATGAACAACATGATGATATTCTTATGTGTTGGATGACTAGAATTGTGTGGTGATAGTATGAGTTCTAGGTGTCATAGTTGTGGTTCTTATCGCTATCGAGGTGAGTAAACTATTTATGTTGCGTATCATTTTATTGTACATTATTCCCCTGAATATTCTTTGCGGTGTCCAACGGTTATCATTTGTTGGTTACTAGGTGGAATGGAAAGCACTACGGTGCGGTAAATGAAATGGAAATTTTCTTGTTATATTAATTATTTGATTATACTGGTAACCGTGGTTGTGGATGATAAATGTGTTCTCATGGTTGCGATATATTATTGTTTTAAGCGCGCACAATTTTATTAAATACCACCTATCACAATAGCAGGGTTTGCGGGTCGTCAGTGGCAGATCCAAAAAAAATTATTCAAGGGGAGCGGGGGTTCGGGGGCAGCACCCCCAAATTTTTTTTTTTAGTATTTTAAAAGGAAGGCAAGCGAGCTAAACGAAAAATTGGAAAAATGCTTAAGAGTATTTATATCCGTCACTAAATAACAAATATTCAAATAAACTTAACAAAAAGATAAATAAAAAGAAAATATAGAAAAAAATTAATTATATATAAGAATTCATACAATATACATAGTTTTTACAATTGTTCTCTACGAGTTTTCATTTTTTGATATCCTTGTATGATTCTCTCATTCTCTACACTATCAAAAATATCTTTTTCAACATAAGTAATCAAACAATCATTTAACATATCATCTCCCATACTATTCCGCAGTCGAGTCTTCACAATGCTCATATAAGAAAAAGTTCTTTCCACTGTCGCAGTTGCAACCGGTAAAATCAAAGCTAGCTTCAAGAGTAAATACACCAATGGATAGACAATATGCTTTCTTCTTTCAACTAACTTTTCGGAAAGATCATTAATCCCTTTCAAATTTAAAAATCCAACATCCGACCGCATATCCAAAATATAATTCTCAAGTTGATTATCAAGAGCAAGAACATCAATTGTAGAAAACTCATTATGATAAAATTGAGCCAATTGAAGCAATTTCTCCTTATTGAAAGCAACAAAGGAGTCTCTTGGATTTAAACATGTCACACAAAGGAGTAATTCAATATTCCTCTCATCAAATCGATTATTGAGCTCATGAAGTTGCATATCAATGACTTGATAAAATAAATCAACTTGATAATGATGTAGATTGGAAATTTGCTCACCTTTCCGCCTTGATCTACCTTGGGCAACAAACATATCACTCATAGTTGGAAGATTTATATTATGCTTGCCACAAAATGAAGATACTTCATTAAGTAATAACATCCAACCTTCATCCCTCATTGACTGCAGTCTCAACTTGGATACTTTGAGTAAATCTAAAGCATTTACTATGTCTTGATCTTTTCTTTGAAGTGCTTGAGAGAATTCTTTAGTAATTCCTAATATATTCTTCATTAAATGCAAACAAAATATAAATTCAAAATATTGTACTGTATTCAATAATGCACATGCTTCTCCTCTTTTATCTACGTTCAAGCCATCTTCCTTTATCATTTCAAGCACATCAATTACTGAAGAGAATAAATAGATTAAGCTGAGCAGTGTACCATAATGTGAACCCCATCTAGTATCTCCCGTTCTTTTAATGCTCCTCTCTTGATTCAAACCTTTTCCACTACATATTTCACCATTTTGTAATCCTTCGACCACGTGATCTTTTTGCTTCTCTCAAAGGGCATCTTGCCTTTTGCATGAAGATCCAACCATATTGCACACATTAGCAACCGTATTTAAAAAAAACGAAATTGCAACTTGTTTTTTTGCAACAATAACAAGTGCAAGTTGAAGTTGGTGTGCAAAGCAATGAACATAAAATGCACATGAATTCTCCTTCAAGATCAAACTTGTAAGACCATTGAATTCTCCTTGCATGTTGCTCGCTCCATCATAACCTTGCCCACATACCTTTGACAAGCTCAAGTTATGTTTGGCAAATAAAAACTCCAAGGCTTTCTTAAGAGAGCAAGCACGTGTGTCAGTAACATGAACAAGACTAAGAAAACGTTCAATAATTTGCCCATTCTTATTCACATACCGCAAAACAACACCTATTTGCTCTTTAATTGATATGTCACAACATTCATCAATTAAAATAGCAAAAAAGTCATCTCCAATATCCTCAAGAATAATATTAGTAGTCTCACTAGATGCAACACTAATAATTTCTTTTTGGATACTCGGTGCTACCAACTTAAGATTTCCATGAGCATGACTCAAAATATTTCTAATGGTTTCATTGTGGTTAGCAAGGAACTGTAAAAGCTCAAGAAAATTTCCTTTATTAATTGAATCTTCAGACTCATCATGACCACGAAAAGCTAGTCCCTGACGAAGTAGAAACCGAATACAATCAACTACTGTAGTCAACTGAATTCGATAATCTTATTTTATTTGACTAGATTGTTGAGAAAGAGCCACTTCAATATGCTGCTTTTGATGCATCAATGCTTCACATTTTCTCCAAGCATTATTATGACTACTATTAACACCACCAATATGTTTCTGTAATCGTCCCTTCATGTCTTTCCAATTGTCAAAGCCAGTAGAAATAAAAACACCACTCCCTCCTTAGTCGCTGATAACCATTGACATCACCCTAGCGACATCTCCGCCATCGTACCTGGCGGCAAGGCCAGAACACTGTACATACCAAGGGGGACATGGCACTGCTCCTACCGCCCCTAGCCTGGCGACCTACCCTGGGATGGTCGACATCAGCGGGGGGCTCTCACGCGACATCTGCACGGCGTCATCCTATCCCAGGTCACGCATGACGTCACTCCGTATGACTTCACCTCGCATGACGTCACTCCCTAACACATAAGCGACATCTACCAGGGATAACGCCTACCCCTTGTCGGTAAGGTCCTTCCTTTACCTATAAATACCCCCACCCTTCCAGACAAGAGGGTAAGCCTAAGACAGCGTGTTGAACCCCTACCATTTTCACCACTCATACTAACTTAAGCATCGGAGTGTTTACGCCGGAGACCCCCTCCGGCGCTTTGCAGGTAACGAAGACAACCGGAACAGTGTTCCCGACCAGCCCCCCCATTGGCCGATCCTACTAAACAAACCTCGGACTCTTATCAAATGGTGCTTTCATTGAGAGTCTTGGTTAATTAAGTGAGCTTCCTTGATAACCAAGCTCTGTTCTTTCTGAGAGTTGAAGGATCATGGCCTCGGATTCATAATCTACACCCCCTCATTCTCGCAGTACCCACGCGCGCAGGGAACTTTTTCCTACGTCTTCGTCTAATATCTTCACCACATCGCATGGAACTTTCTCTGCACTGACAGACTTCCTTTTTGGACTGACAGGAGGCACGCCGTTTTCCCAAATGGGTGCCCCGTTTTCTCAGATGGTCGGACCTAGTCACTCCGCTCCCCCTCCTACGGGTTCCGGAATGGACGCTGCTAACAATCCTTTGGCAAGTTCAATCTTAGCCCTCCGTGCCCAGCTGGACTACTTGATTGAGCTAGCCGCAGGCTTTACTTCTAGTGCCCCGGCATCGGGTGTGCCCTCTCAGATTGTTTTCACCCCGTCTATCGTCACCGAGCGACCGGTATCGCCTCGACGGCAGGTGAGGGTTCCTCTAACTTCACCTACGATAAGCATGCCATTTAGCTTTGCACAAGTCGTAGAGGGACAGGTAGAGCCCTACATACCGTGAGCACCGCGAGTCCCCGTTTCCCAAGTAGAACGACAACAAGGTGACTATAGGGAACGCTGGGATGGTAGGAGAGAGGGGGCCGATAGAGAGGTCTCCCTAGAGCGGAGCGAAAGATCGAGCAATAGAAGGCATCGAACCCGTTCACCCAGGAGTCGCAGCCGATCCCATAGGCAACAACATACCCCGGAGCCTCGAGGGCACATACGACACTTGGAAATTTCTCCACCTCGTCATGATTGTGAGATTCTAGATGACACTTCAAGTCATCCCTTCAGCCACCATATAAGACGCCACAGGGTCTGCCGACACGTCAAGCTACCCACAGAGTCGTACGATGGAACTAAAGATCCCATCTCCCACCTCAATAAGGTGAAAGATTTCGTGCAATTCCAGACGCGGCATTGTGTCAAATATTCATTATAACACTGTCAGGGGTAGCCCGCCTCTGGTTTGAAGGACTCCCCGCTCGATCGATTGATAATTTCTTGCAATTAGAGGCCAAGTTTAAAAGTCGCTTCAACACGGCTATCCCCATCCGGAAGTCTGCTGCAGCTTTGTTTGATATACGCAGGAAACCAGAAGAATCCTTAAAAGGCTATCTTGATGGAAATGTCGCTACCACTAGGTATTACTATTGATTTTGCCATAGAAGCCTTGAAGCGAAACTGTGACTACGGCAAGTTGAGGGACACGCTAATGGTGGACCCCCCGACAACCTTAGATGCGTTAAAGCTGAAGGCTCACAACTACGCCAGAATGGAAGAGGAGGAATATAGAGATAGAATGCGAAACACGCCTCAGAATGCGCCCTCCGTCCCCGCCACCCGGGCCGATATAACCCACGACACCCGCCCGGGCGACGAATACGCCTAGTGGAAAGATTACATTCCCAAGGTGTCAAATCGACAGAAAGGTAACTTTTCTAGAGGAAGAACCGGTGGCTCGAACGCTCAGCGACAAGCGGACTCGCCTAAGGGTCGAATCTACGACCCCGACCTTCCTTCCCTTATACTCCCACGATCGGAGATCTTAGCAATTATTCAGCAGCGGAACCTGCCAATCCACTATCCAGCCCCTGTAAAACCGGGAGTGATCATGGGAGGAAGAGAAAACACTTTCTGCAAATTCCATAAGGCTAGAGGGCATTCCACAGACGTATGTAGAGAATTGAAACTGGCTATAGAGCGTTTGTTAGAAGAGGGTTACCTTGGAGAATTCACCACCAGAGTAAGGGAAGAAGTCAGTGGCAACCCCACGCGCGGGGCGTCAGACGACCAGCAACTACCTCCTCCCCCGGGAAGTGGCGGGACTTCTGGTGGAAGGGGGAAAGAAGCGTTAACAATTCATGATGAGGACATCCCTATTATCAACATTATTGTCGGGGGCACATCATATCTCGACGAGCTCACCCAAGCGACACCCTCCGCAGGAGAGAAGCGAAAATGAGAAAGCCAGCCTGCAAAGAAGGAAGCGATAGATGTGTTGGACAGGATAGTGCTATTCTTCTCAGAAGAAGACGAAAAGGGTGTCGTGTTCCCTCACAACGACGCGTTGGTAGTCACGCCAGTCATTGGAAACCATAGGGTTCGAAGAACCCTCATTGACAACGGCAGCGCGGTAAACCTATTTTCACTGGAAGCATATAACCTCATGAAGCGCCCTGCCGGTGAATTAGCACCCTGAAAGAAGCCAATCATTGGATTGGATGGTGTTCCTATACCTGTAACTAGAGTCACAGTGCTACCCGTAAACTTTAGAGAAGACACGTCCAAGCGATCAGAAGAGTTGTTGTTCTTGGTCGTAGATCTTATTCTACCGTATAACGCCATTCTAGGGCGGCCATTCCTCAATCGCTTCGGGGCAGCGATATCTCAAAAATACCTCAGGATAAAATACCCCTCTTGGGAAGGAGTGGTATCAATCAAGGGCGACCAAAAGCTAGCTGCCGAGTGCTACTTACTCATGACTCAGAAAAGCTGTGACCAGTACGTGTGTGTGGCGGCAGATCCCTACGAGCAAAGAGATGAAAGGCGCACTCAACCGGTAGACACGATGGTGCCCGTCCCCGTCAACGACAATAGTGAGGCAAGTTTTTTGGTCAGTGAAAAGCTAACCCCGAAGGAGAATGCACAACTAGCCCGACTGCTGAATAAGTGCAAAGGGGAGTTCGCTTGGAAACCAACGAACATTCCTGGTGTGTCCAGGGAGGTAGCAGAACATCGACTCAACGTCGATCCGCGTTCCACGCCAGTTCAACAGAAGCGGTGAGCGTTCTCCGCGGAGAAGACAATGGCTATTGACAAGGAGGTAACGAAACTCCTGGACGCGGGATTTATTCCAGAGGTTCAATACCCCACCTGGCTGGCCAACCCCGTCCTAGTTCCGAAACCTAGCGGAGATTTGCGCATGTGCATTGATTTCACTGACTTAAACGACACCTGCCCCAAGGACTGTTATCCGCTTCCCAGGATTGATCAGTTAGTCGATCAAACTGCTGGATATGCATATTTGAGTTCTTTGGATGCCAACTCCGGATAACATCAGATTCCCATGGCTAAAGAAGACGAAGAGAAAATGACATTCATAACCCCAAAGGCCACCTATTGTTACACAACGATGCCATTTGGCTTGAAGAATGTTGGGGCAACTTTTTAGCGCATGGCGAACAAAGTGTTCGAGAGGCAAATCGGGAAAAATGTAGAAGCCTACGTAGATGACTTATTGGTCAAGAGCCGAAGCTTCGGTGACCATTTGGCAGACCTACAAGAGGTGCTTGACACATTAAGAAAATATAAAATGAAACTGAATCCTCGCAAATGTGCATTCGCATTTCAGGCGGGAAATTTTTTGGGGTACATGGTAAGCCAGAAGGGCATCTAGCCGAACCCGTCAAAGATTAAGGCCATCCATGACATGGCATCATCGCGAACCGTCCAAGAGGTCCAAAGGTTGATAGGACGTGTCATTTCTTTAGGGCGATTTATCTCTAAACAGGGCGAGAGATGCTTGCCGTTCTTCAAAGTCATACGCAAAAAGGCTCCTTTTGGATGGACGCAAGAATACGAAGAGACGCTCATGGGCTTGAAAACCTATCTGTCGTCAGACTTGGTGTTAACACGACCCGAACCGGGCGACACCTTATTCCTATATCTCGACGTTGCAGATGAAGTAGTCAGTGTTGTCCTAGTATGGGAGGACAATCATGCCCACCGCCCCGTCTTCTTTATCAGTCATGTGTTAAAGAATGCTGAGGTGCGCTACACCCACATCGAGAAGGTGGCATTCACCCTAATACAGTCCACACGAAAGATGGACAGGTACTTCCAAGCCCATCCAGTTATTGTGCTCACAGATCAGTCTTTGAAGAGAATCTTCAGGAAACCAGAGTCCTCTAGGAGAATGCTGATTTAGGCAATCGAGCTTGAGTAGTATGGATTATAGTACAAGGCCCGACCATCTGTAAAAGCCCAGGTCCTAGCGGATTTCATCGCCGAGTGCACTTTTGCCAGAGACCCTGCGGTGGAGCTGCTGGAAGAGGAAGAGAATAGCGCAAAGTTCCCACCCTCAGAGGCCTACGCAGACTCATGAGTCATCTACGTGGATGGCACTAAAAATCAAGAACTGGCAGGAGCCGGTATTCATATGATCGGGCCGCACGATGTACAAGCGCGACATGCAATCAGAATTCTACAACCATTATCTAATAACGCAGCAGAGTATGAAGCGTTATTAGCCGGGCTCAGAATAGGAAGAAACCTCTTTACCAAAGTCGAATGCGGCGCAGTAACAGGGGTCCCGCAATTGAAAATACGAGGTGACTCCAAGCTAATAATAGACCAAGTCTTGGGACACTCCCAAGCTAGAGAGCCCATCATGGTGCAATGCCTCTCGAAAGTAAAGTGAGAATTGAGGGAAATAGAACAAAGCGGCGTGTGCATCACCTTTGAACATATTCCACCAGAGGACAATGCCGAGGCAAACAACCTTGCCAAAACGGCAGCTAATCAGGAGGCAATCATACCAGAGGACGTGTACTACGAGGAAAAGTCAGTGTCGTCCTTCATGGAGGAACAGTTGTCGCTGTGTGTAGAAGAAATTGAAAAGGATTGGAGGATCCCTGTGATAAAATTCTTAAAGCACGACGAGTTGCCGAGCGACAACGCAGAAAGGAAAAAAAGTATTGAAACAAGCGGCAAGATGCACCTACTACGATGGGGAACTAATCCGGAGATGTTTCTCCCACCAAGTGGCAAAGTGCATAACTGAACAGGAAGGCCTCCACACCCTGCGAGAGATTCATGAAGGGATCTGTGGTATGCACGTATCGGACGACACTATGGCCGCACAAGTATTTCGGTCAAGATTCTACTGGCCCACCATCCGCAGGGATTGTGATAAGATTTAATCTACTGTGGGAGCGGGGTAGAGATTACGGCTGTCTAGAATCACTGTTGCGGCAGTCCGTCGTACCTGCAAATCACCGGAGGGGGGGCTCCGGCGTAGACACTTCGATGCTTAAGTTAGTATGGCTGTGCAATTTGGCAGAGATTTGGGTAGAGAATTTGATCTTACCTTTGATCTAGAAATGAGGGGTATTTATAGCCAAAGGAAGGTCGTTACCCCCATGGGGTGGGCGTTATCGCAGGGAGATAATGCCCAGGATGACGTCAGCACGCGTCAGCATGATAGGATATCGCGGGTGAGATATCACCCGTTAGAGGTTGTCAAGGCGTCCTAGGATAGGATAACGCCATGTGGGTCCCCCCACCACCCCCCCCCCCCCCCCCCCCCCGCTGATGTCGACCATCCCAGGATTCCTCAGCCTAACATGGGCGGCAGCCAGGGCGTTGACACCAGTCTAGGTCTAAAGGGACCTGGCTTTGACTTGGGGTGAGAAGACAGATATACCCTTGGTGTTTCATCAATTGTTATCATAAGCTCAACTGAAAACGAGCCCGAGTGTTCACCAAGGGCTTCCTTCCCTGGCATCTGGGGGAACGTTACTCCTCTTGCGCCGCGTTAGATTCGGGAGAATCTCTGAGTTTTTCTGATTACTTTGTTAGTTCCTTTGCGCTGGATATGTGATAGCGAAGCGGATAACGGGAACCGATCTCCGGCGGTAACGATAGGTCACAGAGAGGGCGCTCATATGATTATCATCGTCATGGTAGAGCTTTCCGGCGTTATCCCTTCAGAGTTTCGAATATCATTCTGAAAGCGATATGGTCTTGTTTTTCCTGCACATTCTCAAATGTGGTTTTGTTAGTGAAAATATCATGCAATGATAGACGTAAGTTACCCTTACTCCCTCAGAGGCATTCACTCGCCAATATCGGGGGGTCGTTGCTATCGCCTTTTTCATCCAAGCTCGTGGGATCCGGCCTGGTAGCACGCCGCTTGTAACACCGACACAGTTTTTCACCATAACTACCTACAATTTATGCGGTTTTACGCCGTAGCTACCTGCAATATGCGGTTTTACGCTGCTCGGAGCTACCTGCCATATTGCGCGGTTTTACGCTGTAGGCCACCTACAAATTGTGCGGTTTTATGTCATTATGGACCTCAGTCCATATTCCACTTAAGTACCTCGGGCGTCTTCCAAGGGTTCCGCGTCAGCCTGCCCTCCTGACGACGTTGGGTTAACGGGACGACCCAATTTTCGAGGCGCACGCCCTTGTAAGCAGCTATTACTTTGGATCTATAAATGTGATCCTTTTTTCGGTGCAAATTCTTCACACCTCCTCTACTTCTCCTCTACTATTTCCTCATGGACGATCTCACTAGAAATTTTCTGATTTCCAAAGCCTTAACCCTCAAGAATCTCAGTGAGGGTGACGCCAACTTCCTGGAGAACATGCTGATGAAGACTGGTGAGGATATGCTGGAACTTTGGGGAATGATGACCCCCATTCAGGCCAGGATCGGCGCCGCTACCATGGAGGACTTCAATCCTATCGGGAATGTCTCCAAGTTGGTTGTTGCCGCCTGTCGCATCAAGGTAGCCATCGCCATGCTGCAGCAGAGGAAGGATCTGCTGAACTGCTGCCTGAAGAGCATGAGAAGCACCTCTTCGGAGCTGACTTCTGTGGTGGATGCCTTGAGGGACATCCCCATTCTACTGGTGGATGACGACAACGACGCCGGGTCTCGGGCTTGAAGGCTTACCGCTGCGCCTTCTTTTTTGTTTTTCCTTTATATGTATTATGTATGCGGACGTATATCTAGGCCGTTAGGCCGTAATGAAACTTCTTCTCGGTATTGGGCTCGCAATCTCTTTCCTTCTTTTCAGGGCGTTAGCCCTTGCTTCAGTTGAGGGCTGTGTCAGCCCAACTGAAAACGAGTCTGCTATTGGTCAAATTTCTGCTGCATTTATTCTTCTTTATCTGCCAGGTGGCGACGGTTGTTCTGGCGAACCGTTCTGTACTAATCATGCGCTGCTTCTTTGGCAATAACTGATTGGGCATTTTTTCTGTGCTTCTTGATCGTCGAGAAATCCCAACAGGCGTGATCAAAGAATTTTGATTTTGCCATTATGGTTGATCTTCTCGAGATGCATTAAATTATCCTTCTCTCACTTGAAAAATTTGAAGAGTCTCGCCACTTTATCTATTTATGGGGAGTTCTTCTTCTTTTTCCTGTTCATCTTCTTCTTCATATTTATCTGCTGCTACTGATTTTCTCCTCTCATGGCCGATTCACATGATCAGATTTCCGATGAGCGAGAATTCTAACAATCCTCCTTCGCCGCCGTGCTGGAAGAGGCGATTTCCCCGCCGTGGAGGCCGGAAGAGATCGAAGAAGAGAGCACATTCTGAAACCACTGGTTGGTTTTCTTCATTTTCAGCCCCTCCGTCCTATAAGGGCAAAAAATTGTTTCCTCCTGCTGACTGGTTTGAAGAGGAGATTCCTTTAGGTGATACCGTCGCCAAGGCGGCATCTTCGGCTACAAAGGAGGAATCCATGCCATTAACGCTGAGCCCGGAGTGAAAGGCTGACAAATCCCCTCCTTTTGCTGATGAGGAACTTCCGCCCTCCGATGAGGAATACTGCTACTGGTCCTCTTACTGGCCTGACGAGGATTGATTCTGCCCCTAGAAATCCCTTGTAGATGTCGTATGGCTTATTATTAAATAAAATGATGCTTTGCGTTTTTAGTCTTGCATGCTCGGGTGTTAGCTCCTCTTTGGATGGCTATCGCTGAGAAACTAATTGCTGCTTCGATGTAACCGCTTGCAACTGATTGTCAGTAACTACCCCCTCTAGAAGATATAAATGCGTGGACATAAATATCCTTCTGAGGTTTTTACACGTGTCACTTTTACTTTGGGGCGTGTCCCGTTTTTACAGGCTGTTCGATTCTCGAACTCAGCCTTTAAAAGGGAGCAACTGCTCTCTTTTAATACTCTTTGCTTGCACTTTGAAATTTTCTCCCTTTCTCTTGATTCTTCCTTCAAAGGAAGTCACGACCATCGTTCGCAGGCGCCGACGGTTTTATCCACCGCCTTCTGTTCAAGGTACTTCACTTCTTTTTCCTCAGATTTTCTTCTTGCTGATTCATTATGAGTACATCTAGGATACCCATGGATTCTCAGTGGCCTCTGGCCACAAATAGGTCTTTAAGAAGTCTCCAGCGGCCCATAGATTTAGAAATTGAAAGAACACCCAGTATTTTTGTTGATCAAGCGGTATTGGAGGCAGAGTTGGAGGAAAATAATATTTTTTTCTCCCCTGGTTACTCTGTTAGAATTCCTGATGCTGGTCATCGGCTTCATGACCCTCTATCGGGGGGCGATAGGATGATATATTTTAACATGTTCCTCTACGACTTTCGCTTTCCCATCCACGAAGCGGTGAAAGGATTATTAGTTCGATATGACATTAATCCGGCTCAGATTACACCTCCTTCTTGGTGCGGGATTCATACCTTCATTCGTATTTGCGAGTTGCGGGGTATCCTTGTCCCGTCTGTCAATTTATTCCGCAAGTTTTTTAGTTTTAGGTGCCGCAACTGTGTGGTAGATATCGCTCCAAGGTGGAATGACGCGTTAGTGCAGTCATTCTGGCAGAAATTTCAGGGCTTTGAAGAGACTGTGGCCGATTGGAAAAGCGGTTTCTTCATCGTGAAGTTGCCTTTTCGCCTTTGGCCTAGGGGCGTCAATCAGTGTCTTGATGATTCCATTTGGACAAACCCGTCAACCGTGTCCAAGGAAGAACTTCGACAAACGAACATGCTGCTGGAGCTGAACTCGTCTTTTCACATTCGAGAGTTTGCCTTGTACAGGCTTATAGAGAAGTGTACTATAAGTAAGTTTCTTTTCCTTCGTTATCGCTTCGACTTATTCACTGTTCTGATATGTCTCGTTGGCAGGTGACGCTGGAAATCAACCGTTGAGCGATAAGGACGTTCCTCTGAACGTGAGGCCGCTTCAATCACTGCCACCATCTCCTCCACCTGAGAGTTCCAGTCACCCTGCCGTTCCACCAAAAAGAAAAAAGATTCAAAACTGTTGCCAAGCGCGACACCTCCGACCGTACCTCCCGTTTTCTCAAGAACTGGTTACCCATTCGGAAAGGAGTGGCTCCGAATCATCCTAAAACTGAAGTAGCCGACAGCGGCAGCGAGGACATGGATACCGACTCTGGGCTTCGTCATGCTTCCGCCGCTCAGCGGAAGAAGCTAAGGATGGGAAATAGCAACCCAGTTGCCGAGGTTGCTTTGAAGAAGGTGAACGAAACTCCTACTACTAGGGCTAACACTCTTGATGGTGCGAGTACCTCCAAAGCAGCTGCAGTAGCTGAGGCGTCAACCAACATTCCTCCTGATACTTTCGAGGCTCCGCTAGAGGTCAACCTTCCTCCTCCGACTACCGCTCCTGACTCTCCTATCTCTTCTTGCATCCTTGATGTCTCTGCACCGAATCGTGAGCCTGCTGCTACTCCTGACCCTCTAATAAATTGCTTTCCGCCATTATTCTGCACTTCTATCTCAGGAGTCGGTGGTTCCGCTGAAAATCGCTCTCCTCCTTTTACTGCCAATCTGTCCCCTCAAGGTCCTCAAGGAGCCGCTTCTTATCGCTTGGATCTGTCTAACTTTGGCACCAGCGGACTCCGCACACTGGGAATATCAGACCCACTATCGCGAAACGAGCCGGTGGGTTCGATAGTAGGTGCGATATTTCGCTCTCCTGAAGATAGGGAGGAGATGTCAGAGTTTCCTTTGGAGGTTCATCGAGAACGCGCTTTGAATGACGTGCTGGCTAGCTTTCGCATGCTGAATTACTTTCTCGATATCCATGGTGACAAGGTTCGAGGTTCCCCCTCCAAGGTGGCGGAGTTGACGCAACTCCTGGGCGATACCCAAGCAGAACTTAACGACTGCCGCACTGAATTATCCCGAGAGAAGTCGATAGGGAAGGCCAAGATAGAGCTTCTGGAAGCAGAACTGGTGGCTGCCAACAGAAGAAACTCTCTCCTCCGCGAAGAGATATTTGCCCGCTACGCGAAGCTAGCGAAGGTGCCCAATGAGATGTCGCACTGGAAAGATAAGGCGATACAGGCCTTTGCCGCTAGATTCCCAGATTATTACCGCAGCGAGGCTTTCGATCCTGCCAAGATAGCTGACTACGCCTTCGAGAGGTTGAAGGATATAAATGTCGGGGGCAACAAAGGAGTTCTTCCATGATTGGCGTAAGGCAACGCTTGAGAGTGTTTTATTTTTCTTCAAACCTTGGTTTCATTTGGCTTGTAATAACTGATAACGCTTGCATAATAACGACCGTCATTCCACTTCCGGATAACAATTAATTTACCCCTCGGCGTTATCTTATTGATTACGTCATCACTCTTGACCTCTTTTTGATAAAGTAATTCTGCTTTTTCGGAGCATTTAATGCTCAGGATCCCCTCATTAATGTGAGCGAGGGATCAGGACGATTTAGAGACACGTGTCTACTCATCAGGACGCTAGGGCTAGCATGATTTGATAGGATCAAAGCGTCTTCTCTCCTTTCTAGGGTTGTACTCATTGCTTATGCCTGTCACGCGCGTCGCGACTGTTCCAGCAGTCATTTCTCTTAGCCTCTTAGGGTTATAAAACCCAACACTTTATTTCTTTTTTCCACTTTCGATAATCTGTTTCTCTGTATCTTCTTCTCGAATCATCTTGCGTTTCTGGTTTTCATCTCCTGGGTACTTCGATTTTTTCCTCAAAAAGGTACTTCTTTTATTCCCTTTGCTATCTTCTTCATCTTTTATTTTCCTTTTCCACCATAGGCAAAAGAAAAACTCGTGCTTCTGGGTCTAAATCCATTGATGAAGAAAAAATAGAGACCATAGTCAGTACTATTACTTCTTCTACCATTCTCGATAAACATTTGTCCGATCACGGTGCCACCCTCCCTGAGGGCTTCAGGGCTTCTGTCGCCCCTGAGTCTTTACGCCTGAACAGCATTCTGACTGGCAAATGCAGAATCCTGTACGCCCAGATGTTCCGTTATGGTTTCCGATTTCCAGTTGACCCGTTTATCCAAGAGTTGCTTACTTCTCTGGATCTGAACCCTGTTCAACTGGCTCCAAATGCCTACTGTGGCATTTATGCATTTCTAGAACTCTGCAAGTACAAAGGAATTACATCTCCTTCCCTTGCATTACTCAAATCTTTGTTTAAGATGTATAACCGTTGGGGTGTGATAGCGATATCGCCCCATTTTGATGACGATTCGCTCCAAAACTTCACCTGGAAGCTTCTTCATTTAGAGTCTTCCATCGATAAATGGAAAGAGCAATTTTTTGTTGTTGAGACTCCCGAGATTCAAGATCAATGGTGGCAGTCTGGCTTTAACCAGGGCGTCAAGGATAGCGCTTGGCGCCGGGAAACTCTTAGTGAGATAGAACAAGGCTGGTTTGATAAGTTACTCCAACTGGAGATCAGTGTTCACACCCGCCTTTTGGCCTGCGGGACCGATATCCGAGCCTGCGTTAGACGTGAGTACTGCGTCATTTTTTGATTTTTGGCCTTGGTACTAACGCTAACACTGTCTTGTGTTTTTGCAGCAACCGATCCCAAGTACATTCCTGAGAGTGTTAGGAGGCGCTTAAGGAGGCTTCGAAATAGAGAAGTAGCCGCGGCTATCAATATCGCCACCACTTCAGTTGTTCCTCCTGTTTCTGATTCGATTCCTCCTCAAACATCTTCAGCCTCAGTTGGCGAGGAAACCGACACCATTCTGGTCGGTATCTCAGTTATATCAATCGCTGCTCTTCCCATTCAGTCAGTCGCTCGCAAGGCTTCCGCAAAAGGAAAGAAGAAAAGGAAGACAAGGAGCGTTGCCACCCTCCTGCCACCAATTCCGCCTTCTTCGGACACAACCGGTTCTTCGGAAGCACCTTCCACTACGACGGTAAGTGCAACTGTTGCCCGATACCTCTTGCATTATTTTTCAATGCCTTTCTGCCTTTTCTTTTGTTTTTGATTGTTTTTCTTCGTAGGATACTTCTGGTGCCTCTACTCCTTCACTGTCACGAGGCAATATGGACTTGAGGCGTATCTTGACTCAACCAAGGAAAAGGCAGAGGTCCAATGGAGCAGGCACGAGCCGGTCCTCGAGTCAAGCTGATGTCGGGGAGAGACCTCAAATCGTCCTTGACTCTTCCACGCCTCCTCCGGGCCAGCCCGCTAGCATTTTTAAGAACGTTAGCATGCCTGGGCCTTTTGAGACTTCTCCGCCTTCGTTTAGCTCAGAAATGCCTCGTTTTTCTCTAACGTGGTCTATAATGATGAGTTGTCGGGTTTCTCTTCTTATCAGTCTCAGGAAACATTCGTGCCCCAAGGAGGTTCCACTTCTAACCAGCCTCTCTCTCCTCCCGCCGTAGTCTTTGTTCCTTCCAATGCTTCCGCGCTTAAGCGCTTTGGTGAAGGGACGATAGTGTCCAATATTCTAGCAGACGTAAGCTCATATAACGCCACTAGGCCTATCACTCATCAAGTGGATATGACTACGCTGCGTAGTGCAGGAATCGGGGCCATGGGGGGCGATAACTCGGTTGTTACCGCTTTGTTCTTGGCTGCCCATATGCTAATGTCTCCTAAAGAATGGAGCACTTTTGCTGCTGAGGGAGACGGAGAGCAAGCTGACCTGTTGTGCTCTAACCTTTTCACTGGTTTCCTTCGGTTTCATCACTATACCGAGCGCATGTCATGAAATGCGACTCACCTTGCCGCTTCCGCAGCCAAGCTTTCACAGGATCAAGAGGAGAAACAGAGGATGCTGGAAGAGCAAGACAGGTGCATAAAGGCCCTGGAGGCCGTCAAAGAGGAAGCAAGAGAGGCGAAGGAATAGTTGGCCGCTTCTAACGCTGCTCTTACAGCTGAACAGTCAAAGAGCACTGCTCTCGAGGGAGAGAAAGCAGCCTTAGCGGAAGAGAGAGCAGCTTTGATAGAAGAGAAAACGACACTTGAGGCGGAGACGGTAATCAAGTGTCGGTGGTATGTTGAAAAGACCGCTTCTATCATGGCTAACTATTTTGTGGAGATTCACAGGGAAGAATTTTACGACGGTGACGTTGTTTTTTACGCCTTTTTGAAGAATTCTTCCGATCTTAACGACGAGGGCTTCCGCTTGGCCAGATCGAATAGCTACCCAGAGCAAGGGCTTTCAGAAGACCAATAGTAGGCAGGGTATTATCGCCCTCTTCTTTTTGTGAGGATTGAGCGTTACCCTTTTTGTTCATCTTTTGTGTATTTTGTGACCCTTCATGGGTATTTGGACAATGACACTTCCATGATATCAGCTTTCGTTGGTGCCATTTTCCTTTCCTGTATTTCTTTTTCTTCGAATTTTTCGCAGCGCGGCCGTCGCGCCCTTATCATCCTGATCATGTTGACGGGCTTTGTCAGGTTCGACTTAACCACTGCTCGGCCCCGTCAGGGAGGGCACTCAAGAAAAGAAGCATTCTTCCTTCCTCTCTTGATGAAAAGAGATAACGAACAGGGTCTTTAGGCCCTATTCTTCAAGCCATGTCAAAATCAGTGCGATTGGCTTCACGTCTATTTTGTTAACGAGTTGCGCAATCCTTGTATCGCCTTGAGTGTCACGATCTCCGTCAATCAGAGATATCCTGCACACTCTCAATTAATATCTGTTAGTAAGAGATATGCGATAACAGACACAAGTTTCCCGTAGGTGCCCTTCCGCCGCCATTCTAGGGTACAGGTGTCACTCATTATCGCTTTCTCAACTAGCTCACTTCACCAGGGATTCCTCATCTGGTTACTCACTGGGATTTCATGATTTTTTGCATTTCCACGATCGACCGGAAAGTGCCTCTTCCTAGTGAGTCGTCTGATCAGGACAGGCCATCACAAGGTTAGGATTTTTCACTTTCGGCATTATCCTCGCATCCCGGAATCGTGCCTTTCCTTAGTGAGCCGCCTACATCAGCCCGGTCACAAGGATAGGATTTTCACTTCCAAGATGGAGTTGCTATCTCCCAGAGGCGTGCCTTACCTTAACGAGCTGTCTCCACGAGAACAGTTGGTATAAGGGTCGGGCTTTTACCTCTAGGGATACCGGGGCGTGCCTCATCTTATGGCCCATACGTGGCTACCACAAGGATAGGACTTTTCACTCCCAACGCTAAATATTAGGTGTGACAGGGCGTGCCCTCACTTAGTGAGTCATCTGATCAGGACCAACCATCACAAGGATAGGACTTTTCACTCCTGGCTACCTCTTTTTCACTTTTTCTTTTATCATCTACACACACACACGTAGCCACAAAACATAAAAAAGATCATTACTCGAGCGTTAGCATGGGTTAGGGCTATCGTTAGTAAAAGGTGCAGAGATAAATCAAAGTTTAGCATGATATAATTTCAAACGAGCAATATTCCAGGAGTTAGGTAAGGGGGTACCGTCGAGTGTCTCTAGATGGTACGCTCCTCTCCCGACAACACGGGTAACGCGGTATGGCCCTTCCCAGTTCGGACTGAGCTTCCCCCGGCGTTGACCAGTCGCTCGTTGATCCCTGAGTACCAGGTCACCTTCTTTCAAAAGGCATTCTCTGACGCGCCTATTGTGATAACGCGCCATCTTTTGCTTATAGTGCATCATTTTCAGAAGAGCTTCCTCTTGCAATTCGGGCAGCGCGTCAAGAATCGTATGCAGCCTTTCCTCATTCAGCTCTTCTCTGAAATAGGCCACTCGTAGGCTCATGGTACCAATCTCCACAGGCGTGACGGCTTCAGTACCGAAAGCCAGTGCGAAGGGCGTCTCTCCTGTGCTGGTTTTCGTGGTCATGCGATATGCCCACATCACGTATGGCAGCTCATCTGCCCACTTCTTCTTGGATCCTTCTAGGTTCTTCTTAACACCGTTAAGGACGGTTCAGTTTGTTACCTCAGCCTGACCATTGGTCTGCGGATGAGCCACGGAAGAGAACCTTTACTCGATTTCGAACTCCACACATTGGTCTCTAAAGAATTGGCTGGTGAATTGCGTTCCGTTATCGCTGACTAGCACGCGGGGAACTCCGAAGCGCATGATAACTTGGTGTTTGAAGAAACGCCAGATTTTTTCTGTTCTTATGTTGGCAACCACCTCAGTTTCCACCCATTTGGTAAAGTAGTCTACCGCCACGACCACAAACTTTAACTGAGACCTCGCCTTTGGAAATGGTCCAAGGATGTCAATTCCCCATTTCACGAAAGGACAAGGAGCAATGAGGTCATAAATTTTTGTGGCGGGTTGTCGAGGAATCTTGGAGAATTCCTGACACTTCCGGCAGGTTCGCACGTAATCATGGCAGTCTTTCCGGATAGTGGGCCAGTAGAATCCTGATCTAAAGATCTGCGCAGCCAGGGTTCCGCCGGATGCATGCATGCCACAAATTCCTTCATGGATTTCGCGGAGGGTATGAAGGCCTTCTTGTTCCGTTATGTATCTGGCAGTCGGATGAGAGAAACACCTCCGCATTAGTTCCCCGTTAAAGTATGTACACCGTGCCGCTTGCTTTAGCACTTTCTTCCTCTCAGCGTTATCCGCTGGCAGCTCGTCATGTTTCAAATATTTTATGACCGGAATTCTCCAGTCATTTTCACTTTCTTCCACGCAGAGCGTCGCCTGTTCTTCCATAAAGGAAGGTACGGGTATCTCTCGGTAGTATACCCCTTTTGTTATGGACGCTTCTGGATTTGCTGCGAGTTTGGCGAGGTTGTCCGCCTCAGCGTTATCCTCTCGAGGAATGTGCTCGAAGCTGACTTGTATGCCATTTTTCTTTATTTCTGTCAACTCGGGTTTTACCTTAGCAAGGTATTGCACCATGATGGGCTCCCTAGCCTGAGAGTGTCCCAGCACTTAGTCTATTATCAACTTGGAGTCTCCACAGACTTTCAGCCGCAAGTCTCCCAACCTCCTTGAGTCATGTATTCCCTTTATGAAGATGCTCTTTCCTATCATGAGTCCGGCTAATAGCGCTTCGTATTCTGCGGCGTTATTGGATGACGGCTGTAGGATTCGGATGGCATATCGCACATGGATGCCATGAGGCCCACTCATGAAGATTCCAGCCCCGGTAAGCTCTTGATTTTTGGCACCATCCACGTGTATGACCCACAGGTCGGTGTCGGTTTCAGGGAAGGGGAGATCCAACTCTTCTTTTTCCTTTTCAGTCAGTTCTGTTAGCGGATCTGGCATGAAGGTGCATTCCGCGATAAAGTCCGCTAGAATTTGAGCCTTCACAAACGGTCGGGATCGATAATGCAACCCATATTGTTCAAGTTCAATGACCCAAATCAGCATTCTCCCCGAGGATTCGGGTTTCCAAAATATCCTTTTTAAAGGTTGGTCCGTCAGCACGATGACGGTATGAGCTTGAAAATATCGACTCATTTTCCGCGTGGCTTGTATCAATGCGAATGCTATTTTCTCAATACGGGCATATCTCAGCTCGGCATCCTTCAAGATGTGACTCACAAAGTATACAGGGCGGTGCGTGTGATTGTCATCTCGCACAAGGACCGCACTGACCACTTCGTCAGCAACCCCAAGGTATAAGTACAAGATATCGCCAGGCTCGGGTCTTATCAACACCAAGTCAGAAGATAAATAGGCCCTTAGGCCCACAAACGCTTCTTCGCATTCTGCTGTCCATCCAAAGATGGCTTTTTTGTGTATAACCTTGAAAAATGGGAGGCACCTCCCGCCTTGCTTAGAGATAAACCGTCCCAGAGCGATAACACGCGCGGTTAGCTTCTGTATCTCCTTTACAGTTTGAGGGGATATCATGTCTTGGATGGCTTTAATCTTTGACGGGTTGGGTTGAATGCCCTTTTGACTGACCACGTAACCCAAAAATTTACCCGTTTGAAAGGCAAACATGCACTTTTGAGGGTTTAGCTTCATTTGATATCGCTTCATCACTTCGAAGACTTCCGCCAGATCAGACAAGTGATCTTTGAAGCTTTGGCTTTTGATCAGTATGTCGTTGACATACGCCTCTACGTTTCGCCCGATCTGTTTTTCAAAGACTTGATTCGCCATTCGCTGGAAGGTGGCTCCGGCATTTTTCAACCCAAAAGGCATCGTCGTGTAGTAATAAGTGGCCTTTGGAGTGATGAAAGCAGTTTTCCCTTCATCCTCCTTAGCCATGGGGATTTGATGGTACCCCGAGTTGGCATCTAGCGAGCTCAAATAGGCGTACCCGGCAGCCTGATCAACTAGCTGATCAATCCGAGGAAGTGGGTAACAATCTTTGGGGCAAGCGTCATTCAAATCTGTGAAGTCAATGCACATGTGCCATTCCCCGTTGGGCTTGGGAACCAGAACAGGGTTAGCCAACCAGGTGGGATATTGCACTTCTCGAATAAAGCCAGCGTCGAGAAGTTTTGCAACTTCCCTTTCGACAGCCATTGCTTTTTCGGCAGAGAAAGCACGTCGTTTCTGCTGGACCGGTCTTGTGTCAGGGTTGACATTGAGTCGATGTTCCACCACCTCTCGTGAGATACCAGGCATGTCGGATGGTTTCTATGCAAACTCTCCTTTGCATTTATTCAACAGTTGGGCTAACTGAAAGTTTTCCTCTATACTGAGGTTATCGCTAACCAGAAATACGGCCCCGTCTGCCCTGTTGACAGGGACGTGAGTCATCTTGTCTATGGGCTGAGTGCATTTCTCATCATTTTGGTCATATGGATCAACTGTCACGCATACATACCTATCGCAACTCTTCTAAGTCATGAGCAGGTAGCATTCAGCCGCTAACTTCTGATTACCCCGGATAGAGACCACACCATCCCAGAATGGATACTTCAACTTTAGGTGCTTTTGCGATATCGCTGCTCCAAAACGGTTGAGGAATGGCCGCCCCAATATGGCGTTATAAGGCAGATTTAGATCCAGCACCAAGAATAAAAGCTCCTCTGACTGTTTGGAGGTGTCTTTCTTGAAATATACAGGCAAAGTGGTTACTCCAATCACTGGAATGGGGACTCCGTCTACTCCGATAATGGGTTTTTTACAGGGTGTAAGCTCGTCGTCAGGACGCTTCATGAGATTGTAAGCTCCAGTGAAAACAAATTTACGGCGCTTCCGTTGTCAACTAGAGTCCTTCTAACTCCATGGCTAGCGATAATGGGCGTAACTACTAACGCATCATTATGTGGATATACCACACCTTTCACATCCTCTTCAGAGAAGGATAATATCATACGATCTAGGGTGTTTATTGCCTCACTCTTGATTGACATGCTCGCTCGCTTCCGCTTATCCCCTGACAAAAAATATCTCAAAAATAAGAAAATAAAAAATTTGGGTAATAGCTGTGCGGACTCATCCAAATAAGGTGTGCCTCCCGCAATGATGTTGATGATGGGTACATCTTCGTCATTATTCGTGAGAGTTTCTCTATCTCTTCTGGCCAGACCTGCGTCGTTGTCTAGAACACGGGAAGGTGTCGATCTGTCGTCGGCTACTCTGTTTGCTGAGTTATTCTTAGCCTCTTCTCGTGTTTTGATAGCGAATTCTCCCAGATAACCTTCTTCGACTAGGCGCTCTATTGCTAATTTGAGCTCTCTACATACTTCCGTAGAATGTCCTTTGGCCTTGTGAAATTTGCAGTAAGCGTTTTCTCTTCTTCCCAAGGTTACCCCCGGCCTTACAGGGGCTGGATAATGGATGGGTAGATTCCGCTGTTCCACTATCGCTAGTATCTCTGCCCTGGGCAAGATGAAAGAAGGAAGGTGTGAGTCATGTACTCGTCCCTTAGGGGGATCTCCCTGTCGCTGCGCTGAGGAATCACCAGACTTTCCCTTTGAGGAGTTACCTCTTCTTTGGTTAGAGGTCCTGGGAATGTGATCCTTTCGCTGAGCGTAATCGTCGATGAATCGATCTTCATAAGTAGCTAGAATAGGAGCGTTATGGACTGGAGGCATGGCTGGTGGCATGTTCCGAATCATGTCCCTATTCTCTTCCTCTTCCATCCTCGCATAATTGTGGGCTTTTAGCCTTAACGCATCTAAGGTTGCTGGCGGGTCAACCATTAAAGCATCTCTGAGCTTTCCATAACAACAGTTTCACTTTAAGGCTTCGATGGCGAAATCAACCGTTACACCTGGCGTTAGCGACATCTCAGTGTCGAAATAATGGAGGAAGCTCCTCAAGGATTCCTGAGTTTTTCTGTGTAGGTCGAACAAGGCAGCAGCAGACTTCCTGATAGGGACTGCGGTGCTGAATCGACTTCTGAATTTAGATTCCAACTGCGAGAAGCTGTCAATAGACCCACCCGGAAGACCTTCAAACCATAAGCGCGGCCCCCTGACAGGGTCATTACAAATATCTGACACAAAGCAGCGTCATTATGGGTCTGAAACTGCACAAAGTCCTTCACTTTGTTAAGGTGGGAAATGGGATCTCGGGTACCGTCATAGGATTCTGAGGGGAGCTTCACATGTTTATTGACTCTGTGACGCCTTATGCGCAGGCTAATGGGGTGGCCAGAAGTATCATCAAGAATTTCACGTGCATGTCGAGGTGGGGATACCTCCAAATGATGCCTACGATCTCGCAGATCTCTAATATGATGTTGCCTGGGAGTCGGACTGCGACTCCTTGGTGAGCGAGTTCGATGTCTCCTGCTGCTGGATCTTTCACTTCCTCCAGGAGACATATCTCTATCGTCTTCATTCCTTCTACCGTCCCAACGACCTCTATCCTCGTCACGCCATTGCCGTCCCTCTTGAGGGATAGGAAGTAAAGACACCTGTGGCACGTACGGCTCCACTGTCCTATGAGAAAATTGTACAAGGCTGACTGGCGCATTCAACACAGGCAACGTCGGAGGGGCGCTCGCCTGCAACGGGGACGACAACGGCCGTTCCGCGACGATAGGTGGAGTAAAAACAAACTAGGATGAGACGCCTGATCTAGAAGCATTAGGCGTGAATCTAGCAGCAAATTTCGTTAAATGGTCCAACTGGGAACGAAGGGTTGAAATCGAGCTCGCGAAAGGGTTATTCGCGCTATCTATCACGGATCCCCTTGACTGAGGAATAAAATGACTAGACCCCGCTATTTGGCATAAAGGAGTATGTGGTTGGGACACAAACGTTCCTGCTGCTTGGTCAGGGGAAAGATCTGACATTCTTGGAGGAATTTCTTGCACCGAAGTGGGAGCATCAGAGGTGGCGAAAGCAAAAAGTCACCTGCGGGTATCAAATGGAAGGCTAGAGGACTGAGTCAACGACGAATCTGAATCAGAAGCCATAATCTTCCAATTACTAGAAGAACAAAGCTTGGCTATTAAGGATGCTCACTTAATTAGAACCAAAGCTCTCAATGAAAGCACCAATTTGATAAGATTTTATCTACTGTGGGAGTGGGGTAGAGATTACGGCTGTCTGGAATCACTGTTGCGGCAGTCCGTCGTACCTGCAAATTGCCGGAGGGGGGCTCCGGCGTAGACACTCTGATGCTTAAGTTAGTATGGCTGTGCAATTTGGCAGAGATTTGGGTAGAGAATTTGATCTTACCTTTGATCTAGAAATTAGGGGTATTTATAGCCAAAGGAAGGTCGTTACCCCCATGGGGTGGGCGTTATCGCAGGGAGATAACGCCCGGGATGACGTCAGCACGCGTCAGCATGATAGGATATCACGAGTGAGATATCGTCCGTTAGAGGTTGTCGGGGCGGCCTGGGATAGGATAACGCGGTGTGGGTCCCACCCCCCCCCCCCCCCCGCCCGCGCGCGCTGATGTCGACCATCCCAGGATATCTCCCTACCCTTTCGCTAAGTGGGGAATTGACATTTTAGGCCCTTTTCCTAAGGCGAGATCCCAACTGAAATTTGTAATCGTGGCTGTGGACTACTTCACAAAATGGGCAGAAGCGGAAGCAGTAGCCAACATTACAACAGAGAAAGTATGGCACGTTTTTAAACACCAAGTTATCATGTGCTTCGAGGTACCTCGTGTGCTGGTCAGTGACAATGGGACGCAATTTACTAGCAACTTCTTCAAGGAACAGTGCGAGGAATTCCAGATCGAACAAAGGTTTTCCTCTGTGGCGCATCCCCAGACTAACGGCCAGGCAGAGGTGACCAATCGAAGCATCCTGAGCGGCATCAAGAAAAATCTCGAGGGCTCAAAAAAGAAATGGCCAGATGAGCTACCCTACGTAATGTGGGCCTACCGCATGGCTGTTAAAACAAGCACAGGGGAAACGCCCTTTGCGATGGCCTTTGGCACCGAAGCTGTCACGCCTGTGGAAATCGGCACCCTAAGCCTAAGGGTTGAATACTTCAAGGAGGAACTAAACGAAGAAAGGTTATGAGCTAACCTTGACACGTTACCTGATCTACATGAGGAAGCCCTCCTGAAAACAATGCACTATAAAAGGAAAATGGCGCGGTATCACAATAGACATGTTAAGGAGCGGCTGCTCAAAGCAGGAGACTTGGTGCTCAGGGACAAACGAGCGGCGGGCCAGCGGATGTGGAAACTTAGCTCGAATTAGGAGGGCCCATACCATGTCACCCTCGTTATCGGGAAGGGGGCATATCACCTGGAAACACTTGACGGTACCCCCTTACCTAACTCTTGGAATATTGCTCGCTTGAAATTATATCACTCTAGAATTTGACATGCCGTGGCGCATGCTCTAACAAATATTTTGGAGATATCTCTTGTTCTTTGTTAGTTGTCTGTGGTGTGTAGATAACAGAGAAAAGGGTGTCGGGAGTGAAAAGTCCTAACCTTGTGGCAGACCGGGCTAACAAAGACGGGCCACTAAGACGAGGCACCCCCCGGCAACCCTGGAAATATATGGTGCTGGAACTGAAAATTCTATCCTTGTGAGGCAGACCTTGATCAGGCGACTCATTAAGATGAGACACGCTCCAGCACTGTCGGGAGTGAAAAGTCTATCCTGGGATACCCGCGCTCACATAGGCGGTATACCGAGACGAGGCACGCCCCGACTCCCATGGGAGTGCAAATCCTACCCTTGTGACAACCCGTGCTCACATAAGCGGTTGATCACTAAGATGAGGCACGACCCCAGGGAAGATAAAAACTCTACCCCGGAAGTGAAAATCATACCCTTACGATGGTGGCGCTAACACAGGCACATCGTTAAGACGAGGCACGTTTCGAGGTGCGAGGTGACAACGCTGAGAAGTGAAAAGTCCTATCCTCGTGATGGCCGGCCTTGATCAGGCGGCTCACTGAGATGAGGCACTTACCGGCCAATTGAGGAAATATGAGGAGTCACGATACCCCAGCGAGTAACCGGAAGGAACAAACCCGGTGAAGATGGCTGGATGAGTATGTGACACGAGCGACATCTCGGGGGGATCGCGCCAAGTGAGCTTGGAGGATACGCGGCAACACCCCAAGGTAATTAAGACCCTTTGTCATATGTCGCTACTAACATAAACAATAAGTGAAAATGTGCAGGAAAGTTGGCAAAGCATCGAGGTGGCAAAGCACCCGAGAAAATAATGATGCCATGGAAAGGCAGAGTATTCCGACCGAATGACGGTCATGTTGTTATCCTAAACACAGTTGAGATGACCAAGAACGTCAGCTCTGTTCGACCGCACGTGCCCTCATGAAGAGGAGAAAAGTGCGATACCGCATTGAATACTACCTGTTATGGCCCTACGAAGAAGGCTCGAATGTGCGTGCGGCATCACTGTATCAATATTGGTTACAAGTCTGTGAATAAACAACAATAAATTAAGAAAGACCATCGGCAAAGTAAAGTTACGGCAAAAATATGTACGCTATTCATACAAGAGCGGAGGCTTGTATAAGCAAAAAGCCTTGAAACACAAAAGAGCAAAAAGGAAGGACACCCGACGTATGAAAAGAAAACAAGAAAATCTATAGCCCTGACAGGCTGCCGTCCTCCTCGCTCCCGCGTGGCCTCTTCGCCTGGTAGTAGCCATCCTCCGTAAGCCCCCCGACTTGTTTTTGAAGAGCTGAATGATAGCAGCGGCATCAAACTTATCTCGGTCATAGCGCTCAATAAAGCAGTCGGCCATGATGCCCACAGTCTGTTCCGAGAACCACTTGCACTTGTCCGTTGTTTCCTCCACAAGCGCGACATTTCGACCTTGTTCTGCTTGAAGGTCGGCATCCTTCATGGCTTCGCGCCCCCTAGCCTCCTCTAACTCTCCCCTCACAGCCACCAGGTTAGCAGAAGTGGATGGGTGCGCAACGTTAGCAGCGACACCAGCAGTAGCAATGACAAGAGCCTCTTTTTCCCTTCTCCGCTGAGCTCTTTTTTCTCGTTTCTTGATACACTCAGGCTTCCACCCGGCTGGAGGATCTGCAGGAGTAAGAGAAAAATGTTAGAGTTAGTACCGACAGGGAAGAACGAATGAAATGGAGGGTGCTCACTTTAGATACAGCCTCGGATGTCGCCCCGACACGTAAACTCGCGAGTATGAACACCAGGAATCCCTGTCAGGTTGAGCAATTTGTCCAACCAACCTTGCTCAACTGGTCCTAGGTGCGGCCTCCCACCCTAGGCACCATCCCTAATGCTCAAATTAAACCCACTTCGCCACAAAGGCTCAGGCAAAGTGACGATAAAAAACTCCTTCTTCCAGGCGTCAACAGAGGATTCAAGATGTAATAATTTCCAGGTGAAGGGTTTTAGTGAGTCATCGTCATAGCGAGGCGATATCGCTATGACACCATTACTATGGTTATACAGTTGGAATAGGGATCGAAGCAGTAACAGAGAGGGGGATTCAATCCCTACATGTCTACAAAGAGCTATAAAGGCATAAATGCCACAGTAAGCATTCGGGCTTAACTGGGCAGCTTTCAAATCAAATTCAGAAAACAATTCTGCAATCAAAGGATCCAGAGGGAGTCGAAAACCGTAATTAAACATTTTTGCATAAAGAATCCTACGATTTCCAGGCAGCTCGCTGTTGAGACGAAGCGACTTAGGGGCAATTTTAGTGGAATACCCATCCAAATGATCAAGGTTGGCATTATAATTTCGCAACCGCCACCGAAGAACGGCGGTGGAAGCAATAGTTGAGATGGTATTCTTAATATCTCCTTCCCCAGCAGATTGGGGTTGGGAATAACGGCGATTACGAGCCATGAATAAGGTTAAGCTAAGGGAAGAGTAGAAGGTACCTTTTTGGGAAAGAAGGTTAGGGCACCCAGGTGGCGGCAGATCGCAATGAGAGGAAGAGAAGTTGTGTTTTTTCTTTTTCTCTTAAGGAAAGAAGTAGAGAAGCAAAAGATGAGAAAAGAATAAGAGATGGGTTTTATAACCCTAAGGCTCAAGTGAAACGACAGGTCAAGCGATCATTGCGTGTGACGTGTCAAAAACAAGGGGCGCGGGAAGCGGGTACAGTCCCAGGCTAGTGAAAAGACTCTTTTAGCCTCACCATTCCCCTAGCGCTTCCCTCTACGACACGTGTGCCTAGAGCATCATGACTGTCTCTTTTGTACCAACAAAAGAAGTCAAAGCATTAAATGCTCTGAAAAGTGGAGTCAGGTCCAATGAAAGAGAAGGCAAGTTACAGCGCTGTGACATGCAAAAAGTGTAACATATAGTACAAACAGACAAGTGATAAGTAAACTCAACAAGAAGGCGACACCGCCAAGGTACATGTATTATTTGGCCAAGTACACAAGATTTATTAGTTATTACAAACCAAGGAGGCGACATCAAAGTCCAAAAAGAAAAAATAGTTCAATAGCGGAACAGATGGTAAAGCGACACCTCAATCAACCGGCATCGAAGGGGCCTCGCATGGGTGTCGTCTCAACACTCCTCTTCGAAGGAAAAGAAGCCTTCTTGGCTTTCATCAATCTCTTTCATTTTCGCAGAGGCATACTCGGCAACTTCAGCAGGATCAAAAGCCCTACCGCGACACTGATCCGCGAACCCAGTAGTAAAGGCTCGTACGACTTTCTTCTTCCACCAAGTCACCTTCGACGAAGCCTTCGCCAAATTAGCATCGCGAGACGATATCTCTTCGCGAAGAAGAGAATTCTTCTTCTCGGCAGCTACCAGCTCAGCCTCCAAAGCTTCCACCTTGGCTTTTCCTCTAGACCTCTCCCGAGCAAGGTCAACACGGCACTCGCGCAGCTCGGCTTGGGTACGTTTTTGGAGCCGCGTTAACCCTTCCACTTTGGCCAAGGTAACAGGATCTTGGAACTGCTCACCGTGGGCCTTGATAAAGTAATGAAGTTCCCGAAAGACGACAAGGCAGTTACTCATAACGCGCGCACGCTGAACCTCAGGAGGATGTTGCAGTAACCTATTCTCATCCTCAGGGACGCGGAACATCTCGCAGGCCAAGATAGTCGTGGGCTGGTCTCACGACAAGGGGTCTGGTACACCCAAGGCACGGAACCCGTCAGTCCCAAACTTAGACAAATCTACTTGGTGGGAAGGGGCCCCTTGGGACCTGTCAAGGGAGAGATCCGCGACAAAGGAAGGGGCAAAACTATCGACTGAACCACTGGTATCTCGAATAAAAGTAAGGAACAACGGACAAGGAGACTTTGGTGGAAAGCAAAAAGGACCAGTAGTACCCTGAACTGGTGCCACCACGTCAGGGATGCAGGAACCAATGGGTGAAGGGGGAGGCTCCATGACTGGAGTGGAGTCTACCACCGACGGCGATACCATTGCAGACGTGGGAATCGCATTGGGAGGAGATGACCTCGGAGTCGAAGAAGTGTCACCTGACGGCGCGGCAACCTCTCCAGTGGCACCAGGTGAAGCGGCAGCGCGAGGAGTGACAGGGGTTGTCGCTGGGGCAGGGGTAGGCCGAGCAGCCATCTTCGCCACCCGAGTCTCGCTCTCTTCCCTCAGCCTCTTTCGCTGAGCCGCGGAGGCTGGGTGAAGACTCAGCTCTGTATCTATGTCCTTCATATCCTCGGCCCCGTAAGAAAATATCT
Organism: Viola odorata; assembly: GCA_963691705.1. Classification (NCBI taxonomy): domain Eukaryota; kingdom Viridiplantae; phylum Streptophyta; class Magnoliopsida; order Malpighiales; family Violaceae; genus Viola; species Viola odorata. The sequence goes on along the minus strand of OY829540.1, from coordinate 41,784,092 downwards.
TTGTCTTAATTATTAGCGAACCAGAGTCGGACTAATTCTCCACGAAGCGAGAAGCGCGGGTAGAAGTACCGCTCTCCCTCGAAAGGGTCGCGTTCGAAGCCCTTTTCTTTATGGGCATGCAGTGGTCAGCCGGGGCCCCAACAGAAGTAGAAGGAGTCGACGCCGGAGGCGGAATAATCTTGGGAGGAGCGTCACCCTTTGGAAGCGGACGAGCGACAGTATTCCCTGCGAGAAGCTATGTTAGTAAGCAAGGGATAAGTAAGATAATGACAAAACCCAAAAACTCACCTATGGTACACTCAGATAAAGGCCTATACAAGGCAAAGTTTCAGATCTGGAAAAACGATTCTATCTCCAGCAAGGCGTTGACTTGGCCTAATTCTTCCCTAGACAGAGTTACTGGCTTCACCCAATCAACAACATCCAGGTTGAAACTAGAGCGCCACAAACGAGAGGGTAATTCGACAACGAAGAAACCGCTCTTCCAGTCTTCGACGCTCTCCTCAAATCCTTGAAATCTTTGCCAAAAAGGCCCGACTAAGGTATCACCCCACCTCAGGGTAATATCAACAAAGCCATTGCGACAGATTAAAGTCAAAAACTTGCGAAATAAAGTGACTGAGGGAACGAGAATGTCTTTCAACTCGCAAGCGCGGAGGAATGCGTAGATGCCACTCCACGAGGAAGGGGTGATCTACGCAGGGTTAAGCCCATACTCACGCAGTACGTTCTCTAGTGTGGTATGAACAGGGAGGCGGAACCCATATTGAAACATCTTAAAATAAAGTATCCTACGAGTCCCCCAAAGCCTGCTATGGAGACTCATAGTGTTAGTAGGAATAAAAGGATGGTGATCCCTGGGGAAAGTAATACCATTGCTTTCTAATTCGAGATGCAGAACAGTGGGGCATGTAAAGATACTAGGGGTGTTTTCGATTTCAGGATCTCGAGAGACTGCCCCGGGAATAACCAGAGAGCCGGACTGAGATCTTGTGCGAGGCGTGACAGATAAGTAGCAAAAGGAAAATCAAAGCAAGATCGAGCAGAATACCTTGAAAAAGAAGAGCGAAATTAATAGGCGGATCATCTGGATACGAGCGAGAGAATTTCCTCGGAGCGAGTGAAAAAGCGAAGAGAGATGTGAAATTTAAAAGAAGAGCGAAAGAGTAGAAAGAAGGAACGAATTTCCTTTTAAGAAAGATGGCTAAAAACCAGATGACCAGACAACCCATCGCAGCAGGACACGTGTAATATAAATGCAACACGTGGAAAGGTTCTGACAGGAAACTTAAAGTCAAGCACTCGCCTCGAACCTCGCAAAGGAAGGATCGTGAATTACAAGAAGTCAAAGGAGATGGTCGTGTGAAGCGATAACTGGCTGGTCAGCGTCAGTTACCCCATGAGACGGCACAATGCAGAAGTAAAGAAGAAAAAGCAAAATGCTATTTTTATTCATTTATTCAAAGAGCCAGCGGCATCTATAACAAACATGACATCGTCAATCCTCGTCAGCCCAGTCCATGTCATAGCAGCAATCATAGTCCTCTAGGGATGACGGTAATCCACTGTTATAGGAAAAGAAATACTCGGCAGGTTTGGGCACAAGCTTTGTCGCGAGGGCAACCCTCTCTACATAACTAGCACAGGAACCCTCTTCGATGGTAGAGGCTGCTGGCCTCGAATCGGTGTTCTGAGTAAAAGCCTCTCTCTCTGGAGGAGGAGGAGGGGCAGACGGTGGCGCTTCATCACCCTTCTGTAGTGCGAAGTAGTGAGGCTCATAACCGGCAAAGAAGGATTCAAAGGCCTTCTTCTTTGTTTTCTTTGGATCCTTGCGACCCAGACATTTGGTAACGCGCTTGGTAGGCCTCCATGGAGGTGAGGAAGGAGGATGGTCGGAGTCCGGTGAAGTCGGAGGAGTCGGGGGAGAGTCACGGGCAGCAGTGTACAAAAAATACGAGTCAGCCATGAAAATATCAGCAATAGCAAGAAGAAAATGAGAAGAAGAGGGATGAACAGGAAAAAGAAAGAAAAGCCCCATTATATAGCCAAGGCAAGGAAGTGCTCCTACCCTCTCGCGTGTTTTCATAAAGTAATTAATATGTTCAGGAGCAATGGCTAGAGAGGTGAAGAAATCCGACTTTACAATCACAACTGTTGAAAGCCTGTGCCAACCAAAGGACGCCGAAATAACCACCCAATCAGGAGACATTGAAGAAACGGCGCGAAATAAATTGGGAATGGTGGAGAGAGACATTTATTATTATGTGTCGGTCAAGTAAATGAAAAGGTGCGGGATCCCAAGGGACATTAAACCCAATGTTGGTGGGTGCGGAGGTTATTTTTCAAACAAGACGTTGTACGAGGAAGGAAAACATCAATAGTGCGGCGATCTAATGAGAAACCATTTTATTTATTTAGGGGCCTAATGTCCCGGGATTACACAAGGCAACACTAAAGAAAACATAAAGAGACATAGCAGAAGGGTCCCCACCACTGGTCATACATTCGACCCAGCGTCGTCATCTTACCACTCCATAAAGGGAATATCCCTCAGGGCATCCGCAAGAGTGGTCAGTTCGGAAGAGCAAGCCCTCATGCCCTTCAGGCAGCACCCCAGTAAATCCTTCCTGTGCTGCAACATAGCAATGAGTAGCTGAATTTGAGAGACAACCACCGACAGCTTCACCACCTTTTCCACGAGGCTGAAGTCCTCAATGGAGACAGCATTCTGCCTAGCCTGCAAGGGGGCCAGCATCCCCTGGAGCTCCAAGATATCCTCAGAAGTTTTGGTGCTCAGCGACCCTAGGAAATCGATGTTTGCTTGAGTCAGGTCCCTTAGTGTGTGGGCCTTGGAGAGCAGAAATTTTTTGGTAACTTCGTCCATTGAACGAGGAGAGGTGAAGAAAGTTAAGAGAGTTGTGAAAAACAAGTGCAGAAAAAAAGGGTCTATTTATAGACCCAGGAGAAAATGTGTCCCTGAAAGATGTGTTTATCGACTGTCGAGCCCTCATTAATGCAGAAACCCCTAAAGAGATAAGACTGAAGACGAGGCAGTAGCCCTTGGTAAACACTCGGGCTCGTTTTCAGTTGGGCTTATGATAACCATTGACACCACCCTAGCGACATCTCCGCCATCGCGCCTGGCGGCAAGGCCAGAACACTGTACATACCAAGGGGGACATGACACTCTCCTACCGCCCCTAGCCTGGCGACCTACCCTAGGATGGTCGACATCAGCGCGGGGGGGGGGGGGGGGGGGGGGGCTCTCACGCGACATCTGCACGGCGTCACCCCATCCCAGGTCACGCATGACGTCACCTCGCATGACGTCACTCCTTAACACACAAGCGACATCTACCAGGGATAACGCCTACCCCCTGTCAGTAAGATCCTTCCTTTACCTATAAATACCCCTACTCGTCCAGACAAGAGGGTAAGCCTAAGACAGCGTGCTGAACCCCTACCATTTTCACCACTCATACTAACTTAAGCATCAGATTGTTTACGTCGGAGACCCCCTCCGGCGCTTTGCAGCTAACGAAGACAACCGGAACAGTGTTCCCGACCAACCCCCCATTTGCCGATCCTGCTCAACAAACCTCGGAATCTTATCAGTCGCCATTCTCTGAACCCATCAAATAACAACATAAATAAAAAATTGCATCTTTGGACGAACTATACTCCAACCAATTACCAAATTCATCATACCATTTAGGATTAAAACGTCGTTGAATGCTTCCAATTAATGTTTTAGGAAACTCTATGTCTCGTGGTTGACAAGGACCTTTCAACATATAAGCTCTACGAATTTGATCCCGATCATTAGGATGGTATGCTAAAATTTGTGGTCACATACCTGGATCAGCAGGAAGATTTTTCAAATCAACTTCTAAAAATCTCTTCGACTTCTTCGCAAGTCGTTCTTCACTTTCATTTAGACCAACATTTGATGATATCGATGGTGCTTGAGTAGATGGTTTAATCAAATATTTGTCCATATCTGCAAAAAAAATATTACTATTATACAATTAGCATATTTGTCCATATCTGCCGGAAAAAATATTAATACAACCAGTTGAGGTCAAAAGTTTTGCATAAATTGAAAACATTGCAAAATAAACGAGATTGCATAAATTGAAAAGCATTGCAAAGTATAGATTAAATTGAGAGGCTGAGAAGGCGTGACGAGCAAAGGCTGAGCGGAGGCAGCGACCAATTAATTTGGAGATTTAGGGTTTTCAATTTTCTGATTTGAGGTGGGTTGCGTTAGGGATTTGGGCTGGGCTTAGCATAGTAATTTTTTTTTTACTGGGATTTGAACCCACGCCCTCTTAGGGGCCAAGAAAGCCTGACCCCTTAGACCACTCGGCCATCCTAACATTGATATTTAATGTTACTTAGTAAATTAATATGTTCATTCAATTAAATAATTTTTTTTATTGGGCCAGGGTGGGCGGCATTGGGCTGGATCCGCCACTACGGGCCGTAACCGAAAAAGTAGAAATCATGAGCCACATTGGTCAAAAGATGTGGACTGGTTTAGCATTAACCTGAAATAGTCAATTTTGTTGCTTGCTTTGGCGATAGTGTTTTATGTTTTATGATTCGGCCATATCAACCGGTGTGGTGGGGAAATATTGGATATGTATTATATTACTTTGATTTTTTTTTTATTATAAAATCTTGTGTTTTTAAGTCGGTGTAAGTTTTCTACTTACTGGTTTATAGTGGATTTGTACTCTTTTTCAGGTAATTCAGATATAAAGATTGCGAAAGGTATCACTCTCGAGTAACTCTACCATATAGTGTCGTATGTCGTGTACAGTGTTGTAGCATCTTTAAGTGATGTTGTACATGTATAACTAAAGTGTTTGGTAATGGTATGTTATGTTGGTTCAGCTTGTGAGAAACCAAATGTTAGAGCTAGAACATGATGTGTTTGTGTGTATAAGATCTTCTCGAGTGAAACTCGTGGTTTGTTGTGATGTGTTTCAGTTTGTTAAGTGATTAAATGAGGATGTCTTGTGATTAAATGACAAACTTTATGGTTAATAATATTGTGTTTTACTGGTAAAGTTGCGCGAGGATGTTAAATTCTTGTTGATTTGGTTTGGTTTTGTCGTGTGACTTAAATGCAATCTCGAGGTTTTGAGTTTGACTTGAGTCATAAGGTAACATAGCAGGCATGTGAGTCTGGGCGTTACTTCTTTTCTTGATGGGTAGAAGTTTATTCATATTGTTTAACCATTGTCGAGCCTTAAAAATAAATGACTATCTTATCGTAATGAGTACAACAAACGATAAGACTTATATCTCTCACATTACAAAAATTATCCAGAGCAAGATAATTTTATTTTATTACAATAAAAACAAATAATTTCATTAAAAAAATATTTATTTTTCTCTTTCAATATTTCTACATTTTGACCATGAAACTATTAGTTGAACAAGTATTTTTTTAATTGTTATACTTAAATATTGGACAATTGACATTTTATTGAATCGATGTACTAAAATCATTACAAAATAAAAGTTTATAAATAAAACCTTACTACATTTTAATTATATAATGCCTTATATTTTAAAATTTATTGATTAAATTAAAAAAAATTAATAATCTCGCGCATCACCCGGGCACGAGAGTAATTAGAATTATATGTAAGTGATAATATATAAGTACTTACATGTAAGTGATAATATATAAGTACTTAGGCTTATCACAAAAAAACTTATGATAGTAGAGTTGATGATCGACTGGCTCGTAAAATTGAACTAATGGATTGGTGAGATGAGCATGAAGATGATGACCTAGGTCTAGCATGATGCGAATCCACGTATACCTTTACCACAATGGTCCAATGACTCGAGCGAGGAGCAAGGAGTTGCAGGCGAGACTCTCCCAGCTTATCTACAAGGAGTTACAGTGTGAGGCACTCATCGAAGAAGCTGTGTTGCGCGAGAAGAGTTCGCGAATCGTGACGCTACTCATGGCGAACACTGCTTACGGCGTGATCACGCGACATCTCGGCATCATCACGCCAACTTCAGAATGCAGTACTGATCACGGCGTGATCACGCCACAGCTCGACGTCATTACGCCAACTTCAAAAGCATGATGACTGATCACGACGTGATCACACCACAACCCGACGTAATGACACCAACTTCAGTAGCGTATGCTCCCAACCGACGTGATCACGCCACACCCTCGACGTGATCACGCCGAGACATAATTCGTCTGTGTCGTTTGCGACGTGATCACGTCTTGGTAGATTCCAGTTTTGCGCCAAAGAAGGAATTCTTGGACTTTCCTTTTAATTGGTTGACAATTCTATTATTGGATTTATTTATTTATTTACTTAATTATTTTTAATTAGTTAATTAGCTAATTAGAAGTAAATTAAGGAAAGGATTCCTATTGTAAGGATTTTAGGGTTTCTCCTATTTAAAGGAGCCACCCTCTTCATTATTATTTACGTTATCTTTGAAATAAAATACAGAGAGTTTTCTCAATTGTTCTTCGCGAACCTTGTCCCTCATTGAGTTCGGACACTCGATTAGGATAGCAAGTAAAAACTGAAAGTCCATTCTATTGAGTCATCGCCCAAGGTTGATATTCATAGGTTGAATATAGGTTGAGGGATTGATTCAAGAGCCTCACTTGAAATTGATTAGGTTGGTTGACACAGGTTGTCCTCAGTTCTAAGCTCGTACTCGTGAGTTTATCTTCCGCATCCGAAATCCCAGCCTGGCGCTAGATTGGGAATTACTCGTTACGCATCCTACGCAACTAGGACCGTATCCGTTGGTAGCGGAGCAAAGGCGCTCTACAGTTTGGTAATCCATCCTTTACGTTTCAGTTTTCGTTGTTAAGATTGGTTCTTCTTTTATTCCGTTCTATAACCAATCTTCTTGTGTGCTTGTGTTCATTAATTGTGAGTCGAGTCGATCTAATCTAGATCTTGCTTGTGTATGTCTTGTCAAGCAAATCGCGTTTGCAAATTGTTAGTCTTTAATTTCCATTAAAAAGTGTCAAAAATCCCAAAAAGAGTCTTTCAATTAATTATTATTTAGTTTCATTCCCAGAGTCCAAAAAAAAAATATATTCGAATCAAAAGAAACAAAATACAAAATATTAGAAGGAATTCTGGAACAATTGCAAAAATAATTATTCAATTTGGTGGGAGAAAACAAAAGATATTGACGTTGCAAGTTGTAGACTTTAAATTGCACACACAGTCATTCGCAAATTTGCGAATCATTTGAGTTGTTTCGAGTCCTTTGAGCTTTTATTGATTCCTTAAACTGATTTTCTACTCCAGTAAAGTGATTGTTTAGTTAATTGCTTTTGTGACTACTCAGTTGCTTTACATCCAAATTTGTTTCTGAGCTAGTTGTCTTTGATAGTCTTGTTGGAAGCTTTTCCTTGAAATTCTCGAGTCACTAACGTTTGCGTGGGACAGTTGCAGGAATTTTTGAGTGAATTTTGTGAGCTTATTAGAGAGTTTAAACACGAGAGTAAACATGTGAGGGAGTGCTAGGATCAGTACAGATTTACGCGGTTTGTTCATGTTGTGACTTTTCAGGAATTAACAGGATGTCTAATCATTGACCTATGAAGCGGAGGGACCCAAGGGAGTTAGGATGTTAGAGACTGTTCTCGAACATCTGGCAGCAATGGATGCCCGCCTATAAACAGTTTCAGAAAAGGTGGAAATAGTTTTTGCCAAAGTGGAAGGGCCTCACGTAGGAGTACCCCTTGTGAACTTTGCGATCAATCACAATGTCGCAGGTAGTTCTCATGCCTCAGTACCGAAAGCAGACCAAAAAAAACCTCTTATTGATGGTCTGGTGGTTAGTGATAGTGATGTGGAGGAAGATCCTCTAAGACGCGAAGCAATACCTAGACGCATACCTCATCGTAACCGTGAGCGACCAGCACCCGAGCGCCCAGCAGCACATCCCCGAGCTGGACCCGAGCGCCATATTCACCATGAACAGTGGGATGATGATGAGGATGATGAGGTCTATGTGTATGAGCCGAGGAATAGGTTTAATGACAGGCGTTATAGGCCAGAAGAGAGTTGATTCTAATCTCGGGAGTATTAAGATGAAGATACCTCCGTTTGAGGGTAAGGATGACCCGGATGCATACTTGGATTGGGAAAGGAAGGTCACCTCGATCTTTCTTTGCCATAATTATTCGGAGACTAAGAAGGTGAGATTAGCAACTGTGGAGTTTAGTGGGTACGCAGTACATTGGTGGGATTCATTGGTCCAGAAGAGAGAAAAGGATGGACCCGGTCCAATCCGGACTTGGGAGGAGATGAAAGCCATTATGAAGAGGAGATTTGTTCCTGCGTATTTTCAACGTGATCTCCACCAAAGGTTACAGACTTTGACCCAAGGAAGTAGGAATGTAGGGGATTACTTCAATGAGATGGAAATTGCATTAGCTAAGGCATAAGTTGAGGAGGAAAAGGAAGCAACAATGGCCAGATTTCTTAGTGGTTTGAATAGGGAGATAGCCAACGCTTTGGAGCTGACTTATTACATCACATTGGAAGAGATGTTGCACTTAGCTATCAAAATAGAGAAGCACAAGAAGTCACAGAGTTCTTTTACTAGTCCCTCTAAAACTAGTGGAAAGACTACACCATGGAAACCATGGGAGAGGGGTAGTAAGGTTGCGAAGGAATCACAAAAAGGAGCACCGCACCATTATGTGACCAAGGGTGCAACAAATACTCAAACAACTTCTCGGAATAACGGTAATAACAATACTTCTTCTACTAGAACCAATAGGGTTCCGACTAGCGATATAATATGCTTCAAGTGTCAAGGAATGGGTCACAGACAAGCTGATTGTCTCAATAAGTGAATTTTACTTATACGTGATAATGGGGATCTAGATTCGGAGGATGATCAAGAGTGTGGTGATTTCGGTTGTGGGGATGAAGCAGTTGAAGGGGATAGCTCGGATGATGGTGAGCAAAAGGAGGCCTGTCATAATGTCAACCTAGTAGTTAGGCACAATCTCAGCACTCAACCCAAGGCCGAGATATGTGAGGAAGAACAACGAGAGAATCTCTTTCATGCTCGTTGTTGGATCAATAAAAAGTTATATTCCATGATCATTGATAATGGTAGTTGTATGAATTGTGCAAGTACTTTGTTGGTGCACAAGTTAGGGCTGCCCACTATGAAACATCCGAAGCCTTACTTGTTGCAATGGATGAATGATGGGGCTGAATTGAAAGTTTCGCAGCAAGTGTTGGTTGAATTTTCCATAGGCAAGTACAAGGATGAAATCCTTTGTGATGTTGTCCCCATGCAAGCAAGTCACATCTTACTTGGACGACCATGACAGTTTGATCGAGAAGCCAATCATGAAGGAAGAACTAATCGGTACAAGTTGGTAAAAGATAAGAAGAAGTTCACCTTTGCACCATTAACACCGATGGAAGTTTTTGAGGATCAATAGTGGCTGATCAAGTCCTATGCTGAGTATGAGGTTAAGAGAAAAAAGAGGGTTGAGTGTTGAAAAGAAAGAGAGTAAACGAGAGAAAAACAGCTTACATGAAAATAGAGAGCATGTGGAGGGAAATTGGGTGAAAAACAGCCCCCATGAAAATAGAGAGCATGGGAAGAGTGCAAGTGAGCAAAACAACCCGCATGAAAAAAGAGAGCATGCGAGAGTGGGAGAAAGTGAGAAAAAGAAATTAAATGTATTCGTAAAAGGGAGAGATGTGAGGCAAGCTTTGCTTTTGCAAAAATCCAGTTTTGGCGCAAGTCGCCCACTAATTCTTCTTCGTTTTAAATCATTTTGCTTAACCTCTTCTAATCCTAACCCTTTGAATTCTATGCATATTGGTATTGCTATTCTTTTGCAGGAGTTCAAGGATGTGATGCCTGATGAGATGCCTCTGGGGCTGCCACCGATTCGCGGAATCGAACATCAGATCGATTTCGTGCCCGGATCAACTATTCCAAACAGGCCAGCATATAGGAGCAATCCCGAGGAGACCAAAGAATTGCAGTGGAAAGTTGATGAGTTGCTAAGCCGCGACTATGTGAGGGAAAGCTTATCGACGTGTGTCGTTCTCGTAATCTTAGTTCCCAAGAAGGATGGCACTAGGCGTATGTGTGTTGACTGTCGCGCAATCAACAAAATCACTGTAAAGTATCGACACCCTATACCTCATTTAGATGATATGCTAGATGAATTGAGTGGTAGCCAAGTCTTTTCCAAGATAGATTTAATGAGTGGTTATCATCAAATTCACATGAAAGAGGGTGATGAATGGAAAACAGCTTTTAAAACTAAGTATGGGCTTTATGAGTGGATGGTCATGCCGTTTGGATTGACCAATTCCCCTAGTAATTTCATGAGGTTAATGAACCATGTTCTTAGGCATTTTATTGGTAAATTTATTGTCGTGCATTTTGATGATATACTGATCTACAACAAATCCATTGATGAGCATGTTTCACATCTTAGAGCTGTCTTTATTACACTGCTTGAACAACAACTGTATGCTAAGCTACTCTAGAACAAGTTAGTTTTCTTAGTTTCATTGTCAGTGTAGAGGGTGTGAAAGTTGACGAGGAGAAAGTCAAGGTGATCAAGGAGTGGCCAACTCCGAAGAACGTGAGTGATGTGCGCTCGTTTCACGGCCTTGCGAGTTTTTACAGGCAGTTTGTTAAAGATTTTAGTACCACAGTTGTCCTATTAAATGAACTAACTAAAAAGAATGTCCCTTTCAGGTGGGAACAACCACAGGAGGAAGCGTTTCAAACGCTAAAGGACCGTTTGTCCTCAGCGCTCGTCTTAGCCCTACCGGACTTTGACAAGGCGTTTGAAGTAGAATGCGATGAAAGTGGGATCAGCATTGGAGTTGTGCTGATGCAGGAGAAGCGCCCCATTGCCTACTTCAGTGAGAAGTTGAAGGATGCTCAACTTCGATACCCGACGTATGATAATGAGCTCTATGCCCTTGTGCGCGCGCTTGAGGTGTGGCAACATTACTTGATGCCACGGGAATTCATTGTCCATACAGACCACCTTAGCTTGAAGTACCTCAAAGGGCAAGGCAAGCTGAACCGACGCCACGCGACGTGGTTGGAGTTCATTGATCCCTTTCCCTATCATATCCAATACAAGCAAGGTAAGGACAATGTAGTAGCTGATGCGTTATCGTGAAGGTATGTACTTCTATCATCTCTTAGCACTAAGTTGCTTGGATTTTCACACATTATTGAACTATATCCTACTGATTCTGATTTCGGTGAAATATATAACACATGCATGACTAGGGCCGAATCTGAATTTTATAGGCATGAAGGATATTTATTTAAGCGCAAGCGCTTGTGTGTGCCTGTTTGTTCTTTGAGAGAATTATTTGTACAAAAGTCACATTGTGGTGGTTTAATGGGTGATGTGTTGAAAGATCACTTTTACTAGCCCCATATTAAATGCGACATGGTCCGCGTCATTGCTAGGTGTTTAGTGTGCCGAAAGACCAAATCTAAAGTAGCCAGTCATGGTGAGGTCATGCCCTTACCTGTTCCTTCCCATCCTTGGACCGATTTGTCCATGGATTTTGTGGTGGGTTTGCATAAGTCTAGGCAAGGGAAGGATAGTATTTTTGTCGTAGTCGATAGATTTTCTAAGATGGCACATTTCATTCCGTGTGCTACTACTCATGATGCGACTGCTATTGCTGACTTATTCTTTAAAGAAGTGGTACGTTTGCATGACATACCTTTATTTATTGTCAGTGATAGGGATAGTAAGTTCCTAAGCCACTTTTGGCGCTTTTTGTGGAAGAGACTTGGTACTAAATTGCTTTACTCTACATCTTACCATCCGCAAACTAGATCATCGAGAAGATCAACAACAATGCCTACAAACTTGACTTGCCTGGTGAGTACGGTTCTGTGAGTGCCACTTTCAACGTTTCTGACTTAATGTTGTTTGATGTAGGTGATGAAGCTGATGGAGCTGATGCGGCTGATGCTGGTACAAATTCGAGGACAAATCCTTTCCAAGGGGGAGGGAATGATGTGAATCCACGCATACCTTTACCACCGAATGGTCCAATGACTCGAGCGAGGAGCAAGGAGTTGCAGGCGAGACTCTCCCAACTTATCTACAAGGAGTTACAGTGCGAGGCACTCATCGAAGAAGTTGTGTTGTGCGAGAAGAGTCCGCGAATCATGATGCTACTCGTGGCAAACACTGCTCACGGCGTGATCACGCCACATCTCGGCGTCATGACGCCAACTTCAGAATCCAGCACTAATCACGCCATAGCTCGGCGTCATTACGCCAACTTCAGAAGCATGATGACTGATCACAACGTGATCACACCACAACCAAGCGTAATGACACCAACTTCAGTAGCATATGCTCCCAGCCGACGTGATCACGCCACACCCTCGACGTGATCACGCCGAGACATAATTCGTCTGTGTCGTTTGCGACGTGATCATGTCACATCCCGACGTGATCACGTCTTGGTAGATTCCAGTTTTGCGCCAAAGAAGGAATTCTTGGACTTTCCTTTTAATTGGTCGACAATCTATTATTGGATTTATTTAGTTATTTACTTAATTATTTTTAATTAGTTAATTAGCTAATTAGAAGTAAATTAAGGAAAGGATTCCTATTGTAAGGATTTTAGGGTTTCTCCTATTTAAAGGAGCCACCCTCTTCATTATTATTTACGTTATCTTTGAAATAAAATACAGAGAGTTTTCTCAATTGTTCTTCGCGAACCTTGTCCCTCATTGAGTTCGGACACTCGATTAGGATAGCAAGTAGAAATCGAAAGTCCATTCCTTTGAGTCGTCGACCAAGGTTGATATTCACAGGTTGAATATAGGTTGAGGGATCGATTCAAGAGCCTCACTTGAAATCGATTAGGTTGGTTGACACAGGTTGTCCTCAGGTCTAAGCTCGTACTCGTGAGTTTATCTTCTGCATCCGAAATCCAAGCCTGGAACTAGATCAGGAATTACTCGTTACGCATCCTACGCAACTAGGATCGTATCATAGTGTAAGGTGTCTGGTGATCGTATCCATGCTAAATTAGAAGTTAATTGGCCAAATGGTGGGCTTTATTTAGGTCATAAATGAACATGAAGTATGATAAATCTTCGGCCAAAACTTCAAGTCAATAGACTTTGGTGGTGGACTATGTAAGAGTTCAAGGGTGAGATTATTGGGTTTAGATAATGAGCTTTATGGTACTTTGTTCGAGGGTGGTATTATTGGTGTGTGCGATCGAAAGTTCATCATCGAAAAGAAAAAGAAAAAGAAAAACTAAATATAAGTGATATAATAAAATGAGACGTTTTGTGAAATTCACAAAAATTTAGGTCCAAAATGGACAACATTATCACATTAAAAGTAACTAATGAACTTTTATTTTTCTAACAAACCACATAATCCTCCACTAAGGTCCGTTGATCTCCCTTGATCCAACTAAGTACCACAAAATTATTATCTAATATCTATCTGATATTTTTATTTAATTTTCAAAATTGACAAACCTATTTATATGAAGTTTGAGTTTAAGATAATTCAGATCAGATTTAGGTTTAAGGTTTATGTTCAAACTCAAATCTTAGCAGTTGGGCTCGAGTCGAGCTTGGTCAAACTTAGACTTTAAACAGGCCTATCGGGCCGGTTGCCCATGTTGAGGCTAAAACTCAATCTAGACCCAACATAACCAATGTACGTAGCAAGTAAATGACGGTGAGGTTTAATGAGGAGGAAATAGGAAATGAAAAGAAATAGAAATAGGAAAAAAATGGCAAAAGTATAAATCAAAGAAGACTCGTGAGGAAAAAAAGAAAGAAAGAAAGAAACAGAGGGAACAAGCCCATACACGAGGAATGGGTTGTCACCACAAAATCAATGTGTGCAATGTGCAATTTGCAACTTGCAATTTGCAATTTGTTTAGCTGTTTTGTACACAAACACAACGCAGCTCCACTCCACCACAAAAATCTCTCACACGTAGTTTTCATAAAATCATTTCATACCTAAAATCGCAATGGTCCTATTCCTATATTTTAGTAGTATCTTTCCTTCCATCCTCAAAAAACGAAACAAAAAGTGCAATAAAAATATCCCAAATATGGTAGTGGCACATCAGTGATATTGAAAAACCCTAAGGCTATTTTCGTCATAAGAAGAGTCAGTTGTTATTTATTTACAAATTGATCCTTCTCCTCTACAATCCTCCGCACTTTTATCACAGAGAAGAAGATCCTCTTTTGTACGTTTCCTTGATATCCTCTCTCCCTTCGCAGTTTTTCACTTCCACTTGTGCCACTCATGTTTTCTTCAACGTAATTCTTGTCATTTTATGCAACTGACGGTAACCCCTTCTGGTGTGCCATATTAATTTACCTTATGGAAACTGCCCATTCTCTCTTTTCTTACCAAAAATGATATTTCCCCTCTCAAAGAGAGAGAATAGTAACTTGTGACACGAATTTTCATGAGAGAATAGTAACTTGTGACACGAGTTTTCATTGATTGATATTAGATTAGAATTTATTCGTATCAGATTGATTTGGAAAGAAAGATAATTTTTTTATTGTTTAAGTACATAGAAAATGTCGAAACTATAAACATTCAATAATATTATTCATTTGTTCACGGTGCTGTTTGTTTTGAAAAAAAAAATTGTCCCAAAAAAAAAATCAGCAATCTAACTTTTATGATTTACTTTGCTACCATAGAACCAGTCAGAAAATGTGTTGACAATCCTAAGTTCCTAACCAACTCAAATATTTAGGATGAGATTAATTAGCGAGGGAATAAGCTTTTGAATAATTATTTGAAATAGCAGAAAGATCCTTCACTGCAAATCCGACTCCAAAATGACCCTTCCTTACCAATTTGAAGTGTTTGTTTGAACTTTCAAGTTTATTTGTATAAAGATTTTATTCACCCATATAGCTGTCATTCATGGCATTGCTTGGAAAGTACATACTGAAAAAAAGAAAAAGAAGAAGAAAAAGATGAGGATATAAATTTCACCCATTAACTAAAAATTCTTATCAATCTTTTTTTTCATTTTTCTTTTGGAAGTGACTTCCTATAGGAATAACAAATATTACATCACATGTAAGTCATTTTCTTTTAACGAAGAGTAAACTAATTTTACTCATAGTTTTATAATTTTTTATAGGTAAGATAAAATCTCGAGCAAACTAAATTTCATCTTTTTATTATTATTATTATTTACCAGACTAAATTTTACTCCCTCCGTCCCACAAAGTATGACGTTTTAGCTTTTGCTTTTACTGTTTCGGCACGTATCTTAAAACGGCCGGTAGACTCACTATTTGAGACAATTTTGCCCCTAATTTTTTCTGGGAAGTACGTTAAGGATTAACGTACGTTCACAAAAAATTTAGGATTTTTTTGAGGTCAAATAGTGCCTCATCCGACCTCCTCGATATGCGTTCCCTACTGAATATTGGGATGCGAGGAAGTCATACTTTGTGGGACGGAGGGAGTATCTTCAACTATATAAATGTGTTCTCTTTTAAATGGAATGTGCAAATGAATATACGATGGCTACAAATTATAATATGAATCCTTCAAAAGGGATTTGGTTGCAATTTTTGTTAGATAAGTGACTTGGTTGCAATTGCAAAATCTTGATTTTAGAAGAAAAATTCAAAATGGAAAATAACGACACAGTTTTGTTTGGTGCTTCCTCTTTTTTTCTTTTTTTTCCCCACTATATTAAAAAAAAGAGGGTGCTGTTTACATTTAAGAAGATTTGAGGGTTTTGTAACTTTTGTTTTTGGCCTACGGCCTGCCTACCCCTCCCTTCCATACAAAGAAAGAAAGGTATTTGTATTTACTCTCGCCTCTGAGAAAACAATCTCCTCTAGCCACCTTATCTCTCTATCTGTCCATCTTGGTGTCTCTCTCATGCTCTCCTCTTGAAAAATCAAAAGAGCTTTGAGTAATATCATTGCAGTAATCTACACAGAGGTGAAGAGAGAGGGAGAGAGACATGGAAGCTGTTCTTCAAACCAAAGGGCTTTTTTCACTCCCACCTAACCCCAAAACCAGGTCTCTGTTTGCCTCACAAGGCTTAAAGCAGAGACTTTTTGCTTCAAAACCCAAAACCCTTACTGGGTTATCCATTTGCTCTAATTCTAATGGGTCACCTAAATTTCCTTCCTTTGTATCAAAACCAATTGGTTCTGTCCAAAAAGATAGAAACTTGTTTGTTTGTAAGGCAGAAGCTGCAGCTGCAGCAGATGGCCAACCTCTCTTAGGTGAAGAAGCTGATAAGCCAAAGTTTTTGGGTATCGAGCTTGTTACCCTAAAGAAAATTATCCCTCTTGGGTTGATGTTCTTTTGTATTCTGTTTAATTATACTATCCTGAGGGACACAAAAGATGTGTTGGTGGTGACAGCTAAAGGTAGTAGTGCTGAAATTATACCATTCTTGAAGACTTGGGTGAATTTACCTATGGCTATTGGGTTCATGTTGTTGTATACAAAACTTTCTAATGTGTTGTCTAAGAAGGCTCTTTTCTATACTGTAATTCTTCCTTTTATTGCCTTCTTTGGTGCTTTTGGGTTTGTTCTGTATCCTCTCAGCAATGTTATCCATCCCGAGGCATTTGCTGATAAGCTCCTCAATGTGCTTGGGCCAAGATTTCTTGGTCCTATTGCAATTTTGAGGATTTGGTCGTTCTGTCTCTTCTATGTGATGGCTGAGTTGTGGGGAAGTGTGGTCATTTCAGTGCTCTTCTGGGGATTTGCTAATCAGGTAATTGTGTTTTGATTTTATATTATCTGGTTTGTTGGTATGGTTCTCTGATTTGGTTTTGATTCCACTGTTCTTGTGTAATTTATTTGTGATTTAAAAGGTATCTTCTGTCATGGATTCTTCATTTTGTCCACTTAGAAAGTAAAGCTGATTTCTTTTTCCAAAGTATTAGTTAAGGTCTGTAGGCTGATTATCTAGTACTATGTGTTATTCATTGATTTAATTGTCCTACCTTTTAGTCCTCATCTTGATTTCTTTTGGTAATTTCATTCATCAGCTATTTTTTACTTTGGATTTGAGAATATGATTTAGTGTTTGAGGTACCTTTTCATGTAAGGGCTGTTCTGAAATGGAGGAAACTTCCATAACTTTGGCCAGAGTTTAATACAATTCATAGAAGGAGTTATTTGTTGAATAAATGGTATGTTCAAGTGTTTGTTTTCTGATTTTGGAGGTTTCTGGTGGTTTGACATCTTCTGACTTTTCATTTCTAAATGGTTGCTGAAATAAATCATATAAAATTGACCCGTAACCGTGCAATTGCTTTTCGTAATGGTCTTTTTGACTTTGGAATTTAGTGAAGCTAAATAGAGAGATTTACTCCAGGTTGCTTTTAGTTTTTCCTTTCTAATGCCTTGTGGAGTTATAACTCCCTTGCCTCTGGAAAAAGTTAAATTTGTTGTGAGGATGAGGGAATTACTCTGTCGACAGTGATAAAGCCAATATTGTTGTGTAGCTGTGATATTTGAACTCCTTTCCAAAAAAAACTCTCTTTATTATTAACTGTCCTGTACACCATCTTCTCCTTCTCTGGTAGTAGCACTTAAACATTTCACAAACACTTCTGATTGAAGGTTTTACGATATCTTAGGTGCGCCTAGAAATTAAGGAAGCATGACTGTAGTCTGTTTTATATATGCACTCTTGGGTTCATTAGATTTTGAGGTGGTGAATAAAGTTTAAGAATTTCGAAGTTGGATCTCCTTTGCCTAATTTTCTTGTTTACTTTATCTGCAAATATTTTTTTGGTTACTGAAGCTGCTACTAAAGAGGTTTGCATTTATTGGTGCAGATCACTACTGTAGATGAAGCAAAAAGATTCTATCCTCTGTTTGGACTTGGGGCAAATGTTGCTTTAATTTTCTCTGGGAGAACAGTGAAGTATTTCTCTCAGATGAGGCAAAATTTGGGTCCTGGTGTTGATGGTTGGGCCATTTCCCTTAAAGGAATGATGAGTATTGTTGTGTTGATGGGTTTTGCAATCTGTTTCACATACTGGTGGGTGAATAATTATGTCCCCCTTCCAACCCGTAGCAAGAAGAAGAAGGTAATATTCTAAAAGATTGCCTTTCAGATTCTTTTTCATGAAATATAATTACATCAGTTCCTGGGTATATGTGAATTAAGGTAGCAGAGTGAGGAAACAATGAACTGCAATCAGTAACAGTGTTTGATCATTATCATGTGATGCAGTTGATGATCACTCTACTTGCTTGATATGTTTTTTGAATACGTAGTACACTTTTTCTCACTCTCTTATGTTAGCTTCATGAGGCCATTTTTTGGGATAAACATTAAACTAGGTATTCTACATTTGCTTTTTGGGGTTTAAAATTTACTTTACTTGGGTATTCTTCTTTTTTACTTTCTTATTATTGTCTGACCTTTATCCCCCAAAATTTCTTTAAACGAGTGGATCATTAGAATCCACAACCGCTTTTTCTCCTCAGCTCCACACTCCTAAGGAGGTGCAGTTGTGACCAACTGGGTTACCCCTGGAATGGCAGTTTACTTGGGGTTCAGGAGACACTTATGTATATCATCCGACACAAAAAAGTCACATCACTTCAAGGGTGCCTGCTCTACTGAAATTGAAGGGTGTTAAATGATTATAATACTTCAAAAACATGCATTGTTTTGTTTGAGGGAAAAAATGTATTAAGGATCTTCATGCATGCCTGTACACTAGCAGGCAGAGCAATGAAATTAAATTGACATATGTAAGGAGATATATGCATGGTTATAAATTTATGATTGAGTAGGAGCGTAAAATATGTCAAATATGTATCCTTTCCCTTATCAGCAGTTCTTGTGCAGGAAACGCCAAAGATGGGTACAATGGAGAGCTTGAAGTTCCTGGTGTCCTCAAAGTACATCAGAGATCTTGCCACTGTGGTGGTTGCATATGGTATCAGCATTAACCTTGTTGAGGTTACCTGGAAATCAAAGCTCAAAGCACAGGTAACTGAGTTTCGCTAGGTCTGAATCCTCTTCTTTCCACTGTCTCATAAATCATTGATTCTCTCGCCCTAATTTTTCAGTTCCCGAGTCCGAATGAGTACTCTTCTTTCATGGGTGACTTCTCAACTGCAACTGGAATAGCAACTTTCATAATGATGCTTCTGAGCCAAGTTATATTCGACAAATATGGTTGGGGTGTTGCAGCCAGCATCACACCGACCGTTCTACTTCTAACAGGAGTTGGCTTCTTCTCTTTAATTTTGTTTGGTGGACCTCTCACACCTGCAATGGCCAGTCTTGGGATGACTCCTCTTCTTGCTGCTGTTTATGTGGGTGCCTTGCAAAACATTTTCAGCAAGAGTGCCAAGTACAGCTTGTTTGACCCTTGCAAAGAGATGGCCTATATTCCCTTGGATGAGGAGACCAAGGTTTGCATCCTTCATATTGATCCTTAGAATTCAATTGGTTTCAGTAATTTAAACAAGATAAAACAAAGGTTCAAGCCGTAGGGCCGGACCACTGGTGAGGATCTCTTAGGGGTTTAAATCGTCTTATGAAGGAAAAAATGAAAAAGAAAATAAAAGGTTCATCATCTAGTTCAAGTTTCGAATGATTGATCTCCAATTAAACTTAAATGATCTCAGCATGAGAAAAGATACCAATATTTTCGAGGTTTGAATTCATTCATCTGACTAATTCTAATATCCTTTTTGGGGGTTAATTGCTTACCATTGTTGTTCAATGGTTCTAGGTTAAAGGGAAGGCAGCCATTGATGTTGTCTGCAACCCATTGGGGAAGTCTGGAGGAGCTCTGATTCAACAGTTCATGATCTTGACCTTTGGGTCACTTGCGAGTTCGACTCCATACCTAGGAGGCATTCTTATGGTGATTGTGGTCGCATGGCTAGGTGCGGCCAGGTCTCTGGATACCCAGTTTACTGCTCTTCGCCGGGAAGAAGAGCTTGAGAAGGAGATGGAAAGAGCGGCTGTCAAGATCCCAGTCGTGTCGCGAGATGAAGGTGGAAATGGTTCTTTTCCAAGCAGTTCTGCAGTCAATTCTCCGGCAGGTGGCCCGTCAGAGACTTCAACTCCCAGCAAAATCTAATGTACTTGGGCTTTATCACTCAGCTGTGGCATGATGGAAGAATAAACCGTCAGCGCAAGCGCAACGAGAACACAATACTGAGTGAGTTTGTTTGTTGTAGGGTCTATTTACAGGGAGGAATAATAATAGGTAAAACCGTAAAAGTTGATGTCAATTCTGCTGTACTAAGGTTTAAGTCCACCTTCTTTTTCCTTGATAATGGACTTGGTATTAGTTTTTATTAGTTGTTAGTGTGTTTGTACTGTAGAATTTTGGTTTAAATTTAATAGAAATCCTTGTCATCCATAGCATTTTTATGGAAGTACCTGACTGTTCTTCAAAATCAGCTTGCAGCATTATTCTTACCTTAAAACTAGATGTGTGATTGTGGTTCGATATTTTCATTTCTTAAAAAAATCGTCACTGCTTTGAAAAACTTTTCAATCTTTAGCATGGATGTCTGTTGAGAGGAGTTGTTGTCCTTTTTTTTCTTCTGATT
This sequence comes from Viola odorata, assembly GCA_963691705.1. Lineage (NCBI taxonomy): Eukaryota > Viridiplantae > Streptophyta > Magnoliopsida > Malpighiales > Violaceae > Viola > Viola odorata. Next base: position 41,763,451 of record OY829540.1, on the reverse strand, counting down.
AGACTTTTCCTTGTCAACAGGTCCTGCTCACTTTCCTGTTAGGCTTGGTATATGCAATTTTTTCTCTCATTATTATCAGACTAAAATGCGGAACTACACGAGCGCCAAAGAGTTGGACCCATTTTCAAGTTGGGCTGATATAGGCCAGGCCTGCCAATCAGTTAAGGTAAGTTTAAGGCCCAGTCAGACTACCAACCCTAAGTAAGTAAGGCCAATCCGACTTACTACAACCCACTCGGCTTAGCTCACATTTTTCATTTTAAAAGAAGGTAAAATTCGAACTCGATTATCTGTTGGTAGTTTACCACACTGGATAACCAAATGACGACTGCATAGTGTACCTTTGATTAGTGTAATTTAAGTTACACTTACTTTCATAAAATTACATTTGTAATTGGAAAGATTAATTATGTGTTAATATTTTTAGCATGTTATAAATCATTATACTTTATATTTTTTTTTCTAATATGATTGTTATACTCATTTTATATTAGTGTTAATAAAAAATGTTAAAACTTATACCAATTGTTAATTTTTTTTATTAACTAAATGTAGCTTTTTGGAAGTAATTAAGTTACATAATAAACGTACATTCGGAGTTGCCCAAACTTTATGGTAATAGTTAAGTGAGTAAATGTAGATCCTGCTCTATGATGTAGAGAAGAAAAGGTTCACGTGATGGTTGCAGAGGTAAGGGTGTCCTCACTTTTTTCTAGCATAATCCAAACTTTTGGCATCATTCATCCACCATCACATTGTCTCACCTTTCCCATAATGTGATGTATACTTTGTTTGTTTTATGTATGGCAGTTATGTAACTTCTCTTATACTCCCTCCGGTCTTTATTCAATGTCGTTTGAAGATTAGATACAAATCTTAAAATAATCATTGGTTACTTCATTTTATTACCAGCGTACTTCTGACTTCTTTATCATTGTCTATGAGTCGGTTCTTTTCCTTCAATTTGCGTTAAATTTGAAACCGGTCTCATTGGTAATTTGAGCTCTTCAATAACCGCCAAAATTCAAACCAAAAGACCAATTTAGCCCACAATTGCCATCAACACCTCAAAAGTTCAAAACTTTTGATATTTTTTGCTAAATATTTCGGAGAAAGTTTGAACTTGAAACAATAAAACTCCATTTCCCTCTACTCGATCAGCTTGAATCAACTCCGAAATTCAGTAAAGTACAGTTAGACGAAAGTGACATCTTTGAAGCTCTATTTCATAAAAAACAATGGAGGACATTCAATTTGATCATTTTAATTTTTTTTATAATAATCCATCAATCCCCCCAAATCCTGAGATTGTTAGAGAAGAAGAATATAACCCTGAGGGAGATGGGAGTGCATATAATCTACCACATGATGACGTGGTTGTAGAACAACTCACAAATTCATCCGAAGAAGTTGAGGTGCAGGAAGAAATACAAGACCAAAATCTTAACCTAGAGCCCCAATTTGATGATCAAGGTTATACTACTTCACTTACTGTTTTTGTGTACAAATTTTATGTTGTTTCCTTCCCTCTTTTAATGATGTTGTTTTATGTTATTGTTAGGTCCAAATCTGGGAAGGAGAGAGCTCAATAATAAGAACCGACTCTTAGCCTATGAAATGCTTTTGCAAAAAAAAATATAGATGGGAAACTACACAAGACAACAACAAAAGAAGTGGATGCCTTGCTCAATGTTCAAATCCGATTTATCCAACGACTATGGAAAAGGAGAAAAGACTCTAACAAGCACAATATTTCTCTAAACAGAGTAAAAAATTGGGGTCGAAAAAGGGTTCAAATTGATTTGCAGAGGATTAGAGAGATTCCTCTTAGGAGAAGATCAATTCTAAGGTCTCTTGCTTGTGGCTTAGGTGTTTCCAAAACTTTTTTAATATCGAAAATTGAAAAGTTGAGAATTGAAGCTCCACAGTAATTACATCAAACCATTACTGATAGAGGGAAATCGTTTGCGAAGGATAGAACATTATCTATCAATGAATACAACCTCAGCTTCAGCAACACCTGCCTTTTATGAGATGGAGAATGTGGTTCACATCGACGAGAAATGGTTCCAAATGACGAAGAAGATCCAGAATTACTAACTTCTTCCCGATGAAGATGAACCTATAAGAACTCGCAAAAGCTCTAATTCTATTCCAAAGATTATGTTCCTAGCAGTTGTTGCTAGGCCCAGGTATGACTCTGAAGGGAATTGTACTTTTGATGGTAGGGTAAGAGTTTTTCCATTGGTATATGAGGTAACTGCTATTAGGTCATGTTGATACCCGAATTTTGACGCAATTTAAATTGAATTTATCATTTTACTTAAACTTACTGTCATTCTTAATTAATTTACTGTCGTTAGTTTATTTTTTAATTCTCATCACATTTTATCATCGTTATTATTGTCCTCAACATCATAAATCACATTTTTAATTTTTCGTCACAATATTTTCATTATTATTATTATTAATATTTTCAGCCTTAAAAATGCTATTTTAATTATTTGTTAGTCATTTGCTATTTATTTTTTTATTTTAGGTCATCGCATAAAATTTAGGATTTTTAGTATTTTATCATATTTTTTAGCATTTTTTATTTTATTATTATTTTTGTTCGAGCTTTTATTGGACCCGAGTAAGTTCGCTCGGACCATTGATCGAACAAGTTATTTCTTCAGTTGAAAATTACCTACTATTTTTTTCATTCACGCCAGTCAACTTCATTCGTGCAATTTTCGTCGTAACGTCATTTATTTTTCGTTCGAACATATTCATATTTCCGAATGAGAAAATAAACACGTTAAAATAATTTTTTTCTTCATTCCCTGTTGACTAGTTAGTCCGTCTCATTTTTCTCTACAACTTGGTCACCTCGGAGTTTTGAGCTCTCTCATGTCAAGCGAGTTCGCTCGTACCACTACCTGAGTCAAATATCCCGTTCGAGCTCATTTTTGCTCCCGAGTGAAATTTCTCGGAGAAAAGGCTCGAACATCTTTCTTATTGGCCAGTTATTTTTTATTATTTTTCTAGATCGCGCCACCTCTTTTTATTTTGTAAAATTGATTCCCTAGTATTTTTCCCGTTCGAACCTTCCTCGTTCGTAAATGATTTTTTTTATCGAGGCTCGAGACGAACTTTTGTTGCACACTGTATATCAATTCGCTCGTCTTATTTTTCTCTACGTGCTAACACTTTCGGCATGACTTTTTGAAATATTTGGTCTCAAAGATAGCTCGAAGCCATTTAAATAAATTAAACAAAAACTCTTTATCATCACCATAGATCTGGTTGACCAAGGAAAGTCAACCCGATCAACGACTCACAAATTAAGCATGCATGGTACGTATGCACAGTGGCGACAAGCAGTAGCGGAGCAAGCCACCGAGCCGCTTGCTCCCGTCCCCTCCCCATCGTATCCACCGCGTCCTGTCCCTTCCGCCATCATCACCTAGCCTTGCTAGAGAAACGACGTAGCTCCGCCAGCGCATGAGCTGCCCCTCCATGCGCAACGCCGCACCTCAACCTCACTCGCCGAAAAACCTATAAATACGAGGCCTTCTCCTTCAGTTTTCAACACGAATTCACCAAGAACTACCTTGCTCCTTCTCCCTCTTATCCGACTGCTGATTTAGAGCGTTAGTTGCCACAGTTTCAAGCTTTATTGGTAAGCTTTTTTTTCTTGCTTTTTTCGGCCATTTACAGTTTTAATTTTTAGGATGAGGTTTTGATCAATAAATTGCTTATTTTTATGCCATTAAATCCTACATATGTTGTAGATTAAATGCATGTTTTTAGTTTGCTTAATTGTTAGGTAAGTTTTGGGAATTAATTGTTTTTCGTTAATTACCATTTTTGTCATTTTTTTGAAATTAAATTCGGTACGATTTAAATTGAGAGTCGAGGTTCGTACGGTCGGGAAGCCGTCGAGGAGATGAGCATCTCAGTACGAAGATTTTTTGGTTCCGACCACGGGTGGCTGGACCTTGGTCGCCGGCAGTAGCGCCGACGATACAAGGAAGAGGATGATGAATAGTATGGGCTTGGTTGGCGGGAGAGAAGAAAGAAAAGCCCATCACCATTTTTTTAATTTCCTTGGGCCAGAAATAGTCCTGGCCCATTCTTTTAATTTCCAAGCTGGGCCCCACTGCCTTGGGCCCAACCCATGTTTTTTTTGTCGATTTCTTTTTCGTGTCATAATTATTCGTGTGTCATTTTGTTATAAATATTTATTTATTCGACTAATTGTTTATTTATTTGTACGCATGACTAGTTAATTTTATTTTCGTAAACTGCTTTATTTTTCGTAAATCATGAATTGTTTAATTTTTGCAAAATATCAACTATTTAAATTTTCGCAATTTACTTTCCGCAATTTAAAATTCAGTCATTTAATTTATCGCCTATATGGTCGGTCGCACTTTAAATTTCTGAAAATTATCAACTGTTTAAAATTTCTGCTAATCATCAACTGCTTAATTTTCTGCAAATCATCAACTGCTTAATTTTTCTGCAAATCATCAACTGCTTAAATTTTCTACAAATCATCAAATCTTTAATTTTTCGCAATTATCATCATTTAAATTTTTGTATGTATCAAATCATCATTTAAATTTTTGTATGTATCAAATCATCATTTAAATTTTTGTATGCGTAAATTCATCATTTAAATTTTCCTGCACTTATCGAATCATTATTTAAATTTTCGTATGCGTCAAATCATCATTTAAATTTTCGTACGCGTCAAAATCATTGTTTAATTTTTTGTATATATCAACTGTTTACTTAAATTCTCGCATGCATAAAATTGCTCATTTATTTTTCAAGCTATCACTAACACTCTCATTTTGTAGGTAAAATTTAAGCTTCGCTCGAAAGTACGCCTTTCTTTCCCTTTTATTTATTCAATACTTTCCGTAAATATTAATCGTATGTATGATATATAGAATTGCTAGAATTAAAATCAATCCATATGAACAACTTGTTTAAAGACTTGCTTAAAATGCCATGTTCATTTGATTTTAAATTCCGCTTATATTGACTGCATGTATTTGGTGGCTTCGATCCCACATCGGCTCATCATTTTCAAAATACTTCTCATGCAAATCTGTACTTTATTAGCTATCCATGATAGAATCACGTAGTAATCAGATTTAATCATGCATGGCCCGATGATGAAAAAGAGGGCGCTCATTCAGACTTACGAAAAAATTCAGTCCCATCACGCTACAGTCAGGAATAATCGATCAGTCTTGAAAACGGTAACTCCGTCCGAAAAGATTTTTAAAACGATAACCTCGTCCAACGATTGATTATTCCTGAACGGTCCCTACGGAAAAGACTAAAGTGACGATTCCTCTGAGGACCCCTTTTTAAAAGACATTTTTATCAAACATCTTTTAAACACATCTCTTATCAACCGGTAACCGTTTTCGGATGTGACTCGGGTGCCTACCATCTTCCCGAGTCCATTATACGACCCCGAACCTTTGTTCTTGGGTTTAGATCCTCTTTTTTTGTGCCTTTAGTTATTTATTTATTTTATTTTATTTTATTTTTATTTTTATTTTTATTTTTTATGCCATGACGATTAGGTTCCCTAAACCTAGAGACAAAAATTAGGGTGGCGACTTCATTGCATATTGCGAGGCGTCCTCTTACGCCGAGCATCGTAAGGTCTCAGATTCGTCGTATACTCGCGAATTTTTATTATTTTCGGGGGGCGCGACAAGTCTAGTGCAAATAGGGTAGGTGGAACTTTAGAAGTTAAGCCAATACCTAAAATAAATAGGAAAGTCATTAGGTAGTTCATGATTGACCAAGTTTTACCTGCCATAAAGGAGAAGTGGCCTTTGGATAGCCCTATGGATCCAATTATCATCCAGCAGGATAATGCAAAGACCCATATCCATGAGGATGATACTGATTTTTGTGCTGCACTTAAGAATATAGGATTGAATATTAAATTGTTGTGTCAGCCTCCTAATTACCCTGACTTAAATGTGCTTGATCTTGGACTTTTTAGAGCTATTCAATCTTTGCAAGAAAATAAGTGTGCAAGAAATGTAAGTGAATTAGTGAAAGTAGTTAAGTAGTCTTCCTAACTTTGATCAGAAGGAAAATAATATTTTCCTAACTCTTTTGTTCTGCATGATTGAGACACTAAAGATTTTGGATTCCAATAGTTACAGAATCCCTCACATGAAAAAAAAAATAGTGAGAAAGGCTTGGGTTGCTACCATCCACTCTGTCATCTTATTCATCTATCATTGCAACTATTGTTGTTCATTTTCCTCAATTACCATATCAGTCATGTTGTACTTTTGACTTCATACATTACCATTAAACCTAGTTTTTGTAGACAAATGTTGTTGAGCTTGATTTAACTTATGTATTTCTAGGATACTGGGGAGAATTGATGATGTCTAATTCATGCACATGGGGAGTTAAATAAAAAATAATTTGATTCCATCATGATCTTCCAATCGAACTTTGCAAATTCATCTTAATGTCCCGCTATTGTTTATAGAGATATGGTAGGACTGTTTGTATTTTATAGATCAAGGTTGAACTGGTATTATTTTGGGCAAATATAGTTATTACTGGTTGGTTTTGGTTGGTAGAGCAAGTTTTGTTTGCTACTGTGTCTAATTGAGAAGGTTGGTAGAGTAAACAAAGTATGCTCTTCTTTGTGGATAGGATAGTTTTGTGCAGAAAATATGAAAGAAAATAGTGTATGTAACAATTAGAAAGATATGGTAGTTTATGGCTCCACTTTTGGTTTGACAATCCAGTTCAAATTAATGTTTGATTTGGTACTGCTTTCACCCAATTGCTTTTACCCTACTGCTTTTACCAGACTGTGTATGTGTAATCATTCTAGTGTTTTCTAATTTATGCATGCCTATGGAGTTGTCTATTCTTGTTAGCTACAGACTTTCTCTTCTTTACATGAAGGAGTTACAACTGGTAGGAAGCCTGTCAAGTATGGATTCTATTGCCACTCAATACACTAATAAGACACCCAAACAAAATCAATTTTGTCAGCCTTTTTATCTTCCCAATTGTGAGCAGTTTCAAACTTATCGTCTTCCTAAAGTTGGACTACATCCTTATCACATCGAAGGCTGTTAAATCCACTATAAATATGCACTATTCTCACAACTCTTTAACTCTAATCTACCACAATTCCATTGTTTCCCATGCTCATCTATCTCTCCTCATTATCCTGTGTTCTGTGTTTCATTTGTTTTGCAATTTCTTCAGCATGAATCGCAACCATAAGAGAGCATTCCTCAATTCTGTTGGAGTAGTTAGTGGACATCTTCAAGATGACATCATTCAGCTTAAACACAAGTGTTGGCCTAAATGGTATTTATCCTATTTTGATGAATGAGAGACACACAAATTAATTTGTATACTAACGCAATTTTAAGTTAAAGTGTTTATGTAGTTTGCAATCGAGATAACAAACAAGCAACAAATCAATTATCGCAAGCTAAAGATTAAGTGTATATTAGGGCTTTAAACATGTAAGTATGATTCTAATTAGCACTTGATTTATGTTTAATAATACCTCAAGAAAAGTATCAAAAGGATTTTACATGAAAATAAATTTTGGAAAAAGAGTTTTAATGTACTGTAGCAGCCACTGTAGCAACGGATAGTGTCACCGTAGCAACGGATAAGTGCATTGTAGCAACGGTTATATTTTCACTGTAGCAACGGATATATTTTTCACTGTAGCAAACGGATAGTTTTTGGCTCATTCTTCAATGGACGAGTTTCTAACCTCTTGACACTATAAATACTCATCCTAGATGAGTTACTAAAAACTAAGAAAGCAATTACAAGTTCCAAGCACTAAAATACATTTACAAATTCTCAAAATCAATATTCTACAACGCAAGCTTCTCTTAACGGTTTTCAATCATTCTTGCGTCATTTTGTCAAGTTCGTTTACGCTTTCTTCTTGAGGTAATATTGTTCATTTATTGGTGTTGATTATTGAATCATACATTTATCATTTATACACCAATTCTTTGTTGCAATTTTAATTTATAAATTGTGAAGGTTTGAAAAGTGTACCTAACACTTTTGGGTTATTGTTTAGTGTTCTTGTCCATTGCAAAAGAACTAATTGTGTTAAGGTTGTGGTTGAGCCTGGAAAAACCATCGTGTAAAGGTTTAGAGCTGAACCCGTAAAAGCTCTAGTTAATAGCAAGGTGTTTTGCATTAGAAAATCCTAAGGGTGAAGCTCTTAGGTAGTGGAGTACAATTCGGATTGTGAATTGGAACCACTATACATCGTTGTGTCTTTGCTATTCTTCATTCTCTTATATGTAGAAAATTTTAAGTGCCTATTCACCCCCCCGCCCCCCCCCCTCCTCTAGGCCGGTTATTGAATTATCAATTGGTATCAGAGCAAGGTCACTTGGTTAAAGGTTTAATCACCTCAAGTGCAAGGATCAAAAATGGCTAAAGAGGGATTTCTTACCAACAAAGAAGGAGGTGCACTCAACCGACCACCTTATCTCGACGACAACAATTATCGTCATTGGAAGATAAAGATGAGAACCTTTATTACCTCACAAGATTGTGAAATGTGGGATTGTGTCGAGAATGGCTTTGTTGCTCCAATGGAACCCGTCGGAGGAGAAGGAGCATCAAGACCTCTTCCATTCGCTAGTTGGAGTGCTGCCATAAAAGCAAGAAAAACCTTAGAATCCAAGGCTATGTATGCTCTATCCGTTTCCATCTCTTCAAGTGAATTCAACCGGGTCAGCTCATGCAAAACTGCAAAGGAAATGTGGGATGCTTTGGAGATGGCACATGAAGGTACGACTCAAATTCGTGATCTCCGATTAAATCAACTTAAGCATGAATATGAATTGTTCAAGATGATCAAAGGTGAATCTATCTATGATCTTAGCACAAGATTACAAAATTTATGCAATGCTATGGATAATCTTGGATGGTCTCCAAGCGATCATGAGATGGTACGGAAGATCTTAAGTGTGCTTCCAAGCAAATGGGTTGCTAAGAAGGTGGCTATTGATGAAAAGGATATGAAGCCTACATATTCACAACTTGTTAGCTCACTTACCGCATTTGAGCACGAGTTGAATTTGCATCACTTGGAAGAAGGAAACAAAAAAGATAAGGGCAAAAACATTGCCTTTGCAAGCAAGATTCTTGAAGAAGATGATGATGAAACTCTTGCCCTCTTCACTAGAAGACTCAAAATATTCTGGAAAAATGATTCCAAGAAGAAGAAATACCAAGGTGAGCATTCTAACCCTTCTAAATTCAAGGTTAAAACTGATATTGTTTGTTTTGAGTGTGACAAACCAGGACATATCAAGAGTGAATGTCCAAACCTTGAAAAGAATAAGAGGTATGAAAAGAAAGGGTCAAGAGACAAGAAGGAAACAAGAAAGCATCATGGAAGAGCATTTAAAGCTACTTCCACTTGGAGTGATGAGGATGAAGAATCAAGTAGTGATCAATCGGAGTCCTCATCCGAAGATGAAGTTGCAAACTTGTGTCTTCATGTCGATGTTGATAGTGATGCTTCTACCTCTTTCAATGGATGCATGAATGTGTGTCTAATGGCTCAAAGCGATGATGAGGTAAACTCTTGCAATTCCTCTATTGATGAACAAAACTATGATGAATTGCTTGATGTCTTTAATGAGCTAGCTACTCGTTTTGAAAACTCTACTAAGAAAAATGCTGAACTTGTTAAAGAACTAAAACGCCTTAAAAATGTCGTTATTGAATTAGAAGATTTAAATACAAGTTTGACAAGTGAGAATAAATTGCTTGATATTGCATGTGGTAAAGCTAAAAACTAAAACATTATATGTGAAATTTGTGCTAATGCTAGTCAAGAAATTTTAGACTTGAATGAAAAGATAAAATGTCTTGAAACCACATTAGCCAAATATGTGCAAAGTAACCATAGTCACCATAAATGCATGAATGATCAAAAAAAAAATGGTGATATGAGAGGCATTGGTTTTAACTCTTCCACAAGCATGAGTAATGGTAGAACCACTTTTGTCAAGGCTTATTCTTCAAATGATCATGCTAGTTCATCAAAAACCAAAAACAAACCTTCACATATTAAACCCAAATATAGATGTACTTATTGTAATAAAAATGGGCATGTGTCATATTTTTGCTACATAAGAAATGGGCTTAGCTATGAAAGACACATTTGGGTACCCAAGGGTACATTTTCAAATGAGAAAGGACCCAAACATGTTTGGGTTCCTAAGACTAACTAGTTTTCTTGTAGGTGTGGCGAAAACCCGATGCGGATAAATGACATTTGGATAGTGGGTGTTCGTGGCACATGACGGGTGATAAGTCAAAATTCACCCATTTGGAAGAAAAGAATAAAGGAAGTGTGATCTTTGGTGACAACCTAAAGCGCAAAGTTTTGGGTATTGGTAACGTTGGACACTCTCCCTCTATTAAGCATGTATTGTTTGTGCATGATCTTAAATTTAATCTCTTGAGCATTAGTCAATTGTGTGATAGAGATTTAATTGTTATTTTTATATCTACTCATTGTGAAGTTAGGAACATACACACACACTCACTTGTGTTTATTGGCAATAGAGTAGGAAATGTATATATGATTGATTTGAATGATATTCCTAACATTGATCATACATGTTTAAGTGCATTAGTAGATAATTCATCAATTTGGCATAGAAGACTTGTTCGTGTAGGAATGGACCTTATTGCAAAGCTATCTAGGAAAGAGCTAGTACGAGGCTCACCCAACTTGAAGTATGAAAAGGAAGGCTTGTGTGATGCATGCCAATATGGGAAGCGAATCAAAAGCTCATTCAAGTCCACAAAAATCGTGTCTACTTCAAGGCCACTCCAACTTCTTCACCTTGACTTATTCGGGCCAATAAGGACGACAAGCATGGGTGGTAAGAAGTATGTTTTTGTTATTGTGGATGATTATTCTAGATTTACTTGGGTAATTTTTCTATCTCATAAGCATGATGCATGTGATAATTTCAAAAGACTTTGCAAAAGAATTCAAAATGAAAAAAGTTCTAAAATTTCCAAAATTAGAAGTGATCATGGTGGTGAATTTGAAAATAGCATCTTTCAAGAATTTTGCAATGAAAATGTTATTGATCATAATTTTTCATGTCCTCGCACTCCTCAACAAAATGGGGTAGTTGAGAGGAAAAATAGAACAAATCTCTTCAGAATTATTAAGCTTGTTAGAGATGATAACAGACAGAGAATTATTGCCGCCTAAGTAAGCATACTTGAGATGAGAGGGCAAAGGCTTCAAGTCGAGGGCAGGAGCCTGCTCGATTGAAGGTGACAGTTTAATATGGTCTGGACTTTCGGTGGTTATAACCGGGAGCTCATATGGAACAACGGCGCACTCCTCTAGAGTTGCTACGACTGAGTGTAATTCTGGGGCGGGGGGGTACAAGCGTCGAGGCCACGACTTTCAGTTTAGGTGGTGCGATACTCCTGTCAAGGGCATATTGCAAAAGGGTTCAATAATTTTATCAACAAAATGATCAATTAAATCCACGTAATTGACACTAGAAAATTCAGAAGGATAACGCATGGATTCTATCATGCTGAATTTGATGATTTTGCCATTGAATTCAAGGGAGATGGTTGCATCATGAACGTCAATCTTTGCTCTGGCAGTGGCTAGAAATGGTCGCCCTAGAAGTACATCTGATGACTTTATAGAATCTTCATTTTCCATGGCGATGACGTAGAAGTTTGTTGGAAATAAAAATTTACCCACTTGGATGAGAACATCTTCGATAACACCTTTGGGGTAGACAATGGAGCGGTCAGCAAGTTGGATTGCTAGATTGGTGGGCTTCAGGGGTTCGAGGCCAAGACAATTGTAGATTGTCAAGGGCATGGCATTGATTCCTGCTCCTAAGTCGCACATGGCCTTTCCAATATCGACCGTGCTGATCTTGCAGGGAATAATAAACATCCCATGATCTTTGCATTTGGGAGGAATCTGCCGCTGGATGTGGGCTGAAACATTAAACCCCACACTTATCTTGTTGACCCCGGCCAACTTGAGTTTGTTTGTGCACAATTGCTTCAGGAATTTAGCATATCTAGGCACGTTCTTGACTGCCTGTAGGAGTGGAATATTGACGATCACCTTGCTGAGCATATCAAAAATCTCTCGATACTCCGTTTCTTTCTTCGATTTAACCAACCGTTGAGGAAACGGGGGCTCAAGAATCTTGTGGATGTACTCTTGTGTAAACGCAAGTGGGTTGGGATCATTCCGTGGAGATCCTCTAGGAGAGCGGATTTGATCTTCCATAACCTCTTCAAGTCTCAGCTTTTTCGGACTTTTCATTCTGGGCCTTAGTTCTGATTTAGGAGAATTTTCAATGTCGAGGGCAGGATTTGTTGGAGGAGCCAAGGTCGTGCCACCTCGAAGAGTGACAACATAGACATTGTGCTTTGGATTGTTTTCTATTTGCCCTAGAAATCTTCCCTTATTTTTCAATTCCTTCATATCTACCATCATTTGACTCATATTCTTCACAAGTTCTTCGATTGTCTTTTGCTAATCGGGGGCAGGATTTGGTGGTGCTATAAAGGTCTGATCTTGAGAGGGTTGACACTGATATTGATTGTAGGTTGGTCTAGGTTTTAAATGTTGCATGTTGGGAGGTGGAGGGTGGTTACCATACGGATTCTGTTGTGGCTGTCCGCTAGGGCCGGATTGTTGAGAGTTGTTAGCCCAACCTGAGTTCGGTTGTCTCCATAGTTGGTTATAGTTCTGGCTGTACGGGGCTTGATTGTAGTTTCCTATAGCATTCACTTGGACTCCCGTTGCATTAACGGCGATTTCATCTGGTATGAAAGGACATGCGCCCGTGGGATGATTTGAGAAATTGCATATCTGGCATGCCTTAACTTGAGTGGGAAAGGATGTCGCTATATTCTGAAGCATGCCCGACATAGTTGTTAACTGGTTTTGCATTGCAGCCACTTAGGCTCCTTGATCATTGGTATTGTTGATAGCAGGGGTGGCATTCTTCGCCATGAGCTCGATGGTAGCTTTAGCAGCAGCCAGAGTGAGAGCACATAAAGAGCCGCCACTAGCTGTGTTGAGTAATGCTTTGTCATATGCCCGCAAACCTTCACAAAAATATTGAATGAGGGCATGCTCAGTGAGATTGTGGGAAGGGCATAACGCTTGCATCTTTTTGAAGCGCTCGTAATACTGGTCAAGATTTTTAGTATCTTTTTGGAGAATAGACACCAGTTGCTTGCAAGTAACCATAGTCATGGAAGCTGGATAATACTTATTCGTGAAAGCTTTTGACATTTGAGCCTAAGAATGAATGGATCTAGGAGGGAGATCATAGAACCAGTCGAGGGCATCGTCCTTGAGGGACCACATAAATGTCTGGAGCTTAGTTTTCTCTATGCTGACGTTGGTAGGCTTCATAGCTTCACATATAGAATGCAACTGTTGGAGATGTCGATGTGAGTTTTCTTTGGCGATACCGCGAAAGAGAGGGAGATGATACATGACTGCAGACTTGAGCGTCCAGTTATGATCTACTACTGGTCATTCAATGCAACTGCTCGGTGTTTCGGGGGCAACATTGAGGTCTTCAATAGTTTGATTATTAGGGACATCGTGCCCTGGAGGTGGAGGTTCTTCCATAATTCTTATTTCTTGATGGACGAACTCGGCGTCGTCGAGGCCTTAATGGAGAAAAGCTAGGTCGTGATAGAATAAATGATGAGGGAGCTCCAGATCGGAAGGAGGTTGTTCGAGGGCAGGATGAGGTATTCCTATACGAAGAGTAGGTGATCCTCTAGCTTGTCTTCGAAGTCCTCTTTCTATTCTGGTCAATTCGAGATCTAGGGGGAGTAAATCTGGTGTAGATCTCCAAGTCATACAAGTGAAAGAGAAAAATTAGTTCCGTTCACTCCCCGGCAACGGCGCCAAAATTTGATCGTCACTCAAATATACTATTTTCCTGATGCCTATTTGCACAGTTTAAAATGCATAAAGGGCAAGACAGGGTCGAACCATAGAGATTGAAGGATAAAAGTTTCACTTAAAACACATATGACAGTGGATAAATGCAGTCAAACAAACAGTAACTTAAAAAAGGAGGGTTTTGTCGATTGATCTAAAAGACCAATCTCAGAGTGGTAGCTAACAACACGACCAATTAAAACACAAATCATGACACAAAAGTAATAAGCAATCAAGGGCTTGAAAGGAAATAACAATTAAGGGCAAGACAACTAAAAGCAGTTCGAGGGCGAGATAACAAGAAAGCTGTAAAAGAGATAATAATCTAATGAGGAGAGATCTTAGCAAAAGGTGTTCTCGGGTTGCATTTCGGGTCGGTTAATCATCGACACAGAAATATTCCAAACTCATGCATAGACCTGCTATAGGGACAAAGTTCTCACTAAAAATCCCCTACTTACCTTCTTAACAAAAGCCACCCCCCGTTTTCACATATGAGGCGACCTTGACATTTTGCCATCCTCCCAGGCACGAATACGGGGAGGCAATATTCAAAACACCTATGAAGTGGAGGTAAGACAGATCTAGGGCGTGACGTCTCAGTGTGTCAAGCTCGCGTCACAACCCTAAATGACTAATTACCCCTAGACGAAAGACCTATCGTGATGTCCCCACTAGGTGTCTACTACTCCTAACAACCTCGTAATGACGTTATCGTTGTTAGGATGACAGTACCCACGCAGAAATACTAATAGTTGATCAGGCCCTTAATATTTCTAAATGAGCATGGCAAGAAAATGATAAATAACCGAATATGATAGTGGGAATATATTAAGTACGTTTAAGCCTCTTAACCAATCCTTGCAACCTTTGAAACACCCTTTACTAAGAAGATGGGAACTTAGCTACTCATAATTAAATATAAACAACAAGTAGGGAAGGAAAATAACATAAACAAGGTTAAAGGAAATAAAAGAGAAATGTATTAGAATAAACCGGTGAGGAATTCAATGCTTTCTTCCTTTACAAGCTGACGGCGTTGCTCAAAAAGAGGAAGAGAGAATCCTTAAAATTTAGGTAAAGTGAGAGTATGTCCTAGGACCAGCCGTCCTTACAAAAACCCTAAAACTAAGCTTAAATAGCCTAAAAACTAGCTAAGGGACAAAATACAACGAAGGAGAGAGAGTGTCAGCGCATGAGAGGGTGACAATGCATGAGAAGGATACGCCATTGGCAGGGAATATTCTCGAATCTTCTAGAAGCGCCTGACATCTTCTAGAAACGCTTGGGATCCCGTGCGAGTCTTCGGAGATTCCTCTCTTTGGCTTTTGGCGTTGATCTGTTGTGACTGCTCACTAGTCTAGTTAGCGTTGAGGGCACGACAACATTCCGATCTTTTAGGCTTCGATGCTTCAAAGTTCCAGAAATCCTTCCTAAATCGTATGCATTCGCTCTTTTCTTCCTTTAGGCACTATTCTGCAAAAAGATGGGAAAAGAGGGCAAATCAGAAGTATCATGCCCTGGAAAAGGCTAAAATAAAGGAAAAAACCTATACTAAAAACATGCGATCAATGAACCTCTTACTTGCTATCTACAATCAATTTTGTGTTTAGTAGGAAGTTGTATTTATTAATTATTTTTTACGAAGTCGACGTCCATCAGTATGCAGCACCATCAACTCCATATTCTCACAGGAGACCTAAGCCACCACATCCTCAACATCTTTCCCAATTCCAATTGAATCCCTGACGTGTTCACGGAATTGTCAAATACACCGAAGCTGCCGTATTGAGAGTTGTCCCAGCAAACGATGCTCTCCATTTTCTAATTGAAAGTTGCTGAAACCCTGATTTTTATTGAATTTTAAAAAAATGTGTCGTAGAAGAGTAGAAAATAGATGGGGAAGAGAGCAATTGTCTGTTAAAGAGTAAACGCCAATCAATTTTCCACCCAAGTCGACTTTAAATTTCCCTCCCAAGACCTCCAAAATTTCAAAACTCATCTGGCTGCAAAGGACGAAATGTCAAAAGCATGAGACAACTGCGTTGGGAAGATGAGGATGATGTTTATTTTGCAATAAGAAAAATGACTCATAACGACATTTAATGGGGACCAGATGGAGTATATAATACACATGAATACAGGGCGGAGACAGCGGTGGGCCAGGGCGGGACTTGGCCCACCCAAACTTTTCTAAAAGTACCGGTTTAGTCCCTTAACTTTAATAATTTTCAATTAATCTTATTTAATTAATAAAAAAAATTTGCCCTCCATTTTAAAAAAAATTATTAATGCAGTCTCTAAATATTTAAAAATTTCAATTAATCCTACTTTTACTCATCCAAAAGTTTGATATTTGATCTCGAAAATTTAATTGAACTTTAGGAATGATTTAAAATTCAAGTTATTTTTCTAATAGTTGCAAATAAGTCAAAACTTCCAAAATATATTATATTAACTTTTATAATTTTCTAAGATGGTCCCTAAATATTTCATGTGTCAAATTTTATATTAGAGTGTAAACAAATATAAAAATGTACTAAAAAAAATCTATGTAGTACCATATGACCCCCAAAAAAAATTGTCTATCTCCGCATTTAATTTCGCCCCCAAACTATTTTTTTTGGCTTCACTCTTCATGAATGTAAGCTTAGAGACTCGAACTTAAAAGTTGTACAAAAAGTACTATCGAACAACAAACTCATCGTAAGCTAGTGTAATATTGATGTATTTACTACACAATAAATAAATAATGAGGTTAAAAGTTTGATTACTATATACACCAAGATAACCCAAAGAACGGTTGTGGTGTTTTTGGATGTATGCATATGACGTGGAGGTATTGTATATGCGGTATTGGATTTGGATGCATCCATAGCTAGATGCTTCTTGTATATAGAACTCCGTATTTAGTTTTTTTTTTCTTCACCACATTCAAAATGATTGGAGTGTTGGTGGGGCCTTTTCTTGATGCACACTGGTGACAAGTAAAATCTCAGAAAAAATAAAGTATTAATGAAATTCCATAAATTTTTAGTTTTTTTATGACCTAAATTTTTATCTGATATAAATGATTTGATACTGATATTCTTTAAATAAAAGATCACTAAAAAAATTAGTTGATATAAATGATTATCTATCTATTTATATATATGAAAGCTGAAACTGAGAGATTGCCTCATTGTGGTGATGCCATGTCAGCAAACGAAGCTACATGACGATGCCACATCAGCTTCCAAATTGATCAAAACGATCACGTAATGTCATTGATTTTTATTTTTTTTACCACATAATTAAGCTCATGTATAAATGTGCAACTTTAAAGCTAATATAAATGTGCTTATTAAACATAAATGACTAGAATTTAAAATTTTATAACATTAAAATATGAAATATGATAAATTATAATGTAATTAGTCAATTAAAAATCTTTAGAACAAAAACAATAAATAGAAAAAAGGAGAACATATGATAAAATAATAAAATAATTAAAAATATGTGGGGAAATATAAATTACTACTAAAGTCACGCTACAAAAATAATTTAAAGATTTATAACATTAAAATATGGAATATGATAAGTTAGAAAGTAAATAGTCAATTTAAATATGCAAGTTCAAAAACCTTTAGGTTGTACTATTAAATTGAATTAATTTAAATTAATTAATTTATTTAACTAGAGTTATGATAAAGAATATGAAAAATCGCATAATTTTATATATAAGTATTCACAATTCTCTCATTTTATTTACAAATGATAATTAGATATGGTGTTCATACAACCTAAGGTTAGTTTCAACTTCAATTTGGTTAATTTTTGTTTATTTATTTTATGGATATTTATTTTATTTATCCCCATCATGACTCTTTGGACCCATCAGATGCTCATTTCTCGAAGAAAATTATTTGTAAAATAAAGGTAAAAGTTTTATTAATCTTTGGGTTAATTTGATGAAGGGATATTTGATCATTACTTGGATACATCTCTAATACACTTAATTAAGCTCTTTAATATTGAATTTTCCTAACTTATTCTTTTTCGAGAGAAATAATAAATTTTGTCACTTGTGTATATTATGAGACAAGAATTGCAACATTAGGGGTGTACACGGACCGGTTCGGTCCGGTTTTGGGCATACAATCGGATCGAACCGGAATTTTTTTGGTTCTGGTTGGGTTAGAACCAGACCGAACAACAAATTTTTGCTTCGGTTCTAATTTTTACGGTTCGATCTGGGTCGATTCTGGTTCAGAACCAGTTCTGTTCATTTTTCTCAAAACAATGCCGTTTTGGTATTTTTCAAAATGACGTCGTTTTGGTGTTTGCTCAAAACGATGCCATTTTTGTGTTAAACATGCAGTTTTGATTTTTTTATAAATAATGCTTTGATTTATCAATTTATAAATAATAACCTAATATTATAAAGATATTTTAGTATGATAAATCTTTAAATTTTATGATACAAAACATATAAAAATTTAAAGTGACTAAATATTAATAAATAATGAGTATTACTCCCTCCGGTTCCAAACAAACGTCGTTTTAGGATTTGCTTTTACTGTTCATTTTACTTGTATTTTTAGTGTTAAACCTACTAAATATTGGGATGCGAGGAAGTCATTTGTTTGGAACTAGAGGGAGTAATATATTGAAATGTAATGAATATATTTATCAAGTATCTAGTCAAGAAGTATCGTGCTTCATATCAAGCCTATCATACACACATGAAGACTTTTCAACTATAATCATGCTTCATATGAAGATAAGATTAGATCACTTACATTTAAAGCTTCAAAAATATATTTAAACAATACAATAGTTAATTAGTTATACTTATGTATTGCGTAACACATTAATACAATTTAAATTTAAATCCCAAACCTCTAAACAATTAACTCAAGTAAATAATGACATTGAAATATATATTCCATAAATCTAAATCATAAATGTCGATTAACTATTATGAAAATTCATTATTTTATGACAATTGACATCATTCTTTCTTACAACAATATAATTCTCTTTTTATTATGTAAAATATTGAACAATAAACATACATCCACGATATACCTTAATAATTACTCCCTCCGTCCATAAATTACTGACGCTTTGACTTTTGACACGCATATTAAGGAGGCCGAATGACTCACTATTTGAGACAATTTTACCCCGAACTTTTTCTCGGACATACGTTAAGGATTAACGTACGTTCAAAAAAAAGTACGGAATTTTTTGGGGTCAAATAGTGAGTCATCCGGTCTCCTTAATATGCGTGCCCAAAATCAAAATGTCAGTTATTTATGGACGGAGGGAGTATGTATTAGAGTAAGGATTAATTGTCTAGTTTTTGAACACCCCTATGCAACATTTGCATCCCTACCAAAACTCCTCATGTACGTATTTTTTTTATTTTTTACATAACAGGTGATGATAACAATTGGAATGCTCCTGACGGCAACATTGGGGCTACGGCATCAATCCCGGACAAGTTTCTATACGCTTCCCTGAAATGCCAACCTATCGCCTGGGCCAGCGGAAAATTCCTAGGATGGTCGACTTCAGCGGGGGGGGGGATCTCACGCACCTTTATGCGCACGGCGTCATCCCATCCTAGGGGACCAAAGAGGATATCACTCCCGATAGACCCTACATGATTATCGCCCCAATGACGGAACTGATATCGCCCGAAGCGATGGTTACAAACGTT
This sequence comes from Viola odorata, assembly GCA_963691705.1. Classification (NCBI taxonomy): domain Eukaryota; kingdom Viridiplantae; phylum Streptophyta; class Magnoliopsida; order Malpighiales; family Violaceae; genus Viola; species Viola odorata. Next base: position 41,743,712 of record OY829540.1, on the reverse strand, counting down.
ACCTACCCCTATCGCTGTAAGGTATCGCCATCTTAAGCCTATAAATACCCCCACGAATTCCAAACAGAAGGTAAGATCGAGATCATCTTGGAGAACCTCTACCATTCTGAAAACTCGAACTGACTTAAGCATCGGAGTGTCTACGCCAGAGTCCCCCTCCGGCGCTTTGCAGGTACCTCCGACGCCGATCGCTTCCCATCCGACTAGCTGCAGCAGCCGTTTTCGACCAGAAGAGATCTCGGATCTTATCAAATGGTGCTTTCATTGAGAGCTTTGGTGTATTAAGTGAGCGTCCTTAATAGCCAAGCTCCGTTTAGTTGGGAGATCGGAACGGTTATGACAGCCAGATCGGAGCCAGACCGGTCTACATTTTCCAATATTCCTTTCTCAACTCGCAGGCGGTTATTTCCTTTTGCTACTGCTGATCTCTCTATGACGACGTAATCGACTATCTCGGGACCTCTGGACCTCTCGGTCGGGATCGCCGGAGGATCTATCTCCTCACAGACGGTCATTTCTTCATCACAGACGGTGGGATCTGATCTTTACACTCCTCTTTTAGAAGGATCTGTGCTTAGCAATGAAAATCCCTTTGCTATGGAAATAGCGGCCCTTCGTTCCCGCTTGGAATATTTGACTGAAATGGCCACTAGAGTCACGCCTGGTGCTTCTGGATCTAGCGTTCCTCCTCGTGTCATGTTCACACCATCTATTGTTGCTGATCAACCTCTGCCCCCGTTGTTTCCAGAGAACCCCCAAGTGCCTTTATCCGCAGGAAATCCCCCGGTTGGTCATGTACAGCTCACTCAAGGAGGAGTAGAGGCTTATGTACCACAAATGCCGCAAAGACTTCTTCTGCAGGAAGACAGGCAGCTTGAGGCGTTGAGGAACCGTTGGGCCGGACGGAGGGAAGGAACAAACAGGAGTTTATCTCCCGTATACAGTGAAAGATCCAGTAGCAGAAGATATCGAAGTCGTTCTCCCAGGAGTCGCAGTCGGTCTCCCAGGCGACATCATATACCTGAACCAAGGGAAGGAGGGCGACAAGGAGACATATCTCCCCCACGTCACGCGCGTGAGATTCTTGATGATACCTCAGGTCACCCTTTCAGTCGTCGTGTAAGACGTCACAGGGTCAGTAGGCGAGTGAAGCTTCCCGCTGATACTTATGATGGTACTAAAGATCCTATTTCGCACATCAACAAAGTGAAGGATTTCGTCCAGTTTCAAACCCACAGTGATGCGGCTTTATGTCAGATATTTGTTATGACCTTATCGGGAGTTGCTCGTCTTTGGTTTGAAGGTCTTCCTGGCGGATCCATTAGTAATTTCGCACAGTTGGAATCCAAATTTCGGAGCAGATTTAGTACAGCAATTCCAATTCGGAAATCTGCCGCAACATTATTTGACATACAGCGGAAGCCCCAAGAGACATTGAAAGAATTTCTCAGCCGATTCGATCTGGAAATGTCATTAACGCCGGGCGTTACCGTTGATTTCGCCATAGAAGCTCTGAAAAGAAACTGCCATTATGGAAAACTGAAAGATGCATTGATGGTGGATCCTCCAATATCCTTGGACGCACTAAGACTTAAAGCCCATAATTATGCGAAAATGGAAGAAGAAGAAAATAGAAATAGAACATTTAATATGCCGCCTGGGGCACCTCACATCCCTGCCGCTCCCGCAAATCCTCTGGTTGACGATCATTACACTGATGATTACGCTCGACGGAAAGATTACATCCCAAAGACCTACGATAAGCAAAAAGGAAATTCTTCGAAAGGAAAACAAGGTAGTTCCCCTCATCAGCGTCAAGGGAACGCTAACAAAAATCGGGCGTATGATCCGGATTTTCCCTCCTTGAATGTACCAAGAGCGGAGATCTTGGCGATAGCGGAACAGCGAGATCTTCCTATCCGTTATCCTGCACCCACGAAACCTGGAGTGCTTTTAGGCAGAAGAGAAAACGCTTACTGTAAATTCCATAAAGCCAGAGGACATTCCACAGAGGCTTGCAGAGAATTAAAGTGGGCGATAGAACGCTTGGTGGAGGAAGGATATCTGGGAGAATTTGCGACTCAAGTAAGGGAAGATGCCCGAAACAATCCGATAAGAAGAGCGGCAGACGAACGACCAAGGCCCCCTCCAGTCCCACAGCCAGATAACGCTCCCAAAGGAAAGGGTGGGGAAACCTTCGCGATAGATGGCGACGACATCCCCATAATCAATATCATAGCGGGAGGGATCCCCTACGCAGATGAATCAGAACAGTCGATGGTGGCGAAAGGGGAAAAGCGTACGCGAGACGGCATGACAAAGCAAGGTGGAGCGATAGACATACTTGATCGCATGATCTTATCCTTTTCAGAAGAGGATGAAAAAGGCGTTATCTATCCCCATAATGACGCCTTGGTAGTCACACCTGTCATCGCCAGTCATGGTATAAGAAGGACTCTTGTGGACAACGGGAGTGCCGTGAACCTTTTTTCGCTGGAAGCTTACAACCTCATGAAATGCCCCCACGATGAGTTAACGCCTAGTAAGAGACCCATAGTCGGAGTGGATGGGACCCCTATCCCTGTTACGGGAGTAATCACCTTACCCGTATACTTCCGAGAAGACACTTACAAACGGTCAGAGAATTTGTTGTTCCTTGTTGTGGATCTGAATCTGCCCTATAACGTCATACTCGGACGGTCTTTCCTCAATCGCTTTGGAGCGGCGATATCACAAAAACATCTAAAGATGAAATACCCCTCCTGGGACGGGGTGGTATCGATAAAAGGTGATCAGAAACTGGCGGCAGAATGCTATTCGCTCATGACTCAGACAAGCTGCGATAGATACGTGTGTATAGCGGCAGACCCCTACGAGCAGGGTGATGAAAAGCGCGCTCAACCCCTTGACAAGATGGTACCCGTATCAGTGATAGGCAAAGAGGGAGCCAACTTCCTGGTCAGCGATAAGCTCAGCCCAGCGGAAAATCTTCAACTGGCACGGCTGCTGAACAAATGTCAAGGAAATTTCGCATGGAAGCCCGCCGATATGCCAGGTATATCACGAGAAATAGCTGAGCACAGGCTTAACGTTGACCCTGACGCCAAGCCAGTTCAGCAAAAATGACAGGCGTTCTCCACCGAAAAAGCGTCGGCTGTGGAAAAGGAGGTTGTAAAGCTCCTTGACGCGGGTTTCATTCGCGAAGTACAGTATCCCACTTGGTTAGCCAACCCGGTTCTTGTTCCTAAACCCAATGGAGACTGGCGTATGTGCATTGACTTCACCGACTTGAACGACGCTTGTCCTAAGGATTGCTACCCGCTTCCTCGCATAGATCAGTTGGTTGATCAAACCGCTGGGTACGCATATCTAAGCTCATTGGACGCCAATTCCAGATATCATCAAATCCCTATGGCCCTAGAGGATGAGGAGAAGACCGCCTTCCTTACTCATAAAGCCACGTATTGTTACACAGCGATGCCATTTGGACTAAAGAACGCGGGGGCCACGTTTCAGCGAATGGCAAATAAGATTTTTGAGGAACAAATAGGGAGAAATGTGGAAGCATATGTTGACGACATACTGGTGAAGAGTGCGAATTTTCATGATCACTTGCAGGATCTAAAGGAAGTTTTTGATGTGATGAAAAGGTATCGCATGAAGCTAAACCCCCGGAAGTGCATGTTTGCATTCCAGACGGGTAAGTTCTTGGGCTACGTAGTTAGCCAGAAAGGTATCCAGCCTAATCCTTCCAAGGTTAAAGCTATACATGATATGATATCGCCGAGAACCGTTAAGGAAGTGCAAAGGCTAACGGGGCGCGTTATCGCTCTGGGACGATTCGTCTCCAAGCAAGGAGAAAAGTGCCTCCCTTTTTTCAAAGTCATACGACGGAAAGCCACGTTCGGGTGGACCCCAGAATGTGAGCAAGCATTTGTGGACTTAAAGGACTATTTATCATCTGATTTATTATTGACAAGGCCCGAGTCCGGCGATACCCTGTACTTGTACTTGGGCGCGGCGGACGAAGTGGTCAGCGCCGTCCTTGTTCGTGACGATAACCACACTCATCGCCCAGTTTACTTTGTGAGTCATGTCTTAAAGGACGCGGAACTGCGATATGCTCGTATTGAGAAAATAGCGTTCGCCCTTATACAAGCCGCCCGCAAGATGGACCGATACTTCCAGTCTTATCCTATCGTTGTACTTACAGACCAACCCTTGAAGAGGATATTTCGAAAGCCTGAATCTTCAGGAAGAATGCTGATCTGGGCCCTAGAACTCGAACAATATGGTTTGAGGTACCAGTCCCGGCCATCCGTAAAGGCTCAGGTCCTTGCTGATTTTATAGCGGAGTGTACTTTCACAGAGGACCCTTTGAGTGGTGTACCTAAAGCGGAATGGAACGATATGGATCTCCTGTTTCCAGAAACATATACGGATCTTTGGATCGTTCATGTGGACGGAGCCAAAAACCAAGAACTGGCAGGGGCCGGAGTCTTCATAAACGGGCCGCACGATATGCATATACGGTATGCTATTCGAATCTTGCAGCCTTTGTCCAATAACGCAGCCGAATATGAGGCGTTGCTAGCTGGACTCAGAATAGGAAGAGAGTTTTCTTCAAAGGGAAGGCGCGATACCGGCCAAACAGGAGATCTGCGTCTAAAAATTTATGGAGACTCCAAACTGATAATTGACCAGGTCTCAGGACACTCTCAGGCTCGAGAACCTATTATGGTGCAATACCTCTCTAAGGTAACGCGAGAACTAGTGGAAATAAAGAAAGAGGGCATGCAAGTCAGCTTCGAGCACGTTCCCCGAGAGGAAAATGCTGAAGCCGATTACCTTGCCAAGCTGGCCGCGAATCGTGAAGCATCTATACCTAAAGATGTGTATTATCGTGAGCTATCGGTGCCGTCCTTCATGGAGGAACAAGCCTCTTTGTGTGTGAATGAGATCGAGAATGATTGGCGGATTCCGGTAATAAAATACCTGATGCACGAAGAGCTGCCTGACGATAACGCTGAAAAGATGAAATTGCTAAGACAGGCTGCTCGTTGCACGTACTATAACGGGGATCTAATTCGAAGATGTTTTTCTCACCCCGCCGCCAAATGTATAACCGAACAAGAGGGCCTTCACACCTTACGCGAAATCCACGAAGGGATATGCGGAATGCACGCGTCAGGCGGCACCATGGCGGCACAAGTTTTCAGATCAGGATTCTACTGGCCCACCATACGAAGGGATTGCCACGATTATGTACAAGCTTGCCCCAAATGTCAGGAATTTGCTAGAATTCCTCGACGTCCAGCCACGGAAATATCGGAAATCATCGCCCCTTGTCCTTTTGCCAAATGGGGGATTGACATCCTAGGTCCATTTCCAAAGGCAAGGTCCCAACTGAAATTTGTGATAGTGGCTGTGGACTATTTTACGAAGTGGGCGGAAGCTGAAGCGGTTGCCACAATCACGGCAGAAAAAACATGGCGTTTTTTCAAACATCAAGTCATCATGAGATTCGGGGTGCCTCGTATCCTTGTCAGCGATAACGGGACCCAGTTCACCAGCCAATTCTTCAAAGACCAGTGCTCAGAATTCAGGATTGAGCAGAGATTCTCTTCCGTGGCTCACCCGCAAACCAACGGACAGGCAGAGGTAACTAATAGGAGCATCCTCAGCGGTATTAAGAAAAACCTAGAGGGGTCTAAGAAGAAGTGGGCTGATGAATTGCCATACGTGATGTGGGCATACCGCATGACCGTAAAAGTTAGCACTGGAGAAACGCCTTTCGCGTTGGCTTTTGGAACTGAAGCCGTTACGCCAGTGGAAATTGGGGCCATGAGCCTACGGGTGGCTCACTTTCGTGAGGAACGGAACGAGGAACGGTTACGTGCTAACCTGGACGCGTTACCAGAGGTTCGAGAAGAAGTCCTACTGAAAACGCAACACTACAAAAGAAAAATGGCCCGTTATCATAACAGGCAGGTCAAAGAGCGATTGTTGAAAAACGGTGACCTGGTGCTCCGAGACAGGCGAGCAACCGGACAACGTATGGGAAAGCTTAGTCCTAACTGGGAAGGACCGTATCGCGTAACCCACGTTGTCAGAAGAGGGGCCTATCGCCTGGAGGCACTTGACGGTACGCCCTTATCCAACTCCTGGAATATCGCTCGTTTGAAGTTATATTATCCTAGAGTTTAATTTTATCTGCACTATTTGGATTATAACGACCCTAACCGTGGCTAACGCTCAATAGGAGAGTTTTCGTGGGTTTGTGGTTGCTTTTGTGCAGATAAAAAGGGGGGTACCTTGGGAGTGAAAAGTCCTATCCTTGTGATGGTCGGTCTTGATCAGATGGCCCACTAAGTGAGGGCACGACCCCAGTGTATCCTTGATTAGCGTCGGATTGAAAGATCCTTGACGCCCCCGGGGGTGAAAAGTCCTATCCTTGTGATGACCGATATTGATCAGATGGCTCACTAAGTGAGGGCACTGCCCGGTATCTTTGGGAGTGAAAAGTTCTTTAATGATGACCGATCTCGTGGAGACGGTACATCAAGACAAGACACGCCCCAAAGAGTTAGAAACTCTGTTTAGAAACAAGAATCCTATCTTAACGGTCGGGCTGGTGCAGCTAAACCATTAAGTAAGGACACGGTTCTAAACGAGAGGACAACGCCTATAAAAGTGAAAATTCCCTAGCCTTGTGATAGCCGTCCCGATCCGACAGCTCACGAGATGAGGCACTTAGAAAGGCCGAACGAGAGATAAGGGAAACGTGAAGGATCGCGTAATCCCAGCTAGTAACCGGATGAGTAATCCCTGGCGAAGTATAGAGCTGAGGGAAAACACGATTCGAAACGGGTTCCGTGATAAAGCCTAATGATGGCAGCGAACAGGCTCCTACGGGTAATCACTATCTCTCAAATCTCGTTTTGTTACTGATAATCTACAATTAGAAATGTGCAGAATACTTCTGAGCAGCGGAAGGAGCGGTGGTCATGATACCGATAGGCTTATCGAAAGGCCAACCCGACATAGATCTTGGTCATCTTGGTATAAATACCAAGGATCTGCTCAAGAAAGTAAACGCACCGTGAGGATAAGGCAATCTCAGTGACGAGAGAAGTCTCGCGATGAGAAAAATAAAAGAGGAATATCGATAAAGGGATTGTCTAGAAATATTAAAGGCATCTCAAGGATTTACAAAGATTCAATGTTCAAAATATTTATGCTGCAAAGACAAAAGACAAAAGCCAAGCGATATTTGATCGCTGGAGGGAACGGCAAAATATCGCGACACATCAGCTCTCGGGGTCTTTTCGTTTCCAGCCCGCTGCCTTGGCTTGGCGATAGCCTGCCTCGTTGATATGGGCAGAACTCTGTAGAAAGGCTTTCGCGACATCTTCGCCCTTGTACGCATCCACCCCATGAATCTCTTCGAAACACTTAACTAGAACACGGGCGGTCTGTTCAGCATACCACCAGCCCATATCGACTGACTCTTCCGCCAAAGCTGCCTTCTCCTTTTCTAAAGAGGACTTCTCATTCTCCAAAGCAGTCACTTTGGCCTGTTCCTCTGACAAAGCTGTTTCCAGAGCGGAATGCTGTTTCTGTAAATCGTGGTGAGCTAGCAGTATCTTGGAACGATCTGCCAACACCTTTTTCCTTTCATCTTGCTCCTTGGACAGCTCCGCCGAAACAGAACGGAGGGAAACAGTCTGATGCTTCACCTCCTCCGCCCAGTAGTGAAATTTCATCATATTGGAGAAAAGGCTAGCACGGAAGGAGTTCACTTGGTCATCTTCCGCCTGGGAAAGGAAAGCTTCCCGTTCTGCAGATGAGGCCAGAATTTGAGAAGCCAGCAGGGCAGAAACCTCATCTTAACCATCGCCCCCGATGGCTGCCAAACCACGGGTACGGAAGTCGAACAACTCAACCTGATGGGTCACTTCGCCGAGCCCGTTTAATGGACAAAGATCCGCCATAAAATTGAAAGAGGTTCCGACTTCATTATAGCGTTGCCGCCAAGGAACGCTAGAGGGAACGAAAGCCAGAGGACCAGGGGCGCGAACCTGTGAAGAAGAGCTGCCCGGGGGCAGGAAGGTACCATGAGGCTGATAGCCCGAAAGGTCCTGCAAGACGTCTTGATAGCCTAAAGAAGAGGAATAATGATGCACAGGCCCACCAAAGGAACTGGGCGAAGCACCAAAGGGGTCCGCACCGCCTAGGTTCCCCAAAACTTCCGCGGAATGTCCACCTGGAGGAACCACTGCGGAATTAGGAACCAAACCACCTTCCCCCGCGATGTTAGAGGAGGGTATGTTCTCATCCTAGCCTTCTATCCGGGCCCTCTTCGCGGAACCCCTCAGCACATAAGTAAGATTCATATCGCCTGAAGGAGCGGAAGCAGTAACTACAACGGCCTCCTGCAAGGAGTACAAATTGAGAAAAAAGAAAAATAGATCAAATGACGACAGATATTGAGGCACAATATATCGCACCAAAAAAAAAAAAAAAAAAAAAAAAAAAAAAAAAACACGCTTACGGTAGCAGTGTTGAGGGAAGGTGGTGCCTCAGAAGAACCCGCAGCGTCGGGAGAAGGAGTAAGAGTGGCGATACTCCGTGTTCTTTTCTTCTTTTTTCCTCTGGCAATGGCCTTAGGGGCCTGAGAAGACGAGGGAGCAGCAACGGTCACGATGGGAACACCTTCAGGGATGTCAGTATCCCCTTCGCCAACTGAGGAGGAGGATACTTGAGCGAGATTCGCGGAAGTAGCCGGAAGCTCAGAAGGATTATCAGTGGCCTCTGAATCGAGCTTTTCCCTTTCTTCTCTATTATGAGCTCTCCTTAAGCGTCTTCTTACGCTTTCGGGTTTATAATCAGGATCCGTCGCTGCAAAATCACAAAATAACGTCAGCGTTAGTGTCAGTGATGAAAGGGAAAGGTAGCGCGATACTCACGTCTAACGCACTCCTGAATGGCCATTCTGCAGGCCGTGAGTCGAATATGAACGCTGATCTCTAGTTGGAGTAAGGTGTTTAACCATCCTTGTTCACGAGCGGGAAGTGTCCCTGGTCGACTCCAAACACCATCTTGGACGTCCTGGTTGAAACCAGAACGCCACTCGGGACCAGGAGAGACAGGAAGATTTATCAGAAAGAACTCCTTTTTCCAAGCCTCAACAGAAGACTCAATATGGAGCAACTTCCAAGTAAAAGACTTGAGAGAATCATCATCAAAGCGAGGCGATATGGTTATCACACCCCGGCACTTCATCAATTTAAAAAGGGATCTAAGCAACAAAAGAGAAGGGGAAGTGATCCCCTTATATCTATAGAGTTCCAAAAAAGCATAAACACAACAATATGCATTTGGGGCTAACTGGGCAGGATTGAAATTGCCAGCAATAAGCAAACCCTTGACGAAAGAATCGATAGGGAGCTGGAACCCGTAGCGAAACATCTGGGCATATAACACCCTTTGATTTCCGGTCAGAACGCTGTTTAAACGAACTGACCTAGGGGCAACAACAGCTTGGCAACCGTCAGGAATAACGACACCGTGAGTAGCCAAATGCTCCTGGAGAATGGCCTCCGTGGTAATAACACTGACCGTGGTATCCATTTTCTTCTCATCGATGGATTTTGACTCAGAACGGCGAGTCTTTGCCATGACAGGACTAAGGAAATAGAAATGAAGAAGACGAGGGAAAGGAAGGGAAATACCTTTGAAAGGAAAGAACTTTGAAAGCCTTGAATGGAGGTGAGAAGGACAAGACGGCCGAGAGATAATATGAAAAAGTGGAGTGAAAAAGAAAAAGGGAAGAAATAAAGAGGGTTTATAACCCTAGTAACTAAAAGGAAACGACGGATGCTGCAGTCGTTGTGTCGAAGCGGCATGAGGGATAAGACTCAAGCAATGAGTACGACTCTAGAAGAAGCGCGACAAACGCTTCGATCTTGTTAAAATTTCTAAACACGCTAAGGTGAAGCGGCAGAAGAAACGAACACGTGTGTCTGCACCATCATGACTTTTCCCGCGCACCGACGGAAGGGTCGCGAGCATTAAATGCTCTGGAAAGTAGATGTGACTTTTTGATAAAAAGCAAAAGCGATATCACAAGAAAGGAAATAATGCAAATCGGCGTTGAATAAAAGAACAGTTCTCAAGACAGTACAAGAGAGCGAAATAAAATAAGATATCGCCCAAAGAGCAAGGTACCGATATCGCCGCGAGATAGGACGTTATTACAAGACATGGAAAACAAATAGCAATGTTCTTCAATGGATCAATTAAGAGTCATCGCATGCCTCGCCGTCATCATTCCCTTGCTTTTCCCCAAAAGAAGGAAAACCCCTTTCGCCTTCACTAAGATCTTTAATTTTTTGGGAAGCGTAATCGGCCAGCATGGATGAATCGACGGCGCCTCGGATATGGAGATCCATAAATCCTGCGATACAAACCTCGATGGTCTTATTCTTCCACCAGGCTATCCTCGAAGGAACTTTGGCCAAATCGGCATCACGAGATGACAACTCTTCACGGAGGAAGACGTTCTTTTTATCAGCCACCACCAGTTCCGTCTCCATTAGCTCTGCTCTCGCTTTCCCCTTCGACTTCTCCCGAGAAAGTTCAGCGCGACAATCCTCCAACTCCGCCCGAGTTCGTTCTTGCAACTGCGATAGCTCCTTCGCCTTCGCCAAGGCCGCGTCTAATTGTTCCTGCAAATCCGAAGAGGGTTGAGTTTTGTTACGCTGGTCTTCAAGAAAATAATGAAATTTCCGAAAGCTAGCCAGCATGTCGTTCATGAGGTGTGACTGTCGTGTCTCGGGAGCATGCTGTAAAAACTCTTCCCTGTCCTTGGAAGAAGTAAACATCTGTCCCACTATGGGACCCACGGGCTCTTCTCGCGATAACGGATCCGATATTCCTAAGGCACGAAGCCCGTCAGTGCCGAAAGAGGACAAATCCAGCTGATATCTAGTGGGGCCCTGGGACCTCTGAGGAGAAAGGTTGGCGATATAAGGAGGGGAACAACTTTTTGCGCAATCACCAACGCCCGAAATTGAAGACAGAAACAAAAGATGAGGCTTCCGTGGGAGAAATTCAGGAGGAACGCTTAAATTCGAAACCGGTAGGGTTGCCTCTGGGACAAAAGAACCTATCGGGGAAGCAGGATGGCCCGACGGCAAAGGAGAGGTCGCGGCTGCCGAGGTCTCATTGTTTTCGATAGAAACGGCGGAAGGCACCCTGATAGCTTTGATATTTTTCACCACTTGCGAAGTACTCGCGGCATGAGAAGCGTCAATATTCTCGGGGGGGACCGCGTTAACTCCCTTCAAAGGGGGAACTGGGGGGTTAGTTTTCTCTGTGCGAACCTTCTTTACGAGACGCTCCGTCTCTTCTGCAATTTCTTCGCTATCGTCCTCAGCCGATTCCGCCGTGTCATCATTCCTCCTCGACCTAAGTTTCATCCTTTGGGCAATAGTAGCATGACGTAATTCAGGACCAGTGTCCATGCTCTCGCTATCGCTGTCGATTTTCTCAAACACAGGATCGCCTTGAGCTACCCTCTTGCCGCGGGACGGAAGCCAATTTTCAAGGAAACAAGAAGGTCGAGTAGAGGCTCTGCGAGTTGTGACGGTTTTAGTCCCTTCCCTTCCAGGCGGAATGGGTGGGCGGCGGGAATTTTCAGGCGAAGGAGAAGGAGGCAGCGACTGGAGAGGTGTTACGTTCAAAGGGGTGTCACCTTCCCCAGAAGAACTACTCTCAGCGTTACCTGCCAACAAAACATATTAGCGAATTAAGAAGATTGAAGCGATAAAGAAGAAAAAGGGAACTCACCCACAACGCACTCTGACAAGGGCCTGAACCGAGCAAACTCCCGGATACGGAAAGACCCTTCTATTTCTAACAAGGCGCTAACGTTGGAAACATCCTGGCTTGACAGCGCGTCCGGTCTTTTCCAAATGCCACTATTGATTTTTCGATTGAAACCCCCGCGCCAGAGTCGTGACGGCAAACGGAGGGTGAAAAAGCCAGACTTCCAGTCATCTACGTGTTCCTCAAAACCTTGAAAGTTCCGCCAGAACAGTTGCACAATGACATCATCCCATCTGGGGGTAATATCTACCAGGCAGTTGCGACAACTCAAGACAAAGAACGTGCGGAATAGATCAAGCGATGGAGTAAATATACGCTTCATCTCGCACGAACGAAGGAAAGCGTAAATACCACATCAAGAGGGTGGAGTAATCTGGACGGGATTAAGGTCATAATGATCTAGCAGTTTCAACAGAGAAGTATGGAGTGGGAAACGGAATCCGTAAGTAAACATCTTGAAATAAACTAACCGAAATGTTCCCCACATGGCGTCAGGCAGCCGAGTGTCCTTCAAAGAGACAAAAGGGCGATAGCCCGTGGGAAAAGTAATACCACTCTCCTCTAATTCAACCCTCAAAACCTCATTACAATTGAATATGCTGCGAGTTCTCCTAGCTTCGGGATCTATGGGGTTTTCAACAGTTGAAGACATAAGGGACAGGGAAAGTAAATCTACGGCGGTAGAAGGAGTAAATACCTGGAGCAAAAAGCCAGTGAGCCGGTCGCCGGCACCAGTGAGCGGTCGCGGTAAAACCTCTCGAAGAAAAGAAGTGTAGAAGAGAGAGAAAATGTGCAAAAACTCAAAATATTAGCAAAAGCAGTAAAAGAGAGAGATGATTTCCTTATAAAGGAAAAGCCTAAAGAGGAGACAACCTGTAAAAATGAAACACGTGCAGAACAGAAAAAGACACGTGGATAGTCATTTGTGCCTTCTGAAAGAAGACAGTTACCGATTAGAAGTTGAAGGCAGTTACCCGTAGCGAAAGGGACGCTTCCGCGATAACCCGGAACGCTCAGAAAGAAACAATAAGTAAGCGATGAGAAGCGAAAAGGAAGTAAAACCATCATTCATTATTATGAGGAAGGCCATACGGCATCTACAAAAAGAAGGGTTAGGCCCTACTCTTCACGGTCGGACCAAGTAATGCCGTAGCAATAGACTACGTCCTCTTCGTCATCGCCACCCCAGAATGGTGAATCCACAACAGCAGGGGGAGAAGACTCACCGACCCTCTTTCTAGCAGCAGTAGTCGACCCGGTTGTTTTCTCCTTAACGCTTGGCGATACTGCCTCAACGGCTGAACCAGCAGAAGGAACCCACGGAGGCGAATCACTCAAAGGAGGAAACGATTTTTTCTCCTCCCTAGCCAGAGAAGCCAGAGAGTCGAAAAATGACTTAGAGGCCTTGGCAGCCTCCTTCCTTCGTTGTTCAACTTCCTTCCTCCGTCTCTTGCGACCTCGCCGGCGGACAACCGGCCTCCAAGGAGGCGATGGGGGAGGATTATCTGTGTCAGGGGTAGTCGGAGGAGTTGGCGGTGAATTCCCCGAAGCCGTACCTAGCAAATAAGAATCAGCCATGAGACTCGCAGAGGATCGATAACGAAGAAAAATGAAGGAGAAAGAAATGGATAAGAATGAAGGAGGAAAAGCCTCATTAAATAGCCGGGAAAAGAAGAAAAGAGACTCTTCGATCCTCCAACCCGACTCTTGAAGATTGGCACGTGTACAGTCTGAAGTGCAAATGTAGATTTGCAGTCATGCCTGTTGAAATTTCACGCAAATCAAGAATAATGCTAATATCTGCCGATCAGTTGTTATAATGAGGACGGCGCGGAGTTAAGGCAGAACGATCAACAGAAAAACCGCCCAATGGCAAGACTGTTTTCAGTTGGGCTAAGAATATTCCTTGGAAAATGACAAAGAGTGCAGTAAAGAAGAAGAACAGTTACAAGGTGGAATGATTGAAACGATTTATTTATTATGGCCTACCGGCCGAAAGATACATTTACAAGGCAAGAGGAAAAGAAAAGGCCCAAAGGGAGCCACCGTTATCAGGCGTCAGAACCAGCATCCTCGGGCACCTCAGGAAGGTCCCTCAAGGAATCCATGACCAGGATAAGATCATGGGAAGTGGCCCTCATCCCCTTCAGGCAGCACCCCAACATGTCCTTACGCTGCTGCAGCATAGCGATTACCACTTGAATCCGAGAGATGGAGGCAGACAACTTTGAAACACTCTCCAAAGGACTGAAGTCCTCCAGAGAGATGGCTCCCAGCCGGGAATAGAGCAGAGTCAGCATCCCCTGCAGCTCCAGAATATCCTCAGAAGTCTTGACTAGCATGTTCTCCAGGAAACCGACGTCACCGTCGTTGAGGTTCCTGAGTGAATGACCCTTGGAGAGAGAAAATTCTTGGTCAAATGATCCATGATGCTGACTGATAGAGATGAGGAGAACGTGGATGGAGAAAGTTCTCTGATTTATAGGCTCCACTGAAGGGAGGCCTTGGAAAAAGAAATTGAGGTCCTCAAAAGACGAGCCGTCCCGATATCCTCAAGGACTGATAAGCCTAGAACGGAAGAAAGGGGTAACGGTCGCGATATAGATACTGGAAGGAGTACGAGGCAGAGTCTGAAAAAACGCCGAAAGACACGATGTCACTGGTAGCCCTGACGCTAAAACCATAAGGTTACCGGTATCCACAGTATAAGGCCGCGTTGATGTCACCGGTGGCCCTAGATGCGTAAAACTGCGTTGGCATCACAGGCGTCTGGTGGTATGAAGCCGCGATAACCATAAGGTAGCTGATGGCGTAAAGTCGCTTTGATAACCGCTACTCTCTCAGGCGTAAAGAATAAATCGGGGCTCGTGTGACCTCAGACCTCTGTAAGTATAAGGTTGCTAACCTCTGTATAAGTATCTATCTCCTCTGTGTCTTTGCAGTACACTCGAAAGGACGATAGCCCCGAATATATGCCAGCCTAGGGCACGGCCTGGTTGAATATCCGTAATGACGCCGCCCGTAACCCAACAACGGTCCTTCTATGACTTGAACGAAGTGGAGACTTCATAAGCCCTATCGAGAGGCCAAGAAGATTAATATCGCCTCATGACCGAGCAGATCCCTATTCTAAGATATCAGACGTGGATAGCCCTTGGTGAACACTCGGGCTAGTTTTCAGTTGGGCTTATGATAACAATTGGAATGCTCCTGACGGCAACATTGGGGCTACGACATCAATCCCGGACAAGTTTCTATACGCTTCCCTGAAATGCCAACCTATCGCCTGGGCCAGCGGAAAATTCCTAGGATGGTCGACTTCAGCGGGGGGGGATCTCACGCACCTTTATGCGCACGGCGTCATCCCATCCTAGGGGACCAAGGAGGATATCGCTCCCGATAGACCCTACATGATTATCGCCCCAATGACGGAACTGATATCGCCCGAAGCGATGGTTACAAACGTTACCTACCCCTATCGCTGTAAGGTATCGCCATCTTAAGCCTATAAATACCCCCACGAATTCCAAACAGAAGGTAAGATCGAGATCATCTTGGAGAACCTCTACCATTCTGAAAACTCGAACTGACTTAAGCATCGGAGTGTCTACGCCGGAGTCCCCCTCCAGCGCTTTGCAGGTACCTCCGACGCCGATCGCTTCCCATCTGACTAGTTGCAGCAGCCGTTTCCGACCAGAAGAGATCTCGGATCTTATCAGGTGATAACAATAGAGGCTATTCCAGGGGTATTTTCGCCCCTACCTCAGCGTTAAGGGCGGAACACTAAGGCCCCTACCGGGCGTCTGCCGCCCCTTATCCAGCGAGGAACCCTTGGGTGGTCGACATCAGCGCGGGGGGGGGGGGGGGGGGGGGGATCTCACCCGTCATCTACCCACACGCACGGCGTTATCCCATCCCAGGTCAACCATGACGTCACTCTAGGCGTTATCTTTCCAAGATAACGCCTAGACCCTAGAGGTAACGCCCTCCTCGACATTTATTAAATACCCCATCCTTCGAGTTGAGAGATACGCCTACGATCGCTAGTGGAACCTCTGCCATTTTTGGAACAACTTTACTAACTTAAGCATCGGAGTGTCTACGTCGGAGCCCCCCCTCCGGCGCTTTGCAGGTGTACCCGACGGCGACTGCAGTAACTCTGAATGGCTATAATCCTCACCCCCGAGTCTCCAGATGTCCGAATCTTATCACACTGGTGCTTTCATTAAGAGCTTTGGTTTATTAAGTGAGCGTCCTTAATAGCCAAGCTTTGTCTTTCTTGGAAGATCGGAAGGATCATGGCTTCTGATTTGGAGTCCACACAACCTCCGTCCTCTAGCATTCCTTTTGCGATTCGCCGACAACTTTTTCCTTTCGCCACTGCTGAAGTTTCTACCGCGATGCAGGAGATTACTCCTGAATCTTCAGATCTCTCTTTTAGACCAATAGGAGGAACGCCTTCTTCCCAGATAAACATCCCTCTATCCCAGATGGCGGGATCCAGTTTCTCCACTCCTCTTCCGAGGGGATTCATGTTGGATAGCATAAACAACTCCCTTGCGAGTGAAATATCTGCCCTTCGTTCTCAGTTGGATTACTTGACCGAGTTGGCTGCAAGAATTACGCCTGATGTGTCTGGGTCGAGTGTTCCTTCCTAGGCTATTTTTACATCATCCATTGTCACCGAACGACCCTTATCGCCTCCGCAACACAGAAACATTCTGTTGACTTTGCCCGCGACAACCACACCAGCCAACTTTGTGCAACTCGCTCATGGACGAGTAGAGCTTTACGTACCGCACGCGCTACAAATTCCCGTCTCTCAAGAGGAGCGGCGGCTTGACGAATATAGAGATCGTTGGGATGGTCGGCGGGAGGAAATGGATAGAGACGTATCCCCCGAGCGCAGTGAGAGATCGAGTAGCTGAAGATACCGAACTCGTTCGCCAAGGAGTCGTAGCAGATCTCCAAGGCGTCACCATACTCCTGATCCGCAGAACCGCAGGCGCCACCTGGAAGTGTCGCCATCTCGCAACACTCGCGAAATCCTGGACGACACCTCGGGCCACCCCTTCAGTCATCGCATAAGGTGCCACAGGGTCAATCGATATGTGAAGCTCCCTACGGAGTCCTATGATGGCACTAAAGATCCCATTTCTCGCCTTAACAAGGTGAAATACTTCGTGCAATTCCAAACCCACAGTGATGCGGCTTTGTGCCAAATATTTCTCATGACATTGGCAGGAGTTGCGCGCCTCTAGTTCGAAGGTCTCCCGGCAAAATCCATTAACAGCTTCTCGCAGCTAGAGTCTAAGTTTCGAAGCCGGTTTAGTACCGCGATCCCCATTAGAAAATCCGCTGCAGCGTTATTCGACATACACAGGAAATCCTAGGAGTCTTTGAAAGATTTTCTCAGTCGTTTCGACCTGGAGATGTCGTTAACACCCGGCGTTACCATCGATTTTCTGTGGAAGCCTTGAAGCGGAACTGTCATTATGAGAAATTACGAGAGACGTTGATGGTGAACCCCCCGACAACTTTGGACGTGTTGAGACTGAAAGCTCATAATTATGCAAGAATGGAGGAAGAAGGAAACCGAGACAAAACCTGAAATGTGCCACAAAACGTACCTCAGGCTCCTAACGCCCCTAGTAACGCAATCCCCGACGGTCGTTTTGTAGACGATTACGCCCAACGAAAAAATCATATCCTAAAAACCTCCAACAGACGAAGAGACAACTCTTCAAGGGGAAGATCTGGTAACTCTCCTACTCGGCGGCAGGCAGATCCTCCCAAAGGCCGGATTTACGACCCAAACCTTCCTTCCCTTATATTGCCAAGGGCAGAAATCTTAGAAATTATGGAACAACGGAACCTCCCCATCTGTTATCCAGCTCCCGTAAAGCCAGGAGTAGTCATGGGAGGAAGGGAAAATGCCTTTTGTAAATTTCATAAAGTCAAAGGGCACTCTACAGACACGTGCAGAGAATTAAAGTTGGCACTAGAATGCTTGGTAGAAGAAGGATACCTCGGGGAATTTGCCACTAAGGCTAGGGAAGACATCAGGAACAACCCGACAAACAAGATACCTGACAACATATAGCCAACTCCTCGCGCTCCGGGAAATGATAACACACTCACTGGGAGAAGTAGGGAAATGCTTGTGATTGACGAAGACGATTTCCCCATCATCAACATTATCGCGGGAGGCACACCGTACCTTGACGACCCCGTACAATTGACGCCCAGAGCCGGAGACAAGCGGAAGCGATGGGGCACATTAATAAAAAGCGAAGCGATAAGTGCGTTGGATCGAATGGTGCTATCCTTCTCTGAGGAAGATGAGAATGGCGTCGTGTTTCCACATAACGATGCGTTAGTAGTCATGCCCGTTATCGACAACCATGGGGTTAGAAGAACTCTTGTCGATAACGGAAGTGCAGTTAATCTATTTTCGTTAGAGGCTTATAACCTCATGAAATGCCCTGATAACGAGCTGACATCGTGCAAGAAGCCGATAATTGGGGCGATCGTTCCTCAACCATTTCGGGGCAGCAATATCTCAAAAATATTTGAGGATGAAGTATCCCTCCTGGGATGAAGTGGTCTCGATCAAAGGCCATCAGAAATTGGCGGCTGAATGTTACCTACTCATGACTCAGAAGAGTTATGATAGATATGTGTGTGTCACGGTGGATCCATATGAGCAGAACAACGAGAAACGCACTCAGCCTGTGGACAAGATGGTGCCCGTACCAGTCAATGGGATTAGCGAAGCGAATTTCCTGGTTAGCGAAAAGCTCAGTCAAGAGTAAAACCTCCAATTAGCTCGGCTGTTGAACAAATGTAAAGGAGAGTTCGCATGGAAGTCTGCAGATATACCGGGTATTTTGCGAGAAGTGGCGGAACACTGACTTAATATCGACCCTTGTGTCAAGCCGGTCCAACAAAAGCGAAGAGCGTTCTCTACGGAGAAGGTGTTAGCTGTTGATAAGGAGGTGACGAAACTCCTAGACGCAGGTTTCATTCGCAAAGTCCAATATCCAACCTAGTTAGCTAACCTAGTTCTTATTCCGAAGCCCAACGGAGACTGGCGTATGTGCATCGACTTCACTGACCTGAACGATGCCTACCCCAAAGATTGCTACCCGCTCCCTCGAATCGACCAGCTAGTCGATCAGACCGCCGGGTACGCGTATCTGAGCTCATTAGACGCCAACTCCGGATATCATCAAATTCCTATGGCTGTCGAGGATGAAGAAAAACTGCCTTCATCACTCCAAAAGCCACTTACTGCTCTACGGTGATGCCGTTTGGGCTGAAGAACGTTGGAGCAACCTTCCAACGTATGGCGAATAAAATATTTGAAAAGCAAATTGGAAAGAATGTGGAAGCCTACGTTGACGACATATTGGTCAAAAGCCGAAGCTTCAAAGACCACTTGCTTGACTTGAAAGAAGTTTTTGACGTGATGAGAGAATACCAGATAAAGCTGAACCCCCGTAAATGCATGTTCGCATTCCAAACGGTTAAATTTTGGGTTACGTGGTCAGCCAGAAAGGTATCCAGCCCAACCCCTCAAAGGTCAAAGCTATCCAGGACATGATATCTCCTCGAACTGTCAAGGAGGTACAAAAATTAATAGGGCGTGTTACCGCCCTAGGACGGTTTATCTCCAAGCAGGGCGAGAAATGCCTTCCTTTTCTCAAGGTCATACGCAAGAAAGCCCATTTTGGGTGGACAGCGGAATGTGAAGAGGCTTTTAGAAACCTGAAAGCCTATTTATCATCCGACTTGGTGTTAACAAGGCCAGAACCGGGCGACACCCTATGCCTATACCTCGGCGTTGCCGACGAAGTGGTTAGTGCCATCCTCGTTCGTGACGACAACCATCTGCACTGCCCTGTCTACTTCGTAAGTCATGTTTTGAAAGATGCCGAGCTGCGGTATGCTCGCATTGAGAAAATAACGTTTGCGCTAATACAGGCCATGCGAAAAATGGACAGATACTTCCAAGCCCATCCCGTCATCGTACTTACTGACCCCCCTTTGAAAAGGATATTTCAGAAACCTGAGTCTTTAGGAAGAATGTTGATTTGGGCCATCGAACTTGAGCAATACGGGTTGCGGTATAGCCGAGTGCACCTTCACAGAGGACCCATTAACGGACCTACCAGAAGAGGAAAAAGATGACTTGGACCTCCCGCTCCCTAAAACCTATACTGACTTGTGGGTCATTCATGTGGATGGAGCAAAAAATCAGGAACTAGCCGGAACTGGAATCTTCGTCATTGGGTCGCACGACATACAGATACGATACGCCATCAAAATATTGCAACCGTTATCTAATAAAGCAGCTGAGTATGAGGTGTTACTGGCTGGACTCAGGATAGGAAGAAGCTTTTCCACCAAGGCCATACACGATACGGGAATGATGGGAGACTTACGACTAAAGATCTGCGGAGATTCCAAATTGATAATAGACCAAGTCTTGGGACACTCTCAGGCTAGAGAAAACATCATGGTTCAGTACCTCGCGAAAGTGAAACGCGAGTTGCTAGAAATAAAGAAAAGTAGCATGCAGGTCAACTTTGAACACATCCCTCAAGAGGATAACGCTGAGGCTGACAGTCTGGCCAAACTCGCTGCAAATCCGGAAGCGTCCATACCTAAGGGCATATACTACCGAGAAATATCAATACCTTCCTTCATGGAGGACCAAGCGTCGCTTTGTGTTGAAGAAATCGAAAGCGACTGGCGAATCCCCGTAATAAAATACTTGAAACATGAGGAACTACCTGCGGATAACGCCGAGAAAAAGAAAGTGCTGAAATAAGCGGCACGGTGTACCTACTATGACGGGGAGTTGGTTTGGAGATGCTTTTCTCACCCAGCCGCCAAGTGTATAACAGAAAAAGAAGGTCTTCATACCTTGCGAGAAATCCATGAAGGGATATGTGGCATGCATGCATCAGGCGGCACCTTGCCCGCGCAAGTTTTCAGGTCAGGATTCTATTGGCCTACTATCCGAAGATATTGCCATAATTATGTACGGACTTGTCAGAAGTATCAGGAGTTATCTAAGATTCCTCGACAACCCGCCACGGAAATCTCTGAAATTGTGGCTCCTTGTCCTTTCGCGAAATGGGGGATCGATATCCTAGGACCGTTTCCAAAGTCAAGGTCTCAACTAAAATGTGTGGTCGTGGCGGTGGATTACTTCACAAAATGGGCAGAAGCAGAAGCGGTTGCCAACATCACAACGGAAAAAATTTGACGTTTCTTCAAACACCAAGTTATCATGCGGTTTGGTGTACCCTGTGTGTTAGTCAGCGACAACGGGACACAATTCACCAGCCAATTCTTTAGAGACCAATGCACGGAATTCTAGATCGAATAAAGGTTCTCTTCCGTGGCTCATCCGCAGACCAATGGTGAAGCGGAGGTGACAAATCGAAGCATTCTCAGCGGCATTAAGAAAAACTTGGAAGGATCCAAAAAGAAGTGGGCAGACGAGCTACAGTATGTGATGTGGGCGTACCGCATGACCGTTAAAACCAGCACTGGAGAGACGCATTTCGCATTGGCCTTCGGCACTGAGGCCATCACACTGGTGGAGATCGGTACTATGAGCCTGCGAGTGGCGTACTTTAGGGAGGAACTGAACGAGGAGAGGTTGCGAGCAAACCTCGACGCGTTACCAGAATGGCATGAGGAAGCTCTTCTAAAAACCCTCCATTATAAACAAAGAATGACGCGTTATCACAATAGGCACGTCAAAGAACGACTACTAAAAGCAGGCGATTTGGTACTCACAGACAAACGAGCCGCCGGACAACGCACGGGGAAACTCAGTCCGAACTGGGATGGCCCATACCGCGTTACCCACATTATCAAAAATGGAGCATATCACCTGGAAACACTTGACGGTACTCTCTTACCTAACTCTTGGAATATTGCTTGTTTGAAATTATACCATGCTAAATTTTGACATATCGCTGCACCTTTTTGCTAACGCCAGCCCTAACGTGCGCTAACACTTGAATAGAGAATATTCTTGTCTGTTTTGTGGTTGTTGACTATGTGCAGATGATAAATGAAGAAGGGTGCCAGGAGTGAAAAGTCTTATCCTTGTAACGGCCGGTCCTGATCAGATGGCTCACTAAGTTGAGGGCACACCCTGGCATACCTGAAAATAAGTGTTGGAAGTGAAAAGTCCTATCCTTGGGGGCTGTCGTGCTAACACAGGTGGGCCGCTGAGACGAGGCACATTCTGACACCCCCGGGAGTGAAAAGTCCTATCCTTATGGCAACCGTGCTAACACAGACGACCCACTAAGATGAGGCACGTCCCGACTTCTTTGGGAGTGAAAAGTCCTATCCTTGTAATCGGGCTAACACAGACGGTTTACAAAGATGTGGCACGCCCCAGAGAGATAGTAACTCCATCCTGGAAGTGAAAAGTCTTATCCTTGTGATGTCCGGGCTCATTGAGACGAGGCACGACTCCGGGATGCGAGGTCAATGCCTGGATGTGAAAAGTCCTATCCTTGTGATGACTGGTCTTGATCAGACAACTCACTAAGACGAGGCACTATCCGGCCCGACCGTGGAAATTTAGAAATGCGGAAAGAAATTGCGATATGTCGCGAAATCCCAGCGAGTAACCAGATGGGAAATGCCTGGTGAAGATGGCTGGTTGAGAAAGCGATATGTCGCGAAATCCCAGCGAGTAACCAGATGGGAAATGCCTGGTGAAGATGGCTGGTTGAGAAAGCGACACGGATAATGCTAACGACACTTGGATACGGAGGCGCGACGGCTCCTAAACGGTAATTAACGTTTAATTATCGCACAATATTTTGATTAGTGTACTAAAGCATCGACTGAGGATGTGCAGGATATTGTGGAAACGAGGGGGAGATTGATGCCCGCATAATATAGAATTCTTTATCTATATGGAATTGTTCGTCGCTGGTCGAGAATATCTATATAAAAATACTCATCCTAGACGAAGTCTTATCGATTGAGTTATCTCTTCAGTGGTGCAACGCCTTCGGAAGGATACTACCGTTTCGAAGGCACGTACGGGTATACGCCACGCATCGTGGATAATATTGATTATAAGTCGTTCCTAGGAGTTCTACTTCTGAAGCTATCTACTAAGTAGCATTATTCTACACCGACATTGAAATGTCCATGATTAAGTCATGTCGCGTTGTCCGGCGTGGTATTTGTTATCAGCGTTTGTGATCCTACAGGGTATATGGTGATGCCATGGTTATCTCACTTTCTGACGGAATTGCGTTATCTCACCGCGGCAACTATCTTATCATGGGAGCTCAGAAAAAGGAGATGATGGGAAAGGGATCAGTTACGAAAAGAAATAATATATGTATATATATATATATATGCTATAACTGTTCAAGAAACCCGCAAGGGGCTATGAAAGGCAAAAACCCTCAAGAGTGAACAACAAAAATGGGGGTACCCGATATCCAAAAAGGGTGATAAAAGCGCCTATCGCGCGGCAGCCTCGCTGCCCCCGTGCCCTTTGTTACCCCCCATCCTCTCGGCGAAAGTGGTCATCCATAAGATCCCTTGATCCCTTCCAAAAAGCGTCAATGAGGGCCTCAACGTCATACACATCCTCCCCGTGAATATCCACGAAGCAATCAGACATGATGCGGACTGTATTCTCAATGTACCACTTGCCCTTCTCAGATGACTCTTTCTCTAACACGGTTTTTTCCTCTTGTAATACCGCCTTTGCAGCTCTCTCTGCCGTTAAAGAAGCCTCAAGATCAGACACCTTAGTGGCCTCTTGCTCCCCGGCCACATTCAAATCTTTCTTGGCAACCGCCAAGGCTACCACCAACCTTTGACATTCACCTAACAGTCTCTTCCTTCTTCTCGCTCCTTATCGAGCTCGTCGGAAAGCTCACGGCGAACGGCAGTAAGCCCATCTGAGGTGGAGGTAAGAGAGGCGACTTTTTTGTGACATATACTGGGACCAGTAATGAAAATGGGAGAAACCAGAGAACAAGGTGGAACACAGAAAGGCCATATGCTCTTCAACAGGCCGAGAAAGAAGCGCCTCCTTCTCCTCGGGGGACGTTAATGCATGAGCGGCCAGGAAAAAGGAAATCCCTGTAGAACTGTCTCCCCTAGTGGTCGCGAACCCAACTCTGCGCAAGTTGCTCAAGTCAACCTGATGGGTAACGGGACCAGACTCGCCCATCGAACTTAGATCGACCATGAGATGGGGCGTAGTATTGCCACTAGGACGATACATTGAGCACTGGAAGGAACAAAGTATAGGGTAGGCGGAGATGGAGGTTGATTGGAAGAAGTACCTCCATGAAGCCCAAAAGAATCGTGAGATTGAAAGGGCGGAAAACCGACCCCCGTAAAGTCCTCAGTGAAGCCCAGGACAGTGGAATAGGAAGGAGGAAGTGAGGATCTAAGAGAATTGGGCGAAGCATCAAAAGACCCAGAAACGCCCATAGTCCCGAAAGGGTCAGAAGACTAACCACCAAGAAGCGACATCGATGCAAAAATGGCAGCGTTGTCCCCTTCATTGACGACCGGACCTTCTAGCAAACTAGTATTTTCCCCGTCAAGCCGCTGCCTCTTGCCAGAACGTCGAAGTATATGGCTTAAGTCCATGTCGTCCGGCGGCGGTAACTGGGTAGAGGCAACAACGGTATCCTGCTGAGAGAAACATGAAGAAGAATAAGAAAACAAAAGAAAAACACCAAAGAGTATCAAGAAGCAATGATTGAGATAACGCGGGTACAAAAGAAACACATACAGCAACAGTGTCATTAACCGGCACCTCAAAAGAAGCTGCCGCATTTGAAGAAAGAGAAAGAGCGGCAACGCGTACTGTCTTCTTCTTTTTCTTTTTTGGGGGAGCCCGGGAAGAAAACGCTTGAACAGAAGCGACGGCAATAGATACAACTAGAATGGTAGTAGTCCCCTCACTAACCGAGGAAGGAGACGTCTGTACAAGATCTACAGTTACGGTAGATGACGCAACTGGATTAACAGCTGCAGTGGCAATAGCAGCAGCGGCAACAGTTTCCTCTTTTTCCTTCCTCCTTAGAGCCCTCTTCTCTTGTCTCCTAACGCTCTTTGGCTTCCAACCAGGATCGGGAACTGCACAATCACGGTATAATGTTAGCATTAGTATCGCCTAAAATAACGAAGAAAATGACACAACACTCACTCTCAACACATGCTTTAATATCAGTCCCGCACGGCAAATTGCGAGTGTGAACGCTAACGTCCAACTTGAGCAGTGTATTGAACCAGCCTAGCTCAGGTTGAAGAAGAGTCGGCCGTCGACCCCAGGCACTATCTCTGATATTATGGTTAAAACTGGTCCGCCACCGGGGGCTAGGCAGTTCAATGACAAAGAACTCTTTTTTTCCAATCTTCAATGGAAGACTCAAGGTGCAGGAGTTTCCAGGTGAAGGATTTAAGAGAGTCATCATCACAATGGGGTGATATCGCTATCACACCTCTACGGCTATACAATTGGAAAAATGATTTAAGTAATAAAAGGGAAGGAGAGTCAATCCCTTTGTATTTACAAAGTTCCAAAAATGCGTAAACGCAACAGTACGCGTTGGGAGTTAATTGGACGGGATTCACATCCAGAGCAACAAGCAGACTTTCAACAAAAGAATTAAGAGGAAATTTGAAGCCATAGCTAAACATCTTGGCATACAAAAGCCTACTGTTGCTAGGCATCACACTATTGAGGCGGAGTGAATCAGAAGCAACAGAAACCTTACAATCCTCATGGATATGGGCATTATATTTGGCTAAATGGTCTTGAAGTATGGCTGGAGAGGTGATGGTGGTGATAGTGTTTTCAATTTTTTCCTCATCAACAGACTTGGAATGAGTTCTAGCCATGGTAAAAAACAAAGAAAAGATGAAGAAGATGACAGATGAGGATAGAAATACCTTTCTGGAGAGAAACTCGGAATGCCCAAACAATGGAAGGAAGAAACACAAGTCGCCTCAAGAGGATGAAGCGAAAATAGAATGACAAAAGAGGGAAAAAGAAACATGTGTTGGGTTTTATAACCCTAGCAGTTAGAGAAAATGATTGTCATAACAGTCGTCGCGTGTGTGACGTGTTACAAGGAAAAGACACAAGTAATGAGTATGATTCTAGAGAAGTGAGAAGATGCTTTGATCTCGCCAATTCCTACGGCGCGCCAACCCCTAGTGCCCCTGCGAACAGACACGTGTATTCTGGGCATCATGACTTCTCTCTCGCATTAATGAGGGAATCCCGAGCATTAAATGCTCTTAAAAGTGGGATTGATTTTCAAATCAAGACAAGAGCAATAATGCAAAAGAAAGAGATAACTTTGCAAAGATCAATCATTATTCAAAGGAAAATCCTAAACGCTGGTACAAGGCAGGCGTTATTAGTTATTACAAACCAAATGGATTCAATGTTTCGAATAAGAAAGAAATGGTAACGGAGAAGGAGAGGAGCTCTTGACGTCCTCAGCGGCATCAACACTATCCGATTATGGGAGTGCCCCAGCATCGTCCCCGTCACCTCCCTCCTCCTCTCCCGAAGAAAGAAAACCTTCTTCACTTACGTCTATTTCGTTCATTTTTTCAGAGGCATAGTCGGCTATCTTAGCAGGATCGAAAGACCCACTGCAATAGTAGTCCGCGAATCCGGTGGTAAAGGCCCGCATGGCTCTCTTCTTCCACCAGTTTATCTTTGAGGGCACCTTTGCCATATCCGCGCTACAAGCCGATATCTCTTCACGAAGAAGAGAATTTCTCTTGTCAGCCGACACCAGTTCTGCCTCCAACAACCCAACTTTGGCCTTCCCCTTAACCAGCTCTGCCTCTAGCAACTCAACTTTAGCTTTCCCTTTAGACTTCTCCCTTGCAAGTTCGGCGCGACAATCATTCAGCTCTGCCAAGGTACGATTCTGAAGTCGCGTTAACTCCTTCACTTTGGTTAAAGCGGCATCCAATTGCCCCTTCGAGTCAGGCGAACCTCGAAGCTTGTCATCATGAGCCTCAAGAAAGTAATGCACTTGGCAGAAGCCGACCAGTACGTCATTCAGAACACATGCGTGCTGAATATCGGGGGGAAGCCGCAACAACTCTTCTTTATCCTTAGGCGAGCTAAATATTTCACCTACCAGGAGGGCCGACGGCTGGTCTTGCGATAACAGGTCTGACACCCCCAAGGCACGAAGCCCGCTAGTGCCAGAGGTTAATAAATCCAATCGATAAGAAGGAACCCCTTAAGGACCCTGAGGAGAAAGGTTAGCGATAAGAGAGGGAGTGGAACCCTTGACAGAATCGTCGACACCTGAAATAGAAGTAAAGAATAACAGTTGTGGACCCCCATTCGGTGGGTCCGGAAGTGCACTTGGGCCAGGAGCTGGCGTTACCACGTCAGGAATGCTAGAAGAAATAGGAGAGTCAGGGATGTCAGTCGACGGAAGTGAATTTACCGCTACTGGAGCTTCAATAACCTTAGGAGGGAAGACAGTTGACGCCTCAGTAATTCTTGTTGATACCTCAGTCACTCTTGTCGTTTGAGATGTGCTCGCCACCGTAGACGCATCAACCCTCATAATAGGGACTTCGTCAACCTTTTTTGAAGAAATCCTAGCGGCCAAATCCTCTTTCTCCACTCTGAGTTTCTTTCGTTGAGTCGAGGAAGCACGGCGAAGCTCTGTCTCGGTATCCATATCCTCGCTATCGCTGTTAATTATCCTAGTAACGGGTCTACTCAAATTTACTCCTCTACCCCGAACTGGTAGCCAATTGTCAAGGAAACGAGAGGCTCGAGCAGAGATACCGCGCCCTTTCCCTGCGACTGTCTTAGTTCTCCTCTTCTTCGGCGGAGCGCTTTGGGTACTCTGATTGTTGGGGCCCTCGGGTGGTGGAGAAGCTGGCAGCGTTTTGAGCAGTACCACATTCAAAGGAGCGTCATTTCCCCCAGACAACTGACCCTCAGTGTTCTTTGCCAAAGAAAGGTGTTTGAACAACAAGTGAATCAAAGCAATAACGCGGGAAGAGGAAAACTCACCTATAACGCACTCTTCCAAACGCCTGTACAAAGTGAATTCTCAAATTCGGAAAGAGGTGCTTATCTCTAGCAAGGCGTTAGCATGAGCCAACTCATCTCTAGACAACACCACTGGGTTTACCCAGGCAGCGCTAGTAATCTCTCGATTGAAGCCCCCACGCCACAAACGAGAAGGCAGTTTGAGAGCGAAGAAACCTCTCTTTCAGTCAGTCACAGTCTCCTCAAAGCCCTGGAACTTCTGCCAGAATGATTGCACAAACGCGTCATTCCACCTTGGGGTGATATGAACTAAATAGTTGCGGCAATTCAAGCTAAAGAATTTGCAGATTAAATTGACGGATGGAACAAAGATTCTCTTCATCTCGCAAGCGCGAAGAAAGGCGTAAGGGCCACACCAAGAAGAAGGGGTTATCTGAACGGGATTAAGATTATATCGGCGCAGCAATTTCTCTACAGAGGTATGAATTGGGAGGCGAAAGCCATAAAGGAACATCTTAAAGTAAACCATTCTATACTTTCTCCACAATGGCTCGTGAAGCCACTGACCGTCCTCATGAATGAAAGGGGAATAGTTAGGGGGAAAGAAGACACCGTGACTCTCTAATTCGGCCTTCAAAACCGTCGGACATGAGAAAATACTCGGTGTTCTTTCGATTTTTGGATCTAAAGGTCTCTGAAGACCCTTGGTAGCTCTAGTATGGCGCATGGCAAACCAGTAAAATAAAAATCAGAACAAAAAAGGAGCAAAATACCTTGAAGAAGAAGGCGATGAGCGGACTGCCGGCACCGATGAACAGTTGAAGAAATTTCCTTCGAGTAAAAGAAGGAGCAGAGAAGGAGGATGATAGAGAAAATTTCAAAGCGCGAGAAAAAGTGTGAAAAGAGAGCAGTTATTCCCTTTTAAAGGTCAAACCCAATGTCTGAGCGACCTGTGAGAACGAGAGACGCGCAAAATAGAAAGTGACACGTGGAAAGGCACCAGAAAATATTTATAGCTAAGCATTTATATCTTCGAAAGAAGGCAGTTGACAACCGGAAGTTAAAGAAGCGGTTGCAATAAACGGTAACCAACCGCACAACGTTAACTACCGAACGCTTGCGGAGTTAATGCGAGAACATAACAAAAGAAGAAGGAAATCGAAGGGCGCTATTTTATTCATAAAGAGTCGTACGGCATCTACAATGTGCATGGTGTGTAAAGACTAATCTTCGTCAGGCCAGTAAGAAGGCCAATAGAAGTTATCTCCATCCGAAGTCGGAAACTCCTCGTCAGTGAAAGGGAAAGGCTCGTCAGCCCTTTTCTCTTGACCCAGCTTTGACGAACTTGACTCGTCCTTGGCAGCAGAAGCCGTTACCTCAACACCGATATCACTGGCAGCACTTCTTTCCCTGAAACGGTCGATGTGTGGAAACAGTTCATCAGCCCTCCGTATAGTGGGCACATGGAAGTTAGAAGAAAGATCAACTACCCTCGAAGTTCTCCTCTTCTTTGATCTCTTACAACCTTTACGGTGAGGTAACCGCCTATTTAGGCACGACGGTGAAGGAGGATCGTCGGAATTGGGCGAAGTCGGAGGAGTCGGTGGAGACTCACGCTCAATGACATCCATGAAATGTGAATCAGCCATGGAATCTTGAGCAATCTCAATGGAGAAATGTGAAGAAGAAGATGAATAGAAAAAAGAAGAAAAAACCCCATTAAATAGTCGAAGCGAAGGGGCCTTCCCCTCTTCTCGCACAACCTTTGAGAGAAATCGATGCGCTTAGAGAAGAACGATCTTAATTACAGAATCGGATCCTGGGATCACACCTGTCAGAATCTCTCACTGATCAAGAGAAGCTAAAAAACTGCCCAATCAGTTGATACTAAGGAGGCAGCGCGAAATTAATGCAGAACGGTTCGCGAGAGTAACCGTCACCACCTGGCAAACAAGAAAAAAAAGTGCTACAGAAGTCCAACCAATAGCGGACTCATTTTCAGTTGGGCTGATGCGGCACTCAACTGAGCATCAGCCCAACTGAAACGTCAACTGGCACGTTGTGAAAAGAAAGAAGAAAAACGCAAGATAGCAAAAAGACATTTTATTTATGGCCTAACGGCCCAAGCATACATCCATACAGAGAAAAAAAAAAGAGAAGAAGATAAGGTGGCAACAACCGACGGTCAAGCCTGGGACCCAGCATCATCATCCTCTGGCAGAGTGGGGACCTCCCTCAATGCATCTGCCACGGAGGTCAACTCGGAGGAGGAGATCCTTATGCCCTTCAGATAGCAGTTTAGTAGATCCTTCCTCTGCTGCAGCTTGGTGATCACCACCTCGATGCGGGAGATAGTGGCAGCCAACTTTGACACATTCTCCAAAGGACTGAAATCCTCTAGAGAAACCGCACCAAGCCTGGACCGAAGAGGAGTCAGCATCCCTTGAAGCTCTAAGACGTCCTCGGAAGTCTTGATCAACACATTCTCCAGAAAGCCGATGTCGCCGTCATTGAGGTTTTTCAGAGTGTGGGTTTTAGAAATCAAGAAGTTCTTGGTGAGACTGTCCATGATGAAAATGCTAAGAATGAGTGCTAAGAAGACGTGAAATTTGCGCGATGGAAGTTCAAATTTATAAGCCTCGAGAAAAGGCAGTGAAAAGACGTGTTCCTCGATGACTGAGTCACCCATTATCTTGAGGACCGACAAGCACGACATGGAGGCAAGCTGAAGTGATAGCCCTTGGTAAACACTCGGGCTCATTTTCAGTTGGGCTTGTAATAACAATAGAGGCTATTCCAGGGGTATTTTAGCCCCTACCTCAGCGTTAAGGCCGGAACACTGAGGCCCCTACCGAGCGTCTGCCGCCAAGGTTGCCGACCCTTATCCAGCGAGGAACCCTGGGGTGGTCGACATCAGCGAGGGGGGATCTCACGCGTCATCTACCCACACGCACGGCGTTATCCCATCCCAGGTCAGCCATGATGTCACTCTAGGCGTTATCTTTCCTAGATAACACCTACCCCCTAGAGGTAACGCCCTCCTCGGCATCTATAAATACCCCATCCTTCAAGTTGAGAGGTAAGCCTACGATCGCTACTGGAACCTCTGCCATTTTTGGAACAACTTTACTAACTTAAGCATCGGAGTGTCTACGCCGGAGCCCCCCCTCCGGCGCTTTGCAGGTGTACCCGACGACGACTACAATAACTCTGAACGACCATAATCCTCACCCCCGAGTGTCCAGAAGTCCGAATCTTATCAACAGGTTTCAACTTTCCGATACTTCTTTATATCTTTTCGTATATGATAATTAAATCCACTATGTATATTAGTATTTTGTTTGGAGAAGTGATGCAAATTTTGTATTATGCCATTTCATATAAGTTGGTGTCTTGGCATTAGAAGAATTATTTTTGTGGTTGTGATCAATTTTTAATTCTTTTAAGGTTATTAAGAATATAATGCGCAAAGCTTGATTTTCTAAAATTAATAAGATTGATTCTATAATAAAAAAATTTATACTTCTAATGTTTCCTAGAACTTTTTATGAATAAAAGCATTTATATAGAGAATGTAAAAATAAGAGATACTATTTCGGAGTAAAACAAAAAACTATTGAAAAAAGTTAAAATAAATGTTAGCTCAATTTTATCATTTGATAGCATAAAACTATTTTAAAACAAACCTTATAAAATGCAGAAGATGGGACCCAGAAAAAAAAATTAATCAACTAAACTTAAGTACTTAAAATAAATAAATTAACTAAGAAATGTCATTAATTATGTTTTGCCACATAAGCTCACATATAAATGTCAAACTTCAAAGGCAATGTAAATGTGATTATTAGACATGAATGACTAGAATTTAAAGATTTATAACATTAAAATATAGAATATATTAAATTAGAATGTAAAAAGTCAATTAAAAATCTATAGAACAAAGAAAATTAGCCATTGAAAACATAAAAAATGAGAACATATGATAAAATAATAAAAATAATTAAAAATATGGGGGGAAATATAAATTACTACTAAAGTCATGATACAAGAACAATTTTAATTTGTTTTACGGAAAAAAATAAAATTTCATGTATATTTAGTCATACTTAAAGGGTTAGGTAAAAATAAAAATACTTATATAATTGAACAATATTGTTTAAAGAGTTAGAATAATTTTTACAAGTAAAAAATATACAGTAATGGTAAATTCAAGTTAAAATAAAAAGTTGGATAAATGGTAATTAATATATAAAGAGTTAAATATTTAATTATTTTAATTGTGGTTATGGAATGTATTTTAATATAACTTAGCTATGTGTATAAATAATAATAGATAAAAAGAGTAAGAAAGAGTGGGGAATTAAAGAATTAGGAAAAAAAGTTATAAGAGATGAGATATTTTATACAATTCATGTAATTGATCTAATTAATAATTAGTTTTATAAATAATAAAAAAAATGCATATTTCACACAAGCATCCATATTGTCTTTTTAATAATTGTTAAAATGAAATAAATGTTATAATTATTAATTGAACATGAATATATTTAGGAATATAAATTACTAGAATTTAAATATTTTAATAAATATAAAAAAGGGTGGTGAAACTCTCATTGAGGTTTGAGAGAAAACCACCTATGATCTTTAAATCTCTCATGTGATGACATATGACATTACTTGCATACATTAAAAATTGACATGAAACATATAATTAATAATTTTATTATTTTTCATCAAATTTATTGATTAGATAAATTAAAACTTTTAGGTTGTACTATTAAATTGTATTAATTTAATTAATTATAAATTATGATATAATTAATTATGAAATTTGAAAGGATTGAGTTTCAATCATAAGAAAAGCCACACAATTTTATATGTAAATGTTCACAATTGCTTCATTTGTTCATAAGTATTCATTGGGTAGAGTTTATAGATGCTAATGGAAGTTAAGGTTAGTTTCATTTTTTATTTGATTTAATTATATTTAGCTCTAAATAATTATTTATAATGTAATATATTATTTATTATACCTATAAAAATGAATGTATTTTTTGCTTTGATAATTTTACCACTAATCTAATGCATTCACGTAACGAGTTCATGGACTCAGCGAGACCTAAAACAACAAAACAAAAATCCTTAGCTGTGTGAGTGAGTATAGGTATATGAAATCTGCGAGAATGCAAGAAGGTTCAGTTTCCTGTCATTTTCAATGAAATGGTGGTGTTGTTGTTATTAATTCCATTTTGTTCTCCTTATAAGGGAATAATCCATGATGTGTCATTGGAAAGGAATATTAGCATTCAACCAAATTTGTCATCTCTTCCTCCTCTCCTTCTCATCTTATCCTCCTCCTTACTCTCCACTCATCCCATCAAACAACAAAAATCATCCATCTAACATATTCCTCCCATGCCATTTTCTCCATTTGTAGCAAAAAAACTTTTTCAGGGCGTTTTTGGTCAAGAAATGTGACATTACATATATATTTATTTATGTGACACTTAGCAAAAAAAAGAAAAGTGCCCTTTTCAATTTCCTCCTTTTACCAAAATGAAGAAATCATCTTTGCCAGAATCTGCTGCTTCCGCCGGAAAAACATCCCAATTCTCGGCAGAATGGTGGTTCGATGATGCGTGCATACTCGACATGGATTACTTCGTGAAGACCCTGACAGGAATTAAGGCCAAGGGGGTCAGACCGGACCTTGTTGGTTCAATCATAGCGCATTACGCTTCGAAATGGCTCCCAGAACTATCCAGTGATCACAAGGAATTGACCAATTTTGAAGAGTCCCCGGCGAGTGTGACAGCTTTGTGGATGAAGAAAAGGTTTTGTGTCGAAACCATCATCGGCGTTCTGCCTCCGGAGAAGGACTCAATCCCTTGCAACTTCCTCCTCCGGCTACTCCGAATCGCGAACATGGTGGGCGTGGAGCCTAATTATAGAATTGAGCTTGAGAAGAGGATCTCTTGGCAGCTTGATCAGGCCTCATTGAAAGAATTGATGATACCATCTTTTAGTCACACGTGTGGGACTTTACTTGATGTTGAGCTGATTATTAGGTTGGTGAAGAGGTTTATTAGCTTGGACGAGGTTGCTAAAACTGGTTCTGCTTTGATTAAGGTTGCTAAACTTGTTGATGGGTACTTAGCAGAAGCTGCTGTGGATTCTAACTTGAGCTTGTCTGAATTTGTTGCTCTTGGTGGTGCTCTGCCTACCCATGCTCGTGCCACAGATGATGGCTTGTACCGTGCCGTTGACACCTATCTCAAAGTAAGTTATTGTTCTTGACTATGTGTTTCTGGTTTTTCTTGAGTTTATTTTATTATACTAGCATAATTCAGACTCAATTCTTGCAAGAAATCCAGGCTGATAGATACCAATTTAGAAACAACTTCGTAAGTGACAGAATCTAGATACATTCTACCGATTTCATAACGTATAATTCATTCTTACAACAACGATTCTCTAACCAATGAACATGTCTCATTCTTGTAAACCAACTTTTGATGATCTATTCTCATTTGACGTCCAAAAACATTGATCATAATTGGGTACGTCAGGAATAGCTGACCACTATAAGTGGATTGACCTTTTCATTTATAATTTAATCTTCTTGATGTATTTTTCTATAATGATTAACATTAACATCAGTCACATGCTTCACTAACTTTCATATGATTAGTTTTAGAAAGGGAAAGGACAGAAAAAAAGGAAAACAAAAGATGCATATAGAAAAGAAAAGATCATATCGGGACCAAAAATCGGTGGTCGATGCAGCAGTGAGTGGTTGCTGTCATCAGAACAAGATTCTTCATGGGAACAGTTTGTTGGGTAGGTGGGGTTCCTTGCAAGGACAAAGCAATTTGAGATAAATGTGTCCTTTATCTAAATAGTAACATAAGGCCTAGATTTTGCCACATGTTGGCTCATCTTGTTGTGTGGCCCTGTTGCATTTCAAAAGTGTCCTTCTTCTTCAGGATTTGTCTTAAGCAAGAGGTTATAATTGGTTCGATAATTACTTGTTGAGTGCAGTTTAGCCGTAAATGGGCTGATCCACTGCGCACAAGATAAGTTTTGACCGTTCGTGCGCTGAGGATACCTTGAAAAGAAAGAAAAAAAACGTGTTTACTTATTACCTGACTTGCAACTCTTTAACAATTGCAAATTACTTGGCATTGATAATAGGTTGTCTTTTAAATTCCTAGGCACATCCTGTAGTGTCAAAGCAGGAAAGGAAAGGTATGTTCAGGTTAATTGACAGCCGAAAACTCTCTCCTGAGGCATCGATCCACGCAGCGCAAAACGAAAGGTTGCCCGTTCGAGCTGTAATCCAAGTCCTATTCTCTGAACACGCCAAGTTGAACCGGCAAATGGATTGGAGTGGCTCGTTCAATGGCACCGTTAGCCCCAGCGTTGGGTTCCATGGCACGGGTCGGTGCCTATCGAAGCGGGACATGAATATGAATGCACAACAAGCAGAGATGAAAAGGTTGAGAGATGATGTGATGAGGCTACAAAACCAATGCTATGCAATGCAGGTTCAGATGGAGAGGATGGTGGAGAAGAAAAAAGGGTTTTTTAAGTGGAAGAAGCTTGGAATTATGTCATCAATTAAAAGCAATGTGAGTAGTGTTGTTGACAAGATGGAAGAGGGTGGTCATTGTGTTAGCGGTGGAGGAGATGTTGGACAGGTTGCATTTGGGGTGCAAACTCCTGTCAACATGAAGACTAGGTTGGTGAGAGGAAGGACTCCTCCAAAGTGGAGAAAATCAATGTCTTAAATTATCGGCAGAGATTCGAGTTCGAATCTCACATCTATTTACTTATCGAAAAAAGATACAATGTGTTAGCAGACTGCTAATGTTACTTCATTTATTTTACATGAAAGTGACTGGTACCTGAGATTTTAATAAAACAAAACAAAACAAATTAAAATGCATCAATTATGGAAATTAAAGGTAAACGTAAATAGGAATCCAAATTTACCACAATTATCATACATTACTCAATCTTTGAACATTGTGAAAGCAACATAACAACAATGTCAATTTCGAGTTCATGACTAACAGTAGTAGTACATAGGAAACATTAGAGTCAAACTCCAAACTAAAAACATAGGAAACACAACTTATTTTGATATTTTTTTATAATGATACTCCAGCCAACGAACTTTCAGTCTGGGTTCTTTGAGATGAAAATACACTTTGAACAAATAACTCATCGGATCCAAATTTGGCAAAGAATTCAGATCATCCATAACCTCTGTTATACTATATCCTGGAAAATCCCTCAGTTGAGAGTTGCTCATAGTAGCGACAAGATCGACTAATGCTTGTATCTGCTCTAATAACATAGCTTGATCTTCACTTTCACTTCCGCTTCCACTTCCACTTCCACTTCCACTTTCACTTTCCGACATTTGTCTTTCTCTTCTTTCCCTTCTTCATATTGTCCGCATTCTCAAACTTCTTATCATTGGTTGACTTTTTCTCCTTTGAGCCACCTCTTCCTTCCTTAATGGCATGTTTCTCATTAGGTGCAATGTTGTCACTAGTCAATGATGCTATGGAAAATTCCCTTGTACCCACTGTGTCCCCATACATGATTTTCAGTTACCACAAAGCTCAAGCTCAACTCCAGCTTGTCTGAAAAAATTGAAATTTTCTACGTTAATCAAAGAAAGTGAAGTTCAGAACCAATCATAATTACAGTTATCACAAATTAGACCAATTCTCAAGTTGAAGACCTGATAGGCTGATACTAATCAACTCCTTCCAAAATGGATTTCCACTCTTTTCTCAATGCATCCCATTCATAATCTAATCCCGTTTGTTCATGAAACTCGCCAATGACGAATTTCCATCCTTCTTTGCTAAAGAATCCCCGGAATAACACTCAAACTCTTCATTCATCATCAAGAACCAATGGTCTCACCCCCGCATCAAACTCATGTGAGCTATCCTATGAATAAACTATTTCCTAGAAACCAATGACTAAATAGGCAACAGAACAGACTGAATCTTAAATCCAATACACAATCAATTTTGCGCAGCAAACAATCTTATCCCAAGAATTAATAACCCCTAACTATCAAACCAATCAAAAGCAATCAAGAAAATAACGCAAAGATTTTTAACGTGGAAAACCTCAACAGGTAAAAAACTACGGGACCAAACCAGTAACAATCCACTATATGATGATCAATGTGTACAATCGAGTAAAACCTTTGTCTCTAGGAATTATTTGGCATACACCACTATCACCAATAGTACCAATCAAACAATCTAATCAATCAATCCGAGAAAAACAAGAGATATGAGAATAGAGAACCAAAACTAGATTTTCAGTGCTTCAATCGGGACAGGATTTCTACCACACAGACAACTTCTCACCGATCCAACAATTTAGATTGAAGAACCAGAAGTTGCGCACCTGCTGTCCAAATTTCACCCAGATCCAACGGTGAACGAAATCGCTGCGGCGATTCTCCCGCAACTGCACAGAGTTTGGCGAAAATCTATTTTCTCTCTTCTCTCTCACAGGATGCTCAACAGCAACCCTCTCACAATCTCTCAGGATGTTCAACAACAACCCTTTTTACAATCTCTTAGGATGCTCAACAGCAACTGATAAGAATTTATCTTCTGCCGAAGGATATATGGAGAAGTTGGTCCTCTCAGATCAGTGTCCACGGCGGTCCGCAGTACCTGCAATACGCCGGAGGGGGTCTCCGGCGGAAACACTCCGATGGTTAAGTCAGTATGTGTAGTGAATTTGGTAGAGCTTGGGCCAGTAATTCGTGCTTACCTTCCTCCTTTGTGGGGGAGGTATTTATAGATGAAAATGGAGCGTTTCTGAGTGATCTGGATCATAAGGGGCTAACGCTCCCGTTGGAGGGGGTTAGAATTCCCCGTTGGTGGAGTGAGCTATCGGGGTAGGCGTTACCTAGATGAGGCAATGCCTACACCCCAAACGAGAAGCTTGTCTTGGACTGGGATAGGGTAGCGCCGTCTGTTATAACAGTGTTGAGTGTAAGACTCCCCCGCTGATGTCGACCATCCCAGCGTTAGTCATATAGAGGGAGGCGATAGCCTCGATACTGTCTTTGCGGTAGGAACAGTAGTTGTACCCTCTTCTCAGGGTGTAAGACGAAAATGCCCTTGCCGATAGGCGGATTGTTATCATAAGCCCAACTGAAAATGAGCCCGAGTGTTTACCAAGGGCTAACGCCCTCTTCCCACGAGGTGCTCTTCCGTATATCGGAGCGTTTCCTCATCAGAAGGTAGTTCGGACGGTTTTTGTCAGGGCCTATAAATTGAAGTTTCTTCTGCATAAGTTTCTTCGCATTTTCTCGTCCCTTTCTTTTTCATATTTCGCCATGGATGAGCTGACCCGAAATTTCCTGATCTCCAAAACTTTGACCTTGAAAAACCTTACTGAAGGGGACATCGGCTTCCTGGAGAGGATGATCACCAAGACCTCACAGGATGTCCTGGAACTGCAGGGGGTACTGACCCCTATTTTGTCTAAACAGCTGGGGGTATCTCTGGAGGACTTTAGTCCTCTGGAGAGTTTGGTGAAGCTGGCCACCACTACTGCTCACCTTGATGTGGTTGCCTCGATGTTGCAGCAGAGGAAGGACTTACTGGTCTGCTGCCTGAAGGGCATGAGGGCCTGCTCTGCTGAGCTGACCTCCGTCGCTGACGCTTTGAGGGATATTCCCGTCGTGCCAGGGGAAGACGATGCTGGGTCCAATGCCTGACCGCTGCCTTTGTTTCCTCTTGTTGCTTCTCTTTTATGCTTCCATGTACATATCTGAACACTAAGGCCGCTCAGGCCATAAATAAATGGTTGTTTTTACCTTTTCCCGGTCTTCTTCTTTTTTTTTCTCGTTTATTTTCTTGCTGCTTTGGCTGAATATGCTAGTGGCAAGCCCAACTGAAAATGAGTTTTCCTCGGGATGCACCATTTCAGTGGCTATGTTCCGGGAATTAGCAATGAATGTTTTGACTAGACTGTTTCCAGAGCCGCCTCTCCAGGGGTAAGTTGTTGGGTGGTTATTTGGTGCGTTTTGATTGGCGCATTTAGTGAGCAGGTATGCTGGTGCCGGATCAGATTCTGCTATTGCGGTTATTTTTCCCAGGCATTTTAATTGATTTCTCAGGATCCGCTCGAGGATCGGAGCGCTTCCTCGGCTATTTAAGGGAAATGCTTTCCCCTTTCCCTGTTCATCTTCATCCTTTCCTTCTCTTTGCTTTTTGCAGGTTGGAATGGCAGGTTTTTACAGGCGTGATTCCTCGCCAACTCCTCCGACTTCGCCGGATTCGGATGATTCTCCTCTGACACCACCGTGGAGACCTACCAAGTGTCTTGCCAGACGCCAGGGTCACAAGAAACCAGTGAAAGTGAAGAAGCAGACCTTTGAGTCCTTCTTTGCCGGCTTTGTGCCCCACTACCTGATGCTACCGAAAGGTGATGAGACGTCACCGTCTCCCCCTCCTCCTCCTTCCGAGAAAGAGGCTCTTACTCATGGCACTGATTTGAGGCCAACAGCTTCTACCATTGGGGAGAGTTCTCGTGCCTGTTATGACAAGATGGTAGCCCACGCGACAAAGCTTGTGCCTAAACCTGCTGAGTATTCCTTTTCCTACAACACTGGATTACCATCGTCCCCGGAGGACTATGATTACTGCTATGACGCGGACTGGGCTGATGAGGATTAACGCCTTTGTGTTGTATACGCCTGTTGGCATTTTATGAATGAGATGATGTTTTCTGCCTTTTTCTTTTGTCGTTATTTTCCGTTAGCCTGCTGGTCTTGTTGACAGCCAACGCAAGCGCTGGGCCCTGCCGAGGCAATCGTTTCGTAGTTACTTTGACTGGGTCAACTCTGTCGCCCTTTTGGGGAATCACGACGAATAACTTCTCTTTTTCAACTTTCTTTAATGCGTTTCCACGTGGCCAACTTCTTTTTACACGCGTCTCCGCGCGATTGGTGGCTCAATTAATGCGGTGGCATTTTAATCCTTTAAGAAGGGCCATTTTCTTTTTTCAAAACTTTTGCCCTTGCTTCGAATTTTTCCTCTTATCTTCCTTCGTCTTCTTCCCCGAATATCTTTTCTGCCGCCTGTCATCGCCCGCCGATTCCTCTGTAAATCTTCCCTTTCAAGGTACCAATTCAATCCTTCTCAGATTTCCTTTTTGCTGGTTTATTATGGCTAGAAATAGACCTCGCCAGGTTATCTGGAAACCCATGGATCCAGAGGTCGCGCAATCACCTAGTATTTTTACATGCGATGTGGTTCTGAAAGCCGAACCGGAGGAACATGGTATTACCTTTCCTCCTGGGTATGAGCCTTTTGCCCCTGGAAGTGATATGCGGCTCCATAATCTGGCGTGGGGTTACAGTAGGCTTCTTTACTTTAAGATATTCCTTTACGGTTTCCGCTTTCCTGTTCATGAATCGATACTAACGCTGCTGCGGGAGTATAACCTTAATCCTGCCCAGATAACTCCCTCTTCCTGGTGTGCGGTTTATGCTTCTCTTCGCGCTTGCGAGTTGAAGAACATTTCTACCCCATCTCTCAATTTATTTCGGAAATTCTTTAGTATGAATTGCCATAATTGTTTAATCAAAATTACTCCTCGATGGGATGACGCGTTCGTGCAGTCGTTCTGGCAGCATTTTCACGGCTTTAAGAAGGGTGTAGTTGATTGGAAAAGCAGTTTCTTTATTCTGGAGCTATCGTCCCGTTTGTGGCGTCTTAATTTCAACCAGGAACTGATAGGCCCCATTTGGTCGAATCCCTCGATATTGACCAGGGCTAAGTTAGGGCAAGCTAACGCCCTATTAGACGAAGATACTCACTACCGCATCCGCGGCTTTGCTTTGTTCAAGCCTCTGGAGGAGTGTGCTATGGGTGAGTCTGCCTCTTTTTGCACTCTCTTTGCTTTTGTCTTTGCGCGTTTCTTTTGTTATAAGATGCTAATGGTTAACTCCTAGGTGACGCTGGCGCTCCTTTAAATGTAACGCCACTTCAAACTTTACCAGCCTCCTCCCCTGCCGAGGGCTCCAATCAGGGTAGCGTTCGACCCCCGAGGAGGAGAGTCAAGACGGTTGCCCGGGGAGGGCGGAGGCCCGTCAGCTACTGCCCGAGCTTGTGGAAGATTGGCTACCAGATCGTCGCAAGAGGACGAACTCCAGCCCAACCGCAACGAGGGTGATTGCTAGTGACGATGAGGATGTGGATGTCAAATCGGACCTTTGTCACGCTTCTTCCTTGCGCCGGAAAAAACCTCGATTGGCCACGAACGAGCAGGCCACCGGGACATCTTCTATAGATGCAGCAACTGCTCCTATCCCTGCCGTTTCGCCCGAGACGAGTGCCTCCCAACCGGTGAAAGTTACAGAGGCGCCGGTTGCCACTTGCTCTACCGAGGCGGAGGTCCCACCGACGGCATGTCCTCTTCCTACAGTTGACGCTCCCGATTCTCTGATTTCTCATTGCATTCCTGACGTAGTGGCCACGTCTTCTGTTGCGGATTCAGCTACTGGGCTACCGCCTAAACCCATTCCACAACTGTTCTTTTCTCCCATCACGAATGTTTTTTCCCAGAGTTCTTCTCCGGCTCCCTCAATCAATCTTTCTTATGGCGGCCCTAACGAGACCCCGTCCTATCGTATGAATTTGAAGGGATTCTGCTTTGATGGTCTTCATGCTGTCGGGGTTCCCCAACCTTTTTCCAGAGACGAGTTTACTGCACCTTTGATAGGGGAGATGCTGGGCTCCCATAAGGAGAAGGAGAAATTTCTTCAGCTTCCTCCGACGGCCCGTCTCCGTCATGTGATGAATGATTCTCTGGATTTCTTCCATCACCTGAACTATCTGTTCGAGATTCATGATCGCGAGTCACGCAATTTCTCCAACGCGCTGCGTGTTAAGAAAGTGCAGCTTGAAAAAGTGGTAGACCAGACAAGGTTGCTAACACGTCTCTGCGATGAGTCGCAGAAAGA
Organism: Viola odorata; assembly: GCA_963691705.1. NCBI lineage: Eukaryota > Viridiplantae > Streptophyta > Magnoliopsida > Malpighiales > Violaceae > Viola > Viola odorata. Next base: position 41,701,728 of record OY829540.1, on the reverse strand, counting down.
ATTGAATAGAGAGAGGTCTGTCGGGAAAGCAAAGATGGAAGTTTTGGAGGCAGAGTTTGCGCTGGAGAAGAAGAAAAATCTCCTTCTTCGCGAAGAGATATCAGCTCGAGACGAGGAGTCCGCTAGGACATCATTAAAGGAGGAATGGTGGAAGAAGAAGGTCTTGGAAGTCTTCGTTTCTGGATTCACAACCCGTTTCAAGGGTAATTCTTCTGACCCTGCCCAGGTTGCTGATTATATTTCTACCGTGATGGATGAGGTTAGCAAAGGCGAGATTGGTTCTTCTGCCCCAGAAGGGGAAAGGGGCTAACGTCAACAATTGGGGCACCGCTTTGCTTTTCGAGAAGTGCCACAACGGGTTTCTGGACCCTCCCTTGTTATTCTTGTTGTTGTCTGCCTCCTTTTATTTTTTCCTAAAAACCATTTGACATTATTCCTTCTGTAATAATGCTGACGCTACGTAGCGTTTATCGCATTTGCGTAAATCATTGTGATGCTACCGTTATTTCTTCACTATCTTCCTTGTGTCGTTGCGCCGTTTGGCGAGGCCAGCGCTGCTTTTTAGGTCATTAAATGCCGCAGTCCCTCCAGTTAATGCGCTTTGAAAAGTAATGATGGAAAAAGACACGAGTCTTTCCACAAAGAGCCGCTTGAAGCAAGCGTCTTCTAGGGAGACGCGAACGCTGAAGTGTTTCATTATTGCTTTTAAACTTGTACCTTCTTGCGCGTGCCCTATTTCCCGATGCGCTGCTTTGCCATGTGTCCATTGTTGATTGGCCACGCCCTTTCAGGGTTATATATGATGTTTTCTCCTCCTCCTTTTTCTTTTTTAATCTCCTCTCTCGCACGCTGCTGCCTTTTGGACAAATAACTCGCGCCGCTCTCTCTTTCTGGTCTGAGACTCCTGGTGTTCTCTTTGCGAAGGTACACACCCTTTCTTTCCTCATCACTTCTCTTTTATTGGGCATGGCTAAAACTAAGAAGTCTTCCGAGGAAGGGGATCCTCAAGGGTCCGCCGGGGAAGAAAAAATTAATATTACCCCCACTTCTATCTATACTCTGCCCTTAGTTAATCGCAAGCTTGCTGAGTGCAATGCGCAATTTCCCAAAGAATATCCCGTGTGCGCTGCTTCTGAATCACTTCGCCTGAACAGCATTCTACCCGGTAACAGTAGAATATTGTATGCTAAGTTGTTTGATCATGGGTTTTGTCTTCCTCTTGACCCGCTTGTCAAGTTGCTGTTGGCTGATTCTGATTTAGCTCCAGCTCAGTTGAGCCCTAACGCGATTTGCGTTGTTAGTGTCTTTGCCGCACTGTGCCGTTTCAAGGGGATCGAGTCTCCCACTTTGGCCTTGCTTCATGACATTTTCCAGTTGTATTCTCGTAAGGGGGTGATATCAATATCCCCTCGTTATGAAGATGGCTCATTGAAGCCCTTTACCTGGAAGCTTATGGGCATCGAGTCTTCTGTTCCTCATTGGAAAGAAGAATTTTTCATTATTGATTTGCCCGAGCCGTTATGAAGGGCCAGGCTTCAATGAGAAAATTAAAGATGGAGCTTGGGGCCATCGGAAACCCCTTTCTGATCCAGAAGATGGCTGGTTGAAGACGCTACTTCAACTAGATTTCAGCGTTGATGCCCGAAAAGTTGCTAACGGTCTGGATATGGAACAGTGCAAGAAGGGTGAGCGTTTGACCTTTTTCTTTTGTATTGCCAAGAGGTACTAACGCTAACGTTTCTGTAACTGTGTAGTGCCTCCGCCTGGTTGGGAGCTTGAGTATTTCCGGAGGAAAAGGAAACAGGAACAAAGGAAGAAAGCTGCAGCCGAAGCCAGGGTTGCTGCTGCCGCTGCCGCTGTGGAAGGAGAAAACACTGCTACCGCTACGGGCACTACCCAATCACCGCCTCCTCGCACCCTTGTTGCAAGGAAGAAAAGGGTGAGGAAAACACGTGCCACGCAACCCGTTTCCTCCCAAACTGTTGTTTCTTCAGGGGCGACAGCTGATCCCATTCCTATCGGAGTACCTCTAGTTTCTTCAGTCACCCAGGTATGCATTCATTTCTTTCTACGGTTTTCTTCTATTCCGCATAATTTTCTTATCATACTCTGCGTTTTCTAGGAAGCTGCCACTGTTTCTGCTCAGTCAACCTCTCAAGGTGACATGTCTGTCGCTGAGATCCTTCGAGAGCGTCAGAAGAGGGCTCGCTATGAGCTTCAGCACAACCCCTCTTCTTCTGCTGCTAATCCTTCTCTGGATATCCCTGAGGGCGAGGGTATTCCTGCTGACCAATCGCAGGGTATTGATTTCGGTGGTGGTCCTCACATTTTAGGTGGTTCCTTAATCTTCTCCACCACGACAGGCTATAACCCGAGTGCCCTTAATCTTGAAGCACTTGGGGGAGACGGGTCCTATGTGCCTAACGCGGGAGGTTCCAGCAGTCGACCTCCTTCTCCTACCGCTCTGCTCTTTGTCCCGATGTCTCCTTCCCCTATCGCGAGAGGTGGCCCTGCTCCCACCTTGATAGTCGGTGTCTCTCATTATAGTCCTCCCCTCATGCCTACTCATCATCTTAGTTTGCGCTCCTTTAGGGACAACATTTTGCAGTTTCCTGCCGAGGCTGATCACGATACCATCCTCGCGTCTACCTCTTATCTGGCGGCCGAAATTATGTCTCTTCCAAGGGAGAGGGATGCCTTCGTGGCTAGGAGCGAGCAGGAGCGTATAAACTTTCTTCGCTCCCAAGCATTATCTATATTCTGCCATCTCCATTACATGGATGAGGAGAATGCTAGGGTCGCAGCAAACGGACAGGGAGAGATAAACAGGTTGCTGAACGAGCGGCAGAGTTTTGCGGATGCCCTTAACGTTGCCAACCAAGAAACAGAGACTGTCCGACAGGAGGTGACGACTGTTAAGCAAGAGCTGGAGGTTGTCAAGCTCGCTCTGGAGGAGGAGAAACGAAAGAGTGCCAATATCACCGAACGCCTTTCGCGGGAGGAGAATGAGTTGCGTCAGGAGAGGCAGAGGAATGCCGAGCTATCTGCCGATCTTACTCTAAACGCTGAGAAGAACCAGTGGTACTTGAAGGAAGGCGGAGGGCTCATGTCGGAGGCTTTGATGCATCATTATGGGGTAGAAAAACTCCGTATTGATGATCTCTCCGCGTATTTTGATAGGAGAATCCCCACTATTACTGATGACGGCTTCTATCAATGGAAATCGAAACAGCAAGGAGGAATCAATGCACCGCCCGCTCCTTAGGCTTTTGAGTTTAGATGTATTCTGATTTTTGCGGCTGATGAGCCCTTCCTTGTTTTGTAATATTGACAATATCACTCCTTGCCTTGGTTAGGCCACCCCTTTTGAACGGAATTTCCTTGTCTGCTTTGTTTCACAATACTGCTTGCGCGATTATTCACCCGTGGCGTTTGCTGCCACGTTTCAGTAGATATGCCTATTTTGCTCTCGCATGTCTTTTCGTACAGGTTCCTCAGTCGCTTTTTTGATGGCCTTATCATTGCCTGCTGATAGCATTTCCAAGAATGAATCGGCGTTGCTCACATTCATGCCGCTCTCTGTTGTTAGGGGAAGCTTTCTTGCCCCGTTAGGCCTGCTGTGACGGTGTTGTTGCAATATGGATGCCTTTCCAGCCTTACTTCACCGGGTATCGACCGCTTAGTTACTAGCTGGGGTATCCTTTCCTTCCTTTCGTCGAAGATTGGCTTGGGGAGTGCCTCGTCTTAGTGAGCTGTCTGATCAGGACCAGCCATCACAAGGATAGGATTTTCACTCCTAAGCGTTGAAACCTTGCGTCTCTGGAATGTGCCTCGTCTCAATGGGCCGTCTGTGTGAGCACGGTTACCACAAGGATAGGATTTTCACTTCCAGGACGGAGTTGGTCTCTCCTTGGGGTCGTGCCTCGCCTTAATGGGCCGTCTATGTGAGCACGGTTGCCACAAGGATAGGATTTTCACTCCCAAGGATACCGGGCGTGCCTCGTCTTAATGGGTCGTCTATGTGAGCACGATTGCCACAAGGATAGGATTTTCACTCCCGGGGGCGTTTGGGGTCGTGCCTCGTCTTAATTGGCCGTCTATGGGAGCACGGTTGCCACAAGGATAGGATTTTCACTCCCAACGATTAGCCATGCCAGGGCGTGCCTCGTCATAGTGAGCTGTCTGATCAGGACCAGCCATCACAAGGATAGGATTTTCACTCCTGGCATTCTTCACTATCTGCATTTTATCAACTGCAAACGCACAGGAAAATATATCTTGTTAGAATAGCATTGATATTACCAGATAGGACGAGCTAGTTCCTGGCGTGGTATAGCTTCAGCCGAGCTATATTCCAAGAGTTCTGCAGGGGCATTCCATCGAGCGTTTCCAAGTGGTAAGCTCCTCTTCCCACGACACGGGTGACGCGATACGGTCCATCCCAGTTTGGGCTGAGTTTTCCCATGCGTTGCCCTGCCGCTCGTCTATCTCTGAGCACTAAATCTCCAGCTTTGAGCAATCGCTCTCTCACTTGCCGGTTGTGGTATTGTGCCATTTTTCTTTTGTAGTGCATAGTTTTCAGGAGAGTTTCCTCATGTGTTTCCGGTAGGGCGTCAAGGTTAGCACGTAACCTTTCCTCATTATTTTCTTCTTTGAAATGAGCCACCCGAAGGCTCATCGTTCCGATCTCAACCGGTGTGACAACTTCGGTTCCGAATGCTAACGCAAACGGGGTCTCTCCAGTGCCGGCCTTGATAGTCATGTGATAGGCCCATAGTACGTATGGCAGTTCGTCTGGCCATTTCTTTTTGGAACCTTCCAGGTTTCTTTTGATGCCACTAAGGATGCTGCGGTTGGTTACTTCTGCCTGGCCATTGGTTTGAGGGTGCGCCACGGAAGAGAACCTTTGTTCGATCTGAAATTCCGCACACTGATCCCTGAAGAATTGGCTTGTGAACTGCGTTCCATTGTCGCTAACCAGTATGCGTGGCACCCCGAATCGCATAATGACTTGGTGTTTGAAAAAATGCCAAATTTTTTCAGTGGTGATGGTGGCTAACGCCTCAGCTTCGGCCCATTTTGTGAAGTAGTCTACCGCCATGACCACGAATTTCAACTGAGATCTAGCCTTTGGAAACGGGCCTAAAATGTCAATGCCCCATTTGGCAAACGGGCATGGAGCGATTATTTCTGAAATTTGCACGGCCGGTTTTCGAGGAATCTTAGCATATTCCTGACATTTCTGACAGGTTTTCACGAAGTTATGGCAATCTCCTTGTATGGTGGGTCAGTAGAATCCCGACCGAAAGACTTGGGCTGCCAGTGTATCGCTGGCGATGTGCATGCCGCATATCCCTTCGTGAATTTCTCGCAACACATGCAAACCTTCTTGTTCCGTTATGCATTTAGCGGCTGGGTGGGAGAAGCACCTCCGTATTAACTCTCCATTGTAATATGTACATCGCGCCGCCCGTTTTAGGACTTTCCTTCTTTCCGTAATTTCTTCCGGTAGCCTATCATGTTTCAGATATTCTACCACTGGGATTCTCCAGTCACTTTCTATTTCCTCCACACAAAACGATGCATGCTCTTCCATGAAAGAGGGTGTGGATAACTCCCCGTAGTGCACTTCGTTGGGTATGGAGGTTTCCACGTTGGCTGCCATCTTGGCGAGGCTATCAGCCTCTTCATTATTTTCTCTTGGGATATGTTCAAAGGTGACCCGAGTGCCTTTTTTCTGCATCTCCGACAGCTCACGCTTTACTTTGGCCAAGTATTGAATCATGATGGGTTCTTGGGCTTGGGAGTTTCCTAGGACTTGATCCATTATCAATTTAGAGTCTCCTCGTATTTTTAGGCGCAAGCCGCATTCCTCCTCCGCAACGGTAGAGGCTTCGACGGAGAAGCTGTTTCCAATTCTGAGTCCTGCCAGCAGCGCTTCGTACTCAGCGGCATTATTGGATAACGGCTGCAGGATTCTGATGGCGTATCGCATTTCCATGCCGTCTGGTCCCACCAGGAAAACACCTGCGCCTGCTAGCTCTTGATTTTTTGCTCCATCCACATGAATAACCCATGAGTCCGCTAACGTTTCCGGGAACGGTAGGCATGAATTTTCTGATTATTCCTCTGACAGGTCTACCGACGCATCTTTGGTGAATGTGCATTCCGCTATGAAGTCTGCTAACGCTTGGGCTTTAATTGCCGGTCTGGCTTTGTACTCCAGCCCGTATTGTTCGAGCTCGATTGCCCAGATCAACATCCTCCCTGAAGACTCAGGCTTTCTAAAGATTTTTCTCAGCGGCTGATCAGTGAGCACAGTGACAGGGTGGGCTTGGAAGTATCGGTCCATCTTTCGCGTTGCCTGTATTAGGGCAAACGCTATCTTCTCGATGCGAGCGTATCGCAGCTCAGCATCTTTCAATATGTGACTCACAAAAAATACAGGGCGATGTACATGCCCTTCACTTCGCACAAGGACGGCGCTGACTACCTCGTCAGCTACTCCCAAGTATAGATATAGCTCATCGCCGGACTCAGGCCTCGTTAGCACTAGATCGGATGACAAGTAAGCTTTCAGCCCTGCAAACGCATTTTCACATTCCTCTGTCCACCCGAATGGGGCCTTGTTTCGAATGACCTTGAAAAAAGGCAAGCATCTCTCGCCTTGCTTAGATATGAACCGTCCTAATGCGATGATGCGGCCGGTGAGCTTCTGTATTTCTTTGACAGTCCGAGGGGATATCATGTCCTGAATGGCCTTTATCTTTGAAGGGTTGGGTTGGATACCCTTCCGGCTGACCACGTAGCCCAAGAATTTACCCTTTTGGAATGCGAACATACACTTTCGTGGATTCAGCTTCATTTTGTACTTTTTCATCACATTGAAAACTTCTTCCAAGTCAGCAAGGTGGTCTTTGAAGCTTCGACTTTTGATCAGGATATCGTCCACGTAAGCCTCTACATTTTTCCCAATTTGCTTTTCAAAAACCTTATTCGCCATGCGCTGGAACGTTGCCCCGGCGTTCTTCAGCCCAAACGGCATTGCGGTGTAGCAATATGTAGCCCTAGGGGTGATGAAGGCAGTTTTTTCTTCGTCTTCTATGGCCATAGGGATTTGGTGATACCCGGAGTTGGCATCTAGGGAGCTTAAATAAGCGTATCCAGTAGTTTGGTCGACCAGCTGGTCAATTCGAGGAAGGGGATAGCAATCTTTGGGACAAGCATTATTTAGATCGGTGAAATCGATGCACATGCGCCAATCTCCGTTAGGCTTTGGAACTAACACCGGGTTAGCTAGCCAGGTTGGGTATTGGACTTCTCGAATGAACCCCGCATCCATGAGTTTTAGTAACTCTTTCTCGATAGCTGTTACTTTCCCTGATGAAAAAGCACGTCGTTTCTGCTGAATAGGCTTGGCATCAGGGCTAACGTTTAGTCGATGTTCCGCAATTTCTCGCGAGATTCCGGGCATGTCCGCTGGTTTCCATGCGAATTCTCCCTTGCATTTTCTTAACAGCCAGGTTAGTTGCACGTTCTCTTCAGGGCTCAGTTTCTCACTGACCAAGAGATTCGCTTCACTGTCCCCACCGATAGGCATTGACATCATCTGATCTAGCGGCTGAGTGCGTTTTTCTTCTTTATCGTCGAAAGGATTGTCTGCCACGCAAACGTAGCGGTCACAACTCCTTTGAGTCATAAGCGAATAACACTCGGCTGCCAGTTTCTGGTCTCCTTTGATTGAGACCACGCCGTCCCACGAGGGGTATTTCATCTGCAGGTGTTTTTGGGATATCGCTGCCCCGAAACGATTGAGGAATGGTCGCTCCAGTATGGCGTTATATGGTAACGTTAGGTCCACGACCAGGAATAATAGCTCTTCAGATCGCTTGGAGGTGTCTTCTCGGAAGTACACTGGCAAGGATGTTATTCCGGCTACCGGAATCGGTACCCCATCAATCCCAACAATTGGCCTCATGCATGGCGCTAGCTCACCGTCAGGGCGTTTCATTAAGTTGTATGCTTCCAACGAAAATAGATTTACTGCGCTCCCTTTGTCAACAAGGGTTCTTCTCACCCCGTGACTTCCAATGACGGGTGTTACTACCAACGCGTCGTTATGCGGGAAAACAATGCCTTTTTCGTCTTCTTCTGAGAAGGACAATATCATTCTATCTAAGGCACTGATCGCCTCAATTTTTACCTGCGCGTTCTCTCGCTTGCGCTTTTCCCCAGGATTGGGCGTTTGTGGTATGGCCTCCTCGAAGTAGGGTGTTCCCCCGGCGATGATATTAATCATAGGCATCTGATCGCTATGAACAACGAGAGCTTCTCTATTTTGTCCAAGGGGAATTGCGTTAGCCCCCGTGGCGTGTGAAGGCGTTTGCCTCTGATCAGTTGTCATTCCAGTTGGGTTATTCCTGGCCCCTTCTCTTGCCTTGGTGGCAAATTCTCCAAGGTAGCCCTCTTCGACCAATCGCTCTATGGCCAATTTCAGTTCTCTGCATACATCTGTCGAATGTCCCTTGACCTTGTGGAACTTGCAATACGTGTTTTCCCTTCCCCCCATGATCACTCCTGGCTTCACAGGAGCTGGGTATCGAATGGGCAGATTTCGCTGTTGGACTATCGCTAGGATTTCCGCCCTTGGGAGTATAAGAGATGGAAGGTCAAGATCATATATCCGGCCCTTTGGCGGATCTGCTTGTTTCTGAGTGGGGGACCCTCCGGGTATTCCTTTCGAGAAATTGCCTCTCTACCGGTTAGAGGCCTTGGCAGTATGCTCCTTTCGTTGTCCATGATCATCAGTGGGTCGCGTGTCAGGGGGGCTGCTATGCAGGGCGTTAGGGGCCAAGTATGGGTCCGTTGGCATGTTTCGGATCCATTCCCTATTTTCCTCCTCTTCCATCCTCGCATAATTATGCGCTTTTAGCCTCAACGCATCCAGGGTTAACGGCGGGTCCACCGTTAACGTGTCTCTCAATTTTCCGTATCGACAATTGCGTTTCAGGGCCTCAACCGCAAAATCAATAGTGACCCTTGGCGTTAGGGACATTTCAAGATCAAATCGACCTAAAAAGTCGTTCAATGATTACTGCGGTTTTCGATGAATATCGAATAGTGCAGCTGCTGACTTCCTGATAGGAATAGCCGTGCTAAACCGACTTTTGAATTTTTCTTCCAGTTGAGAAAAATTATCAATAGACCCGGCCGGGAGTCCCTCAAACCAAAGACGTGCCACTCCTGACAGCGTCATTACGAAGATCTGACATAATGCAGAATCACTGCAGGTTTGGAATTGCACAAAGTCTTTCATCTTATTGAGGTGAGAAATGGGATCTTTCGTGCCATCATATGATTCTGCAGGGAGTTTCACATGCCGATGGACCCTATGGTGCCTGACACGGTAACTGAATGGATGGCCAGCGTTAATATCAGGGACCCCACGAGGCTGATGCGGGTGTGGAATTTCAACATCATATCTGGGATTCTGAGGGTCATATTCTTGATGCCGCCTGGGAGATCGGCTGCGGCTTCTTGGAGTTCGAGCTCGTCGACCTCTGCTGCTAGATCTCTCACTGTATCTAGGAGATTGTTCTCAGAATATCTCCCCTCGCCGATCATCCCAGTGTTCTCTGTACTCATCACGTCGGCGGGCTACCTCAGGGATAGGGATTTCTCCCCTGTATTGTCCAGAATGTTCAACAGGTCCACGCGTGAGCGGCGGGACACTTATGGGGGCCGATGAGAAAGGTAAGGAGGACGGGAGTCCCCTAGATTGTCGGGGCGATAATGGTCGTTCGTTGACAATGGACGGAGTGAAAACTACTTGGGAGGACACACCAGGTCTCGAGGCATGAGGAGTAAATCCAGCAGCCATCTCTGTCAACTGATCCAATTGAGCTTGGAGAGCTGCTATTGAGCTTGCGAAAGGGTTGTCTGCTTCGCCTATCGCGGATCTACTTGCTTGGGGGGTAGAATGACTGGTTCCCGCTATGTGGGAAAAAGGGGAACAAATTTGGAATGTAATTTCTTCCGTACTTTGCCCAGGAGGAGGATCTGATTCTCCCGCAGTGACATCTTGCACTGGGGTAGAGATATCAGAGGTAGCGAACACAAAAAGTCATCGGCGGGTGTTGTAGGGGATGTTGGAGGATTGGGACAGCGCGGGATCTGACTCCGAGGCCATAACCCTTCTAGCTTCGGGGAGGAAGGAGCTTGGTTATTAAGGATGCTCACTTAATAGAACCAATACTCTCAATGAAAACACCAATTTGATAAGAATTTATCTTCTGCCGAAGGATATATGGAGAAGTTGGTCCTCTCAGATCAGTGCCCATGGCGGTCCGCAGTACTTGCAATACGCCGGAGGGGGTCTCCGGCGGAAACACTCCGATGCTTAAGTCAGTATGTGTAGTGAATTTGGCAGAGCTTGGGCCAGTAATTCGTGCTTACCTTCCTCCTTTGTGGGGGAGGTATTTATAGATGAAAATGGAGCGTTTCTGAGTGATCTGGATCATAAGGGGCTAACGCTCTCGTTGGAGGGGGTTAGAATTCCCCGTTGGTGGAGTGAGCTATCGGGGTAGGCGTTACCTAGGTGAGGCAATGCCTACACCCCAAACGAGAAGCTTGTCTTGGACTGGGATGGGGTAGCGTCGTCTGTTATAACAGTGTTGAGTGTAAGACCCCCCCACTGATGTCGACCATCCCAGCGTTAGTCACATAGAGGGAGGCGATAGCCTCGATGCTGTCTTTGTGGTAGGAACAGTAGTTGTACCCTCTTCTCAGGGTGTAAGACGAAAATGCCCTTGCCGATAGGCGGATTGTTATCAGCAACCCTTTCACAATCTCTCTCAGTTGCTATTCGTTGCAACTGATTTTACAATCTTTCTCAACTCAATCTAACTCAATCTAGATTAAGGAGACCACGCTAGAAAAATCTCCCCCTCACATTTCTCTCTCTCTGTGCTTCTTCTCACAACTTGAGCCACCATATATATATATATATATATATTAGTGGGCAACCTAATTAATTAGGTTATACAATCCTACTCCAAGTCATACTCCAATCTTTTCTTTTTCTTTTTCTAATCAGACTTCTAATCAAACTAAAACAAACAACTCCAATTGGGCTAGGCCCACAACAATCTCCTTCGGCCAATATGAGCTGGACTCCAACAAAAAACCCTAAAGGAACTCCTCTAGGCAATAAATAGATTAGAATTTGGATGAGATAAATCTTAAATGGCATAAAATGTTCAACAAATTCTTGTGAAAAGATTATTACTATAATAGACCAACTTCCCAGATGAAGAAAAATTTACTGGATAAAGCAGAAGTAGCCGTAAAAGTATCATAAATAAAATAGAAACTAAATAAGCAACAACTCTTCTTGTACCGGAATGGGAGAAAGACATTTCAATTGGTTGCAATCAGAATATGGAAAAAAAGCATCGACATTTCAGCAGTGGGAAATTGGCAATGTTTTCTGAACAAAGGGTTTGAATGTTAGTCAAAGACTCCAAGATGTGATGCATAAGTGAAGAACACAGAAAAGAAAATCAAAACCCATTTCTTGGAACTATTTTCACACACTGGAAAACGAAAACATTACAGTGATGTTTCTAAAAGTTGAATCTTTGGGCAAAGACAGGTATTTAGTATTTACAGAAAGATGGAAGTATTGTTACCTCCTGAAACCAATCAAGCCAATCTGGAAGAATGAGAGACGAGCGGCCGGCGTGGTGAGCTTCAGTCCCAAGTTGAGAGAATTTTTAGAGTTCTTAAGACTAGACTGGTAATGTAAGACTATGACGACAAGTATCTCATTTCGGATTGGAAAAAAGAAGAAGCTGGTTTCCATATCTCAGAAGCAGAAAAAAGGGTTTGGTACTCAACTTTAAAACCTAATTTTCAAGAAGCGGGAAGCAAGAGAGCGGTTGACAAAAGTATCTCCATAGTTTGAAAATATTACACTTATGCCAATAAATAAATACTCTCTCCGTTTCGAATTAAACGATTTCTTCACTAAAGAAATCAATTTTCATCAAATTTATAAAACCCGGCCCGGTTAGGAGAAAAAATCGAGGGTTTGAAGTTCAACCGAGATAGAATCGGATTAAAATCAGTTAGTAAATATAATTTAATATTTGTGTAAAGTATAATATTTTTTAAAGAGAAATAAAAATATTATCTTATATTTATTTTATATGTTCTAATTTAGTATCACAAACATAGTATTGATAATGTGGTTAAAGTTTTGTTGGCCAACATGTTGAATATGAATTTTTTTAATTCATTTTCTTTGGTTAACCTAGTTTAACTTAGACCGGGTCGATCGATTATCGGAGCTAACCCAAAAGTGAGGGTTGTTAGGGATTTTCAACCCATCATGGTTACTGGTCACCGAATTTGACTACTTTATTTTTCACACATTTTAAGTTTACTACGTTTTTCCACACGTGCAACACATACTACCAAAAAAAAGGTTCATCGCCTAAATATCGTGTTTGAAACTCATAGAGATGATCTTCATCGCCTAAATATCGTGTCTGAAACTCATATTGTTTTTGGTACAGGCGATGATTTTACCAAATCATTGCAAAAACTTTGCATCTAGTCCAACGAAAACTCTAGTTAAAAAATCTTGTCCAAGAAGTATAAATTAACATACTATGACTACTTTCGTCACCCTAGACGCTTTTGGGCGAGGAATTTCATTTTGATAAAGAACTTTGCGACTAAAATTCATTCCTACAAAAGACTTTCATGGATGAAATTCACTCTCTTAAAAGACTTTAAAGTTTTATTAGAAGACTTTTAGGCACAATATTCATTCCTTTAGAGGACTTTTAAAGATGAAATTCGTTCCTATAATCAATTTATAGAGAGAAAAATTATTTCTATAGAGGACTTTCAGGGACGAGTAAGTTAGTAATTGCAATAAAAGACAATTAAGTTAACTCCATTTTAGCGTCACCGCAAGTAATTTTATGTTGGACAAACTCATGAGAAGTAGTATTCTTCCTTCGCTTGTTGTGTTGTTTTGAGTTTTGACAAGTTGGCTGCCTAGCTTGTAGTACTACACTATAACTTTTGACGCTTAGAGTTATTAGCACTCTCATTTGTCAAAATACTCTTATTGTGTTTTATTCAAGAAAAGAGACACACAATGAGTGTTAGCATTCTCATTTGTCTATTGACATTCCTTTATTTTACTTATAGACAAAAAAACATCTTTATGTATTTTATGTGAACCTTTAATAAATAAAAGGAACGTCTGCTCTAAAAAAAGTACAAAGGTGTAAACTTTATTTTTTATTTAAACGTTTTTCTAATACTTTTCCTTATTTGTTTTTAAAGCAAATCTTTCAATATTCTCTATATTTTAAATAAGAAATAAGAATCACTTTAAAACACAATAATGATATTTTTTCTATAAGTAAAATAAGAGGTCGTAAAATTTTATACTAAATAATTAATTTGTTAGTTAGTAAAGAAAAACTCTGTTAGTCCAATTTTATATATATAAAACTATTAATTTAATCAAGTTGGATTTTTTCAACTTCATAAGGGGAAAAGAAAAGAGGAACAAAAATTCACAAATTTAAGATTTGACATTTACATAAAAATTACTTTTAAGTGTGATATGTATACAGCGGTTTTTTTTTTATAATTTTCAACTGTAATTTTTTTTCCTATATAAAAGTACGTATCCCTTAGGGGGCAGTCGAGTTGGTTGAGGAAGATTACCCAAGGTCTTGATTTCGTGCCTTGACGCAGCTGCTTTAAAACCCTACAGTAACACTTACATTTCAGCCCAACTAAGCCCGAATAGGGATTTAGGGGTTGCCTCCCACAGTAAGATCCGGATTAGTCAGGCCTGAAAAAAGACTGGATACTGAGTTTATATATAAAAAAATGTATCACCTCTTCAAGTATTAATGTTCTCTATCATGTTAATGAATAAACTAAGGAATTTTCAAATAACTTGTTTGTTAAAAGAAAAAGGCAACTAAACTAATAATTGAATTGTCAATGCGTATTTAATCATCTTTACTCATCCATTTTGTTTAATTGAAAATATTAATGATTCATGACATATATGTGGATTTTTGTTATGTATGAACCCGTTACTCGAATGATCATATTAACTTGACATCTTTACTTATTTCGACTTAATTGAGACCATATACTCGCGAAATCAAAGATAATTTAACCCTCGAGTAAGAATCAAATTTCCCGATTTGCCTTATCAGCAATGCTCATCTTTATTATTTGTTTATATTTTGTGTGTAATTTGTTTGTTTCCTATATAAAAGTATGTACCACCTCTTTAAGTATCAATTGTTTCCATCATGGTAATAAATAAACTAACGACTCTTCAATTAAATTATTTTTGTTAAAAGAAAAATTAACAAAACTAACAATTGAATTTTCAGTGTGTATCTTTAGTCTTCCATTTTGTTTAATTGAAAACAAACACTAACAGTTTATCACATATATATATGGGTCTTTGTATGAACCCTACACTCGAACGATCATATTAACATGACCCATTCATTCATTTTTAGCTTAATTGGGACCATGTACTCACGAAATCAAGACAATTTAACCTTGTGGTAGGAACCAAGTTGCCCGATCTGCCAGATTTGCATGCGACGTCGAGTTTTTTTTTAAATTGAAAATACTAATAATTCATCACATATATATGAATTCTTATACAAACTCTACACTTGAATGATCATATTAACTTGACCCCTATATTCATTTTTGACTTAATTGTGACCATATACTTACGAAATCAAGACAATTTAACCTTGGGGTAGGAACCAAGTTACCCGGTATGTCACGTCAACTTGCCACGTCAGATTTTGCTGATGTGGCATGACTAGGGTTGTGCAAAAATTCCGAACCAAATCAGTTGAGAACCAATCCAAAAATTAGGGTACCTAAACCGAAAGAGAGGAAAAGAAACCAATCCGAAACTGAATCAATTTTTTTTTAGTATTGGGTACCCAATCCGAAAGCAATTGGATACCCGTATAACCCGAATTGAATAATTTCAAATATATATATCAATTTAAACCGATCTGAAAAACCCAATAAAAAACTTTAATTAAGAGCTAAACCCAAATTGACCCAATTTTATTATGATAGAGAGAGTGAATAAATATTTTTAATCAAGTTAATATTTTTGACTTACAATTTATACACGCACATATATTATCAATATTGATTCTTAACTTAAGTATTGTATTCTACTAATTTTTTGGGCTTTTATTAATTATAAACTAGTCATATTTTTTTTTAATGCATTTATTATTTATGCTTAGACTAGTAACATACATGAAAACTGTATAATAATTATTTATAAATATGTGATTAAAATAACTAAAGTTAAAATACATATATTTATTTAGTTTTTATTAGGGGTGTCAATTGGACCAGAGACCCGTGGAGCCGTCCCGGACCCGGGATTTTGGGTCGAGACCGAGTCCAATATTTGGACTCATTTTTTGTCAGAACCGAGTCTGGTCCCGACTCGAATATGGCTGCGTCAGACCCGGAAAACCCCTAAAATATTTTCTTTTCCTTCTTTTCTTTCCTTTCCCCTTTTTTCTTTCCTTTCCCCTTTTTTCTTTCCTTTCTTTTCCTTCTTTTCTTTCTTTTCCAGTTTCCACAATCTCACTCTATTTTTCTTTCTTTTCCTTCTTATTTTCTTTCTTTCCCTTTTTTTCTTCTTCTTCCTATTTCAGTGCTGGTTTGGATTAGATGGAAGGGGTGAGATGGTTATTTTCAAGTGGTGGGTTGTTTTGTGTTTGAGGCAGTGATGATTGTGGTAGCTGGATCAGTTATTTTTGTCAGCGGTTGGGTGTTTCGCGGCTAGGTTTGGTGCTTGGCGGAGGAGAGCGAGATGGTTGTTTTGTTGGTTGGGTCGGGGCAGTGGTTTAATGGATGATTTGGTTGTTGGTCGGCGACAGTGGTTTGATGGGTTTGGTTGAGGTCGATATTTGTGGTTGGCGGTTTTACAGTGGCGGTTCGACCAAAGGTTGGTGCGGCTGTGATGGGAGGAGGAGGAGAAGGTGCGGATTTTTTTGGATTGAGTTTTTTGCAGGGAGGTTGGTGCGGCTGTGATGGGTAGAGGAGGTGCGGTCGGGTCCATTTTTCCCGGGTCTGGACCCGGGACCTGGCTTCTTAGCCGGGCCGGGACCGGGACCAAATTTTGGTCTCATTTTTTACCATGAACGGGTCTGACCCAGACCCGATTGTCTTCGGGACTAGCTGGGTCGGGTCGTGTCCGGACCCGTAGACCCGAATTGACACCCCTAGTTTTAATTATACATATTAAATTTATTTATAATTGACTGATCAAGTTTCATCATTAATAACTAATGAATGTCTAAAATATATTGTGATTTATCACTATACTATTTAATTATTTACTAGTTTAAAACTCGCGAGTTACGTGATTGAATTACATACTTTCGATAAATAAATATACTAGAAAATTACACATTGTTTTTAAATTTTATTAGGGGTGTACACGGGCCGGTCTGGGCCGATTCTTGGGCCAAAACCGGACCCGACCGGGCCGGTTTCGGTTCTAACCTAGATTTTATTTTTAAAACAATTGTATTTAAAATAACAAATAAAAGGAAAAAAATGAGGACTTTTAATTGAGTTTAAAAGAAAAAAAAAGGAAAAATGCATAATACATTAATACAATTTAAATTAAAAGCATAAAACTCTAAACAATTAGTAATTTTTAATTTTATGACAATTGATAATAATTAATAGCTATATTATTAATAATTAATGGTCTTACTTTATACATATTAACTATATAAATGGCTATTACAATTTACAATAATATATTACTAGTATGTGCCATGTTAACTATATAAATGCTTATAAAAAATTTATTTATTAGTTCTTACTACGGAGAAAATATTTTCCCCTCTAATAATTCTCGTATAACGTCCATAATTAGATTTTGTATTTAAAATAACAAATAAAAAGGAAAAAAATGTGGACTTTTAATTGAGTTTAAAAGAAAAAAAAGAAAAAATGCATGAGGAATTTTAATATAGTTTAGAAGGAAAAAAGAAAGAGGAGGACTTAAGTTTAGAAGGAAAAAAGAAAGTGGGAGCCAAGAGGATTTGAACCTCGCCCCTTTAATATAATAGGTAAGGAGTTAAACATTAAACCAAATAGAAACTTTGATATGATATACATATATATATATATATATATATATATATATATATATATATATATATATATATATATATATATATTTCCGATTCTACCGGATCTCCGGGCAGGTTCCCGAATTTTGAAGGCTGGAGAACCAGACTGAACTGGAACTATCCGGTCCGGTCCGGACCGGGTCACAAAAAAAAAAAGAAGGACCGGACCAAACCCGGCGGTTCCGGTCCAGTTCCCAAGCCGGCCCGGTTCTTGTACACCCCTAAATTTTATACTAATTACAAAAACATTCATAAAAAATGAGCTCATAAAAAATGACCAACTAGAAAACCGAACTCAATTACGAGAATAACCTGATTGAGTAAACCGATCCGATTGTAAAAATTTAAAATTTCAAACCGAAACTCCTATTTGACATTAACCAATTTACTGAACCGAACTGATCCAATTCAATTGGGTACCCGGTCAAAAGGGTACCCGATCTAATTGGGTAAAAAAGTTAACGAGCTAAACCGAACCAGTCAAACTAGGTACCTGATACGAGCACGGGGCCACATGACTACTTCACAAGGAGCAAAGGGGCGGTTGCCTTACTCTTGATGACCTTTAGAGACGAAGAGGACAACTTGGAGGCTCGGGAGCGATGGACAACTTGTGTACACACCAACGAACGCACGCGAATGGGCCTCGGCGCAAACATTCCAAATATTGGACAGGCCTTAGCGTCATGACGCCAAGACACAGAATGGGTGCATTTTGGGGCAGTGGTTAGCGTCATGACGCCAATCCCTTAGCGTCATGACGCTAGTGACTGGTTCTAAAAGGCTTTTTGGACTATTTTGGACATCTAAGGAGCTTTCAAGGCCCTAATTTTTAAAGGGTATTGTGGGGTTTTCCCCTTGTAATAAGTTGTCGCACCCCTCATTTTGAATCTCCTAATGCGCGACGCGGGTTTGGGACGAGATGTGAGACGAAATCAGACTCATCTCACATAATGCAATGAAGTCGCCACCTTAATTTGTTTCTAGGTTTAGGGAACCTATCTGTCATGCATAAAAAATAAAAATGCTAAGGCAAAATGGGTCTGAACCCGAGAACAACGGTTCGGGGTCAATTTATGGACTCGGGAAGGTGCTAGGCACCCGAGTCACATCCTAGAAAAAAATTCAGAAAAAATGTAATAATTCTCAAAAAAATGTAATAATTCCAAAAAAAATTAATTAATCTAAAAATTCAGAAAAATGTAAAAATTCTAAAAAATGTAATAATTCTCTAAAAATGTAACAATTCCAAAAAATATTTAATTAATCTGGAATGTGTACATTTTTCTTGGAATTATTACATTTTTTAGAATTTTTATATTTTTTCTGAATTTTTAGATTAATTATTTTTTTTTGGAATTTTTACATTTGTTTTGGAATTTGTACATTGTTTAGAGAATTATTACATTTTTTAGAATTTTTACATTTTTTCTGAATTTTTAGATTAATTAATATTTTTTGTAATTTTTATAATTTTTTTGGAATTTTTACATTTGTTTTGGAATTTGTATATTTTTAAAAATTTTTACATTTTTTCTGAATTTTTAGATTAATTATTTGTTTTTGGAATTATTACACTTTTTCTGAATTTTTAGATTAAATATTTTTTTTTGGAATTATTACATTTTTTCTGAATTTTTAGATTAATTAATTTTTTTTTGGAATTTGTACATTGTTTTGGAATTATTACATTTTTTCTGAATTTTTAGATTAATTAAATATTTTTTGGAATTTTTATAATTGTTTTGGAATTTGTATATTTTTTAGAGTTTTTACATTTTTTCTGAATTTTTAGATTAATTAATTTTTTTGGAATTATTGCATTTTTTTGAAATTATTACATTTTTAGAGAATTATTATATTTTTTAGATTTTTTACATTTTTTCTGAATTTTTATATTAATTAATTTTTTTTATTATTTTTACAATTTGTTTTTGAATTTCTTTCATTTTTTTTGGAATTTTTATATTTGTTTTGGAATTTATACATTTATTTTTGAATTATTACATTTTTTTGAATTTATACATTTTTTTGGAATTATTACATTTTTTTGGAATTTGTACATTAATTAATATTTTTTGGAATTTTTTCAATTTTTTTTTGGAATTTTTACATTTTTTTTGGAATTTTTAGATTAATTTATTTTTTGGAATTTTTTAAAGTTAATTATATTATTTAAAATATAATTACCTGCTATAACAGGTTAAAAAAAAAATTTGCTGTAGCAGGTAACCTGTTAGATTTAACAGAAAAAGTTAACGGAGGGGTCATTTTGTTCGAAAACAATAGTTCAGGGGAGACGGACTTTAAAAAATGAAGTTCAGGGGAGGTTTGTGATTTTCGCCGATAGTTCAGGGGTGGTAAAAACTATTTCCCCTGTGAAAATTATTGTGAAGTGGATCCTAGAAAGAAATTATACATGATGCAAACCAAACACCTGATTCTAATGCCAGAAATTTAAGGAGCAACAAAGAAAGGGTAGGCAATTATAGGAATTTGTTTTAAAAACTTGCAATCAGCTCTGATGCAAATCCATAAGTCAGCCGATGCATAATTAAAGATCAAACAAATAATTAACAAACAAGAAAATGGAATATTCACGATATGTATCAAAATGCAAAGCAAAGTTGACAAGTTACAACAAATTCCCAATACACATGAAGCTAATTAATTGAGTACCATTGCATTGGGTGAGATGGTGGCGTACCTAACTATGAGCAGTGGAAGGCGCGCAGTTGACACGATCTTGGGCAGAACACGATGTAGAAATCGTCTTTAGTTGCCTCAATTGAAACAGAAAATCGATTCCAATCCACCGATCAACACCATAAGCGACGAAACGGAACTGCTGCTGAAGTGCGGCGGCTGCGAATCGTTGATTTGGGTAGGCTGAGGTTGGTAAATTGGTAGAGCTGAGATAGGGATTTCAGAGTTTGGGTTTGGTGAGAACGAGGACAGTGAGCTGAGAAAATGATTTGGGTCGAGGACGGATTAGGAACGGAGAAACTGGTTTGGGTTTAAATTGGTTACCCAATGGGTACCCATACCCAAACCCAATTAAACCCATTTATTTTAATTTAAATGGGTATATACCCATTTAAAAATTTAACTAACTCATTTAATACCCATACCCATTTAATTAATTGGGTATGGGTGTTTATTTGCCACCCCTACTAGTGACATAGAAAGGTTCCCTTACCATTATTGTAAGGAGGGTTTTCTCCACTTCCAAGTTCAATACAAGTTATCCTTTCCATATATCTCTATTAGGGGTGTCAACCAGACCCGAGACCCGAAGATCCGGTCCCGGATCCGGGTCTAGAAATTGGACCCGTTTTGGGTCGGGATCGGGTCTGACCCGGGACCCGACAAAAATTTAAACATGACGACCTAATTTTTTTTCCTTCTTCTTTCTTTCTTCGTTCCTTTCAACGACAACCGCACATTGCACAGTGCACACACCACCTCCACCACTGTCACTAACCTCCTCCTCCGCCTCCAGTAGTGCCTATCCCTCCTTCTCGTTGGTCACCGTCCCTCCTCCTCCTGGTCACCGTCCCTCCTCCTCGTTGGTCATCGTTGATTTCTACCTCGTCAGTCGTCTTCAAGGTTACTTCTTTACTACTGTTTATTTTTGCTTGGAATTGCTTGGCTGCTGGCTTGGAATTAAAATGCTTGGGTTGATTTTGAAAAAAGGAAAGAAAGGAAAAGAAGAAGAAGAAGGGAAGAAAAGGGAAAAAAGAAAAAAGAAAAAGAAGAATAAGCGTTACAAACAAGCGTATATATAATTATATATTTAACAAATTAATTAAAAAATAAAAAATAAGCTAGGTTCGGGTCTGGACCCGGGACCCGGACAGCTTTGCTGGGCAGGGACCAGGTCCCAGATTTAGGCCCGGTCCCGACCCGCTTGCTTCGGGTCTAGCCGGGTCCGGACCCGTAAATCCGAATTGACACCCCCAATCTTTATCCTTCATCCATTATAACCGCTGCATGTTACTCCATTTATCCATCTAAAAACAACTTCCATCCATACATCCCTTCACTCCTATCAACCTCTTGCCGAGGACTAGATCCTTCACCTATCTATTTCGGTCATCTTCTCTGGATCGGAACCAAGACCATATCAGTACCCGAACCGAAAGCACAAACGAGTAGGGTACCCGATCTGTGAACGCCCCTAAGCATGACATGTCAATTTTTTTATATTAAAAACTCAACCCATTTTGCTAAACTCCCCCCGACCCACGTGAAAATAACTCGACCCATCATTACAAAAAAAAAATTAACATATCAAGTTCCTCGATCTGCGAGGTCAGCATGCTCGACTTGTCAGGTTAGTTTGCCATGTGAAATTTTGCTGATGTGGCATAACATATCAATTTTTTTAATATTAAGAACTTGACCCTTTTTGATAAACCCTTCTCCGACCCACGCGAAAAGAACTCAACCCATCATTAAAAAAAAAAAAATTATCTTTGGAACAAGAATCAAGTTGCTAGATTTGCTAGATCAGCACGTCAACTTTTTATATTTTTTAATATTAAGAACTCGACCCATTTTGCTAAAATTGCCCAACTCAGTTTAAAATAATTTGACCCATCATTAAAAAAAAATTAAAAAATGCATACCAAGAATAAAAATTATGGATGTATTAGTTATATCTTTTATGTTTTTAATTTTCTTGTTTTGATTGAAAGAATAAAAGGTAGTGAATTGCAAACAACCAACAAAATAGAAAAAAAGAAAATGTAATTAAATTGAGATTTCCGAAAAAAGAGAATTAGAGTCAGAAACCTAGTGAATTGGAATTCCATGTTTACGTGAATATTAAAAAAGAAATTAAAAGATCAGGAAAAAAATTATAATTATTTTAATATTAAATTAAAATCTCTTTCATTAAGAGTAAAATAGAAAATTCAAAAGTTTAACAAAAATCATTCACACTTTTGTATGTAAATATATTCGATACTAATACTCTTCTTATTTTATTCGAATTTATCTATTTTATTACTCTTATTAATCATCTCTCCTTAATAATAAGAGGTAAAATAGTAAATTAGGATAAAAAATTATTTAAAAAATAGTGAAATTATCTTTTAATTTGAGACAAACAAAAATACTCAAAATGTTATTTAATTTGAGATATTGAGATAGAATAAGTAACTCAACAACAAGAAAAAGGTCTGGCTCGCCCGTGCTGCATGAGTGTTGTGCATTTTTTAGTGCGTTCTCCTAACAAAAAAAATTATCAAGTGCGCTCTCTAAACAACGAAAAAAAATGAAGTTTAATTGAAAGATTTCTTTAGAAAATCCCAAATTTTAGAAGATTGTTATAATATTTTGCTTATTATGAAAACTTAAATTCATTACTCCTTCCATTTCAAATTAAATCATGTTTTGAAGTTTTTGTTTGTTTCAAATTAAATGATATTTTATTACTTTTTAGGTGATATCTAATATTACTAACATACATTTTATTTTTAGGAGAGATTAGTAAAAATAATAAAGTAAGTAATTAGAATAAGACAAGAAGATACTAGTGTCAAAGATAAACTTAAAATATATAAAAAATGATTTTCTTAGTATGTGTAAAACACAAAAAAAATCATTTAATTTACGACGAGTGAGTAATATCTTTTTTAATGAAATCAACAATCACTTGTACCCTTTTAAAGTCCTATTAATCATTTAGGGCTTGTATGATATCATTTCCTACTCTTAGTTCTCTATTTTTTAAAGAAACTAAAAACTATTTACTTCATTAAATTTGAATACCTTACAATTCCTATATATATCTTTATCTTAATTTCTTTTTTTAAAAATTTAATTATATTATTAATTATCATTATAATACTAGGAATAGAATTATTAACTTTATATCATAAAATCTAAAAACGTGTATTAATAAGTTCAACCTTAAACTGTTCTGCAAATTTTTTTTCTAATTTTTCTCTTTAATGAAGTCATAACCAACCGTTTAAAGTTTATAAATCCCATATAGCAGAAACGGGAAGGAAAATGGTCACTTTACCTCGTTTATCTTAAACCCCATCTAAAACCCTGTCCTCTGAAAAACAAATGCTCTCCAATCTTTCACGCTCTCTCTAAAAAACCATGTCTTTCTCTGCTAAACTCCCACCAAGAACCAATCCCCACCAGCAGCTACATGATCAGAACCTCACATGCCACTACAATAAAACCTTCATTCTCCCTCTAAGACCCACAAGAATCTCAGTGAAACCCCGGAAATCTTCACTCAGTAGTAGTAGTACCACCCCTTCTTCGCTCACCACTACTGATAAAAACCTCCCAACAAATTCCCACTTGCTTCAGCTCTGTCTTTATGGGAATCTTGGGGAAGCTTTAAAACACTTCAACTCAATGCAAGAGCTGAATGTTCCATTCCAAGAAGAAAGTCTCATTGCTTTAATTCGCTTGTGTGAGAGCAAAAGAGGGTACGGCGAGGGAATTCATGTAAGTGATTCCGTTTTGAGGAGTTCTTTAATCGCTACCATTTTGAGTGTTAGGCTTGGGAATGCATTATTGAGTATGTTTGTTAGGTTTGGGAATGTGGAGAGTGCTTGGAATGTCTTTGGGAGAATGAAAGATAGGGATTTGTTTTCTTGGAATGTTTTGATTGGTGGGTATGCTAAAAATGGTTTCTTTGAGGAAGCTTTGTGCCTGTATCAGAGGATGTTCTGGGTTAGTGGTTTTGCTCCTGATGTGTATACTTTCCCTTGTGTTTTGAGGAGTTGTGGTGGAGCACAGGATTCGGCGAGAGGGAGAGAGATTCATTGCCATGTGCTTAGGTTCGGGTTTGAGATGGATGTTAATGTTATTAATGCTTTGATTACTATGCATGCAAAGTGTGGTGATGTCGGGTCAGCGTGTATGGTGTTTGATAAAATGCTTATGAGAGATAAGATTTCTTGGAATGCTATTATTTCAGGGTATTTTGAGAATGAAGAATGCTTCGAAGGGTTGGAATTATTCTTCAGGATGCGTGAGTTTTCAGTTGCGCCGGATTTGATGACTATGACAAGTGTGATTGCTGCTTGTGATCTTCTTGGTCATGATAGATTAGGGAGGGAAATTCAAGGGTATGTTATCAAGATGGGTTATGGTGATGAGGTCTCAGTATCTAATTCATTGATACAGTTGTACATGAGTTCTGGGTTTTGTGAGGAAGGAGAAAAGGTGTTTACAAGAATGGATTGTCGAGATGTTGTGTCATGGACAACAAGGATTTCGGGTTATGAGGGAAATTGTCTGCCTGCTAAAGCTTTGGGAACTTACAAAGCCATGGAGTTAGAAGGTATCATGCCTGATCAGATCACAATAGCTAGTGTTTTATCTTCCTGTGCTTGTTTAGGGAAATTAGATGTTGGAATAAAGCTTCATGAGTTTGCTAATAGAACTGGGATGATAACGGATGTTATTGTTGCAAACTCTCTAATTGACATGTATTCTAAGTGCAAATGCATCGACAAGGCTTTGGAAGTCTTCCATCGCATTCGTGACAAGAATGTGATATCTTGGACTTCAATCATTGGTGGGCTTCGGTTCAATAATCGATGTTTTGAGGCTCTGATATATTTTCGCCAAATGAAGCTTAACTTGGTACCAAATTCTGTCACACTTCTTGCTGTCCTATCTGTATCTGCTAGAATAGGGGCTTTGATGTGTGGAAAAGAGATTCATGCCCATGCATTAAAGAATGGGGTAGGCTTTGATGGATTTCTACCCAATGCAATTTTGGACATGTATGTTAGGTGTGGAAGGATGGGATCTGAACTGAATCAATTTGACTCGAGCAAAAAGGATGTTGGGGCCTGGAATATTTTGCTGACAGGGTATGCTCAGCGACGTCAAGGGACAATGGCTGTAAATTTATTCAAAAGAATGTTGGATTCTAACATAATCCCAGACGATATCACATTCATTTCTTTACTATGTGCATGTAGTGGGTCTGGAATGGTTGACGAAGGCTTGGAGTATTTTACCAGTATGAAACCGGATCATGGCATCACCCCAAATTTGAAACATTACGCATGTATAGTAGATTTACTTGGCCGCGCAGGGAAATTGGAGGATGCTCATGAGTTTATAAATAAAATGCCTATGAAGCCTGATCATGCCGTATGGGGAGCTTTGTTAAATGCATGCAGGATCCATCGGCATGTTCAGCTTGGGGAACTAGCAGCTGATCACATTTTCAAAGAGGATAAAGCAAGTGTTGGATATTACATTCTCTTGTGTAATCTTTATGCTGAAAGTGGTAAATGGGTTGAAGTTGCGAAGGTAAGAAGAATAATGAGAGAAGAAGGACTAATTGTTGATCCTGGTTGTAGTTGGGTGGAAGCAAAGGGAAAAGTTCATGCGTTCCTTAGTGGTGATAATTTCCACCCTCAAATAAAGGAAGTAAATGGAGTTTTGAAGGGGTTTTATGAGAAAATGAAGGAAGCTGGCTTCAAGTGTCAAGAATTCAGTTCTTCCATGGATGAAGTCAAAACTTCAAAAGCGGACATATTTTGTGGGCACAGTGAGAAACTGGCCATTGCTTTTGGCCTCATTAATACCGCTCCCGGGATGCCCATATGGGTAACAAAGAATCTTTACATGTGCCAAAGTTGTCATGGTACCATCAAATTCATCTCCAAGACGGTTCGCAGAGAGATTTCTGTCAGGGATACAGAGCACTTCCATCATTTCAAGGATGGTGCATGTTCATGTGGTGATGAAGGCTATTGGGAATAATAGACTACTAAGGAATCTTGAAGCAGTTGAATATGGTGTTTCATCTTCGAGCATTTGTTCGATAGAGTTCTTCGAGGGAGATGATCAACTCACACCATCTTAGGATGGGACTTGCTCTTCTGGTGATGAACATTGCTAGAGAGCGCGAGAAAAAAATTGGCTGCCATATGAAATTGCACTTATGCTGGATAGTTAACCTCGTTGTTGATATATGTATTGTTAATTCCATATATTGGCAAATAAACTGGGATACGAGGAGTGGAGGAAGATGGTAATTTCCACTTTCTTGTTATGTTGCGGAGCAGAGTGATGGAATCTTTAGTCAACTCCGTCCTTCTCAAGGCAGTGTTATTTCAAATCTTGTTGTACCTAAGAAGGTATGTTCTTGTTCTTGTGTTCTTTCTTTGACGTGTGGAAGTGTATGTAAAGTTGCTTACTTCAAGATTGTATATGAATATTCAATACATAAACTGCCTTGTACTTATTTTAATAGATCTGGTTTAATTCAAAAACTAATAAATAAAATTGATTGCATAAACATATTTTGGAGTGAATGAAGGAAAGTGAATTTGCAAATTTGGCATATACTTGCAACACAACAAGCTGTTATTTTATTATCACATTTATCACACAAGCTCTTACACACGTTGGAAAAAAACACAATATACATATATTTCACACAATTATTATTCACTGCACTCTCTCAAGAATTTAGAATCAGAAATGTGAAAAAAAGAAAACTGTGACACCAAAGAATATTAATGAATTTAATTGACCCAACGTTTCATATTTTCACTGCTTTCTTGATAGTCTTGATGGATGACTTTGTGATGCTTTCCACTCCCTTTCTCATACCACCTAAGATCAAAGATGGAGAAGACGGTATGCGGCGCAAGGTCCTAGCACTTTCAGACCTAGCGAGCACTCGTTCTTTCCCTTCAAATCTCTTGCTACTTCCAATCCCTTCACCACGCAATTCACCTACATTCGCTTCTATCTCAACTATTTCTTCTTGTATCCTTTTGCCTTTATCATTCTTGTCATGAACAATTCGTTGCTGCTTCTGAAGATGATCCTGAGCCACCCCTTTCCTCACTGTTAAACGCCGAATCTTTTGAACTCCTGGCCTCCTCCTGTGGAAACTTTTGATTCATCCTCTTAAGTGTATCATAGCTCTTTGAGTTTTCAGGTTCCATCTGGTCCTGTGAGCTTTCTAACAGGATTTGGAGCCACCTCTCTACATTTCCTTTCCCACGTTGCTTCCTGCCCTCCTCATCTTCCTCTCTTTCTTGTTCTTGGACAACTGGGTGTTGGAATCTGCGTCTCATCTCGTCAATTTCCAGTCCCTGAAGCTTATCTTCAATGGGGATTTCGTTCTCTATTGCAACAATAGACTTGTTATTTTCATCAGTCACCTCTCTCGTGATACTTGTTGCTGCAGTTCTTTTAAGCTGCTTGCCACCTTCATTTGCAGGTAAACCAGCTTCAGCTGCTTTCTGTTCCTCCTCTAGAAACACTCTCAGCTCCTTGTGTAAAGGTGTTCTTGACAGGATTCCTGGTAAATATAGAACAGTTTTGTTGTTTTTTGTATCTTCATCAAGTAAGGTATCATCAATTCTTGATCTCTTCCTGCCTTGATCCCATTCAGGCCTTATCTGCGTCTCAAGCTCATCTCTTAATTTGAATTTCTTGTGGAGTTCTTTCTCTGATACATCACAAATCGCTTTCTGTGCTTCAAGTCTCGCCATGAGTGCATTACTTGCAGCCTGGTTCAGTCTCACTTGTTCCTTATAAACAACACTCCTGAAAAGAAAAATGGTGTAGACATTTATGCCCTGAACCAATCAAGAAAGAAAACATCAAAATCAATTCATATATGATATATCTTACTGGTGCATAGCATCTCGAATCATTTTCTCTAGCATAGTTCTATATGAAGATTGTGCCTCTGCTAGCCGCCTGCACTTTTCTGCTCTCCTCCGGCGCTTTATCAGTTGCATTTCCAGGTCTTGAATAGTTACCTTCTCCTCATCATTCTTTCTTCTTAGTTCATCAACTTCCTCAGCCAACACCTGGATTTCACCTTTCATCTTCTGAGCTTCTTCTCTTTGCTTCAGAGAATATCTTGCCATCACAATTGCTTGATATGGGTTCGTAACAAAGTCTGGGTTCTCATTTTCTTTCAAGACACTCGGCTTCATTTTTCGGGAGGCTAAAGTAACAAAACCAACAAACATTAGGTATTTTCTTATTAGACCTTCAAAAGAGATTCATATATAAATACTTAAAGAACAAAGAGATTCTGTATACTGACCAATTGCAGGAGACTGAGACCTTATCTGCCTATTATAATCCAGTGATCTCAAAGGAAATGAAGACTCGAATGATTCCCTTTGAGACACGACAATGGCGGCAGGAGCTAGGCCTAGTTTCTCTTTTGATTCCATGAAAGGTTGCGGGAATGAATGTGACTCCACTGTCTGAGAAGCATTCATTTCTTCATTTTCACCATCCAGGAACAGAAACGAAAACGCCCTACGCCTGGCCATTATGTTTCACACCAAACATGTTATATAACTCTTCTTACAGCTATCAACTTCAGAACAAAAATATTGATGTTAGACCCACCTGAAGTCTGAGTTGGAAGAAGCAAAAATGGACAGGAACTGGTTCACAGAAATTCCAAGCTGAAGATCCCACCACGGAACAAGAAATTCTAGCTTGTTATGCTTCCTCTTGCACACTTGCCATTGTAGTATCCTCAGATTACTAGGAACTGTCAATCCTCCTCCTAGAATTTGAATAAGTAAACCACAGATTTGAGACATGTTATATATAATTATATATATACACATCTACAATACAGAAATTAAGAAAGACCAAGTATTGAGTGGTTCATTACTGTGGCAAGGAAACCAATGATCAATGTCCCAAGCTAGAGGAGAGGCTTTATCAGCATGAAAATATAGAACATTTCCATACGGATCGACTCTAATTACTTCAGGATCAAATCCAGCATTCCTAAAGAGCACAAGAAAACAATAAAGAATCAAGAATGGCATATCATTAAATTGGTAAGAAACATGTTTATGTTGCCAAGGGTCAGTGCAGAATAGTACCCAAGGTGACTGAGCTGCTTCCACAAGAGGCTCACAAAAATCTTTGGCTTGGTAGTTGGTTTCGCTCTTGGATCAATAACTGGAAACATTTTCTCTAATTGTCTTGCTCTCGTAATCTTGAAAAACAAGCAATAATCAACACCGATATCGAAACAGATTACAGTGAGGAAAATTGTCAAATTTTATAAGCAGCACACAACTTCTATATAGTGAGACATAAATCTTGCTGAAGAATTAACAATTAGAATTCTTTAAGAATCCCATTCTCACCTCTAAAGTTGAGTGAATTTTGGGAAAGAAAAACAATTACTGGAAACATTTGCAAATGTTTGCAGTTATTATCGAAACAGATGATCAGAAAAATAGATGCAATTTTTATAAGCAGAATCTAACAATTTGAGTTTCTTTCTGCAGATTCTCACATCTAAACGTTGAATGGAACTCAAAGAACCAAGGAAGGACAATCAGATCATCAGTTAAAGACTTTGTAATACACACAAAGATACAAATTTCATTCGCTAGACAGCTAATTGTTTCTTTTGCTACGAATAAAACACCAAAAAAACCAGACCATCCAAAATTTTCAAACTTTATTGTCTATATCATCGATTTTTCAGCAAACCAAACATAATTCGAAGATGGGTCAGCTCTATTTTCCGCTTACCTCATGTTGCTGCGTTGCATATGGAGTGAAAGTCAAAGGAGGCCCATTTCCATATCCACCAACATCATAAGCTCTCTCTGTGCACAACTTTGCATAGGCTTTCGGGTACCCGAGTCCTTCGTCGACCACCATATCTTCCTCTTCTAACGAAGCGAGAAAATCCAAATCCATTGTTGAAAGAGGAGGAAAAGAGATGTTTGATAGCTGAAAACTAGCGTGACAGTGAAGAGAGGGATTTTTTTGCTGAAGAAGAGCAAGAAGAGCGCAACGGTCGAATTGTGTTTTTGTTTAATAGCCTAGTCGCGGAGTTTTGAATTTTTGAAGCACCACGTCAGCATTAATGGGCTGTGGGCTTAACGGCTACATGGGCAACGATGGTCCACCTCACCACCAAATCCTGAAATAATTAATCTTTGCTCATGGGAGTAATGTTATCCAACGACCCGTAGGTCTCATTGCAATAGAAAAAATAAGAAAAAAAATATGTTATATCATTTCGATTTCTATCTTAGTTTATATAAATCATATTGATTATATCGGTCAAATAATGACAGATATAGACGATACGTTATATCTTAATACTAAAAAATATACCATAAGTGCCTTAAATACTTGTTAATTTATATGTAATCGTATATATAATATATAAAAAATAGAATTTTGATATACTAACCGAAACCATTATTTTAATCGAAATTGGTATATTCCATACGAATGACAAAATTGAAACGCTCACTAGTATGAGATTCACAACCTTATTTATAAGAGCTAATGATTTTCAATTTGTTTAATGAACAAAATGTCCTTGAAAATTTAAATCAGGTGGAGTAATAATGATGAAGGATTTTAAAGGAAAATAATTATTTTTTCTATCAGATTAAAAAAAGTTTTGATCGAAGAACTAAAATTAGTTGTGGTCAAGTGATAAAGAATTTGTTCGAGTTCGAGAAATGAAAAAAATTGTATTGAGAAAGTCAATCACTTACAATTTGACTGTACTCGAAGAAAATTACTGGAAAGTCAAAAAAATACCAAAAAAAAAGATTAAAAAAAAGTTGACGAGGGGAAAAAATTATATAATTTGAAACGATAATAGATTTATTTCTTAAAAGCGTAAGCTGAATATTGACTCGTTGCGTGTTGAATTGTTGTAGATTTGTTTTTTAGATTAGAATAAAAGTATGAGATATTCACCGATATTTTTTTTCAAGGGTTATTTTATAGTGCCTAAGTATATTTTTAAGCACCGGTGTCCGACTAATATACATCGTTGAATTCAATTTTGATGATGAGATTCGTAAGAGATGATTAAAAAGGTAATAAGTTAAATAAATCACAATTTTGATTAGAAAATTTTAGGGAAAAAATCAACTTATTTATAAAAGATAATTAAATCAATCAAACATTTTTATAAAAGGAAATAAGAGAAATTTTCGAATTTATTTTGGAAAGAAAATAATAATACCTATATACAATAATACATATTTAAACGATGAATTAAAGCTGCGATCTTATCTCTTTAACCTCGTAATATGAAAGACCCACCATGAGTTGTTTTGAGATCCCAATCTCCATCTATGAGGACATAGAAAAGGCGACAAGAAGATTCTGGTGGGGGAAACTCGGAGAAGCGTAGGATGCACTAGTGTCTTGGGATAAGCTTTGTAGATCTAAGGAAGTGGGAGGAATGGGGTTTCAGAAAGTCAGGGAATTTAATCTTGCGCTTCTAGCCAAACAAGGGTGGCGGCTGCATAAAAACCCAAACTCCCTGCTCTCCCAAATCTGGAAAGCGAGGTACTTCCCCCACTCAGATTTCCTAGAGGCTGGGATGGGCTCTCGCCCTAGTTATGTATGGTGTAGCACTCTAGCAGGAAGAACTGTGCTACATAAAGGATGCTTTTGAAGGGTAGGGAACGACGAACGAATACGGATTTGGAAAGTGTCGTGGCTTCCGATAATTGCGCATGAGATAATCACAGCGCCGGTTACGGGCCTCGACGAGGAGGCAACAGTGGCTGAGCTTATTGATAGGGAGCGAAGGTGCTGGAAGACTGACCTAGTGGAGCAACTATTTCTACCACATGAAATATCAGCGATATTAAGCCTACCGCTTAGTCAGAATGAGGCGAATGATACTCTTGTGTGGAGAGGAACCACAAATGGGAAGTATTCAGCCCGAAGTGGATACCACTGCCTTATGACAGTAACGTCGCAAGAGTGCCCGGATACCAGCAGAGGTTGGTGGAAATTCTTGTGGGGGCTTTCTATCCCTCCAAAGTTTAAAAACCTCATATGGAGACTGGGTAATGGTTCCCTCCCAACCAGAGTAAACCTAGTAAGGAGAGGTGTATCGGTGGACCCTGTGTGTCCCTATTGCAATGAAAAGGTGGAATCGACCCCACATTTGTTGGTGTCTTACCCGTTTGTAAGAGGAGTGTGGGGAAAGTTTGTTTTCTGGGAGAGAGTTCCGGGGTTGCAAGGTGACAATTGGGTAGATTGGCTAGCAGGGCTAAAGACATCATTGGATGTGTCGGATATAAAGAAGCTCATCTCCATCCTCTGGTCCCTATGGACATCGAGGAATAACAGGATTTTCCGTCAGTGCACTGAATCAATCCAAGAGGTTGTTATTAGAGGCGGAAAATTATTATCTGATTTCAAGGAGGCATGGTGTCTACAACATAGGCCCGCTGCCCTGAATCCCCAACCTGTCGATCCGAAATGGCAGCCTCCGAATACGAGGGTGGTAAAGTTGAACACGGACGCAGCGATAGGGGCAACGAGAATTGGATTGGGCTTTATAGCTCGGGATGCTAGGGGTGAGACGGTGTTCTTAGGAGTAATTTACCTTCCGCATAGATCTGAGGTGAAAACAGCGGAGGCCTTGGCACTCAAAGACGCTATAACCTAGGCTCGGCAATGGGGTGTGACAGGATTATTGTTGAGTCTGACTGCTTGCAGAACATCCTAGCTCTGACCAATGGTAATTTCCTTTTAAGCTATGCAGAATTAGTGCTGGAGGAGGTGGCACACTTGGCTTCTACTTTCCAAAGTTGCTCATTTGTGCACGTAAGACGGTCCACGAATATCCCAGCGCATGAATTAGGCCAATTAATTTTGATTTTCAGTTTAGGAAATGTATGAATAGGGAAATGCCCCGAGGCGATCGCGCTTTTTGTACTTGCAGATTTGAATTAATCAAATTATATTTTCCCTTAAAAAAAAGAAAAAGAAATAAAAAGCATTGTTTTAAATATTTTTAAAATTTTTCTTAACAAAACTTCCGATACTGACTGCCTTTTCTATTTATATTATAACACGTGTCATTATATTCCACCTAGTATTAATATTTTTTTACATAATATGCGGACCCACGTCACAACCTCACCCCCTTCTTCTCCAAATTCCAACTTCCCATCCCTGACTTAACAATTTTTTGCATCAACCGCTCTCTTTTCGAGTTATTGTTGAAATTTGGAATGGATGATGGTTGCAGTCAAAGCCAAACAAACTCTCTTCTTCTACTCCAGTAAAAGCCTCTTCCTATAGGCTATACTAGAAATCAACCAGAGAAGAAGCGAAATGGTGCAACTCGTACACCCAACCAATCAAATATGAATTTGAAGAGCAAGAAATCGAGATTGCCAAGCTGGTGTTACATATTAATTTTTCTGAGTAACATCAATTTTAATGTTTCAATAATAGGGATACCCAGATGACTAAATGAAAAAAAATTAGGTAAGAAATTATTTCATAGATTCGATTTGTATTTAAAAATAGAAATTAAATTAAATTAAAATTTTCTATATATATTTTTTAACCTTTACACATGATATATATTTATTAGTCGGTGCTCAAATACCTAGGTAGAAAATCCCTTTTTTTAAAGCTAAAGTGAGATTGTGATATATTTGAACCATGTATTCAAATTATCCAATTAATTTGAACATTCTATTTATTTTTGTCTTAATTGAAACCTATATTCGCAGAATAATAATAATTTAATCCTTGATCACTAACGAAATTGCCGGCTTACCCAGTCAGCATACCAAGCCAAATTTTGATGACGTGGCACACGTGTGTCATGCCATGTAAACAGCAACCCACCAAAAGATAACCCGACCCGATTCAAATATTCTCTCCCCACCCATACCGGATAGTTTTATACCAAAAAAATCAAACTTTAATTGAAATTATATATTAAATTAAAAATTACCACTTTAACACTAATACTCTGTATGGAAACTAAAGTGCACACAAAAAAAAGGGGAGAAGTTTAACTAGGGAAATGAAAGGAAAGGAGAGGAAAGAAATTTGTAGAGAAATTCCCTTGTATGGCTGTATCTTTTATATACAAGAGAAAATGAAGAAAATTTTAATATTTGTGTATGGCAACATAGATGAAAAGGAAAAAAAAAGTAATTATTTTTACTACTTTATCCTTATTCTCAATTCAAATTTGGCATTGCGAGTGTTTTTGGAATTCCCTTCCCTGAAATTGAGTGAGTGGCTGGTATTTATAGAGGGTGAAGTAGGGGTCCGGCGATCGCTGGTGAAGTAGAGATGAGGTAGGGGAGAGGTTAGGAGATCGGTGCATTAATTCAATTTCTGCACACGAGG
The DNA here is from genome assembly GCA_963691705.1 of Viola odorata. NCBI lineage: Eukaryota > Viridiplantae > Streptophyta > Magnoliopsida > Malpighiales > Violaceae > Viola > Viola odorata. Next base: position 41,667,313 of record OY829540.1, on the reverse strand, counting down.
TAACGGGTAGGAGCGGAGACGATCTTGAATGTCAGAGATATTTGAAAAATGGAGGGGCGTATCCGATTTTGTTTGAAAATGGGAGAGGTGAGCCGTCTGTGTCTGATTTCGTTTGAAAAATGAGGAGGAAGAGAGGTGGTTCGGCGATTATGGGTATTTATTATTATTTAGTTCGAGCTAACAGTCTGATAAACCGATAAAAGCTCGAATAAAATACGAACAAAAAATAAAATAAAATACAAGGATATAAAAAATAAATAATAGTAATAATAATAATGATAATAATAATAATAATATTTAACAATATAATTAACAATAATTATGGACGATAAAAAAAAATGTGGATATGTTATGATATAGTAATGATTACTTATGTCAAAAATCGGGTAGCAACAAATCGGAATCGGGATTAGATTGGAGGGGGACTTTTGAGGTTTAATTGGGGTTTGATTTATTTTTTTATTTTTTTATTGTGCGGAGAAAGCGAAGAAGTGTATGATAAAAATGGAGAGGCGAACTGACCTAAACTAGAGAAAAGGGAGAGAGTGATCTCTTGTGTTGAGTCAAAAAATAATTCTGGAATTCTGAAAAAATAAACAGAAAAAAAAATACATTTTAGTCTATGAATTTTTGAAGATGGTGAAGTTTGGTCTGGGTTGCTTACGTGGCATGACACGTCAACAACCTATGACATGAAATTCGACGTGTCGTGCCATGTAGGACAGATAATGGTAACAGACTAACGGTGTGAGGGGGAGGTATCAAATGTGACATTTCTTTTGAGTGCAGGTGCCATTTAAAAGCAAAAAAAAAGAGTGGTGCCAAATCAGTCATTTAAATGGAGTGCAGGTGCCAAAAAATCTAATTTCCCAGTCTAATATGGAGAAAGATTTGAATTGGGTCGGGTTGGATGTTAAACCGGTCAAAATGGGTTTTGTGGTGTGCTTACGTATTATGCCACATCATCGAATTCGAACGTGATAGGGCGGGCAATTTTGTTCCTGACTTAGGTCCAAATTTACACGATTTCACGAAGGATTAATACACCTCACGGTTTACAATTTGTGTCATTTAATTTTACTCAGTCCCAATTTTTTTTTCTATTTTTCTTGGTCCTTAACATTTACTTCGTTTGTTCAATATAGCCCAACTATTCAAAAGCTAGTTAACGAAAAAACACTCTATCGGACATGAATTTTTTAATCATTTTTTGCTGACATTTGGGTCCCAATGATAGACACGTCACGCCTCATTCGCGCGAACAGAATAAAGAAAAGGGAAAGAAAAATTATTTTTTGCCAAAATATGAAAAAAGGTGGGACCCACCAAATACCATTAACTCACCCTCCATTACTTCTTCTTCCTCTCCCTTGGTCGAGCATGAAAGAAAAAAATCAAAAAGTTGCAGAGAAAATGCCTTAAAACTAGTAAGGAGCTTCCTCAAATCAAATTGTGTGAATTCAAATTTCTCAGAGACCGATTCAGCTGTACTGTGTCCTCTACCAGGGTCTTTGGTTTGCGTTTCAAAGCACGTGCCATTTTAGCTCATTGCCGCAATTAATTTATTTTTTGCCAAATTTTTTTTTAAAAGACCACTAGTGTTCATCAGCTTCTTCCTTAAGAAAAGAGAACCATCATCACCACCTCAATTTCCCATCTCCAACCCTTATCCTCGATCGTCAGATCCTTCCTTCACCAAATCCAGACATCACTAATAGATCCAACCACACCGGATCCATCACCGTCACCAGTTAGATCCGGTAAACACTATCTCAATAACACCTAGCTCGCCACCTTCTTCCCTTCTGTTTACCACTCACCACCGGCAAAAAAATAATTTTTCTTCCCTTGTTCCCGCGAATGAGGCGTGACGTGTCGACCAGTGGGAACCAAATGTCAGTAAGAAGAGATTAAAAAAATCAAATTTGACGGAGTTTGTCTCCGTTAACAAGCTTTTGGATAGTTGAGGTTATATTGAATAAACAGACTAAACATTTGAGACCAAAAAAAATAGAAAAAAAAGACTGACTAAAATAAAATGACACAAATTTGAAACCATGAGGTGTATTAACCCATTTCGCTAGTATAGATTCCAACGAAGAAAAAAATGAGTAAAAATATAAATTAATTGAATCATTTGTGTAAAGGGTTCAAAGACATCAAAAATTCAAACTGAAATATATTAAAAATTCACAAGTGAGTAATATGTCAATGAACATGTAACTCATTGGTTGTCTTGCTAATAATAAAAATATTAGTTGAGACTCAGATCTTAAGTTCGAATCCTACCCTTGCTTATAAAAACAAAGAGAGAAGTGAGCAATATTTATCGATGTTGTTAAGATGGAGATATTTATATATCTATAAACATATGAAAATTGTTGCAAAGAGAGAGCTTTAAGATAAATTTCATAAAAAACTTTATAATTTACAAAATATTTCACTAAATTTATATAGTTTAAAAACTTGCAATATCAACTTATAGTTTTATAAAAATTCCAATTTAAACATTTATAGTAGTAAAAAAAAATCAAAAAGATTGTAAAAAAAAAATCAAAATATGCAAATTGGACAAAAAAATGCAACAAATATAGAAGAGCCAACTTCTCTAAAAAAATTGAAAAAAATACATGTTGTCGTGAGGTATTTAGAAATATTCCCTCTGGTTCTGAGTAAGTGTCATTTTGGTACTAATTATTTGGACTTTGATAGTTAACATTTTGCATTCTCCAAAACACATACTCCCTCTGGTGCAAAATAAATGACTTTCTGGGTGTTTACACTCGGATTAAGGAAATGATTGGTTTACAGAAAACGAGGCAATTTTTGACCTTTGTATCCTTACCATCCAAGCCTATTTTTGAAATTACCATGGCTTCTGTCTCAATTTACACCAAGGGATGATAGAGGCAATGTCGTCTTCTCCAGCTTAAGATACCAAGAACGTCATTTATTTCGGGACTGCTTTTGGACTCAAGAACGTCGTTTATTTTGTACCGGAGAGAGTATTTTTTAGAACATTTTTTTTAAATAGGCTGATATATATATAAAAATGTCATGAGGAGAATGACAGAAGCAACTGCAACAGCAGCTACTCAAGAGTACAGTAAAAGGCAAGAAAAAGAAAAAACAGCGACAAAATAAAGCTAAGAAGACAGAACACTATCCCTCCAGCACTCACGACCGATTCCAAAAACCCAGCCAAGTCGAAGATATAATCATTTGCATTGGAGCATAAGGGAAGTTCGGGTCTCCAATCTTGATCCACCGGTGCCAACTGCCAAAGATATCACGCATTAACCTGAATGAGCACGGGTTGGCATGCTTGGACTCAATTTACAAGTCCTATCTTTTTTTTGTTGTCTTTTCTTTTGTTTTAATTGAACTATTTTAGCTGGTAATTTGGTTTGAAAGTAAGGATAGCTTATAAACAAAAACAATTAAATTAGGCCACCAACTATTGCATTAAATTCGGTTCCTATTCTCTAGCGATAAATAATCAAATCTGGAGGGAATAACAACTACATTATTTATTTATATTTTACACAAATTTAGTGATGAACAAAATTTAAGGAACTAATTAATAAAATATAAATAATTTATATATTATGAGCTGAAAGCAGAGCTAGGGAAAAACAATAAAGAAAGATTGATGCGCCCATCCCAAGCACAAAAGAATGAGTGTGGGGAAGCAAACACAGTGAGGCCTTGACGCTAAAAGCAGAAGTATGCAAAGAAAACCAACAGCTGTAGCTCATGACTATGGTAAAATGGCGAGTCAAGAAAAGAAACATCTGTGCCTACTTTTATTTAAAAAAGAAAAGAATATATATATATATATATAAAAGCATAGCAAGCGCAGTAAAGTAGCAAGAATCGCCAGCACCAGCCCAGAAGAAGATCTCCCCCACAGAAGAGAAAAGAAGCCATCATCTAGCCCTCGCTGTCGCGCCTCCAGCAAGTGTTTACTCACTGACCTCTCCTTTTTCCTAGCCAAGGAATCCCTCAACTTCAGTTTGTTATCTTTCTTATCCATTTTCTTTTCTTTTTATTTCTTTCCTTTTCTTCTTTTCATTCTCCATCCTTTCTATTCTCTCTACTTCACCCGTACCTTATTCTATTTCTTTTAAGATGCAAAGTTCTTTTTGATTACCAGATTGCCCACGCATATGTACTACGTACTGGGATTGATATGCAAACTTTGTTTCGTGTTGTGTTATCTGCATTTTAAGTGATTAAACACCTAGCCTTGTTTGCGAGTGTGAGCGTAAATACCTATCCGTGTGAGGATCGTTGGTGAATGGGCCTAGATTGGGAAATTCTTACCTCTAGGGTCGTTATTCTATTGGTTTGGTGCAGGTGCATATCTAGGCAGAGTTGTGTTTTGATTAGGTGTTGTGTGTTGATTGGTCTGTTTATTCTTGTGCTTGGGGTTGATTGTTTATGTTATGATTTGGGGTTGTTTTCAATTTTGTGAATGCTCGAGGGCGAGCATTAGGTAGTGTGGGGATGTTTGATGGCGTGTGTTTTATGCATGATTTTCTCCTCTTTCTTAGTCTTATTTTGAACACGATACTGCTAATTTGCCTTTGAATTCATCCCTTTTGAAGATCCAAGCTAAAGGAGAGAAAGAAGCTGAAACATGTACTTTTTGGATGGTTTTCTGTTGGAGCATAAAGCGTCTAGGCCTAGACGTTGATCAAGTCGTATTGCCCTAGAGGATATCGTCGAGGTCTCGACGCGCGAAAGGAATATTCCCTAAAAGATTCGCACGGGATTCTTTGCAGATTCCTTTTTTGGCATTTTAGGATATTCCCTTTTTGGACCACGCTCCTTCCGTGTTTTGTACCTCCCTCTTAGCTGGACTTTATCCTCTTGTGGGCTGTTAGGTTATTTAAACCTTTAGTTTTTAGGATTTTAGGATCAACTCTTACTTTTACATTTTCCTTTAGGGCTGGTAGCCGTCAACTCTCTCTCTCTTTTAGGGAGTAGACATTCTCTCTTACATTGGAGTATGTTTTTCCCTCATTTTTTCCCATCAACGCTGTCAAGCATTTTGTTATCCGGAGTTTTAAACTCCAGCCGGTATTTATTAAGTATTTTCATTTTGTTTATTTCTTATTTCTTATGTATGTTATTTATTAGATATGTTATTTATTTACTGGTTAGCATGAGCGGCTAAGCTCATCCTTCTTAGCAAGGGTATTTCAAGGGTTGTGAAAGGATAGTTTTACGGCCTAATTGTTCTTCATATATTCTTAATGTTGTATTTGCTTGGTTGCCAATTTCTTGCCATTTTATTCGAGATTTGTTAGAAGCTTGATCAACTCCTAGTTTATCTCTTATAAATATTGTCATCCATGTGGTAATAACTAACGTGAGGCTGTATGTTAGAGTAGACAACTAGATCAGAGTCATCATATCAGTTGGTCCAATCTGACTAGGGTAAGTGACCAATTAGGGTAGAGTCTTTGTGTCTTGCCCTAGACGTGTCTTTCCTCTACTTAATGGGCCTCTGAGTATTGCCTCCATAAACGTACCTTGGAGGACGGCAGAGCGTCAAGGTTATCCCATAAGCGTACCTTCGGGTAGCTTCTCGTATGAAGGAAAGTAGGGGGCCTAAACGTACTTGGCCCCTATAGCACGTCTATGACATAGGAATGGAATATTTTTGTGCCGATGATTAACTAGGCCTTGACGCAACCTGAGAAAAATCCTTTTCTAAGAACCTCCCTCATCTGACTTAACCCCTTTTGTTACTTTGGTTACTCTTATCTTTCTGCTTGCAATATTACTCTGCTCTTATTATTATTTCTGTCTATTAATCGTTTAGTGTTCAAACATATTCTATTTGGTCAACTCGTTTGACCAACTAAACCCCCCCTGTGTTACTATTTTGTGCATTTATTTCTGTCATACATCTTAGGCAAGATTCATCCTTTAATCCCTGTGGTTCGACCCTGTTACCGCTATTCAAAAATTAATTGTGCATATAGGCATTAGGATTATTATTATTTTTGACTCGTTTCGACGACGTGGTCATGAGACATATCCACTTGAATACCTTCTTACGTCACATTAGCTTCGTCCTCATTAAATTTGGCAAACCTTCTATACCATATTCGGTGAATAGTTGATCAACTCTATCTTCCATTCTGCCGCACCCCCTTTTTGAATCTCCTAATGCGCGAGCGGGTTTGGGACGAGATGTGAGATGAAATCAGACTCATCTCACATCATGCATATGATGTCGCCACCCTAATTTGTTTCTAGGTTTAGGGAACCAAAAGTCTTGGCATAAAAAAATAAAAAGCTAAGGCAAAAAGGGTCTGAACCCGAGAACAGTGGTTCGGGGTCGTATTATGGACTCGGGAAGGTGTTAGGCACCCGAGTCTCATCCTAAAAAGGTTACCGGATAAAGAGGTGTTTTATCATGTTTAAAAATAAAAAGTCCTAAGTTAAGTGATCATGCCTAAAGGATAAATATCATGCATACGATCATATATGCGAAAAGCGTGAAATAAAAGGGAAGAAACGTTTACTTGATGAAGGGTACGGGCGATTTAACCCCTTTTCTTGATTTTGGCACGAAGAGAGGATAACGTTGAACGATTAAATATTTACCAATTGCTGCACGCAAGCGAAAATAATTAATTTGGATAAACAATTATGTAAGCATGCATAGCGGGCGAAAATAAACGAGCATACAAGCATACAAGCATACAAGCATACGAAAAATAAATAAACAGTACAAGTGCGGAAATAAATAAACAGTACAAGCATACGAAAGATTGGTACGAAAAATAAATTCGATGGGCTGAAAAATTAGACTAGGCCCACTAGGCTTAGAAATTGGGCCCACTAGTAGGGCCCAAACCTAGCCAAGGGCCAAGCCCTTTCTTGTTTTCCGTTTGGGCTTGGCACAAACCAAGCCCATGATCAAACCAAAATTAAAAAAAAATCACAGCCCAAGCCCACTTATCCTTTCTTCTTCTCCAGCCTTCTTCTTCCTTGGACCAAACGGGAGCAGTGCAACAGCGATAGGAGCACAGCAGCGTCTCCTCTAGCGACAGCTCCGACTAGCTACCAGCTGCCACTCCAACGGCCGCAGCAAGGCGACAACAGCAGTAGCGGCGAGGAGGCGGCGACAAGACAGTGGCAGCGGCAGCAAGATAGTGGCAGCAATAGCGGTAACTTCTTCTTCCAGCAGCTCCGACGAGCGACCAGCTGCCACTCCAACGGCAGCACAACAACCATGGCAGCGACAACAACCCTTCTCCGGCGACAGCAACTTCGGCAGCAGCGGCAAGCAATCAAGGAAAAATGGAAAAACTGAAAGAAGAGCAGATAAACGAAAAACAATGAGGAAAAGAGAGTTAGAGCAAGTAAATAAAGCTGCAAAAATTAAATGGAAATGAACTACTACTTGCCTTGCTTGTTGTCGAGAAATTTGAGAGAAGAAATGCTTGCAAATTTGTGTAGCCACCTCTCCGTTCCTCCGTGAAATTTGTGTGCTCGTGTGTGTGTGCTCGTGTGTGTGTGGAAGAAAACATGAGCCATGCTATTTATAGCATGCTTGAGGCGGTGGAGGAAGAGATGACGTCTGCATTGATGACGTCGAAAGCGATGACGAGGACGATGAACAGTGCAACGATGAGACGACGAGCAGTGCAACGACGAGAGGTGGTATTGATCTCGTCGGGTGATGATCGAGGACGAACGTGAGGAGCAAGGGAAGAACAGTAAGGCGGTTGGAGCTTGCTTTCCTGGGTTCATGCATGAACCAAATAAAGAAGATGCATGCCTACGTGGTAATTATCTCAACCATTTGATCTTGGTTTACTTTCAAAGTCAACTAGATCAATGGTGGAGATGAAGGGCTTGATTTGTTATTTAATTATTCAGTTCAAGCCAACGGTACGAGCAATCTTGCGAGAAAATGAATATAAACTCAAATCGAAAATGTTAAAACGTATAATAAAATAAAATAAACTAATTAGCACACAATAAGCGATGAAAAGTTCGCTACATAGTTCGATAAAAAATATTCACTTGTAAGCAATAACAGTTCGAGCGTAACAAGATACTCAAATAAAAATTGAACGAAACGCAAAGAGATAGCGCGAGTTAGAAAAACAATAAAAAATAAGTAGCTAATGACCAAAGTTGTTCGACCATCGATTTCGAGAATTTTACTCGGAATCGATATGAGTTCGAACAGGAAAAGTGATAAAAATACAAAAAAGTACGAAATAAAATTTAAATGACACGGAGCGTGAAAATAAACATCAGATTGACGAAAATAAATGGAAGTACGATTTTCAAAAATTGATGATAAAAATGCGACAAATGAAAAATTTAAAATCCAAAATCGGGTAGCAACAGTTGCCCCCTCTTTACTGTCTTATCAAAAATCCGATATAATTGAGATTTTTGATGAGCAGTAAAGATGGTTGCTACCGAACCAGCAATGGTTTGAAAAATACAAAATGTAAATGCAGACTTACCTTATAATGGGATGAAAAGTGGATGCAGAAATGTAAATGACGTGTCCCTGATACTGAGATGAAAATTAAATCGGCAGAAATATAAATGACGACTTCCCTGATAATGGGGTGAAATGCAAATTGGCGAAAATATAAATGATGACTTCCCTGATAGTGGGGTAAAATATAGATGATGAAATATAAATCAGGTAGGGCGAGGGTAGCACTCGCAGTCCATACCTTGGTGCAGAAAAGTAAATCAGGTAGGGAGAGGGTAGCACTCGCAGTCCATACCTTTGTGCGGGAAAGTAAATCAGGTAGGGCGAGGGTAGCACTCGCAGTCCATACCTTTGTGCAGAAAAGTAAATCAGGTAGGGCGAGAGTAGCACTCGCAGTCCATACCTTTGTGCAGAAAAGTAAATTGCGGAAATATAATCTTGAGATCCGAACAGGGATATCGCAACTGTCGGACCTCTGTACAGGAAATGAAATTGACATCTGAATGGGGACACCGCAATTCTCAGACGTTGATGCAGAAAAAGTAAACTTGAGATCCAAACGGGGACACCGCAATTCTCGGACCTCTATACAGGAAATGAAATTGCCGAATGATATACTGGGAATTTTAAAGGATGTAGTGCGTAAATTTTAATGCAAGTTACAGGAATATAAATGCAGACTTGAAGTAATTTACAAAAAGTAAAGTGCTGAAAATAAAGTGCGGAAAGTAAAGTGCGTGGGGACGAACCGCTTACGCGACCTAGAAAGACATATGTTGTGGGGACGAACCGCTTAAAACATGTTAAAAGACATCGCGTGGGGATGAACTGCTTACGCGACTTAGAAAGACACATGTTGTGGGGACGAACCGCTTACAACATGTTAAAAGACATCGCGTGGGGACGAACCGCTTATGCGACCTAGAAAGACACATATTGTGGGGACGAACCGCTTACAACATGTTAAAAGACATCGCGTGGGGACGAACTGCTTACGCGACCTAAAAAGACACATGTTGTGGGGACGAACCGCTTACAACATGTTAAAAGACATCGCGTGGGGACGAACCGCTTACGCGACTTAGAAAGACACATGCTGTGGGGACGAACCACTTACAACATTAAAACACACATGTACTAAAGTCGCTCTGGGAGGAGGAAATTCATGCAGGAAAATAAAGTCGCTCTGAGAGGAGGGGAATTCATGCAGGAAAATAAATAAAGTCGCTCTGGGAGGAGGGGAATTCATGCAGGAAAATAAATAAAGTCACTTTGGGAGGAGGGGAATTCATGCAGGAAAATAAAGCCGCTCTGGGAGGAGGGGAATTTCATGCAGGAAAGTAAATGAAGTCGCTCTGGGAGGAGGGGATATGCTGGAAATGTAAATAAAGTCGACGTGAACTTCACTTGGGCGTTGTTGTCCCCTGAGATATTGATGCGGAAATGGAAATGGAAACTCCACTCGGACGCTACTGCCCGTGGGAGGTTGGTGCTGAAAATTGAAATGAAAACTCCACTCGGACGCTGCTGCCCACTGGGAGATTGATGCAGAAAATTGAAATGAAAAACTCCACTCGGACGTTGCTGCCCACTAGGAGATTGATGCAGTAAATTGAAATGAAAAAACTCCACTCGAACGCTGCTGCCCACTGGGAGATTGATGCGAGATCTTTCTGGACACTGCTACCCATTAGATGTCGGCTTAAATCCTTCTGGACGCTGCTGCCCATCGGATATTGATGCAGAAAATTGAAACGAAAACTTCACTAGGACGCTGCTGCCCATCGGATGTTGATGCAGAAAATTGAAACGAAAACTCCACTCGGGCGCTGCTGCCTACTGGGAGATTGATGCGAGATCCTTCCGTACGCTGCTGCCCGTTGGATGTCGGCTTAAATCCTTCTAGACGCTGCTGCCTATCAGAGATTGGTGCTTCATTCGAATGTTGGGTTGGCGAACGGGGATGTGAACCAGCGCACGAAATAGATGGGGAGTGGTAACGTACTCCAATCGGATATTGTCGGATGGTGGGAGAGTATGATCTGCCTCACAAAATTGATGGTGGAGTGGTAACGTGCTCCATTCGGATGCTTCGTGGATGGCGATTTGTTGGCTGAGATTCGCGACAATGCGAGATTCCACTGAAGCATATCTGTATCCTACAAATAGGGAGGAAACAAACACGAAGCAGCAATGGATGGAAAAAGAGAAATCAATTGATAAATGAGAAAATAATAAGATCCAATCATGTATGTTGTATATGAAAGTATTCCACACTACCCTATGGTTTGCCCCCAACATTTTATAAAAACAACTTCCCTATCAAGAGAAGATTCAACAAGTTTATGCATTTCTGGAGAACATGTTATCCAGTTTTCTATCATATAAGCATGCTTGATACAAGCCTAGAAAAGTATCTGCATCTTGCCCAGGAGATAACGCCCTCAAGGACAAGACTTTCCCGCATCATGTAGACGTAAGCAATCCTCACCGGATACTGGTGTTTGCGCTCACACTCAGAAATAAGGCTATGTGTTTATACTCATAAAAATGCAACAAACATAGCACAAAGTCAGATTTGCAATGTCAATCTGAGTGAATAAACTTCATATGAAGATGCACATGCATGGGCCTTCATATAATTAAAAGGACTTTGCTGGGGAGGAGAAGTGAATATTTTTCTCAATGAACAGGGCCTGTTGATTGGCCAAAGCGAGGGCATAGTGCACAGGTTCTTCAGTTTTTGCTGGGGATGCTTCTTCTCGCGATCGCTTTGAGGGTGTAGCGCCTAGATCCTTGAATTTTTACTGGAGATGCTTTTCTTTTTTATCTTTCCGAGGACAAGGCGCTCCAGTTCTTTGATCTTCATTGGGGATGCCCCTTCTTAATTATTTCGGTGACTCCGGATCATTTTCTATACTTACTTCTGCTTTTGATTGGTTGTATTGTTTGAATACCTTTAAAAAAAATTCTTCTTTTTTTCTTCTTCTTTTTCTCTCTTTTTCTTCTCTCTTTTTTCTTTTTTTTCTTTTTTCTTTCTTTTTTCTTTCTTTTTTCTTCTTTTTTTTCTTTTTCTTTTCTTTTTCCTTTTTCTTCTTTTTCTTCTTTTCTTTTTCTTTCTATTCGAACACAAAACACATCAGCAAGCAAAGCAAGTACAGTTTTCATGCTGGCCTTCCTCAGTTTTGGTTTAAGGTCGAGGCCTTCGTCTCTTATTTTTGTTCGGCCTTCTTCCAACACTGGCCATCAACAATCCTTAGAGCTTTCACATTTGCGCTAGCCAAGCTCGATGTGCATCCTACCTCTGGTTAGCCATCTCAGTCAAGCACTGCTCATTGTCTTATTAAAAAAATAAAAATAGAAGAAAGAGCAAAGTCCCATGTCATTTTACAGCTATCCCATGTCTAATGGTGCATGTACCCTGGATATTATGCAAATCTAACTAGCACTTAGTCAGGCATTTGCACTCATGAAAGAAATTAGGCGTGAAGGCCCAAAAAACTCACTAGGATGTGTTTGTGATAGCTTACGTCTAAACATGCTGCAGATATAAGAGCTAGCAGGCGAGATCATGCATGTCATACGATTTCAAATGGATGCACAAGTTATCCATAATGCAATAACATGTTGAACATGCTCAATCTAGGGAAGTTTTGAAAATTTGAGGGACAGTGTGGATTTTATTGAAAAATTTATTCACAATTATAAAGCTCAACAAATTTTAACAATTTTAAAGACAGAACGTGAGGGTGTGACCACTCACGAATTTTTATGAACACTTTAAAGAATTGCCCCCAATGCAGGAATGAATGCAGAATAGTTGTACAAAAATTTAAAGAGCAGAGAAGAAAGTGGACTTCTCTAGATGTGTGCGGCAAGCAGCGACTATCCATCTGACAGGTTCTCTAGTGGGGAATCGGCTATATGATTCTGATCCAGCATCATCTCTACTCAAATTAGATGATAGCGTTACTGCAGACATTTCTAACGGTTCCGTCATAGTCAATCACCACATCTCGAAGGATGGTCATTAAGTTCTTGAATATGATCGGACGATAACTTTTAGATGATCAGATGACAACGCCTTGCTAGCATTTGACTGTGGATTCACCCTTAGAAACAGCTGAATCGCTCTTGAACTTGGTCAGATTGCCAAGGAAAGATGAGATCAGAATGAATCTTGAGACTAGTTGTTTGCAGTTACAAGATGTTCTGCCAAGAGACTAGCTCATCATAGTGAATGAAGAACTATCTTGAAATCTTTCCTGATTCACTCCTTGACTGCTCTGGACGAGGAGACATCGTTTGCGTTGGGGACAACCGATTGCCGATGATTTGTTCATGGAGAATGGCTTGAACATAATTTTGAGAGACGACAGAAGATCCTTGGTCAGCTGGAGATTCATATGGTCATTGGGGAACCCAGTCAGTCATTCCTTTGAGGGGAGAAGGCTCCAACACTTCAAATTTTGTAGCAGGAGATTGCGGATAAAACAAACGAATGTAATCCCATCAACACATGTGCTTACTGACTCATTTATTGGAGGATTGATCTTCACCGTACAATTATTATGTCGTACATGGAGAGATCTTGTCTGTGATGATCAAATTCAAAACATGAAATGTCTACTCATGGTTGCACTTTGAATTTACAGTCTGAAATAATGTAGGGCGTAAATATTGTTGTAGCAGAGAGTCGGAACGCATTAAGTATGTGGATTGGGACCCCTAGAGGACACACATCTATCATTGTTATGTTTCTTCACCAAGATGAAGAATGTATTGGCTATGGGCATTTGGTGACAGCAAAGGTCTCCTCTTTTCCGCTGAATAGAGATGATCTGAATGCAAGGGGAGGATAGACGTAACGAGCTCTTTGTGGAAAATTTCCAATCCCTATGCCTTTCCCCCTGGTAAAACTGCGTTCAACCTTTGATGCTCTCTGACGTCTTCTTCTGGTCGTCATTTCAACTGCTTGCCCCTCAGTTTATAAGTCTCATTGCACATGTGGGTTGCCTCCCACGGAGCGCCCTTATTTCTAGTCATAGGCCCGACTAATGTACAAAAATATTGGAGATACTCTTGCTGAATGAATAAGCTGAATGGGTCCATCATGGGCTTGGAGAGTGTTCATTCAAGAGCTGGTGGTCGGGTAGAGTCCTTCAGTTAACCCTTCTAAAGAGATCTATCCGCTCTGGAGTAAGTGATTGACCTTTCCTTTAAAGGCGAAACAGTTTTCTTTTCTGTGACCCTGAGCTTCAGCATGACACTCGCATCTTGCATCAGGATCAAACTACTTCAGGTAACGAGGTAGTTGAGGTTGGGCTGGGCTTGGTACAATTTGCCCAGCTACGAGTAGTTGCTTGTAAATTTATCCTGTAGAAAGAGGGGAAGGTGGCACTGGTTCCTGGTTCTTATGGTTATTTGGTGATTTCTTGGCCAATTTAGTGAGCCACATGGTCTCCGTCGTGCAGGTTGCGTGGATCTTGCGAGGAATAGTTTTCTTTTTGGAAGGAATGTTTTCCTGAAAAATAAACAAGTGAAATAATTATAAGTTTAAGTAGTGATTACAAAATGTCATCCCGAGGTCTCCATGCTGCGAGAGAAAGAGAGGGGTAAGTACAATAGTAGCAATAATGTAGGCACTATAAAAAATCACAAACATGGAGAATAACAAAAAATAATTGAGATAAAATTATAAACATGGAAAAATCGTGAAAGAGTTTGCATGTGAAAAATTGCAGGAATTTTTTTTGCATACATGGAAAAAATTGCGGAAGAATTTAAACACAGAAAATTTTCAGAAATTTTTGTCAATGTGAAAAATTGCGGGAAAAGTTGTACCCGTGGAGCAATTTACAGAGAAATTGCACACGTGGGAAAAATTGTAGAAATCATTGCGCACGTGGAAAAATTGTGTAAAAAATTTGACTCATGTGGAAAAATTGCGAAAATATTTGACACACATGAAAAAATTGCGGAAGAATTTGACAGACGTGGAAAAATTGTAGAGAAATTTTGGAAGCGTGAAAAATTGCGGAAAATTGTACCTGTGAAAGATTGCAAAAAAATTTATGGATATTGAGAAATTGTGAAAAAAATTGGCAAACATGGAGACATTGCAAAAAATTGCAAATATGGAGATATTGCGAAAAATTTACAAATGTGACAAATTTATGGAAAAAATTTACCAATATGGAAATTTTGCGGAAAAAGATTTCCAATGTGAAAAATTTGCGAAAAAATTTATAAATGTGGAAAAATTGCGAAATCAGTTGTGAAATGTGGAAAAATTTTGAGAAATTATTTGTGGAAAATTTTGAGAAATAAGTTGTAAATTGTTTTTTGAGAAATCAATGGAAAAGGTGAAACGAAGTCGCAATATACACACTTCAACATGATGCATATGCTGAGGTGACACCAACTACTTCTAAACTGGCTGGAAGGCTCCCGGACGATACCATAAAAGTGGTCCCTCAGTAAATGGATATATGATTGCTTACCAAAACATCAAAGAATCGGGGCGCTCACCCATTTAGTGGTTCAAGTCTAAGTTTAGCGTTCGTGAAAGCTTACTGGGACACGTGTCCCAGGACTTCACTACTAACCTCCTAATCTTATTTGGAAATGCCCGGCGATAGGGATTATGCGTGAAATTGCATATGCAATGACAGTTTATCAAAGCGAATAACAACGAATCATGTGAACAATTTATTAACAAATAAAAAATAATAATCATGTGATAATATAAGAATATATCATAAGAATTAAATACATGAAAAATAATTAATCATGTACAAAAAACAAACACCTCAAAAAAATCCGGCTTCGACCCTATTGTTCCCTAGTGAAGTCGCCAAACTGCCGCACCCCCTTTTTGAATCTCCTAATGCGCGATGCGGGTTTGGGACGAGATGTGAGATGAAATCAGACTCGTCTCACATCATGCATATGAAGTCGCAACCCTAATTTGTTTCTAGGTTTAGGGAACCTAAAGTCATGGCATAAAAAAATAAAAAGCTAAGGCAAAAAGGGTCTGAATCCGAGAACAGTGGTTCGGGGTCGTATTATGGACTCGGGAAGGTGTTAGGCACCTGAGTCTCATCCTAAAAAGGTTACTGGATAAAGAGGTGTTTTATCATGTTTAAAAATAAAAAGTCCTAAGTTAAGTGATCATCCCCAAAGGATAAATATCATATATACGATCATATAAGCGAAAAGCGTGAAATAAAAGGGAAGAAATGTTTACTTGATGAAGGGTACGGGCGATTTAACCCTTTTTCTTGATTTTGGCACGAAGAGAGGATAACGTTGAATGATTAAATATTTACCAATTGCTGCACGCAAGCAAAAATAATTAATTTGGATGAACAATTATCTAAGCATGCATAGCGGGCGAAAATAAACGAGCATACAAGCATACAAGCATACAAAAAATAAATAAACAGTACAAGTGCGGAAATAAATAAACAGTACAAGTATATGAAAGATCGGTACGAAAAATAAATGCGATGGGCTGAAAAATTGGACTAGGCCCACTAGGCCTAGAAATTGGGCCCACTAGTAGGGCCCAAACCTAGCCAAGGGCCAAGCCCTTTCTTGTTTTCCGTTTGGGCTTGGCACAAACCAAGCCCATGATCAAACCAAAATTAAAAAAAAATCACAACCCAAGCCCACTTATCCTTTCTTCTTCTCCAGCCTTCTTCTTCCTTGGACCAAACGGGAGCAGTGCAGCAGCGATGGGAGCACAGCAGCGGCAACAACATAGCAGCGTCTCCTCCGGCGATAGCTCCGACTAGCGACCAGCTGCCACTCCAACGGCCGCAGCAAGGCGACAGTAGCAGTAGAGGCGAGAAGGCGGCGACAAGACAGTGGCAGCGGCGAGGAAGCGGCGGCAAGATAGTGGCAGGAACAACGGCAACTTCTTCTTCTAGCAGCTCCGACGAGAGACCAGCTACCACTCCAACGGCAGCACAACAACCATGGCAACGACAGCAGCCCTTCTCCGGCGACAGCAACTCCGGCGGCAGCGGCAAGCAATCAAGGAAAAATGGAAAAACTGAAAGAAGAGCAGATAAACGAAAAACAATGAGGAAAAGAGAGTTAGAGCAAGTAAATAAAGCTGCAAAAATTAAATGGAAATGAACTACTACTTGCCTTGCTTGTTGCCGAGAAATTTGAGAGAAGAAATGCTTGCAAATTTGTGTAGCCACCTCTCCGTTCCTCCGTGAAATTTGTGGGCTCGTGTGTGTGTGGAAGAAAACGTGAGCCATGCCATTTATAGCATGCTTGAGGCGGTGGAGGAAGATATGACGTCGGCATTGATGACGTCAAAAATGATGACGAGGACGATGAGCAGTGCAACGATGAGACGTGGTATTGATCTCGTCGGGTGATGATCAAGGACGAACGTGAGGAGCAAGGGAAGAACAGTAAGGCGGTTGGAGCTTGCTTTCCTGGGTTCATGCATGAACCAAATAAAGAAGATGCATGCCTACGTGGTAATTATCTCAACCATTTGATCTTGGTTGACTTTCAAAGTCAACTAGATCAATGGTGGAGATGAAGGGCTTGATTTGTTATTTAATCAAGCCAACGGTACGAGCAATCTTGCGAGAAAATGAATATAAACTCAAACCAAAAATGTTAAAACGTATAATAAAATAAAATAAACTAATTAGCACACAGTAAGCGATGAAAAGTTCGCTACATAGTTCGATAAAAAATATTCACCTGTAAGCAATAAAAGTTCGAGCGTAACAAGATACTCAAATAAAAATTGAATGAAACGCAAAGAGATAGCGCGAGTTAGAAAAACAATAAAAAATAAGTAGCTAATGACCAAAGTTGTTCGACCATCGATTTCGAGAATTTTACTCGGAACCGATATGAGTTCGAACGGGAAAAGTGATAAAAATGCAAAAAAAGTATGAAATAAAATTTAAATGACACGGAGCGTGAAAATAAACATCAGATTGACGAAAATAAATGGAAGTACGATTTCTGAAAATTGATGATAAAAATGCGACAAATGAAAATTTTAAAATCCAAAATCGGGTAGCAACACATTCGAATAAAGTTGTGTAGTGCACAACAAGCTAGAGGTATTTGCCTTTGACGACGAAGAAGATAATTTGGAATGGACTTTAAGATTGGAAATCTAGCCTTCAGGACGCCAAAAGCCATTTCAATCACATTTCTCAACGATGAATGTCAATAGTTAAACAATGCATATTTTCTTTTTATCCTTCCCCATCCACGAAAATTATTTAAATGATACCGTTCACCACGATAAGGAGCTAAAAATCCAGGAATATTCATGGTTAAATTGTATAATTGGTCCCTCTATTTTACTTTGGTCACATTTTATCATCTACTTATATTTTCTACACACTAAAACAAATTTTGACAATTTGTATCTAATATTTTTTCCACTTAAAAAGTAAACCTTATTCAAAACTAAGAGCATGATTAAAAAAAATTGGAAAATTGGTTTTGGAGAACTCCATTTTGGGCGTGTCTAATTTTTAGTGTTAATTTAGAAAATTTGAAAAACTGGAGAATTTTTTGAGACTTTTCCAGTTTGAAAAAAACAGTTACGTAAACATGTTTTTGGAAATATCTCCAATTTTCAAAAAATTGAGAGAATTTTCAGAAAATTCTCCATAAGTAAACAACCCCTTACTATTTTTGTTTAAAATTATTGAATCATTTTTTATCTCATTTGATTTGACATTATTAGCTAACTAATTTTAAAGAGTAATTATTTTTCTAGTTCTACAAATTATCTGCTTTATTATAAGCACAAACTATGCTTAGAAAAGGAATTCTTTTTTTTAATTACAAAATATTTATTTAAAAATTTTGAATTTCACTAATTTGGGTTTTATTTGGTTTGTTAAATACATTTAGAGTTATATGTTTTAATAAAACATCATTTTTTTATTAGTATTATCTGCATCAAATTATATATTCTATTTTTTTATTGATAAAGTTTCTAAAGTTAGTCAATTAATTGCAAATTATGATTATAATTTTAGTTAACTAATTATGTTTTTAATTTTAGTTAGTTGTATTATTACATGCTTGAAAAAATAATTATGTATTTTATTTTAGTATTCTTAAATCTCGTGGATCAATACTAATTCTATTTGCACCATATCGGCCCATTAAAAGCAACGTGCACACAGTAGATAATTTCTTCATACACAAATATTGATTCTCTAACCTTTTGCTAAAGAGTTGAGAGTGTCAAACCACTCACACCATCCACATGTTGGTGAATCACCTATAATATTAATTTATTATGAAATAAACTACTTCAATTTATTTATTTATTTTAAAATGAAAAAACTCTTATCTTATTTTAAAACGCAAACTACATAAAAAATCTTATAATTTACAAGATATTATACTTTGGATCCTATAATTTAAAAACTTGCGACGTAAACCCTATAATTTCCTACAAGTTGCAATTTTTAACTTTTACAATATATAGTTAAAAAATTTAAATCAAATGGTATAAAAAGTATTCATATTTGAGAGAAAATGTAATAAATAAAAAAATATATTAAATATGAAAAAATTCAAAAACAAATTTTAAATAAAAATTTAATAAATGTCTTTTTTCATTCTCTAAGGTCCTACAATTTTTTGGTCCAAATTTCATAATTTTTTAATTTTTTAATTTTTTTAAATTAACTACGAATGTAAAAATATATAATCAATTTAATTAAATAAAAAATAAAAAAGATCTGTCAGTGGTGTTTTGCCACCAGGACATTAGATAAAATATTATTTACACTGAGATAAATTTCTAGATCTGCCACTGTATAACATAAATATATATTTTTTATAGTATGTTCACTTGTAACGCACGCGCAGAAAAATCTAATTATTATAAAAAATATGAATAAATTGAGGTTACATCAAAATTAAGTCCAGATTTTGCTCAGACGTTGATTCTTTATCTTCCCCACGCTTATCCTTAACTGCGCTTAGCCCTTGTTGTCTTGAAAAAGTGTTACTCACCTGCCAATGAAAGATCAAAAGAAATAGGCTCATGTGGTTAGAAGAGAAATCTAGAGAAGGAGGAAAAGTGTCTAGGGAAAGATGGAGGAAAAGTAAGGAAGTGAAAGAAAAGAGGTAGAAAGAAAAGAAAAGAGGCAGAGTGTTTCGTCATTTTGTTGCTTTCCCGTGTCTAATGATGCCTATACCTAGGGATATCATGCAAACCTAGCTAGTGCCTAGTTAAGCATTTAATCACACATGAAAAATATGGCATGGAGGCTCAAAGTGCTCGCAAGGTACTTTTTGTGACTATTGGTGTCTAGGCCTAGACATGGTCATAAGAGCAAGCAGGCAAAATTGTGTTTAGCTAGGCAGAGATGTGATATATGAATAGTTTTATTCTACCTTGTGCAAAAGGCTAAAGGTGTGTGTTCAAATAAGGAGGGGTAAAAATGGGGCAGTGATCATTTGCTTACAATTTCCTAAAATAAAAAATCTGATTTTTTTTAAAAAGAAGTTCACGAAACACACAGTCATGCAACAAGCGTAAAAATAAACATGCAATCAAGAAAATTCCAAAATAAACACACAAATAGATAAACCCCTCCCCACACTTAGGCATCGCATTGTCCTCAATGCGAAGAAGGGACTCACACAAGGGAAAACGAGAAGAAACATAAAAACCGAAAAGGAAAAGGAAAGTGTTCACACGGAAAAGGAAAGAAATGTGGGTTGCCTCCCATGAAGCGTTTGAGTTAATGTCAAGGCCTTGACGTTGGCTACTCAAATTACTTTGGGTCTGGTGGCTCTGCCATGAGGGGGTGGAATCCTTCGTGGAACAACTCTAATATGTGGTCTTGCACTTTGGAAACGAGGTCCGTGTCCATATTATGAATTGAAACCACCCCATGATCATAAATCTTTGTGACAAGGTAAGGGTCGGTCCTCCTATGCCTCAACTTTCTAAAAAAGAGCCTAAGACAAGAAGTGTAAAGGAAAACCTTTTGTCCAATAGCAAAGGTTTTAGAAGAGAGCAACTTATCGTGATGAGTGTTAGTCTTTGCCGTGTCTTGGGCAAGCTGCGGAGCTAGTGTTGTGATGGGTGTCTTGACCTTGCTGGTTGCGACAGTGGCTGCTGCAATGGGAGTGGGTATCATTGTAGCCTCAGGGTTAGTCTTGGCGACGGGTGGAGTTGGTGCCATGGCTTTGGGGATAGCAGGAGTGGGTACGAAAGCTACCGGAGCTAGCTGAGGAGCGCCTAGGACTGGTGAGAGTGTCTTGACATCGATGACCATCCATCCAAGGGCCTCGCGGTATCCTTTGAGTGTGGACTCCAGTTCTCGCTCCGCCTCAGGGTCGAGATTGCTAGAGATGATCACTGGGAGTGTGTCATGCTTGCCAAGGTAAGCGTACTTGAGGTAT
Source organism: Viola odorata (assembly GCA_963691705.1). Lineage (NCBI taxonomy): Eukaryota > Viridiplantae > Streptophyta > Magnoliopsida > Malpighiales > Violaceae > Viola > Viola odorata. The sequence goes on along the minus strand of OY829540.1, from coordinate 41,646,396 downwards.
GAGGGTAAGAGATAACAGAATGCTCTTTCAAAGTAGCGACGACTTCTTGCGACTTAGGTGGAGTCACAACTATCAAGGCCAAGGTGTCCAGTGCGTCAGTTGGAATACTCTTGTCTAGGGCAAGCTGCAAAGAATCATCATTAGCAAGTTCAGAAACATTAGTAACAGCAAGGTCAACAATATCAATAAATTTTATGCTAGAACACTCGGTGGGTGTCTCATATCGTCAAGCATATTGAACTTGATGGTCTCGCCGTCGAACTCAAGAATAATAGAGGCATCATGGAAGTTGATCATGGTTCTTGCGGTCCAGAGAAAGGGTCTTCCGAGCAGTATATCGGAGGCCTTGATAAAATGCTCATACTCTATATCAATCACGTAGAGGTCGGCTGGGTAGATGAAATCTCCAACTTGGACCAAGACATCCTCAATAACCCCTTCGGGATGGATGACGGATTTGTCAGCTAGTTGTATCATGGTCTTGGTGGACTTGAGGGGTCTAAGGCCTAGACTGTTGTATGTCGTCAGGGGCATGACGTTGATACCTGCACCAGAATCACATATAACTCTACCAATGTCAATAGTACCGATTTTGCAAAGAAGGGTGAACATACCTTTGTCCTTGCACTTGGGTGGTAGCTTCTGCTGGATTGCTGCCGAGACGTTAACACCTATGCTAATCTTTTTCACACCTATCATGTTACACTTGTTAGCACACCAAGTTTTAAAAAATTTGGCATAACGAGGAACATTTTTAATAGCCTGCAACAAAGGGATGTTAACTTGTACTTTATTAAACATATCAAAAATCTCACGCTCCTCATTATCCTTTTTAGACTTGACTATCCTTTGAGAAAATGGTGGTTCGAGAATCCTGTTGATGTACTCTTGTGTAAACTCTGGTGGCTTGTCATCCTTCTTTGGGGAGCCTCTCGGAGAGCGGGCATGCTTCTCCTTTTCTATTTCTATCTTCAAATCCTCCAGTTTAGGTTCAGGCTCAACGTCTAGGCCTTACTGAGCAGGCTCAGGTATTTCAGCGTCTAAGCCTGGATATAAATGGGTAGGTAATTGGGTACCGCTATAGAGTGTCATGGCACATACATTGTGCTTCGGGTTGGCTTCTGCCTGAGGTGGCAATCTCCCCATGTTCTTCAATTATTTCATATATGCAGCCATAACACTCATTTGTTTTTGTATATCAAAAATAACACTAATGAGCTTACTTACCTCATCAACTTGCGGAGCTAAAGGAGTTTGGCCTTGAGGCGCTTGGTATTGGTATTGCTGGTTGATGGGGCAGTTTGGTCGTGGCACGAAGTTCTGCAAGTTGAGAGGTGGCTGAGATTGGTTCACATACTGATTTTGTTGTTGTGGCAAGTTAGGCCCAAACGCTTGCGGATTATGTGACCAACTGAAATTGGGATGCTTCCAACCTTGATTGTAGTTCTACCGAACATTGTAACCTCCCACAACGTTAACTTGGATTTCTTCAGGAATATAGGGACAGGCGTCCATGGGATGATCTACAAAATTACAAATCTGACAGGCCTTGATCTGGATAGGTTATCCTGCAGCCATATTCTGCAGCATGCCCGTGATGGTTGTTAATTGATTTTCCATGGCAGAAACACAGATATCCTAGGTGTGGTTTGCCGCTTTGTCAGATGCGATGATGATCTTTGCCATAAGCTCAATAATAGCTTTAGCGGCAGCTGCGGTGCGAGCACAAAGAGAACCACCACTTGCAGCATCCAGCAGGGCCTTGTCAGTTAGCTTCAAGCCCTCATAAACATATTGGATAAGTGCGTGATTAGTGAGGTTGTGTGAAGGACACAAGGCTTGCATTTTCTTGAAGCGCTTGTGATACTGCCCTAGACTCTCGTCATCTTTCTGGACAATGAAGACTAACTGCTTGCGAGTGACGCTAGCCGTAGACACTGGATAGTACTTATCGATGAAAGCCTTAGACATCTCGGCCCAGGTGGTGATGGATCTTAGAGGAAGGTCATAGAACCAATCGATGGTAGCGTCTTTTAGGGACCACATGAAGGCTCATAATTTAGCTTGGTCAATGTTGACATTGGTCGATTTCATGGCCTCGTAGACAAAATGGAGATGCTACAAGTGTCGGTGTGGGTTCTCCTTAGGTATCCCATGGAAGGTAGGGAGATGGTGCATGACAGCTGACGTAAGTGTCCAATCATTTTGAACAACTGGCCAGACAATGCAACTACTTGGTGACTCGGGAGCAACATTGAGGTCCTCAATGGTCAGGTTGTTTGGTAGAGATGGTGGATCTGCCATGATGGGTATCTCGGGGTAGAAAAACTCTACGTCGTTGAGGTCTCGACGTAAGAGAGCAAGATCTTTGTGGAAGAGATTATCAAACTTATCCAGGTTAGAGAGATTTCTTTCGAGGACAGGGGTGGGGATTTCTCTACGGTTGACAGATGGCCCTTTAGCATGCCTTCAGAGTCCTCTTTCCGTCCAGGTGAGCTCGTGGTCAAGGGGTAGTAGGTTAGGTGCAGATCTACTAGTCATACAAATAAAAGAAAGAAATCAGTACCAATAATCCCCGGCAACGACGCTAAAATTTTACCGCGTCATCGAAACGTGATGCGAATCCTCGCACAAACCCTAATTCGTCGCACGCCACACGCGCGCGCGCCAAGCGACTAGAGTCAAGAAAGGCTAGGGGGTGTACCAAGGATGCAGCGAGGACTCAAGAGAGGTTAAGATGGACCTCGCGGATAGAGACAAGGGCCAAGACACGAGCAGACCAAGCTGAAGCACGAAGGATGCGCACAAGCCAACATATGCGCCTAAGAAGACCGTCCGAGACAAAACATCAAAGACGATCTTTGATCATGAATCCAGCATAAATACAATACCGTTTGGGATCTTAGGAGAGTCGTGTCCAAGTTTGGGCTCAATCGCACGAGTAGATTGCAAGTTGGCTCGGAGTGAACTAATCGCATACACCAAGGGTACGTTCAAGCGAAACAGGCGCGTTCAAGAGGACCAAGTGTATTCAGGTGAGGTTTCTTCAAGGGATCAGCCTTGTAACATGTATTTTGACATGTTAGGAAGGCTTGGTCTAGGTTTCAACCCAAACGCACGAGGGAATTGTAAGATTGCTCGAGTGCACATTTGAGTGCGCATTGACCGAACCACGGTCAAGTGCGACTAGACCAAGAGCGAGCCATGGTGCAACCAGTTGAGCGGAGCTTATGAGAAGCTTCTGGACTTATTTTTATTTAATTATGTAATTATTAAATTAGCTAAGTTAGAGTTATTTCTTAGTTAGAACTCCTAGTTTGATTAGAACTAGAACTTGTAGTTTTACTAGAATTTGTACTAGGCTTTTGCCTATTTAAAGTCGATTGGCTTCATTAATGAAACATGTTATTTTTATCAAAATTGGGACTTTGTCTTAGAGAGTATTTACTCTTGTTGTTCGTGGACTCAAACCTTGTGCTTTTCCTTCAGTTTCGCAAGCTAGGGCTAAGGCAAGTAAAACTGAAGTTGCGGCCATTGTTTGTTCCTTAGGGTCACAGGGCTGAACCTAATACAAACAAGAACCTCACTAGGATTCATTTAGGTTAGTAGGCACAAGGTTGTTTGCTAGTCGAGACTTGTTCTCGTGAGTCTATCTACCAAATTTCGCATCGAACCTTCGAACTAGATCGTCATTCAAGCGCATCCTAGGCAACTAGGATCGTATCAAAACGCGTCAAAAATAATAATAATCCTGATGCCTAGATGCACAATTACTTTGCGAATAGCGGTAACAGGGTCTAACCACAGGGATTAAAGGATGAATCTTGCCTAAGATGTATGATAGAAATAAATGCACAAAACAGTAACACGCGGGAGGGGGGGAGGGGGGAGGGGGGGGGGGGGGGGCGTTAGTTGGTCAGAGTTAACAAAGTAACAAAAGGGGTAAAGTCAGATGAGAGAGGTTCTTGGGTACATATATGTTCCATTCCTATGTCAAGGCCTAGTTAATCATGGGTACAGATATGTTCCATTCCTATGTCATAGACGTGCTATACTTGATCAGCATTTAGGGCTAGACGCTTTATGCTCCAACGGAAAACCATCCAAAAAGCGCATGTTTAAGCATCTTTCTCTCCTTTAGCCTAGATCTGCAAAAAGGATGAATTCAAAGGCAAATTAGCAGTATCATGCTCGAAATAAGAGGAGAAAATCATGCATAAAATACATGCCATCATCCCAACAACAACAAATGAATGCGGTTAGAGAAGATATTGCAGATCAATTATGGGCTAATTATAATAGTGTTAGAATATGAAGAAGTAACAAGTTAAATTAAGTCTGTTTTTAATGTTCATATTTGTAGTATTCACGTAATGAACAAATAATTCAAGGCTATTTTATATGTATATTATTTTCATGAACGAAATTATTATATTTATATTTGAACTTTAGCATAAATAGAATTAAAATATTTATATTTGATCTTTAACAAAATTAAAATGGGCTACCGTTTAGTTTATTAATCTTCTAAACAAGAAATAAATGATAGCATAATTTTTTAAATAAAATCAAATTGATTGAACAAAATTAGCAATTTTCATTTTTTTTTAAAAATTGTTGTTAGGTCAACACGATTTTGAGTTTTCTAAGTAATTTTCATTTTTCAAAAAAATAAGAAATAACTGTTAGGTGAACACGATTTTGAGTTGTCTTAGTAATTTTCATTTTTCAAAAAATGAAGAAATAATTGTTAGGTGAACACGATTTCAAGTTTTCTAAAGCTGAAAATTTTCACATTTAGTACAAAGTAAACACCATATCCTGTTTTCTAATATTTTCTAAAATCAGAGATATTTTTAAAAAACAGAAACAGAAAACATAAACTATTTTCCGTATGTAAACAGGTCCTTAGAGTCGTAGTCCCTGTTTTACTAAAGAGAGGGGCCTATTATTATGTAAGACAATAAGACATGGGATAGCAGTAAGATGACATTGGACTTTGCTTTGCTCTCCTTCCACATTTTTCATTTTTTAACTTTTTTGCCCTCAAAACACATACCTTGTACACCATGTAAAACTCTATCAAACACTTCAAAGCCTTCTTCTAAACTCCTCACAAATGGGTAAGTGCTCGACGAAATTGGCCGACTAAAGCGCCAGAAGCATGTTAAGTTCATTTCAACGAATCAGCAGGACGAAAAGGAAACCCTCAAAGGTTGACAGTCCGCGTTAACACCCGAAGAAGCTGCAAAAAAAAAAAAACCAAAGGCCACTACCCAAAAGAATCAAAACAAAGGAAATTGTACTTGCTTCACTCGCTGTTTGTATTTGTATTCAAAAAAAAAGAAAAAAAAAGAAAAAAAAAGAAGAAAAAGAAAAAAGAAGATTCAAAAAGAGGATATCTTAAAGAACCCAAGTCAATGAAAGTAGAAGCAAGTACGAAAAAAATCATCAATCAAAATCGATCAAGATGATCACAAGAAGAGTGTTCCTAGCAAAAGATGAAGAAACTTGTATACAAAGGGTATCTCAAAGAACCCAAGTCAAAGTAGAAGCAAGTACGAAAAAATCATCATTCGGAATCGATCAAGACGATCACAGGAAGAGCGTTCCTAGAAAAAGATGAAGAAACTTGTATACTTTGCTTTCACCTCGATCAAATCATCAAGCATCGTTCACCACGAGTTGTCCTCATCACAGTCAGTCGTCGAACACAAACTCATTAAAACCTTTCACAAAAAAAAAAAAACATAACACAACACTGTTCCTTTCTTCTACAAATTCCTCCTTTCTTTCTCCCTGACAAAGTCCTTTCGATTATTTGCAGGCCCATGCACGTGCATCTTCATTTGAAGTTTATTCACTCGGATTGGCATTGCAAATCTGATTTTGTGCTTTGTTTGCTGCATTTTTAGGAGTGTAAACACATAGCCTTGTTTCTGAGCGCGAGCACAAACACTAATATCTAGTGAGAATTGCTTATGTTTACATGTCATGGGAAAGTCTTGTTCTTAAGGTCGTTATTTCCTGAACAAGACGCAGACGTTATCTAGACTTGTATCAATCATGTTTATATAACGAAATTTGGACTAACATTTTTCAAAAAAATACTTGATTGATTTTTCTTAAACAAAGAGGTCATTTTCATTCCAACAAAAGACTTGGGGGCAAGCCATGGTTTAAATGTAGGAATATTTGATATTTCTCACATAGGTCATTTGCTCTCTCTTTTTCTATCTATTGCTACTTCGCGTTTGCTTCCTTCCTATTTGCAGGACACAGATAGGGGAATCAACCAATGGGTCTTCGATGAAAAATCATTGTAATGCCCTCATCATGGATTTTAACGAACTTTCCTCATTATCGGAGAAGAGAAGATCATTTCCTCATTATCAGAGAAGACCAGATCAACCATCCTCATTATCAGAGAAGACATCAAACCTCATTATCAGAGAAGATTATCAAACATCCTCACTATCAGAGAAGACCAAATCAACTTTCCTCATTATCAGAGAAGAGAAGATCATCATTATCCTCATTATCAGAGAAGACATCAAACCTTATTATCAGAGAAGATCATCAAACATCCTCATTATCAGAGAAGACATCAAACCTCATTATCAGAGAAGACCAGATCAACTTTCCTCATTATTAGAGAAGAGAAGATCATCATTATCCTCATTATCAGAGAAGACATCAAACCTCATTATCAGAGAAGATCATCAAACATCCTCATTATCAGAGAAGACATCAAACCTCATTATTAGAGAAGATTATCAAACATCCTCACTATTAGAGAAGACCACATCTCCTCATTATCAGAGAAGATCATCAACGTCCTCAATATCAAATCGATTTCATTAGCAGAGATCATCAGCGTCATCACTATCAGAGACTATCGATTTCACTATCAGAGATCGTCAAACGTCCTCACTATCAGAGACAACCGATTTCAGTATCAGAGATCATCATTTCCTCATTATCAGAGAAGATCATCATTTCCTCAGCATCAAAGACAACCATCCTCATTATTAGAGAAGATCATCAACGTCCTCACTATCAAAGACATTGATTGATGTCTATTTCCATGCATTTTTACCATCTTAAACTATCTTGTTTATGGTGAAAATGGTGTCTTTCACGTCAATCTATCTGCTTTTAAAGGAAATGAAGGAAATATCAGCTTTCAGCACAAACTAGCAATCTCAGGCGCAGTCTTGCCTAAGACTGCCGATCTAAAGACGTGCAGAGCTAGGAGTCTTGGAATGCTATTGCTGGAGTGTGGATGACAGCTGGATTTGTGCTGGAGGAAATAAGAGAAAATCTAACTCTGGAGCAAAAATCAGACAAACGACCAATCTTAGCTAAGACAAACCAATCTTAATTAAGATTGGTAAGATTGCCAAGAAACGTGATGAAACAGGAGTCATGGGATTTTGAGCTAAAAGAGTGGATTTGACAGTTGGAGACAGCTAGAGAAGATCAGACGTGATCCAAGATTGCATCCTTTGAAGGATTATCCTCTATTTGAACAAACAAATCTATTTCTAGTTGTATTTTATTTTATTTCGAATTTGAATAATGCTATCTTTATCTTTTAGGAGTTTGGAATTTGGAAAGGAACGTGATGGGCGGGGACTCTAACCTTATTTAAGGTTAGGGAAGGCTGTCAATTACGCAGAGCTTCCATCTTCTTTTCTTCTGGTTCTTGTAAACACTTGCTGTGATAATTCCCTTGGAATATCGCATTTAATTCTATTTTGATGTTCATCAAATATTTCTTTATTTTCTTGATTATTATGTCTAGTAGCTAAACACCTAATTCTTGGTAAGGGTTGAGTGAGTGTTCTTATAAATCGTGAGACCGATCTGTTCCAATTACCCTCTCGTTCGTAATTGATTCAAGTTCTGTTTTAACAAACCGGTTCCCGTCTAGGCTAAGACTCGATCAATCTTAGGCAAGATGACGAATTTGTAGCCAGTCACGAAGGGGACGAGCGAAACCGGAGTGACGAAGTAGGCAGCTAACCTCGCGGGGGTTAGTGAACTTGAATCGATATAGGCCTAACCAGACTGACAATCTAGGGCTTCGAGTTGGGAGTAGCTTGGCCTAGACTCTGTCTTTCCCTACGCCATTGAGAAAATGCATGTGCCTCAAGCCAGCAACCAATTGGATAAACCCTTTAACCAGCAAGGTGTCTACTGGCCAGGATCGCTAGGAAAAGGGGTACCCTCCAAGTGATTTGAATAGGAGGAAAGTAGGATTGGAAAAGGGGTTCCTCCCAATCTATAGCAGAGTTATGAGAGAGAAGGAGAAAATCTAAAGGTCGATGATCGATTAAACAAGGAACGCGCTCACGAATTCACCCTTACCAGGAGTTTACTTCACATCAGTTCACAACCGTTCTCCATCACCAATCTTAGCTAAGATTCGTTTCTGCCTAAGATTGCATCTTTTTTTAATTTTTGCTTTGTTTCTTTTTATTGCTTTGTTATCTTAATTGCAGAAACGAAACCCCTCAACTCCAGTGACTAGGAAGTCGAGTCAAGACTACAAAACCCCAACAAGATCTCTGTGGACGATCCTCTTACAGCGACCTACAAGTTCCTTGTGGACAGTGTTAAGTTGTATCCCTTTTTATATCTTTTTATACAACTAAATTTAATGCCCTCGACACGCAATAAAATTTTGGCGCCGTTGCCGGGGATTTTTTGATGGTGTTTTTGTAGTTTTATTTTTAATTTTGTTTTTGTAGTGATCTTGGCCAAGGAAGTAGGCCAAACAGAAAAATCATGCTCCATAATTCTATCCCTCATGATTTGAATGCATTTAATGTTGAGCATAAATTATTTGAAATATCTAACATGCTTCAAAATCTCTCTGCAAGGTACAACCAAGGACAACAACAACAACACCCCATTTACAACCCAACCCACAATTGCTACATGGTTCAACATTCGGGTGATCCAGCCAAAGTCAGTGCAGCATATGGACACAATCAGAACCAATCTTGGCAAAGCCTGACATTCCAGCAGTACCAACAAGCATATGAACATAATCAGAACCAATCTTGGCCAAGCCCGACATTCCAGCAGTATTAGCAGCCTCAACAAACCCCCATAAACTCCCAATATTTTGTACCAGGACCTACCCAAAATCAGGCACATGTGCCTCAGTTGCCACTTGCCCCCCAACCCCCAAAGGTTACTGGTGTGTCCATAGAAGATACTTTACAAAAATTTATACAGGCAACCCAGTCTAGTCTTGTTGAGATGAAAAAGGCAACCCAGTCTAGTCTTGTTGAGATGCAAAAGCAAATCAGTCAACTCGCTCAACAAAGGCATCCGCCGGATGACCAAGGCAGATTACCCTCCACCACAATAGACAACCCGAGGTACAGTGTGTGCTATCAATCTTAGGAGTGGAAGTATACCGTCGGAAAGGGAATGTGCAAAGTCAAACAAGGATATGAGGATGTTGTATGAGGAAGATGATGATGTAGATGAAGAAATCCAGGCAGAGTCTCAGCAGGAACCAATCTTGGGTAAGACTGAGACTAAGACTGATATTCCAGCCGAGACAGAAAAGGAACAGCCAATCTTGGCCAAGCCAGTAGCCAAGACTGATGAGCAGAGTTCAAAACCTCTGGAAACAGTGGAGATTCCACCACCCTATCCTCCCAAGTCTTCCAAATAGAAGAAATTAGATGAGGCTAAGGAATTTATGAATATTTTTGGCAAAATTGCAATAAACATTCCTATGCTTGATTTAATTGCTAAAGTTCCTTTTTATGCTAAATTTTTGAAAGAACTTTGTACTAACTAGAGAAAACTTGCAGGTGATGAAAGGATTAATCGTAATCATAATGTTTATGCAGTTTTACAAGCTAAGCTCCCCGAGAAGTGCAAGGGCCAAGACACTTTTACAATCCCATGTAAGATAGGCAATAAAACCGTGGAGAGAGCTCTCTGTGATTTGGGATCTGGAATCAATGTGATGTCTCTAGGTGAGTATGAGACATTACAGATGGGTACAATGAAGGACACTAGAGTGGTGATCGAACTTGCCGATGGGTCAATTATACATCCGAAAGGTGTGGTAGAGGATATACTTGTACAGGTTAATGATTTCATTTATCCTGTTGATTTTTACATTGTTGAAATGAACACTAACATCCCTTCCAACGCCACTGATGTTATTTTAGGAAGTTCATTCCTAAGAACAGCAAGGGCCAAAATTGATGTACATCCAGGAATTCTTACCTTAGAATTTGGTGATGAAACAATAGAGTTTAACATGCATGATGTCATTGAAAATCCTAATAAAATGCATGGTGTTAACTTTGTTGACGTCCTTGGACATGCTGCTGGTGAATTACCAAAAGACCATCCTAACATTTCACTCTCAAGTGTGCAGGCACCAGAAATTGAGCTTAAAAGCTGTCTTGGCCGCAATCTTGGCCAAGATTCAGCTCTGCCAGCTAGTCCGCCCAAAATCGTGGACTGGTGGACTGACCGTCTTCTCAATTTGTTTCCTACTGTTCACAGTAGCCATAACTCACCATTTGTGATGCAGGAACAACTAAATTTTGACCTTGAATAACCCCCCGATCCCTTCAAATTTACACATTTAGGGGTTGTCAAAGGGATGCCACCCAAAGGTCCTGACAAGCTCAGTGCATGATGTGAGTTTGGAAAAGTTTCTTGATGAGAAATCTATGGCAATGTCGAGCCCAAGACGATAAATAAGGGCGCTACATGGGAGGCAACCCATATTTTTATTCATTTACTTCCGTTTTTCTTTTGAATTTTTGTGAATAAGTTCAGAGGTATTTCGTTGATCCACATATTTATCACTTGTTTCCAGAGTTGCTGTAGCGCGAGTAGTGCGTTCAAAATCAGAGGAAAAATCATAGCTTCGGCAATTGCCTTAGCCATTGTGTCTAAGCTAAGACATTTTTCCAGAACTAGAACAAGCAACTCCTCTAGGAATTACCTCTACTCCAGCATGGACCTCTGTCCTCCAAGACCTCCCGCAACACAGTGCATGCCCCCAGGTCGTGTCTTTCTTTCTTTTCTTTTTCCATGTATTGTGTCTTTTTACTCTTATTTACACATTGAGGACAATGTGTCCTTTAAGTGTGGTGAGGGTGTTTTTAGGTGAGGTGTCTGTATATACATGTCTTTGATGTGCTTTTGTGTGACTTTCTTCAGTTGTATGAATTTTTTTGTGAATCTTGGCTAAGATAGTTGACCTAGATTGTCTAGTTAGAGTCTGATGCATAATTTTTGTTGTCCTTTTTATGTGCATTTTGAGGCATGTGTGTTTCATGTTTTGTTTGAGTGTCGGTAAAAATCTGGACTATGCTTAAAACCTGTCTCTTAATGCCTTAACCTTGATTTTTAGCATCCTTCACCTTGTGACCCCATAACATATGAGTAAGGCATTTTCAATGCTTTGAACATCTTTACTGTACATGATCATGAGGTCTAACATTGTGTAACAGATTTAACAAATATGCAAGCTTCCACCAAATATACTTAATATCTCCCTAAGGAAAACTGCTATGTGGATAATGGAGTTTGATTACCTTGTGTTGTGCTAAATTGCTCCAATGTGGAGAACTACTTTTATGCCCAGTAAATTGCATGCTCTAAAAAAAAAAAATATATATATATATAGAATAAAATGTCTTGATATTTCTGCCTCACTAAGTGGAAATACTCAAGAAACTTCAGCATGAGCAATGAAAAAAAAAAAGAAAAAAAAAAGAAGAGAAAAAAATATAGGTGAATAAATGTCTTGATATTTCTGCCTCACTAAGCATTAATATTCAAGAAACTTTTTGGCAATACTGGCATAAGAAAAAAAACTTTAGACAAGGTAATTGAATGATGAAGTTGGGCAGTTGAATTAAGGGGAGAAAATCCCAAGTCGGTGGATGTCTTGTCTTGTTGAGTCTGTTGTGGAATGCAAAGATGTTATGGTTATGTGGAATTCAGATGTTTGGGGTATTGAATATGCCGTGTTCATAAGGGTTGGGATCCATTGAGAAGTATGCTGATTGTCATAGGTATGAAGGTATAAAGGGTCTGGTTAAGGGTAGTCTGTCCAGAAATTTGCCATTGTTTGCCTTCGTTGTTTTGAGTCTGTCTTTTCCTCTTCTTAGTTAAGAGTCTAGTATGCTTGGGGGCAAGCATTGTTCAAGTGTGGTGAGGTTTGATTGACGTCTATTTCCATGCATTTTTACCATCTTAAACTATCTTGTTTATGGTGAAAATGGTGTCTTTCACGTCAATCTATCTGCTTTTAAAGGAAATGAAGGAAATATCAGCTTTCATCACAAACTAGCAATCTCAGGCGCAGTCTTGCCTAAGACTGCCGATCTAAAGACGTGCAGAGCTAGGAGTCTTGGAACGCTATTGCTGGAGTGTGGATGACAGCTGGATTTGTGCTGGAGGAAATAAGAGAAAATCTATCTCTGGAGCGAAAATCAGACAAACGACCAATCTTAGCTAAAACAAACCAATCTTAGCTAAGATTGGCAAGATTGCTAAGAAATGTGATGAAATAGGAGTCACGGGATTTTGAGCTAAAAGAGTGGATTTGATAGTTGGAGACAGCTAGAGAAGATCAGACGTGATCCAAGATTGCATTCTTTGAAGGATTATCCTCTATTTGAACAAAGAAATCTATTTCTAGTTGTATTTTATTTTATTTCGAATTTAAATAATGTTATCTTTATCTTTTAGGAGTTTGGAATTTGGAAAGGAACGTGATGGGCGGGGACTTTAACCTTATTTAAGGTTAGGGAAGGCTGTCAATTACGCAGAGCTTCCATCTTCTTTTCTTCTGGTTCTTGTAAACACTTGCTGTGATAATTCCCTTGGAATATCGCATTTAATTCTATTTTCATGTTCATCAAATATTTCTTTATTTTCTTAATTATTATGTCTAGTAGCTAAACACCTAATTCTTGGTAAGGGTTGAGTGAGTGTTCTTGTAAATCGTGAGACCGATCTGTTCCAATTATCCTCTCGTTCGTAATTGATTCAAGTTCTGTTTTAACAAACCGGTTCCCGTCTAGGCTAAGACTCGATCAATCTTAGGCAAGATGACGAATTTGTAGCCAGTCACGAAGGGGACGAGCGAAACCGGAGTGACGAAGTACGCAGCTAAGCTCGCGGAGGTTAGTGAACTTGAATCGATATAGGCCTAACCAGACTGACAATCTAGGGCTCCGAGTTGGGAGTAGCTTGGCCTAGACTCTGTCTTTCCCTGCGCCATTGAGAAAATGCATGTGCCTCAAGCCAGCAGCCAATTGGATAAACCCTTTAACCAGCAAGGTGTCCACTGGCCAGGATCGCTAGGAAAGGGGGTACCCTCCAAGTGATTTGAATAGGAGGAAAGTAGGATTGGAAAGGGGTTCCTCCCAATCTATAGCAGAGTTATGAGAGAGAAGGAGAAAATCTAAAGGTTGATGATCGATTAAACAAGGAACGCGCTCACGAATTCACCCTTACCAGGAGTTTACTTCACATCAGTTAACAACCGTTCTCCATCACCAATCTTAGCTAAGATTCAGTTCTGCCTAAGATTGCTTCTTTATTTAATTTTTGCTTTGTTTCTTTTTATTGCTTTGTTATCTTAATTGCAGAAACGAAACCCCTCAACTCCAGTGACGAGGAAGTCGAGTCAAGTCTACAAAACCCGAACAAGATCTCTGTGGAAGATCCTCTAACCGCGACCTACAAGTTCCTTGGGGACAGTGTTAAGTTGTATCCCTTTTTATATCTTTTTATACAACTAAATTTGATGCCCTCGACACGCAATCAGACATTTCCCTCAAAGTTACGTTACTATCATCTAACATCAGGCCAAAGGTACGTTCTAATTCTCATTTACAATTCTGCAATTTACGTTTTTCCTCACTATCAGAGAAGTTGTCATTTACATTTCTGCATTTCTGCATTCTCCCTCAATATCCGAGTAGTCTGCATTTATTTTCCCACAATTGGCATTGTTTCTGGAGTTCCCTATATTTTTCATAATTAATACTCCTCCTTAAGCGACTACTTTTCTGCATAATTATTATCTCCTCCTTGAGCGACTACTTTTCTGCATAACCAAATTCTCCTCTTTGAGCGACTACTTTTCTGCATAATCAAATTCTCCTCCTTGAACGACTACTTTTCTGCGTAACCAAATTCTATTCTGCATATCCAAATACTCCTCTTTGAGTGACTACTTTTTTGCCTAAACTAAATACTCCTCCTTGAGCGACTATGTCTTTACATAATTCTACATTTCGGCATAATAAATACCCCTCCTTGAGCAACTTTATTTTTACTCTTTGTGCATAAACCCCCACTTCCACTAGTTAGGAGGTATTCAAAACCCGGTAAAAGCTTGGGGCAACCGTCTTTACTACTTATCAAAAATTTCAGTTACACTATATTTTTGATCAGATAGTAAAGAGGGGGCAACTGTTGCTACCCGAATTTTGACTTACTTCGCAACTCTTTTATTATATTGCTTGTCACGACTAATAGCCCGGTGTTGGTACCCGAATTTTGACGCTAGCACGTTCAATCACGTGCAAAACAGCATGCCCGCATTTTTACGCGCTTAATCAATTATAGTCGGTTTATCTTTATATTTTTTCGCTAACCGTTATTGATCTCTCGGCTCAGCTCGAGTCCTTTCGTATTCTTTCATTTTTATCTATCATTTTGGCTCTTTTAATTTTTTTCTTATTAGGTCCCGAACGAGCCTTTTCGGCACTTTGTCAAAATAAACGCGTTTAGAGAGTTGAGCTCAAATTTTTGTTCACAACATCTCGATCGTCATATTTTTCTCTATAACATAGTTGCCTTCGTTCAAATTTTTCACCAGTTTCATCATACTGATAGTTCGAGCCCATAATTAATTACTAAGCATTTTTCCCTTTCCTTTTAATCAACCGTTGGATTGGTTGACTACTCCCATAATTAATTACTTGCTTGTTTGAAGTTAATTAAATGTTTATTTTTCTTGTTCATTATTTATTTTCAATCGAACTATCACTAATACTTTCGTTTTGTAAGGTAGATCAAGTTCACGCAACGCAAGTATGCTTTCTACCCCTTTTATTTATTCAATATTTTCCGCAAATATTATTTGTATGCATGCTATTTAAAAATATTAAAAAATTCATATCGTATTCGTATGCATGATAAAATCAACGCACATGCTTACTTGTTTAAATCACTTGCATCTTATGCCATGAAATTAATCGTACATTTGCGTTGATACATGAGCATGGTGGCTTCGATCCCACACGGTTATTTGCATTCATTAAAATGGTACGATGTTAGTTTTATCCATGATAGGATCACATAGTAATTAATCAATCATGCATGGCCCGATGCTGATAAAGAGGGCTCTCGCTTTAGTAAAAAACCAACGATTAATCAATCCCGACCAGAAATGATTAATCAATCCCTACAGTCCCGATCGGAAATAACAAAACACTAAAACGATGAATACCTCTAAGGGCCCATGGACAACTAGAAGGTGGCCCAATCTTCGTAACAGTATTTCGTTTGACACTTTGCGATCATTTACTCCGTAAATAATTGAAAAGTGGCGTGTTTCCGTGCTCGGGATTGGACGACACTTTCCGGTTACTTACTCGTTCTCATGTCAAAAATGTTTTCCAAACACCTTTTTACCGGTAACCTTTTTAAGGATGTGACTTGGGTGCCTAACACCTTCCTGAGTCCATAATACGACCTTGAACCTTCGTTCTTTGGTTTATACCACATGTGCCTTAGTTTTTTGTTTTTATGTCATGAGATATAGGTTCCCTAAACCTTAGAAAATTAGGATGGCGACTTCATTGCATTATGCGAAGCATCCATTCATGCTTAGCATCCGTCTCGAACCTAAACTCATTTTCCAAACGAAAAAGGGGGTGCGACAATAGTCAACATTTTATTGAAGAGAATGAGCTATTATTTTATTAGACCATATGCTAAATAATTATTTATTAAAGGGAAAAAATTTTCCGAAATTAAAGGAAAAATAAGCAAAAGACTATATATCTAATAACTTGTGCTTATAATAAAAGAGAGAGTTTGTAGAATAAAATGAGATAATTACTCTTTAAAATTAGTTATATATCTAATAATTTCAAGACAAATGAGAAAAAAAAAAGAGACTCAATACTGTTAAACAAAAAGAGGGAGAGTTATAGTCAACATTTTGCTAAAGAGAATGACCTATTATTATGTAAGATTGTATATTAAATAATTATTTATTAAATAAAAAAAATTCTCCGAAATTTAGAGAAATATAAGCAAAAGACTATATATTTGACCAAGGTGGTTTTTTCAATTTCGTGTCCAAGAAAAGAGAGACCAAAGAATGCGTGATTCCACAAACTATTTTTTTTGTTGTCTGAATTGTTCTTTTCATAAAAATAAAATAGTTTTACAAACTCTTTCACACTTTGAAGTAGAGTTGTAGAGAGATTATGTATTAGAATGACATATGGTGGAAGATGTGATTTTGGAGAGGTCACGCGTTGAGTATCTTCGAGGAGAAAATTTGTGGGCTGAAACGGCAGGTTTCAAATCAGGATATTTTGGATGCAGTTATGGGAATCTCTCTTAAAGCCCAGGCCCAGATGGATTCCTGAGCATATTCTATCAGAAATGTATTCTTCTCTAATCGTTTCTGTTTTTCTTTTTTTTAATTGGCGGAGGTCAAATTTATACATAATATGTATTATTGTTGGTATTTTGCTAACAGCCAACAACCGAACAGTAAAAATATAATAATAATCCCCTAAATTCTTATTAGAAAAATTAAGAAAATATCTTGGTTTCTCACCACGGTTTTAACTGCTTTCTTGTTCTGGTTCTATATCCATCGAAGAAAAGAAAACAGTGATCCTAGGCTTCATTGTTAAAAATTTAGAAAAACACATATAAAATTATAATTTAACTAACTAGTGCACGCTATTTTTATAATATCGAGAATTCGACTCTTAATATTATAATAATAATTAATAATATAATTAATTTTATTTTTCTCCTTAAAAATATTAGAAACGTGTTTGGTATCCTCTTCCTCTTGCTTCCTGTTCCAATAACACTCCCACAAGATTCCAACCATCACGGAATTTATTGGTTGTGCCCAAAATAATCTTACACCAAACTTATACATGGGAAAGGTATCACGGAATTTATTGGTTGTGCCCAAAATAATCTTACACCAAACTTATACATGGGAAAGGTTAGGAGGATATTAGAATTAAAATAAAATTTGGCGCATGTAAATGAGTCAATCTCATTAGCTAGTAGCTAACATACCCTCTTTTTTTTACTCATTTCGTCTTAAATTAAATAATTTATTTGATATTTTACACATTAAAAACATTACTTTTTACATTTTAAATTTATATTTGATACTATTATATTTTTTTAATTCTAATTTTCCTATTTTTATTACCGTAACTAATCATCTCTTCTCAAAATAAAACTTGGGTAGATCATAATCTACTTATATCATGATTTAGGATGATGACACGTGCCCCAAATAGTGCTCTAGCACTATTTAGAGTACATGTCATCATCCTAAATCATGATGTAGGTAGATCATGTATTTCCCGTAGGCAAGCTAAACACTAATTACCGTGGGAGGAGTCCATCAAAAACATAAATGCTTAAAAGTAAGAATTAGAATTTCATTCCACCATGATCTTAGCGAACAAAAAATCATGTGTCAATATTGAGCCGAATTCCTCTATTTATTTCCACGAATTGAGAGTTGGTTTCTATACCTCAAATCTTCCCAATTCCCTCTCTCAATATGGCATCTTCTTCCAACTCAGTAATTACGAAGATAGATGTCTTCCGAGTCGCCCCATCTTCCAACTCACCCAAATCGGACTCGAAAGAACAACTCAAACTCCCCCTCACATTCTTTGACATGTTTTGGTTGAGGTCCCAACCCGTAGAGCGCATCTCAATCTACAAACTAACTGAGTCAACACCGAGTTTCTTCAACACGGTCATCATTCCGTCACTCAAGCGCTCCCTCTCCCTTACCCTCCCTCACTTCCTCCCCCGTCGCTGGCTACCTCGTTTGGCCTCCGCATTCCACCGTACCAATCATCCTGTACACCCCGAACGAGAGTTCTGTTTCAGTCACAGTCGCGGAATCCAACGCAGACTTCAATCGCCTCTCAGCCAACGGACCCCCTCGCCAAGCCGCCGAGTCATACCCTTACATCCCCGAGTTGGAAGTATCCGAGTCAAAAGCGTTAATCCTATCACTGCAGATAACAAACTTCCCGAATCAAGAATTCTGCATCGGTATGTCGTTTCATCACGCCATTCAAGATGGGAAAAACATGAGCTTGTTCATCGGAGCGTGGGTCCACATATGCAGGAAATTAATGGCAACCCCACAATTGTTACCAGAATTAGCGCCGCCCCTGCCGCCGTTCAACGACCGTACAACACTACTACAGGCAGTGTCGGAAGTAGAGTTGTTGAATAAGAAATGGGCGAAGGTGGACCCCACAACACCAAGAAGTTTAAGGCTTCTTCCATTAATGCGGCCAATATCCCCATAAGATTCCATACTATCAAGTTTCACCTGTCCGGCCAAGACATAACAAGATTGAAGGAAAATGTTATGAGGATATTAGAATTACAATATGTATCGACATTTGCGGTTGCAGTCGGATACACGCTATTTTCTTGGCTTAAAGCGAAACAGGCGCGTGATAAACCGGTTCTTATCGCGTTTTCCGCCGATTGCCGGAGCCGATTAAACCCTCCGTTGCCGCCCAATTATTTCGGTAACTGTCTGGATCCGCGGATTTCTCAAATTAGCGTTCGAGAATTAATCGATGTCTGTGTTCAACATGATCATGATCATGGTGTTGCTTTGGTTGCAAACAAGATTCGTGATGCGATTAGAGGGTTAGATGATCATCATGAGGAGGATTATAAATCTGTTGATCAGAAAGCCATGGAGATTTGTGAGAAAATGGTTGGTGGTGACGATAATGACAATGAAGGACTCCGCCGCGGAAGGGATAGACAAGCATTAGTATTTATGGTTTCTGGGTCTCCGAGGTTTGGGTATTATGATACGGATTTTGGATGGGGAAAGCCGGTGAAGGTGGAGCTCACTTCCATTGCCAGGAATGGAGCTATTTTCCTATCAGATGGTAGAGATGAAGGAGGATCAGTTGAGGTTGGTTTAGTGTTGAACAAACAAGAAATGGAAGCTTTCCAACATTTGTTTGCAACCCGACTCAAATCTCTGTCCAATTCAGAGTTTTGAGACCGTTAGACTTTCGCTAAAATTATTTTAAATATAAATTTTATTAAATAATTAAAAGGGAAAAAGACTGATTAACACACAGAAGATATTTAATTGGACAATTTGACCACCCACATTTCAAAGTGACAAAATTGGCACCCAATATTTCTCTGTCAGACAATTTAGCACCCAATGTTTCTACCGTTAGACTATTAAACCACCGTGCCACCCACTTATCAACAACCCTTCACTGACACCGTGAGAACTCTTATGTTCGCTCCAAAATCCTTTGTCAATTCGAAAAATAGGAGAATTGGTTGGCTAAGCAAGAAAAGGGAATAAGGGTCGCAAAATAGAAAGGGGAAGAAGGGTTGCAAAACCCTAAGCAAGAAGTGAGTTGTTTGCTGAACAAAAGTGGCCGGAGTTCTTTAGAGATTTTGATCACAAGGGATTTGCTTGGCGGGTTGTCGAACCCATCCAACGGCGGTAACAACAATTCCAAATTCTTGTCTTTCGAATCGGCAGCAGCAATTCCAAATTTTGCATCTCCCTCATCGAGTACGGGAATTGCAGGTACGCAATTCCAAATTCTTTTCTTTCTTTTCTTTTTTTGAGGAAAATTGATGCTAGTTGTCTGTTATTTTTCCTTTATGGCTTATGGATTGCAGGTATAATAGATTGTAATTGAAAGTTCCACATTGATAAGATTCAATGTCAATCTTGTGAGATTCTGCGTCGTGTGCGATCGGAACGGTGGTGAATGGCGGCGGGTGTACCTGCAAGGCGCCGGAGGGGGAGCTCCAGCGTAAACACTCCGATGCTTAAGTTAGTTCGGGTTTTAACAGTGGTAGAGGTTTCTCTAGGTGAGCTTGACCTTACCCTGATTGTGAAAAATGGTGGGGTATTTATAGATCTGGACAGCGATACCTGGCGATATCAAAGAGGGCGCCGTTTGATGATGACGTCACAGGCGATATCAGTGGATGACGTCACGGGCGATGTCTGATGGGGCTGCCGGGAGCGATAACCTTTTGGGTCCCTAGGATGGGATGACGCTGTGCGTATAAAATTGCGTGAGTCCCCCCCCCTGCTGAAGTCGACCATCCTAGGAACCCTTCGCTGATCCTTAGGTGATACAGGGATATCCTTATGGAGCTCAGGGGGATCCATTCCGATAAGAACCGCTTGTGCAGTAGGACCGTTAGGACTATCTCAATTTTTATCATAAGCCCAACTGAAAACGAGCCCGAGTGTTTACCAAGGGCTGTCCATGTCTGTCATCTTGAATGAAGGTTTTTATCGCGCGGTGATAAGTTCGCAGAGTCTCTGAGCTTCTTGGATTATTCAACGTCGATAAGACTCAAGTGATGAGCTGGAGATTGAGCCTGAGGCTACTGGGCAAGCTGACTCCGACTTTCGTTCTTATCTAAAGATTCGTCCTGGAGGGATGCCCCTATCACCCTTGCAGTTGCGAGGTCAATACTCTCCGCCTGGCAGTATTACTCTGATTGGCCCCTCGGGGGGGACTTAAGAAGCCTCAGCTTATTCGAGTTGTGAAAGAGCTGTTGTCGGGTCATCGATAATATTGTCCAGGATATTCGACCAAGTCATACCGGGGACTGGCACATATTCCAAGTCCATTGTCCTTCCAAGTGTTCTGCAAACATAGGAAGGAGATAGATTCGTATATAAAGGTTAGTAAACTTTTGTACTCACAGAGGTTTGAGGTCAATACGAGCCCAATCTTTCTCTTACGCTCAAGGAAACAACGGTATCAACGCGGCTTTACGCCATCAGCTGCCTATGATTAGCGTGGCTTTATACCACCAGATGCCTGCGATGCCAGCGCGGTTTTACGCATCTAGGGCTACCTGCGACATCAACGCGGCCTTACACTGTGGATACCGGTAGCCATATGGCCTTTACGTGATGGCCACCCGTGATATCGTGTCTTTCGGCGTTTTTCCAGACCTTGTCTCGCATTCCTGCCGATATCTGTATTGCGGACAGTATACGAACATTGCCCTTTCCTTCCACTTTGGGCTCATCAGCCCTTGCGGTTATCGGGTCGGCTCGTCTTTTGAGGACCCCATTGTTCTTTCCTCCGAAACCTCCCTCTTGGAGCCTATAAATCAGGGAGTTTTTTCCACCCACGTTCTCCTCATCTTTTCCAACACGCATCATGGATCATCTGACTAAGAATTTCCTCCTTTCCAAGGGCCATTCTCTCAAGAACCTTAATGATGGTGACGTCGGATTCCTGGAGAACATGCTGGTCAAGACTTCTGAGGACATCCTGGAGTTACAAGGGATGCTGACCCCGCTTCACTCTAGGCTGGGGGCCACCTCTCTGGAGGATTTCAGTCCTTTGGAGAGCGTATCGAAACTGTCTGCCTCCATCGCTCGGATCCAAGTGGTGATCGCCATGCTGCAGCAGCGCAAAGATATGCTGGGGTGCTGCCTGAAGGGAATGAGAGCCACTTCCCATGATCTGCTCCTGGTCATGGATTCCTTGAGGGACCTTCCCGAAGTGCCTGAGGACGCTGGCTCTGATGCCTGATAGCGGTGGCTCCCTTTGTACCCTTTTCTTTTCCCTCTTGTTCATGTACCTTCCGGCCATTAGGCCATAATGAATAAACAGTTCTTATCATGTCGTCTTGCGACTGTTCTTCTTCTTCTTCTTTATTGCTCTCTTTGTCATTTTCCAATGAAGATATTCTCAGCCCAACTGAAAACGGTTCAGCCACTGGGTTCTTATTATTTGGCTGCTCTGCATTAAATCCAAGTCGCTGTTGCCCTGGCAACTGATTGGGCAAATTTGCGGTTTTCCTCGATCAGGGGAAAATCTCAACAGGCGTGACTGCAAATCCACCTTTGTACTTCAGGATGTACACGTGTCTTTTCTCAAGAGACGGGTTGGAAGATTAAAAGATCCTTTTTTCCCCCGTTTTCTGGCTATTTAAAAGGGGATTTTCCTTCCTTCATTATCATTTATCTTCTCGTCGTTTTTCTTTCCCACTAGTGTTAATCTCATGGCCGATTCTCATTTCTTAGATACGTTTGCACGGGATTCTCCACCAACTCCCCCGACCTCTCCTGATTCGGATGCTCCTCCTCCATCGCCCCCCTGGAGGCCGCCCGTTCGCCGACGGTGCCGCAAGAAACGGAGGAAGGAGGCTGCGAAGGCTTCTAAATCATTCTATGACGCTCTGGCCACTTTTTCTTCAAAGGGGAAGGAAACATCCTGTCCTCCTCGCGAGTCACCGTAAGAGGCTCCTTCTGCCTGTTCGGCTGTGGGGATGATGCCGTCGCCTGTTGAGGAGAAGTCAGATCAGTCATCTGCTCTCGTGGGGGAGAAGGTTGAAGAACCTTTTCCTTTCGCTGGTGAGGATGAGGATGATGTGGTCTACTGCTACGACATCTACTGGTCTGATGGGGAATAGATGGGCGTAGCGCGCCTTTTTTGTAGATGCCGCATGGCTTCTTAAAATAATAAAGCTTTTATTTTCTTTCGTTCTTCCACCGCTTTCCTTTTTTGTGTTTCCAGGATTATCGCAGGAGTAAGCCTTTCGCTGGGGCGCAACCGCTTTTCGGTTTTCGGTCAGCAACTGTCTTCTTCCAAAAGGCATTGATGACTGTCCACGCGTCCTTTTTCACTTTGCACGTGTTTTGCTTTCACAGGCTGTTCCTTTTTTAGGTTTTTCCTTTAAAAGGAATTCGCTCTTCTATTTTAACACTTTTCTGCTGATATTTCGAAATTCTTCGTATTTCCTTTCTTCTGTGCTTCTTTCTTCCCGAGAGATTTTTCTGCAATTGCTCGCCGGTGCCGACGGCCGATTCACTGGTTCTCTGCTCCAGGTATTTTGTTCTTCTATCGCCGTAATTTTACTTTTCCAGTCCATTATGTCTTATACTACATCCTCTGCAACCACCGAGAATCCCTTAGATCCCGAGGTTAGGAAAGCTCGTAGTATCTTTGATTGTAATGAAGTTTTGCGGGCTGAGTTAGAGGAACATGGTATCACTTTTCCTACGGGATATCGCCCCTTTATCTCTCTGAAGGATACCCGGCTTACGGATGCCATGTGGGGAACGTTCCGGTTGGTTTATTTCAAGATGTTTACCTACGGGTTTCGTCTTCCACTTCATACTTCTCTGATGAAGCTGCTCAATCATCATGATCTTAATCCCGTTCAAATAACTCCCCCCTCCTGGTGTGGGCTTTACGCCTTTCTTCGTTCGTGTGAGATGAAGCGTATTTTCGCTCCATCGCTCGATCTGTTTCATACATTTTTTATCTTAAGGTGCCGCGGCTGCTTGATAGATATTACCCCTAGATGGGATGAGGATGTCATTCGGTTCTTCTGGCGGAACTTTCAAGGCTTCGAAGAGAACGTGGCCAACTGGAAAAACGGCTTCTTCACCCTTCGCTTACCCTCTCGGTATTGGCACGGTGGGTTCAACCGAGTGATCACTGGTGCCGCTTGGCAAAAACCAGATATGTTCTCCAGTATGGATGTATCTAATGTTAACGCTCTTATAGAGATAGAAGGGCCTTTCCGTATTCGAGAATTTGCTCGGTTCAGGCCTCTGTCAGAGTGTGCCGTTGGTGAGTTTTTTCTTTTATCGCCTTATCGCCACGACTTTCTTGTTATATTTAAAATATTTTATCGGCAGGTAACGCTGAGGGACGCTCCTTCGGAGAAAACGACGCACCTTCGAACGTAGTGCTGCTTCAGACGTTACCTCCTTCTCCTCCCCCGGAAGGCTTCAGTCGTCCGCCTATTCCGCCGCGAGGAAGGAGAAATAAGACTGTCGTGACACGCAGCGCCTCCACCCGATCTTCTCATTTTTTGGAGAATTGGCTGCCGCCTCGCGGTAAGGGAGTGGCCCCGAATAACCCTGTGGTTGAAGAGGTCGACAGCGATAGCGGGAGCATGGATGCCGGTCCCGAGCTGCGTCATGCTACTCTTGCCCAGCGGAGGAGGCTTAGGTCAAGAAAAAATGGTCCTGCGGCGGAGTCAGCCGAGGATGATAGCGACGAGATCGCTGCCGAAACCGAGCGTCTCGTGAAGAGAGTTCGCAAAGAGAAGTCTGACCCGCCGATTCCTTCCGCGGAGGAAGTCAACGGGGTTCCCACCGAGGAGGTTAACGCTCCGAGCGTTACGGGTCCTTTGCCGACGACGGAAGTTACCGAGGTGTCCTCTGTCATTCCTCCCAAAGTTCATAAGGCTTCAGCAGCGATGGGGCCATCTCTGGCGTCTGGCGGTTCTACTTCTCCAATTCGCTCCTTTATTCCGAATGTGAGTTTACCAGTTCCAAATCCGATTCCTCCTCCTACCCATCCCCCGCAGAAGCCTGAGTTTTTGTATCTTTCTTCGATTTCGGGCGTTGGTAATTCCGTGAAAAATTGCTGTCCCCCTTATATCGCCAATCTGTCCCCTCAAGGCTTTCAAGGCCCTGCCGCATATCAGTTGAACTTGTCTTCCCTTGACACCGACGGTCTTCGTGCTTTAGGGATATCGGATCCATCCTCAAGAGAAGAGCCAGTGGGCCCGATAGTGGGACAAATGTTCGCTTCTTCCAAAGACAAGGAAGAGTTCTTGTGGCATTCTCCTGACGTACGACATTCACGTCTTCTGACCGACATGTTGGCCTGCTTTCGTGAGCTGAATTACTTTTTCGATGATCAGCGGGATAAGGTTCCCCCTTCTTTTGATTTAAAAGGGGAACTGGATGCCGCCTTGATGAAGGTGACGGAGCTATCGCAGCTTCAAGAGCGAACCCGGGCGGATTTGGACTACTGTCGTGCTGAGGTTGCTCGAGAAAAATCAAAGGGGAAGGCTAAGATAAACCTTCTAGAGGCGGAATTGGTGGTGGCTGATAGGAAGAATGTCTTCCTCCGCGAAGAGATAGCGTCTCGCGATGCGGATTTGGCCAAAGTACCCTCGAAGATAAACAAGACCATGGATATCTGCCTCTCCGAGTTTATGAATCTCTATCGCCAGGGAACCGTTAACCCGTCAGTGCTGGCCGATAACGCTTCCAAGAGATTGAAGGATTTGAGGGAAAGTGAGGGAAATCTTTCTTCTTCTGTGGGAGGACGAAGGGATGATGACCGCGATGCTTGCAAGGACCCATGATTGATCGGGATTGTTTCCTTTAGAAGACTTTCTGTTTATTCGTTTCTTTTGTCTTGTAATAACGCCCTGTTATGCGGCGATACATTTTCATTTTATTGCTTTTTTGAACTTCATTCCCCCTTCCGCGTTGATTCAATGCTGCCCTTTTAATTAATGTCTTCTTGCGCTATCCCCTTTCTCGCGATATCATGCTTGTTTTTTCCAAGAGACGGTGCCCGCTTTTCAGAGCATTTAATGCTTGCCCTCCTTTCATAAGAAAATTCGCGATTGTACAGACACACGTGTCCATTTCTTCTGGCGCTACGAGCTAGCGTGCTTGAAAACTTTGCCTAGATCGAGGCGTTGTAGCGCTTTTCTAGGATTGTACTCATTACCTGAGTCTATTCCTTGTGCCACTTCCACGCAACGACTGTGGCATCCGTCGTTTCGTTTAATTATTAGGGTTATAAAACCCAATATTTATTCTTTTCGTTTTCTTTTACCATCCTTTTTTCCCATATTTTCTTTCAGCCGTCTCATTTTCTCCCCACTATCCAGGGCTCTTCGAAGTGCTTTTCTCTGAAGGTATTTTCTTTCTCCTCCATCGTCTTCTTCTTCTTTTAGCTTTTTAATTCTGCCATGGCTAAGACTCGCCGTTCTGAGTCGAAATCTGCCGATGAAAAAAGGATGGATATTACGGCCAGTGTTATCACCTCTGAGGCCGCTCTTCGTGAGCATTTGGCCGCCCATAAT
This sequence comes from Viola odorata, assembly GCA_963691705.1. Taxonomy (NCBI): domain Eukaryota; kingdom Viridiplantae; phylum Streptophyta; class Magnoliopsida; order Malpighiales; family Violaceae; genus Viola; species Viola odorata. The sequence continues at coordinate 41,620,197 of OY829540.1, read as the reverse complement.
GCTATCATCCCTGATGATTATAAGGCCAGTGTTGCCCCCGAGTGTCTACGTTTGAACAACGTTTTGACGGGCACTCGTAGGGTCATGTATGCGCAGATGTTCCGTTATGGTTTTCGCCTTCCCATTGACCCTTTTGTCCAGGAATTGCTTGTTGCCGGCGATCTGTCTCCGGCCCAATTGTCCCCAAATGCATATTGTTGTGTTTATGCTTTTTTGGAGCTCTGTAAATACCAAAAAGATTACTTCCCCTTCCCTTCTGCTGCTTAAATCTATTTTTAAGCTGATGAAATGCCGGGGAGTGATAACGATATCGCCCCGCTTCGACGATGACTCTCTTAAGTCCTTTACTTGGAAACTCCTCCATATCGAGTCTTCCATTGATGGCTGGAAAAAGGAGTTTCTTGTGGTAGATATTCCTGAAGATCTTTGTTCCTGGTGGCGGTCTGGGTTTAACCAAAACGTGGATGACACCGCTTGGAGCCAGCCAGAGACCCTTCCGCAGCGTGAACAAGGCTGGTTAAACAAATTACTCGAACTGGAAATCAGCGTTCACATTCGCCAAGTGGCTTGTTGAATGGACATTCGTGGTTGTGTTAAATGTGAGTGCTGCGTTACTCCTTTCTTTGCTGTTACTGTTACTAACGCTGACGTTATTTTGTGCTTTCGCAGCGACGGATCCCAACTATAAACCCGAGAGCGTATGGAGACATTTGAGGAGGGCTCAAGAGAGAGAGGAAAAAGAGAGACGCTTCCACGGAAGCAACTGATAATCCCACCAAACTTCCGGCCGCTTCCGCGAGCGTTGTCCAAGTGTCCTCTTCGGCCGACATTCCTTCGGGCGTTCCCCTCGTGACCGTCGCTGCTCCTCCTGTTCAGACTTCTTCTTCTTCCCAGGCCTCTAAGGCCATTGCCAAAGGAAAAAAGAAGAGAAAAACAAGAAGCGTTGCCGCTCTCACACCTTCTCCGGACGCGGCAGGCTCTTCAGAAGCGCCTCCTTCCAACACTGCTGCGGTAGGGGTACTTTCTAGCCGTCATAGGCTACATTTTCATTTCTGTTGTTGTTTAATTTCTTTCTTCTTTTCTTTCTGTATTTTGAATTATATTCTTGGCAAGACACTATCGCTGTTGCTACCTTCGCTCCTCCGTTAGACAACATGGAGTTGAGTTATGCGCTGACCGGTTCCAGGAAGAGACAGCGATTGGGAGACGAGGGCGGAAACCCCTCTTCCTTTACTACCGAGGCAGAGAATAGGTCCGTGGATGGGTTTGACTCGACGGCTGCTCCTCAGGGAGAGAATCCTTCAGGATTTTTGGGGAATCTGGGCACTAGCGATACCTTGGAGGCTTCTCCCCATTCTTTCGGCGGTTCCGCTCATGTGTATCCGCCCAATATGGGATACCAGGATGTCTCCCAGGATTTCTCCAGCTATCAGCCTCACGGCGTTTATATCGCTCCAGGAGGTTCATCGTCACAGGTCTGCGCTCCCTTTTCCTTGGGTTTTCTTCCTTCGCGTATCCCCCTCCGGGACCGTTTTGGTGAAGGAGGAACCACTTTTAACTGTGTAGTAGATCTCGGTCCGCTGAGTGGGCCCGCTGCGGTGACCCATCAAATTGGATTATTCGATCTCCGGAATACTGATTTGACCGCGTTAGGGGGTGACGGCTCCGATGAGGTTACGGCTTTTCTAGCTTCTCAAGTATTGGCGTCTGCGCCAGAACGGGTAGCTTTTCTTTCGAGGTCTGTGCTGGACAGGGAAAACTCCATACGCTCTTCTCTTTTTACCAACATGATGTCTTTCCATTACTGGGCGGAGGAAGCGCGAAGTCAAGCCGCTTCCCTCTCCTCCGCTTTGAAGGAATTGGAGCGGGAGCGGGATGAGAAGAAAAAGTGGATGGAGGAGCACACAAATTTATTGTTGGCTCATCGGGAGCAAGAAAAAGAGCAATCTGCCGCCTTAGCAGTGGAAAAGGCCAAAGTCATCGCTTTGGAGAATGAGAAATTATCCTGGGAGAATGAGAAATTATCCTGGGAGAATGAGAGATCGTCTCTGATCAAGGAGAAAGCTGCCCTAGAGGAAGAGTCAGCCGATAAGAGCATGTGGCATGTCGAACAGACTGCCATCACTTTAGTTGATTGTTTTGAAGAAGTCCACGGGGTCGACGCGTACAAACCCGATGAGGTCTCTGCCGCCTTTAAACGAAGATCAGGGCACATTAACGAGGAAGGCTTTCGCCAGACTAAAGCGGCAGGCTGGAAAAGGAGGAACTCCGAAGGTTGATGCGCTTTGAGGCTTTATCGCTTTTCCCTTAGTGACCAATCGTCATTAAGTTTTTGCTATTATTTTGACCATCACCGTTTGTAGCCCCCCTTAAATATTTTGATATGTTCGGACAACTTTATCGCTGACTTTCTTTTTGTCTAGTTGTCTGTTTGCGAACTCCTTTGGCGTTATCTTCGCCATATTTATTCCATGCGCTTTCTTTCCCGAACAAACCCTTAGCGTTCCTGTCAAAATTACGGAACTCGGCCTTGGGCTAGCTTTCCCAGTGAGTCTAATGGTATCTCTTCTCATGAGATCCTCGCTCTTTCCGCTGCCTAAAAAGTATTCTGCGCATTCTTAATTGTAAATCATCAGTAACAAAAACATGTTACGAGAGACAGTAATTACCCGTAGGAGCCTTTCCGCTGCCATCATAGGGCGTTACTCTGGAACCCGTGGAGAATCGCTTTCGCTATCAGCTCTATACTTCACCAGGGATTACACATCTGGTTACTAGCCGGGATTTCACGATTCTCCACGTTTCCCTATTTTCACGATCGGCCCTTAAGTGCCTCATCTTAGTGAGCTGTCGGATCGGGACGGCTATCACAAGGCTAGGGAATTTTCACTTTTGGGCGTTGCCCTCGCGTCTAGAACCGTGTCCTTCCTTAATGGCCTGGCTGCATCAGCCCAGCCGTTAAGATAGGAGTCTTGTTTCTAGACGGAGTTTCTATTTCTTTTTTGGGGCGTGCCTCTTCTTGATAGGCCGTCTCCACGAGAACAGTCCGTACAAGGAAAAGATTTTTCACTCCCAAAGATACCGGGTGGTGCCCTCACTTAATGAGCCGTCTGATCAAGATCGGTCATCACAAGGGTAGGACTTTTCACCCCCGGGGGCGTCTAGGATCTTTCAATCCGACGCTATTCAAGGTATGTTGGGTAGTGCCCTCACTTAGTGGGCCATCTGATCAGGATCGGCCATCACAAGGATAGGACTTTTCACTTCCCCAAGATACCCCATTTTTATCTGCACAAGAGCAACCACAAAAACCCACGAAAGCTCTCTCATCGAGCGTTAGTCATGGTTAGGGTCGGCATAAATCAAAGGTGCAGATAAAATTAAATTCTAGCATAATATAGCTTCAAGCGAGCGATATTCCAAGAGTTGGATAGGGGTGTACCATCGAGTGTCTCCAGGCGATAGGCTCCTTTCCCGACAACGTGGGTGACACGATATGGTCCTTCCCAGTGCGGACTAAGTTTCCCCATTCGTTGTCCTGCCGCTCGCTTGTCTCTGAGCACCAGGTCACCAGCTTTCAGCAACCGCTCTTTAATGCGTCTGTTATGATATCGGGCCATCTTTCGTTTATAATGTTGCGTTTTTAGAAGGATTTCTTCTCGGACTTCTGGTAACGCATCCAGGTTAGCTCGTAACCTTTCCTCATTTAGTTCCTCACGAAAGTGGGCCACCCGAAGGCCAACGCGAAGGGCGTCTCTCCGGTACTAGTCTTAACGGTCATACGGCATGCCCACATCACGTATGGTAGCTCATCAGCCCATTTCTTTTTAGACCCTTCTAGATTTTTCTTAATACCGCTGAGGATGCTCCGATTGGTCACTTCCGCTTGCCCATTAGTTTGCGGGTGAGCTACGGAGGAAAAGCGTTGCTTGATTCCGAATTCTGAGCATTGGTCTTGAAAGAATTGGCTGGTGAACTGCGTCTCATTGTCGCTGATGAGGACACGGGGTACGCCAAATCTCATGATAACTTGATGTTTAAAGAAACGCCAAGTTTTTTCTGCCGTGATTGTGGCGACCGCTTCAGCCTCTGCCCACTTAGTGAAATAGTCCACCGCCACTATCACAAATTTCAGTTGGGACCTTGCCTTTGGGAATGGACCTAGGATATCGATCCCCCATTTGGCGAAAGGACAAGGGGCGATAATTTCAGATATTTCGGTGGCAGGTCGCCGAGGAATTTTAGCAAACTCCTGGCACTTAGGGCAAGCTCGCACATAATTGTGGCAATCTCTTCGAATGGTGGGCCAATAGAATCCGGACCGGAAGACTTGTGCCGCCAGGGTATCGCCTGACACGTGCATACCACACACTCCTTCATGGATTTCGCGCAAGGTGTGAAGACCCTCTTGCCTAGTTATACATTTGGCGGCAGGGTGAGAGAAACATCTTCGAACCAAATCCCCGTCATAGTACGTACAGCGGGCTACCTGTTTCAGTACCTTCTTCTTTTCAACGGTATCCTCAGGCAGTTCCTCGTGTTTCAAGTATTTGATTACGGGAATTCGCCAGTCGCTATCACGTTCCTCCACACATAAAGACGCTTGCTCCTCCATGAAGGATGGTACTGATAGCTCACGATAATATATGTCCTTGGGTATGAACGCTTCCGGGTTTGCGGCCAATTTCGCTAGGTTGTCTGCTTCAGCGTTTTCCTCCCGGGGAATATGCTCAAAGCTGACTTGCATGCCCTCTTTCTTTATTTCCAATAGTTCTCGCTTCACTTTGGCGAGATATTGAATCATGATGGGTTCTCGGGCCTGAGAGTGCCCCAAGACCTGGTCCATTATTAACTTGGAATCACCACAGATTTTTAGACGCAGGTCTCCTGTTCTTCCAGTATCATGCCTTCCTTTAGAAGAAAGCTCCTTTCCAATTCTGAGCCCGGCTAGCAACGCCTCATACTCTACCGCGTTATTAGATAACGACTGTAGGATTTGGATGGCGTATCGTATTTGCATATCATGTGGCCCATTTATAAAGATTCCAGCTCCAGCCAGCTCTTGGTTTTTAGCCCCATCCACATGGACGATCCAGAGATCCGTATAGGTTTCCGGGAATGGGAGATCCATATCGCCCCATTCCGCTTCAGGTACGCCTTCTAAAGGATCCTCTGTAAAGGTGCATTCCGCTATGAAATCAGCCAGGATCTGAGCCTTTACAGACGGTCTAGACTGATACCTCAATCCATACTGTTCCAATTCGAGTGCCCAGATCAACATCCTTCCGGAAAATTCAGGCTTTCGAAAGATCCTTTTTAAAGGTTGGTCTGTGAGTATGATGACGGAATAAGACTGAAAGTATCGGTCCATTTTGCGGGTGGCTTGTATAAGAGCGAACGCTATCTTTTCGATTCGGGCGTACCGCAATTCCGCATCTTTAAGAACGTGGCTCACAAAATAGACTGGGCGATGAGAGTGGTTGTCGTCGCGAACAAGGACGGCACTGACCACTTCGTCTGCAGTGCCAAGATACAAATATAAGGTATCGCCTGCCTCGGGCCTTGTCAATAATAAATCAGACGACAGATAATCTTTCAGGCCGATAAATGCTTCCTCGCAGTCAGGGGTCCACCCGAACGAAGCTTTTTTGCGTATAACTTTGAAAAAAGGGAGACACTTCTCTCCTTGCTTAGAAATGAATCGTCCAAGGGCGATGACTCGCCCTCTGAGTCTTTGTACTTCTTTGACGGTTCTGGGCGATATCATGTCTTGTATCGCTTTGATCTTCAAAGGGTTAGGCAGAATACCCTATTGACTAACGACGTAGCCCAAGAATTTTCCCGTTTGGAATGCAAACATGCATTTTTGGGGATTCAGCTTCATGCGATACCTTTTCATTACACCAAAGACTTCCTTTAAGTCTCATAGGTGATCTTGAAAACTCGTGCTTTTTACCAATATATCATCGACGTACGCCTCTACGTTCCTCCCAATTTGTTCTTCAAATATTTTGTTGGCCATTCGTTGGAACGTTGCCTCGGCATTTTTTAATCTGAACGGCATCGCCGTGTAACAGTATGTGGCATTTGGAGTGAGAAATGCAGTCTTTTCTTCATCTTCCCGGGCCATAGGAATTTGATGGTATCCGGAGTTGGCATCCAGTGAGCTTAAATAAGCGTATCCAGCAGTCTGATCAACCAACTGATCTATCCGAGGAAGCGGGTAACAATCTTTAGGGCAGGCATCATTTAAATCAGTAAAGTCGATGCACATGCGCCAATCCCCATTGGGCTTAGGAACAAGAACGGGGTTCGCTAGCCAGGTGGAATATTGAACTTCACGAATGAATCCTGCATCGAGGAGCTTCGCTACCTCTTTATCCACGACCAACGCCTTTTCATTAGAGAACGCGCGCCGCTTTTGCTGTACTGGCCTGGCCTCTGGGTCCACATTAAGCCGATGTTCCGCTATTTCACGCGATATTCCTGGCATATCCGCGGGTTTCCACGCGAAGTCTCCTTAGCATTTGTTCAGTAGCCGGGCCAGTTGGAGGTTTTCCGCTGGGCTAAGTTTTTCACTAATCAGGAAACTTGCCTCCTCTATTCTAATTGCTGGAACAGGCACCATCTTGTCCAGAGGTTGGGCACGCTTCTCATCGCTTTGTTTATAGGGGTCTGCCGCTATACACACGTACCTATCGCAGCTTCTTTGGGTCATGAGTGAATAGCATTCAACTGCTAGTTTTTGATCACCCTTTATGGTTACCACCCCATCCCAGGAGGGGTACTTCATCTTCAGATGCTTCTGAGATATCACTGCGCCAAAGCGGTTAAGGAAAAGTCGTCCGAGTACGACATTGTAGGGCAAATTCAGATCCACGACAAGGAATAACAAGTTCTCTGATCGCTTGTAGGTGTCTTCTCGGAAATATATAGGCAGGGTAATCACCCCCGTAACAGGGATTGGAACTCCATCAACGCCGACTATAGGCCGTTTACTAGGTGTTAGCTCATTAGTAGGGCGTTTCATGAGGTTGTAGGCTTCCAGCGAAAAGAGATTCACCGCACTCCCATTATCAATGAGAGTTCTTCTGATTCCATGGCTAGCGATGACGGGCGTAACTACCAAAGCATCATTGTGTGGGTAGACGACGCCTTTCTCATCTTCTTCAGAAAAGGACAGTACCATTCGATCTAAAATGCCTATCGCATCTCCTTTTTTCATCGTGCCATCTCGTGCGCGTTTGTCTCCTTTCGGGAACGTCAGCTGCTCTGACTCGTCCATATAGGGAGTTCCTCCCGCAATGATATTAATCATGGGGATATACTCGTCATCAACCGTGAGAGCCTCCCTATCTTTCCCTCCGGGAATATTACCCTTTTGCTGGTCGTGAGGAGGAACGGGTCGTTCATCCGCCGTCCTTTTCATGAGATTACTGCGGGCATCTTCTCTTATTTGGGTAGCGAATTCTCCCAAATATCCTTCTTCAACCAATCGTTCTATCGCCGCTTTTAAGTCTCTACACGCCTCCGTGGAATAGCCTCTGGCTTTGTGGAATTTACAATAAGCATTTTCTCTTCTCCCTAAAAACACTCCTGGTTTTGCAGGCGCGGGGTAGCGGATGGGAAGGTTTCGCTGTTCCGCTATCGCTAAAATTTCAGCCCTTGGCACATTGAGGGAAGGAAAATCTGGGTCGTACGTTCGATTTTTATAAGAATCCCTGCGCCGCCGAGTGGGGGAGCCACTGGTTTTTCCCTTCAGAAAATTGCCCCTTTGTCTGTCAGAGGTCTTGGGGATATGATCCTTCCGCCTAGCGTAATCATCGGTAAAATGGTCATCGGGTAGAGGCTTTGCAGGAGCAGCAGTGATTTGAGATGCCCCCTTCGGCACACTGTACGTTCGATCTCTGTTTTCTTCTTCTTCCATTTTTGCGTAATTGTGGGCTTTAAGTCTCAACGCGTCTAAAGTCAATGGGGGGTCCACCATAAGTGCGTCTTTCAGCTTCCCATAACGACAATTTCTTTTCAGAGCTTCTATAGCAAAATCGATAGTAACGCCCGGCGTTAAGGACATTTCCAGATCGAAGCGGCTGAGAAAATCCTTCAAGGATTCTTGAGGCATTCGCTGTATGTCAAATAACGCGGCGGCAGATTTTCTGATTGGAATTGCGGTGCTAAATCTGCTCCGAAATTTAGATTCTAACTGTGAGAAATTACTAATGGATCCACCAGGGAGACCTTCAAACCAGAGACGCGCAACGCCCGATAGCGTCATAACAAATATTTGGCACAGCGCCGCATCGCTGTGGGTCTGAAACTGAACAAAATCTTTCACTTTATTGATATGTGAGATGGGATCTTTCGTACCATCATAAGTGTCAGTGGGAAGCTTTACACGTCGACTGACTCGGTGACGCCTTATGTGACGGCTAAATGGGTGGCCCGATGTATCATCAAGAATTTCACGCGCTTGACGCGGGGGAGACATGTCAGCTTGACGCCCTCTATCTCGCGGTTCTGGAGTAAGATGTCGCCTAGGAGATCGACTGCGACTCCTGCGCGAATGACTTCGATACCTTCGGCTACTGGACCTATCACTGTATTCAGGAGACAGACTTCTGTGGACTCCTTCTGTCACGGACTAATCCTTTGGAAGCCAAAGGGATTGAGTTCGTGCGGCGTTCACGCACTCTCTCTGCGGAACCAGCCTTTCACACACACCTTAGACCTGCATCACCAGGGAACATAAGGTTAGAAACACAATAGGGCCTCCGAAGGGCCATCAGAGGTTATCATAGGCATAACATCAAAGCACACACACAGGCAGTAGGGCATACAATCATGAAAGACATCACTTCATTGAATAAGCAAGATATTACAGACACAGGCCACGAAGGTCGCAGACAAGGGGGCCGTCCGCACAAAGGCCGACTCAAGGACCCTTCCAATGAATAACCGAGCCCACGACACCCAGTGACTGATTACTCACTCCCCCAACCCGATTACATGGATTACAACCAAAACCCTAGTTAAGGTGAAGCGGCCATAAGCTGAACAATGCCCTGGACAAGCTTAGACCTTAACACTCTCCCCCACCTAATCTGTCGACGCCCTCGTCGACTGGTCTTCGAGGAACCCTTCCATCGGGTCTCGTACATTCGCCCGATCTGTTATGCTTCCCCTGCGTGTTTCATCAGGCTTGTCTCGGCTACTCTTCCCGCATCTAACGGAGTCGCCTTAGAGGGGGCTATGCTCATCTTCGTTTCGTGTGTTAGCTGCAACGAGGACAGTAACTTCTTTTCTTTAGCCGGGCTGATCATGACGGGAATGACTGTTGGCTCTTTGCCCATTAATAGCAAGCATCGAGCTGAAGGGACAGGAACTGCTTTGGCCAGTACTAGGAAATCTAGTCCAAGGACGATGTCAAAGTCATCCAGAGCTGCTACTACAAAGTCGCACGTTCCTTTCCAAGAACCCATCGTGATCGCGACGTCTTTGGCAGCACCCTCGGTCTCTATTGCTTCAGAATTCACGGTCTTCAACTTGCCTCCATCAGCGACAATATCCACTTGTAATTTCTTGGCAAAGGTATCAGAGAGAAAACTATCCGTGGCTCCCGTATCGATAAGAGCTTCCATAGTCCACTCCCCTATCTGAACTGTGACATACATGAGTCCTTTTACCATCTCTTGTTCAGTTAACTGTTTTCTTAGAGCAGATAGGAACCTTCTCCCGCTCTGACTTGCTACGCCTTCTGCAGCTTCCCTTTCTGACGAAGAGCTTAGTGATTCTCTAACACTCTGTAAGGCATTCAAAGCTGCCTTGGTGGGGCATTCGGCAGCTCTGTGGGGTCCTTTGCAAATATAACACGCAATAGGTCTCGGGGTGTTGCTTACATATCCGCCCCATCCTTGAGTATTTCCTGGCTTTGCAAGTAACCTATTCTCAATGTTCGCCGTGAAGTTCCTCCCGCTCTTGTTTGGTGTAGGTTCAGAGGGTTCTGTCATATCAAGCTTTCTTTTTAGTCCATTGTCTGACATATCCTCTACTCTTTCCGCGACCGTGATTGCATCGCTCAAGTTCTTAGGATTCTGTCGACGGACTTCACTTCTATAATAGGGTTTGAGACCTTGTATGAAGTTGAACAGTCGATCTGCTTCAGACATGTCCTTGATATCCAACATGAGGGTCGAGTAGTTGTTCACGTACTCTCGCATAGAGTCGGTTTGTTCTAAGTCTCGCAAACTTATCCGAGCAGCATATTCCACATCCTCTGGACAGAATGCTTTTCGCAATTCTCCTTTAAACTCTTCCCAGGTAGCGACGTCGCCCCGGCGCGACCGCCACCACACCTTGGCATCTTCAGACAATAACATTACCACGATCGACAATCGGGACAAATCAGATGTCACCAGGCCAATTTGAAAATAGTTTTCCATGTCGAACAAGAAGTTATCAATTTCCTTTGCACTCCTTGCCCCATCATAGGGTTTCGGTTGGAAGCCCTTGCATCTATTCAAATCTGCAAACACTGACCCAGATGGTCTAGCAGGTTCCCTTTGTTCAATTTCACTGAGCTTGGTTTCCAACTCGGCAATTGAGTTATTCAGCGCATCCACTCTTCCTTCAGAATTGTGAAAGGTATTCCATGCTTCTTGCAAGTTATCCTGTAGATTGTTCACTCGTGAGCTAGTAACCGTCAATGCTTCAGCCAATACTCTAAGGTCTACTCTCTCTAGTAGGCCCTCAAGATTTCCCTGGAAACCGCCTGCCCTATTCGGGGATCGGCCTTCCAGGGTCGAAGGTTCTCCGGTACTACCCAGGAAATCGCCTGCCCTATTCGGGGATCGACCTTCCAGAGCAGAGAGTCTCTTTGTCAATTGTGCCTCAAGCGCTTCCATGCGCCGCACACGTTCAACAAAGAGGCGGAAAGGCCCCTCGTCTGCCTCTGCAGCAGGGTCACCTATGGCGCTCTCGCCTTTAAACAAATTATCATATTGGGTGAGACGGGATTCTAGCATCTCAATGCGTCTATCCCTCTCCAGTATCTGTTCCACTGTAACTTGTGGCTGGGAGGAGCCAGCACCTAGAGTCCTCTGACTCTGAATCCATGCCTCGATCGCATTCACGCGATTCTCTAGTTCCGTACACCTGACTTTCGAAGTCTTTGCCATTTCAAAGAAATCAAAATCGCTCCGCTACCAACTGTCACGGACTAATCCTTTGGAAGCCAAAGGGATTGAGTTCGTGCGGCGTTCACGCACTCTCTCTGCGGAACCAGCCTTTCACACACACCTTAGACCTGCATCACCAGGGAACATAAGGTTAGAAACACAATAGGGCCTCCGAAGGGCCATCAGAGGTTATCATAGGCATAACATCAAAGCACACACACAGGCAGTAGGGCATACAATCATGAAAGACATCACTTCATTGAATAAGCAAGATATTACAGACACAGGCCACGAAGGTCGCAGACAAGGGGGCCGTCCGCACAAAGGCCGACTCAAGGACCCTTCCAATGAATAACCGAGCCCACGACACCCAGTGACTGATTACTCACTCCCCCAACCCGATTACATGGATTACAACCAAAACCCTAGTTAAGGTGAAGCGGCCATAAGCTGAACAATGCCCTGGACAAGCTTAGACCTTAACACCTTCCCTCCGTCCATCCCACCGGTTCCTAACCCCCTCAAGTTGCCTGTCTCCTTGTAGGAGGAGACCTTGCGGCATTTGCGGTACATAAGCCTCTACTCTTCCTTGAGCAAGCTGCCTAGCGCTACTCAGAGGATTTCCAGCAGGTAAAGGCATCTGGAGGTTTTCTGAAAACAACGGTGACAAAGGTCGATCAGTGATAATAGATGGAGTAAACATGATGCGAGGAGGGAGACCAGATCCAGAAGCACCGGGAGTGCCTCTTGTGGCCATTTCAGTCAAATATTCCAGTTGAGAACGAAGGGTCGCTATTTCCATTGCGAAAGGATGTTCACGGTTGAGTGTATATTCTCTCAAAAGAGGAGTGGAGAAGTCGGATCCCGCCATCTGAGATGACAAAATGTCTGTTTGCGAGGAGACCACTCCTCCAGCAATTCCAGCCGAATGGTCCAGGGGTCCTGAAATAATTGGTTATGTCGTCATAGAGAGATCAGCAGTAGCAAAGGGAAAAAGCCGCCTGCGGATTTGGAAAGGGATATTAGAGGATGATGATCGGATCGACTCTGATCCTGTGATCATGACCGTTCCAATCTTCCGACTAAACGGAGCTTGGCTATTAAGGACGCTCACTTAATATACCAAAGCTCTCAACGAGAGCACCATTTGATAAGATTCAATGTCAATCTTGTGAGATTCTGCGTCGTGTGCGATCGGAACGGTGGTGAATGACGGCGGGTGTACCTGCAAGGCGCCGGAGGGGGAGCTCCGGCGTAGACACTCCGATGCTTAAGTTAGTTCGGGTTTTAAAAGTGGTAGAGGTTTCTCTAGGTGAGCTTGACCTTACCCTGATTGTGAAAAATGGTGGGGTATTTATAGATCTGGACAGCGATACCTGGCGATATCAAAGAGGGCGCCGTTTGATGATGACATCACAGGCGATATCAGTGGATGACGTCACGGGCGATGTCTGATGGGGCTGCCGGGAGCGATAACCTTGTGGGTCCCTAGGATGGGATGACGCCGTGCGTATAGAATTGCGTGAGTCCCCCCCCCCGCTGAAGTCGACCATCCTAGGAACCCTTTGCTGATCCTTAGGTGATACAGGGATATCCTTATGGAGCTCAGGGGGATCCATTCCGATAAGAACCGCTTGTGCAGTAGGACCGTTAGGACTATCTCAATTGTTATCACACATCACCTTGTACCATGGTGGGAAATTAACCCACGAACCTCCCCCTACTAAGTACAATGGTGGAGATGTGGTGATTATTGACGATTGTGATCCAAAGACATAGGGTTTAAGGTACTTGTTAGCCAGAGCACATGTGGTTGGAATTAGGAATATACAAAATTTTATTTGGAATGCACCTGATGGTGATTTAGTAATAGGCTGTAAGTTCTTATCTACTACTGAAGATTTCAATGAATTAATTAATTGTATTGTATTGGGAGTGAGGTTTTCGTTGATGTTTATGTTTAACATACATATTTAGCACCCTTGGTTGAGGAACTTGATGATATTCAAGAGATAGTTACGAATAATTCATGTGAAGCAGGTTGTGAGGGTAATGAGGAGGCAGGCTTTGATGAACATGATGATGACAAAAAAGAGGAGGAGGTTTATCGAAGAGATGGTGATAGAGATTGTGGTGATGTTGATTTTGAAGCTGGTTATGCGAGGATGATGGGGTATGAGAAGAGCATAGGTCTTGGGGATTCAGATGAGGATTATGCCAGGCCTCAAGACTCACACAATGAAGCTGCATCAGTTTTAATATCCTTCAACGATAACACAGGTTTAAATGATCCATTTAGCAAGAATATGGTCTTCATAGATACTAACCAACTGATTGAATGCTAATATTGTGATTATTCATCATCCATTTTGACTGTTTTAGATGATGATACTGCTGATAGTGGGCATTTTCTCTTCCTTTTAACAGGAATCAGATAAAAGAGCCAGAAAGAAGAAAAGGAACTAAAAAGCCCTATTTAGAGCATAAAGATGGTGAAAGATGAAAAGAGGGAGCCATCCTCTTTCCCAGGCATGGGGAAAAGTCATCTAGACTTGATTTTAAATATGAATGATTACAGTCTTTCCTTAAAATATTAGAGTTTACATTGTTGAGGGGAATACGAAGACGACTAACTAATCGACAGGTTTGATTAGAAAAATGGTAGAATCAAGTTTATAGGAATAGACACATCTCTCTCCCAGACCTGGAATAGGTCTCTCCTAGTCTTTTTATCAATTATTCAATTAAATCCTATAGAGTGTCTCTTAGGGTTATTGAGTTAATTAGGGGTTTTTAATAGAGTGTCTCTTTAGGAATCTTGCGTAGGTGGAGAGTAGGAGATCTAGGTAACCAACCTAGTTTCTATAGCCTTCCTATGAATTTTGGTTTTGAATACAATTGCATCAATGATCAACTTGCATGAATCATGGTCCGAATTGAGTCTTTACTAGGAATTCCTTATCACTGAGTTCATCAATCACTTTCTATTTACTGTTTTTATTTTCTCTTTGTTTAGTTATTAATTGCAACAAACCACCCCCATTATTGGTATTTACCATTGTTACATTATTGGTTATTTCAAAGAATTAAAATTGTCCTAAAATCTTTGAGGAACGATAATTTTGCCACTAGCTACAGTTTTAATTAATTGTTGCATGGTGAATTGTAATATTTTATTTTTGATAGTTTCGGCAACCATCACCAACTTCGCAATGCCATTAAGGATTATGGCATAAAGTTCAGTTATCCAATCAAAATTTAAAAAAGTGACACACGCAGAGTAATTGTTGTATGCTCTACAGGGAACTGTCCTTGGAGGCTATATGGTTCGAAGAATAATTTTGAAAAGATTCTAAAGATAATGTCTTATGAACCGAAGCTCACTTGTAATAATGTCATCAACAGTTCACTTTCAATGGAAGACTGGATTACAAGAAAACATCTCAACAGATTTAGGAACCAAACCAACTTGACACCAAAGGCATTGAAAGAAGAAGTTTACGCAGATCATAATGTAAATGTGAGTATGAAGAAGTGTTATAGTGCAAAGCTTGAGGCTCTTGAAATTATAAATGAAAACCATGAGGCTCAATATGGTTAGATTTGGGAGTATCTTAAAGAGCTTGACCTGAAATATCCAGGTTCTGTCTTGAAAGCACATTGCCCGCCTGATGTTGACAACATGTCACCGAGATTGCAAAGAGTGTTTGTATACCTAGAACCTCTTAGCAAAGCTTTCAAATTATATTGCAGGCCGATTATACATGTGGATGCTTGCCATCTCAAAGGTAAATATCCTAGTCAAGTGATTGCGGCAATGGGATTTGATGGTAATAATGGTATGTTCCCACTTGCGTTTGGTGTGGTGGAGATTGAATCCAAAGACACATGGAATTGGTTTCTTGATCAATTGGAAGAGGCAATTGGGAGCATTGAAGACAATAACTGGGCTTTTATGTCTGACCAGCAAAAGGTGAACGATAGTTCATATTAATTTACATATTTAATACGTTATTACATGTTTTATTCTTTATATTATTTATATTGTAGTTATTAAAAATATTTTGTCTAATTGTGCAGGGACTGATACCCGCTTTAAAAGAAAGAAAAGCTAAGCACAAATTTTGCTTGAGACATGTGTATAGCAACTTCAAACTTAAGCCAAAATGGCACAACAAGGAGTTGAATGATATATTGGATGCATCCGCTCTTTCTATGACAGAGAATGAATTCAATAGGCATATGGACAAGTTTGATGCAAAGAAGGCCACTGCAGTTAAGAACTACCTCATGAAGCTTGGTCTACAGCATTAGTCAAGACATCTATGAGGGACTAGAGCAAAGTCAGGTATGATCTTAAAAAACCCAAGCGAGTGTTTTAATGTTTATATTATGGGTGAAAGTAGTGGCGGATCCAGCCTAGGGCCAGGGTGGGCTGCCCACCCTGGGCTGGATGAGAAAAAAAATTATTTGGGCCCATTACACTACCCAACCCACACACCCACACCCAAATTCCACACGGCCACACCCAAATCCCTAACCCCCAAATCTCCTCCTCCCATATCGCGCCCTTTTCTACTCACCGTCGCTGCTCACTGCCACCGCCGCTGCCATCACTGTCGCTGCTGCCTGCTGCTCCTTACGCCACTGCCATCACCGTTGCTGCTGCCTGCTGCTCTACTCCTCACGTCGCTGTCTGCTGCTCCTCTCACTGACTCACTATCACATTTCAGTTCTGTGTTTCAAACGGTGCGTTATTTGTTGTTTGTCCGATTTATTCTTACTTTCCTGGATTTATTGGTCATGATTTTAGGCTTGCTGTTTGTTTGGTTGCGGAGAAATTGCATGGAAAATGAAGGAATTCACTGAATTGGTTGTCCCAATTTTCCATGTTTTGGGGGTTAATGCAAGCTTGTTGAATTGGGGGGTTGTAACTTGTAAGGTTTTACCATTTAATCCATTTTCCTGTATTTTCTCGGTGTTCAAACAGAAACTTTAAGAAGAATTTGAAGGATTCATTTGCTGATGAATTTATTTAGTCGAATTAATATGCTAATTGTATTAATATATATTTTTTAGATATGGACAAATATTTGATTGAACCATCTACTCAAGCACCATCGATATCATCAAATATTGGTCTAAATGAAAGTGATGAACGACTTGCGAATAACTCGTAGAGAACAATTGTAAAAACTACGTATATTGTATGAATTCTAATGTATAATTAATTTTTTTCTATATTGTCTTTTTATTTATCTTTTTGTTAAGTTTATTTGAATATTTGTTATTTAGTGACGGATATAAATACTCTTAAGTATTTTTCTAATTTTTCGTTCAGCTCGCTGCCCCCGAACCCCCACCCCCCTGAATAAAATTCCTGGATCCGCCACTGATTGTGGTGATGAGAAATTTGAGATTGCTAAAGATAGGGTACAATTTGCTGTCAATTTAAATAGTATGACATGTGCATGCTATGAGTGGGATTTAATCGGACTTCCTTGTGAGTATGCTGTTGGAGCTCTTTATGCAAATGATGGTACTCTAGAGGAGTATGTCTCACCATACCTCCATATGACGAACTATAAGTGCTTGTGGAGTGTGAAGTTGGAACCTACGAATAGAGAAAATTTATGGCCTGCTTCTTCAAAAACCAAACCCCTACCTCCACGTCTTAGAAGACAACCAGGCAGGCCTAAAAGGGTCAGAATTAGGGACAAGGATGAAGTTTTGAACCCCTATAGACATAAAAAGAGGAAGATCATAATAGTCTCTAGTAAGTGTAAGGAACCTCATCATAACTCTAGGACTTGCAGAGGAGAAGTAAAGAAAAAGAAGAAACACACTCATGAATACTACATGGGTTTCCCTGTCCCTATCATGCCGATATCTACGGTATGTGATATATTAACTCTAATTATTGTGATATTTTTATGTGTGGATAAGTTTGCTTATTGTCAATTATTTTCTAACAGTCTAATATACTTACTGACGCGTCTACTAGCAACAATGCTGAAATGGTGATCGTTGAGCCTAGCCTTAGAAACCTCATTGTAAATGCAAATATTCCCCAGCAGCGTCACTAAGAGCGGCGTGTGCTCGCGTAGTACGGACTACTCCAGCGTAGCCTCGCGCTGAATCTCATTATGTAGGAACAAAGAAAGCTGGCTGGCCAGGCGCTTGCTGTGTTGGCGCGTCATCGGGCCAAGGGGCGGCAAGGGCACGCGTGAAGGTGCGGCATGCGTGCGATGCGTACTAGGGTTCGCATCAAAAGCGTTCTAGCCTACAAGGAACGCATCAGTTGGTAGCGGAGCTCAGTTGTCCTGACTTGGTATATCTATCCCTTTAATTATTGTGTTTTCTTTGTTAGAATTGGTATTTCTTCATTCTCTTCTACACCAATTCTCTTGCGTGCTGTGTGTTAGTTGTTTTGTGTCAATTTGCGTCTTGTGTGTGCGATTAGTGTGCAAATCATCTCAACGATTTGTAGGTCTTTACTTGTGTCCAAAAAAAAAAAAAAATCAGTCCCCAAAGTGTCTTAGTTAATTTGTGTTTTGTGTTGTGTTGAAAATTCAAAAAAAAAAAAGTGTGAAGAAATTTCGTAAAAAAAAAAAGAAACGAAATCAGTACCATTCAAAAAGAAAAGAAAATAGGAAATTCAGAATCAAATACTAGAGTGAATGTTTGACTCATAGCAAAAGGAATCATTGGATTTCGAATTGGGAATCAAAAGTTGTGGCAAAAACAAGTTCAAAACCCTAATCGCATGCCATTAGCGTTTTTGAGTTTGTAAACTGACTCAATCTGATTATTTTGAGCTTTTCTTTGATTCTACTAATACTGTGACTTTCTACTCTGTAGTATGCTTGAGTAATTGATTCATTCTTGCGATTGATTCGAGTATATTACCTCAAAATTTCCTTCTACACTAGTTTTCTTTGTGTGTCTCTTTAGAAGCTTTTTCTTAAAAATTCTTTGAGTCAGGTTCATCTTGGACACATTGGAGATGGATCTGGATAGTTTGCTTTGAGAGATTTTGTGAGACTAATAGAGAGACAAACACGAGAGTAAGCACGTGAGGGAGAGATAATTTTAGGCAATTTTATGCTTGGAAATTTTCTTGTGATTTTCAGGATGTCAGGAGATTCAGGAAAGGAACAAATGGCTGATGTAGCCAAGGTATTACAAGACATAGCAGCCCAGCTCCAGCACCTAAACGCTTGGAAGAAGCAGGTTGAGACTAGGGAACGTGAGAGTAGGGTTCCACAAGCCCCCGGGGCACACTTTGTGCAACACCTAAACCCTAGGGTAAACCGAGAGGTATATGCGCCTCCACCGAGCGATGACCAGTTTAGTGAGCAAGAGGTAGAGGGTTCTGAAGATGAGGGTGAGGAGGAGCTTCACATGATAGGACCGAGGGGTTTCCAAATGCGCCGAGGAGGTGTGCATGGACGTGGCAGATACGCCTTTGGTGGGCGAGACTGTCACCTTGAACAGCCGTGTCGCGAGGAGCGCGAGCGAGCTGACAACCATCTTGGGAGTGTCAAGCTCAAGGTTTCACCTTTCGAAGGTAAAGATGATCCCGAGGCCTACTTGACTTGGGAGCGAAAGATGGAAGCGATTTTTAAGTGTCATAACTACACGGATGAAAAGAAAATAAGGTTAGCTTCCGTGGAGTTCTTTGGGTATGCTGCCCATTGGTGGGAGCAAGTGAATGAGGATGTGAGAGGACCTATAACTACTTGGGAGAACATGAAGTATGTGATGAAGAGGAGGTTTGTTCCACCGTACTATCATAAGGACCAACTTCAGCGTTTACAAAAGCTTACCCAAGGGTCCAAAACCGTGAATGACTATCACAATGAGTTGGAAGTTCTTTTGGCTAGGGTTAATGTAATAGAGGATGAGGATTCGAAGATGTCTCGGTTCATAAGTGGGCTGAATCCAGAGATAGCTAACGCCTTAGAGTTGTGCCAATATAGGACTTTGGAGGAGATGCTTCACATGGTAGTGAAGATTGAGAGGCAACGCAAGGCTAAGGCAGCCTATTCTAAGCCGTCTACTTTTGTATCTCGGACTTCCACTTGGAACAAGTCTACATGGTCCAAGGGGAACAAGGACAGCAAGGACACAACCAAGGTATCTAAGCCTTCATATGGTACCAAAGGTAATTCGGCAAACCCTACTCCTTCTAAAGTTCCAATTCCTAATACTAACCGTGTGTCTACTCGAGACATAGTATGTTTTAAGTGTAGTGGCCGAGGCCATAAGCAGGCCGAATGTCCCAACAAGAGAGTTCTGATCATTAGGGACAATGGAGAGATGGATTCGGAAGATGATTGTGAGATGATGGAGGATTCGGAAGAGGACAGTGAGGAAGAAGAGGAGGACCAAGAAGCTAGGATTTGTGATCCGGTTACCCTAGTAGTTCGGAGGAATTTGAGTGTGCAGCAAAGGGCCGAAACTTGTGAGGAGGAACAAAGGGAGAACTTATTCCATGCTAGGTGCCACATTGGTACTAAGGTATGCTCTCTTATTATTGATAATGGCTCATGTACTAATTGTGCTAGTATGCTTCTTGTGCACAAATTAGGGTTACCTATAGTGAGACATCCAAAGCCGTACACTTTGCAATGGATGAACGATGGAGTCGGCCTCAAGGTGTCTAGGCAAGTATTGGTGAGTTTTTCTATTGGGAAATACAGAGATGAGATATGGTGTGACGTTGTCCCAATGCAATCGTCGCATGTGCTACTTGGCCGACCTTGGCAATTTGACCGCAACGCCATTCACGAAGGGAGGAGCAATTGATAAAAGCTTGAGAAGGAAGGAGTGAAGTTCACACTTGCGCCCCTTACACCTAAGCAAGTGCTTGAGGACCAGCTCTGGTTAGAGAAGTCCTATACTGAATTTGAGGCCTCACGACTTGTAGACAAAAGAATTGATGAAAATAGCCCCTGTGAAAAAAGTGAGCACGGGTTTGAAAGAAAAGAAAAGAATAAAAACAGCCCTCGTGAAAAAAGTGAGCACGGGTTAAAAACAGAAAAGAAAGAGCCTGAAAAAGAAAAGAAAAGGCAAGAAAAAGAAAAGAAAGTGAACTTGTATGCGAAAGCAAAAGATTTGCGCCGAGCGGTTGTTTTACAAAAATAGTTTTGTGGCGAGAATCGCCCCTTGATTTTACTTCACTTTAAATCTTTTTGTTTGAGCACTACTAACCTTGATCCTTTAGCTTCTGTGCCTTCTTCTATCTTGGCTGTTTTGCAGGAGTTCAAAGATGTAACACCTGAAGAGATGCCGCCCGGTTTGCCCCCGATCCGCGGCATAGAGCACCAAATTGATTTTGTGCCGGGTTTGACTATCCCAAACAGACTAGCTTATAGGAGTAACCCCAAGGAGACTAAGGAACTTCAGAGGCAGGTTGATGAGCTCCTTAGCAAGGGATATGTCCGAGAGAGCTTGTCTCCATGCGCCGTTCCAGTGCTTCTAGTGCCAAAGAAGGATGGAACTTGGCGAATGTGTGTTGACTGCCGAGCTGTCAACAAAATTACGGTAAAGTATCATCACCCCATACCTCGCTTAGATGATATGTTAGATGAGCTTAGTGGTAGTGTAATCTTTTCTAAAATTGATCTCATGAGCGGCTATCATCAGATTAGAATGAAAGAGGGTGATGAATAGAAAACGACATTTAAGACAAAGTATGGATTGTATTAATGGTTAGTAATGCCGTTTGGATTGACTAATGCCCCAAGTACTTTTATGAGACTTATGAACCATGTTCTTAGGTGTTTCATAGGAAAATTTGTTGTTGTATACTTCGATGACATCATAGTTTACAGCAAGTCTTTGCATGATCATGTTTTACACCTTAAGGAGATTTTTCTAACCTTGCGTGAAGAGAAGCTTTTTGCTAAACTCTCCAAGTGCTCTTTTGCTTTAGAACAGGTTGAATTTTTAGGGTTTCTTGTGGGCAAAGATGGTGTTAAGGTGGATGAAGCGAAGGTGCAAGCAATCAAGGAGTGGCCTACGCCAAAAACTACAAGCGACATCCGCTCCTTTCACGACTTAGCTTCCTTTTATCGTCGTTTCATTCGTGATTTTAGTACTCTTGCTGCCCCACTTAATGACCTAACTAAGAAACATGTTGATTTCAGGTGGGAGGGACCTCAAGAGGCCGCATTCCAAACGTTGAAGGACAAGCTGTCCAACGCACCCGTGTTAGCCCTACCCGACTTTGACAAGCCGTTTGAGTTAGAGTGCGACGCAAGTGGAATCAGTATAGGTGCTGTTTTGATGCAAGAGAAGAAGCCACTAGCCTTCTTTAGTGAGAAGCTCAAGGATGTCCAGCTGCATTATCCGACATATGACAAAGAGCTTTATGCGCTAGTTAGGGCTTTCGCGGTTTGGCAACACTACTTGATGCCGAGGGAATTTATGGTGCACACCGACCACTTGAGCCTCAAATACCTAAAGGGACAAGGGAAGTTGAATAGGAGACATGCCTTGTGGCTGGAGTTCTTGGAGGCTTTCCCTTATCACATCAAGTACAAGGAAGGAAAAGACAATGTTGTAGCCGACGCATTGTCTAGGAGGTATGCCTTGATCTCTTCGTTAAGTGTCAAATTTTTAGGGTTTTCTCAAATAATCCCACTCTACCCTACTGATTTGGATTTTGGTGAGATCTATAAGACTTGTGATTCCATGGCTGATGTGAAATTTTATACGCATGATAACTATCTGTTTCGGCGCAAACGCCTTTGCATTCCTAAGTGTTCTTTGCGTGAATTACTTGTGCATGAATCACATAGTGGTGGATTGATGGGCCACTTTGGCATTAATAAAACCTATGACATTCTGAAATCACACTTTTATTGGCCTAAGATGAGACGTGATGTTGTGCGTGTGATTGCTAGATGTGTAACTTGCCATAGGGCAAAATCTCGGTTAGCTAGTCATGGTGAATTTATGCCACTACCCGTACCTTCCCAACCTTGGACCGATCTATCCATGGACTTCATTGTAGGTTTACCTAAATCTTGGGATGGTAAGGATGGTATATTTGTTGTAGTGGATCGGTTTTCCAAAATGGCGCACTTTTTGCCTTGTAAAAATACTAATGATGCGTCTCAGGTTGCTAATATATTCTTTCGAGAGGTAGTCCGCCTCCATGGTATGCCTATTAGTATTGTTAGTGACCGTGATGGAAGATTTTTGAGCCACTTTTGGCCAGTGTTGTGGAGTCACCTTGGAACTAAATTGCTATTTTTGACTTCTTGTCACCCTCAAACTGACGGCCAAACTGAGGTAGTTAACCGTACTGTAGGGTCTCTTTTATGCTCTTTAGTTACTAAACATGTATCTAAATGGACTAATCATTTACCTTTCATTGAGTTTGCTTATAATCGTTCAATCCATTCTACTACAAATTGTTCACCTTTTGAAGTAGTTTATGGTTTTAATCCAATTACTCCCATGGATTTGACCCCTTTGCCTTTGAGTGATGTTTCTAACTTAGATGGACAGCATAGGGCAGAACACATCAAGAAGATACATGAGAAGGCTAAGGCGAACATTGAGCGCACAAATAAACGCCTAGTGCGCATGACCGCGTCCTTTCAAGTTGGGGAATGGGTGTGGCTGCACCTAAGACGTGAGAGATTTCCAGAGAAGAGGAAAGGAAAATTAGCCCCTAGAGGAGATGGACCGTTTCAAATTGTTGAGAAGATCAACAACAACGCTTACCGCCTAGACCTCCCAAGTGAGTATGGTTCAATTTATGGATCCTTTAATATTTCTGATTTAAGGTTGTTTGATGCAGGTGATGAGGATGTTGCTAATCTAGATTCGAGGGTGAATCCTTCTCAAGATGGAGGGGATGATACGATCCCGAGGACCATAGGCCCGATCACCCAAACCAGTCCTACCCGCTCAAGGTCCCGAGCCAGCCCTAGAGCAGTAGCCGCAAACCTTCCTTTGCCGCCCACGGGCCCGATCACCCGCTCAAGAGCCCGAGCCCTGCGGACGAGACTCAGAAGCCTCATTCACATGGAGCTGAAGGCAGATACAACCTCGGAGGGAGCCAGCCTGCGCGAGCCCCAGCCGCGCCTCGTGACCCTAATCCGCACACCTACGGATGAGTCAAACATGGCCACCTCGGACCTTTAGGTCCATCAGTGCCTTCTCCCATTTTTGACCAGGCAATGATCATTTATAATACAAGAGAGGAGTCCAGGCCAAGAATCAGGAGAAACGCTCGAAGGATTTGGGACAGGCCCAAATCACAAGCCCGCATTGGATAGCGAAAGACACTGCCGAGCCTTTTTAAGATTGGAGCATATTTCCTCGCACAATATTCAGCCTAGCACTTCATCTATATGTTAGGAAGTTTCCCTCCAAATTTCAGTCAGAACGCTCGAGGGAATAAGGAAAACTCCTTGTTTCCTTAAAACGTGATTCGGCAGACCCGCAAGCAAAGCCACTTGGGCCTTTTGACCTAAACGGCGGCACCTGCACTTCTATCCTATTTAGTAGACTTTATTTATATTATTTTAGGGTTTCAAAACTTATTTGGAAGGGTGGCTTGTTGCCATTTTCGTTTAAGTCATTATTTAGAAACTAAACTAGTTTCCATTTTTGGAATTAGGGTTTAGCGCTTCTTTAAAAGGGAGCCGCCCATGTTATTTTTTGGTTAGACTATTTTGATTATTGAAAGCAGATTGCTTTGGATCTTTATCCACTTATTCTTGATGAACCTTGCAACTAATTGAGTTTCGTGCATTCGATTAGCTTGTCAAGTAAAACTTGAAAGCACCTTTCATTGAGTCATCCATTCTTTGGATTGCCAAGCATTGCGATTTGGAGATTCAAAGGTTTGATGCCAGATCCTCAAGGGATTCTGTGTGGAGTGCCAAGCATTGCGACTTGGAGATTCACGTGTCTTCTTCGAGTTATTTTCCGCATTGAAAGCCACATCGTCGGACAAGGATCTAAGGAAAGTGTTCTAGCCTACAAGGAACGCATCAATGGGGGCTTGAGAATCTTATGAATGTATTCCTGGGTGAATTCGGGTGGATTGGGGTCATTCCTTGGTGAACCTCTGGGAGAACGAACTTGTTCTTCCGTGACCTCTACCAGTCTGGGCACTTTCGGAAGTTTTGCTCTAGGTTTCGGCTTGAGTTCAGACTTTAGAGAATTCTCAATATCGTTGGCAGGATTTGCAAGGGGTGTCAAGGTTGTTCCACTTCGTAGAGTCAATGCTAAGACATTGTGCTTTGGATTCGTTTCGGTCTGAGGTGAAAATCTCCCCTGATTTGTTAACTCTTTCACTTGGCCCATCATGGTGCTCATTTGTTTCTTAAGTTCCTCAATTTCTTTCTGCTGCTCGGGATTCTTAGGTATCTTGGGATTCGGGGGCACGACAAAAGTCTGATCCTAGGGAGGTTGGCATTGATACTGATTTTGATGAAAAGTAGGTCGAGGTCTATAATTCTGCATGTTGGGGGGTGGAGGGTGATTTCCATACGGATTCTGCTGGTGCTGTTGGTAGCTAGGCCCCGAAGGCTGAGGGTTTGGACCCATCCTGGATTTGGCTGTTTCCAGCCCTGATTGTAGTTTTGACCATAAGGAGTTGGGACATACTGACCAGCAGCATTAACTTGGATTTCGTCCGGAATGTGGGGACATGCATCAGTGGGGTGGTCCACGAAATTACAGATTTGGCAAGCCTTGACAGGCGCGGATTGCCCTGACATAAAATTCTGAAACATCCCTGTAAGGGAAGATAACTAATTCTGCAAAGCTGCCACTTGGACATCTTGGCCTTGATTGTTGGCTGGGTCAGACGAAGCATTCTTGGCCATGAGTTCTATTGTTGCCTTAGCGACTGATGGGGTAAGAGCAGTTAGAGATCCACCGGCAGCGGCGTTGACTAAGGCTTTATCGTGGGCTTTGAGGCCTTCACAAAATAACTGAACAAGGGCATGCTCCATGAGGTTATGGGAGGGACAACTAGATTGCATCTTCTGGAACCTCTCATAATACTGGGCTAGAGTCTCCTACTTTTTCTGGACTATGGAAACAAGTTGTTTGCGCATGGTGTTGGAAATAGAAGTCGGATAATACTTCTCGGTGAAGATCTTAGACATGTCCGCCCAAGAATGAATGGATCTTGGTGGGAGGTCATAGTACCAGTCGAGGACATCATCTTTGAGAGACCACTGGAAGGCGCGCAGCTTGGCTTGTTCGATGCCGACATTGGCAGGTTTCATGGCCTCGCAGATAGAGTGGAGCTGTTGAAGATGGCGGAGTGCATTTTCCTTGGCAACCCCTCGAAAGGTTGGAAGGTGATGCATAACGGCTGACTTCATGGTCCAGTCATGAAGAACAGCGGGCCAGACAATGCAGCTACTTAACATATCGGGGGTTGCATGGAAATTATCGATGGTTTGTTGTGCTGGAGGAGGTGGTGGTGGATCCTCGTGACGTTCATCATTGTCATGGTCTTCCATTGCTGGAAAATCAAATTAGGCTGCTACTGGATTTTCGAGACTACGATGGAGATAGGCTAGATCTAGGAAAACCTGACGTCCTGGCCGGCCAGATTGGAAGGAGATCCGTCGAGGGCAGGATGTGGGATCACTCTATGCTGGGTAGATGTTCCTTTGGCTTGCCTTCCTCTCTCTGTTCTGGTTAACTCGTGGTCTAGAGGGAGTAAATCTGGAGCAGATCTCTTAGTCATACAAAAATAGAAACAAAATTAGTATCGTTCAATCCCTGGCAACGGCGCCAAAATTTGATCGTCACTCAAATGTATTAAATATTTTCCTGATGCCTAAATGCACAAATAAATGTGTACAGGGCAAGACAGGGTCAAACCACAGAGATTGAAGGAATAAAACGTTAATAAAGATGTATGACAAGGGACAAATGCAATAGAATACGGTTAAGAAACACCCGGGGGGGGGGGGTTTCTCTCGATTAATGAATTAATTGACGCAGATATGGGAGCTAGAAAAATAGATAAGTAAATAAATGTAAATTGCAATCATAAAAGTAACATGCATTCGGGGGCTCGAAAGTGAAAAGCAGTCAAGGGCAAAATAATAGAAGATGATCAAGGGCACGAAAAATAGTAAGAGAGATATAAATCAGAGGGGAAGAGATCTTAGCAAAAGGTGTTCTCGGGTTGCGTTCTAGGTCAGTTAATCATGGGCACGAAAATATTCCAAACTCAAGCACAAACCTGCTATATGAGTCATGTTTCCACGTAGACTCCCTACTCACCTTCGTAGGTAGAAGCCACCCCCCGTTTCCACATATGAGGTGGCCTTGACGTTTCGCCGTCCTCCCAGGCACGAATGCGGGGAGGCACTACTCAAAACGCCCATAAAGTGGAGGCAAGACAAATCTAGGGCGTGACATCTCAGGTTGTCAAGCTCGCATCACATAACCTAAACAATCAAATACCCCTAGACGAAAGACCTCTTGTGATGTCTACACTAGGTGTCTACTTTATCTTAAGGATTCACGTTAGTTATAACCAAGAGAATGACAATATTCATGCAGAAATATTGACAGTTGTTCAAGCCCTTAACAGTTCTAAATAAGCAAGGATTAAAATGATAAATGATTGAATATGTCGAGAGAATGTATTAAGCACATTTTAAGCCTCCTAACTAACCCTTGCAACCCTCGCAACACCCTTGACTAAGAAGTTGATATTTAGCTACTCATAACAAGATAAGAACAGTAGATAATAAATATCATGCAAGAAAGAGTAAAGAAAAGGATTAGAGGAAACCGGTAAATGATTTAATAAAATCAAAGGAGAAAGGCTTCTCCCTTTACAAAACTGGCGGCTGCTCCAGGATTCAAGAGAATAATATCCCTAGAAATTAGGGTAAAAGAAAGGGTGATGTTTTTAGTGTCTTAAGTCAGCCTCCTTTACAAAAACCCTAAAACTAAGCTTATATAGGCTAAAACTAGCTAGGGGACAAAAATACAGCTAAGGGAGAGAGGGTGTCAGCGCTTGGGAGGACGCCAGCACATAGGGGGACCGTGTCCTTGGCAGAGGATATTCTGGAATCTTCTGGAAGCATCTAACACCTTCTAGAAGCGCTTGGGATTCCTTCCTTTGCCTCTTGATCTCTGATCTGAAGCAGGGAAGTCAAGGGCATGAGACTGCTCACTGGTCCGGTTAGCGTCGCGGGCTCGATGACTTTTGGTCTTCTAGACCTCGAACTTCAAAACCTCAGAAATCCTTCCAAATATGCTCATTTTTGCTTTTTTCTCCCTTTAGGCTCTGATCTGTAAAAAGATGGGAAAAAGGGCAAATCAGAAGTATCTTGCGATCGAAAAGGCCAGAAATAAGATAGAAAAACCTACAATAAAGACATGCTAGCAGTAGTCATTATATTTTGATATTTTGGATTGATTATCATGGTAGCAAGTGATAAAACCTTGTCAAAGTTTGGAGAATCTTGGCAGATACTCCATGCCTTATGAATCGAATTTGCTACTTTATGATCTACTTGTTTCTTGTATTAAGAGTTACTAATTTCTTATTAATTTTTTTTGTATAATATTTCTGCCTAATTTTTCTGCCAAAATTCTTACTCATTTCTGCATAATTATGTCAACATTTTCTGCACAACTTTGCTGCATTTTTCTGCACAATTTTGTTGCCCAAATTCATACTCATTTACAATTCCAACCAACCTCAACAGGCAGACTGCTTATCTCTACAGTACAACAATATCATCAACATACATAAGTATGCAAATCAAACTACAATGTTCGCGCCCAATTCTAACTATAACAAACATTTTGCGTCTCTCGCAACATTTTCTCCCACATAGGCCATGAATGGAGCTGGGAAAAGTGACAACCATTAACACGATTATAGTTAGAATCGGGCGCGAACATTGTATTCTGAACATTGTATTCATTTGTTATAGTTAGAATTGGGCGCGAACATTGTATTCTGAACATTGTATCCATAATTATGTAAAAAATTCTGCAAAATTCCTTTAAAATTTTCTGAACATCTTTGCTTAAAAAATGAATACTCATTTGCTGGAAACCCCAAAACATTTCGAATCCCCAAAATCGATGAAAGCCATCTATGACAATTTCACGAAAAAATTTAATGTTTTAACCTGTTCTCCTTTCTCCACAACCTCCAGTCGAGCGACTTCAATTTTGGCATATGCCATAAAGGAAAAATAACAGACAATTAACATCAATTTTCCTCAAAAAAGAAAAGAAAGAAAATAATTTAGAATTGTGTACTTGCAATTCCCAAGCTCGATGAGAGAGATGCAGAATTTGGAATTGCTGCTTCCGATTCCAAAGACAAGAATTTTGAATTGCTGCTGCCGCCGTTGCATGAGTTCGACAACCTGCCAAGCAAATCCCTTGTGGTCAAAATCTCTGAAGAATTCCGGCCACTTCCATTCACCAAACAACTCACTTCTTGCTTAGGGTTTTGTGACCCTTCTTCCCCTTTCTTGCTTAGGGTTTTTTGTCGCTTTTGTAGCCAACCAATTCTCCTATTTATCGACTTGACGGGCGATTTTGGAGCAAAAATAAGAGTCCTCACGGTGTCAGTGAAAGGTTGTTGAAAAGTGAGTGGCACAGTGGCTTAATTGTCTAACGGTAGAAACGTTGGGTGCAAAATTGTCTGACGTTGAAATATTGGGTGACAATTTGGTCACTTTGAAACGTGGGTGGTTAAATTGTTCAATTAAACATTTTCTGGGTGCCATTCTGTCTTTTTCCCTAATTAAAATATTAATATTAAGTATTTTCCCTCTAAATTCAATTAATATTAATAAATTATATTTTTTAAAAGATCTTACTATTCGTATTGGTTGAATAGTGACAAAAAAATATGACAACTTATCTAAGAAAATAATATTCTGAAGAAAAAAACTTATGTATTGATAATTAATTTATAGTATTATAAGTAATAATTTGTATACCAATATTTGAATTGAGAAAATTTAACAAATTATTGATATTAAAGGTCATTTAGTTTAAATTAGAAATACAATTTAACCTAAATAAAAAAAATTATGGTCTCAAGTTATACACACGATTATCTTCTCTATTATTTATCAATAAAAAGATTAAGAACTCTTTCGGTCAGATCTCTCCTGATTGTGTGTATTAACTTAAAAGACGAAAACCGCAAGATCAAGAGATCTCAACTATGAATTTAGGTACGTTTCTACATCCAGTTTATTTACTATTTATTATTTCGATGATTGGATATGATGGATTTTGACTAAATTAAATATTAAGAGTTTTATCCTAACTAGTACCAACGCGTGTTGAATCATTGAGATATTAGGTTATTATTATTATTAAAGAAATTCGGACCTTCTATATTTTCCAGTTGCTATTTATTAAAGTGGGCAATTCGGTGATTTGTGCTAATTGTTTTCTTGCAATTGGAACTGATTTGTTTTATTGAAAACAATTATGTGTTTTGTTTTCTTTTCGGACTTGATATGGCGCATCTCTTTTGTTAATTTGGCTTGATTGGGTATGCCGCAACACCCACAGTAAAGATATACTCTTATAGTGTCAATTTTGTTGGCAATAAAATGATCATTTATATTATTTGATACTTCGGTTTATCCTGTTTGATTATTGTATTATTACAGTACAAAGAGAAAATTCAAGTAAGTAGAAATTTATTTCAGTTATACTTGAATTTTGGATAAAAAAGTGCTATGTTTTAGCACTATTATATTTTGGAGAATATAAATTTATATATGGTACTTTTATATATCTAACAAAAGTGAACTCTATGAAATTGATTAATTTATTTTGAGATATATAACTGGTTGAGTATATGTAATTTATGCAAATATAGACTAACCTAAAAGAATGTCCCCAAGTTATACACACAATTGTTTTCTCTATTATCCCATCTGTAGAAAGATTAAGAGTTTTCTCTAGATCTCTTCCGGTTGTGTGTATTAACTTGGAAGACGAGAACTGCAAGACCAAGGGATCTCAGCTATGCATTTAGCTACTCTTCCGCATTCAGTTTATTTGATTTGGACATGATGAATCTTGGCTAAATTTAGTATTAATTAGGGTTTTATCCTAACAATAAGGTGTTCTCGCGCATTGCGCGGAAGATAAAATTGTTATTTCATTATAGGTATGTTATTTGTCGAAGAAGTTTAGTGAGTTTGTGAATGAAAATAATTTTTGTCTTGTGATCATAATTTTTGTCCCGAAATTATTTTATATCATGCATCAATTCTTTAGGTTATTAAATTTTATGTGTGTATAAAGCTTGAGGTTTTTGTATGAATGCAAAATGAAGTATATGCATTATCATTTATAAATAATTTGTAGAGAAGTAATTAGTTAATGCATTGAATTTTTTTTCTTTCAATTAAATTTAACTCCTTACGGCTAGATTTATACTTTCTTTTAAAATATGGCACTATTAGTAAAATGTATTTTTTTCATTGTATTATGCTTTGATTTACAAATGGATTGAGTTTAGGAATCAAATTAAAATTTATTTTTATAATTATAATTACTGAATTTTCATTTTTTATAATTAGGTAAAACTAATTATTTGATTAATTAAATGAATTGAGTGAATTTATTCTCAAATCTCTTTTTCTCTTTGACCTATTAGTTATACACATAACTAAGTTATATTAAAAAAATTCAATCACCTAATTTAGAGAAGTTATTAAATAGCTAACCTTTAAAATGTTAATAATCATTTGTAGCTCACTTTAGATCCTACAAAGTATATATGGAAAGGTTTCAAGTTTGAGTCTCTTTGCAACATTTCTATCTACGTGAGCAAAGAAACTCCTTCTTTGTCTTTTATCTATTATTTGTACACATAGTTATACTATATTCAAAGCATTTCATTACCTCAATTATAAAAAAAATAGTTATCTAACCATTTGTATGAGTCTTTATTTTTTTTAAATTATAAATTGTTCTTGAATCTTGACTTTTGTAATATATTTTTTCTCCACATTTTTTTTTCATTTTCTATTTCTTTGATTGTTTTTTACATTTTAACTCATCATATTTCATGTTTTAATGTTATAACGCTTTAAACTATAGTCATTTGTACTCTAGCTACATTCATACTCAAATTGATCTTACCACATGACTTAAGTAGATATTTTACTTTATGTTCATCTTTTACTTGTTATATACATATAGCTGAGTTATATTAAAAAAAAAATTAATCATTTTATTTTAGTTAAATTAGTTATCAATCTCTTTTAAATATCATTTGAGAATTTATTTAACAATATTTTTACAAATTATTCTTGTAACAAAACTTTAGTAGTACTATATATACTTTTTACTTATTAAAGTAAATTTTTTCTGTTGCATGGTGCAAACCCCTCCCCTCTGTGTATTTCCTTTATGTTCATTTATTTATTTTAAAATTATTTTGTCATTTTTTTTCTTCATTTTTTATCTCGTAGCATGGCATTAGTAGTAATATATATTCGGCTAGGCTACATTTTACCACATTCCTCTATTTAGACACATAGTCAACAACAAGTAAAATATAATTATTGCCACTAGAATTTAGGAAAGGTCTCATGAAGTATATGCCCCAAACATCAAAAATTCATATGTGATAATTTGATTTTATGGCATTTCATCTCTTCGCCCTATTCTACCAACCTGCTGATAAGCTAGACATGCTTTACAGAACAAATAGCTATCCTTAAAGAGTGTGGGCCAAAACAATCCCGACTCTAGGACTTTAAAAGTTGTTCTTTTAGGACCAAAATGCCCCCCCATATGCAAAGGTATGACAAAATTTTAAACAGAGGGTACCTCGTATTCGGCTATGCACCTCCTGATCATCTGATCTACACAGTGCCTCCAAAGATACAGCTCATCCCAAACGTAGTGTCTTGAGTCACTTTTGATCTTTTCTTTCTCATGTGAAGTGTAATATCCATGAAATTTACTAGTTGTAAGATAGTTAACAATATCAACAACCAGGG
Organism: Viola odorata; assembly: GCA_963691705.1. Classification (NCBI taxonomy): domain Eukaryota; kingdom Viridiplantae; phylum Streptophyta; class Magnoliopsida; order Malpighiales; family Violaceae; genus Viola; species Viola odorata. Next base: position 41,588,003 of record OY829540.1, on the reverse strand, counting down.
TCTTTATATGTTCCACCGAACTTAGAAAGGCTCTGAGCAATGGTGTTCTTGACAATCTAGTCACGTGCCACTAGCAGATACAAAATGCACTTTGGTGAAGTAGGGGCTGAACCTGTGTTCAGATCCCTTAGCGTTCGATTAGCTCCCACATTTGCTTATGTTCCAGTAGCTTTAGCAGCGACTCTTGCTGTCTCTGCGGCCGCATCTCCCTCATTTACAGCCATGTCTTTTGGTTCTAAATGTGGTTCCTGGTCTACCATGAAATTGTGATGGTCTGGGTTGGATGCTGATGAAGAAGTTTAGGAGTCTTGAGTCTTGGATCTTTATTCTTCTAGCATTTTCTTCTTAGCTAGTTTTCATAACGCAACTTCGGTCTTTGTTAACTCGGGATTCAATGGTAGTATATCCGAGCTGGAAGACCTAGTCATAAAGAAGAAGAAAAATCAGTTACACACGTTGTCCTTGATAATGGCGCCAAAATTTGATCGGCCGTCAATACCATAAAACTTAATTCGATTGCAACTAGCACTAAACTACAAAAATGTTTGTAGATAATAGAAGAGGATCGTTCCATAGAGACAATGGGAACTGAATTAATCTTAAATAAATGCAATAAAAATAGTGGTTTGAAATCCAAGAAAGAATATTTTGAGTGAATTGTAAAAGTACTTCAAGACCTATAACCGACATTGAACCCGTCAAAAATAATTAAGAGTTACAACTTGCTACTAAGAACAAATATTTTGTAGATAGCAGTAAGAGGATCGAACCACAGAGAGTTAAGGTGCGATTCTTGTGTGTGCTTGTAAATTCCAGTAATAACACTTAGGTGAAAAGTGGGGGTTTGTGTCATGACTAAAACTGGAAAAGTAATTAAAGTAGTAAAACTGTCTTGGCCAAGAATGGTGATCTTGGTCAAGAAGGCAGATTCAGAGATAGAGATCAGATATGAGAGTAGTTTCTTAGTAGAGGCTGGCGAGCTATGAGACATGAGATGTAATCATCGACGCAAGGATATTCATCTCCAATCCACAAAGTTGCTATAGGATCAAGGTACGCTTATGACCCCTGCTTCCCTCCTATATCAACACCACCTCAGGTATGCTTAGAGGTGATGCCTTACCAATCAACACCTTGCTGGTTAAAGGGTTTACCGAGTTGGCAGATGATTGAATAGGGGAAGACAACTCTAGACTAGTATCCTCGGGTGCTAGTCAGGACTGGATCTGATTAACATTTCCCCTACCGTTTCTTAGATACACCTATTAGGGCGTAGGTATCTACTTCGATCTTCTTGGGCTTACGGTCGAGACACCAAGTAGAATGACGGCTGCAAGATATGTTCAATCCTAGAGAAACGCATTATAAATAAGTTCAGAATCAATTAAATGCAGATATGGAGATTGATAAGAACAATTAGGCCTCATGCATATTCATGCTCTTGCTATAAACGCCTCTCCTAAGAAGAAAGAGATTAGCTACGCATACTCATAATCACAAGCAAATAATGATATATTAAGATTCAAAAAATCCTTCATTGCCGAAGGAGCAAGAGTATGTGAAAGATAAAACCCGAAGAAGAGTTTCAAACTAGGAGCGGCCACCATGATAATCCTCGATCCCTTTGCTCTAAACCCTAAAGTGGGTATTTATTCTTCTAGGAAAGTAGCTAGTTGCAGAAATTAAGGGAAATCCTAATCAGGATTAAATTATATTTTAAATGCTCTCCTCCTCACAAAATAAATAAGATCGGATCAGATCAGCGGGACATGTCCAAATTAGTCAGAGATTGACGCTCTAAATTGTTGGGGTAGGGATATCTTCTGCCAGCGTCTTGATTCGCTATCTGCTCCGTGAATTTCGTTCCATAGGTGAGAGATTGGTCAAGCAAAAGTGTCTTGGCCAATAGAGAGACTCCATCGTCTTGGTCCAGAATATTGATCAAGGGGACCAGGTGCTCCTAAAGGTGCCTAAAATCATGCACGAATCTTCCTCTTTGCTTTCCTCCTATTAAGAGTTGCTTCCTGTAATAATCGAATATTTCCCAAAGAAATCAATAGCATACCATTCGGAATTGCAAGAGAATAAGTGGTAAAAACCACTATATTTTTACTCAATCAAACCTCCCCACACTTATCTCATGCTTGCCCCCAAGCATACTGACTCAAAAATATAAAAAAACACACATAAAAAGGTAAGAATCAGAAAACACCTATGGTCAATCATTCATCCAATCACATAGAATGCTCAAACAATTCAATCCATGACTCCAAGACCGTATTACTAAGGCCTAACCAACACCCCAAACATCCTATTCATACATACCCATAACTCACGTGTTTCGTGACAGAATCTTACAATTGAAACACATCCAAACTATTCTGACTCCGTATGTTTCCCTTCTCACATGAACTGCTCTCATATTTTACCATTGTTTTTTAGCCTAGAAATTTACCAATATTTCTTGACATTTCTTGAGTAGTTTCCTGGATGTTCCTACTTAATGAGGCGGGAACACCAGAACAGAAATTTCTTGATATTTCTTGACATTTCTTGAGTTAAAATTCTTAGTTCTCTAGATATTCCTGCTTAGTGAGGCAGGGATACTAAAGCATTTATTCTTATTTAATGGCTCATTTTTGCATGGAAGTTCTATGCATAAAGGTGCACAGGGTAGAATAGTTATGCATGATTCTTTTGAAAAGTCTAGCACTAGGCACTCGAATCATGGATCTATGTAAAAAAAGGGTGTTTAAAGAGTACCAGGAGTCGTACTCTTACAAGTGTTGGAAATGTTAACCCAATTAATTACCTTGGTAGTATGGTATGGAGTCATAAATTAAAACATTCTCGCTTCCTATGTGAAAGGACAGGATGTTCAAAGATAGATGAGTTTTGATTCTTAAAAACACACAAAACAACGAAAAATCATGTAGAAAAAATTAAAAATGGCCTGTAAATTGCCAAAATTTAATCTAACTCATGCAAAGACAACATGCAAGACAATTAAATCACACAAATTACCCCTCCCCCACACTTATTAGAAACATTATCCTCAATGTGAGAAAATGGTGAAAACACAAAGACTCAAAAACAAAACAAAACAAAAAAGAAAAAGAAAAAGGGAAAAGATAACCTAGGGGTGGTTACTTGGGGTTTGCCTCTGAGTCAGAGGAGGAGTCTGCTCATGAGTCAAGCTTAGTGTGGAGACCTGCTACAGCTAACTCCATGCTACGGAGACCGTTGATGAATTTTGTCATGATGGTGTAAGCAACTTTCTGGTCTTGTTGGAGTTCCAGAATGGTTTGTTGCATGGTTGTGAGGAGCTGGTTTTTCTAGTGTATAGAATTCAGGATTTCTGACATAGTGCATTGAGGGGGCTCTGGTGTAGGGGAAGTGTCTGCCTGTTGCTGTTGGTCTTGGTCAAGACCAGCATCTTGGTCAATTTGACGCTCAACTGTCGGCTGGACTCTTTTTGCACTACTTTCTGGTCCTGCCTGGAACTTCAAGGGTGTAAACTTATATGGCCCTGTGTGGTTCCCTCCAAAAATTCTCTCACCCTTCAGTGTGTGACCTGTATTGTAACAAACAACTCCTTTCTCCAAATGGAAAAATCCTATTTGGTCAAGGGCTTTGATATCAAGCATTTTATGTGCATTTACTTCTAGGAGTTTGGTAATGGCATAATTGAGGTGTCCGGATTTATATGCAAGCATGGTAATCAAGCTACCTAAAATCATTTTGTTTTTTGAAGCAGCAAACTGCTTGGCTAGCCAATAACCTAGACTAATATTTTGTTCAGCAATCATGCACCATAAAATAAACAGTTTAGTTTTATACAGGGCACCAGACATGCTTGTCTTGGCGTAGAGATTGATTGCGAGGACCCTATGAGGGATCCTCAAGACTTGGTCATAAAGCTCATGTGCTTTGGAAGTTTTGGTGAATTGAGCCTTTGGGTTTCCTGTGAGAAATATGAAGGCTTCAGTGGCATCACACTCCTTGGGAATGTCGTAGTGAATCGAGGGGTACCAGGGGGGAAGTTCTTTTCCATCAGAGGCAAAACCTAACAGGACATCAAATTCATGCAAGCTTAAATGTTTCCAATGACCACACAATCTAAAGTTTATGACACCTTCTTTAAAAACATCAGGGCGCTCTCTGCCTTTGCAATCTAAAGTAGCAAAATCAACCCACAAAGTGGTGTAAAATTCCAAACACAACTTAGTATGCACAACATTGATCACAAAGAATACTAGTCCCCATCCCAAATCATTAACTGTTTTCTTAAACCTAGTAGACACACCTAGGTTATGAAGCAGTTCATAATAAAAAACAACACATGGGAGAATATCACCATTTTTGATCCATTTTTCCAGTCTCTCTTGGACATCATAGGAATCAAAGTCCAACCAGCCACCAAAATTAGGGGATTGAAGCGCGAGTTTCATACCTTTAACCAGATTGTCTGGATTGGAGACTATTTTTGGATATCCACCCTCAAACGCGTCTTTTGATTCTAGCGTAAGGGTTATGGGTTCTTTACCTTTGTGTGCGGAGACAGGGGAGGAGGGTTCAACATCTTCCCTTGCTCGACAAATCTGGTGGGCCACTTTCTTGTATCGTGGGCCGGGCACAATGACGGTAGCGGTTATGGTTGCATAGGCTTTCCTTAGTGTTATTTTAGTTGGGGTACGTGTGTTAGGGTTCTTCGACATGATGGATGGGGTTTCTAATATGAGCCTCTTTGGAGATCCTTGATGATTCGGCCTTGGAAGTGGCCGAGAGATGGATCTAGCTCACTTTAGGAGATCGGCTTGATTTTGAGTGTGCGTTGCTTGTTTAGAGGGATTGCGGAAGCCTTGGAAGAACAATGGAAAAGAAGAAGGAGATGTATTGATTGAAAGAGAAATACAAGTAAATGAACTTGAAGGTCACGACTAACCCTTATAGGGATCATTCCTAGACAACCTAGCCACAAGACTAACAAGGATCTCAACTTCAAAAGTGACCCTCCTAAGGGAAATTCTTAGGCAAACCACTCGGCTTGAAGAAGAGGAGGAAGAAGGTTTGAAGCACCCTATTTAGCTAAACTAGAGTGTTTGGTCTAAGATTGGAGATTATCACAAAAACAAAGACAAACCTAAAATTTGTCTATCTCCTTCTTTAAATACATAGAGCTATTTACAAGGGGAAAGGACTCTCACACCCTTGGACAAAGGGGTTGCACCGTGTCTTGGAGTTGGGTTGTCGGATGGGCTAAGGCGAGCGTGCGGATGGGCCTAGCATAAGGGTGAGCTAGCGGGTGGGCGAGCAGGTGCAGGTGCCCTCATGGGATGCTGGGGATTGTGCGGGCGAGCGCCATGGGCTGCTAGGGTTTGCGCGGGCGTTCCTCATGCCTTGGCCAACCAACCCGTGAGGTTCCGCGGTGCGGCTAATCTCATGGTCCATGGCATGAAGGCACATCACCCAGCCTTCATGGGTCTTCAAGTCAGCTTCCTCATCCCTTATGGCCTTCAAGAGTTAGAGCACCAAGCCCTTGCTCCTAGTGAGGTAGCGAGGTGGTGCCGTGCTCGTATCATTCCCTCCTCATTTGAGGGGATTGTACCTCGAATCAAGGGGGCTGCTATTGGCATGGAGATCAATCAGCCACATTAAAGGTAGGATGGACGTTGCCAAATGAAGGAGGGAGGTCAAGGCGATAGGCGTTGTTGTTGAACTTCTCTAGGATATGGAAAGGGTCATCTCCGCGGAGGCTTAGCTTGCCCTTTCGTTGTTGTGGGAACCTATCCTTGCGAAAGTGAAGCCACACCTAATCCCCAACCTTGAAGGATTGTAGATGGCAACCGGTGTTCCTTTTCTTCACCAAACGGGTCATGATCTTTTCCATGCGGGCCTTGGCCTTCTCATGGATCTTTTGGACCGTGGCTGCCTTCTTGTCACCATCTAGGCTAGTAAGATCATGTAAGGGTAAAGGTAACAAGTCTATGGGGGTAAGAGGGTTGAACCCATAGACAAGTTCAAAAGGAGTGAAACGAGTGGCCGAATGCATTGTTCGATTATAGGAAAATTCAATAAAAGCAATACATTCATCCCATGATTTAGCATACTCATGTACCATAATGCGCAACATTGTGCCAAGAGTTCTATTTACTACTTCGGTTTGGCCATCCGTTTGAGGATGGCAAGAAGTGGAAAATAAGAGTTTAGTTCCGAGTTTTGCCCACAAGACACGCCAAAAGTGGCTAAGAAATTTTGGATCTCTATCACTAACAATGCTCCTAGGCATGCCATGTAGTCTAACGATGTCATTGAAGAAACGATGTGCAATGTGTGAAGCATCGTATGTGGTGTGGCATGGGATGAAGTGGGCCAAATTAGAAAAACGATCCACCACTATAAATAAGGAGTCTTTGCCTCATTTGGTTTGCGGTAGACCAACAACAAAAACCATGGAAAGGTCGCACCAAGGGTGCGAAGCAAATGGCAAAGGTATATATTGACCATGACCTAGAGATGTAGATTTTGCACGTTTACAAGCAATGCAAATGGAGACAAAATGTACAACATCACGTTTCATTTTAGGCCAAAATAAATGCTCATGGAGAGTGCTAAGAGTTTTATCAATGCCAAAATGGCCCATTAATTCGCCACCATGGGCTTCTCTAACAAGTAACTCCCTAGTATCGCACTTTGGTACACACAATTTGCCCTTTCGAAACAAAAATCCATCATGCCTCATATTTAGGAACCGAACCAAGATGACAAGTATCATACAATTGTTTGAAATCCATGTCATGGGCATACAAAGATGGCAAATATGAGAAACCAAGAAAACGAGTGTGAAGGGAGTTAAGGAGGGCGTACCTTCGGGAAAGGGCATCGGCCACGATGTTGTCCTTTCCCTTCATGTACTTGATGTGGTAAGTGAAACATTCGAGAAACTCTATCCAAGTCGTGTGGCTCTTGTTCAATTTCCCTTGGCCCTTCAAGTATCTCAAACTTAGGTGGTCCGTGTGGACAATGAACTCTCGGGGAAAAAGGTAACGCTACCACACGTCCAAAGCCCTTACTAAGGCGTAGAACTCAACTTCATAGGTGCAATAATTGAGTTGTGTGCCACTCAATTTCTCACTGAAATAGGCCACCGGGCGCTTGTCTTGCAATAAGACCGCACCAATACCAATACCGCTGGCGTCACATTGGACCTCGGAGGTCCTTTCAAAGTTAGGGAGCGCGAGAGTGGGGCTAGAGGAGAGCTTGCACTTCAAGGCAGCGAAGGCCATGTCATGGGCTGGACCCCAAACAAAGAGCACATTGGATTGGTTAGAGCATGAAGAGGTGCCGCGATTGTAGAAAAATCTTGGAAAAAGCGGCGATAGAAGGTCGCGAGGCCAAGGAAGGAGCAGACCTCGGGAACATTGGAGAGTCTCAGCCATTCGGTGATTGCTTTGATCTTGGCCGGGTCAACCTTAAGGCCGAAAGCACCTACAATAAAACCAAGGAAATGCACTTCTTCTAGGCAAAAATCACACTTAAGGTCTGTATGGCATTCCGGTTCTGGTCCGAAAAGTGCTGTGGGAAACGAGCTGTGGGAAAAACACTTTTGCGCAAAGCAGTGTGCTGTTTGGTAAACATTTTTTAAAAGTGCTGTGGGAAACGAGAAGTTGTTTTTGGTGTTTGGTAAAACTATAAAAATGAAATAGTTGGAGTATAAAACCCATTTTTTAAAAATTAATAGAAATAGGAAAAGTGGATCTAGAATTACTTATCTTAAGATGAAGATTTTATTGTGGTAGTTTTTAATTTATTTTGTTCTATTATATAAACTAAAAAAATGTAATTAAAATGAAAAAAAAATATAGGAGAGAGAGAGCAAAAGCAGCGTGGAGCAATTTGCTCCAGTCAGGAAAGCACAAGATTGTGCATAAACTCAGCCCAGCTTTCCAAAAAGCTCGGTTGAGAAGGTGGTGGCTAAACACCTTTCACCAACTTTTGGGTTCCAACCCAACCCAACCCAACCCTTAACCCCAAACACCACCTTAGACATTTTGGCAAAGAGTTGATGAGCACGCAAGGTTAGGAAAACTTGACGCAAATGGTCCATGTGTTGATTTCTAGATAAACTATAGACCAATATGTCATCAAAGTAAACTACCACACATTTGCCTATTAGGTGTCTAAACACATGATTCATAAGGCGCATGAAAGTACTAGGGGCATTAGAAAGACCAAACGGCATGACTAACCACTCATACAATCCAAATTTAGTTTTAAATGCCGTTTTCCATTGGTCACCCTCACGAACCCAAATTTGGTGATAGCCACTCAACAAATCAATTTTCAAAAAAATTATGGCACCACTAAGCTTATCAAGCATGTCATCAAGTCTAGGTATAAGATGAGAATATTTTACCGTGATTTGATTAATCGAACGACAATCCATGCACATCCTCCACGTGCCATCCTTCTTGGGCACCAAAATGACGAGCACGACGCAAGGGGAGAGGCTTTCACGAATGAAACCCTTGTCAAGGAGGTCCTCCACTTGCATTTGAAGCTCATGGGTGTCCTTCGGGTTAGATCTATATGCCGACCGGTTAGGGATTGTAGACCCCGGAAAGAACTCAATGCGATGTTCAATTCCACGGATTGGGGGCAAACCGTGGGGGATATCTTCGGGAAAAACATCAACAAATTCTTGCACAAGTGAGGCAACATACTAGACAAAGGCGTGTTAGAGTTAGAAGAAGATAGACAAAGATCCATGAACCTAATAAGGATATACGATTTCCACATTATCAAAGCCAAACGAATATCTCTTCCTATTGCCATGCGACTCACCATGGCCTTACTTTTCACTCTAGTGTCATTTTTTGCTTCACTAACTTGCTTTTGGATGTCAAGTTTTGTTTTTCCTCTCTTGGCAAGCTCACTTTTTTCTTGCCGGTTGTTTTCCTCTTGCTCTTTGCACTCATTTTTCACTCCACTCAGGGTATGCTCACTTTTTTCATACCCGGATTTTTCAGCACTCTCACTACTCACATTTTTCACTCCACACCTCTCATTTTTCTTTTCCAATTTTGACGTAATGTCCAAGGTGGCACACGCCTTTTCTAGCTTTAATTGGTCTTCGTAGACTTGATGTGGTGGCAAAGGAGGGATTAGAAACTTGCGGTCATCGTGAGTTAATTTGTAGGTGTTTTGGAAGCCATCATGGAGGGCATGCCTATCAAATTGCCAAGTCCTACCAAGTAGGAGATGGCTAGATTGCATCGGTGTAACATCACAAAGACGTTCATCTACATATGTGCCGATTACGAAAGGCACAAGGACTTGGCGAGTGACTTTGACGGAGCTGCCATCATTAAACCAATTGAGGGTATAAGGACGAGGGTGTCTAGTGGTGGAAAGGGCTCGAGAATACACTAAGAGAGTGCTTGCGACATCGATGCACCTGCTGTTGTCCACAATAATAGATATAGTCATTCCATGTGAGACGCCGCTAGTGTGGAAGAGATTCTCGTGTTGTTCCCGTACCAAGTCATCTTCTTTGGGGATCAAGCTTAAGTTTCGGCACACCACTACGCAAGTAGGCACCTCAACATGATCATACTCATCCGTGCCCTCATTGTCACTTTGTGGTGTGTCCGAAAGGTGATGTGGAAGATTCTCCACATCGTCCTCATCACTACTACGCTCACCACTCTCACGGATCAAAATGAGTCTCCTATTAGGGCATTCGGCTTTCATGTGCCCTTTGCCTCCACACTTAAAACACGCAATGGAGCGAGACGGTGTGTGTTGGTTAGGGGTTGAGTTGGTAGGTGGTCTTATAGCATTTGGTGCTTGAGGAGGTCTCGGTGTGTAGGTGTTTGGTTTATGAGAAAATGGGGGTTTGGGAGTGTCTAGTGGGGGCTTCTTTGAATTAGCTGACGGAGTCCACGGGGGTTTTGTAGAGGAAGGGGAAGAAGTGAACGAAAATTTTGGTTTAGAGTTCACTTGCCTTTCAATTTTCAACGCCAAGTGAAGCATATCCTCCAAATTGTCATAGGAGTGGAAGTCGAGGGTGTAGGCAACGTCCTTGGGAAGGCCTTATAGAAACCGAGCCATTGTCGCTTCCTCGGTCTCATTGATGTTTGCCCTTATAACACATGTGAGCATGTCGTGGTAGAAGTCACTCACGCTACGGTAGCCTTGAGATAGGCGTTGGAGGCGTTGGTGAAGGTCACGGTGGTAGTAAGAAGAGACAAAATGCCGGCGCATCTCAAACTTCAAGTCCTCCCAAGTGTCAATAGGTGGTCTCCTCTCAATTCTCCTAGTAGCACCTAGCCTTTCCCACCAATGAAGGGCCAAATCCGTGAAACCAACAACCGCAAGTCAAATCTTCTTCATATCCGTGTAGTTGTAGCACTCAAACACTCTTTCTACTTGACTTTCCCAAATAAAATAGGCGTTGGGGTCCTCCTTGCCTTCAAACGGGGGAATTGTGAGTTTGATGCTAGAGAGGTTGTTATCCACTCTCTCTTCTTGATGGCGACGGCCTCGCGCTTCAAATTGTTCATCATAGTTAAATCTACGCGCACCATTGGTGTGTTCATACAAGGGTGGTTGAATGGGGGTGTAGGGTAGTTTGGGTTGTGAGGTGGCCGGTCATGGAGAAGTAGGGTTGCTGGTTGCCGTGGGGGGGTACATAGTCAATGGCCCGGTGTAAGGGCATATTGGGGTGTCGAAGGTGTAGAGGTGGGTTCGGTAGGTGTGTGTTTCACGACTCATTAATAGTAACGAGCCGTGAGTTTGGAGGGTAATTTTAGTGATAGGGGTAGGGGTTTCCAACATTGGTATGGTGCCGAGAAGGATGTTCAATTGATCCCTCGTCATTGCTGTGGTAGCTCCCGGCCACGACACCTTCATCGTTGCCTACTTGGCGGTGCAAGCCATAGTAAGCGACATGTGCGGGGTCATTTGGCTGTGTAGTTTGGTGGTAATGGACAGTAGGGTGTGGAAGTTGTGGTGGGGTAAGGTCTGGTGGTAGGGGTGGTGGGGCTGGTGGTGTGGGCCGGGCTGGCCAAGGAGTGATGGCGGTTATCGCATCCAAAATGGCCTTGTTGGTTAGAGATTGTGTCACCCAATGCCCTTGCAATTCAGCCATTTCGGTGGAGAGGGTAGCTAAAGTGGGGTTCCGCCCCGGCTACGCCATCGAGGCTCCCTTCCCTTAGTAAACCCACATTGGATGATCCATCGGAGCCAAACCCTTAGAGATTTTCGTTGGACATAATGGAGTGTACCTATAAAATGAACAAACGTAAGTCTTGATAAAATGTTAGTCACTCCCTCACGTGTTTGGGCGCTCGTGTGTCACACAACACTCAATTGCACTCACTAACTCACCCACTCAAATCATAAACTAAATACTCAAGCCTAGCACAAGACTCTAAGACTTATAGGAGCACAAGGAATACAAGGAAAACTAGCTAAGAAGTAAAGGTGAGGAAAATCAAAGGATGCGCACGAAGTGTATGTGAAGTGCACACCGAATTGATTTGGAGTAGAAAGATGTATAGAGGTAAGGAAAAGAAAACTCAAGACACTTAGAAAAGCTAGCTAGAAGGACAACTCAAGAGGTGTGTATAAGGAAAGGTGTGCAATGGTAAAAGAGGTACGGTGAGGAAAGGAGAGCCGAAATTGCTTGCTTAGGTTAAACACAAGAAAAGGGTAACACAACCATGGCTTTGAGCATGTAAATCACTTCAAAATGAAAACGCACAAGTAATTCCTTGATTTTGGCTCAATGGTATTTTCTTCTCTTTTTCTTTTTGATTTTGATAAATGTTTTGAGTTCCTTGTTTTTTTTTTTTTAATTGAGTGCAAGGGAATCCACTTGAATGACTTGTAGTTTTTTTTTTGAAAGGAAATGAAAGACAAGTAGCTTAGCCAAAGTAAAAGAAATTGCACTAAATGCCAAAATATTTGATGTGGCAAGTCAAGATGATGTGTCACACATTGGATGGATGACAAGGCAAAGATGTGCCACCGTGTGTGCTGAATTGTGCAAGTGAGGTGCTTGTTTTGAGTAATGATCAAGTTTAGAATACTAGGCTCACAAAGAGAGATGTGGCCGGTTGTGCAACAAGTGTGGTGGATGACAACTATGCTAGCAAGCAAAAGTTGGACCACAAGGCCACATGGCACACAAGACACTTGGCTCTTTTTTCTTGCATGAGTATGAACATTTGGACTAAAACATGAACAACCAACACGTTCAAAGGGGGAGAAGTAGAAATGAATGCGTTAGAAGCTTGCAAACACAAAAATATTCAGATTTAATGTTTGGGCAAGATCAAAATGCTAGAAGATAAGAATTTTTTTTGAACAAAACTCAATTTGTAAAAAAATTCCAAAATGAAACCGTGACTTGTGGAGGGATTTCTAACCGTGAAAATGAGGAAAATTTTAGAAAAGGGTCGGTCTAGTGAGCAGCTGGACCTCCACTACCACTTGATATGAGCCTCCTTGGAGATCCTTGATGATTCGGCCTTGGAAGTGGCCGAGAGATGGATCTAGCTCACTTTAAGAGATCAGCTTGATTTTAAGCGTGCGTTGCTTGTTTAGAGGGAGTAATGATTTGCGGAAGCCTTGGAAGAACAATGGAAAATAAGAAGGAGATGTATTGATTGAAAGAGAAATACATGTAAATGAACTTGAAGGTCACGGCTAACCTTTATAGGGATGATTCCTAGACAACCTAGCCACAAGACTAACAAGGATCTCAACTTCAAGAGTGACCCTCCTAAGGGAAATTCTTAGGCAAACCACTCGACTTGAAGAAGAGGAGGAAGAAGGTTTGAAGAACCTTATTTAGCTAAACTAGAGTGTTTGGTCTAAGATTAGAGATTATCACAAAAACAAAGACAAACCTAAAATTTGTCTATCTCCTTCTTTAAATACCTAGAGCTATTTACTAGGGGAAAGGCCTAGCACAAGGGAGAGCTGGCGCGTGGCCAAGGGCGGGGGCGAGCCGGTGCGGGTGTCCTCATGGGATGCTAGGGATTGTGCAGGTGTGCGCCATGGGTTGCTAGGGTTTGCGCGGGCGTTCCTCATGCCTTGGCCAACCAACCCGTGAGGTTCTACGGTGCGGCTAATCTCATGGTCTATGGCATGAAGGCACGTCACCCAGCCTGCATGTGTCTTCAAGTCAGCTTCCTCATCCCTTAAGGCCTTCAAGAGTTGGAGCACCAAGCCCTTGCTCCTAGTGAGGTAGCGAGGTGGTGTCGTACTCGTATCAGTTTCAGTTACTGGTGGAGCCTGGGTGTCCATCTTCATTTTCCTCTGCCTTTCCTTAACCTGGTCAGACGGTGAGGTCTCCTGTTTCCTTTTTTGTAGTTAGGTTAGAGGAACCTCATCGAAATCTATGTCGGAGGATGGTGGTGGAGTTTTCTTCGGTGAACTATTCGTCGTGGATGATGCCCACGGTGCGTAATCGATGACAGTGTCGGGAGGGGTGAGGACAGTGGCCGTGAAGTTTTCTGCAGTCTATGTTTCACGCCTCTATGAACTGGTGGTCAACTAGGGACTGGGTGGTGTTGAATTTGAGGTTATTCTGAGTTTGGGTGATGGATTTCTAGGTGGTCGGGAACTTGAGGGGGTTATTTGAGTTTGTGGAAAAGTGGTTATTCTGTATTTTGTTTGGTATTCAACGGTGATTGTGGCTTTTGATCTTGGCATTATAGTTGTGGCGATTGATGAGAGGTTGGAATAGAGCGGTTGTCTGAGGAGGGAACGAGCAGCTGTGTTTGAGTAGGGGAAGGATTTGGGAAAATGAGGAGGTTGTTCTCCATTTTTTCGTCTCTTTATACTTTATGAAGGACACACGTCGAAGAGGATTGTTCTTGGCCATCGAAATTTTACGATAGGGATTTTCTCTTCTTGGTCAAGATCCTTCTTAGTCTCTTTTGGTATCCTGCGCAGGAAACATAAGATTTGATTGGAGTTCGATTTCTTTACAGTTAAAGGATTCAAAACATTGAGTTTCTTCTGCATCGACTGGTGCCTTCCTCAGCTCCTGTTTTTTTTTTTTTATCCTCCTGATAAGATCAAAATCCGCTGGGTTATTCTCACATAGTTCACAAATTCCATCACCAGATGGTTCATGAATACTTTTTTTTTTAATATGCTGAAGACTTTATTATCACCATCAGGAAGATGGAAGCAAGAAAGGATAAGAAGGAATGTACAAGTGTGACGCTCCCTCAATAGAGGAAGCGATTAAGCAAAACAAAAAGAAAGAACAGAACCTATCTACAGACACGCAACAGATCTGAACTACCGACCAGCACTACCCTAATTCAAAAGCCATGTAGACGACAGAAGCATTGTACCCAAGCTGTAAGGAAACGTAGAATTTCTACTCCTCAACCACCGAAACCAAAGCGAGAAGGAACAATTGACAACGCGTCTCATACAAGGAGTAGCATTATGGAAAACCACCCTGTTTCTCTGCAGCCAGAGACTCCACACCACTACATAAAATAAAACCCGCCACATCCCCCTCACCTGGTCCCCCCTACTCGGCACTAGACTATCCCACAAGCTCCAAAGGTCCCCAACTATCCTAGGACAACACCAAGTCGTACCCAACCATTGAATCACTGCATACCAACACCTCACTGCCGTACTGCAATGAAGCAAAATATGCTGGACAGTTTCTCCATGACCGTCACACATAGGACATACATTGTCCTCGTCATCAATCTTGCTGCGCTTCCATAAGAATTCCCTAGTCACCAAGCACTCACACAACACCAACCAAAGAAAAAATTCAACTCTATACTGGACTAAGTTGGACCACCACGACTTCAACTCAGGCATGGACGGAAAACGCAGCTTATCAATGCCCCTCTACCATGACCCAATCGTGAAGTCCCAGAGGTATTTAACTGCCACTTCACCCTGTCAATACGTTGCTAAATGGTTAACTCTGGAAGTTGCGTTATCAAGCCCACTCGTCCCCTTCCCACTCAAAAAGCTCACGGCGCCACTGATTATTCTAGAGCCACCGACCCTCATGCCAACTACCATGATCTGAGATACTCCCTTGTTTATTATCCAAAAGACTGTATAACCTTGGGTGAGCCAAGGCCAAAGGTATCCTATTATGCCAAGGATCCCACCAAAAAGACATATTCCGACCATCCCCAACAACAATCTCTAAATACCTAGCCCAAAAATCAAACCAATCCCCTTCCCTAGCAAATAACCGAACTATATCACGCCATACCTGGGAGTAACTTGCCCCTTTCACACTCCACAGATCCCCAGCGCCATGGAAATTGTATTGTCTCCTAACTATGTCCGCCCAAACATTCCTGCTCCCTCTGCATAGCTCTCACACCCACTTGAATAAATATGCCGCATTCTGGATCTCAAGATTACGAATTCCCAAACCTCCAAGCTCCGTCGAGCGAGTAACATCTTCCCATTTAACCATGACCAAACCGCACTTAGAATCATCACCACTCCACACGAATCGCCTCATAATCCCTTCACATTAGCGGCGAACACATTTAGGCATATAATATATCGACACATTATAAATAGAAAGACTTGATACCGCAACCTTAATCAACGTCACCCTACCACCAACAAACAGAAGATGCCCTTTCCACGTGGCGAGCTTACCCCTTATCTTATGGACGAGAAACTGCCAGCTTGATTTTCTCCTTGGATTAAGCCCCACAAAGGAGCCTAAGTACTTAAAAGACAACTCCTCGTACTTGCAACCTACTCTTCTGGCTAAGCATCCCCCAACTCGTTCACATAAATTAATACCAACAAGAGAACTCTTATGAAAGTTGACTCGGAGCCTTGAAAAAGCCTCGAACCAACGAAGAGTCCCTTTCACACCTTGTATCTCGCGCTCATCATTATTAACAAAAATAAGGGTATCATCTGTAAACTAAAGATGTGTTAGCCACCATCCTACTTGGTCGTTCTCCACTCCACTTAACAGACCCACATTTATAGCACGAACCAGAAGGCGATGCAACCCTTTCGCGACAATATTAAAGAGAAAAGGGGACATCGAACACCCCTACCGAAGACCACGACCAACCTCAAACTGACCTGAAGGTGAACCATTTATCAAAACAAAGACTCTAATCGTGCTGAGACATTGCATTATCCACCCCCTCCATTGTTCTCCAAAACCCATTAGACGCATAACATCATCCAAATATCCCCATTCTACTGAGTCGTATACCTTTTCAAAATCCAATTTAAATAGTAATCCCTGCTGCTTCGTCGTTCTCAAATGATGCACTACTTCGTTAACTGCCATAACACAATCCAAAGTTTGTTTACCTTTCATGAAACTGTGTTGCTCCTCACTAATCACCCTCTCAATCATACTACCTAACCTCTGCGCTAAGATTTTCGATATTATCTTATAAAAACTACTTACTAAGCTAATAGGACGGAAGTCACTAAACCTCTTAGCAGCATTGATCTTAGGCAGAAGCGTGATAAATGAAGAGTTGGTTCCCTTTGGAAACACACATATTCTGAAAAAGCCTATAATCATCACACAAAAATCAGGACCAATAATCTGCCACGCATTCTGGATAAACCGAAGAGAGAAGCCATCAGGACTAGGCGTCGTCTGACCATTGCAACTCTTGACAGCATCCCAAATCTCCTCCTTAGTGATATCCCTTTCCAATATATTCGCCTCAACCTCATTCAACCTATTAAACCCCAGATTCGGAATCCGCGGTCTCTCCCAATGCACCGAATCAAAGAAAGAAGAAAAGTATTGTACCGTTGTTACTTTGATATCCGTAGGTTCTGTGAGGCAACCTGTAGGGGTCACTATTTCGATCACATTCTTCTGAAGCATGCTGATTTTAGCTACCCGGTGGAAATAACCTGTATTCCTATCTCCCTACATGTTCCATTGAGCCCTATTCTTTTGGTTCTAGAACCTATCAACTCGCCCCTGTTGCTCCCAAATCTCATTGGCCACCTCTAATCTCTCACCTTGTTCCTCAATCGTCAACGCTCTCTCATCTGCTATCCTATCTAGCACTACCTCCTTCTCTTGAAGAACCTCTAGGCATTTTCCACATGCCCAAAGACCTCTGTATTCCAGATTTTCAACTTCTTCTTCAAAAATCTCATCTTCTGAATTACCCGACATGTCCCCGGATATTCAATAGCTGCTTCCCTCCACCATCCAGCCACAAGATCCTTGAAACTAACTACCTCCCACTACGTTCCTTGATCTCTGAACGGCTTTGGACCCCAATCTACTTTGTCATGTGTGAGAAGCAGAGGGGTATGATCTGACCCATGTCTATGAAGCGCTGCCAACCTATCCCTCTGCACGTACCACCCCCACCCAGCTTGAATAAAAACTCTATCTAACCTGCTTCTACAAATCGCGTTTGCTCAAGTAAAATGTCTCCCAACTAGCCCCAGGTCTTGAAACCTGCACCTCTCCACCCACTCTTGAAACTCCTCCATACCTTTAACGTGACCTATTCCATTCGACCTGTCAGAATGCGATAAAACTTCATTGAAATCACCTCCCACATGTACAGGGTGATCGCAACTCTCAATGAGCTGACCTAAAGTATCCCATAATTGTCCTCTTCTAACCACATCATTATACTCATAAACATTTAAAACCACGCAACAAAAATTCCCACACTTCTGAACGCCTTCTAGCCATATATATCTCTCCCCAACTAACGAATGCTCTAGCGTAAATGTGCTATTGTTCCACATTGATAACAATCCACCTGACTGACCACTCGCAGGAGCGCACACCCACCGCCCCCCCTGATTCCCCACAAAGACTGCTTGAAGAACTCATCTACCTCTTCTTTCTTTGTCTCCTGCAGCAAGCAAAAATCCAACTAATCTCTGCGCCAACAACCCTTAATAAAACCCCTCTTCCTGGCCGAGAGTAAACCTCTGCTATTCCATGAAATTAATTGGACCATGATAAGCTAGTAATCACACTCTCACTCACGTTCTATCATTTATGGATTTCCAACTCAGCACTAAACCTCTCTTTATCAAATGAACGCAATGCCACTTCATTGACTTGCTCTATTATTGAGAGTACTCTACCTATATTCCACGTGTCTGGTTCAACCATTATGGCATCCGTCACCCGATTCATGCAAACAATCTCCTCGTCTTCCACTCTCAACACATTTACCCTCGACCCCACTTCGGAATGTACTGTTTCTAAACTACCTGTTTGTCCGACCAGTTTCTTGATTTTATCCCCTCTACACCTCATCGTTACAAGGGAATATTCCAACCGATTTAGAGCGTCATTGTTTGGTCGTACTTCTCCCATTGACACCTGATCACTAACATCCTTACTCTCCTTAAACGTAACGTCATCTTCCTCCATATTTGTCTCTGCCTCAAACTCCTCATCCTCAGTATTCTCATCAGACTCATTATGTTTTGAACTAACACCAACTATCCAATCAATAATGGAAATAGCCCCTTGTATAGGTTCTTCTTGGCAACAAACTTCATAGATATTCCCATCCACCCTCACCTGCAGTGTCTCCTTTATACTAAGCCGTTCCGTAGAAATAAGAAACCTTGCAACATCCAATCTTTTTTTCCTTATCATAGTGTTATCGTCCACAACCACAAACGACCCCAATCTATCCCCAATCTTTTCGAACATCGTAAACCCCCATGTCTAGACTAGAATCCCAATGCACTGAATCTAGCACAGTCTACCTCCCTTTGCAATATCGCCCTTCCAGGACACTACCTTGGCGAACACTGTGGAGTTTACATCCGCTAAAGCCCTCTCCTGGTCAATCTGCCTGTCAAATTCCAACCACACCAGGCCCTGACCCATGACACGCGTCTCGCAAATCCATCCTGCCTCTAAGACCAGTTCACGAACTTCTGGAATGTCTTCAAGTCTTCGAATAACCCCAATAGCACTCCTCATTAACCATTCCTTATTATCTAACGGAATATCCAACCCTAAAACCCCCAATGCAGATTCCCCTTCCTCCCTACTTGCTCTACTATCCTTACTAGCCAAGGCTCGTGACTGTCCCTTCACCACCTTTGCCATAGTATATGCCCTGGGTCCGCTATCTAACCCATTGGCTGTTGTTTTGGCCTTCTTAGCAATATTTGACCTGTTTTTAATTGTTGCAGTATGTCCAAAAGTAGGATCGACACGATTCTGAGTATGCAATTGTCTAATCGGACCACTCCTCCCTGTCCTCCTGCCACGCCGACCCAAACTACTTCTAATAGTCGACACTCTAATGAATTGAAGATCAAGCGCAATCTCCATGTCAACTCTGTTATCAACCCAATCAAACCGTATAAAGCCAAACCTCTTCCCTTCTCTGTTCCTACGGTTAGGGATGAAACATTAACCAAGGTCCTGAATTGTGGTAATCGCCAACGACGTGTGATCAAGTAACGTAGTGCTCTATGATCCACGTGTGAAGGTAAGTTCTCTACATAATAGGTAATCGCTTTAGACCTACGCTCCTCTATGGAAAAAGGTTGATTTCACCCCGATCACAATGGGTGTATCGGTGTATGGATTCACTCTGATAGCAGTGGGCACACCGGAGACGCAAAACCTAGCCGGGGGTTGCTAGGGTTTACAAAAGGAGAGCTTTTTTTTTAAAACTTTTTGTGTGGTTCATGAATACTAATGATGTCTAAGCTTTTTATCTAGCTGGATTTCTTCGCTGCATCATACATATTAAACTTAATGGTTTGTCCACAATGTTTAAGAGTTAGGCATCCATAAAAAACATTAATCAATGCCCTTACAGTCCTTAGGAAAGGTCTGCTTAGGAGGACATCAGTATTCTTAGTGGAAAAATCCGAATTCATATCAACCACATAAAAATCAACATGATAGATAAAATCATTGACTTGGACTAGAACGTCCTCAACAACTACTTTTAGATAAATGATGGATCTGTTTGCGAGCTGGATTACCACTCTGGTATCCTTCGTAGTTTCGATGCTAAGTCTTTCATATTCAGCAAATGAAAGTACGTTGATCCCAGCTCCCAAGACACACAAGGCTTTTTCAATCTTCTTGTCTCCTATCTTGCAAGGGATGTCAAACGTGCCTTGGTCAGTGTATTTTTCTAAGAGTTTGGACTGGATTAAAGAGTAGACATTCTTTGCCAAGTTTTCCAACTCAAGACCTGCAATTTTCTTTTTATCAGATTATAAACTTTTAAGGAATTTTAGTAATCAATTCAAGCATAGGAATATTAATTGCCACTTTTTTAAAAATTTCCATAAATTCCTTTTCTTCTCTTTCCTTTTTCTTCCTCGAGGGTGCAGATGGAAATGGTGGGGGTGCATCATCGTCCTTCTATTTGGAAACTTCTTTTTCCTTTTTTATTTCCTTATCGACTTTCTTGGCCAATCGCTCATTCTCGGTATCCTCTTTGGCCAAGAGAGGTTCATCCTCTATCGCGAGGATTCTTTCTGCCTCTTCTATTGCTTCAGCTTCTTGTTCCTCAATCTGTTCTAGGGGTTTGTGATATGATCCTAGTTGCCTAGGATGTGCTTGAATGACGATCTAGTTCGAAGATTTGAGATTGCCGCGGAATTTGGTGGATAGGCTCACGAGAACATGCCTAGACTAGAAAATAGCCCTGTGCCTACTAACCTAAATGAATCCTAGTGAGGTTCTTGCTTGTATTAGGTTCAGCCCTGTGACCCTAAGGAACAAACAATGGCCACAACTTCAGTTTTACTTGCCTAAGCCCTAGCTTGCGAAACTTAAGGAAAAGCATAAGGTTCGAGTCCATGAATAACAAGAGTAAATACTCTCTAGGATAAAGTCTCAATATCAATTTGGGTAACAATAATCTGATTTATTAATGAGCACAATCAGCTCTATATATAGGCAAAAGCCCAAGTACAAGTTGTAGTAGAAGTATAACTTCTAATACTAGTAGGAATAGTGACAACTATAGAACTAATTCCAGGGGCATTTTCATCCTTGCACCAGGCGTTAAGGCCGGAACACTGTAGCTCCTACCGGGTGTGCATCAGCAGGCTCATCGCCCCTCGCCCCACGTGGAACTTTGGGATGGTCCACATCAGCGCGCCGGGGGGGGGGGGGGGGGTCTCACGTTATCTGGCCACACAAACGGTGTTATCCCATCCTATACAAGACATGACGTCACTTGAAGGGCTTGGGCGTTATCTTCCCAAGATAACGCCACCCCTTAGAGATAACACCCACACTTTGCCTATAAATACCTCACCACTCAAGGTAAAAGGTAAGCCTACGATCGCTAGGAGAACCCCTGCCATTTTGGATAGCCATACTGACTTAAGCATCGGAGTGTCTATGTCGGAGACCCCCTCCGGTGCTTTGCAGGTACTCCGGACGGCCAGAACAGTGATCCCGAGCGGCCATTTTCCTCCCCCACCCCTCTCCAAAAGTCCGAATCTTATCAAATTGGTGCTTTCATTGAGAGCTTTGGTTTAATTAAGTGAGCGTCCTTAATAGCCAAGCTCTATTTTTTCTGGAGATTAAAGGATCATGGCTTCTGACTCAGAATCTACACCTCCTCAGCCCCACGGTATTCCTTTCGCTCCTCGCAGGGAACTTTTTCCTTCTACTTCTGTCAATATTTCTACCACAGTACAGGGAACTCCTTCTGGGTAAATGGATTTCTTCTTTGGGCCACCTTCCCAAATGGCAGGATCTAGTTTTTCCATTCCCCCTCCGACGGGATCCGTAATGGATAGCACAAACAACCCTTTGGTGAACTCTTTGTTAGCTCTGCGTGCCCAGTTGGACCAATTGACCGTATTAGCTACCGAATCGACTCCCAATGCCTCAGGATCCATTATTCCCCCTCATTTGATATTCACTTTCACCCCGTCTATTGTCACTGACCGACCGTTATCACCTCTACGACACTGGAGCATCTCGCTGACCCTGCCCGCGACGACGACCCCTGTCAACTTCATGCAACTCGCTCATGGAGGAGTAGAATCTTCTGAGCCATACACGCGGGAAATCCCTATGTCCCAAGAGTAACGATGGCATGACGAATATAGAGACCATTGGGATGGCAGGTGAGACGAAGTAGTTAGGGATATATTGATACAACCCAAGCCCATGACTCGACCAAAGCCCCACATAGGCACACCACAAGGAGCAAGGACGTCGTGATCAGCCTTCTCTTCAAGGCGCTTAGGACCGAAGAAGGCAACGTGAAGGCCGCGACCCAATGAAGCCTATGTGTCCACGCCAACGACTCGACTCGCAAACTCACACCCGAGTTCGAGTCCGCACCGAAAGCTAAGGCCGCACCAGCACCCAACGCATCGCACGCAGCCAGCGCGTCGGCCTCGCCCGCGCCCAGCACAGTGCATACAACCAGCACCTCGACCATTCGCGCACCCAATGCATCAGCATCGCGCGCACCCGGTGCCTCGGCCTCGCGTGTACCCAGCACATCGGCATCGCACGCACCCAGCGCCTCGGCCTCGCGCACACCCAGCTCATCGGCATCGCACGTACCCGGCGCCTCCACCTTGCGCGCGCCCAGCACATCGGCAACATACGCACTCAGTGCTGAGGCCTCGCCAAAGCTCAGTGCCTTGGCCTCGCCCAAGCTTAGCACCATGGCCTCGCCAAAGCCCAGCATCTCGGCCTCGCCAAAGCTCAGCGCCGAGGCCTTGCCCAAGCTCAGCACTATGGCCTCACCAAAGCCCAGCATCTCGACCTCGCCAAAGCCTAGCGCCAAGGCCACGTCTACATCTACGACTTGTCACTCAACCGAGCCCGCGACCCGTCACACGCTCAAGAGAGCCCGCATGTCCCATTAGTGAAGCCCCTTTGTCCAAGGGTGATTTGGGTCTTTTCCCATTGTAAATATCTAGCCTATAAATAGAAGGACTTAGCCTTCTTTTATAGGTGTTTTTTGTTTTGTGGGTTTTCCTCCAAAAGCCTTAAGCTACTAGCCTACCTCTAGGGTTCTTAGAGCCGTAGCTTTTCTCCTTCAAGGCAACCGCTTGCTCATCATCATCCATTGATGATCAAGTAAGCCTTGAGCTAGAATCGTTAGTTGTTTGTAATAGGAAGGTTGCTTGGCCTTCGTTGCCAAGAGGGTTTCCTCCAAACTTCTTTGTCCGAAACCTTTTTAATATATAAAGCTCCTTCCTTTTCCCCTTTCAAATATTCCATTTCATCCATTTTCAACCATCTACATATTCCATTACACTCCTTTACAAATCCATCCTTTCGAAAACTCGATCCATCCACCCGCGCCTAAGCCAACCATGTGCGAGACTAGATCCGGCTCCCTTCAAGCGACGCCAATGTCTTTTTAGGAACTTGGGCCTTATCAATATCCCCCAGACATAGTGGAAGATCCAGTAGTAGGAGGTATCGAACTCGCTCAAGCGACATCACACACCTGATCCTCGAGGCCAGGGGCGTCATCTGGAAGTTTCTCCCCCCGTCATCCTCGCAGAATCCTTGACGATAACGCTAGTCATCCGTTCAGCTATCACATAAGGCATCATAGAGTCAGTCGACACGTGAAACTCCCCAAAGGACTTAAAAAAATAAAAACAATATGGTCAAAGCAAATATGTTAGGGTTTTAAATAGAAAAACTAACATAATGATCTCTTTACAATGAAAAACTAGTTAAGAGAGCTGAATTTAACAAATATTATTCAGGGAACTATTTACCAGACAATAATAGGTCAAATGGTGGTGATACTAATGACCCTTATTTTAATTGTTAAATTTGTACTTATTTTAAATGTTGAGTGTTTTTTAAAATATTTTGACAATTAATTTTGTTAAGTAATATGAACTTATTTTTTTATATTATATATAGTTAATTATTATTCCAAAATTGTAAATTGTACAAATAACACATTAGTAACTGAGAGAACTTTTTCTAGTGAGCTGTTGCAGGAGGGAGGTCCCATCTCCCACCTTAACAAGGAGTCGCGCGTCTTTGGTTTGAAGGGCTCCCGACCGAGTCGATTGATAGTTTTTCGCAGCTGGAAGCTGAGTTTTGAAGCCGATTTAGTATGGTTGTTCCTATCAAGAAGTCCGCTACAGCTTTCTTTAATATACATAGAAAACCCCAAGAATCTTTGAAAGATTTCCTTAGTCGTTTTGATAGGGAAATGTCATTAACGGCAGGTGCTACCATTGATTTCGCTGTGGAAGCATTGAAACGGAACTGTTACTATGAAAAATTACGGGACACGTTAATGGTGGACCCCCCAATGACTTTAGACGCGCTAAGGCTGAAAGCCCATAGCTACGCAAGGATGGAGGAGGAAGAAAATAGGGACAGAGTCCGAAATGTGCCACAAAATGCGCCCTATGATCCTAGTGCTCCTACCAGCATGGCCCTTGATGCTCGCTCTATTGACGATTACACCCAACGAAAAGATCACATCCCTAGAGCCTCAAACCGGTAAAGAGGCAACTTTTTAAGGGGAAGACCCGGTAACTCCCCCACTTAGCGACAAGCAGATCCACCCAAGGGCTGAGTTTATGACCCAAATCTTCCTTCCTTCATACATCTGAGAGCGGAAATCTTAGGCCGTGTTTACCTTGGGGAATTTTCAAGAAAATTCCCCCAGTTTTTTGAAAACTGGATTTTTTTTTTCCAAAACGCGTTTACCTCGCGTTGTTTTCATTTCAAAATGAAAACGATAATTTTCGGATTGAAAACTCATGTGTAAGTTTTGAAAACAACAAAAAACCTGTTTTCAAAATTTACAAAGGAATGTCTCCATTTGCAAAACACGGTTCTCCATTTGCAAAATTAAATGAAACTTTCATAATACCAACTCTACCCTTACTCATCTCTGCCTCTTCGCGTCGATGCTTTCTGTCACTCCCATCAAGCTCTCGTCCTCAACCCTAAATTCCATTCTCCTCCAATCACCTCCATCCGACTCTTCTCGCTCTCGGCCTTCTTCCCTAGCCGCTTCTCACTCCGACGGTGACTCTCGGGTGGGCAAATCTCGAGCTCAGTGGTGACTTTGTGTTTGGGTAGGAAGCAGAAGCGTTGTGATGCAGAAAATGACGCAAGGATGGTTTTCGGGTGGGAATGAAGAGGATGGGCAGCTGAACCCCGCATCCTCGCTTTTGGCAGATTGGAATTCACATGCAGCGTCGTCCACGAGTGACCACGACTGACGAGTCCACCCCCGGATTGGGCCTCGGCTTTGATCAAGAATCCGTCGTTCGCTCGGCAAACGATAGCGTCTCTGGCACCTTCAGTGTGTAAGCTACCAGGCCCTTCCCTTTGGCATCATTTCATTTTGTCTATGAGTTTGAATTTCCTAAAAGGTATGATTTATTTTGGCATTTGAGGTGGTGGGCTATGAGTGCTTATTGTAGTATCTGTGTTTTTAGGCACTTTGTGATTGAACTGAATTGATAGCTGCTTGAATTGATACTAACGGGGTAAAGTAGCTAGTGCAAATACTTCGAAGGCATGTCAAAACCATTAGCTTGTCCTTGTTGGCTCAAGATAAAATTGCAGAGCAGTTATCATTCAACCCTTATAGGCTATATGATGAACTGAAATGAAGAAAATTCTATACAGAACTCAAAATTTTCCTCCAGTAGAAAATATCCTATAAAATTCCCAGATAAAATGCAATTGCTACCAATATATCTTGAGTAATTTTTGTTGCTAATTCAATTTATTTCAGGCATCTGGTTACAATTTGGTTGTTCTTTTCTTTGTAATTTAGGTCATGTTGTGGTTTGGTTGGAAGAAGCAAACCGTAAGGAAGAAAAATGCCTAAGGGAGCAGATGCAGTGATGAGAAAGCAGAACAAAGCTAAAAGAAAGAAGCTTGAAAAGGATGGCTCAACTTTGTCTGCTCGTATTTCTTCCATTATTGCAGCCAAGAAACGCCGACTGACTGGTAAACGCAGCCAGTGCCAGGTAACTAACTAACTTGCTTGAGAAAAGAAAACTTAACTAGAAAAAATTGCAGTGTATAGATTTTTCAATGCTGTGATACGGTGTTTTGCATACTAATTTGAGTGGTTTAGAGTGATAAAGGATTGCAAATTTCGATGTGGGTTTTATTTGTTTTTGATGTTTCTGATTGTTGCTGTTTGGAGAGTGGTCAGAACGAGAATCCTAAATTAGGAATAGTTGTTATGGTACATATAGACTAAATAGGGCAGTTGAATTGATGGTTCTTTTTGTTTCTAACTTGATAGAGATTATAGACTGATGTATTTGATTGCATTCAAATTGCTTACTTTCAAATCCTCTAACGCAATGCATGAATGAGCAACTGATCATTTCAACAGTTTAAAGCAATAAAACAGCAATGTATGACCAACCTATTTGATTACATAGGACATCTATTCCCCACATACAAGTACCTGTACCAAATTTCTGTCTTTTTTCTGTTCTCCCGTTTCTTTTTACACTCTTGCTTAAATATGTTGTTTCCTAGACCACTCTTCTAGTCCCTTTCCCATGTTTTAGGTTTAATCTCTTGTTTAGTGAACCACCATTACTTTCAAAGCAGTTAGCAGTCAGTACCTTTCTTTTAGCTGGTGATTGAGCTATTCTCTTATGTTTCGTTTATTTATTTTTTTCATTTTTGGTCCATGAGGGAAAAGTTTAAGACCCATCTCCTCAATGTATGTTGATTGAGCTATTCTCTTATGTATCAGCAATAATGTAGCAGCTGGGTGTGTCTGTTTTTGGCCTCCAGAAATCCTGATTTTTTTTAAACTGCAATTTCATATTTGAGTTGTTTGCTTCTGAAATTATTTTCTCACTCTTCTGCTATCCAAAATTGCACCTTTATCATCAAACCCAAGAATCAGAGATCATACTGGATAGCATAATGGTTAAAAATTTGCAGGGTTAGTGGTCCCTTTTTGCTTATTAATGTCTTAGTTTCAGGATTAAAGATTTGGTCTGAGTTTGTGTGTAATTCATGACTGCACATCGAACACTTTAGCCAAGATTACTGCTTTTTGTCTGATCTTGAGTTGTAGGCAGATACATGGACAACTTTACTGTTCTTGATTGCAATATCTCAATCCTTGTTTTGTTACTCAGCCAACTGCTAAAGAAGTAGTCAGATGCTGCATGTTTTCCTAGCGTCAGTTCAATTTGTGGTTGTTAGTCATTCTATCATTTTATGATGCTCTGTGAGTGGGCATTAGATTTGCTAGAAGTTTATTTATTATTACTACTTTGTGTTGTCGTTGCAAATTTAGAAGTCTTTAAGGTTGTGTGCAAAAAAAATAAAGGAGGGGTAGCATACATGGTATATAGCAAATGATGTACCAAGGAGAGAGAAAAAGAAAAGAGAAAACTGTTGAATCACTCATGTTTGGTGCCCCTTAGTTAATGATTTGAGTTGGAAATCAGCAAAGCTTTGTTTGTATACACTCAACTTTAAACACCTCCTTCTTCCAAGTAACATGAGTGCTACGAAGTGCTTTAATATTACATTGAATTATTTGATACGCATGTTTTTGCTGTCAGAAGGGTAGTATACACTCTTACTCTGAATAAAATTAACTCAACTGCTGTTTTTGCAAGTCTTTCTTGTTAAATGGGTTCTGCAAGCATAGTTACCAACCCCATCATCCATCGTTTACTGCTAGTTTATTGCTACATTGGTTTTCTTGATCCTTACATGATAATAATATTAGTAGATTGAATGGTTACAATTGGTTAACAATTGGTTAGGTGCTACAGATAATTTGAACGCATCATGGCTGGAGGGAGACACGAGGGTGAAGATGAGGCAAAGTTCATTTTAGGGGAGATTTAGGTTATGTTACTTGTGTAGAGTTTAAGACGAAAGGATTGGTGATAGCTGGTTTATGTGTATGCACCATGCTTCGCCAGTTGACTTGTAAACTCCATTTATAGTGTGTGCATTTTTTGCAGTTTAGATTCGTTTGTGTCAAACATTCAGTCAATTTGACTGCGTTGTGTGCGTGCCCTTCAGTTTGCGTTGTAACCAGTGATATTAGAGTTTTATTAACTTTGAAAGATGGATGTATGATGCAATGAGGCTGCCCAGTTGCCGATCCCTATTCTTATCTGATGTGCTTGTAAGACCTTGCTGATTTTGGAAGTTCACTGAAGTTAGTAACATACTGCACATATCGGCTCATAGGAATGAGACTTTTAGTCGAAATTATGTAAGTTCAACAACCTCACCATGATTTAGTTGGCAATAAAAACTGTGTTTACTCCGCAACAAAAACATGATTTCATTGCTGGCCAGAACCAAGTTGTTGAATAGGATTACTTTCAGACCAATTGGAAAAACTCTTTTTTCCTTACATTTCAGGGCTGTACATTTATAGGCATTATTTTCTTTACATAAAAAGGGTGATTTAACATAATTTCTTTTTCAAGAGCTCATCTTCACATCTATAGGCATTATTTTCTTTACTTAAAATTTTATTTTAAGTTTATAAATTAATAAAACTTATTAAATATTTAAATAAACAGATAGGATTATTTTAAGTGTCCAAATTAATAAAAGTTATTAAATTTTTATAATTAGTGAATATATTAAAATAAATAAATATTTTTATTTTAAGTTTCTAAATTAATGAAACTTATTCCATATTTATAATTTCTGAATATATTAAAATAAATAACTATTTTTATTTTAAGTTTTTAAATTAATAAAACTTTTTCCATATTTATATTGGTAGATTGCTTTTATTTTCATGTAGAAATATGAATTACAATATTTAAATGCAATATTAGAAGATTGATGTTATATTTAATAAGTTTTCCCTTTTTAAAATGAGTATTAAATTTTCAAATGATTTCTTCTTTTCATTACAAATATTTTTGGTTTCCATAAAAAATGAAAACGCGCGAAATAAACACGTTTTCCAGTTTTCAGATCAGGAAATTCTTACATTCAGTGCGAAGTAAACGCGTTTTCCAGTTTTCAGAATGAAAATAAACAGCAAATTTTTAAATTGAAAATTCTCAAAAACAACAAATTGAAAATTGAAAATTCTCCCAGGTAAACGCACCCTTAGCAATTGTTCAGCAATGGAACTTGCCTATCTGTTATCCAACCACTGCGAAACTGGGGGTAATCATGGGAGGAAGAGAAAATACCTTTTGCAAGTTGCATAAAGTCAAGGGACACTCCACAGACGTGTGCAGAGAGTTAAAGTTGGCAATAGAACGTTTAGTGGAAGAAGGCTATCTCGGAGAATTCGCCACCAAGGCAAGAGATGAAGCCAAGAGTAACCTGATAAATAGGGCATGAGACAATAGACATGCGCCTCCTCGCACCCCTGAAAATGACCCTACCCTTAGTGGGAGAGTCAGGGAAATGTTAACAATCCATGATGAGGGCATTCCCATCATCAACATCATAGCTGGGGGCACACCGTACCTTGATGAGTCTGTGCAGTTAACACCCACCTTAGGAGAAAAGCATAAATGAGAAGACACGTTAGTAAAAAGTGAAGCGATAAGTGTTTTAGATCGAATGGTATTTTCCTTCTCCGAGGAAGACAAGAAAGGAGTCATTTTTCTGCATAACGATGCGTTGGTGGTGACACCGTTATTGGCAACCATGGAGTCAAAAGAACCCTTATCGATAACGGCAGCGTGGTAAATTTATTTTCATTGGAGGCTTACAACCTCATGAAGCGCGTCGCCAGCGAGTTGACACCTTGCAGGAAGTCGATAATTGGGGTAGACGGAGTTCCTATCCTAGTGACTGGAGTCACCTTGTTGCCTACATACTTTAGAGAAAATGCGTCCAAAAGATCAGAGGAATTGTTGTTCCTGGTCGTAGATCTTACCTTGCCCTATAACGCCATACTCGGACGACCGTTTCGGTGCAACGATATCCCAAAAACATTTAAGGTTAAAGTATCCCTCTTGGGATGGAGTGGTCTTAGTTAAAGGAGATCAGAAGTTAGCAGCCGAGTGTTATCTACTCATGACGCAAAAGAGTTGTGATAGATATGTGTGTGTGACGACGGATCCCTTCGAATAGAAAGAGAAAAAATATACCCAGTAGATAAGATGGTGCCTGTCCCTGTTAGTGGGGTCAGGGAGGCAAATTTCTTGGTTAGCAAAAAGCTAAGCCCGGAAGAGAACACAAAGTTAGCTCGATTATTAAATAAATACAAAGGAGAATTCGCCTGGAAGCCCGCGGATATGCATGGTATCTCACGAGAGGTAGCGGAGCATCGACTTAACGTTGATCCCTGCGTCAAACCGGTCCAACAGAAGCGGCGTGCATTTTCTATAGAAAAGGCGATGGCCATTGACAAGGAGGTGTCAAAACTCCTAGACGCAGGTTTCATCCGAGAAGTCCAATATCCGACTTGGCTAGCTAATCCTGTCCTTGTTCCAAAGCCCAACGGAGAGTGGCGCATGTGTATCGATTTCATTGATTTAAATGATACATGTCTGATCGTCACTCAAATATACTTAATATTTTTCTGATGCCTAAATGCACAAATAAATGCGTACAGGGCAAGACAAGGTCGAACCATAGAGATTAAAGGAGAAATATGTTAATAAAGATGTATGACAGGGGACAGTCATAACAGAAAAGGAACAAGTAACACTGGGGGGCTATGTCGATTAATGAATTAATCGACTCAGAATTGGGAGCTAACAAGAGCTAACAACTTAAATAGATCAAACAGTTATCCAGGGCACGAAAGTGAATCACGATCTAGGGCACGATATCTAAAAGCAATTCGAGGGCAAGAAAAGTAATAACAGAGATAATAATAAGATAGAGAGAGATCTTAGCAAAAGGTGTTCTTGGGTTATTTTCTAGGTCAATTAGTCATTGGCACAAAAATATTCCAGACTCATGTACAGACCTGCTATAGGGACCACGTTTCCACACCGCATCCCCTACTTACCTTCTTATATAAAAGTCACCTCCCGTTTCCACATATGAAGTGACCTTGACGTTCCGCCATCCTCCTAGGCACGAGTGCGGGAATGCAATACTCAGAACGCCCATGAAGGGGAGGTAAGACAGATCTAGGGCGTGACAACTCAGTTTGACAGGCTCGCATCACATACCCTAGATGACCGTTTACCCCTAGACAGAGGCCTCTCGCGCTGCCTCCACTAGGTGTCTACTACTATCTCAAGGCTTCGCGTCAGTTATAATCAAGAGAATGACATCACTCATGCAGAAATACTAACAGTATATCAAGCCCTTAATATTTCTAGACGAGCATGGAATTAATGCGATAAACAATCATGTGTCACAAGAGAATATGTTAAGCATGCATTAGGCCTCTTAACCGAACACTACAACCTTTGAAATACCCTTTACTAAGAGGATAGTATTTAGCTACTCATACTATAATATGAACAGTAAATGATAATAAACATACATTAAATAAAAGAGAACGGTTAGAAGAAACCGAAAGGATGATATATTAATCAAAAGCTGCCCCTTTTTCAATGTTGGCGGCTGCTCCAAACACCAAGAGGAGAAGATCCACAGAAATTAGGGTAAAGGAATGAGTGATGTATTAATGCCCTAGGATAGCCGTCCTTACAAAAAGCCTAAAGATAAGCTTATATAGGCTAAAACTAGCTAGGGGACAAAACAGCTAAGGGGAGCTTGATAGCACATGTCCTTTCAAGGGAATATTCTGGGATTTTTGGCACGCCTGGTATCTTCTAGAAGTGCTTGGAATCCCGTGCGGATCTTGGAAGATGCTTTGCTTTGGTTTCATTTGAGAGAAGAAGCAGACGTATCGCGGGCTAGAGACAGCTCACTGGTCTGGTTAGCGTCATGGGCTTGACGACAATATGGTCTTCTATGCCTTGAAGCTGGAAATCCTTAGAATTACTCTAGAAATGCTCTTTTTCGATCTTTTCCTTCTATTAGTGTTGATCTGCATTAAAGATAGAAATAAGGGTCAAATAGCACAATCATACCCCTGAAAGAGCTAGAAAAGAAGGTAGAATCGTGACCATGAAATGTGTTATCAAACATCCCCACACTGCCCCAATGCTCGCCCTCGAGCATTAGCAAAATAGGAAAACTACCTCATGCATCAACATACATCTTCAACACCCAACACACAGAATAGACATGACATCCGACAAACTACACTTGACTAGGATAAATCTAGCCCTAGAAAAGCACCTGCATCTGGCTGATAGGATAACGACCCTACCAACCAAACTTTCCCAGACTAAGCCTATTCACCAGCAATCCTCACCTAGATATGTGTTTGTACCAGCGAATATGACCGTCATAACCCAAGATACAATGTCGAAAATCCCCCTCCGCATCGACCTCATGGAGTCCCTGACGGTAACGCTGGTCACCCATTCAGTTAGCGCGTGACACATCACAGGGTCCATCGACATGTAAAACTCCCTACAGAATCATACGATGGCACGAAAGACCCTATTTCTCACCTTAATAAGTTGAAAGATTTTGTGCAGTTCCAAACCCGCAGTGATGCCGCGCTATGCCAAATTTTTGTCATGACACTGTCAGGAGTGGAACGTCTCTGGTTCGAGGGACTCCCAGTCAGATCTATTGATAACTTCTCCCAGCTGGTAGATAAGTTCAGGAGTCGGTTTAGCACTGCAATCCCCATCAGGAAGTCAGCGGCTGCGCTATTTGATATTCATCAAAAACCGCAGGAATCGTTGAATGAATTTTTAGGTCGATTTCATCTCGAAATGTCCTTGATGCCAGGGGTCACTATCGATTTTACAGTGGAAGCCCTTAAGTGTAACTGCCGTTATAGAAAATTGAGAGATATATTAATGATGGACCCACCATTGACCTTGGATGCACTAAGACTGAAAGCGCATAATTATGCGAGGATGGAAGAAGAGGAAAATAGAGAGCGGATGCGGGACATGCCGTCGGACCCATACCCGGCCTCTAATGCCCCACCTAGCAACGCTCCTGATACGCGACCAAGCGATGATTATGGCCAGCGGAAAGAGCACGCCGCCAAGGCCTCTAATCGGTAGAGAGGTAACTTTTCAAAAGGGAGACCTGGAGGTTCCCCTACCCGAAAATAAGTGGATTCGCCAAAAGGCCGGATATAAGACCCTGACCTCCCTTCCCTCATACTCCCAAAAGCAAAAATCCTAGCAATAGTCCAGCAGCAAAATCTACCCATCCGTTACCCAGCTCCTGTGAAACCAGGAGTAATTATGGGAGGAAGAGAGAACGCATTCTGTAAATTCCACAAAGTCAAAGGACATTCGACGGATGTATGCAGAGAACTAAAACTAGCCATAGAATGCCTAGTTGAAGAAGGCTACCTTAGAGAGTTTGCCACCAAGGCAAGAGAAGGGGCCAGGAACAATCCGGCTGGAGGGATAACTGACCATAAGCAAACGCTCTCTCGCACCACAGGAGCTAACGCGATCCCCCTCGGGCAAAATAGGGAGACACTCATTGTTCATAGCGACCAGGTGCCTATGATTAATATCATCGCGGGCGGGACACCCTATTTTGATGAAACTATACAACTGATAGCATATTTTTATGCACGATTTTCTTCCCATTTTCTCACCCATTTAAGGCATGATTATGCTAATTTACCCTTGTTTTCATTACTTTTGCAGATTTAGGCCTAAAATGGGAGTTTATGCAAAAAGAAGCATTTTTTGGGCATTTTGTGCAGTTTTGAGCTTCAAGACCCAGAGTCGAGGTCCCGAGTCCAAAGCAGCGTTCAAGGTCCCGAATCGGATTCCCCATTTGGGACCCCGAAGGGCGAAGAATGACATTTCCACGTGTCATCTCGCCAGAGCTTCCATGTGCCTCCTCTGACAGTGTTCCTGCAGTCTGCACTGACCACCAAATACCTACCGCCCTGACCAAGTCAGCCCTTGAGCCCAGTCAAGACCTGCCAAAGCTGGGGAAATCAGACAGCTTTATGCTTTTCCAGCTTTGTGCTTTAAGGAGCATGGATCCACTTCTTTAGGCTTTTAATTAATGCATTTTGTCCCTAGTTTTAGGCTGAAGATATTTTGTGCTTAGAGCTCTACTATATAAAGGGCATCTAAGATTAGTTTAGATCATCTTTTTATCTATCTCTCACTTCATAGTGTAATTTTCAGAATTAGTAGAATTAGTTTTCCTTAGACTTCTCTCTAGTTTATCTCTCTAGTTCTTGTTAGCACCTTCAATCTTGCCGCCGGGCTTCAAACGGATTTTAGTAACAAAGTTTTCTTCCTTTAATCTATTTATTTACTCGTTATGCTTTCTTCAATTATTATTTGTTTAATTTCAAGTATGAGTAGCTAAATCTTTAGTTCTTAGCAAAGGTTGTTCAAGGGTTGCAAGGGCAGATTCGAGGCCTAAATGCACTTAATACATTCTCGATGCCCTATTCAATTATTCATCGTTTTAATTACATCTTTGCATAATTTAAATTGAGGTCTGATCAGCTGATAATTATCTTGTGTAAATGCTGCCATTTATGTGATGAATACGGAAGGAAAATTGCATGAAACAAGTAGGCATCTGTTTAGTCTTGACTGCGCTGAAGTGGTCTCGAATAGATAGGGTGGGTAGTTGATTAGAGCAAGGTCACGAGCCTGACAAACTGAGGGACTTTTAGCTCTAGATCTGTCTTTTCTTAGCTTCATGGGCAGTTTGAGTATGACCCTCCCGCATTCGTGCCTGGAGGGATGGCAAACTGTCAAGACTACCTCATATGTGGAAACGGGGGGTAGTTTCTCTTAAGAGAAAAGTAGGGGATATCCGAGGAATCTGGTCCCCATGTCATTTCTATGATGTCTTGAATAGAATACCCTTGAGCCGATGACAATCTGGTCCCGAACGCAACCCAAGAATACCCTTGTTAAGAATCCCTCTTTATATGATTATTTGTGTGTATTTCCCCTCTGTTTAACTATTTCTGGATTTATTTGCTAATTTACTTATTTTACCATTCGGGACCTCGAACGTGACATTCGGGACCCCGAATACTGCTTTCATAGATAACAATTGTTAGCTCCCAAAATCTGCCTTGGTTAACTCGTTTAGCCAAGAAACCCCCCCCCTCCCCCCTGATTGTTACTTTTTGTGCATTTCACCCCCGAATACACTCAAGGCCTTAGATCAGTCTCTCACAATCCCTGTGTTCGACCCTGACTACCACTGTACACATTATCCCTTGTGCACACACGTTTTTGGGCATTATAAATCTTCATTTGACTGACGATCAACAACAAACACCCGATCCCGGGGAGAAGCGCAAACGAGAAAGCACACAGGTAAAAATCAAGGCAATAAGCGCCTTAGACAGGATGGTATTGTCCTTCTCAGAAGAAGACGAGAAAGGTATTATTTTCCCGCATAACGATGCATTGGTAGTAACACCCGTTATCGGCAGTCATGGAGTAAGAAGAACTCTTGTTGATAATGGGAGCGCGGTAAATCTATTTTCGCTAGAAGCATACAACCTGATGAAGCGACCTGACGGAGCTAATGCCTTGTAAAAGGCCAATTATTGGGGTTGATGGGGTCCCGATCCCAGTAACAGGGATCACGTTACTGCCAGTGTATTTCCGAGAGGACACATCCAAACGCTCAGAAGAGTTATTATTCCTAGTCGTAGACTTGACTCTGCCCTATAATGCCATACTAGGGCGGTCATTCCTCAATCGCTTCGGGGCAGCGATATCACAAAAACACCTGCGGATGAAATACCCCTCGTGGGACGGCGTGGTTTTGATCAAAGGAGACTAGAAGCTAGCTGCCGAATGCTACTTGCTCATGACTCAAAGGAGCTGTGATCGTTACGTATGCTTAGCGGACGATCCCTTCGATGATAAGGAAGAAAAGCGCACTCAGCCACTGGATAAGATGATGTCAATACCTATCGGTGAGGACAGTGAAGCGAATCTCTTGATCAGCGAGAAGCTAAGCCCTGAAGAGAGTGTGCAGTTAGCTCGACTGCTAAGAAAATACAAAGGAGAATTCGCGTGGAAACCAGCGGATATGCCTGGAATTTCGCGAGAGGTTGCGGAACATCGGCTGAACGTTAACCTTAACGCCAAGCCTGTTCAACAAAGGCGGCGCGTTTTCTCACTAGAAAAGATAGCAGCTACCAAAAAGGAACTATTAAAGCTCACAGATGCGGGGTTCATCCGAGAAGTCCAATACCCGACCTGGCTGGATAACCCTGTGTTCGTCCCTAAGCCTAATGGAGACTGGCGCATGTGCATCGACTTCACCGACTTGAACGATGCCTGCCCCAAGAATTGCTATCCCCTTCCCCGAATCGATCAGTTGGTCGACCAAACCGCTGGGTATGTGATACGATCGCACCGATCGCATCGCGTACGCGAAGCTAACACCAAAGTCTCGTGGCGCTTATGCTCCGACATTTACGCTACGAAGAAGCGCACCTAAAGTTCAAGGACCAAGGGAGGTTATGTTTGCAAATCTAAGGACCAAAGGGGAACTTAGGCCAGCCCAAGCCCAGCGAAGCCCTCCTCGCGACGATGCCATTTGGGACCATCTTCCCCAACCCAGCTCGCCCGCCTTGTCCTCACCCGCGAGACTCGGTCAACACCCACTCCAGCTCGGCCGCAAGACCCGTCCCACACCCACAACCGCTCGCCCTCATCCTCGCTCGCGAGACTCGGTCCACGCACGACCGCGTCCCACGCTCACACCAGCCCACCTTCGATCTCGCCTGGCCGCCCGCAAGGCTCGGTCCACGCAGCACCTGCCTCCCACGTCCGACGCGCACAATCGCGTCCCACGCCCGCAACGTTTGCCGCGCTACCAAGTCATAGCCAGCTGGCACCCTCCCAAGCATCCACGGCAACATGACTTCAACAGCACGTCCAAATTAAATCCAATTAATTGGTAAATTACCCTTCTCACCCTTAAGCTTTTTCTATAACTAGGAACCTTTTGTTTCCTCTAGATGGCACTTTTTGATTACCAATTGATTATTCAATCTTAAAGTCAATTTTATTCCTTGTAATTTCTAGCTTTCTTCCCTAAAATCCTTGTAATCATTTCGGGTTCATGCTAGCATTTTCATTGCA
Organism: Viola odorata; assembly: GCA_963691705.1. Classification (NCBI taxonomy): domain Eukaryota; kingdom Viridiplantae; phylum Streptophyta; class Magnoliopsida; order Malpighiales; family Violaceae; genus Viola; species Viola odorata. The sequence goes on along the minus strand of OY829540.1, from coordinate 41,550,902 downwards.
AGTTTGAGTTCGATCTTTCAAGTTATTCAATATAGAAAGGTTGCTCGTTCTTCGTTAACGAGAGGGTTTTCTCGAATATACTTGTCCATTTAAAATTCCATCTTTCACTTCTAAAATCCCCGATTTAAGAACCTTTTAACTTGAATTAAATCGTCACAAAATTCCATAAAACTATTTCTAAAAATCCTACATTTTTCCATTACAACTTTATCCGCTGTGCATATTTCCGAACATCATCAAGTCCGTCAAAAACACCTTCATCCTTCATGAATCGGACCATCCACAATCGAGACTAGTTCCTTACTCCAATCAACACCGAAGGATCCTAACACGTGGTAGCGGAGCTCGGTTGTCTCGAAGGTTGGTAAACGTTAAATTCGCAAATTAATTCCTTTTTCCATTTTTCCGAATTCATTACTCCTTCGTCTTGTCCATTGTATAAATTTTTCCACTAACATAAATTTTATTTTCTTTGTTATCTATTTGCGATCCGAGCGTCCCTTCACTTGTGATAAAAAAAGAAAAGAAAAGAAAAGAGATCAAAAAAAAAATATATATATATATATATATATTGTGTAAATATATATATAACAAAAAAACACAAAAAAAAAGAAAGAAAGAAAGAAAGAAAGAAAGATCAACACAAGTCAAAAGCAAGGGACAAGATCGCTAGGTAAGCTTTTCGACACTTGACGTGGACTACCATTGGACGAGTCAAGCTTTCTTTCAGCTTTCGAAACACAAATCCTTTTGCGTCATTCTTCATTCGTGTCTTTGTAAGTTTTCATTATTGTTTCTCATATCTCTTCCATTCCAAATTAAGGTAATTGCACAATCTCATTTTGTTCGTGTTATTTACCATAATTTTTCCATACCTTCTTTGCGTACCCAGTTTTCATTGTGTGTCACCAAAGTGCTCATCATTCTTTGAGTCATATTTTTTTTTAAAACAAAAACTAAAATTGGCTTTAAGTGTATTTGTTTATTTTTGTGTGATTTTGGTGAGAACAATAGAGAGAAAAGTGTAAACACGTGAGGGAGGGTACTAACAAACACCTTTTAGTTTCCCTTTGTGTTTATTTTCTTTGTGCAGGTACACATCATGTCCAACGACCCTACCATTAGCGAAGAACATTCGGAAGTACCAACCCCACCACCTGATCCAAACATGAGCCACATTAGCTCCATATCGGAGAAAATGATGGCTAGACCCGAGGCCATCGAAACTTGACAAGCCTAAACACCCCCACCACTACAAACACCACTACTACAAAGGACCCCTACATTTCCCCATTTTCAACAAAGAACCCGACCCACCGACCCACGAAGTCATTCCTTCTATGGTAACACCGAAGGAGTCTATGCTCGCTCCGATAGTAGCGATAATGAGGAAGATCGCCACTCCCGCAACCGACCACCTCACCATACAAATCCGATATCTCCACCACTAAATCCACTTACCATCAGACACAATCGGAACCGTGGTCCCGATATTCCACTACACCAAGCCAACTCCTATGTGCCGCCACCAAGCCACCCATTCGCAACCGAACTGACCCTGCCTCGGCCATATGATCCCACACAGCACGAACCTCTTCGAGAGGCTCGAAGGAATCCTTCACTCAAGGGACGGTATGACAACTTTAATAACATCAAGTTAACTATTCCATCTTTTGAGGGACGTGAGAACCCTGATATGTATTATGAATGGGAAAGTAAGATGGAAAGGATATTTGCATGTTATAACTATTCAGAAGAAAAGAAGTGTCGTTTGGCTGTTGTTGAGTTTACAGGTTTAGCCATACAGTGGTGGGAGCGAGTCTTGGTTAATCAGAGGTTGGATCATGAACCACCAATCACCACTTGGGCTGAGCTTGTGGAGGAGATGCGATCACGATTTGTGCCAGTTTACTACCTTCGAGATCTGCACCAGAAACTCCAACGATTATATCAAGGGAGTCGGAGTGTCACAGAGTACTATCATGAAATGCTCTCCATGTTGACACGGTTGGACGTCCGCGAGAGCAGTGAGGCAACCATGGCCTGATTTCTTGGCGGACTTCGCAAGGATATTTCCCAACAATTGGACTTCCTCCCTTACAACACAATCGAGGAAATGTACCATCTAGCTCTTAAGCTAGAATGCCAAGTAAGCTCCAAACCCAAAAACTTTGTCAATACTACTCCTTCTTCTACCCCACACTCTGTGACAAATACCAAAAGACCCTGGCAATCAAACACGACCCAAACACCTAAGCCACCCTACACTCAACCAACCGAAACCAAGCCAAACTACACCAAACCATCCGACCCTAAACCATACACTTCCCAAAGCACCTCCAACACACCAATCCCAAATACAACCCAAAGAACACCTAGCCGAACCATTGAATGTTTCAAATGTGGCGGTAAGGGACACATGAGGGCAGAGTGTCCAAACCACCGCATCATCCTAATCAGGAAAGGAGGAGAGATAGTTTCTGAGGATGAGTCAAAAACTGGGGAAATGAGGCGGAAAGTGAGGAAGAAGGAGAGTATACCCCTTTGGAGATTCCGCGCAGTTTAGTGATCAGACGGACCTTGAGTATGCAAGCCCGAGCAGATGATGAGGTTCTAGGATAGAGGGAAAACGTGTTTCATACCCGGGGAACAACGGATGGTATGGTCCTCTCGATCATCATTGACAGTGGGAGTTGTGCAGATATGGCGAGCACCTTACTAGTCCACTCACTTGGACTCTCGACCACCAAGCATCCGCACCCCTATGTTCTGAACTGGTTCAATGACGGCAGCACCATCAAAGTGGTGAAACAGGTGCAAATCAAGTTTCAGATTGGGGAGTACCAGGATGAGCGCGTTTGTGATGTCGCCCCCATGCAAGCCACTCACCTTCTCCTTGGTCGCCCGTGGCAATTTGATCGCCGCGCCATCCATGATGGATTCCGCAACACATACCGCATCACTCACACCGACCGGAAGTTCATGATTCCACCACTTTCACCTACTCAGGTATACGAAGACCAAATCAAGCTTGAAAAAGCAAGTGCAGTCTTCGATATTTCAATTGCTTTAAATAAAAAAGAGGGAAATAGTGGAGTGAAAAATGTAAACGGTGAGAGCATTAAAAACAACCCGCAAGAAAAAAATGAGCTTGCGAAGAGAGAAGAGAAAAAGGAAGGAAAGAGTGGAAACACACGGCTAGAAAAAAATGAGCTAGCTAGCGAGGTTCCGAGAGGAATGAGGGAAGAGAAAAAAGTGAGTCTCATAGGAAGATCTCGGGATGTGAGGCGTGCACTACTTGCACAAAAACCCATCATTTTTCTCCATTTTCGTGTCTTGAGCGCGGAAACATCTAACACTAACCCCGTTTCCTCTTCTCCTGCTTTTGTGTCTTTGATGTCAGATTTCCAAGATGTGTTTCCAGACGATTTGCCCGAAGGACTACCACCAATCCGCGGAATCGAGCACAAGATCGATTTGATTCCCGGCGCACCTATGCCCAACCGACCCGCCTACGTGTGCAACCCGATGGAAACCAAAGAGTTGGAGACTCAAGTCGAGGCCCTCCTCGCCAAAGGCTACGTCCGAGAAAGCCTTTCACCGTGTGCCGTCCCGGTGATCCTTGTTCCAAAGAAAGACGGATCATGGCGCATGTGCATGGACTGTCGAGCAGTCAATAAGGTAACCATTAAATACTCGCACCCCATACCTAGACTTGATGATATGCTAGATGAACTTAGCCAGACTACAATATTTTCAAAAATTGATTTAACTAGTGGATATCGTCAAATTCGTATGCATGAAGGAGACCAATGGAAAACTGCTTTCAAAACTAAATTTTGTCTTTATGAATGGTTAGTTATGCCTTTTAGGTTAACAAATGCTCCTAGCATATTTATGCGATTAATGAACCATGTGTTGCATGACTTTATTGGGAAACTTGTTGTTGTTTATTTCGATGACATCTTGATATATAGTTCCTTGCATGATTCCCATTTTGAGCATTTGAGACTTGTATTTCTAACCCTTCGCGAGCATAAGCTTTATGCTAAACTTGAGAAGTGCGAGTTCTGTTTGGACGAAGTCCACTTTCTTGGCTTCCTTGTAGGAGCAGATGGACTCAAGGTTGATCAAGCCAAGATCAAGGCGATTGTGGATTGGCCCACTCCACAAAATGTTAGCGAGGTACGCTCATTTCATGGTTTGGCCGGTTTCTATCGGCATTTCGTGAAGGACATTTCAACGATTGCTGCGCCCCTCAACGCACTCACCAAGAAGGACATTCCATTCATATGGGGGCCTGAGCAAGAGGAGGCCTTCAAAACCCTTAAGGAACGCCTTGTATCCAGTCCGGTTCTCGCACTACCTGACTTCGATAAGACATTCGAGGTCCAATGCGATGCAAGTGGAATCGGGATTGGAGCAGTGCTGTTACAAGGAGGGCGACCGATCGCTTATTTCAGTGAGAAATTAAAGGACGCCCAGCTCAATTACTGCACGTATGATCGGGAACTGTACGCCTTAATTCGAACCCTCACTGTTTGGGAGCACTACCTCGTCCCAAAGGAATTCGTTGTTCACACCGACCATCTATCCCTTCGCTACCTCAAAGGACAAGGTAAGTTGAATCGTCGCTATGCTGTTTGGCTGGAGTTCATTGAGCGATTTCCATATGTGATCAAGTATCTGAAAGGAAAGGAGAACACAGTCGCCGACGCCCTTTCCCGAAGGTACGCACTCATTACTTCTTTGCAATCTAAATTATTGAGAGTTTCGCATATCATTGAACTGTATGAAAATGATGATGATTTTCATGTTGCGTATGATGCATGCTTGAATGGACCTTTTGAAAATTATTCTTTGCATGATGGATTCCTATTTTGTAAAGGTCGATTATGTGTGCCCAAATGTAGCATGCGTGAACTTCTCATTAAAGAAGCTCACGGTGGTGGACTTAGTAGTCATTTCGGTATTAACAAAACTTTGAGTATGTTAAAGGAACATTTTTATTGGCCGCATATGCGTCCTATGATAACTCGTATTGTTAATGCATGCATTGAATGCCATCGTGCTAAATCTACATCCCATGATCATGGTCGTTACATGCCACTACCTGTTGCTTCGCACCCTTGGTGCGATATTTCCATGGATTTTGTACTAGGATTGCCCAAAACCAATAATGGAAAAAATGCTATCTTTGTTGTTGTTGATCGATTTTCTAAGATGGCACATTTTATTCCTTGCAAATCCACTGCTGATGCTTCTCATGTAGCTAACTTGTTTTTCCGTGAGATTGTCCGCCTCCACAGCATGCCACGTACAATTGTAACTGATCGAGACTCAAAATTTTTGAGTCACTTTTGGCGTGTCTTATGGGCCAAATTGGGGACTAAACTCCTGTTTTCCACATCCTACCACCCCCAAACAGATGGTCAAACAGAGGTAGTAAATCGAACCCTTGGGAATTTACTTAGAATCATGGTACCAACGTATACAAAGAATTAGGATCAATGTCTTCCGTTTGTTGAATTTGCATACAATCGTGCCATGCGTTCTGCCACTTTATCCTCTCCATTCGAGCTCGTCTATGGGTTCAATCCACTCACCCCCATAGACTTGCCCCCTTTACCTGTTTCTCATATATCCAGCTTAGATGGAGACGAAGGAGCGGCCACAATCAAGGAATTACATGCTAAAGCAAAACAAAGGATGGAACACCTGAATGCCAAACTCGAGGAGAAGCGCAATGCCGGCAAACGAGTCAAATCGTTTGAAGTTCGAGATTGGGTTTGGGTGCACCTACGCAAAGAGCGCTTCCCGCACCTCAGGAAGTCTAAATTGAGCCAAAAAGGGGCTGGTCCTTTCCTTATTGTTAATAAAATTAACGATAATGCTTATGTTTTGGACATTCCTACATCTTTTGCTGTTTCCTCTACCACTTTTAACATTACTGATTTATCTTCGTATTTTGTAGCCGATTCCGATGACGAGGATGCTGGGGACATGCAACCTTTGGATTCGAGGTCGAATCCACTCGAAGGGGGAGGAGATGATACGATCGCACCGATCGCATCGCGTACGCGAAGCCAACACCAAAGTCTCGTGGCGCTTATGCTCCGACATTTGCACTACGAAGAAGCGCACCTAAAGTTCAAGGACCAAGGGAGGTTATGTTTGCAAATCCAAGGACCAAAGGGGAACTTAGGCCAGCCCAAGCCCAGCCGGCCCAAGCCCAGCCAAGCCCTCCTCGCGACGACGCCGTTTGGAACCATCTTCCCTAACCAGCTACGCCGCCATGCCCTCACCCACGAGACTCGGCCAACACCCACGCCAGCTCGGCCGCAAGACCCGGCCCACGCCCACAACCGCTCGCCCTCGTCCTCGCCCGCGAGACTCGGTCCACGCACGACCGCGTCCCCCGCTCTCACCAGCCCACCTTCGATCTCGCCTGGCCGCCCACAAGGCTCGGTCCACGCAGCACCTGCCTCCCACGTTCGACGCGCACAGCCGCGTCCCACGCCCGCAACGTCTGCCGCGCGACCAAGTCATAGCCAGCTGGCACCCTTCCAAGCGTCCACTGCAACAGGACTTCAACAGCACGTCCAAATTAAATCCAATTAATTGGGTGGCAATTAATTGGTAAATTACCCTTCTCACCCTTAAGCTTTTTCTATAAATAGGAACCTTTTGTTTCCTCTAGATGGCACTTTTTGATTACCAATTGATTATTCAATCTTAAAGTCAATTTTATTCCTTGTAATTTCTAGCTTTCTTCCCTGAAATTCTTGTAATCATTTCTGGTTCAAGCTAGCATTTTCATTGCAAGTTTGAGTTCGATCTTTCAAGTTATTCAATATAGAAAGGTTGCTTGTTCTTCGTTAACAAGAGGGTTTTCTCGAATATACTTGTCCATTTAGAATTCCATCTTTCACTTCTAAAATCCCCGATTCAAGAACCATTTATCTTGAATTAAATCGTCACAAAATTCCATAAAACCATTTCTAAAAATCCTACATTTTTCCATTACAACTTTATCCACTGTGCATATTTCCGAACATCATCAAGTCCGTCAAAAACACCTTCATCCTTCATCAATCGGACCATCCACAATCGAGACTAGTTCCTTACTCCAATCAACACCGAAGGATCCTAACAGTATGCCTACCTAAGCTCCATTGATGCTAACTCCGGGTATCATCAAATTCTCATGGTCGTGGAAGATGAAGAGAAAACTGCCTTCATCACCCCAAAGGCCACTTACTGCTACACTGCAATTCTGTTTGGGCTGAAAAATATCGGGGCAACATTCCAGCGCATGGCAAATAAAGTCTTTGAAAACCAAATTGAGAAAAATGTAGAAGCCTACGTGGACGACATCCTGGTCAAAAGTCGAAGCTTTAAAGACCACCTAGCTGACTTGGAAGAAGTCTTCAACGTGATGAAAGAATACAAAATGAAATTGAATCCGGGAAAATGCATGTTCGCGTTCCAAACGGGTAAATTCTTGGGCTATGTAGTTAGCTGGAAGGGTATCCAACCTAACCCTTCGAAGATAAAAGCCATCCAAGACATGATACCCCCTCGGACTGTCAAAGAAATACAGAAGCTCACTAGACGCGTCATCGCGTTAGGACGGTTTATCTCCAGGCAGGTCGAGAGATGCTTACCCTTTTTTAAGGTCATTCGAAACAAGGCCCCCTTCGGGTGGACGGAGGAATGTGAGAAAGCATTCGCGGGGTTAAAAGCTTATATCTCATCTGATCTAGTGCTAAAGAGGCCTGAATCCGGCGATGAGCTATATTTATACCTGGGCGTAGCTGACGAGGTAGTTAGTGTTGTCCTCGTGTGAAGTGAAGGGCATATACACCGCCTCGTGTTTTTTGTTAGCCACATATTGAAAGAGGCTGAGCTACGATACGCCCGCATTGAGAAGATAGCGCTTGCCCTAATACAGGCAACGCGGAAGATGGATCGGTACTTCCAAACCCACCCCATCACAGTACTCACTGACTAGCCTTTGAGAAAGATCTTTAGAAAACTAGAGTCCTCACGAAGAATGTTAATTTGGGCAATCGAACTCGAACAATATGGGCTATAGTACAAGGCTAGACCAGCTATTAAAGCCCAAGCGTTAGCGGACTTCATAGCGGAATGTACATTCACAAAGGATGTGCTAACAGACCTGTCAGAAGAAGGGCCAGAGGATTCATACTTCTCGTTCCCAAAAATATATACGGACTTATGGGTTATTCACGTAGATGGAGCAAAAAATCAAGAGTTAGCAGGCGCGAGTGTTTTTCTAATCGGACCAAACGGTATAGAGATACGACATGCCATTAGAATTCTGCAACCATTGTCCAACAATGCGGCTGAATATGAAGCATTGCTAGCAGGGCTCAGAATAAGAAACAACTTCTCTGTCGAAGATGCGCACGCCAAAGGAGCAGAACGCGGTCTACGCTTAAAGATACGCGAAGATTCTCAACTGATAATAGACCAAGTCCTAGGAAACTCCCAAGCTAGAGAGCCTATCATGATTCAATACCTGGCCAAAGTAAAGTGTGAGCTATCGGAAATACAGGAAAAAGGCACCAAAGTCACCTTTGAGCATATTCCTAGGGAGGATAATGCGGAGGCTGACAATCTCGCCAAAATGGCAGCCAATTTAGAAGCCTCCGTACCCAGGGATGTACACTACAGGGAGCTATCCACACCTTCTTTCATGGAAGAACAAGTATCGCTTTGCGTGGAGGAAGTAGAGAACGACTGGAGAATCCCAGTAATAAAATATCTAAAGCAAGACAAGCTACCAGCGGAAAACGCATAAAAAAGGAAAATTCTGAAACGAGTGGCACGATGCACGTACTATAATGGAGAATTGATCCGGAGATGTTTCTCCCACCCGGCCGCTAAGTGCATATCGGAACAGGAAGGCCTTCATGTGTTGCGAGAAATTCATGAAGGAATATGCGGCAAGCACGTCGCCAGCGACACCTTGGCAGCCCAAGTCTTTCGGTTAGGGTTCTACTGGCCCACTATTCGGAGAGATTGTCACAACTTCGTAAAAACCTGTCAGAAATGTCAAGAATACGCGAAGATCCCTCGAAAACCGGCCGTGCAGATTTCAGAGATAGTCGCTCCATGCCCGTTTGCCAAATGGGGCATTGACATCTTGGGCCCGTTTCCGAAGGCTAGATCTCAATTAAAATTTATGGTCGTGGCGGTAGACTATTTCACAAAATGGGCAGAAGCAGAGGCGTTAGCCACCATCACCTCTGAAAAAATCTGGCATTTCTTTAAACACCAAGTCATTATGCGATTTGGGGTACCTCGTGTACTGGTTAGCGACAACGGAACGCAGTTTACGAGCCAAGTCTTCAGAGATCAGTGTGCAGAATTTCAGATCGAACAAAGGTTCTCTTCCGTGGCGCACCCTCAAACTAATGGTAAAGCCGAAGTGACCAACCGTAGTATTCTTAGTGGCATCAAAAGAAACATGGAAGGTTCCAAAAAGAAATGGCCAGACGAACTGCCATACGTATTATGGGCCTACCACATGACTGTCAAGGCTAGCACGGGAGAAACCCCATTTGTGTTGGCCTTTGGAACATAAGCCGTCACGCTGGTAGAAATTGGCACCATAAGCCTTCGAGTGGCTCATTTCAGGGAGGAAACCAACGAAGAAAGGTTACGCGCTAACCTTGATGCACTTCCAGAGATACACGAGGAGACACTCCTAAAAACCCTGCACTACAAAAGGAAAATGGCACAATACCACAACAGGCAAGTGAGAGAGCGATTGCTTAAAGCAGGGGATCTAGTGCTCAGAGACAAACGAGCAGTAGGGCAACGCATGGGGAAGCTTAGCCCAAACTAGGACGGACAGTACCGCGTCACCCGCGTTGTAGGGAGAGGAGCATACCATTTGGAAACACTCTAGGGGACTCCCCTGCAAAACTCTTGGAACATAGGTAGGCTGAAGCTATACCATGCCTGAAACTAGTCTTTCTTATCTGGTAATATCAGCATTATTCTAACAAATGAATCAGAACCACTCTCCGTGCACTTTACAACTGAAAATATGCAGGCAATGAAGAATGCCAGGAGTGAAAATCCTATCCTTCTGATGGCTGGTCCTGATCAGACAGCTCACTAAGACGAGGCACGCCCTGGCATAACATAGCGTTGGGAATGAAAATCCTATCCATGTGGTTACCGTGCTCACATAGACGACCCATTAAAACGAGGCACGCCCCAACGCCCCCGGGAGTGAAAATTCTATCCTTGTGGTAACCGTGCTCACATAGACGGCCCATTAAGACGAGGCACGCCCCGGTATGCTCGGGAGTGAAAATCCTATCCTTGTGGCAACCGTGCTCACATAGACGGCCCATTAAGACGAGGCACGCCCCGAGGAGAGAGCAACTCTGTCCTGGAAGTGAAAATCCTATCCTTGTCGCAACCGTGCTCACATGGACGGACCACTAAGACGAGGCACGCTCCAGAGACGCGAGGTTTCAGCGCTTGGGAGTGAAAATCCTATCCTTGTGATGCTCGGTCCTGATCAGACGGCTCACTAAGACGAGGCACGCCCCAAGCCAACCGTTGATATTTAGAATGAAAAGAGATACCCCAGCTAGTAACCGAGCGGTTGATACCAGGTGAAGTAGAGCTGGAGAGGTGTCCATATCACAGCAACATTGTCGCGGCAGGCCTGAATTTAGCAAGGCTAGATAATTCCCCTAACAACAAAGGGTGGCATTGATTTGAGTACAACACGGACAGAAGTAACGCTGACTCGTCCTCGGAAACACTACCAGAGACACAATGATAAGGTAACAGAAAGATGCAGCTGAGAAGCCTGTATTGAAAGTCAAGCCATTACAGAAATGATATGTCTCCAAGAACAGAGACACGGCAGCAAACGCCGCGGTTGAACAATCGCACAAACAGTATTATGAAGTGAAGTGGATAAAGAAATTTCATTAAAAAAAGCAGCGGCCTAACCGAGAGAGAAGTAATATTGTTAATATTACGAAATAATATTACAAAATAGAGGAAGGCGCATCGGTTACAAAAATCAAAAATAAAGAAGGCATGATGCCTAAGGAGCAGTTGACGCATTGCCTCCTTGATAACAATTAAGACAATCCTAAGGGCATTTCCGTAATTATGACCCCTACTGAGGACGGAATCCTACAGCCCTATCGGACATCTAATCTATCGCCGCTAGACTATGAGGTGTTTCCTGGGATGGTCGACATCAGCGGGGGGGAGATCTTACGCGTCTCTACACGTACGGCATCATCCCATCCCAGGGCAGCCACAGCACCCTCCTCGGAGTTATCGCCCCCGACTTCACCATGGGTATCGCACTTGGCACCCTCCATAGAGTTATCGCCCCCGGCATCACCATGGGTATCGCCCTCGGCACCCTCCTCGGAGGTATCGCCCGTGACGTCAGGACCAGGTATCGCCCGTGACGTTATGGAGAGCATTATCTTTCTGGAATATCGCCCTTTCGCCTAGATATCGCCCCCAGCGGCCTATAAATACCCCATCATTTTAAAACATCAAGTAAGCCTAAGACTGCCTTCTAGAACCTCTGCTATTTTTAAACCGCTTACTGACTTAAGCATCGGAGTGTCTACGCCGGAGCCCCCCCTCCGGTGCTTTGCAGGTGTGTCCGATACTAGCTACAGCGACTCTGACCGACAGTATTCGTCGTCCCGATCGTCTCAAAACTCAAATCTTATCAAATTGGTGCTTTCATTGAGAGCCTTAGTCCATTAAGTGAGCGTCCTTAATAGCCAAGCTCTGTTTTACCCGGAGATTGGAACGATCATGACTTCTGACTCGGAGCAGGCGCGACCCTCATCCTCTAATATTCCTTTTTTGATTCGTAGACAGTTATTCCCTTTTGCTACTGCTGATCTTTCTGTGACAGCGCAACAAATCACTCTGGAATCCCCGGATCATTCGGCCAGGTCGGCAGGGGAAGCCTCCTCCTCTCAGATGATCACTTCGTTATCCTAGATGGCGGGATCCAGCTTTTCTACTCCTCCTCCGAGGGGATTTGTGTTGAACAGTACAAATCACCCTTTTGCGAGTGAAATAGCGGCCCTTCGTTCTCGGTTGGAATATTTGACTGAAATGGTTGCAAGAATTACACCTGATGTTTCTAGGTCGAGCGTCCCTCCCCGTGTCATGTTCACGCCATCTATTGTCACCGAGCGGCCCTTGTCACTGTCGTTACAGGGGAACCTCCAGCCGACTTTGCCTACAATAGATATCCCGATTAGTTTTGTGCATCTCACTCAAGGACGAGTGGAGGCTTATCTGCCATAGGTGCCGCAAGTTCCCATCCCTCAGGAGGATCGGTACCTCGATGAGGTCAGAAACCGTTGGGACGGTCGAAGGGAAGGAGCAAATAGGGATTTATCTCCTAAGCGCAGTGAAAGATCTAGTAGCAGAAGATATCGAACTCGTTCGCCCAAGAGCCTCAGCTAGTCTCCTAGGCGACATCCTACGCCAGATCCGCGGAATCAGAGGCGTCATACGAAAATATCTCCCCCGCGCCATGCGCGTGAAATCCTTGACGACACATTGGGTCACCCACTTAGCCGTCGTATAAGGCGCCATACGGTCAGCCGACATGTGAAGCTTCCCACTGAGACTTATGATGGCACCAGAGATCCTATTTCCCACGTCAATAAGGTGAAAGATTTCTTTCAATTTCAGACTCACAGTGATGCAGCGTTATGCCAAATATTTGTTATGACATTATCAGGAGTCGCGCGTCTCTGGTTCGAGGGCCTTCCCGGCGGATCTATTAGCAACTTCTCACAATTGGAATCTAAGTTCCGGAGCAGATTCAGTACAGCGATTCCAATCAGGAAATTCGCAGCCGCGTTATTTGATATACGTCGAAGGCCTCAGGAAACTTTGAAAGAATTTCTCAGTCGATTCGATCTGGAAATGTCACTAACGCTAGGCGTTACTATTGATTTCGCTATAGAAGCCCTGAAACGGAACTGCCGTTATGGTAAATTGAAAGATGCGCTGATGGTGGACCCTCCAGCGACTTTAGACGCGTTAAGACATAAAGCCCATAATTACGCGAAAATGGAAGAAGAGGAAAACAGAGATAACGCCTATAACATGCCGCCTGAGGCACCTCTAATTCCTAACGCTTCTGCAATTACCATTCCTGACGACTGCCTTATCGATGACTATGCTCAGCGAAAAGATCATATTCCTAAAACTTCCAGTACGCGGAAAGGTAACTCTTCGAAGGAAAAGCCTGGTAATTCCCCTACTCAGCATCAAGGAGATTCTTCTAAAGGTCGGATGTACGACCCTGATTTCCCTTCCCTTAATCTACCAAGGGCGGAGATTTTAGCGATAGTGGAGCAGCAAAACCTTCCATCCGTTACCCTGCGCCTGTGAAGCCTGGAGTGCTTCTGGGAGAAGAGAAAACGCTTATTGCAAGTTCCACAAAGCCAAGGGGCACTCCACAGAAGTATGCAGAGAATTAAAATCGGCAATAGAACGTTTGGTGGAAGAAGGCTACTTGGGAGAATTTGCCGCCAGAAACAATCCCATGAAAGGGATGGCAGACGACCGACAAGTACCCCCTCGCGCCCCAGAGAAGGACAATATTCCTGGAGGGAGAGGTAAAGAAGCTTTCACAGTAAACGACGAGGACTTCCCTATGATTAACATCATAGCGGGAGGGACTCCTTATGAGGCCGGATCAGAGCAGTTGACAACCGCGTTAGGAGATAAACGCAAATGGGATAGAGCGCTAAAGAAAGGTGGAGCGATAAGCATCCTAGATCGCATGATATTAGCCTTCTCAGAAGAGGACGAAAAAGGCGTTGTCTATCCGCATAATGACGCATTGGTGGTTACGCCCATCATCGCCAGTCACGGAATCAGAAGAACTCTTGTTGATAATGGGAGTGCGGTGAACCTCTTCTTATTAGAGGCCTACAATCTCATGAAGTGACCCGACAACGAGTTAACACCTTGCAAGAAAGCCATAATTGGAGTGGACGGGGTCCCGATCCTTGTCACAGGGATAACTACTTTGCCCGTGTACTTCAGAGAAGACACCTCCAAGCGATCGGAGGATCTGTTATTCCTTGTCGTGGACTTAAAATTGCCCTACAATGTCATACTCGGACGACCCTTCCTCAATCGCTTTGGAGCGGCGATATCTCAGAAGCTTCTGAAGATGAAATACCCCTCCTGGAACGGGGTGGTATCGATAAAGGGTAACCAAAAACTGGCGGCTGAATGCTACCTGCTCATGACTCAAAAGAGTTGCGATAGGTATGTATGTATAACGGTGGACCCGTACGAATAGGGTGATGAGAAGCGCGCTCAACCTCTAGACAAAATGGTGCCCGTACCAGTAATAGGCATAGAAGAAGCGAGCTTCCTAGTCAGCGAAAAGCCCAATCCAGCGGAAAACCTTCAACTAGCCCGGTTATTGAACAAATGTCGAGGAGAGTTCGCGTAGAAACCCCCAGACATGCTGGGTATATCACGCCAAATAGCAGAACACCGGCTCAATGTTGACCCTAGCATCAGGCCGGTCCAGCAAAAGTGACGCGCGTTTTCTACAAAAAAAGCTTTAGCCGTTGATAAAGAAGTGACGAATCTCCTTGATGCGGGGTTCATCCGCGAAGTTCAATACCCTACTTGGTTAGCCAACCCAGTTCTCGTTCCTAAGCCCAATGGAGACTGGCGCATGTGTATCGACTTTACCGATTTGAATGATGCTTGCCCTAAGGATTGCTACCCGCTTCCCCATATTGACCAACTAGTCGATCAGACTGCCGGGTACGCATATTTGAGTTCACTTGACGCTAACTCCGGATACCACCAAATTCCCATGGCCATTAAAGATGAAGAAAGACTGCCTTCATCACTCCTAAGGCCACTTATTGTTATACGGCGATGCCATTTGGGCTAAAGAACGCTGGGGCGACGTTCCAACGTATGGCTAACAAAATATTCGAAGAATAGATAGGCAGAAATGTGGAAGCATATGTCAATGATATATTGGTGAAGAGTGCGAACTTTCAGGATCACTTACAGGATCTGAAAGAAGTCTTTAACGTAATGAAAAGGCACAGTATGAAACTGAACCCCCGAAAATGCATGTTTGCGTTTCAGACGGGGAAATTCCTGGGCTACGTTGTCAGTCAAAAAGGAATCCAACCTAACCTATCGAAGATTAAAGCCATACGAGACATGATATCTCCAAGAACCGTTAAGGAGGTACAAAGGCTAACAGGGCGCGTTATCGCCCTAGGACGATTTATTTCTAAACAAGGCGAGAAGTGTCTCCCTTTTTTCAAAGTCATAAGCAAGAAAGCACCGTTCGGGTGAACCCCAGAATGTGAAGAGGCGTTTGTTAGCCTAAAAGATCACCTATCATCTGACCTACTACTGATAAGGCCGGAGCCGGGTGATACTTTATATTTATACCTCGGCGCTGCCGACGAAGTGGTTAGTGTCGTCTTCGTTCGCGACGATAACCACGCGCACCGCCCTGTATATTTTGTAAGTCACGTTCTGAAAGATGTGGAGCTGCGATATGCCCGAATTGAGAAAATAGCGTTTGCACTAATACAAGCCACTCGAAAAATGGGCAGATACTTCCAGTCCTACCCCGTTATCGTGCTTATAGACCAACCTCTAAAGAGAATATTTCGAAAGCCTGAGTCCTCAGGAAGAATGTTAATATGGGCTCTCGAACTCGAGCAATACGGGCTGAGGTATCAGTCCCGGCCATCCGTGAAGGCTCAAATCCTGGTAGATTTTATAGCGGAATGCACCTTTATAGAAGATCCGTTAACAGATGTACCTGAAGAGGAATGAGGCGACGTGGATCTCCCATTTCTGGAAACTTATACGGACCTCTAGATCATTCATGTAGATGGAGCCAAAAACCAAGAATTGGCTGGAGCAGGAATCTTCATAAATGAGCCGCACGATATGTGAATATAGTACGCCATCCGAATCCTGCAGCCGTTATCCAATAACGCGGCAGAATACGAGGCATTACTAGCCGGACTCAGGATAGGGAGAAGCCTTTCCTCCAAAGGCAGGCACGATACCGGAAGAATAGGAGACCTATGTCTAAAAATTTGTGGTGACTCCAAACTGGTAATCGACCAGGTCTTGGGGCGCTCTCAGGCCCGGGAGCCCATCATGGTCCCTGTGTGTGGAAGAACTCGAGAATGACTGGCGGGTCCCCGTAATCAAATACTTGAAACATGAAGAACTGCCTGTGGATATCGCCGAAAAGAAAAGGGTGCTGAGATAGGCAGCCCGCTGTACGTACTATGACGGGGACCTGGTTCAGAGATGCTTTTCTCACCCATCCGCGAAATGTATAACGGAGCAAGAGGGTCTTCACACCTTGCGCGAAATTCACGAGGGGGTGTGCGGTATGCACGTGTCGGGTGGCACCCTGGCCGCCCAAGTTTTCAGATCTGGATTCTATTGGCCCACCATCCGAAGAGATTGCCACAACTACGTGCAAACTTGCCCGAAATATCAAGAGTTCTCTAAAATTCCTCGACGTCCCGCCACTGAAATATCCGAGATTATCGTCCCTTGCCCTTTTGCTAAATGGGGGATCGACATCCTGGGCCCATTTCCAAAGGCAAGGTCCCAATTGAAATCTGTAATAGTGGCGGTGGACTACTTTACGAAGTGGGCTGAAGCTGAAGCGGTCGCCAACATTACGGCGGAAAAAACTTGGCGTTTCTTCAAACACCAAGTTATCATGAGGTTTGGCGTACCCCGTATCCTAGTCAGCGATAACGGAACACAGTTCACCAGGCAATTCTTCAAAGACCAGTGCTCGGAATTCGGGATTGAGCAGAGATTCTCTTCCGTGGCTCACCCGCAAACCAATGGGCAGGCGGAAGTGACCAACTGGGGCATCCTCAGCGGCATTAAGAAAAACCTGGAGGGGTCTAAAAAGAAGTGGGCCGACGAGATACCGTATGTGATGTGGGCGTACCGCATGACCGTTAAAACCAGTACCGAAGAAACACCTTTCGCATTGGTCTTCGGAACTGAGGCTGTTACGCTAGTAGAAATCGGTGCCATAAGCCTGCGAGTTGCTCACTTTTGGGAGGAGCTGAATGAGGAAAGGTTACGAGCTAACCTTGACGCGTTACCAGAGGTCCGAGAAGAAACCCTCCTGAAAATGCTACATTACAAGCAAAAGATGGCCCGTTATCATAACAGGCGCGTCAAAGAACGGTTGCTGAAGGTAGGCGATCTGGTGCTCAGAGACAAGCGAGCGGCTGGTCAACACGTAGGGAAGCTCAGTCCAAACTGGGATGGGCCGTATCACATTACCCGCATTATCGGGAAATGAGCCTATCATCTGGAGACACTCGACGGTACTCCCTTACCTAACTCTTGGAACATCGCTCGTTTGAAATTATATTATGCTAGAACTTGATTTTATCTGCACTTTTGGCTAATTCCAACCCTAACCTTAGCTAACGCTCGGTGAAAGAGCTTTCTTGGGTGTTTGTGGTTGCTCTTGTACAGATAAAAAAGGGGGATCTTGGGAGTGAAAAGTCCTATCCTTGTGACGGCTGGTCCTGATCAGACGGCTCACTAAGTAAGGGCACGACCCAGCATCCCTTGAACTAGCGTCGGGATTGAAAGGTCCCTGACGCCCCCGGGAGTGAAAAGTCCTATCCTTGTGATGACCGATCTTGATCAGATGGCTCACTAAGTGAGGGCACTTCCCGGTATCCTTGGGAGTGAAAAGCCCTTTTCTTGTACTGACCGTTCTCGTGGAGACGGCCCATCAAGACAAGGCACGCCCCCGGGAAATAGTAGCTCCGTTCTAGAAAGGAAAAGTCCTATCTTAATGACCGGGCTAATATAGACGGCTCATTAAGTGAGGGCACGATTCTAGACGCGAGGACAACGCCTGAAAGTGAAAAACCCTAGCCTTGTGACGGCCTATCCTGATCCGACGGCTCACTAAGATGAGGCACTTTCCAGTCCGACCGTGGAAATATGGAAACGCGAAGAATCGCAAAATCCCAGCTAGTAACCAGATGCGTAATCCCTAGTGAAGTATAAAGCTGATAGAAAACCCGCTTCATTAAGGTCGACAGCAGCAGATGATCCCTAGTGAAGTATAAAGCGATTTCCGTATTAACGCCCTATGACGGCAGCAGAAAGGCTCCTACGGGTAATTACTGTCTCTTGTAGCATGTTATGCTACTAATGATTTATAATTAAGAATGTGCAGAATACTTTTCGAGCGGCAGAAAGATTGATGATCGCACGAATGGCGATATCATGAGACTCGTCAGGAAAGCTGAATCGATACCGACCTCAGAGATTTCTGTTACCAAAACGCTAGGAGCCTACTCGAGAAAGTAAACACATTATGTTATCGAGGCGGCGATGATGCTAGGGGAGTTCCAAAAGGTGAAAATTAAAGAAAGGAAAAGACAGCGATAAAGATATAAACTATTTGAATATATGAAAACGCCTTTGAGGGGTCACATTCTTCAGGGTACATCAGCCCTAGGGGTTCCTCCGTTTCCAGCCCTCTGCCTTAGCTTGGCAAAAACCCGCTTCATTAAGGTCGACAGACTTCTGTTTGAAAGCCCTCGTGACCTCCTCACCTTTATACGCATCTACCACATGGACCTCCTCGAAGCAATCAACCAAAATAATGGCAGTCTGCTCGACATGCCACAGACACTTATCGACTGACTCCTCTTCTAGATCGGCCTTCCCCTCCTCCAGGGCAGTTTTCTCCTTTGCCAAAGATGACTTCTCTACTTCCAGGGCGACATTCTTGGCCTTTTCCGCTGTCAAGGCAGCATTGATCGTCACTCAAAAGTAATATTTTCTGCTAGCAACATGCACAATAAATGTGTATAGGGAAAATCAGAGTCGAACCACAAGGATTAATGGTAATATTCTATTCATAGTGTATGTCCAGGTCTAAACAGTAATAAGTAACACTGGGGGGGGGGGGGGGGGGTTGGGCTGGCTAATGAAATTATTTGGATACTAAAGCTAACAAGTGAACTAAATAAAGTAAAAATTATCTAAAGGCAATAAAACAGTATCACAAGAGGGGTAAATCAGATAATAGGAAGGAGTCTTAGCAAAGGGATTCCGTGGGTTGCGTCTAGGCCTAGTTGGTCATCAGCTCAAGGATATTCCACTCTCACGGTGTAGACGTGCTATAGAGGCCAGGTACGCTTAGGCCTCCTGTCTACCTTCGTAAGAGAAGTCTCGCCCAAGGTACGCTTATGGGAGAGACCTTGACACTCCGTCCTTCCCCAAGATTCATTTATGGGGAGATCCAGAGGCCCATGAAGTGGAGGAAGACACGTCTAGGGCAAGACGTTGTCAGATCCACCCTAGTTAACCTCCTGCCCTAGCCGGATTGGACCAGCAACCTGATGACTCCGGGCTAGGTGCCTATTGATTCTAAAGAAATGGCAGTAATTACAAAGGAAAATACAGCAGTTGATTAGGCTTCTATAGATCCAGTGCAATATGACAGTAAAATGGCAAGAGATTAAATACACGCATAAGAGTTTATGAAGAACATTAAGGCTTCACAACTACCCTTGCAACCCTTGGAAACACCTTTGCTAAGACAAAAAGATCTAGCTAATCATACTCATAATAACATAAATATAAATGGATTTGATAGTAAGCATAAAAGGAAAACAAGAAAATGGGAAGAGAGCTATTAAATACCAGCCGGAGCTAAAAAGCTCCGGTGAAAGAGTAAGGCTGGTCGGCGGCTACAGCTTGAGGATGGAGGAACAAATCCCAAGAAGACTGAAAAATAGAAAGTAGGCTGATTTCTGCCTCCTACCAATGTTGCTTACCCTAAAAATCCTAAAGTTACTGTTTATATACAACCCTAAGATAACTAGAGGACAAATCCAGCTAAGGGAAGAAGACAAAAGGGGAGGAAAGGGATAGCTGGGCTGGAGCATGTCCCTGGAGGAATATTCCTAGGACGCTCAAAAGGGATCAGAGAGGAATCTTGCTGGCGTCTCTCTTCGTGCGCTTCAAGGAGGATTGCAAGCACGTGCGACTTCTGATCGAGGGCAAAACGCAACACTTTTCAGCTTCACAGATAGTCCAGGGCTGGACACGAAAGCGCGCTTCTAGGGCTCGACTGAGGAAATTCGTCTAGGCCGCGACGAAGACTGGGAGACTTCCAAAGCTACTCAATTCCATCCCAAAACGTGTGCTTTCTGTCTTTTTCTCCTTCAGGGCTAGATATGGCAAAAAGTATTGAAAACAGAGCAAGTTAGTAGCATCAAGGAGGGGAAAACATACAAAATTAGAGAGAAATTATCTAGAAAACACGCATATCATACATCCCCACAGTGCCCAATGCTCGCCCTCGAGCATCAATCAAAACTTAAAACCACCCTAAGACACACACAACACACATCCAACGAGACACAAGAGCAAGGATCCTTAGGATCAGACCAAGCTGCGACACAACAGACCTTGCCTAGATGCACACTTGCGTTAAACCAAAAGGATAACGACCCCAGAGATTAAACTTTTCCACATCCAGAGCCAAACAGGAGCAATCCTCACTGGTCGTGTTTACACTCGCTCTCATAAGCAGGGATCATGTGTTTAAATCACTCAAACTAATGCAATGACACAATAAAACACACAATTTGCACATCAATCCGAGTAGTGATCCACATGCATAGGCAATCATTCGATCTAAATGACTTTGCAATAGGGGGAAAGAAAGAACAGTGAAAGAGGTGGCTAAGGAAGAGATGAGAGATGAAATGAAACCCGGAATGTTTCCTTGGCTGAAAGAAGCGAAATGGTGAGGTAGCGCTCGTCGAGGGCTGGACAGGGGATGAGGGCTAGACAACTGGTACTTCTTCTAGAGAGGGAAGCTCCTTTCTTTGATAATGTGCTGGCAGGTTCTTTGCTCAGGTTCTTTGTTCACTTATGCTTATGCCTCGATTCTTTATTGTTTTTTTTTTTTATTTTTTTATTTTTTTATTTTTTTTTTATAGAAAGATATATCGAGGCCACGAACCTTGGATGCTTGGATTTCTCATGGCTAGGGCGAGATATTTCTGCTATTGCTTCCATTTTTTCATTTTGTTGCTGCTGGCCCTTTTTCCTGCTTTCAGCACCGCGATTACAATGTATCTTCCCCACACTTCGGTTTGGTTGTGTTGTCTAGCCCTCGACATTGCCCTCTTCAAACTCTACCTCACCTGCCAAGGAAAAGATGAATGAATCAGCTCAAATGGTTAAGAAGATAGGGTGAGAAGGGGATGTCGGGGTCTAGAGATGGAGAGTAGACGCGAAAAACAAAGGAGAAGAGAAGCAAAGAGAAATTTTTACAAAGTCTTTTGTCCTTTCGACGCTTTCCTATGACTAATGGTGTCCGCACCCAGGGATATCATGCAAATTTAGTGCTTTGCTAAGACATGCAACTATTCACACATGAACAAAAATATATCGTTGAGGCTCAATCATGCTCACAAGGTTTAATTTTGATTGCAACTATCCAGACCTAGATGTGGACATAAGGGGCAACAGGCAAAGACTGCGTGACTAGGCCTAGACTGATAAGAAGGACCTTTTTCATGTGCAAATCTGGCAGTGCAAAAAGATAGCTTGAAAAATCCGAGAAAATCCGCATCATGCAGTCATGCAACAAACATGAAAATAAGCATACGTTCACACACAAAAATTAAAAAGCAAGCAAAGATAAAGTCCCTCCCCACACTTAAGCTTCACATTGTCCTCAATGTGAGAAGGGCACACAAACACAGGAGTTCAAATATAAAGAAAAGTACAAAACAGAAATTTAAAACCCTCCACTAGGGTGAAACGATTGTTCAAGGCGGGGTTAATGAGGTGGGAGATTGCGGCGCGCGACTTCAGTAGTCAGACCGCGGAGTTCGGTAAGGATTGCGTGGAGGAGTCGTTCAAGGGTTGGAGCATTGATGGTCATAAGAGTGACAGCGGGTGCTGGAGTCTCTGCCGGGCGGGAGCTACTAGCTGGGTCTGGAGGGGGCTGAGTAGAAGATTGCGCTTCTGAAGGCCAAATAAACTTGCCACCGTGCTTTGCTCCATAAACCTGTTCTCTCTGGCTGGTGCAAACTGTACTGAAAGTCAAAACTTTGCGTGAGAGACAAAGGCGGGGCCTCGACTATTATTTTGAATGCCAGTGACAGTGGTGGCAACCCAAAAGCCTAAGTTAACTCTACGTTTTTTATACATGCACCATAAAAAGAACAATTCTTGCAACGACAACTGGCCTGATGAAGTATGCTTACCTGCGAAGGTAAGGGCCAGATATCGGTGCAAGATGCGCAGGCAAGGATCACTGATTTCATGAGCTTTGGCCGATTTCGGGCTAAAATTGGCATGGGAATTGCTAGTTAGCTCCCGAAACGCCGAATTACCATCAAAGTCATCAGGATAATTTGTTAAAGCAGATGTATATGTATTAGATCTTAAATCAGAAGCAGTTACAAAACCCAAAGCACAGTTGAATGCATCAATAGACATGGGGAGCCATTTATCCATCAACCTAAAACTAATAGCGTTCGGGGCAGACAAATCAGGGGCAGACCTGCCCCTGGGCATAAAATGCTCAGAGACAGTCCAAAATGATGTAAAGAACTCTAGGGAGAGCTCAACAAAATTCGGGTGCTCGAGGAAGAACAGCGCTTCCCACCCTATATTGCCAACATACTCCTTAATTTTCGACCCTACATGCATCTTTTCAAGAAAACCCATATCCAGGCGTGCACAGGGGCGCACACCTTTCGAAAGCAACACAGCTAGCCTCTCTAAAGATGGCTTGTCATTAAATATAACCCAACCAGCTGAAGGGGCAGAAGTCACCTGAGAGGGTCGAGGGGTGGACGCGGAAGACGGGGTCGAGACCTCGACAGAGGGCTTGGCCTTCTTGGCGGTCGAGACTTTGGTTCTCCCTTTGCTGGATGGTAGTGCCTTGCGCTTCTGGGTGGTCGGAGTGGATTCATCTTCCGGCGCTGGTGGAGCTTTCGCCGTGGATTTGGGCTCAGAGGCTGGCTCAGCTGGTCCAGACTCGGTTGCCTCTTCGCTGGCGCCCTTGACGTCATCTCCTTCTTCTCTTCCATTACCACTGACATTCATGGCGTCCTTCTCCTTCTCTCCAAGCTCCGGGGCAACCTCAGAACCAGGGGATTCAGCTTCTCCATCGGATCCATAGATGAGAACCTCTTTCAGAACCTCCGACACCGTCAGTTCATGCTTGGCCGCGGGAGAGGCCTTGGCTTTCTTTGGACGAGAGATTTTGGTGGTGGGGTTACGCACTGGAGCCCTGGATTTGCCGGATCTGGTCATGGGTGAAAGTTGAGGAACGACAGTAGTGGTGTCGGGCTCCTTTTCAGAGGAATCGACGGCGGTGAAATCGGTGGCCCGAGGTGGTGAAGTGCAAACAGTAGGTGGAGGTAAAGTGGGAGAAAGTGGATGAGATGGGTTTTCACTATGGATAGTGGAGGAAGAAGAAGCCACGGGGCTACGAGGTGGAGCGTTGGGGCAGGAGCCCGAGGTGATTCTGTTGGCCATCTTCTTCACTCTTACCATGGTGAGAGGTTGGTGGTGAGGTGAAAAAGGAGAAGAAGGAGGTGGTAGGGATGATGAATCATTTTGGGTGAAAGGTAAATGTGAGAAAATTGGGTGAAAGGGAAAGAGATAGGAAGAGATAGAGACGGATGGAGAGAATCACACTGTCAGATGCGATCCGCGTCTGACATGGCGTGGCCGTGGCGCGCTAGGGTTTGGTGTAGCGTGCCCCTTGTCAGCGTCCTCCTGCAAAAAGGTAAGTGGGTTCAAATTTCAAATGCGCAAGAAGACAAAAAAGAGGGAAACAAAGGGATAAACATGGGAAAGGAACAAGGAAAGTAATTACATGCGTGGTAAAAAGAGAAACAAATCAAATCCTCATTAATTAAAAGAGAGTGCATGCGTGGACATAAAATAAACAATCAGGCAAGGAATTAAATGCATGTTCAGGGCAAGAGAATAAAGAGAAGGGAAAGAGAGGGGAACGGCATATGGAATGCCCGTTCAGTTGGCTTTGGCATTGACGTCTAGGCCTGGACATTCTCAATGGAGTCTAGGGCGAGATGGGAGGATCCTCCAACCCCATCTTGTCGATGGTGAAGGGACGAAATCCTTCGTAGTAGGGCTTGAGCCTGTGGCCATTGACCTTGAATAGAACTCATGTATCCATGCTCTAGATCTCGACAGCACCATGATAAAAAATAGTAGTGACTAGGTAGGGACCAGTCCATTTGGATTTCAGCTTGCCCGCGAAGAGCCTCAAACGGGAGTTGTAGAGCAGAACTTTCTGGCCAATTTCGAAAAACTTTGGTGTCAGCATCTTATCATGGTAGTCCTTGGTCTTACTCTTGTAAATAAGGGCATTCTCATAGGCATCGCTTCTGAGCTCCTCGAGCTCTTGAATTTGTAAGCGGCGTTGCTGCCTGGCCTGGCCTAGATCCATGTTAACCTTGCGAATTGCCCAAAAAGCTTTGTGTTCAATCTCGACGGGTAAGTGGCATGGCTTACCATAGACAAGGAGATAAGGGGTCATCCCAATCGGGGTCTTGTAGGCAGTACGGTATGCCCAAAGAGCATAGTTTAGCTTCAGACTCCAATCCTTTCGGGACTGGTTGACCGTCTTTTCCAAGATTGCTTTAATCTCCCGGTTAGACACCTCTGCCTGACCATTTGTCTGGGGGTGGTAAGCTGTAGAAATCCGATGGGTGACTCCATACCTGGTCAATAGATATGCTACAACACGGTTACAGAAATGAGTGCCGCGGTCACTAATGAGTGCTCTAGGGACTCTGAACCGGCTAAAGATATTGGTGCGCAAGAACTCGCCTACCACTTTGGAATCATCAGTCCTAGTGGCCTTGGCCTCAATCCATTTCGAGAGATAGTCCACAGCAAGGAGGATATACGTGTTACCATGGGAGTTCGGGAACGGGCCCATGAAGTCGATGCCTCATAGATCAAAGATTTCGCAAGAGATAATGCTCGTCAGGGGCATCTAGTTCCGTGCACCTATATTACCCGTGACCTAGCATCTAGGGCAGGACGTACAATACATGTAGCTATCCTTAAAGATTGATAGCCAATAGAAGCCCGCCTCTAACACCTTGAGGGTCGTCTTCTTTGCTGCAAAGTGGCCTCCTTCCGTTGAGGAATGACATAATTTTAGGATCGAGGGCACTTCATCAAGTGTAACACACCGCCTAACAATCTGGTCTGAACAATGCTTCCAAAGATATGGGTTATCCCATATGTAATACTTGGACTGCTTCTGAATGCGAGTTCGCTCTAAAGCTAAAGCATCTGCTGGAAAAGATCCAGTGGCACAAAAGTTAGCTATATCTGAGAACCATGGATACTGAACAACTTGGGCTAGACAAAGGTACTCATCTGGGAAGGTGTCTCGGATGGGTTCCTTGGAATTGTCGTCTTGGGCTGGAAGCCTGCTGAGATGGTCGGCCACAAGATTCTCACATCCTTTCTTGTCCTTGATTAAAATATCAAATTCTTGGAGCAAGAGGATCCATCTTATGAGATGTGGCTTGGCATCAGCCTTGGTCGACAAGCACCGGAGAGCAGAATGATCAGAATACATTATAACATGAGTCCCAAGGAGATATTGGCGGAACTTGTCCAGGGCATAGACAACTGCCAGGAGCTCTTTTTCGGTAGTGGTGTAATTTTGTTGGGCTGGATCCAGAAGTTTAGACGCGTAATAGATAACATAGGTTTCTTTGTCTTTCTTCTGACCCAAAACGGCGCCCAGGGCCTGGTTACTTGCATCACACATAATTTCAAATGGAAGGGTCCAGTCGGGGGCTCGAATGATAGGAGCAGAAGTGAGTTTGCTTTTCAGCAAATCAAAAGCAGCCTTGCATTCTTCATCGAATAGAAACTCCATGTCTTTTTGCAGCAGTCGGCACACGGGCCTGGAGATTTTCGAGAAGTCCTTAATGAAGCGTCGATAGAACCCAGCATGTCCGAGGAAGGAGTGAATATCCCGCACACTGGATGGGTATAGAAGGGATTCAATCACCTCAACTTTGGCCTTATCAACTTCGATTCCCTTGCTGGATACAACGTGACCAAGGACGAGACCTCGATCGACCATGAAGTGGCATTTTTCAAAGTTCAGGACTAGGCTGGTCTCAAGACATCGGCGCAAGACTTTTCTCAAATTGGAGATGCATTCGTGGAAAGAATTCCCATATACCGTGAAGTCATCCATAAAGACCTCGATACCATCCTCGACGAATTCTGAGAAGATACTCATCATACAGCGCTGGAAAGTAGCGGGGGCATTACAAAGACCGAAGGGCATCCGGCGATACGCGAAGGTTCCAAAAGGGCAGGTAAAGGTGGTCTTTTCCTGGTCCTCAAGAGCAACTGGAATCTGATGGAATCCGGAATAGCCGTCTAGATAGCAGTAGTGTGTCTTGTCCGCGAGACGTTCCAACATCTGATCGATGAATGGAAGCGGGAAATGATCCTTTCTTGTAGCTGCGTTGAGACGTCGATAGTCAATACACACTCTCCAGCTATTTTGGATTCGGATTGGGATGGATTCACCATCTTGACCTGGAGTGATGGTAATGCCAGATTTCTTTGGCACGACCTGGATAGAGCTGACCTAGGGGCTATCAGATATGGGGTAGATGACACCAGCATCTAATAATTTCAACACTTCTTTCTTCACTACTTCCATCATGGGAGGGTTCAACCGACGTTGAGGCTGATGAACTGTTTTGTTGGTATCATCAAGATAGATTCGGTGGGTGCACAGGGCTAGAGACAGGCCCTTGATATCGGCAATAGTCCAACCGATAGCTTGCTTGTATTCTTTCAATAGATTGATCAATTCTGTTTCTTCCTTCTCACTTAATTTGTTCGAGACAATCACTGGAAGGGTCTTGTTGTCACCAAGATAGGCATACTTCAGGTGTGTAGGTAGTTCCTTCATGTCCAGGGCGGGAGCTTGAATGATAGAAGAAGGAAGCTTGACATGCTCAGCACTATAGGGAGCGAGGGCTGGAGATGTCGAATGATCAATAGGTAGAGCATCAAGGGATGCGACCACAAAATGAAGTTCTGGAGTGGTAACTTGCGCGACGGCAATCCCTTCGAGTGCTTCCGAAGTAATACTTTTCTCGAGGGCAAGTTGAAAGGGGTTGTCCAGGGCCGGATCGGAAACATCCTCAACACAGGAGTCAATAACATCGACGAAGTTAACACTGGCAAAATCAGTAGGATGTCGCATAGCTTCAATCATATTAAATTTGATGATCTCACCATCAAATTCGAGAGTAATCGATGCATCATGAACATCAATCTTGGCATACGCTGTGGCAAGAAACGGGCGTCCAAGAAGAATATCCGAAGGCTTGGTTGATTCTCCTTCAGCAATGGCAATAACATAAAAATCAGCAGGGTATAGAAAATCTCCTACTTGCACGAGGACATCTTCTAGAATACCTTCAGGGTAGACAATGGATCGGTTGGCCAACTGGATAACAAGGCGGGTTTCCTTCAATGGACCCAGGCCTAGACTGTTATAAACTGTCAAAGGCATAACTTTTATGCCGGCGCCTAGATCGCACATAGCTTTTCCAAGTTCGATCGATCCAATCTTACATGGGATAACAAACATACCCTAATCTTTACATTTCGGAGGCAATTTCTGTTGGATATAGGCAGTAGCATTTGCTCCCACACTTATCTTGTTGACCCCAGCCAAGTGGCATTTGTTGGTGCAAAGAGTTTTGAGGAACTTGGCATAACGGGGCACATTTTTGATTGCTTGAATCAAAGGGATATTGACAAGAACCTTACTGAACATATCAAATATCTCTCGGTCATCCTTCTCCTTTTTCGATTAGACCAACCGTTGGGGAAATGGAGGCTCAAGGATCCTATGAATATATTCTTGAGTGAATTCTGGGGGCTTCTTGTCATTCCTTGGAGAACCTCTAGGAGATCGTATTCTGTCAATCATGACATCTGGAATCGTCTCATTTTTTCTTGGCTTAATCCCGGGCTAGATTGTCTGTTCGGCGTCGAGATCTGGACTAACTCTGGATGGCAATTCACGCCCACTGCGGAGAGTGACAGCGCAAGCCTCGTGCTTGGGGTTTACTTCGGTTTGTCCAGGGAGCCTGCCTCTGTTCTTTAATTCTTTCATTTCGGCTGCCATGGTACCCATCTGTTTTTGCATTTCCGTGATGATGTCTTTGTATTTAGTGCAATATTCGGGTGGTGGAGGTGAAGGAAAAGGTTGATTTATTTTTGGTGAGGGTTGGTATTGCTGGTTAGGGTACGGTGGTCGAGGTTTAAAGTACTGCATGTTGGGAGGAGGGGGGTGGTTTCCATAAGGATGTTGTTGTTGATTAGAGTTTGGCTGTTGAGGGCTGGGTACCCACCCTGGGCTTGGTTGTTTCCAGCCCTGGTTGTAATTCTGGCCAGGGGGTGCATTGTAATATCCAGCGGCATTCACTTAGATCTCGTCTGGGATATAAGGACAAGCATCCGTGCGGTGATCCGTGTAATTGCAAATTTGGCATGCCTTGACCTGGATCGGCTGTTGAGACGTCATGGTATGTAGCATGCCCTGGATAGAAGTCAGTTGCCCTTGCATAGCGGCTACTTGAGCACTCTGGTCGCTACTTGCCCCTCCCAATAGAATGGCATTTTTGGCCATGAGCTCAATTATCGCCTTGGCAGCTGCTGGAGTGAGAGCACTAAGGATCCATTAGCGACTGCATGGAACAAGGCTTTATCATGGGGTCTCAGTCCTTCGGCAAAGTACTGAATAAGACCGTGCTCAGTCAGGTTATGAGAGGGACACAAGGCTTGCATACGCTTGAAGCGTTCATAGTACTGGTCAAGGGTCTCATCTTCTTTCTGAAGGATAGATACAAGTTGCTTGACAGTCACCATCGCCCTGGATACAGGGTAGTACTTATCCGTGAAGGCCTTACTCATCTCAGCCCATGAGTGAATCGAACGTGGAGGGAGATCATAAAACCAGTCGAGGGCTAAATCTTTGAGTGACCACATAAAAGCTCGGAGCTTGGCTTGCTCGATACTGACGTTCGTAGGTTTCATTGCCTCGCAAATAGAATGGAGCTGTTGAAGATGGCGATGAGGATTTTTCTTGGTAGCACCTCGGAAAATAGGGAGACGGTGCATGACAGCGGACTTGAGTGTCCAGTCGTGAGGTACTTCAGGCCAATCGATGCAGCTGCTGGGCACTTCTGGGGCGGCATTAAGATCATCGATGGTCTGAGCAACAGGAGGAACTACGTCCTCATTTCCTCCAGGAGGAGGTGGTGGTGGATCTTCCATTTCAGATGTCGGGAGCTGGATATACTCAACACTGTCGAGGGCTCGATGCAAAGATGTGATTTCTTCCTGAAACAGGCTTTGAAGAGTATCAAGATCTGAAAGGTCTCTGTCGAGAAGAGGGACAGGAGCTCTACTCCGGAGAAGAGATGATCCTCTGGCTTGCCTTCGGAGTTCTCTTTCTGTCCTAGTGAGCTCTGGATCGTAAGGCAGTAGATCTAAAGCAGATCTCCTAGTCATACAAGGAAAAAAAATATTAGAACCGTCAATCCCCGGCAACGGCGCCAAAATTTGATCGTCACTCAAAAGTAATATTTTCTGCGAGCAAAATGCACAATAAATGTGTATAGGGCAAATCAGAGTCAAACCACAAGGATTATTGGTAATATTCTGTTCATAGTGTATGTCCAGGTCTACACAGTAACAAGTAACACTGGGAGGGGGAGGGGGGGGGGGGGGGGTTTGGGCTGGCTAATGAAATTAACCAGCGAGATTTGGATACTAAAGCTAACAAGTGAACTAAATAAAGTAAAAATTATCTAAAGGAAATAAAACAGTATCACAAGAGGGGTAAATCAGATAATAGGAAGGAGTCTTAGCAAAGGGATTCCGTGGGTTGCGTCTAGGCCTAGTTGGTCATCAGCTCAAGGATATTCCACTCTCACGGTGCAGACGTACTATAGAGGCCAGGTACGCTTAGGCCTCCTGTCTACCTTCGTAAGAGAAGTCTCACCCAAGGTACGCTTATGAGAGAGACCTTGACACTCCGTCCTTCCCCAAGATTCGTTTATGAGGAGATCCAGAGGCCCATGAAGTGGAGGAAGACACGTCTAGGGCTAGACGTTGTCAGATCCACCCTAGTTAACCTCCAGCCCTAGCCGGATTAGACCAGCAACCTGATGACTCCGGGCTAGGTGCCTACTGATTCTAAAGAAATGGCAGTAATTACAAAGGAAAATACAGCAGTTGATCAGGCTTCTATAGATCCAGTGCAATATGGGAGTAAAATGGCAAGAGATTAAATACACGCATAAGAATTTATGAAGAACATTAAGGCTTCACAACTACCCTTGCCACCCTTGGAAAAACCTTTGGTAAGATAAAAAGATCTAGCTAATCATACTCATAATAACATAAATATAAATGGATTTGATAGTAAGCATAAAAGGAAAACAAGAAAATGGGAAGAGAGCTATTAAATACCAGTCGGAGCTAAAAAGCTCCGGTGAAAGAGTAAGGCTGGCCGGCGGCTACAGCTTGAGGATGGAGGAATAAATCCCAAGAAGACTGAAAAATTGAAAGTAGGCTGATTTCTGCACCCTACTGTCGCACCGTCGCGAGCGAAATTTGGGACGTGAAATGAAATTCACACATAACAATGAAGTCGCCACCCTATTTTTCTAAGGTTTAGGGAAACCTAAAAAAAAGGTCCGAAAAAGAAGAAAATAAAATAAAAACTAAGGCACAAATAAAAAGGGTCTAAACCCGAGAACGATGGTTCGGGGTCGTATTATGGACTCGGGAAGGTGTTAGGCACCCGAATCTCATCCTTAAAAAGGTTACCGGTTCTAAAAAGAGGTGTTTAAAAATCATGTTGAAAACAAGTAATTTGGGCCCTCAGGGGGGAGTCGTCGCTTTAGTTTTTAAGTTGATTGGATTGATTTTATCCTAATTATTGTTGAGTTGTTAAAAAGAAAATAAACATTTTATCCTCTAAAAGGTAAAAGGGTTGGTTGCATACCTATTCCGATTATATTTAATCAAGTTCAAAATTAATCAGATTACATGCAAGATTGATTAGGTGAAATTACTAACGTTTTATTAATCTTCACCAAAGCGACGACCTAGTGAACATCAACGAATCACTGTGATCAGGGGTGAGTCACTATCATTATAGACGAATCACTATCATCATCGGGCCAATGCACGTGATTAATCCTATTTACTAGGTGGTTCTAAGCATGCATAGACTAGCAAAGTACCATTTTCATGAATGTGAGAAAACACGTTGAAAAGAGAAAAAACCGAGGAGTGGGGTCGAAGCCGCGCACATAACACATTCGTCAAGATCGCATAAATAAAAATACAATCGTGGGGTCGAAGCCGCACACGAATACATTCATTAAAGTAAATTCGTGGGGTCGAAGCCGCACACGAAACAAGCATAATTTAAATGATCATTCAACATTAAAGATTTAATCGCATTTCAGGAGGGGATCTCTAAAGATAAGAGGGATTAAAAAATATGGAGGTATTTTCTACGAGTTGGGCTTAAGACCCATTTATTATTTTTCCGCTTTCGAATGATTATTCTCTTTGGTGATTTACTATCCAATAATTTTTAGAGGATCCTAAGTTATTGGAAAAGATTTAAATCCTATGTTTATTTACTACTTTGTTTGGTTTTCTTTGATTGATTTTATTCGCTTTGATTTGTGGGGGATTTATTGAAGGTTTGGGGATTTTAGTAATTAATAATCATGCAATTGGATTAAAGCGTGATGTTTAATACTAATCCTATTCAAATTTCATGCATTTAATAAAATGAACGTTGACTAATTACTAAGCCTAATTCGTTCAGGCAAGGGTCGATTTGAGGGAAATTATTAAAGGGAGTTATTGATGAAAATTAATTCTCATGCAATCAAATTGATTTTAATACTAACAATTCTAAATAATCATACATACAAATATAAACAAAAAGCATTGAATAAATAAAAGGGTGAGAGAAGTGTACTTGAAGGCGAATATCAATTAATTCTAACCTACAAAACCGAGGTTAGTAGCACAAGCAATAATAAATAATTTAGCAATTCAAATAAATGAGGAGTGAGCTTTAAAGCTCGAGTTTGGAAAATCGTCACCGATATTGAAGTCAGCGAAGCATCCGATACCTTCTCGTTTCTTCCGCATGTACCTGAAAAGGACGCCGGGGGGTTCCCCGGCGTATACACTCCGACGATCAAGTCAGTCGAAAGTCATTACGAATGCATAATAAAATATAATGTTGATGCACATAAATATATCCACATTTGATGTGCATAATGCATAAAACACATTCATAAGCATAAATAAAATCTATTCGTGGAGTCAAAGCTGCACACGAGCGAGCATAAAATTAAATCGTATTCGTGGGGCATAATCATCATGTAAACAAATTAATTAGAATTCTAACGATTCTAAATAACATGCATACGAATAAATAATAAATTAAGTTAACAATTCTAATAAAGAAGAAATGAGCTTTAAAGTTCAAGTTCAGAAATTTGTCACCGATATCAACGATGGTGAAATATCCGCTCGGAACAGTAATTGTAAATTCGATACCTGCAAGAATACGAAGAAAAAGTTAATACCGATTTTAACTAAAAGGGGCTTGGGCCGTAGCCCATTTCTTTTTATTTTTCTCTTCATGGGCCGCAGCCCATTTTTATTTTCTTTCTTTGGTTGGGCCGAAGCCCAACCCCTCTTATTCCTTCTCCCTCATTCTTAACCCATTTCTTCTCCTCTTTCATTTTTTTAGGGCTGCACGCAGCCACCTCCTTCTTTCTCTCATCTCTTTTTTCTTCAATTTAGGGCTGCTGCTGCCCTCTCTTCTCCCTCTCCCTCAATCTCTTTCTCTTTTATTCGCTACCTCCGGCCAAGGAGCAGCGGTTGCTGCGGCGTGGCGCGGCTGTTTGGGTTGCGTTTAGGGGCTGGTCTGATGTTGGTTTGAGGTTGTTTTGAGGTAGATTTCGGGGCTGTCTTTGAGGTATATTTCGAGGCTGTTTTTGGGCTGTTTTGGTACTGGTTCGGGGCTGGTTTGGGTGCTGATTTGGTACTGATTCGGGGCGGGTTTGGGTGCTGTTTTGGGGCTGGTCTGATGTTGATTTGGGGGCTGTTTTGATGCTGGTTTGGGGGCTGTTTTGGTGCTGATTTGGGTCTGGTTTGGGGGCTATTCCGGGGCTGGTCTGGTGTTTGATTTGGGTGCTGTTTTGGGAGATTTTTGGAGCTGGTTTGATGTTGTTCTGGGTCTGGTTTTTGTGTGTATGTTGGGACTGATTTTTGGGTGATCTTGGGGCTGTTTTTTTTGGGTCTGTTTGGGTCTGTTTTTGGGGCTGATTTGGTGGTGGTTCTTGGTCAGATTTGGGGCTGATTTGGTGGTGGTTCTTGGTCAGATTTGGGGCTGATTTAGGGTGGCAGAGGTGGCTGTTTTGGGGCTGTCCCTGTGGCAAATTCAGTGCTGGTTTGGGTTAGTTTGGTTGGGTTTAATTTGGTGTATGGGTTCGATTTGGCAAAGGATTGAAATTAATTTGGTTTTGGATTCAGCGGGGGGTTTTATTTGGATTTTTGGCAGAGAGATGGATTTTTGAAGTTGGCAGGGATTGGATTTAATTTTCAGGGGGATGGAATTTGGATTTGGCAGAGGTGGCTGTTTTTGAATTTGTGATGGCTCCCTCCCCCTCAATTGAAATCAGGTGGTGCGTTTATAATGGGATCCAATTGGATCCGTTGGAAAGAAAATGGTGTCCGTTGGTGATTTTGAAAAAGGAATGGAGTGTGTTGGCTTTATTTTGAAAATGGAGGTGAAAAGTGTGCACGAAAAAATATTTAATTTGTTCGAACCAACGGTCCGAAAAATCTCGTTTGAAATCGATAAAAACTCGAACAGAAAAATAATAAAAATACGAATAAAGTGAAATAAAATAAAATGACACGAATAATAATAATTAATAAAAACGTGGAAATTTTGTGATAAAATAGTGATGATTTAAATTATTCGTGTCAAAAATCGGGTAGCAACAGTTGCCCCCTCTTTACTGTCTCATCAAAAATAAAGCACAACTGAAATTTTTGATGAGCAGTAAAGACGGTTGCCCCAGTGCCACAAATGTTTTGGACGCAAAATGACATGTGAGGACATAAAAGAAATGGCTCCACTTGGATACCATGATGCAGAAATGTAATTTGCAAAAAAAGGTGATCTTACCTCCACTCGGACGTTTTGCAGAAATATAAATTGCTGAAATGTAAATTTACCTCCACTCGGATGTTCGAAATTGGGCTCCCTTCGGATGTTGATGCTGAAATTTAAATTGCTTAAATGTAAATGTACCTCAATTAGGATGTTGACGTGGGAATTTAAATTGCACGAAAATAAATTCAGCTCCACTCGGACGCTGATGGCTCCACTCAGATGCCTTGCAGGAATGTAAAATGCGGCTTCACTCGGACGTCTCCCCTCGAATACCGCGATGCATAAACGTAAATCCAGCTCTACTCAGACGCTGGTGGCTCCACTCGGATGCCTTGCAAATTCAGTTCCACTTGGACACTGATGACTCCACTCGGATGTCTTGAAATAACGACTCTACTCAGATGCCGACAACTCCACTCGGATGTTGGACAATTCAGCTCTACTCAGACGCTGATGGCTCCACTCGGATGCCTAAAAAACTCAGTTCCACTCGGTACACTGATGACTCTACTCGGATGCCTAAAACTCAGTTCCACTCGGACACTGATGACTCCACTCGGATGTCTTACAGAAAGTAAATGCGGATTCACTCGGACGTCTCCCCTCGAATTCCGCGATGCATAAATGTAAATCCAGCCCTACTCAGACGCTGGTGGCTCCACTCGGATGCCTCGCAAATGTAGCTCCACTCGGACACTGACGCTAATGCTGTTGGGATGATTAAAATCATGACTGGCTTTCCACAATCACAGATAATTTTCTTTTAACGTGGTTCGGACCTTCTTCCTACTTCCACAATCACAGATAATTTCTTTTAACGTGGTTCGGACTTTTTTCCTACTTCCACAATCACAGATAATTTCTTTTAACGTGGTTCAGACTTTCTTCCTACCTCCACAATCACAAATAATTTCTTTTAACGTGGTTCGGACTTCCTTCCTACTTCCACAATCACAGATAAATTCTTTTACGTGGTTCGGACTTTCTTCCTACCTCCACAATCACAAATAATTTCTTTTAACGTGGTTCGGACTTCCTTCCTACTTCCACAATCACAGATAATTTCTTTTAACGTGGTTCGGACTTCCTTCCTACTTCCACAATCACAGATAATTTCTTTTAACGTGGTTCGGACTTCCTTCCTACTTCCACAATCACAGATGATTTCTTTTAACGTGGTTCGGACTTCCTTCCTACTTCCACAATCACAGATAATTTCTTTTAACGTGGTTCGGACTTTCTTCCTACTTCCACAATCACAGATAAATTCTTTTACGTGGTTCGGACTTTCTTCCTACCTCCACAATCACAAATAATTTCTTTTAACGTGGTTCGGACTTCCTTCCTACTTCCACAATCACAGATAATTTCTTTTAACGTGGTTCGGACTTCCTTCCTACTTCCACAATCACAGATGATTTCTTTTAACGTGGTTCGGACTTCCTTCCTACTTCCACAATTACAGATGATTTCTTTTAACGTGGTTCGGACTTCCTTCCTACTTCCACAATCACAGATAATTTCTTTTAACGTGGTTCGGACTTTCTTCCTACTTCCACAATCACAGATAATGCCACATGATTTTGATTTTTTTTTTTTTTTTTTTTTTTTTTTTTTTTTTTTTTTGAAAGGTGGGGTCTGAACCGCCACACGATTTTTTGATTTTCGAAAGGTGGGGTTCGAACCGCCACACGATTTTGATTTTTTTGAAAGGTGGGGTTCGAACCGCCACACGATTTTGATTTTTTTTTTTAAAGGTGGGGTTTGAACCGCCACATGATTTTGATTTTTTTTTTAAAGGTGGGGTTTGAACCGCCACATGATTTTTTGAAAGGTGGGGTCTGAACCGCCATATGATTTTTTGGAACGTGGGGTTTGAACCGCCACACGAATTTTTGAAAGGTGGGGTTTGAACCGCCACAAGATTTTTTGTAAGGTGGGGTTTGAACCGCCACATGATTTTTTGAAAGGTGGGGTTTGAACCGCCACATGATTTTTGGAATGTGGGGTTTTGAACCGCCACATGATTTTTCTTAAAATGTGGGGTTTGAACCGCCACACGATTTTTTTGAAAGATCATCCCCATTCATGTTGATAAGCATTAAAGCCATTTCCCGAGAATGTGTGCTTGATCACATAAGGACCTTCATACTTGGGAGCCCATTTTTCTAGATCTTCCTCCAGATGAGGAAAGACCTTCTTCACTATTCACTCCTCGGCTCTGAACTCGCGAGGTCGCTCTTTCTTTTTATAAGCATTAGCCATCCTCATGGTTGTCAATTATATCTCCAAGATGAGATTCAACTGTTCATACTTCTCTTTCGCTCAATCGGATTTTTCCTGATTCAGCCAAGACTCTGGGAGAGGGAATTTCCACCTTGGGTGGAAACACTGCTTCCATGTTGTAAGTTAGGGAATAAAGAGTTGCCCCCCATTGAAGTACGAATAGTAATATGATAAGCGTGTAAAGGAGCACGTCGTGTTAATCCTTACAAATGATCACCATCTTTTGGATAATCTTCTTCAAGTTATGGATTAGCTTCACTATGTCATTCATCTTGTGACGGCCAGGTGAGGAGTTTTGATGTCGTCGGCTTGGACTGACGTTTCATCGAAATGCGATGCTCAAATATATTATGGTAGCGACCCGACGTATCTTTATACGATCGTACGAACACATCCATTTACTCTTTAAAGAGTGAAATCAACTTCTCCTGGAGTTTGAGACCATTCCAATCTCGACTATTTCCTAATGTTCATTGCTTGCCCCCAAGTTCATCTCTTGATGGGTGTTTCTGCGAATCTTCTACTAATGGGGCTGACCTGTGTGGAGCCTCAATATCATCCTCCTTTGTGGTGATAATCTCCTTTGAGAGAGACTTCCAGGAAACATAGTGGTGGTCTAATTTACCTGTCGGCTTTCTAGACCTTTTCAATGAGCTTCGGAATATCGAAATTGTATTGACCCAAGTAGATCTCTAGTTGATGATTCTGTTATATTACTTTCAGACACGAGTCTATTCCTCCAGCGGACTCTCCCTTGGCTTGCTTTGTTTCTCAACTTCTTTGGAGATATAGCACCTCCCGTTCTGGGTCATGCCCCCCAATTTTAGCAATGGTGGAAGAAGGAAGATGAAAGATGGAAGATCCCATAATTGACAGCCTTCCCTAGCTTTTAACAAGGCTAGAGTCCCCGCCCCTTACGTTTCTTCCAAAAATCCAAAATCCAACCTGGATGCCAACTATTCCACCTTCTGTAAGGAAAATCGCACAATCTTGGATTCTATGCTTACTTGCCCCCAGGCAAAATAAACAATCCTCTCAAATTACCCTCTGAATGTCGCAGATATTTTCCTTTGACTATCAACTATTCCACCTTCTGTAAGAAGATCGCACAATCTTGGATTCTATGTTTACTTGCCCCCAGGCAAAATAAACAATCCTCTCAAATTACCCTCTGAATGTCGCAGATATCTTCCTTTGACTAGCGCAAAGAAAAGCTCTTCTCCCCAACGCTTAAAGGAAAGGGATCATCAATCTCCTTGACTGAAACAATATTCACTCCTTCACCTAAGGAATGATTCGGAAGAGGGTTGATTGTTGTGTTAAGTCCTTTGGTTAATCCTTCGAAGAGGATCCATCCGCACGTGATCAAGTGACGAACCTGTGCCTTGAAAGACGGAACAATTCTTTAGAGTGCGACTTCGAGTACCCGCATGGTATGCACATGTAACATTTAGGATTGAACCCCTTCGGAAGATAAGCTTGGAAAGGTCGGATTGGAGTTGGTACAATTTAACCGGCTGCTTGGAAGATGCTCGTAGATATCTGGAAGAGGTGGTAGTGGCTCCTAGTTTCGAGGATAGTTTTGGTTTTTTTTTTTGGGTTCTTTGGTGGGTTATATGGTTTTTTGTGTTGGTTGTTGCAGCATTTGTAGTGGGTATGATGGGAAAAGTGGAAACGTTTCTTGGTTCCGACGATAGTTTTGGTGATTTTGATTGGGATTTTTTTTTTTTTTTTTTTTGGTTCTTTGGGTCATATAGTCTTTTGGTTAATCCTTCGAAGGAGGTCCATCCACATTTGATCAAGTGATGAAAAGGCGAAATAGTACTCTAAAGTTCCTTGTCCAATTGTGCCAATTACAGATTAGGGCATAGAGGGACTCGTAATAGTAGATAGAAAAGTGGGCCCCGTTGTATGAACAAAAGCCTGGCGGATAATCAAGTGTCATCTTGTTCCATTCTTTTTCAGCTTATAGTACTCGCTCTGTAGCAGTTCGGAGTTGCTCCTCTAGCTCTGCTATCCTCATGACTAGTTCTGTCCTTTTCCGTGTTTGAAGAGCTTTCGGGGGAATAGTTCTATCTTCAACCTTCCTGAAAATAAAGAAAACAGATAGATGTAAGTATGGGCATAAGCAAAAATGTATGCATGCGTGCATCTGACTTAAGGTCCAACTATCCTAATTTGTTTCTAAATTCATTTTAATTCATGATAGATTGATTATCTTCGAAAATTAGCCAAGTGTTTGCTATATGATATTTCCAAGTTGGGCAACTGAGTGCCTTGGAAGAAGGTTTTATTCAAATCTAGTCCTTATAGAGGCAGCTTGAACTCCATCTCTATGAAAGGAAAAATGATATCGCATCATTTTTCTAAAATCCTAGGTTTTGATCATGTATTCATTGCAAAAACTTAGACCTAAAATTTTGTATGAACGATGCATGATATGCATATTAATAGGAGTAAAGGGTGAGTTTAATAAAAGGAATAATAAGGACGGAATTTAATACCTTGAAAGGATATAAATTAAAATCGCATAAAGGAGAATAATGGAAATAACGAAGCAAGTTGGAAAATATACATGTGATATACCATGGCAACAATGAAGCAAATTGGCACATATACATGCGATATATCATGGCAATAATGAGGCAAATTGGAACATATACATGCAATCGTGATGCACGTGCTGGGGTAATTTCAACTACTTCTAACTGGCTGAAAGGCTCCCGAACGATACCAAAAAGTGGTCCCTCAGTAAACGGATACATGATTGCCGACCGAACCATCAAAAGCTCGTAGCGCTCATCCATTTAGGGGTTCGAATCCGAGTTTGGCGTTGGTGAAAACTACCCAGGACACGTGCCCCAGGGCCTCACTACTAACCTCCTAATCTTATTTGGAACGGGCCCGGCGGCAGGGCATTATGCGTGAAATGCACGTGAGAATACAACAGTTGATATCAAAGTGAGTAAACAAGTAATAACAATAAACACCTCAAGCAAATAATTCCGGCTTCGACCCTACAGTCCCCAGTGGAGTCGCCAAACTGTCGCACCGTCGCGAGCGAAATTTGGGACGTGAAATGAAATTCACACATAACAATGAAGTCGCCACCCTATTTTTCTAAGGTTTAGGGAAACCTAAAAAAAAGGTCCGAAAAAGAAGAAAATAAAATAAAAACTAAGGCACAAATAAAAAGGGTCTAAACCCGAGAACGATGGTTCGGGGTCGTATTATGGACTCGGGAAGGTGTTAGGCACCCGAATCTCATCCTTAAAAAGGTTACCGGTTCTAAAAAGAGGTGTTTAAAAATCATGTTGAAAACAAGTAATTTGGGCCCTCAGGGGGGAGTCGTCGCTTTAGTTTTTAAGTTGATTGGATTGATTTTATCCTAATTATTGTTGAGTTGTTAAAAAGAAAATAAACATTTTATCCTCTAAAAGGTAAAAGGGTTGGTTGCATACCTATTCCGATTATATTTAATCAAGTTCAAAATTAATCAGATTACATGCAAGATTGATTAGGTGAAATTACTAACGTTTTATTAATCTTCACCAAAGCGACGACCTAGTGAACATCAACGAATCACTGTGATCAGGGGTGAGTCACTATCATTATAGACGAATCACTATCATCATCGGGCCAATGCACGTGATTAATCCTATTTACTAGGTGGTTCTAAGCATGCATAGACTAGCAAAGTACCATTTTCATGAATGTGAGAAAACACGTTGAAAAGAGAAAAAACCGAGGAGTGGGGTCGAAGCCGCGCACATAACACATTCGTCAAGATCGCATAAATAAAAATACAATCGTGGGGTCGAAGCCGCACACGAATACATTCATTAAAGTAAATTCGTGGGGTCGAAGCCGCACACGAAACAAGCATAATTTAAATGATCATTCAACATTAAAGATTTAATCGCATTTCAGGAGGGGATCTCTAAAGATAAGAGGGATTAAAAAATATGGAGGTATTTTCTACGAGTTGGGCTTAAGACCCATTTATTATTTTTCCGCTTTCGAATGATTATTCTCTTTGGTGATTTACTATCCAATAATTTTTAGAGGATCCTAAGTTATTGGAAAAGATTTAAATCCTATGTTTATTTACTACTTTGTTTGGTTTTCTTTGATTGATTTTATTCGCTTTGATTTGTGGGGGATTTATTGAAGGTTTGGGGATTTTAGTAATTAATAATCATGCAATTGGATTAAAGCGTGATGTTTAATACTAATCCTATTCAAATTTCATGCATTTAATAAAATGAACGTTGAGTAATTACTAAGCCTAATTCGTTCAGGCAAGGGTCGATTTGAGGGAAATTATTAAAGGGAGTTATTGATGAAAATTAATTCTCATGCAATCAAATTGATTTTAATACTAACAATTCTAAATAATCATACATACAAATATAAACAAAAAGCATTGAATAAATAAAAGGGTGAGAGAAGTGTACTTGAAGGCGAATATCAATTAATTCTAACCTACAAAACCGAGGTTAGTAGCACAAGCAATAATAAATAATTTAGCAATTCAAATAAATGAGGAGTGAGCTTTAAAGCTCGAGTTTGGAAAATCGTCACCGATATTGAAGTCAGCGAAGCATCCGATACCTTCTCGTTTCTTCCGCATGTACCTGAAAAGGACGCCGGGGGGTTCCCCGGCGTATACACTCCGACGATCAAGTCAGTCGAAAGTCATTACGAATGCATAATAAAATATAATGTTGATGCACATAAATATATCCACATTTGATGTGCATAATGCATAAAACACATTCATAAGCATAAATAAAATCTATTCGTGGAGTCAAAGCTGCACACGAGCGAGCATAAAATTAAATCGTATTCGTGGGGCATAATCATCATGTAAACAAATTAATTAGAATTCTAACGATTCTAAATAACATGCATACGAATAAATAATAAATTAAGTTAACAATTCTAATAAAGAAGAAATGAGCTTTAAAGTTCAAGTTCAGAAATTTGTCACCGATATCAACGATGGTGAAATATCCGCTCGGAACAGTAATTGTAAATTCGATACCTGCAAGAATACGAAGAAAAAGTTAACACCGATTTTAACTAAAAGGGGCTTGGGCCGTAGCCCATTTCTTTTTATTTTTCTCTTCATGGGCCGCAGCCCATTTTTATTTTCTTTCTTTGGTTGGGCCGAAGCCCAACCCCTCTTATTCCTTCTCCCTCATTCTTAACCCATTTCTTCTCCTCTTTCATTTTTTAGGGCTGCACGCAGCCACCTCCTTCTTTCTCTCATCTCTTTTTTCTTCAATTTAGGGCTGCTGCTGCCCTCTCTTCTCCCTCTCCCTCAATCTCTTTCTCTTTTATTCGCTACCTCCGGCCAAGGAGCAGCGGTTGCTGCGGCGTGGCGCGGCTGTTTGGGTTGCGTTTAGGGGCTGGTCTGATGTTGGTTTGAGGTTGTTTTGAGGTAGATTTCGGGGCTGTCTTTGAGGTATATTTCGAGGCTGTTTTTGGGCTGTTTTGGTACTGGTTCGGGGCTGGTTTGGGTGCTGATTTGGTACTGATTCGGGGCGGGTTTGGGTGCTGTTTTGGGGCTGGTCTGATGTTGATTTGGGGGCTGTTTTGATGCTGGTTTGGGGGCTGTTTTGGTGCTGATTTGGGTCTGGTTTGGGGGCTATTCCGGGGCTGGTCTGGTGTTTGATTTGGGTGCTGTTTTGGGAGATTTTTGGAGCTGGTTTGATGTTGTTCTGGGTCTGGTTTTTGTGTGTATGTTGGGACTGATTTTTGGGTGATCTTGGGGCTGTTTTTTTTGGGTCTGTTTGGGTCTGTTTTTGGGGCTGATTTGGTGGTGGTTCTTGGTCAGATTTGGGGCTGATTTGGTGGTGGTTCTTGGTCAGATTTGGGGCTGATTTAGGGTGGCAGAGGTGGCTGTTTTGGGGCTGTCCCTGTGGCAAATTCAGTGCTGGTTTGGGTTAGTTTGGTTGGGTTTAATTTGGTGTATGGGTTCGATTTGGCAAAGGATTGAAATTAATTTGGTTTTGGATTCAGCGGGGGGTTTTATTTGGATTTTTGGCAGAGAGATGGATTTTTGAAGTTGGCAGGGATTGGATTTAATTTTCAGGGGGATGGAATT
Source organism: Viola odorata (assembly GCA_963691705.1). Lineage (NCBI taxonomy): Eukaryota > Viridiplantae > Streptophyta > Magnoliopsida > Malpighiales > Violaceae > Viola > Viola odorata. The sequence continues at coordinate 41,508,063 of OY829540.1, read as the reverse complement.
TGGATTTGGCAGAGGTGGCTGTTTTTGAATTTGTGATGGCTCCCTCCCCCTCAATTGAAATCAGGTGGTGCGTTTATAATGGGATCCAATTGGATCCGTTGGAAAGAAAATGGTGTCCGTTGGTGATTTTGAAAAAGGAATGGAGTGTGTTGGCTTTATTTTGAAAATGGAGGTGAAAAGTGTGCACGAAAAAAATATTTAATTTGTTCGAACCAACGGTCCGAAAAATCTCGTTTGAAATCGATAAAAACTCGAACAGAAAAATAATAAAAATACGAATAAAGTGAAATAAAATAAAATGACACGAATAATAATAATTAATAAAAACGTGGAAATTTTGTGATAAAATAGTGATGATTTAAATTATTCGTGTCAAAAATCGGGTAGCAACACCTACCAATGTTGCTTACCCTAAAAATCCTAAAGTTACTGTTTATATACAACCCTAAGCTAACTAGAGGACAAATCCAGCTAAGGGAAGAAGACAAAATGGGAGGAAAGGGACAGCTGGGCTGGAGCATGTCCTAGGAGGAATATTCCTGGGACGCTCAAAAGGGATCAGAGAGGAATCTTGCTGGCGTCTCTCTTCGTGCGCTTCAAGGAGGATTGCAAGCACGTGCGGCTTCTGATCGAGGGCAAAACGCAGCACTTTTTTGCTTCAAAAATAGTCCAGGGCTGGACACGAAAGCGCGCATCTAGGGCTCGACTCAGGAAATACGTCTAGGCCGCGATGAAGACTGGGAGACTTCCAAAGCTACTCAATTCCATCCCAAAACATGTGCTTTCTGTCTTTTTCTCCTCCAGGGCTGGATATGGCAAAAAGTATTGAAAATAGAGCAAATTAGTAGCATCAAGAAGGGGAAAACATACAAAATTAGAGAGAAAATATCTAGAAAATACACGCATATCAAGCATCAAGGGCGGACGCCTGCCCTTTCAGTAATGGAACTTCACGAAGTTAGTGAAGAGGCTGGAACGTAACGAACTCGCCTTGTCATCATCAACCTTAGAAAGGAAAGCCTCCCGCTCTGCAGTAGACGATAATATCTGGGCGGCCAGCAAAGCAGAAACCTCATCCGAACCATCGCCCCCGATAGCCGCCAAGCCGGTGTTGCGAAAATCATATAAGCCAACTTGATGAGTCACGGTACCGGACTCACTCACTGAACTTAAGTCAGCAGCAAAGTTGAAAGTGCTAGCCCCCTCGCCCAAACGTTGCGACAATGGAACGCTCAAAGGGACGAACACCAGGGGGACATGAGGGTGAACCTGTGTAGAAGGACCCCCTTGGATAATGTAAGAACCATGGGATGGGTAACCCGAAAAATCCTGCAAACCCTCTTGGTAGTCCAGGTTAGGAGGATATGAATGAACAGGCCGCCAAAAGAGTTGGGCGAAGCCCCGAAAGGCTCAGTTGTACCCATGTTCGCCAAAAACTCAGAAGGATGATCCTGGGAAGCAGCCGCAGAAACGAAAGCACCGGCAGATCTGACCTCTGCCGCGGCATCAATAGAAGATAGGCTGCCACCCTCGTCTTTTCTTAGAACCACCCAGTGCATAGCCCAGCTCCATATCACCCACGGGAAGTGTGGGGGTAGAATCAGCAACGGTACCCCACACAAAAAGAAAATAATATAAAACACGCATAGCAGAAACGGATAAAGTATCGGCAAACAGCGATATACAACATATCGCGGCCAAAAAGCGCACTCACAACAGCAGTGTCAAGAGGAGGCGCTTCTGAAGAAGCTGCCGCGTCCAGAGAAGGAGTGAAAGCGGCAACGCTTCTCGTTCTTTTCTTCTTTTTTCCTTTGGCAAGGCCCTTAGGGACTTTAGAAAAAGATGGCTGAGTAGGATGAGCAGCGACGGTCACGATGGGGATACCCGAAGGGATGTCGGTATTTCCCTCACCAGTCGAGGAAGAGGATACTTGAGCAAGGCTCACGGAAGTAGCGGTTGGTATGGTTGGGTTATCAGTAGCTTCCGTGGAGACAACCCTCTCCTTTTCTTCTCTTTCCCGAGCCCTTTTTAGTCGTCTCCTAACGCTCTCAGGCGTATAATTGGGATCCGTCGCTGCATGATCACAAAATAACGTTAGCGTTAGTATCAACAGTAATAAGGAAGGAATCAACACGACACTCACATGTAACACAGGAGTGAATGTCCTCCCCGCATGCCAGATAACGGGTATGAACGCTGATTTCCAGTTGAAGCAATTTGTCCAACCAGCCTTGTTCAGGCTGAGGAAGGCTCTCCGGCCGGCCCCAGGCGCTATCCTTAACATCTTGGTTAAACCCAGATCGCCACCAGGAACCAGGAACTTCAGGAAGATCTATCACAAAGAACTCCTTTTTCCAGGCCTCGACGTAAGACTCAATATGGAGGAGTTTCCAAGTAAAGGATTTGAGTGAATCGTCGTCATAACGGGGCAATATCGTTATCACACCCCGACACTTCATCAACTTAAAAACCGACTTAAGCAACAAAAGGGTAGGAGAAGTGATCCCCTTATATTTACAAAGTTCCAGAACGGCATAAACATAGCAATATGCATTTGGGGCTAATTGGACGGGACTCAAATCGCAACCAGCAAGCAATTGTTTTATGAAAGGGTTGACGGGAAACCGGAAACCATAACGGAACATTTGTGCGTACAGAACCCTATATTTGCCCGTCAAAATGCTGTTCAAGCGTATCGACTCAGGGGCAACGGTGGCCTTATAACCGGCAGGGATAACAACATTATGTGCGGCTAAATGCTCACCAAGAGCGACTTCAGAGGTGATACTGCTAACCGTAATATCCATCTTTTTCTCATCGGCAGACTTTGACTCAGGGCGGCGAGTCTTAGCCATGGCAGAAATAAGAAATTAAAGACGAAGAAGATGATGGAAGAAAAGAGGAAATACCTTTAGAGAAAAAGCACTTCAAGAACCCTGAATGGTGGAGAGAAAACAAGACGGCCAGAATGAAGAAAGCAGAATGACAAAAGTAAGAAAAAGAAATAAGTGTTGGGTTTTATAACCCTAGTGGCCAAGCGAAACGACAGACGCTGCAGTCATTGCGTGAGGAGCGTCACAAGGAACAGACTCAAGCAATGAGTACAATTCTAGAGAAGTGCGACAACGCTTCGATTTTGCTAAAATTCTGAAGCACGCTAGCCCTCGGTGCCCTAAAGAACGGATACGTGTGTCTGTGTCATCACGACTTTTCTCTCGCATTAATGAGAGGATCGTGAGCATTAAATGCTCTGAAAAGCATAAATGATTTTCTGGAATAAGACAAGAGCGATATTGCAATAATGGAGATAACGCAGGATGGCGTTAGCCAAGCCGGTAACTTTCGAGATAACGCGAAAAAAGCAAAACAAATATCAGTTATTATCTGAGAATGAAATACAGACATCGTGGCGCGATAAGGCGTTATTACAAGACAAAGGAAGCAAATAAAGAGGAAAATCCTCCAAAGGGTCAAGCCTTGACTTATTATGGTCCAGCACGGATATCGCAGCTACCATTCCCCTACTCCTCCCTGAAAGGAAGAAAATCTCCCTCGATTTCGCCTAAACCCTTCATCTTCTTGGAGGCGTAATCAGCCAACTTAGATGAATCAACAGTCCCTTGACGATAAAGATAGGTAAATCCGGCGATACAGACCTCCATGGTCTTGTTCTTCCACCAAGCTATCTAAGAAGGTACTTTAGCCAGATCCGCGTCGCTGGACGATATCTCTTCGCGAAGGAGAGAGTTTCTTTTGTCGGTCGTCACCAATTCCACCTCCAGCAGCTCTACCTTAGCCTTCCCCTTTAATTTTTCTCGCGCGAGCTCGGCGCGACAATCGTTCAACTCTGCCTGGGTTCGACTCTAAAGCTTCGTCAACTCTGTTACCTTCGCCAAAGCAGCGTCTAGTTTTTCCTTCGAACCGGGAGAGCGCCGAACTTTGTCGCTCTGATCCTCGAGAAAATAATGCAGTTCGCGAAAGCTAGCCAGCATGTCGTTTAGAAGGCGTGTATGCTGGATTTCAGGGGGATGCCGCAGGAACTCTTCCTTGTCCTTCGAAGAACTGAACATTTGGCCCACTAGGGAGCCTACCGGTTCATCTCGTGATAACAAACCCGATATCCCTAAAGCACGGAACTCCTTGAGGACTTTGAGGGGAAAGATTAGCGATATAGGGAGGACAGCAACTTTTTGCAGAACTACCAATGCCCGAAATCGAAGAAAGAAATAAGGGCTGAGGCTTCCTCGGGAGAGGATTAAGAGGAACACTTGGGTTCGAAACCGGCATTGTCACATCTGGAATACAGGAAGAGATCGGAGAATCAGGGCCGCCAGACGGCAAGCGTGAGTCCACCACCGCCGAAACCTCATTAGCTTTGGAAGGGACAGTAGAAGGCACCTTGCCAACCTCCGCCGCCTGCGAGGTACTCGCAGCACGAGAAGTGTCAACCCCCGCGGTAGGAACTGCGTTAACTTCCCTCAAGGGAGGAACCGGTGGGCCAGTTTTCTCTTTTCGAATTTTCTTTCGGAGACGCTCCGTCTCGACAGCCATCTCTTCGCTATCGTCCTCGGTTGACTCCGCTGTGGGATCATTTTTTCTCGCCCTAAGCTTCATTCGTTGGGCAAGGGTGGCGTGACGTAGCTCGGAACCGGCATCCATGCTCTCACTATCGCTGTCAACTATTCCAGTCGCAGGACGACTCGGAGTCACTCTCCTGCCCCAAGACGGCAACCAATTCTCAAGAAAGAGAGAAGGTCGAGCGGAAGCACTGCGTGTTGCGACGGTCTTAGTTCTCCTTCCCCTCGGCGGGATAGTTGAACGGTTGGAGTTTTCAGGTGGTGGAGAAGGGGGTAACGTTTGAAGCGGCACCACGTTCAGAGGAGTGTTATTTCCCCCAAAGGAACGACCCTCAGCGCTACCTGCCAGTGAAACATGTTAATATAGCAAGCAAATCGAAGCTATAACGTGGCAAAAGAAAAACTCACCAACGGCACACTCTTTCAAGGGTCTGAACCGAGCAAATTCCCTAATGCGGAAAGGCCCTTCTATTTCTAACAGGGCGGTAACATGGGACACATCAATACTAGACAACATTTCTGGTTTTCTCCAAGCGGCGCTGGTAATCTCTCGGTTAAAACCCCCGCGCCACCAGCGGGACGGCAAGCGAAGGGTGAAGAAGCCATTTTTCCAGTTATCCACGCTCTCCTCAAAACCTTGAAAGTTCCGCCAGAAAAATTGCACGATGGTGTCATTCCATCTTGGGGTGATATCCACCAAGCAGTCACGACAGCTCAAGTTGAAAAAGGTGCGGAACAGATCGAGGGATGGAGTGAAAATACGCTTCATCTCGCATGCCCGAAGGAAGGCATAAATCCCACACCAGGAAGGCGGAGTTATTTGACCGGGATTGAGATCGTAATGATTTAGCAGCTTCATTAGAGAAGTATGGATCGGAAGATGAAACTCGTAGAGGAACATCTTGAAATAAACCAGCCGGAACGTTCCCCACATGGCATCATGGAGCCGAATATCCTTCGTAGGGATATAAGGGTGGCAACCCAAGGGGAAGGTGATACCGTTCTCCTCTAACTCTGCCCTCAAAACTTTATTACAATAAAAAATACTACGAGCTCTCCTAGCCTCGAGATCTATGGGATTTTCGGCACCGGCAGTGGCTCTAACACGAGACATAAGGGACTGGAAAAATAAACTACGACGAGAGAGGAACAAAATACCTGGAGCAAGAAGCCAGTAAACAGGCCGTCGGCGTCGGCGAGCAGTTGCAGAAACTCCTCTTGAGCAGGAAGAAGCACAGGAGAGAGAAAGTGTGAAAAAATTTGAAGTATTGGCAAAAGTAATGAAAGAGAATAGCGGTTCCCTTATAAAGATCGAACTTGAAGAAGAGACAGCTATAAAAGTGAGACACGTGCGGACCTGAAAGCGACGCGTGGACAGTCATTTATGTCTTTGGGAGAAGACAGTTACTGACTGAAAATCGAAAGACGGTTGCACCCGGCAACAGGCATCCCTCCGTGGCAACCCTTGACGCTTGAAGAAATGACACGAGAAGGCGATAGGAGAACAAAAGGAAAAGTGAAGCGTTATCTTATTCATTTTTGAAAAGCCATACGACATCTACAAAGAGGCAAGACATGCTAAACTAATCGCCATCAGACCAAGAGCTACATCATCATCTGAGAACGATAGCTCCCTGCTGACAGGAGGGAAAGGCTCATCAACCCCTTTTCCTATGCGTATCATTGATCTACCTGAATCCTCCTCAGCGACTGGCGTCACCGTCTCAACGCCCGCGCTGGCAGGGAGGGCCATTTTTGGTGAATCACGAGGAAGAAGAGATAGTTCATTTCCTGTTTTAACAGAAGGGGCGAGAGGATTAAAAAGCGGATCAGACACCTTTAAGGCTTTTTTCCTCAGCCTCTTGCGACCCCGCCGGTGGACGAGCGGCCTCCACGGGGGCGACGGAGGAGGATTGTCTGAATCTGGCGAAGTCGGAGGAGTTGGCGTAGAATCCCGCGCAGTAGTATCCAAAAAATAAGAATCGGCCATGAGATCACAGGCAACCTGCCGAGAGGAAAAATAAACAAGAAGATGAATGGAAAAAGGGGAAAGGATCCCATTAAATAGCCAAAAAAGGGGAGAAGCTTTTCGATCAGCCGACGCGACTCTTGAGAACTGACACTCGTATAACCTGGAGTGCAAATCTAAATTTACAGTCACGCCTGTTAGAATCTCCCACAGATCGAGGAAAACCAAAACTTTGCCCAATCAATTGACACTGAAGCGGCGGCGCAGAATTAATGCAGAACGGTTAGCGAGGAAAGCATCATGAAAAAACCATCCAATGACCGACTCATTTTCAGTTGGGCCGAGGAGGCCTCCAACCGCAAAAAGACAAATGGCACATTGAAGAAGAAGAGTAGTGGCAAGTGGCATAATAAAGATGGTTTATTTATTATGGCCTAACAGCCGAGAGAGACAACAGCGTAAAAAGAAAAAAGAAAAAAGGCTCAAAGGGAGCCACCGCCGTCAGGCGTCGGAACCAGCATCCTCGGGTATAATGGGAATGTCTCTCAGGGAGTCCATAACCAGAGTAAGGTCAGTAGAGGTGACCCTCATCCCCTTCAGGCAGCACCCTAGCATGTCCTTGCGCTGCTGCAGCATGGCGATCACCACTTGAATCCGAGCGATGGAGGTGGCCAACTTCGACACGCTCTCTAAAGGACTGAAATCCTCCAGAGATGTAGCTCCAAGATGTCCTCGGAGGTCTTGATCAGCATGTTCTCCAGGAACCCGACGTTACCATCATTGAGGTTCTTGAGAGTATGGCCCTTGGAAAGGATGAAATTTTTGGTCAAATGATCCATGAGGCAGATTATGAAAGAAAAAGATGAGATGAACTTGAGTGGAGAAAGCTCTCAGATTTATAGGCTCCGAGAAATGGGCCTTTTGAAAGAAGAGGTCTTCAAAAGACGAGTCGCCCCGTTACCACCAAAGACCGATGGACCTGATGCGGAAACGAGGATCGATGTCAGTATGCTGCTAAAGATGCAGGTACTCGAGAGGAGTACGAGCTAGAATCCTGGAAAATACGAAGGAGTACGATATTACAGGTAGCCATGACGTAAAAGCCGTACGATTGTAGGTATCCACAGTGTAAGGCCGCGTCGATGTCGCAGGTAGCTCCTAGAAGCGGAAAACCTCACCGATATCGCGGGTATCTGGTGGTATAAAGCCACACAAATCATAGGCAGCCGATGGCGTAAAACCGCGTCAATATCACTGACTCTATGAGTGGAAAGGAAAGAAAGAACCCGCGTGTTCTCAAAACCCTCTGTAAGTACAAAGTTTACTAATATCTCCGTAAAATACCTATCTGGTCTACGTGTTTGTAGTTCGCCCGAAATACCGATGGACCCGGAACGTATGCGAACCTAACTCAACGGTAGGAACCTAGTCATAGCCCGCGACGACGTCAACAGTGGTCCGTCAGCGTCGACAACTCTCCTACAACACGGACGAGTTTGCAACCTTCTAAGCGCTGCTGATGGCCTAGGTAGGTTAATACCGCTAGGCGAAAGTGACACCCTAACGGTTCTGGACGAGTTAGCGGCGTCTCTCGCTGATTCCTTCACACCCCATGAGGACGGGTCTTTGGACAAGCACGAAGACCGGAACCCGCTTGCTCAGAGGAAAGCTCCCGACCTAGGCGCTGCCTATCGTTCAATCAATCTTGGTCGTGTCGAAAGAGACAAAAAAGCTCAGAGATCCTGCAAGCATATCGCCATAAGGAGGAAAGGATCCTCACCTAAGATTCCAGACATGGACAGAAAATGACAGCCCTTGGTAAACACTCGGGCTCGTTTTTAGTTGGGCTTATGATAACAATTAAGACAATCCTAAGGGCATTTCCGTAATTATGACCCCTACCGAGGACGGAATCCTACAGCCCTATCGGACATCTAATCTATCGCTGCTAGACTATGAGGTGTTTCCTGGGATGGTCAACATCAGCCGGGGGGGGGGGGGGGGGGGGGGGGGAGGTCTCACGCGTCTCTACACGCACGACATCATCCCATCCCAGGGAAGCCACGACACCCTCCTCGGAGTTATCGCCCCCGGCATCACTATGGGTATCGCCCTCGGCACCCTCCACAAAGTTATCGCCCCCAGCATCACCATGGGTATCGCCCTCGGCACCCTCCTCGGAGGTATCGCTCGTGACGTCAAGACCAGGTATCGCTCGTGACGTCACGGAGAGCATTATCTTTCCGGGATATCGCCCTTTCGCCCAGATATCGCCCCCAGCGGCCTATAAATACCCCCTCATTTTAAAACATCAAGTAAGCCTAAGACTGCCTTCTAGAACCTCTGCTATTTTTAAACCGCTTAATGACTTAAGCATCGGAGTGTCTACGCCGGAGCCCCCCCTCTGGCACTTTGCAAGTGTGTCCGATACCAGCTACAGCGACTGACCAACAGTATTCGTCATCCCGATCATCTCAAAACTCGAATCTTATCACTACTCCTTGCTGAACGGTTCTTGAGCGATAGAAGTCCTCATCAGAAATGGTTGCGACCCTCTTGTCGAAGAAGTCAGCAAGAACTTGAATACGAAGGTTCTCTACCCCATAATTATACATAAGGGCCTCTGACATGACTGCCCCACCTTCCTTCAAGTACCAACGACTCTTCTCGGCAGAAAGAGCAAGCTCGGCAAATATCTCAGCATTCCTCTGCCTCTCCCGACCTAACTCGGCTTCCTCCTGAGAAAGACGTTCGTTCAAATCAATACCCTTCTGTTTCTCCTCCTCTAAGGCAAGCCTAACAGCTTCCACCTCCTGCTTAGCAGTCGTTGCCTCCCGCTTAGCAGTCTGTGATTCTTGTTTGGCAGTAGTAAGGGCGTCCAGGAGACCCTGACGTTTAGACATCAGCTTATCTATCTCCCCTTGCCCGTCTGCCATTACTCTGGCGTTTTCCTCATCCATGTAATGGAGATGGTAGAAGGAAGAAAACACTTGAGAACAGAGGAAGTTTATGCGCTCCTGTTGACTCTTAGCCACAAAGGCATCCCTCTTTCTTTGAAGAAACATCATCTCAGCCGCCAGGAAGGAGGTAGACGCGAGGATAGCGTCACTGCTAGCATCAGCCGAAAATTGCAGAGCGTTATCTCTAAAAGAGCGCAAGTCAAACTGGTGAGTAGGGATAACAGGAGGAAGATACGAAGTGGCACCAGCCATCAAGTTGGGAGCAGGGCCGCCCCTCGCGACAGCAGGCGGAGACATCGGAACGAAAAGTAGAGTAGAGGGAGAAGGAGGGCGGCTGTTGAAACCTCCCATGCTAGGAGCAAAAGGCCCCTCCCCGCCAAGCGCTCCAAGATTAAGAGCATTCGAGTTAAAGCCTACAGCAGCGGAAGAAGAATAGAGTGGAGAATCTCCAAAAATGTGAGGATCGCCGCCGAAACTAGCGCCTTACGATTGCTCGACCGGCGCACCACCGCCCCCAAGGGTCGTCAGAGGAGGGTTAGCGGTAGACGACAAAGGGTTATTTTGAAGCTCATAACGAGCCTTCTTCTGACGCTCTATGAGGGACTCTGCAATAGACATACCGCCTTGAGAAGATGAACGAGCAGAAACAGCGCCGACTTCCTAATAACACAAAAGCATAATAAGAAACTGCGTAGAAAGAAAGAAAGCGGTAGGGGAAATAAATAAATACCTGGGTGCTTAAAGGAATCAGAGGAATTCCAGAAGGGATCGTATCAGTTGTCGCCTCCGAAGAAACGACAGTCTGGGAAGAAGCGAGATGCATAATGCTCGCTTTCCTAGCCCTCTTCTTCTTTACAGCACGAGTTCCTGGAGGCGGCGCTTGGGCAGTGTCTAGAGTAGCAGCGGTAACCTCCCTTTCAATAGCGGTAGCAGCTGCGACAACTTCGGCCTCGGCTTCCGCCTTTTTCCTTTGCTCCCGTTTCCTCTTCCTTCGAAAGTACTCAGGCTCCCAACCAGGAGGAGGCACTGCACAGTTACAAAATGTTAGCGTTAGTACTTCCCTGCAGCGTAAAGAAAAAGGCCAAACGCTCACCCTTTTTGCATTTCTCCATATCCAACCTGTTAGCCACTTTACGGGCGTCAACGCTAAAGTCCAGTTGAAGCAGCGTCTTCAACCAACCATCTTCCGGGTTAGAGAGGGGTTTTCTGCTACCCCAAGCCCCATCTTTAATCTCTTCATTAAAGTCGGCCCTCCATAAAGGCTCAGGCAGGTCAACAATGAAAAATCCCTCCTTCCAGCTAGGAACGGAGGATTCAATGCCCATGAGTTTCCAAGTAAAGGGCTTCAGCGAGCTATCTTCATAACGGGGGGATATCAATATCACCCCCTTACGAGAGTACAGCTGGAAAATATTATGAAGTAACGCTAAAGAAGGGGATTCAATCCCTTTGAATCGGCACAATGCTGCAAAGGCACTAACAACGCAAATCGCGTTAGGGCTCAACTGAGCCAGAGCCAAGTCGGAATCAGCCAGCAACAGTTTCACGAGCGGATTAAGGGGAAGTCGAAACACATAATCAAACAATTTAGCATACAACATTCTACTATTACCAGGCAAGGGACTGTTCAGGCGGAGCGATTCAGAAGCAACATGAACGGGATAATCCTTAGGGAACCGGGCATTAGACTCGGCCAATTTACGATGAATTAAAGGCAGAGTATAGAGAGAAGTGGGGGTATTGTCAATTTTTTCTTCCCCAACAGACCTTTGAGGATCTTGTTCCTCGGCAGATTTCTTAGAATGAGTCTTAGCCATGACCAACAAAAAGAAGAAAGAAAGAGAAAGAAAGGGCGTGTGTACCTTCGCAAAAGAAAACACCAGGAGTCCTAGACCAGAAAGAAGGAGCGGCGCGGGTTATTTTCCAGAAGGTAACAACGGACGAGAAAGGAGATTAAAAAAGAAAGAGGAGATAGGGAAAACATTATATATAACCCTGAGAGGGTAAAAAGGCATGACCAGTTAACAACCGACACATGGCGAAGCGGCATGACAAAGAGCGTGGCACGCGCGAGAAGGCGTAAGTTTTAAAACGATGATTTTTAAAATGATGATGAAACGCTTCAGCACTCGCATCTCCCTAGAAGGCGCCTGCTTCAAACGCCTCTCCGTGAGAAGGACACGTGTCTTTCCTCATCATTACTCTTCAAATCGCATTAATTAGGGAGTCGCAACATTTAATGACCTAAAAAGCAGTGCTAGCCTTACCGCGCGACCTCACGAAACAGCACGACAGTACAGAGAGGCTAACGAAGAATGAGTAACAGCAACAATACAATAAACCAAACGGTGCGATAAAGGCTGCATGGCGTCAACATTATTACAGAAAGAACGATGTCAAATGATTTTTCAGGGAAGAATAAAATAAATACAGATAGCAAATGGAATAAAAATCAAGGGGGAGATTCAGGAATTTGCTGTGGCACTCGAGTCACCCCTCGGGGGAAAATGTTGTGCATCCCCACCACCGTTGTCGTCAGTCCTTTCTCCCTCCGGGGCAGACAAGCCATTCCTACTTTCGCTAACCTCGTCCATCACGGCAGAAACATAGTCAGCAACTTGGGCCGGATCAGAAGAGTCACCCTTAAAGCGGGCTGCGAATCTAGAGGTGAACGCTTCCAAGACCTTTTTCCACCACTCCATTTTCAGCGGTGTCCTGGCAAACTCCTCGTCTCGAGCTAGCATCTCTTCGTGAAGAAGGAGATTTTTCTTCTTTTCCAATGCCAACTCTACCTCCAGAACCTCAACCTTCGCTTTCCCTGTGAATTTCTCTCTGCTTAGTTCCTTCCGTGACTCGTCATGGAGACGTGTTAACAACCTCACTTGGTCCGCCGTTCGGTCAAGCTGCACCTTTTGAGCGCATATCGCGCTAGAAAAGTTTCACAATTCATGGTCATGAACTTCGAACAGATAGTTCAGATGGCGGAAGATATCCAGAGAGTCATTCATAATATGCCGGTGGTGGGCCTTTGGAGAAAGCTGAAGAAATTTCTCTTTCTCTTTGCGGGAACTCATCATTTCCCCTATCAAGGGTGCGGTAAACTCATCTCTAGAAAAAGGATTGGACACCCCTACAGTACGGAGGTCGTCAAAATAGAGCCCCGTCAAGTTCATACGATAGTTCGGGGTCCCGTTAGGGCCGCCATAGGAAAGATTGACTGTTGGACTTGAAGAAGAACCCTCGGCAACCACATTCGAGATAGGAGTAAAGAACAATTGCGGAAGGGCTTTAGGCGGCAACTCAGCAACTGAATCTGCAGTGGAAGACGTGACCACTACATCGGGAATACAATGAGAAATTGGAGAATCCGGAGCGACAACTGTAAAAGGAAACCCTGTCACCAGTGGGGTCCCCGCCTCGGTAGAACGGGTGGCAGCCGGCGCCTTAGTAATCTTCACCGACTCAGAAGTACTTGCCCTGGATGAAACAACAGGTGTGGAAGCAGCCGTCGCACTAACAGAAGAAACTCCGATAGCTCGTCCACTCGTGTTTGTTCGAAGCTTTTTCCGGTGAGAGGAAGAAGCATGGCGGAGGTCTGGTTTAACATCCATATCCTCGTCGTCACTATCAAATACCCTTGTTATGGGTCGGCTTGAGTCTTCTCTCCCGCGACGATCTGGTAGCCAATTCTTGATGAAACGAGAAGCTCGGACAGAGCCGCCGAGCCTACGCCCTCCCCGAGCATTGTCTTGGTCCTTCCCCTCTAGGGCCAAGCGCTTTGGCGAGTAGAGCCTTCACCAGGGGGAGATGCTAGTAAATTTTGGAGCGGCGTTACATTCAAAGGAGCGTTAGCATTACCAGATGATCGACCATCAGTGTCTCCTGAAAAAGAAACGTGTTAAGACAAGGAACGAATGCAAAGAAAATGCGAGAAAAGGCAGACTCACCCATAACGCACTCCTCCAGAGGCTTGAACAAAGCAAATTTGCGGATATGATAGCAGGTATCCACGTCCAACAAGGCGTTAGCCTGCTCTAGCTCAGTTCTGGTCAGTACCACGGGATTTGTCCAAATGGGGCCTATGAGCTCCTGGTTAAAGTTAATGCGCCACAAATGGGACGGTAGCTCGAGAACGAAGAAACTACTTTTCCAATCAGCCACACCCCTCTCAAAGCCGCAAAACCGCTGCCAGAATGACTACACGAACACGTCATCCCATCGAGGAGTGATGTCGATTAAACAATTGTGACAATTCATACTAAAGAATTTGCGAAATAAATTGAGGGATGGGGTGAAAATATTCTTCAACTCGCAAGCGCGAAGAAAGGCATAAACCCCACACCAGGAAGAAGGAGTTATCTGGGCAGGATTAAGGTTGTGCTCCAGCAGCAGCATTAGTATTGAATCATAGACGGGAAAATGAAAACCATAGAGGAACATCTTAAAGTAAAGTAGCCTACAGAAACCCCACGCCGGATTATGAAGCCGCATGTAGCTTTCAGGAACAAAGGGCTCATATCCCGGGGGGAAAGGTAATACCATTTTCCTCCAGCTCGGCCCTTAGAACCACATCGCACGTAAAAATACTGGGTGACTGTGCGGCCTCTGGATCCACGGGTCCCTAGAGAACCTAGAGTGGCCTATTCCTAACCATAATAAATCTATAAATAGGAAATCTGAAAGGATTGAAGTGGTACCTTAAAAGGGAAGATTTATGGGTGACTCGGCGGATGATGGCGGGCGACCAGGAAGTTCTTCTGAGAAAAAGACGAAGGAAGACGAAAGAGAAAATTTGAAGCAGGGGTAAAAAGTGTTGGAAAGAGAAAATGGTCCCTTCTTAAAGGGTCAAATGCCACCGCATTAATTGAACCACCAACCATGCTGAGACATGTGTAAAAAGAGGGCGGCCATGTGGAAACATATTAAAAGAATATAAAAAGAGATGTTATTCGTCGCATGGCGACAAAGTCGACACAGTCAAATAATCACGAAACGGTTACCTCGGCAAGGCTAACCCCTCGCGTTAGCTATCCACAAGACCAACACGCTGACGGGAGGATAATGACAAAGAGAAAAAGATAGAAAGCATCACTTTATTCATAAGATGCCAAAAGGCATATACAGTATGCCTAACATAAGGGCACTAATCCTCATCGGGCCAGTAGATGCCATAGTGATAAACCTCGTCGTCATCCAGGAACGGCATCTTCTCGTTAGCGGGTGGAAAGGGCTCATCTAATCCCCTCTCCGAGCGGAGCCCTGACGGGCCTGACCTTTCCTTGGTGAATGACCCTACCGTTCTAGCACTAGCATTGATGGAGGAAGTTTTCTCCAGCGAGTAATCAGACAAAGGAAAGCGTTTGCTACCCTCCTGAGTAGTAGAGCCAGAAGAATCAAAAGGCGCGATAGACACCTTGGAGGTTTTATCCCTCTGCTTCTTGTGCGGTCCTTTCGGCGGGCTGGCGGCCTCCATTGTAGCGACGGAGGAGGATGATCTGAGTCTGGCGAAGTCGGAGGGGTTGGCAGCGAATCGCGATCCGCGATACCCAAAAAGTAAAAACCGGCCATTCAATTCACAAATGAGTAAAAGAGAAAGAAGAAGATGAAGATGAAGATGAACAGAAATAGGGAAAGTAACTCCCTTAAATAGCCAAGGAGGCGCTCCGATCCTCTCGCGTGCCCCGGAAAAACAATTAAGGCGCCTGGGAAAAGTAACTCTAATTGCAGAATCCGATCCGGCACAAGCATACCCGTTCGTTAATTGCGCCAATCAGAGGACACCAAAAAACCACCCAACCACCTACCCCTGGAAAGGCGACCCAGAAAATAGTTGAAGCAGGACATTCATTGCCGATTCCCGGGACATAACCACTGTAGTACTGTGTCCCGAGAAAGACTCATTTTTGGTTGGGCTTACAACGAATGCCTCCAACTAGCACAACAAGAAATCAAACAAGGAAAAAGAAGACTTGATGGTGATAGAAACAACCATTTATTTATTTATGGCCTGAACGGCCTTAGCGTCTAGACGCATGTATAAGAAAGCATAAGAAAAAGAAACAAGAGGAAGTGAAGACAGCAGTCAAGCGTTGGACCCAACATCATCCTCCCCTGGCACGACGGGAATCTCCCTCAAGGCGTCAGCAACGGAGGTCAGTTCGGTAGAACAGGCCCTCATACCCTTCAAGCAGCAGGCCAGTAAGTCCTTCCTCTACTGCAGCATAGAAGCAACCACCTCGATGCGGGAAGTGGTGGCGGCCAACTTCGCCAAACTCTCCAAAGGACTGAAATCCTCTAGAGACATTCCCAGTTGTCTAGACAGAATAGGGGTTGACATTCCTTGCAATTCCAGGACATCCTCCGAGGTCTTGGTGACCATCCTCTCTTGGAATCCGATGTCACCCTCAGTGAGGTTCTTCAGGGTCACGACTTTGGAGATCAGGAAATTTCTGGTCAGCTCATCCATGGTGAAAATATAAGAGGAAAAAGTGAAAAAGAGGTGGGAAACTTGCACGGAGGAAAGCTTCAATTTATAGACCTAGAAGAACGGCGGTCAGAGCAGGCTCATTTCCTAACAAAGAGCCACTCCGGCATATAAAAGACTGATGAGCTGAAGAGGGAGCGTTAGCCATTGGTAAACACTCGGGCTCATTTTCAGTTGGGCTTATGATAACAATAAGCCTAACGACAAGGGTATTTTCTTCTCATACCCCGCGGGGAGAGAAAATGGTTGCTGTTCCTACCATCACGACAGCATCGAGGCTACCGTCTCTCCGTAGGAGAATGACACTGGGATGGTCGACGTCAACGGGCGGGGTCCCATATGGCACTTTGTGATGGCCAAAGGCGCTGCCCCATCCCAGTATAAACCGAGCATCTTGAGAAGAACGTAGCCGTTACCTTGCCTAGGTAATGGCTACCCCCACACCTAACGCCATAATGGCATATCGCGCCATGGGAGAACTATAATCCCTGACGGGAGCGATAGCCCCTGGTAATCCAAACTATGCAGAAATGCTCCTTTTCGCCTATACATACCTCCACCACAAAGGAGGAAGGGAAGCATAATTTGCTGGCCCAAGCTCTGCCATTCTCACCACTTATACTAACTTAAGCATCAGAGTGTTTACGCCGGAGACCCCCTCCGACGTCTTGCAGGTTTATCGGACCGCCGCGGACACTGAATCCGAGGAGCCCTTTCACCTTCTACCCTTCGGCAATAGATAAATTCTTATCAGAGTTATTAGTGAGCTCACGAAAAGAAACAGAAGCATCAAAAATATGGGGTATAACAGTCAGAGCATTTTTATAAGCAGCAGAATCTAACTCATCAGGTTGCACAAAACCAAGCAGACAATTAAATTCATTAAGGGACAGTTGCTCCCACTTGTTTACCAGTCTGAAATTGATGAGACCAGGGGTAGAGAGATTTGGACCAAACTTGCCTTTAGGTTTGAAGTTATCAGAGGCAACCCCAAAGGTAGTAAAGAACTCGAGCGAGAGTTCAATAAAGGTTGGGTGTTCTAAATAGAACAGGGCTTCCAAACCGATATTAGCCACAAACACTCGTACTCGAGATTCTATGCCCATTTTGGGCAAAAAATCCATGTCGAGGCCTCTGTGGTTCAATTGGTGCAATTTATCAAGCGAGGGTTTATCATTAAATCTCAACCATGCATGCAACACAAATAGGTTAGAAGTCACCTGGGTGGAAGTTGCTCGAGAGGCAGAAGGGGGACTGGTGTTGTGGTCTCGATATCTGAAGTGTCTTCGGGACCTCGAGACTTTTTGGAAGTCGAGGGCTTTCCCTTACTGGAAGAAGGAAGCTTCCGCTTCTGGCCCACCAGCGTTTTAGATGCAGCTGGCTGCTCCGCTCTGGCCGGAGCCTTAGATTTTCCTTTCCTCGCCGCCGACCTGGCTGCGGCTTCTTTCTCCTTGGCCTGCTTCTTGGCCTCTGCTTCTTCCGCAGCCTTCTCTATCTTAGCAGCAACATCTACATCTTCTCCCTATCTGTGCGTTTACCACCTCCCAAAGGAGACTAGATCCTTCCTCCATTCAACTCACTGCTTCAACCTTACAAGTGAAACTGAGAAGTTATCATGTGGTAGTGGAGCTTCAAGGTTGTCTTATAGGTAGGTAAACCTAATTTTGGCACCATTTCTGTGGTTAGAATCATCTCCTCTCCCGTAGACATCTATCATTTTGTGTTTGAATTTTTTCTGTTCTTCATAAATCTTTTTCTATCACTTCTATCATAATTTCTACAGTTAAAATCATCTCCTCTACTGTAGGTATCCTTGGTTTTTCATTTGGACCATTTTTCATTTTTGGGGTGTTTAGCAAAAGTTTAGTCTTTTGTGGTTTGATCTTGACGAAACACAATTGCTGCCATTTTGTGTGTTTATTTGCATCCAACCGGTTCAATACTTCATCTTCCTTAAGTGTGAACGTTTGCTTTGTTGGAGCTTCCAAAGATGAGCCATGAGAGCCATGAGGACTTGCTTGATTTCTAGCTTAGTTATCATCTTTTTGTTCTCACGTCCTAGCCGGCCACATCTCTCATTGTGAGCCAAGTATTTCAACTTACTCACCACTCCACTTCACCTCACATACCCGGCCCTAGGGCTGCATCCTTACACACATTTGGGTTGTCATACAAAATCATTTTCTTGTCATGCACATCCACATCACTTGATACATCATTTGCCTTATCATCCACACAACACTTGACACCTCACTTTGACTTGCCACATCATACTTTTTGGCATTTAATGAAAAAAATTCACTTGCAAAACTACTTGTCTTTCACTTCTTTTTCAAAAATACATGTCAAACAAGTGAGCAAGTGAGCTCTTACACTCAATTAAAAAAAACAACAAAGAAAAGAGAAAGGAACTAAAACAAAGATCAAATAAAAGAAAAAAGTGATCAAGTTCCAAAATTAAAAAAAAAAGAGAATAAAATTGAGTCACAAGCAAGAGACTACATGCGTGTGTGCTTTTGAAGTGAATTAAATCAATTTAAAGTGAAATTTTTGTCAAGAACACAAGTTCGGACTTTTACCCCCAAATATTTTTCAAATCTTGCAATTTCAATTTTCGCTCCTTTTCCTTAAATCTTGAGTTGTCTATTTGAGCTAGCCTTTTCTTTAGTTTCTTTGAGTTTACTTCTCTTGGTTCCTACATCCATCTACTCTAGGTCTTATTGGTGTTCAAAGAAATCAATTTCTTGAACATCAATTCGACCTTCTCTACCTTTCCTTCTATGCTTGTTTTCTTTGCATTCCATGTGCTTATTTGATTCTTAGAGTCTTGTGCTGAGATTAATTACTTGGTTTGCGTTAGAGATAAGGGTGGGTGAGTTAGTGAGCTTATTAAAGTGTTGTGTGAAACACGAGAGCCCAAACACGTGAGGGAGTGACTAACGTTTTCGATATCAATTGTGTTTGTTCCTTTTTGTAGGTACATTTCGTCATGGAAAATGACAATACTCCAATGAAAGATGGGTCTGAGGTGTCTTCCACCCTCAATCTGGTCGTCACTGTTCTCACGGTCCAAATAGCTGAATTGCAACGCCAATGGGAATCCCAAGAGCACACCAACAATGCCATTTTGGATGCGCATTGAACCCGAGGACAACCACACATCCACTTCCACCCAGCCCTACCCAACCATCCACACATTACCCCAAAGAACACACCTAAATGACCCTTCCAATGCCAATTTGTATGGTGCTCCACCTTAATATGATAATGTCGAAGGTGTGGTAGCACAAAGTGACCATAGTGAAGTTGAGGAGCAATTTGGTATGCCCCCACGGCAAAGTCCCCCCATGGCCCGTCTTCAAGGTCGTAACCGTTCCTACCCCACTTTCCAAAGCCACAGACCACACCTAAATCCTAGACAGTCGCACCATCCCACACACGCATCCAACGCCTACCTTGACATACCCTTACACCAAGCCAACACCTATATTCCCCCCTTGGGCCGGCGGTGCCTTTAACAATTCACGAGAGACCTAGACAACCACCTCCCCAACCTCCACATTATGAACATGCTCACGGCGTACGACGCTTTGACTATGACAAGCAATTTGAGCATAGAGGTCATAGGCAGCAAGAGGAGATAGTGGATAACAACCTCTCTAATATCAAGTTATCCTTGCCTATCTTTGAAGGCAAGGATGACCCCGACACCTATTATGATTAGGAAAGCAAAGTGGAGCGTGTCTTTGGGTGTTACAATTACTCGGAGACAAAGAAGGTGCGCCTTGCTATTATGGAGTTCACGGGAATGGCGATACATTGGTGGGATATACTTGTGGTCACTAGGCGGCTTAAGAGGCTGCCTTCGGTGGAGACTTGGGATGAGTTGAAATATGAGATGAGGCACCGGTTTGTGCCTTCCCACTATCTCCGTGACCTCCACCAACGCCTTCAAAGATTGACACAAGGACCTCGCGGTGTCAGTGACTTCTACCATGAGATGCTCATGTGCTTGATGCGAGCGGATATGCACGAGAGTGATGAAGCCACCATGGCTTGGTTCTTGGGAGGCCTACACAAGGAGATCTTATACCAGCTGGATTTCCACTCTTATGACACCTTGGAGGACATGTTACATCTTGCCCTCAAGATAGAACACCAAGTAAGCGCTAAACCCAAAACTCCTTTCATTTCTTCATCTTTTTATAAGCCTACTTGGAATGCTCCTTCCTTACCATCTAAACTTAACTAAGAGACCACACAACCCGCACCCCCGCCCAAGCCAAACACATACCCAAACATCAACACGTCCTTGGCGTTGATACCCAAACCAACACCAAACACCGACCCTAACTCTAGAACCCCTCCTAGGAATATTACATGCTTTAAGTGTGGAGGCAAAGGCCATATGAGGGCGGAATGCCCTAATAGGAGGGTGATGGTCATGCGTGAGAGTGGTTAGTGATGATGATAAACCCGAGGGTACCCAAGTGATGGTTACCAAGAGTGTAGTTGACTCGGGTGATCTTGATGATGATAAGTATGCTCGTGTGTATGTCCCTAAGTGTTTGGTAGTGAGGAGAAATTTGAGCATCCATGCCAAGGTTCAACCTCTTTCTCACCCACGGCCTATTGCACGGATTGGTTATCTCCATCTCCATTCATAATGATGGTAGTTGTGCCGATGTGGAAAGCTCCTTGTCCATTCTTTGGGGATGTCTACCCTAAAACACCCTGACCCTTATGTGCTGACTTGGTTCAATGATGAGAGCTCCATTAGTGTGACTCGGCAAGTGACCATTCCTTTTTCCATTGGCGCATACAAAGATGAACGAACTTGTGATGTGGCTCCAATGAATTCCAGCCACCTACTTCTTAGGAGATCGTGGCAGTTTGACAAGCGGGTTGTCCATGATGGCTTCCTGAACACGTACAAGTTAGAACACTAAGGCAGCAAGTTCCTTATTCCACCCTTGCCTCCTTCGCAAGTCCACGAAGACCAAGCTAAGCTTTCCAAAGCTTGCGTCGCACTTGTGCTCCCCACAGTTATGGATAACCAACTTGAGTGGTGTGGAGCAAAAAATGCGAGGTGTGTGAGTGAGGAAAAGAACGGGCATGAAATAAGTGAGCATACGCCGAGAGGTGAGAAAAATGTGAGGTGTGTGAGTGAGAAAAAGAACGGGCATGTGTTGATACCCGAACTTTGACGCAAGCACGTTCAATCACCTGCAAAATAGCGTACCCACATTTTAATGCGCTTAATCAACCATAGTCGCTTTATTTTCACCTTTTTTCACTACCGGTTAATGATCTCTCAGCCCAGCTCGAGTCCTTTAGTATTCTTTCAGTTTCATCTATCATTTTAGTTTTTTCGCTTTTTTAGTCTTATTAGGTCCCGGACGAGCTTTTTCGACACTTTGTCAAAATAAACACGTTTAGAGAGTTGAGTTTGAATTTTTGTTCGCATCATCTCGTTCCTTATATTTTTCTGCAAATTTTGGTCATCTTCGTTTGGATTTATATTCGGTTTGGTAAAAACTCTTTTAAGTCCCGAACGAACATTTTCCACACTTGGTCAAAATAAATGCGTTTAGAGAGTTGAACCTAAAATTTTGTTCGCATCATTTCGATCGTCATATTTTTCTCTACAATGCAGTTACTTTCGTTCAAATTTCTCGCCAGTTTCGTCGCGCTGATAGATCGAGCCCATATTAATTACTAAATATTTTTCTTTTCCTTCCTTTTGATCAACCGTTGGATTGGTTGACTGCTCACTTAGTCAACCATCCAACGGTCACCTAATTAAGCCAAACATCCCTTCTCTTTTCTTCTCCAGCAAGCCGTTCCTCCCTAAAATTCGAAGCCTCTTTATGGCTTCGAGAACCAACCTCGTCATAGCTTCTAGAAGGGAGCCTCGTCACCGAGCCTTGTCACTACTTCTGGAACATTGAGTCATTCCTTCCCGTTGTTTCCATTCGACTCCAGCCGCACGAATCAAAAAAGGGCTGCTTCACTCGACTTGCTCCCCACACATTCTACCCCTATAAATACCTCACTATTTACCACTCTAAAGGGCACGGGTTGACGCACCCTTTCATCATCAACATCAGCCCAAGCAAAGGAAGCAAGCACTGTAAGTTTTTTAAGCTTTCTCTCTCTAGAGTTTTCTTAGCAATTTTCATTTTCCACCTTAATCAATCAATAAACGGCTAAAACCTATGTTAAACACTTCTTTCTCATGTGATAAACTTTTAGCTTGCCTCAATTTAAATGCCTACTGCTTGGTTTAATTAATCTCATTTTTTTGGTTTTAATGCATATATATATTCAATCGTTAAATTGAGCTTCGTTTGTCGATGAAATGACTTGATTTTTGTGGGGTTTTGGTCGTGGCTTCATTCTCTGTGCATTGTGACATTTTTTGTGGTTTTTGGGTGGTCAGAGCCATCTTCCTTGTCGCCGGCGCAAGGAAGAAGATGAACAACACCATGCTGTTCTCTTCGTGAGAAAAAGGAAGCCAAGCCCATTCCTCCCTTTCTTTTGTTTTTTAAATGTCTATGGGCCTTGGCTTAAGCCAAGCCCATCTTTTATTTTTTTTATTTTTCTTTCAATTTAAGTCATGGGCCTAGGATTTATTCCTGGCCCATTTTAATTAATTCCAGCATATGGGCCTGACCCAAATAATTTTTTTGTCGTTTGTTCGAGTCACTTTATTTCCGTGTATATTTAAATGCTTCATTCGCTTTCTTTAATTAAATGCTTGCATGCTTTAAATGATTTGTTTATGCCATGTTTTTATTTATTTTTTTAAAATTAAAATGCCAAGCCCATTTTTTTATGTCCAAAATTCAAATGTGGGACCCACTTATTTTCGTCAAATCACATTAAATATTCGTATGCTTTTATGACATGCATTAAATGATTTGTTTATGCCACGTTTTTATTTAATTAAATGCTTGCATGCTTTAAATGATTTCTTTATGCCATGTTTTAATTATTGTAAAATTCTCATATGCAAAAATTATTTTACTTTATGCCATGTTTTAATTATCGTAAAATTCTCATATGCAATAAATTGTTTTACTTTATGCCATTATTGTAAAATTCTTGTATGCAATAAATTGCTTACTTTATGCCATGTTTTAATTATCGTAAAATTCTCGTATGCAATAAATTGCTTTCTTTATACCATGATAAGTTCGAAAGGAGTTAATCATTTGTTCATATGATGTCTTGCTTGTTTCATGCCATGTTAAATTACCATGAAAAATATCCGTATACGTGCATGTTTTAAATAAATTGTATGTTTTTTTAGTTGCTTACTTGTTATAAATTAAATAAATATTCGTGTACATTTTATTATTTATTATTTTCGAACCATCGCTAATACTTTCAATTTGTAAGGTAGATCAAGATCATGCAACGCAAGTACGTTTCCACCCCTTTTTATTTATTCCATGCTTTCCGCAAATATTACTTGTATGCATGCTTTTAAAAAATATTAAAAAACACATATCGTATTCGTATGCATGATAAAATCAACGCACATGCTTATTTGTTTAAATCACTTGCTTTTTATGCCATGAAATTAATTGTTTTGCATTGATATATGAGCATAGTGGCTTCGATCCCACACGGTTATCTACTTTTCATTAAATTGGTATCATGCTAGTATTTATCCATGTTAGGATCACTTAGTAAATTAATTACTCATGCACGACCCAATGATAAAAAGGGGGGAACGTCCGCCCTAGCATACGAACAAATGGTAAGCCCGTCCTTCGTCCCTTTCGGAAATAACAAAATATGCTAAGATGTAACGTCACCTTTGAGGGCTAACTTACGTGCTAAAATATTTCCAAACACCTTTTTACCGGTAACCTTTTTAAGGATGTGACATGGGTGCCTAACACCTTCCCAAGTCCATAATACGACCTCGAACCTTCGTTCTTTGGTTTAGACCACATGTGCCTTAGTTTTTTTTACTTTTTATGCCATGACGATTAGGTTCCCTAAACCTTAGAAAATAGGGTGGCGACTTCATTGCATTATGCGAAGCATCCATTTATGCTTAGCATCCGTCCCGAACCTAAACTCGTCTTTCGATGAAAAATGGGGTGCGACAGTTTGGTGACTTCACTGGGGACTTATTTAGGGTCGAAGCCGGTTTTTTTAAGGTGTTTTTTTTACTTGCTTTAATAAACTATTTTTGTGATTATTTGTTATACGTTTTGATCAATTGTCATACTCATGCATAGTGCCCAACACCCAAGGGACAATTACCAAATAGGCTTAGGAGGGTAGTGATTACGCCCTGGGACACGTGTCCTGGGTAGTGTTCACCAACCCCACTCGGACGAACCCCTAAAACTAGTCGAAAGGTTGTCTGGTTCCGCAAGGAATCGGTTGACACTAGCTGACACTTTAGGGACCATTCTATGGTATCGTCCGGGAACTTTGTGGCCGTTAGAAATTAGTCGACGTCAAAGCCTTACATATGCATCATTTTGTTTGTTAATAGCTCTAATTATCCTGTTTATATGTTTGTTTTCCTCGCATGTGAAAAAAAGGAGGAAAAGAAAAGAAAAGAAAAAACGTAGTAGAATAATTTAGTCATTTTACTGACACTTGAATTCCGCTTTTATTTCTCTCAGGACCTATTCTGCTTATTCAAAATGACAGTTCCTACTTTGCTTTCACTTGACTCTTTTGGTGGACGAAGCTTTGAGAACCAAGCAGCATGAGGAGATGTGCTAAAACCTAGGTTCATCCCTAACATCACGACCAAGGTCAAGGTATAGGTTACAGACTTTGACATAATCAAGGTTAGGAGGTTAAGGAACGAATTGACCCAGGATGAGGACGCTCAGTTTGAACGCAGCTACGAGAAATTGTTGACAATGATCGATGTGAGGATCGATTGGGGTCGCATCCGGGCAGCCCTGAAATTCTGGGACCCCTACTACCGTTGTTTCTCTTTCGATGGAGGGGTGGATTTGACCCCTACTTTAGAGGAATACTCCGCTCTAATGTGCTTCGGCTCTCCCATTTCGACCATATATCAGAACGTCCGCCTTGATTCCTCTAGCGTCAAAGTTAGGCTTGATCATGAGTTGGGAATCATCAATCGCGTAAGGGAAGGAGACTACGTGTGGTGTTGGTCAGACATCGAAAAGCAGTTTCAAAGGTCCCAAGGGAAAAAGCGTCTAAAGATTCTAGCCTTTGCAATAGTAGGGCTCGTCTTGTTTCCTAAGGGGAAGGACGTGATTGATTTTGAGGTAGCCAACATTTTCTACGAAATAGAGGCAAACGCCATCAACCCCACGGCGGCCATTCTGGCTGAGACCTTCCGATCCTTAGACCTTTGCCGAAGAAAAGGGAAGGGAAAGCTTACCTGTTGCACACAGTTGTTGACCGTTTGGTTGATAAGTCACCTCAAGCAGACACCCGATCAATCCTTGTTCTCAAAGAACTACTTTGGGTCAACCCCTTTTTCCAAAGTCATTGAAGTCATGGCCGCAAACATTTGGAAGACGGAGGATAAAGATGTTTGGGTCGACAGATTCGTGAATCTTTCAGTAGAGGACTTCAATTGGCATGCCAAGTGGCTACGAGCTGCCAATCCCATAGTTTGCTGTGGACATTTACCATGGGTTCCTTTGATTGGGGCTCGAGGATGCGTCCACTATTGCCCCGCGCTTGTCTTGAGATAATTTTGCATCATGCAAATAATCCCCGCAACATTTGGCATGACGGATTCAAGTCTACCACATAATACAGAGGATCTGAATCGTCTCCAATATGCTCATGATTGGACTCATCCCTATTGCCTCAAAGGGCACGTTGTCCCCACCTTACCCATGTTAGAATACCCGCAGTGGAGGAGGAATAGAGCCAACGGTAATATTTTACCCCGCCCAGAAACCACAAGCCTATGGAAGAAGAAGGCGAATCCCGCATCAGCGAAGGACTTGGTGTCATGGCCCGCTCCCAGTTAGCAAATCAGCTGCACATGATAATAGGAGAGCGAGATCAGATTGCGTTGGAAAGGGATACCTTGAGGGAGGAAAAATTAGATCTGGAGCTCAAGGTGTGCGAATGGGAAAAGCGCCACAAAGACAATATCAAGATAGGTTTGGGAAACCAAAAGTTGGCTTTCGACGACTTCAAGAAATGTTTGAACCGGGAAATCCGTAAGGGGGAAGCATCTAGTGCATTGATCAAAGATAAAGACGCGGTGATAAAAGTTTTGACGACTCACGCCGATGGGAAAAATGAGGAGAACCGAGCCTTGCAAGCCCGAGTGGCTGCCTTGGAGGTCGAGGTCGTAATGCAAAGAAGAGAGATGGCATCGTTAGAATACTTTGGGAATAAGCAAATGGACCCCACTTTCAAGTTTGACGCCTTCAAAAGAAAAAGAATCGTGCATCCGCTACCTTAAAATTTTGTCTTTTTGCCCAATGTAATAATATTTCTAGAATTTGTCTATTACCTTTTAGCCGGTTGAACTTATGTTGGTCATACCCCCATTTTTTGACGGAAAAAAATCAATGACAAAATTCATAGTTATTCGGATAATTATGAAATGCGTGTTTTTCTTTTTCGCACATCCAAAAGATATCAAACGACTATCATCAAAACAACCTCCCCCCCCCCCCCCCCAAAAAAAATAAAAATAAACCACATACAGAGCCCACACACACACAAAAAAAACAAGAGGCTAACCATTGAAATGAAAACACAAAAAAAATATAGACCAAATGGTGATAAAACGCAGAGATAACCGTTTCTTCTTAGGTTCAGCGGCACGCTCTTTTATTTTGGCCAAAATAAAAGCGATTTGCTCCGAATTTATACTCGCACAAAACATGAAAGATGTGGATACAGGCTGACGATTTCCGATACCAAAATTCATATTTTTCTAGGCAGTACATCTCTCGCAAAAAATCAGAATGCAAGAATAGTTGCTTCTTCTCAGGTTCAGCGACACGCTCTTTTATTTTGGCCAATATGGATATGATTTGCTCCGATTTTCCACTCGGACAAAACATGAAAGATGTTGATAACAGGCTGAAGATTTTCCATACCAACATTCAGATTTTTCTGGACAGTACATCTCTCAGTTTCAGCTGCGCGCTCTTTTTCCTTGGCCAATATCAATGCGACTTGCTCGGATTTTCCTCTTCGCTAAAACACAAAAGATGTTGATAACTGGCTGAAGTATTCCCATAAAAAAATTTAGAATTTTCTGGGTGGAGCATCTCTCACAAAAAAATTCAGAACGCAAGGACAGTTACTTCTTCTCGGTTTCAGCTGCGCACTCTTTGTCCTTAGCCAATATCAATGCGATTTTCTTGGAGTTTCCACTCGGATAAAACATGAAAGATGTTGATAACAGGCTGAAGTCTGCCCATGCCAAATTTCAGAATTTTCTGGGTGGAGCATCTCTCACAAAAAATTCAGAACGCAAGGACAGTTACTTCTTCTCGGTTTCAGCTGCGCGCTCTTTTGTTGTGGCCAAACGTCTCCTTGTAGCGCCGATCCGTGGGTTTCATTGATAGCATCCAAGATCACATCTCGACGAGTGGAATGAATAAAAACTTCCTTTATATCTTCACCGAAGTGTCATCTTCTCATTCGCCCTAAAAATGTCAAGTGAAAGTGTAGCGAAAAGAATGAATAAGAAGCGTGGAGGCCTCAGGATTGCTCATCACATGCTTATTTTCTTTCTCACTTCCTATTTTTTTCTTCTTAAGTTAACAATAGCTCCTCGAAGGCAAACTACTCGACCAAGGCTCCCCGTGACTAGACTTCAAGCACAAAAAATGGCCGAATAAGCTAAGACAGAAGAGAGGTTGACCGCCAGGATTATAGAATTGGAAGAGCAGGTTAGGGTTACTACAGAGAGGGACGCTCAGGCTAAAAAGGAGCGAGATGAAGCAGCCACTGAATTCCCATCCAGTTTTGATCCCAGTCAAACGATGGGACCTTCCTCATCCGCCATCACTAGATCATCAGGACCTCAATCGCTTTCTGTCCTCGCGGCTCAATGGAAGTAGACAAATCCTTTCACTATCTCCACAAACCCATTAATCAACGCGGGAGGAGAAACAACTACAACTTTACATCATTCTTTGGTCAACCTCACTTTGGACCCTAGTCAAAATCTGACTCATCAGGAGCCCCAAGGCTTTCGCCCTCCTCACGGCCACTCTACTCAAATCATGGTTCCCAACCCTACGGGATTTCAGATCCCTTTCATCAATCTAACGCCACCTCCACTTACTTCAAAACCCCTGTCACCCTTGGTCCTAACACGGTCATTGCAGAGGGACCAAGCACGGATAGATTGAGCTTACAAGAAGAAAGGCTCAGGGCCATGGAAGGGACGGATCCCTTTGACCCTATAGGTCCGGCCGACATGTGGATAGTCCCTGGAATCATAATGCCTCCAAAATACGAGGTTCCTGATTTCGAAAAATATACAGGGGTTGAGTGCCTAAGGACTCACCTCAAAGCCTATTGCAATAAAATGGCTGAGATGATACACAATGAGCCTCTTTTGATCCATCTATTCAGGGAAAGCTTGGCCAAACATGCTTTGACATGGTACATGGGTCTAGACAGAGACAAGATCAAGACTTTGAGGGATTTGTCCGATGTTTTTTTCAAACAGTACAAATTCAACATGGAGGTAGCACCAGACCGCTATGATCTTCAAGAGCTAGAGAAGAAAATTGGTGAATCAGTGAAGACTTACACTCAGAGATGGAGGGAGCTAGCGGCCAGAATTTCCCCTCCGCTAAGTGACAAAGAGCTCATAGCCATCTTTGTCAACACTTTCAAGGACCCTTACTACACCTACCTTATCTCCAACCCCTCAAACAACTTTTCTGACATGGTTCTGATAGCGGAAAGAGTTAAACAAATGAAGATGCACATGCATGGGCATTCTAATAATCGACGGGACTTTTACGGAAAAGAATGAAAGGACATGAAATGACTGGAAATGAGTTTGTTTTGGAAAAGATTGCCTTGCTGGAAGGTTTTTGATGAATGATGCTTTGTTGATGGGCCCGGATGAGGGCGAGGTACGTGAGCCTTTTCGCTTTTTGCTGAGGATGCTTGCTTGACAGAGTGCGTGAGCTCTGGGATTCTTGCTGGGGGGTGCTTTTCCTTCGGCCAGGGGCCTTTTCTTGAGTCTTCATTGGGGAGTGTCGCCGCTATTCTTTTTGCGACTCACTACTTGTGTTGGCTCTGGGCCCTTTTTCTTCTCGGGTCCTTACTGGCGATGCTGGCTTTGAGGTTTCTTGAGTTGGCCTTGGGCCTCTTTTGCTTGACTTCGCTAGGGAAGGATGCTTTAAGATTTCTCGAGTTAGCCTTGGGCCTCTTTCACTCGAGTCCACTGGGGGAAGTTTTCTTCGAGATTTCTCGAATTGGGTTGTCTCCGGGCTATGCTATGCTTTGGCTCTTCGACTGTTTGTATTCTTCGAATGTCTCTGAGCATTTCTCTCTTCTTCTTCTTTTAATTTTTTTTTTCCTTCTATTTTTTTCTTCTCTTTTTTTATTTTTATTTTTTTGAAATGCAACAGAGCAGAGCAAGCACAATCTTTGCCTTGATCTCTTCCCTTTTCATCTTGAGGCTTCGACCTTCTCGTTGCTGCTTCTTCGGTGATAGTCCTTAGCGATCTCCTGGTGACCTTTTCCGTCCCTTTCATCGTGTTCTTGGACTTGACGTGCTCACGCTTCCGGCTGGCAATCTTAGTTGAAACTGCCCCCTGGCTCCTGGGGTATGAGTGATAGTGAAGGTTTTGGTAGGCATATGTAGTGGAAAGAGGGAAGAAACGAAAAAAATGAAGAAGATCGTAAAAGTCCCATGTCCTTTTATAGCTATCCCATGTCTAATGGCGCATGTACCCTGGATATTATGCAAACTCAACTAGTATCTAGTCAGGCTCTTAGACTCTTGAAGGATAAGGAGCAATGGCTCAATGACGCTTACCGGGATCTGTTTGTGACTGCTTACGTCGGAGCAAACCTCGGATATAAGAGCAAACAGGTAATATCATGCATGGCACGTAATTTGGGTAGATGTTTTTTTCTTCTCTCTTTTTTTTGACAGAGGGATCGGACGTTCCTGACCTATGCAATGCATGAAATGCTTATGAGAGTAGTAGGCTTTGGTTTTAGCCGGGCTAAAAGGGGATTTTGATTGATTTTTTGATTTTTGGTCGATTGGTAGTTTGATTGCTGGATGGTTTGATTGCTAGATGGTTTGATCGCTAGACTGTGAGAGACGACTCATTTGTAGGGGTCTACCGATAACCTAAGGTTGCCCCCCCCCAGTAGGCCTAACGACCATACTCAACTTAAAGCTAACAAAGCAAGCAACAACGAGAACAAATTTAAATAAAGGGAAGGAAAGATGGACTCCCCTGAAATGCGCAGCGGGGCTGCAAGGGCGTCTTCCACAAGCTCCACGCGGATGACAGTGAGATGCTTCAAATCGCTGTGAGATGCAGAGGGGACAACAGAAAGGGCAATTAATCTGAAAACGAAAAGGAGCTAAGTTCAGGGATTCTCCCTTCTTTTAACTCGGCCTTTCGAGGGTGACTATGACGTGGTCCCAGCTCCGGACACTTTGTCTTGATGTGCTGATTGGTTTCTTTTTCAGCTGTTTTGAGGGAACCGCCGATCCGAACCGTAGTGAGGACGAGACCTGTATTTTGTCCCCTCGCTTACCAGTCTCTGCTGGACCTACGTTGATTGGCTTCTTGATTGCTTGGGGATAAAGGGGAAAACCCTCTGTCTCCAAAATGTGCAGCAGGGCTACAAGGGCGTATGCTTAGTGTTCTTATGCAGGCGACGAATAGGGGTAACCCGGTTCTTGAAACAGACAAGGTGATGACAAATGAGGAGTAAATGCAAGACAATTTTTAGTGAAAGTAATGCGATGGATAAGTTTTTAAGCTCTCCCTTTTGGATGGGCTATCTGTGGGTCACTGCAGCGTGACTAGCATCAGATGTCGATTGATGATGGCTTTGCTTTCAGATGCTTTGTCGCAGCTCCTGCCTCGGCTTGGGTGATGCGGGCAGCCTGGCTGTCCCTCAACTAAAGGGTTGATCTTCACCGTGTTGATCAGGGTACGGATGTTAGGGAAAACTCCTCGAACAAGACCGCATTAAGTATGTTGATGGTGGCCCTAGGGGGACAGCTTTTTGTCGTGCTTTTTTCCCGGGTTGTCTGCAAGGGTGCGCTGGGCGATCGTGGTGTTTTGGTGATGAGTTCCCCCGAATAGGTGAACGGAGCTGCTAGTGTTCCGACGGCTCGGTTGATGTAAAATGGCCTTTGTGACTTTGGTCCAGCATTCAGTCCTTTGAGGCCGGTTGTCTGCGACGCCGGTTGTGCTGGTAGCACTGCGAGGAAAAGAAATTTCACTTTAGATAGTGATGGTTTAAAATCTTTCCTGATTCGCTCTTGAAGGTGGCCTGCTGCGGCACGTCAACAGCTCCTACGAGCGGAATTCTCTGGTTCTATCATGATGACGAGTTGAGGCGTGGGACCTTATGCCCCTGCAAAACTTATGATTGATTAGTGGCGTTAGTCTAAGTGACGTATCTTACGTCTCGAGCTACTCCTGGGGAGCCATCCATGCCATGCCTCCTTTTGTCATCTCACAAGTTAAAGAAAAAGGATAACAAAATTTTAAAATAATGCATCTCCTGAAAAAAAACTCGTTTTATTAATTTCAGGATAAATGTTTGTACTAGATTGTCATGATAAAACCCTATGCCTTAGGTTTGGCTGAACGCTCGGTTCGCGATGCTTCAGGCGAAGTATCTCTTGACTGCATCGGTATTTACCGGTCTTGGGAGATCGTCTCCATCCATGCTGGTTAACATTAGGGCACCCCCTGAGAATGCACTTTTGACCAGATACGGGCCCTCGTACCTTGGGGCCCACTTTCCTTGACTAGCCTCCTGATGAGGGAGAATCTTCTTCAGCACTATATCCCCAACCTCGAACTTGCGAGGTCGCACTTTCTTGTTATAGGCGTTGGGCATTCTTTGCTGATATAGTTGTGCATGGCAGATAGCGGCCAAACATTTTTCGGGAAGGAGGTTCAGCTGTTCGTACCTCACTCTTGCCCAACCTGATTCTTCTACCCCCGACTCTGCCAGGATTCTAAGAGAAGGGATTTCAACCTCAAGAGGAATCACGGCTTCCATGCCATAAACCAATGAGTAGGGAGTTGCCCCTGTAGACGTACGGGTTGCTATCCGGTAAGCATGTAGTGCGAAGGGGAGCATGTCATGCCAATCTTTGTGAGTGATTACCATCTTTTGGATGATCCTCTTCAGGTTTTTATTTGCTGCTTCGACTGCGCCATTCATCTTTGGTCGATATGGTGACGAGTTTCGGTGCTTCATCTTCCACCGTTGGCAAAGACCGTTGATCATCTTTCCATTGAGATTGGTGCCGTTGTCCGTGATGATGGTTTCTGGGACCCCATGACGGCAAATGATATTTCTCTCAATGAATCGCATGGTCGTTTTCTGAGTGATGTTGGAGTAAGAGGTGGCCTCTACCCATTTGGTGAAGTAGTCGATTGCTACGAGGATGAAGCGATGGCCATAAGAAGTTGTTGGGTGAATTTGGCCAACGATGTTGATTCCCCATATCGTAAAAGGCCAAGGCGATGTCATGCTGAAGAGAGGGGCTGGAGGGACGTGGAGATGGTCCGCGTAGATTTGACATTTGTGGCACTTCCGGAAATAGCTGATGCAATCTCGTTCGAGGGTGAGCTAAAAATACCCTTGCCTCATTATTTGTCTGGCCATCATATGCCAACTTGCGTGTGTGGAACAAACCCCTTCATGGATCTCTGCTATGATTCTTTTCGCCTCAGTCATGGTGACGCAACGAAGCAAAGCTCCATCAGCTCTCCTTTTATATAGAACCTCACCGTCGAGGTAGAAATCTAGTGCTAAGCGCTAGAGGGTCTTTTTACTAACCCGGCTTGCCCCCGGTGGGTACTCCCGGTTTCTGATGAACTGTACTAAGTCGTAGAACCATGGCTTGCCGTCAGGTTCTTCTTCTAAGGCTACGTAACATGCCGGATTTTCCTTTACTTCTACCCTCAAAGGCTGCAGCCTTACTTCGCACTCTAATTTGAACATCGATGCCAGTGTGGCTAATGTGTCTGCGAAGCGGTTCTTTTCTCTGTCGACTCGGTCGAACTTGGTTTCCTCGAATTTCCGGGTGAGTTGGGTGAGTAACTTTTGATAAGGGATGAGCTTGGAATCCCGTGTCTGCCATAGATCCTGGGCTTGGTAGATGACGAGTGTTGAATCACCGAAGATTCGGAGCTTCTTTACTTTTAAGTCGAGGGCTGCCGTCAGACCGCTGATGCATGCCTCATACTCGGCTCTGTTATTGGTGCAGGGGAAGTTCAATTTGCATGCTATAGGGAATTGACGACCAGCTGGGGCTATAACCACGGCTCCCACTCACTTGCCCGAGAGGTTCACAGCACCATCGAAAAACATGGTCCACCAGTCATCTTCTCGGAGATCTTCCGCGATTTCCTCTTCAATCACTATGATGTCCTCGTCGGGGAAGTCGAAGCTCAACGACTCATTCTCGTCCGAGGCATGATCAGCCAAGTGATCGGTGAGGGCGCTTGCTTTAACCGCTTTACGGGTCACATAGATGATCTCGTGCTCAGCTAATAAGACTTGCCATCTACAAATGCGACTTGATAGGTACGGCTTTTCGAAGATGTATTTCAAGGGATCCATGCGAGAGATTAGCCAAGTCGTGTAATACAACATGTACTGCCGGAGCCTTCGAGCGCACCATGCTAGGGCGCAACAAGTTCGTTCCAACATAGAGTAACGCATCTCACATTCGTTGAATTTTTTGCTGAGGTAATAGATGGCTTGTTCACGCCTTCCGGACTCGTCTTGCTGTCCCAAAACGCAACCCATGGCGCTAGCCGTGACTGTCATGTACATGAGCAAGGGACGTCCTGGCGTCGGAGGAACTAGTACCGGTGGGTTTTGCAGTTATGTCTTGATTTTCTCGAAGGCTTCCTGGCAGTCTTCGTCCCATTCTGCATCTCCGTGCTTCCTTAGCATTTTGAACATCGGCTCGCAAGTAAGCGTTAACTGGCTGATAAATCGAGCGATGTAGTTGATGCGTCCTAAGAAGCTTCGCACTTCTGTTTCGGTGCTGGGAGCGGGCAACTCTTGAATTACTTTTATCTTATCAGGATCCACTTCTATGCCTTTGTTGCTGACGATGAATCCCAACAACTTCCCGTAAGTCACTCCGAAGGTACACTTAGCTGGGTTTAGCCGTAGCCGAAATTGCCTCAACCTTTCGAACACCTTTCTCAGGATGTCTACATGATCTTGCGTGCCGTGAGATTTGGCTATCATGTCGTCGACATATATTTCCAATTCTTTATGCATCATGTCATGGAAAAGGGTGATGGCAGCACGTTGGTACGTGGCTCCTGCATTTTTTAATTCGAAGGGCATCAATTTGTAGCAGAAGGTTCCCCAGGGCGTGATGAAGGTCGTCTTTTCACTGTCCTCGGGTGCCATCTTGATCTGGTTGTACCCCGAAAATCCATCCATGAAAGAGAACATGTCATTTTTAGCAGCACTATCAACCAAAATGTCGATATGGGGAAGTGGGAAGTCATCCTTAGGGCTGGCTCGATTGAGATCCCGGAAATCCACGCACATGCGAACCTTCCCATCTTTCTTAGGCACTGGCACTATGTTGGCGATCCATTCTGGGTACTCGGCAACTCTCAAAAAACCCGCGTCTAGTTGCTTGGTAACTTCTTCTTTGATTTTCAGAAGGGTGTCTGGATGCATCCTCCGAAGTTTTTGCTTGACATGCTTAAACTCAGGTTTTAATGGAATATGATGCTCAACTATCCCGGGATCAAAACCTGGCATGTCGGCGTATGACCATGCGAATACATCGGAGTAGTCCTTGAGGAGAGAAATCAACCTTTCTCTCTGAGTCGTATCCAGGGTAGTTCCGATCTTGACCAGTTTTTGATTCTCGTTGCTTGCCCCCAAGTTTACTTCGTCCAATTCCTCCCGATGAGGGGTTATTTCCATTTCTGAACTTTCTAGTAAACGGGCCAGTTCGTCGGAGACTTCGGCCTTGTCTTCGGTTGTAGCGATGATTTCTTCGCTAGTAAAGACATAGGTTTTATCAAGACAATCCGAACCAACACTCATCCTGAAATTAAAAGTGCGAAAAAAGAGATGCGTAAAATGAAAATTTGCATATATATTGATTTTTAACAAAAGGGAACATGAGTCCCTACAAAAATGTTTTCGTAAGAAAACGGGCCAAAAACATATATATTTTTCAAAATGAGAAATTACGGAGAGACATCCGGAAGCATGGTGATGGTCCAGTTGCGCACAGGCTCCCCTGACTTCTTAACGAAAATGACTGAACCAGGCGAAGATTCTTCTCCTCCTAGAGTGCAGATACGGAGGTCCGATACCCTGACTGGATTCTCATTGATGGTTTCAGCGGCGAAGGGGAACGTGGTTCTGATATGGGGGATTGGCATTTTGCCCTCTGGCGCAGAACGTCCAAATAGCTTAGCCAGCTATTTTTCTTTCTTTTCTTGGGCAATCCTGGTGAAATCGGCCTTGCTGGGTTGGTATCCTAACCCCAATCGGTCTCCGAAGCTCTTCGGAGGCGCCCAGCCTTTTGATCCTTGTAACTCGGCCCCGAGCCATTTTCCTAATTTGAAGCTTCCCTCTAGTGTTGACTTAGTGGTTGTTTCGGCTATCCCAGATTTTGAGGCTTCGCAAACGGGGGATCCCTCCTCGATCCAATCCGCGTTGACGATTTCAAAGGCTTGGAAGGAACTCTCCAAGGTTTCCGCAGTTTCGATGTAAGGCACGGATGCATGCTTGGCCAAGATCAAGGCCTCTTCTACCTTTATTGTGACGAGGACATTGTCCTTGACGTATTTGAGACGTTGATGTAGGGAAGAGGGGACGGCTCCTGCTGAATGGATCCAAGGCCGTCGTAGAAGCATGCTGTAAGCGGGTTGGATTTCCATGATCTGGAATGTCAAGGTGAAAGTGTGGGGCCCGATGACCATATCCAACTCAATATTCCCGATGATCTCTCGAGTGGTGCCATCGAAAGCCCTAGCCATCATTCCGCTAGGTTTTATGAGGGAGGAATCGACCGGCAGTTGTTCGAGGACATGCCTGGGCATGACATTAAGTGCGGACCCATTGTCGATTAGGGCCTTTGATATGACGTGTCCCTTACATTCCACCGTGATGTATAGGGCCTTGTTGTGATTTCTTCCCGAGGGGTCGATCTCTTCTTCCGAGAAGGAAATGCTGCTTAAGGCTTGGATTCTTCCGACAAGGTTTTCCACCCCTTCTGTAGTGATATCCTTGGTCACGAAAGTTTGCTTCAAGACTTTTAAGAGAGCTTGGCGATGTGGCTCTGAAGTAAGGACCAGCTCCATAATGGAGATACGAGCTGGGGTTTTCTTTAGTTGTTCGATGATGCTGAACTCGCTCTGTTTCATGATCTTGAGGAACTCAGCTGTCTCGTTCTCGGTTACAGGCTTGCTCAAGCCTTGGGTCTCTTCTACCGTCTCTTCGCGGATCACAGGGTCTTTCCTTTTGGCTTGTCGTTACTTTTCTACTTCCTCCGAGATGTAACATCTTCCGGTGAGGGTCATGCCCCCGATATGAGAGGCTTCACCGATGGTGAGTGCTGTTGGTGTGACGGCAGGAGGGATGGTGACCACCGTGTATCCGTAGTTGAATGGGACCGCGTGTAAGTCTCGGCTGGGAGTATTCACAGCTAATGTGAACACTACTTTGCGTGGGGCAGGGGCTGTATCTCCTGTTTGGGCCACGTATTTGAAGGAATACGGTGCTGGAGGATTATCCTCGATGACGTTGATTGCTCCTTGGGTTTTCCCTTTGGTCTGAATGATCCCGAATGTTGTGAGTTGCTTGACTTTTTGCTGAAAAAGTCTACAATCCTGGATGTCATGCTTGCTTTCCCCTTGGCAGAATAGGCATTGGGCCTGACTATTCCCCGGGAATGGCAGATACGCGTTGTTGGCTAATGAAAGGTCAATTCCATTGGAAGAAATGTCGCTCAATCCAGGATTATGGTGCAGTAGAGGACTGGTTATCACATCAGGACCCCTTGTTAAACCTTTGGACGAGATTCGTCCTTCTTTGGTTAGGTGCTCGACCTTCTCTCTAAAGTCGTAACAGTTTTCCAAGGAATGTCCTCAGGTTCCGGCGTGATATTCGCAGCTAACCTTTGGATCATACCAGCTAGGGTAAGGAAGGGATTGAGGTGAGAGTGGGGATGGTGTAATCTGCCCGTCAGCCAAGAGGCTTGCGTAGATCTCTTTCAAAGGAAACGGAGGAAGTGACCATGTCGGTGAAGGGTATGACTCGGAGTCTGAGGATTCCCAAGAGGGTAGTAAGGGCACTGTGCTAGAATAGGAGGGTGGTGCCGAATACCTGACGAGGTAATCGAACTTCCCGGAAGGTTGGCCCAAGGTGTCAATCTCGCGGTCGCCTTCGTCGCGGTGCGCGGAGAACCTTTTGCACGATGAAGTTGATCCTTTCTTCTGGACGATTTGGAGTGGGGTTCCCTCGACGTTATGCGGGATAGGAAATCCGTCTCCGATCGTGTTGATGGATCCTTCCCCGGGGGTCGTTTTCTGGGTTTGTATTACTCCGAGACTCGAGAGTTGTCTCACCTTTCCTGCGAACAACTCGCAACCTTGGATCTTATGACCGTCGCTTCCCTTGCAGTACATGCAGTGACTTGGATTGCTCTCCGCGTATGGCACATATCCCTCTCGAGCTAAGGCCTGAAAAAGTTATTCTTGTGGCGAACTTGATGCTGAAGAGAGACTGTCGTTGCTTTCTCCTGCCGAGATGGTATTCACCCCTCCCTTTCCTTGGGAATGATTGGGGAGAGGGTTGGTGGATGTGTTGGGTCCTTTTGCCAATCCTTCGAAAGATACCCATCCACTTTTGATCAAGTGATGGACTTTTGCCTTGAATGCGAAGCAATTTTCCAGGGTGTGACCTGGGACTCCAGCGTGATATTCGCACCTTGCGTTGAGATCGTACCACTTTGGGTAAGGAGGCAATTGAGGCTGAGCAGGGACCGGTACGATCTGTCCGGCCGCTAGGAGATGTTTGTAGATTTCCCCCGCGGGAAGAGGGAGAGGAGGTAGAGGTTCTCGGTTCCACCGATTGTTGGCCGTGTTTTGGTTATTTGGGTCTTTTGGCGGGTTATATGGCTTGGGTTGCATAGGTTGTGATGTTTGTACTGGAGGTGGTGGGAAATGTGTAGGATTTTGAGGCAGGATATTAGCAATTGGTGGTGAAGTAAAAGGAAAGGAGGTGGGTTGATATAGTGATGGCGGATGATATGGTGGTGGCAATAAATAAGGCGGTGGTGGTGGAAACGACTGCCCCTGATTAACTTGGGGAGCAACAAATCCGACGTCCCTTTTCACGACTGATGCTTTCTTTGGTACAGACTCTGGTGTTGGATGCGTGATTCGTCCAGACTTAATCCCTTGCTCGACTCTTTCGGCAATTAGGACCATGTCGGAGAAGCTGTTTGAGGGGTTCGAGATCAGGTAGGTGTAGTAGGGAGCTTTGAAGGTGTGCAAGAAAATTGACAAGAGTTCCTTGTCGCTTAAGGGTGGAGAGATTCTCGAGGCCAACTCTCTCCATCTCTGAGCATAGGTCTTCACAGACTCGCCGATTTTCTTTTCCAGATTTTGCAGGTCGGCGCGGTCAGGAGCCACCTCCATGTTGAATTTATATTGTAGGTAGAAGGCATCGGACATGTCTCTCCACGTCCTGATCCTGGCTCTGTCCAGCCCCATATACCAAGTTAGGGCGTGCTTGGTCAAGCTTTCTCGGAATAGATGGATCAACAACGGTTCGTTGTGGATCATCTCTGCCATCTTGTTGCAGTATGCTCTGAGGTGGGTCTTCGGGCATTCTACCCCAGTATACTTTTCGAAGTCCAGGATCTTGTACTTCGGAGGTATGACGATCCCGGGGACCATGCACATGTCGGCGGGACCTGTGGGATCGAATGGATCGGCCCCTTCGATTGCTCTGAGTCTTTCCTCGAGAAGATTCAGTCTGTCACTTTTCGGTTTCTCGGCCCCGATGGGGTTAAAACCGAAGGGCAGCATAGGTTCTGATGAGAACTGAAGTTGTGCTGGGTTGAAAGTGAGGAGCTGAGTTCCCACAGGTCCGGGAATTGTGCTTGGAGGAATAGGAGGGAGATACAAAGCCTCTAGGTGGGCCTGACTCTTGCTGGGGTCCACAGCAGGGTTGATTGAAAGGTGCTGAAGCGACGGGGAGATCTCTTTACCCGCCTTAACTGTAGGATGTGCAGTGATGGGTACAGTGAAGGGATTATCCCATCTCCAATGGCCCGGGGAGCCAGAAAGTGGTGGGAGTACGGAAGGTCCTGCGACGGTGAGCGAAGAGAGAGGTCCTTTTGTTTGAGGGGGATCAAAACCTGGTGGCACTTCGGTGACAGATTCATCTCTTTCCTTTTCGGCCCTGGTGGCTCTTTCTGTAGTGATCCTAACTTGCTCCTCTAACTCTGCGATTCTAGCCATTAGTGCTTCATCGGTCTTGGCCGGTTCAGTCATTTTTCGTTTTTGAAGTCTAGTTAGGGGGAGCCTGTGTGGAGTAGCTTGCTTCCGAGGAGCTATCGTGAACCTGCAAAAGGGGAAAACACAGAAAAGAGTAAATATAAGTGAGGATATACAAGTGATATGCAATCCCGAGGCTTCCACGTTGCTCATTCATTTTCCGGCCACACTTTCACTTGATATTTTCAGGGTGGTCGGAGAGGCGACGAATCCCAGTAGTTGACAAGATACGAAGGAAGCCTTTATACATTCCAACGATATGAAGCAAATCTAAGATGCTAACGGAGAAACCCAAACCAGCAGGGGCTACCAATGCCGCCATGCTAGGAAGATCTCTTTTACGCTATACTTTTGACGATGTAATGCCTGATGCCTGGTAAACTCAACCGAGGGGAGAGACAACAATTTTTATGAACTTGGAGTTTTTTGTGATAAACTAGGAAGACATGGCTATGAGTGAGCGATACTCGGATGTTTTGAATACTTGTTCTGATTTTTCACAATTTTGGTGAGACAATTGTGTTTTATCCCGGAGGGATTTTCTCTGTTTGTTTTGCGATGTTTTTTCTTGGGTTTGTATTGGAGGGATAGTTGATATGGAAAAGATGAGGCGATTTAATAAATATCTGAAAGAGTACGACTTTATTAAAAAGCGTTTACAAAATATGGTAAACTTGCCAACTTCCTAAATTCATCAAAAACGGCTAAGATAGATGAAATTAGGGGTCCTAGCTAAAAAGAAAAGATTTGCCGATATCCGAGCCATTCCCTGAAGGCGTCATTCCTGGACGTTAGAGTCCTGTTGCCAAAGGTACTCCATTGAAGCCAACTCCCCTTTTTTCATCTCTAACTCAGCCTCTAAGGCGGTAATTCGGCTTTGTAGTACTTGGTTTTTCCTTTCTCCCAAGTCTGCGCGAGTAGTCAAAACCCTTATCCTTGAATCCCTGTCTTCGATTATGGCACTTGATGCTTCTCTTTTGCGGGTTTCACTGCTCAAGCGTTCCTTAAAGGCCCTGAGGGCCACCTTCTTTTGTACTGCTTGTACGCGGATGAAATCCTTGTGCTGCCTGTCTAGTTCATTGATCAGGACTTTTGCGTAGCATTGATGTGCTTCGGCCATATCCCTTTCCTCTATCATCAGATCTCGTTCTTCTTGCGCTGCTCGCATCTGTTCTACCACTTGAGCGTAAACCATGACATCCATTCCTTCGCTCACTTGCGATTCCCCTTCTTCTTCCATCGGTTTTTGATTTTTAGGGCGAGGTAAGACATTGCCGTTAACTCGTCTTGACCTCCACTGTGGATATTCTGGTATTGTGGTTGCAGGGATGCCGTGTCCTTTGAGGCAAAAAGGGTGGGCCCAGTCTTGGGCGTACAACTGAATGTTCTGATTTTCTCCTGACTTTGTCATGCCGAACGTCACGGGAATTATTTGCATGATGCAGAACTGTCTGAGCACAAGGGCAGGGCAATAGTGAGTGCATCCCCATGCTCCGATCAAAGGAACCCAAGGTAAGTGTCTGCAGCAGACGATGGGATTGGAAGTCTGCATCCATTTGTCGTGCCAACTGAAGTCTTCTTCTGAGAGGTTTATGAATCGGTCGATCCAGACATCCTTATTTTCCATCTCTCATCTATCCGTGGTCATTGCGTTGATAACCCTGAGTAGAGGGCATGACCTTATGTAGCTTGCGAAGAAAATGGTCTGATCAGGAATCTGCTTGAAGTGGCTGACCAACCATACTGTCAACAACTGGGTGCAACAAGTAAGTCTCCCTTTCCCTTTTCTTCGACAAGAGTCCAAGGAGCGAAAGGTCTCGGCCATAATGGCTGTTGTAGGATTGATGGCATTTGTTTCCATCTCGTAAAAGATGTTGGCTGCTGCATAGTCGATGGCATTCCTCATTTTCGGAAAGAGGACAAATCCTACAATGGCGAAAGCCAGAATCCTTAAGCGTTTCTTCCCGTTGGACAATCAAAAGCGTGCCTCAATATCTGACCAGCACCAGAAGTAGTCACCCTCTCTGACACGAGTAGTGATTCCTAACAGCTTATTGAGCCTTATTTTGACATTTGAGGAGTCGAGTCGAACATTCTGGTATATGGCCGATATAGGAGAGGTGAAGCACATCAGAGCTGCGTACTCCTCTAGCGTAGGGGTCAAGTCTACCTCTTTGTCGAAAGAGAAGCACCGATAATAGGGATCCCAGAATTTTAAGGCTGCCCGGATGCAACCCCAATCAGTCTTTACGTCAACTAGGGTCAGTAGCTTTCCATAAATACCCTCAAACTGTGTCTCTTCATCTTCAGTCAGCTCATTTCTCAACATCCGAATCCTAGTTAAGTCAAAGTCCACGACTTCTACTTTGATCTTGGTGGTGATGTCAGGGGCGAACCCACGTTCCAACAGATCTCCTTGTGCGGCCTGATCATCGAAACTTCGTCCCCTGAAAATATCAAATGAAAGTAGTGTAGGTGCCGACATGTTGAATGAGCAAAATGGGTCCTATGGGACAAAAATAAAATTTTAAATGCAAATTAACCTGCACGTGTCAAAAAATTTACAGTTCGTATAACAAAAAAATCACGTCAATATGCCAACAAGACAAATAGAGCCACGACAAACAGGTATAATCATGATGCACGTGCTGGGGCTCTGATTCCGACACGTCTAACTGGCTTGAATGGTTCCCGGATGATACCATGAAAAGGTCCCTAAAGTGTCATCCGGTCTCCCGATTTCTTGCGAAATCGTATAACCTTTCGACTGGCTTTAGGGGTTCATCTGAGTTGGGGTTGGTGAACACTACCCAGAACATGTGTCCTAGGGCGTCACTACTACCCTCCTATTTTGGTAATTGTCCCCTGGGTGTAGGGCGCTATGAAATGCATATGACAATTAATAAAGCAAATAAATAAACAGACCAGCAATTGATCAAAGCAAATAAATAAACAACTAAAACACCTCTCTAAAAATATAAAACCGGCTCCGACCCTAACCGTCCCCAGTGAAGTCGCCAAACTGTCGCGCCTCGAAATTTGGGACCTTACAATGCTCAGCGTAAACAAACACCTCGCAACATGCAATGAAGTCGCCACCCTAATTTGGTTGCTAGGTTTAGGGAACCTTTATCGTCATGGCATAAGAAATATAATAAGTAAAAAAACTAAAGGCACAAAAAGGGGTCTGGACCCCAGACAAAAGGTTCGGGGTCGTATTATGGTCTCTGGAAGGTGTTAGGCACCCGAGTCACATCCGAAAACGGTTACCGGTTGATGAGAGAGGTGTTAAAAAGGTGTTTGATGAAATGCGTTTTGAAAAAGGGGGCCCTCAGAGGAATCGTCACTTTAGTCTTTTCCATAATCGAGACCGTCCAGGAATAATAAAAAGATCTCTCGGACGGGGTTACCGTTTATCAAGATCGATCGATTATTCTTGACCGTAACGTGATGGGACTGAAATTTCCGTAAGACTGAATGAGCGCCCTCTTTTTTCATCATCGGGCCATGCATGAT
Organism: Viola odorata; assembly: GCA_963691705.1. Taxonomy (NCBI): domain Eukaryota; kingdom Viridiplantae; phylum Streptophyta; class Magnoliopsida; order Malpighiales; family Violaceae; genus Viola; species Viola odorata. Next base: position 41,464,819 of record OY829540.1, on the reverse strand, counting down.
TAACCTAATTACTACGTGATTCTAACATGGATTGCTAATAGAGTACAAATTTAAATGATAAGTTTTTGAAGTGAAAAACTGAAGTGGGATCGAAAGTCCCCATGTACATACAGTCAATACAAATGAGAATTTGAAATCAGATGAACATGGCATTTTAAGCAAGTCTTTAAACACGTTGTTCATGTGGATTGATTTTAATTCTAGCAGTTCGATATATATCATGCATACAGTTGATATTTGCAGAAAGCATCGAATAAATAAAAAGGACTTGTGAGGCGTACTTTCGAGCGACGCTTGAAATTAACAATGCTTGCCGAGAGAGGGAAGGACTGCGCGCAAGGAGTGGGCTCAAGTGCTCGTGAATTGGACAGGGAAAACGGGGAGGAAGCAGGGCTTTTTTCTTGCAATTTTTCGGACCGTTTATTCGAAGGGAAATGGTGGCTATTTATAGCCAAAAACACGTGGGAAGGGAGACGTCGGAGCTGCGCGTGGTGGCCGGCTGGTCACGGTGGAAAGCTAAGGGGAGGTGTGATGATGGCGGAGGGCTAGAGGGCTACGATGCGATGGGAGCAGGTGGCTCGGGCGAGGATTTCCGTTGCCTCCCTCGTGCGTGCACTGTGCATGTGCATTATGCAAATTAAATCAAGGGTCATTGATCTGGTTGACTTTCCTTGGTTGACCAGATCAATGGCCATGATCAAATGGCCTCGAGCCGGTTCCCGCGAACAAAAGTTCTGGCTTTTCGAGCCGAAGGTACCGTCGCGTAGAGAAAAATACGACGGGTTTAACCGTCTACAGCGAATGACGAGAATTTTTCGTTTAACGTGTTTATTTTCGCGTTTAAAAACGTGAAACGTTTGAATGGAAAAATAAAGACGTTACGCCGAAAATTACAAGAAACGTTGTAGACCATTGTGAGCAGAAACAAATCTAGCAACTAGTTGATGGAAAACATTTTAAAGTCGAGCTATGGTCCGAGCAGACTTACTCGGGTCCAATAAAAGCTCGAATGAAAATAATAATAAAATAATAAAATACTAAAAAATGCGCTAAAATATAAAAAATCCTAAAACTTATGAGATGACCTAAAACGATGACCTAAAACGAAGAAAAAACTAGCAAACGATTGCCGGATAGTCAAAAATGTGGTTTTTAAGGCTAAAAATAATAATGATAATAATAATGAAAATATGTGCCGAAAAATTAAAAATGTGATTTCGAAAGCTGACGATGCTAACGACGATGCTAAAACGCAACGAAATACCTAAAAATGCTAGCGACAGTAAATCAACTGAAAATGACTGTAAGTTAACTAAATAACAGAAATGCTAAAATTAAATAAAAATGGCATCAAAATTCGGGTATCAACAGTATTCGTATGCATGATAAAATCAACGCACATGCTTATTTGTTTAAATCACTTGCTTTTTATGCCATGAAATTAATTATTTTGCATTGCTATATGAGCATGGTGGCTTCGATCCCACACGGTTATCTGCATTTCATTAAATTGGTATCGTGCTAGTATTTATCCATGTTAGGATCACTTAGTAAATTAATTAATCATGCACGACCCAATGATAAAAAGGGGGGAACGTCCGCTCTAGCATACGAACAAACGGTAACCCCGTCCTTCGGTCCCTTTCGAAAATAACAAAATATGCTAAGATGTAACGTCACCTTTGAGGGCTAACTTACGTGCTAAAATATTTCCAAACACCTTTTTACCGGTAACTTTTTTAAGGATGTGACTTGGGTGCCTAACACCTTCCCAAGTCCATAATACGACCTCGAACCTTCGTTCTTTGGTTTAGACCACATGTGCCTTAGTTTTTTTTACTTTTTATGCCATGACGATTAGGTTCCCTAAACCTTAGAAAATAGGATGGTGACTTCATTGCATTATGCGAAACATCCATTTATGCTTAGCATCCGTCCCGAACCTAAACTCATCTTTCGATGAAAAAGGGGGTGCGACAGAATGAAAAGAGTAAGCATGCGCCGAGAGGAGTGAAGATTGTGAGTGGTGAGCTTAAGAGTGAAAAGTGTGAGCCATTGGCAAAGAAAAAAGTGAATTTATGTGCCATAAGGAGTGTGGCAAGGCTTGATGGATCTTTCCCTAAACCGTGCCACTTGGGCCGATTTCAGAATCCTTTTCTTGATTTCACTAACTCTAACACCTCTTCCTCTAGTATTGTTTCCTCTCTTTTGCTAGGTGACAAGTTGCTGCCAACAGGAATGCCAACAACTTCGGCCATCCAAGAGGCTATTCTTTGCCTATGGGAGACGGATCCTTTCCTTTTGGAGTCTACGGACATGACCTCAGACTTTAGTATTGAGTTTCCTTTTCGTTATTTTCCTCCCATATTCAATGTTATTGATTCGTGTCTCTCTTTTGTAGGTACTATGGATAGAAATCGCAAAGGAAAAGAGCGTGCAGATTAGAGGTCGAATCCATTTGAAGAGGGAGGGGATGATACGAACTCAAGGGATCTCACTCGTATCCGCGAAGTGACTTCACGGGTAGGCCATACCAGCCATGAAGAAGCGCGCGCTTGATAAGGTTTTGGGGTTCCTGGAGAAGGGTAGGCGAGGAAAATGGCCGATCGGGATCACTGTTCTGGTCGTCTGGTGCTGCCTAAGTCTTGAAGGGGGGGGTCTCCGACATAGACACTTCGATGCCTAAGTCAGTAAGATGTTCCAAAATGGCAGGGGTTCGACTAGCGATTGTAGGCTTACCTTTTGTCTTGAATGGTGGGGTATTTATAGGTGTGGCAAGGGTGCTGCCTATAGAGGATAGGCGTTATCTTTGGCAGATAACGTTTAGGTCCTTTCAAGTGACGTCATGCAAGGTCTGGGACGGGATAACGCCGATTGTGTAGGTAGATATCGTGTGAGAGCCCCCCCCCCCCCCCCCCCCCGCTGTTAGGTGAGGGGCGGTGTCAGTAGTGTTGGACGCTCGACGGGAGCTACAGTACTCCGACCTTGACGCTGGGTGTAAGGACGGAAATACCCCTAAAGTCGTGTCAATAGTTATCATAAGCCCAACCGAAAACGAGCCCAGGTGTTTACCAAGGGTTGCCACCTTATTTTCGGTCTTGCCTGATTAGCAGTTTCCACGATGACGGAGGCTCGGATATCAAGGGTCTCATCTTTTTAAACCGTTATTCCCCCGAGCCGATAAATTGATTCTTTCTCCGAACTGATTCTTCACATTTTCTTTTGCCTTTCTCTCAACATTTCTTTTCTACCATGGATGAAATTACCAAGAACTTCCTGCTTTCAAAAGCTCACACTCTGAAGAATTTGACCCAAGCAGACATCGATTTTCTGGGGTCTATGATGACCAAAACGTCTGAGGATATCCTGGAGCTTCAAGGGATGCTGACTCCTCTACTATCCAGGCAGGGTGCTATCTCCATGGAGGATTTCAGTCCCCTAGAGAAGGCGACGAAAATATCTACGACTATCTCCCATATCCAGATGATCATCACTATGTTGCAGCATAGGAGGGACCTATTGGGGTGCTGCTTGAAGGGCATGAGGGCTTCTTCTTCTGAACTGACTTCCCTGGCAGATGCCCTGAGGGAGATTCCTTTCATGGAAGGGGAGGATGATGTTGGGTCCAATGCCTGACCACATGTGGCAACCATCTCGCCTTTTTCTCTTTTTATGTTTTCTGCTGTAACCGCGTGCATGCTTAGGCCATCAAGGCCATAAATAAAATAACTTTCTCATTAATTTCACTGACGATATTCTCCTTCGTATGATGTTTCGTCCGAAATTAATACTAGCCCAACCAAAAATGAGTCTGGCGTCGATTGGGTTTTCGCAACGTTTCTTTTACTTGATCGCTAAATGATAATAAATATCTCTCCCAACCGTTTCTTGAATTAATTTCGCGCCGCTTTTCTAATGCTAATTGATTAGGCGGCTTTCCCGACGCCTCTTGATTGGTGCAAACTTCCAACAGTCATGATCATGAAATCGAATCTTCCAATTATGATCATTCTTCTCAAGATGTATTAATTATCTTCAGTAGGCGTGCGAAAAGGCGAGAGCGCCTTTTTGCCACGACTATTTAATGGGATTTTTCTTTCCTTTTTCTATTCATCTTCTTCATTCTACTCTTCTGTGATGATTACTTTGCCATTCCATGGCTGACTCATACTCCATGGATTTTATAGAACATGAGTCTCCACGAACTCCTCCTACTTCTCCAGATTCCGACGATCCTTCTCCACCGCGCTTTAGAAGGCGGTTTTCTCAATGCAAGGGTCGTAAGAGATCAAAAAGGAAGCTTTTTGAAACATTCGATGCCAACCGTGACACCTACAGCCCCCTGTGCGAAGAGGTGATGAGTTATTTCCACACAATCAATCGTTTTATGTCATGGGGGAAGTCCCTGCGGGAGATGATGGTTCTAAGGTTATGGCCTCCGTCGTCAAGGAAAATTCATGCACTACTCTTACAAAGGGGAAAAGCCCTTTGGAGGACCCCCCGTCAAAGCTGGGTCAAGAGAGAAGGGTTGACGAGCCTTTCCTTTTTTGTCAATGAGGAGTTGCCGTCTTCGGATGAAGACGATTTCTATTGGCCTTCTTATGAGCTTGACGAGGATTGACCTGTGTGTCAAACGCCCTGTAGATGCTGTATGGCTTTATGAATTATTTCCAATTATCCTTTGCTACCGTTTTCGCGTTTTCTCCTGAATTTCTTTAATAGTTAACGCGAACGCATCAGTCCTTTTGAAGTAACTGTTCCGTAACCGTCTAACTTGGTTAAAATTAACCGCTCCTCGAAAAGACGTGACTAGTAACTGCTTGGTCTTAAATTCTTCTTTAATATAATTCCACGTGGCCTCTTCTTTTCTACACGTGTCTTCATACGATAGGTCGCTCAATTAATGTGGTGGAACTCAATCCTTTAAGAGGAGACTACTTTCTCTTCCTTACTCTTTTTGCCCTCATTTCAAATTTCCTTTTTCTTTCCCTTCTGCTTTATCACGAAGAATTCCTTGCTCATCCGCCGTCCACTGCTGGCTCGCCTGTAATTCTTTTCTCTCAAGGTATTTCACTACATCTTCTTCAGATTTTCTTTTTGCTGGTTCATTATGCGTTGGACTAGAGCTCATAGGGGTTTTCAAAGGCCTTTAGATCCAGAAGTCGATAAAACACCTAGCATTTTTTCTTGTGAAACGGTTCTGAAGGCTGAATTAGAGAGTCAGGGTATCTCTTATCCCCCTTGTTATTCTGTTATCCTTCCTGAGGATGGCCTGCGGCTTCATGATCCATTATGGGGAAACTGTAGAATGGTTTACTTTAAGATGTTCCTTTATGGCTTTCGTTTCCCAGTTCATAGTTCTGTAGAAAAACTGTTGCGTCGATATGATATTAATCCAGCTCAGATAACTCCTTCCTCCTAGTGTGGGATTTATGTTTTTCTTCGTGCTTGCAAGATGAAGGGAATCTTTAATCCGTCCATCGATTTATTCTGTAAATTCTTTAGCTTAAAGTGCCATAACTGTTTGGTCGATATTACCCCGAGGTGGAATGACGCGTACGTGCAGTCATTTTGGCAAAAGTTTCAGGGCTTTGAGGAGGTTGTGGCTGATTGGAAGCGCGGTATCTTTATTATTGAACTGCCTTCCCGCTTGTGGCGCGGGGGTTTTAATCGGGAGATTACTAGAGCCGTCTGGGTAAAACTAGTAGTGTTGTCTAGAGACGAGTTGGCTCAGGCTAACGCTCTGCTAGAGATAGATACGTCCTTCCATATTCGGGAGTTCGCTTTATACAGACACTTGGAAGAGTGCGTTATAGGTGAGTTTTCCTCAATCATCCAGAGGGAATAACGCTCCCTTGAACGTGGTACCGCTCCAAACGCTGCCAGCTTCTCCTACGCCTGAGGGCTCCAACCGTCGAAGTGTTCCGTTAAAGAAGAGGAGAACTAAGTCAGACGCAGAAAGAGGACGGGGTATTTCTGCCCAGGCCTTGCGTTTTCTCAAAAATTATTTACCAATTCGGGGCAGAGGAGTAAATTTGGGCCCACCCATAACTAGGATAATCGATAGCAATAGCGAGGAGATGGATACTGAAATAGATCTTTGTCAAGCCTCCCTAGTCTAATGAAAGAAACTCAGAGTAGAGAAAGATGGGCAGGCTACCGGGATTTCTTCTGGAAATGCTGACGAGGTCCCTACCGTGAGGGTTGACATTTCTACTGTGGCAAGTACTTCTCAAACGACCAAGGTTACGGAGGCGACAACTGTCGTTCCTCCAACTGCCACTGAAGTTTTGTTAATAGCAGATTCACTTTCGCCGATTAACACCCCCGACTCACCCATCTCTTCCTGCATTCCTGACGTGGCGGTACCGGCTCCGAGTTCGAGCGGGCTTCCTGACCTGTCAGTAAAAACTCCTCAACCGTTATTCTTTACTTCCATTCGAGACGTTAGCGATTCTATTGGCGGTTCCTCCCCTTCTCCCGTCGCTGATCTTTCCCCTGAGGGGCCTCAATAGGTTCTTTCTTATCAGTTGGATCTGTCGAGCTTTGGGGGTTTCACGCCTTAGGTGTGTCAGACCCGTTATCGCGAGATCAATCGACAACGATCTTAGCATGTGAAATGTTTGGTGTTCCTGAAGATGAGGAAAAGTTATTACGGTTTCCTCCCAATATTCAATGCGCACGCGTTATGAATAACTATTTGGCCACCTTCCGCGAGATGCATTATTTTATCAAGGCTCATGGTGACAGGTTTCGAGATTCAACTAGATCGAAATAACAACTTGACAATGCCTTGGCTAAAGTGAGGGAGTTAACGCGACTTCAGAATCGCACTCAGGCGGAATTAAACAATTGTCGTGCTAACCTTGCACGAGAGAGGTCCAAAGGAAAAGCTAAAGTTGAAGCCTTAGAGGCAGAGTTGATGGCCGCTGAGAAGAAGAATTCCCTTCTGCGTGAAGAGATGTTATCTCGTGATGCGGATTTGGCCAAGGTTTCGTCGAAGATAAGCTGGTGGAAGAAGAAAAGTATGTGGGCTTTTACCGCCGGGTTCGCGGACTATTATTGCAGTAGGACTTTCGATCCTGCCAAGAGAGCTGACTATGCCTCTACGAAAATGAATGAGATTGACGGGAGCAAGGAGGGCTTCTTTCTTCAGGAGAGGAAGACGTAGGTGACGACGGCAATACCGAGGTGCTCCCGTTATCGGTTGATTCAAGTGCCGCGAAGGGTGCAGAAGACTCTACTTCTCCTCGTTAATTGTTATTTATTTTTTAATTCGAACATTGATGCCATTTGCTTTGTAATGACTAATAATGCATGTATCTCCCCTTCTTCTTTTTTAAATAATACTTGATCTTTGTAGCGTTATCTTCACTTCGTGTTTCCTTAACGTTTGTCACTTGCGTTAATGCTTCGCATCGCGTTTTCCTCAACCGTCGTGTTATCACCTTTTCATTAACTTAGGAATTGACTCCACTTTTCAGAGCATTTAATGCTCGAGATTCCCTCATTAATGCTGAGGAGGTAGTCATGATAGCTGATGCGCACGTGTCTCTTGGTTGAAGTGGTAGAGGTTAGCGTCCCCTAGGGAATGATAAAATTGAAGCGTCATCTCGCTTCCTGAAATTATACTCATTGCTCACGTCTTTTCTTGCTCACGTGTCCTATATAACGGTCATTACAACAGTCGTTTCATTTAACCGCTAGGGTTATAAATTCTTTCGCGTGCTTCGTTTCCTTCTTTAGCTACTTCTCTTATTCCTTAATCCTCTAAAAGACAATTCACCTTTTCTCTTTGCTCCGCCATCTGAGTATTTTGGGTTTCTCTTCAGAAAGGTATTTCTGCTCCTCTGTCACTCTCTTCCTCTTTTTAATTTAATCATGGCTAGAACTCGCCACCGTCCCAGTCCCAATCTGTTGGGGAGGAAAAAATTCAAGAAATTGTTTCCACTATTACCTCTCCCACCATGCTCCGGCGGCGGTTGAATAGTTATAATGCCGGCATCAATTCTGTGGAGGGTTGTTCAGTCGAGGTTGCCCCTAATGCACTCTGCCTTAATAGCGAATTACCCAGCAACTCTAGGGTTTTGTATGCTAAGATATTTAATTATGATTTCCAGCTTCCTCTCAACCCTTTAGTAACAGAATTACTTTTTGAGTTTGATTTGAATGCTGCCCAGTTAAGCCCAAATGCTTATTGTGGTATTTATGCCTTCATACAACTCTATAGATATAAAGGGATTGAGTCTCCCCCTCTTTTGTTGCTTCGTTATTTGTTTCAACTGTATAATCATAGCGTTATAGCAATATCGCCACGTTATGACGATGAATCGCTAAAACCCTTTACTTGGAAACTGTTGCACCTTGAGTCTTCCATTGACGCTTGGAAAAATGGGTTTTTTATTGTCAATTTGCCCAGTCCTTTGTGGAGGACTGGTTTCAACCAAAATATTAGGGACGGGACTTGGGGTAGATGATGGCCTCTTCCTTCGCCTGAGCAAGGCTGGTTGGACAAATTGCTCGAATTGGACATCAGCGTTCATACTCGCAAACTTGCGTGCAGGACCGAGATTCGAGCTTGCGTTGAGAGTGAGTATTTTACCATTTTCTTTGTTATTTTTGGGGGGTACTAACGTTGACGTTATCTCATGTTTGTGTAGAGCCTCCACCTGGTTGGAAGCCTGAGTGTGCCAGAAGACGGGAGAGAAGAGCTCAGCAGAGGAGAGAGAGAGAGGTTGCTCTGCCGTTGCTAATCTTGCTCAACCTTCTACTTCTGTCCTAGTGTCTTCTTCTCATCCTCTTGAGGAAGTTGTCTCTGTTCCCGTTAACCCAGCTCAAGCGTCATCTTCTCGGCCTCGTGCTACTAAGAAGAGGAGGACAGTACGCGTTATCGCCCCTACTCACCTTTCTAGTACAGCTGACCAGGCCGCTCCTGTAGGTTCCTTTTCAATTCCTTTACTTATCTCATTTACTTGTTGTTTAGCATTTTCTAGTGTTCTTTTCTCATTTTCTCGATTTCCTTTGCAGGATATCGCTATTGCTCCTACCGACGCTTCCCCAGGCGATAACATGGATCTGTCATATGTATTTCATCGTAAGAGGACGCGTCCCAGTGAAGAGGGTGTAGAGGCATCGGGTGGTCCCACTGTCAATCAAGAGGAGCGTGGTTCTGGCTCTGTCACTAAGGCACCTTCTGGTGGTCAGGCTTTTGATCCTCTGAGAAATGCAGGTGTTTCTAGGGCTTTCGACACATCACCCCATTCTTTCGGTATATCGCCCCCTCCTTGTGCTTCCTATGTCATGGGCTTTACTGGTGACCTATTGGAAGGTGACTTTCCGCCCTTCCACTCTCATGATACTTTTGAGCTCAATATAAGGACATCTTCCCGTCATCCCCCATCTCCAGCTACTTTGTTCTTTGTTCCTACACATTCCCTCACACTCTCCTCTTCTGCTGTGGAAGTTGGTGTTCCGTGCCTTATGGCTGAGTTGAGTGCGATGACCCCTACCGAGCCTGTTACGCATCAACTCGACCTAAGCGACTTGCGCAGGAGTGGTTTTGCAGTGGTAGGGGGTGACGGTTCTCCTGCAATTTCTTCTTTCCTAGCCTCACACGTGTTATCGCTTAAAGAGGAGGACAGGGTGTTTCTTTCCCAAACTCTAGAGGACCAGTTGCATGCAATACGTTCTCATATATTCTCTGCTCTCCATGATTTTCACTACTGGTCCATGCATATGATAGGGAGAGTGGCCTCCCTTACTTCTTCCTCTGAAAAGCTGCACGGTGCCCGCCGCCACCTTTTAGAGGAACTCGATAAGAAGCAAGAAGAACTGAGGAAGTTGTTGGAGGAACGGGAAAGTCTGGCCACCACCTTGGCGACCATCAAGAAAGATTTGGATGATGCTAAGGAGCGTGAAGCTGTTAAGGTGGATGCCTTTGACGCCGAGCTGATGGCAGAAAAGAATAAGAATGTCACGCTAGAGTAGAGGAATTGTGCGCTGGAAGAGAGGAATGTCGCGCTAGAGAAAGAGTCGGCAGAGAAGTGCAGGTGGTACTGCGAGCAGACTACTAGCATTATGTCTGACTGCTTTGCTGAACGCTATGGAGAGGATACATTTGACGCTGAGGCCATTACTAACATTTTCAAGAAGAGGTCTGTAGTCCTTACGGATGACAATTTTTACTTGGCAAGGGCACCAAATCGCGAGGGACAAGGGGACAGCGGGTTAGTGGCGCCGTAGGCTTTTCTGCCCTCTTTTTATATTTTGGGCGTCGGCCCGCTTTTGCTTTTTGTATTTTGAGGCCTCTGCCTTTGCAAGCCTTAAGGTCTTTCAACAGACACACACACATATATATATATATATATATATTTATTTTTTTTTGTCCCCTCCCTTTGCTGGTGATCTTCTTTGCGCTGTTGTTATTCTTTAAATTATAGCAACAAGATAACAATATCGATATTAAGATGGCGACATTGGCTATAGATTTGAGCATTCTCTGCAGGGCTGCCATAACGCAGTGAGATCATAGAAATCTGGTGGAGATATTATAACCATAGAATCATAGAACTATCATATAATCTGCAATATAATCTGCCAAATCATATAATAACGGATGTTTTCCAAAGGACCGCCCATGATCTGGCGTGTGTACTTCCATATCGAAATGGAATAACACTACTCTCCAGGTGGCAGATATCGCAACATGACCAGGCATGTGCATTTTCATTTCAAGAAGGTTGACGCTATTTAACAAATAGCAAGTGACGAGTGGGAAATGACTTCAGAAATAGAACTTATGATAGTGAGGTATCACAACAGATATTACCCGCAATATGTAGCATATGATCCCCTTCTACAAGAGAAGATATTAAGGCGATATCGCCATGTGCACATTTGAACGGAGAATGTCACTTTGGAGGTGTTGCTGCCTTGCGCTCCGCCATTATTACTTTCCGTAGGAACATATATAAATAAATGAAGATGACGCCCTGGGATACACATTTCCCTAGCTGTATTTCTTGAGTTGGACTAACGGAGTGCCTGCCGTTAATGGCATACTTGCGACCACGCGATATCGCCGCTTTCATGGGCGTTAATCTCTTTATCGCCTTGATGTTTCATCGATTTTTCTGCACATTCTCAATCATTGCTTTATGTTAGTGATGACATATTATGACATACCTTAGCTACCTCTGTGGCGTTTACCCGCAGATGTCGGGGTGTTGTTATGTTTCCTCCAGGCTCGCTGGATCTGGTCCTGCCGGGGTATTACTTGTTTCACTTTCTCATCCAGTCAACTTCACCAGGCATGTACCATCCGGTTACTAGCTGGGATATCGCGACTTGTTCCACATTTCCACGATCGGCCTAGTGCGTGCCTCGTCTTAGTGAGTCGTCTGGTCAAGACCGGCCGTCACAAGGATAAGATTTTCACTTCCAGGCATTGATACCTCGCATCCCTAGAGCGTGCCTCTTCTTAGTGATACGCCTATGTTAGTGCGGTCATCACAAGGATAGGATTTTCACTTCCAAGGTGGAGTTTTTTACTTCCCTAGGGGCGTGCCTCGTCTTAGTGAGCCGTCTATGTGAGCACGGCTGTCACAAGGATAGGATTTTCACTCCCAGGGGAGTCGGGGTGTGCCTCATCATGGTGAGCCATCTATGTGAGCACGGGTATCCCAAGGATAGGATTTTCACTCCCGATGGTGTTGAGGCGTGCCTCGTCTTAGTGAGCCGTCTAATCAGGAGCGGCCTCACAAGGATAGGATTTTTACTCCCAGCACTGAATCTTTAAGTATGCCAGGGCGTGCCTCGTCTTAGTGAGCCGTCTGATTAGGAGCGACCTCACAAGGATAGGATTTTCACTCCTGGCATCCTTCATTATTTGCACACAGATAACCACAAAAATGCACAAGGATATTTCTGATACAAACGTTAACGCATGTTATTGCTAACATTATCCAACTGTGCAGAGATATGTCAAAATCTAGCATGATATAACTTCAAATGAGCTATATGCCAAGAGTTGGGTAAGGGGGTATCGTCAAGCATTTCCAAGTGATATGCTCCCCTTCCAATAACGCGAGTGATGCAGTAGGGGTAGTCCCAGTTTGAGCTGAGTTTCCACATGCGTTGGCCAGCAGCTCGTTTGTCCCTGATATCAATTGATGAAACACCAAGGGTACGTTCGTCTTCTCACCCCAAGTCAAAGTCGGATCCTTGTAGACCTTGACTGGCGACAGCACCCGGCTACCGCCCTCGTTGGACTGAGGAATCCTGGGATGGTCAACATCAGCAGGGGGGACCCACACGACGTCTTCCTATCCCAGGCTAACACATGCTGACGTCATATTGGGCGTTATCTTCCCTCGATAACGCCCACTCCCAGGGTAACATCCTTTCTTTTGGCTATAAATACCCCTCATTTTTAGATCCAAGGTAAGACAAAAATTACTACTCAAATCTCTGCCAAATCCACAGCCATACTAACTTAAGCATCGGAGTGTCTACGTCGGAGTCCCCCCTCCAGCGCTTTGCAGGTATGACAGACTGCCTCAACAGTGATTCCGGACGGCCATAGTCTCTACCCCGCTTCCCTAGAAGTCCAAATCTTATCAAACTGGTGCTTTCATTGAGAGCTTTGGTTCTAATTAAGTGAGCATCCTTAATAGCCAAGCTCTATTCTTTTGAGAATTGGAAGATTATGGCTTCTGATTCAGATCCACCGTTGTCTCAGTCCTCTAGCCTTCCATTTGATACCCGCAGACAACTTTTCCCTTTCGCCACTTTTGATGCTCCAACCGCGACACAAGAAATTCCCCCAGGAATGCCGGATCTTTCCTTTGAACAAACAACGGGAACATTTGTGTCTCAGCCATATACTCCTTTATCCCAGATAGCGGGGCCCAGTCATTCTACTCTTCATTCAAGGGGATCCGTGATAGACAGTGTGAATAACCCTTTTGCGAGTTCGATTTCGGCCCTTCGTGCCCAATTGGACCACTTAACGGAATTGGCTACCAAATTCATGCCTAGTTCTTCTGGATCAGGCGTCCCATCCCAGTTTGTTTTTACCCCACCTATCATCACAGAACCACCGTTGTCGTCCCTGTTGCATGCGATTGTCCCTCTGACGTTACCTGCGTTGAATGCGCCAGTCAGTCTTGTATAATTTGCTCATGGGACGGTGGAGCCGTACGTGCCACAGACACCTTTACTTCCTATTTCCCGAGAGGAACTGCAATGGTGTGGTGAGGACAGAGGTCGTTGGGACGGTAGGAGGGATGAAAATGATAGAGACATATCTCCTGGACGGAGTGAGAGATCCAGCAGTAGGAGGCATCGAACTCGCTCGTCAAGGAGTCGCAGCCCGTCTCCAAGGCGACATCATGTTAGAAATCCGCCAGATCGTAGGCATCATTTGGAGGTATCCCCACCTCGGTATGTGCGTGAGATTCTTGATGACACTTCTGGCCACCCCTTTAGCCCACGTATAAGGCGTCACAGAGTCAGTCGACATGTGAAGCTCCCCTCAGAATCCTATGACGGCACTAGAGATCCCATTTCTCACCTTAATAAGGTGAAGGACTTTGTGCAATTCCAGACCCACAATGACGCTGCCTTGTGTCAGATATTTGTAATGACCCTGTCGGGGGTTGCACGCCTGTGGTTCGAAGGTCTTCCTGGTGGATCTATTGACAACTTCTCACAGTTATAATCTAAATTCAGGAGCCGATTCAGTATCGCGGTCCCTATCAGGAAGTCTGCTGCTGCCTTGTTCGACCTACACAGAAAACCTCAGGAATCCTTGAGGAGTTTCCTCCATTATTTTGACACCGAGATGTCGCTAATGCCAGGTGTAACAGTTGATTTCGCCATAGAAGCCTTAAAGCGAAACTGTTGCTATGGAAAGCTCAGAGATGCTTTAATGGTTGACCCTCCAGCAACCTTAGATGCGTTAAGGCTGAAAGCCCATAACTATGCGAGGATGAAAGAGGAAGAAAATAGGGACATGATTCGAAACATGCCTCCAGTCCATAACACTCTCATTCCAACTACTTCCGAAGATCGGTTCATCAACGATTACGCTCAATGAAAATATCACATTCCCAAGACCTCTAACCGGAGAAGAGGCAACCCCTCAAAGGGAAAGTCTAGTGACTCCTCTGCGCAGCGACAGGGAGATCCCTCTAAGGGACGAGTTTATGACTCAGACCTTCCTTCCCTCATCTTACCCAGGGCAGAAATACTAGCGATAGTGGAACAGCGGAACCTGCCCATCCGTTATCCAGCCCTTGTGAGACCGAGGGTGACCTTGGGAAAAAGAGAAAATGCTTATTGCAAATTTCACAAAGCTAAGGGACACTCTACAGAGGTGTGTAGAGAACTCAAATTGGCGATAGAGCGCCTAGTCGAAGAAGGTTATCTGGGAGAATTCGCCGTCAAAATATGAGAAGCGGCTAAGAGTAACCCAACAAACAGGGTAGCCGACGATAGACTGACACCTTCCCGCGTCCTAGGCAACGACGCTGGTCTTACAGGAAGAGATAGGGTAACGCTCACGATTGATGACGAAGACGTCCCCATCATTAACATCATCGCTGGAGGTACACCTTATCTGGATGAGTCCGCACAGCTGACACCCGCGGCGGGGGATAAGCGGAAGCGAGAGGGTGTGTCAATCAAAAGTGAGGCGATAAGCGCCTTGGATCAAATGATATTATCCTTTTCTGAAGAGGACGAGAAGGGCGTGGTATATCCCCATAACGATGCGTTAGTAGTTACGCCCATTATCGCTAGTCATGGAGTTAGAAGGACTCTTGTTGACAACGAAAGCGCTGTGAACATATTCTCACTAGAAGCTTACAATCTCATGAAGCGTCCTGATAACGAGCTTACGCCTTGCAAAAACCCCATTATCGGAGTAGACGGAGTCCCCAACCCAGTGACTGGGGTAACCACCTTGCCGGTATATTTTAAGGAAGATACCTCCAAGCGGTCAGAGGAACTTCTATTCTTGGTGGTGGACCTAAATCTGCCTTATAACGTCATACTGCGGCGGCCATTCCTCAACCGTTTCGGAGCGGCAATATCGTAAAAGCATCTAAGGTTGAAATATCCTTCTTGGGACGGTGTGGTCTCAATCCGGGGTAATCAAAAGTTAGTGGCTGAATGCTACCTGCTAATGACTCAGAAGAGTTGTGATAGGTACGTGTGCGTGACGGTGGATCCGTATGAATAAAATGATGAGAAACGCACTCAGCCCGTGGACAAGATGACTCACATCCCAGTTAACGGAGTGGAGGGGGCCATATTCCTGGTTAGCGATAACCTCAGCACGGAGGAAATGTTTTAGTTAGCCTAGTTATTGAATAAATGCAAAGGAGAGTTTGCATGGAAACTGTCTGACATGCCTGGTATCTCGCAGGAGGTAGCGGAACATGGACTTAATGTCAACCCAGACACAAAACCAGTTCAGCAGAAACGAAGCGCCTTCTCTACAGAAAAAGCGACTGCTGTCAACAAAGAAGTAGCAAAGCTTCTCGATGCGGGCTTTATTCGAGAAGTGCAATATCCTACATGGTTAGCTAACCCCGTCCTGGTTCCCAAGCCCAACGGAGAGTGGCGTATGTGCATCGACTTCACAGATCTGAACGACGCCTGTCCTAAAGATTGTTATCCACTTCCTCGGATTGATCAGCTAGTTGACCAGGCTGCCGGGTATGCTTACTTGAGCTCGCTAGACGCCAAATCGGGGTACCATCAAATCCCCAAGGCCAATGAGGATGAAGAGAAAACCACTTTCATCACCCCCAAGGCCACTTATTGCTACACGGTGATGCCCTTTGGATTGAAAAATGCTGGGGCCACCTTCCAGCGAATGGCGAATCAAGTCTTTGAAAAGCAGATTGGGCGAAACATAGAGGCATATGTGGATGACATATTGGTCAAGAGCCGAAGCTTCAAAGACCACTTATCTTATCTGGCGGAAGTTTTCGAAGTAATGAAGCGATATCAAATAAAGTTAAACCCTTGAAAGTGCATGTTTGCCTTTCAAACGGGTAAATTCTTGGGCTACGTGGTTGGTCAAAAGGGTATCCAACCCAACCAGGCCAAAATCAAAGCCATCCAAGGCATGATATCCCCTCTAACTGTGAAAGAAATACAGAAGCTAACAAGGAGTGTTATCGCTCTGGGACGGTTTATCTCTAAGCAAGGCGAGAGGTGCCTCCCCTTTTTCAAAGTTATACGCAAGAAAGCCGTCTTTGGATGGAATACAGAATGCGAAGAAGCGTTTGCAGGCCTGAAGGCCTATCTCTCATCTGACTTGGTGTTGACGAGACCAGAGCCTGGCGATATCCTGTATTTATACCTCGGGGTTGCTGATGAAGTGGTCAGTGCAGTCTTTGTACGAGATGATAATCACACACACCGCCCTGTATACTTCGTAAGTCACATCTTGAAAGACGTCGAGCTAAGATACGCTCATATTGAGAAAATAGTGTTCGCATTGATATAAGCCACGCGGAAAATGAGTCAATATTTTCAAGCTCATACCGTCATCGTGCTTACGGACCAACCTTTAAAAAGGATATTTCAGAAGCCCAAATCCTCGGGGAGAATGCTGATTTGGGCTATCGAGCTTGAACAATATGGATTGCACTACAGATCCCGACCGTCTGTGAAGGCTCAGATCCACTGACGGAGTTGACTGAAAAAGAAAAAGAAGAGTTGGACCTCCCCTTCCCTGAAACCTACACCGACCTGTGGGTCATCCACGTGGACGGCGCTAAAAATCAAGAGCTTGTCGGGGCCGGAATCTTCATGAGTGGGCCTCACGGCAGCCATGTGCGATATGCCATCTGAATCCTGCAGCCGTTGTCTAACAATGCCGCGGAATACGAAGCGTTATTAGTTGGGCTCAGGATAGGGAAAAACTTCTTCATAAAAGGAATACAAGACTCAGAGAGGTTAGGAGACCTACGGGTGAAAATCTGTGGAGACTCCAAGTTGATAATAGACCAAGTTTTGGGACACTCTCAAGCTAGGGAGCCCATCATGGTGCAATACCTTGCCGAGGTGAAACGCGAGTTTATAGAAATAAAGAAAAATGGCATACAAGTCAGCTTTGAGCATATTCCTCGAGACGATAACGCTGAGGCGGATAACCTCGCCAAAGTCGCAGCAAACCCGGAAGCGTCCATACCAAAGGGGGTGTACTACCGAGAGATACCCGTACCTTCCTTTATGGAAGAACAGGCGACGCTCTACGTAGCAGAAAGTGAAAATGGCTGGAGAATTCCCGTCATAAAATACTTGAAACATGATGAGTTACCAGCGGATAACGCTGAGAAGAAGAAGGTGGTAAAGCAAGCGGCACGGTACACGTACTTTAACGGGGAACTGATGCGGAGATGTTTCTCTCATCCAGCTGCCAGGTGCATAACCGAACAAGAGGGCCTTCATACCCTCCGCGAAATCCACGAAGGAATTTGTGGCATGCATGTATCCGGCGGCACCCTGGCTGCGCAGGTCTTTAGATCAGGGTTCTACTGGCCTACTATTCGAAAAGACTGCCATAATTACGTGCAAACTTGCCAAAAGTGTCAGGAATTCTCTAAGATTCCTCGACAACCCGCCACACAAATTTATGACATCATCGCTCCTTATCCTTTTGCGAAATGGGGAATTGATATCCTAGGACCGTTTCCGAAGGCGAGGTCTCAGTTAAAGTTTGTGGTCGTGGCAGTACACTACTTTACCAAATGGGCGGAAGCTGAGGTGGTTGCCAACATCACGACAGAGAAAATCTGACGTTTCTTCAAACATCAAGTGATCATGCGATTCGGCGTACCCCGTGTGCTAGTCAGCGATAACAAAACGTAATTCACCAACCAATTTTTTAGAGACCAATGCGCGGAATTTGGAATTGAGCAACGGTTCTCTTCCGTGGCTCATCCGCAGACCAATGGTCAGGCTGAGGTAACAAACCGAGCCATCCTTAATGGTGTTAAGAAGAACCTAGAAGGATCCAAAAAGAAGTGGGCAGATGAGCTGCCGTATGTGATGTGGGCATACCGCATGACCACGAAAACCAGCACAGGAGAGACACCATTCGCACTGGCTTTCGGTACTGAGGCCGTCATGCCCGTGGAGATCGGTACTATGAGCCTACGAGTGGCCTACTTCAGAGAAGAGCTGAATGAGGAAAGGTTGCGTGCAAATCTTGACGCGCTGCCGGAATTGCAAGAGGAAGCTCTTCTGAAAATGTTGCACTATAAGCAAAAGATGGCACGTTATCACAATAGGCGCGTCAAAGAATGGCTACTGAAAGAAGGTGACCTGGTACTCAGGGATCAGTGAGCAACCGGTCAACGCTAGGGGAAGCTCAGCCCAAACTGGGAAGGGCCAATTAGTAATGAATTAATTACCAAATTTTTTCCATTTTTATTTTTTTCTTTTGGAGCGAGAGGAAAGAAAAAACGTGGTAAGGGATAAAATCACTAGACTACCGTGTTACCTGTATTGTCGGGAGAGGAGCGTATCATCTAGAGACACTCGACGATACCCCCTTACCTAACTCCTGGAATATTGCTCGTTTGAAAAGGAATCATGCTAGACTTTGATTTATCTATGCACCTTTTACTAACGCTAGCCCTAACCTATGCTAACGCTCGAATAGTGAGCTTTCTTGTGTTTTGTGGTTGCGTGTGTGTGTGCAGACGATGAAAGAAAAACAAAAAAGAGGTTGCCAGGAGTGAAAAGTCATATCCTTGTGATGGTCAGTCCTGATCAGACGGCTCACTAAGTGAGGGCACGCCCTGGCACACCTAATATTTAGCGTTGGGAGTGAAAATTCCTATCCTTGTGGTAGCCACGTGTGGGCCATAAGATGAGGCACGTCCCGACGCCCCCGGGGGTGAAAAGTCCTTTCCTTTTGGTAAACAGCGCTAATATAGGTGGCCCACTAAGATGAGGCACGCCCCGGTATCCCTGGAGGTGAAAGCCCAACCCTTATGCCAACTGTTCTCTTGGAGACGACTTGTTAAGGAAAGGCACACCCCAGGGAGATAGTAACTCCATCTTGGAAGTGAAAATCCTATCCTTGTGACCGGGCTAATATAGATGGCTCACTAAGTGAGGGCAAGATTTCGGGATGCGAGGACAACGCCGAAAGTGAAAAATCCTAACCTTGTGACGGCCTGTCCTGATCAGACGGCTCACTAAGAAGAGGCACTTTTCGGCCGATCGTGGTAATGTGGAAACGCGAAGAATCATGAAATCCCAGCGAGTAACTAGATGCGGAATCCCTAGTGAAGTGAGTTGGTTGAGAAAGCGATAACGAGCGACACCTGTACCCTAGAATAGCGGCGGATTGGCTCCTACGGGAAACTCGTGTCTGTTATCGCATATCTCTTACTAATAAATATTAATCGAGAGTGTGCAGGATATCTCTGGCTGACGGAGATCGCGATGCTCGAGGCGATAGAAGGATTGCGCAACCCGTCAACAAAATGGACGTGGGGCCAATCGCGCTGATTTCTACATGGTTTGAAGAATAGGGCCTAAAGACCCTATTCGTTATCTCTTTTAATCGAAGGAAGGAAGTATGCTTCTTTTTAGAGGAGTATCATCTTTGATGAGGCTGAGCAGTGGTGGAGTTGAACCTAGCAAAGCCCGTCAGCATAATTAGGATGATAAGGGCGCGACGGCAGTGCTGTGAGAAATTCGAATAAAAAGAAATACAGAAAAGAAAAATAACAACAAAGGAAACCAATACCATGGACGTGCCATTGTTTAACCACCCATGAAGGGTCGCAAAAATAGACAAAAGATGAACAAAAAAGGATAACGCTCAATCCTCACAAAAAGAAGGGGCGATAACACCCTGCCTACAACTGGCTCCCTAAACTCTCCTGCCCTTTGTAGCCATTCGATCTGTAGAGTTTCGCAAAAAAGCGTCAGAAACGGCATCACCTTTGTAAAATTCATCTCCATCAATCTCCACAAAGCAGTCAGCCATGATGGCAACAGTCTTTTCAATATACCACTGACACTTGACTGATGTCTCTTTCTCAAGTGCCACCTTCTCTCCTGCCAAGGCTGTCCTCTCTTCCGCTAGGGCTACTTTCTCTTTCTCAACGGTAGTATTTTTTAGTTGTTCAGCTGCTAGAGCAGCGTTAGAAGCGGCCAACTGTTGCTTCGTCTCTCTCGCGTCCTCTTTGGCCGCTTCCATGGCCCTTATACACCCTTCTTGCTCTTCCAGCAATCTCTGCTTCCCTTCTTGCTCCTTTAAAAGCTTATCCGCGGAAGCAGCAAGGGCAACCATCTTTTTCGACACGCGTTCTGTATAATGATGAAACCAGAGAAGACCGGTAAAAAGTTTAGAGCGCAGCAAGTCAACTTGCTCTCTATCTCTCTCAGCAGCAAAAGTGCTTCATTCTTCGGGAGACGTCAGCATATGGGCAGCCAAGAATGAAGTAGTGACAGTTGAGTTATCACCCCTCATGGTCGTAATTCCTGAACTACACAACGTAGTCATATCAACTTGAGAGGTTGGACACTACTGTTCCCTCCCCAAAGCGTTTAAGCACGGAAGCGTCAGAGGGAACAAAGACCACGTCAGCAGGAGAGGGAGGTTGGTTTGTAGAGGAAACCCCCTGGGGCCCGAAAGCGTCATGTGGTTGATAAGAGGAGAAGCCTGACAGGTTGTCGTTATAGACCACGTTAGAAGAAAAACGTTGAACCTCCAAACCAAACGAAGGCGGAGAAGTCTCAAAAGGCCCAGGAACGGCCATGTTCCAAAAAATGGTGGTGGTCTAGTCCGGAGGAGGTGTGGAAGAGTTAATGACGATTTGAGGCCTCTCCCCGACATCAACTTGACTTGAGGACAGGCTCGTGCCTGCTCCATCGGGCCTCTGCTTCTTCCTGGATTGATTTAGAATATGCCTCAAATCCATATTGCCCCGTGATAGCGAAGCGGTAGAGGCACCAGAAGTATCCTATGAAGAAAAGAAGTTGCTAGAAATGAAAAATAAAAGAAAATGCAAAAAGACATTGAAAAACAACGCAAGAGGTATAATGGAGCGTTCGCAGTTACCGTATCAGCGATAAGTGCTTCTGAAGAGGCGGCCACTTCTGAAGAAGGCGGGAGGGTGGCAACGCTCATTGTCTTCCTTTTCTTTCTTCCTTTTGCGGAAGCCCTGGGAGCGACTGGCCAAACAGGAAGAGCAGTGATTGATATGACAGGAATACCAACAGGAATGGTATCGGTTTCCTCGTCCACCGAAGCAGAAGATGTGTGAGGAGGAATTGAAATGGTAACATGTGGAACAACTGAAGTGGTGGCGATATTGACAGCCGCGGCCGTTTGATCTACCGCCTCTGTTTGTCGAAGCCTCCTTAAGCGCCTCCTAACGCTCTCGGGGATGTACTTGGGATTAGTGGCTGCAAAAGCACATGACAACGTTAGCATTAGTACCAATGCTGAAAATCAAAAAATGACGTGATACTCACGATTAACGTAGGCTCAGATATCAGCCCCGCAGGCCAAAAGGTGAGTGCGAACGCTAATTTCCAGTTTGAGTAACGTATCAAACCAGCCTTGTTCTGTCTCATTAAGAGCCTCCAGATGCCAAGCACTGTCCTTGACGCCCTGGTTGAAACCAGACCGCCACCATGGATCCGGAAGCTCGGAGGTCTCAACAACAAAAAATTGCTCTTTCCATTTATCGATGGAAGACTTTAAATGAAGGAGTTTCCAGGTAAAGTTCTTGAGCGAATCGTCATCATAACGGGGTGATATCGCTATCACACCCCGATGGTTATACATCCGAAACAAAGACTTGAGTAATGCATGGGAAGGAGAGGTAATTCCCTTGTACTTGTAGAGTTCTAGAAATGCATAAACGCCGCAGTAGGCATTTGGAGCCAATTGAACAGGGCTCAGATCTAGAGAAGTGAGCAACTTTTGGATAAAGGGGTCAACCGGAAACTGGAAACCGTAGCGAAACATCTGGGCATACAAGATTCTGTGTTTGCCGGTCAGAACGCTGTTCAGGTGTAGAGACTCAGGGGTAACAGAAACCTCGAAGCCCTCAGGGATGTTAGCACCGTGATCGGTTAAATGTTTATGAAGGATGGTCGAAGAAGTAATAGTACTGGCTATGTTATCTAATTTTTCCTCATCAATCGATTTAGACCCAGAAGCATGAGTTTTTCTTTTACCCATGGTGGAAAAAGAAAGCAAAGAGATGAAGAAGACAGTAAAGGGAAATGAAGAAATACCTTTTTGAGAAGGAAATCGAAGTACCCAGGAGATGAAGAGCAGAAATGCACGACGATTTGAGAAGATATAGAGAAAACAGATTATCGAAAGTGGAAAAAAAGAAATAAAGTGTTGGGTTTTATAACCCTAAGAGGCTAAGAGAAATGACTACTGGAACAGTCGCCACGCGCGTGACAGGCGTGGGCAATGAGTACAACCCTAGAAAGGCGAGAAGACGCTTTGATTCTATCAAATCATGCTAGCCCTAGAAAGGCGAGAATCCTGATGAGTAGACATGTGTCTCTCAACCATCCTGATCCCTCACTCACATTAATGAGGGGATCCTGAGCATTAAATGCTCTGAAAAGCAGAATCACTTTATCAAAAAGAGGTCAAGCATGATGACGTAACCATCAAGATAACGCCAAGAAGCAAGTTAATCATCTAGAGCGGAATGACAGTCGTTATTATGCAAGCGTTATCAATTATTACAAGCCAAATGAAACCAATGTTTGAAGAAAAATAAAATACTCTCAAGCGCTGCCTTACGCTAATCACGGAAGAACTCCTTTATTGCCATCGACATCTATATTCTTCAATCTCTCAAAGGCGTAATCAGCTATCTTGGCAGGATCGAAAGCCTCGCTACGGTAATAATCTGGGAATACAGCGGCAAAGGCCTGTATCGCCTTGTCTTTCCACCGCGATATCTCATTGGGCATCTTCGCTAACTTTGCGTCACGGGCCGATATCTCTTCGTGAAGGAGAGACTTTCTTCTGTCAGCAGCCACCAATTCTGCCTCCAAAAGCTCTATCTTTGCCTTCCCTATCGACTTCTCTCTGGCCAATTCAGCACGAGAGTCATTAAGCTCTATCTGGGTATCGCTCTGGAGTTGCGTCAACTCCGCCACCTTGGCAGGGGAACCTCGAACCTTGTCACCATGGATATCAAAAAAATAATTCAGCATGCAAAAGCTAGCCAACACGTCATTCAAAGCGCGTTCGCGATGAACCTCTAGAGGAAGCCTTGACATTTCCTTATCTTTAGGAGAACCAAATATCGCACTGACTATAGAGCCTACCGGCTCACTTCGTGATAGCGGGTCCGATATTCCTAGTGCGCGAAGTCCGCTGGTGCCAAAGGTGGACAGATCTAGGCGATAGGAAGTGGCTCCTTGAGGACCTTGAGAGGACAGATTGGCGGTAAAGGAAGGAGAGCAATTTTTGGCGGAACCGCCAACTCCTGAGATAGAAGTATAGAATAACGGCAGAAGGAATGAAGGTTCACGCCTCAGCCGCTGTCGCTAACAACAGGGGTTTCGTTAACCTTCTTCAAAGCAGCCTCAGCGACTGGGTTGCTATTTCCCCTTCTTAGCTTCTTCTGCTGAGCTGCGGAAGCATGACGAAGCCCAGAATCAGTATCCATGTCCTCGCTACCACTATCAGTTGCTTCAGTCTTAGGACGGTTCGGAGTCACTCCTCTATTCCGAATAGGTAACCACCTCTCGAGGAAGCGAGAAGCCCGGTTGGAGATATCGCGCTTGGCAACTGTTTTGATTATCTTTCTCTTCAGTGGAGCGATTGGAACTCTCAGGCGGAGGAGAAGGCGGCAGTGATTGAAGCGGCTTCACGTTCAAAGGAACGTCCTTATCGCTCGACGGTCGATTTCCAGTGTTGCTTGTCAACAAGACATATCAGAACAATGAATAAACCGAAGCGATAATGGGAGAAAAGAAACTCACTTATAGTACACTCCTCTATAAGCTTGTACAAGGCAAACTCTCGAATGCGAAAGGACGAGCTCAATTCTAGCAGCATGTTCGTTTGCCGATGTTCATCCTTGGATATTACGGACGGGTTTGTCCAAATGGAATCATCAAGACACCGATTGAAACCCCTAGGCCAAGGGTGGAAAGGCAATTTCACGATGAAGAAACCGCTCTTCCAATCAGCCACAGTCTCTTCAAAGCCCTGAAATTTCTGCCAGAATGACTGCACTAACGGTCATTCCACCTCGGGGTGATATTCACCACACAGTTGCGACACTTGAAACTAAAGAACTTGCGGAATAAATTGACAGACGGGATAAAGATACCCCGCAACTTGCAAGTACGAATGAAGGCATGAATCCCACACCAAGAGGAAGGCGTAATCTGAGCCGGATTAATGTCATATCGAACTAATAATCCTTTCACCGCTTCGTGAATGGGAAAGCGAAAGCCGTAAAGGAACATATTAAAATATACCATCCTATCGCTCCCCGATAGAGGGTCATGAAGCCGATGACCGGCATCAGGAATTTTGACGGAGTAACCGGGAGGGAAAAAGATACCATTTTCCTCCAACTCTGCCTCCAACACCGTTTCATCAATGAAAATACTAGGTGTTCTCTCAATTTCTAAATCTATGGGCCGTTGGAGACCCTTTGAAGATCTATTGGTGGACAGAGGCCACTGAATACCCTTGGGTATCCTAGATGTGCTCATAATGAATCAGCAAGAAGAAAATCTGAAGAAGAGGAAGTAAAGTACCTTGAGTAGAAGGCGGTGGACGAAACCGTCAGTGCCGGCGAACGGTGGTCGTAACTTCCTTTGAAACAAAAATTTTGAGAGAGAGAAAATTTCAAAGAACAAGCAAAGAGTATTAAAAGAGAGCAGTTGGTCCCTTTTAAAGGCTGAGTTCAAAAATTGAACAGCCTGTAAAAATGGGACATGCCCCAAAGTAAAAGTGACACGTGTGAAAAAACCTCAGAAGGATATTTATGTCTAAGCATTTATATCTTCCGGAGGGGGTAGTTACTGACAATCAGTTACAAGCGGTTACGTCGAAGTGACAGTTAGTCTCACAACGATAGCCATCTGTCAAAAGAGGAGCTAATGCCTAAGTATACAAGACAGAAAGCAAAAGCATCATTTCATTTAATAATAGCCATACGGCATCTACAAAGGATTACCAGGGGCCGAATCAATCATCATCAGGCTAGTAAGAGGACCAGTAACAGTATTCCTCATCTGAGGGCGGAAGTTCCTCATCAGCGAAAGGAGGGGATTTGTCAGCCTTTCGCTTCGGACTCGACATTAACGGTTTGGATTCCCCCTTTGCAGTGGAGGATGTCGCCTTTGCGACGGTATCGCCTGGGGGAACCTCCTCTTCAAACCAGTCAGCAGGAGGAAACAATTCTTTGCCCTTACCAGATGGAGGGGCTGAAAAAGAAGAAAACCAGCCAGTGGTCTTAGAATTTGCTCTCTTCTTCGACCTCTTCCGACCTCTACGGCAGGGCAATCGCGTCTTCAGGCGCGGTGGTGAAGGAGGATCGTCAGAATCTGGTGTGGTCAGAGGGGTCGGACGAGATTCTCGCTCATCAGAGACCTGATCATATGAATCAGCCATGAGAGACAAAAATCAGTAGCAGCAGGAGAATACAAGGAAGAAGATGAACAGGAAAAAGAAGAAAAACTTCCCATAAATAGTGAAAGTGGTGAGACTCTTCAAATTTTTCACAAGTAAGAGGAGGATAATTTAATGCATCTCGAGAAGATCAACCATAATGGCAGAATCAAATCCTTTGATCACGCCTATTGGGATTTCTCGATAATCAAGAAGTACCAAAAAACTGACCAATCAGTTAATACTGAAGAAGCGTCGCATGATTAGTACAGAACGGTTCGCTAGAGCAACCGTCGCCACCTGGCCGAAAAAGAAGAATAAATGTTGTAGAAGTCTGGCCAATAACAGACTCATTTTCAGTTGGGCTAGCACGACCCTCAACCGAAGCAAGGGCTAACACCCTAAAAAAGGAAAGAAATAGCAAGCCCAATAATGGAAAGAAGTTTTATTACGGCCTAACGGCCTAGACCTACATCCACATACATAATACATACAGAGGAAAAACAAAAAAGAAGGCACAGCGGCAAGCCTTCAAGCTCGAGACCCGGCATCATTGTCATCATCCACCAGCAGAGTGGGGATATCTCTCAAGGCCTCCACCCTAGAGGTCAGCTCAGAAGAGGTGCTTCTCATGCTCTTCAGGCAGCAGTTCAGCAGATCCTTCCTCTGCTGCAGCATGGCGATGGCTACCTCGATGCGGCAGGCGGCAATGGCAAACTTGGAGAAATTCCCGATGGGATTGAAGTCCTCCATGGTAGCAGCCCTGTTGATACCCGAATTTTGACGCCATTTTTATTTAATTTTAGCATTTCTGTTGTTCAGCTAATTTACAGTCATTTTCAGTTGATTTAATGTCGCTAGCATTTTTAGGTGTTTCGTTGCATTTTTGCATCATCGTTAGCATCGTCAGCTTTTGAAATCGCATTTTTTATTTTTCGGCATGTATTTTCATTATTATTATCATTAATATTTTTAGCCTTAAAAATCACATTTTTAATTATCCGGCAGTCGTTTGCTAATTTTTTTCTTCGTTTTAGGTCATCACATGAATTTTAGGATTTTTTATATTTTAGCGCATTTTTTAGTATTTTTATTATTTTATTATTATTTTCATTCGAGCTTTTATTGGACCCGAGTAAGTTTGCTCGGACAATAGCTCGACTTTAAAAAGTTTTCCATCAACTAGTTGCTAGCTTTTTTTCTGCTCGCAACGGTCTACAGCGTTTCGTGCAATTTTCGGCGTAACGTCTTTATTTTTCCGTTCAAACGTTTCACGTTTTTGAACGCGAAAATAAACACGTTAAACGAGAAATTCTCGTCATTCACTGTAGACGGTTAAACCCGTCATATTTTTCTTTACGCGCCGGTACCTTCGGCTCGAAAAGTCAGAACATTTGTTCGCGGGAACCGACTCGAGGCCATTTAAATGAGACTTAAAGGCCTTTGATCTCAACCGTTGATCTGGTCAACCAAAGAAAGTCAACCAGATCAACGGTTGACAATTTAATGTGCATAATGCACATGCACAGTGCCAGGGACGTGCAGCGAAGCAAGTCTTCGCCCGAGCCACCTGCTCCCGTAGCTCCTGTCCCTCCGCCATCATCACGGCTAGCCCCTAGCTCCGCCACCTCGACGTCCGGCCACCACGCGCAGCTCCCCCCGTCCAAACGCCACGCGTATTTGGCTATAAATAGCCACGGTTTCCCTTCGTTCAAAGGTCCGAAAATTTTGCAAAAAAACCTCACTGCCCATCTCCATTCTCTAGCTCGGTTCACGCACCCTCACTTCTGGCCGTCGTCCGCACGCAGCAGCAGCAACACTGTAAGTTTTCTTTCTCTCTCACTTACGGTTTCTCTCTCTAATTTCCATTCTTGCCTTAGATGATCATTCAATCATTCAAATGTGTTCTAATTGCTTGAGTGTTGAGTTAATTTCGTTACAGTAGCATCAATTAAATTGTTTAAACGCTTTAAGTATTTATTTGCTATTTAAACGGATTAATACGCATTAATGTTGCCGATGCAATTGTCACCATTTTGGTTGTTGTTTTCCTACTGTGATCATTTGTTTGTACTGCTGGAAGGGAGACGAGTAATTTGGGTCGAGAACCAGGCGAATCGGACGCCTGGTTCGTTACATCCGTCGCCGGCGCCACTGCCGGCGATGTGAGGTTGAAGATGACTTGATCTTGGGCCATGCGGCCCTTCGTGCAAAATATGAGAAAGGTGATGGGCTTGGCCCATCACCATTTTAATTAACCCCTTTGGGCCAGGAACTGTTCCTGGCCCATTTCTTCAAGTTTTAAGTAGGGCCCAGCCCATTTATATCTTTTCCGAGTCTTCGTTTCGCTAGTTTTTTTTACGTAAAATGTTCACATGCCTCGTATGATCATTATTTGTGATATGTGCTATTTTTCCTATATTTTTATGCATAAATTGTTAGTTCACTTTTTTTTGTAAAATATTTCGTATGCTTATTTTTGAATCAATTTGGTTCGTGAATTGTTTTTACGCATGAATTGCTCATTCTTTATCGTAATATTTATTGTTATCTAACCTCAGTCATTTATATCTAACCGTTTAATTTCAGTCATTTAATATACCGCCTATATGGTCGGTCGCTTTTTAATTTCCGTAAATATTCAACTGCTTTAATTCTTCGCAAAACTGCTGGAAATCCTTCCGCAAATTATCAACTGTTTACTTTTCCGCACTTTAAATTTCAGCAATTTACTTTCAGCAATTTAAATTCAATACCACCTACATGGTCGGTCGCAATATCAACTGTTTATTTTCTGCAATATCAACTGCTTTAATTTTTCGCAAAACTGCTGGAAATCCTTCCGCAAATTATCAACTGTTTACTTTTCCGCACTTTAATTTTCCACACTTTACTTTTCCGCACTTTAAATTTCAGCAATTTACTTTCAGCAATTTAAATTCAATACCGCCTACATGGTCGGTCGCAATATCAACTGTTTATTTTCCGCAAGTATCCAACTGTCCATCCTCTACATTATCAATCTGTTTTATTTTCTGCAAATCATTAAACTTTTTTTCTTCCCTATAAATCGCCAATAGCATTTAATTTTTCTGCACTTATCAAAACAGCATTTCATTTTCGTATGCGTAAAATCCATCATTTTTCGCATGCAATCAGCCCAGCATTTAAATTCTCGTATGCGTAAAATCAATCATTTTTCGCATGCAATCAACCTAGCATTTAAATTCTCGTATGCGTAAAATCAATCATTTTTCGCATGCAATCAACACAGCATTTAAATTCTCGTGTGCTTAAAATCAATCATTTTTCGCATGCAATCAACCCAGCATCTAAATTCTCGTATGCGTAAAATCAATCATTTTTCGCATGCAATCAACCTAGCATTTAAATTCTTGTATGCGTAAAATCAATCATTTTTCGCATGCAATCAACACAGCATTTAAATTCTCGTGTGCTTAAAATCAATCATTTTTCGCATGGAATCAACCCAGCATTTAAATTCTCGTATGCGTAAAATCAATCATTTTTCGCATGCAATCAACCTAGCATTTAAATTTTTGTATGCGTAAAATCCATCATTTTTCGCATGCAATCAACCCAGCATTTAAATTCTCATATGCGTAAAATCAATCATTTTTCGCATGCAATCAACCTAGCATTTAAATTCTCGTATGCGTAAAATCAATCATTTTTCGCATGCAATCAACCTAGCATTTAAATTCTCGTATGCGTAAAATCAATCATTTTTCGCATGCAATCAACACAGCATTTAAATTCTCGTGTGCTTAAAATCAATCATTTTTCGCATGCAATCAACTCAGTATTTCATTTTCGTATGCGTAAAATTCATCATTTCTCGCATGCAATCAACTGTCGTCCTTTACTTTCGTGCACTCATCAAGCTCAGCATTTAATTCTCGTATGCGTAGAATCCATCATTTTACGTGTGCAATCAACTGTCATTTAAAATTTTTATTGCTTAGTTATTTCTCAAGCTATCACTAACACTTTCGTTTTGTAGGTTAATTTCAAGCTTCGCTCGAAAGTACGCCTCACAAGTCCTTTTTATTTATTCGATGCTTTTCGCAAATATCAACTGCATACATGATATATAGAACTGCTAGAATTAAAATCAACCCACATGAACAACGTGTTTAAAAGAGTTGCTTAAAATTCCATGTTCATATGATTTTAAATTCTCGCTTGTATTGACAGCATGTACATGGGGACTTTCGTTCCCACTTCAGTTTTTCACTTTAAAATCAATCATTTAAATTGGTACTCTGTTAGCAATCCATGTTAGGATCACGTAGTAATTAAGTTAATCATGCACGGCCCGATGATGAAATAAGAGGGCGCTCATTCAGTCTTACGGAAAATTCAGTCCCATCATGATCATAAAAAAGACTAAAGTGACGATTCCTCTGAGGGCCCCCTTTTCAAAACGCATTTTTCAAACACCTTTTTAAACACCTCTCTCATCAACCGGTAACCGTTTTCGGATGTGTCTCGGGTGCCTAACACCTTCCCGAGACCATAATACGACCCCGAACCTTCTGTCTGGGGTCCAGACCCCTTTTTTGTGCCATTAGATTTTTTTACTTATTATATTTCCTATGCCATGACGATTAGGATTCCCTAAGCCTAGCAACCAAATTAGGGTGGCGACTTCATTGCATGCTGCTAGGCGTCCCTTTTACGCCGAGCATCTGAAGGTCTCAAATTTCGTTGCACACTCGCGAATGTTTAAATTTTCGAGGCGCGACAGTTTGGCGACTTCACTGGGGACTTTAGGGTCAGAGCCGGTTTTATCTTTTTAGAGAGGTGTTTTATTTGTTTATTTATTTTCTTTGATCAATTGCTGGTCTGTTTATTTATTTACTTTATCAATTGTCATATGCATTTCATAGCGCCCTACACCCAGGGGACAATTACCAAAATAGGAGGGTAGTAGTGACGCCCTAGGACACATGTCTTGGGTAGTGTTCACCAATCCCAACTCGGATGAACCCCTAAAGCCAGTCGAAAGGTTATACGATTTCGCAAGGAATCGGGCGACTGGACGACACTTTAGGGACCTTTTCATGGTATCATCCGGGAACCATTCAAGCCAGTTAGAGGTGTCGGAATCAGAGCCCCAGCACAGGCATCATGATTATACCTGTTTGTCGTGGCATATTGACGTGATTTTTCTGTTATACGAGCTGTAAATTTTCTGACACGTGCAGGTTACTTTGCATTTAAAATTTTATTTTTTTGTCCCACAGGACCCGTTTTGCTCATTCAATATGTCGGCACCTACACTACTTTCACTTGATATTTTCGGGGAACAAAGTTTCAATGATTAGACACTACAAAGCCGAATTGCCGCCTTAGAGGCTGAGTTAGAGATGCAGAAAGGGGAGTTGGCTTCGATGGAGTACCTTTGGCAACAGGACTCTAACGTCCAGGAATGACACCTTCAGGGAATGGCTCGGATATCGGCAAATCTTTTCTTTTAGCTAGGACCCCTGATTCCACCTATCTTAGCCATTTTTGATAAATTTAGCAAGTTTACTATACTTTTGTAAACACTTTTAATAAAGTCGTACTCTTTCGGATATTTATTAAAATCGCCTCATCTTTTCCATATCAATTATCCATCCAAACGCAACTCAAAAGACTATCGCAAAAAGAAAGAGAAAATCCCTCCGGGATAAACACAGTCGTTTCACCCAAAGAACCAAAAAATCAGACCAAACATTAAAAAAAAAACAAAAACAGCCAAATATTGCCCACTCGTGGCTTTGTCCTCTTAGCTTATCACGACCTCCAAGTTCATGGCATTGATTGTCATCCCTCCCCTCGGTTGGGTTCACCAGGCGTCAGGCCCTACGTCATTTGCAAGCACAGTATGAAAGAGATCTTCCTAGCATGGCGGCATTGGTTGCCCCTGTTGATTTGGGTTTCGCCGTTAGCATCTAAGATTTTCTTCATATCGTTGGAATGTATAGAGGCTTCCTTCGTATCTTGTCAACCACTGGGATTCCTCGCCTCTCCGACCGCCCTGAAAATATCAAGTGAAAGTGTGGCTGGAAAATGAATGAGTAACGTGGAGGCCTCAGGATTGCATATCACCTGTATATCCTCACTTGTATTTACTTTTTCTGTGTTTTTCCCTTTTTCAGGTTCACGATAGCTCCTCGAAAGCAAGCTACTCCGCACCGGCTCCCCCTAACTAGACTTCAAAAACGAAAAATGACTGAACTGGCCAAGACCAACGAAGCACTAATGGCTAGAATCGTAGAGTTAGAGGAGCAAGTTAGGATCAGTACAGAAAGGGCCGCCAGGGCCGAAAAGGAAAGAGATGAAGCTGTCACCGAAGTGCCACCGGGTTTTGATCTCCCTCAAACAAACGGACCTTCCTCTTCGCTCACCGTCGCAGGACCTTCCATACTCCCACCACTTTCTGGCCCCCCGGGCCATTGGAGATGGGATAACCCCTTCGCTGTACCCATCACTGCACATCCTACAGTTAAGGCGGGTGAAGAGATCTCCCCGTCGCTTTAGCACCTTTCAATCAACCCTGCTGTGGACCCCAGCAAGAGTCAGGCCAACCTAGAGGCTTTGTATCTCCCTCCTATTCCTCCGAGCACAATTCCTGGACATGTGGGAACTCAGCTCCTCACTTTCAACCCAGCACATCCTCAGTTCTCGTCAGAACCTACGCTACCCTTCGGTTCTAACCCCATCAGAACCGAAGAACCAAAAAGTGACAGACTGAATCTTCTCGAGGAAAGACTCAGAGCAATCGAAGGGGCCGATCCATTTGATCCCACTGGTCCCGCCGATATGTGTATGGTCCCCGGGATCGTTATACCTCCGAAGTACAAGATCCCTAACTTCAAAAAGTATACTGGGGAAGAGTGCCCAAAGACCCACCTCAGAGCATACTGCAATAAGATGGCCGAGATGATCCACAACGAGCCGTTGTTGATACATCAATTCTGAGAAAGCTTGACCAAGCACGCCCTAACTTGGTATATGGGCCTAGACAGAGCCAGGATCAGGACATGGAGAGACCTGTCCGATGCCTTCTACAGGCAATACAAATTCAACTTGGAAGTTGCACTAGACCGTTCTGATCTACAGGATCTAGAGAAGAGGATCGACGAATCGGTGAAGACTTACGCTCAGAGGTGGAGAGGGCTAGCATCTAGAATTTCTCCTCCGCTAAATGACAAAGAACTCTCGTCAATTTTCATAAACACTTTCAAGGCTCCCTACTACACCTATCTTATATCCAATCCATCAAATAACTTTTCTGACATAGTCACGGTGGCTGAGAGAGTTGAACAAGGAATTAAATCCGGGAGGATCACCGCTTCCACACCAGAAGAAACGCTTAAAGGAGCAACCATCATCAAGGAAGATGTCATCTTTGCTCCTCGGGACCTAGTAACCGGCGACCTTCCCCATCGCCTCCACCACATATCCCACAAAAGAACCAACACACCCATTGGAACAGGAAACCGCTACCACCTCTTCCCATTCCTTTAGAGGAAATTTACGAGCATCTCTTGGCAGCCGGGCAAATTGCGCCAATCCCGATTCAGCCTATACAACCTCCTTACCCGAAGTGGTACAACCCTATTGCTAGATGCACGTACCACGCCGGAGCTCAAGGCCACGCCATAGAAGACTGCTCTGCCCTTAGAGGGAAGGTTGATCGCTTGATCAAGAACAAATGCATCTCTTTCGAAGGTTCTAGCATGACCATCAACCCTATTCCAAATCATACTTTGGGTAGTGGAAGGATGATATAGGGCTCGACCATTTGCGTGAAGAAGTCTGGGGGGGGGGGGGGCTCTGCGTAATTAGACCGCCGCCACGCTTCCTGATGTCTCTTTCTAATATGTGTGCATGTTTTGTTTATAGGGACTAGCGTTCCCCTTTGGTTTAAAAATAAATAAATATATTTAACCCCCTCTTCGAGCGTCTTGTACTATTCGCGTTTCAGGATGAATGTT
The DNA here is from genome assembly GCA_963691705.1 of Viola odorata. NCBI lineage: Eukaryota > Viridiplantae > Streptophyta > Magnoliopsida > Malpighiales > Violaceae > Viola > Viola odorata. The sequence continues at coordinate 41,431,150 of OY829540.1, read as the reverse complement.
GATTCAGTGGGTTTTGATAAACCCTATGTCTTTAGCGATAAAGAAAGTATCACCACAATTAAGAATGAGGTCGGGATTCCATGCAAATCGGTCCACTTAAGAGAAAGGGCGGAAAAGGAGATAGTCCCTCATCAGGAGAAGTCTTGGTGGCAAGCAATGAAGTTCAAAGGGATGTTGATCCAAAAGCACAAGGCTCAAACGCACACCATAGTCGAGCATACGACTTTAAACAAGGGCGCTTCGTGGGAGACAACCCACGTGTTCTTTTCAATTATTCTATCTTTCGTTAATTTTAAATTCAACATCTTGGGATACCTTTTCCCTATGAATTTATTATTTGACTGTCTCTTCATTACAGGTGCAGCGAGACTTGTAAATATGGGGGCAAGCGAATGAAGTGACAACCAAAGGAAGGCGTTGAAAAATGTCAAAGCTCATTTTTCAAGGAAGTTGTCCTTCATGTTTACAATTTCCCCTTGTCACAATTTACCTTTCTGAAAATTATGGTCTCGCAGTTTACATTTCCGTGGTTTTGCATTTCAGGTGCAACGAGACTTGTAAACTTGGGGGCAAGCAGGTGAAGCGACGACCAAAAGAAGGAGAAAAAATGTCCGAGCTCATTTTTCAAGGAAGTTGTCCTTTTACATTTTTGCAATTTCCGTTTCCGCAATTTCTGTTTCCGTAATTTATATATTCGCAATTTACATTTTCACAATTTTTCCGCTATTTACATTGATTGCAAGGGTGCGTGCGTCATGTTGGCTAAAATCCTTAGTGTTCGCAAAAAAACAAATTGTCTTTATACATCTGCAACTTGGGCTAAAAAAAGAGAGGACGGAGAGGATGAAAACAAAAATTTCACGTTTTGAAATTTTTTTTTTATTTTTTTTATTTTTTTTCAAGCATACTTTATCACGACATGGATGACTTGTGCGTTCATTAGAAATTATATGAAACATACATGATTTTGTCTGTTAGCTCTTATATCCATGGCACGTCTAGACATAAGCAATCACAAAACATATCCCTGTGAGTATTTTGGGCCTTCACGCTTTGTTTCTTTCATGAGTGTAAGTGCCTGACTAGATACTAGTTGAATTCGCATAATATCCATGGTACATGCGCCATTAGACATGGGATAGCTATAAAGTGACATGGGACTTTTACGATTTTCTCCACTTTTTTCGTTTTTTCCCTCTTTCCACCATATATGCCATCACTCCCCAAACCGTCAATATCACTCATACCCCGGGAGCCAAAGAGCAGTTTCAGCTAAAATCGCCAGCCGAAAGTAAAAGCACGTCGAGTCCAAGAGCACGATGAAAGAGACGGAAAAGGTCACCAGGAGATCGCTAAGGACCATCACTGAAGAAGCAGCAACGACGAAGGCCGAGGACTCAAGATAGAAGGGGAAGAGATCAAGACAAAGGCTGTGCTTGCTCTGCTCTGTTGCATTTTCAAATCAAATCAAAAAGGGGAGGGATATATATATTAAAAAAAAAAAAAAGGAAAAGGAGAGGAAAAAAGAAAAAGGAGAGAGGGGAAAAAGGGAAAAGAAAAGAAAAGTGCTCAGAGACCTTCGACGAATACAAAAAATCGAAGAGCCAAAGGAATCACAGCCCGGGGACAACTCAATTCGAGAAAATCTCGAAGAAAACTTTCCCTAGTGAACTCGAGTAGAAAGGTCCAAGGCCAACTCGAGAAATCTCAAAGCTGCCTTCCCCCAGTAAAGTCAAGCAAAAGAGGCCCAAGGCCAACCCAAGAAACCTCAAAGCAAGCATCCCTAGTGAGAACCCGAGAAGAGAAAGGGGCCCTAGGCCAACTCAAGTAGTGAGTCGCAAAATGAACAGCGACGACGCTCCCCAATGAAGACTCAAGAAAAGGGCCCCTGGCCAAAGGGAAAGCACCCCCAACAAGGATCCCAGAGCTCACGCACTCTGTCAAGCAAGCATCCCCAGCAAAAAGCGAAAAGACTCACGCACCTCGCCCTCATCCTGGCCAATTAGAAAAGCATCACTCATCAAAAGCCTTCCAACTCCTCAACAAAGCAATCTTTCCCAAAACAAACTCCTTTCCGGACTTTTCATGTCCTTTCATTCTTTTCCGTAAAAGCCCCATCGATTATTAGAACGCCCATGCATGTGCATCTTCATTCGAAGTATATTCACTCGGATTGACATTGCGAACTGTAAATTATGTATCATGTTAGTTGCATCTTTATGAGTGTAAAACACTTAGCCTTGTTCCAGAGCGTGAGTGCAAACACTAATATCAGGTGAGGATTGCTTACGGCTGCAAGTTGTGGGAAAGTCTTGTCCTTGAGGTCGTTATTTCTTGAACAAGACGTAGACGTTATCTAGACTTGAATCAATCATGTTCATATAATGAAAACTGAACGCACATTTTATCCAAAAAGAGAAAAAGGCTTGAATTTATTTTCTTAAACAAAGAAATCATTTTCATTCTATAAAAAAAAACTTGGGGGCAAGTCGTGGGTTAAAGGTAGGAATATTTGATATTTCTCACAGGTCAATTGCTCTCTCCTTTTTCTATTTTGTTGCTACTTTGTATTTGCTTCCTTCCAATTTGCAGGACACAGATATGCTCCAGTGACTCCTCAACCATGGGTCTTCGATGACGACATCATTGTAAAGCCCTCGCCTTGGATCGAACGTCGAATGGAGAACATCACCACTCCTCACCATGGGTCTTCGATGACGACATCGTTGTAAAGCCCTCATCATCTTGGATTTTCATCAAAATCCAATCAACGTCGAATGGAGTACGTTACCACTCCCACATCAACTTTGTGTGGTGGATCTAGTTCCCTCACGGTCAACCACTCTCCATTTCAGTTCGTACGGTAAGTTCAAGGTAAGACTTGCTTTCCCTTTTTACACCATCTGTTTAGCGTTGTTTCAGGTCACGTCCCCACATCGTGTCTTAGAAAGTTGTGTTCAGGTCACGTCCCCACATCTTGTCTGTCTAGCGTTGTGTCAGGTCACGTCCCCACACCGTGTCTTAGAAAGTTGTGTTCAGGTCACGTCCCCACATCTTGTCTGTCTAGCGTTGTGTTCAGGTCACGTCCCCACATCGTGTCTTAGAAAGTTGTGTTCAGGTCACGTCCCCACATCTTGTCTGTCTAGCGTTGTGTTCAGGTCATGTCCGCACATATTGTCTGTTAAACGTTGTGAAGGGTCACGTCCCCACATCGTATTTTTAAGGCTGTGTCTGGCCACGTCCGCACATGTCGTCTGATAATGTTGTGTCTGGTCACGTCCGCACATGTTGTCTGCTAAGCGTTGTGAAGGGTCACGTCCCCACATCGTGTTTTTAAGGCTGTGTCTGGTCATGTCCGCACAGTCGTCTTAAAAAGTTGTGTCAGGTCATGTCCGCACCTATTGTCTGTTAAGCGTTGTGAAGGGTCACGTCCCCACATCATGTTTTTAATGCTGTGTCTGGTCACGTCCGCACAGTCATCTGATAATGTTGTGTCTGGTCACGTCCGCACATATTGTCTGTTAAACGTTGTGAAGGGTCACGTCCCCACATCGTATTTTTAAGGCTGTGTCTGGTCACGTCCGCACATGTCGTCTTTTAAGGTTGTGTCTGGTCACATCCGCACATGTTGTCTGCTAAGCGTTGTGAAGGGTCACGTCCCCACATCGTGTTTTTAAGGCTGTGTCTGGTCACGTCCGCACATGTCGTCTGATAATGTTGTGTCTGGTCACGTCCGCACATGTTGTCTGCTAAGCATTGTGAAGGGTCACGTCCCCACATCGTGTTTTTAATGTTGTGTCAGGTCATGTCCTCACATGTTGTCTGTTAAGCGTTCAAGGGTCACGTCCCCACATCGCGTTTGTTAATATTGTGTCTGGTCACGTCCGCACATGCCATCTGTTAATGTTGTGTCAGGTCACGTCCCCACACCATATCTTGAAAATTCATAAACAGTCACCCCAAATATCAAATCAACATCAGGGCAAAGGTATGTTACCGTCAATCAATATCCGAGTGAAGCACCAGCGTCTGGAGAGCGATAGCCTTGCACGGTCGTATAACTACATTTTCAGCACCAGCGTCCGGAGAGCGATAGCCTCGCACAGACCTTCATCCGCATTGCCACGTCAACATCCGGAGAGCGATAGCCTCGCACGGACATTCATTCACATCACCACGACGACATCCGGAGAGCGATAGCCTCGCACGGACCTTTATCCGTATTTCCACATCATCGTCCGAAGAGCGATAGCCTCGCACCGACATGCAACCTCATTTTTCATACCAGCATCAAGCAATGCGATAGCCTCGCCCAGACTAGAATTTAAAGCATACCTCCTCCCAGAGTGACAGCATTCAGTTTCCAGCATAGCATTTCTTCTCCTCCCAGAGCGACCTTAGTTTAATTTTCGCATCTCGCGCCTTCTCCTATGGGAATCGGCGTTGTTTAAATTTTCTGCCTTAGCATTCTTCTCCTCCCAGAGCGACAGCACTTAGCATTCTTCTCCTCCCAGAGCGACCTTAGTTTAAATTCTGCATCTCGCGCCTTCTCCTACGGGAATCGGCGTTGTTTAAGTTTTCAGCATTAGCCTTCTTCTCCTCCCAGAGCGACCTTAGTTTAATTTCCGTATCTCGCGCCTTCTCCTACGGGAATCGGCGTTGTTTACCTTTTTCAACCTCAGCATTTCTCCTCCTCCCAGAGTGACAGCATTTAGTTTCCAGCGTAGCATTTCTTCTCCTCCCAGAGTGATAGCATAGCGTAGTTCTACCTTTTTCGACCTTAGCATTTCTTCCCTCCCAGAGCAACATCATTCATACAATTCTACATTTCTGCATAATTATTTTCCTCCTCCTAGAGTGACATCATTAGGACAAATCATTCATACTTCTGCGAATCGCGCATTATCTTCCGAAGCAACATCAGTCACATGTCAAGTGATCATCCCCCCCAGTGGAGCTGTCGTTTACATTTTCGTAAAATTACTTTCCGTCCCCGGTAGAGTAGTTGTCATTTACATTTCCTGCAACTTATGTGCCTCTCAATACCCGAGCAGATCTAAGTTTACGTCTTTGCAGGATCAACAACCTATCTCCTCCCAGAGCGACGTCAGCAGATTACCTCCTCTCAGAGTGGCAGCATCACTTTCCTACTCCCAGAGTGACATCAAGCAAGCACCTAGTATCCCAGTGACAGCATCAATCAATCTCCTCCTCCCAGAGCGACATCAATCAACCTCCTCCTCCCAGAGCGACATCAAGCAACTGCCTCCTCCCAGAGCGACATCATCACTGTAAGGTTGAGGTAAGACCCGCTGTGTCGCCAAAATTTGGATATAGGGGCAACTGTCTTTACTGCTTATCAAATACTCCAATAAGACAGTAAAGAGGGGGCAACTGTTGATACCCGAATTTTGACGCCATTTTTATTTAATTTTAGCATTTCTATTATTCAGCTAATTTACAGTCATTTTCAGTTGATTTAATGTCGCTAGCATTTTTAGGTGTTTCGTTGCATTTTTGCATCATCGTTAGCATCGTCAGCTTTTGAAATCGCATTTTTAATTTTTCGGCATGTATTTTCATTATTATTATAATTAATATTTTTAGCCTTAAAAATCACATTTTTAATTATCCGGTAGTCGTTTGCTAATTTTTTTCTTCGTTTTAGGTCATCACATGAATTTTAGGATTTTTTATATTTTAGCGCATTTTTTAGTATTTTTATTATTTTATTATTATTTTCATTCGAGCTTTTATTGGACCAGAGTAAGTTTGCTCGGACAATAGCTCGACTTTAAAATGTTTTCCATCAACTAGTTGCTAGCTTTTTTTCTGCTCGCAACGGTCTTCAGCGTTTCGTGCAATTTTCGGCGTAACGTCTTTATTTTTCCGTTCAAACGTTTCACATTTTTTAACACGAAAATAAACACGTTAAACGAGAAATTCTCGTCATTCACTGTAGACGGTTAAACCCGTCATATTTTTCTTTACGCGCCGATACCTTCGACTCGAAAAGTCAGAACGTTTGTTCGCGGGAACCAACTCGAGGCCATTTAAATGAGACTTAAAGGCCTTTGATCTCAACCGTTGATCTGATTAACCCAAGAAAGTCAACCAGATCAACGGTTGACAATTTAATGTGCATAATGCACATGCACAGTGCCAGGGACGTGCAGCGAAGCAAGTCTTCGCCCGAGCCACCTGCTCCCGTAGCTCCTGTCCCTCCGCCATCATCACGGCTAGCCCCTAGCTCCGCCACCTAGACGTCCGGCCACCACGCGCAGCTCCCCCCGTCCAAACGCCACGCGTTTTTGGCTATAAATAGCCACGGCTTCCCTTCGTTCAAAGGTCCGAAAATTTTGCAAAAAAACCTCACTGCCCATCTCCATTCTCTAGCTCGGTTCACGCACCCTCACTTCTGGCCGTCGTCCGCACGCAGCAGCAGCAACACTGTAAGTTTTCTTTCTCTCTCACTTACGGTTTCTCTCTCTAATTTCCGTTCTTGCCTTAGATGATCATTCAATCATTCAAATGTGTTCTAATTGCTTGAGTGTTGAGTTAATTTCGTTACACTAGCATCAATTAAATTGTTTAAACGCTTTAAGTATTTATTTGCTATTTAAACGGATTAATACGCATTAATGTTACCGATGCAATTGTCACCGTTTTGGTTGCTGTTTTCCTACTGTGATCATTTGATTGTACTGCTGGAAGGGAGACGAGTAATTTGGGCCGAGAACCAGGCGAATCGGACGCCTGGTTCGTTACCTCCGTCGCCGGCAGAGGCGCCGGCGACGTGAGGTTGAAGATGACTTGATCTTGGGCCATGCGGCCCTTCGTGCAAAATATGAGAAAGGTGATGGGCTTGGCCCATCACCATTTTAATTAACCCCTTTGGGCCAGGAACTGTTCCTGGCCCATTTCTTCAAGTTTTAAGTAGGGCCCAGCCCATTTATATCTTTTCCGAGTCTTCGTTTCGCTAGAGTTTTTTACGTAAAATGTTCACATGCCTCGTATGATCATTATTTGTGATATGTGCTATTTTTCCTATATTTTTATGCATAAATTGTTAGTTCACTTTTTTTTGTAAAATATTTCGTATGCTTATTTTTGAATCAATTTGGTTCGTGAATTGTTTTTACGCATGAATTGCTCATTCTTTATCGTAATATTTATTGTTATCTAACCTCAGTCATTTATATCTAACCGTTTAATTTCAGTCATTTAATATACCGCCTATATGGTCGGTCGCTTTTTAATTTCCGTAAATATTCAACTGCTTTAATTCTTCGCAAAACTGCTGGAAATCCTTCCGCAAATTATCAACTGTTTAATTTTTCGCACTTTAATTTTCCGCAATTTACTTTCGGCAATTTAAATTCAATACCGCCTACATGGTCGGTCGCACTTATCAACTGTTTAATTTTCCGCACTTTAAATTCCAGCAATTTACTTTCAGCAATTTAAATTCAATACCGCCTATATGGTCGGTCGCTTTTTAATTTTCGTAAATATTCAACTGCTTTATTTTTTCGCACACAGCTGGAAATCCTTCCGCAAATTATCAACTGTTTACTTTTCCGCACTTTAAATTTCAGCAATTTACTTTCAGCAATTTAAATTCAATACCGCCTACATGGTCGGTCGCAATATCAAATGTTTATTTTCTGCAATATCAACTACATTAATTTTTCGCAAAACTGCTGGAAATCCTTCCGCAAATTATCAACTGTTTACTTTTCCGCACTTTAATTTTCCGCACTTTACTTTTCCGCACTTTAAATTTCAGCAATTTACTTTCAGCAATTTAAATTCAATACCGCCTACATGGTCGGTCGCAATATCAACTGTTTATTTTCCGCAAGTATCCAACTGTCCATCCTCTACATTATCAATCTGTTTTATTTTCTGCAAATCATTAAACTTTTTTTCTTCCCTGTAAATCGCCAATAGCATTTAATTTTTCTGCACTTATCAAAACATCATTTCATTTTCGTATGCGTAAAATCTATCATTTTTCGCATGCAATCAACCCAGCATTTAAATTCTCGTATGCGTAAAATCAATCATTTTTCGCATGCAATCAACCTAGCATTTAAATTCTCATATGCGTAAAATCAATCATTTTTCGCATGCAATCAACACAGCATTTAAATTCTCGTGTGCTTAAAATCAATCATTTTTCGCATGCAATCAACCCAGCATTTAAATTCTCGTATGCGTAAAATCAATCATTTTTCGCATGCAATCAACCTAGCATTTAAATTCTCGTATGCGTAAAATCAATCATTTTTCGCATGCAATCAACCCAGTATTTAAATTCTTGTGTGCTTAAAATCAATCATTTTTCGCATGCAATCAACCCAGCATTTAAATTCTCGTATGCGTAAAATCAATCATTTTTCGCATGCAACCAACCTAGCATTTAAATTTTCGTATGCGTAAAATCCATCATTTTTCGCATGCAATCAACCCAGCATTTAAATTCTCGTATGCGTAAAATCCATCATTTTTCACATGCAATCAACCTAGCATTTAAATTCTCGTATGCGTAAAATCAATCATTTTTCGCATGCAATCAACCTAGCATTTAAATTCTCGTATGCGTAAAATCAATCATTTTTCGCATGCAATCAACACAGCATGTAAATTCTCGTGTGCTTAAAATCAATCATTTTTCGCATGCAATCAACTCAGTATTTCATTTTCGTATGCGTAAAATTCATCATTTCTCGCATGCAATCAACTGTCGTCCTTTACTTTCGTGCACTCATCAAGCTCAGCATTTAATTCTCGTATGCGTAGAATCCATCATTTTACATGTGCAATCAACTGTCATTTAAAATTTTTATTGCTTAGTTATTTCTCAAGCTATCACTAACACTCTCGTTTTGTAGGTTAATTTCAAGCTTCGCTCGAAAGTACGCCTCACAAGTCCTTTTTATTTATTCGATGCTTTTCGCAAATATCAACTGCATACATGATATATAGAACTGCTAGAATTAAAATCAACCCACATGAACAACGTGTTTAAAAGAGTTGCTTAAAATGCCATGTTCATATGATTTTAAATTCTCGCTTGTATTGACTGCATGTACATGGGGACTTTCGATCCCACTTCAGTTTTTCACTTTAAAATCAATCATTTAAATTGGTACTCTGTTAGGATCACGCAGTAATTAAGTTAATCATGCACGGCCCGATGATGAAATAAGAGGGCGCTCATTCAGTCTTACGGAAAATTCAGTCCCATCACGATCATAAAAAAGACTAAAGTGACGATTCCTCTGAGGGCCCCCTTTTCAAAACGCATTTTTCAAACACCTTTTTAAACACCTCTCTCATCAACCGGTAACCGTTTTCGGATGTGTCTCGGGTGCCTAACACCTTCCCGAGACCATAATACGACCCCGAACCTTCTGTCTGGGGTCCAGACCTCTTTTTTGTGCCTTTAGATTTTTTTACTTATTATATTTCCTATGCCATGACGATTAGGGTTCCCTAAGCCTAGCAACCAAATTAGGGTGGCGACTTCATTGCATGCTGCTAGGCGTCCCTTTTACGCCGAGCATCTGAAGGTCTCAAATTTCGTTGCACACTCGCGAATGTTTAAATTTTCGAGGCGCGACAAGCCCCGATCCTGGACTGAATGGGGGTCATCATTCCCCGAAGCTCCAGCATATCTTCGCCAGTCTTCATCAGCATGTTCTCCAGGAAGCTGACGTCACCCTCAATGAGATTTTTGAGGGTTGCTTTGGAAATCAGAAAGTTTCTAGTGAGATCGTCCATGAAGAAATGATGAATGAGAAGCAGAGAGAGTGTGAAGAATCTGCACCAAAAAAAGGATTGCATTTATAGATCCGAAGTAGTAGCTGCTCACCAAGGTGTTCCCCTAAAAAATTGGGTCGTCCCGTTATCCCGGAACAGCCAGCGGGAAAGGCTAACGCGGAACTCCTAGTGAACGCGTGAGATACTCAAGTGGAGTACGGACTGAAGTCCAGAAGAACGTAAGACCGCACAATTTGTAGGTGGCCTACAACGTAAAACCGCATCAATATTGTGGGTAGCTACAAGCAGCATAAAACCACGTCAATATTGCGGGTAGCTACGGCGTAAAAACGCACAAATTGTAGGAAGTTTATGGTGTAAGACCGTGCCGGATTCAACGAGCTTAGATGGAAAAAGCGACATCAACGACACCCCGATATGTGCGGGTGAAAGCCTCTAAGGGTAACTAGTACTTGTCATTGCATGATATTTTCGCTAACATGATAAAGCCACATTTGAGAACGTGCAGGAACAACAAGGAAATATCACCCTCAGAATGATATTCGGAGCTTCAAGGAGGTAACGTCATAATGCCCTACCTTGCCGATATTGATCGTATAAAGCGTGTCGTGGGAAATATTAGCGTTATCAGTTTGGATATATTGCTGGCGTTATCAGTTCTGGTTTATGGCCAGCGTTATCACTGTAACCTCATCACCGTCAACTTGATCAACGCCCTCTCTATGGCCAATAGTTATCGTAAACGATCGGTTCCCGGTACCCGCTTCACTATCATGTATCCGGTACAAAGGTACTAACAAAGGAGTCAGAGAAACTCGAAGATTCTCACTAGTCTGCCGCGGCGTAAAGGGTGTAACGTTCCTCCAGAAGCCAAGAAAGGAAGCCCTTGGTGAACACTCGGGCTTGTTTTCAGTTGGGCTTATGATAACAATTGATGAAACACCAAGGGTACGTTTATCTTCTCACCCCAAGTCAAAGTCGGATCCCTGTAGACCTTGACTGGCGACAGCACCCGGCTACCACCCTCGTTGGACTGAGGAATCCTAGGATGGTCGACATCAGCGGGGGGACCCACACGGCGTCTTCCTATCCCAGGCGGCCCCGACAACATCTCACTGGCGATATCTCGTCGGCAATATCCTATCCGGCTAACGCATGCTGATGTCATCTTGGGTGTTATCTTCCCTCGATAACGCCCACTCCTAGGGTAACATCCTTTCTTTTGCCTATAAATACCCCTCATATTTAGATCCAAGGTAAGATAAAAATTACTACTCAAATCTCTGCCAAATTCCACAGCCATACTAACTTAAGCATCGGAGTGTCTACGCCGGAGTCCCCCCTCCAGTGCTTTGCAGGTACGATGGACTGCCTCAACAGTGATTCCGGACGGCCATAGTCTCTACCCCGCTTCCCTAGAAGTCCAAATCTTATCAGTCCCTGAGCACCAAATCTCTTGCTTTGAGTAACCGTTCTTTGACACGTCTAATGTGATATCGTGCCATTTTTTCTCTTATAGTACATCATTTTCAGAAGAGCTTCCTCGCGTAGTTCTGGTAACACATCGAGGTTAGCCCGTAACCTCTCTTCTTTCATTTCTTCCCCGAAGTAGGCGACTCACAAACTTAGGGTGCCGATTTCTACTAGTGTGACGGCCTCGGTGCTAAAAGCCATTGCAAAGGGTGTTTCTTCTGTGCTAGTTTTGACGGTTATGCGGTAGGCCCACATCACGTATGGCAGCTCGTCTGCCCATTTCTTTTTGGAGTCTTCCAATTTTTTCTTGATACTGCTTTGGATACATTGATTGGTTACCTCTGCTTGACCGTTAGTCTGTGGGTGGGCTACGGGGGAAAATCTTTGTTCAAATTGGTATTCCGCGCATTGGTCTCTAAAAACTTGACTGGTAAACTGCGTCCCGTTATCACTGACTAACACACGGGGCACGCTGAATCGCATGATGACCTGGTACTTAAAGAAATGCCATATCTTTTCTATTGTGATGTTGGCTACCGCCTCCGCTTCTGCCCATTTTGTGAAGTAGTCCACTGCTACGATCACAAATTTAGTTGGGACCTCACTTTTGGAAAAGGGCCTAGGATATTGATTCCCCATTTAGCAAAGGGACAAGGAGCAATGATTTCAGAAATCTCCGTGGCAGGTCGTCGAGGAATCTTAGCGAACTCTTGACATTTCTGACATGTTTGCACGAAGTTGTTACAGTCCCTGCGAATGGTAGGCCAATAGAATCCTGACCGAAATACTTGCGCAGCCATAGTGCCACCAGATACATGCATACTGCATATCCCTTCGTAGATTTCTCGCAGGGTATGGAGGCCTTCCTGCTCCGTTATGCACTTGGCAGCTGCGTGAGAAAAGCATCTTCGAATCAGTTCTCCGTCATAATATGTGCATCGTGCCGCTTGTTTCAACACTTTTATCTTTTCTGCGTTATCTTCAGGCAACTCGTCTTGCTTTAGGAATTTGATTACAGGAATCCGCCAGTCGTTTTCAATTTCCTCGATACATAGCGATACCTGTTCTTCCATAAAGGAAGGCACGGATATTTCCTCAAAGTATACTCCAACGGGTATGACTGCTTCTGGATTCGCCGCGATCTTGGCGAGGTTATCGGCCTCGGCGTTATCCTCTCTAAGAACGTGTTCAATGCTGACTTGTATACCTCTTTTCCTTATCTCCGTTAATTCGTGTTTTCCTTTGGAGAGGTGCTGAATCATGATGGGCTCTCTGGCCTGACAGTTGCCTAGGACTTGATCTATCACCAACTTGGAGTCGCCGTATATTAATAATCGCAGGTCTCCCATTACGTTGGCGTCATGTATGACTTTCGTAGAGAAACTCCTTCCTATCCTGAGTCCAGCTAATAGTGCCTCATACTCTGCCGCGTTATTGGATAACTGTTGCAGGATTCTGATGGTGTAACGTATCTTTATACCGAGTGGTCCGGTCATTAGGATTCCTGCTCCAGCCAACTCTTGGTTTTTGGCTCCATCCACATGGATGACCCACAAGTCAGTGTAGGTTTCGGGGAAAGGGAGATCTACGTCATTTCTTTCCTCCTCTAGTAAATCCGTCAATGGATCTTGTGTAAAAGTGCACTTGGCTATAAAGTTCGCTAAAGCTTGGGCTTTTATGGATGGTCGGGTTTTATATTGCAAACCGTACTATTCAAGTTCAATGGCCCAAATCAGCATCCTTCCTGAAGACTCAGGCTTTCTAAAAATCCTCTTTAAAGGTTGATCCGTGAGCACGATGATTGGGTGGGCCTAGAAATATCTATCCATTTTCCGTGTGGCCTGTATCAGTACGAACGCTATTTTCTCAATGCGGGTATATCGCAACTCGGCGTCCTTCAACACATGACTAACAAAGAAAATAGGGTGGTGGGCGTGGTTGTGTTCTCACACGAGGATGGCACTGACCACTTCATTGGCGACAACAAGATATAAGTATAAGATATCGCCTAGCTCTGGCCTTGTTAACACCAGATCGGATGACAGATAAGCTTTTAAACCTATAAACGCGTCTTCACATTCCTCCGTCCATCCAAAGGGAGCCTTTTTACGTATGACCTTAAAGAAAGGTAGGCATCTCTCACCTTGTTTGGAAATAAATCGCTCTAAAGCGATAACGCGCCCTGTCAGCTTTTGGACTTCTTTGATGGTCCGAGGAGATATAATGTCATGGATGGCTTTGATCTTTCACGGGTTCGGTTGGATACCCTTTTGGCTGACCACGTAACCCAAAAACTTACCCGTCTGAAATACAAACATGCATTTACGGGGGTTCAACTTCATCTTGTACTCTCTCATTACGTTAAACACTTCTTCCAAGTCTGCCAAGTGGTCGCCAAAACTTAGACTCTTGATCAACAAGTCGTCCACGTAAGCTTCTATGTTCCTTCCGATTTGACTCTCGAATACCTTATTTGTCATGCGCTGAAAAGTTGCCTTAGCATTTTTTAACCCAAACGGCATCGCCGTATAACAATAGGTAGCTTTTGGGGTTATGAATGTGGTTTTTTCTTCATCTTCCACGGCCATAGGGATCTGATGGTATCCGGAGTTGGCGTCTAAAGAGCTCAGATGTGTGTACCCGGCCATTTGATCAACTAATTGATCGATTCGAGGGAGCAGGTAACAATCTTTAGGATAGGCATCATTTAAGTCAGTGAAGTCGATGCACATACACCAATCTCCGTTAGGCTTTGGAACAAGGACAGGATTAGCCAGCCAAGTGGGATATTGGACTTCTTGGATGAAACCCGCGTCAAGGAGTTTTGCTACCTCATTATCGATAACTATCGCCTTCTCTGCAGAAAATGCTCGCCGTTTCTGCTGGATCGGTTTGACACAAGGATCAACGTTAAGTCGATGTTCCGCTACTTCTCTCGAGATACCAGGCATATCCACGGGCTTCCAAGCAAATTCTCCTCTGCATTTGTTTAGCAATTGAACTAATTGCGCGCTCTCTTCCGGGCTTAGCTTTTCACTGACCAGGAAATTTGCTTCACTGATCCCGTTAACGGGAACGGGTGCCATTTTATCTACCGGTTGGGTGCACTTTTGGTCTTTTTATTTGTAGGGATCCGCCGTCATGCACACGTATCAATCACAACTCTTTTGAGTCATGAGTAGATAGCACTCGGCTGCCAACTTCTGATCACCTTTGACTGAGACTACTCCATCCCAAGAGGGGTACTTCAGCCTTAAGTGTTTTTGGGATATCGCAGCCCCAAAACGATTGAGAAATGGTTGTCCGAGTATGGCGTTATAGGGCAAGGTAAGGTCTACGACCAAGAATAACAACTCCTCTGATCGCTTGGATATGTCTTCCCTGAAATATATAGGCAATAGAGTAACTCCAGTCATGGGTATGGGAACTCCATCCACTCCGATTATTGGCTTCTTGCAAGGCATCAGTTCATCTACGGGGCACTTCATGAGGTTGTATGCCTCAAATGAAAATAAATTTACCGCACTGCCGTTGTCGATAAGGGTCCTTCTGACCCCGTGGTTGCCATTAACGGGTGTGACTACCAGTGCGTCGTTATAGGGGAAAACGACACCTTTTTCGTCTTCCTCCGAGAAGGACAATCCCATCCTGTCCAATGCGCTTATCGCTTCCTTTCTTACTAACGTGTTTTCTCGTTTCCGCTTCTCCCCTGTGTTGGATGTTAACTGCGCGGGCTCGTCAAGGTATGGCGTGCCGTCAGCGATAATGTTGATAATGGGGATGTCGTCGTCGTGGATTGTTAACGTTTCTTTCATTCTCCCGCTAGGGGTGTCGTCGTTTACCGGGGGGATGAGAAGGCGCTTGTCTGTCGTCTGATACCCTATTTGTCGAGTTACCTCTGGCTTCTTCTCCTGCCTTAGTGACGAATTCCCCGATGTAGCCTTCTTCCACTAAACGTTCTATTGCCAACTTCAGCTCTCTGCACACGTCTGTGGAGTGTCCTTTGACTTTGTGGAACTTACAGAAAGCGTTTTCTCTTCCTCCCATAATCACTGCTGGCTTCACTGGAGCCGGATAACGAATAGGCAGGTTCCGTTGCTGGACAATCGCTAGGATCTCTGCCCTTGGAAGTATGAGGGAAGGAAGATTTAGGGTCGTAAACTCGGCCCTTGGGTGGATCTGCTTCTTGCCGAGTGGGGGAGTTGCCAGGTCTTCCTCTGGAAAAGTGGCCTCTCTAACGGTTTGACGCTCTAGGGATGTGATCTTTCCGCTAGGTGTACTCGTCACTAGACCGAGCGTCGGGAGTCGTGTTGGCATGAGTGCTGGGAGCGAGGGGCGCGCTTTGTGGCACGTTTCGCATTCTGTCTCTATTTTCTTCCTCCTCCATTCTTGCGTAATTATGAGCTTTCAGCCTTAACGTGTCTAAAGTTGTTGGGGGGTCCACCATTAATGTATCCCGTAATTTTCCATAACAGTAGTTCCGCTTTAAAGCTTCCAGAGCTAAATCAATGGTAACGCCCAGCGTTAACGACATTTCCATGTCAAAGTGACTAAGAAAATCCTTTAAAGATTCTTGAGGCTTCCTGTGTATATCGAACAAAGTTACGGCAGACTTCCTGATGGGGATAGTTGTGCTGAACCGGCTTCTAAATTTGGCCTCTAACTGCGAGAAACTATCAATTGACTGAGTTGGGAGTCCTTCAAACCAAAGGTGTGCTACTCCCGACAACGTCATAACGAATATCTGATACAAGGCTGCACCACTATGAGTTTGAAATTGCACGAAGTCTTTCACCTTGTTAAGTTGAGAGATGGGATCCTTTGTGTCATCATAAGACTCTGCAGGGAGTTTCATGTGCCGACTAACTCTGTGGTGTCTTATGCGATAGCTGAACGGGTGACTTGAGGTATCATCAAGGATTTCGCGAGTACGAGGGGGAGGGGGAGTTTCTCTACGATGCCTCTGGTCTCGAGGATCGGGTGCGTGGTGTCGCTTGGGGGATAAGTTGCGACTCCTGGGTGGCCGAGTTCGATATCTTCTACTACTCAACCTTTCGCTGTGTCTAGGGGAAACGTCCCTAAACATTTCATCTCGCCTGCCATCCTTGCAATCTCTGTACTCGTCATGCCATCGTTCCTCTTGGGAAACAGGGATTTCTCGTATGAGTTGCGCGGAAGGTTCCACTTGCCTATGGGCAAGTTGCATAAAGTTGACAGGGGTCGTCATCATGGGCAAGGTTGGCAGGATGCTTCTATGTTGCCGGGGTGATAACGGTCGATCGGTGACAATAGATGGAGTGAAGACAACGTGAGAAGGAACGCTAGGCCCTGAGATATTGGGCGTAAACCCTGCGGCTAGCTCAGTCAAGTGGTTTAGTTGAGCACGAAGAGCTGATATTGAATTCACAAGAGGGGTTGCTTGCACTATCCATCGCGGATCTCCTCGGAGGGGGAGTGGAAAAACTAGATCCTACCATCTGGGAAAAAGAGGTGTTCATCTGGTAAAAAGGTGTTCCCGTTGTTTATCCAAAGGAGAAATCTGACAACCCTAGAGGGATTTCCTGCATTGTGGTAAAGACAGTAGTAGTAGCGAAGGGAAAAAGTTCTCTGCGCGTGGCAAAAGGAAGACCAAAAGATTGAGGCGGTGTAGAATCTGAATGAGAAGCCATGATCCTTCAATCTCCAAGAAAAATAGAGCTTGGCTATTAAGGACGCTCACTTAATAAAACCAAAGCTCTCAATGAAAGCACCAATTTGATAAGATTCTGGGGTTCCTGGAGAAGGGTAGGCGAGGAAAATGGCCGATCGGGATCACTGTTCTGGTCGTCTGGTGTACCTGCAAAGCGCCGGAGGGGGTCTTCGGCGTAGACACTCCGATGCCTAAGTCAGTAAGATGTTCCAAAATGGCAGGGGTTCGACTAGCGATCGTAGGTTTACCTTTTGTCTTGAATGGTGGGGTATTTATGGGCGTGGCAAGGGTGCTGCCTATAGGGGATAGGCGTTATCACTGGCAGATAACGCTTAGGTCCTTTCAAGTGACGTCATGCAAGGTCTGGGATGGGATAACGCCGATTGTGTAGGTAGATATCGTCTGAGACCCCCTCCCCCCCCCCCCCCCCGTTGATGTCGACCATCCCAGAACTTCTCGTTAGGTGAGGGGCGGCGTCAGCAGTGTCGGATGCTCGAGGGGAGCTACAGTACTCCGGCCTTAACGCTGGGTGTAAGGACGGAAATGCCCTTGAAGTCGTGTCAATAGTTATCAGCGCTAAACCCTCACAAGCCATGAGGATCTCCGCACGAGGCCGAGCGCACAAGGCGCGCCTACCCTAGTGTCCCTTGAAGGCCCAAGCACTAGCCATCCGAGGTTTTGCGAAGCTCCCCAGAGGCCAAGCCAAGCCCGAGGTTTTGCAAAGCTCCCTATAGGCCAAGTCAAGACCCTTATGTTAAGGGTAGTAGTGGATTTTCCACATGTAATAATCCCTAGCTATAAATCGAAGGACTTAGCCTCTTTTATAGCTTGTCTTTGATTTTGTGAGTTATCTCCTTCAGGACCAAGTTGTTAGGCCTAGCCTTAGGGTTCTTAAAACCGGTCTTGTTTCCTCTACCTAAAACCTATATACATTGATCAATCAAGGGTAGGCTCGGTTAGAGATCCTTGTAATCCTTTGATTATAAATTATATACATTATTTTCCATAAATTCCTATCTACACTTCATCCATTATTGCCACTGCATATTACTTCATTAAACACCAAAAATCATCCTTCAATCCATCATCTATCTGTGCATTTACCACCTCCCAAAGGAGACTAGATCCTTCCTCCATTCAACTCACGACTTCAACCTTACAAGTGAAACTGAGAAGTTATCATCACCCTCCAAACCGACTCCAATTTTTCCTATAAATAGAGCCCTCCTCACAATAGAAAGAGGCACCAATTCACGCACAAACTATCTCTAAATTCTCAATCTTTCTGCCACTTCTCACTTAATAAGGTTGAGACTTGTTATTGCTTTCAATTAATTGTGCTTTCAATCTTTGCTTTTTAATCATTTTTCTGCATTTATTTTCAAGCAATTAATTGTTCATACTTGTTGATACCCGAATTTTGACGTCATTTTTAATTAATTTTAGCATTTCTGTTATTTACCTAATTTACTGTCATTTCTAGTTAATTTACTGTCGTTAGCATTTTTAAATTTTTCATCGCATTTTAGCATCGTCATTATCATCGTCAGCATTCGAAATAGCATTTTTAATGTTTCGTCACGTATTTTCATTATTATTATCATTAATATTTTTAGCTTTAAAAATCACATTTTTAATTATCCGTCAGTCGTTTGCTAGTTTTTTCGTCGTTTTAGGTAATCTCATGATTTTTAGGATTTTTAGTATTTTAGTATTTTTATTTTTTATTATTAATTTCGTTCAAGCTTTTATTGGACCCGAGTAAATTCGCTCGGACAATAGCTTGAATTTGAAATGTTTTCCATCAACTAGTTGCTAGCTTTTTTTCCATTCACAACGGTCTACAGTGTTTCGAGTAATTTTCGACGTAACATCATTATTTTTCCGTCCGAACATTTCACATTTTTGAACGAGAAAATAAACACGTTAAACGAAAAAATCTCATCATTCGCTGTAGACGATTAAACCCGTCGTATTTTTCTCAACGCGCTGGTACCTTCGGCTCGAAAAGTCAGAACATTTGCTCGCATGAATAGGCTCGAGGCCATTTAAATAAGGTAAAACGCAATTTGATCACAACCGTTGATCTGGTCAACCAAGAAAAGTCAACCAGATCAACGGTTGACTAATTAAGAGCCATGGTGCGCAAGCACCGTGGACGTGAGCCAACAGTGGAGCAGGCCACCGAACAGCCTGCTCCCGACGTCCTGTCCCGTCAACGGTCGCGTCTCCTCAGCCCTAGCACCATCATCACGGCCAGTACGTAGCCCCGCCAGCACGACATAGCTCCGCCACCGCGATGCTTCGCTCCTCCACGCGCAGCACCAGCGCTTCGTCCTCACTCGCCAAAAGCCTATAAATACCAAGCATTTATCAACGTAAAACGGGCACCAACTTTGCAAGAAAACCTTGCTTCTTCCCTCTCTTGATTGATAGCTCATATCGAGCATCGATCGTCACAGTTCAAAGTTTTGGCAGTAAGTTTTTTTCAAGCTTTTTCTTTCGTTCCTTTTAAGCATTTTCTTCTTTAATTCGTTTTGCTTGGTTTTGATAAGATAAATTGCTTGTTTTTGTGCCATTAATTCATGTGCATGATGTAGATTAAATACATGCTTTCAATTTAAGAAATTGTTAGGTAAATCATGTGAATTAATTAGTTTTCGATAATTAACAGTTTTGTCATTTTTTTGAAATTAAACTCGGTATGTTTTAAAATAAAATTCAGGCTTGTGAAACGGCCATAGCTGGCCGGAGCTAGGCCGCCGGGAGTAGCGTCGGCGACCAATGGAGAAGATGGTGAATAGTGCCATGCAGGCCTATTCACGCATCAAATGGGATGGGCTTGGCCCATCCCCATTCTTTTATTTTCCATGGGCCAGGAACTATTCCTGGCCCATTTCCTTTGCATTTTTCAATTTGGGCCCAGCCCATTGTCATTTTTCTCTCGTAATCACGCTTTTCCGTAAAAATATTCGCATGCTTCTTATGAGTATTTTTCTGACGTTTTAATTTTTTGTACTTATCAACTGTTTAAATTATTCGCACTTTAAATTTCCGCAATTTACTTTCGGCAATTTAAATTCAATCATTCATTTTACCGCCTACATGGTCGGTCGCATTTTAATTCTCGTAAATATCAACTGCTTTAATTTTTCTCAAGCTGCTAGAAATTCTTCCGCAACACCAACTGTTTTAATTTTCTGCAATATCAATTGTTTCAATCTTCCGCAATATCAACTGCTTTAATTTTCTGCAATATCAATTGCTTTAATTTTCTACAGTATCAATCATTAAAATTTTTGCAAATCGTCAACTGCTTTAAATTTTTCTGCAAATCATTAACTCAACATTTAAATTTCGTATGCGTCAAATCCATCATTTCTCGCATGCAATCAATTGTCATCATTCAAATTTCATGTGCGTCAAATCCATCATTTCTCGCATGCAATCAACTGTCATCATTTAATTTCCTGCACTTATCAACTCATCATTTAATTTTCGTATGCGTCAAATCAATCATTTCTCACATGCAATCAACTCAGCATTTAAATTTCGTATGCGTCAAATCCATCATTTCTCGCATGCAATCAACTGTCATCATTTAATTTCCTGCACTTATCAACTCAGCATTTAAACTTTTGTACGCGTCAAATCCATCATTTCTCGCATGCAACAAGTCGTCATTTAAATTTTTCATATGCGTTAAATCCATCATTTCTCGCATACGTCAAACCAGCATTTAAATTTTAGACGAATATCAACTGTCATTTAAATTCTCACATTCATAAAATTGTTTATTTATTTGTCGAGCTATCACTAACACTCTTACTTTGTAGGGTTAAAATTCAAGCTTCGCTCGAAAGTACGCCTTTCGTTCTTTTTTATTTATTCAACACCTTCCGTAAATATCAATCGTACGCATGATATATAGAATTGCTAGGACTAAAATGAAGTTGCATGAACAACGTGTTTAAAGATTTGCTTAAAATGCCATGTTCATATGATTTTAAATTCTCGCTTATATTGACTGCATGTACATGCGGACTTTCGTAGTACATGTTCACATGTACATTGAAATTATATTGACTGCATGTATATGTTCACATGAAATTAATCTTTCCTAGTTTATTAGAGAGAGGGGAGGGGATTGAGGATTATCCTCTCTCTTCTTCCCCGTTCGCTCACCTTACAGACTGAAAACTCCATTGTTTTGCTTTCCTTGTCTTCTTCCTAGAAATGAGGAGATTTCTAGTTTTATGCAATTGAATTTCATATTTTATTTTATTATGTTTGTTTCTTACTAAGTAAATCATTCCTGGTAAAGACTCCAAGGTTCATGATTCCGGTATTGTGAGATCTAAATGCATTTAATAAATTCTGAATTTCATATTTCTTCTCTTTCTAATTTTTTATCAATTTATTCTTGTTTGATTTAAGAGTGGTCAACTTAAGTGTTAAACCTGAATAATTACAGTTTTTCCTAATAACTTTGGGTCTACATTGTTAGAAGGAATCAGTAGGCAACTAGTTCATGGTCAGTCGAGACTCAACTAGAGTCACGAGCCAGATTCGGAAGAGTTAGGTTATAGGGGCTAGTGGACTGATCCCTAGACCTAAGAATGGTCTCTCCCTGTTTTTATCAACCAACTAGTGTAAAATCCTATAAGTGAACCTTAGGATTACTAAGAAGGTTAGGGTTCTTAATACATAATTTCCCACAACAGTTTATCATTTCAAAACCTCTCATTTAAATCTGTACTTTGTTAAGTTATCCATGATAGAATCACGTAGTAATTAATTTAATCATGCATGGCCCGATGATGACGTAGAGGGCGCTCATTCAGTCTTACGGAAAATTCAGTCTCATCACGTTACGGTTAGGAATAATCAATCGGTCTTGATAAACGGTAACCCCGTCCGAAAGACGTTAAAACGGTAACCCTGTGCAACGATTAATTATTCCTTAACGGTCACGATCATAGAAAAGACTAAAGTGACGATTCCTCTAAGGGCCCCCTTTTCAAAAAATGCATTTTTATCAAACACCTTTTTAAACACCTCTCTCATCAACCGGTAACCATTTTCGGATGTGACACGGGTGCCTAACACCTTCCCGAGACCATAATACGACCCCGAACCTTTTATCTGGGGTCCAGACCCCTTTTTTGTGCCTTTAGTTTTTTATTTATTATATTTCTTATGCCATGATGATTAAGGTTCTCTAAACCTAGCAACCAAATTAGGGTGGCGACTTCATTGCATGTTGCAAGGCATCTGTTTACGCTGAGCATCGTAAGGTCTCAAGTTCGTTGCACACTCGCGAATTTTTTAATTTTCGGGGCACGACAGTTTGGCGACTTCACTGGGGATCTTTAGGGTCGGAGCCGGTTTCATTTTTTGAGAGGTGTTTTTATTTGTCTATTTACCTGCTTTGATCAATTGCTGATCTGTTCATTTATTCGCTTTATCAATTGTCATATGCATTTCATAGTGCCCTACATCCCGGGGACAATTACCAAATTAGGAGGGTAGTAGCGACGCCCTAGGACACACGTCCTGGGTAGTGTTCGCCAATCCCAACTCGGATGAACCCCTAAAGCTAGTCGAAAGGTTACACGATTTTGCAAGGAATCGGGACACTGGACAACACTTTAGGAAACTTTTCATGGTATCATCCGGGAACCATTCAAGCCAGTTAGAAAGTCGAAATCAGAACCCCAGCACGTGCATCATGATTATACCTGTTTTGTCGTGGCTCTATTCATCTTGTTGCCATGATTTTCATTTTTTGTGAATTCTTTGCTATACTCTGAATGCCTTACACATGCAGGTTACTTTGCATTTAAAATTTTATTTTTGTCCCACAGGACCCATTTTGCTCATTCGCTATGATAGCACCTATGTGACTTTCCCTTGATATTTTTGGGGGACGAAGATTCGACGATCAGGCTGCCCGAGGAGATCTGTTAGAACAGGGATTCACCCTTGACATCACCACTAAGATCAAAGTAGAAGTCGTAGACTTCGACTTAACTAGGATTCGGAAATTGAGAAATGAGCTGACTGAAGATGAGGAGACACAGTTCGAGGGTAGTTATGGAAAACTACTAACCCTGGTTGACGTCAAGACTGATTGGGGTTGCATCCGGGCAGCCCTAAAATTTTAGGATCCCTATTATCGGTGCTTCTCTTTTGATAAAGGAGTAGACTTGACTCCCACATTGGAGGAGTACTCAGCTCTGATGTGCCTAACATCTCCTATATTGTCCATATACCAAAATGTTCGGAATCACCACTCATGTCAGAGAAGGTGACTACTTCTGGTGTTGGTCAGATATCGAGGCACGATTTCAGTTGTCCAACGGGAAAAAATGCTTAAGGATTCTGGCTTTCGCCATCGTAGGGTTTGTCCTCTTTCCGAAAATGAGGAACGCCATCGATTTTGCAGCAGCCAATATCTTTTACGAGATGGAAACAAATGACATCAATCCTACGACAGCTATCTTGGCCGAGACCTTTCGCTCCTTGGACTCTTGTCGAAGAAAAGGGAAAGGGAGCCTTACCTGTTGCACCCAGTTGCTGATAGTATGGTTGGTCAGCCACTTCAAATAGATTCCTGATCAGTCTATTTTCTTTGAAAGCTACATAAGATCGTGCCCTTTACTCAGGGTTATCAACGCAATGACCACAGATAAATGGGAGATGGAGAATAAGGATGTCTGGATCGACCGATTCATAAATCTCTCAGAAGAAGACTTCAGTTGGCATGCCAAGTGGCTGCGGACCTCCGATCCCATCGTCTGCTGCGGACCCCTACGTTGGGTTCCTTTAATTGGAGCATGGGGGTGCGCTCACTATTGCCCTACCCTCGTACTCAGACAGTTTTGCATCAGGCAAATCATTCCGGTAACATTCGGCATGACAAGATCAAACCTGCCGCACACCGGAGAAAATCAGAACATTCAGCTGTACGCCCAAGACTGGGCCAACCCCTTTTCCTTTTCATGTAATTAGGATCCCTGATTTCATCTATCTTAGCCATTTTTTATGAATTTAGGTAGTTGGCAAGTTTACCATATTTTATAAACACTTTTTTAATAAAGTCATACTCTTTTGGATATTTATTAAATGGCTAACTTTCCATATCAATCATCCATCCAATACAACTCAAAATACCATCGCAAAAGGAAAGAGAAAATCCCTCCGAGATAAACACAAAACGTTTCACCAAAAATCCAAAAAATCATACCAAATATTCGAAACATCCGAGTATTGCTCACTCATGGCCATGTCCTCTTAGCTTATCACAAAAACTCCAAAGGTCATGGTATAGATCGCCGTCCCTCCCCTCGGTTGGATTCGCCAGGCATCAGGCCCTACGTCGTTTGAAAGCATAGTAAAAGAGATCTTCCTAGCATGGTGGCATTGGTTGCCCCTACTAATTTGGGTTTCGCAGATAGCATCTCAGATTACTTCACATCGTTGGAATGAATAGAGGCTTCCTTCGTATCTTGTCGATAACTGGGATATCTCACCTCTCTGACCGCCTTGAAAATATCAAGTGAAAGTGTAGCCGGAAAAGCGAATGAGCAACGTGGAGGCCTCGGGATTGCACATCACCTGCATATCCTCACTTGTACTTACACTTTTTTGTGTTTTTCCCTTTTCAGGTTCACGATAGCTCCTCGAAACCAAGCTACTACACACGGGCTCCCCGTAACTAGACTTCAAAAGTGAAAAATGACTGAACAGGCTAAGGCCGATGAAGCACTAACAGCCAGAATCGCAGAGTTAGAGGAACAAGTTAGGGTTACTACAGAAAGGGCCGCCAGGGCCGAAAAGGAAAGATATGAAGCTACCACCGAATTCCCACCGTGTTTTTATCCCACTCAAATAGGAGGACCTCCCTCTTCGCTCGCCATCGCGGGACCTTCAGTACCTCCGCCACTTTCAGAAAGGACCGCCAGTGGAGATGGATTAGTCCCTTCACTGTACCCACCGCAGCAAATCCTATGGTTAATACGGGTGAAGAAATTGCCACGTCACTTCAGCACCTTTCAACCAACCCTACAGTTGCAACAAGTACAACCAGACAATATTCCTACCTATCTCAGGGTCGTTCTACCCGAGTCGCGATTTTTGGACCATCAAAAATTAAGCTTCCGGGAGGCGATCTGACACATCCACAATCCTCTCTTGAATATTCACCGACCATAGGTTTTGGCACCATTAGTGCGAAAGGGTCCAGTATTGATCGATTGAGCCCACGAGAGGAAAAACTAAGGGTTATTGAAAGATATGACCCTAGGGATTCTGCTGATAAAAGCATGATGCGAGGAACTACGACGCCTCAGAAATTCAAGATTCCATAATCCGAAAGGTACACGGGGATTGAACACCCCAAAACTCGCCTCAAAATCCACCACAACGAAACCTCTGAACGGTACGAGCTCGATGCAGAAATCACATCTAACCGTTCTGATTTGCAAAATCTAGAGAAAAGGGTCGAGGGATCAGTAAAAAATTAATGCTCAGAGATGGAAAGAACTAGCCACAAGGATTTCTTTTCCTTTGAATGACAGGCAACCTTTCCCATCACCCCCAACACAAATACCCTAACTTACACAACGTAGACCATGTAACCCACCAAATAAACTAAGAAATCAAAATAACCGTCGAGATCGGGGGTCACTGCCACCGCTTCCCATTCCCTTAGGGGAGATCTACGGGCGCCTTTTGGCAGCTAAACAAATTGCACCCACCCCAATCCAACCTTTACAGCCTCCTTATCCAAATTGGTATGATCCTGATGCTAGATGCAAATACCATGCTGAAGCCCTTGGTCACACCATAAAAGACTGCCGCGCCTTTAAGAAAAAGGTTTATTGCTTGATCAGATGTGGATGGATCTCTTTCGAGGATTTAGCCGAAAGACCCGCACAACCTAGGCCCTCCAATCCACCCAAGGAGCCGAATCGAGAACCGGTACCGCCACTCCCACTCCCCGTGGGGGAAATATACAAACATCTCATCGCAGCTGAACAGATTGTGCCTATCCCGGCCCGACCTCAGCAATCTCCATGCCTAAGTTGGTACACTCCCAACATTGTATGCGATTATCACGCTAGGGCACCGGGCCACACGCTGGACAATTGCTTTGCCTTTAAAATGAAGGCAAATCAGCTAATCAAAAATGGAGGGGTCTCCTTCGAGGGCTTGGCCAAAGGACCTCACACGGCCATCGACCCTCTCCCGAACCGAGCCTCAGGTGATGAAGGTATGAATGCTATTTTGATGGAAAAGGTTGAGAAGACTTATGAGGTAGAGACAGTTGACACCATCAATAACGGTCCTCCCACCTTTTGTTCCCACAAATATATGTCTCAAGTTGGGCCAGTAATAGGTGAATTTGCTGATACTGGGGACATGACGTGGAGGGTGGAATGTTTCCCCGATAAAGACAGGAAAGAGCTGGCCGAGGTGTATGGGCGTTTGACGCCAATGGATAAGATATGTATCCACACATTAGGGCCACATTCTCCCTCGCAGTCGAAATCGTCAATATGAATCCTACCATGGTCAGTATAGCTTCAGACTCCTGTATCGATGCTTTGGGAGAAGAAGAATCGTCGCCTAGTTCAGTCATTTTTGTAAAGAAGTCAGGGGAGTCTGTGTCCAACTGGACCATCACCATGCTTCCGGATGTCTCTCCGTAATTTCTCCTTTTGAAAAATATATATATGTTTTTGCACATTTTCTTGCGAAAACATTTTGTAGGGACTCATGTTCCCTTTTGTTCAAAATCAATATATATGCAATTTTCATTTTTATGCATCTCTTCTTTTTGCCTTTTTAATTTCAGGATAAATATTAGTTCGGATTGTCTTGATAAAACCTATGTCTTTACGGGCGAAGAAATCGTCATCACGACCAAAGACAAGGCCGAAATCTCCGGCGAATTAGCCTGTTTACTAGAAAGTTCGGAAAAGGAAATAACCCCTCATCGAGAGGACTTGGACGAAGTCAATTTGGGGGCAAGCAATGAGAATCAGGAGCTGGTTAAGATCGGAACCACCCTGGACATAATTCAGAGAGAAAGGTTAATTTCCCTCCTCAAAAACTACTCGGACGTATTTACATGGTCATACGCAGATATGCCAAGTCTTGATCCTGGGATAGTTAAGCATCGTATCCCATTAAAGCTTGAGTTTAAGCCTGTCAAACAAAAAAACTTCGGAGGATACATCCAGACATCCTTTTGAAAATCAAAGAAGAAGTTAACCAAGCAATGGGATACGATGCTCGTAAGACCAAGCCCAGGATCTATGGCAGACACGGGATTCCAAGCTCATCCCTTATTAGAGGTTACTCACCCAACTCAAGCGGGAATTTGAGGAAACCAAATCCGACCGAGTCGATAGAGAAAAGAACCGCTTCGCAGACGCGTTAGCCATGCTGGCATCAATGTTCAAGTTAGAGTGCGGAGTAATGCTTCAGCCATTGAGGGTGGAGGTAAAGGAAACTCCGGCATGCTGTGTCACCTTGGAAGAAGAACCCAATGGGAAGCCTTGGTTCTACGACTTAGTACAATTTATCAGAAACCGGGAGTACCCACCGGGGGCAAGCCGGCTTAGCAAAAAGACCCTTCAGCGCTTAGCGCTAGACTTCTACCTCGACAGTGAAGTTTTGTATAAAAGGAGAGTTGATGGAGCTTTGCTTCGTTGCGTCACCATAGCTGAGGCAAAGAGAATCATAACGGAGATCCACGAAGGGGTCTGTTCCACACACGCAAGTGGACATATGATGGCGAGACAAATAATGAGACAAGGTTATTTTTGGCTCACCATCGAACGAGATTGCATCGACTATTTCGGGAAGTGCCACAAATGTCAAGTTTACGCGGACCATCTCCATGTCCCTCCAGCCCCTCTTTTCAGCATGACCTCGCCTTGGCCTTTTGCAATGTGAGGAATCGACATCATAGGCCAAATTCATCCAACAGCCTGTAATGGCCATCGCTTCATCCTCGTAGCAATCGACTACTACACCAAGTGGGTAGAGGTCTCCTCTTACTCCAGCATCACTCAGAAAACGACCATGCAATTCATTGAGAGAAACATCATTTGCCGTCATAGGGTCCCAAAAACCATCATCACGGACAACGGCACCAATCTCAACGGAAAAATGATCGACGGTCTTTGCCAACGTTGGAAGGTGAAGCACCGAAACTCGTCACCATATTGACCAAAGATGAATGGCACAGTCGAAGCGGCCAACGAAAACCTGAAGAAGATCATCCAAAAAATGGTGGTCACTCACAAAGACTGGCATGACATGCTTCCCTTCGCACTGCATGCTTACCGGATAGCAACTCGTACATCCACAGGGGCAACTCCCTACTCATTGGTTTACGGCATGGAAGCCGTAATTCCTCTTGAGGTAGAAATCCCTTCCCTCAGAATCCTGGCAGAATCAAAAGTAGAAGAATCGGATTGGGCAAGAGTGAGGTACGAGAAAGTGCGACCTCGCGAGTTCAAGATTGGGGATTT
Source organism: Viola odorata (assembly GCA_963691705.1). NCBI lineage: Eukaryota > Viridiplantae > Streptophyta > Magnoliopsida > Malpighiales > Violaceae > Viola > Viola odorata. The sequence goes on along the minus strand of OY829540.1, from coordinate 41,402,650 downwards.
AGTGCTGAAGAAGATTCTCCCTCATCAGGAGGCTAGTCAAGGAAAGTGGGCCCCAAGGTACGAGGGCCCGTATTTAGTTAAAAGTGCATTCTCAGGGGGTGCCCTAATGCTAACCAACATGGACAGAAATGATCTACCAAGACCGGTAAATGCCGACGCCGTCAAGATATACTACGCCTGAAGTATCGCGAGCCTTGCATCTGGCCGAATCAAAGACATAGAGTTTTATCATGACAATACCACTCGAATGTTTATCCTGAAATTAATAAAATGAGTTTTTTCAGGAGATGCTTTTTGTTTTAAAACCTTTTGTTCCTTTTTCTTAAACTCGTGAGATGACAAAAAGGAAGCATGGCTTCATTGGCTCCTAAGGAGTAGTTCGAGACATAAGGCACGACACTTAGACTAACACCACTAATCAATCTTAAGGTTTTGCAGGGACATATTGTCTCATCTCGTCATCACGATAGGACCAAGGAGTTCCCCCCCCCCCTCCTAGCAGCTCCTGAATTGCCGCAGCAGGCCGTCTTCAAGAGGGAATCAGGAAAGATTTTAAAAACTCGTCACCATCTAAATTAAAAATTCTCTTTCCTCGCAGTACTACAAGCATAGCCCGCGACCGGTCTCAAAGGTCCGGATGCATCAAAAGGGGGACCACCCCACGAAGCTATCATCTGATCATCTAGAGGATTGTCGGAGCCTGCGACACTCCTTAAGAGCTTAAAGACTATCCACCATCAGGATTCCGCCGTAATACTATTATCCAGTTCAAGCGAGGATTGAATGCCAGACCAAAGTCACAAAGCCCATCCTACGCCGGCCGAGTTGTCGGAACACTAGCAACATCGGCTCCCATGTCCGTTCACCTATTCGGAGTAGCTCATCCCCAAAATGCCATGGTCGCCCGACGCACCTTTGCAGGCAGAACTCCCAGAGTAAAAGCATGACGAAAAGTTGTCCTCCTAAGACCACAATCAACATACTTAATACGGTATTGTTCAAGAAGTTTCTCAACGTCTGCACCATGATCAACACGGTGAAGATCAATCCTTTAATTGAGGGACAGCCAGACTGCCAGCATCACCCGCGCCAAGGTAGGAATTGCGGCAAAGCATCTAGAGCAAAGCCATCATCAACCAACATCCGACACAAGTCACACTGCAGTGACCCACGGATGGCCCGTCCAAAAGGGAGAGCTTAACATTTATCAATCACATTACTTTTGCTAAAAATTGTCTTGCATTTACTCCTCATTTGTTCTCGCCGTATCTTTTTCAGGAACTGGGTCGCCCCCATGTGTTGCCTGCGTAAGACTGGCAAGCCGACGCCCTTGTAGCCCCGCTACACATTTCGGGGACAGAGGGTTTTCCCCTTCATCCCCGAGCAATCACGAAGCCAATCAACGAAGGTCCGGCAAGGGCCAGCAAGCAAACGAGCAAGAATACGGATCTCATCCTCACTCCAACTTGGATCGGCGGTCCCAGAAAGGCAGCTGAAAAAGAAGCCAATCAAAGCAAAGCATTTTTGAATGTGGGACCACACCGCAGGCACCCTCGAAAAACCAGGCTAAGGAAAGGGAGAATCCCTGAACTTATGTCATTTTTGTCTTTAAATCAATCTTTCTCTTCTACTCCGTTGTTCCCTCTTCATTTCACAGGGACGCGAATCATCTCATTGTCATCCGCATAAAGCTCGTGGAAGACGCCCTTGCAGCCCCGTTGCACACTTCAGGGGAGTTCATCTTTCTCCCCCTTTCATTAAACTTATTCCTGTGCGTTGTTAGCTTTAATTTACGTACGGTCGTCAGGCCCACTGGGGGACAACCCTTTACGTTCTCGTTGGTTTCTTGCAAATAGGTCATCCCCCGCGTCCTAACTTTAAACTATCAATCAATCAAAAATCAAAAATCAATCAAAAATCCTTTTTAGCCCAGCTAAAACAAAATCCATACTACTCTCATAAGCATATTCATGCAGTGCATAGGTCGGGGATGTCCAATCCCTCTGTTAAATAAAGCATCCATCAAAATTACATATCATGCATGATTTTACTTGCTTGCTCTGATGTAAGCACTCACAGATAAATCCCGGTAAGTATTTTCGAGCCATCGCGCCTTATCCTTCATGAGTGTAAGTGCCTGACTAGGTACTAGTTGAATTCGCATAATATCCAGGGTACATGTGCAATTAGACATGGGATAGCAATAAAATGACGTGGGACTTTTACGATCTTCTTCATTTTTTTTTCTTCCCTCTTTCCACCACATATGTCATCACTCCTACCAAAACCTTCACTATCACTCATACCCCGGGAGCCAAGGAGCAGTCTTAGCTAAGATTGCTAGCCAGAAGTAACAGCGTGCCAAGTTCAAGTACATGACGAAGGAGACAGAAAATGTCACCGAAAGATCACTGAGAGCCATCACAGAAGAAAGACCAAAAACCCGAAGATGAAGGCCGAGGCTTTAAGCCAAAATGAGAAGAGATCAAAATAAAGGTTGTGCTTGCTCTGCTCTATTGCATTTCAAATCAAATCAAAAAGGGAGGGAATAGAGAAAAAAAAAAAGAGAAAAAAAATAGAGAGAGGGGAAAAAGGGAAAAAAGAAAAGAGAGAAATGCTCAGAAACATTCGAAGAATACAAACAATCGAAGAGTCAGAGCAAGCACAGCCCAGGGACAACTAAACTTGAGAAAACTCGAAGAAAACATTCCCTAGTAAAGACTCGAGAAAAAGGGCCCAAAGCCAACTCGAGAAATCTCAAAGCAAGCATCCCTAGTAAGGACACGAGAAGAAAAAGGGCCCAAGGCCAATCCAAGTAGCAGATCGCGAAAAGAACAGCAACAACACTCCCCAGTGAAGACTCGAGAAGAGAAAAGGCCCAGAGCCAACTCAAGGAATCTCGAAGAAAACATTCTCCAATAAAGAATCGAGAAAAAAGGGCCCCTAGCCGACCAGAAAGTAGCCACAGCAAGGATCCAAGAGCTCATGCACTCTGTCAAGAAAGCATCCCCAGGAAAAAGAGAAGGAACTCACGCACCTCGCCCTCATCAGGGCCAATCGACAAAGCATCATTCATCAAAAACCTTCCAACCCATCAGAAAAGCACATCTTTACCAAAACAAGCTCCTTTCCGGACATTTTATGTCCTTTCATTCTTTTCCGTAAAAGTCCCATCGATTATTAGAATGCCCATGCATGTGCATCTTCATTTGAAGTCTATTCACTCGGATTGACATTGCGAATTGAAAATTATGTATCATGTTAGTTGCATCTTTATGAGCGTAAAACACTTAACCTTGTTTCAAAGCGTGAGCGCAAACACTAATATCAGGTGAGGATTGCTTACGGCTGCAAATCGTGGGAAATTCTTATCCTTGGGGTCGTTACCTCCTGAACAGGATGCAGATGCATTCTAGGTTCGTATCAAGGCCGCTGGTAACAAAAGCATTCTTCTCCTCCCAGAGGGACATCATTTGTATTTCCTCCTCCCATAGTGACATCATTTATATTTCCTCCTCCCAGAGTGACATCATGCATTTTTCTCCTCCCAGAGTGATAGCATCAGCATTTTTCTCCTCCCAGAGTGACCTTAGTTTAATTTCCGCATTTCACGTCTTCTCCTACGGGAATTGACATTGTTTACGTTTCTGTACTGCATTTCCTCCTCTCAGAGTGACAGCATCATGCATTTCTTCTCCTCCCAGAGTGACATCATGCATTCTTCTCCTCCCAGAGTGACAGCATCAGCATTTTTCTCCTCCCAGAGTGACCTTAGTTTAATTTCCGCATTTCACGTCTTCTCCTATGGGAATTGACGTTGTTTACATTTCTGTACTGCATTTCCTCCTCCCAGAGTGACAACATCATGCATTTCTTCTCCTCCTAGAGTGAGATCATGCATTCTTCTCCTCCTATAGTGACAACATCAGCATTTTTCTCCTCCTAGAGTGACCTTAGTTTAATTTCCGCATTTCACGTCTTCTCCTACGGGAATTGACGTTGTTTACATTTCTGTACTGCATTTCCTCCTCCCAGAGTGACAGCATCATGCATTTCTTCTCCTCCCAGAGTGACATCATGCATTTCTTCTCCTCCTAGAGTGACAGCATGTATTTTTCTCCTCCCAGAGTGACATCATTTACATAACTCTACATTTCTGCATAATTATTTCCTCCTCCTAGAGTGACATCATGCATTTCCTCCTCCTAGAGTGACATAGTTTGTATTTCCTCCTCCTAGAGTGACATCATTAGGACAAATCATTCATACGTCTACGAATCATGCATTATCCTCCCTAAGCAACGTCTGTTACATGTCAGACCTCCTAGTGGGACCGTCATTTATATTTTCGTAAAACTATCTTCCATTCCTGGTAGAGTAGTTGTCATTTACATTTTCTGTAATGTATGTTTCTATCAATACCCGAGTAGATCTAAGTTTACATCTTTGCAGGATATCCGATCAACAATCTATCTCCTCCCAGAGTGACATCAACAAATTGCCTCCTCCTAGACTGACAGCCTTAGTTTCCTCATCATTGAATAACACCATCAAAAATATACCTCCTCCCAGAGTGACATCGACCAACTATCTCCTCTCAGAGTGACATCAACAAGCCTATCTCCTCCTAGAGTGACATCAATAAATAACATCAACAGATTATCTCCTCCCAGAGTGACAGCAACGAATCTACCTCCTCCCAGAGTGACATCCACAGCAATATCTCCTCCTAGAGTGACATCAAAAATATACCCCCTCCCAGAGCGACATCAACCAACTATCTCCTCCCAGAGTGACATCAATGAACAACATCGATAAACTACCTCCTCTCAGAGTGACAGCAGCAACTTACCTCCTCCCAGAGCGACATCATCACTGTAAGCTTGAGGTTAGACCTGCGGTGTCGCCAAAATTCGGATATGTAGGGGCAACCGTCTTTACTGCTTATCAAATACTTCGATAAGACAGTAAAAAGGGGGCAACTGTTGATACCCGAATTTTGACGCCATTTTTAATTAATTTTAGCATTTTTATTATTTACCTAATTTACTGTCATTTCTAGTTAATTTACTATCGTTAGCATTTTTAAATTTTTCATCGCATTTTAGCATCGTCAGCATTCGAAATAGCATTTTTAATGTTTCGTCACGTATTTTCATTATTATTATCATTAATATTTTTAGCTTTAAAAATCACATTTTTAATAATCCGTCAGTCGTTTGCTAGTTTTTTCGTCGTTTTAGGTCATCTCATGATTTTTAGGATTTTTAGTATTTTAGCGCATTTTTTAGTATTTTTATTTTTTATTATTATTTTCATTCGAGCTTTTATTGGACCCGAGTAAATTCGCTCGGACAATAGCTTGAATTTGAAATGTTTTCCATCAACTAGTTGCTAGCTTTTTTTCCGTTCACAACGGTCTACAGCGTTTCGTGTAATTTTCGACGTAACGTCATTATTTTTCCGTCCGAACATTTCAGGTTTTTTAACGAGAAAATAAACACGTTAAACGAAAAATTCTCGTCATTCGCTGTAGACGGTTAAACCTGTCGTATTTTTCTCTACGCGTTGGTACCTTCGGCTCGAAAAGTCAGAACGTTTGCTCGCAGGAATCGGCTCGAGGCCATTTAAATAAGGTAAAAGACAATTTGATCACAACCGTTGATCTGGTCAACCAAGAAAAGTCAACTAGATCATCGGTTGACTAATTAAGAGCCATGGTGCGCATGCACCATGGACGTGAGCCAACAGTGGAGCAGGCCACCGAGCAGCCTGCTCCCGATATCCTGTCCCGTCAACGGTCGCGTCTCCTCAACCCTAGCACCATCGTCATGGCCAGTACGTAGCCCTGCCAGTACGACGTAGCTCCGCCACCGCAATGCTTCGCTCCTCCACGCGCAGCACCAGCACTTCGTCCTCACTCGCCACAAGCCTATAAATACCAAGCATTTCTCAACGTAAAACGGACACCAACTTTGCAAGAAAACCTTGATTCTTCCCTCTCTTGATTGATAGCTCATATCGAGCATCGATCGTCACAGTTCAAAGTTTGGCAGTATGTTTTTTTCAAGCTTTTTCTTTCGTTCCTTTTAAGCATTTTCTTATTTAATTCGTTTTGCTTGGTTTTGATTAGATAAATTGCTTGTTTTTGTGCCATTAATTCATGTGCATGATGTAGATTAAATACAGGCTTTCAATTTAAGAAATCGTTAGGTAAAACATGTGAATTAATTAGTTTTCGATAATTAACGGTTTTGTTGTTTTTTCGAAATTAAACTCGGTATGTTTTAAAATAAAATTCAGGTTTCGTACGGTCGAGATGTCGTAGAGGAGACGAGCGTCTCGGTACAAAGATCTTACGAAACGGCCATAGCTGGCCGGAGCTAGGCCGCCAACAGTAGCGCCGGCGACCAATAGAGAAGATGGTGAATAGCGCCATGCAGGCCTATTCACGCATCAAATGGGATGGGCTTGGCCCATCCCCATTCTTTTATTTTCCATGGCCCATTTCCTTTGCATTTTTCAATTTGGGCCCAGCCCATTGTCATTTTTCTCTCTCATAATCACGTTTTTCGGTAAAAATATTCGCATGCTTCTTATGAGTTTTTTTCTGACGCTTTAATTTTCTGTACTTATCAACTGTTTAAATTATTCGCACTTTAAATTTCCGCAATTTACTTTCGGCAATTTAAATTCAATCATTCGTTTTACCGCCTACATGGCCGGTCGCATTTTAATTCTCATAAATATCAACTGCTTTAATTTTTCAAAAGCTGCTGGAAATTCTTCCACAACATCAACTGTTTTAATTTTCTGCAATATCAACTGTTTCAATCTTCCGGAATATCAACTGCTTTAATTTTCTACAATATCAATTGCTTTAATTTTCTGCAGTATCAATCATTAAAATTTCTGCAAATCGTCAACTGCTGTAAAATTTCTGCAAATAATTAACTCAGCATTTAAATTTCGTATGCGTCAACTCCATCATTTCTCGCATTCAATCAACTCAGCATTTAAATTTCGTATGCGTCAAATCCATCATTTCTCGCATGCAATCAATTGTCATCATTCAAATTTCGTGTGCGTCAAATCCGTCATTTCTCGCATGCAATCAACTGTCATCATTTAATTTCCTGCACTTATCAACTCATCATTTAATTTTCGTATGCGTCAAATCAATCATTTCTCGCATGCAATCAACTCAGCATTTAAATTTCGTATGCGTCAAATCCATCATTTCTCGCATGCAATCAACTGTCATCATTTAATTTCCTGCACTTATCAACTCAGCATTTAAACTTTCGTACGCGTCAAATCCATCATTTCTCGCATGCATCAAGTCGTCATTTAAATTTTTCATATGCGTTAAATCCATCATTTCTCGCATACGTCAAACCAGCATTTAAATTTTCAACGAATATCAACTGCCATTTAAATTCTCACATTCATAAAATTGTTTATTTATTTGTCGAGCTATCACTAACACTCTTACTTTGTAGGGTTAAAATTCAAGCTTCACTCGAAAGTACGCCTTTCGTTCCTTTTTATTTATTCAACGCTTTTCGTAAATATCAATTGTATGCATGATATATAGAATTGCTAGGACTAAAATCAACTCGCATGAACAACGTGTTTAAAGATTTGCTTAAAATGCCATGTTCATATGATTTTAAATTCTCACTTATATTGACTGCATGTACATGGGGACTTTCGATCCCACAACAGTTTATCATTTCAAAACCTCTCATTTAAATCTGTACTCTGTTAAGCTATCCATGATAGAATCATGTAGTAATTAATTTAATCATGCATGGCCCGATGATGACATAGAGGGCGCTCATTCAGTCTTACGGAAAATTCAGTCCCATCACGTTACGGTTAGGAATAATCAATCGGTCTTGATAAACGGTAACCCCGTCTAAAAGACGTTAAAACGGTAACCCCTTCCAACGATTAATTATTCCTGAACGGTCACGATCATAGAAAAGACTAAAGTGACGATTCCTCTGAGGGCCCCCTTTTCAAAAAATGCATTTTTATCAAACACCTCTCTCATCAACCGGTAACCGTTTTCGGATGTGACTCGAGTGCCTAACACCTTCACGAGACGATAATACGACCCCGAACCTTTTGTCTGGGGTCCAGACCCCTTTTTTTGTGCCTTTAGTTTTTTATTTATCATATTTCTTATGCCATGACGATTAAGGTTCCTAAACCTAGCAACCAAATTAGGGTGGCGACTTCATTGCATGTTGCAAGGCATCTGTTTACACTGAGCATCGTAAGTTCTCAAGTTCGTTGCACACTCGCGAATTTTTTAATTTTCGGGGCGCGACAGTTTGGCGACTTCACTGGGGATCTTTAGGGTCGGAGCCGATTTCATTTTTTGAGAGGTGTTTTTATTTGTCTATTTACCTGCTTTGATCAATTGTTGATCTGTTCATTTATTCGCTTTATCAATTGTCATATGCATTTCATAGTGCCCTACACCCCGGGGACAATTACCAAATTAGGAGGGTAGTAGCGACGCCCTAGGACACACGTCTTGGGTAGTGTTCGCCAATCCCAACTCGGATGAACCCCTAAAGCTAGTCGAAAGGTTACACGATTTTGCAAGGAATCGGGACACTAGATGACACTTTAGGGAACTTTTCATGGTATCGTCCGGGAACCATTCAAGCCAGTTAGAAAGTCGGAATCAGAACCCCAGCACGTGCATCATGATTATACCTGCTTTGTTGTGGCTCTATTCATCTTGTTGCCATGATTTTCATTTTTCGTGAATTCTTTGCTATACTATGAATGCCTTACACATGCAGGTTACTTCGCATTTAAAATTTTATTTTTGTCCCACAGGACCCATTTTGCTCATTCGCTATGACAGCACCTATGTTACTTTCCCTTGATATTTTCGGGACGTGACAATACTTTTAAACCAATTAATTAATGTTATTGCTTTCAATCAATTATTGCCATTGTTTTAAATCAATTTTGCTTGAATTGTTTGCTGTTTTAATTATTTCAATTGCTCAAATTGATTTAATTTGCCTGATTTCATTGTCAAAATTGCTCACTGTTTTCGTCCAATTTGAGTTGCTGCTTGGTTGATTAAATTGTTGTTGTTGCGGGGTCCATTCTAGCCGGAGTAGAGTCATTGGCATTGTGGTTTGCTTCATCCTTGGTCACCGACAGTGGCGCCGATGAACCAAGGAATAAGATGATGTCTTGGAGGGAAAGGTTGGCCTAGCTGGGCCTGTTTTAAATTTGTTTTGGTTGGTCTTGGGCTTGGTGGTTTCTGGCCCAAGCGGAAAAGAGAAAGGGAAGTAGCTTGGCCCATCTGTTGGGCTTGGCCATTGGCCCCGTGCTGTGGGCCCAGCTGTTGGGCCGGACTTCTCGGCCTAATGGGTCGTATCGATGACTCACCCCATCGTATTATTTTTCGTGCCGATTAATTATGTGTTCGTACTATTTAATTAACTATTTTTGCGTGCTTGTAAATGTTTAATTAATTATTCTGCTTGCGTTTAATTGTTAAAATTAATTGTTTTGCTTGCTTGTGATAATTGTCAAATATTTACTTGTTTGTTCATCGTGTATTATTACTCGTACTCATAATTTCGTCTTTGTAGGGTGAACCTATCGATACCCCTTTATAAGTACACCTTTCTCACCCTTTTATTTATTTCAACATTTTCTGCATATGCTTCGTATGCATGATCATTTAGAAATGTTAGAATTTGATTTGCTTCGTGTGCATTGTCCCGATGATGATAGAGGGCGTTCGCTTTAGTAAAGATTAAATGGTTGCAATTCCATTGAAAATCAATCCCGACCAGTCCTGACCAGCTCCGAACAGTCCCGACTAATGTAAAATACTAAAGCGGTGATTCCTCTGACGGCCCAATAACTTATTTTTAAATATTTTATTTAACACACCTCTCTCCTTTTAACCGGTAACCTTTTTAGGATGAGACTCGGGTGCCTAACACCTTCCCAAGTCCATAAATCGACCCTGAACCATTGTTCTCAGGTTTAGACCCCTTTTTTTGTGCCTTAGCTTTTTATTTAATTTCCTTTCTTTTTTTCAAACTTTTAGGTTTCCCTAAACCTTAGAAATAAATAGGTTGGCGACTTCATTGCATTATATGAGACGTCCTTTTTGTCTCACATCCGTCCCAAACCGCTCGCAAAATACGAAAAGGGGGTGCGATAGTTTGGCAACTTCACTGGGGACTTGTAGGGTCGAAGTCGGTTATTATTTTTTGAGGTGTTTATTTTTTATTATTTACTCGCTTTAATAAATTATTTTCGTGATTGTTATTTGTTTACTCACTTTTATAAACTATTACATTTGTCATACGCATTTCACGCATAATGCCCTTTCCAAATAATATTAGGATTGGTAGTAGGGAGGCCTTGGGACACGTATCCTGGGTAGTTTTAACGAACCCTAAACTCAGACTCGAACCCCTAAATGGGTGAACACCCCAATTCTCTGATGTTTCGGTAAGCAATCACGTATCCATCTACTAAGGGACCACTTTTATGGTATCGTCTAGGAGCCTTTCAGCCAGTTAGAAATAGTCGAAGTCACCCCAGCATGTGCATCATGATCGCATGTATATATTCCAACTTGCTTCGTTATTGCCATTTGTCTCCATTTTTTCTTGTTTCCCTGCGATTTTATTTTATATCCTTTCAATTTATTGAATTTCGTTCTTGTTATTACTTTTATTAAATCATTACTCTAATTTTCAGTCTATTCTGGATTTAGATGCTACTGATTAATTTCTTTCCTACCTACAAAACCAAGACGTGAAAGGAAGCTTCGCCCTAGTCGAGCCTATGACTATAAACAAGGGCGCTTCGTGGGAGGCAATCCACGTGTTCTTTTCAATATTTCTATTTTGTTAGTTTTTAATTCAGGATTTTAGGATTATCTTTTCCTCTGGACTTACTATTTAAATTCCCTCTTTACTTCAGGTGTAGTGAGACTTAGGTTGCGTTTCATAACGGAATTAATTCTATTTGGAGTTATTTTCTGTTTTCTAAAATTTTCTAGATGGAGTTATTTCCAGAATTATTTCTGTTTTTCAAAATTCTGTTTCACGGCGCTACAGTACATTTTCTGTTTTCCAGCCTTCATTTTCCAACCTTAGAAAACTCGAAATCGTATTCACCTAACCACTAAATCTATTCACGTTAGAAATCAATTATAAATATAATAATACTGTTCATGTAAATAAAATACATATAAAATAGTCTTGAATTATTTGTTCATGACGTGAATACTACAAACTTGAAATCATATTCACCTAAGAACTATTTTTTTTTTTTTTTGAAAAATAAAAACTACTACTTTTGTTAAATCAATTAGTTTTGAATTAAAAAAACTATGTTATTTTTTTAAATTTTTCAAGATTAATAAACTAACTAGTAGCCCATTTTAATTTTGTTAAAGATCAAATATAAATATGCTAAATCTATTCACGTTAAAGATCAAGTATAAATATAATAATTCTGTTCATGAAAATAAAATACATATAAAATAGTCTTGAATTATTTGTTCATGACGTGAATACTACAAACTCAAAATCATATTTAGCTAAGAACTATTTTATCTTTCTTTTTTTTTAAAAACAAAAACTACTACATTTGTTAAATCAATTTGTTTTGAATTAAAAAAATAATGTTAGTTTTTTTAATTTTTGAAGATTAATAAACTAAATAGTAGCCCATTTTAATTTTGTTAAAGATCAAATATAAATATGCTAAATCTATTCACGTTAAAGATCATGTATAAATATAATAATTTCGTTCATGAAAATAAAATACATATAAAATAGTCTTGAATTATTTGGTCATCACGTGAACACTACAAACTCGAAATCGTATTCACTTAAGAACTATTTTTTCATTTTTTTTGAAAAACACTCAATTTGTTTTGAATTAAAAAAATAATGTTAGGTTTTTTAATTTTTTAAGATTAATAAACTAAATAGTAGCCCATTTTAATTTTGTTAAAGATCAAATATAAGTATGCTAAATCTATTCACGTTAAAGATCAAGTATAAATATAATAATTTTGTTCATGAAAATAAAATACATATAAAATAGTCTTGAATTATTTGGTCATTATGTGAACACTACAAACTCGAAATCGTATTCACTTAAGAACTATTTTTTTCTTTTTTTTATAAAAACAAAAAATACTACTTTTGTTAAATCAATTTGTTTTGAATTGAAAAAATAATGTTAGTTTTTTTAATTTTTGAAGATTAATAAACTAAATAGTAGCCCATTTTAATTTTGTTAAAGGTCAAATATAAATATGCTAAATCTATTCACGTTAAAAATCAAGTATAAATATAACAATTCCGTTCATTAAAATAAGATACATATAAAATAGTCTTCAATTATTTGTTCATTACGTGAACACTACAAACTCAAAATCGTATTCACCTAAGAACTATTTTTTCTTTTTTTGAAAAACAAAAACTACTAGTTTTGTTAAATCAATTTGTTTTGAATTAAAAAAACAATGTTAGTTTTTTTAATATTTGAAGATTAATAAACTAAATAGTAGCCGATGTTAATTTTGTTAAAGATCAAATATAAATATGCTAAATCTATTCACGTTAAAAATCAAGTATAAATATAATAATTTCATTCATGAAAATAAAATACATATAAAATAGTCTTGAATTACTTAGTCATTATGTGAACACTACAAACTCGAAATCGTATTCACTTAAGAACTATTTTTTCTTTTTTTTTGAAAAACAAAAAGTACTACTTTTGTTAAATCAATTTGTTTTGAATTAAAAAAATAATGTTAGTTTTTTTAATTTTTGAAGATTACTAAACTAAATAGTAGCCCATTTTAATTTTGTTAAAGATCAAATATAAATATGCTAAATCTATTCATGTTAAAAATCAAGTATAAATATAATAATTTCGTTCATGAAAATAAAATACATATAGAATAGTCTTGAATTATTTGTTCATTACGTGAACACTACAAACTCGAAATCGTATTCACCTAAGAACTATTTTTTCTTTTTTTTTTGCAAAACAAAAACTACTACTTTTGTTAAATCAATTTGTTTTGAATTAAAAAAATAATGTTAGTTTTTTTAATTTTTGAAGATTAATAAACTAAATATTAGCCCATTTTAATTTTGTTAAAGATCAAATATAAATATTCTAAATCTATTCACGTTAAAAATTAAGTATAAATATAATAATTTCGTTCATGAAAATAAAATACATATAAAATAGTCTTGAATTATTTGTTCATTATGTGAACACTACAAATATCAACATTCAAAACATACTTAATTTAAATTGTTACTTCTTCATATTCTACCAATTATTATAATTAGCCCATAATTGATTTGCAATATCTTCTCTAACCGCATTCATTAGTTATTGTTGGGACATATCCACTTGAATACCTTCTTGCGTCACACTAGCTTCATTTTCGTCTAAATTTTGCTGACCTTCTGTACCATATTCAGTGAATAGTTGATCAACTCTATCTTCCATTCGAATAAAGTTGTGTAGTGTAAAACAAGCTAGAGGTATTGGCCTCTGACGACGAAGAGGATAATTTGGAATGGACTTTAAGATTGGAAATCTAGCCTTCAGAACGCCAAAAGCCTTTCCAATCACATTTCTCAATGATGAATGCCGATAGTTAAACAATGCATATTTTCTTGTTATCCTTCCTCGTCTACGAAAATCATTTAGGTGATACCGTTCACCACGATAAGGAGCTAAAAATCCAGGAATATTTGGATAACCAGCATCAACTGCATAATAGTAATAAACCATTAATGTAACAACTAATAAATATTGTTATGAATTACAAAAATAATGTTTTACCAGCTGCGGGCATAGGAAAAACATTATCTGGTCTAGTTAATGCATCAAGAAAGGCGTGAATCAGTAGCTGTGCCTTCCCAACCAGTATACACAAAGGTAAACATCATATCATGGGAACAAGCCGCCATAACATTTTGAGTAATAGGTGCTTTTCTACCCCGAAATATTTTTTTGGTTTTTGGCTGGACACCAAGTTGCGACATGAGTACCATCTATAGCACCTATGCATTTCTAAAAGAGAAAAAATAACACATAGATAAGTTTAATATTCAAACATAATTATTTTTATTTAGTCATCATGAATTTATAATACACGTTCATACCTTAAAATGGATACCATCAAGCATTTGCTTGTATCTCTGGTTGAATGGGTCCTCTTGCAACATGTCTGATCAAATCAGTTCCTAAACGAACTAAAGCGCGTATCACATCCTTAACCCAACGTGAGACTGTAGCAGTTGAATGCTGAAATCGTTCTGCCACCATCCTTTGAGTTATTCTATGACATAATACAGTCAATCCCATTGCCACACCCTCTTCTAAACTAACTGCACGTGAGTTCTATAAGTTCAACCCTCTCAACCTGTCACATAAGTTCAAAAATACATGTGGCCTCATACGAAAACTGTCGTAGCATCTAATTGGATTTTCCAATAAAACTTCAATAATATACACTCTACCGGTGAGCATAGATGTGCGGTAAGGTATTCTATCAATGGAACTATTTTCACTTTCCATTAACATACGGATGAACATAGCCTCCTCGAGCTCGTTATCATCATCATCATAAGTAGAACTATCACTACTTGAATTAATAACATAAGTATTAGAAAAATTCTGGAAATATTGGGACATTTCACCTGCATTATTAAACAATTATGTTGTATTAGTTATACCAATAACAAAATTAGCTAAATTGACATGTTAATAATAAAATTAATTGACAATAATACTTAACATAAATGTCATAGTATTGTACCAACATACATAACAACCAAGTCATAAACATTTTAAAACAACCTCTAAAGAAAACTAATAAAATAAGTTTACAGGATTTTAAAACAAGCCACCATCATTCTAAAGCCCTCAACCAGGACTTTCTCCTCACAATGGACATCTTCATGAACACTTTCCTCCAATGAGATTCTTTGAACTGCACAAGTGTATTGTTATAAGAAGCCTCTAAAACATCATCTAAACTCTCTAATGCATCCATGCACGCATGAACAGAGTATGTATCTCGCGAAGGGCTTGTAACTTCAGACTGCTCTCCTCGACACTTCTTTATTTTATCTATAAAATAATCAGCCTTCGCACTAGCAGATGATGCCATAGCCTCCATATAAGGGTCCCACTTCTCAGAAACTCATTTCTTACAACGGCTACTACCTGCATCATTCTCCGCAACACGTTTTCTTTTTGAGCTCCTACCAGTTGACCTGTCACCTTCCATTTCATGATTATCTTCAGGTACATGAACACCATAGTTCAGAAAGTCTTCTTCATTTTGGCGTTCTTCTTCTGAGCTCGGCGGCAATTGCGAAGAAGCATGATGGAGTTATCCAGTAGCGGTAGATCTGTTAAACACTAGACCAAGGAGCTCATAGTTCTGACAACCTTTATTTCTAAATGTCTTGTAGATCTTATTTTTCTACAAAGAAAATAAACAACATTGAATTTAATCAAAATTCAGAAAATTTATGATATGACTTACTAAAGAAACTTGTAAAGAAACATAACATACCATGAAAAACATTTGCCACACAGCTTTAGGTGCATACACAGAGTTTAAACTTGATTGGTCGGTGACTCCTGTATGGTCTAACAAATCTAAAATTTGGCGATGTTTTTACCGCAGCCGATTGTATTTGCATAACAACTTGACTGGTCCAAATCGTACACCAGAAGCTAAGTATAATTCGTTATCCATGTCTTGCCAATCCGTAGCTTTAAAACTAGGAATACCATTTTGATCTACCTTAACTCTCGTACAATATTTCTAAAAATTTCAATTCAGTTCCATTGGACCATTTATCATCATCTTCTCCGTCATTTCTTCTTCTCATCTAAAAATCCTCAAAATTTTAGAAGCACTCAAATGACCCACATGAAAAAATTAAAGCAAATCAACCAAGCAAGTAGAACATTTTGATATGGTTATACATATCATACCACAAATATCTATTTAAGTTTTTTTTAGGGACATTATAGTATAGAGTTGAGAAATTAAAGTAGAATATTGTTATTATTATTATATCAAACAAGTAGAATACGTTTTATGTTACAATCTTTTATGTTACACATGATTGCTTAAAATTAGTCTTTCTTTTCTTTTCGAAAAAAAGAATACTTTTTAATTAAAAATAAATTATTAATTAGGTGAAACAAATGTTGCTGTAAGTTAATTTACTTTTTACTACTATCAGCACACCAACTGTTGGCAAAATTTATAAATTACTACTATTTACCAAGCCAACTATGAACCTATCCAGCTCAACTCGTTATAGTAAAATGACAAAATGTATATTTTAATATCTCAAAATTTTAAATACGAGCTTATAAAATAACATTCATGCTTTGAAGGGTAAGTAAGTGGGTCTTCAAATATTAAGTTATATAATTTTGTATTTTGTATGGTTTAACAATATCTTTGGGTGGCACTCATTATGCTTTGAAATTCTATCTTGGTGATGGCGGAAGCTATAGCTGGGTATAGTAAGCGAAAGTTGCATAAGCGTACAAATTAAGAGGATATATCAAATAAAATTATCGTAAAAAAAATAGAACCAAACAATTAGAACCAGATGAAAATTCAGGGCACAAAGCGAGCAGATGTACGAGTAAATATCAATACGAACACACTATGAATAGTAACACATGAGAGCGATTTCATGATTTTAAAATAACGAACAACAAACGACGTCAAAATAGAAAAACGAACCCAGATAACTGACCGGAATGACGAGGCGAGTAGAACCCAGGTGGTGGCGAGGTCAGAGGTGGCCGGAGTGGGACACACGCACCGGCGTATGGAGGAGGTCAGCGAAGACATTGGCTGCGCATGGAGGCGCATCGCCGGTCGGAATGTCGCGCTTCCACTTGCTCCCGACTCGAATCGTCCTTGCACTCCTTCTTGTGCCAGCGGTGCGAATAGCAGACTCCTGAAAGTGGTCAGACAGAGAAAATAGAAAAAATTTGGATTTGAATGTTGTTATTGGTTGTGTCAGACAGAGAAAACAGAAAACTTAATAAAAAACCTGAAGAGAAAAGGTTATGACTTAGTCAAATAATAATTACTTAAGCCATTGGTGCGCCACGAGCCATGAAATTTTTTATAACACGGTTGGTTATTGAATTTTACTCGTATGATTTTAATTAGGAGTATTAGTTAATTAAATATCAATTATGAAGTATTTTTATTACAATTTGTATCAATCTACATATTAATTATCAAAATTACGAGGGTAGACATGTCTAAAATAACATTGTTTTTTTTTAGATTAACAATATGAATTTATTGAACTAGAGTAATAAAAAAAAATTTTGGAAAATGCTTTCCTAATAGAAAAATTTCCGAAAAATTTCCAAAATGGAAAATTTTCCTTGTGAAACAGATTTTGGAAATAATTCCAGTTTTGGAAAATCTTCAGAAAATTCTCCACAACTAAACAGCCCCTTATAAACTTGGGGGCAAGCAAGTGAAATGACGACCAGAAAAAGGTGTCAGGGAACATCAAAGGTTGAGCACATTTATTTACCAGGGGGCAAAGCATAGAGAGCGATAATTCACAACAAAGAGCTCTTTACGTCCATCCGACCTTTATTTCGGTCCATCGCTACTTAGCGAGACCGAGGAATCCTCCTCCTACCAGCTCTTGAATAACCATCCTCCTTGCCCTTGCTACTCCTGCTGCACATTTTCGGGGAAGTCAATTTTCTTTTCTGCCTTTTTAATCGAGGTCAGGGGTGGCCGGAGTGGAACACATGCGTCGACGCGTGCAGGAGGTCGGCAGAGACATTGGCTGCGTGTGGTGGCGCATCGTCGGTCGGAATGTCGTGCTTCCACTTGCTCCCGACTGGAATCATCCTTGCGCTCCTTCCTGTGTCGGCGGTGCGAATAGCAAACTCCTTAAAGTGGTCGGACAGAGAAAATAGAAAATTTTGGATTTGAATGTTGGTGGTTGGTTGTTGGTTGTGTCGGACAAAGAAAACAAAAAACTTAAGAATAGGTATTAAAAATGCAAAGATGTATATACATAGTGTCGGTCAGTTACTCTGTCCATTATATTCTCTGGTGAATAGGTATTATTTTGTCCATTATGTTACTCTCTTTCATGATAATAGAGTAGACTTTCAATTATTTGATATTAGGAGTGAGTGACTTCTAATAACATGGTTGAATCCTCCTCCTTCTCCTACCAGCTCTTGAATGACCATCCTCTTTGCCGTCGCTACTCCTGCTGCACATTTTCGGGGAAGTCAATTTTCTTTTCTGCCTTTTTAATCCTAGCCCTTGTACAGTCTTTGTTAGGGGTGTAAACGGTCCGGTTTTGGGCCTAGAACCAGACAAAACCGGACTTTTCGGGTTCTGGTAGGCCTGGAACCGGACAGAACTGGACGGTTCGGTTCCAGTTTTTGCATTTTTTTTATATATATATTTTTTAAAATATTGTTTAAATAATATTATAATTTTCCCGGTTCCAGTTTTCTTTTTTATTTATTTTTTTTTTAAAATAATATAATTATTTTTCTAAAGAAAGTTGTTAAAAGGAAATTTTGGGTGGGAGTGGATTCGAAACCCTTCCCTTTAAAATGCATATCAGTAATTTAGCTATTGAACCAAAGTCAACTTTTGATATATATATATTTGGAGTTGGAATATGAGTTTTCGTTAAATACTAAAATGATGTGTTTTTGTTCGAACCAGCGTCGTTTTGAAAGAAAATAGAAGGAAATAAAGAATTTTTTTCATTTCTTAGTCTCATTATAGGGAATTTATATGTTTTTATTTTCTTTCAAGTGGTTTATTGGAATTGAAATTGTGTTATAATGATAATAATATTTTTTTTTAAATGATAATATTATTGTTAATTATATTAATAGTTAGATAGCTAAGTTTTTAACAACATATCAATAATAAGAGTTTGTCATGAATTTATAAATGAAACTCTTATAATATATTTTTTTCTATTGACAAGATTCGAATTTGAACCATATTTAATTTATTAAAAAACATAATAAATTAATATTTTAAAAAATCACGCTACGTATCATTAATTGTCATTAAATATTATAAGAGTATAAGTTACATTTCTCGATTTATTCATAACATTATTTATCAAGAATAAATAACTTGTGGAAGCCAAAGTTAGTTTTTAATTTTTTGTATGATGTGTCAAGATTAATATCATCTTTCAATTAACTATTTTCAATTGATCTATAGTCTAATATATAAAACCATGACTCCTTGAGAGTTTTTTTCTCTTAATTAAATATCTTATTATTTTTAAAAAAATCCAATTATATAAAACACATGTTTCATTTGATACTTTTACGACTTATTTGGTTTCCCGTAATGAACCACAAGAAATGTGAATGGATTCAATGGAGGTAGGGAGTGATAATTATGGAGTATGTCTTAATGTGTTTAGTATGCTACGATTAGAAATGAGAATAAAAAAGTTTGAATGACTCGTTATTTTGATTTGCTATGAATGACAAAGATTGAGAAAATGAAAGTAAATTTCTATTTTACATTTTATTTGCATGGAATCATTATTATATATATTTAATAATAAAATTCATTGATTATATTATTGAATAATTTATATATAAATTTATTGAATAAAACATAAATATTAAATTTCACATGAAAATATCAGTCAAATATTGTATAAAAAGTCATTAAATTAATTATAAATTAAAAAATTATTAGCTAACTATTATAGACAAATAATTAATTTTTTTAATATTTTAAATCTTACTTCATAAAAAGTTAATAAATAATGAGATTTATCCTTTAGTCACACTTGCTGTTTGTGAAATTAAACTATTTACACCTTTTTGTATCCAATTTAAAATATATACCATTTATTTTGTGGAGATAAATAAAAAAAAATTTAAAAATTAAAAAGTATAAAGAAATGAAGGCCAGCCCAGCCCTAGCACAAAAGGAAAAATAATTTTAGTTCCCTTTAGTGAGGAAACTTAACCTTTTGCCACTGAGCCAAAGTGTTAACTTAATATAAATAAGCATATACAAATATTTATATATATATATATATATATATATATAAATTTCCGGTTCTCCCAGTTCTACGGTTCGGTTTATGGGTTTTGACAGTGGCAGAACCGGACAAAAACAAAAATTTTCGGTTCTTCTTGGGACAGAACCGGACAGAACCGAAAAATTACGGTTCGGTCCGGTTCGGTTCAAAATGCTCCGATTTCGGTTCGGTTTCCAGTTCGGACCGGTTTTCTTACACCCGTAGTCTTTGTAGGGTCATTTTTCTACATTGGGGAATTTTTTTATTTATCCTTTAAAACTGTTAAAAACCTTTTGAGCTTTTTAGTTGTAAATATTGCTTTGATTAATAAAAATCCGCACTACCCTCAAATTTTCAAAACTTCTCTAGATTGAGTATGTTCATCATTTTACTGCATCACGGATGACTTGGATATTCATTTGAAAATTATATGACATGCATGATCTCGTATGTTAACTCTTATATCTACAGCATGTCTTATATGTAAGCAGTCACAAACACATCCCTGTGAGCATTTCAGGCCTTCACACCTTATTTCTTTCATGAGCACAAATGCCAAACTAAGCGCTAGTTATATTTGCATAATATCTAGCGTATATGCACCATTAGGCATGGGATAGCAGTAAAATGACATTGGACTTTGCTATTTTCTTCCATTTTCAACCTTTCGCCAACAAACACATGCCCTTACACACCATCTTGCACATTATTCAACTCACTTCTTTTATAAGCCACTTGTAAAACCTTTTATTTCCACTTGAGCTCCCTAAATAGTGAGTAATGCTCGACTGAAGTTGCTACCCGGAGGTAAGGGGCACATCGAATGTGGTTTGCAAAAGAAGAAGAAGAAATCCTTGAGGATTGTTGATGGCTAGCGCTGGAAGAAGGCCGAGAAAAGCAAGAAACGAAGGCCTCTGCCATAAACCAAGACTGGGGAAAGCCAAGATGGAAACTATACTTGATTTTCTTGCTGATGTATTTTATGTTTGAAAAAAAAATGTCAAAGAATAAAGGTGTTCAAAGAACACAATCAATAAAAGCAGAAGCAAGTACAGAAAATGGCTCCAAGTCAATCTTCCAAAGGGGGGAAGGAGAAGGCTATTTCCTCTAGCAGAAACCAGAGCAGCAGTAAAGCAGTGGTGGTGCACGGCAGTAGCAACTAGTCCAGCTAATCTCAAACCCATAAGGGGAAAACCTCATCGTCCGGGGTTCATCAAGATTCAAAGACCTAGTTGGGTGTTTCGAAGAAGGGGTCTCGGGTTGTGTTCAAACAATAATTCGTGGAGAAGAAGACTGGCATTTCAAAGGAAAAGTTTCAGGGTTTCACTAAAGAAGTTGTTGATACCCGAATTTTGACGCCATGTTTAATTAATTTTAGCATTTCTGGCATTTTCAGTTGATTTACTGTCGCTAGCATTTTTAAGTGTTTCGTTGCATTTTAGCATCATCGTTAGCATCGTCAGCTTTCGAAATCACATTTTTATTTTTCGGCACATATTTTTCATTATTATTATCATTATTATTTTTAGCCTTAAAAATCACATTTTTAACTATCCGGCAGTCGTTTGCTAATTTTTTCTTCGTTTTAGGTCATCACATGAATTTTAGGATTTTTATATTTTAGCGCATTTTTTATATTTTAGCGCATTTTTTAGTATTTTTATTATTTTATTATTATTTTCATTCGAGCTTTTATTGGACCCGAGTAAACCTGCTCGGACAATAGCTTGACTTTAAAATGTTTTCCATCAACTAGTTGCTAGATTTTTTTTCTGGTCGCAACGGTCGACAGCGATTCGTGTAATTTTCGGCGTAACGTTATTATTTTTCTGTTCAAACGTTTCACGTTTTTTAATGCAAAAATAAACACGTTAAACGAGAAATTCTCGTCATTCGCTGTAGACGGTTAAACCCGTCATATTTTTCTCTACTCGTCGGTACCTTCGGCTCGAAAAGTCGGAACGTTTGCTCGCAGGAACCGCCTCGAGGCCATTTAAATCAGATGAAAGGCCATTTAATCATGGCCATTGATCTGGTCAACCAAGGAAAGTCAACCAGATCAATGGCCCTTGAATTATCTAGCATGGTGCACATGCATAGTGCACGCACGAGCAAGGCCGCGAAGTCCTCGCCCGAGCCACCTGCTCCATCGCGTCCGTACCTTCTTGTCCCTCCGCCATCATCACGGCTAGCACCCTAGCCTTGCCACCGCGACAAGCCGGCCTCCACGCGCAGCTCCTCGTCCGGCAAGCCACGCGTTTGAAGGCTATAAATACAGCCCCTCATCGAACGAAAAATGGGCACCAAAATTGCAAGAAGAACTTGCTCCTCCTCCCTCTCTTGATTGATAGCTCATTTAGAGCATCGATTGTCCAGTTCAAGCTTTGCCGGTGAGCTTTCTCTCTCTAGCTCACTTTCGGTTTTTTGTGCAAGTTTTTCTTTAAATTCGTTTGGCTCGATCTTGAGCAAATAAATTGTTTTCCTTTATGCCATTAATTCACATATATGATGTAGATTAAATACACACTTTCAATTTTAAAAATCGTTAGCTAGATTGTGCGAATTAACTAGTTTTCGATAATTAATGGTTTTGTCGTTTTTTCGAAATTAAATTTTGTACGAGTCAAACTAAAAATCGGGGTTTGTACGGTTAGGAAGTCGTCGAAGAGACAAAAATTTTGGTACGAACGGTTTTCAAATTGGCCGCTTGAGGCCGGAGAATGGTCGCCGGCAGTACGCCGGCAACTAAGAAAGGTGATGATGAACAGTGCCAGGCCAAACGGCACTGTTCACGCGGGAATGGGCCAATCCCATTTAAATTTTCATGGGCCAGGCACTATTCCTGGCCCATTTTCATTTCTTTTCATTCTTCAATTGGGCCCAGCCCATTTTCAATTGTTTTCAAAACTTCGGATCACGTTTTTCCGTAAAATAAATCGTATGCTTCGTATGATTATTTTTCGCACTATCAATTGTTTAATTTTCTGCACTTATCAACTGCCTTATTCTTCTGCACTTTAATTGTTCGCAATTTACTTTCGCAATTTAAATTCAATATACCGCCTATATGGTCGGTCGCATTTTAATTCTCGTAAATATTCAACTGCTTTAATTTTTTGCAAACTGCTGGAAATCCTTCCGCAAATTATCAACTGTTTAATTTTCCGCACTTTAAAATTCTGCAATTTACTTTCGGCAATTTAAATTCAATACCGCCTACATGGTCGGTCGCAATATCAATTGTTTATTTTCTGCAATATCAACTGCCTTAATTTTTCGCAAACTGCTGGAGATTCTTCCGCAAATTATCAACTGTTTAATTTTCCGCACTTTACTTTTCTGCACTTTAAAATTCTGCAATTTACTTTCGGCAATTTAAATTCAATACCACCTACATGGTCGGTCGCAATATCAATTGTTTATTTTCTGCAATATCAACTGCTTTAATTTTCTGCAATATCAATTGCTTTAATTTTCTGCAGTATCAATCATTAAAATTTCTGCAAATCATCAACTGTTTTAAATTTTTTAATCATCAACTCTTTTAATTTCCTGCACTTATCAACTCAGCATTTAATTCTCGTGTGCGTAAAATCAATCATTTTTCGCATGCAATCAACGAAGCATTTAAATTCTCGTATGCTTAAAATCAATCTTTTTTTTGCGTGCAATCGACCCAGCATCTAAATTCTCGTATGCGTAAAATCAATCATTTTTCGCATGCCATCAACTCAGCATTTAATTTTCGTATGCGTGAAATCCATCATTTCTCGCCTGCAATCAACTGTCATTTAAATTTTCGCACTCATAAAATGGTTTATTTATTTCTCGAGCTATCACTAACACTCTCATTTTGTAGGTTTTAATTTCAAGCTTCGCTCGAAAGTACGCCTTTCGATTCCTTTTTATTTATTCGATGCTTTTTGCAAATATCAACTGCATGCATGATATATAGAACTGCTAGAATTAAAATCAACCCACATGAACAACGTGTTTAAAGACTTGCTTGAAATGCCATGTTCATATGATTTTAAATTCTCGTTTGTAGTGACTGCATGTACATGGGGACTTTCGATCCCACATCAGTTTTCCATTTCAAAAAACTCTCATTTAATCTGTACTCTGTTAGCAATCCATGTTAGGATCACATAGTAATTAATTTAATCATGCATGGCCCGATGATGAAATAAGAGGGCGCTCATTCAGCCTTACAGAAAATTCAGTCCCATCACGTTACGGTCAAGAATAATCGATCGGTCTTGATAAACGGTAACCCCGTCCGAAAGATCTTTTTATTATTCCTGAACGGTCCCGATTGTAAAAAAGGCTAAAGTGACGATTCCTCTGAGGGCCCCCTTTTTCAAAACGCATTTTTCAAACACCTTTTTAAACACCTCTCTCATCAACCGGTAACCGTTTTCGGATGTGACTCGGGTGCCTAACACCTTCCCTAGACCATAATACGACCCCGAACCTTTGTCTGGGGTCCAGACCCCTTTTTTGTGCCTTTAGTTTTTTTACTTATTATATTTCCTATGCCATGACGATTAAGGTTCCCTAAGCCTAGCAACCAAATTAGGGTGGCAACTTCATTGCATGCTGCTAGGCGTCCTTTTACGCCGAGCATCTGAAGGTCTCAAATTTCGTTGCACACTCGCGAATTTTTAATTTTCGTGGGGCGCGACAGAAGTTAAGGAGCATTCCCCAGCAAAGATTGAAGAACAAGTGCGCTTTGCCCTCGCTGCAACCAATCGTCGAGTACTGCTCACGAAATCCTTTTTCTTTCTACTAAAAATTTTCCCCCTTTCTAAAACAGATTCTTCCTTTCCTTATTCCCACACTACACACTCTTTCAAAGTCCTCTTGATTATTAGAATGCCCATGCATGTGCATATTTCACTCGAGCCATCAGCGTCCGAGTGGAGTCAAATCTTCTTTTCTACAAATGTGAATTCCGCATTAGCATCATGAGTGGAGGTAACTTTACATTTTTACAATTCATGTTTCTGAAAAGCATCCAATTTGCATCAGTATCAAGGTTAGTTGTTTTCATCTTGTCTTTTAAATGTTGTGATAGGTCACGTCCCCACATCTTGTCTTTTAAAAGTTGTGATAGGTCACGTCCCAACACCTTGTCTTTTAAATGTTGTGATAGGTCACGTCCCCATATCTTGTATTAAAATGTCGCGAGTGGTCGCTTCCCCTCACCATGTCTTAAAATTTTGTGATAGGTCACATCCTCACATCTTGTATTAAAATGTCGCGAGTGGTCACGCCCCCTCACCATGTCTTAAAATGCCCGAGTGCTTATGCCCCCTCACCATGTCTTAAAATGTCGCAAGTGGTCACGCCCCCTCACCATGTCTTAAAAATTTCATAAGCAATTACACCCCCATCATCCATGAACATCCGAGTGAAGGTACGTCGCCCACTTTCCCCTTATTTCGTGTGGTGACTTGGTCACCCACTTTCACTTATTTCGTGTGGTGACTTGGTCGCCCACTTTTCCCTTATTTCGTGCGGCGATTTGATCGCCCACTTTTTAGTTATTTTGGGTGGTGACTTAGTCTTCCACTTTTCACTTATTTCGTGTGGCGATTTGATCGCCCACTGTCATCTATTTCGTATGGGGACTTGGTCGCCCACTTTCTCTTTATTTCGTGCGCTGACTTGGTCACCCACTTTTCATTTATTTCATGCGGCGATTTGATCGCCCACTTTTCACTTATTTCGTGCGGCGACTTGGTCGCCCACTTTCCCTTTATTTCGTGTGGCGACTTGGTCACCCACTTTTCAACATGTCATACTGCATTTTTACTCTCAACACATTTTCAAAACGTTTGTGGCACTTGGGGCAACCATCTTTACTGCTCATCATAATCTCAGGTACACTTTATTTTCTATAAGACAGTAAAGAAGGGGCAACTGTTGCTACTCGAATTTTGACATTTTATGTCATTCCCGCATTTCTATCATTTTATCCTATTATCAACCTTTTAAAATCATATTTCTATTTATTTTCATCATTCACTACTTATTTTTCTATTTCATATCATTTCGTGTTAGTTCAACTTTTTTTCCATTTTTTCCATGTTTTACGGTTTTTTCGTTCAAGCTTCTATAGGTTCCAAGCGAGCTTTATCGAACCATAGATTGAACATTCTCATTTATTTACTATTTATTACTTTATTTTATCGTATGTCGTGTTGTCTTTTTTTCGTTTGTATTTTAAGACTTTTCGCTCGAGTTTTTATCGGTTTTAAACGAGATTTCTCGTGCCATTCACTCAAACCAAAAATATCTTACTCGTTCCAAGTTCAGCTCATTAATCCAGGCCATCAAAACAGAGTTGTGTGCTTCATCACCTTGCTGACGTTCGTTCATCATCACGCAAGCCATCATCGACCACCCAATGTCAACCCTTCCCATCTCATTAAGGCAGCCATTAGTGCAATTTGAGGTGCTGCTTGGTTGATTAAATTGTTGTTGTTGTGGGGTCCGTTCTAGCCGGAGTAGAGTCGTTGGCGTTGTGGTTAGATTCGTCCTTGGTCGCCGATAGTGGCGCTGACGAACCAAGGATGAAAATGATGTCTTGGAGGGAAAGGTTGGCCAGGCTGGGCCTGTTTTAAATTTGTTTTGGTTGGTCTTAGGCTTGGTGGTTCCTGGCCCAAGTGGAGAAGAGAAAGGGAAGTAGCTTGGCCCATCTGCTGGGCTTGGCCATTAGGCCCGTGCTATGGGCCAAGCTGTTGGACCGGACTTCTTGGCCCAATGGGCCGTATCGATGACTTGCCCCATCACATTATTTTTTATGCCGATTAATTATGTGTTCGTACTGTTTAATGAATTATTTTTGCGTGCTTGTAAATGTTTAATTAATTATTCTACTTGCGTTTAATTGTTAAAATTAATTGTTTTGCTTGCTTGCGATAATTGTCAAATATTTATTTGTTTGTTCATCGTGTATTATTACTCGTACTTACACTTTCGTCTTTGTAGGATGAACTATCGATACCTCTTTACAAGTACACTTTTCTCACCCTTTTATTTATTTCAACGCTTTCCGCATATGCTTCGTATACATGATCATTTAGAAATGTTAGAACTCGAATTGCTTCGTGTGCATGATTATTTAGAAATGTTAGAATTTGATTTGCTTCGTTTGCATTGGCCCGATGATGATAGAGCCGTTCGCTTTACTAAAGATTAAACGGTAGCAATTCCGTTGAAAATTAGTCCCAACCAGTCCCGAACAGTCCTGAACAGTCCTGACCATTCTCGAACAGTCCCGACCAACGTAAAATACTAATCTGCCGATTCCTCTAAGGGCCCACTTACTTATTTTTAAAACTTTTATTTAAACACCTCTCTCCTTTTAATCGGTAACCTTTTTAGGATGAGACTCGAGTGTCTAATACCTTCCCAAGTCCATAAATCGACCACAAACCGTTGTTCTCGGGTTTAGACCCTTTTTTGTGCCTTAACTTTTTATTTAATTTTCTTTCTTCTTTTCAGACTTTTAGGTTTTCCTAAACCTTAGAAATAAATAGGGTGGCGACTTCATTGCATTGTGTGAGACGTCCTTTTTGTCTCACATTCGTCCCGAACTGCTCGGGAAATACGAAAAAGGGGTGCGATAGAGGTCATCAAACGAAACAAGGGCAAGACACCGACATTGTTTAAACCAGGCTAGTGGGTTTGGTTACATTAGCGCAAGGATAGATTTCTATAACAACGATAGGAAAAATTGAGCTCCTGCGGCGATGGACCGCTTGAAATACTCCACCGGATCAATGATAATGCTTACATCCTTGACTTACCGGGTGAGTATGGATCCATGAGCAACTCCTTCCATATTAATGATTTATCCCTCTATAATGCAGACGACGAGGCACTTGAAGGACTGGATTTGAGGAAGAATCCTTTCAAAGGATGAGGAGATGATACGATCATGTATACCTTAAAGTTTCAAGAACTTGACGTGGCGCCGAATAGACCAGTAACCCGAAGTAGAGCCAGGAAACTGACGCTATGGATAGAGGGGGAAATGAAGATAGGGGGAGATCGTCCCTAGAAGTGGACGTTAACAGTGACTGTGCACACTCATAGGGTAGTTACTAGTAACAATTATCTTCCGGAAACATCCACAAAGGTTAACGGGAAACTATCGCGAAAAGTCAAAGATGAGTCAAACGGATTCTGTTTCCCTTACACACTGATGACGTGTCAAGATCTGCCGGATACCGTTACCATCCAAGAATCTACCCGGTTTTCATCAGCCTATAAATAACGCATTGTGTATTTTATTTCCTCAGTTTTTGTGTAAAGTATTTTTGCTTGCGTTGAGAATACTCCGCCCTTAAACACCAGAAATTCACCTTGTGAGAATCAAGTCCAGAAGACGACTTGATTCCTTGCAAGTAAAAGATCACTAGTCTTTAACCTTTTTTTTATTTACAGTTTGTGTGTAATTCATTTACAATTTTTTGGATATTTGCGTTCAATCTTTTATCTTGGATTTCTGTATTTAGATGTTTGTGAGCAAGTGTGATTTGAATGTTTATTCTTGATCGATTATTTTGAATTAATTATCCACTGCAAATTCCATCATTGTTGTTTCCTTTCCGTGTTCATCTTCAACTTCTTATTTCCGCTGCGTTCCTCAACTCTCTCTTTTTCCGCTTCATCATCGTTTTTGCTTGTGACCCATACTGGGTTTACTTGATAACTCGAGCTAGATCCTTAACTGCTAGGCTCAACGCACCCGATTCCTCGAAAGGGAGCTCGAATTGCGTCAGAAAGTAAAAATAGACAAGCTCATTCAACCCAACAACTAATTTGTGACTCCATATATATATACATATATATAGAGAGAGGAAATACATATATCAAAACTATATACTAATTTTATAATATTAATTTGATGTTACTAAATAAAATTTAAAATTGAAAAGTACTATAGTTGATAACAATTTCATTTGGGCCTTTACAATTCTAAACTTGCAATATCAACCTCATAATTTTTCAAAAGTTACAATTTTAACCTATTTAGTAGTTAAATTTTTTTAAATGATTCTTTTTTTTTTGCAAACAAGTATGAAATTATAGAGAAAATATATAAAATATGGTAGGGTCACGATAATAAAAAATATTATTTAATTTTTTTTCGACTTCTTTAGAATTCTTTTTGTTTTAATATTTTTATATTTTTTATATTAGCCTCATTAATTATTTCATTTTTTTCTTACATTTTCCTCCATTTTAATTTCTTTAGAATTTTTTTAATTTTTTAAAATTTCTTTATATTATCCTCATTAATTATTTAAACTATATTTCTTACATTTTTTTATGAATTGTTTAACCATTAAAAATGTTGAAATTTTAATTTTTAGAAAATTATAAAATTTATATTGTAAATTTAGAAAACTTAAGGACTAGGGTGGACTATTTTAGAAACTATAGTGTATTTAAAAGAAACGTGGTTTACCTAATTGTATAATATAATTTACTAGCATTTTACATTTATTTTGTCGTCTTCTCTATCATGGAAGTAATTACTTTAAAAAGTTTATTATAAAATTTAATTAACAATTCAATGTTTTTTTGTGTGGAAAAATTACTGATTAGTTGTAATCCTTAAGTCTATTGTTGTGAATTGTTGATTTTTATAGTGTTATTAATCCACATATAATTTTATTAGAAAAATATTATTATTCATACATACTTTATATAGTGAGTGTTTGGCGTTGGGAGTTGGGTACCCAACCCAACTTTTCCCAACCCAAACAAAGGTTAAAGGTGTTTGGCAAAAAAATTCAACTGGGCTTCTGTCAGAAGCCCAGTGCAAGGCAAGGCCAATTGGCCTTGCCAACTCCGTCCCTCACGCTGGAGCAAAATGCTCCAGCCAGCAACCAGCGTTCCACGCTGGTTGCTTCTCTCCCTTTTTTTTTTTTTTTTTTTTCAAATTCAATCAATTTTCTACTTCTATATAATGAACAAAATAAATTAAAAATTATAAAAATATAATCTCTATCTCAAGATAAATAATTCTATATCCACTTTTCCTATTTTTATTAATTTTTTTCAAATGGGTTTTATACTAAATAAACATATAAATGCATAAATAATAATTAAAATTAATATTTAATTTTTTCCCTTATACTAATAATTTTTTTATTATTCTTATAAATAAAATGTTAATTATTTTACATTCCAACCATAGTTTTAAAACCAGTTTACCAAACATCAAAAATAGTTTTTCGTTTCCCCACAAAACTTTTAATAAAAATTTACCAAACAGCACACTTCGTTTCCCATAAGTCATTTTTCCATAGGCCGTTTTCCCACAGATTATTTTCTCACAGAACCGAAATGCCAAACAGACCCATAGTATTACCTGCAAATCACGTGTCCAAAAAACCTAATTTAAATTAAAAAAATAGGTTAGTTATGAGTTTGAAAAGTCTCGAGTTTTGATTAAACCGAGATAGACGAAAGGAGTGAAACGATAGATCCAAAATTATCACCCTTAACTACTGGATATTCAACTATTAATGATCAAATGAAGTACAAAAAAATAGGGACGTAGCCTTTAAGGAGCTAGGTGGGTCATTGCTTCGTAATTTTTTAATTCTCTCGTGATAATTTCTAAAATTTTGTTATTTTTATATTGCCCCAAAAAAGTTAAATTCTCATATAACGTTATATCAGTCCCTAAAGCCTAGCTTTTATATTGAATTCATGATAAATTAATTATATTTGAAACTAAAATTCCAGATTGTATGATTTCAATTGCAACCAACTAATTATTATCATATTAACATTATTACATTAACCTAGAAACAATACCTATTTGTGCATCATAGAAGCTAATGTTTTTTTTTTAACATTATAGCATGATTTCCTTTGTTGTAGTAAAATACCTTTGTCACGGAAATAAATTACATGGCGAAAAATCGTTCCCATCACTAGCTAGAATGTCAGGCCTGATCTTTTTCAACAATTATTTGATACTCCCTCCGTCCTTCAATGTTTGTCGTTTTTAGTTTTTGCTTTTACTGTTTCGACACGTATCTTAAAACGGCCGGTAGACTCACTATTTGAGACAATTTTGCCCCTAATTTTTTCTGGGAAGTAAGTTAAGGATTAACGTACGTTCACAAAAAATTTCAGATTTTTTTGGGGTCAAATAGTGCCTCATCCGGCCTCCTCGATATGCGTTCCTTACTGAATATTGGGATGCGAGGAAGACAAACATTGAAAGACAGAGGGAGTACATTACAAACTATCATTTTTTATAAATTAATAAGCCCATAAGCTTAGAATGTCAGGCCTGATCTTTAAAAAAGTAGATCCGCCCATTAAAATCCGACTCTTATGCTCTTTATAAGGGTTTTGAAAGTAACATTATGTCAACTAAACTCTTTATAAAATCTCTCAGGTATCATTAAGGCTGACTTTTAGACTCTAACATCATAATACAGTAAGATATAAACTAGTCTGGTCTCAAAAGGAATCTGAAATACCACTTTATTTATAAAAAAAAATCATTTTTTTATACTCTTTCCATTTCATATAATAAAATATTATTAAATAAAAAAGTTACTGCATAAAAAATGTCGTTTTATATTTGTCATGTACTCTCTCCGTCCACAAATAATTGTCACTTTCTTACGATTTCTTTGGACAATATTAATTGTCATTTTACCTTTTCTAATAGTGATTTTTAGGCAACATGACTAAAAGTCCCTTTTCCTTATCTTCTTCACTTCTTCCATCTCTGTCCCCCCAAAATACAATTCACCGTCTCCATGGCTGCTTTCGTTCACTATTCTTACCCATTTTTCAATTCCATACAATGCTCATTCAAGCCCCCAAAATCCAAATTAAAATGACCATAAATGGCACAATTCATTTAAAAGTGTTGTGAGATTGCTGAGGTGTTTGGTAAAACAGTTTTTTAAAATTATGATTTGAATGTAAAATGACCATAAATGACACAATTCATTTCAAGTGTTATAATTAATTTTTTTAGTTTCTTTATATATATTTTTAATCAATTTATTTATAATTTAACATCTACCACCTAATATTTATCTAATATCATAAATAAATTAAACTTATTAATACCATAAAAAATTTAAGTTATTAATACCATCAATAAATATTTATCTAATATAATAAAGAGTTTTAAACTATTAGCTTCGAAAATGGAATGAATTACTCGAAAATTTCTTTCTATTATGTACATAATTTGGTGAAAAGGTAGAGAATATCGTAGGAAGTAAAAAGCACCAATTTGGATAATAAAGAGAATATCATTAACAATTGCCAACAAAATACATGAGCACTTGGCTCTAGAAGTTGCAATTTGCACAACAAATTGTTTACTGTGGGTGGCAAAATAATGTAGTAGTTGTTTCTGCATCCCAAAATTAGAAGCAAAAACAGATGACAAAATACAACTACTATTAACTTCAATTCTTAAACTTCTCTGTCACAGATGATTGACTACACAATTCTTCATCATTCTTTCTTTTCCTCGTCACAATTGGTTCCCCAGTAGCCATTGTTCTTTTCTTTGCATATTCCTTAAACCATTTTTATGGCTGCAAGTAAAAGGAGAAATAATAAGTACAGCGTACAGAGAACTGCTCTGACTAGTGTTTACTCACTATCATCAGTTTTCCCTCCAAGTTATTATGTGTATCTGTCAGTCTCCAAAAAGTATAATAGTTTTCAAAACCTTTCCATGCTCCACTGATTGGAGCATAAAGATGGCATCCACTTAGATGTGAAAGATAAACCATACTACAAAAGCAAGGTTACTCCTCACTATTTCCATTTAACCATTTCAAAAATAACTATCTACTGATCATAGGCCATAATATACACTACTAGTCCATGTAACTGCACCTATTCCTTTTGCTCAAAACCTATACTAAAAGCTATGTCCTCTCTAATCAAGCAGATACATATCTGTAAGTAATTACAATGGTAAACTACTAAAGTATACCAAACTTGGAATTCACATAATTGAGTAAAGTCACTGTACCCTGGTTAAGCACTGCCACTTTCACAGTTTGTCCAGTTCCCTTGGGCAGGTTTACCTATGTTAAGATGAATAGACAAAACAATAAATTAATTGTCACCTAAATAATTGATGAGACCACAAGTATGGAGTTTTAAAGTCCTTTAAAGTAAGCTCACCGTGGCCCTCAGCTGTTGGTCATAGATTTTAAATTTCATAGATACTAGAATCATTTTCGATACTACAAATTTATTTGCACTTTGAACTCAAATTATTTTTTCGTTTCTTCAAACGAGGAGTATTTCATTTCTCCCATCCCTTTGAGGTACACTCCAAGCTAACAGAAGTTCAAAAACCCATCAGGGAAACACATTACACTTTCAGTATACAACCTTGAATTTGGTCAGAAAAATTATGGAAAAAAAAAATCCAAACTCAGGTTCAATTCAAGGTGCCACGTCTTCCAATTTACCCACAGAACAACTATTTCTAACAACGAGCCGGTAACGCTAAGAATCCAACAAATGCATTGAAATCACCATATAACATTGAATGGAGTGGCAACAGAAAATCAATGAAAACGAGAAATAGAAGGAACGAAAATGACTTACAGGTAGCCCTCGTCCTTGAGCTCTCGGAAAAAGGCACCAAACCCCTTCTCCCTAATTAAACAAAAACAATCAAACAACATAGAAATTCAACAACATCACCCAAAAACACAGAAACCAAACAAGAAACAAAATAAAAACCTAGGTCGCAAAACTTAATTGAAAAAGGAAAAAAGGAAACAAGAAGAAATACCGTAACAATGGAGGTTGAAGATGAACAGGGGGGCAAAGAGGGATTGTCTTGTGGCAGCGCGTCGTCGAACAGAACCCTAGCTCGCACGCTTGAGAGAAGGCAGTCGCCATCGCTGTGGAGGGGAAGAGAAGAAGATGTTAGGAAAATTGATTTTTAGGGTTTGATTGTTTGAACGCTTGGGAGAAGGCTTCGGCGTCTGCAGAGGGGAAGAGAGGAAGATTTTAGGAAAATAGGTTTTTAGGGTTTGATTGTTGAGTTTAGAGTTAATTATATATATGGTTCAATTGTAAATAACTTGAAATGGTTTGGGATTTTTGTCCAAAAAAATGACCTACCCCACTTCCCATGAACGATGTTTCAGGTTGGCCAAAATGCCTCTAGTGCCCAGAACTTGGATTTTCCAAGTCTTAGGAACTGGGCTTCTCAAGAAGCCCAGTGTCAAAGGAGCTAGCCAAACGCCCAAACTATCATTTTCAGTGGCTGAGCCATGGTTGACGGCAAACGGCTACTTATATGTGTGCAGAGGGAGTATTTGGTACGTTATTAAAAAAAAAAAAAATTCTTTCATTATTCATTACTTTTTATTATCTAAAATTTTAGTAGAAAAAATAAAAAAAAAGTACTAAAAGAATCTTTCTCAACCATGCTTGGTCTGTACAATTTCCATATTACTAGTACTTACTTTCAAAACATTATTATTACTTATCTGACACCTCGAAAACAAACACACAAAACCGGAATAAAGAAAATAAAGCAACTGAGGTCAGATCACTCGTCACAGATCTCAAGCTCTTTATTCAAGTACAGAAACGAAATTAGATGACTGATCTTGAACAAACCGAAATCTAATAATTTGATCCATATCTGGGCTGATGATACACAATCACAAATGTAAAATGGAAATTTGAGTCTAGTCGCAAAAAAATCTTGAAAAATCCATATCATAAAACCCTAACCGGGTCGACCCAGAAACCCCAATTACATGTCTATCCACGCCGTGTTCACCAAACAGTTTTCTAGCAACCGCTTCCTTATCCAACTGATCTAACCCTCTAACCGCATCACTGATCTTGTTGGCAACCAAACTGACCCATCGATCATGATCGTCAATCTCTTCCTGATTTTATTATCACCAATTTCCCCATGCAACCCAATTTTAGCATATCCTTTCTATACTCTTTCTCTCTAATACTTCCACCTAGATTCTCCATTGTCATTAAACAAAAAATATGTTTACGCATCTCAATGTTCACATATTTCCATGTATCTACACAAGTAAAGAAATTAAAGATACTCTGCAGAAAAGTCAAGAAACAAGACAAAAGCATTGAACGAGCCGAAATAAAGAAAGAGATAAATATATCTAAAATATGGGTATGTAGACGGGTGGGAAAAATGAAAAAAAGAGAGAAGGAATATGTGTCACTTTGCCATATGAATATGTTCTGTTTCTGTCTATAAATATTAGCCGAGTTTTATAGATCCATCTTGCTACACATGCAAAACTAAGTTCAATCAAAAAAGAAATTAAGAATGAGTCCCAACAAATCTTCGACTTCAACTTCAACACTTGATATTGTGATGTTCCCTTGGCTAGCTTTTGGTCACATGACTGCATTTCTCAATCTAGCCAATAAGTTAGCCGAAAAATGCAGCTCCATCCATGTCCATATCCACATCTTGCTACCTACCAAACCCATTCAACTCTTAGCAAACTTGAATCTCCATCCCCATCTCATCACTTTCCACCCAATCACCGTCCCCCACGTCGACGGCCTTCCCATCGGGGCCCAAACCACCGCCGATGTCCCCCTCCACCTCAACTCCCTCCTCGCTACCGCTATGGACCGGACTCGAGACCAAGTCCGGTCTATTTTGAGCGAGATAAGGCCCAATTTCGCTGTATACGATACGGCCCATTGGGTTCCTGACATTGCCAAGCCCATGGGCATTAAAACTATCAACTACGTCACAGTATCCGCTGCTGCAACTGCAATTGTGCTGGTTCCGGCCCGTAATATCCGGCCAGACAGACCGGTGACTGAGCAGGAAATGTCTGTTCCGCCTCCTGGGTATCCGTCGTCGACTGTGGTTCTCCGTGGTCGCGAAGCGCGGTCTTTGACGTTTGTGTCTATGCCTTTCGGTGAGAATATCAGTTTTTACGAGAGAATTACGACAGGGTTGAAAGAATGTGACGCTATAGCGATAAGGACGTACTATGAGATTGAAGGGAAGTTGTGTGACTACATCGGGAGCCAATATCAAAAACCAATCCTTTTAACCGGACCGGTGTTACCCGAACCAGATATGATAACCCCGTTAGAAAACCAGTGGGGTCAATGGTTAAGCAGGTTCGAACTGGGTTCGGTGGTTTATTGCGCCTTTGGAAGCCAACTCATCCTTGAGAAACCCCAATTTCAAGAACTGGTATTGGGTTTAGAATTAAGTGGGTTACCCTTTCTGGCGGCATTAAAGCCACCCAAGGGTTCAACAACGGTGGAGGAAGCTTTGCCGGATGGGTTTGAGGAGAGGGTGGAGGGGCGAGGAGTGGTTACGGGTGGATGGGTTGAGCAAGTTAAGATCTTAGACCACCAATCGGTTGGATGCTTCGTGAGTCATTGCGGTTTCGGGTCAATGTGGGAATCTTTGTTAAGTGATTGTCAAATAGTGTTAGTGCCTTATTTGGGTGATCAGATCTTGAACTCAAAGTTGTTGGCAGATGAACTGAAGGTTGCGGTGGGCGTGGAGTTGGATGAGAATGGATGGTTCTCCAAAAAGAATGTGTGCAAAGCTGTCAAATCCGTGATGGATGAGGAGAGTGAGTTGGGAGAAATGGTGAAGAAGAATCATGAAAGTTGGCGACAAGTTTGGGGAACCAAAGAGTTTATGAGTAATTGCGTTGACAAGTTTGTGCAAGACATGGTGGATCTTGGCAACCAATAATCGATATATGGTCTTAATTAATCAAGCTTAATGCTGACGAAAGTTCACAAATAAATAACTTCTTGATTTTGTTTTTTAAATAAATTATTTTTATCATTTTCAATATATTGAAAAATCAAAATTATCGTTGATTGAGTGTAGTTAATAACACGATCGAAAATAATTGACTAAAAATATATCAAAAATAATAATTAACTATTACTTTAATTATTATAAAAGTAGATTGAAAGTCATTTTATGGAAAATAGGGAGAGTATTATATTTCGGTCCCTTCAATCATGGTTTTTTCTATAACATTTTGGTTAATTTTAAGGCATTGGTGTCTTACCATTTATGTATCGTTGGATTTAGTTTGAAAAATTATTAACCATCAAATTTTTAATAAAATCCTAAAAAGAAACAAGTTAAATAAGTTGTCTTTCAAAGAAAATAAAGAAACTTAGCTTATATATAAAAGAAAATACTGTGTTAATTAAACCTAATATAAAAGGAAATGAAATGAATAAATATGTAGTAGTACGTAGGTAGGTTTAAGTAAATAATTGGTACTAGAATTTTGGCCATATATTTTCTTACAACGTATGTGGAAAATGTCAAATCTCATAAAAATTTAAGAAAAATGCACTCTAAAATCCTCAACGTTTTATAAAAATTTCAATTGAATCTTTAACATATTTTAAAATTTAATAAAATTTTAAACATTTGTGTATAAAGTTCAATTAAATTCTTTTATAATAAATTTTTTACATGTCACAGAATATTCCATTAGTGTATTTTTTAATATTTTGTAAAAAAAATATGGCCACCAGGTTTTGTAATTTTTGTTGTCTTATCTTTTTCTTTTTCTTTCCTTTTATTTTATTTTCTTTTTCTTTTTCTTTTTCTTCCCTCTTATCCCCCCTTCTGCGTCCTCCATAGTCAAAATCATCATACCCAAAATTAAAATCATTGGACCCCAAAAATTCAAAACCACCAACTTTGCCTTCTGGAGAACCATAAACAACAAAGAAACCATCTTTTTGCATTTTGATCCTCCTCCACCACTCATCATCATCTTCGATCAACACCAACATCATCTCTGGCGCAATCTTGGACGCCAAAGTGGTCTCTGGCGAAACTTTCTTAGGGCGTGTATTTGCGCCAACGCGCCTCTATCTTTGATCCAATCCTGTCGACTTGGTTTTTTTCTATATATTTTATAAGCTTTTGGTGTTGTTGTTGTTCATGATGATGACGACGATGAAAGGAAACTAAGAAGATGAAGGAATCTTCCCATTTTTTTTTCTTTTATTTTTATAAAGATAATTTTATTTGTTTTTTTCTTTAACTTTTCTAGTTTTTAATATTTTATATTAGATCCCCCTTATTAGAAAATATTAATAAAAAAATAAAAGATAACAGCAAGTGATGCCAGGTAGAATTTTTAATCTTATACACAAACGTTGGGTTTGCGTACCGGGGGGTCCTTACGCTTAGGCCTTTTACTTTTATTGATCCCGAACGACGACTTATATTCGATCTGGTCCCTCACGTTATTTCCGTAAGACGTCTACAGTCCTTGATTCCCTAACGGCACAAACGACCGTTAAAATCGATTATTTTATTATTATCTTTGAAAATGCGTCAGGTTTGTGGGACCCACCACCAAGCTTCCGCGAGAAGCTACGTTAAAGTCGGACGGATCCGTTAACGTCCGTTAACGTTTTTAAATCTTCAAACAGTGTAATGGGTCCCATAAACGGCTAATTAAGCCTCTTCTTCTTCTTCTTTTCCTCAGTTTCCACGACTTAGTTTTCCATAACAAGGTTAGAAAAATTGGAACATAAACTAGAGCAAATTAATTCCTTCTTCCATCTCTTTGCCCTTCATCCTTCGTTAATACTCATCTATTTCAGTTTTCCATCCATAATTTCTTCTTCTTATTTCTCTAATTTGTAATCCTCCTTAAACTATAATTATCAATCCATTCGGTTCAAAAATTATATTTGAACTGTGATGTCTGAAAGTTTCGTTTCTTCGAGGTGCACTTGGCGGAGAAATACCCAACATGGAGATGACAACTATGAAGGAGAAGCGAGGCTTTGCGACTGCGGGTTGAAAGCTTTCTTGTGGGTTTGTTGGAAAGAGGAAAATGTCGGCAGAAGGTTTTATTCTTGTAGAAGACACAAATGTAAGTATTTTACTTGGCATGATGGTGAACGATTGTCACAAAGGGAGAGAGATGTGGTCCACGTGCTCTTAGACAGTGAAGAGAATTTGAAAGCAGAATTGAGATCCATGGAAAAAAAGTTTGATCGTTTGCAGAAGGCTCACATGGAAACTGTAGCTAAGGTTTCCTGTTTGCAATAAGAATTAGATAGGAAAACTTTGGGGAAGTCAGAGGTTTTCACGAAGTGTAAAACCGTTGCAATTATCTTATGTTTTTTTATTGGTATGGCTGGTGTAATTGTAATGACATTGATATGATGGTTTATCTTATCTGGTGTACTGGATTGGTTTAATGGAATTGAAATTGGAGTAAAATATGATTATATTTTGACAATTGTATTTAGTTTGGGCTTTGTTTGCTTATCTTAGTCTTACTACAATACCAATACCATTCATGATATTATTTAGTATTTTAGTAGATTAAGATCTCTGTTATGAGTAGGTTTGCACTGGAATCTATTGAAGATGCTCTTGTCATTCACGTCACTAGTTTCAACCGTTGCAACGTTTCACCCTTTGATGTTCCCAAGTCTTTCAACGGTTCAGCCTTTCATATTCCCAATGGTTTCCCGTTCAAATTGGTTGATTGTATACAGAGTCCCATTGGTTGCAGGTATGATTTAGATTGCTTTATTTCATCTTCAACCCCTCTATAAATTGACAGCAGTTGCTCATAGTCATTTACATAAAAAAACTCTCTCACTCTATTACTTTGCCTCTCTACACAATGAATGCCCACGACAAGCAAGCCATTCTACTATCTAGGGGGGGGGGGGGGGGGTCGTAAGTGCCAATTTAGGTGATGACATAGCTGTATTGGAGAACAAGATTCTCCAAACGGCTGATGACATCCACCGTTTGGAGGCAAGGGCCGACCAGTTGCTGGCATTGAAGGCAACAACGTTTGAAGATGATGATGATGCACTTGCCATTGTTTCCTCCATTAGTGACTCCCTTACTCACATACACACTACCATTAATCTGCTGCAGAATAAGAGGGTTTTACTGGAATGCACACTGAGGGGTATTAGGGCTGCTTCTGTTGAGTTGAATTTGTTTGGCAATGTTGTGGCAAGCATTCCTAGTGCCTGATGTAGTGCCTAATTAGTGTAGAACCTCTTATGTATTTCCAACTTTATTTTAATAAAATAATTATGTTTTGTTCTTCATCTTCTATTCTTAATTATGGTTTGTTGTTTATGTTCTGTTCTTCATCCTCTGTTTATGTTCTGTTCTGTACTTAACTATGTTTGTTGTTTATGGTGTGGCCAGATCCAACAATTGTGCATATCTGCAAATGAAAAATTCTGACCAAATAACAATAACACTTTGGCATAATGATGGATTTAGAAAAATAATATCATATCCATCTGCAAATCCAACAATTATACATATCTGCAAATGAAAAATTCTGACCAAATAATAATAACATTTTGGCATAATGATGGATTTAGCAAAATAATATCATATCTGTCGGGCCCCGAAAATAAAAATATTCGCGAGTGTGCAATAAACTTGAGACCTTACGATGCTCGACGTAAACGGACACCTCGCAACATGCAATGAAGTCGCCACCCTAATTTTGTCGCTAGGTTTAGGGAACCTTAATCGTCATGGCATAAAAAATAAACTAAAGGCACAAAAAAAAGGGTCTGAACCCCAGACAAAGGTTCGGGGTCGTATTATGGTCTCGGGAAGGTGTTAGGCACCCGAGTCACATCCGAAAATGGTTACCGGTTGATAAGAGGTGTTTAAAAGGTGTTTGATAAAATGCGTTTTTGAAAGGGGGTCCTTAGAGGAATCGTCACTTTGCTCTTTTTCATGATCGGGATCGTTCAGGAATAATTAATCGTTGGATGGGGTTACCGTTTTAAAAATCTTTTTGGACGGGGTTACCGTTCGAAGAGACCGATCGATTATTCCTGACTGTAGCGTGATGGGACTGAATTTTCCGTAAGACCGAATGAGCGCCCTCTATTTCATCATCGGACTATGCATGATTAAATTAATTACTACGTGATTCTATCAGGGATAGCTTAACAGAGTATAAATTTAAATAAGAGGTTTTGAAATGATAAAACTGATGTGGGATCGAAGCCACCAAGTACATGCAGTCAATATAAGTGAAAATTTAAAATCATACGAGCATGGCATTGTAAGCAAGCCTTTAAACAAGTTGTTCATGTGGGTTGATTTTAATTCTTGCAATTCTATATATCATGCGTACGATTAATATTTACGGAAAGTGTTGAATAAATAAAAGGGAACGAAAGGCGTACTTTCGAGCGAAGCTTGAATTTAAAACCTACAAAATGAGAGTGTTAGTGATAGCTCGAAAAATAAATAAACAATTTATGAATGCGAGAATTTAAATAATGACTTGATGCATACGAGAATTTAAATGCTGATTTGATGCGTGTAGAAATTTTAAATGTTGATTTGATAAGTGCAAAAAATTTAAATGCTGATTTGATAAGTGCGAAAATTAAATGATGACAGTTGATAAGTGCGAGAATTTAAATGCTGATTTGACAAAAAATTTAAGTGATGATTTGACGAAAAATCAAAGATTTGATATTTGCAGAAATGAAGCAGTTGACAATTTTCAGAAAATTAAATGATGATTTGCAGAAAATAAAACAGTTGATATTTGCGAGAATTAAACAGTTGATGTTGCAGAAAATAAAACAGTTGATATTGCGGAAAATTAAATAGTTGATATGGCAGAAAATTAAAATGCGACCGACCATGTAGGCGGTAAATTAAATGACTGAATTTAAATTGCAGAAAGTAAATCGTGAAAAATTAAAGTGCGAGGAATTTAAACAGTTGATAGGTACAGAAAATTAAAGTGACAGTATGAAGAAAAATAATCATACGAAGCATACGAATATTTTTACGAAAAAAGCGCGATCCGAGATCTCGGAAAAATGACAATGGGCTGGGCCCAATTTGAAATAAAATAAAGAAATGGGCCAGGAATAGCGACTGGCCCAAGGAAAATAAAAAAGAATGGTGATGGGCCAAGCCCATCACCTTTCCTCCTTCTTCCGCGTGGGCCAAGCCCACACATGACACTATTTATCTTCTTCTTCCTTGGTCGCCGGCACCACTGCCGGCAGCCAAGGTCCGGCCATAGGTGGTCATTTCAAAAATTCTTCGTACCGAGATGCTTGTCTCCTCGACGGCTTCTCGACCGTACGAACCTCGAATTTTAGTTTAAATCGTACTGAGTTTAATTTCGAAAAAATGACGAAACCGTTAATTACTGAAAACTAATTAATTCGTACGATTTATCTAACGATTTAGCAAATTAAGAGCATGTATTTAATCTACAGTATGCATATGAATTATTGGCATGAAAATAAATAATTTATTTGATCAAAAACACATTTAAATAATTAAAGGAAAAGAAGCGCATGAAAACTAAGGAAAAATAGCTTGAAAACTGCTTACTGGAAAAGTTTGAACTGTGGCAATCGAAGATCTATGTGAGCTATCGATCAAGAGGGAGAAGAAGCAAGAGTGCTTGGATGTGAATTCGTGGTTTTAAATGGTGAAGGGAGTGTGGTATTTATAGGCTTGAGTCGCGTGGACAGGAGGACGCGATGGCTGCGCGTGGTGGCCGGATCGTCGCGCTGGCGGAGCTAGGCGTGGCAAGGTGGCGAGGCTATGGCTGAGGGGACGACTGGGAAGTGACGGGAAGCGACGGGAGCAGGATGCTCGGTGGCCTGCTCCGCTGCTGCTCCACGTCCATGGTGCATACGCACCATGCACCTTAAATAGTCAACCGTTGATCTGGTTGACTTTCCTTGGTCAACCAGATCAACGGTTATGATCAAATGACCCTTTAAGTCTATTTAAATGACCTCGAGCCAATTTCGCGAACAAACGTTTCGAATTTTTGAGCCAAAAGTGCCAGCGCGTAGGGAAAAATAAGGCGAGTTTAACCGTACACAACGAATGACGAGAATTTTTCATTTAACATGTTTATTTTCTCGTTCGGAAACATGAAATGTTCGGACGAAAAATAAATGACGTTATGACCAAAATTACGCGAAACGCCGTTGGTCGGCGTGAATGAAAAAAAGAGTAGGAATTAGTTGATGGAAAATATTCTGAGTTCGAGCTATTGTCCGAGCGAACTTACTCGGGTCCAATAAAAGCTCAAACAAAAATACTAATAAAAAATAAAAATGCAAAAAAATGTGATAAAATACTAAAAATCCTAAATTTCATGCGATGCCCTAAAATGAAGAAATAACGGATAATTAAAAATGTGATTTTTAAGGCTAAAAATAATAATGATAACATAATGAAAATGCGTGACAAAAAATTAAAAATGCGATTTTGAACGCGGACGATGATAATGCCGATGATAAAATGCGATGAGAACTTTAAAAATACTAGCGACAGTAAATTAATTAAAAATGACAGTAAATTAAATAAAATGACGGAAATACTAAATTCAATTAAAAATGGCGTCAAAATTCGGGTATCAACAGTTGCCCCCTCTTTACTGTCTTATCGAAGTATTTGATAAGCAGTAAAGATGGTTGCCCCCACATATCCGAATTTTGGCGACACAACAGGTCTTACCTCAATCTTACCAAGATGATGTCACTCTAGGAGGAGGTAGGTTGTTATTGTCACTCTATGAGGAGGTAGGTTC
Source organism: Viola odorata (assembly GCA_963691705.1). NCBI lineage: Eukaryota > Viridiplantae > Streptophyta > Magnoliopsida > Malpighiales > Violaceae > Viola > Viola odorata. The sequence continues at coordinate 41,358,843 of OY829540.1, read as the reverse complement.
GTCGATGTCACTCGGGGAGGAGATATGTCGTAGATGTCACTCTGGGAGGAGATATGTCGTAGATGTCACTCTGGGAGGAGATATGTCGTAGATGTCACTGTGGGAGGAGATATTGTCGTAGATGTCACTCTGGGAGGAGATATGTCGTAGATGTCACTATGGGAGTGGGAGGAGATATGTCGTAGATGTCACTCTAGGAGGAGATATTGTCGTAGATGTCACTATGGGAGGAGATATTGTTGTAGATGTCACTCTAGAAGGAGGTATATCCTAGATGTCACTTTGGGAGGAGATATGTCGTAGATGTCACTCTGGGAGGAGATATTGTCGTAGATGTCACTCTGGGAGGAGATATGTCGTAGATCTCACTCTAGGAGGAGATATTGTCGTAGATGTCACTCTAGGAGGAGATATTGTCGTAGATGTCACTCTGGGAGGAGATATTATCGTAGATGTCACTCTGGGAGGAGGTATATCGTAGATGTCACTCTGGAAGGAGGTATAATCGTAGATGTCACTCTAGGAGGAGGTATATCGTAGATGTCACTCTAGGAGGAGGTATAATTTTGGAAGGAGGTATAATCGTAGATGTCACTCTAGGAGGAGGTATATCGTAGATGTCACTCTAGGAGGAGGTATAATTTGATGACGTCACTCTGGGAGGAGGTATAATTTGATGACGTCACTCTGGGAGGAGGTATATCGTAGATGTCACTCTAGGAGGAGGTATAATTTGATGACATCACTCTGGGAGGAGGTAGTTTTGATGACGTTACTCTGGGAGGATAGTTCGTGGATGCCACTTTGGGAGGAGACAGTTCGTCGATGTTATTCGTTGATGTCACTCTGGGAGGAGATAGTTGGTTGATGTCTCTCTGGGAGGAGATAGTTTTGATAATGTTATTCGTGGACGTCACTCTAGGAGGAGATAGTTTTGATGATGTTATTCGTGGATGTCACTCTAGGAGGAGGTAAGTTTATTGATGTCACTCTGGGAGGAGGTAGTTTTGATGATGTTATTCGTTGATGTCACTCTGGGAGGAGATAGTTGGTTGATGTCACTCTAGGAGGAGGTATGCTTTTGATGTCACTATGGGAGGAGGTATATTGTAGATGTCACTCTGGGAGGAGATATCGTTGATGTCACTCTGGGAGGGGATATTTTTTATGTCACTCTGGGAGGAGGTAATCATTGATGTCACTCTGGGAGGAGGTATGCTTTTGACGTCACTCTGGGAGGAGGTAAACTGATGTCACTCTAGGAGGAGATATGCTTTTGATGGTGTTATTCGGTGATGAGGAAATTGATGATGTCACTCTGGGAGGAGGTAATCTATTGATGTCACTCTGAGAGGAGATAGATTGTTGATTGGATGTCCTGCAAAGATGTAAACTTAGATCTACCTAGGCATTGTGAGAACATAAGTTGCAGAAAATATAAATGACAACTACTCTGACAGGAATGGAAGGTAATTTTACGAAAATGTAAATGACGACCACACTGGGGGATAAGCGTTTGACATGTAACGGACGTTGCTTCGGGAAGATAATGCGCGATCCACAGAAACACAAATGATTTGTCCTAATGATGTCACTCTAGGAGGAGGAAATGCATGATGTCACTCTAGGAGGAGGAAATATGTGTTGTCACTCTAGGAGGAGATAATAATTATGCAGAAATGTAGAATTATGTAAATGATGTCACTCTGGGAGGAGAAAAATGCATGCTGTCACTCTAGGAGGAGGAAATACGTGTTGTCACTCTAGGAGGAGGAAATATAAAGCTGTCACTCTAGGAGGAGGAAATATAAAGCTGTCACTCTAGGAGGAGGAAATATAAAGTGCGGAAATTAAAATGACGTTAATCCCGTAGGAGAAGACGCGAGGTGCAGAAATAAACTAATCGTCACTTTAGGAGGACGAAAGTAAATGCTATCACTCTGGGAGGAGGGAACGTATGATGTCACTCTAGGAGGAGAAAAATGCAAATGATCACTCTAGGAGGAGAGAAATGCTTTTGTTACCAGCGGCCTTGATACGAACCTAGAATGCATCTGCATCCTGTTCAGGAGGTAATGACCCCAAGGACAAGACTTTCCCACGATTTGCAACCGTAAGCAATCCTCACCTGATATTAGTGTTTGCACTCACGCTCTGGAACAAGGTTAAGTGTTTTACGCTCATAAAGATGCAACTAACATGATACATAATTTTCAATTCGCAATGTCAATCCGAGTGAATAGACTTCAAATGAAGATGCACATGCATGTGCATTCTAATAATTGATGAGACTTTCACGGAAAATAATAAAAGGACATGAAATGTCCGGAAAGAAGTTTGTTTTAGTAAAGATGTGCTTTTCTGATGAGTTTGAAGGTTTTTTGATGAGTGACGCTTTGTTGATTGGCCCTGATGAGGGCAAGGGCGCGCAAGTTCTTCCGGTTTTTGCTGGGGATGCTTTCTTGACAGAGTGCATGAGCTCTTGGATCCTTGCTGGGAATGTCATTTTCCGGTCGGCTAGGGGCCCTTTTCTCGAATCTTTACTGGAGAACGTTTCCATTGAGATTCCTTGAGTCGGCTCTAGGCCCTTTTTCTTCTCGAGTCTTCACTGGGGAATGTTGTCACTGTTCTTTTCGTGATCTGCTACTTGAGTTGGCCTTGGACCCTTTTCTTCTCGAGTTCTCACTGGGGATGCTTTCCTCGAGATCTAACTACTTGAGTTGGCCTTGGGCCCTTTTTCTCGAGTCTTCACTAGGGAATATTTTCTTCGAGATTTCTTGAGTTTAGTTGTCCCCGGGTCGTGCTTGCTTCGGTTCTTCGATTGTTTGTATTCTTTGAATGTCTCTGAGCGTTTCTCTCTTTTCTTTTTTCTTTTTCTTTTTCTTTCTTTTTTCTTTTTTTTTTCTTCCTTTTTTTCTTTCTCCTTTTTTTTTTCTTTTTTTCTTTTTTTTTCTTTTTTTTTCTTTTTTTTTTCCCTCTTTTTTTTCTTTTTGATTTGAAATGCATCAGAGCAGAGCAAGCACAACCTTTGTCTTGATCGCTTCTTGTTCTGGCTTAAGGCCTCGGCCTTCATCTTTGGATTTTTGACCTTTCTTCGGTGCTAGTTCTTAGCAATCTTTCGGTGACCTTTTCTGTCTCCTTCGTCGTGTACTTGAACTTGGCGTGCTTTTTACTTCCGGCTGGCAATCTTAGCTGAAACTGCTCCTTGGCTCTCGGGGTATGAGTGATAGTGAAAGTTTTGGCAGGAGTGATGGCACATGTGGTGGAAAGAGGGAAGAAAAATGAAAAAAATGGAGAAGGTCATAAAAGTCCCACGTCATTTTATTGCTATCCCATGTCTAATTGCACATGTACCCTAGATATTATGTGAATTCAACTAGTACCTAGTCAGGCACTTACACTCATGAAGGATAAGGCGCGATGGCTCGATAATGCTTACCAGGATTTGTCTGTTACTGCTTACGTCTGAGCAAATCGTGGATATAAGAGCAAACAAGTAAGATCATGTATGACATGTAACTTTGATGGATGCCTTATTTAACAGAGGGATTGAATATCCCCGACCTATGAAATGCATGAATATGCTTATGAGAGTAGTATGGATTTTGTTTTAGCCGGCTAAAAAGGATTTTTTGATTGATTGATCGACAGTTTAAAGTTAGTACGCGGGGGATGACCTATTTGCAAGAGTCCAACGAGAACCTAAAGGGTTGCCCCCAGTGGGCCATATGACCGTACACAAATTAAAGCTATCAAAAGTGAGCAGGAACGAAAATAAATTTTAATAAAGGGGGAAGAAAGATAGACTCCCCTGAAATGTGCAGCGGGGCTGCGAGGGCGTCTTCCACGAGCTTTATGTGGATGACAATGGGATGATTCAAGTCCCTACGAAATGAAGAGGGGACAACGGAGTAGAAAAGAAAAACCAATTTTGAAAACAAAAATGACATAAGTTTAGGGATTCTCCATTTCCTTAGCCCGGCTTTTCGAGGGCGCCTACGGTGTGGTCCTAGTTCAGCAACGCTTTGCTTAGATGCTTTGATTGGTTTTTTTTTCAGCTGCTTGGCGGGAACCGCAGATCCAGGTTGGAGTGAGGATGAGATCCACGTTTTTGCTTATTTGCTTACTGGCCCTTGCCGGACCTTCGCCGATTTGCTCTATGATTGCTCTAGGATAAGGGGAAACCCTTCTGTCCCCGAAATGTGCAGCGGGGTTGCAAGGGTGTCTGCTTACCAGTCTTACGCAGGCAACAAATGGAGGCGACCCAGTTCCTGAAAAAGATAAGGCGAGAACGAATGAGGAGTAAATGAAAGACGATTTTTTTGAAAAAGTAATGCGGTTGATGAGTTTTAATCTCCTCCTTTTGGATAGGCCATCCATGGGTCACTGTAGTGTGACTTGCATTGGATGTTGGTTGATGATGGCTTTGTTTTTAGATGCTTTGCCGCAGCTCTCATCTCGGCGCGGGTGATACTTGTAGTCCGGTTGTCCCTCTTCGGAGAGGAGTTCTGACGCTTTACAGCAAGGGATTGTGGATAAAACAAGTGAATGCGATCACCGTCAGTCAGCAGTTAGCGGCCCATAAATTAAAGGATTGATCTTCATCGTGTTGATCATGGTGCGGACGTCGAGAAACTTCTTGAATGAGACCGCATTAAGTATGTTGATCGTGGTCCTGGGAGGACAACTTTTCATCGTGCTTCTTCTCTAGGAGTTCTGCATGCAAAGGGTGTTTGGCGACCGTGATGTCTTGATGGTGAACTCCTCCGAATAGGTGATGGGAGCCTATGTTCCTAGCATTCCGACGGCTTGGCCAGCATTTCAGGAGCTGCTACGAGGGGAACTCCCTGGTCCTATCGCGATGATGAGATGAGGTGTGGGACATTGTGTCCCTGCAAAACTTTAAGTTTGATTAGTGGCGTTAGTCTAAGTGTCGTGTCTTATGCCTCGAATTACTCCTTGGGAGCCACCGATGCCATGCCTCATTTTGTCATCTCACAAGTTTAAGAAAAAGGAAAGAAAAGTTTTAAAATAACAAGCATCTCTTGAAAAACTCATTTTATTAATTTTAGGATAAACATTTGAGTGGCATTGTCATGATAAACCCTATGTCTTTGATTCGGCAAGATGCACGGTCCGCGACACTTCAGGCGAAGTATATCTTGACGGCATCGGCATTTACCGGTCTTGGTAGATCATCTCAATCAATGCTGGTTAGCATCAGGGCACCTCCCGAGAATGCACTTTTAACTAGATATGGATCCTCGTACTTTGGGGCCCACTTTCCTTGACTAGCCTCCTGATGAGGGAGAATCTTCTTCAACACTAAATCACAGTCTTGAACTCGCGACGTCGCACTTTCTTGTTATAAGCGTTGGCCATCCTTTGCTGATATAGTTGTGCATGGCAGATAGTGGCCAAGCGTTTCTCAGGAAGGAGGTTTAACTGCTCGTACCTCACTCTTGCCCAATCTGATTCTTCTACTTCTGATTCTGCCAGGATTCTGAGAGAAGGGATTTCTACCTCAAGAGGGATTACAACTTCCATGCCATAGACTAAAGAGTAGGGAGTTGCACCTGTGGACGTACGAGTTGCTATCCGGTAAGCATGCAGTGCGAAAGGGAGCATGTCATGCCAATCCTTGTGAGTGACCACCATTTTTGGATGATTTTCTTCAAGTTTTTTGTTTGACAGGTTTAAACGCAGGCTTCAATGGGATACGATGCTCGACTATCCCAGGATCAAGACCTGGCATATCGGCGTATGACCATGCGAATACGTCCGAGTAGTTTTTGAGGAGAGAAATCAACCTTTATCTCTAAGTCGTTTCTAGGGTAGTTTCAATCTTAACCAGCTTCTGATTCTCATTGCTTGCCCCCAAATTTACTTCGTCCAATTCCTCTCGATGAGGGGTTATTTCCTTTTCCTAACTTTCCAGTAAACGGACCAATTCGCCTGAGATTTCAGCCTTGTCTTCAGTCGTGATGACAATTTCTTCGCTAGTAAAGACATAGGTTTTATCAAGACAATCCGGACTAAAATTCATCCTGAAATTAAAAAATGCGAAAAGAAGAGATGCGTAAAATGAAAATTGCGTATATGTTGATTTTAACAAAGGGGAACATGAGTCCCTACAAAAAGTGTTTTCGTGAGAAAACGTGCAAACATATATATATTTTTTTCAAAAGGAGTAATTAAGGAGAGACATCTGGAAGCATGGTGATGGTCCAGTTGCACACAGACTCCCCTGACTTCTTTACAAAAATGACTGAACTAGGCGACGATTCTTCTTCTCCTAGAGTGGAAATACAGAGGTCCGATACCCTGATCGGACTTTCATTGATGGTTTCGGCTGCGAAGGGGAACGCGGTTCTGATATGGGGGATCTGTATTTTGCCACTTGGCGCAAGACGTCCAAATAGGTTAGCCAGCTGCTTTTCTTTCTTTTCTTGGGCAATCTTGGTAAAGTCGGCCTAGCTGGGTTGGTACCCTAAACCAAAGCGGTCTCCGAAGCTCTTTGGAGATGCCCAACCTTCTGACCCTTGTAACTCGGCCCCGAGCCATTTTCCCAGTTGGAAATTTCCCTCTGGTATCACCTTAGTGGTTGTTTCGGCCATTTCAGATTAAGAGAGCTTGGCGATGAGGCTCTGAAGTAAGGATCAACTCCATGATGGAAATGCGAGCTGGGGTTTTCTTTAGCTATTCGATGATGCTGAACTCGCTCTGTTTCATGATCTTGAGGAACTCAGCTGTCTTGTCCTCGACTACAGGCTTGTTCAACTCTTGCGTCTCTTCTACCGTCTCTTAGCGGATCATAGAATTTTTCCCTTTGGCTTGTCAATGTTTCTCTACTTGCTCCGATATGTAGCATCTCTCGGTGAGAGGTTTCGCCGATAGCGAGCGCTGTTGGTGTGACTGTAGGAGGGGTGGTGACCACCATGTATCCGTAGTTGAATGGGACCGCGTGTAAGTCTTGGCTAGGAGTATTCACAGCAAATGTGAACACTACTTTGCGTGGGGTTGTGGCTGTATTCCCAATTTGGGCCACATATTCGAAGGAATACGGTGCTGGAGAATTGCCCTCAATGGCGTTGATTGCTCCTTGGGTTTTCCCTTCGGTCTGAATGATCCCGAATGTTGTGAGTTGCTTGACTTTCTGCCAAAAAACTCTGCAATCCTAGATTTCGTGCTTGCTTTCCTCTTGGCAGAGTAGGCATTGGGCCTGATTATTCTCTGGGAATGACAGGTATGCATTTTTAGCTAATGCGAAGAACAGTTCTTCATTGGGTGCTTCCTTTACTGAAGGGTGAGAATCGTCGATTCCTCCTACTGAGATGGCGTTCACCCTTCCCGTTCCTTGGGAATGATTGGGGAGAGGGTTGGTGGATGTGTTGGGTCCTTTGGCTAACCCTTCGAAAGATACCCATCACCTTTTGATCAAGTGATGGACTTTTGCTTTGAACGCGAAGCAGTTTTCCAAAGTGTGACCCGGGGCTCCAGTGTGGTATTCACACCTTGCGTTGAGATCATACCATTTCGGGTAGGGAGGCATTTGAGGCTAAGCTGGAACTGGTACGATCTATCTGGCTGCCAAGAGATGTTTGTAGATTTCTCCCGCGGGAAGAGGAAGAGGAGGCAAAGGCTCTCGGTTCCACCGATTGTTTGACGTGTTTTGGTTATTTGGGTCCTTTGGTGGGCTATATGGCTTAGGTTGCATGGGTTGTAATGTTTGTACTGGAGGTGGTGGGAAATGTGTAGGATTTTGGAGGCGTGATATTAGGAGCGGGTGGTGAGGTAAAAGGAAAGAAGGTGGGTTGACATGGTGATGGCGGATGATAAGGTGGTGGCGATAGATAAGGCGGAGGTGGTGGAAAGGATTGCCCGTGATTAGCTTGGGGAGCGACAAATCCAACATCTCTTTTCACGACGGATGCTTTCTTTGGCGCAGATTCTGGTGCCGAAGGTATGATTCGTCCGGACTTAATCCCTTGCTCGACTCTTTCGGCAATTAGGACCATGTCGGAGAAATTGTTTGAAGGATTCGAGATCAGGTAGGTGTAGTAGGGAGCTTTGAAGGTGTGCAAGAAAATCGACAAGGGTTCCTTGTCGCTTAAAGGAGGAGAGATTCTGGAAGCCAACTCTCTCCATCTCTGAGCATAGGTCTTCACGGACTCGCCGATTTTCTTTTCCAAATTTTGCAGGTCGGCGCGGTCGGGAGCTACCTCTATGTTGAATTTATATTGTCTGTAGAAGGCATCGGACAGGTCTCTCCATGTCTTGATCCTAGCTCTATCTAGACCCATATACTAAGTTAGGGCGTGCTTGGTTAAGCTTTCTCGGAATAGATGAATCAACAACGGCTCATTGTGGATCATCTCTGCCATCTTGTTGTAATATGCTCTGAGGTGGGTCTTTGGGCACTCTACCCCAGTATACTTTTAGAAGTCGGGGATCTTGTACTTTGGTGGTATAACGATCCCGGGGACCATACACATATCGGCGGGACCAGTAGGGTCAAATGGATCAGCCCTTTCAATCGCTCGGAGTCTTTCTTCGAGCAGATTCAGTCTGTCACTTTTTGATTTCTCGGCCATAATGGGGTTAGAACCGAAGGGTAGTAGAGGTTCTGATGATAACTGAGGTTGCGCTGGTTTGAAAGCAGGAGGCTGAATCCCCACAGGTCCGGGAACTGTGCTTGGAGGAAGGGGAGGGAGATACGAGGTCTCTAGGTGGGCCTGACTCTTGCCGGAGTCCACAACAGGGTTGGTTGAAAAGCGCTGAAGTGACGTGGAAATCTCATCACCCGTATTAACCATAGGATTTACAGTGGTGGGTACAGTGAAGGGACTAACCCATCTCCACTGGCCCTCGGGGTCAGAAAGTGGCGGACGTACTGAAGGTCCTGCGACGACGAGCTAAGAGGGAGGTCCTACTATTTGGGTGGGATAAAAACCCAGTGGGAATTCGGTGGTAGCTTCATCTCTTTCCTTTTCTGCCTTGGCGGCCCTTTCTGTAGTAATCCTAACTTGTTCCTCTAGCTCTGCGATTCTGGCTGTTAGTATTTCATCGGCCTTAGCCTGTTCAGTCATTTTTCATTTTTGAAGTCTAGTTACGGGGAGCCTGTGCGAAGTAGCTTGGTTTCGAGGAGCTATCGTGACCCTGAAAAAAGGAAAAATACAGAAAAGAGTAAGTACAGGTGAGGATACGCAGGTGATGTGCATTCCCGAGACCTCCACGTTGCTCATTTGCTTTTCCGGCTACACTTTCACTTGATATTTTTAGGGTGGTCGGAGAGGCGAGATATCCCGGTTATTGACAAGATATGAAGGAAGCCTCTATTCATTCCAACGATGTGAAGCAATCAGAGATGCTATCTGCGAAACCCAAATTAGTAGGGGCAACCAATGCCGCCATGCTAGGAAGATCTCTTTTACACTATGCTTTCAAACAATGCAGGGCCTGATGCCTGGTGAACCCAACTGAGGGGAGGGACGATGATATATACCATGAATTTTGAAGTTTTTTGTGATAAGCTAAGAGGACATGGCCATGAGTGATCAATGCTCGGATGTTTCGGGTATTCGGTAGGATTTTTTTCAGAATTCTGGTGAGACGATTGTGTTTATCCCAGAGGGATTTTCTCTTTTCTTTTTGTAATGGTCTTTTGAGTTGTATTGGATGGACAATTGATCTAGAAAGTTGAGACGCTTTTAATAAATATCCGAAAGAGTACGACTTTATTAAAAAGGTGTTTACAAAATATGGTAAACTTGCCAACTACCTAAATTCATCAAAAATGGCTAAGATAGATGAAATCAGGAATCCTAGTTACATGAAAAAGAAAAGGGGTTGCCGATATTCGAGTCTTCCCATGAAGGTGTCAACCCTGGAAGTCAGAATTCTCTTGTTCCTGCCAAAGGTATTCCATCGAGGCCATCTCCCCTTTTTGCATTTCTATCTCGGCCTCTAAAGCTGTAATCCGGCTTTGCAGTGCCTGGCTCTTCCTGTCTCCCAAGTCTGCGCGAGTAGTCAAGATCCTTATCGCCGAATTTTTGTCTTCAATTATGGTACTGGATGCTTCTTTCTTGCGGATTTCACTATTCAGATGTTCCTTAAAGTCCCTGAGGGCCACTTTCTATTTTACTGCTTGTATGCGGATAATATCCTTGCTATGCCTTTCCAACTCATTCATCTGGACCTCCAGGCCACATTGATGGGCTTCAGCGATATCCCTTTCCTTTGTCATCAGATCTTGTTCTTCTTGCGCTGCTCGCATCTGTTCTACTACTTGAGCGTAAGCCATGACATCTATTCCTTCGCTCACTTTAGATTTCCCTTCTTCTTCCATCGGTTTCTGATTTTTCGGGCGAGGTAAGACATTGCCGTTGACTCGTCTTAACCTACACTGTGGATATTCTGGTATCGTTGCTGCAGGGGCGATGCGTCCTTTGAGACAAAAAGGGTGGGCCCAGTCTTGGGCGTACAGCTGAATGTTCTGATTTTCTCCGGTGTGTGGCAGGTTTGATCTTGTCATGCCGAATGTCACGGGAATTATTTGCATGATGCAAAACTGTCTAAGGACGAGGGCAGGGCAATAGTGAGTGCACCCCCATGTTCCGATCAAAGGAACCCAAGGTAAGGGACCGCAGCAGACGATGGGATCGGAGGTCCATAGCCATTTGGTGCCAACTGAAGTCTTCTTCTGAGAGGTTTATGAATCTGTCGATCCAGACATCTTTATTCTCCATCTCCCATTTATTTGTGGTCGTTGCGTTGATAACCCTGAGTAAAGGGCACGATCTTATGCAGCTTGCAAAGAAAATGGACTGATCTAGAGTCTGTTTGAAGTGGCTGACTAACCATACTATCAACAACTGGGTGCAACAGGTAAGTCTCCCTTTCCCTTTTCTTCGATAAGAGTCCAAAGAGCGAAAGGTCTCGGCCAAGATGGTTGTTGTAGGATTGATGGTATTTGCCTATATCTCGTAAAAGATGTTGGCTGCTGCAAAATCGATGGCGTTCTTCATTTTCAGAAAAAGGACAAATCCTATGATGCCGAAAGCTAGAATCCTTAAGCGTTTTTCCCTGTTGGACAACTGAAATCGTGCCTCAATATCTGACCAACACCAGAAGTAGTCACCTTCTCTGACACGAGTAGTGATTCCTAATAACTTATCGAGCCTTATTTTGACACTTGAGGAGTCGAGTCGAACATTCTGGTATATGGCCGATATGGGAGATGTGAAGCACATCAGAGCTAAGTACTTCTCTAGTGTGGGAGTTAAGTCTACCCCTTTATCGAAAGAGAAGCACCGATAATAGGAATCCCAGAATTTTAAGGCTGCTCGGATGCAACCCCAATCAGTCTTCACGTCAACCAGGGTCAGTAACTTTCTATAACTACCTTCAAACTGTGTCCCCTCGTCTTCAGTCAGCTCATTTCTCAACTTCTGAATCCTAGTTAAGTCAAAGTCTACGACTTCCACTTTGACCTTAGTGGTGATGTCAGGGGTGAACCCATATTCCAACAGGTCTCCTCGTGCGGCCTGATCGTCGAAACTTCGTCCCCCGAAAATATCAAGTGAAAGTAGTGTAGGTGCCGACATATCGAATGAGCAAAATGGGTCCTGTGGGACAGAAATAAAATTTTAAATGCGAAGTAACCTGCATGTGTAAGAAATTTACAGCTCGTATAACAGAGAATTTATGAAAAATAAAAATTATGGCAACAAGACAAATAGAGCCACGACAAAGCAGATATGATCATAATGCACGCGCTGGGGTTCTGATTTTGACTTTTCTAGCTGGCTTGAACTGTTCTCGGATGATACCATGACAAGGTCCCTAAAGTGTCGTCTAGTGTCCCGATTCCTTGCAAAATCGTGTAACCTTTCGACTATCTTTAGGGGTTCATCCTAGTTGGGATTGGTGAACACTACCCAGGACATGTGTCCTAGGGCGTCACTACTACCCTCCTAATTTGGTAATTGTCCCCGGGGTATAGGGCACTATGAAATGCATATGACAATTGATAAAGCGAATAAATGAACAGATCAGCAATTTATCAAAGCAAGTAAATAGACAAACAAAACACCTCTAAAAAATAAAACCGACTCTAACCCTAAGAGTCCCCAGTGAAGTCGCCAAACTATCGCGCCCCGAAAATAAAAATATTCGCGAGTGTGTAACGAACTTGAGACCTTACGATGCTCGGCGTAAACGGACGCCCCGCAACATGCAATGAAGTCGCCACCCTAATTTTGTCGCTAGGTTTAGGGAACCTTAATCGTCATGGCATAAAAAATAAACTAAATAAAAAAACTAAAGGCACAAAAAAAGGGGTCTGAACCCAGACAAAGGTTCAGGGTCGTCTTATGGTCTCGGGAAGGTGTTAGGCACCCGAGTCACATCCGAAAATGGAAACCGATTGATAAGAGAGGTGTTTAAAAGGTGTTTGATAAAATGCGTTTTTGAAAGGGGGTCCTCAGAGGAATCGTCACTTTGGTCTTTTTCATGATCGGGACCATTCAGGAATAATTAATCGTTGGACGGGGTTACCGTTTTAAAAATCTTTTCGGACGAGGTTACCGTTCGAAGAGACCGATCGATTATTCCTGACCGTAGCGTGATGGGACAGAATTTTCCGTAAGACCGAATGAGCGCCCTCTATTTCATCATCGGACTACGCATGATTAAATTAATTACTACGTGATTCTATCAGGGATAGCTTAACAGAGTATAAATTTAAATGAGAGGTTCAGAAATGATAAAACTGATGTGGGAGCGAAGCTTGAATTTAAAACCTACAAAATGAGAGTGTTAGTGATAGCTTGAAAAATAAATAAGCAATTTATGAATACGAGAATTTAAATAATGACTTGATGCATACGAGAATTTAAATGCTGATTTGATGCGTGCAGAAATTTTAAATGCTGATTTGATAAGTGTGAAAATTAAATGATGACAGTTGATAAGTGCGAGAATTTAAATGCTGATTTGACAAAAAATTTAAGTGATGATTTGACGAAAAATCAAAGATTTGATATTTGCAGAAATTAAGCAGTTGACGATTTGCAGAAAATTAAATGATGATTTGTAGAAAATAAAACAGTTGATATTTGCGAGAATTAAACAGTTGATGTTGCAGAAAATTAAACAGTTGATATTGTAGAAAATTAAACAGTTCATATTGCAGAAAATAAAATAGTTGATATTGCAGAAAATAAAATAGTTGATATTGCAGAAAATAAAATAGTTGATATTGCGGAAAATTAAACAGTTGATATGGCACAAAATTTAAATGCGACCGACCATGTAGGCGGTAAATTAAATAACTGAATTTAAATTGCGGAAAGTAAATCGCGAAAAATTAAAGTGCGAGGAATTTAAACAGTTGATAGGTACAGAAAATTAAAGTGACAATACGAAGAAAAATAATCATACGAAGCATACGAATATTTTTACGAAAAAAGCGCGATCCGAGATCTCGGAAAAATGACAATAGGCTGGGTCCAGTTTGAAAAAAAACAAAGAAATGGGCCAGGAATAATGCCTGGCCCAAGGAAAATAAAAAAGAATAGTGATGGGCGAAGTCCATCACCTTTCCTCCTTTTTCCGTGTGGGCCAAGCCCACACATGACACTATTTATCTTCTTCCTCCTTGGCTGCTGGCGCTACTACCGGCGGCCAAGGTCCGGCCACAGGTGGCCATTTCAAAAAATCTTTATACCAAGATGCTCGTCTCCTCAACGGCTTCTTGACCGTACGAACCTCGAATTTTAGTTTAAATCGTACTGAGTTTAATTTTGAAAAAAATGACGAAACCGTTAATTACTGAAAACTAATTAATTCGTACGATTTATCTAACGATTTAGCAAATTAAGAGCATGTATTTAATCTACAACATGCATATGAATTATTGGCATGAAAATAAACAATTTATTTGATCAAAAACACATTTAAATAATTAAAGGAAAAGAAGCGCATGAAAACTAAGGAAAAAGAGCTTGAAAAATGCTTACTGGAAAACTATGAACTGTGGCAATCGATCAAGAGAGAGAAGAAGCAAGAGTGCTTGATGTGAATTCGTTGTTTTAAATGGTGAAGGGAGTGTGGTATTTATAGGCTTGAGTCGCGTGGGCAGGAGGACGAGGCTAGGGTTGAGGGGACGGTTGGGAAGTGATGGGAAGCGACGGGAGCAGGCTGCTCGGTGGCCTGCTCCGCTGCTGCTCCACGTCCATGGTGCATGTGCACCACGGACCTTAAATAGTCAACCATTGATCTAGTTGACTTTCCTTGGTCAACCAGATCAACGGTTATGATCAAATGACCCTTTAAGTCTATTTAAATGGCCTCGAGCCAATTTCAAGAACAAACGTTCCAAAATTTCCAGCCGAAAGTGCCAGTGCGTAGAGAAAAATAAGGCGAGTTTAACCGTACACAGCGAATGATGAGAATTTTTCGTTTAACGTGTTTATTTTCTCGTTCGGAAACATGAAATGTTCGGACGAAAAATAAATGACGTTATGACGAAAATTACGCGAAATGCTGTTGGTCGGCGTGAATGAAAAAAAAGTAGGAACTAGTTGATGGAAATCATTCCGAGTTCGAGCTATTGTCCGAGCGAACTTACTCGGGTCCAATAAAAGCTCGAACAAAAATAATAATAAAAAATAAAAATGCTAAAAAATGTGATAAAATACTAAAAATCCTAAATTTCATGCGATGACCTAAAATGAAGAAATAACTAGCAAACGACTAACGGATAATTAAAAATGTAATTTTAAGGCTAAACATAATAATGATAATAATAATGAAAATGCGTGACAAAAAATTAAAAATGCGATTTTGAACGCTGAGGATGATAATGACGATGATAAAATGCGATGAGAATTTTAAAAATACTAGCGACATTAAATAAATTAAAAATGAAGGAAATGCTAAATTCAATTAAAAATGGCGTCAAAATTCGGGTATTAACAATATCCATATGCAAATCCAACAAATCCAACAATTGTGCATATTTACAAATGAAAAATTCTGACATATCCGCAAAATAATATCATACATCCGCAAATCCAACAAAATGATATACATATCCGCAAATCCAACAATTGTCATAGTCATTTAATTTTAACAAGACATTGTCATAGTAGCTAATTGTACAATTATCAACATCATTGAAGACTTGTGCATCACGACTAATTTATATTCAACATCATTGAAGACTTTTGTATTTCTTATTTTTTGAACCCTTAGGCCTTCCCCTTGTTCTTTTTTCTCCTTGCAAAGTTGGTTGGATACTAGACTGGGTGGATGGTGGAATATAACTTGGTGGTGGATTACTTGCTTCTGCAAGACTTGGTGGTGGAAAAGTTGATTCTACAGGTGGTGGATTACTTGCCTCTGCAAGACTTGGTGTTTGATTATTTGATTCTGCAAGACTTGGTGGCATACTTGCTTCTGGTGCAGTACCACTTGTATGCATGTAATCTCCAAACCATCTAGTAGGTTGTGAAAGTTGTGTTCCCCTTCCCCTTCCCCTTCCACTTGCATTGGATCTATTGGACTCCGGCATGGAGTTTGGAGCCAGTCTGCCTCTACCAATTCCTTGATGTGCAACTCCGTTTGGCCTGTTTGGCTACTAATCAAAGTAAATACATGGTTAACATTCGAAACTGAAGACAAATATAGCATTAACTCAATCACAAACAAAACATAAGCCTAACAGTGACACACCAAAGTCATGCCAATCATTGGATCAATGAATGCTTGAATCCCTGAAAATGGCATACTATTTAAGGCTACGTTGTCATGTTGGTTCCTTCTCCTTGGCAATGCTTCAGTGTTAGTAGTAGAGCTTTGGATGCTTATCATAGGATCCTGAACAATGCTTGAATGAGTGGATCCTTGACTACCACCAACTGAATCCATTACGGATGGTGGACTTTGTCCAGTGCCTCCACCCTATGGAAATAGAATTAGTGGTTGTTTGAAAGATAGAAAAAAACGTAGTATGAACCTCTGTTTCACAAGTACTTACAATTTTGTGTGGATTTTTTGGGCAGGATTTTGAGTTGTGTCCTACCCTGAAGCACAGTCTGCACCTCTGTCTTTCACAAGTACGCTGAACTTTCTTACCACTTATTGGCTCCTAATTCTCTGAAATCCTATTCATCCTACGTCTACCCTTAACTAACATTTTTGGAGGTGCTAGTATGTATGGTAAACTAGTCTTATGCCTAAATCTCACATCATTGACTGGTTGGATAGAGTAGGCATAAGCCTTGTTGAACATATCTTTGCTATACCAGCGAGACACAAATTCCTCCACTTTTTCTCTCTTATGTGAGATCACAACAACTGCATGCTGACAAGGAATTCCAGTCAAATCCCAGACCCTGCAACTACATTTCCTCTCATCAAACTTCACAATAAACTTCATTTGCCCTTCAAATACCTCCCAGCCACCATCACCATTTGTAAAGATATGGCAGTACATACTCTTGTCCTTGTTATCCTCAATTATTGCCCAAATTTTAGGCCCATAATCCCCAACAAACTTAAAATTCCCAAAATTTCTCCTCTCTACACATCTCTTCACAACATACATTCTAATTTCCTCAAACATTGTTACAATAGACATATACCTAGCAGCCATGGTGATACAATCCGAAGATGTATCACGCGACTACATGGACAAAAGTGTCAAGACATGATGGAGCAGATGGAGTCCGATCAAGGATCAGAAGGGCTTGATAGAAACCTCTATGTGTTGTTCTTACTGTGTCCACATTTTAGGACGTGTTGATGAGTGGAGCATCCGAAAGATCAAGCCAACATTCTCGTTGACAGCAGTCCTACGCAGACAAGGATTCCAAGACACATCAGGCAACTTTGTCCGAACCTAACCGGTGCTGTATAAGTCCGAATAGTGCTATCAACCACGTTTTGGAAACGTCTGGATGCTAGCTTTAATTTAGGACAAGTTTCAGTCCATTTTGCCCAGTGGTTTGAAAGTTATACAAGTCGAAATTATGGTGCGCAGTGTGTACGCAAGACAACATACGACTTGAGGTTTCGGCCCAAACCTTGGCCCGATGATGGAGAACTCGACATGGACTGCTGGAATGTATTTAAATATATTTATATTTATTTTAATTAGTTAATTGGTTAATTGATTAATTAGTTAATTAAGTTAATTTCCTTAATTATAACTCCTACTTCTATTCCTATTGGGGTTTGCTTGTAAACTCTTTATAAAGAGTCGATTAGCTCAATTATTGAGTTGGCTGTTATTTTGATAAAATTGAGGCTTTTCTCTTTCAAATCTCTGCCCATTGTTCATGTGATTAAACCTTGTTCCTTCTCAAGTCTGCAATACTCGAGTCGTCTACAAGTAAAACCGAAATTGCAACCCCATTGTCTCGTTTCTCTTAGTGTGATTCTCACATTGTTGAGTCTAGTCCTAAGAACCCGATTCAAGATCCTTGACTTGAAATCGATTAGGGCTCTTAGCACAGGTTAGCTAAGTGGTCTAAGCTCGTACTTGTCGAGTTCATTACTTCCGCATTGAAATCCATCCTTGAACAATGATCAGAATCACGTGTTATGCATCCTAAGCAAGTAGGATCGTATCAGTTGGTAGTGGAGCTTAAGGCATTCAAAGATTGGTAAGTATCTTTAATTGTTTTCAAGTTTTCATTGTTGAAATCAGTTTCTTCTTCTACTCCATTCCAAAACCGATTCCTTGTGTGCTTGGTTCGTTACTTGAATAAAAATTGGTTGTGTTTTCAGTCCAGTTTGTTGTGTTGAAATTAGCTAAATTACTTGCATTTTCTACCAACAAAGAGGTCATGAAATACAAAAGAAATTATGTGCAGATTCTGTCAAGTCGAAATTGAATTTTAATATATAGCTACGAAAGTCCAATTTGAGTGAAAAAGGATCCGTTGGAAAGCTGTGTTTGTTGGGCTTCCGAATAAAAAAGAATCAGTCGATTCGGAGTTCAGAGTAAAAAGTTGTGATCAAAATACTAAACTGTGTTCATAGTCAAACGAAAAAAAAATAAGGAGAAAAAACAGAGAAAAGAAAAAAATTCTATTCTGCAAATACAAAAATATATAGAAGTATTTGCGCCACAAAAGTCAGATGTAGCAAGGAACGAGTTGAAGTACAATTGGGTATTAAAATCATAATTGAAAAATTGGATTTGTTGAGTCCTTTCGAGTCAATTTGAGCATTCTTTGATTCCTTGAAATTGCCTTCTACTCTACTTGCTATTTGTTTAATTGGTTGTTCTTGCAATTACTCAAATATCAAGTGTCATCATTCTTTTCAGTGCTACTTATCTTTGAGAGTCTTCTTGGAAGCCTTTTTCTTGAACTCTTGAGTCTTACTAACACTAGAACAATTGCAGGGATTTTGAGTGATTTTTGTGAGTTCAATTGAGAGTTTAAACACGAGAGTAAACACGCGAGGGAGTGCTAGGTTTAGTACAAATTTTACGTTTGTTTGCTAATGTTGTGAATTTACAGGAATTACAGAATGTCTTACACGCAATGGTCCGAGAGGCGAGATTATGAGGATGATGCCTATCTGAAGTAAGGGCAGTATAATAGGCGTGAAAGGAGGAAGATCTCGGTTGGTTTGAGGGCTAAGGTCGAGACATATAACAAAAGTGAGTCAAGGGTAACACTTCCGGCTTTTGAAGCAGTGTACAATCCGAATGCTTACTTGGATTGGGAGCGAGAGGTACAATCTATTTTTCACGGTTATGATTATTAAGAAAGGAAGAAAGTAAAGTTAGCATCAACTGCATTTGGTGGGTATGCGGTTAATTGGTGGGATCAGATCAACCTTAAACGAGCTGCCATGGGGAGCCTTCCAATTCAGAATTGGGAAGTGATGAAGAGGGTCATGAGGAATCATTTTGTTCCCACTCACTTCAGCCGTGAGCTTCTCTGAAAGTTGCAGACCTTGACAGAAGGAAATAAGAGTGTTGAAGAGTACTTTAATGAGATGGAGATTGCTTTGGAGAGAGCACAAGTCAAGGAGACCGAAAGGGAGACGATGGTAAGATTCTTCGAAGGCCTTAACCAAGAGATAACAGATCCACTATATTACACTGAGTTCTTCTACTTAGAGGATATGTTACAAAAGGAGATCAGTATAGAGAAGCAAAGGAAGAAGAGGTCTCTTTATCCTAGTATTAGGACTATTAAGTCAAAGGCGAAAGATGAGGAGCAAAAACGAGTTGTGATAGCTTATGCTGAGTCTGAAATCATAAGGGATATTGAGAGAAAAAAGGGAGAGTTGAGTGAAAAGAAAGAGAGAAATAATGAGGAAAACAACCCCCATGAAAAGAGTGAGCATGGGAAAAGAGATGAAATAAAAAACAGCCGCCATGAAAATAACGAGCATGGAAAAAGAGATGAGAGTTTAAAACACTTGCATGAAAATAAAGAGCATGCAGAGAGTGACATCATTAAAAAAGGAGAGATTTGTGTTTATGCCAAGAGAGAAAAAGTGAGGGATGCAATACATGTGCAAAAAATCTATTTTGGCGCAAGCCACCAAAAACTGAATTTTTTGCCATTGCGCTTAGATTTTCCTAACCCTAATCCATTTGTTTTCTCTTCTATTATTATTTCTCCTAATGTGCAGAACAAGAGAAGATTGTTGGCAGAAGAGAAGCCTCTTACTTTACCACCAAGAAGAGGGAAAGAGCCTTGTGCATCCATGGTGCCTATTTTGGCCAACCTTAACCGAAAGGGTATGGTATGGCTCTCTTCCCTAAGGAGCGATTTGTGTGAGTATACAAACATCATTAATTTTTATGCTTCTGGTTCTAAAATTAATTTAAATGATGATGATTATATGCAAACACCGAAGGTCAAGTCATATGCCTTTGAAAATTACTCGCAAAAGCGAAAACAGTTTGGTATGTTGACTAGGCCGAGGGACGTGGATTGTGTTGTCTCTAACACAATTTTAATTGAATATTCACATGTCTTTACATTATATAATTATTCAACTCTATTTAAGCGTGATCACTTGTTTAGGTCACATGATCTTTTGCGAAGTTTTGATGAACATGATATGTTTGAGGATTGCGTGATGAGCTGCTATTTTATTATTAACTTAACTCTTAAGGATGTTATTATTTCATATATTGTTCCTTGGAGTCTTGTTAGTAATCAAAAGAAGAAGTCCTTTAGCGACTTAGGTCAAGAATCGTGGCGGACATTGAGTGCGCCAATGGAGCAAAATTTATCCTTGCCACCACAATTCTTGAGGCAAACAGAGATGGAGGAGAGAGCTCTTAGAGCTGTGAGACATGTGACAGTTTGTAAGTACGAGTCTACGTGGAAGGAATATTTTTCGTTTCTTTTATATACTTACTACCTTTTCATACACGCTATTACTTTTGGTGTGTTATTGAAACACATGTGTGATTTTGTTCATATAACATTATTCAGTTTAATGTTGCTACCTTTGAGTATATTATTTAGTATAAGTGGTAGCAAAGAGATCGAAGTAATGCGGATAGCCCATGGACAAGCCAACCGCTATGGTGCGCGCTTGGGTGTCAAGATGGCAACTTTGGGAAACCATGGAAGGATGAGTGGATCCTTCAAGATAAGAGCTTGGGTTTGGATGTGCTTACGCCGGAGATGGTCCCTAAACCAATTTTAAGCAAGAGTAGCCGCTTGGAGCAATAATCTTACTTGACGCATTGACATGTTTAGAGATGTTGCTGCCAAGTTGAATTTACAAGGTTGGTATGGTTCGATTTGTGTTTACTTTGATATTACTAACTTAAGGTATTGTGGTGCAGGTCTAGGTACAGATTTGAGGTCGAATCTTTTCGAAGGGAGAGGGAATGATGCGAATCCTCACACATACCTTAGCATATCAAGCGTCTTACCCTTGAAGCGCAAGAGATGGCAACTAAGGAAGCACAAGAGATGGCGAGTATGATTTGAGCATATAATTGTGAAGCTTTCATAGGCAGATTATGCTGAGCAACATTCGAGGACGAATCTTTCCAAAGAGGGAGGGAATGATATGATCCCAAGATGTATCACGCGACTACATGGACAAAAGCGTCAAGACATGATGGAGCAGATAAGGGATCAGAAAGGCTTGATGGAAACCTCTATGTGTTTTTCTTACTTTGTCCAAATTTTAGGACGTGGGGATGAGTGGAGCATCCAAAAGATCAAGCCAACATTCTCGTTGACAGTAGTCCTACGCAGACAAGGTTTCCAAGACGCATCAGGCAACTTCGTCAGAACCTAGCTAGAGTTGTACAA
Source organism: Viola odorata (assembly GCA_963691705.1). NCBI lineage: Eukaryota > Viridiplantae > Streptophyta > Magnoliopsida > Malpighiales > Violaceae > Viola > Viola odorata. The sequence goes on along the minus strand of OY829540.1, from coordinate 41,337,526 downwards.
GTCTAAATCATGCGATCGACCACGTTTTGGAAACGTCTAGATGTTAGTCTTCGTTTGGGACAAGTCTCAGCTCATTTGACCCAGTGGTTTGAAAGTTATACGAGTCGACATTATGGTGCGCAGTGTGTACGCGAGACAACATACGACTTGAGGTTTCGGCCCAAACGTTGGCCCGATGATGGAGAACTCGATATCGACTGCTGGAATGTATTTAAATATATTTATATTTAATTTAATTAGTTAATTAGTTAATTGGTTAATTGATTAATTAGTTAATTAAGTTAATTTCCTTAATTAGAACTCCTACTTCTATTCCTATTAGGGTTTGCTTGTAAACTCTTTATAAGGAGCCGTTTAGCTCCATTATTGAGTTGGCTGTTATTTTGATAAAATTGAGACTTCTCTCTTCAAATTTCGGCCCATTGTTCATCGATTGAACCTTGTTCCTTCTCAAGTCCACAATACTCGAGTCGTGAAACAAGTAAAACCGAAATTGCAACCCCATTGTTTCGTTTTTCTTAGTGTGATTCTCACATTGTTGAGTCTAGTCCTAGGAATCCGATTCAAGATCCTTGAATTGAAATCGATTAGCAATTACTCCACCTAGGTTTCTACTCTACCCTGCAGCTTCCCGATGACGTTTTCACTACAAGGATAACTATAATCTAGAGGGATAGACCAGTAGGTAATTAAGCTACCAATAAACCCTAAAAGAATTGAATCAAAAAGGAAAATCAGTAGGTAATTAAGCTTCCAATAGTCCTAGACGAATTGAAATCGACAAGCAACCAAATACAACATTAAGAATGTATTACACACATTTAGGCCTCTTAACTACCCATGCAACCTTCAAATAACCTTTGCTAAGAACAAGATAAATCAACTATTCATGCTGGAAAATAGACAAATAATAGATCTAGAAAACTTATAAAGAAGAGATAAAGGAGAAAACTTGATAAATACCGGCCGGAGCAAAGCTCCGGTTTATGTACAAGGCTGCTGGAAATCTTCTGGTCCGCCTCCTCTAAAAGGAGGAGGGGAGAAAACTGAAGAGAGGCACACAAAAAGATCTACTATGAATATGTGGTGGTTAGCTCCCTAAACCCTAAAAACTAAAGTCTTATATAGGCCCTCTTGCCCATAAGAAGACAAAAGCCAGCTAGGGGATTACAAAATGACAAAATCCAGCTAAGGAGTTCAAAAACACGGAATAAATATCTTTGGTCCGAAAGGAAATATTCTGGGAATATTCTAGAAGCGTTCGGCGTTGAGGGCACGATGACTAAAGAGAATATTCTTAGCGATCTGCGCGGAACTTTTTGGAAGACATTAGAGGTGACACGTGGGAGCACGACAACGAGGACACGTGGAAATAATGCTTTCCCACAACGAGGACACGACCTTAAAGATGAGACTTTCCCACGTCAGGCCCAGTCACTAGCAATCCTCACAAAGTAATCAAATAGGAAAACTTGTAGTTGATCAGGCTCCTAATAAATCCTAGATGAAATGGCAAGAAATTGATAGTAAGGTGTATGCACTCACACTCACAAACAGGGCTAGGTATTTAATCGCTCAAAATGCAAGCAACACAGCACAAAATGGAGTTTGCATATCAATTAGAGTTAAAATCCACATGCATGGGCAATCAATCCATCAAAAAGAGCTTTCGCATCAGCAAAAAGAAAGAAAAGGGAACGGTTGGATTAGAAAAGAAGGGAAAAGAGAGAAGAATAAAATAGAAACGAGTAAGGATGAAGAAAGAGGGAATAGAAAGAGATAGAGGGAAGAGAAGAGAGACAACCAACTCAAACTTGGATGGATTCCTTGGCTAGGAAAGAGGCGAGGTCGGTAAGACAACGCTCATCGAGGGTACGACGATGAAACTGAGGCGAGGGCTTGACGAAGGATTCTTTTTCTTGGGCAGGAAGTCCTTCTCTTAATGCGGTGCTAGCAGCAGATTATTTTGTTCACGTTATGCCCCCTTCTTTTATTTTTTGATTTTTTGATTTTATTCTTTTTCCTTTTTTTTATTTTTTTTATTTTTTTTAAGAAAGGGCATGAACCATTCTAGCTTTGATTTGTCTAGGGTATGAGACTTTTGAATTTTCTTTTGTGTCTTGCCCTAGATCTACTTCTAGTACTGAAGTTTGACTTCTTTGGCTTCCCCACACATAGGATTTTCTGGGGGCTTGATTCTTTTCGATATGTCTAGGGCATGAAGATGTTTCGATTTTTTTCTACTTTTCTTGCCCTAGATTTTTGCTTCCGCACTGAAGTCTTAACTTTTCTCTTCTTCCCCACACTTGGTCTTTTCTGCACGTCCTTTTGGATGTCTAGCCCTCGACGCTTCCCTTACACAGATGCTAGCTTCCAAACTTACCGTGATGATTCAAATCATAATCAGGATTTATTTTCCTTCTAAATGGAGGTGTTGTGAGCTGGAAAAGTTTCAAACAAGCAACTGTGGAAGATTCTACTACTGAAGCTGAGTATATAGCAGCATCAGATGCAGCTAAGGAGCCTGTTTGGATCAGGAAGTTTGTTGGTGATCTAAGCTTTGTTCCCAACATTTTTAATTCAATGGATATTTATTGTGATAATAATGGTGTTATTGCTCAAGCAAAGGAACCTAGGTCACATCAACGATCCAAACATATGCTCAAATGTTACCATCTCATTCAAGAGATTATTGATAGAGGTGATGTCAAGATATGCAAATTGCCGACAAATGATAATATTTCTGATCCCCTTACAAAGCCTCTTCCACAAGCAAAGAATGAGTGTCAAGTTAGGTATGTGGGTATTGAATAGTTGTGAGACTAGACCTAGTACACTGATTCACCATTAATTTCCCATGTTTTTATTGTCTAAATTCTTGTAAATTGGACAGTAAGGCTATTGATTCTATAAGTTTTCCCCACTTTTGCAGTTTTTACTTGGAGAATGGAAAAAGGTAAAAAATCAATTGCAGAGCACAAAATCAGGCATTTAAAACTAGCTTGACCAAGGCTTGGCCAAGACACCTTTCTTAGCCAAGACGATCCTTCTTGGCTAGTAGGGGCTTGGGCTTGGGCCGCTTGGCAGAGGACGCTTGTTTGCGCTACTGCTTCTAGAAGAAGTGGTTGGACATAGGAAGATTAAGGATTTGTGATTTGATTTGATTTGGTTAGTGATTTAGAAAATTCAGAATCAAATCACAATCTTTAATACTAGGATTTGCTAGAGGATTTTTAGGGATTTGTTAGAGGATCTTAAGGGAGGAAGAACACTATAAATACTCTCTTACCTTCCCTAGGGAGCATCTCATCTCGACTCCCTTCTCCTTTCTCTATTCTTAGACACTTTGCTCTGTATTTTCCCATTGGAATTTATAGATTTTATTTTCCTTTTATGATTAATAAAATTCTATTTTCTTCCATGAATCTGTCTACCTAAATCATCATTCTTGGTAAGGGCTGATTGAGCTAAGTTCTTATGCATCGTGAGGTCTAAATATTCCTAATACTCTTTATATTTGTAGTTATTTATTTTCTGGTTTAACAAATTACTTCCTTGTTAAATTTTAGAATTGACGACTCAGATTTTAGCTTGGGAGTTGCAGTTAAATGAATAATATAATTCAGACCCGACTGACAACCTTGGGCCTCGACTGACAACCGAGGGTAAACTTGAGTTAGGTGTTGTTTTTGACAAAGCAGCGCTATAGAGATGAAGATGAACAACATTGAACCAATGACTGAAGCATAAGAACACAGCTCTCAAAAGTGCCCTTACTAGGAATTCTAACTTTTGAATTTTCCATCCAGATATTTTAGCTTGGCCAATCCCTTGACCAAGATTATTTTAACTGTTTAAATTGTTATTCTTTTGTTTTAGTTTCAGAACCAACTAATCAATTCTAGTGACAGGGAAGTCAATCAAGAACTACAATCCCCTAAAGGTCTCTGTAGACGATCCTCTTACTGCTATCTACAAACCCATTGTAGGTAGAGTAAGTTGTAATTTCCCCCCTATTTCGCATCCATTTATACACATATTTTTTACGCTCTCGACAGGCGATCATACACGTGAAAGATTATTATTGTTGCTGAATTCTCAGACCTGAGATCATCATAGATTCCTACATAAGGAATTGTTGATACCTAAATTTTGACGCGAGCAGTTTAAATCATTTTCAAAGCATAGCGTATCCGCATTTTTATCACTCATCATGTTATTAATATTTTAATCGATCATATTTACGTTTATTATCATCTTCTATTCACCATTTATTATTTTCATTCCTGCTCGTATCATTTCATATTATTCCATTTTTTCCATATTTTTAATATTTTTTTGTTCAAACTTCAATTGGTTCCAAACGAGTTTTCTCGAACCATAGATCGAACTTTTCCGTCTATTTTTATCTTCTCATGCTTTTGTTCGTATCATTTCGTTCATTACATTTTACTTCATATTTTAGTATCTTTCGTTCGATTTTTTTTATCGGTTTCTAGTGAGACTTCTAGTACCGATAGCTTGAACCAATTAAATAAGCACTAAATATTTTCTCCTTCCCATCTCATCTCAACCATTGATCAAACTTCGACTCCTTTATTCCCATCCAACGACCCTCCCTTTTCTTCATCATCACCATCCTTATTTTCTTCAAGCCATCAATGCAACATTAATAACTACTTCAACTTCACGTTTGCCGATGGTGAGCTCCTCTCCCATCAACTGAACCTTCCATTCGTCCTCAGCCACACAACGAAGACTTGCTCACCACTCCGGCCACTACTCATCACCACTTGCCGTTGGGCCTCACGCCCGCGATGCCCACTCTCGCCTTGGCCTCCAAGTTCACTCGCGGCCTCCACGTCTATAAATACCAGCCTTGCATCACTAGCTCTTCTCACCAATTCACACTCTCTCCCTCACAAAATTCACACACAATTATTCACTCTCAATTCTCTCTTTCTCTCTCGGCAGACCCCATGCTCAAGGCAAGAAACTCCTCTTCCCTTTTATCCTTATCATTTAATTACTTGCTTGCTCTAACTTTATTTTTCTGCATATTCCTTCTTTCATTTCTTGTCATTGCTCGACTGGAGGAAGAAGATGGGTTGCTGTTCTGGTTTCGAGAGGATGAAGACGTTGTTGTCGTCGCCTTGCTGCTGCAGCTGGAGCTGCTGCTGTTTGCTGCCGGTTCGAGAGGGTGAAGATGTTGTTATTGATGATTTTAAACTAAATGAAACCATTTAGTTTCTTAACACATAGAAATATAAAATATGTCTATGTATGATCGAACATGGATGCACAATCGGAAGCACAAAAACGGAGCATATCGGGAAGAGTTTATAAAAGGATTCCAGATATTTATGTATTTTGCTTATTCACATTGAAATGGACGATGGGAGAATAAAATGTCCATCTAGTAGGTGTAAGAATTTAAAATATCAAAACTCATATGATGTCAAGTGGCACCTATATTGGAAAAGATTTGTGCCGGACTATAAAACATGACATTTGCATAGTGAACCCTACGTATTTCGCAACAGAAATAGGGAAGAAAACTCTAACATCAATGAGTTACACGTGGGAGCCCCTTCAAACCATGAAAATGTACAAAATCCAATGATGAACATGGTGAAAGATGCAATGCACGACAACTTATTAAAAGTTCCTAATCCTAAAGCATCAAGGGAACCTAATGAGGAACTTCCTAATCCTGAAGCACCTAGATTTTACAGTTTATTGAAAGCTGCAAACCAGCATTTGTAGGATGGGTGTGAGAATCACAGTACATTGTCAACTATGGCAGAAATGTTTCCCGGCAAGTCCGACATAAACATGAGTGAAAGCCAATACAATAAGTTAGTTGGTGCTTTAACTAAGATGTTGCCTTCAGGTCATAATTTGCCAACGAACTTTAGAGGTGCCAAGAAGGTCATGCGAGCCTTGGGTCTTGGCTATCAACGGATTCATGTTTGCTAGAATGACTGCATGTTGTATTATGGAGAAAATGTAAATTTGCAGTATTGTCGTATTTGTCTGCATCCACTGTTCAAGCGAAAGAATCCAAGCGTTCAAAGGGAGAAACCAAAGCCATTTAAGCTTCTTCATTAGATGTCGTTAGTACCAAGACTTAAGATACTTTTCATGTCTTTCAAGATTGGTTGAGATATGGTGTGGCATGCCAACTCCGATCTTGAACTTGAGACTATGTCTCACTTGTCACATGCTGAGGTGTGGAAACATTTTGATCACATACATCTAGATTTCGCAAGTGATTCAAGAAATATAAGGCTATCATTATGCACAGATGAGTTCAATCCATTCGATCTGGAACTAAAATCATACTCATGTTGGCCGCTAATGATATCTATTTTAAATCTTCCACTATGGATGGTAATGAAGCAACCGAACACCATGCTGGCATTGATTACTCCCGACCCTAACACTCTTTCCATAAATATGGATTTGTATCTATGACCATTAATCAATGAGTTGAAGTTGTTGTGGGAGAATGGTGTTTACACGTATGATGCTACAAGAAAACAAAATTTTCAAGTACGAGTTGCCCTTATATGGACTATCTCAAACTTTCCAACATATGTGATGCTATTAGGGTGGAACACAAAAGGTTATTTGGCTTGTCCATATTGCGCGAAGCACACAAAAAGATTTGGATTGAAGCATATACTAAGACACTAGGTCCACAGGGCGTCACTACTAACCTCCTATTATTCTTGTTTGGAAAAATAGCCCGGCGATAAGGCATTCATGCTTGAAATGCAAATGAAAAATTTATCAAAGCGAGTAACAAATAGCAATCACGAAAGTAATTTATTAAAGCGAGTAAATAATAAAAAACAAACACCTCAATAAAAAAACCGGCTTCGACCCTACAAGTCCCCAGTGAAGTCGCCAAACTGTTGCACCCCCTTTTCAGTTTTAACGCGAATAGGTTCGGGACGGATGTTGTCGCGCCTCGGAAATTTAAAAAAAATTCGCGAGTGTGCAACAAAATTTGAGACCTTCAGATGCTCGGCGTAAAAGGACGCCTCGCAGCATGCAATGAAGTCGCCACCCTAATTTGGTTGCTAGGCTTAGGGAACCTTAATCGTCACGGCATAGGAAATATAATAAGTAAAAAAACTAAAGGCATAAAAAAAAAACAGCAAGAAACCTTGCTTTCTTTCCTCCCTCTGATCAGTTGCTCATATTGAGCGAAGATCGTCAAAGTTCAAAGTTTGAGAGTGAGTTTCTCTCTCTAGAATTTCTCAGTTTTTTTAGCCACTTTCTTGTTTAATTTCGTTTGGCTCTTGTTTGAGCAAGTTAATTGTTTTCTTTTATGTCATTAATTCATATGCATAACGTAGATTAAATACACTCCTTCAATTTTAAAAATCGTCGGTTAGATCGCTCAAATTAATTAGTTTTCGTTAATTAACAGTTTTGTCATTTTTTCGAAATTAAATTTTGTACGAGTCAAACTAAAAATCGGGGTTGGTATAGTCGGGAAGTCGTCGAAGAGACGAACATTTCGGTACGAACGATTTTTAAATCGGCCACTTGTGGCCGGAGCTTTGCCGCCGGTAGTACGCCGGCGACCAAGAAAGGTGACGAATGAACAGTGCCAGGCCAACGGCACGGTTCACGCGGGAAACTGTCGTGCCTCGGAAATTTAAAAAAAATTCGTGAGTGTGCAACGAAATTTGAGACCATCAGATGCTCGACGTAAAAGGACGCCTCGCAGCATGCAATGAAGTCGCCACCCTAATTTGGTTGCTAGGCTTAGGGAACCCTAATCGTCATGGCATAGGAAATATAATAAGTAAAAAAACTAAAGGCACAAAAAAAAGGGGTCTGGACCCCAGACAAAGGTTCGGGGTCGTGTTATGGGCTCGGGAAGGTGTTAGGCACCCGAGACACATCCGAAAACGGTTACCGGTTGATGAGAGAGGTGTTTAAAAAGGTGTTTGAGAAATGCGTTTTGAAAAAGGGGGCCCTCAGAGGAATCGTCACTTTAGTCTTTATTATGATCGTGATGGGACTGAATTTTCCGTAAGACTGAATGAGCACCCTCTTTTTTCATCATCGGGCCATGCATGATTAACTTAATTACTACGTGATCCTAACATGGATTGCTAACAGAGTACCAATTTAAATGATTGATTTTAAAGTGAAAAACTGAAGTGGGATCGAAAGTCCCCATGTACATGCAGTCAATACAAGCGAGAATTTAAAATCATATGAACATGGCATTTTAAGCAACTCTTTAAACACGTTGTTCATGTGGGTTGATTTTAATTCTAGCAGTTCTATATATCATGCATGCAGTTGATATTTGCGAAAAGCATCGAATAAATAAAAGGGACTTGTGAGGCGTACTTTCGAGCGAAGCTTGAAATTAACCTACAAAACGAGAGTGTTAGTGATGGCTTGAGAAATAACTAGGCAATTCTATGAGTGCGAAAATTTAAATGACAGTCGATTGCACACGTAAAATGATGGATTCTACGCATACGAAAGTTAGACGCTGAGTTTGATAAAATGATGACAGTTGATTGTATGCGAAAAATGATGGATTTTACGCATACGAGATTTAAATGCTGAGTTGATTGCATGCGAAAAATGATTGATTTTAAGCACACGAGAATTTAAATGCTGTGTTGATTGCATGCGAAAAATGATTGATTTTACGCATACGAGAATTTAAATGCTAGGTTGATTGCATGCGAAAAATGAGTGATTTTACGCATACGAGAATTTAAATGCTGGGTTGATTGCATGCGAAAAATGATTGATTTTACGCATACGAGAATTTAAATGCTGGGTTGATTGCATGCGAAAAATGATGGATTTTACGCATACGAAAATGAAATGCCGTTTTGATAAGTGCAGAAAAATTAAATGCTATTGGCGATTTACAGGGAAGAAAAAAAGTTTAATGATTTGCAGAAAATAAAACAGGTTGATAATGCAGAGAATAAACAGTTGGATATTTGTGGAAAATAAACAGTTGATATTGCGACCGACCATGTAGGCGGTATTGAATTTAAATTACCGAAAGTAAATTGCAGAAATTTAAAGTGCGGAAAATTAAACAGTTGATAAGTGCGACCGACCATGTAGGCGGTATTGAATTTAAATTGCTGAAAGTAAATTGCTGAAAATCAAAGTGCGGAAAATTAAACAGTTGATAAGTGCGATCGACCATGTAGGCGGTATTGAATTTAAATTGCTGAAAGTAAATTGCAGAATTAAAGTGCGGAATTTAAACAGTTGATATTTTGCGGAAGGATTTCCAGCAGTTTGCGAGAATTTAAAGCAGTTGAATATTTACGAAAATTAAAAAAGCGACCGACCATATAGGCGGTATTTTAAATGACTGAAATTTAAATTGCCGAAAGTAAATTGCTGAAATTTAAAGTGCGGAAAATTAAACAGTTGATAATTTGCGGAATGATTTCCAGCAGTTTTGCGAAAAATTAAAGCAGTTGATATTGCAGAAAATAAACAGTTGATATTGCGACCGACCATGTAGGCGGTATTGAATTTAAATTGCTGAAAGTAAATTGGTGAAATTTAAAGTGCGGAAAAGTAAACAGTTGATAATTTGCGGAAGGATTTCCAGCAGTGTGCGAAAAATTAAAGCAGTTGAATGTTTACGAAAATTAAAATGCGACCGACCATGTAGGCGGTATTGAATTTAAATTGCTGAAAGTAAATTGCTGGAATTTAAAGTGCGGAAAATTAAACAGTTGATAAGTGCGACCAACCATGTAGGCGGTATTGAATTTAAATTGCCGAAAGTAAATTGCGGAAAATTAAAGTGCGGAAAATTAAACAGTTGATAAGTGCGACCGACCATGTAGGCGGTATTGAATTTAAATTGCCGAAAGTAAATTGCAGAATTTAAAGTGCGGAAAATTAAACAGTTGATATTTACAGAAAATAAACAGTTGATATTACAGAAAATTAAAAGTGTTAGTACGACACATAATCATACAAAGCATACGAGTATTTTACGAAAAAACGTGATCCGAAGTTTTGAAAACAATTGAAAATGGGCTGGGCCCAATTGAAGAATGAAAAGAAGTGAAAAATGGGCCAGGAATAGTGCCTGACCCATGAGAATTTAAAAGGGAATGGGCCAAGCCCATTCCCGCGTGAACAGTGCCGTTGGCCTGGCACTGTTCATTCGTCACCTTTCTTGGTCGCCGGCGTACTGCCGGCGGCAAAGCTCCGGCCACAAGTGGCTGATTTAAAAATCGTTCGTACCGAAATGTTCGTCTCTTCGACGACTTCCCGACTATACCAACCCCGATTTTTAGTTTGACTCGTACAAAATTTAATTTCGAAAAAACGACAAAACTGTTAATAATCGAAAACTAATTAATTTGAGCGATCTAACCAACGATTTTTAAAATTGAAGGAGTGTATTTAATCTACGTTATGCATATGAATTAATGACATAAAAGAAAACAATTAACTTGCTCAAACAAGAGCCAAACGAAATTAAACAAGAAAGTGGCTAAAAAAACCGAGAAATTCTAGAGAGAGAAACTCACTCTCAAACTTTGAACTTTGACGATCTTCGCTCAATATGAGCAACTGATCAGAGGGAGGGAAGAAAGCAAGGTTTCTTGCTGTTTTTTTTTGTGCCCCGAATGCGTTGGAGGAGGGGGCTATTTATAGCCGAAGATCGCGTGAGTAGGAGGTGCGGGTGCTGCGCGTGGAGGCCGTGATGACGTCGCTGTGATGACGTCGGGTCTACGGCTGCGTGAGGTGGCGGAGCTAGGGTGATAGCGTTGATGATGGCGGAGGAACAGGAGGCTATGGACGCGACGGGAGCAGGTGGCTCGGGCGTGGGCTGCTTCGCTGCACTCCCTTGGCACTGTGCATGTGCATTATGCACATTAAATCAAGGGCCATTGATTTGGTTGGCTTTCCTTGGTTGACCAGATCAATGGCCATGATCAAATGGCATTTTATCTGATTAAAATGGCCTCGAGCCGGTTCCCGCGACCAAACGTTCTGACTTTTCGAGCCGAAGGTACCGTCGCGTAGAGAAAAATACGACGGGTTTAACCGTCTACAGCGAAGGATGAAAATTCCTCGTTTAACGTGTTTATTTTCGCGTTCAAAAATGTGAAACGTTTGAACGGAAAAATAATAACGTTACGCCGAAAATTACGCGAATCGCTGTAGACCGTTGCGACCAGAAAAAAATCTAGCAACTAGTTGATGGAAAACATTTTAAAGTCAAGCTATTGTCTGAGCGGACTTACTCGGGTCCAATAAAAGCTCGAATAAAAATAATAATAAAATAATAAAAATACTAAAAAATGTGCTAAAATATAAAAAATCCTAAAATTCATGTGATGACCTAAAACGAAGAAAAAGTTAGCAAACGACTGCCTGATAATTAAAAATGTGATTTTTAAGGCTACAAATATTAATGATAATAATAATGAAAATACATGCCGAAAAATTAAAAATGCGATTTCGAAAGCTGACGATGCTAACGATGATGCTAAAATGCCACGAAACACCTAAGAATGCTAGCGACATTAAATCAACTGATAATGACTGTAAATTAACTGAATAACAGAAATGCTAAAATTAAATAAAAATGGCGTCAAAATTCGGGTATCAACAGTTGCCCCCTCTTTACTGTCTTATCGAAGTATTTGATAAGCAGTAAAGACAGTTGCCCCTAGATATCCGAATTTTGGCGACACGGCAGGTCTTACCTCAAACTTACAGTGATGAGGTCGCTCTAGGAGGAGGTAGTTGCTTGATGTCACTCTGGGAGGAGGAGATTGATTGATGCTGTTACTGGGGATACCAGGTGCTTGCTTGACGTCACTCTGGGAGGAGATAGGTTGTTGATCCTGCAAAGACGTAAACTTAGATCTGCTCGGGTATTGAGAGGCACATAAGTTGCAGGGAATGTAAATGACAACTACTCTACCGGGGATGGAAAGTAATTTTACGAAAATGTAAACGGCAGCCCCACTGGGGGGATGATCACTTGACATGTGACTGATGTTGCTTCGGAAGATAGTGCGCGATTCGCAGAAGTATGAATGATTTGTCCTAATGATGTCACTCTAGGAGGAGGAAAATAATTATGCAGAAATGTAGAATTGTATGAATGATGTTGCTCTGGGAGGGGAAGAAATGCTAAGGTTGAAAAAGGTAGAACTACGCTATGCTATCACTCTGGGAGGAGAAGAAATGCTACGCGGGAAACTAAATGCTGCCACTCTGGGAGGAGGAGAAATGCTACGCTGGAAACTAAATGCTGTCACTCTGGGAGGAGCAGAAATGCTAACGCTGAAACTAAATGCTGTCACTCTGGGAGGAGAAGAAATGCTAATGCTGAAACTAAATGCTGTCACTCTGGGAGGAGAAGAAATGCTAATGCTGAAACTAAATGCTGTCACTCTGGGAGGAGAAGAAATGCTACGCTGAAAACTAAATGCTGTCAATTCCCGTAAGAGAAAGCGCGAGATGCGGAAATTAAACTAAGGTCGCTCTGGGAGGAGAAGAATGCTAAGTGTTGTCGCTCTGGGAGGAGAAGAATGCTAAGGCAGAAAATTTAAACAACGCCGATTCCCGTAGGAGAAGGCGCGAGATGCGGAAATTAAACTAAAGTCGCTCTGGGAGGAGAAGAATGCTAAGTGTTGTCGCTCTGGGAGGAGAAGAATGCTAAGTGTTGTTGCTCTGGGAGGAGAAGAATGCTAAGTGTTGTTGCTCTGGGAGGAGAAGAATGCTAAATGCTGTCGCTCTGCGAGGAGGAGAATGCTAAATGCTGTCGCTCTGGGAGGAGGAGAATGCTAAATGTTGTCGCTCTGGGAGGAGGAGAATGCTAAATGTTGTCGCTCTGGGAGGAGGAGAATGCTAAATGTTGTCGCTCTGGGAGGAGAAGAATGCTAAATGTTGTCGCTCTGGGAGGAGGAGATGCTAATGCTAAAGACTAAACTATGATGTCACTCTGGGAGGAGAAGAAAGCTATCGCCAGCGGCCTTGATACAAACCTAGAATGCGTCTGCGTCCTGCTCAGGAGGTAACGACCCCAAGGACAAGACTTTCCCACGATTTGCAGCCGTAAGCAGTCCTCACCTGATATTAGTGTTTGCACTCACGCTCTGAAACAAGGCTAAGTGTTTTACACTCATAAAGATGCAACTAACATGATACATAATTTACAGTTCGCAATGTCAATCCGAGTGAATAAACTTCAAATGAAGATGCACATGCATGGGCATTCTAATAATCGATGGGACTTTTACGGAAAAGAATGAAAGGACATGAAACGTCCGGAAATGAGTTTGTTTTAAAAAAGGTTGCTTTGCTGGAAGGTTTTTGATGACTGATGCTTTGCTGATGAGGGCGAGGTACGTGAGCCTTTTCACTTTTTGCTGAGGATGCTTGCTTGACAGAGTGCGTGAGCTCTGGGATCCTTGCTGGGGGGTGCTTTTTGTTCGGCCTGGGGCCCTTTTCTTGAGTCCTCATTGGGGAGTGTCGTCGCTGTTCTTTTTGCGACTCACTACTTGAGTTGGCGTGGGGCCCCTTTCTGCTTGCTTTGAGGTTTCTTGAGTTGGAGTTGGGCCTCTTTTGCTTGACTTTACTGGGGAAGGATACTTTGAGATTTCTCGAGTTGGCCTTGGGCTTTTCTACTCGAGTTCACTGGGGAAAGTTCTCTTCGAGATTTTCTCGAATTGAGTTGTCCCCGGGCTGTGCTTGCTTTGGCTCTCCGACTATTTGTATTCTTCGAATGTCTCTGAGCATTTCTCTCTTCTTCTTCTTTTTCCCCTCTCTCCTTTTTTTTTTCTCATTTCCCCTCATTTTTTTTTTATTTTTTTTTATTTTTTATATATCCCTCCCCTTTTTGATTTGATTTGAAAATGCAACAGAGCAGAGCAAGCACAGCCTTTGTCTTGATCTCTTCCCCTTCTGTCTTGAGGCCTCAGCCTTCGTCGTTGCTGCTTCTTCGGTGATAGTCCTTAGCGATCTCTTGGTGACCTTTTTCGTCTCCTTCATTGTGAATTTGAACTTGGCGTGCTTTTGCTTTCGGCTGGCAATTTTAGCTGAAACTGCTCTTTGGCTCCCGGGGTATGAGTGATATTGACGGTTTGGGGGGAGTGATGACATATATAGTGGAAAGAGGGAAGAAACGAAAAAAGTGGAGAAAATCATAAAAGTCCCACGTCATTTTATAGCTATCCCATGTCTAATGGCGCATGTACCCTGGATATTATGCGAACTCAACTAGTATCTAGTCAGGCCCTTACACTCATGAAGGATAAGACGTGATGGCTCAAAGATGCTTACCGGGATTTGTTTGTGACTGCTTACGTCGGAGCAAACCGCGGATATAAGAGCAAACAAGTAATATCATGCATGGCACGTAATTTGGATAGATGCTGGAGTTAACAGAGGGATTAAATATTCCTAACCTATGCTGTGCATGAAAATGCTTATGAGAGTAGTATGCTTTTGTTTGAGCCGGGCTAAAGAGGGATTTTTGATTGATTTTTGATTTTTGATTGATTGATGATTTGATTGCCGGATGGTTTGATTGCTAGACGTTTGATTGCTGGATGTTTGATTGCTAGATGGTTTGATGGCCAGATGTTTGATTGCTAGATGGTTTGATGGCCAGATGTTTGATTGCTGGATGTTTGATTGCTAGATGGTTTGATGGCCAGATCTTTGATTGCTAGATGGTTTGATGGCCAGATGTTTGATTGCTAGATGGTTTGATGGCCAGATGTTTGATTGCTGGATGGTTGATGGCCAGATGTTTGATTGCTGGATGTTTGATGGCCAGATGTTTGATTGCTAGATGTTTTGATTGCTAGATGTTTTGATTGCTAGAATGTGGGGGACGACTTATTTGCAACGTTCTAACGAGGACCTAAGGTTGCCCCCCAGTGGGCTAGACGACCGTACTCGACTTAAAGCTAATCAAAGCGAGCAAGAATAAAAACAAATTTAAATAAAGGGAAAAGAAAGAGGGACTCCCCTGAACTACGCAGCGGGGCTGCGCGGGCGTCTTCCACAAGTTCCATGCGGATGACAGCGAGATGCTTCCTGTCCCTGCGAGATGCAGAGGGGAAAACGGAAAGGGAAATTAATTTGAAAACAAAAATGAGATAAGTTCAGGGATTCTCCCTTCCTTTAACCCGACTTTTCGAGGGTGCCTATGACGTGGTCCTAGTCCTGGGACGCCTTGCTTTGATTGGTTTCTTTTTAGCTATTTTGCGGGTATTGTCGATCTGAGCCGTAGTGAGGACGAGATCTGCATTCGGTTCAGTTGCTTGCCGGTCCTGCTGGACCTTCGCTGATTGGCTTCGTGGTTGCTCGGGGATAGAGGGGATAACCCTCTGTCCCCGTGATGTGCAGCGGGGCTGCAAGGGTGTATGCTTACCGTTCTTCTGCAGGCAACAAATGGGGGTGACCCCGTCCCTGAAAAAGATACGGCAAGCACAAATGAGGAGTAAATGCAAGACGCTCTTTAGCAAAAGTAAAGCGATTGATAAGTTTTAAGCTCTCCCTTTTAGACGGGCAATCCGTGGGTCACTGAGTGTGACTTGTGTCAGATGTTGGTTGATGATGGCTTTGTTGTTAGATGCTTTGTCGTAGCTCTTGCCTTGGCGTGGGTGACACTCGCAGCCTGGCTGTCCCTCAATTAAAGGATTGATCTTCACCGTGTTGATCATGGTGCGGAGGTTGGGATACTGCTTGAACCAGACCGCATTGAGAATGTTGACGGTAGTTCTAGGGGGATATCTTTCTGTCGTGCTTTTTCCAGGAGTTGTTGCTTGCAAGGGTGTGCTGGGCGACCATGGCGTTTTGGTGATGAGCTCCTTCCAAATAGGTGAACGGAGATGGAAGCCGACGTTGCTAGTGTTCTGACAGCTCGGCCGGCGTAGGATGGGCTTTGTGACTTTGGTCCGGCATTTAGTCCTTTGAGACTGGTTGTTTGCGATGCCGGTTGTGCTGGTAGCACTGCGAGGAAAAGAAATTTCACTTTAGATAGTGATGGTTTGTCTTAAAATCTTTCCTGATTCGCTCTTGAAGGTGGCCTGCTACGGCCATTCAACAACTCCTACGAGCGAAACATTCTGGTTTTATTGTGACGACGATTTGAGGCGTAAGACCTTACGTCCCTGCAAAACTGAAGAGTAATTAGTGGCGTTAGTCTAAGTGACGCGTCTTGCGTCCCGAGCTACTCCTGGGGATCCATCCATGCCATGCCTCCTTTTGTCATCTCACAATTTTAAGAAAAAGCAGGGGACAACAAATTTTAAAACAAAGCATCTCTTGAAAAAAACTTATTTTATTCATTTCAGGACAAATGTTTGTGCTAGATTGTCATGATAAAACCCTATGTCCTTGGTCTGCCCGGACGCTCTGTTCGCGATGCTTTAGGCGAAGTATCTCTTGACTGCATCGGCATTTACCGATCTCGGGAGATCGTCTCCATCCATGTTGGTTAGCATTAGGGCACCCCCTGAGAATGCACTTTTGACCAGATATGGGCCCTCGTACCTTGGGGCCCACTTTCCTTGACTAGCCTCCTGATGAGGGAGAATTTTCTTCAGCACTAAATCTCCAACCTTGAACTTGCGAGGTCGCACTTTCTTGTTATAAGCGTTGACCATTCTTTGCTGATATAATTTAGCATGGCAGATAGCGGCCAAGCGCTTTTCGGGAAGGAGGTTCAGCTGCTCATACCTTACTCTTGCCCAATCTGATTCTTCTACTTCAGATTCTGCCAGGATTCTGAGAGAAGGAATTTCTACCTCGAGGGGAATTACGGCTTCCATGCCGTAAACTAATGAGTAGGGAGTTGCCCCCTGGGGATCTAAGAGTTGTTATCCGGTAAGCGTGCAGCGTGAAAGGAAGCGTGTCATGCCAGTCTTTGTGAGTAACTACCATTTTTGGATGATTTTCTTCAAGCTTTGATTTGACTGGTCTAAACTCAGGTCTCAATGGAATGCGATGCTTACCTATCCCGGGATCAAGACCTGGCATGTCGGCGTATGACCATGCGAATACATCGGAGTAGTCCTTGAGGAGAGAAATCAACCTTTCTCTCTGAGTCGTATCCAGGGTAGTTCCGATCTTAACCAGTTTTTGATTCTCATTGCTTGCCCCCAAGTTTACTTCATCCAATTCCTCCCGATGAGGGGTTATTTCCTTTTCTGAACTTTCTAGTAAACGGGTCAGTTCGTCGGAGATTTCGGCATTGTCTTCGGTCGTAGCGATGATTTCTTCGCCAGTAAAGACATAGGTTTTATCAAGACAATCCGAACTAACACTCATCCTGAAATTAAAAGCGCGAAAAAAGAGATGCGTAAAATGAAAATTTGCATATATATTGATTTTTAACAAAAGGGAACAGGAGTCCCTACAAAAATGTTTTCGTAAGAAAACGTGCCAAAAACATAAATATATTTTTCAAAATGAGAAATTACGGAGAGACATCCGGAAGCATGGTGATGGTCCAGTTGCCCACAGACTCCCCTGACTTCTTAACGAAAATGACTGAACCAGGCGATGATTCTTCTTCTCCCGGAGCATCAATACAGGAATCTGAAGCTATACTGACCATGGTAGGATTTATATTGACGACTCCGACTGCGAGGGAGAATGTGGCTCTGATGTGGGGATACATTCTGCCTTCCATGTCATGCCCCCAATATCAGCAAATTCACTTGTTACTAGCCCAGCTTGAGACCTATATTTGCGTGAACAAGTGGTGGGATGACCATCCTTGACGGTGTCAACTATCTCCAACTCACGAGTCTTCTTCCCAACGGTTTCCATCGAAATAGCATTCATATCTTCACCTCCTGGGGCGTGGTTTGGGAGAGGGTCGATGGTCGTGTCAGGTCCTTTCGCCAAGCCCTCGAAGGAGACCCATCCACTTTTGATCAAGCGATTAACTTTTTCTTTGAATGCGAAGCAATTTTCTAGAGTGTGACCTGGGGCTCCAGCGTGATACTCGCACCTTGCGTTGAGATTACCCCATTTCGGGTAAGGAGGCGTTTGAGGCTGAGCTGGAACTGGTACAATCTGACCGGCCGCCAAGAGATGTTTGTAGATTTCTCCCGCAGGAAGAGGGAGAGGAGGTAAAGACTCTCGGTTCCATCGATTTTTTGACGTGTTTTGGTTATTTAGGTCATTTGGTGGGTTATATGGCTTAGGTTGCCTGGGTTGTGTGGGTCTTTCGGCTAAGTCCTCGAAAGAGATCCATCTACATTTGATCAAATGGTGAACCTTTCCTCTTAGGGCGGAGCAATCTTCTATTGTGTGACCCTGAGCTCTAGCATGGTACTCGCATCTAGCATTATGATCGTACCACTTCGGGTAAGGAGGCTGTAAAGGTTGGATTAGGGTGGGTGCAATTTGTTTAGCGGCCAAAAGGTGCTCGTAAATCTCCCCCAAAGGAACGGGAAGTGGAGGCAATGGTCCCCGATTCCAATGGATATTTTGGTTTCTTGATTTATTTGGTGGTTTACATGGTCTATGTTGTGTAAGTTGCGATATTTGTGTTGGGGGTGATGGGAAAGGTTGCCTGCCATCCAAAGGAAAAGAAACCCTTGCGGCTAGTTCTTTCTGTTTCTGAGCATATGTTTTTACTGATTCCTCGGCCCTTTTCTCTAGATTTTGCAAGTCGGAACGGTTAGGTGTGATTTCTGCGTCGAGCTTGTACCGTTCAGATGTTTCGTTGTGGTGGATTTTGAGGCGAGTTTTGGGGCGTTCAATCTCCGCGTACCTCTCGGATTGTGGGATTTTGAACTTCCGAGGCGTCGTAGTTCCTAGCATCATGCTTTCATCAGCAGGATCCCTAGGGTCATATGTTTCAATAACCCTTAGCTTGTCCTCTCGTGGGCTCAATCGATCAACACTGGACCCTTTTGCACTAATGGGGCCAAAACCTATGGCCGGTGAATATTCACGAGAGGACTGTAGCTGTGTCGGATTGCTTCCCGGAAGTTTAGTTTCCGATGGTCCCGAAATTGCGGCTTGGGTAGAACGACCCAGAGATGGATGGGAACACTGTCTGGTGGTACCTACTGCAGCTATAGGCTTGGTTGAAAGGTGCTGAAGTGACGGGGAGATCTCTTCACCCATCTTAACTGGTGGATTTGCAGCGGCGGGTACAGTGAAGGGACTAACCCATCTCCAATGGGCCACGGGGCCAGAAAGTGGCGGGAGTACAGAAGGTCCTGCGACGGCGAGTGAAGGGGAAGGTCCGTTTGTTCGAGGGAGATCAAAACCCGGTGGCACTTCGGTGACAGCTTCATCTCTTTCCTTTTCGGCCCTGGCGGCCCTTTCTGTACTGATCCTAACTTGCTCCTCTAACTCGGCAATTCTAGCCATTAGTGCTTCATCGGTCTTGGCCGGTTCAGTCATTTTTCATTTTTGAAGTCTAGTAAAAGGGAGCCTGTGTGGAGTAGTTTGCTTCCGAGGAGCTATCGTGAACCTGAAAAAGGGAAAAACACAGAAAAAGTAAATACAAGTGAGGATATACAAGTGATATGCAATCCCGAGGCCTCCACATTTGCTCATTCGTTTTCCGGCCACACTTTCATTTGATATTTTCAAGGAGGTCGGTGAGGCGAGGAATCTCAGTGGTTGACAAGATACGAAGGAAGCCTCTATACATTCCCCTGATATGAAGCAAATCTGAGATGCTAACGGCGAAGCCCAAATCAGCAGGGGCAACCAATGCCGCCATACTAAGAAGATCTCTTTTTACACCATACTTTTGACGATGCAAGGCCTGATGCCTGGTAAACTCAACAGAGGGGAGAGACAACAATCTTTTCATGAACTTGGAGTTTCTTTTTGTGATAAACTAGGAAGACATGGTCATGAGTGAGTGATGCTCGGGTGTTTGGTTCTGATCTTTCGGAATTTCGGTGAGATGATTGCGTTTTATCCCGGAGAGAGATTTTTTTTTGTTTTTTTTTTTTTTGTTTTTTTTTTTTTTGTTTTTTTTGTTTTTTTGTTTTTTGTTTTTTTTTTGTTTTTTTGTTTTTTTTTTGTTTTTTTGGTTTGTATTGGAGGGATAGTTGATATGGAAAAGATGAGGCGATTTAATAAATATCCGAAAGAGTACGACTTTATTAAAAAGCGTTTACAAAATATGGTAAACTTGCCAACTTCCTAAATTCATCAAAAATGGCTAGGATAGATGAAATTAGGGGTCCTAGCTAAAAAGAACAGATGGGCCGATCTCCGAGCCTTTCCCTAAAGGTGTCATTCCTGGGCTTCCGAGTCCTGCTGCCAAAGGTACTCCATCGAAGCCAACTCCCCTTTCTTCATCTCTAACTCAGCCTCTAAGGCGGTAATTCGGCTTTGCAGTACTTGGTTGTTCCTTTCTCCCCAGCCTGCGCGAGTAGTCAAAACCCTTATCGTTGAATCCCTGTCTTCAATTATGACACTTGATGCTTCTCTTTTGCGGGTTTCACTGCTCAAACATTCCTTAAAGGCCCTGAGGGCCACATTCTTTTGTACTGTTTGTACGCGGACGAACTCCTTGTGCTGCCTGTCCAGTTCATTCATCTGGACCTTTAAGCCACATTGACGAGCTTCGGCCATATCCCTTTCCTCTATCATCAGATCTCGTTCTTCTTGTGCTACTAGCATCTGTTCTACCACTTGAGCGTAAGCCATGGCATCCATTCCTTCGCTCACTTGCGATTCCCCTTCTTCTTCCATCAGTTTTTGATTTTCTGGGCGAGGTAAGACATTACCATTAACTCGTCTCGACCTCCACTGTGGATATTCTAGTATTGTGGTTGCAGAGATGCCGTGCCCTTTGAGGCAGAAAGGGTGGGCCCAGTCATGGGCGTACAATCGAATGTTCTGATCTTCTCCAGCGTGTGGCAGGTCTGATTTCGTCATGCCAAAAGTTACTGGAATGATTTGGGTGATGCGAAACTGTCTGAGGACGAGGGCCGGACAATAGTGAAAGCATCCCCATGCTCCGATCAAAGGAACCCAAGGTAAGTGTCCGCAGCAGACGATGGGATTGGAAGTCTGCAGCCACTTGGCGTGCCAACTGAAGTCTTCTTCTGAGAGATTTATGAATCGGTTGATCCAGACATCCTTATTTTCCATCTCCCATCTATCCGTGGCCATTGCATTGATAACCCTGAGAAGAGGACATGACCTTATGTAACTTGCGAAGAAAATGGTCTGATCAGGAATCTGCTTGAAGTGGCTGACCAACCATACTGTCAACAACTGGGTGCAACATGTAAGTCTCCCTTTCCCTTTTCTTCGACAAGAGTCCAAGGAGCGAAAGGTCTCGGCCAGAATGGCTGTTGTAGGATTGATGGCATTTGTTTCCATCTCATAAAAGATGTTGGCTGCTGCAGAGTCGATGGCATTCCTCATTTTCGGAAAGAGAACAAATCCTACAATGGCGAAAGCCAGAATCCTTAAGCGTTTCTTTCCGTTGGACAATCGAAAGCGTGCCTCAATATCTGACCAGCACCAGAAGTAGTCACCTTCTCTGACACGAGTAGTGATTCCTAACAGCTTATCGAGCCTTATTTTGACACTTGAGGAGTCGAGTCGAACATTCTGGTATATGGCCGATATAGGAGAGGTGAAGCACATCAGAGCTGAGTACTCCTCTAGCGTAGGGGTCAAGTCTACCTCTTTGTCGAAAGAGAAGCACCGATAATAGGGATCCCAGAATTTTAGGGCTGCCCGGATGCAACCCCAATCAGTCTTTACGTCGACTAGGGTCAGTAGCTTTCCATAAATCCCCTCAAACTGTGTCTCTTCGTCTTCAGTCAGCTCATTTCTCAACATCCGAATCCTAGTTAAGTCAAAGTCCACGACTTCTACTTTGATCTTAGTGGTGATGTCAGGGGCGAACCCACGTTCCAACAGATCTCCTTGTACGGCCTGATCGTCGAAACTTCGTCCCCCAAAAATATCAAATGAAAGTAGTGTAGGTGCCGACATGTCGAATGAGCAAAATGGGTCCTATGGGATAAAAATAAAATTTTAAATGCAAAGTAACCTGCACGTGTAAGAAATCTGCAGTTCATATAATAGAAAAAAAAATCACGTCAATATGCCACGAAAAACAGGTATAACCATGATGCAAGTGCTGGGGCTCTAATTCCGACACCTCTAACTGGATTGAATGGTTCCCGGATGATACCATGAAAAGGTCCCTAAAGTGTCGTCCAGTCGCCCGATTCCTTGCGAAATCGTATAACCTTTCGACTGGCTTTAGGGGTTCATCCGAGTTGGGATTGGTGAACACTACCCAGGACATGTGTCCTAGGGCGTCACTACTACCCTCCTATTTTGGTAATTGTCCCCTGGGTGTAGGGCGCTATGAAATGCATATGACAATTGATAAAGTAAATAAATAAACAGGCCAACAATTGATCAAAGCAAATAAATAAACAAATAAAACACCTCTCTAAAAAGATAAAACCGGCTCCGACCCTAATCTCCCTAGTGAAGTCGCCAAACTGTCGCGCCTCGGAAATTTAAAAAAAATTCGCGAGTGTGCAACGAAATTTGAGACCTTCAAATGCTCGGCGTAAAAGGACGCCTCGCAGCATGCAATGAAGTCGCCACCCTAATTTGGTTGCTAGGCTTAGGGAACCCTAACGTCATGGCATAGGAAATATAATAAGTAAAAAAACTAAAGGCACAAAAAAAAAGGGTCTGGACCCCAGACAAAGGTTCGGGGTCGTGTTATGGTCTCGGGAAGGTGTTAGGCACCCGAGACACATCCAAAAACGGTTACCGGTTGATGAGAGAGGTGTTTAAAAAGGTGTTTGAGAAATGCGTTTTGAAAAAGGGGGCCCTCAGAGGAATCCTCACTTTAGTCTTTATTATGATCGTGATGGGACTGAATTTTCCGTAAGACTGAATGAGCGCCCTCTTTTTTCATCATCGGGCCATGCATGATTAACTTAATTACTACGTGATCCTAACATGGATTGCTAACAGAGTACCAATTTAAATGATTGATTTTAAGGTGAAAAACTGAAGTGGGATCGAAAGTCCCCATGTACATGCAGTCAATACAAGTGAGAATTTAAAATCATACGAACATGGCATTTTAAGCAACTCTTTAAACACGTTGTTCATGTGGGTTGATTTTAATTCTAGCAGTTCTATATATCATGCATGCAGTTGATATTTGCGAAAAGCATCGAATAAATAAAAGGGACTTGTGAGGCGTACTTTCGAGCGAAGCTTGAAATTAACCTACAAAACGAGAGTGTTAGTGATGGCTTGAGAAATAACTAGGCAATTCTATGAGTGCGAAAATTTAAATGACAGTCGATTGCACACGTAAAATGATGGATTCTACACATACGAAAGTTAGATGCTGAGTTTGATAAAATGATGACAGTTGATTGTATGCGAAAAATGATGGATTTTACGCATACGAGATTTAAATGCTGAGTTGATTGCATGCGAAAAATGATTGATTTTAAGCACACGAGAATTTAAATGCTGTGTTGATTGCATGCGAAAAATGATTGATTTTACGCATACGAGAATTTAAATGCTAGGTTGATTGCATGCGAAAAATGAGTGATTTTACGCATACGAGAATTTAAATGCTGGGTTGATTGCATGCGAAAAATGAATGATTTTACGCATACGAGAATTTAAATGCTGGGTTGATTGCATGCGAAAAATGATGGATTTTACGCATACGAAAATGAAATGCCGTTTTGATAAGTGCAGAAAAATTAAATGCTATTGGCGATTTACAGGGAAGAAAAAAAGTTTAATGATTTGCAGAAAATAAAACAGGTTGATAATGCAGAGAATAAATAGTTGGATATTTGCGGAAAATAAACAGTTGATATTGCGACCGACCATGTAGGCGGTATTGAATTTAAATTACCGAAAGTAAATTGCAGAAATTTAAAGTGCGGAAAATTAAACAGTTGATAAGTGCGACCGACCATGTAGGCGGTATTGAATTTAAATTGCTGAAAGTAAATTGCTGAAAATCAAAGTGCGGAAAAGTAAACAGTTGATAAGTGCGACCGACCATGTAGGCGGTATTGAATTTAAATTGCTGAAAGTAAATTGCAGAATTAAAGTGCGGAATTTAAACAGTTGATATTTTGCGGAAGGATTTCCAGCAGTTTGCGAGAATTTAAAGCAGTTGAATATTTACGAAAATTAAAAAAGCGACCGACCATATAGGCGGTATTTTAAATGACTGAAATTTAAATTGCCGAAAGTAAATTGCTGAAATTTAAAGTGCGGAAAATTAAACAGTTGATAATTTGCGGAAGGATTTCCAGCAGTTTTGCGAAAAATTAAAGCAGTTGATATTGCAGAAAATAAACAGTTGATATTGCGACCGACCATGTAGGCGGTATTGAATTTAAATTGCTGAAAGTAAATTGCTGAAATTTAAAGTGCGGAAAAGTAAAGTGCGGAAAAGTAAACAGTTGATAATTTGCGGAAGGATTTCTAGCAGTGTGCGAAAAATTAAAGCTAATGCGACCGACCATGTAGGCGGTATTGAATTTAAATTGCTGAAAGTAAATTGCTGGAATTTAAAGTGCGGAAAATTAAACAGTTGATAAGTGCGACCGACCATGTA
This sequence comes from Viola odorata, assembly GCA_963691705.1. Taxonomy (NCBI): domain Eukaryota; kingdom Viridiplantae; phylum Streptophyta; class Magnoliopsida; order Malpighiales; family Violaceae; genus Viola; species Viola odorata. The sequence goes on along the minus strand of OY829540.1, from coordinate 41,312,889 downwards.
GGCGGTATTGAATTTAAATTGCCGAAAGTAAATTGCGGAAAATTAAAGTGCGGAAAATTAAACAGTTGATAAGTGCGACCGACCATGTAGGCGGTATTGAATTTAAATTGCCGAAAGTAAATTGCAGAATTTAAAGTGCGGAAAATTAAACAGTTGATATTTACAGAAAATAAACAGTTGATATTACAGAAAATTAAAAGTGTTAGTACGACAAATAATCATACAAAGCATATGAGTATTTTACGAAAAAACGTGATCCGAAGTTTTGAAAACAATTGAAAATGGGCTGGGCCCAATTGAAGAATGAAAAGAAGTGAAAAATGGGCCAGGAATAGTGCCTGGCCCATGAGAATTTAAAAGGGAATGGGCCAAGCCCATTCCAGCGTGAACAGTGCCGTTGGCCTGGCACTGTTCATTCGTCACCTTTCTTGGTCGCCGGCGTACTGCCGGCGGCAAAGCTCCGGCCACAAGTGGCCGATTTAAAAATCGTTCGTACCGAAATGTTCGTCTCTTAGACGACTTCCCGACTATACCAACCCCAATTTTTAGTTTGACTCGTACAAAATTTAATTTCGAAAAAACGACAAAACTGTTAATTATCGAAAACTAATTAATTTGAGCGATCTAACCAACGATTTTTAAAATTGAAGGAGTGTATTTAATCTACGTTATGCATATGAATTAATGACATAAAAGAAAACAATTAACTTGCTCAAACAAGAGCCAAACGAAATTAAACAAGAAAGTGGCTAAAAAAACCGAGAAATTCTAGAGAGAGAAACTCACTCTCAAACTTTGAACTTTGACGATCTTCGCTCAATATGAGCAACTGATCAGAGGGAGGGAAGAAAGCAAGGTTTCTTGCTGTTTTTTTTTTGTGCCCCGAATGCGTTGGAGGAGGGGGCTATTTATAGCCGAAGATCGCGTGAGGAGGAGGTGCGGGTGCTGCACGTGGAGGCCGTGATGACGTCGCTGTGATGACGTCGGGTCTACGGCTGCGTGAGGTGGCGGAGCTAGGGTGATAGCGGTGATGATGGCGGAGGAACAGGAGGCTATGGACGCGACGGGAGCAGGTGGCTCGGGCGTGGGCTGCTTCGCTGCACTCCCTTGGCACTGTGCATGTGCATTATGCACATTAAATCAAGGGCCATTGATCTGGTTGACTTTCCTTGGTTGACCAGATCAATGGCCATGATCAAATGGCATTTTATCTGATTAAAATGGCCTCGAGCCGGTTCCCGCGACCAAATGTTCTGACTTTTCGAGCCGAAGGTACCGTCGCGTAGAGAAAAATACGACGGGTTTAACCGTCTACAGCGAAGGATGAAAATTCCTCGTTTAACGTGTTTATTTTCGCGTTAAAAAATGTGAAACATTTGAACGGAAAAATAATAACGTTACGCCGAAAATTACGCGAATCGCTGTAGACCGTTGCGACCAGAAAAAAATCTAGCAACTAGTTGATGGAAAACATTTTAAAGTCAAGCTATTGTCCGAGTGGACTTACTCTGGTCCAATAAAAGCTCGAATAAAAATACTAAAAAATGTGCTAAAATATAAAAAATCCTAAAATTAATGTGGTGACCTAAAACGAAGAAAAAGTTAGCAAACGACTGCCTGATAATTAAAAATGTGATTTTTAAGGCTAAAAATATTAATGATAATAATAATGAAAATACATGCCGAAAAATTAAAAATGCGATTTCGAAAGCTGACGATGCTAACGATGATGCTAAAATGCCACGAAACACCTAAGAATGCTAGCGACATTAAATCAACTGAAAATGACTGTAAATTAGCTGAATAACAGAAATGCTAAAATTAAATAAAAATGGCGTCAAAATTCGGGTATCAACAGATGTGAGATAAAATTGGACTCGTCTCACACAATGCATATGAAGTCCTCACCCTATTTTGTTTCAAGGTTGAGGGAACCTAAAATCATGACATAAAATTAAAAAGCTAAGGTAAAAAGGGTCTAAACCCGAGAACAACGGTTCGGGGTCATGTTATGGACTCGGGAAGGTGTCTGGCACCTGAGTCACATCCTAAAAAGGTTACTGGTAAAAAAGAGAGGTGTTTAAATAAAATATTTTAAAATAAGTAGTGGGTCCTCAGAGGAATTGTCACTTTAGTACTTCGTTGGGTTGAGACTGTTCGGGACCGGTCGGGATAAGTTTTTCCGTTTAACGGGATTGTTACTGTTTTTACTAAAGCGGTCGCCCTCTTTCATCATCGGGCCAATGCTCACGAAGAAAATCAAGTTCTAACATTTCTAAATAAGCATGCATACGAATAAATATGTAGAAAGCGTCGAATAAATAAAAGGGATAAGAAAAGTGTACTTGCGAGTGCGAATTTACTTTTACCTTACAAAGTTAGATTATTAGTACGAGTAAAACAAATATCAAGCAAATAAATAAAATGATTAACAATTAAAAAGCAAGTAAAATAATTAATTAAATAATTAAAAGCAAGCAAAAATAATTATTTTAACAATTAAATGCATACGAAAATAATTAATTAAACAATACAAGCATACGATAAATCGATACAAAAAATATTACGGCGGGCCAAAAATGGGCCCACATATGGGCTGAAACCAGCCTTGCCCAGCTCTTCTCTACCGCTTGGGCTTGGCCACACAACCCAATATTTTTCTTTTTCCTCTGCGTGGGCCAATAGCAACCCACTCTTCTCCTTCCCTTCTCCGCTTGGCTTGGCAAACCCATGACCAACATTTAAAACAAGCAAGCCCAGCCCTCTTTTTTTTTAAAACCAAGCCCGCTTCCCTCCTTCTTCTTCCCTATTCATCTTCTTCTTCCAGCCAACCTGCAACAAATAATAAACCAAAGCAGCAAACAAATTTTTGCCAAAACAACCATAAAAGCAGACAACAATCCGGCCAAAAACCGGCCACAACACAGCAGCAATTAAATCAACCAAACATAGCTCTTCAATTAATTCAAAACAGTGGGAGATTTAAGTAAATAAGCAAACGAAATTAATTCAAACAAACTTGAAATTAACCCGAAATAGCAAGCAATTCAACGAAGCAAAACATCAAAATTAATTTTAAAAAGTGGCAGCAATGGATTAAAGCAATAACAACAATTTATTAAAAGTAAAACAACAACAATTTAATTAATTGAAACCAAGGAAATTAATTAATTAAGAGACAAGCAAATAAATTGAAAGTAGAGGGAGAGAGCTTGGAATAAAAAAGGGGGGCTAGAGCATGGATTGGTCCCCCTTGATCCCTTGCCTTGAGCTGGGTATTTATAGGGAAAGCTTGGAGGCGGTTGAGAGGTTGTGTGGCTGAGAATGGTCGGACGATTTGGAAAGAGATGACAAGGCTCGGTGATGATGATCATGGCCGGAGTAGGGAGAAAGTTTGAGCTTGTGTGGCCAAGGATGCTTGATGGGCAATTTGATTTTCTATTACTAAATATTCTAGGCTTGTATGCTAGAATTAAGAAAATGGTGCATGCTATAGGTTGGGAATCTTTTTTCTTTGTTGAGTATTCTGTATATACTAAGTTGTGCTTAGAATTTTATTCAACTTTCTGGTTTGATTACAACATGCTAGATTTTAAAACTAGGTATACCAATGCTTCGCATGAAATCACTAAAACCTGGAACAATGATGATGCCTTTAGGAACCTCATTGGTGACCCTAAGGCTCATTTTGATAAAAACGCAAAAGCCCACATGCTTAAAAACCCTACTTTTAGTATTTTACATAAGGCCTTATCTGTTAGTTTTATGGGAAATTAAATATCTCTAGTGCTCTTTATAGATAGGAACTGTTTTTACTTTGGTGCATGCAATCTGGCCAAAAAGTCAATTTAGGTTACTGGTTAGCTAGGAACTTATTTATTTATGTTTTATCTCAATTATTTTTATTTTCTTTCCATTAGTTTAATTCATTTTAAATCTCAAATAAAAACTCTCTTTGTTGGTTTACTTATTTGTTATCTGATCTTTATTTTGTTTTAAGTCTACCCATTCTCAATGGATCGAACCTCTTACTAGTATTTACAATCGTTGTAGTTAATGATAAATTAAATTTATTTTTAATGCTCTCGAGACCCGATCATTTATATAGGCCATAAACCCTAGTTGTTGGGGACATGACTGTAATTTCCTTTGGTAGTAGTTGAGAACTTTGCACCTTGGGTTGCATTTAATGCAACTCTAATTTTCTAAGTCTTTTGTTCCCTAAAGAAATGTTTGCTTTTAAGACTTTAATTAATGTGCGTCAACTTCTTATTATAGGGGCATTAAATGCCATGTGATTTTCTATCAAGAGTGGGTGAAAAGCAGATCTGGAGATATGGCGAGTTTAAGAGATCACAAATGTTTGGGTCATTGGCCAACTTAGACTCAGCGACTGGGATTCATGTAGCTGTGTTTTTCGATAAGACGATAGGTCGATGGGGGCCTACTCTTTCGCTTTCTTTCTTAGGGTCGCTTCCTAGTTTGTCCTTCTCGCAGCGCTTGGGTTGTCGTCGTAGGATTGTTGTTTTATTTAAGCTTGATATGCTCCTTTGTTTTTCAAACAATGACACTTATATAGTTAACATGACACATACTAGTAATATATTATTGTAAATTGTAATAGCCATTTATATAGTTAATATGTATAAAGTAAGACCATTAATTATTAATAATATAGCTATTAATTATTATCAGTTGTCATAAAATTAAAAATTACTAATTGTTTAGAGTTTTATGCTTTAATTTAAATTGTATTAATATTTAAATTACCAATGTATTATTCTTTTTTTTTAACTCAATTAAAAGTCCTCATTTTTTTTCTTTTTATTTGTTATTTTAAATACAAAATTTTATTAAGGACGTTATATGAGAATTATTATGAGGGAAAATATTTTCTTCGTAGTAAGAACTAAGAAATAAAATTTTAATAGGCATTTATATAGTTAACATGGCACATACTAGTAATATATTATTGTAAATTGTAATAGCCATTTATATAGTCAATATGTATAAAGTAATACCATTAATTATTAATAATATAGCTATTGATATAGTTAACATATCATGGATATATGTTTATTGTTCAACATTTTACTTAATAAAAAAAGAATTATATTGTTGTAAGACAGAATCATGTCAATTGTCATAAAATAAAAAAATTACTAATTATTTAGAGTTTTATACTTTTAATTTAAGTTGTATTAATGTTTAAATTACTAATGTATTATGCATTTTTATTTTTTTTCTTTTAAACTCGATTAAAAGTCCTAATTTGTTTCCTTTTATTTGTTATTTTAAATACAATATTTTTTTAACAAAAAAATCTGGGTCAGAACCAGAACCGGCCCGGTCCGACCCGGAAAAATTAGAACCGTCCCGTCCGGTTCTGTCCCGGATAAGAACCAGTAATTTCCAGTCCGGTCCGATTCTAGCCCAAGAACCGGACCGGACCGACCTGTATACACCCCTAGTTGAATTACCTGATGCGGTGGTATTCATTTTTTGGTCGTTGTATGACCATTTCTCTTGGGACTGTGATTCTCCTCGTGGTATTTATGAGGTTACTTCATTGAATTTTTGTAACCGTTGTAATGATGATTGTTTATCTCAATCGTGGTATTTTCTCCTCACCGCTTCAGTGTACAGTCGTTGGATCCAATTTTTGAAAAGCTTGAAACCAAAGCCTCGCAATGATGACATTTTTTACTGTTATGTTATACGCGCGTCATAATGCTTTGGTACCGCATGTCGTCTGTTCATTGGTTATTGTGATTCTGGAGGTTACTCTGCTATGGTATAAATCGGTATTCAGGGATCCTACTTTCCTTTTCTCCGCACTTGTGATTTTCCCTCTCTAAAAATTAGCTATGCTTTCTCTCTAGAACTCTTCTCTCTCATACTTTCGTTTAGCCATGGCTTCCAATTTGTCTACGAGGAACAATCATCCTTCTAAGTCTACTTTGGATAGCAACATTGATGTCCCTTATCGTGTCCAGGGGACAACGCCAGTCGCTGCTCCCGCTAAGGTTCTAAAGTGTAATATAAAGGCACTATGTTTTTTGACGTGATGATAGGTCGCTGGGGGGCTATTCTTTCACTTGCTTTGGGAGGGTCACTTCTTAATTTGTCCTTGTCGCTGCGCTTGGGTTGTTGTCGTAGGATTGTTGTTTTATTTTAGCTCGATATATTCCTTGTCTTTATACTACGTAACCCTTTGGCATTCAGGTTCTGGTCCAAAAAGCTAGTTTTTAAAACCAAAAAACTCTAATTGGTGTTTGGTAAACTCTTTTCAAACTGGGCTTCTTGAGAAGGTAGGGTCCAAAACTAAGGGGTTGTTCATGTAGGAAAAATTTATTTTCCTTTTCCTTTTTCTTTTTCTAAATTTTCCTTGTTTTCTTTTTCCATTGGAAAATAGAAAAGTGTGTTCATGTGATTTCAAAAAAATTCCATTTTCAGATTGGAAAAATGGAAAAATTGAGTTATCATTTCACTTAATAAATTAATAAATATATTTTTTATCTAAATAAGTATATCTTATCTATTTCATAATTTCACAGCATTCATAATTGCACGTGAGTATTTACTCTAATTAATGTATCACAACTTCAGAAATAACTATTTAACAAACAATCTCAACAAATTCTTACCATTACAAATATAGTTAATTAACTAGTATTATCAAAACATTAAAGAGTCAACCAAACCATTATCAATCCTCTAACCAAGCATAAAAACAACCCCTAATCATTCTAAACTCTTTAATCGGGCATTCCTTCTATGAGATGGCATCTTAACAAATATTTTCCTATAATACGGATCACTGAAATTGTCAACTGCCTTGATATAAGAAGCATCTGAAATATCATCCAAACTCTCTAATAAATCCATAACCTCATCAATAGAGTATGGATCTGAAACTGGGCTTGTAGCTTTTGTACTCTCTCATTTGTATCTCTTGGCTCTTGCTACATCTGCTTCTGCTCTCGCACTTAAGGATGCTGCCAACAACTCTAAGCAAGAGTCCCACTTTTCAGACCCCGGTTCCTAACACGTCTACACCTTGAACATAAAATCAGTTGCTAAGGACATAAAATCATAGTGTTGGTCTAGTAGGTGACAGCAACACAGACAAGATTCTAGTGCAAAAACAACCAATGAAGTTCTACTAATGATCCCCTAAAACAGCAACATCTCTTAGTTTACATCATCCAGCATACTAGCACATGATAGTGGAAATTGAATAAATACATACCGTGTAGACAAAAACAGAAGTAGAAAGGCTGTTATCTCTGTAATTATGTGGTATGAATGGTGATATTTGTCTGCATGATATTTTGAGTTCTAGATTCGGTTCACTTACAAAGTAGGACTTGTGTCACTAACAAGAGAATTCAAGACACGGGACTTCTCCAAAAATGAAAGGATAAAAGAAAATAATATCATCATATACTCTTTCAAGCATTTCACATAATCTCAATTTAACCGTAGGTTAAGGATAAAAGTTTTCTTTCATTCTCAAAAACCTTTCCTATCAAAATTTACCAACAACTGCTGTAAGATGGGGCCGCTGTGAACAGTATTAGACACTACTAAGCAATAGCTAAATCTGTTATTCCATTGACAAGCTTACTAGAACTTGATTATTAAGATACATAACATTTGATTGGGATATGATAGCTTACTAGAACTTGCAAAATGAAATAGATAAATCTGTTATTCCATTGACAAGCTAAGTAAAGCTAGCACAGTAATGTTAGAAGATCCATGTACATAATCAAAGCAATTTGGAGACCAAGTCCATGTTTTCCCTTACTTGCAAGCAATACAACACAAAGGAAATGAATTACTATATACTATGTAAATCAATGCACTGCTTTCGTACTATTTTCCATGTCAAAGGCAGAAATCTACTCAAATGCAACACACAAAGCTATTGAGATTCTCAAATTGTCGTCCCCTTTAATTGTAACTTGTATGGCAAATATTCTACCTGTGTCTAACTTTTCAACCAGTAACCCAAAGCGAAAAGGCACCCTACTAGTTCCTGCCTTTGAATCTTTATCTTTGCTTGTGCATAAGAAAATAATACCTACTTTGCACCCCACACATACATACAACAGGCATTAGACAAACACCAACAAAAGCGGAAAACCAAGAGAGAAATGACCTTGGCATAGAAACTTCCACAAAAATGGTAAAAAGAGAAAAAAGCAAAAAGAGCATAAATACATAAGAACAAATTATCTAGGAAAACATAATCTGCTCATGTTGTACCAATTTTTAAAGTAACAACTAATGCAATCGTCATCAGGGTTTAAGTAGATAAAGATATTGGCGCAGATTTAGACAACAAAAAGGCCGCAAATTCAAAAGTGCTCCCTATAAACCACAATCCCTCAAGGAAATAAAGAGAGAGAAAACCCATAGATGGAAATTCTAACCTCCGCACGATACCTTGGATTTGATAGACCGAGAAGGCGTGTGACCTGAGAGCACGGGCAGCTGTTGACTGCAAAATGAGAGCTTCAAGATGTGCAGGGGAGGAACTACGAATGCGAGAAATGAAATACGCTAACCTTTTTTTCCGTGATTAATTTTTCTTCAAAACGCGTCGACAAATAGAAGAATGAAAACAAGGAGGAGGTGACGACATGAGAGAAGGAGGTGGAGGAGCAGGTGATAACGTGAGAGAAGGAGGTGGAGGATGAGTGAGTTGTGGCGAGAGCGAGAGGCAGCCAAGAATAGAATAGGGGTTTAGTTTTGGTATTTAAAGTGGCAAATTTGTAATAACGTAACTCTTACGGTTATTTTAGTCACTTAAAAAATAAAAATGAACGGAAAAGCAAGTTTTCCAAATTGGAAAAGGCACTTTTTTTCTTTTCCAAGTCCAGGTGACAAATTAGGAAAAAGAAAATTGATTTTCTTTTTCCAAATTAGAAAATATGGTCAAATGAACACCATCTTCATTTTTTATTTTATTATTTTTATTTTTCTGAAAAAATGAGAAATTTTTCCACTTCCTGAACAACCCCTAAGGTTTTGGAGAAACTAGGAAGGAGGTGCTATTTTAACTGGACAAAAATATTAATATAAACTTGAAAGAATTACACTTATACCAGGTATAAATAACTACAATATTACCAAATCAATCTCATTTCACCCAACTTGCCTCCTTGTTCTTATCACGTCAACTGCGGCTAATTGTCCATCTCCCAAACCGGTGAAGGCGACCATTCAGGTTTCTTGAGTGCTAACAGGTGACGGAAAATTGAATTGTTGGATGTTGTCCTTGATTTTATATATGTAAAAACGACGTAACTGGATTTGTTTTTTCCTCTATTTAAGCTAATATTGCATGAATGAATACATTCCAAGTACATGAATGCATTATGATAATATCCCAACTTATTTTCTTTTTTAATTTGTTCGATGCTTAGTTGATGTTAGTTAAGCTTTTGGGTATCCCAATCTGATTCTTGTATGAAATAATACATCTTGTGTTTGCTGGTTTATGCCATTAAATTTGGATGTGGCTGTAAAAAAAATAGTCTTTCCTCATGTTCTGAAGTATGTAAGATTCTTTAGTATTTATCATCTGCTACAGAATTTGTGCAGGGTTGTTTATCCCTTTTTCTCTGTTAATGAGTGGTAATATTCTCCGGTAAGGCACTGCTTGGCTCTGTCTCCCTTTGTAGAAGGATAATTTGGGTGCTCCTCACAATGATGGCTGCTGGAAGTGTAATACCCAAAAAGCTTACCATAAAATTTACCTCTCAAAGGATAGAGGCTGCTCCTGGGGCCAAATCATGTGAGTTTGGGCACCGGCTTCCACATGATAATAAATTCGATCAGAATAAGCTGCAGCATTTCAAGCAGAAATCCGTTGTTCAGTGCTCGAAAAAAATGGCAAGTAAAATCCTGTTTTTGAATCAGATCCTAAAACAAAAAATTGTCTAAAATATTTGTTTATTTTGAGTCAGGATGGGAACCTAGTTTTGATGTCCAGCTGTCTCCATCGAAAGCTCTTCGTGCTGCAATTATAAACGGGCTGAGCGGGAATAGTTTTGTATTGGGATGTGCTTGACGTGGATCCGTTATCGATCTATCCTCTTATAATAACGTTCGTAATTGGGATATCCCAATAATATTCAAGCCTTAGATATCTTGGGAACGTCTCTTTTTTGTTTGTGTGTAAATTTGGTCATACGAGTACGGCACCACCTCGCTACTTCACTAGAAGTAAGGCCTTGGAGCTCCAACTCTTGAAGGCTTTAAGGGTTGAGGAGGCTGACTTGAAGACCCATGAAGGCTGGGTAACGAGCTGTCATGCCATTGCTCACACCATAACGCCTTTAAAGACCGAGGACCATGAGTTTAGCCCTAGCGCCAAACCTCACGGGATGTCCGGCCAAGGCATGAGGAACGCCCGCGCAAACCCTAGCAACCCATGACATGCGCCCGCACAATCCCTAGCATCCCATGAGGACGTCCGCGTCAGCCCTTCCACGCGCCAGCTCACCCATGTGCTAGGCCCATCCGCACGCTCGCCTTAGTCCGTCCGAGAGCCCATCCCAAAGACACGGTGCAGCCCCTTTGTCCAAAGGTGTGAGGGTACTTTCCCTTGTAAATAGCTCTAGGTATTTAAAGAAGGAGATAAACTAATTTTAGCTTGTCTTTGTTTTTGTGATTATCTCTAATCTAAGACCAAACACTATAGCTTAGCTAAATAGGGTTCTTCAAACCTTCTTCCTCTTCTTCTTGAAACCGAGTGATTTGCCTAGGAATTTCCCTTAGGAGGGTCACTCTTGAGGTTGAGATCCTTGTTAGTCTTGTGGCTAGGTTGTCTAGGAATCACCTCTAGAAGGGTTAGTCGTGACCTTCAAGTTCATTTACTTGTATTTCACTTTCAATCAATATATCTCCTTCTTTGTTTCCACTAAACTTCTAAGTCTTCCGCAAAGCCTCACTCCTTCTACATAAGCAACGAGCGCCTAAATCAATCCGATCTCCTAAAGTGAGCTAGATTCATTCCTTGGCCACTTCCACGACCGAATCACCCCGGATCTCCAAGGAGGCTCCTATCAAGTGGTAGCGGAGCTCCAACTGCTCACTAGACCGGCCTTTTTCCAAGATTGTTCTCATCTTCACGGTTAGAAATCACTCCACAAGCCACGGTTTCATTTTGGAAATGTTTGACAAATTTGATTTTTGTTCAAAATGTTTCTTATCTTCTAGCATTTTTATCTTGCTTAAACATAAAATCTGAATATATTTGTGTTTGCACACATCTAACACGTTCATTTCTTCTTCTTCCCCTTTGAATGTGTTGGTTGTTCATGATCTAAGTTCATTTGTTCATACTTTTGGAAGAAAAAAGAGCCAAGTGTCTTGTGTGCCATGTGGCCTTGTGGTCCAACTTTTGTTTGCTAGCATAGTTGTCACCCACCACACTTGTTACACAACCGGCCACATCTCTCATTGTGAGCCTAGTATTCTAAACTTGCTCCTTACTCAAAACAGCCACCTCACTTGCACATTTCAGCACACAGACGTGACACATCTTTGTCTTGTCATCCATACAAAGTGTGACAACTCATCTTGACTTGCCACATCATTTATTTTTGGCATTTAGTGCAAAATGTTCCCCTTTGGCTAAACTACTTGTCTTTCATTTCTTTCAAAAAAAAAACTACAAGTCATTCAAGTGGATTCCCTTGCACTCAATTCAAAAAAAAAAAAAAGAGAAAGAAAAGAACTCAAAACATTGATCAAATTCAAAAACAAAAGAAAAGAAGTGATCGAGTTCATACCAAAAAAAAAAAACAAATAGGAAAATCTCATTGAGTCAAAAGCAAGGAATTACTTGTGTGCTTTCATTTGGAAGTGATTTGTATACTCAAAGCCACGACTGTTTTTCCCCTTTTTCTTGGTCTTACTTAAGTAAACAATTTCCGCACCCCTCACCCTCACCGTGCATCTTCAACATTAGACACCTTTCCTTATACATACCTCTTGAGTTGTCCTTCTAGCTAGCGTTTCTAAGCGTCTTGAGTTTTCTTTTCCTTACCTCCATACATCTTCCTACTCCAAATCATTCGGTGTGCACTTCTTTTACACTTCATGCACATCCTTTGATTTTCCTCACCTTTACTTCTTACCTAGTTTTCTTTGTATTCCTTGTGCTCCTATAAGACTTAGAGTCTTGTGCTAGGCTTAAGTATTTGGTTTGTTTTGGAGTTTTGAGTGGGTGAGTTAGTGAGTGAAATTCAGTGTTGTGTGACACACGAGCGCCCAAACACGTAAGGGAGTGACTAACATTTTATCAAGACTTGCGTTTGTTCATTTTGTAGGTACACTTCATTATGTCCAACGAACATCTCCACTCCGATGGATCATCCAATATGGGTTTACTACGCGTAGGCAGCCCCGATGGCCTTGCCGAGCCTAACCCAATCTTGACCACACTCTCCACCCAAATGGCCGAATTACAAAGCCGTTGGGCGACACAAGAGCAACACAACAAGGATATGTTAACGACGATAGAAGCCCTAACCCCTCGGCCAGCTCAACCCCCACCACCACCACCACCCCCACCGCCGGACCCAAACCCACCACTACAGCCACACCCTACTGTCCATTACCACCAAACTACACACCCAAACGATCCCTCGCATGTCGCCTTTTATGGTTTCCCACGCCAAGTTGGCAATGATGAAGGTGTCATGGCCGGCAGCTACCATAGTGATGACGAAGGTTCCATTGAACCCCCTTCCCGGCACCACACCAATGTTAGGCACCCATACCCTCCTCACCAAAATTACCTACAAACTCCCGACTCGTTACTTCTAATGAGGCGCGAAACACCCATCCACCGAACCCACCTCTACACCATCGACACCCCAATGTCCCTTTGCACCGGGCCAATGAGTATGTACCCCCCTCACGGCATCCAGCCGTATTTCACCTCCATGACAGGCCACGACACACACGCCAATGGTGCACCTAGATTTGACTATGATGAACAATTTGAGGCTAGAGGCCATCGCCATCAAGAAGAGAGAGCGGATAACAACCTCTATAGCATCAAACTCACCATTCCCCCGTTCGAAGGCAAGGATGACCCCGATGCCTATTTTACTTGGGAAAGTCAAGTTGAAAGAGTGTTTGAATGCTATAACTACATGGATACGAAGAAGATTTGACTTGCGGTTGTTGGTTTCACGGATTTGGCCATTCATTGGTGGGAAAGGCTAGGTGCTGCTAGGAGAATTGAGAGGAGACCACCTATTGACACTTGGGAGGCATTGAAATTTGAGATGCGTTGGTGTTTTGTCCCTTCTTACTACCACCGTGACCTTCACCAATGCCTCCAACGCCTATCTCAAGGCTACCGTACCGTGAGTGAATTGTACCACGACATGCTCACATGTGTCATGAGGGCAAACATCAATGAGACCGAGGAAGCCACAATGGCTCGGTTTCTAGGAGGCCTTCGCAAACATTGCTTACACCCTAGACTTCCACTCCTATGACAACTTGGAGGATATGCTTCACTTGGCGTTGAAAATTGAAAGGCAAGTGAACTCTAAACCTAAATTCCCCTTCACTTCTTCTTCTACCTCGCTAAAACCCCCATGGACCCCTTCGGCTAACTCAAACAAGCCCCCACTCGACCCCCCCAAACCCCCATTTTCCCATAAACCAAACACCTACACACCTAGACCTCCTCAAGCACCAAATACTACAAGACCACCTACAAACTCAAACCCTAACCACCGCACACCTTCTCACTCCATTGAGTATTTCAAGTGTGGCGGTAAAGGGCACATGAAAGCCGAGTGCCTTAATAGGAGACTCATTTTGATCCGTGAAAGTGGTGAACTTAGTAGTGATGAGGACGTTGTGGAGGATCTTCCACCTCACCTTTCGGATACACCTCAAGGTGACAAGGAGGACACGGATGAATATGATCATGTTGAGGTACCTACTTGCCTAGTGGTGTGCTGAAACTTAAGCTTGATCCCTAAAGAGGATGACTTGGTCCGGGAACAACGCGAGAATCTCTTCCACACTCGCGGTGTTTCCCATGAAATGACTATATCCATTATTGTAGACAACGGCAGCTGCACCGACGTTGCAAGCACTTTCTTAGTGCATTCTCTAGCCCTCTCCACCACTAGACACCCGCAGCCTTACACCCTCAATTGGTTTAATGATGGCAACTCCGTCAAAGTCACTCGCCAAGTCCTTGTGCCTTTCGCAATCGGCACCTATGCAGATAAACGCCATTGCGATGTTGCCCCTATGCAATCCAGCCATCTCCTACTTGGTAGGCATTGGCAATTTGATAGGCATGCCCTCCATCATGGTTTCCAAAACACCTACAAATTGACTCACGGTGACCACAAGTTTCTAATCCCTCCTTTGCCTCCACATCAAGTCTACGAAGACTAATTGAAGCTAGAAAAGGCGTATGCCACTTTGGACATTACTTCTAAATTAGAAAAGAAAAATGAGTGGTGTGGATTAAAAATGTGAGCAGTGTGAGTGCTGAAAAATCCAAGTATGAAAAAAGTGAGCATACCCCGAGTGGAGAGAAAAATGAGTGCGAAGATCAAGAGGAAAACAACCGGCAAGAAAAAAGTGAGCTTGCCAAGAGCGGAAAAACTAAACTTGACATCCAAAAGTAAGTTAGTGGGGCAAAAAAGGACACTAGAGTGAAAAGTAAGGCCATGGTGAGCCGTATGGCAAAAGGAAGAGATTTTCGTTTGGCATTGATGATGCGCAAACCGTGTATCCTCATTAGGTTCACGGATTTTTGTCTATCTTCTTCTAACCCTAACCCACCTTTGTCTAGTGATGTTGCCTCACTTGTGCAGGAATTTGTTGATGTTTTCCTCGAAGATATCCCCCATGGCTTGTCTCCCACCCGTGGGATTGAAAATCACATTGAGTTCCTTCCGGGTTCTAGAATCCCTAACCAGCCGGCATATAGATGCAACCCGAGGGACATCCATGAGCTTCAAGCACAAGTGGAGGACCTCCTTGTAAAGGGTTTCATTCGTGAAAGCCTCTCCCCTTGCGCCATGCCCGTCATCTTGGTGCCCAAGAAGGATGGCACGTGGAGGATGTGCATGGATTGTCGTTCGATTAATCAAATCATGGTAAAATATTCTCATCCCATACCTAGACTTGATGACATGCTTGATGAGCTTAGTGGTGCCATAATTTTTTCAAAAATTGATTTGTTAAGTGGCTATCACCAAATTAGGGTTCATGAGGGTGATGAATGGAAAACGACATTTAAAACTAAATTTGGATTGTATCAGTGGTTGGTCATGCCGTTTGGTCTTTCTAATGCCCCTAGTACTTTCATGCACCTTATGAATCATGTGTTTAGACACCTAATAGGAAAATGTGTGGTAGTTTACTTTGATGATATTTTGGTCTATAGTTTATCTACGCATGATCACATGAACCATTTGCCTCAAGTTTTCCTAACCTTGCGTGCTCATCAACTCTATGCCAAAATGTCTAAGTGTGATTTTTGCCTAGAAGAAGTGCACTTCCTTGGTTTCATTGTAGGTGTATTCAGCCTTAAGGTTGACCCGGCCAAGATCAAAGTAATCACCGAATGGTCGAGATTCTCCAATGTCCCCGAGGTCCGCCCTTTCCTTGGCCTCGTGGGATTCTATCGCTGCTTTGTCCAAGATTTTTCTACAATCGCGGCACCTTTTCTTGCTCTAACCAAATCCAATGTGCCCTTTGTTTGGGATCAAACCCACGACGTGGCTTTCACTACCTTGAAGAGAAAGCTCTCCTCAAATGGATGGCCAAATGGAAGTAGTCAATAGAACACTTGGTACAATGTTGCGCATCATGGTACATGAATATGCTAAATCTTGGGACGATTGCATTGCATTTATTGAGTTTGCCTATAATCGTACCATGCACTCTGCAACTCGATTCACTCCTTTTAACTTATCTATGGGTTCAATCCTCTCACCCCTATAGACTTGTTACCTCTGCCCTTGCATGATCTTACTAGCCTAGATGGTGACAAGAAGGCTACGGTGGTCCAAAAGATCATTGAAAAGGCAAAGGCATGCATAGAAAAGATAACGGCCCGTTTGGCGGAGAAGCGCAACGTCGGTTGGCATCTAGAATCCTTTGAGGTCGGGGATTAGGTATGGCTTCACTTGCGCAAGGATAGGTTCCCACAACAACGAAAGGGTAAGCTAAGCCCCCACGGAGACGGCCCTTTCCTTATTCTAGAGAAGTTTAACAACAACGCTTATCGCCTTGACCTACCTTCTTCGTTTGGCAACGTCCACCCCACTTTTAATGTGACTAATTTATCTCTATTTCTTGCAGATAATGAAGACATGCAGACTGAATCGAACCTTGCTACTAGTACCCCCATTGATTCGTGGCCGAATCCCCTCAAAGGAGGAGGGAATGATACGAGCACTACACCACGTTGCTACTTCACTAGAAGCAAGGCCTTGGAGCTCCAACTCTTAAAGGCTTTAAGGGTTGAGGAGGCTGACTTGAAGACCCATGAAGGCTGGGTAATATGCCTTCATGCCATCGCTCACACCGCAACGCCTTTAAAGACCGAGGACCACGAGTTTAGTCCTAGCGCAGAACCTCACGAGATGTCCGGCCAAGGCACGAGGAACGCCCGGGCAAACCCTAGCAACCCATGGCGTGCGCCCGCACAATCCCTAGCATCCCATTAGGACGTCCGCGTCAGCCCTTCCACGCCCTCGGCCACGCGCTAGCTCACCCATGTGCTAGGCCCATCAGCACGCTTGCCTTAGTCCGTCCGAGAGCCCATCCCAAAGACACGGTACAGCCCCTTTGTCGAAAGGTATGAGGGTACTTTCCCTTGTAAATAGCTCTAGATATTTAAAGAAGGAGATAGACTAATTTTAGCTTGTCTTTGTTTTTGTGATTATCTCCAATCTAAGACCAAACACTATAGCTTATCTAAATAGGGTTCTTCAAACCTTTTTCCTCTTCTTCTTCAAACCGAGTGATTTGCCTAGGAATTGCCCTTAGGAGGGTCACTCTTGAAGTTGAGATCCTTGTTAGTCTTGTGGCTAGGTTGTCTAGGAATCACCCCTAGAAGGGTTAGCCGTGACCTTCAAGTTCATTTACTTGTATTTCACTTTCAATCAATATATCTCCTTCTTTGTTTCCACTAAACTTCTAAGTCTTCCGCAAAGCCTCACTCCTTCTACACAAGCAACGAGTGCCTAAATCAAGCCGATCTCCTAAAGTGAGCTAGATCCATTCCTTGGCCACTTCCACGGCCGAATCACCTCGGATCTCCAAGGAGGCTCCTATCATTAGGGATGTCAATTTGGGACCAAACCTGTAGACCCGGCTCGGACCTGAGGTTTCAGACCGAGTTTGGGACCAAATTTTGGTCCCATTTTAGGTCGGGACCGGGTCGGGATATAAATGGCCGGATCTGACCGGGTCAGATCCGAGACCAAGGCAAACCCATAAAAACCCACCCTAACCCTAACCCTAACCCTAGAGTTATCTTCCTCACCTCCCAAATTAGGGTTCCTTTCATCATCTCCTCCACCATTCACAAGAATAATGACAAATACACAAAAAGCACCCAAAATCAATCCATCCAACCCTATCCAAGGCCTATCTCCTAAAGGTTTTAAATTTTCAAAGTCTTGAACTTTCCTAATCCACAAGGCCACACCATCACCACCACGATCCACCCATCTTGCCGACCAGCCACCACACCACAACAACCTCAATCTCCCTACCGCCGACCATTACCCATCTCCACCGATCCACAACCACTCAACAATTGCACTCACCCACCTCCGCCACACAACCATCACCACATAGAAAGAAGAAAGAAAAGAAATGAAAATAGAAAGAAAAGAAAGAGAGTAGAGGGGAAGAAAAAGAAAAAAAGAGGAAAGAAGAAAGGGAGAAAAGAAGAAAGGAAAGAAATGTTCTGGAAAGAAGAAAAGAAAGGAAAGAAAAGAAGAAAAAGGAGAGAGGAGGTAAGAAAGAGAGGGGTTTGGCCTAAGAAAAACAAAGATAAATTCCGGGTCCATTTTTCTCGGGTCTGGACCCATGACCCGAATTCTTAGCCGGACCGGGAGCAAAGTTTGGTCCCGACCTGAGTGTCTTCGGGTCTAGCCGGGCCCAGTCGGGGTCTGGACCCGCAGACTCGAATTGACACCCCTAGTGTAAATGAGAATGTCTCTTGCACCACTCAAACGACATATTTGGTATGCTGTAACTATGGGTGTCAATTCGGGTCGGGATCGGTCCCGATGGTACCTGAACCTATAGACTCGAGTCCCTTTGGGTCGGGAGCAGTCCCGGTCCCAACAAAAAATGGGACCAAAATTCCAATCCTGGTCCCGACCCATTAAATATTTTGAGGATCGGGACCAGACCCGAAAAAAATAGTCCCGGGTTTTATGATCCATCTCCACTCCCCAACAGCCACTCGTTAAAATGCAAAGGACCCAAAGTAGTAATACGAACAGACAACCATCCTTTATTATATTCTTACTTTTTTTATAATTATTTCCTGGAAATGAAATGAAGAAAGAGAAACAAATTAAACACCCAAAAATAAAATGTGGGGTGGTCGCAATTGCTAGCTGCGGTATGGTGCGGTGGTGGTGGTGGCTGGCTCCGGTGAGGGTGGTGATGATGGCGGTGCGGGTCGTGCTACTGTGCGAGGGAGAGGGATTTCAGATATTTTTTGTGAAGAGAATGACTGAATGAGATTGAGGATTGAGGGAGAGGGTGTGGGCCTGTTGTTGCCCTAAATGGACCGGGACCATTTTTAGTCGGGTCAGACCCGACGAGTTTCGATCCCGAAAAAAAACAAGGCCAAAATTTTGATCCCTATCCTGAAAAAAAACCCGAGACCAAGATCGATTCTTTGGGTTTCGGGACTTTTTGACACCCCTAGCTATAACGGGCATAAGGGAATGAGCATAATAATTGTTTATGAACGTGTTTGATACAATTTGGAGAAATACGGAATGGGATTTTCACTAGGAATGTGATTATATTTTATTCTTGGATTTATGTCCGAGAGGGGTGGTGGTCATATCTGGTAATGGGCTTACTCTATTTTGAAGGGAAGGCAAACAAGTTGAACGAAAAATTGAAAAAATGCTTAAGAGTATTTGTATCCGTCACTAAATAACAAATATTTAGATAAACTTAACAAACAATAATTATACATTAAAATTCAAACAATATGCGTACCTTTTACAATTGTTCTCTACTTTAGGGGACAAAATTAAAAATATTACCTGTAAAATATAAACATTCTTGTCAATAATTATTATAATAATAAATTTAATATATATTATGTATAATTAATTAAATTACCTGAATTGTACCCGACGTTCTTTCAAATCAACAAATGCATCTAATATCGATTCTAAACTGAAAGTCTCGGCAATTTCTTTTTCAATGTAAACCACCAAATTATCTGCAAGAAATTCGTCTTCCATTTTGTTCCGAAGCCTATTTTTAACAATTATACCTGAATTGTACCCGACGTTCTTGCCCATTATCTGAGATTTTACGAAAATGTGAATCAACAAGGTGATCAAAGTGGCAAACATAATTTTCATGATTTACCCATTTCAATTCCAATCCAGCAAACATAGAATGTGAAATCAATTAAAATAAGGCACCCAACCGACAATGAAAATTAAATCAAGAACCAACAATAAAAATTAAATCAGAACCGACAATGAAAATTAAATCAAGAACCAACAACAAAAATTAAATCAAGAACCGACAATGAAAATTAAATTAAGAACCAACAATGAAAATTAAATTAAGAATCGACAACATACTATAGCATTCACAAGAGAGTTGAGGTCGGACGTCAAAGGAGAAGGTTTGGTGGTGGGGCGACGAAGGCGCCGGTGATAGAGCGGGAGGAGGAGGTTGTCTTAGGGACGCGGTGGTGTGTTGGAGATGATACAGGAGGAGGAGCTGGAAAAATGAAGGTTATGGTTTATATTTGGGGATTTCAAAATTCAGTAAGATTTGGTGTTTATTCATACAAATTGAAAATTGGGTTTTGATTAGTGATGGATTAGAAGTTTGGGTTTAAAATTTGAGAGAATTTGGTGGTGATTTGAGGGTTTAATTGAAATTGAAACTTTGAAAGGGAGGGTTGGAGATGGAGAGAAGGAGGAACAACTGCATCGGGAGAGTTGGAGAGAGAGAGATCAGAAGTTTTTTTTTTTAATTCATTTAATACATATATATTTTTAACTATATTATTAATACATATATATATATATATTTAATAAGGTATATAATGGGAAAAATTAAAAAGCTTGGGGTGGCAGTGGCTCCCCCTGGTCCTTAAGAGGATCCGCACCTGGTCTACATCGTTTATTTTGGTGCTCCTATTTGTCTTGAACTTCCATGTACTCCCTACTTGGATGTTCTCGTATCTAATAAAATGAATATGGCTTACCAATAAAAAAATAATTTCGTTAGAACAGCAACACAAGAAAGAAGAAGACAAAAAATATGTACCATTGATGGTTTTTTTTTTTTACTTCTGCATATTTTTGTGATGCCCAGGGACTGCTCAATTCAATTTTATTTGAAATACTCATATTTTTCATTGATACTCCCTCCGTTTTTTAATAAATGACGTTTTCCTACTGAATGTTACTGTACATTTTACTTGACTTTTTAGTATTTATTTTACTGAATATTACTGTTTCAGAAAATCATTTATTAAAAACCGGAGGGAGTATTTTATAACACTGCAACTAATTAGTATTATCTTCCTTTATTATTAGTCATGAAATTAATTTAAAATCTTCATTAAATATTATGCTCTTTAATTTCTTTTGGCAACCATGACTCGCCTACCTTCGAATCAAGAATTTATAATTTTATGGTATGCTAGAAGGATTCGTAGATTTAGGATGATTATGGTACTAGTAACTACAATAATGAACTTAATTATGAGAAGACGTCAGTTGAGACTATTAAGAGAACCTAGTATGCATAATGTCATTTTTAGATTATCACACCTCAACGGGATGGTAGTTAACAGCGATATTGCTTGCATTGAGCAACTTAGAATGGATAGACATACGTTTAATATCCTCTGCTAATTGGTTCGGAATATTGGTGGGCTTAGTCATACAAAAAATATATGCGTTGAAGACATGATTGTTATATTCTTACATGTATAACTGTGCGCCCAAACTGTATTAATTAGACAATTGGACCCCTTAACTTTATTAGATCATTAAATTAGTCCAATAAACCTTATATTAATATTATACTATATGATTAAATATACTCAACATATGTGTCCATATGTCATAACATATAACGTATATATTACGGTACTAATGCACTAGTCCCGTTATCCAAAATCTAACATAGTGGGCTTAGTCATACAAAAAATATGTGCGTTGAAGAAATGATTGTTATATTCTTACATGTATTGGCATTTGATGAGAAAAATCGGTAAATTAAATATGACTATCAACGGTCGGGGGACGATAAGCCGACACATTCATAATGTTTTAAGCGCAATACTTAAACTTTGGAGAGTGTTACAGAAAATTCTTGAACCTGTCCCTGAAAATTGCACCGATGAACAATGGAAGTGGATTAAGGTAAATAAAAAAATCCAACTAATTTTCACGTATTGGTTAACTAATGACTTCCTATTACAGTAGAAACTCTATAAAATAATACACTTGGGACGACCAAAATTTATTAATTAAAAGAGTTATTAATTAATCGATAAATTAATAATTATTAATTTATATATTAATTAATATTTTATTAATTTATAGTAAAATACTTAGTTTACAAACACCTTTCAAGCTTCCACTTACTATAATTATTGTATACAATGCATGTACTGTATATCAAATGAAGGGCCCAATTTGAAAGAAACCTTCAATCTCCCACCTTATTATGCTTCTTGTGTTCAATGTATCACTTTATGGACATTAAAAATATTTTCTATATAAACAAGATCAAAATACTGTAGGTTAACACAAAAAACAATTGAAGGGGAAATTGATTTCAACAAAAAACAAAAGACAATTGAGTCATTTTTCAAGAAACCTTTA
This sequence comes from Viola odorata, assembly GCA_963691705.1. Lineage (NCBI taxonomy): Eukaryota > Viridiplantae > Streptophyta > Magnoliopsida > Malpighiales > Violaceae > Viola > Viola odorata. The sequence continues at coordinate 41,290,747 of OY829540.1, read as the reverse complement.
TAAATCATTCATGTAATATGCTATATATAAGGAATTATTAATTTATATTTTATATGGGGTCTAAAGAAATTATCAAAAATGTATTATCTTATAATTTTAGCGAATTATTAATTTAGCACCCTATCCCCGAGTCGGGACCGGCCAAAAATATTATCTTAGAAAGTTTATTAAATAATCGAGTATTAATTTATCGAGTTTCTACTGTAGTAACACTATAATTTTCTTGCTTATAGAATTTTTTAGGAGCACTAGATGGAACATATATCTGTAGAAAATAATAATAATGTCTGTGATACCAAGTAGAAACTCGATATTTAATAAATAGTAAAATGAATTTATAAATAGTAGAATTCAAATATGAATAGTAGAATGCAGAAATATAAATTTGGGCTCTGAGAGCCGGATACAGAGACTACATTGTTGATGCTCTGCTTTTTTACATATATATTTTCATATTTTATAACAAAGGTATCAACACCTATTTATAAGAAGTATTGCACCTATCTATTAATGGACGCAACTCTTGGTACAGACGCAACGGTTGGAACGAAAACAACAGTTCGAACGGACACAACGGTTGGAACAGACACAACGATTGGAACAGACACAATGGTTGGAACGGACATAACGGTTGGAATGGATGTGTTGTTTGAATATTCAACACTCCCCCTCAAGTTGGTGCGTGGATATCCCATATGTCCAACTTGCAAAGAATCTTCGAGAATACTTAGCTTGAAACTGCTTTAGTAAGGATGTCTGTTAAGTTTTTAGAACCATTCTCCGTTGCAGCTACACTTTTGTTTTCTGCACTCAATTCAATAGTTACTAGTGTTGGTGTTTCTACCAAACCATCTTTAGAAACATTTGTCGCTGCAAGATATTGTCTTGTCCTTTCTTTAGGAACAATGTATGATCTGCATTGTGCCGAATTCCTCCATGACTTTTGTAAATCTCCCAAACCAAGCTCTTGGGGACTGTTTAAGCCCATACAATTATTTCTTCAACCTGCACAGTTTTTGTTGTTGATGTTCAAAGATTATACAGCCTGGTAGAAGATCCATATACGCTTCTTCTGTCAGTTCACCATGAAGAAATGCATTCTTTACATTAAATTATTGCAAGGGATTAACACTGTCATTGTGACTTCCCTCTGAGTCTTCATTATAACCCTCTGAGTGTTTATTATGACTCCCTTTACTGTCATTGTGACTTCCCTCTAAGTCTTCATTATACCACTCAGATGGTTCATTATGACTCTCTTCATTGTAACCATCTTCAGCTTGGTTTCGCACCAATATGTGAGTGTCATCATACTCATCATCATATTCCAATATGTGAGTGTCATCATACTCATCATTATATTCAGTCATATTTTCATGTTCAGAACTTCTAGTTGATGCTGCTCCCCCTTGAAGTTCTACAACTTTGGTTTGCTCTAAACAATTAATTTGTTGGACCTTCAGGAACTGAATCCTTTCTTAGGATATCGCCACACACCTGTTCGAATCCACCATCCAAACTATTTTTCGTATGGTTTGCTTCTTTCAATTAATTTGTTGGACCTTTAGGAACTGAATCCTTTCTTAGGATATCACCACGCACCTGTTCGAATCCACCATCCAAACCATTTTTCGTATGGTTTGCTTCTTTCAATTAATTTGTTGGACCTTCAGGAACTGAATCCTTTCTTAGGATATCGCCACGCACCTATTCGAATCCACCATCCAAACCATTTTTCGTATGGTTTGTTTCTTTCAATTAATTTGTTGGACCTTCAGGAACTAGATCCTTTCTTAGGATATCGCCACGCACCTGTTCGAATCCATCATCCAAACTATTTTTCGTATGGTTTGTTTCTTTCAATTAATTTATTGGACCTTCAAGAACTGGATCCTTTCTTAGGATATCGCCACGCACCTGTTCAAATCCACCATCCAAACCATTTTTCGTATGGTTTGTTTCTTTCAATTAATTTGTTTGACCTTCAGGAACTGGATCCATTCTTAGGATATCGCCACGCACCTGTTCGAATCCACCACCCAAATCATTTTCAGCAGTTAACATTTCGACCATCTGGGATAAAACATCGTAGTTTGTTTCATGAAGGATGATCCTGGGATTGTCGGTTGTAAAATAATCAGAGCAGATTTTGCACTAGAGCTTTTAGATTCAGATTTGCTCATGATGATTTCAATTGATCGGCTCCGCTTTTGTTTGCGTTCCTCTCATGGTAAAACAATACATAAATGAGGTTGGTGTTGACTGTCACCACTCCCCCTCAAAACCAACATCTTCGTGAGTTTGGTGCCATAGGCCCCTTAAGATCAAGAGGCTCCGCTACCATGTAGAAAATAATAATGATGTTTGTGATACCAAGTAGAAACTCGATATTTAATAAGTAGTAAAATGAATCTATAAATAGTAGAATTCAAATATGAATAGTAGAATACAGAAATATAAAGTTGGGCTCTGAGAGCCGGATACAGAGACTACATTGTTGATGCTCTGATTTTTTACATATATATTTTCATATTTTACAACAGAGGTATCAACACCTATTTATAAGAAGTATTGCACCTATCTATTAATGGACGCAACTCTTAGTGCAGACGCAACGGTTGGAATGGACACAACGGTTGGAACGGACACAACAGTTGGAACAGACACAACGATTGGAACAGACGCAACGATTGGAACAGACGCAATGGTTGGAACGGACACAACAGTTGGAATAGACATGTTGTTTGAATATTTAACAATATCAAAGTAAAAGTTCCTGTAGTCGATAAGACAAAGTACCAAAGTAGAAAAAATGAGATAGTTGTAAATGTCTTTGGAGCTTGTTGTCAAGATATGGAATTTACATATGTACTTTCTGGTTGGGAGGGCTTTGCTGCTGACGGTAAAGTGCTTCATGATGCATTATGTAGGAGGAATGGATTGAGAGTTCCTCGGGGTAGGATAAAACTGTATTTTGTGTTCTTAAACTTCAATTTCAATACTTTTTGAACTTGCTATTTAACTTTAAGCCTTCTTTTCACTAGGCCAATTTTACCTTGTTGATGTTGGGTATAGAAATTGTGAAGGCTTTCTTTCCCCTTATAGATGCCAATGATATCATCTCAATGAATGGGGAACGAGTCATCCACCAACCACAAAAAAGAATACTTTAACATGAAACATTCCAAGACAAGGAGTGTGATTGAAAGAACATTTTGTTTACTAAAGATGCGGTGGATGTGATGGAGCAACGAACACATTACCCTATTGAGACTCGTACCGATATGATTTTAGCTTATTGTTACATACACAACTTAATTCGACAACAAATGCGAGTTGATCCTCTAGAACAGTTATTGGTCTAACAACATAGAAGTTAATGAAAATGAAAACTTCATTGATTCTACTGAAACTACTAATGAGTGGACTACTTCGAGGGATAATCTAGCTAGGGAGATGTTTGATTCTTGGAGAGCAAGGAGGAACAACTGATAAATATGTTCTTTTTATGTTTCTGTTTTTTATATTACTGTATTTTATGTTTCTATTTTTTATGTTATTGTTTTTAAAGTTTTTGTTGTTTATGTGTCTATTTTTAATGTTTCTATTCTTAGAGAAATGTATGAACATTGATCTTGTATGGTCATTTCAATTTATGATGTAGTATTTTGATTCATACATTCGTTTGATTGAGCAAGTTGTGAGATATTAATTCCTTTGTTTGGTTGTTTAAAGTCCTGAAATTATGATCATATATGTTATTATCATTTTCTTACATGTATACAACGCTACTTTATTTTGTTTAGATGAGAGACTCAGATGTTGAAGAAGTTAGTGAAACTGTCCGAGGAAGAGGAAAGTTTAAGAAGTATTGGACTACCAATGAAAGTTGGTTCTAGTTGATATTCTTGTGGAATTGGCCAATGACCCATATTGAAAAATGGAGGTGGCTACAAGAATGGTTACTGCAATGAGATTGAAGGGCATATGAAAAATAAGCTGCCAAGTTGTGGTCTTAAAGGAAAGCCTCATGTTGAGTCAAATGTGAAGTTTTTGAAAAAGAATTTTGCAAGCATACAAGAAATTCAAAAAAATGGCAACGGGTTTGGTTGGTATGATGAGCAGAAGATGGTTGTTGGGGACAAAGATTAAATATATGAGCAGAAAATGGCATGGGATGGACAAAGGTATGAAGAAAATGTTATACCTATTTGTTGTTTACTTTTTGTTAGGTACATATATGTATCCTTAAATTAATGTTATATATGTTTATGTTTATATATACGCTGAAACAAGTAAGGCTAACAATGGTTGTGCTTAATGAATTTTGTTAATAGAGTCGTGATAGGGCAGCAACATTGTACATGAAGCTTTTCAATCATTATGACAAGTTAAGTGAGTGCTACGCAAAGGATAGAGCTACTGGAGAAGGAGCTAAAGGTCTTGGTGATGAGGAGGACGACCTTGTCTTTATTGATGCAAATGAGACAACAGATTCTATGATTGATGCACCATAGTCAAGCTTGGGTGTTGCTGCTTGTTCTGAAGGTGGACCATATAAGAGAGCTAAGAAGCTGTCTGAAGTGGATGCAAAAATCATTGAACTTGCAAAAACCATGACAGCCTTGGTTGAAGTTGAAAAGGAAGCAGCTATGTCTGCAATCAGTAAAGCTTTTACTCATGGTGTGGATGTTAGTGATGAAATTAGTAGGAAAAGAAGTTAGGTGTATGTGATGCGAATCCCATACCTTTACCACCCATCGGACCAATGACTCGTTCGAGGAGAAAGGAGTTGTAAGCAATGTTATCACAACTTATCTACAAGGAATTACAATGTGAGACACTCATCGAAGAAGCTGTGCTACGGGAGAAAGAACCGCGCCTCGTTTCGCTCATTTAGGTCCAAATTTCAGAATTTTGGATAGCGCCTGCCGAAGCTAGCGGCATACCGCCAGGCACCTAGCGGCATGCCACCAGGATCGTAGCGGAGAGGGAAATTTTGAGCTGAGGCTAGCGGCATGCCCTCTAACGGCATATCGCCAGCGCCGTATGAGGATTTTCGTCAATTTTGGTTTCCAACTTGGAAACTCCGAATTGCCTATTTTAATTAGCTATTTTATGACTTAATTAAATTAGTTTGGATTTTATTTAATTAAGTTAGCTATCTTAATGATCGGTTGTAGAATCCGTCAAAAATAATAATAAAACCTGCAGTCAATATGCACAGCAAACTGTTTATAGTGGTAACAGGATCGAACACAGGGATTAAGGGATCAACACTCAATTCAATCTGACGAACTAAGTAATCCAAGTAACAAGTAACAAAAAGGGGGGTTTTGACTGGTTGTTTGATTAATCTAATTATTAACTACGAAAGTAATGACAACTAGTAGTAAAGGGAGATAGAAGTAATAAGAAATCAGTAGAGACAAGGTTCCCAGTAAGAGTCTGTATCCGGTTGCAGTTATGGTCAGCCGGTCATTGGTGCAACCATTGTCTATCCCGAGCTGATAGACGCACTATGGGGACCAGGTACGCTTCGGTCCCCTGCTTACCTTCGTAGTAGAAGCTACTCCAAGGTACGCTTATGGAGTAACCTTGACAGTCCGCCGTCCTCCAAGGTACGCTTATAGAGGCAACACTCGGATGCCCATGAAGAGGAGGTAAGGTACGTCTAGGGCGAGACACTCGGTACGCTTGAGGCTCTACCCTAACGACTTGTCCAATCCAACTGCGAGAGATCAGGTCTCCGATCGCCTCCAGAATGGTTATCTGCTTTACCCTGCAGCTTCGCGTTAGGTATAACCACAGGGACGATTGTAAAACTCTAGTTCAATTACTAGTTGATCAAGCTGGTAATTACCCTAGGTAAATTGACAATTAATTATTGAACAAGAAAGATATTAGCCTAGAATTTATGAAGTACAGATTGACCTCACGACTTTCCTTGCAACCTTCAATCGGCTCTTACCAAGAACAGAAAGATTTAGCCGCACATATTAATAATGAAAATAATTAAATAAATAAATTGCATAACTAAAATAGAAGAGGAGATGAAGAAGAAATCTTATTAATTACCAGCCGGAGCAACTGCTCCGGTTTATTGAAGAGAAAAGCAAGGGTGCCGACGGCAGTGGTGGCGCCAAAGTCTAGCGGGAGAGGGAAGAGAAAAGAGATGAAAACCTAATTACTAAAAAGTATTTATAGTTGATTACAAAATAAAACTCCTAATCCGATTGGAATTAAACTACTCATAGGACTTCTACTGCGATTGGGAGTCTCGGAGCAATAAATGAGCGGATCCGATATTTCCTTTTTCTGCGCTTGTTACCTTTTCTTGCTAGGACACTGCTGCCTTCCACGAACGTCCAGCTGCACGGCCTAGATGCTTAAATCTTTCCAGAAAATGATAGGAAGCGTTCCTTTTTGTATTTTCCTCTTAATTAGCCCAGATCTGTAAAAAGTGAATAAACACAGCAACAGAAGAAGCATCATGATCTAAAAAGGCATACAAAAGAGGGAAGAATTATGGACATAAAACGCTCTATCAAACATCCCCACACTACCCCGATGCTCGCCCTCGAGCATTAAAATTAGAAAGCATCACCTTGTCTGGAACACACAGCCTCAATCCACAACACACAGAGTTACTTATGCCACTATTTACGCCTCGACCAAGCAGTACACCACCCTCCAGCCTAGATGAACTCTGCACTACTCCAAAGGGATAACGAAACTAGAGGAGTAGCTTTCCTACATCAGCCTGCTGCAAGCAATCCTCACAAGATATGGTGTTTATCGCTCACACTCAGAAATAGAGTTGGGTGTTTACACTCATCAATGCGAATGATCATGCACAAAACTAAATTTGCAATAGCGACCCGAGTACGAAAAACACACGCATGGGCAATCATATGATCATAGAAGCTTTGCAAGGGTAAAGCAAGATAAGATATTTGAAGAAGGGGGTTCAAAAGAGAGAGAAGGAGGGGTAGAAGTTTCTTAGCTGAAAAAAAAAACAAGTTGGTGAGAAAGCCCCCCTGGTCGCAGTGGCACGAGCAAGACAGAGAGCGCTGATGGAGAGTGGGGGTATCATCTTCTGTCGAAAAATGTTGTCGGTCTTCTGATCGTTGTAAGGCTCTACTCCAGTTCTGATTTGTACTCCCTTTTGCTCAAATACTTTATTCGAAATTTATTTATTTATTTAATTTTTTTTAATTTTTTTTAGAAGAGGAAAAAAGGGAGCGCACATGATGTTCTGAACTGTTGAACTAGAGCAACAAAATTTTCCTTGGGCATCTGATCTTTAATATGTACATGATGCCAACGGCGCGGTCTAGCAGTCGATCTCCATGTTGCTTACTGGAGTGCTTTGATTTTCTTTCGGATATTCTAGGCTGAGTTGTCAGGAATCCCCTCACTAGAGCTTTTATCTCTCTTTATGCGTTCTGTGATTGTTGCCATATTACTGCTTTCAGCATCTCGACGTAGCAGTTAAATGTGTATACCTCAGTTCTCTGCATCTGCTTCTATTTTCAGCTTCTTGATCTGCTCTCAGTGGCTTGGCCTAGCAGCTCAATACCCCCACATCGAAGATGTTGATTTGCTCTGTCCTACCTTTCCACTGCCGGAGGCATCTCTCACCTGCTAAGAAGAGAAAAAGAATGGCTCAAGTAGTTAGAAGGGTAGTAAAAGAAAGGTATGAGCAGCGTGGGTAGGGAGATAAAAAAGCAAGAAAAAAGATAACAAAGAAGAGTGCAAAGTTCCTAATCACATCATCGCTTTCCCATGTCTAATCATGTCTATACCCAAGGGGTCTCGTGCAAATTCAGCTAGCACACAAATCATAGATCCACTCAGAAATAAAGATGTGGCATGGAAGCTCAAGCACTCACGGGATAAATTTCATTGATTGCAAGCAGCTAGGGCAAGACATAGTCATAAGAGCTAACAGGCAGTATGGTGTGCAAGTGGTTTTGGTGCAGTGGGTGAAGATTCTGTGTGAAGTGGGCCTATTCTGTGCATTCCATCAAAAGTGAGTTTAAAAATGGGGGTAGTGTAATCAGTTAAAAACCATTTGAGGGAAATTCCAAATCGGGGCAAAAACATGCATATGCAAGGCAAACAATCATGCAATACGATAATAATCAAACAGTCATGCAAATATGATAAAAATGCACACAAAACAAATCATAAAAGTATGAAACCCATCCCCACACTGAAGCAAAACACCGTCCTCGGTGTGGAGAAAGGAATCAAATAAACGGAGTTCAAAGGAAAGAGAGAAAGGGGAAAGGAAATTGTTCACCGCAAAATTAAAGTACAAAATTGGCCCGTAGGCGAATAGAGAGAAGAGTTTGGGGGAGAGGATCAAGGACTAGCTGGAGGACACAACCTCGAAGCTAGCTCATCAGGGAGGTTCTAGAGAAGGGATATGACCGTCCGGAGTAGGGCATTTGTCTCGGCGATGGCAGCTGCAGTAGGCGCGGCATCAGGAATGTCAGGAACAGCTTGCCCGGGACGTTCATCACCAGGAGGAGGAACAGGGGAGGGAGGAGGTGAAGCTGCGGAAAGGTCAGGCCACTCGAAGACTCCACCATTCTGGGCACTCCAAACTCTCTTCACGCCGCCAGTGTAACCTTTACTGAAACATAAAACACAACCTTTCAAGCGCAAATGGCCCATCCCATCGAGGGTGCGGGCATCAAGCAATTTAAAACCAACAGGCACAAATAGGTTACAACTGGTCACATCAAGACCATGCTGCTCAACAGCCAAACGAGTAATAAGAGAACCAAGAATAGGATTACGGTTGCAAGTAATAATGGCATGCAGTTCATGAGCTATCTAGTATCCTAAGTTGGCCTTATGGCCGTTATGCATACACCACAGAAAGAATAGTTCCTGGACAGAGAGGGTGCCCGAGGACTGCATCTTGCCCGCGAGGTGAGGGCAAGGAAACAGTGAAGTACACGAAGGGCTGGGTCACGCAGCTCATGGCCTTTAGATTTTCGTGAGGTGTACTTGGCATTGGGATTGCCAGTAAGCTCCTTAAAGGCGCTAGTGACATCAAACTCAGGAGGGTAGGCAGCAAATGCACCGAGATACCAAGGTGCACCCAAATCAGATTGTTTGGCAAAGCCAAGCATGACATTAAATTTATCAATAGAAAGGTGCTCCCAAACATCCTTCACACGAAAATTTACTACCTTATCTGCTCCTAAATTCAAGCTACCCTTCCCCTTCTGTTTGACCTTGTGCATCCCATGAAGAAAGGCCAACCAATATTATCAATCAACACATTCATCCTAACAGCTATACCCATCTTTTCACAAAATTCAGCATCAAGTTGAGCGCAAGGAGAAACAAGCATACCATGCAAGGCTAACAACCTATCATTGTTGGGCTTATCAGGAAAGTCCAGCCAACCATGAAGATGAGCTAGGTCAGGTGTTACCTGGGTAAGGGGCAGGGTTGTTCCTGCTCTGCCGTGGGCAGAACGAGCAGCAGGTGTGGGCATCGCCACCTTGAGCGAGCTGTTGGTGATGTGGGCTGATTTTCTGGGCTTTGATGAAGCAGTTGGTATAGCATGAGTCTTGCGTTTCAGACGGACGGGAGATATTTCCTCGAGATCCATGAAGGTGTCCTCCGTGGTCTCTGCGGTCGGAGGGACAAAAGGCTCATCTTCGGACTCGAGAGGTACCTGAAGCTGCACTTTCTTTTGTTTGCCCTCGGCATAGCAGACCGGCTAGATCAAGCGGCCATGGGAGGTCATGCTACAGACCATGGTCAAGCCGCTAGGGCCTGGGATAGATCCAGTGACCTGGACATCGGATGTCGGAGTGGTTGTGGCACTCTGGGCGGCTGTTGTCTCTAGTGGACCAGTGGGAGTGTCCTCAGCATCTTCCTCCGATTGGTCTTCGGAGCCCTCTTCCTCACCGGAATCCTCTTCAGATTCCTTGTCTTCTTCCTCCGATTCGTCTTCGAAGCTACGACCCACGGGCTGTGGTTGCTTTGGTGAGGAGAGAGGGGTGGAGAGTATTTTGGGTGTTTTAGCTATTTTGGTGGTGATGGTCGCTGGCAGTGTACCAGCGGTGGCAGGGACGGTGGTTACAGGAGGAGTGACGGCAAGAGTCGTTGACGGAGCGTCCTGCGATTGATGGTTGGGGGTAGCGTTAAGGCGGACGGCGGATTTCTTTGATCGTGCCATGGAAGGAGTTGCAGAGTTTGTGTGGGAGTAGGAAAGGTCGAAAAGCAAGAGAGAAGATGGAAAGAAAGTGGGAAAGTGAAGAGAAAAAGGGAAGAAAGGATTCTCCCTTTATGGCTGCCAGCTGCTAGCCGTTGCTCACGTGCGGATGTGGCGGCTGCTGATTGGGGCCCATCAAATCCTAACTGCAAATCACCAACTGTCACGCTCCTGTCACCATCCTGATCAAGAGTTTAAAATTCAAAAGGAAATTAATAAAGATAAATAAGGGAAGGAATACAATAAATAAAAAGAGAAAATTAAGGGAATTAAATCAAAATAAAATAGGAAAGGATTCGGAGATAGAGAAAATCACGGGGTGGAAATTAAGAAAACTGAAATAAAAAATAATAAAAAATAAAATAAATAAAATAAGGGAAAAGGAAGAAACGTGGGTTGCCTCCCACAAAGCGTCGTGGTAAACGTCTCGGCCTAGACGTTGGCGACCAATATCAGGGCTGATCAGGTGGTTCAGCAACATTCGTCTCTTCAGCGATGAATGGCTTGAACCCCTCATAGAATGCCTTAAGACGGTATCCATTGACCTTGAATGTAACTCCAGTGTCTAAACTCTGGATTTCAACGACGCCATGGTCATAAACAGTTGTGACAACATAAGGGCCTGTCCACTTGGACTTCAATTTTCCTGCAAACAACCTCAGACGAGAGTTATACAGCAAGACTTTTTGTCCAACAATGAAAGATTTATGAGAGAGAATTTTGTCATGGTAAGCCTTCATCTTGCCCTTGTAGATGAGGGCATTCTCGTAGGCATCATCACGCAGCTCTTCTAACTCCTGGATTTGCAATCTGCGATGTTGTCCAGCTTCGTCAAGGTTGAAATTGGCTTTCCGAATGGCCCAGAAGGCTTTATGCTCGATCTCAACGGGTAAGTGGAACGGTTTGTCGTAGACAAGTCGATAGGGGGTCATGCCAATAGGAGTCTTGAACGCTGTTCGATAGGCCCAGAGAGCATCGTCAAGCCTGAAGCTCCAATCCTTGCGGGATTGCTTGACCGTCTTCTCCAAAATTGACTTGATCTCGCAGTTAGATACCTCGGCCTGGCCGTTGGTCTGCGGGTGGTAAGCTATGGAGACATGATGTGTGACCTCATACTTATTGAGCAAGCCGCTGATGACTCGGTTGCAGAAGTGGGTTCCACGGTCACTGATGAGAGCTCGCGGGGCTCCAAACCTGCTGAAAATACGAGAGCGGAGAAAAGCTGCTACCACTTTGGAATCATCAGTCCTGGTCGCCTTAGCCTCAACCCATTTAGAAACGTAATCAATCGCTAAGACGATATATACGTTTCCATATGAATTGGGGAAGGGACCCATAAAATCAATGCCCCAAATGTCGAAAATTTCACAAGCGAAAATACCTGTGAGTGGCATCTGGTCCCGAGCACCAATGTTACCTGTACTTTGACAGCGCGGGCAAACCGCACAGAACATGCAACTGTCTCTGAAGATCGAGGGCCAGTAAAGTCCTACTTCCAGAACTTTCATGGCTATTTTCTTGGCTGCAAAGTGCCCTCCTTTGGTGGAAGAGTGGCAGAAACTGAGGATGGAAGGAACCACATCGGTGGTGACGCATCTTCGAATGATTTGGTCCGAGCAGAACTTCCAAAGGTAGGAGTTGTCCCACATATAAGACCTAGCTTGTCGTCTGATGCCCTTCTATTCCGACGGGGATGAATCTGCGGGAAAGTGACCTGAGGCACAGAAATTAGCAATATCAGTAAACCAAGGGTACTCAATGGCTCGGGCAAGACAAAGTTGTTCATCAGGGAAAGTTTCACGAATAGGAAGAAGCGAGTCATCTGTCTGGGCAGACAGGCGGCTCAGGTGATCAGGCACGGAGTTCTCAATGCCTCTCTTGTCCTTGATCTCGAGGTTGAACTCCTGAAGTAGAAGTATCCACCGGATAAGGCGAGGTTTGGCATCCAACTTGGTCAAGAGGCAGCGGAGTGCGGTATGGTCTGAAAAGACAGTCACTTTTGTTCCCAAAAGGTACTGACGAAATTTATCCAAGGCAAAGACCACGGCGAGGAGCTCCTTCTCTGTAATTGTGTAATTCCGTTGGGCAGCATCCACGAGTTTGGAGGCGTAGTAGATGACATAAACCTCTCGGTCTTTCTTCTGCCCCAACACTGCTCCCAACGCATTATTGCTCGCGTCACACATAATTTCGAAAGGAAGGGTCCAATCTGGTGCGCGAATGATGGGGGTCGAGATGAGCTTCTATTTGAGGAGATCAAATGCGGCTTTATAGTTCTCATCGAAGATGAATTCAACGTCTCGCTGTAACAGCTGGCACATCGGCTGTGTGAACTTGGAGAAATCCTTTATGAATCTCCTGTAGAAACCTGCATGTCCAAGAAACGAACGTACCTCGCGTACACAGTAGTAGGATATGGTAGAGACTCGATTACCTCAATTTTCACCTTGTCCACTTCGATTCCTTTGCGAGAAACGATGTGTCCTAAAATCAGTCCCTAGTCTACCATAAAGTGGCACTTCTCATAATTAAGAACGAGGTTAGTTTCAACACATCTTTGTAAAACTTTTCGTAAAGTAAATAAGCATTCAGGAAAAGAGTTACCGTAGAAGGTGAAATTGTCCATAAATACCTCAATGCCATGTTCAACAAGCTCGGAGAAGATACTGACCATACAACGCTGGAATGTAGCAGGGGCGTTGCAAAAATCCTCCTGTAGGCGAATGTACCGAAGGGGCAGGTGAAGGTGGTCTTGCCTTGATCGTCTAGGGCAACCGGTATCTGGTGAAATCCTGAGTAACCATCAAGGCAGCAGTAGTGTGTCTTCCCAGCCAAGCGCTTTAGCATCTGGTCAATGAACGGCAGGGGGAAGTGGTCCTTCCTCGTGGCAGCGTTTAACCGACGGTAATCGATACAAACGCGCCATCCATTCTGAATACGCGTGGGAATCTGTTCACCATTCTGTCCTGTGGTGATTGTGATACCTGTTTTCTTCGGAACAACTTGGACCGGGCTGACCCAAGTACTGTCCGAGATAGGGTAGATCACACCAGCGTCGAGGAGCTTCAATATTTCCTTCTTAACGACCTCCATCATTGGGGGGTTAAGACGGCGCTGTGGTTGGCGAACCGACTTGCTAGCATCGTCTAGGTGTATCCGATGTGCGCACAGGGCTGGGGACAGCCCCTTGATGTCTGAAATTGTCCATCCAATAGCTCTCTTAAATTCCTTCAGTAGGGTAACTAGTGCTGTTTCTTCTTCCGCATCAAGTTTGCTGGAGATGATCACCGGTAAGGATTCGTTGGCACCGAGGTAAGCATACTTCAGGTGCTCGGGCAAGACTTTGAGTTCTAGGTTCAGGGCCTGCACAATGGAAGGGGGGATCTTAGTATATTCAGAGGGCAGAGGGGTTACCACCATTCTGAAAGGAGAGTGAGGAGTGGTCTCTAAGGTAGAAACGATCTCTCGCAGAGCTGGTGGGGTAACGAACTTGGAGTCCAGATTTTTCATCTCCTTGAAGTTGACACTATTGGATAGGGCAAGCTGCAGAGGGTCCATGTAAAATAAGTCAGCAATTTTCTCAACATCTGGGTCAATAATATCAATAAAATTGAGACTAGAAAACTCAGAATGGAAATGCATGGCATCAAGCATGCTGAAACGGATGATCTGTCCATCGAATTCAAGTGTAATTGAGGCATCATGGACGTCTATCTTCGCACGAGCAGTCCTGAGGAAAGGTTGGCCCAGCAGAACGTCAGAGGATTTGGTGCCTTGTTCGTTCTCCATGCAGATCACATAAAAGTCAGCCGAAAAGAGGAGGCTGTCAACTTGGACGAGGACGTCTTCGATGATCCCCTCTGGATAGATTATTGATCAATCTGCTAGCTAGATGACAACTTTGGTTGGCTTTAGTGGTCCGAGTTATAGGTGAGTGTATATCGTCAAGGGCAAGACGTTGATACCTGCACCTAAGTCACACATGGCTTTACCAATGTCAGTGCCTCCAAGTTTGCAGGGGATTGTAAACATCCCTGGATCTGCGCACTTTTGAGGGGTTTTTCTTTGGATAACAGCTGAAATATTAACACCCACACTGATTTTGTTCACGCCTGCCAATTTGCTTTTGTTAGTGCATAAAGATTTCAGAAACTTAGTATAACGTGGAATGTTCTTAATAGCCTGCATAAGTGGAATGTTAATTTGAACCTTACTGAATAAGTCAAAGATTTCTTTTTCTTCTTTGTCCTTTTTCTTTTTGACTAACCTGTGTGGAAACGGAGGCTCAAGAACTTTGATGATGAAGTCGTTAGAGAATTCAGACTTCTCATCATTCTTAATCGGCGTACCTGGTTTCCTGGAGGTGTAGACCTTCTTTTCTTTTTCGGCAGTGACCTCAACCTCTTCAACCACAGGCGTGGAGTCAGGGAGCTCAGCTTCTCGAGCAAGTGGCTTGCGGTCAGGCTCAACCACTGCGGAGTGTCATGGCGCAGGCTCCATGCTTAGGATTAGCTTCTGGTTATGGTGGTAGTCGTCCTCTATTCTTCAGCTCCTTCACCTCTGCAGATAAGGCAACCAATTGTTTTTGCATATCAATAACAAGACTATGTAAACTAGGTACCTCAACCACTGGGGAGTGGGTCATATGTCCTTGTGGGGCTGGGTATTGATGTTGTTGATTGTTGGAGTAATTGGGTCGAGGCTTGAAATTCTGGAGGTTGAAGGGCGGCGGCTGCTGATTCTGTGGCTACATTTGGTTCGGTGCAGGCTGTTGTTGGTTGTTGCCATAGCTCAAGTTCAGGTGGCGCCAACCATTGAGGTAGTTCTGAGTGTATGAATCGTACTTCGTGGGAGCTCCATTATAGTTCCCAATGGCGTTCACATCCACCTCATCTGGAATATGCGGACAGGCGTCTGTAGGGTGATCGGTAAAATTGCAGAAACCGCAGGCTTTGATCTGCACAGGCTGGCTGCTGGACATGTTCTGGAGCATTCCAGTAATGGTGGTGAGTTGATTCTACATAGCAACAGATCAAGCATCATGAGTGGTAGAATTTAGTTGGTCCAACGGTACAGCGTTCTTAGCCATCCGTTCTAGGAGAGCTTTGGCGTTTGCTGGAGTTAGGGAAAGCATATCACCGTTACTGGCAGCATCAATCAATTCTTTGCTTCGCCTGCGCAATCCCTCGTAGTATTAACTTCACCGTTTCTTTCCTTTTTTTTCCTTTTTTTGTCCCAATTCAGCATATTTCGCTTTGTTTTATTTATCTCTTAATTTTAATACAGAGTTTTCAAATGTTTTTGTTCATTAGTTATCAAGTAATTTTTTGGATAAATTTCAAAATATAATCTTTAAAAGATTAGGTTTGTTTTTGAAGTTAATACTCTTTCTGCTTTTATATAAATAATCTTTTGGGATCTTTTTCTTCTCTTTCTTTACCTTTCACGTTTCCTAGTAATATTTCTCTCTTGTTTTTCACTACGTTGCAGATATTAATTTTCGTAAATATCAATTAATTTGGAGCAAAATTTACTTCCTGAAATGTCAATTAATACTAATTAAAAAAAAATTAATTATTAAAATTTCATATACCTAAAAACCATAACAATAAGATTATATTATTCATTCAAAACTAGGTTCTTTATAAGTAAATGTATGTTTCTCAAGATCTGTCTTATAAAAGTCGACCTTAGATTTTTTATTTTATTTTAGTTAGTCTTTCTTTTAGTGCACCTACTCTATTTTTATAGTGTTACTAATATTATTCAACTTTATCAGGAAAAAATATGAATAAATGTTTGGATGTTTATTGTCGGAATTATGAAGTAAATTAACCCTCATCCATTTTTCTAAGGGAAAAAGACGGGCAAATCCCTAAGGTTTCAAACTCTTGGATGATCACCCGTTTGAGCTAATACCGAAAAAGCCACCAATATTTTAACCTTTAACCAAAAAAACCTCAATTTTATTTCTGTTACGCATAAAAGCTCCCCTACCACCCATTCTACAACTGATTTCCACTTACAGTGTTAAAATACTCACGATTGACCGTCGGGAGTATTTTCAGCACTGAAAACAATGCCTCATTCTTCACCTTGTGATTTGAAAAATTGTTGCGGCCTACAGAGGTGTGGAATTATTTCAGATCATCCCATCCATATTACAGTTACTCAAAAATAGAAAAAGCCGGTGCTATCTTGGAAACAAATGAGCCTTTCAGTTTCCGGAATGTCATAAAAAAATCATTGTTGCAGTTTCCCAAGCTTGAAGACACAGATTCATTGATGAGTAGCCCTTCTCTTCTTGCTGAAGATTTGACCCTTCATAGCTCTGCTTTTCCTGACCCTCCTCAGGCTACTTTGCAAAGATCACTTGATTTTCAGCTGGAGATTCTGTCACTTGACTCGATGTTTGGACGATACTGGTCAATGAGCAATGCTTCCTATGTAGATGAACAGACTCCCTACCATAGTAAAGCTGAGTACACCGAGAAGCAGCTTCTTATGAATGTATCAGCTCAAATCTCACTCCAATCAGAAGCTAATAGCAATTTTTCCATGCTACTTCTTGAAGGCCTTTATGATCCCCATACTGGGAAGATGTATTTAGTCGGTTGCAGGCATGTGCGGGCTTCATGGAAGATTCTATATGACAGCAGTGATCTTGAGGCAGGGTTGGATTGTTTAATTGAAGTGATCGTGTCTTATCCAGCTACTACCATTCGGTGGTTAGTGAATCCAGCAGCTAAAGTTTCCATACCAAGCCAACGGAATGACGATGATCCTCTCCATTTTCGCTCGATTAAGATCCAAACCCTGCCTATCATGTACAGGAAGCAGCGGGAAGACATTCTCTCTCGCAGGGGAGTTGAGGGGATCCTTCGGATTTTGACACTTTCATTTGCAATTGGTTGCATTACTAGCCAGATCTTCTACATCAGGAGCGAAGCTAAATCTGTCCCTTTGATGTCTCTTGTTATGCTTGGCGCCCAAGCTCTCGGGTATAGTCATCCGCTCATCACCGGTGCAGAAGCTCTCTTCAGGCGAAAGTCATCAGAATCATATGAAACTTCTTATGATCTCGATAATAATCAGTGGATCCATGTGATTGATTACACAGTGAAGCTTCTTGTGCTTGTTTCTTTTCTACTAACTCTAAGACTTTGCCAGAGGGTGTGGAAATCCCGTTCCAGACTACGTAACAGAGTTCCTGGTGAGTCGAATCGTGTGCCAAGTGATAAATGGGTATTTGTTTCTACCTCGATCATACATGTGATTGGTTATGTAATTGTTCTCATCATTCAAGCGACAAAATCTAGCCAGAAGCCTATTCAAATGCGCGACTATATTGATCCAGCTGGTAATTCTCAGACACTGCGAGACTGGGAGATGAAACTGGAGGAGTATGTAGGTCTTGTTCAAGATTTTTTCTTGCTCCCGCAGCTCATAGGCAACATTTTGTGGCAGATTGATTGTAAGCCTCTAAGAAAGCTCTATTTTATAGACGGTGGTACCACTTAAGTATGCACGCTTTATTGGTGAAAGCTCGGTAAATCTATTGGGCCATCTAGACGCTGCTTGGATGAGCTAACAACATCACTGAGCCCATTCCAGTCTTGTTTATAAACGGTGGTACGACTTAAGTATGCACACTTTATCAGTGAAAGTCCGGTAAACCTATTGGGCCATTCAAGCATTACTTGGGTGAGCTAGCTGCATCACTTATGCCCATTCTGATCTTGCTTTTAGACGGTGGCACGACCTAAGTATGTATATCCTATCGCGTCATATGGATGATTATTTGGATGCACTAGTACTTGCAAGAAATGCGAAATGGAACATAGATGCTATCCGGTAACTATGCCAAAATGTTTTTTAAATATTCTCTCAGTTACTTGGACAAGTTGAAAGATTGTGTTGTAAAAGACAGTTTAAGATACAGAGTAAAAGATAGTTAATGAAAAGCAACTAGCAGAATGAAAGCATTAACAGAATAGTTTCCAGAATACAAAAAAGAGTTCATTAACATTTATAGAATAGGAAAAAGTTTATGAATCTGCTACTCGGAAGGAGGCTGCGCAGGAGGGTCTTCAGCTGACGGAGGGTTATTGGATTAGGAGTCTTCATATTCAGCCATCTCTGTGTCGGATACTGCATTGAAGTCCTCTTCCCTCAATGCTTGCATCCGGCAATCAATGTAAGGACCAACCAAATACGGACTGAAGTTCTTTGGACCATAATAGTCCATGAAACCTCCCATCACGGCATCCATGGTCAGGTTCTGCCAGTTGTCTATTCATTCCGGGATAACATCGAGTTCTCGTTGTTTGTCTTCAAGATCTTTCCTGGCAAGGTCAAGTTCTTGATGCGATGTTACCTTTTGGACAACAAGCTCCTGGCTCAAGGCTGCGACCGATTCCTTCTCTGCAACCAGTTCTCGTGTCAATCTTTTGACCGTGGCAGTCAGGTTTTCTTTCTCTTTCCCTAGATGGTTAATGGATTCCGTCAAAACCTCTTTCTCTTATCTGGCCTCCGTTAACTCAGCTTGACTTTGCTCCAAAGCATCACTAGTTTTCTTTTGAAGTTCAAAGGCTTCAGTAAGCTTGGCATGCATCACACCATTATCCTTGTACATTTGATCAAGAACGCTGACGTGCGTATTGTTACGAACAATGGTAGTCTCATATAGGTATTGAGCTTGGACCATGGAGCTGTACAAGGAACTCCGGAGGTGATCAAACGGGGCACTGAAAGGCATATTTCTAAACCTCACTCTATCTGCCGAGCTCGTTACTACCTCAGACATCAGTCTCCCCATTTGGATATCCCGTTAGTTGGGATTGACCATTCCAAAGGCACAACAACCCTCATAGCTAAAGTCTCTCAGATCTATTTGATGAGTGGGATCGTTGTTGGGGCCCTAGTCTGACAGGTTGATGGTAAGGTTTATTGGGGTTAAATGAGTGATTTTGGAAATAGGGGCAGGAGGTGGTACCAGCCCATGGAAAAAATGCATGCGGCGCGAAATAGGGTCGCTAGTGGAGGAAATGGGAGGCTCGCTAGTAGATGCAGCAATAATAGGGCCAAGGCCAAAAGGGTCATCAGTAGGAGGTGTTGGGGTATCTGGAGGAGGAGAAGATGGCTCAAATGTTGCAGAATCCTCAATAACAGTAGCATTACTGGTAGGAGGTGGAGCAGAAACTGAAAGGTCATTAACTATATCATTAGTGGGAGTGGAATCGGGAACATCATCGGTAGCAAGAACCTCAGGTGACAGATCCTCCATCTCCGGGATGTTATCAACAGGAGCGACGGTATCAACATTTTCCTCTTCATCTAGACTAAAACTCGTAGTACCAACGCAATGCATACGGATGATTCCCCTTGATGGTGCCTCCTCGAGCATTTTCCTCTTCATTCGGCGTCCTCGAGCAACTAGAGATTGAAGTGGCATCTCGTCAGAAGAGGTAGAGGAAGCAGTGGTGAAGTTTTGGGTAGTCTGGTGTGTCCCTTGATCAAGTTTGGCTGCAACTTCTGGATCAATCTCAGCAGCGAGGTCATTGTCAGTAATCTGGTCAATCTCCTGTTCAATTATTACAATTTTCGTGTCAGTAGAGCTTGATCTGGCACTTTCAGGAATGACGGGTACTGGAGTAGCGGTTTTAATCTTGGTACCGGAAACTTTTTTTTTAACGGGGGGTAACCTTCCTAGCCGGAGGATGAGGAACAACTTTTCTTTGGATAGCACGCTTTAAGCAATCCGGTAACCAATCCTCCGATACTTCTATGAATAGTAAAATAGTATCAGAGTCAGAAAAACATGAACTTAGATAAAGGAAATCTGGAAGGAAACTCACCAACACCACACTCTTTCAAAGGATATCCAACAGCCAAAATCTTCATGTGAAAGGGTGTTGGAATCTTGTTCAACTTGCTAATCTGGGTCATCTCACCAGCACTAAAAACCCGTGGTCGGGTCCAATCTTTCTCTGTAATAGAGTAGTTGAAATCGGGTCGCTAGGTGGTTTCCAGTAAGTCTACCACAAAGTAATTATTCTTCCAATTGTGCTGTGACGACTCAACCTTTTGGAAGTTCCGGGTAAAACCCCAAATTTCTTCGGCTTATCAGTGAGGAGAGAACGAAATTAAACCTCTTCGGATGTACAACTTGAAGTAGAAACGGAACAACTTAATGGTCGGAGTAACGTCGTATATCTCACAAATTCTAATGAAGACATAGATAAGGCTCTAGGATGGTGGTGAAATCTGAGCAGGATTCAGATTGCAAGATAGCAGCAGATCCCGCACCATCTTGTGAAGAGGGATCTTAAACCCAAATTGAAACATCTTCGTGTACAAAATCCTTTGAGTTCCCTCCATTGCACTGTTCAATCTGACATTCTCTTCGACAACCAACACTCGGTGACCTTTTGGCAAAGAAACCCGGTAGTTGGACAAAATGGAGGCTAACTCAGTTTTATCGGTGACGAGGGAGAGACTCTAGTCCATCTCATCAGCGGCCTTGATAACGGTACGAGTTTGGCGAGACATAGTACAAATAGACAACAAACACAACAACAACATATTAAAATAGGAAAGATGGGTAGAAATACCTTGAAAACGGAAGGGACTGGTTAGCCGCAGATGAACAGAACTTAGTCGGGCGAAGGAAACTAAACAGAGGAGGAGGAGAATAAGGGAGAGGAAGGAAGCAGAGTTATCATTTTGACAGAATGAGCGAAAATGAAAAAAGTGGGAAGAGAAATCTATATATATGATAGAGGTGTCATTACCGTATGAACACCCCATCGGGAGGAGACACGTGGCAGACCACCAACGGGAAATGGACATGTGGTAGTTATTCAAGTACGCGCCTATTGGGAAGACTTTAAAAATTCAAATTGCAGCCTTTTGTGGGATTTGAAGCGATGCGACTGTACCAACTCCTAACGTTCACTTTATTCTCATCCGAATAAGAAGGCTCCACATGTAGCTAGTTGTTAAAAAACAATCATTATGATCCACACTTCATTGATGAGGGATTTTTTAAAAGATTTTGACGTGTTGTCAACAGATCTTTGGTATTTTCAGAGCATAGTAATGGTAATTAAATCAAAAGAATATCGGAAGCCCTTGGTAAACACTTGGGTTCATTTTTGGTTGGGCTTCTGATAATACATAAAGAAATGATAAGGGTACTTCAGTCATTTCTTTAGACCTTTGACTTAGTCATCGTTGACCTAGGTCACGTGGATAGGTCTAGGAAAAAGTTGGCAATAACTTCAATGGCACGTTATTGGGAGTATCGGACCCGGTAGGTATGCTTATACCGAGAGGGGATAACGGGAAGACACTGGTAATAAATACTATTACGTGCCTTAATTATGCAGTCAATGCCATTTAATGTCCAGACTGTAACTGTACTAGGTAGAGGTATAAATACCCATTTTCCTGGGGCGCCGCTTGTGGACATAAATGCGTCGTTAAGGGCATTTAATGCTCCTTAAAGCACCTGAGTAACCGCCCAAAGTGGTAGTATAAGTACCTCTCCCATGCATGGTTCAAGGACACGCATAGACAAGCTATAACACTACATAGATAAAAGACCAAACATACCCGGTAACCGCCTTACTCTCACTTTTACCCACACTCATACACTTACTGACTTGATCGTTGGAGTGTCTACGCCAGAGAACCCCTCCGGCGCTTTGCAGGTGACACGTGAGCATCAAGAAGCCTACGTCAGTAACTCAGATTACAACAAAGTCCTCACCCCCGATCGAGGATTATCAAGAAAAATAGCTTAGTTTATAAACAAACATTATCTTTTATTTTCAATTTTTTAATTAATAAGTGTTATAAACATAGGCCAAAATAACACAACTACACCAACACATGTTAATTTCCACATTGCATCGTCATAGAATCACACTAATACGATTGTGACATCAGTAGTAGTAGTATCTAATTGCCTTAATAAAATTTAATCTTCAAACATTAAACTCAAGGGATCACTTTCATCAGTATCGTAACTATTATCAAGAACTTCAAACGCATCTTCGTCATCAAAGTCATGTAATGGGTCAACTTGATATGATCCAACCTACGCTACCAGAATATTGCTTGAGTAGAGGAAACCTCCTCTTTGTTCACCCAAAAACTCTTTTGTTTGATGTCCAGTTGATAATAACTTACATCTTCACAAGTAAAGCTTTTCAAATCATCAAACTTGTAATTATTTTCTATCTTTAATATAAGCATTTCCATTTCAACTTGTATTTCATCTTTTATTATCTAATCTGCTTGTTTGTTTCGTCTTCTATTTCCGCATTTTCTTCTTGTTCATTGCTTGTGTTACTCGTCTTGAACTAGATCCATCTCTTTCTATTAAAACGCATCCAAATCGCCTAGTTGTAAGTTTAGTTTAAAGGCACATTCCATTGTGCTCACCAAACGCCTACATTAGTGTGATACGGATCGTATCACAACTTCTCTTATATGATTCTCAATCTTCCTTGCATCTTCAGTAGTCTCTATTTTTGGATCAACATCAACCCTACCAAATTGAATATTATGGTCTATATCACCTACTTCCCCTATTATTGCACGATAAGTATCAACCTCCTCCTCTTGGTATGCTTCATCATCCATAAGAGTTACAACTTCATCTTCAAGAGTAGTGGGTGCAACTGGTATAGCAAATAAATCTCTCGTTGTGTCTTTACAACCATTTCCCGAGAATAATCTACTAGCTCAACAACATAGAAAACTTGTGACGCTTGACAAGGTAAGATAAAAGGATCATCAGTAGAAAATTGTCGATTGAGTTTGATAGACATAATTCCATACTTGTTAACTTTATACCCTACACCACGATGATGAACATCAAACCACTTGCACTTAAATAGATGCACCATATTAGAAGTGCATATTGCAACTCCCAAATCTCCTCTAATTGCCCAAAATATTCTATTTCTGTGGAGTTGTCATCGCCAATACACAAAAATCTACTACATTGGGTTGATCTTAATTGGTCCTGAGAAATTGTACGAAATCGAAAGCCATTGACATCAAAGGTGTGACAAATCTTGCAAACTTTCTAGGGTCCCAAAAGCTAAATATAATAATTCATCTATAGCATCTCCATTATTGTGCAAGGATGTGATATGCATAATTTCAGACATGGATGATATTCTTGGATCGGGGGTGAGGGTTGAACTGTAATGGGATGCATTAGAGTAGATCTGGGATTGTTGTGTGGGTCTGTCAGATGGGTCTATTCTGCCACGTGGTACCTGAAAAGTCACCGAAGGGGGCCTCCGGTGTAGAGGCTCCGATGGTCAAGTTAGTTCGAGTGGGAAATGAGAGTATTGATGGTTTGAGTGAATAGTAAAAGTTATGTGTACGTACCTTCTGCTAGAGGGAGAGGGGGGTATTTATAGGCCTTACCCTCAACAGTCAGTGGGACATGTGTCGCTAAAGCACGACGTCCGATAGCAGGACACGTGTCATAGCGACACACCCTCCCCCAGCACCGTTAGGCTACAGGCTGGCCGTGTGACTCAAAGGCTGACTGGGTGATTCTGAATGATGTGCTGGCAGTGACCCCTTGAAGGGAAGGGCAAAAGGTCTATAATACCCTTGCGGCCTCATTATGTATTATCATGTATGAACGACGACGAGCCCGAGTGTTTACCAAAGGCTCCGCCCGATACCCATTTGACCATTTAATCCGTTGCCCCTTGCGTGCAATCTGATAGAGAATGAGTGTAAATGGGAGAGTAGGAAAAAGGGCTCGGGCCTTCTCTGTTTCTCGTGGGCTTTTGTATTTGCCCCTGAGCCTGACAATGGCGTTGTCTTGCCTCATTAAATGCGTCGTTTCCCTCATAAATGTGGAACAGGGGCAATGATGGTTGGATGCGCGTACGTGCTTACGTAGCACCCGCTCGCCCCTTCGAGGTCAAATCAAAAGTTGAAAATCGAGGAGATGTGTTTAAGTTACCAAAGCAACTACGTTTACCCGAAGCCGAAATAATTCGTCTAGGCGTGGGAAAGACGAATTAAGGGTTTTCTCTCCCCACGCGTCGCTTCCTCATCAGTCGTGTGGTGCCCTACATAGTGCGCCACTCTCCTTCTTGTTATACTCTTTGACAAAAGAAAGAAAATAGAAAAAATACATAGAGGCTTTCTTCCCTTCTTCTTCGCTAGAGTTGAATTCTGATTTCCTTACTCCCTTTTTTCTTATGGTTTCATCAACTGTTTCGCCCGCTAATATAGAAAATCCCATGTCTTAGGTTGAGGCTGAGATTGCCGCTACGCCGTCAGTATTAACCGACATTCATGAGTTACAACATGAGTTGGTCTCCTTCGACGGGATTCTACCTGATGTCTACACGGTTTGCCTCGTGGGTTCGGAGGTTAGGCTGAATACTCATTTCTCCAGGAACGACCAAGTGTTGTACACGCGGATGTTCCAATATGGGTTTCACCTTCCGCTGCAAGATCTGGTTTTCCGCATGCTGTAGGAATTTGACTTGAACCCGGCGCAGATTCCACCGAATTCGTGGGCCGGTATCTATGCGTTTATCAGGGTGTGTGTGGATTATGACATTCTGACCCCTAGCCTTGCACTTCTAAGGTATTTTTTTCAATTGGGCATCTAGAGAGGTTGGATTTCCATTCATCCCCGACGGTCTGATCCATCAGTCATGCCGCTTACTATGCATTTTCAAAAGTTCGACTCTTCGATAAAGAACTAGAGGAACCATTTCTTTATCCTTGAACTGCCCTCGCCCATGTGGAGGTCTGGGTTCAACCGTCACGTCAGTGAAAGTGTTTGGACGAAACCGCAGCCGAATAAACTATCGGTAGGGGATCTCGAGGCTATCAGTAGGCTCCTTCGCGCCATTAGGAAGTCATTTAATACGCGGATGCTTGCTACTGGTCTGCTACTAGATGGACGCGGGCTTGGTGAGTTTTTCTCTTTGCTGTCTCATAGTTTTACTTTGTTGTTCTGATTGTTCTTGCAGTTTTTGTAGATACTACTGAGGGGGAAGAGATCGATGGCGAGGCCTCGCTTGCCCCAAGTGAAGGCGGCCCTACCGTGGTGAGAGAAGATAGTCCTGAAATGCCCCTTCAGAGGCGAAAGAAAAAGACTACCGCGGGGGCTTCTTCCCACCAAACGGGAGTCTCCTTCTACTAGAAGGCCGTGGTCACTCCGAAAAGGGGTTGTTACTCCTGTCCCCTAGGTCTTGGCCACCTCTTCCCTGAGTGAAATGACTGAGGCTATCAGCCATGGTACATCTGAGCGGTCGATAGACTCTTTTGGCTAGTGAGTGCTTGTGACAGAGGATACCGGGCCGTCACTGTCTAGCTTCTCGGCCCTTTGGACACTCCCCCTTAGTTTCCACCCGCCCGGACATTTGGTCACACCGTCACCTCCTAAGTCTCCTACTAAGAGAACTTCTTCCATCGTGGCCTACACGGTTGCCCGTTTGCTCGAGAAGAAAAGGAAAAGGGAGGAAGAGAGTCCTTCGGGGGGGGGGGGGGGGGAGCCATTTCGCCCTCCATTGCGGAAGTTTTCGAGGTCTCAACAGAGAGGGGAGGGGCGCTCCAGCCCATCCTCATTGGACCGGATGATGTGCAGGTGTCGAACCTTCTTGCAACCACTTCTATGGGGATGGACTTGGAAAGCACTCCTCCTGACGCTCAGTCTCCTCAGCGTTTCCCAGGAAGAGTGTCCGTTTCCAGTTGGCCTTCACCTCCTAGTGCTTCTTTGGTGGAGGGGGATGTCGGTCTTCGCTCCCTGGATCTTTCTGCTTCGGTTTTGGCACCCTCACGTCTGCACTTCACGCCTGCCCCTCCTCTTACCTAAATTCAGCTTTCAGATGAGTATTTGCAAGACAAACTGCCATTAGACCTGAACATCCGTCTCTCCTCTGTCAGACCCGATGGCCCTACCACTTATCTCTTGAATCTGAGGGACCTGACATAGAGGGGCCTACCGTCGTTAGGAGTGGCCAATCCTTCCGCTGGCGATATTTCCCTATTAGATTACTTTGGGGGGATGGTTGGTCTTGATTATGAGAGAGAGCACTTTCGGGAGATGTCTCTTGGGCGTCAGTATGCCGAAGCTTAGGCCAGTGTGTTTTCTACCTTCTGCCAGCTTCGGTGCTTACAGGAAAATACGTCTAAGAAAATGAGGTCTTTGTTGGGCGACCTTGAAAGGGAGAAAGCAGAGCATGCCAATACTCAGGCCGCTAGTGACCGTATTGAGGCGGGGATGGAAGTCCTTCGTTCGGAGGTGGAGGACGCCAAGGTGAAAGTTGCTGAGCTCTCCGGTGTCCACGAGGAGTTGGTTGCCTTGAAGCGAGAGAGGGATGCCGAAAGGGGCCGACTGGAGAATCTGGCCAGAGAGAATGAGAGGCTCCAATCAGAGATGGTCCTGGAGAGAGGGAGGGTCGAAAGGCTCCAGTCAGAGCTGAACGTGGTTCCCCGAAAGATGGAATGGCTCTGGGACCAAGTCATTAGTGCCATGCTGACGACCTTTTCTAATTGTTATGACGACCCTGGCTTCGAGCTGCCAAAGGTGGTTGATCACGCCGATAGGTTTATTGCCTCCATAGACCCCGGTCAGTTTGATGGGACTGGCGGATCCACCCAACCTGCACCGCCCAAAGGAGGGTTACCCACTCAGCCTCCGCCGTCTGGCGACTCTTAGTTTCTTCTCCCTTCTTATTTTGTACTTTTTCATTAGACTGAACGGGGTCAAATCTTGACTATTTTTGTAATAAAGTTTCTGACTTTCTCCACTCATTTTCTTGCTTTTCACTGTGGAATGCCCTAAAATATTTTGTTAATCTGAACCTGTCGTGACTGATTTACTGTGCTCAAATATTTAGTGACCGTTATGAGACTTCTCACGTCTTCCCGATGGCTGTCTTTTTGACCGTTGTGTCTCTTTATTTGGTTGGATTCTCGAGGTGGTGTTTGTGTGTTTATAAATTGACTCTTCCTCCTTTACCTCCTCACTCGACTCTCATCCCTCTCTATTTCTCTCAATACTTCCTCTGTTTTCTCCTCTTTAATCATAGATGAGTTGACTAAAAATTATCTCATCTCCAACGTTACCTATGCGAAGCGTAACGTAGTGGGGGATGCCTCTGTCGTAGAGTGTATGCTAGTCCGTGTCTCCGAGGATATTAGCCGGTTAAAAAGTACACTCAGTCCGCTGGTGCTCCTGCGGGATATGACGGTCGAAGAGGATGATGATGCTCTCACGGTGGTTTCCCGGGCTGCCATGTCAGTTTCTCATATTCACGTCGCTATTAACATGTTGAAGAATCAAAAAACTATACTGGAGTGCTGTTTGGGAGGGATGAGGGATTCTTCTTCTAAGCTGACTTTGGCTGCCGACTCTATCCGGGAGATTCCTCCTCCGTCCGCTAATGACGATGATGACGATGATGGTGACGGTTTTTTCTTATGAGTGTTGCTTTTCTGGGTGTTTTGTTTCTCTATCTGTACATGCTGTATGGCTTTGAAGTAATGAGGAGTGCTTCTTGAGATTTTGGGGTAGTGTTATAATGTGTCGACGCATGTTCTGATGTCCTTTGTCTGTTTGTACCGTTGTCGTTAGCCATGTCGTTATTCTGATGTCGTATCCTTAGTTGCCACTAGCCATGTCATTGTTCTGATGTCGTATCCTTAGTTGCCGCTAGCCATGTCATTGTCCTGATGGCCTTTTTTTGATAGTGTGGGTTACCCGATAGGGACTAGCTTCCCTCAGTACTTCAGCCTAGCTTGTGACAGTTTTCTGTGTTTGGCAACTTTTCAAATAAATGCCGGTTGAATGTAGTTATTTCGCATTGATTTTTCCACCGGTTGCGTCTTTTCAGAGAACGGTTGTGTCTTTCTAGACGTCTTTATTAATGGTCGCGTCTCTCCAAGCGTCTTCGTAAATGCGTTATTAATTGCCTGATCTTCTATCAATTGGTTGTGATTTTATAGCAAAAGCCAATCTTTTCTCTCATCTTCCACTTATTCTCTACCCTTCCGCTTATCATGGACGAGCAGACCAAGGGAGAATTTTTATTTCTCGTTGCATGGGTGGAAAGGAACTCTGTTCGTGGCATTGCTACTATCCGAGATATGATCCGTTCCACTGAGGCGGAGATTAGAGGCCTAGAGGAGATTATGTATCCGATGGTGGCCAAAAGGGAAATGACTCTAGAGGGGGATGATAAAGCTTTGGAAATTGTATCTTCTGTTGGTAGCTGTGTTCTTCATGTGCAGGTCTCTATCAGCATGCTTTGAAGTAAGAAGATCTTGCTGGAAGGTTGCTTGGAGAGTGTTATGCATGTCCCTGCTGAACTTGGGAATGTTGCTCGCACCTTGGGTGACATTCCGTATTCTGATGATGAGTAGATAGCAGTTGCCTTTCTTTTTCTATTATCTAGATGTCGTATGGCCATTGTTTGAATGAACTTGATTTCCGTTTGACCTTAGCTCTTTTCTATGTCTTAACGCGTATCCTTAAGCCGTTAGAGGCCTAAAGGCATACCGTCAGCTGACTAGGCAGCTCTCTCCATACATCCATTTGAGAAAATAGAGATAGGTTTTCTAGTCGCCCGTTTGAAGAAACAGAGATGGGTTTTTGGGACATGTCTTAACGTGTATACTTAAGCCGCTAGAGACCTAAAGGAATACCATCAGCTGACAAGGCAGCTCTCTCCATACATCCATTTGAGAAAATAGAGATGGGTTTTCCAGTCACCCGTTTGAAGAAATAGAGATGGGTTTTTGGGACATAGCTCCTCACATAATGCCATACTGACGCCAATATTTTTTAACGTGGTTCGGCCCTTAAAAGCCTATGTCTACGGTGTTGTTTATTTATGCAGATGTTATGAGTAGTACATCCGCTCTTGGGTGATACAACTTTAAGTGGACTATATTCCAAGAGTTAGGTAAAGGCGTACCGTTAAGCTTTTCTAGGTGATAGGCGCCTTTGCCGATAACGTGGATGACCCGAAAGGGTCTATCCTAGTTGGGGCAGAGCTTTTTTATCTTTGGCCCGGTAGCTTCTTTGTTGTGCAGTACCAGGTCGTTTACTTTTAATAGCCTTTCTTTAACACGTCGGTTGTGATACTTGGTAATTTTTCATTTATAGAGTAGCGTTTTCAGCAAAGCTTGCTCCTGCAGTTCCGGTAGTAGGTCAAGTCGTTCTCTTACCCTATCTTCATTTTGCGCCTCATTGAAGTAGTCGATACGTAAGCAGAGAGCCCCAATCTCTACCGGAGTTACTGTTAGCCCAAGGGCAACTTACTCTTGTTTTGATGATTTTAGACACACAAACTAATTAATATTACTAATGCAATTTGAAGTTAAAGTGTGTGTAGTTTGCGATGGAACAAATAAGAGGCAACAAATCAAGATATCGCAAGCTAGAAGATCAAGTGTACATTAGGACTTTTATCATGTAAGTATGATTCTAATTAGCACTTGATTTATGTTCAAGATACCTCAAGAAATGTGTGTCAAAAGGTTTTACACGAAAATAATTTTAAAAGTCGAGATATGGAACATTTTGTTCCTGGCGGCATGCCGCCAGGAATGGTCTGTGTCTGGCGGCATGCCGCCAGACTCGAAAAGAAGAAATTAATCTGAAGCGAACGAGGCGGCATGCCGCCCCAGCTATTTCATTTCTGGCGGCATGCCGCCAGAGCCCAGGAGACAGGCTCCAACAGCTATCTTTTCCACTAAAAACGGCTAGTTTTGAATTCCTTAATTCATGGCCGAATGTTTTCTCACTCTACTCTATAAATACTCATCTTAGATGAGTTAGTAAATAACAAGAAACACAAGAACACAATCATAAACTCAAGAAAGCTCTCATCTATTTTCAAAGCCAAAATCTGAATTTTTGCAAAGCTTACAAATTCAAATTTCCATAACGCAAGCTTTACTTATCCGAATTTACTCATTCTTGCGTCTATCTTTCAAGTAAGTTTTAAGCTTTCTAGTGAGGTATTCTTGTTCATTTATTGGTGTTGATTATTGAATCATACATAATTTATTTGTACACCAATTTGTGTTGCCATTTAACCACTCTCTTGTCAAGTTATATTGATTGTGATAGGTTGTGATTGAGCCCGGAAAAATCACATTGTAAGGTTTGTTGGTTGAGCCCGCAAAAACCAAGTGTAAGGTTGTTGGTGAACCCGTGAAAACCAAAGTGTAAGGTTTATTGGTTGAGCCCGCAAAAACCAAGGTGAAAGGTTTATTGGTTGAGCCCGGAAAAACCAAGGTGTAAGGTTTGAGTTGAACCCGTAAAAACTCAAGGTAATAACGAAGTGGTCATTGTTCAAAATCCTAAGAGGAGGACTCTTAGGTAGTGGAGTACAATTCATTGACGAATTGGAACCACTGTATATCCTTGTATTTTTACATTCTATTTCCGCACTCATATTTCCTTACATTTTGTGTTAGAATTTTATTTGCCTATTCACCCCCCTCTAGGCCGTTTATCAATTGGTAGCGGAGCAAGGTACTTGTTTTGTAGGTTTAATCTCCTCAAGTGAAAGATCAAATGGCTCAAGAGGGACTTTATGTTCATAAAGAAAGTGCTGCACTCAACCGTCCACCATATCTTGATGGGAACAACTATTTGCAATAGAAGACAAAGATGTTAGCCTTCTTAGGTGGACAAGATCAAATTATGCTAGATTGTGTTCTACATGGATTTGCAACTCCCATGGAACCAGCTGCTGAAGATGGATCAACAAAACCTCTTCCTTTCGATAAATGGCCAGCTGGATCAATTGCAAGAAAGCAAAGTGAAGACAAGGCAAGGTTTGCTTTATTTTGTGCAATTTCTCCTAACGAATTTAATCGTGTTAGTGCTTGCAAATTGTCTAAAGATGTTTGGCAAACTTTGGAGACGGCACATGAAGGCACTCCTCAAGTAAGAACCATTCGACTCAACACACTCTAGCGTGAGTATGAATTACTAGGTATGAAGAGTGGTGAGTCTATTTATGATTTAAGCACTAGAATTCAAAATATTTGCAATGCTATGGGAAATTTTGGATGGGCTCCTAGTGATGAGGAGATGGTAAGAAAACTTCTTAGTATTTTACCTAACTCTTGGAATGCCAAGACTTCTATTTTTGATGAGCTTGAAAAGAGACCTACCTTCTCTCAACTTGTTGGCTCTCTTACGGCATTTGAGTACAAAATCAAAATGGGTGAACCGGAAGTGCAAAAAGTCAAGAGCAACAATGTAGCATTTGTTAGCAAGGCTCAAGAGGATGAGGAGGACATTGAGTCCTTAGCTCTCTTTGCTAGAAATTTCAAGAAATTTTGGCATAACAACGAGAAGAAGCAAAGGTATCAAGGTGAGCATCCTAACTCTTCTAAATCCAAATTTAAAAATGATAGTGTTGTTTGTTTTGGATGTGAAAAGCCAGGACATGTCAAGAGTGAATGTCCTAACCTTGAGAAAAAGAAAAGGTTTGAGAAAAGAGGCTCTAGAGATGGAAAGGATTCCCGTAGGTATCCTAGAAGAGCTCTAAAAGCTACAACTTGGGATGATGATAGTGAAGAAGAAAGCAACCAATCCCAATCGGAAGGAGAAGAAGAAATATCTAACATATGCTTCTTTGCAAATGAAGATGACTCCTCCGATGAAGAAACCGAATTCTCCCTCATGGCTAAGGAAGATAGCGACAATGATTCGGTTAGTGAAAATAATTATTCTTTTGATGAATTGCAAAATGCTTTTAATGATCTAGGTACACATTTTCAAGACATGTGTAGGAAAAATGCAAAACTTGTTAAAGAACTAGATAACCTCAAAAATGACATAAGCGAGCTAGAAGAGCTAAATAAAGGGTTAACTAGTGAAAACAAACTACTTGAAGATGCATGCAATAAACTCAAAAATGAAAATGCCATTTGTAAAATTTGTGCAAACTCTAGTAAGGAAGTAGCTTTTTTAAATGAAAAGATTAAAACTCTTGAAGCTACTCTAGCTAAATATATTCAAAGTGCACAAAGTCATCAAAATTGCTTAAATGATCTAAAGACTAGTGGTGATAGAAGAGGTATTGGATTTAATAATTCTACTAGCATGAGTAATTCTAAAACTATTTTTGTTAAGGCAAGAAATTATAACAATGCTAGTTCCTCTCATCACTCACATGATAGACCTTTATATAAATGTAGCTATTGCAATAAAAATGGTCATTTGTCATATTTTTGCTACATTCGTAAAGGTGCTGTTTATGCAAAACAAATGTGGGCACAAAAGAGTGCATTTGCTAAGAAAGGACCCAAACAAGTTTGGGTTCCTAAAACTAACTAGTTTGTTTTGTAGATGTGCCGAAAACCCCATGCAAATAAATGGTACTTGGATAGAGGGTGTTCGAGGAACATGACGGGTGATAAGTCGAAATTCACCCACTTGAAGGAAGAAAATAGAGGGAATGTTCGATTTGGAGATAACCTTAAACATAAAGTTTCGGGCATCGGTAAAGTTGGCCATTCTCCCTCTATTGAACATGTTTTATTTGTGCATGGCTTGAAATTTAATTTATTGAGCATTAGTCAATTGTGTGATAAAGATTTAATTGTTATCTTTACTTCCACTCATTGTGAAGTAAGAAATTTATTCGTGATCATTTGGCTAAAGGGGACATTATACTTGAATTTGTTGGTACTAACAATCAGCTTGCAGACATTTTTACCAAAGCTCTTGCCAAGGAACGTTTTGTGGAACCTAGACATGAAATAGGTATTTGCTATCCATTTGAGTAAGATTTTGGTTATCCTCTCTTTATTTTATTTTTTTTAACATTTATCTTTGGATTGGATAATCGTTTGATGTTTTGGATTTGATCTTTGCTTACTCCTTGTATTACTCATTGTTTGTTTCTTTGGCCTTCCTTACTTAATTTACCCTTTTTGTTAATGACAAAGGGGGAGAATGAGTTAAGGGGGAGAAGCTTATAGAATGGGGAGAAAGGTAAGATTAAGGGGGAGCAAAAATTTAAATCTTTGCTATGCTCTATGTGCACTAATGTTTTATGTAGGGGGAGCATTTATTTGGCAAAGATAGGAGATGTAAGTCTACTCCATTTAACTTCAATTTCAATTGCTAGCTTATATATGTTTTGATATTAGTTTGTGGTTGTCATCATCAAAAAGGGGGAGATTGTTAGCCCAAGGGCAACTTACTCTTGTTTTGATGATTTTAGACACACAAACTAATTAATATTACTAATGCAATTTGAAGTTAAAGTGTGTGTAGTTTGCGATGGAACAAATAAGAGGCAACAAATCAAGATATCGCAAGCTAGAAGATCAAGTGTACATTAGGACTTTTATCATGTAAGTATGATTCTAATTAGCACTTGATTTATGTTCAAGATACCTCAAGAAATGTGTGTCAAAAGGTTTTACACGAAAATAATTTTAAAAGTCGAGATATGGAACATTTTGTTCCTGGCGGCATGCCGCCAGGAATGGTCTGTGTCTAGCGGCATGCCGCCAGACTCGGAAAGAAGAAATTAATCCGAAGCGAACGAGGCGGCATGCCGCCCCAGCTATTTCATTTCTGGCGGCATGCCGCCAGAGCCCAGGAGACAGGCTCCAACAGCTATCTTTTCCACTAAAAACGGCTAGTTTTGAATTCCTTAATTCATGGCCGAATGTTTTCTCACTCTACTCTATAAATACTCATCTTAGATGAGTTAGTAAATAACAAGAAACACAAGAACACAATCATAAACTCAAGAGAGCTCTCATCTATTTTCAAAGCCAAAATCTGAATTTTTGCAAAGCTTACAAATTCAAATTTCCATAACGCAAGCTTTACTCATCCGAATTTACTCATTGTTGCGTCTATCTTTCAAGTAAGTTTTAAGCTTTCTACTGAGGTATTCTTGTTCATTTATTGGTGTTGATTATTGAATCATACATAATTTATTTGTACACCAATTTGTGTTGCCATTTAACCACTCTCTTGTCAAGTTATATTGATTGTGATAGGTTGTGATTGAGCCCGGAAAAATCACATTGTAAGGTTTGTTGGTTGAGCCTGCAAAAACCAAGTGTAAGGTTGTTGGTGAACCCGTAAAAACCAAAGTGTAAGGTTTATTGGTTGAGCCCGCAAAAACCAAGATGAAAGGTTTATTGGTTGAGCCCGGAAAAACCAAGGTGTAAGGTTTGAGTTGAACCCGTAAAAAGTCAAGGTAATAACGAAGTGGTCGTTGTTCAAAATCCTAAGAGGAGGACTCTTAGGTAGTGGAGTACAATTCATTGAGGAATTGGAACCACTATATATCCTTGTGTTTTTACATTCTATTTCCGCACTCATATTTCCTTACATTTTGTGTTAGAATTTTATTTGCCTATTCACCCCCCCTCTAGGCCGTTTATCTGTTACGACTTCAGTACCGTATGTTAGTGCGAAAAGAGTTTACCCAGTACTAGCCTTAATTGTCATTCGATACGCCCACATGACGTATGGTAGCTCCTCCGCCCACTGTGTGCGTGCTCCTTCCAAGTTTCTTTTGATTCCGCTCAGAATAGTTCGGTTAGTGACTTCAGTTTGGCCATTTTTCTGTGGATGAGCTGCGGAGGAGAATCTCTATTCTATCCCAAATTCCTCGCATCGACTTCTGTTTGGCCGTTTGTCTATGGATGAGCCACCGAGAATGGTCCCATGATATCGATTCCCCACTGAGCAAACAGACAAGGGCTGACCATCGCAGATATCTCCGTAGCCGGTTGTTTGGGGAACCTTGTGAATTCCTGGCATTTTTGGCAGGTTCTTGCAAAAATATCACAATCCCTCCGGATTGTGGGCCGATAGAATCCATTGCGGAGAACTTGTGCGGCCATAGTCCGTCCGAAGGCGTACATACCGCAAATACCCTCGTGGATTTCTCGCAGGGTATAGTGTCCTTCGTCTTCCGGCAGACACTTTGCTGTCGGGTGTGAGAAACAATGACGAAGGAGTTCTCCGTTAAACATAGAGCATCTCTCCTCCCGTTTGAGGATTTTTATCTTTGCCGTAGGGTCTGTCAGCAGAATGTTGTGTTTCAGATATTTGATTATAGGTGCGCGCCAATTGTTCTGGTCTTCCTCTATGTACAAACTGAGTTGTTGCTCCATAAAAGAAGGAATTAGGATCTCTTCAACAATAACGTCATTTGGCATGATAGCATCGGGGTCAGTGGCCAGTTTTGTGATTTCACCCGCTTTGATATTTCCCTCTCTCGGAATGTGTTTGATGGTCACGCGAATTCCTTGCTTTTCGATAGCCGTCAGCTCCTATTTAGCTTTTGCGAGGTATCGGATCATTGTGGGGTCCCTTGCTTACGCCTGGTCGTTGACCTGATCCACTATCAGCTTTGAGTCGCCATGTAGTTCTAGACGTGGCTCTTAGGTCCCTTGCTTGCGCCTGGTCGTTGACCTGATCCACTATCAGGTTTGAGTCGCCATGTAGTTCTAGATGTGGCTCTTACGCTTCTCCTTGCTCCCGGATCCTTCTTGCCGTTAGGTCTCTTCCGATACATAGGCCATCTAGAAGCGCCTCGTACTCTGCCGCGTTGTTTGACAATGGTCTCGAGATTTTCAATGCATAGCGTAGCTTGATTCCCTCTGGTCCGGAAGCGATGATGCCTGCTCAAGCGGATTCTTGATTTTTGGCCCCATCGATAAAGATGACCCATCTGTATCCGTGCGTCTCAGGATAGGGTGGATCTGTGTCCTCTAAGTCAGTCCTTCTCGGTTCGAGGGATGGTTCGCCTTACAATGTGCATTCGGTGATGAAGTCGGCTAACGGCTGCGCCTTAACCGATGGCCTGGATTGATACTGCAGGCCGTGTTGCTCTAGCTCGATGGCCCAGATGACCATTTGTCCTGACGTCTCTAGTCTCTTGAAAATTTTCCATAGTGGCTTGTCCGTTAAGACGATGATCGATTGTGCCTGAAAATAGCGTGTCATCTTTCGGGTTGCTTGCACCAGGGCGAAAGCTACCTTCT
Organism: Viola odorata; assembly: GCA_963691705.1. Classification (NCBI taxonomy): domain Eukaryota; kingdom Viridiplantae; phylum Streptophyta; class Magnoliopsida; order Malpighiales; family Violaceae; genus Viola; species Viola odorata. The sequence goes on along the minus strand of OY829540.1, from coordinate 41,254,449 downwards.
CCATGCGGTTGTATCGTAGTTCTGCGTCTTTTAAGATTCTGCTAATGAAGTAGATGGGCTTGTGAATGCCTTCTTCATCCCGTACCAAGACGACACTCACTACTTCTTCGGTCACTCCAAGGTATAGAAAAAGGACATCCCCCTGCTCAGGCCGCTTGAGTAGCAAGTTGGATGTGAGGTATTCCTTCAGATCTGAGAAGGCACTCTTGCAATCCTCCGTCCACCCGAACAACCTTCTTCCGAATGAGTTTGAAGAAAGGGAGGCATCGTTCGCCTTATTTTGCGATGAAGCGACTCAAGGCTATCGCCCTGCCTTTGAGTCGTTGAACCTCATTAATGTTCTGCGGGGATATCATGTCATGGATGGCTTTCAGTTTGACGAGGTTGGGCAGGATTCCCTCGCGGCTAACGATATAGCCCAAGAATTTTCCCGTTTGGAAGGCGAACATGCACTTCCTAGGGTTGAGCTTCATACCGAATGTGCGTATGGTCTGGAATGTCTCTGCTAAGTCGACCAGATGGCTACCAAAGCTCCTACTCTTTACTACCATGTCGTTGACATATACTTCAAGGTTTCTGCCCAGCTGGGCCTTGAAGATTTTGTTTGCTGTTCATTAGAAAGTGGCTCCTGCATTTTTCAAACCGAAACGCACAACGCTGTAGCAATATGTTCCCGTCGGAGTGACGAAAGCTATTTTCTCCTTGTCCTCTATCGCCATAGGTATTTGATGATAGCCTGAATTTGCATCCAGGGAGCTCAAGAATTCATAACCAGTCGTTTGATCTACTAACTACTCGATTTGGGGGAGTGGGAAGTAGTCTTTCGGACACGCCTCATTCAGAGAAGTGAAGTCGATGCACATCCTCCATTCTCCATTGGCTTTGGGGATAACCACCGGATTGGCCAGCCATGACGGATATTGGACTTCCCAAATGAAGTTTGCCTATAAAAGCCTAGTCATCTCCTTTTCTATAGCGTCAGCCTTCTCCCTGGAGAAAGATTTGCGTTTCTGCTGCACTGGTTTAGCCTCCATATTAACATTCAATCGGTGTTCAGCCACCTCCCTAGGGATGCCCATGCGACCTCTCGTTCGCATTTGTTTAGTAATTTCGCCAACTACCGGCACTCTTCTAGATTTAGCCTTTCGCTGACAAGGAAGCTTTCGGTGGGCATTCCTTCCACAGGCACCGATATCATATTTCCTAACGGTTGGGTGCGTCTCTTGTCCTCCAAGACGTACTCATTGTCGTTGCCTCCTATCATGGTGAGGTAACACTTTGCCCCTATCTTCTGGTCGCCTCTGATCATGACGATACCATCCCAAGAGCTTTAGGTGCCGTTGGGAGATGACTGCTCTGAAGGTGTTCAAGAACGGACGTCCCAAGATGGCGTTGTAGGGCAAGTTAAGATCTATTATCATAAACAGTTGCTGCTCTAATCTTTCCAAAATGTCCTCTTTAAAGGTTATCCCCACTATTCGGAAGGTTATCCCCACTATCGGGATGACAATCCCATCTATCCCGATGATGGGCTTCTGACATGGCATTAATTCTGACTCCGGCCTTGATCGCTTGTCGAGTGCGTCAAATATAAGTGTATAATAGATATGAAAAAGGGGTAGAAATACAACTTATCACTTTCCACAAGGGATTATAGATTGCGGTACGAGGGTCGGTCCACAAAGACTTCTAGAAGATGTAGTTCCAGGCTGACTTCCTCGTCACTGAATTTTGTTGATAGAATCTGAAAACTAAGAAAGAAAACAAAAGAAGTAAAAGCAGTTTGAAATGATCTTGGTCAAAGGTTTGGCCAAGATAGGGGTCAAGATTATGGGAAATCGAATAAGAGAAAGAATTCCTGGTAAGGGCGATGTGGGAGCTTCTGTTCTTATGACTCGATCATCGATTCAAGGAGGTTTGTTTTTAAACTCGTAGCACTACTATAGAGTAGAGGTGCTCCTGTTCACTCCTATCTTCCCTCCTCTTCAAATTATCTGGCGGGTGCTCCCTTTCCTGATAATCCTAGCCAAGGGACACCTTGCTGGTTAAAGGGTTTATCCTCTTGACTGTTGTCTTGAATGGTTGTTTGCTTCATCAATAGCACAGGGGAAGACAGTATCTAGCCAAGTTGTTTCCCTACGAAAACCCTAGGTTGTCAATCTGATCTTGGTCTAGATCAATTATTCCTCCTAGTCTGGCGCGAGACTAGTCAGGTACTTTGCCTAGCCGACGGGTGCTCCCTTTCCTTCTAGGCTGGTTGCAACTCTTCTCTACTAGGGTACAAGATTGATCAGGTCTTGACTCACGTGAGTAAGGATGGGATAAACTTCAAGGAATAATCGAGTACGACTTGTAGAAACTCTTAAGTGCAGTTTGATCTCACAAGCACATAAGAACTCAGCTCCTCAACCCCTCCCAAGAATGGGTGTTTAGCTGCTCTTCGCCATAATTGGGAAACAAATATACTTTTTATTGAATAAGAAATAAATCCAAGAATTCACTAATGGAAATTCTGGAGCAAATTGTCATTGTCGAAAAGGGAAAGAGGACGAAGAGAAGAGATAGACCAAGGGGGAAACAAAATCGGCTAAATACAAACTACCGCCCCCTTGTCCTTCTCCTACTTAAACTCCTAAAACAAATCTAAAAAGATAATAACGATGTTTTAAATTGGAAATAAAATCAAAATGTTCAAAAGAGGGAGATCCTAAATAGGATTCTTCAAAAGATTAACATTTGATCCCTCTGAAGTCGCTGGACAGAATGCAGCCCAGATAAAATGCAGCCCAAAAGATTGCTAATGCATCTGGCCAAGGGGGATGTCCGCGGAAGAGTCTTGGCCAAGCTTGCGGCCAAGACGATATGGTGAACGCTTCTTGCTGCTCGAAGCGAGTCTTGGCCAAGACTCAGGCCAAGACGCTCAGAAAATCAGCTCCATTGCTCCAATCAGTTGCTTCGCTCCAGAACAGCCTCCAAACCAGAACTGGGAAAAAGCATGGTAAATCAAGGGAAATCAGAGGTTCCACTGTCCAAAAATCAAGTAAATGGACAGTAAAAACATGATGAAATGCAATGTAATCAAATTCCCCACACTTAAACTATGCTTGCCCCCAAGCATACAGACTCAAGACTCAAAAATAAAAACAAAAATAAAAACAGAAACATAACAAACACCAAGAACCCCCTGACTTTCTTCATTTCAGGCTGTTTACCCCACCACTGGACCTGCCAAGACACTACCTAGATGACCCAATGCCAGACTAACAGGGACAAATCAATACCCTAAACATACCCCATCCAAATGGTATCAAGACATCCTACTAGGCTAAGAGATAAAGTATAGAGCAGTAGGACTCACTACCAACTTGAGTCCCCCCATGTGACGTCTATCCAAGAGTGCCTAAAGACTGGTGCCATTTAAATCACTTTGACAGATTTTTTTTCTCTTTTTTTTTCTATGCCCTTGTATTTTTACAGACACAGCACATAGACAGAGCTTGTCCTTTTCCACGGGGACTTCCACCTTTGCTATGTCTACCCTATGACGTTCCAACACCTTTTTATTGTCTCGCACTCAAGTCGGATAGAACAGTACCTCAAGTCAGCAGCAAGTCCTATTACCCTAATGAGAGTTAAAGTGCTAGCTAGATGTCCCTTCGACCATTTGGATAGTTAATGTTTGGGAATCATTAGAGTATATGCCCCTTAGGCATTGATCAAGTTGCGCTCATTCGCTTCCCTGTTACTAAAGCATTGTTTCCCCTAGACCAATGTCTACATACATACCCACCGAAGGACTAAACAGCCTAAGCAGAAAACAGAGGTTCTGGTGTTCACTCAAACAAAACGAACTCTAAACATGCACAAAAATACAAATAAAAATCATGCAAATGACAAACTCACAAGACTGGACAAACGCATGCAAAAACAGAAAAAAACTGACTCAAAAATTACAAATAATTATCACAAAACACAAAAATTAAAAGACACAACTGTACACCCTCCCCACACTTAAAAGACACAATGTCCTCATTGTGTGGAGAGGCAAAATAGAAACAGAAAAATAAAGAGAAGAAAGAAACGACCTGGGGGCAAAAGCAGCTCATGCTGCTGGAGTCTGGTCATCTTGGCCTGAAGCTTGGCCAAGATCAGCACCTGGAGTTGGTACTTGTGATGACTGTGGAGCAGATGGAGGAACTGGTGGCTACTGCTGTACTACTGCAGGTGCTTTTGATGGCTCGGGAGCATCCTCTTCCTCGTCAGAGGACTCGGAGTCACTGCTGGTGATCATATGGTTGTACACCTTCTTGCGAATGTATCCTACAGCTTTGTCTAAAGCCTTGAGATACCCGAGGTGGACCTGCAGGTGTTGATAGACATGAAGAACGTTGGTCCTGAGGTTCTGCTGCTGCTCCAGCATGAGAGCTTGTTGGTCAATAAGTGTTTTGGCCCAAGCTGGAGGTTCAATGGTTGCACTGGCTGAAGGATCTTGGCCCGAGGCTTGGCCAAGATCAGCTGCTACTGGATCTCGAATGGGAGGGTCTTGGCCTGGGGTTTGGCATAGATCCTCGGTAGGAACGTCCTCTGCTGCATCTCCAAGAATCTTCACAGGTCTGAGCTTGTAGTTCCCATCATTTTTCTTGGAGAAAATGTGCTCCGCCACTGGTGTAAAACTTGTATTACAAGCAACAAACCCTTCTTCCAAATGGAAATATCCCATTTGGTCGAAGGCCTTCAAATCCAAAATCTTTAGAGAGCAGCACTTATGCAAATCAGCAGTGGCTAAATCCAGATTAGCAGTTTTAATAGCAAGCCATGTAATAAGGGACCCAAAAATCAGTTTAGAAATAAACTCTCTAGCATGCAATTGCTGAACCAAATAAAGACCCAAATTGACTCTTTTCTGGTGCAAAATACACGAAAGTAAAAAGAGTTCTGATTTAGCTAAATTCCCAGAAACCTTTGTCTTACCAGAAAGGTTGATAGACAAGGTTCTATGGAGCATACGACGAGCAGGGTTCAGAATTGAATGAGCCTTAGAGTGCCTATCAAACTTAGCATTAGGGTCACCAGTGACCTCTCTAAAAGCAGCATTCTTATCCCAATCAGTGGGATAATCAACAACAGCCTCATCACTATGTGCAAATTCTATCAGAGCATTAAAAGCATCAACAGACAAATGATTCCATTTATTGCACAAGCAAAAATTAATCACATCAGCAGCAGCAAGGTCTGGCTTATCTCTACCCCTAACATACAAGGTAGCCTCATCAAACCAAAAAGATGTGTGAAATTCTAAGCACAGTTCAGTATATGCATCACACTCAATGGACATAAAAGGGACCCAACCAATGGTATACACAAACTCCTTAATCTTAGTCCCTAATCCCATCTTATCTAGAAAATCAAAATCCAACCTAGCAAAGGCAGGGATATCACAGAAATGCACATCAAGCAATTTATATTTGAGGTCTAGCGTATCAAAAGACAACCAACCTCTAAGTGTGTGCAGGGGAGGAAGAGAAGGTACCTTTGTCTTGACTAGAGGCTTGGCCAAGACTGGAGTGTCGTCCTCGTCATCATCTTCATCGTCACTCACCACCTTTTTCTTTCCTTTCCTTTTGGCAGTGGAAGGAGCAACACTGGACTTACCCTTCTTAGGGTTCGGAGATTCCTTTTCAGCTTCTGCCCGTGGCGAGATATGGATTCTTGCCGGTTTCTTCCCCGACGGATTCCTAATCGCCACCTATTTTATCCTGCCGGATTTCCTCGGTGGTGCGGTGGTGTTGGACTTCTTCGCCGGAGGTGGCAAAATAGGAGATTCTGTTTCGGTGGCCGGAGCTGGAGTGGTCTCAGCCGCTCCCAACGCCTCTCGAGTCCTCTTTCTATTGTCACGCCGCTTCGCCCTCTCAATCTCAGCGGTGGTGGGTTTCTTTGTCCTCATCCTCCTGATCAGAGGCACGTCGTCGGACTCATCATCACTCACGGCGACGGTCTGGTCTTTCCCTTCAACGCTGTCCTCAGACTCAGCCGCTGCATCAGCTTTATCATCCTCCTCGTCTTCAACTATCATCCTCCGGAGCCGACTGCGAACGGCAGAGATATTCTCTGGTGGAGCAATAGGCGGAGCTCCGCCACGTAAATCATCGCTTGCATCAGGAATATCAGACGATGGGTGGTCGGGATTTTCTGGGTTCATGGTTGTTTCAGGAGAGAGAAGGGAGAGCTAGGGTTTTTGGTTTTCTGGGAATTTTTCTGATTTTGTAGGGAAGAAGAAGAAGACTGTTGGTTTTTAAGCTCGTGAGAGAGAGTCCGAATTTTGGTTGGTTACATGGGTGATGGAGTGTCAGAGTGGAGAAGGAATGCATAGAGTTGGCGGTTTAATTGCCCACGTCCAAAATAAATTCCACTTTATTGCTTTTTTGAATTTGTCTGTTCAAAAAGCTGAAACTAACGGCGCTGACACGTGTCCTACTTAATAAAACACACTCCCACGACCAGAACAGTCTGGGCTCTCGGTTTGGCCTAGATCTCGGCTAAACATCAGCATCTTTCCCACACTTAATTTCCTGCAAACACCCAGAAAATAAAACAACCCAGCGAGATCAATTTGTACAAAATAAAAATTAAATAGAAACAAAAGAAAAGAAAAGAAATAAAAAGAATAAAAATAAAATTAAACAAAAGGGAAAATAAAATGAAATAAAAAGAAATAAAAAGAAATAAAAAGAGATATTAACAGAACAAAAGAGATAAAAAGCATGGGTTGCCTCCCATGTAGCGCCCTTGTTTTTAGTCCTAGGCTTGACCCTTCTCAAATCTTCACTTGTCAACTGGTAGCAGATCCACCTTTTCAGAAATCTTCTCCTCCTGGAATCCTTCGAAAAACGGCTTCAATCTTTGGCCGTTCACCTTCAGCTCTGCACCTATTTTTTCGTTCCTAATGTCCACTGCACCATGTGGGTAAACATTAGTAACAACAAATGGGCCTTCCCATTTTGTTTTTAATTTTCCAGGAAAAAGTTTAAAACGAGAATTGTAAAGGAGAACCTTCTCCCTTGTGTGGAGAGGTTTCCCAATAATCCTCCTGTCATGATAGGCCTTCATTCTGATTTTGACAATCAACTGATTGTCATAAGCTTGGTCGCACAACTCCTCAAGCTCGTGGAGTTGTAACTTCCTCTCTTGGCCAGCTTGATCATATCTCAAGTTACACTTCCGTATGGCCCAATATGCCCTGTGCTGCAAACCCACAGGCAGGTGGCACGCCTTCCCATAGACTAGCTTGTAAGGCGTCATCCCGATTGTGCCCTTGTAGGCCGTTCTGTAAGCCCACAAAGCATCGTCTAGGAGCTGGCTCTAATCGCGTCTGTCTAGGCCTACTATCTTGGCCAAGATCGCCTTCACCTCTCTATTTGAAACTTTAGCTTGGCCGTTTGATTGAGGGTGGTAGGCCGTGGATACCCTATGTGTGATGCCATAGTTCCTGAAAAGAGAAGAAAGAATCTTGTTGCAGAAATGTGTTCCTCGATCACTAATGATCCCACGAGGAATTCCAAATCTGTTCAAGATGTTAGATTTAATGAAGGAAATAACAGTCCTAGCATCATCATTCTTAGTGGCTTTCGCATCTACCCATTTCGAAACATAATCCACAGCCAAAAGAATATATCTGTTACCAAAAGAAGTAGGGAAAGGTCTCATAAAATCTATGCCCCATATGTCAAATATTTCACATGAAAGAATAAAGTTCATAGGCATTTCATTTCGAGAATTAATATTTCCTACTTTTTGGCAAGCTGGACATGTTTTACAAAACAGAAAACTGTCCTGAAAAATTGTAGGCCAATAAAAAACAGCCTCTAAAACCTTCAAGGTTGTTCTTCTAGCCCCAAAATGACCACCACATGCTTGGGAATGACAGAAATTCAAAATAGACAAAGTTTCACCTTGAGGAACACACCTTCTATGTAACTGATCAATGCCTATTTTCCATAAATACGGGTCATCCCACACATAATACTTACCGTCATGCTTGACCTTAGCTCTCTCATAGGTAGTCTTATCACCATAATGTTTACCTGTTGCAAGGTAATTTGCAATTTCAGCATACCATGGCAGCGGGTTTGGCTGGAGGTTTGGCCTAGACGTTGCCACCGAGAGCAACTTTTCATCAGGAAATTCTACTCTCACCTCATCCAGGTCTCCTTTTGCTAAGCAGCAGCTCAGGTGGTCTGCCACGAGGTTCTCCCTGCCACTTTTGTCCTTAATTTCCAAGTTGTACTCCTGCAAAAGAAGAATCCAACGGATCAGTCTAGGTTTGGCCTTAGGCTTGGCCAAGAGATACTTCAATGCTGCATGGTCAGAAAATACAATATTTTTTGTGCCTAAAAGGTATGATCTAAATTTTTCTAAGGCCAAAACTATTGCAAAGAGTTCTTTTTCAGTCGTGGTATAATTCTTTTGGGCGTCATCCAACATTTTTTATGCATAATAGATCACATGAGGATCTTTTCCTTTCTTCTGCCCAATTGCTATCAGAGATAAGATATATCACACCTGCATCAAGCATTTTAATTATTTCTTTTTTAACCACTTCCATCATCGGTGGGTTTAATCTCCTCTAAGGTTGACTAATGGGTTTCTTATCCTCTTCCACATGAATTTTATGGGTACAGATGTTGGCTGAAATCCCTTTTATATCTGCTATGGTCCAGCCAATTGCTTCCTTGTGCATCTTCAAGATTGCCACCAATCTATCTTCTTCATCTTTTGACAGCTTGGCTGAAATAATGACGGGTAGGGTGTCATCTTGGCCTAGATAGGCGTACTTGAGATGGTCGGGAAGAGGCTTCAGTTCCAATTGCGGTGCCTGCACAACAGAAGGTAAGAATTTTGGAACTGAGGGTTGCACAAACTGGCAACCTGCTGTTTTCTTCTTCGCTTTGGACGTCTTCGTCTTGGCCAAGCTCGTGGCCAAGATCGAGTCTGTCTCTTTTGGATCAGCCAAACTCATCAAAACTTCCTGGAGTTCCTTTCAATGTCTTTGTGGAGATTCCCCTTCTCAACACATACTCAAGGGGATCGTTAACAAAAATTTCAGTCATTTCATCAGTAAGTGGATCTAAAACATCCAAAAAATTCGCACAATGCAAATCATTAGGATGCTTTAATGCTTCGGTAATACTGAATTTAATGTTCTTTCCACAAAATTCCAGAATTATGCTCGCTTCAAAGCAATCAATCTTTGCTTTTGATGTCCTAAAAAATGGCCTTCCTAATAAAATATAAGTTGTGCAAGAAGGCAGTTGAACATTCATTTCAACAATATAAAATTTCACTGGATAAATAAAATCGTCTACCATTACCAAGACATCAGTCACGACTCCCTTGGGTCGTATGATCGATCTGTCGGCCAGCTGGATTACCAAATCTGTTTCCTTCATCGTCCCTATCTTTAAGGTCTCGAATTCACTCAGGGACATCACATTGATGCCAGCCCCTAAGTCGCAAAGGGCTCTCTCAATGATTTTGTTCCCTATTCGACATGGAATGGTGAAGGTCCCTTGATCTTTGCACTTCTCTGGAAGCTGCTGCACTGCAGAGACATTATGAGCTAAATTCACCCTCTCTATACCTGCAATTTTTTTTTTGTTAGTACACAATTCTTTAAGAAATTTGGAATAAGAGGGAACTTTTGCAATTAAATCCAACATGGGAATATTGACGGCAATTTTCCCAAAAACATTCATAAAGTCCCTGATTTCATCTTGCTTCTTCTCCTTTGAGGATCTGGGAGGAAATGGTGGAGGAATTTCTATTGTTTCCTACTTCTGGACAGGCTTGGCCTGAGGTTTGGCCAAGATAGGCACTGGTTTTTCCGCATCCGCAGGAACAACTGGTTTGGCTTGAGGTTTGGCCAAGATAGCTTCTGCCTCAATTTCTTCGTCCACATCTTCATCTTCATCCAGCTCCTGCAACTGAATTCTCTCAATTTCCTTGTCTGTTTTCACACCTTCCCTCTCTGGTAATACACTTCCACTCCTTAGACTAATGGCACTAACATTGTGCTTGGGATTGTTTATGGTAGTGGAAGGTAGCTTCCCTTGATTAGCTAGCTGAGTGATCTACTTCTATAACTCTGCCAAGCTGGACTGCGTCGACTGCATATGATTCTTCTACAGCTCCATCAAGCTTTTGAGTGTGTCTTCCACAGATGGGCCTGTAATCTGTAAAGGTTGAGAGGCAGGCGGTAGTAAGGGTTGGCTAGGTGTTTGGCCAGGATGAAGTTGTGAAGGGCGAGGTATGAAATGCTGGAAATTTATGGGAGGTTGTTGCTGATGTGTATTCTGGTTTTGGTTCTGATTTTGAGGGACTGGGTCTCTCCATCTGAAATTGGGGTGATTTTTCCATGAGTATTGGTTGCTTCCCTGAGGGAAATTCTGCATACTCCCCTGGTTGTTTGGATATGCTGCATTCACTTGAGTCACATCATCAGGATGCTGCACCATGTAGCAGTTGTTGGTCTGATGATCCTGCTGCTGGCAAATCCTGCATACCGATGCCATCTGCTCTTGGCTGGAATTCCCTGCGGTCACATTACCTAAAATATTAACAGAAATGTTTTTCACCATGTCAGTTAATTCATTTAATTTCTGCTCAACATTAATAGCATTTAAAGTGGAAGGAGTCGAAATTCTATCTGCAGAAAGATTATTATGGCAATTGTCAGCCAAGGTTTGAAGTAGCATCTTGTCTCTTGTCACTGTCAAATCCTGCAATGCTCCACCAGCTGCGGAATCCACTTTATCCTTGGTGGTTGTGAGCATCCCATCGTAAAAATATTAGATTATTGTCTGGTCCGGAATTCCATGGGTGGGGCAAACTTCTTGCAGCTCACGAAACCGTTGAAAGTACTCACTGAAACCCTCATTGTTCCTCTGATGAATGGCTGCCATATTCTTCCTGGCTATCCCTGCTTTGGTCGCATTCCAGTACTTGTTGAGAAACAAGGTGGACATCTCGGCCCTCGTGTTTACCGTGTTGTGAGGTAAACCATAAAACCAATTCTGGGCAGCCCCTTCAAGAGAGCATGGAAAGGCCTTCAGCTTGGCTCTTTCAATATTTACAGTGGCTGGCTTCATCATCTCACACTGGACATGCAGATTTCTCAAGTGCTTGAATGGGTTTTCGTTTGAATGGCCATAAAACTTAGGAAGGTTGGCCACCATGTTGGTCTTGATCGACCAATCATTTGCAACAGCCGACAAAGTGATACAGGAAAAAGTTTCCTGTTCGGCTATTCTGTTCAGCTCCCTCATCATCGGCTCTGGTTGATCTCCTGCCATGGCTGGAACGGAGAAGGTGTCTTAGTCAACATCTTGGCCAAGATCGTAGTCTGAACTGTAATCTGTTTCGGAACCGGGGGTTTCCGATTCACTAGGTTTTGGCACTTTCCTCTTCTGAGCTATTAGCTTCCTCAGTCGTGCCTCGGTTCTTGTGAGGTTCGGATCGTAAGGTAACAAATCTTCTTCTCGGCAAGAGGACCTGGTCATCAACTGTCAAAACAAAAGCAAAAGAAACTACGAATACTGTTAGAAGTCCCCGGCAACGGCGCCAAAATTTGATCGCTTGTCGAGAGCGTCAAATATAAGTGTATAATAGATATGAAAAAGGGGTAGAAATACAACTTATCACTTTCCATAAGGGATTGTAGATTTCGGTAAGAGGGTCGGTCCACAGAGACTTCTAGGAGATGTAGTTCCAGGCTAACTTCCTCGTCACTGAATTGTGTTGATAGAATCTGAAAACTAACAAAGAAAACAAAAGAAGAAAAAGCAGTTTGAAATGGTCTTGGTTAAAGGTTTGGCCAAGACAGGGGTCAAGATTATGGGAAATCGAATAAGAGAAACAATTCCTGGTAAGGGCGATGTGGGAGCTTCTGTTCTTATGACTCGATCATCGATTCAAGGAGGTTTGTTTCTAAACTCGTAGCACTACTATAGAGTAGAGGTGCTCCTGTTCACTCCTATCTTCCCTCCTCTTCAAATTATCTGGCGGGTGCTCCCTTTCCTGATAATCCTAGCCAAGGGACACCTTGCTAGTTAAAGGGTTTATCCTCTTGACTGCTGTCTTGAATGGTTGTTTGCTTCATCAATAGCACAGGGGAAGATAGTACCTAGCCAAGTTGTTTCCCTACGGAAACCCTAGGTTGTCAATCTGATCTTGGTCTAGATCAATTATTCCTCCTAGTCTGGCGCGAGACTAGTCACGTACTTTGCCTAGCCGACGGGTGCTCCCTTTCCTTCTAGGCTGGTTGCAACTCTTCTCTACTAGGGTACAAGATTAATCAGGTGTTGACTCACGTGAGTAAGCGATGGGATAAACTATAAGGAATAATCGAATACGACTTGTAGAAACTCTTAATTGCAGTTTGAACTCACAAGAACATAAGAACTTAGCTCCTCAACCCCTCCCAAGAATGGGAGTTTAGCTGCTCTTCGCCATAATTGGGAAACAAAAATACTTTTTATTGAATAAGAAATAAATCCAAGAATTCACTAATGGAAATTCTGGAGCAAATTGTCAATGTCGAAAAGGGAAAGAGGACGAAGAGAAGAGATAGACCAAGGGGGAAACAAAATCGGCTAAATACAAACTACCGCCCCCTTGTCCTTCTCCTACTCAAACTCCTAAAACAAATCTAAAAAGATAATAACAATGTTTTAAATTGGAAATAAAATCAAAATGTTCAAAAGAGGGAGATCCTAAATAGGATTCTTCAAAAGATAAGCATCTGATCCCTCTGAAGTCGCTGGACAGCTGCACTTTGCCAACTTGCAAGCCCATGATAAAATGCAGCCCAAAAGATTGCTAACGCATCTAGCCAAGGGGGATGTCCGCGGAAGAGCCTTGGCCAAGCTTGCGGCCAAGACGATATGGTGAACGCTTCTTGCTGCTCGAAGGGAGTCTTGGCCAAGACTCAGGCCAAGACGCTCAGAAAATCAGCTCCATTGCTCTAATCAGTTGCTTCACTCCAAAATAGCCTCCAAACCAGAACTGGGAAAAAGCATGGGAAATCAAGGGAAATCAGAGGTTCCACTGTCCAAAAATCAAGTAAATGGACAGTAAAAATATGATGAAATGCAATGTAATCAGGTATCTTCATGATCTCGTATGCCCCAAGCGAAAGCAAGTTGACGGCGCTTCCATTGTCCACAAGTGTTCTTCTTACCCCAAAATCCCCAACGAATATTGTGATTACGAAGGTGTCATTCTGCGGGTATCTCACTCCTTCGCAATCTTCTTCCGAGAAGGATAGCATCATTCGGTATAGGAAGCTAAATCCGCTATCTTCTGGTGGGGGTTGTTTGCGCTTCCGCTTGTCACCGATAGGAGGTTTTAGGGGATTCATCGTGCCTCTGGCTATGAAATTGATCATTCGGTCCTCATCTTCAGACGTTAGTAGCACTTCTCTGCCTCTAGTACTTGGTATCGGTATGGCATTTTGGCCGGTAGCGATCTGCTTTTTGTTATACCCTGGGCCCGATCTCAGCTGGTTACTACAGAGTTACGTATTTCCCCGGGTCGCGTATTCTATAAAATAGCCTTCCTCTATCAGTCGCTCAATGGTTGTTTTCAACATTCGACATGCTTCTGTGTTGTGGCAGTTTGCCTTTGGAAGCGACAATACAAGCCTCTATTGCCTCCAACAATCTCACCCGGTTTGGTATAAGAATATCGGACCGGCAAACCCTTGCTCTCAATAACCGCAAGGATCTCCGTTCTTTGCCCTAATAGTGAATTAATGGGAGATGCTACGTATGTCTATCTACCGGGTTAGAGATTCCTCTCCCTTCCTTGTCGGAATTCCATCTGCCTCTTATGTCAGAAGTCGGGCTTCCCACTTTTGTATCCTGGGATCGGATATTCCCTCGCGCCTCCAGCCGGAGTGACCACCTCTTTTCTTATCAGTTGAGGGGAGATCTCTCCGCTGCGCCCCCTCAGAAAATCCTCTTCTTCCATCTTGATGTATTTGTTCACTTTAGCCCGCAGAGGATCTAGAGTTGGCGGAGGGTCAGTTGTTAACATGTCTCCCAGCTTGTTGTATCCACAGTTCCTTCTCAGTGCCTCCGTTGCAAAGTCAATGGTGGCATCGGCCGTCTAACCGAAGTCTGAATTGAATCACTCCAAATGCGCCTTGAGGGATTCATCCTGCCTCCGAATGACATCGAAAAGTGCCGCAGAAGTTTTCTTTAAAGGAATTCCAGTGCTAAATTTGCTCAAGAATTTCCTTTCCAATTTTGAGAAACTGTCGATCGAGCCTGGCGGTAGCGCCTCATACCACGTGCTGACTATAATCACCTAGGATTAATTAAGAGTTGATCAGGCTTCTAATCATTCCTAGGTAAATTGACAAGAAAATGACAAACAAGCGAATATAACTATGGAGCTTATTAAGTACGTTTTTGAACTCATAGCTGACCTAAGCAACCTTCGACTAACCTTTGCTAATAAGGGAGAATTTAGCCACTCATATTAGAAATTAAATGAAAAAAATAATAAAAGAGAGATTGCATAAAAAGAGGAAGAAGAAACGCTGCAAAAGTGCAGCTTAATACCGGCCGGAGCTAAGGCTCCGGGATTATTACAAAGCTAGAAAAAGTCTGAGCCACCGCCTCTAGGATGAGGAAAGGAAGAATAGATGATAAGATCCGAGAAAACCTAAAATTTCTAATATATATAGTAAATAAAAATTAAGTCCTAAGTCTAATAGAACTAGATTTTTCATAATTACGCCTTTGCAGAGGTGGAAACACGGAAGAGAAGTGGAAAAATCTATCGAATTTATTAGATTTCCTTTTCCGATAATTTCATTTTCTGTCGCTGGTTTCTCAGCGTCTACGAGTGATGAGCAGCGAGGCCTCGACACTCAACATCCGTTAGAATCTGGCCGAAAGTGTGCATTTTTGTGATTTTCCTTCTCCAAGTCTAAATCTGTAAAAGGAAGAAAACAGACGCAAATCACTTGCATCAAGATAAAAAGTGGACTAGAAAAAGATAAAAATATGCGTAAAATACACACGATCAAATTCCCCCACACTACCCCAATGCTCGCCCTCGAGCATTGCATCAAGTCAAAATAAAAAACACCCCCTATCTAAAACACACACAATCAATCCAAGCACCAAGACAATTTGTCATTCATACACTCTATATAAACAACACGCGACAGATGCTTAGAAATGAATACTTTATGGTTTTTATTTCTTTTATGTATCTTGTTTTGTTATTGAGTCAGTATGCTTGGGGGGAAGCATAGTTTAAGTGTGGGAGAATTTGATTGAGCATTAAATTCGCATACTTTTACTGTCTTATTACTTGTAAATTGGGTAGTAAAGTTATTAATTTCTATGGATTCTCCCCACTTTTGCAGAATTACTTGGAAGCTCAATAATTGAAGGACAACAACAGCGGGAGATGAAATTTGGCATTCGAATCTGTCTTGGCGCGGGCTTGGCCAAGACTGCCGCGATAGAGATAGACTATAGTAGGAGACTTGAGGACGCGAGATGGCAGTTTCAGTGGTTGCGGAATTTGAGGGATTTGCGATCACGACTAGAAGACTCCTTCTTGAACAATATTTGATCTTTCTCAAACAATTATCTTTATCTTTATTTTTCTTTTATCCCTATCATTTTATTTTACAAGTTTGAGATAGAGTACGACTAGAAAATAGCTTATGTGAAAAGTTGTTAAAAGCCCTAGTAGAAGGGGACTTCTCATCTCTCTCTCACGCAAACTACCATTCAGATTTTGCTCTGTAACTTTCCAATTTGGGATTTACAAATTTATTTTCTTTTATGAAATCAATAAATTAATTTTCCTCCATGAATATGTCCGGCTAAATACCCGTTCTTGCTAAGGGTTGTTGAGCTAAGTTTCTTATGCTTCGTGAGATCTAAGTATTCTTAATAATCTTTATCTCTGTAATTAAAGAGATACCACCAAATTCGGACGTTGACGAAGAGATAAGATCTGAGCAGGGACACTGTAAAATTCGGACGTTGATGATGGTGGGGGAGTGTGATCCGCCATACGAAGTTGGTTGAGGAGTGGTAGCGTACTCCATTCGAATGTTTATTGGATTTTGACGAAAATCTATAACGAGGGCATTACAAGGATTTCTTCATCGAAGACCCAATTGAGGATTGGTAACGTTCTCTATTCGATGTTGATTGGATTTTGATGAAAATCCAAGACGAGGACATTACAATGATTTCTTCATCGAAGACTCAATGGCGAGGGCTTTACAACGATGTTGTCATCGAAGACCCATGATTGAGGAGTGGTAACGTTCTCCATTCGATTTTGATTGGATTTTGACAAAAATCCAAGACGAGGGTATTACAACAATTTCTTCATCGAAGACCCATGACAACGTGTAGTTTTGCTGAAGTTGACTTCCATATCTGTATTCTGCAAATAAGGAGGAAACAAACACGAAGCAGCAACAGATGGAAAAAGAGAGAGCATATGACATATGTGAGAAATATCGCATATTCCTACATTAAATTTTCGCTTTCCCCCAAGTCTTTTGTCTACACTGAAAATGACCTCTTTGTTTAAGAGAAAACCAATTCAACTATTATTATTTTTTTGAAAGAATGTTCGTTCAATTCTCGTTATATAAACATGATTGATGCAAGTCTAGATAACGTTTGCGCCTTGTTCAGGAAATAACAACCTTAAGAACAAGACTTTCCCATGACATGTAGTCGTAAGCAATCCTCACCTGATATTTAGTGTTTGCGCTCACGCTCAGAAAATAGGGCTATGTGTTTACACTCCAAAAAATGCAATAAACATAGTACAAAAATTAAATTTGCAATGTCAATCCGAGTGAAAGATGCACATGCATGGGCCTGCTAATAATCAAGAGGACTTTGCGAGGGAGAAAAAAGAGGAATTTGTAGAAGAAAAGTAAGAGTGTTGTGTTCTTTTTTTTTTTGGAAAGATTTTAATGAGTTTGTGCTCGACGACTGATTGCGATGAGGACAAATTGCGGTGAACGATGCTCGACGATTTGATTGTGGTGAAGGCAAAGTGCACAAATTCTTGAATCTTTACTGGAGATGTTCCTTCTGGATTGTTTTGAGGGCATCGTGCCCAAGTTTGCGATATTTGCAAGGACTGATCTCTTTTCCTTTTGAGATTATTTTGCTGTTGATGTTTCACCATTTTTTTGTATGTACTTGCTTCTGCTGTTGTTTGTTGATTGTGTTCTTTGAACATTTTTTTTTTGTTTTTTTTTTTTTTGTTTTTTTTTGTTTTTTTTTGTTTTTATTTTTAACAAGCAAAGCAGGTATAGTTTTTGTTTGGTCTGTCATCCTCTCTGTCTTTGGCAAAAGCCTCCAAGTCTTAATTTATTTGGCCTTCTTCTAACGTTGATTTGTCAGCGATCCTCTAATGGCTCCCTTGCCATTCCCTTGCTTGATGTGTAACTCCAATTTAGCATTTCCGGTCGAGCACTACTCATTTGGTTAGGAGAAAATAAGAGGCTTTTGGGTGTTTGATAGAGTCATACATGGTGTACAAAGTACGTGTTTGAGGGCAAAAAGTTAAAAATGAAAAATGTGGAAGAAGAACAAAAGCAAAGTCCAATGTCATCTTACTGCAATCCCATGTCTGATGGTTCATGTACCCTGAATATTATGCAAATCTAACTAGCACTTAGTTTAGCATTTACACTCATGAAAGAAATAAGACGTGAAGGCCCAAAATACTCACAGGGATATGTTTGTGACTGCTTACGCCTAAAACCTATCATGGATATAAGATTTAACAGACAAGACCATGTATGTTATATAATTCCTAATGAAAGCACAAGTTATCCGCGACGTGATAAAATGATAACATGCTCAATTTAAGGGATGTTAAAAAACGTAGTTCTTTTTCTTTTTCTTTTTTTTTCTTTTTTTCTTTTAAACCGAGTGATATAAAAGCTAAGAAACTTAACAGTCATCACGCACACGCTCTTGCAACACGTAAATTGTGGGAACGTAAATCGCAAAAACATAAATTGCAGAAACGTAAATTGCGGAAAGGGAAATTGCGAAAACGTAAAGGACAACTTCCTTGAAAAATGAGCTTTGACATTTTTCAACATCTTTTGGTCATCACTTCACTTGCTTGCCCCCCAAGTACAAGTCTCACTGTACCTGAAATAAAGAGGGAATTAAATAGTAAATTCACAGTAAGAAGATATCCTAAGATGTTGAATTTGAAATTAACAAAAAATAGAAATACTAAAAAGACCACGTGGGTTGCCTCCCACGAAGCGCCCTTGTTTATAGTCATAGGCTCAACTACGTGTACGCCCTTCATAACACCATCAATTTGACAAAAAGTGGGGGTTAGTTCGCTTCCTGGGAGCCATCGTTAACCTGAAAAAGACTAAATAATCGCAGCATGTCAACCAATCCCGCGCACGGAATCGGGCCACTTTCCAATCATTTACAGGGTAAACGATCGTAGAGTGTCAGCCGAAATCCTGTTACGAAAACTTGGCCACTTTCCGATTGTTTATGGGCCCTCAGAGGTATTCACCGCTTTAGCATTTTTGTTATTTCCAATAGGGACCGTTTGGGACTGATTAATCCTTTCTGGTCGGGACTGGTTGGGACTGATTAATCATTGGTTTTTTACTAAAACGAGAGCCCTCTTTATCATCATCGGGCCATGCATGATTAATTGATTCCTACGTGATCCTATCATGGATAAAAACTAGAATAATACCGATTTAATGAATGCACATAACCGTGTGGGATCGAAGCCACCATGCTCATGTATCAATGTATAGCAATTAATTTCGTGGCATAAAAAGCGAGTGATTTAAACACGTAAACATGTGCGTTGATTTTTATTTTCCCACAATTCTAAATACCATGCATACGATTATGATATGAGTTTTTTTTTACATTTTAAAATAACACACGTACAAGTAATGTTTGCAGAAAACGTTGAATAAATAAAAGGGGGATAGAAAGCGTACTTGCGTTGCATGAACTGGATCTACCTAACAAAGCGAGAGTGTTAGCGATAGTTTGAAAATAATAAATAATAAAAGAAAGCATACTAGCGATTTTACGATAATTAAACATTTATTTAATTTTATAACAAGCAAGCAATTAATTAAGTAAAACAATGCAAACAATAAACAATTCATTTATAACATGCAAGCATACTAGCAATTTTACGATAATTAAACATGACATAAACAAAGCAAGTCATCATGTGAGCAATTGCATACGGTATTTAACACGAAAATAAAATAAACACATCGCATGTGAGCATGTGAATAATTCATATGATATTTAACACATAGAATAAAATAAATAATATCGCATACGAGCATATAAACATTTTATACGGAAACTAACACAGAATAAATAACAATTTACAAGCATGCGAAAATCATACGAGAAATTAAACACAAAAGTTAACGAAAAATTTAATTATACGCATACAAAATTTAAATGGGTCGGGCCCATCCAATTTTTGGACATGAAGAAATGGACTTGGACAAACCTTTTTATTTAAAAACAGATGGGCTTGGCAAAGGCCAAGGCCATCACCTTTCTCATTTTTCTTTCCCGCCCTTACCTTTCTTCTTCCCTTTCTTCTTCCTCACGTCGCCGGCCATGAGCGGATGACTATGAGGCATGGAAGGTAAGAGAGATTGCTAGGATTAAGAGGGATAGAGAGGCTCGTGATGCAATGGTGAAGGAGAGAGAGGAGGTCGAGAGGGTGAGGAATATGACGGAGGAAGAGAGAAGGGAATGGGAGAGGAAGAACGCAAAACCTGCTGCGCAATCGAAGCAGAAGTGGAGGTTTATGCAGAAATATTATCATAAGGGTGCCTTCTTTCAGGATGAGGCTGATGACCAGGCCGCAACTGCTGGAACAGATCAGATTTACCGGCGTGATTTTTCTGCTCCAACTGGTGAAGATAGGATGGATAAGAGTATATTGCCTAAGGTTATGCAAGTCAAACACTTTGGTCGCAGCGGAAGGACGAAATGGACTCATCTTGTCAATGAGGATACAACTGACTGGAACAATCCGTAAGTTTGCTTTTCACCTGTTATTTTTCAGTTTACACAAGCATAATTCAGGCTAGAAGGAAACAAAACTATTTATGTTCTTGTAGGACTTTGTTTCATAAGGTACTGGAACTCACCTAATAGTGTACATGGGCAAAAAAAAAGTAGGGACTGTTGCCATAGAGAAGACTAACATGACCAATGGCGTTGATATGATTTCATAATTATGCTAACAAGCATCCAAAACCAGTGCGTGCCGCTAAATGCCTCTGTTGCTGACTTTATTTTTCGACTTCTACATTAGTTTATAACAGAGTGAAGACCATGCCCCTTTCCCCACGCCTTTTTCACTGTATTAGGTTTAGCAGATATACATTGGAGTAGGCAGTAAAGTTCTTACCCTACACCCTGGCCCATGAAAAATTTGGAATTGCGAAGCCTGCATTATAAATAGATAGGAATTTGATTCTTGGAGTTTCTCGTTTTAAGGTTTTCTGAATTAATTAGTTGCATTTTTCTAGAACTTTTCCAAGGATGGATTTTGTCGGTCACGTCCAGAGTAGTAGGTATGAATACAACCAAGGTACCAGCAACTCAATAAAACACACCCAAAGAAGCACAAATAATTATAGTAGTATAACAGTGGCTCAAGTGAAGCAAAACAACTCAAAACAGTAGGCAATTTGAACAAGACATATCAAGCTAATTAACATGCATTTTAAGAAATTAATTAATCAAGACACTATACAATTAAATTGAAGCAAAGGTAATGAAATTAACATGAAAACTAAGCATGTGAGGTAAGTTTTTGCAATTTATTCATGCATTAAGGACATAAACAAAAATTAAAGAAAAGCTAGAGGGAGAAAGCTTACCTTGGTAGGAGAGCAATACCAAGAAGGAAGTGCAAGAAATTGGGAGTGAGAGTGAAATTACGTTCCCTTAATACCTTGCTTGGAGTGTTCTATTTATAGCGGAGAAGAAAAATTGGAGTCGGTTTGCTTGTGTGGTTGCAAACCGACAGTGAAGAAAGAAGAAAATGATGATGAGGTCTTGACCGGAATAGTGAGCTAGCTAGGGTTCTTTGTGGCCAAGAATGATCGGATGGGAGGTTGTGATCATCCAAGTGAGTTGGCGCCGAGTTGGAGGATGAGGGTGAATTAAATAGCATTAATGTAGAGTAAATCCTATTTTTGGGTACCTCGAACTTACCGTGCAAACTGAAATGTGTGTCCGTGCGAGGCTATTGCTCTCCGGACGTTGATGCGGAAAATGTAAATGTGTGTCCGTGTGAGGCTATCGCTCTCCGGACGTTGATGAAAGGATAAGATCTGAGTGGGGATACCGCAAAATTCGGATTTTTTGATGAAGAGGTGAGATCTGAGCGGGGACACCGCAAAATTCGGACGTTGATGAAGAGATGAGATCCGAGCGGGGACACAACAAAATTCAGACGTTGATGAAGAGATAAGATCTGAGTGGGGATACCGCCAAATTCGGACGTTGATGAAGAGATGAGATCCGAGCAGGGACACCGCAAAATTCGGACGATCCCATTTTAATTGTTTAAATTGTTATTTTTTTATTTTTTTATTTTAGAATCAAACGAATCAGCTCAGTGACGAGTAAGTCAACCTAAAAACTACACACCCGAGGAGTCTCTGTGGACGATCCTCTTAAGCATCTGTCAGCCCTTTCTGGGTCGTGATAAGTTGTAACTCATTCTCATTTCATACTCATTTTACAAATATTTTTGACGCTCTCGACAGGCGATCCCAACATATCCCACAAACACTCACTGTTTGACTAGCTTTTTGGCCTTAAATACCAGTAGAGAGATTTTGTATAAAGTTAGAAATATTGTAGAAGTGTTGTTTTATAGAAGCTGAATTTAAAAAAAGATATAGGATTAGATTGCTCTAAGGAGCAGCCGTTATGGCAATTTTCAGCCATAGTTTGTAGCCATGTTTTAGCTCTGGTTAGAGTTTGATCTTATAAAGTTGCTGCATTTATTCTTTCCTTGTCCTTCTGACTCATCCCATCATAGAAGTACTGGATCAAAGCTTGATCAGTCACTCCATATGTTGGGCAGATGTCTTAAAGGTCTTTCAACCATTGATGGTACTCTCCAAAGCTCTCGTTTCCTCTCTACTAAATGGAAATGAGATTCTTTCTTGCTGCTTCAACCTTACTAGCATTCCAATACTTATGCAAGAAGGTTGTTGATATTTGTGACCATGTGGTCATAGTGTTGTGAGGTAAACTGCAGAACTAGTTTTTCGCAGAGTCTTGCAACGACCATGAAAAAGCTTTCAGCTTAGCTCTCTCAATAAGAACCTCTCGAGGCTTGAGTGCATCATATTCCAAGTGAAAATTCCTTAGATGAATGTAAGGATTATGTTGGTCTTGATAGACCAATCATGCTCCACTGTTGGTAGATTGATGCAGGAATAGGTACTCTATTTTGCTCCTCTATTCAGGTCCCTAAGATTATGCTCAACTCATTGCTCTGCTATGTTTACTCTCAGATTCGGTTCTTCTTGATGTACTTCTTGATCAAGAGGGTGCTCCTGATCAAGATGATGATTGTCTGATGAACTTGGTCCTAAATTCATTGCCATCAATCATTTTCTTTTGGCTTCCCTTCTGTTTTCTCCAGTCAACTCCAGATTGAATGATATTAAATCCTTGCAAGAGGACCTGGTCATGAACAAGAAAACACAAAAATCAGTAAACCGTACTCCCCGGCAATGACACTAAAATTTGATGGGCGTCGACTCTATCAGAAATAATTAATAATACTTCTTTGTACTAATCATAAGATTAATTGTAAATAACAAGTAAGAGGTTCGTCCATAGAGAGTAATGGTATAATTTTCGTGACTGCGTATAAAGACTAGTTGTAACACTTAGTGATAAGATTCAAACTTCTGGAGAACCGGGGGTGAGGATTAGGGCCGCTCAGAGTTACTGTAGTCACCATCCGAGGTACCTGCAAAGCGCCTGAGGGGGGGCTCCGGTGTAGACACTCTGATGCTTAAGTTAGTATGGTTGTTCAAAATGGCAGGGGTTCTAGTAGCGATCTTAGGCTTACCTTTTGTCTTTGAATGGTGGGGTATTTATAGGCAGGGCACGAGCGTTACCTCTAGGGGAGAGGGTGTTATCCAAGTGCGATAATGCCCCAGTGACGTCATGGCAGGTAACCCCAAGTGACGTCATGGCTGACCTGGGATGGGATATCGCCGTGCATGTGGACAGATGATGCGTGAGACCCCACCCCCCACTGATGTCGACCATCCCAGGGCTCTCCTCTCGGTGAGGGGCGGCAACCTCCACGGTAGGCGCTTGATAGGTATCGCTGTGTCCGGCCTTAACGCGGGGGTAGTGACGAAAATGCCCCTAAAATTGTCTTGATTGTTATCACAAGCCCAACTAAAAATGAGCCCGAGTGTTTACCAAGGGTTGACACTTCCTTTTGCTTCTATCGTCCTGCGGCGGTTAATGGGATAGCTCGATCTTTGAGGGATACGTGTCCGCATCCACCCCTCCTTTGGGGCTTATAAATTTGAACTTTCTCCGCGCAAATTTCACATCTTCTTAGCATTTCTCTTGGAATTTTCATTCATCATGGATGAACTGACAAGAAACTTTTTGATCTCTAAAGCCCACACCCTGAAGAATCTCACTAAGGGGGACATCAGTTTCCTGGAAACCGTGGTGAGGAAGACTTCCGAGGATGTCATGGAACTCCAGGGCATGATGACCCCTCTTCTGTCCAAGCAGCTTGGAACCTCCCAGGAGGACTTCAGCCCCTTAGAGAGCGTCACTAAGTTGGCCGCCACCATCTCTCGCATCGAGGTGGTGATCACCAGGAAAGACTTTTTGGGGTGCTGCCTGAAGGGGATGAGGGCCTGTTCTTCTGAGCTGACCTCGGTTGCTGATGCCCTGAGGGAGATCCCGGAGGTGCCAGGGGAGGACGACGTTGGGTCCAATGCTTGACCGCTTGTCACCGTTGTCGCATCCCTTTATTTCCTTTTGTATGCTCTCTTCGTGTACTCTGATGTATGCCTCGGGTCGTTAGGCCATAAATAAATAAAATGCCTTTTCGTTATTCCACTTGTGACTTTTCTTCTTTCGCGATACATTAACCGATGCTTCCGTTGGCGGCCACATCAGCCCAACTGAAAACGAGTCTATCATTTGTTGGACTTCTGTAGCGCTAGCTTTACCAGGTTGTGACAATTACTCCCGCGAACCGTTCCGCATTAATTTCACACCGCCCCTTCAGTATCAACTGATTGGGTGATTTTTTGGCATCTCTCGATCGATGACATATTCCAACAAGCGTGATCACAGTACCGATTATGCAATTAAGATCGTTCATCTCGAAGCGCATTGATTTCTCTCAAAGGTCGTGCGGGAAGGTAGGAAGGCTTCTTTGCTTCGATTATTTAAGAGGATTTTTTCTTCTTTTTCCTGCTCATCTCCTTCTTTGTACTTCTCCATTGAGTTTGTCTAAGATTTCATGGCTGATTCATACTTCCTTGATGCCCTTGAGCGTGAGTCTCCACCGACTCCTCCGACTTCGCCAGATTCCGATGATCCTTCTTCGCCGTGTCTAAGAAGGCGACCTGCCCGATGCAAGGGTTGTAAGAGGCCGAATAGGAAGGCTTCTGGGACAGCCAACGTGCCATTTAACCTCTATGTCCCCACTGTTCGAAGGGGCGATGAATTATTTCCTCATATCGGTCGTTTCATGGAAAGGGGTTCCTCCAGCGATATCGGTGTCGAGGTATCAGCTCCTGCCACTAAGGGGGGGTCAAGTCCTCCCAAGTCCTGCTCAGAGAAGAAGGTTGACGAGTCTTTCCCTTTCGCTGACGAGGAGTTTCCCTCCTCAGATTGAGGTACCTCCTACTGGCCTTCATACTGGCCTGACGAGGATTAGTCTTTAGGTGCCATGCATGTTGTAGATGTCGTATGGCTTTTTATGAATAAGATGACGCTCTTCGTTTTTCTCTCTTCTTAGTCACGCATCCGTGTTAACTCTTCAAACATTGGGTGGTTCACGCTGCAAGGTTGGTTGCCGCTTGATGCAACTATTTCTTCAAGTTCCATTTATCAACTGCCCCCCTCTCAAAGATATAAATGCTTAGCCATAAATATCTTTCGGAGGTCTTTCCATGTGTCGTTTTCCACTTTGTACGTGTCCTGTTTTCATAGGATGTTCAATTGTCGAGTTTGACCTTTAAAAGGAAGCGACTGTTCTCTTCTCACACTTTTACTCGTGCTTCGAATTTTTCACACTTTTACTCGTACTTCGAATTTTTCACATCATTCTCTCTCTCTGTTCCTTCTTTTGCTCGAAGGAGTTTTCCCCAACCGTTAATCGGCGTCGGCGGCCTATTCACTGTTTTCTTCTTCAAGGTATTTTGCTCCATCTTCTTCAGACTTTATTCTCGTTGGTTCACTATGCGTATGACCAGAGATCACAGGGGTCTTCAGAGACCTTTAGATCTAGAAGTCGAGAGAACACCCAGTCTTTTTACTTGTGAAGTGGTTTTAAAGGCTGAGCTGGAGAGTAATGGTATCTCTTTTTCCCCTGATTATTCTGTTATGGTTCCTGAGGCTGGTCTGTGGCTTCATGACCCCTTGTCGAAAAACTATAGGATGGTCTATTTTAAAATGTTCCTTTATGGTTTTCGTTTCCCCATTCATGTTTATGTAAAAAAGTTGTTGCGCGAATATGATATTAACGCGGCTCAGATAACCCCTTCTTCCTGGTGCGGGATTTACGCCTTTCTTCGCGCTTGCGAGTTGCAGGGTCGCAATCTATTCCTTAGAGTTTTTAGTTGTAGATGTCGCAATTGTTTGGTCGATATCACCCGAAGGTGGAATGATGCGTTCGTTCAGTCATTCTGGCAGAGGTTTCAGGGCTTTGAGGAGACTGTGGCTGACTAGAAAAGTGGCTTCTTCATTGTTGGGCTGCCTTTCCTTCCGTGGCCTAGGGGTTTCAATCGAGGACTTATCGGTTTCGTCTAGGAAAACCGAGTAGTGTTATCTAGGGGGGAGTTAGCTCAGGCTAACACCTTGCTAGAGGTAGATATATCATTCCGCATTCGAGAGTTTGCCTTGTATATGCGCATGGAAGAGTGTGTTATAGGTGAGTTTTTCTCTCTCTACGTTATCGCTTTGACTTGTCCACTATTCTGATATATCTTGTTGGCAGATGACGTTGAGGGTCAACCACTTGGGGGGGATAACGTTCCTTTAAATGTGGTGCCGCTCCAAACGCTACCGGCCTGCCCACCACCTGAGGGTTCCAGCCGTCAAACTACTCTGCCGAAGAAGAGGAGAACTAAGACAGTCGCCGGGGGAGAGCGCGGTATTTCAGCTCGAGCCTCCCGTTTCCTTGACAATTTGATGCCAATTCGGGACAGAGGAGTAACTTCAGGTCGGCCCACAGCTAGGATAACCGACAGCAGATTCACTTCCGCCGGCTATCGTTCCTGACTCTCCTATTTCCTCTTGCATTCCCGATGTGATGGTGTCAGCTCCCAATTCAAGCGTACTTCCTGATCCACTGATGGGGGGTCCTCCGCCGCTGTTCCTTACTTCCATTTTGGGTCTCGACGGTTTCGCCAAGGGTTCCGCTCCCTCTATTGTCGTCAATTTTTCTCCTCAGGGTCCTCAAGGAGTTCCTTCTTTTCGTTTGGACTTATCAACTCTCGGTACCAGCGGGTTTCGTGCCTTAGGCGTGTCAGACCCGTTATCGCGGGATCAACCGACAACCTTTCTGGCGGGTGAGATATTTGGCTCGCCTGAGGATGAAGAGGAGTTGCTGCAGCATCCTTCCGAGTTGACGCATTTATTTGTCTCTCTGATTTATTATTCTACTCTTGATCATTAATTTGCCATCCTTTACCTTTCGGGACCCCAAACTAAGTTTCGGGATCCCGATTACTACTTTCATAATTAGAATTGTTAGCTCCAAATCTCTCTTGGCTAGCCTGTTTAGTCAACAAAACCTCCCCTTTTGTGTTACGTTTCTATGCTTTTGTTCTGTGTTTTCATTCAAGACCTTGAATCTGTCTCTCCCAATCCCTGTGTTCGATCCTGACTACCACTGTATACATATCAATTGTGCATATATATTCAGGCAGTATAAATTGTATTTGACTAACGATCAAGTACCTTGATAAAAAAGGTAATAAAAGAGTAGGGTATGAGCATGATAAATTAGAAAAAAATAGGGTAAGGATAGGGTATGAGCATTAGGTTAAATAAATAAGGTAGGATATGGGAATACAATTTTATAAGGGTATCATACCTTTTGGCATCCCTACTCAAAACCATAAAGTGGGTATGCCCTTATCCATGAATACTATGGGGTGAGGGAATATAGTAGTAGATAAAACTTAAAAGGTCATTCGATAAAACTAGTTAGGAGATGAGAAATATAATAAATTATCAAAACTAATAAAAATTTTGGGGCTATCGTGGAAGAAAAAAACATTTTGGGGGGACCATACTCCGAAACTATAAAGAGGTTATGCCCCTGCCCACGGATGCTGGCATAAGTAATAAATAATTTAATAAAAATATAGTCATAAGTTTAAACAATAAATTTAAAATTACACTTTTTACTTATGGACTTTTGCCAAAGATAAGAGTTATTCTTAAATTGATGGATCTTTTCAATTGGAAAATCCCTTATATGGATAATACACATTCTAATTTATGGGGCCTATTTTCTAATTGTTTTGTTTCAAAGCAAAGATATTCACAAGGGCTTTCAGATGTTGATGACCATAAAATACTAGAATCTCTTTCGTATAGGCCCTGAAATGAGAAGAAAGGTTGGAATGACAACAAACATTTGTTATTGAATCTAAAGAGGAACAATGTCGAACCAAAAGTGTATTTTATCTCACAAACATGCAATTTCACAAATTTCAAATTGATCATTAGTGTCAATCCTTAAAATGGACCATATAATGTACTTTATCTCTTGGGTTACGAGCGAGCCAATATTTTATTATGGTAGAGTCTATTTTATTGTAAAATATACGCCATCTGGCTCCAAACAAATAACATTTTAGCGTCCAAAAGTAGGTTTCAAACAAATGCGTTCTCGGTTTCCCACATTGGAGAAGACGAGGGTGCCCCTGCCTGCGCTAGCGACGACGACGACGGCTTCAGCTTGGCTCAACGCTGGCATCGATTCCCTCTCTTGTGATTGAATCTGAAATTTGCGTGGGAACGGAAACTTTTCCCTATTAATACCACCACGAATGAGGTAAGCATCACAAAAATTCATCTTCAATTTCAGTGTTTAATTTCATTGCAAATTTATACTTTACCAAATGGAGGGTGTTGATTTCTGGGATGATAGTTGCGTGCAATTTCATCCGCTTATGGGTATGTTCGTACCGAATTCAATTGGAGTGTTTGGGGTTGAGGATGATGTCGTCGCGGTAGTGGAGGTTGAAGGTGATGCAGTCGCGGAGGTGGGGGTTGAAGATGATGTCAGCGCGGTGGCTCTTGCGGCGGATGCAATCTGTGAAATGGATGTCATTGTGCCAGATACCTACGAAAGTGAAGACGACAACGTGTTTGAAGAGATGGCGGTTGTGTCCAAGGAAGAAATTGTAACCCGTGTGACTGTTTTGGAAGCGGAGGAAGTTTTGTGCTCTCTTGCTAGTGAAGAAGATGGGCATCTCGGCTTCCATCATGGGCTTCCAAAGAAGTATAAAATCCCTGATTTAAATCTACCTTCCACTGAGGATTTAATGCATACATCAGAAGTGAAGGTGTACATGGATTTCGATCCCAATAAGTTGCCAATCCGAGGATTGTTTCTCCCTAAAGATGACCCATTATATAAAGAGAGTTTCATCCAAATGTTGCGTATTCTTCTCCCTGATAACTACTGTGGCACCCCGAAAATAAAAATTTACGAGTGTACGACGAATCTGAGACCTTACGATGCTCGGCGTAAAAGGACGCCTCGCAACATGCAATGAAGTCTCCACCCTAATTTTGTCTCTAGGTTTAGGGAACCTAATCGTCATGGCATAAAAAATAAAATAAATAAACTAACAAAAAACTAAAAAAACTAAAGGCACAAAAAGAGGGTCTAAACCCAAGACAAAGGTTCGGGGTCGTATTATGGACTCGGGAAGGCGTTAGGCACCCGAGTCACATCCGAAAACGGTTACCGGTTGATAAGAGAGGTGTTTAAAAGATGTTTGATAAAAATGCGTTTTAAAAGGGGGCCCTCAGAGGAATCATCACTTTAGTCTTTTCCATGATTGGGACCGTTCAGGAATAATTATTCGTTGGACGGGGTTACCGTTTTCAAGACCGATCGATTATTCTTGACCGTAGTGTGATGGGACTGAATTTTCCATAAGACTGAATGAGTGCCCTCTTTTCATCATCGGGCCATGTGTGATTAAATTAATTACTAGGTGATTCTATCATGGATAGCTAATACAGTACAAATTTGAATGAGAGATATTTTGAAATGACAAACACCAGATACATGCAGTCAATATAAGCGGAATTTAAAATCAAATGAACATGGCATTTTCAGCAAGTCTTTTAAACAAGTTGTTCATGTGGGTTGATTTTAATTCTAGCAATTCTATATATCATGCCTGTGATTAATAATTACGAAAAAGCGTTGAATAAATAAAAGGGGAAGAAAGGCGTACTTTCGAGCAAAGCTTGAATTTTAAACCTACAACATGAGAGTGTTAGTGATAGCCCGAAAAATAAATAGGCAGTTTATGAATGGGAGAATTTAAATAAACAGCGATATTTATCAAAAAATTAAACAATAATTTTGACGAGTACGAAGATAAAAATGACGATTTGATGCATACGAAAATTTAAATGATGATTTGATAAGTACAGGAAAATTTAAATGACAGTTGATAAGAGCGAGAATTTAAATGATGATTTGATGAGCGGGGGAAATTTAGACGATGATTTGATAAGTACAGGAAAATTTAAATGACAGTTGATAAGAGCGAGAATTTAAATGATGATTTGATGAGCGGGGGAAATTTAGACGATGATTTGATGCATGCGAAAATTTAAATGATGATTTGATGCATACGAGAATTTAAATGCTGATTTGATGCATACAAGAATTTAAATGCTGATTTGATGCGTGCAGAATTTAAATGTTGATTTGATGTATGCAGAACAATTAATGATTTGCAGAAAAATTAAACAAATGATATTTGCAGAAAAATTAAACAATTGATGATTTGCAGGAAAATTAATGATTTGTAGAAAATTAAAGCAGTTGACGATTTGCAGAAAATTAAAGCACTTGACGATTTGTAGAAAATTAAAGCAGTTGATGTTTGCGAGAATTAAAAATGCAACCGACCATATAGGCGGTAAATTAAACGACTGAATTTAAATTGCAGAAAGTAAATTACGGAAAATTAAAGTGCGAAAAATAAAGTGCGGAGAATTAAATTCACGAATTTTAAATAGTTGCTAGGTATGAAATTTTAAAACGACAATATTACGAAAAATAATCATAACAAAACATATGAGTATTTTTACGAAAAAACACGATCCGAGATCTTGGAAAGAATGAAAATGGGCTGGGCCTAATTTGAAAAATAAAAGAAATGGGCAAGGAATAGTTCCTGGCCCAAAAATCACAATTTTAATGGTGATGGGCCGAGCCCATTACCTTTCCTCTTCCCGCGTTGAACAAGCCCAGCATGGCTACTGTTCATCATCTTCTTCATGTCACCGGCGCCACTGCCGGCTACGGGGAGCTCCGACCAGGCGCCTAAATCGCCTGGTTTTGAGCTCCGAGGAAAGCTCTCCTCCTCCACAACAGGTTTATGCAAAAATTAGGGATTAAAACCCGCAAGAACAGTGTTTAATTTTATGAAAACCTCAAAAACGATAATTAACAAAAAAATTGAAATTCGATCATTTCATTCAACGAATAAAAAATAAAAAGCATGGTAATTATCTACAGCATGTATATGAATTAATACGACATAAACCAGCAGTTGATTTAATCAAAAACTCAACCAAATAATTAAGGCTAAAAATAGCCAAGAAACGGCGAGGACCCACTTACCAAAAAGCTTGACGAACTGAGGCAACTGATGCTCTACATGAGCAGTCGGTCTAGAGGGAGAAGGAGCAAGGCTCGGGGTGAATTCGAACCTCAAAATGGAGAGGGGCAGTGGCCTTTTATAGGCCAAGATCGTGTGAGGAGGGAGACGCGGCGCTGCGCGTGGAGGAGGGAGAGCGCGCGCTGGCCGGGCTAGGGCTGCTGTGCTGGCGGGGCTAGGACTGTCGGTGATGATGGTTGACGGGATAGGAAGCGACGGGAGCAAGCAACTCGGTGGCTTGCTCCGCTTCTACGTCGCTTCCACGGTGCATGTCATGCACGCTTAATTGGGGGCCGTTGATCTGGTTGACTTTCCTTGGTCAACCAGATCAATGGTGATGATCAATTGCCCCTTTAATTTTATTTAAATGGCATGGAGCCATTTTCGTGAACAAACGTTCCGAATTTTTGAGCTAAAATTGCCAGCGCGTAGAGAAAAATAATACGAGTTTAACAGTCTACAGCGAATGAAGAATTTTTTTCATTTAACGGGTTTATTTTCTCGTTTGGAAACATGAAATGTTCGGACGAAAAATAAATGACGTTATGACGAAAACTATGCGAAAAGAAGTTGGTCAGCGTCAATGAAAAAAGAGTAGGTAATAGTTGATGGAAAACATAACGCGTTCGAGCTATTGTCCGAGCGAACTTACTCGGGTCCAATAAAAGCTCGAACAAAAAAAAAAACAAATAAAAATGCTAAAAAATGTGATAAAATACTAAAAATCCTAAATTTTATGCGATGACCTAAAATGAAAAAATAACTAACGGATAATTAAAAATGTGATTTTTAAGGCTGAAAATATTAATGATAATAATAATGAAAATACGTGACAAAAAATTAAAAATGCGATTTCGAACGCTGACGATGACAATGACGATGATAAAATGCGATGAGAATTTAAAAATACTAACGACAATAAATTAATTAAAAATGACAGTAAGTTGAGTGAAATAATAGAAATGATAAATTTAATTAAAATCGGCGTCAAAATTCCGGTATCAACAGTTGCCCCCTCTTTACTATCTTATCGAAGTATTGGATAAGCAGTAAAGACGGTTGCCCCGACATATCCGAATTTTGGTGACACAGCAGGTCTTAGCTCAATCTCACCGTGATGATGTCACTTTGGGAGGAGGTAAGTTTGTTGATGTCACTCTAGGAGGAGGTAAGTTCGTTGATGTCACTCTGGGGGGAGGTAAGTTGTTGTTGTCACTCTGGGAGGAGATAGATTGTGGCTGTCACTCTAGGAGGAGGTAGATTGTTGATCGGATGTCCTGCAAAGGTATAAGTCTAGATCTATGTGGATATTAAGGGAAACATGAATTGTAGAAAATGTAAATGACAACTACTCTGACAGGAATGGAAGATAGTTTTACGAAAATATAAATGACGGCCCCACTAGGGGGGATAAGCGTTTGACATGTAACTGACGTTGCTTCGGGAGGATAATGCGCGATCCGTAGAAATACGAATGATCTGTCCTAATGATGTCCCTTTGGGAGGAGGAAAATGCATGATGTCACTCTCGGAGGAGGAAAATGCATGATGTCACTC
Organism: Viola odorata; assembly: GCA_963691705.1. NCBI lineage: Eukaryota > Viridiplantae > Streptophyta > Magnoliopsida > Malpighiales > Violaceae > Viola > Viola odorata. The sequence goes on along the minus strand of OY829540.1, from coordinate 41,221,631 downwards.
TAGGAGGAGGTAAATGCAAATGATGTCACTCTAGGAGGAGGAAATATGTGTTGTCACTCTAGGAGGAGGAAATACAAATGATGTCACTCTGGGAGGAGGAAAATGCATGATGCTGTCACTCTGGGAGGAGGAAATGCAGTACAAAAATGTAAACGATGTCAATTCCGTAGGAGAAGACGTGAAATGCGGAAATTAAACTAAGGTCACTCTGGGAGGAGGAAATGCGAATGATGTCACTCTGGGAGGAGAAAAATGCATGATGTCACTCTAGGTGGAGGAAATATAAAGCTGTCACTCTAGGAGGAGGGAGTACAAATGATGTCACTCTGGGAGGAAGAAATGCGAATGATGTCACTCTGGGAGGAGAAAAAGGCATGATGTCACTCTAGGAGGAGGAAATATAAAGTTGTCACTCTAGGAGGAGGGAGTACAAATGATGTCACTATGGGAGGAGAAAAATGCATGATGTTGTCACTCTGGGAGGAGGAAAATATAAAGCTGTCACTCTGGGAGGAGGAAATATAAAAATGGGGAAATTTAAATGACGTTAATCCCGTAGGAGAAGACGCGAGGTGCAGAAATAAACTAATCGTCACTTTAGGAGGACGAAACGTAAATGCTATCACTCTAGGAGAAGGGAATGTATGATGTCACTCCAGGAGGAGTAAAATGCAACTGATCACTCTAGGAGGAGGAAATGTATGATGTCACTCTAGGAAGAGAAAAAATACAACTGATCACTCTAGGAGGTGAACTGTTCACTTTTGTTACCAGCGGCCTTGGTACGAACCTAGAATGCATCTACATCCTGTTCAGTAGGTAACGACCCCAAGGACAAGACTTTCCCATAATTTGCAGCCGTAAGCAATCCTCACCTGATATTAGTGTTTGCACTCACGCTCTGAAACAAGGTTAAGTATTTTACGCTCATAAAGATGCAACTAACATGATACATAATTTCTAATTCGCAATGTCAATCCGAGTGAATAGACTTCAAATGAAGATGCACATGCATGGGAATTTTAATAATCGATGGGACTTTCACGGAAAATAGTGAAGGGATATGAAAGGTCTGGAAAAAAGCTTGTTTTGGTAAAGTTGTGTTTTTTCGAAGAGTTTGAAGGTTTTTGATGAGTAATGCTCGTTGATCGGCCCTGACGAGGGCGAGGCGCGTAAGTTCTTCCGTGTTTTACTAGGGATGCTTTCTTGATAGAGTGCATGAGTTCTTGGATCCTTGCTGGGAATGTTGTTTTCCTGTTGGCCAGAGGCCCTTTTCTCGAGTCTTTACTGGAGAATGTTGTCGTTGTTCTTTTTGAGATTTACTGCTTGAGTTGGCCCTGAGCCCTTTTTCTTGAGTCTTTACTGGGGAATGTTCCCTTCGAGACTTCTTGAGGTTAGTTGTCCCTGGGCTGTGCTTGCTTCTGTTTTTCGATTGTTGTGTGTTTTTTTTTGGACGTCTCTAAGCATTTCTCTTTTTTTTTTTTCCTTTTTTTTTTTTTTTTTTTTGATTTGAAATGCATTGGAGCAGAGCTAGCACAACCTTTGTCTCGATCTCTTCCTGTTCTGGCTTAAGGCCTTGGCCTTCCTCTTTAGATTTTTGGTCTCTCTTCAATGATGGTTCTTAACGATCCTTCGGTGACCTTTTCCATCTCCTTCCGGCTACCAGTCTTAGCTGAAATTGCTCCTTGGCTCCCGGGGTATGAGTGATAGTGAAGGTTTTTTAGGAGTGATGGCACATGTGGTGGAAAGAGGGAAGAAACGAAAAAAATGGAGAAGATCATAAAAGTCCCACGTCATTTTATTGCTATCCCATGTCTAATAGCACATGTACCCTGGATATTATGCGAATTCAACTAGTACTTAGTCAGGCACTTACACTCATGAAAGGATAAGGCACGATGGCTCAAAAATGCTTACCGGGATTTGTCTGTGATTGCTTACGTCTGAGCAAATTGTGGATATAAGAGCAAACAAGTAAGATCATGTATGACATGTAATTTTGATGGACGCCTTATTTAATAGAGGGATTGAACATCCTTGACCTATGAAATGCATGAATATGCTATGAGAGTAGTATGGATTTTTGTTTTAGCCGGGCTAAAAAAGGAATTTTTTTGATTGATTAATAGTTTAAAGCTAGGACGCGGGGACGACCTATTTGCAAGAGTCCAACGAGAATCTAAAGGGTTGCCCCTAGTGGGCCAGACGACCGTACGCAAATTAAAGCTAACAAAGCGAGCAGAAATGAAAAATGAATTTTAACAAGGGGGAAGAAAGATGGACTCCCCTGAAATGTGCAGCGGGGCTGCGAGGGTGTCTTCCACGAGCTTTATGTGGATGACAATGGGATGATTCAAGTCCCTACAAAATGAAGAGGGGACAACGGAGTAGAAAAGGAAAGCTGATTCGAAAACAAAAATGACATAAGTTTAGGATTCTCCCTTTCCTTAGCCTGGCTTTTCGAGGGTGCCTACGGCGCGGTCCCAGTTCAGGAATGCTTTGCTTAGATGCTGATTGATTGGTTTCTTTTTCAGATGCTTTGCAGGAACCGCCGATCCAGGTCGGAGTGAGGATGAGATCCGCATTTTTTGTTCATTTGCTTACTAGCCCTTACCGGACCTTCGCTGATTTGCTCCGTGATTGCTCTAGGATAAGGGGAAAATCTTCTGTCCCCGAAATGTGCAGCGGGGCTGCGAGGACGTCTTCTTACCAGTCTCACGAAGGCAACAATGGGAGCGACCCAGTTCCTGAAAAAGATAAGGCGAAAAGAATGATGAGTAAATGAAAGATGATTTTTAGAAAAAGTAATGTGATTGATAAGTTTTAAGCTCTCCCTTTTGGACGGGACATCCGTGGGTCACCGCGGTGTGACTTGCATCAGATGTTGGTTGATGATGGCTTTGCTTTAGATGCTTTGCCGCAATTCCCATCTCGGCGCGGGTGATACTTGCAGTCCAGCTGTCCCTCTTCAAAGAGGAGTTCTGACGCTTTTTACAGCAAGGGATTGTGGATAAAACAAGTGAATGTGATCACCGTCAGTCAGCAGTTAGTGGTTAACAAATTAAAGGATTGATCTTCATCGTGTTGATCATGGTGCGGACGTTAAGAAACTTCTTGAACGAGACTGCATTAAGTATGTTGATTGTGGTCCTGGGAGGACAACTTTTCGTCGTGCTTCTTCTCTAGGAGTTCTGCATGCAAATGGCGCTTGGCGACCGTGACGTCTTGATGGTGAACTCCTCCAAATAGGCGAATGGAGATGGGAACCTATGCCACTAGCATTTCGACAACTCGCTGGCATAGGATGGGCTTTGTGACTTTGGTCCAACATTCAGCCCTCGCTCAAATTGGATAATAGTATTGCTGCGAAATTCTGACGGTGGATAGTCTTTAAGTTCTTGAATAGTGTTACAGGCTCAAGCAATCCTCTCGATGATCGGATGATAGCTTTATGGGGTGATCTCTCTTTGTGCATTCGGTCCTTTGAGATTGGTTGTAGGATGTGCTGGTAGTACTACGAGGAAAAAGAATTTTTAATTTAGATGGTGACTAGTTTTTAAAATCTTTCCTGATTCACTTTTTAAGGCGGCCTGCTGCGGCAATTCAGGAGCTGCTGCGAGGGGGGAATTCCCTGGCCCTATCGCGATGATGAGATGAGGTGTAAGACATTATGTTCCTGAAAACTTTAAGATTGATTAGTAGCGTTAGTCTAAGTGTCGTGTCTTATGTCTCGAATTACTCCTTGGGAGCCACCGATGCCATGCCTCCTTTTGTCATCTCACAAGTTTAAGAAAAAGGAAAAAAAAGTTTTAAAATAACAAGCATCTCCTGAAAAAACTCATTTTATTAATTTCAGGATAAACATTTGAGCGATATTGTCATGATAAAACCCTATGTCTTTGATTCGGCAAGATGCACGGTCCGCGACACTTTAGGAATCGGCATTTACCGGTCTTGGTAGGTCATCTCCATCCATATTGGTTAGCATTAGGGCACCCCTCGAGAATGCACTTTTAACTAAATATGGACCCTCGTACCTTGGGGCCCACTTTCCTTGACTAGCCTCCTGATGAGGGAGAATCTTCTTCAATACTAAATCCCCAGTCTTGAACTTGCGAGGTCGCACTTTCTTGTTATAAGCGTTGGCCATCCTTTGCTGTTACAATTGCGCATGGCAGATAACGGCCAAACGCTTCTCAGGAATGAGGTTTAACTGCTCGTACCTCACCCTTGCCCAATCCGATTCTTTTACTTCTGATTCTGCCAGGTTTCTGAGAGAAGGGATTCCTACCTCAAAAGGAATTACGGCTTCCATGCTGTAGACTAATGAGTAGGGAGTTGCCCCTGTGGACGTATGAGTTGCTATCCGGTAAGCGTGCAGTGCGAACGGAATCATGTCATGCCAATCTTTGTGAGTGACCACTATTTTTTGGATGATCTTCTTCAAGTTTTTGTTTGCCGCTTCGACTGCGCCATTCATTTTTGGATGATATGGGGATGAGTTTCGATGCTTCACCTTCCAACGTTGGCAAAGACCGTCGATCATTCTTCCATTTAGATTAGTGTCGTTGTCCGTGATGATCCTTTCTAGGACCCCATGGCGGCAAATGATGTTCTTCTCAATGAATCGCATGGTTGTTTTCTGAGTGATGTTGGAGTAAGAGGCGGCTTCCACCCACTTGGTGAAGTAATCAATTGCCACGAGGATGAAGCGATGGCCATTAGAGGCTTTCGGATGAATTTGGTCAATGATGTCGATTCCCCACATCACAAAAGGCTAAGGCGACGTCATGTTGAAGAGAGGGGCCGGAGGGACATGGAGATGGTCCATGTAAATCTGACATTTGTGGCATTTCTGGAAGTAGTCGATGCAATCTCGTTCGATGGTGAGACAAAAATAACCTTTTCTCATTATTTGTCTCGCCATCATATGTCCACTTGCGTGTGTGGAACAAACCCCTTCGTGGATCTCCGTTACAATTTTCTTGGCCTCAGCTATGGTGACGCAACGAAGTAAAGCTCCATCAGCTCTCCTTTTATATAAAACTTCACCATCGAGGTAGAAGTCTAGCGCCAAGCGTGGAGGGTTTTTTTGCTAACCCGGCTTGCCCCTGGTGCATACTCCCGGTTTCTGATAAATCGTACTAAGTCGTGGAACCATGGCTTCCCATCAGGTTCTTCTTCCAAGGTGACACAGCATGCCGGAGTTTCCTTACTTCCACCCTCAATGGTTGAAGCATTACTCCGTATTCTAACTTGAACATCGAGGCCAACGTGGCTAACACTTCTGCAAAGCAGTTCTTTTCTCTGTCGACTCGGTCGAATTTAGTTTCTTCAAATTCTCGCATGAGTTGGATGAGTAACCTCTGATAAGGGATGAGCTTGGAATCCCATGTCTGCCATAATCCTAGGCTTGGTAGATGACGAGGGCTGAATTGCCAAATATTTTGAGCTTTTTTACTTTTAAGTCGATTGCTACCGTTAGACCGTTGATGCATGCCTCGTACTCGGCTATTTTGTTGGTGCATGGGAAGATCAGCTTGTATGCTATGGGGAATTGACGGCCATCTGGGCTATGACCACGGCTCCTATTCCCTTACTTGAGAGATTCACCGCACTGTCGAAGAACATGGTCCACCAATCATCTTCTCTAAGATCTTCCGTGATCTTGTCACTAATCAATATGATGTCCTCTTCAGGGAAGTCGAAGCTCAATGACTAATATTCGTCCAAGGCGTGATCAGCCAAGTGATCTGCGAGGACGCTTGCTTTAACTGCCTTCCGTGTTACATATATGATCTCATGCTCGGCCAATAAGACTTGCCATCTACAAATGTGACTAGACAGATACGGCTTCTCGAAGATGTACTTCAAGGGATCCATGCGGGAGATTAGTCATGTCGTGTAATATAACATATATTGCCGGAGCCTTCGGGCGCACTATGCTAGGGCACAACAAGTTCGTTCCAACATGCAGTAGCGCATTTCGCATTCGTTGAATGTTTTGCTGAGGTAGTAGATGGCTTGTTCATGCCTTCCTGACTCATCGTGCTGTCCCAAAACGCAGCCCATGGCGCTAGCCGTGACTGTCATACACATGAGCAAGGGACGTCCTGGCGTCGGGGGAACTAGTACAGGTGGGCTTTGCAGATATGTCTTAATTTTCTCAAAGGCTTTCTGGCAATCTTCATCCCATTCTGCATCTCCGTGCTTCCTTAACATTTTGAACATCGGTTCGCAGGTAAGTGTTAACTGGCTGATAAAGCGAGCGATGTAGTTGATGCGTCCTAAGAAGCTTCGTACTTCTCTTTCGGTGCTGGGAGCAGGTAGCTCTTGAATTGCATTTATCTTATCGGGATCCACTTCTATGCCTTTGTTGCTGACGATGAATCCCAACAACTTTCCGGAGGTCACTCCAAAGGTACACTTAGCTGGGTTTAGCCGTAGCTGAAATTGCCTCAACCTTTCGAATACCTACATGATCTTGCGTCCCGCGAGATTTGGCTATCATGTCGTCGACATATACTTCCAATTCTTTATTCATCATGTCATGAAAAAGGGTGACGGCAGCACGTTGGTAAGTGGCTCCTGCGTTTTTTAATCTGAAGGGCATTACTTTGTAGCAGAAGGTTCCCCATGGTGTGATGAAGGTCGGTTTTTCACTGTCTTCGGGTGCCATCTTGATCTCATTGTATCCTGAAAATCCATCCATAAAGGAGAACATGTCGTTACTGGCGGTACTATCCACCAAGATGTCGATATAGGGAAGTGGGAAGTCATCCTTAGGACTGGCTCGATTAAGATCCCGGAAGTTCATGCACATGCGGACTTTCCCATCTTTCTTAGGCACTGGCACTATATTGGCTATCCATTCTGGGTACTCGGCAACTCTCAAGAAACCCGCATCTAGTTGCTTGGTAACTTCTTCTTTGATTTTCAAAAGGATGTCTGGATGCATCCTTCGGAGTTTTTGTTTGACAGGTTTAAACTCAGGCTTCAACGGGATGCGATGGTCAACTATCCCGGGATCAAGACCTTGCATATCAGCGTATGACCATGCAAATATGTCCGAGTAGTCTTTGAGGAGGGAAATCAACCTTTCTCTCTGAGTCGTGTCCAGGGTATTTCCGATCTTAACCAGCTTCTGATTCTCATTGCTTGCCCTAAAATTTACTTTGTCCAATTCCTCCCGATGAGGGGTTATTTCCTTTTCCAAACTTTCCAGTAAACGGGACAATTCGTAGGGGATTTCGACCTTGTCTTCGGTTGTGACAATAATTTCTTCGCCAGTAAAGACATAGGTTTTATCAAGACAATCCGAACTAATATTCAGCTTGAAAATAAAATGCGAAAAAGAAGAGATGCGTAAAATAAAAATTGCATATGTATTGATTTTTAACAAAGGGGAACATGAGTCCCTACAAAAATGTTTCCGTAAGAAAACGTGCAACCAAAGTATTATATATATTTTTTCAAACAGGAGTAATTACGGAAAGACATCCGGAAGCATGGTGGTGGTCCAGTTGCACACAGACTCCCCTGACTTCCTTACGAAAATGACTAAACTAGGCGACGATTCTTCTTTTCCCAGAGTGAATATACGGAGCACCGATACCCCGATCGGACCTTCATTGATGGTTTCGGCCGCGAAGGGGAACGTGGTTCTGATATGGGGGATTTGCATTTTACCACTTGGCGCAAAACGTCCAAATAACTTAGCCAGCTGCTTTTCTTTCTTTTCTTGGGCAATTTTGGCAAAATCGGCCTCGCTGGGTTGGTACCCTAAACCAAAGCGGTCTCCGAAGCTCTTTGGAGATGCCAAGTCTTTTAACCCTTGTAACTCGGCCCCGAACCTTTTTCCCAATTGGAAATTTCCCTCTAGTATTAACTTAGTGGTCGTTTCGGCTATGTCAGAATTCGAGGCTTCGAAAATGGGGGATCTTTCCTCGATTTAATCCGCGTTGACGATTTTGAAGGCTTGAAAAGAGCTCTCCAAGGTTTCAGCAGTCTCAATGTAAGGTACGAACGAATGTTTGGCCAAGATTAAGGCTTCTTTTGCCTTTATCGTGATGAGGGCATTGTCTTTGACTTATTTGAGACACTAATGTAGGGAAGAGGGGACAGCTCCTGCCGAATGGATCCATGGCCGTCCTAGAAGCATGCTGTACGAGGGTTGGATTTCCATGATCTGAAATGTCAAGGCGAAAGTGTGGGGCCCGATGACCATATCCAACTCAAAGTTCCCGATCATATCTCGAGTGGTGCCATTGAAAGCCCTAGCCATCATTCCGCTTGGTTTCATGCGAGAAAAATCAACCAGTAGTTGTTCGAGGACATGCTTGGGCATGACATTTAGTGTGGACCCGTTATCAATCAGGGCCTTTGCTATGACATGTCCCTTGCATTCTACCGTTATGTATAGGGCCTTGTTGTGACCTCTTCATGCGGGGTCGATTTCTCCTTCGGAGAAGGAAATTGATACGAGCCCACCAGTAAAGCCCAAGCGAGGACCGGCCACTAGGAGCCAAGCCATGACCGCCTTGCTCTTAAAGACCCTAAGGGCCGAGGAAAGCCACACGGAGGCCGCAGACCAGTGGAGCCTATGTGTCTACGCGAATGACTTAACTCGAAGCCTCATGCCCGAGTCCGAGCCCCGCATCGAGGCAGCACCTAAAGCCAGCTTCAAGGCCGCGCCTAAGCCCAACATCAAGGTCGCGCCTTCGACCAGCACTAAGGCCGCGCCTTCGACCAGCTTCAAGGCCGCGCCTAAGCCCAACTCCAAGGCCACGCTTCGGCCTTTGGCCAGCGCCTAGGCCCGTCAAAGCCAAGCCCACCAAAGCCCATGCCCAAGGTCATGCCCTTCAAGTTAAGACCCCTTTGTCCAAGGGTAGTTTGGGACTTTCCGTTGTAAATATCAACATTATAAATAGAAGGGCTTCGCCTTCTATTTTCCTTTCTTTTGATTTTGAGATTTTCTCTTAAGCCTTAAGCCGCTTAGGCCAACCCTAGGGATACTAGATCCAAGCGTTCATCCTTTAGGTTGCCTAGATGAACATTGCTCTTTGTAAATCGTTTGATGCTCTATTCTTTATCATTGTTCATATATAAAATCTGAGTCTTTTCCTACAAATACTTTCCACTACAAACTCCTTACAATTTCCAAACATTTCCCTTGCATCTTTCCCCCAAAGCCCACGTTTCCTAAGCCAACCGCACAAGAGACTAGATCCGGCCATCATCAAGCGACGTCCGAGCCTCTCACGACGCTTGGACCGTATCAAGTGGTAGCGGAGCCCAGCTGTGTCAAGGTTGCATTTCCTTCACCACTGAGGTATTCCCACGGTCCAAAATCATTTCCTAGTCATTCTAGTCATTCTAGTCATTTTTGGCCATTTGGGTATTTTTGAGTTTTTGGCCATTTTTCCTTGTTTGATCCGTCTAAAATGCATTGTTCTTACCATTTTGTGTTTATGGTTGGATTAAATCAGCTCTCCTTCATCTCTTTCTTTAAAAATGAATTGCTAAGCTTGCTTGAGTTCATATGTGTAGCCAAGTGCCAAAACAAGTGTAGGATGTGGGCCATATTTGTCTTTTTGTGTAGGTGTCCATTTCCATACTAGGTGTACAAACGGCCACATCGCTCAAATTCTACACTTGTATTGCAATTAGAATATATACAGAATATTCTTATAAGATATTTTATGCACTCATACTTTTCAAGTCATCGCCACCTCACCTATTAGTTCACCTCATTAAAATTGTTGCTTCTCTTTCATACTACACGTCTTACACTTGTGCTTTATGTGTGACTTGTCTTTCACTTAGAGCTCTCTTGCACTTTAAAAAAAAAAAAGAGAAAGGAAAAGAATTCAAAAAAAGAAAAGAAAAGAAAAGAATTCAAAAAAAAGAGAGTAAATGATGACAAGTAAGTCAAAGCAAGAGACTTAAGTGACATTGCAACGCTAAGAACTTTTGTGGTGCGCTTGATTAAAAGAAAAGGCCTCGTTGTTTAAACATTTGTCCTTCTTTCCTTTTCATTTCGTTTCTTGAGTCTTTACAAGCCAGTCTCCTTCGTGTCCTAGGTATTTCCTTGTTGCTTCTATACTACTTCTACTCTATGTCTACGTGTGTGCGCCATTGCAACCTTTGTGCGCAGCGCTAGGCGTTCCGTGCCTTTACTTCGTGACCTTGTTTTCATTGAGAGCCCCGTGCCTTCTCCAAGTCTTAGAGTCTTGTTGGTCTAAGTTGGGTTGGGGTTTGAGAGAAAATAGAGTGACGTGAGGAAGGGAGCTTAATAGAGTGAAGAGTGAAACACGAGCGAAAATACGTGAGGGGGGGAACTAACGCTTATTGTATATACAATTGTGTTTGTTCGTTTTGCAGGTATCTATAGTAGCCCTTTGGCATTCAGGTTCTGGCCCAGGAAGCTGGGTTTCAGAACCAAAAAGCCAAAAAAGTGTTTGGTAATGACACTTTAAACTGGGCTTCTTGAGAAGCCCAGTTTCGGTTTCCAAGCATTTGCTTGGATTTGAGGCAGGAACTAAATGCTCCAGCCTGGGAACGCACATCCCTCTCTCCTTCTTTTTGTTTTTTTTTTCTTCTTTAAATAAATTCAATTTTCTTACTCTATATAATAAATAAAATAAATTAAAAATTATACCAATATAATTTTCATCTCAAGATGAATAATTTTACATCCATTTTTCTTATTTTTATTAATGTTTTAAAAATGGATTTTATACCATTTAATTACTTTTTTTCAAATATTTATTTTAAAAAATAGATTAATTTAAATAATTTATATAAATAATACTTGAAATAGAAAAGTGCATTTTATAGTCATTTTACATTCAAACCATAGTTTTGAAAAGTTGTTTTACCAAACAACTCAGGTATCTCACAACACTTTTAAAAAATATTTACCAAACAACATACTACTTTTCCAAAAAGTGATTTTCACACAGCACTTTTGCTCACAGCACTTCCCCAACTAGAACCGGAACGCCAAACAGGCCCATAGTCATTGCTGACAGCCGAGCACCTTCCATGGGTTCCAATGAATCGGTTCACATGGATGAGCCAAGGGGAGGCCGAGAGGAGTCTGTGTCTCACTCGGACATCGCGAGCCTCATTGCTCGAATGGACGAGAGGGACGTGCCCATGGCGGAGAGGAACGCGCAAGTGGATGCCATGTTTGAGCAACTCTTAGCAGCCCTCATCAGGAGGCAGCCACTTGTAGCCCAGTCTCCACCAATGGCCGATCCTCCACCACTAGCCAACCCTACACCACCAACCGAGCCTCCGCCACTAACCAAACCTCCACCCTATCAGCCACCAAACCACTCGGAGAGCCTCAAACAACCCGCAACCCACTTCCACCAAATTGCTCAACCCCAAGGATGTGGACTTTTATGCGTTCAATCCTCACCACACCGAGCATGAAAGAGTGAGGGCCGAGAGTGTGTCAAGTGACGACGGAGAGGCACTTCATGAGCCGATCACGAGGCGCCCCAAACCACCAAGGCTCACAGCCGAAACACTAGCCACCCATCACCAATCCGAACCTCTACCCAAGCCCACACACTTCCTAGACACCACAGTCATGGCCACCCGCAATTCAGACCCAAATATACCACTGCACCGAGCCAATAACTATGTGCCTCCTCGGTAAGTACCACGGCCAATGGCCGAGACACCTCTAAGGCCGCGGACACCACCCGAAGAGCCACCAGGGCACTCGGAGTATGAGGAGCCATTTTGGGGAAGGGGACATCGGCCCCAAGAGGATAGAGGCGACCACAACTCGAAGCTGACTCTTCCAAGCTTCGACGCTCAAGATGACCCCGAGGCCTACTTTGACTGGGAGAACAAAATGGAACGGGTGTTTGCTTGCTACAATTACACCGAAGAGAAGAAGTTGAAGTTAGCTGTGGTAGAGCTAATGGGGATGACGGTCAAATGGTGGGAGCGCACCTTGGTCACAAGGCACCTTGGAGGGATGAGACCTTTGACCACATGGGGAGAGTTGTTAGCCGAGATGCGGCGAAGGTTTGTGCCACCGCACCATATAAGGGACCTTCACCTCCACCTCCAAAGTTTTCGCCAAGGGTCCAAGAGTGTGAACGAGTATTATAATGAGCTCATGACCTTGGTAATACGTGCGAAACTTCAGGAGATAGCCGAGGCCACTATGGCTCGTTTTGTAGGAGGCCTTCATCGAGAGATTGCGGAGACCTTGGATTTCCACACCTATGCCAATATCGATGAGTTGTACCACCTAGCCACAAAAATCAAAAGACAAGTAAGCCGAAAGTCTAAACCTCCAACTTCTTTCCATAGCTCAACTTCTACTCCTTGTTCGGCTTACAAGAAACCGTGGCAAAACACCACCAAGCCACCAACGCCTACTCCAAACACTTACCGAGCCCCACCACCAAAGCCAAACACCTACCCTAATCCGATACCACCAAAACCAGCCCCAAACACTAACCCACCCACACGGACCCGAAATTGAGACATCATCTGTTTTAAGTGCGGAGGGAGAGGCCACATAAAGGCCGAGTGTGTCAACCGGGTGATGATCATCCAAAAGGATGGAGGCGAATGGTTTAGTGAGGATGAGGGTGAAGAGGAAGAGAGCCCATTGGAGGAAAATGAGGAGGGGGATGAGTGCCCTAGCGAGGGGAGTGATGAATACGACTATGTGGAAGTTCCGCAATGCTTGCTAGTGTGAAGGGGCTTGAGCATTAAGGGGCGAGAGGAGGATGCCTCAATCGCCCAATGAGAGAACTTGTTTCATACGAGGGGGATAGCAAACGACATGGTGTTGTCCATTATCATTGACAACGGGAGTTGCACGGATGTTGCTAGCGCGCTCCTAGTTCACTCCTTGGGTTTACCAATCACCAAGCATCCATTTCCCTACATCTTGAACTGGTTTAATGATGGAAGTACAATCAAGGTGCAATAGCAAGTGTTGGTTGCCTTCAATATTGGCGGATATGTGGATAAACGCCTTTGTGATATGGCGCCGATGCAAGCAAGCCACTTGCTCCTAGGTCGCCCATGGCAATACGACTGTAAGGCTATTCACGATGGGTTCTGCAATAGCTACAAACTTGAACACAAAGGCCGCAAGTTTCTAATCCCACCTTTGGCGTCGAGCCAAGTATTCGAAGACCAACTCAAGCTTGAGAAGGCATGCGCTACTTTTGAGATCTCTTCTTCGCTTCAAAAAAGAGAACAAATGAGTGGAGCGGAGAGAAGAAAGTGAGCGGGAAAGATGGGGTAAAAAATGGGCATGAAAAGAATGAGCATGCGTCGAGTGAAAATAGTAAGCTGAGAGGAGAGAAAAAGGGGGCCACGAGAGGTAAAACCCAACTTGAAAAACGTAAGCAAGTGTGCGAGGCCTCTAAAGAGGCAAGTGGGGAGAGAAAAGTAAGCTGGTTGGCTAAGGGGAGAGATCTAAGGCTAGCACTAGTCATGTGTAAGCCATGCATACTCATTCATTTCAAGTCATTTGCTTTAACTGCGGCTAACACTAACCCTTCTGTGCCCAAAATGCTTGCTCCTCTTTTGTTGGATTTTCAGGATGTCATCCCTAAAGACCTCCTAGAGGGCCTGCCACCCATAAGGGGAATCGAGCACAGGATTGGCTTTGTGCCCGGTTCAACCTTGCCAAACAGACCCACATACAGGTGCAATCCGAAGGAAACCCAGGAATTGCAAAGCCAAATCGATGGGCTGCTAGCCAAGGGCTTCATTCGGGAGAGTCTGTCACCCTGTGCAGTACCAGTCATTCTGGTACCCAAGAAAGACGGCAGCTGGAGGATGTGCATGGACTGCCGCGTCATTAACAAAATCACTGTAAAGTATTCGCATCCCATTCTGCGTTTAGATGATATGCTAGATGAATTGTGCGATGCAAAAATGTTTTCCAAAATCGATCTTGTTAGTGGGTATCATCAGATTAAGATGAATGAAGGTGATCAGTGGAAAACTGCTTTTAAGACAAAGTTTGGACTTTACGAGTAGTTAGTAATGTCGTTTGGACTAACCAACGCGCCTAGTACTTTCATGCGCTTAATGAATCATGTCTTGAGGCCTTTCATTGGTTGCTTTGTGGTAGTTTATTTTGATGATATACTTGTTTACAGCACCTCACCACAAGAGCACTTAGAACACTTACAGCAAGTTTTCCTAACGTTGCGTGTGCATAAACTCTATGTTAAACTTGCAAAGTGTGAGTTCTGTTTGGAGGAAGTGCACTTCCTGGGCTTTGTTGTAGGTGCCGCAGGATTGAAGGTGGATGAGGAGAAAGTCAAAGCCATAGCCGAGTGGCCTACGCCTACTAACGTTGGGGAAATTCTCTCTTTTCATGGCCTAGCAGGGTTCTACCGCCGCTTCGTGAAGCATTTCTCCACAATAGCCGCGCCACTCAACGAGCTAACCAAGAAGGAGGTCCCGTTTGTATAGGGGGAAGAGCAAGAGAATGCCTTCAAGACTCTCAAAGCTAGGCTCAACTCTAGCCCGGTCCTCGTCCTCCCAAATTTCGAGAAAACCTTCGAAGTCGAGTGCGATGCTAGTGACATTGGGATTGGAGCAGTGTTAATCCAAGAAAAAAGGTCGGTAGCATTCTTCAGTGAGAAACTGAGAGCCGCGCAACTCAACTACTGCACCTATGACAAGGAGCTGTATGCCTTGGTGCGAGTTTTGACGGTGTGGGAGCACTACTTAGCTCCAAGGGAGTTCGTAGTACACACCAATCATTTCAGCCTCAAATATCTGAAAGGGTAAGGGAAGCTGAACAAAAGGCATGCAGCGTGGATGGAGTATATTGAGCGATTCTCCTATCATATCAAATACCTCAAAGGGAAGGAAAACGTGGTAGCAGATGCACTATCACGCAGGTACGTACTTCTCACACATCACCACTTTGTATGCTGAAGATGTGGACTTTAGTGACATATTTCGGGCATGTGCCAATGGTGTTTTTTAGCATTTCGCATTGCATGATGAGTTTCTGTTCCGAAAGGGCAAGCTTTGCATTCCCATGTGTAGTACACGAGAGTTGCTTGTGAGAGAGGCACACGGGGGGGAACTAATGGGTCATTTCGGGGTTGAAAAGACACTAACCACACTCAAAGAACATTTCTATTGGACTAAAATAAAAAAGTTGGTGTCTCGTGTGGTTAGCTCTTGTATTACATGTAAGCGGGCTAAGACCAAAAGCATGAACCATGGGAGCTACATGCCTTTACCCGTGGCTGCGCACCCATGGTGTGATATTTCTATGGACTTTGTCCTTTGTTTACCTCGCACTAAGCACGACAAGGATGCCATATTTGTTATTGTGGACCGATTCTGTAAGATGGCACACTTTGTCCCATGTCATTCTACTTGCGATGCCTCTCATATTGCTCATTTGTTCTTTCGTGAAATAGTGAGGTTGCATGGTATGCCCCGAGCCATAGTGAGTGATAGAGATAGCAAGTTTCTGGCGCACTTTTGGCGAGTCTTGTGGGCCAAGCTAGGCACCAAGCTCCTTTTCTCCACTTCGTACCACCCTCAAATGGATGGGCAAACCGAAGTGGTTAATCGCACCCTTGGTAACATGTTGCGCGTGTTGATTAAGCAAAATCCCAAGTCTTGGGAGGAATGCATTCCTTTTATTGAGTTTGCCTATAATCGCCCAATGCACTCCACAACCCACTTTTCTCCATTTGAACTTGTCTATGGGTTCCAACCTATCACCCCCATCGACTTGCTCCCATTGTCGTTGACTGCTTGTGCTAGTTTAGATGGAGAGGGCCGTGCCAATTTGGTGGGCAAGATGCATGCCGAGGCCAAGGAGCGCATTGAGGCCATCAATGCAAAGTTGTTTAAGAAGAGGGACGCCGACCGCCACACACGCACTTTTGAAGTAGGCGAATGGGTGTGGGTCCATTTGACCAAGGAGCACCACACAAGCAAGCTTATTCCTCGAGGTGACGATCCCTTTCTCATCCTAGAGAAAATAAGCGACAACGCTTACATCTTTGACCTTCCTTCTTCTTATGGCAACACCCATCATACCTTCAATATTAATGACCGGTCGCCTTTCTTTGCAGATGGGGACGCCAAAGAGCTCGAGGAGAATGAGGGTGCGGATTCGAGGACGAATCCATTTGAAGGGGGAGGGGATGATACGAGCCCACCAGCAAAACCCAAGCGAGGACCGGCCACTAGGAGCCAAGCCATGACCGCCTTGCTTTTAAAGACCCTAAAGGCCGAGGAAAGCCACACGGAGGCCGCAGACCAGCGGAGCCTATGTGTCTACGCCAATGACTCAACTCGCAGCCTCACGCCCGAATCCGAGTCCCGCATCGAGGCCGCGCCTAAAGCCAACTTCAAGGCCACGCCTAAGCCCAACATCAAGGCCGCGCCTTTGACCAGCACCAAGGCTGCGCCTTCAACCAGCTTCAAGGCCGCGCCTAAGCCCAACTCCAAGGCCGCGACTTTGACAAGCGCCAAGGCCACGCTTCGGCCTTTGGCCATCGCCTAGGCCCGTCAAAGCCAAGCCCACCAAAGCTCATGCCCAAGGTCGTTGATAAGATTCGAGGTCGTGTCTGATCAGAACGGCGGCGGTCAGTCGTCGGATGTACCTACAAAGCGTCGGAGGGGGGGGCTCCGGCGTAGACACTCCGATGCCTAAGTCAGTTCGGGGGTACAAAGTAACAAGAGGTTCTGCTGGGTGATCTTGATCTTACCTTCTGTTTGAAAAAGTGAGGATATTTATAGGCCTCGATGGCGATACCTGGCGATAACAGTCCAGGCGATGTCTGGTGATGACGTCACGAGCGATGCCAGTAGGTGACGTCATGAGCAATATCTGACTGGGTTGCCAGGAGCGATAACCTCGCGGTTCTCTAGGATTGGATGGCGCCGTGCATATAGAGACGCGTGAGTCCCCCCTCCGCTGATGTCGACCATCCTAGGAATCCTTTGCTGATCCCTCGGCGATATGAAGATATACTACGGGACTTATAGGAATCCGTCCCGGCAGGAGCCGCAAGTGTAGTAGCACCGTGAGGGTTGTCTTGATTGTTATCATAAGCCCAACTGAAAATGAGCCCGAGTGTTTACCAAGGGCTGTCACTCCCTGTCCATGTCTGGAATCTTAGGTGAGGGTTTGTTCTTTCATAAGGCGATATGCTCCTGGGATCTCCGAACTTCCTTGTCTACTTTAGCTCGATACGGAATGGTCTAAACGATGGGCTAGGGCTCAGATCTGAAGCTTTCCTCCGAGCAAGCAGATCCCGACCTTCATTTTTGTCTCATGCCTCATCCTCTGGAGGCGTTAAGAAATCCACGGGAGACGCCGCTATCTCGTTCATAATTATTAGGCGATTGCTTTCGCCTAGCGATATTATTCGGCCTGACCCGTTTTGCAGGACTTGGAAAGTCGCAACTTCACTCCTGTCGCAGGAGAGCTGCTGACGGGCCACTTACGATGTCGCCAAGGACTGCGGCCGAGTCATTCCGTAGGCTCGCCTATGTTCCGGTCCATCATCCTTTCGAGTGTACTACAATCACATAGAGGAGATAGGTACTCATGAAGAAATTAGCAAACTTTGTACTTACAGGGATTTTGAGATCACACAGGCCCTGTCTTTCTTTTCCGCTTAAGGAAACAACGATATTGACGCAGTTTTACGCCATCAACTGCCTTCGATTAACGTGGCTTTATCCACTAGATACCTGTGAGGTCGGTGAGGTTTTATGCATCTAGGGCTACCTGCGACATCAACGCGGCTTTACACTGTGGATACCAGTAACCGTATGGCTTTTACGTCATGACTACCCGTAATATCGTGCCTTTTGGCATTTTTCCATATTCTATCTCATACCCCTTCGAGCATCTGCATCGCGGATAGTTCACGAACACCGACCTTCGCTTCCACTTCGGGTCCATCGACCCTCGAGGGTAACGGGACGGCTCACCTTTTGAGGACCTCCTTTTCTTTTTCCAAAGCCCTTCTCTTGGAGCCTATAAATCGGGGAGCTTTTTCCACCCATGTTCTCATCATCTTTAGCAACTTGCATTATGGATCATTTGACTAAAAATTTTCTCCTTTCCAAGGGCCACTCTCTCAAGAACCTCAATGATGGTGACGTTGGGTTCCTGGAGAACATGCTGGTCAAGACTTCTGAGGACATCCTGGAGCTGCAGGGGATGCTGACCCCACTCTATTCCAGGCTGGGAGCCACGTCTCTAGAGGATTTCAGTCCTTTGGAGAGCGTGTCGAAGCTGGCTGCCTCCGTCGCTCGGATTCAAGTGGTGATCGCCATGCTGCAGCAGCGCAAGGATATGCTGGGGTGCTGCCTAAAGGGAATGAGAGCCACCTCCCATGATCTAACTCTGGTCATGGATTCCCTGAGGGACATTCCCAAAGTACCCGATGACGCTGGCTCTGACGCCTGATATCAGTGGCTCCCTTTGAGCCCTTTTTACTTTTCCTCTTGTCATGCCACTGTACTTTTCGGCCATTAGGCCATAATAAATAAACTGTTTTTATTATGCCACTTTGCAACTGTTCTTCTTCTTTAATGCGCCCTTTGTCTTTTTTCCATTGGAGGTATTCTTAGCCCAACTGAAAACGATTCAGCTACTGGGTGGTTTTCTGGTTGGCTGTTCTGCATTAAATCTACGCCGCTGTTGTCCTGGCAACTGATTGGGCTATTTTGCGGTTTTCCTTGATTCAAGTAAGATTTCAACAGGTGTGACTACAAATCCATGTTCACGTTTCAGGCTGCACACGTGTCCACCCTCTAGGGTCGGGTTGGAAGATCAAAGATCCCTTTTTTTTTTCCGACTTTCTGGCTATTTAAGGGGATCCTCTTTCCCTTGTTTTTATTCACCTCCTTGTTCGTTTTTTTTTTCTTTTGATAAGTAATCTACGATCTCATGGTTGATTCTCATTTTTTAGATACGACCACACGAGATTTTCCACCAACTCCTCCGACTTGTCCCGATTCGGATAATCCTCCTCCGTCGCCTCCTTGGAGGCCGCCTGTTCGCCGACGGTGTCGCAAGAGGCGGAGGAAAGATGCTGCGAAGGCATCTAGATCATTCTTTGATTCTCTTGCTTCTCTCTCTACGAAGGGGAAAGAAACGTCTTTCCTTCCTGGCGAGTCATCCTAAGGGGCCCCCTCTGCCTGCTCAGCTGTTGAAGCGGTATCGTCGGCTGTTAAGGAGGAGTCAGATCGATCATCAACTCGCGTAGGGGAGAGGGTTGAGGAACCTTTCCCTCTCGTTGGCGAGGATCCATCGCTTTTAGGTGATGATGATGATGACGTGGTCTACTGCTATGGCATCTCCTGGTCTGACGGTGAATAGTTGTGCATACCATGCCTCTTTGTAGATGCCGTATGGCTTTCCCAAAATAATAAAATGACGCTTTATTTTCTTTTCGCTCTCCTGCCGCTTTTCTCCCTTTATTTTTTCAGGTTTCTAGGGTTATCGCGGAAGTGTGCCTTTCGCTGGGTGCAACTGCCTTTCAGGTTTCGATCAGTAACTGTCTTCTCCAAAAGACACTGATGACTGCCCACACGTCCTTTTCCACTCTGCACGTGTTTTGTTTTTACAGGCTTTTTCTTTTTTAGGTTTAACCTTTATAAGGAATTCACTCTTCTCTTTTAGTACTTTTGCTAATACTTCGAAATTCTTCGTATTTTCTTGCCATACTAAAATATTTTATTGGCAGGTAACGTTGAGGGTTGCTCCTCCGGGGAAAGTGACGCTCCTCTGAACGTGGTGCCGCTTCAGACGTTACCTCCTTCTCCTCCGCCTGCAGGCTCAAGTCGTTCGCCTATTCGGCCACGAGGAAAGAGAAACAAAACCGTAGCGACACGCAGCGCATCCGCTCGACCTTTCCGTTTCCTTGAAAATTGGCTATCGTCTCGCGGTATGGGAGTGGCTCCGAGTAACCCTGTGATTGAAGAGGTTGACAGCGACAGTGAATGCATGGATACCGGTTCCGAGCTGCGTCATGCCACCCTTGCCCAACGGATGAAACTTAGGTCGAGAAAGAGTAAACCCGACTGGTTAAACGTGAACAAGACTGGTTAAACAAATTGCTCAAACTGGAAATCAATGTTCACATTCGTCAAGTGGCTTGTAGAATGGACATTCGTTCTTGTGTTAAACGTGAGTGTCGCGTTACTCCCTTACATCTTTCCCCCAAAGTCCACGTTTCCTAAGCCAACCGCGTAAGAGACTAGATCTGGCCATCATCAAGCGACGTCCAAGCCTCTCACGGTGCTTGGACAGTATCAAAATGCTGCTTAAGGCTTGAATTCTTCTGACGAGGTTTTCCACCACTTCCGTGGTGATATCCTTAGTTATGAAGGCTTACTTCAAGACTTTTAAGAGAGCTTGGCGATGAGGCTCTGAAATAAGGATTAGCTCCATGATGGAAATACGAGCTGGGGTTTTCTTTAGCTGTTCGATGATGCTGAACTCGCCCTGTTTCATGATCTTGAGGAACTCAGTTGTCTCGTCCTCGGTTACAGGTTTGTTCAACCCTTGTGTCTCTTTTACTGTCTCTTCGTGGATCAAAGGATTTTTCCCTTTGGCCTGTCTTTGTTTCTCTACTTCCTCTGATATGTTGCACCTTTTGGTGTGGGTCATGCCCCCGATATAAATAGTTTCGCCGATAGCGAGCCCTGTTGGTGCGGCGATAGGAGGAGTGGTGAGCACCGTGTACCGTAGTTAAATGGGACCGCGTGCAAATCTTGGCTAGGAGTATTCACAGTGAATGTGAACAGCACTTTGCGTGGGGTTGTAGCTGTATTTTCGGTTTGGGCCACATATTCGAAGGAATAGGGTGCTGGAGAATCGTCCCCAATGGCGTTGATTGCTTCTCGGGTTTTTTCTTCTGTCTGAATGATCCCGAATTCTGTAAGTTGCTCGACTTTCTACCGAAAAAGTCTACAATCCTGGATTTCGTGCTTGCTTTCCCCTTGGCAGAATAAGCACAGGGCCTGATTATTATCTGGGTATGACAGGTGTGCATTTTTAGCCAATGCAAAGAAAAGTTCTTTTTTGGGTGCTTATCTCGTTGAAGGGAGAGAATCGTTGATTTCTTCGGACAAAATGCCGTTCATCCTAGGATTATGGTGCGGCAGAGGACTGGTCGCTACGTTAGGACCCTTTGCTAAACCTTTGGAAGAGATTCATCCGTGTTTGGTCAAATGATCGACCCTTTCTCTAAAGGCGTAACAGTCTTCCAGGGAGTGTCCTTAGGTTCTGACGTGATATTCGCAGCTAACCTTTGGATCATACCAACTAGGGTAAGGATTTGGTTGAGGCAAGAGCGGGGATGGCGTAATCTGCCCATCTGCCAAGAGGCTTGCATAGATTTCCTTCGAAGGAAATGGAGGAGGTGACCACGTCGGTGAAGGGTATGATTCAGAATCTGGGGTTTCCCAAGAGGATGGTAACGGCGCTGCACTGGAGTGAGAGGGTGGTGCAGAGTACGTGACAAGATAGTCGAATTTCCTGGAAGGATGGCCTAGGGTGTCAATCTCACGGTCACCCTCATCGTGGCGCGTGGAGAATTGTTTGTATGACGAAGTCGACTTTTTCTTTTGGATATATTTGTATATATCCTCCTCGAGCTAGGGCTAGGAAAAGTTGTTCTTGTGGCCAACTTGATAGCAAAGAAGGAGAGTCGTCGTTTTCTCCTACTAAGATGGCGTTTAACCCTCCATTTCCTTGAGAATGATTGGGCAGAGGGTTGGTGGATGTGTTGGGTCCTTTAGCTAACCCTTCGAAAGATACCCACCCACTTTTGATCAAGTGATGAACTTTCTCTTTGAAGGCGAAGCAGTTCTCCAGAGTGTGACCCGGGGCTCCAGCGTGGTATTCCCATCTTACGTTGAGATCATACCATTTCAGGTAAGGAGGCAATTGGGGTTGAGCTGGAATTGGTACGATTTATCTAGCTGCCAAGTGATGTTTGTAGATCTCTCCCGCGGGAAGAGGAAGGGGAGGCAATGGCTCTCGGTTCCACGAATTGTTTGACATGTTTTGGTTATTTGGGTCCTTTGGTGGGTTATATGGCTTAGGTTGCATGGGTTGTAATGTTTGTGCTGGAGGTGGTGGGAAATGTAGAGACGGTGTAGGATTTCGAAGTGCGATATTAGCAACGGGTGGTGAGGTAAAAGGAAAGAAGGTAGGTTGATATAGTGATGGCGGATGATAAGGCGGTGGTGATAGATAAGGCGGAGGTGGTGGAAATGATTGCCCGTGATTACAAATCCAACATCTCTTTTCACGACGGGCATTTTCTTTGGTGTAGACTCTGGTGCCGAAGTTATGATTCATCCAGACTTAATCCCTTACTCGACTCTTTCGGCAATTAGGACCATGTCGGAGAAACTGTTTGAAGGATTCGAGATCAGGTAGGTGTAGTAGGGAGCTTTGAAGGTGTGCAAGAAAATCGACAAGAGTTCCTTGTCACTTAAAGTAGGAGAGATTTTAGAAGCCAACCCTCTCCATCTCTAAGCATAGGTTTTCAGGGGCTCGTCGATTTTCTTTTCCAAATCTTGCAGGTCGGCGCGATTGGGAGCTACCTCCATGTTGAATTTATATTGTTGAAGAAGGCATCAGACAGTCTCTGCATGTCCTGATCCTGGCTTTGTGTAGACCCATATACCAAGTTAGGGCGTGTTTGTGATGAGATGCATTTTATGCCAATTTCCCATTCCTTTCCTAGCCCTTTTTTGGGCATGTTGCTACTGATCTTCTTTTGTTATCACACTATTTTGCAGATCAGGACTTTTGGAGAGGAAACCTAGAAAAGATGCATTTTCCCATGGATTCTGGACACACTTGAGCAGCGAGGCCTAGAAGTTGGTTGACAGCATGCAGGCAGCATCTTGCCCCTGCAGTGTTGCGTACGCAGCAGTCAAGGACTCAAGCGCTAAACAAGGAAATTCCCTCTTTTAAGGGAATCAGCTGATCCACCCCATTTAAATCCAATCTCTCCCGTTTTGGCAAGAAAAGATTATGAGATCAGCTCCAATTAAATTAGGATTTCCCTTTTTAATTAATTTCCATTATTGAAATTTCCTTTCTTGTAATTTTCTCTTTTAAAACCCTTTTTGTCTTAGGGTTTCGGACAACTACTTCTTCTTCTTCTGAATTCTTCTATCTTCTCCACTTTGGATTTCTAAACTCTTTTGCTGCCTTCGGTACCCTTGTAATTCCGATCATAAACTGGAGCTTGCTCCGGCCGGTAATCAATAAGGGTTTTTTCTAATTCATCTCTCTTCTCTTTATGCAATTTTATTTATTTATTTATTTTAATTTTATTATGAGTGGCTAAGCTCACTCGTTGTTGGTAGGATTATCAAAGGTTGCTTAAGGAGACTGTGAGATCGAAGTGAAATTATTATATCTCTCTTCGGTATTTAATTATTTAACAATTTCTTGTCAATTCTACTAAGAATACTTCTAGCCTGATCAACTAGCTGTTTGCCCTAGGCAATTAAAGTCATCACTGTGGTTATAACTAACGCGAAGCTGCAGGGTAAATTAGAGGACCAATCAGAGCTATCAGGTCGTTGGTTTTGTTTGATTCGGTTAAGTGATTAATCTTGGGTAGAGCCTAGTCGTACTGAGTGTCTCTTCCTTAATCTTGATGGGCCTTCGAGTATTGCTCCCATAAACGTACCTTGGGGGACGGCGAAGCATCAAGACTGCTCCGTAAACGTACTTTGGAATAGTTTCTCGTACGAAAGGAAGCAGGGGACCTAAACGTACCTGGTCCCCATAACGCGTCTATTAGTGAGGGATAGAAGATCATTGCATCAATGATCAGCCGACTTTGAAAGCAACGCGAGATAGATTCCTACTGGGAACTCCTCTCCTTATTGGTTTATTACTCACTTTTATTACTTTTTGTTATTGCTTTATTAGATATTAATCAACCAACTCTTGAAAACCGCCCGGTATTTGTTACTGTTTTGAACTGTTTGCCCTTGCTACACAACACAAGACAATGTTCACCTTAGTCCCTGTGGATCGACCCTGTACCACTATACATAGTTTAATTGTGCATTTACTGCAGGTTTTATTATTATTTTTGGTGTCTCGACAGCACGTCAAATTTTGGCGTTGTTGCGGGGGACTTCGGTGCTGATCCTTTCTTTGTTGTGTATGACCAGGTCATCCAATCCGAATCCATTACAACTCGACCCAGAAATTTGAAGGACAAAGATTAGCTAGAAGGTTAGCCAGACTGTCTGCAGAAATCAACAATATCCAAAACCCCCCTAAAATAGAAAATCCTGAACGTCATGGCCAAGACGTCAAAAACCACATCATGGCAGAAGATCACCATGAAATTCCACAAGTAGTGACCAATCCGTCCATAGAGGACCTGAATGCCACCATTGAGAAAAATTTCAGTTGCATCATATGGCCTGAAGTGGCCAACGATTGGACGATCAAGTCCAATGTCATGCACCACTTGCCCAAGTTCCACGGATTAGCCAAGGAAAGCGCAATCCGACATCTCCAGCAGTTGCATTCCAACTGCGAGGCCATGAAGTCGGTCGTTGTTGACATTGATTATGCTAAGCTAAAAGCATTTATGTGGTCCTTGGAAGATGAAGCTCGTAGTTGGTTTTATGACCTACCACCTCGTTCCATCACCAGATGGACCGATATGTTCAAGGCTTTCATTGAGAAATACTACCCCAATTCCATGGCTGGTGTAGCTAGAAAGCAATTGGTAGCCATAGTACAAAACCCGAATGAGAATGTAGGGCAATACTATGTAAGGTTTAAGAAAATGCAAGCCCTTTGCCCTTCTCATAATTTCGCAGACCACACGTAGCTACAATACTTCTATGAGGGACTGCTAGGGCGAGACAAAGCTATAGTTGTCGCTGCTTGCCATGGTTCCTTGGTTGCCCTTACCCCAGCCGCAGCCAAGAAGATCCTGGAACTTATGGCCAGGAACGCTGTCACTGTAGAACTAAACGATATCTAAGACATACGTCACGGTGCCATAGAAAACCAACTGGCTGGATTCAAGGGCCAGTTGAACCATCTCACGGGGATGATGCAGAACATGTCCACCGGTCAGCTCGTGCAGGTCAAAGCATGCGAGATTTTCCATTTCAATAACCACCCTACTGATGCTTGCCCCTATGTTCCAGATGAGATACAGGTCAATGTAGTAGGAAACTACAATGGAGCCCCAAAGAAATTTGAGTCGTACACCCAGAATTACAACAAGGGATGGCGTCATCCGAACCTTAGCTATAGTAACAATGTTCAAGTGCCTTGCCCTAGTCAGCAGCAGCCACTATTTAATCTGCAGAATTTCAAGCCACGACCGAGCTACCCTAACAACCAACAATATCAATACCAGGCTCCCCTAGAATCAGCACCTCCGGCACCACTATCCAATGAGGTATGAAATTTCATGCTGGATATGCAAAAACAAATGAATATTATGACTGCAGAAATAAAGGAGTTCGGGAATGGAGGACGACTGTCCGCCCAACCAAATGCAAATCCGAAGCATGGAGCTTGTGCCATGATGCTTCGAAGCGGTACTAAAATACCATCCCGTGAGTTGCCTGCCCAAGACGTTGAACTACCCGAACTCACGCCCAAGCCAGAGGAGGTAAAAGCAGAAGCGGAGAAAGAAAAACGTGTCTACATTGCTAGAAGGCACGGTTCTCCACGAAAGGTAGATAAAATTTCTGAATTTTCAGAAGAATTCATCACCAAGGTACTTGAGCCACCATTCCCACAAAGGTTAGTCAAAACAAAAAGGGACAAAGAAGATAAAGAAATTTTCGAACTATTTAATAAGGTGCAGCTCAATATTCCTCTTCTTCAAGCCATTAAAAATATCCCTCGTTATGCCAAATTCTTGAAATCTTTGTTCACTAACAAATGTAAATTGGCAGAAGTAAATAAGATTAGTGTGGGTGCCAACGTTTCAGCCGTCATTCAGAGGAAACTTCGACCAAAGTGTAAGGACCAAGGGATGTTTACCATACCTTGCAAAATTAGAAATACTGATGTTGGCAAAGCTATGTGTGATCTTGGTGTAGGTATCAACGTAATGCCCTTGACGATATATAACAGCCTAGGCCCACTCAAACCAACTCGAGTTGTCATCCAGCTGGCCGACCGCTCCGTTATATATCCCGAAGGCATTATTGAAGATGTTCTAGTGCAGGTTGGCGACTTCCTTTACCCAGCTGACTTCTATGTGATCAACATGGAGGACGAAAAATCCACTAAATCGACGGACATGCTCTTGGGCAGGCCGTTCCTTTAGACAGCCGGAGCCAAGATAGATGTGCGCGACGCCTCCATCACCCTCGAATTCGATAGAGCAACCATAAAATTCAGCATGCTTGATGCTATTCGCTACCCTTCTGAATTTTCTAGTGTGAATTTCATTGATATAATTGACCCTGATGTAGAAGAAATTTCTGACTTATACTCTACTGATTCTCTGCAGCTTTCCCTAGACAGAGGAATCACACTAGCGGTTCTGGACAGTTTAGAGTCTAAATTCGTGACTCCACCGGAGTTACGCGAGATTGTTACTACTCTGGAAGAGCGTCTTTTTATCCTTTCTCCTTCCATTAATTCAACTCTTCCCACTGAACGTTCTAAACTTCCTCCTTCAGTTGTGTAGGCACCTAAACTAGATTTGAAGGTCTTGCCCTCGCACCTTAAGTACGCTTACCTCGGGGATGATGATTCACTCCCCGTGATTATTTCAAGCAAACTTGACATAGAGGAAGAACAGAAACTCGCCACCCACCTCAAGGAATTTAAACGAGCCATTGGCTGAACCATTGCTGACATTAAGGGACTATCGCCTGCCCTATGCACTTATCACATCCACTTGGAAGACGCCAGCAAATCAATATGATAGCCACAGCGCCGCTTGAATCCCCCAATGATGGAGGTTATGAAGAAAGAGGTACTTAAGCTGTTGGACGCGGGAGTTATTTACCCTATCTTAGACAGTACTTGGGTGAGCCCCGTCTAGGTCGTGCCGAAGAAAACAGGAATCACAATCACCACAGGGCAAGACGGTCAATCCATACCTACCCGTATACAGAATGGATGACGCGTTTGCATCGACTACCGTCGACTGAACGTAGCCACGAGGAAGGATCACTTCCCCCTACCATTCATCGATCAGATTTGGAGCGCCTCTTGGGCAAGAGGCACTACTGCTGCCGCCACGGATACTCTGGTTTTCACCAGATACCGGTTGCCCTAGACGATCAGGACAAGACAACTTTCACTTGCCCTTTCGGTCTCTGTAACGCCTCTGTCACCTTTCATCGCTGGATGATGAGTATATTATCTGAGCTTGTCAAAAAAGGTATAGAGGTATTTATGGATGACTTTACCATCTATGGCAATTCATTTACTGAATGTTTGTCTATTTTGCGTAAAGTTTTGCAGCGATGCATTGAGACTAACCTTGTGCTTAACTTTGAGAAGTGTCACTTCATGGTAGACCAGGGTCTTCTCTTAGGACACATCATTTCCCATAAGGGCATTGAGGTGGACAAGGCCAAGATTGAGGTAATTGAGTCTCTTCCTTATCCAACTTGTATTCGCGAAGTTCGTTCCTTTCTTGGGCATGCAGGTTTCTACAGGCGGTTCATCACGGATTTCTCCAAGATTACCCAGCCCATGTGCCAGGTGCTGCAAAAGGATGTGGATTTCGTGTTTAACACAAGCTGCAAGGCCTCGTTTGACACCCTTAAGGTAAAACTAATTTCTACCCCGATCATACCTGCCCCGGACTGGACACTTCCATTCGAAATCATGTGTGACACTAGCAACAACGCCCTAGGTGTGGTGCTAGGTCAAAAGAAGGACATAAAAGTCTATGTCATCTACTATGCCTCAAAGCTCATGGACGCAGCCCAACAAAATTACACTACAACCGAAAAAGAACTCCTTGCCGTTGTCTTTGCTTTGGATAAGTTTCGTCAATACCTCTTATGCACTAAAGTAACTGTTTCCTCTGATCATGCAGCCCTAAGATGTCTCTTAACGAAACTTGATGCCAAGCCGCGTCTAATTAGATGGATCCTTCTACTTAAAGAATTCGAATTAGAGATAAAGGATAAAAAGTGAATTGAAAATTCAGTAGTTGACCACCTCAGCAGACTACCACACCAGCAGGACAACTCTTCAGAACCAATCCGTGATACCTTTCCGGATGAACAGGTCTGTCTTGCCCAAGCAGTTCAATTCCCTTGGTATTCTGATATTGTGAATTTTTGTGCCATAGGAGACTATCCTGCAAATTCAAACGCCTCTGAGAAGAACAAAATCTGGAGGCAAGCTATGTATTTTGTTTGGGACAACCCATACCTTTGGAAACACTATTCTGACCAAATCATTCGGCGTTGCATGACCCTAGATGAAGTTCCTTCCATTCTTCGGTTTTGTCACTCCTCAACAGAAGGAGGACATTTTGGGGCCAAGAAGACAACACTCAAAGTCCTAGAAGTCGGCCTATACTGGCCATCTCTCTTCAAAGACAATTACATGTTTTGTGTTGGTTGCCCTTGCTGCCAGGCCACAGGTAACATAGGAGCCGAAAATCATATGCCCCTCACAGGAATCATGGCCTGTGAGATATTCAATATTTGGGGCATCGATTTTATGGGTCATTTCCCTAACTCATTTGGTAATCTTTATATCCTTCTTGTTGTTGATTACGTATCCAAATGGGTCGAGGCCAAGGCGACCAGATCTAACGATTCAAAAGTTGTTGCAGCCTTTTTGCGCACTGATAATAATTTGTCTTCTGCCGAAGGATGTATGGCGGAGCAGCTCTTCTCGGATCAGTGTGTGCGACGTTCCACAGTACCTGCAATGCGCCGGAGGGGGTCTCCGGTGGAAACACTCCGATGCTTAAGTCAGTAGGTGTACTGAAATTGACAGAGTTTTGGCCAGTCAAGTCCGCTTACCTGCCTCCTTTGTGGGGGAGGTATTTATAGAAGAAAGGGGGCGTTCCTGCCCGAGTAAACGGGTACGGAGCTATCGCTCGCGTTAGGGTATGTGATTCGCCCTTATCGTGACACGCTACCTCGACGGTAGGTGTTTAGGTAGATATTGCCGCGGTAGGATAATGGCCTGGGCGTTAATCCTGACGCGTGGTTTCCTCTGGGTGAGATAACTCTTTGAACTAAGCAGGAGGTCCGTAAAAGGAGCCAGTAAGGCCCCGTTAGCCTCTGTAGCGTTAGCCTTTGGGGAAGGTAGCGATTTTGTCCCTACCGTGGTGGTGTGAAATAGTAGCTATGCCTCTCCCCACCGGGTGATAGGCGAAAATACCCTTTCTTTTAGGTGGATTGTTATCATAAGCCCAACTGAAAATGAGCCCGAGTGTTTACCAAGGGCTAACGTTCCTTCTCTCACGGAGAGTCCCTTTATGTACCGGGGCGGTTTTGCCTCAGAAAAATGGTAGTGACGGTTTTTTGTCAGGATCTATAAATCAGAGGTTTCTTTGTGCCAGTTTTTTCGCATTTTTCACGTTCTTTCTTTTCGTATTCCGCCATGGATGAACTGACTCGCAATTTCCTGATCTCCAAAACTCTGACCCTGAAGAATCACTGAGGGTGACATCGGCTTCCTGGAGAGGATGATCACCAAGACCTCCGAGGATGTCCTGGAGTTGCGGGGGGTGCTAACCCCTATTCTGTCTAGACAGCTGGGAATAACTCTGGAGAATTTTAATCCCCTAGAGAGTTTGGCGAAACTGGCCACTGCCAGTGCTCACCTTGATGTGGTGGCCTCTATGCTGCAGCAGAGGAAAGATCTGCTGGCCTGCTGCCTAAAGGGCATGAGAGCTTGCTCTTCCGAACTGACGTCCGTCGCTGACGCTTTAAGGGAGGTTCCCGTTGTGCCAGGGGAAGATGATGCGGGGTCCAATATCTGACCGCTGGCTCCGCTTCTTCTCGTTGCTTTTCTTATGTTTCTTGTACATATCTGAACGCTAAGGCCACCTGGCCATAAATAAATAACTGTCTCTGCTTTTTCCCAAGTTTTCTCTTTCTCTTGCGTGGTTGCTTGCTTTATTGGTTGGAAATATTTGTCATGAGCCCAACTGAAAATGGGTCTTCCTCGGGACATTGTATTGCAGTGGTCGCGTTCCGGGGATTAGCAATGAATGCTCTGTCTTGACTGTTACAGACCGTCTTTTCAGTGGCAGGTGGTTGGGCGGTTCTTCGGTGCCCTTTGATTGGTGCATTCGATGAGCAGACGCGCCTGTGACGGATCGGATTCTGCAATTGGAGTTATTATTCCCAAGCGTCTTGATTTATTTTTCAGGGATCGAGATGCTCACTCGGCTATATAAGGGAGTTTGGTTTCCCTTTCCTATTCATCTTCTTCCTTTTCCTTCTTTTTTTTGCTTTTGAAGGTGGCATGGCAGATTTTTATTTCCTAAGTTCCATGGATCGTGACTCCTTGCCAACTCCCCCAACTTCGCCGGACTCAGATCATCCCCCTCCTTCGCCACCATGGAGGCCTCCGGTCCGCCGAAAGGGTCGTAAGAAGTAGGGGAAACGGACTTCCAAGACGCCCTTTGCGACGTTGGCTTCTTCTGGTTCTGCTACTCAAGAGGGTGGCAAACGTTTTCCTTCCCCTGACTGCTCGCTGAACGAGGATTTTCCCATCAATGCTGGTGTGGGGTTGGCAGATTCGGGCGCAAAAGGAAAATCATGCCCGTCAGGGTCCTGCCCAGAAAGGGAGGCAGACCAGCCGGTCCCGAATGCTGATGGGAAGATGCCGTTCCTTAATGATGATGGGGTTTATCCCCACGGCATTTATTGGCCTGATGAGGATTAGCCGTTTCGCATTGTACCCGCCTGTTGGCGTTTTATGAATAAAATAATGTTTTCTATTTTTCCTTTTTTGTCGTTACTTCCGTTAGCCTGCTGGTTCTTGGTGATAGCTAACGCAAGCGGTTGGACTGACTGAGGCAATCGCTTCGCGGTTACTCTGACCAGGTCAATACTGTCTCGCCCCTTTGGGGAGTCTCGACAAATAACTTCTCTTTTTTCAAATTTCTTTAATGTGTTTCAACGTGGCCAACTTCTTTTACACGCGTCTTCGCCCCGATTGGTGACTCAATTAATGCGGTGGCATTTTTATCCTTTAAGAAGGGCCGTTCTCCAATTTCTCAAAACTTTTGCCCTCACTTCGAATTTTCCTTCTTGTATTCCTTCGTCTTCTTCTCCGAATACTTTTTCGGCCGCTCGTCACTGTCCGCCGATTTCCCTGCGATTCTTCTCTTTTAAGGTATCAATTCGTCCCTTCTCAGATTTCCTTTTTGTTGGTTTGCTATGGCTAGGAATAGACCTCGTCAGATTATCTCTAGGCCCATGGATCCCGAGGTTGCCCAATCACCGAGTATTTTTACCTGCGATGTGGTTCTGAAAGCCGAATTGGAGGAACATGGTATTACCTTTCCTCCTGGGCATGAGCCTTCTATTCCCGGAAGTGATATGCGGCTTCATAATCCAGGGTGGGGCCACTGTAGGCTTCTTTATTTTAAAATGTTCCTTTATGGTTTCCGCTTTCCCGTTCATGAGTCGATATTAACTCTGTTGCGGGAGTATAGCCTTAATCCTGCCCAGATAACTCCTTCCTCTTGGTGCGCGGTTTATGCTTTTCTTCGCGCTTGCGAGTTGAAGAACATTTTTACCCCATCTATCAATTTGTTTCGCAAATTCTTTAGCATGATTTGCTATAATTGTTTAATCGAGATTACTCCCCGGTGGGATGATGCGCTCGTGCAGTCGTTTTGGCAACGTTTTCACGGCTTCAAGAAGGGTGTAGCTGATTGGAAGAGCAGCTTCTTTGTTCTGGAGCTACCGTCACGTTTGTGGCGTATCAATTTTAATCAGGAACTGGCCGGTCCCGTTTGGACAAATCCCGCGATTTTGTCCAGAACTGAGTTGGACCAGGCTAACGCTTTGTTAGACGAGAATACCCACTACCGCATTCGTGCCTTTGCTCTGTTCAAGCCTCTGGAAGAGTGCATTATGGGTGAGCCTATTTCTTTCCATATTTTCTTTACTTTGGTCCTCGCCTACTTTGTTTGCTGTAAGGAGCTAACGGTTGATTTCCAGGTGATGCTGGTACTCCTCTGAACGTAATACCGCTTCAAACTTTACCGGCCTCGCCTTCGGCTGAGGGCTCAAGTCGGGGTAGTGTTCCTCCTCCGAGGAAGAGAACTAAAACGGTTGCCCGGGGAGGGCGAAGGCCCGTTAGCTCTGTGCGAGCTTCTCGTTTTGTGGAAAATTAGCTACCGGAGCGTCGCACGGGGACGGACTCCAGGCCTGTCGCAACGACAGTAATTACTAGCGACGATGAGGATGCAGATGCTAAGTCAGACCTTTGCCATGCTTCTTCCCTTGCTGCTTCCCAGCGTCGGAAAAAACTTCGAGTGGCCATTGGTGGACAAGCTACCGGGACATCTCCTGTAGATGTGGCAACTGTTCCTACGCCTGTTGTTTTGTCTGAGGCGGGCGCCTCTCAGCCAACGGGAGCCGCTGAGGCGTTGGAAAAAACTTGTTCTTCTGAGGGAGAGGGCCTACCGATGGAATGTCCTCCTCCCATATCTGACGCTCCCGATTCTCCGATTGCTCATTGTATTCCTGACGTAGTGGTCACACCTCCTGTGGTGGATTCGACTGCTGAGCTACCGCCTAAGGTTACTCCGCAGCTGTTTTTTACTCCTTTCAAGAGTATTTTTCCTCAGGGCTCTTCTCCGCCTCCCTCAATCAATCTTGGTCCTGAAGGGGTCCCAGCCTACCGTATGAATCTTGCAGGGTTTTGCTTTGACGCCCTTCGCGCTGTCGGGGTTCCTCAACCTTTTTCTCGAGATGAGTTTACTGCACCCTTGATAGGGGAGATGCTGGGTTCCAAAAAGGAGAAAGAGGAATTTCTTCAACTCCCTCCCTCGGCACGCTTTCGCCATGTTCTGAATGATTCTCTAGACTTTTTCCGCCATCTGAATTATCAATTCGAAATTCACGATCGCAAGTCCCGTAATTTTTCCAGCGCATTGTGTGTTGCAAGGGTGCAGCTAGAGAAGGCGGTGAAGCATTCTAGGTTGCTGACGCGCCTCTGTGAATCATCCCAAAAGGAATTGGACAGAGAAAAATCTATCGGGAAAGCCAAGGTAGAAGTTCTGGAGGCGGAATTGGACAGAGAAAAATCTATCGGGAAAGCCAAGGTGGAAGTTCTGGAGGCGGAATTGGCGCTAGAAAGGAAGAAGAATCTCTTTCTCCGCGAAGAGGTACTTGCTCGAGATGAGGGGTCTGTTAGGGCGTCATTAAAGGAAGAGTTATGGAGGAAGAGGGTTCTGGACGCCTTCGTTTCTGGGTTTGCGTCCCATTTCAAAGGTAACCCTTCGGATCTGGCCCAGGTGGCTGATTACATGTCTATCGTGATGGGTGAGATTAGCAAAGGTGACAGCGGTTTTTCTGGCCCTTTGGGGGAGAAAGTCTGACGCTAGCGATGGTGCTGGGCTTTTCCTTGTTTTTCTTGTTGTTGTCTTTTGTTTATTTCTTGAAAACCATTCGAACATTGTTTCTCCTGTAATAATACTGACGCTTTGTATCCTTTGTCGCACTGTATGATATTACCGTTTATTCCTTCTTTATCTTTTTGTGCCATCGTGCCGTTTGGCAAGGCCAGCGCTGCTTTTTATGTTTTGTTTTTTTTTTTTTTTTTTTCAATCCCTCTGTCCCTCATTTAATGCGACTTGAAGGGTAATGATGAAAGAAGACACGTGTCCTTCCTCAGAGGGGCGTTTGGAGCAAGCGTCTCCTAGGGAGTTGCAAATGCAGAGGCGTTTCGTCCTTATTTCAAATTTGCACCTTCTGGCGCGTGCCTTACTTTATGACGTGTTGCTTCGCCACGTGTCTGCTGCTGACTGGTCGCCCTTTCAGGGTTATATCTATTGTTTCTTCTACCCTTTTTTCTTTTTCCATCTTTCCCTTATACGCTATTTCGTCTTTGGATAAATACTTTGCGCCGCTCTCTCTCTTTCTGGTTCAAGACTCCTCGCATTCTCTTTCACGAAGGTACAAGGTACACATCCTTTTCTTTTCTCTTTGTTTCTTCCTTGTTGACCATGGCTAGAACTAAGAAATCCTCTGAAGAAGGAGATCCTCAAAGGTCCTCCGGGGAAGAAGTAATTGATACCACTCCCACTTCTTGTACACACTGCCTTTAATTAACCGTAGGCTTGCTGGGTTTTCTGCACGATTTCCCAAGGAATATCCCGTGCATTCTGTTTCTGAATCACTTCGATTGAACAGCATTTTGCCCGGAAATAGCAGAATGTTGTATGTTAAGCTCTTCGATCATGGGTTTCGTCTCCCTCTTGACCCGCTTGTAAAATTGTTGTTGGCTGATTCTGATTTGGCTCCGGCTCAGTTGAGTCCTAACGCGATTTGCGTTGTTAGTGCTTTTGCCGCACTGTGCCGTTTCAAGGGAATAGAATCTCCCACCTTAGCGTTGCTTCATGACATTTTCCAATTGTATTCCGGTAAAGGGGTGATATCGATATCGCCTCGCTACGAAGACGGTTCCTTGAAGCCCTTTACTTGGAAACTAATGGGCATTGAGTCTTCCATTCCTCACTGGAAAGAGGAATTTTTTATTGTTGATCTACCTGAGCCGTTGTGGAGGGCTGGCTTCAACGAAACAATTAAAGATGGGGCTTGGGGTCATCGGAAACCCCTTTCCGACCCGAAGGATGGCTGGTTGAAGACGCTGCTTCAATTTGATTTTAGCGTTGATGCCCGAAAAGTGGCCAACGGGTTGCCCGTGGAACAGTGCAAGAAGGGTGAGCATTTGACCTTTTTTCTTTTGCGTTGTCAAGAAGTACTAACGCTAACGTTTTGTGATTGTGCAGTGCCTCCGCCTGGTTGGGAGCCTGAGTATTTTCGAAGGAGGAGGAAACAGGAGGCGAAAAAGAAAGCTGTCGCTGAAGCTAGGGTTGCTGCTGCCGCTGCTGCCAACGCTGAGGGAGGGGAGGCCACTGCTACTGCTAGCGTTACGGGCCCTCGGGTTGTAAGACAGAAACGGCCTCGGAAAGCACGTGCTGCCCCATCCGTTTCGTCCCAGACCGTTGTCTCTTCAGAGGCTGCGGTTGAACCGATTCCTGTTGGGATTCCTCTTGCATCCTCCACCACTCAGGTGAACATTTTTAGAACTTTAGTCTTTCTTTTTTGTACCATTTCCTTATCACGTTCTGCGTTATTTAGGAAGTCGTTGCTGCTTCTGTCCCTTCTACCTCCCAAGGAGATATGGGTATCGCTGATGTCCTTCGCGAGCGTCAGAAGAAGGCTCGCTATGATCTCCCGAATAGTCCTTCTTCCTCGGCCGCCAATCGTAGTTCGAGTGCCCTTGGGGGCCAGGGTGTATCTGCTGATCAACCGGAACCTGTTGATTTTGGAGGTCAACCCCATGTGCCTCCTGGTTCTCCAATCCATTCCGCGCACACCCCGATGGGCTATGATTCTGATGCCCTTAATCCTGAGGTGCTCGGAGGTAATGAGCTCTCGACGCCTAACGCGGAAGGCCTCTCTAGCCGGCCAGCTTCTCCTGGTGCGTTGTTCTTTGTTCCGATGCCTCATCCAGCTATTGTGAGGAGTGGGCCCACTCCTGCCTTAATGGCTGGTATCTCTCCCTATGATCCTCCTCTCATGCCGACTCATCACGTTAGCTTGCGCTCCTTTAGGGACAGTATTCTGCAGTTTCCTGCTGATGCTGATCATGAGGCCGTGATTTCCTCTACCGCTTATCTGGTAGCAGAGATTTTGTCTCTTCCAAGAGAGAGGGATGCCTTCGTGGCTCAGGGCGAGCAGGGACGTATCAATTTCCTTCGCTCTCAGGCGTTTTCCATGCTTTGCCATCTTCACTATATGGATGAAGAGAATGCCAGAGCTGCAGCTAACAGGCGAGGAGAGATAAACAGGCTGTTGGAAGAGCGACAGCGTCTTGAAAATGCCCTTGCTGCTGCCAATGAAGGTATGGAGACTGCTCGGGGAGAGGCTATCGCGGTCAAACAAGAGTTGGAGGCCGCTAAGTTAGCTTTGGAGGAGGAGAAGAGACAACGTGCTGATCTGGCCTTACGCCTCTCTCAGGAGGAGGATAGCCTGCATCTGGAGAGACAGAGGAATGCTGAGCTTTTTGCCGATTCCTCCCTTAACGCTGAGAAGAACCGTTGGTACTTTGAGTAGGGTGGGGGAATCATGTCAGAAGCCGTGATGCATCATTATGGAGTTGAGGAGCTCCGTATTGAAGATCTCTCCGCGTATTTTGACAAGAGAGCCTCCTCCATTACTGATAGCGGTTCCTATCAGTGGAAGGCTGCTCAGCAAGGAGGGGTCAACGCGCCGCCCAATCTTTAGACCTTTTGTTGTTTAGATGTTTTACATTTTTGTGGCTGACGAGACCGTCTATATTTTGTACTTCAAACAATATGGGCCTTGACTTGGCTAATCCACTCTTTTTGGATAGAAGTTTTTTATCTGCTTTTCTTCATAATGCCGTTTGATCACTTGTCTGCACGGGACGTTTGGCGTTAGGTTTCCACAGACGCATAGTTTCGCGTTGTATCCCGTTAGCTTGTCATCAGCTGTATTCAAGTAGTATGTCCATTATATCCTTCGATAGTCTCTCTGAGTGTAAATCAGCGTTGCTTCCGCATCTGCTGTACTTATATTCCTACCGTCCCTCGTTGTCAGAGGAGGCTTTACATCTGTCTCAACGTTGTTGTTGCAGTATAGTCACCTTTCCGTCATCGTTTCACCGGGTATCAACCGCGCGGCTACTAGTTAGGATTTCTTTGTTTCTTTTCGCCAGAGATAGGCTCCAACATTGCTTCGCCGGGTATCAACCGCGGGGCTACTAGTTGGGATTTCTTTTGTTTCTTTTCCGCCACAGATAGGCTCCAACATCGCTTCACCGGGTATCAACCGCGCGGCTACTAGTTGGGATGTCTTTGTTTCCTTTCGCCACAGATAGGCTCCAACATCGCTTCGCCGGGTATCAACCGCGCGGCTACTAGTTGGGATGTCTTTGTTTCCTTTCGCCACAGATAGGCTCCAACATCGCTTCACCGGGTATCAACTGCGCGGCTACTAGTTGGGATGTCTTTGTTTCCTTTCGCCACAGATAGGCTCCAACATCGCTTCACCGGGTATCAACCGCGCGGCTACTAGTTGGGATGTCTTTGTTTCCTTTCGCCATAGATAGGCTTTGGGGAGTGCCTCGTCTTAGTGAGCTGTCTGATCAGGACCAGCCATCACAAGGATAGGACTTTTCACCCCCAAGCGTTGTACCTCGAGTCCGTGGAATCGTGCCTCGTCTCTATGGGCCGTCTATGTGAGCACGGTTACCACAAGGATAGGATTTTCACTTCCAGGACGGAGTTGGTCTCTCCTTGGGGCGTGCCTCTCCTTATGGGGTTACCATAAGAATAGGATTTCACTCCCAAGGATTCCGGGGCGTGCCTCATCTTAACGGGCCGTCTATGTGAGCACGGTTACCGCAAGGATAGGATTTTCACTCCGGGGAGCCGTTTGGGGTCGTGCCTCGTCTTAATGGGCCGTCTATGTGAGCACGGTTACCACAAGGATAGGATTTTCACTCCCAAACGCCTTGTTATGCCAGGGCGTGCCTCGTCTTAATGAGCTGTCTGATCAAGACCAGCCATCACAAGGATAGGATTTTCACCCCTGGCATTCTTCGCTACCTGCATATTACCAGTAGCAAACGCACGGTGAATATCTCAATATTCATTTATTAGAATAACTTTGATGTTACCCGATTAGCTCCTGGCGTGGTATAGCCTCAACCGAGCGATGTTCCAAGAGTTTTGCAGGGGCGTTCCCTCGAGCATTTCCAGATGGTATGCTCCTTTTCCCACAATGCGGTTGACACGATACGGTCCATCCCAGTTTGGGCTGAGCTTTCCCATACGTTGTCCTGCTGCCCGTCTGTCTCTGAGCACTAAATCTCCGGTTTTGAGCAATCGCTCCCTCACTTGCCGGTTGTGATATTGTGCCATTTTCCTCTTGTAGTGCAGGGTTTTCAGGAGGGTTTCCTCGTGTGTTTCTGGTAGAGTATCGAGGTTAGCTCGTAACCTTTCTTCATTGTTTTCTTCTTTGAAGTGAGCCACCCGGAGGCTCATCATGCCAATCTCGACTGGTGTGACAACTTCGGTTTCGAATGCTAATGCGAACGGGGTCTCTCTCGTGCTGGCCTTGACAGTCATGCGGTAGGCCCATAGTACATATGGCAATTCGTCTGGCCATTTCTTCTTGGATCCTTCCAAGTTTCTTTTGATGCCACTAAGGATACTGCAGTTAGTTACTTCCGCCTGGCCGTTGGTTTGGGGATGTGCCACAGAGGAGAATCTTTGCTCTATCTGGAACTCTGCACATTGATCCCTGAAGAACTGGCTCGTAAATTGTGTCCCGTTGTCGCTAACTAGCACGCGTGGTACTCCAAATCGCATGATGACTTGGTGTTTGAAGAAATGCCAAATTTTTTCGGTGGTAATGGTGGCTAATGCCTCAGCTTCGGCCCACTTTGTGAAGTAGTCTACCGCTACTACCACGAATTTTAACTGAGATCTAGCCTTTGGAAACGGGCCCAGGATGTCAATCCCCCATTTTGCAAACGGGCACGGTGCGACTATTTTTGAAATTGGCACAGCAGGTTTTCGAGGAATCTTAGCATATTCTTGGCATTTCTGACAGGTTCTCACAAAGTTATGACAGTCTCGTCGAATGGTGGGCCAGTAAAATCCCGACCGAAAGACTTGGGCTGCCAGGGTGTCACTAGCAATGTGCATGCCACATATCCCTTCGTGAATTTCACGTAACACATGTAAGCCTTCTTGCTCCGTTATGCATTTAGCGGCCGGATGGGAGAAACATCTTCGTATTAACTCTCCGTTATAATATGTGCATCGTGCTGCCCGTTTTAGGACTTTCTTCCTCTCTGTATGGTCTCCCGGTAGTTTATCATGTTTCAGATATTCTATTACTGGGATCCTCCAATCATTTTCCATTTCTTCCACACAGAGCGATGCCTGCTCTTCCATGAAAGAAGGTGTAGGCAGTTCTCCATAGCGCACGTCACTGGGTACTGAGGCTTCTAGATTGGCTGCCATCTTGGCGAGGCTATCGGCCTCTTCATTGTTTTCTCTAGGAATGTGCTCAAAGGTGACCAGGGTGCCTTTTTCCTGTATTTTTTACAGCTCATGCTTCACTTTGGCTAACTATTGGGCCATGATGGGTTCTCTGGCCTGGGAGTTCCCCAGAACCTGATCCATTATTAGCTTGGAATCTCCTCGGATTTTTAAACGTGTTCTGTCTTCCTTCTCCCCACCGGGAGTGGTTCCGATAAAGAAACTGTTTCCAATTCTGAGTCCTGCCAGCAGCGCTTCGTATTCAGCCGCATTGTTGGACAATGGCTGCAGGATTCTGATGGCATATCGTATCTCCAGGCCGTTTGGTCCAACTAAGAAAACTCCTGCGCCAGCTAATTCTTGATTTTTTGCTCCATCCACGTGGATGATCCACGTATCTGTATATGTCTCCGGTGACGGTAGGCATGGACTTTCTGCTTCTTCCTCCAACAGATCTATCTTTGTGTCCTTTGTGAATGTGCACTCAGCTATGAAGTCAGCTAACGCTTGGGCCTTAACGGCTGGTCTAGCTTTGTATTGCAGCCCGTATTGTTCGAGCTCGATAGCCCAAATTAGCATTCTTCCTGAAGATTCAGGTTTTCTGAAGATTCTCCTCAACGGCTGGTCCGTGAGTACAATGACGGGGTGGGCTTGGAAGTATCGATCCATCTTTCTCGTGGCTTGCACTAGAGCGAGTGCTATCTTCTCGATAGGAGCGTATCGTAGTTCGGCATCTTTCAATATGTGACTCACGAAGAATACAGGACGATGCACGTGCCCTTCACTTCGCACAAGGACGGCGCTGACTACCTCGTCAGCTATTCCCAAATATAGATATAATTCGTCGCCGGGCTCAGGCCTCGTCAGCACTAAATCTGATGATAGGTAAGCTTTTAGTCCTGTAAACGCTTTCTCACATTCCTCTGTCCATCCGAAAGGAGCCTTGTTGCGGATGACTTTGAAGAAAGGCAAACATCTCTCGCCTTGCTTAGATATGAATCGCCCCAACGCAATGATGCGCCCGGTTAACTTCTGTATCTCTTTGACAGTTCGTGGGGATATCATATCCTGGATGGCTTTTATCTTTGACGGGTTGGGTTGGATGCCCTTCTGGCTGACCACATAGCCCAGGAATTTTCCCGTTTGGAATGCGAACATGCACTTCCGCGGGTTTAACTTCATCTTGTGTTTTCTCATCACATTGAAAACTTCTTGCAAGTCAGCGAGGTGCTCTCTGAAACTCCGACTTTTGATCAGGATGTCGTCTACGTAGGCCTCTACATTTCTCCCGATTTGATTTTCAAAAACTTTGTTTGCCATTTGCTGAAATGTTGCACCAACATTCTTTAGCCCAAACGGCATTGCAGTATAGCAGTATGTAGCTCTAGGAGTAATGAAGGCAGTTTTTTCTTCGTCCTCTACGGCCATAGGGATTTGGTGATATCCGGAATTCACATCTAGGGAGCTTAGATAAGCATACCCAACGGTTTGATCGACTAACTGATCTATTCGCGGAAGGGGATAGCAGTCCTTGGGACAGGCATTATTTAGGTCAGTAAAGTCGATGCACATGCGCCAGTCCCCGTTAGGCTTTGGGACTAAGATAGGATTAGCTAGCCAGGTCGGGTACTGGACTTCTCGAATGAACCCCGCCTCTGTGAGCTTTAGCAACTCCTTTTCGATGGCTG
This sequence comes from Viola odorata, assembly GCA_963691705.1. Lineage (NCBI taxonomy): Eukaryota > Viridiplantae > Streptophyta > Magnoliopsida > Malpighiales > Violaceae > Viola > Viola odorata. The sequence continues at coordinate 41,180,662 of OY829540.1, read as the reverse complement.
CTATCTTTTCCGATGAAAAGGCACGTCGCCTTTGCTGAACAGGCTTGGCGTCAGGACTAACGTTCAGCCGATGTTCTGTGACTTCCTGAGAGATTCCGGGCATGTCCGCTGGTTTCCACGCAAACTCTCCCTTGCATTTTCTCAACAGCCGGATTAATTGAGCGTTCTCTTCAAGGCTTAGTTTCTCACTGGCTAAGAGATTCGTTTCACTATCCTTGCCAATAGGGATTGATACCATCTGATCTAGCGGCTGAGTGCGCTTTTCTTCTTTATCATCGAAAGGATCGTCTGCCACGCAAACGTAGCGATCACAACTCCTTTGAGTCATAAGTAAGTAGCATTCGGCTGCCAACTTTTGGTCCCCTTTGATTGAGACCACGCCGTCCCATGAGGGATATTTCATCCGCAGGTGTTTTTGAGATATGGCCACTCCAAAACGATTAAGGAATGGTCGCCCCAAAATGGCGTTATACGGTAACGTTAGGTCAACAACCAGAAATAGTAGCTCTTCGGAGCGTTTGGATGTGTCTTCTCGGAAGTACACCGGCAGGGATGTTATTCCGGCTACCGGAATTGGTACTCCATCGATCCCAATGATAGGCCTCGTGCAAGGCGATAGCTCACCGTCAGGTCGTTTCATCAAGTTGTACGCTTCTAATGAAAATAGATTCACTGCACTCCCGTTATCGACAAGGGTCCTTCTTACCCCATGACTTCCAATGACGGGCGTCACAACCATCGTGTCATTATGCGGGAAAACGATGCCTTTTTCGTCCTCCTCTGAGAAAGACAATATCATTCTGTCTAAGGCGCTTATCGCCTCGATTTTCGTTTGCGCGTTCTCCCGTTTGCGCTTTTCTCCGGGGTTAGGCGTTTGCGGCGTAATTTCCTCGCAATAGGGTGCTCCTCCTGCAATGATATTTATCATGGGCATTTGGTCGCTATCGATAGCGAGCGCTTCTCTATTTGGCCCGAGGGGAACTGCGTTAGCCCCTGTAGCGTGCGAGGGCGCTTGCCTCTGCTCAGTTGTATTTCCAGTTGGGTTGTTTCTAGCTTCCTCCCTGGCCTTTGTGGCAAATTCCCCAAGGTAGCCCTCTTCGACCAATCGCTCTATAGCCGATTTTAACTCTCTGCATACATCCGTTGAGTGCCCCTTGACCTTATGGAATTTGCAGTATGCATTTTCTCTTCCTCCCATGATTACTCCTGGTTTCACGGGAGCTGGGTAACGGATAGGCAGATTTCTCTGTTGGACTATTGCTAATATCTCCGCCCTTGGGAGTATGAGAGATGGGAGGTCAGGATCGTATATCCGGCCCTTTGGCGGGTCCGTTTGCTTCTGAGTGGGGGATCCTCCAGACCTTCCTTTTGAGAAATTGCCTCTCTGCCGGTTAGAGGTCTTGGTGTTATGTTCTTTCCGCTGCCCAGGATCCTCGGTGGGTTTAGCATCAGGGGCATTGCTGTTCAAGACGTTAGGGGCCACATATGGGTCCGCCGGCATGCCTCGGATCCATTCTCTATTTTCTTCCTCTTCCATTCTCGCATAGTTATGCGCTTTCAACCTCAATGCATCCAGGGTCGTTGGGGGGTCCACCGTTAGCGTATCTTTCAGTTTACTATATCGACAATTGCGTTTCAGGGCCTCAATTGCAAAATCGATAGTGACCCCCGGCGTTAGGGACATTTCAAGATCAAATCGTCCTAAGAAATCGTTCAGCGATTCTTGTGGTTTTCGATGGATATCGAACAGCGCAGCTGCTGACTTTTTGATAGGAATAGCCGTGCTAAACTGACTTTTGAATTTTTCTTCCAGCTGAGAAAAATTATCGATAGACCCGGCGGGGAGCCCCTCGAACCATAGACGTGCCACTCCTGACAGCGTCATTACGAAAATTTGAAACAATGCTGCGTCACTGCGCGTTTGGAATTGCACGAAATCCTTCACCTTATTGAGGTGAGAAATAGGATCTTTTGTGCCGTCATAGGATTCAGCTGGGAGTTTCACATGTCGATGGACTCTGTGATACCTGACACGGTAGCTGAACGGATGACCCGCGTTAGCATCGGGGATCCTACGAGGCTGACGCTGATGTGGAATTTCAGCGTCATATCTGGGATTTTGAGGGTCATATTCCTGATGTCTCCTAGGAGAACGACTGCGGCTCCTTGGAGTTCGAGCTCGTCGACTTCTGCTGCTAGACCTCTCGCTGTATCTAGGAGATGGATCTCTCACTATATCTCCCCGTCGATCATCCCAAGGCTCCCTGTACTCGTCACGCTGGCGGACTGCTTCGGGGATAGAGATTCCTCCCCTGTATTGTCCAGAATGGTCGGCAGGTCCGCGCGTGAATGGTGGGACGTTTATGGGAGCCAAGGGGAAAGGTCAGGAAGACGGGAGCGCCCTAGACTGTTGGGGCGATAAGAGTCGTTCGGTGACAAGGGACGGGGTGAAAATCACTTGGGAGGACACACCAGGTCTTGAGGCATGAGGAGTAAATCCAGCAGCCATTTCTGTCAGTTGATCCAGTTGAGCTTGGAGAGCTGCTATTGAATTCCCGAAAGGGTTGTCCGCTTCTCCCATCATAGATCTTCCCGCTTTGGGGGTAGGATGGCTGGTTCCTGCTATATGGGAGAAGGGAGAGCAAATCTGGAATGTAACTTCTTCTGCACTTGACCCAGGAGGAAGATCTAAGTCTCCTGCAGTGACGTCCTGCCCTGGGGTGGGGGCATCAGAGGTAGCGAAGGGAAACAAGCATCTGCGGGTGTTGTATGGGATGTTGGAAGTTCGGGACAGCGCCGGATCTGACTCCGAGGCCATAATCCTTCTAGCTTCGGGGAGGAGGAGCTTGGTTATTAAGGATGCTCACTTAATAGAACCAAAGCTCTCAATGAAAGAACCAATTTGATAATAATTTATCTTCTGCCGAAGGATGTATGGCGGAGCAGCTCTTCTCGGATCAGTGTGCGCGACGGTCCACAGTACCTGCAATGCGCCGGAGGGGGTCTCCGGCGGAAACACTCCGATGCTTAAGTCAGTAGGTGTACTGAAATTGGCAGAGTTTTGGCCAGTCAAGTCTGCTTACCTGCCTCCTTTGTGGGGGAGGTATTTATAGAAGAAAGGGGGCGTTCCTACCCGAGTTAACGGGTACGTAGCTATCGCTCGCATTAGGGTCTGTGATTCGCCCTTATCGTGACACGCTACCTCGACGGTAGGTGTTTAGGTAGATATTGCCGCGGTAGGATAATGGCCTGAGCGTTAATCCTGACGCGTGGTTTCCTCTGGGTGAGATAACTCTTTGAACCAAGCAGGAGGTCCGTAAAAGGAGCCAGTAAGGCCCCGTTAGCCTCTGTAGCGTTAGCCTTTGGGGAAGGTAGCGATTTTGTCCCTACCGTGGTGGTGTGAAACAGTAGCTATGCCTCTCCCCACCGGGTGATAGGCGAAAATACCCTTTCTTTTATGTGGATTGTTATCATGCACTAATATTTTCAATAGGTTTGGGATACCATGAGTTCTGATTAGTGACAGAGGCACGCACTTCATCAATCGCACAGTCAGCAAGCTACTAGGGCAATACGGTGTTTCACATCGAGCATCTACAGCTTACCACTCGCAAACGAACGGCCAGGCCGAGGTGTCCAATAAGGAGATAAAATCTATTCTGGAGAAGACGGTCAATAGGTCACGTAAGGACTGGAACTTGAAGTTGGACGATGCCATATGGGCATATCGCACAGCCTTCAAGACTCTAGAGGCATGACACCGTACACACTTGTCTATGGCAAGCCGTCCATCTCCCAGTCGAGATAGAACATAAGCTTTTTGGGCGATCAAAAAAGTCAATATGGACATTGATGAAGCTGGGAAACAAAGGCGCCTTCAAATCCGAGAGCTAGAAGAACTCCGAGATGATGTCTATGAGAATGCCCTAATCTACAAGGGCATGACGAAGGCGTATCACGATAAGTTGATTTTGGATAAATCTTTTGAGATAGGACAGAAGGTTTTACTATATAATTCTCGCCTACGGTTGTTTGCAGGTAAATTGAAGTCCAAATGGACGGGCCCATACGTAATCACGAACATATATGACCATGGCGTCGTCAAAATCCAGAGCTTAGACACAGGTGTTTTCTTTAAGGTCAACGAACACCATTTGAAAGCTTTCTACGAAGGTTTCAAACCGTTCGTGACCGAGGAGACCGAGGTGGTTGCTCCACTAGAGCAAAACTGAAGCAAGCTTCGAACGTCCAGGCCTAGACGTTAAATGCAAGCACTTGTGGGAGGCAACCCATGGGTCTTTTTGACCAGCTATTAAATATTCCCATTTTCCAGACAATTTCTCTTCTTTTAATTCGTAATCTGTGCATTTATTTTAATTATTTTCTTTCCTTAATTTTCTAGGTCTCCTTCCTTTTTATTTTATTCCCGTTTTTGTATATATGTGTGTTTAAATATTTTTTTTCCTTTTACTTTCTTTTATTTTTCTTTCCTTTTATTTTCCCTCATTTATTCCTTACCCCATATTTCTTTCCAGAATTATTTCAAATTCCTTTTATTAAGGAGTTGATTTAATTCTTCCCTTTTTCTTCTCCTTTACTGATTTGAACTTTAAATTCTAATTTAAGAAGGATTGACTTTATTTCTTTCCTTTGCAGTTAGGATTTGGTGGGCCAAGTCATTAAAAGAAAGAAGCTGACAAAAAGGGAAAATCAAGAGTCCACAACCGTGATTCCCTTTTCTTTCCATTTAAACATCCCACGCTCCTTCTCTCCTACACTTTATTCTCTTCCTAAACAAACACAAACTCTTCACTTTCTCTTCTTCTCAACCGCACCAACTTTCCTCCATGGCCCGTTCTAAGACCACCACCGCCAGAAGCGACACGCCCAGTCTAAGGCGAGCTGCCGCCGTTTCCTTCGCCCAGCCCACGACCCCAACACCACCACCAGCTCATCCAAACCCCTCTGCCACTATACCTCCTAAACCAACCACACCAACACCACCACCACCAGTCACCGCCACTGTCCCCACAGCCACTCCAGCTACTACCACCACAAAAGCTGCGAAAACCCAAAAAACCTAGATAAAACCAAAAGAACCCAACCCAAAATGGCCCACAAACCACCCCTAGCCAAATCACCACCACCGTCCACTCCTAAACCTAAAACCCTTCCTCCGCCGCCTCCAGTCACCCCTCTAGCGGCGCCCGAGGAAGATTCTTCCTCCGGCGAATATGAGACCGGATTTGAGTAGGGGACTGACGAGTCTCAACAGCCACCAGCTGTTGGAGATGCCCCTGCACCACCGAGCACCTTCGGCGTGGCAGTGGCTGATGCCGCAGATCCTAGTGGTGAGGACGATGGATATGGGGAGGATTCTGACGAGGAGGACGGTCTGGATGACGCCACCGAGGTAGCTGAGTCTACTAACCTCGCCGCTCACAAAACCAGAGCCCGAGCTTCAGATCTTGGGCGAGACGCCCTCTGATTCTGGGCTACCCATGGGTCATGGCATGACTGCCAGAGGCCACTTGATTGAACCCGTCAATTACGATGAGAAAGCCCCTCCCAAATCCAAGAAAATCAAGCTGCTGGTGCCTAAGGGCGATTGAGAGGATGAGGAGGACAGTAGTGGGGAGGACCCTGAGAAAGTGAATGACACCAACACTGTCATGGCCGTTGATGAAGATATAGAGGAGACTAAGACTCGTCTGGTTCGTAAGAAATAAAAAGCCCCAGCAGTTCCAATTGCTGCTCGCAAATCACTCCGCGGATCGAGCAGCAAGGGCAAGACACACGTCGTCACCCCTGCTACACGTTCTGCCCAGGACCGTTCAGGCACAGCGACGCCCTTGACCTACATCATCCCCGACTTCAACCATCTGAATGGCTGGCTCGAGCTCCCGGACAAGCACAACCACGACAAGCTCATGTCCCTACACGGTAAGCATATAGTACCTTATGCTTTGCTTGATTATGATATGCTTGATCAGATAGGGGTAGGTGATAGGGTGAGGGAATTGATTGTGAATATTGATTGGTGTGCTATCTTTGAGTTTGAGCATGTTCCTTATCTTGAATTGTGCCACGAATTTTATGCTAGTTTTTGGTTTGATACTGATCGGTTAAAACTCAAAGGGAAGGGTGGTCTTAATCTAGGGGCTGATAGAGTTGTGAATTTTCGTCTTGTGGATGCATGGTCACACCTTTCACTGAACCAATTTAATGTCATGTTGGGGTTTGCCCTAGAGTCCGACCTAGGTGCCCCTTGGTACTTAGGTGCCTTTGCTGCCTATCCCGAGTCTTTTGATGTCGACTCGGCGTTTAGGGAGCTGACTGGCAATCCCACAGCCAGGTACAGTTCCCGTAAAAGCAAAGCCCACTAAATTCCTGACCCATCCATTCGTGTTTTGCATCGATGCATTGCTTACACCTTCGCTAGTAAAGTGAACTCCTCGGGCCAGCTGTTCGTACAGGAGTTATTTTTTCTTTGGTGCATGCACACTGGTGATAAAGTAAATTTAGGTTACTGGATAGCGCACGAATTGAATGCCATTATTAAGAATGATAGAAATCCAATCTTAGGCTCACTTATTACTCGTATTGCTGTCCAGCATCGTGCCCTAGATGTTGATAACTGTGATCTGTATTCTCCTATTGGTCTTAAATTGTTGAACGTCCGTACCCTTGATGGTATGGGCTACTTTCACTTGGAGGGTCGTGTTCTGTGTTTCAGTACAGGTTGCACAGACCGCCCGGATCGCGTTTTCAGTGCAAAGAATGAAGGCCAGTTTGAGTGGCCAGACCTAGACGCTGACGGTAACCCAACCACCTCTCGCCTACCGCGTGCTGCTGACCATCCCGGGCAAGACGCTGGTAGTTCGTCTGCTGCTGTTTCTAAGACGAACTCCCTTCTCCGCGAGCTGATTGCCCTCGTTAAGCACCTTCCCAATGAGCTCGCATGCAGACTTCAGCCTCCGGCCAGTCCTTGATCCCCCATTATAGACACTCCATCTTTGCCTTCGGGCTGGTTCTTTTTGTACTCTCTATTTTATGTTGAACTCCTCTTATTTTCTTGCCTTTTGAACTATTTTTAGTTTGTGTGTGAGTCCCATTCTCGCATCGAGGACTATGCGTTGCCTCAGTGTGGGGGTGGGACACTTGTGTGTTTACTTTTTTGTTGAACTTTTTGGTTTGATTGCTTGTTGCATGTTGCTTGCCCTTGCACTTGCATGATAACTTTTGATTGGATTTTTTCAAAAATTTTGACTTGCCAAAACCACACTACCTTTATTTTTGAAAACCGCTCTATTTGAATGAATGGTTTAGGCACTTTTGAACAGGAAGTACTCATCCCACTGCACATATTCACGCGTACAACCACACTACTTGTTAGCTCATATATCCATGCCTTGACCTAGTCGCTTGTAGTCATTTGTTTACCCATGTGAGCTCTTCGAACTTTCATGCCATGATTTTATTTCTGAGTGGATGCATGACTATTGTGCTGGCTGAATTTGCATGAGAGCCCTGGATATAGGCACCATTAGACGTGGGAAAGCAACGAAATGATTAAAAACTTTGCATCCTTTCTTATTATCTTTTTTCTTGCTTTTATCTTGCCCTTGCCACTCATATCACCTTCTTTTCATCACCCTTCTAACTATTCAAGACTTTTCTTTCCATTCTTAGCAGGTGAGAGATGTTCTCTGGCAGTGAGCAAGGTGGGGCAAAGAGAAACAACAACTTTAGTGTGGGGGTATCGAGCTGCTAGACCTAGAAGCTGAAAGACAAAGCGGACTCTGATAACAGAAACACAATGTCAAACCGCTAGACCAAGATGTTGAAAGCAGTAGTATGGTAAGCAACCGCGGAACAAAAAGAAACAGAACCTCAGTGTAATGAACATCCAGGCCAAGACACTCAAGTCATTCGACGAGCAAAATGGAAATGAACAGACAAGCCAAGGTACTGAAAGCAATCACACGCTTAAGCCCGATCAGTCAATAGAATTTTTGCTGTTCCAGTCAGTCAGGTGAAAATAATTTGTACACTCCTCTTTTGCTCAAAATCAAAATAAAAAAAAAATTTAAAAATTCAAAAATAAATAAAGATTCGAGCAAAAGAGGAGCATTATTCAGAAACGGAGCAAAGCACGAAGGAAGCTAGAAGACTGATAGCACTACAAAGAAGAATACCCCCATTGATCACCCAGCGCTCTTTGCATTGCCCTCGCTACTGCCAACAGGAGACTCTCTCGCCACCTTGCGTTTTCCAGCTAAGAAAATCTCCATCCTTCTTTCTCTTCCTCTCTTTGAACCATCTCTCCTTCTTCCACAATTTCTTATGCTACCCTTTGCAAAGTTTTTTATGATTGTATGATTGCTCATGCATGTGTTCTCCGTACTCGGGTCGCTATTGCAACTCTGGTTTTGTGCATTGTCATTCGCATTATTGAGTGTAAACACCTTGCCATAATCCTTTCTGAGTTTGAGTGCAAACACTATTTTCTATGTGAGGACTGCTTGCGACTATGCTAGGTATGGGAAAGTTTCTCCCTTGGTTTTGTTATTCCTTGGGTTTGATGCGGATGCTATCTAGGTAGGAGGTTGTGTCGAATTTTGTGCTTGTGTGCTGAGTGTGCTTTTTCCTGTTTGCCTTTTTGTGGAGACCATTTGTTCTTATTGAGGGGTTGTTTTGAGTTTAATGCTTGAGGATGAGCATGGGGTAGTGTGGGGGTGATTTGATGGGATGCATTTTGTGCCAATTTCCCATTCCTTTCCTAGCCCTTTTTGGGCATGTTGCTACTGATCTTCTTCTGTTATCACACTATTTTGCAGATTAGGAATTTTGGAGAGGAAACCTATAAAAGATGCATTTTCCCATGGATTCTGAATGGACTTGAGCAGCGAGGCCTAGTAGTTGGTAGACAGCATGCAGGCAGTATCTTGCCCCTGCTGTGTTGCGCACGCAGCAGTCAAGGACTCCAGCGCTAAACAAGGAAATTCCCTCTTTTAAGGGAATCAGCTGATCCGCCCCATTTAAATCCAATCTCTCCCATTTTGGCAAGAAAATATTATGAGATCAGCTCCAATTAAATTAGGATTTCCCTTTTTAATTAATTTCCATTATTGGAATTTCCTTTCTTGTAATTTTCTCTTTTAAAACCCTTTTTATCTTAGGGTTTCGGACAACTTCTTCTTCTTCTTCTGAATTCTTCTATCTTCTCCACTTTGGAGTTCTGAACTCTTTTACTGCCTTTGGCACCCTTGTAATTCCGATCATAAACCGGAGCTTGCTCCGGCCGGTAATCAATAACGGTTGTTTTCTAATTCATCTCTCTTCTCTTTGTGTAATTTTATTTATTTATTTATTTTAATTTTATTATGAGTGGCTAAGCTCACTCGTTCTTGGTAGGATCATCAAAGGTTCCTTAAGGAGGCTAAGTGAAATTATTATATCTCTGTTCGGTATTTAATTATTTAGCAATTTCTTGTCAATTCTGCTAGGAATACTTCTAGCCTGATCAACTAGCTGTTTGCCCTAGGCGATTAAAGTCATCACTGTGGTTATAACTAACGCGAAGCTGCAGGGTAAAGTAGATGTCCAATCAGAGCTATCAGGTCGCTGGTTTCGTCCGATTGGGTTAAGTGATTAATTAGGGTAGAGCGTTGAACGTACTGAGTGTCTCGCCCTAGACGCGTCTTCCTTAATCTTCATGGGCCTTCGAGTATTGCTCTGATAAACGTACCTTGGGGGACGGCGAAGCATCAAGACTGCTCCATAAATATACTTTGGAATAGTTTCTCGTACGAAAGGAGGCAGGAGACCTAAACGTACCTGGTCCCCATAGCGCGTCTATCAACGAGGGATAGAAGATCATTGCATCAATGATCAGCCGACCTTGAAAGCAACCTAAGATAGATTCCTACTGAGAACTCCTCTCCTTATTGGTTTATTACTCACTTTTATTACTTTCTGTTATTGCTTTATTAGATATTAATCAACCAACTGTTGAAAACCCCCCGTTATTTGTTACTATTCTGAACTATTTGCCCTTGCTACACAACACAAGACAGTGTTCACCTTAGTCCCTGTGGATCGACCCTGTACCACTATACATAGTTTAATTGTGCATTTGTTGCAGGTTTTATTATTATTTTTGAGGTGTCTCGACAGTACGTCAGTTTGGTTAAGCTTTCTCAAAACAGATGAATCAACAACGGCTCGTTGTGGATCATCTCTGTCATCTTATTGCAATATGTTCTAAGGTGGGTCTTTGGGCACTCGACCCCGGTATACTTTTCAAAGTCGGGGATCTTGTACTTCGGTGGTATAACGATCCCGGGTGATAGGAACCTCCTTGGAGATCCGGGGTGACTCGGCCGTGGAAATGGCCGAGGAATGGATCTAGCTCACTTTAGGAGATCGACTTGATTTAGGCACTCGTTGCTTGTGTAGAAGGAGTGAGGCTTTGCGAAAGACTTAGAAGTTTAGTGGAAACGAAGAAGGAGATATATTGATTGAAAGTGAAATACAAGTAAATGAACTTGAATGTCACGGCTAACCCTTCTAGGGGTGATTCCTAGACAACCTAGCCACAAGACTAATAAGGATCTCAACTTCAAGAGTGACCCTCCTAAGGGCAATTTCTAGGTAAATCACTCAGTTTGAAGAAGAAGAGGAAGAAGGCTTGAAGAACCCTATTTAGCTAAGCTATAGTGTTTGGTCTTAGATTGGAGATAATCACAAAAACAAAGACAAGCTAAAATTAGTCTATCTCCTTCTGTAAATACCTAGAGCTATTTACAAGGGAAAGTACCCTCACACCCTTGGACAAAGGGGATGCATCGTGTCTTGGGGATGGGCTCTCGGACGGACTAAGGCGAGCGTGCGGATGGGCCTAGCACATGGGCGAGCTGGCGCATGGCCGAGGGCGTGGAAGGGCTGACGCGGATGTCCTCATGGGATGCTAGGGATTGTGCGGGCGCGCGTCATGGGTTGCTAGGGTTTGCGCGGGCATTCCTCATGCCTTGGCCGGACATCCCGTGAGGTTCTGCGCTAGGGCTAAACTAGTGGTCTCAGTCTTTAAAGGCGTTGCGGTATGAGCGATGGCATGAAGGCACATTACCCAGCCTTCATGGGTCTTCGAGTCAACCTCCTCAACCCTTAAAGCCTTCAAGAGTTGGAGCTCCAAGGCTTTGCTTCTAGTGAAGTAGCGAGGTTGTGTCGTGCTCGTATCATTCCCTCCTTCTTTGAGGGGATTCGGCCTCGAATCAAGGGGGGTACTAGTGGCAAGGTTCGAGTCAGTCTGCACGTCTTCATTATCTGCAAGAAATGGAGATAAATCAGTCACATGAAAAGTGGGGTGGACGTTGCCAAACGAAGAAGGTAGGTCAAGGCGATAGGCGTTGTTGTTAAACTTCTCTAGAATAAGGAAAGGGTCGTCTCTGTGGGGGCTTAGCTTACCCTTTCATTGTGGTGGGAACCTATCCTTGCGCAAGTGAAGCCATACCCAATCCCCGGCCTCAAAGGATTGAAGATGCCGACCGGCGTTACGCTTCTCCGCCAAACAGACCGTTATCTTTTCTCCGCCAAACTTCCGCAACATTGTACCAAGTGTTCTATTGACTACTTCCGTTTGGCCATCCGTTCAAGAATGGTAAGAAGTGGAAAATAAGAGTTTCGTTCCTAGGTTTGCCCACAAGACACGCCAAAAGTGGCTAAGAAATTTAGGATCTCTATCACTAACAATACTCCTAGGCATGCCATGGAGTCTAACGATGTCATGGAAGAAAAGTTGTGCAATATGTGAAGCATCGTGTATGGTGTGGCAAGGGATGAAGTGAGCCATCTTAGAGAATCGGTCCACCACTACAAACAAGGAGTCTTTGCCTCGCTTGGTTCGCGGTAGAGCAATAATAAAATCCATGGAAAGGTCGCACCAAGGGTGCGATGCAATTGGCAACGGCATTTTGGAACACACAATTTACCCTTTCGGAATAAGAATCCATCATGCCTCATATATTTAGGAACCGAAACAAGATGACAAGTATCATACAATTGTTTGAAATCCATGTCAAGGGTATACAAGGATGGCAAATGCAAGAAACCAAGTAAGCGAGTGTGAAGGGAGTTAAGTAGGGCGTACCTTCGGGAAAGGGCATCGGCGACGATGTTGTCCTTTCCCTTCATGTACTTGATGTGGTAAGTGAAACGCTCGAGAAATTCCATCCAAGTTGCGTGGCGCTTGTTCAATTTCCCTTGGCCCTTCAAGTATCTCAAACTTAGGTGGTCTGTGTAGACAATGAACTCTCAGGGCAAAAGGTAATGTTCCCACACGTTCAAAGCCCTTACTAAGGCGTAGAACTCAATATCATAGGTGCAATAATTGAGGTGTGCTCGACTCAATTTCTCACTGAAATAGGCCACTAGGCGCTTGTCTTCCAATAAGACCGCACCAATACCAATGCCGCTAGCATCACATTGGACCTCGAAGGTCTTCTCAAAGTTAGGGAGCGCGAGGACGGGGCTAGAGGAGAGCTTGCTCTTCAAGGCAGTGAAGGCCACGTCATGGGCTGGACCCAAAACATAGGGCACATTGTACTTGGTTAGAGCATGAAGAGGTGCCGCTATTGTAGAAAAATCTTGGACAAAGCGGCGATAGAATCCCGCGAGGCCAAGGAAAGAGCGAACCTTGGGGACATTGGAGAGTCTCGGCCATTCGATGATTACTTTGATCTTGGCCGGGTCAACCTTAAGGCCGAATGCACCTACAATGAAACCAAGGAAGTGCACTTCTTCTAGGCAAAAATCACACTTACACATTTTAGCATAGAGTTGATGAGCACGCAAGGTTAGGAAAACTTGACGCAAATGGTTCATGTGATCATGCGTAGATAAACTATACACCAAAATATCATCAAAGTAAACTACCACACATTTTCCTATTAGGTGTCTAAACACATGATTCATAAGGTGCATGAAAGTACTAGGGGCATTAGAAAGACCAAACGGCATGACCAACCACTTATACAATCCAAATTTAGTTTTAAATGTCGTTTTTCATTCATCACCCTCATGAACCCTAATTTGGTGATAGCCACTTAACAAAATAATTTTTGAAAAAATTATGGCACCACTAAGCTCATCAAGCATGTCATCAATTCTAGGTATGGGATGAGAATATTTTACCGTGATTTGATTAATCGAACGGCAATCCATGCACATCCTCCACGTGTCATCCTTCTTGGGCACCAAGATGAAGGGCACGGCGCAAGGGGAGAGGCTTTCACGAACGAAACCCTTTGCAAGGAGGTCCTCCACTTGCGCTTGAAGCTCATGGGTGTCCTTCGGGTTGCATCTATATGCCGGCAGGTTAGGGATTGTAGAACCTGGAAGGAACTCAATGCGATGTTCAATCCCACGGGTGGGGGGTAAGCCGTGGGGGATATCTTCGGGGAAAACATCAACAAATTCCTGCACAAGTGAGGCAACATCACTAGACAAAGGTGGGTTAGGGTTAGAAGAAGATAGACAAAAATTCGTGAACCTAATGAGGATACACAGTTTGTGCATTATCAATGACAAACGAACATCTCTTCCTTTTGCCATACGGCTCACCATGGCCTTACTTTTCACTCTAGTGTCCTTTTTTACCTCACTAACTTGCTTTTGGATGTCAAGTTTAGTTTTTCCCCTCTTGGCAAGCTCACTTTTTTCTTGGCGGTTGTTTTCCTCTTGATCTTCGCACTCATTTTTCTCTCCACTCGGGGTATGCTCACTTTTTTCATACCTGGATTTTTCAGCACTCATACTACTCACATTTTTCACTCCACACCACTCATTTTTCTTTTCTAATTTAGAAGTAATGTCCAAAGTGGCAAACGCCTTTTCTAGCTTCAATTGGTCTTCGTAGACTTGATGTGGAGGCAAATGAGGGATTAGAAACTTGTGGTCACCGTGAGTCAATTTGTAGGTGTTTTGGAAACCATCATGGAGGGCAGGCCTATCAAATTGCCAAGGCCTACCAAGTAGGAGATGGCTGGATTGCATGGGGGCAACATCACAATGGCGTTCATCTACATAGGTGCCAATTGTGAAAGGCATAAGGACTTGGCGAGTGACTTTGACGGAGCTGTCATCATTAGACCAATTGAGGGTGTAAGGCCACGGGTGTCTAGTGGTGGAGAGGGCTAGAGAATACACTAAGAAAGTGCTTGCAACGTCGGTGCAGCTGCCGTTATCCACAATAATGGATATAGTCATTCCATGGGAAACACCGCGAGTGTGGAAGAGATTCTCGCGTTGTTCCCGGACCAAGTCATCCTCTTTAGGGATCAAGCTTAAGTTTCGGTGCACCACTAGGCAAGTAGGCACCTCAACATGATCATATTCATCTGTGTCCTCCTTGTCACCTTAAGGTGGAAGATCCTCCACATCGTCCTCATCACTACTAAGTTCACCATTTTCACGGATCAAAATGAGTCTCCTATTAGAGCACTCGGCTTTCATGTGCCCTTTGCCGCCACACTTGAAACACTCAATGGAGCGAGAAGGTGTGCGGTGGTTAGGGTTTGAGTTTGTAGGTCGTCTTGTAGTATTTGGTGCTTGAGGAGGTCTCGGTGTATAGGTGTTTGGTTTATGGGAAAATGAAGGTTTGGGGGGGTCGAGTGGGGGCTTGTTTGAGTTAGTCGAAGGGTCTATGGTGGTTTTGATGAGTTAGAAGAAGAAGTGAAGGGGAATTTAGGTTTAGAGTTCACTTACCTTTCAATTTTCAATGCCAAGTGAAGTATATCCTCCAAGTTGTCATAGGAGTGGAAGTCTAGGGTGTAAGCAATGTCCTTGTGAAGGCCTCCTAGAAACCGAGCCATTGTGGCTTCCTCGATCTCATTGATGTTTGCCCTCATGACACATGTGAGCATGTCGTGGTAAAATTCACTCACGGTACAGTAGCCTTGAGATAGGTGTTGGAGGTGTTGGTGAAGGTCACGGTGGTAGTAAGACGGGACAAAACGCCGGCGCATCTCAAATTTCAATGCCTCCCAAGTGTCAATAGGTGGTCTCCTCTCAATTCTCCTAGTAGCACCTAGCCTTTCCCAGCAATGACTGGCCAAATCCGTGAAACCAACAACCGCAAGTCGAATCTTCTTCGTATCCTTGTAGTTGTAGCATTCAAACACTTTTTCAACTAGACTTTCCCAAGTAAAATAGGCGTCGGGGCCATCCTTGCCTTCGAACGGGGGAATGGTGAGTTTGATTCTATAGAGGTTGTTATTCGCTCACTCTTCTTGATGGTGATGGCCTCTAGCCTCAAATTATTCATCATAGTCAAATCTAGGCGCACCATTAGCGTGTTCATACAAGGGTGGTTGAGCGGGGGCGGGGGGGTAGGGTTGTTTGGGGTGTGCCATGGCCTGTCATGGAGGTGTAATGCGGCTGGATGCCGTGGGGGGGAGGGTACACACTCATTGGCCCGATGCAAAGAGACATTAGAGTGTCGAAGGTGTAGAGGTGGGTTCGGTGGATGGGTGTTTCGCGGCTCATTAGAAGTAACGAGCTGGGAGTTTGTAGGGTAATTTTGGTGAGGAGGGTATGGGTGCCCAAAATTGGTGTGGTGCCGGGAAGGGGGTTCAATGGAACCTTCGTCATCACTATGGTAGTTGTCGGCCATGACACCTTCATCATTGCTAACTTGGCGTGGGAAGCCATAGAAGGCGACATGCGAGGGATTATTTGGGTGTGTAGTTTGGTGGTAATGGACAGTAGGGTGTGGCAGTAGTGGTGGCTTTGGGTCCGGCGGTGGGGGTGGTAGTGGTAGTGGTGGGGGGTGGGGGTTGAGCTGGCCGAGGGGTTAGGGCTGCTATCGCCGTTAACATATCCTTGTTGTGTTGCTCTTGTGTCGCCCAACGACTTTGTAATTCGGCCATTTGGGTGGAGAGTGTGGTCAAGATTGGGTTAGGCTCAGCGAGGCCATCAGGACTGCCTACGCATAGTAAACCCACATTGGATGATCCATCGGAGTGGAGATGTTCGTTAGACATAGTGAAGTGTACCTACAAAATGAACAAACGCAAGTCTTGATAAAATGTCGGTCACTCCCTTACGTGTTTGGGCGCTTGTGTGTCACACAACACTCAGTTGTACTCACTAACTCACCTACTCAAAACTCCAAAATAAACCAAATACTCAAGCCTAGCACAAGACTCTAAGACTTATAGGAGCACAAGGAATACAAAGAAAACTAGGTAAGAAGTAAAGGTGAGGAAAATCAAAGGATGCGCACGAAGTGTAAATGAAGTGCACACCGAATGATTTGGAGTAGGAAGATGTATGGAGGTAAGGAAAAGAAAACTCAAGACGCTTAGAAATGCTAGCTAGAAGGACAACTCAAGAGGTGTGTATAAGGAAAGGTGTCTCATGTTGAAGATGCACGGTGAGGGTGAGGGGTGCGGAAATTGTTTACTTAAGTAAAACCAAGAAAAAGGGGGAAAATAGTCGTGGCTTTGAGTGTGAAAATCACTTCCAAATGAAAACACACAAGTAATTCCTTGATTTTGACTCAATGAGATTTTCCTTTCTTTTTTTTTGGTATGAACTCGATCACTTCTTTTCTTTTATTTTTGAATTTGATCAATGTTTTGAGTTCTTTTCTTTCTCTCTTTTTTTTGACTTGAGTGCAAGGGAATCCACTTGAATGACTTGTAGTTTTTTTTTTTTAAAGAAATGAAAGACAAGTAGTTTAGCCAAAGGGGAACATTTTGCACTAATTGCCAAAATAAATGATGTGGCAAGTCAAGATGAGTTGTCACACTTTGTATAGATGACAAGGCAAAGATTGTCACGTGAGCAGCTAGAGCTCCGCTACCACTTGATAGGAGCCTCCTTGGAGATCCGAGGTGATTTGGCCATGGAAGTGGCCAAGGAATGGATCTAGCTCACTTTAGGAGATCGGCTTGAATTAGGTGCTCGTTGCTTGTGTACAAGGAGTGAGGCTTTGCGGAAGACTTAGAAGTTTAGTGGAAACGAAGAAGGAGATATATTGATTGAAAGTGAAATACAAGTAAATGAACTTGAAGGTCACGGTTAACCCTTCTAGGGTTGATTCCTAGACAACCTAGCCACAAGACTAATAAGGATCTCAACTTTAAGAGTGACCCTCCTAAGGGCAATTCCTAGGCAAATCACTCAGTTTGAAGAAGAAGAGGAAGAAGGTTTGAAGAACCCTATTTAGCTAAGCTATAGTGTTTGGTCTTAGATTGGAGATCACAAAAACAAAGACAAGCTAAAATTAGTCTATCTCCTTCTTTAAATACCTAGAGCTATTTACAAGGGAAAGTACCCTCACACCCTTGGACAAAGGGGTTGCACCATTTCTTGGGGATGGGCTCTCGGACGGACTAAGGCGAGCGTGCGGATGGGCCTAGCACATGGGCGAGCTGGCACGTGGAAGGGCTGACGCGGACGTCCTCATGGGATGCTAGGGATTGTGTGGGCACGCACCATGGGTTGCTAGGGTTTGCGCGGGCATTCTTCATGCCTTGGCCAAACATCCCGTGAGGTTCTGCGCTAGGGCTAAACTTGTGGTCCTCGGTCTTTAAAGGTGTTACGGTGTGAGCGATGGCATGAAGGCACGTTACCCAGCCTTCATGGGTCTTCAAGTCAGCCTCCTCAACCCTTAAAGCCTTCAAGAGTTGGAGCTCCAAAGCCTTGCTTCTAGTGAAGTAGCGAGGTGGTGCCGTGCTCATATCACCGGGGACTATGCACATATCGGCTGAACCAGTAGGGTCAAACGGATCAGCCCCTTCTATCGCTCTGAGTCTTTCTTCGAGTAGATTCATTCTGTCACTTTTTGGTTTCTCGGCCATAATGGGGTTAGAACCGAAGGGTAGTGGAGGTTCCGGCGAGAACTGAGGTTGCACAGGGTTGAAACCAGGAGGCTGAATTCCCACAGGTCTGGGAACTATACTTGGAGGAAGGGGAGGGAGATACGAGGCCTCTAGGTGGGCCTGACTCTTGCCGGAGTCTATAGCAGGGTCGGTTGAAAGGCGCTGAAGTGACGTGGCAATTTCTTCACCCGTATTAACCATAGGATTTGCTGCGGTGGGTACAGTGAAGGGACTAATCCATCTCCACTGGCCCTTGGGGCTAGAAAGTGGCTGAGGTACTGAAGGTCCTGTAACGGCGAGCGAAGAGGGAGGTCCTGCTGTTTGAGTGGGATTAAAAACCCGACGGGAATTCGGTGGTAGCTTCATCTTTTTCCTTTTCAGCCCTGGCGGCCCTTTCTGTAGTAATCCTAACTTGTTCGTCTAACTCTGCGATTCTGGCTGTTAGTACTTCATCGGCCTTAGCCTGTTCAATCATGTTTCATTTTTGAAGTCTAGTTACGGGGAGCCTGTGCGAAGTAGCTTGCTTTCGAGGAGCTATCGTGAACCTGAAAAAGAAATACAGAAAAAGGAGTAAGTACAGGTGATGATATGCAGGTGATGTGCAATCCCGAGGCCTCCACGTTGCTCATTCGCTTTTCCGGCTACACTTTCACTTGATATTTTCAGGGCGGTCGGAGAGGCGAGATATCCCGGTTATTGACAAGATATGAAGGAAGCCTTTATTCATTCCAACGACGTGAAGTAATCTAAGTTGCTATCAGCAAAACCCAAATCAGCAGGGGCAATCAATGGCGTCGTGCTAGGAAGATTTCTTTTTACACTATGCTTTCAAACGACGCAGGGCCTGATGCCTGGTGAAACCCATCCGACGAGAGGGATGATGATCTATACCATGAATTTAGAGTTTGTGATGTGTAGGGAGGACATCGTCATGAGTGAGAAATATTCGGACGTTTTGAGTATTCGGTAGAAAGAATTTTTCAAAATTTCGGTGAAACGATTGTGTTTATCCTAGAGGGATTTTTTTTATCGTGATGGTCTTTTGAGTTGTATTGGATGGACAATTGATATAGAAAAGTTGAGGCGATTTAATAAATATCCGAAAGAGTACGACTTTATTAAAAAGAGGTTTACAAAATAT
Organism: Viola odorata; assembly: GCA_963691705.1. Lineage (NCBI taxonomy): Eukaryota > Viridiplantae > Streptophyta > Magnoliopsida > Malpighiales > Violaceae > Viola > Viola odorata. The sequence continues at coordinate 41,161,633 of OY829540.1, read as the reverse complement.
GGTAAACTTGCCAACTACCTAAATTCACCAAAAATTGCTAAGTAGATGAAATCAGGGATCCTAGTTATACGAAAAAAGAAACAGACTGCCGACATTCAAGTCTTCCCATGAAGGTGTCAACCCTGGAGGTCGGGATCCTCTTGCTCCTGCCAAAGGTATTCCATCGAGGCCATCTCCCCCTTTTGCATGTCTATCTCGACCTCTAAAGCTGTAATCCGACTTTGTAGTGCCTGGCTCTTCCTATCTCCCAAGTTTGCGCGAGTAGTCAAGATCCTTATCACCGAATTTTTGTCTTCAATTATGGCACTTGATGCTTCTTTCTTGCGGATTTCGTTGTTCAAACGTTCCTTAAAGTCCTTGAGGGCCACTTTCTGTTTTGTCGCTTGTACGCGGAGAGTGTCCTTACTACGCCTTTCTAACTCATTCCTCTAGACTTCTAGGCCACATTGATGGGCTATGGCATCATCTCTTTCCTCTGCCATCTGATCTCGTTCTTCTTGCGCTGCTCGCATCTGCTCTACTTCTTGAGCGTAAGCCATGACATTCATTCCTTCGCTCACCTGAGATTCCCCTTCTTCTTCTATCGGTTTCTAATTTTCTGGGCAGGGTAAGATATTACCGTTAACTCGTCTTAACCTCCACTGTGTATATTCTGGTATCGCTACTGTAGGGCCGACGCGTCCTTTGAGACAAAAGGGGTGGGCCCAGCCTTGGGCATACTGCTGAATGTTCTGATTTTCTCCGGTGTGTGGCAGGTTTGATCTTGTCATGCTGAAGGTCACGGGGATTACTTGCATGATGCAAAACTATCTGAGGACGAGGTCGGGGTAATAGTGAACGCACCCCCATGCTACGATCAAAGTGAACGCCCGCAGCAGACGATGGGATCGGAGGCCTGCAGCCATTTGGCATGCCAACTGAAGTCTTCTCCCGAGAGATTTATGAATCTGTCAACCCAGACATCTTTATTCTCCATCCTCTAATTATATGTGGTCATTGTGTTGACAACTTTGAGTAGAGGGCACGATTTTATGTAGCTCGCAAAGAATATGGATTGATCTAGTATCTGTTTGAAGTGGCTGACTAACCACACTGTCAACAACTGGGTGCAACAGGTAAGTCTCCCTTTCCCTTTTCTTCGACAAGAGTCCAAAGAGCGAAAGGTCTCGGCCAAGATGGTTGTTGTAGGATTGATGGTGTTTGCCTCCATCTCGTAAAAGATATTGGCTGCTGCAAAATCGATGGCGTTCTTCATTTTTGGAAAAAGGACAAATCCTACGATTGCGAAAGCCAAAATCCTTAAGCGTTTTTCCCCATTGGACAACTGAAATCGTGCCTCAATATCTGACCAACACCAGAAGTAGTCACCTTCTCTGACACGAGTAGTGGTTCCTAACAACTTATCAAGCCTTATTTTGACACTCGAGGAGTCGAGTCGAACATTCTGGTATATGGCCGATATAGGAGATGTGAAGCACATCAGAGCTGAATATTCGTCTAGTGTGGGAGTCAAGTCTATCCCTTTGTCGAAAGAGAAGCACTGATAATAGGGATCCTAGAATTTTAGGGCTGCCCGGATGCAACCCCAATCAGTCTTCACGTCAACCAGGGTCAGTAGCTTTCCGTAACTACATTCAAACTGTGTCTCTTCGTCTTGAGTCAGCTCATTTCTCAACTTTTGAATCCTAGTTAAGTGAAGTCTAAGACTTCTACTTTGACCTTAGTGGTGATGTCAGGGGTGAACCCAGGTTCCAATAGGTCTCCTCGGGTAGCCTGATCGTCGAAACTTCATCCCCCGAAAATATCAAGTGAAAGTAGTGTAGGTGCCGACATATCAAATGAGCGAAAATGGGTCCTGTGGGACAGAAATAACATTTTAAGTGCAAAATGACCTGCACGTGTAAGAAATTACAGTTCGTATAAAAGAAAAATTATGGCAAATGGAAATCATGGCAATAAGATAAATAGAGCCACGACAAAGCAGATATGATCATGATGCACGTGTTGGGGCTCTGATTCTGACTTTTCTAAATGGCTTGAATGGTTCCCAGATGATACCATGAAAAGGTCCCTAAAGTGTCGTCCAGTGTCCCGATTCCTTGCGGAATCGTGTAACCTTTCAACTATCTTTAGGGGTTCATCCGAGTTGGGATTGGTGAACACTACCCAGGACATGTGTCCTATGGCATCACTACTACCCTCCTAATTTGGTAATTGTCCCCGGGGTGTAGGGCACTATGAAATGCATATGAGAATTGATATCAAAGAGAATAAATAAACAAATCAGCAATTTATCAAAGCTGGTAAATAAACAAATGAACACCTCAAAAAATAAAACCGGCTCCGACCCTAAAGTCCCCAGTGAAGTCGCCAAACCGTCGCGCCCCGAAAATAAAAATTCGCTAGTGTATGACGAATCTGAGACCCTATGATGCTCGGCATAAAAGGACGGCTCGCAATATGCAATGAAGTTGCCACCCTAATTTTGTCTCTAGGTTTAAGGAACCGAATCGTCATGGCATAAAAAATAAAATAAATAAACTAACAAAAAACTAAAAAAACTAAAGGCACAAAAAGAGGGTCTAAACCCAAGACAAAGGTTTGGGGTCGTATTATGGACTCGGGAAGGTGTTAGGCACCCGAGTCACATCCGAAAACGGTTACCGGTTGATAAGAGAGGTGTTTAAAAGATGTTTGATAAAAATGCATTTTAAAAGGGGGCCCTCAGAGGAATCGTCACTTTAGTCTTTTCCATGATCGGGGCCGTTCAGGAATAATTAATCGTTGGACGGGGTTATCATTTTAAAAATCTTTTCGGACAGGGTTATCGATTTTAATTAATCGATTATTCCTGACCGTAGCGTGATGAGACTGAATTTTCCGTAAGACTGAATGAGCGCCCTCTTTTCATCATCGGGCCATGCATGATAAAATTAATTACTAGGTGATTCTATCATGGATTGCTAACAGAGTACAAATTTGAATGAGAGATATTTTGAAATGATAAATCGATGTGGGATCGAAGCCACCAGATACATGCAGTCAATATAAGTGGAATTTAAAATCAAACGAACATGACATTTTAAGCAAGTCTTTTAAACAAGTTATTCATGTGGGTTGATTTTAATTCTAGCAATTCTATATATCATGCCTGCGATTAATATTTACGGAAAAGCGTTGAATAAATAAAAGGGAAAGAAAGGCGTACTTTCGAGCGAAGCTTGAACTTTAAACCTACAACATGAGAGTGTTACTGATAGCCCGAAAAATAAATAGGCAGTTTATGAATGCGAGAATTTAAATAAACAGCGATATTTATCAAAAAATTAAACAATGATTTTGATGAGTACGAAGATAAAAATGATGATTTGATGCATACGAAAATTTAAATGATGATTTGATAAGTACAGGAAAATTTAAATGACAGTTGATAAGTGTGAGAATTTAAATGATGATTTGATGAGTGCGGGAAATTTAGACAATGATTTGATGCATGCGAAAATTTAAATGATGATTTCATGCAAACGAGAATTTAAATGCTGATTTGATGCATACGAGAATTTAAATGTTGATTTGATGCGTGCATAATTTAAATGCTGATTTGATGCGTGTAGAAAAATTAATGATTTGCAGAAAAATTAAACAGGTGATATTTGCAGAAAATTTAAACAATTGATGATTGCAGAAAAATTAATGATTTGCATAAAATTAAACTAGTTGACGATTTGTAGAAAATTAAAGTAGTTGATGTTTGCGAGAATTAAAAATACGACCGACCATATAGGCGGTAAATTAAACGACTGAATTTAAATTGCAGAAAGTAAATTATGGAAAATTAAAGTGCAAAAAATAAAGTGCGGAGAATTAAATTGCGGAATTTTAAACAGTTGATAGGTACGAAATTTTAAAACGACAATATTACGAAAAATAATCATAATGAAACATACGAGTATTTTTATGAAAAATTGAGATCCAAGATCTCGGAAAGAATGAAAATGGGCTGGGCCCAATTTGAAAAATAAAAGAAATGGGCTAGGAATAGTTCCTGGCCCAAAAATCACATTTTTAATGGTGATGAGCCGAGCCCATGACCTTTCCTCTTCCCGCGTTGAACAAGCCCAGCATGGCTACTGTTCATCATCTTCCTCATGTCACCGGCGCCACTGCGGGCGGCGGCGAGCTCCGACCAGGCGGCCAAATCGCATGGTTTTGAGCTCCGAGGAAAGCTCTCCCCCTCCACAACAAGTTTATGCAAAAATTAGGGATTAAAACCCGCAAGAACAATGTTTAATTTTATGAAAACTTCAAAGATGATAATTAATGAAAAACTTAAAATTCGATCATTTCATTCAACGAATCAAAAAATAAAAAGCATGGTAATTATCTACAACATGCATATGAATTAATACGACATAAACCAGTAGTTGATTTAATTGAAAACTCAACCAAATAATGAAGGCCGAAAATGGCCAAGAAACGGCGAGGACCCACTTACCAAAAAGCTTGATGAACTGAGGCAACTGACGCTCTACGTCAGCAGTCGGTCTAGAGGGAGAAGGAGCAAGGCTCGGGGTGAATTCGTGCCTCAAAATGGAGAGGGGCAGTGGCCTTTTAAAGGCCAAGATCGCGTGAGGAGGGAGACGCGGCGCTGTGCGTGGAGGAGGGAGAGCATGCGCTGGCGGGGCTAGGGCTGCCGGTGATGATGGTTGAAGGGACAGGAAGCGACGGGAGCAAGCAGCTCGGTGGCTTGCTCTGCTGCTGCGTCGCTTCCACAGTGCATGTGCACCATGCATGCTTAATTGGAGGGTCGTTGATCTGGTTGACTTTCCTTGGTCAACCAGATCAACGGTGATGATCAATTGCCCCTTTAATTTTATTTAAATGGCCTCGGGCCATTCTCGTGAACAAACGTTCCGAATTTTCGAGCTAAAAGTGCCAACGCATAGAGAAAAATAAGACGAGTTTAACAGTCTACAACGAATGAAGAAAATTTTTCATTTAACGTGTTTATTTTCTCGTTCGGAAACATGAAATGTTCGGACAAAAAATAAATGACGGTATGAAAAAAACTACGCGAAATGAAGTTGGTCGGCGTGAATGAAAAAATTAGTAGGTAATAGTTGATGGAAAACATAACGCGTTCGAGCTATTGTCCGAGCGAACTTACTCGGGTCCAATAAAAGCTCGAACAAAAAATAATAATAAAAAATAAAAAAGCTAAAAAATGTGATAAAATACTAAAAATCCTAAATTTTATGCGATGACCTAAAATGAAAAAATAATTAGCAAATGACTAACGGATAATTAAAAATGTGATTTTTAAGGCTAAAAATATTAATGATAATAATAATGAAAATACTTGACAAAAAATTAAAAATGCGATTTCGAACGCTGACGATGACAATGACGATTATAAAATGCGATGAGAATTTAAAAATACTAACGACAGTAAATTAATTAAAAATGACATTGAGTGAAATAACGGAAATGATAAATTTAATTAAAAACGGCCTCAAAATTTGGGTATCAACAACTACTGAATATATTAGGATGTTTGTTGTAGACATAATGTTGTTGACTTTTAGATGGCCAGTTTTTTCTATATTTGTGTTTCTGGTAGACTGAATGTTGTTTTCTGTTAGGATGGCCACTTTCTTCAATGTACTAGGGTGTTTATGGTAGTAGTAGGATGTTGGATTTAGGATGGCCAACTTTTACCATCCATTTTGTTCAACTGTGAAACTCATAATGTATATTATTCCTAAAATTAATGAATTGCTATTGGCTATGTCATTGTGTTCCCATTAAGGTTGTGAAATGTTTTTCTTGAATGGTTAAAGTGTATATTTTTAACATGAATGCTTTACTTACAGGAACATGGGTCCTTATTTTAGCCTGTTTAATCCAGTTGCATTGATGCCCTGTTCTTTTTATCTATTCCACTTTTATGAGTTCTGCATTGTTGGTTTGGTTTGTATATGAAATTGCATGAGCAGAAGCAACTATATTGAGAACGAGTACTCTGTTTCATTTTTTCTATGTTGCATCACTTGTTTGCATTACTTGCTATATCTTGATCATAAACATTCATTTTTTGGGATTTGAATGCTTGGATGGTGCATAAATAGGCATCTGGAATGATAATTAAACATGGTTATTGATGGATTACAAATTGGAAATAATTGTTGCGAATTATTGTATTTTGGATAACACTTCCCCAAACCCTGTTGACGATTTGGCCATTTAATGATCTTTAAATGATCTAGGCCATGGGCTTGCCCTAGAGAAAGATTTCCAACAAAGATTTCCCACAAAGATTTAACACTTCCTAGAAATATGCACACACAAAGATTTCGCTGTTTTACTATTTTAGTAGATTAAGAACTCTGCACATTGTAGACTTGTAGTTGGATTCCCATTTACTACTGGACTCAGCCTTTTAGATTCCCAAAGTGATGCAACGTCTTAGCCTTATCACTCTGCATCTTTCCTTCTTCATCTCCTTCCAAAATGAATGCTGGCGACAGGAAAATAATTCTCAATGTTGTAGGGGGAGTCAGTAGGTATTTAGGTGATGAATTTGTTATGCTGGAGCACATAATTATGCAGACTGGTGAGGATATCCATCGGTTGGAGGCAAGGGCTGACGAGTTGAGGGCTAGGAAGGAAGTTGTGTTTGAAGATGATGATGATGCACTTACAATTGTCGTCACCCTTGGCGAGAGCCTTACTCACTTGCAAGTTACCATCAATCAACTGCAAAATAAGAGGGCTTTATTCGAAACAACACTCAAAGGTGTAAGGGTTGCTTTAGAGGAATTGAACATGGTTTGAAATGTTGTGGCAGGAACTCCTAATGTATGAACTGTATCTCAGTCTAGTTATGCTATTTTCTGGTTTGGATCCTTATGGATCTAGTTATGTATTTCCCTTTTTAATTAATGATAATAAAATTATGAAGTTTATTTGGAAGTGTTGTTTGTTGTTCTGTTTATCATGTTCTTGAATTTTTAAAGAATGTTTTGGCTAGTTTCTTCTCTGTATAGTTGTTGTTAGGTTTATATTAATGGTATAGTGCAGTTTGTGTGTATCTTGGATAAATCACTACACATGGATATTCATCATTGATATTGGATGCAATTGTTTGGTTTGTGTGTTGCGTTACACTTTGGCCATATCAACTGTTTGGTTGAGCAACACACAAAAATTTTCCTGTTTTGAAAATGCAACACACAAAGATACACGACTCTTGGCTTTCCCAAGATGTTTAGAGTTCCCATCCATAATGGGACGTTTGACAACCTCCTTTCCTTTAATGCACCTTATCACATAACCTTTGGTAACCCAACTGAACCTCCTGTAAATACCAGCCTCCTTTCACCTAATTTTCTTCATCCCTAAACTGCCTCTTCTCTTCTGTTGTTTGCTGCTTATCTCCTTTGCTCGTTTAAGCTTTCTCTGTGCAGGTAGAGAATAATGGATCGTGAGAGGAAGGTAGAGATCCACAATGTTGTAGGCCTCTTCTCATCTCATCTGGACATGGACTTCGTAATGATGGAAAACCGGGTGTTTCAGACCAACCATGACCTGGAAGAGTTGAATGAGTTGCTAGAGGACATGAAGGCGAGGAAGGATGAGATATACGAAGATGATGACCATGATGGGCGGGATCTGACTGCAGTGAAGGCATACAGCGAGGCTATCAACCATTTTAACCTCTCCATTGCTCATATGAACCAAAAGAGAGAGGGGATCAACCTGGCTCTTAATAGTTCAAGGTCTGCAAATGCTAAATTGAATCTCTTTGCTAATGTCATTCCAGGCATCCCAACCATCAATAATGACTCTGACTAGTTAGGGTTTCTGTAATACACCCAAGTGGTATGTACTTAGGTTGTTAAAAATAAATAAAAGCACTCTGTTTCTTTTTCATGTCACATAATTCTTCAGTTTTTGTTTGTGTATAATTTCCAGTGCATTATCCGGCAAGCATTATAGAAGTTCAGTCTAACTAAAACACTAACTACTGCTAAGAACAAAGAATTGAAACATTGATCATTAAAGCAGAGTTAACCTCATATAAAATGGTCATTATCTACAGAAGCATTAAACCAAAATCATGGATGAAATCAACATTCATCACACTAATCATCCACCAACCATCCACTGCCAGTGAAGAAGGTGGGAATATGGAATTTTCAATGTGTGAAATTATGGAATTTTCCAGGTCGAGCCTGTGGCCTAGGCAGATGCGATACAGTTATTTCATGTCATTACTTCATTTGTAATTCAAATAAATTATGTTTTGTCAAATACTACTCCCAAAACCCACTTAATTTTATTAATTAAATAATGGACAGGGGCTGAAAATCAAAATTTCAATGGACAAATGACATTTGTTGGATTTAACTTCAAATTCAAAATGTGTTGGTCTAAACCCACTCTAAATCGCAACGACTTCCCATTACTTCCACTTTTACCACTCACTTCTCAAACAATCCACTCAACCGACCTGACCCTGCACAACCCTGTCATCCTCGGCTATCAAACCCATCTCCCATGGGTAGCAACTCAAGCGACCCCTTATGCCATGTCGTCGTCTGCGACCGTACCAGTTTCGGTTGGTTAGTCAGAACAAGGACGGTACAAACAAATGATTGATTCAGTCGTCAGAGAAATAGATGTTGAACAGGCGGCCAACCTGAATAAGGCTGAGGTTCTAGGGAATGATAACTCTGGCTGAGAGGAGAGCGTCAAGGGGAAAGACAGGGCAATTGAGTTGAATGACACAGACGCGGATGACGGAATGAACACGAAAGTGAAGAGACCACTACCAGTAGTGGATGACAGAACAGAGAGGAGGACCAGAAGAAAATTATACGGGGTTTTTGGTGGCAATGTAGCCATTAATTCTGCATTCTCGGCCAAGCCCGCTAAGGTACCCCCACGAGTGAATAAATCCTCTGGGTGAATCAGGTTGCTATCAAGAAAGTGGTGAGGCCAAACCCTATGAAGCTTGTGACGGAGGCAGAGATTGAGGAGGCAGCAGGGGCGGTCGATAAACACACGACAAGGCAAAGCTCTAAAGCCTCCACCAAATCACAAGGCGAGCCCGCAGGTACTCCTCTACTGAAGAAATCCTCTAGGGTTAAGCAGGTTGCTATCAAGAAAGGGCAAAGCTCAAAAGCCTCCACTAAATCACAAGGAGAGCGGCCACTAAAGCATAAAGAGGTCAAGCCCGAGGCTGACATAGAAGATTTGACTGAAGATACAGAGGATTCAGTAATGGGTAATCTAACGGCCAAGCCCACTAAGGTACCCCCCACTTGAATATTTGAGAGGTTGGTTAAGGTTTGATACATTAGACCTTAAAGCCAAACTACTGAAAAAGTATAGTCTTGATATCACTCCATATGCAACGTTTGATTTTGCTTTTCTAGACTCCTTTAGAGTTGGTGATAGAATTAAAACTTATATGCAAGATATTGGTTGGGAATGCCTACTGCTGGTTTTGAATGCTGTTTATTCTGAGCGTTGTTTAGAATTCCATACTACTTTTTGGTTTGATCATAAGAGTTTGTCCATTAGGGGAAAAAATAGACTCAATTTTGATGCTCCTGACGTTGTTAACTTCAAGTTCTGTGATGTTTGGTCTCATTTGTCAATAAATAAGTTTAATTTGTTGCTTGGATTTGTGAATGCGGATAAATTGCTATCCCCTAATCATTTGAATGCATTGTCTGATTATCCCAATGATTGGGATAAAACAGTTGCATATCAAGAGTTGACTGGAGACCCTAGGGTTGTCTTTGACAAGCACTCCATGGCACACCAAATTAGAGACCCAGTCCTTAGGATGATCCACAGAGCACTAGCATTTAACCTCGCTGGGAAAATGACTGTGTTTGGGAATATGTCTAAAATTGAGCTATTCTTGTTGTGGTGCATGGTGCATAAAAGGAGGGTCAACCTAGCATATTGGCTAGCTAAGCAACTGCATGCATGTCATGAGGGGGCTAAGATGATTTTGGGATCTTTGATAACCAAGATAGTTGTCACTTCTAGAAGCTTAAATCTTGAAACTACTGATCTCCATCAATTCTGTGATGTTGAAGTACTTGATATGAGAGCCTTCGACCAAATTGGGTACTTCCATTTGGTAGATGGTTATGTTCATTACAATGTAGGATTCACACCTGTGAAGGAACACATTTGGGGGAAGAAGTATAATGGCAGACATTTCATCAGATCAATCGTGAATGATGAAATGGACCCCACTAATAAAGATTCTGAAAGACCAGAGGATGGCATCGGCCAGGCCAGAGACCAAGCCGAAGGGCAAGCCCAAGATGCTTCCAGAGGCCAAGGTGGCAGCACTGAGCAACCATCCTCCTCAAGCTCCCCACCATCCTGGGCACACACCATCATGGAAAGCTAGCTGAACATGCAGCAGATCATCCTCGGCTACTAGGACCAACTCATGCAGCAACATCTCTCTCATCAAAATGAAGTCTAAGAGTTGAAGCAGTCCCTCCAAGATAACCAAAACCTTCTCAAAGCCCAGAATGAGGACATTTTAAATCTAGCTGGGGCCTATAAAAATGCAAACAAATGCTTGTGGAATATCACTGACAATATCAAAGGCCTTGACAAAGTGGTCACAAAAATCCTAAAGCGAATGAAGAATGAAGCGGATACCACCTCATCATTCCCACCCTGCTAAGTCAAGCTAAATCACCGATGATGTATCTTTTTTTATATTGCACATGACTTTTTCATTTATTTATTTCTTTTTATCTTCTCTTCCTATTTCCTGCTCCAACATACAATGAGGACCTAATTATGCTCTATATGTTGTGTTTATAAAATTTTTGTGTGCAGCATTGTTAGAGTCTGTATACTTGGGGGCAAGCATGTGTTAAGTGTGGGGGGGTTTAATCTTAGCGTGGCTAGGCCACAGGCTAGGCCTAGCATGAGTTAGAGATAAAGTGGAAAATTTATTAGATCTTCGTATGAATGTAGAAAATTGCTAGTTTCCTGCTCCAACATACAATGCATGAAGTAGTTACATGAGAGGAATTTTTGGCATTTATCTATGCCACTAGCTAGGCATAGACAATTTCATTATTTCACACATTGAATAAAAAATATATGGAACAAAGAATAAACCCAAGCCATGAACCAGTCAACCTTTTTCACTAAAAACCCGAATCGTTCACGGAAAATAAATTGCACATTAAAAAGTAAAAGAACACTAGATTGAAGATTAAGAAACAAGACAGCAAATTAGGAGTACGAAAGCAACACAATCTACTCATTAGTGGGAATCCCAGGCATGACACTGGCAAACCTATTGACCTCAGTCACGACCTCGTTCACAGCTTCTCGTGTCATCCGCAGTGCAAAGGCCTTCTGCTCCAGTTGTGTAGCAGCAAGAGAGAGATGCATAATTGCGCTCACAGTCTCGAACGCCATGTAGTCATCCGCAAAGAGAGCATCCTTACGATGTTTGAGATCCTCAATCATGTCCTCAAGCAGCTCAATGTCGGTGTCCGTCGAGATCACATTCCGGTCCAATAACCCAGTGTCACGTTGAAGGGTTCTGTTGATGACGGCCATTGCTTCTAACAGTGTTCTCTTGTCTTCACGATTCATTGTTGTTTGTCGGAGACAAAAAATGTAACAGCCTAAACAATAGGGAATATGAAGAGTAGAGGATGAAGGATAATGAGAAAGGACATAAATAGTTGTACCGATAAAGGAAAACTAAACGAGTTTAAATAACTTTGAATTCCCAACTGTTTAATGAACGTTACGACGTTCATTTAGTAGCAGTTATGGTACGGGGAGAATTGATTCTCTGTGGTGTATTGGGAAGCAAAAAACTCCTCCAAAAATTGAAATCGGGAGACGTGTCGACCAAGAATTGCTTAGTCAACCACCTCTGTTTGATAATGATGGAATCCAATCGGCTTTACATAGACCTTTTGACCAAAGGACACCGATTCAACACACCTATGGAATAACAACCGCATCAACACTCAATCACGGGGACTAGTTCTGTTTCTTTGTTGCTCAGGGAATAACAAATGTACAGAGGGGAAGAGTGAAAGACCAAAGAGGGGAAAAAAGAATTTAATTTTTTTTCGTTTTGGCCTGGAGCTTGAGTCTTGGCCAAGCTCCAGGTCAATCCCTGAATTTTATCTAATGCGAAAGAGCTAGGCCAAGCTCATGGCCAAGCTGATCAAGATAACAATTCATTACACTAGGTAAATAAATATCCAACAACAATATAGACAGGTCTATTAAATGTCAGGAAACTCAGCAACACCTTATGCTCAAACACAAAATGGTCATGAAGCAGATGATCATTAACCTCAGCAATAAAGTTGACTCGCCTCTTGCCTTTCAGCTGGATTCATTGTGGTGGACTCTGAAAATACATTGTAAACCCAGAAAATGCATTGTAGTAGTAATTCCAATTAACAAAACACATGATACAGGTCTAGACTATGACAGTGTTCACCTATACATCAAGTACTGCCCAAGTAAATGATCTTTACTGATCATTGCATCATGGTATACAACCTGTACAACCTATCTATTGCCCAAAAGATTGCTCTTTACTGCTGACTGCAAATGCAAACACTTAGATTGATGTATATTCTCATCATCATCATTACCCAAAATAGAGATCAATTATATGATTACTGCTCATGCACAACCTAAACTTCCATTCCACTATCTACCACAGTACATGCTGATATCCTCATGTAGTCTTGCAAGCATGTAATAGATAATTAATCACACCAGATCCATAACCACACAAATAACAAAAACAAAATGATTAAGTAGGATTACTTACAGACTATGGGAGTAGATGAGCCCTTGCATTTGCAATGATTAAAGAGTCACATGACAGGACTAAAGGGAGCAGCCCTTGCCTTTCCAAAGAGTCCTTACTCATGTGAAGGATTTTATATGTGTTATCCCTTAAAATTTTAAGAATTTCCACAATACAGGACTGAAGAGTGAGAAATATATAATTACACTTCCTATCAGAAAACTCATTAAAACTCTTATCTACAGCTGCAACCAATTCAGCCACATACCTAGCACATTCTTGTTCTTGAAGAGATTGTATAGCCCTAAAGAACCCAAGAACAAGGACATTAAGATTAGGAGAATTATGGGGTTGACATGACAGTATAACATTCAATCCCAGAGAGGTAGCAACTAAACAAAATTCTTCATCATCAAGTAGGATATGTGTTTTGGCATTATCCTATTGGATAATGATTGGATCTCCAATGTTCTCTACAGGCCACTGATCCCTAATTGAAGGCAAAACCTTTTCAATCATGAATTTCCTAATGACATCCCTATCTATCTTTTCAATTACCTTCAATTCCATTGAACCTGCCAATCTGTTTACACTAGACGTAACAGCACAAACTTCTTCTACCAAAGGATAGATACCTAATTTTCCATCAAATGTACAGCTACCATCAGGCACATACCTAGGCCTAGCTACAACTTCTAGAAACATAATTTTTGGAATGAAGTTAGTGCTTTTAAGTTTCCTTACTGGATCATCCTCCTACCAATAAGTAGTATGTTTGTGTCTTCTTTGTCATGTAAAACCACTTCTCGTCGATGTGCACCACATTGGTTATATCTTGGAAACTCTAGTCAGCAGGAGGTGAATGTGGATCTGGTATTGAGAGGCAAAACTCAATCCATTTTAGTCAATTAGCCTCTGTCAAAATAGGCTTGATGGCATTAGAATGCCGCCTGATCTCTCCACTCTTCAAGACAGATGACAAACATTTCCTGGACACTCGCAGTGCTGTGGGGAGATTCCTCATAGTGGTCCTCTTCCTCAATCTGCCAATCAATCTCAACCCTTTTCCTCCCAGTATTCTTGACTCTGTTGCGGCCAACGATGTGATTCCCAGACTCTTGCCTTGTTTCCACAACCTCTGGACAGATCGAATTAGTATGTTGAAGGCTAGAGAAACCTCAGTTGTTCTCTATCTCAGAAGCTTCCCATTCTTACTCTTCTGTATCAGCATCTCATATGACGCAACCCTGTCATCGTCGGGCAATTATTTACGTCGATTGTTGCCTAAATGTTGTCCTGCAACTCACACACACAAACATACTTAGGAAAATGAAAACAAATTTTTTTTATTATCATACACAAATACAGTTTTCATCTAAAATATGGATGACCTTGATCTTCACTTTCCGGCTGAGGCTCAATGTTTAAGTCTGGAATGTCGTAATCTCCGGCCTCGTCATTTGGGAGCTCCATGAACTCCTCCTCTCCGTCATCTGAGTAAGCTTGGTTGTCGCCACACTAGATTAAGTTTCCTAGATATCCGGGTATGTTAGGGTCTCTGGCAAGGTCAGAGAAAGGGTTAAAATCACCATCCTCAATTGATTTATGCAAGTTTTTTTTAAAATAGGGGTGAGGGTTTGGGAGAGCAAACAGAGGTAGGGATTGAGGAATTCAAATGATGAACAAAAATTGCTTTCCCCACATAAAAACCCTAAACAATGGCGGGAATTTAAAATTATGCCCAAATTTCGTTCCCATTTTTTGCGGGAATGGTTTAAAAATTTAGGAATTTGGGAAAGATTGGAAATTTGGAGTCGATGGCTTACATTCCTTCATAAAACGTTGTCGTTTCTGCCAAGACCAAACCCAGCCCAGCCGATTGCAGACTTGGCTCAACTTGGCAAGCCTGGCTTCAAGCCAGCAGCTTTTAGAATTGAGCTATTTACATTTGTAAATAGCTAGGGAGGGTGGGGATATTATGGTCAAAAAATGCCTCATTTTCTCCAAACTAATCATTTTCTTAAGCCACGTGCAACAAGCTAAAATGTCGTTTGTTTTGCCCCTGAGGGAGTAATAAACTAATAAAAAAATAAAAATTATTAAAAACGGAATAAAATGTAAAAAAAAAATTAACTCTATTTATTTACTCAGGCCCAATTTTTTTTATATATTTAGAGGACCATGCCTCAAAACCATAAAGAAATTACACGTTGTTAGGTGTCGAATCCGTAAAAAAAAAAATTATAAAATACAACTTATTATAAAGACAAGTTTAATTGTAGATTGCAAGTAAGAGGTTCAATCCACAGGGAATACTGGTGTGATTTTCGTGTGTACTTGTAAAGATCAGGGCTAACACTTAGGTGAAATTGGAGGATTTCATTTAAAACTAAAAAGTGGAAAGTAAATAAAGCAAGTAAACAATCTGGGCCAAAAAAGTGATTCTTGGTCAAGACTCAGGCGAAACTATCAAGTATGAGGGGAATTCCTAGTAGAGACTAGCAAGCGATGAGATATGAGTTACAATCACTCACACAGGGGTATCATCTTCAATCTAGAGAGTTGCTATAAGATCAAGGTACGCTTATGACCCCTGCTTCCCTCTTGTATCAACATCACCTCAGGTACGCTTAGAGATGATGCCTAACCAACTAGCACCTTGCTGGTTAAAGGGTTTACTAAATTGGTCGATAAGAGATTAGGGGAAGAAAACTCCAAACCTAGTATCCTCGGTCGTCAATCGGGACTAAATCAGGTTAACCTTTCACCCTAGCGGTACTCCGGGCTAGTTCGTGGTAGATCCATCAGCGCTAGGTGTCTACTTCGATCTTCTTGGTCAACACCGTGGCCAAGAATAATGACTATTGTGGTAAGCCACTTAACCCTAAATTGGCCAGATCCAAAATTAAACAGAAAATATAGTAAAGTTATTGTGAGATTGGTTAAATGCAAATTTAAAGATTTATAAGATCAATTAGGTTTCATGCAAGCTCACATCCATGCTTTAAACGCCTCTACTAAGAATGATTTGCTTAGCTACTCATGCTCATATTAAAAATAAATAAAAGATGTATTGTAACTATAGAAATCCTTCGTTTCTGAAGGAGCAAGATGAATCCAATTTTGCAGAGAAAAAGCAAGTCTGAGTAAAGTCGGAGAGCGAGCGGTCCCTCTCAAAAATATAGGCAGAGAGTATATATAGTCTCCTCTGCCAATAATATCTCTAAAACGAAAATAACTAATTAAATCCTAATTAAACTCTAAAGTGTATCTAATCACTCTCCTTCTCAAAATAGAAGTCTTTAGGGATTAGATAGAGGAGGTTGGTCACAGCTCCAACACTCTAGTGGATAAAATCAACAATCGGCATCACTATATGAGTCTTCCGCCGGTATCGCCGCTCGCCCAGGTAACATCCTCATGGTTAAAGGATGTCCTAATTTGACTCGATTCTGCTCCTTTTTGCGCTTTTGCTCCATATATTTATTTCCTGTGATAGTCATGAAATTCATATTAGAATCAATAGGAATACCATTCGAAAATGCATGAAAACATATGGTAAAACCATTGCAATTTAGGTTCAATCACGCCCCTTCCCTATGAATACTATAGGGTGGGGGAATCTAATAGTAAGTTTTTTTTTAAAGACCAAATATGATAAATTAATTAAAGAGTCATTAGTACAACACTTCTCTAAACTATCTTGTCTGACAAATAGACCCCTTAACTATTTTTTTTATTAGATTGAGACCCTTCCGTCCATATTTCCATCCAAAACCCTAACAAAAGATGTTGACTACAATTTTTTATTATTTATGCTTGTCCATGTCAAATTATTATGGACCCCACTTGCTCATTAATTTGTTAAAAAAACAAATGAATTCATTAATTTTAAACTAATAAACAACTGTAGAATAATTAATATGAAATTAATTAATCACATCTCATCTATTTCAATCGCTTATCATCAACATCACCATCTCTCATTTCCCTCTTCAACACCTTACTACTACAAATCCCCTTGTCAATTTTGATATAAAGATAAAGAAAATTAAGATAGTTTAGACTTTTATGTTTTCTGATTTTTGGTCCTGCAAATCGTAATTAATTTTTTAAAATTTTAAACGCCAAATTTATTTTAATCTGTTAGTGTTTTAGATGGAAGGGTCTCTTTGCGGCAAATAAGTAGTTAAGGGGTCTCAATCCAATAAAAAATATTGTGAGATCTATTTGTCAGGAGAGCGTAGTTTAGAGGTTGTGATACCAATGACTCTTAATTAAAAAAAAGATAAAATTTCAAAGGTCATTCGATAAATTAAATTCAGAGATAACAAATATATTAAATTATCAAAAAATAATGAAATTTTAAGGGTTATGGTGTAGGAATTAAAAAATTTAGAGGGTAAGAAAGTTACGTCTTTGCCTATGGATACAATGATAAATAATAAATAATGAAATAAAAATATAATCATAAATTTAACAACAATTATTCTCTTTTAACAACATATGATATGTTCATTGAGATAACTACTATCAGAAAAAAAGGGGAATAATTCATTTTCTTATTTATATATATATATATATATATATATAATAAACAGATACTTAAAGAAAGGTACTGACAAAGAGATGACGACGAAAGTTGGTTGGAGTTGGACTATCCTTTGGTTTTATTTACCCAACTCTATAATTAATTAGCATCAACATGTCATCTAAAACAATCTGAGTATCTATGCTGTACAATGTTTTGTGATAGCATTTTTCAATGATCGAAATGCAATAATGTAAAAGTTTTGCCGGTAATTGATAACCATTATTTAAATGTGGAAAATATCCCTATATATGTGTTTGAACCAAAATGATTTCAAGAGCAATACTTTATTTTTCGTATAAATTTTTATGTGTTTGAACCAAATATAATTACAAGATTAAATTAGCAGTAATTATATTTGCACGAGTTGACCCACTAATTAGTACGTGTTAATAAATTATTGTTAATATATAATTTTTTTATAAAAAAATCAGGAGTGAAGTTAGATTTTTTTTTTTACGAGTAATTATATAGTATACTCAGTATATCATGTTATTTCGTTCATTCACTCACATTACCCACTTAGAAAGTTACACGTTAGGATTTATGGTTAGACATTAGGAAGTTTTAAATTTAAATTTTGAAAATATTATAAACTTAGGTAGTAGTGTATAATTAATCTCAAAAGGATTCGCCCACATATATCTAATTTATTGATTTGAATATATTAATTGAAATATCGGTATACTGTATAATTAATTATATATGGTGGAGTTTCATAATATGAGATCATGTGGTCCTTCCATGATCATTCTTAACGATGATTTGGAAAATTCAATCTCAACCGGACTGCATCATCTTGACATTTTTGTCCAACATTGTACATTATTTTCTTAGTTATTCGCATTAACTAATGATGTAAATCTAGCTTGAATGTCATTTAGCACAATAATAATGTAGGCATTTTATATTTCTATATCCCAACTAAAAAGTAACAAATAAGATTATTATTTTTTAGGATGAGACAATTTATGGGCAATATTTTAGAACTTGGGCCAAAAATAATGAACCTGATGGCCCACCGAAAAAAATAAAGTGTGTTTTTTTTTTTGTCGATAAGTAAAATAAAGAGTATTTATTTTAGTTTTTCTTTTCTTTCTTTTTTTAAAGGAGGATCATTAAATTTCTTAATTGGTCAATCTGGTGTGGAAAAAATTAGTCCTAACATCCTAAACATAGAGATAATTATATTCCCTCCTATTTTTAATCTTTCTCTTTTTAACTATAATCACATAAACTATCGTAATTATTGATTTCAGTTACAAATAGTATTTCACTAATTATCTCTTTTTACTATATTAATTATTTTACTTTAAATTGACGAATAAAAAATTAGCGTACTTTAAATTGGTTGGGTTAGATTTTATAACTTATTGAAAAAATTATAATTATAATTAAAAAACACTAATTAACTTTCTAAAAATTATAAATATGACAACTAATTATAAATATTTTTTTTTTTGCCAAAATGGACAACGGTAAAACATGAAAGACTGGTATATAAATCAGAGCTCATTTGTTCATGGCTCCCTACCCTTTAAGAACACCAAAAAGCATAACATTTGAGCCTATTGCTCCTCACACTTGCCTCCATAGCAAGAAAAAATACTTGTTTTCTTCTTTAGAAAAAATGGGATCTGCAGCTAATGATGTTAGACTTCCGGTCATAGAATTTTCCGGCGAAGGTCTAAAACCCGGGACCGAGCAATGGGAATTGGTGAAATCTCAAGTTCGAAAAGCACTGGAAGAGTATGGTTGCTTTGAGGCAACATTCAACAAAATTCCTATAGACATTAGGAAATCACTATTTGGAGCAATAGAGGAGATCTTCGATCTTCCTTTGCAGACAAAACTGCAAAATATTTCCAAAAAACCTTTCCATGGTTATGTTGGCCAATATCCTCAGGCACCCTTGTATGAGAGCATGGGATTTGATCACGCCAATGTCATTGAGAATGTAGAAAGCATCACCAACACCTTGTGGCCTCAAGGAAACCACAATTTCAGGTAACTTATTGCTCTTTATCTTCGATGAATTGACCCAATACGAATGAATTTAGATTTATCAATAGTTCTAATCTTAAAAAATTAATTACTGGGTAAATTGATTTTGAATGTGGAAATGGAGTCTGTACAAATACATATTCTTCACCTATTAACTTATATTATTCAAATTTTGCAACATTAGTTAATATAAAAAAATCATTAATCAAGATTTGTTTGTATATATTACATACATAAATCTATATATAATGTGTTAGTTATAAGGGATTATAATTTTACTACTTCCACTCAACCTTAATTATTTTGGTTTTTAAAATTAATATTGTTTACCGTGATTAACTTTCTTACAATATAATTGACTTTTATCACAAATGTCAAGTATTTTTTTATTTTTTTTACAGTAAAACTATTCAATCCTACTCGGAGCAATTGGGAGAATTGGATCAAATAGTTAGAAGGATGGTTGTTGAGAGCTTGGGTCTTGAAAAATACTTGGATGAGCACATGAATTCCACGAATTACCTTCTTAGGGTTATGAAATACAAAGGTCCTCAAACTCCGGACACAGCACTTGCACTCCATCCCCACACCGACAAGAACATCGTCACTATTTTACACCAAAACCGAGTTGTCGGATTAGAGGTTCTAACCAAAGACGGCCACTGGATCACCGTGAAACCCTCACCGGATTCATTTATTGTTATGATCGGAGATTCTTTTCTCGTAAGTTCTCTCTCCTCTATAATTATTCCATTTTTTTCAATTTATTGGGTGAAATTTTTGAGAGGTGAAATAGATATTTTTTTATGGAAAAAATATGAAGAATTCATGAAAAAACAGAATAGGACTTTAAGATCTGTTATGTGAAAATTCAATTTTTTTGGGAGTAAATTGAAGGATTAAAGAAAGAAGCATAAAATTTTAAAAAATATTGTGGGAGAATTGAGAAGTTTGAGAGGGTAAATATGAAAAATTAGTATAAAATGAATAGAACTTTAAGGACAATGATGAAAGAATTAAAATTTTGAAGGGACTAATGTAAATGATTTATGTAAAAAGAATAAAACTTTATGGATTATTACAGGAGAACTGAAAAAAAATATTAAAGGGTGGGGGACATCCGTAAGCTCCGCTCCTGCATCATCCAGAATTAATTGAGTCAATCCTTATATATTGGACCGATTTGGTGTAAACATAATTAGGAATATAGGTTGACCGATGATTTGTGTTAGTTTAATCATTTGACAGGAAAAAAAGAAGAAGATTTGAGTTTAAGCAAAAGCCAGTCACAGCTATGCTCTAGGCTTTGCACAGTTCATAAAAGTCCCTAGAGCAAGTTTTTTTTGTCCAGCTTCAGACCCGAAACCATACCAGAGGCCCAAAACCCACGGAATAAGACCAAGATTGGACTTCATGGCAAGCCCATATTTAAACTTGGGCCGCCTAGAGCTAAAAATAGCCTGACTAGGCTGTAACGAATTAACAATAGTTTTTTTTTCTCTTTTTACATAAATAGTAATGCAAGTTACAGACTTAATTGAATCGATTCAGGGTTGGAATAATGATATATAAGGCAACTCTACTCAATATTTTATATTGATTTGTCATATTATTTCATTTTTTTTGTTAGATTTAATTCCTCGACTCACATTTTTATATTAATTTGACCCCTCTAGATTACGCCATGCATAGTCAGACGTTAAGTCTGGTAACATGACATTATTTAATATTGTTTATCTCACGTGACAATCCATATCATATGTCATGTCATATTTTTTATAAAAGATATTTTAAACCCATTTTTCTAACTCATTAAAAGATGAAATAGGTTAACCGTTAACAGATCGGGGAAATGAGTTTAAAATCTAACGTGACATCTGACATGGATTGTCACATCAACTAAACAATATTAAACAACGCCATGCCACCAGACTTAACGTCTGACTGTGCACAACATTACCTAGAGGGTCAAATTAATATGTAAATATAAGTAAAGGGGTCAAATCTAACCAAAAATAAAATGAGGTGTTAAATCAATAAAAAAATCGAATAAAGATAGCAAAAATATCATTATCCTAAAGGGTTTTTGGAGTTTTATGGAAAGAGCCACTAGGTTACAACTTGAATAGTAGTGTTTAAATCTGTTCATTTATTCTTAGTATTTCTAAGAAAGCATACTGAGTCATAATTAATTAATTTTACTTATAGGTTAGTTCGCTTAAACCTAAAAAAATATTATTTTCCCAAAAACAATAGCCTAAAAGGGGTCCTAAATAATTATATAATTTATTCAATCAGGCATGGACGAACGGTCGATTACACTCTGCATTGCATCGTGTGATGATGGCTGGAAATGAGGCAAGGTACTCTGCAGGATTGTTTTCAATCCCCAAAGCTGGCTACACAATAAAAGCACCAGAAGAAGTGATTGACGAGGAGCATCCATTGTTGTTCAAGCCCTTCGATCATGTTCAATTTCTTGCCTTTTATTATACAGAGGCTGGCCAGAAATTTCCGTCAGCTCTAAAGGACTTCTGTGGTGTCTAAAATAAATTAGTTACTCTTTCTGCTACGATACATAGTTTGTGTTGTCTTGTATTCTGTTCTATATTATATTTCCTTCCAATGTTATACTCTCTTCATCTCTTGCCTTATGTACGACTTTCGTTTAAGAAAATCTATCTGCTTTGACTTCCTAAAATAATTAGGATCGTGCCTGAGCAATGCTCATGTTGACCTATTTGTATTTATATTTTTTTCAAATTTAAATTGAATATGTTAATTTTTGTGAGCTTAATAATTTGATATGAGTTAAACGGTAATTAATTAATAGTAGTAATAATTTTATTCTTTAATAGTGTGTTTCACTAAGTTTAAGGACGCTTACGATCAGTGTTTTGAAACCCGGACCGAACCGGGGTTGAACCGTCCGGGTAGACGTCAAAATGAGGATTTTGGGTTGGTTCAGTCTTTGGACCGTACCTGTAAGTGATCCGGGTTCGACCGATCGACTCGGCCGGTTTTTACAAAACAGGCGACTCGATCGACCCGCTATCGACCCGACTGGGTCGATCTCAAACCAAAACGATGCCGTTTTGGCAAACCCAAAACGACGCCGTTTTGTGTTTTTTTAAATTTTAAATTTTTTTTAAAATTTTTTTAAAATTTTTTTAAAATTTTTATTTTTAATTTTTTTCAATATGGAAAAGTTGATGGGCCGGCCCATTATAGGCATGGGCCGGCCCGTTATAGACACCGGTTCAATCCGGTTCAATCATCTAAGCTCGAACGGTTCGCTGAATGAACGGTTCACACTGTACCAATGGGTCAATCCGGTCGAATCTCGGTTGAACCCCGGTTAAACCCGGTTGAATCCGGTTCAACGGGTCAGCCGGGTCGGTTTTTAAAACACTGCTTACGATACAGATACATCAGGAATAATTTGTTAATCACATTTAATTATTCCTAAAAATAAATTTAAAATGGTATTTATTAAAGCTATTAAAAAAAGAGTTAAATAACATTTTAATTCTTGTATTTTATTATTTTATTTAATAATCCTTCTATATTAATTGTTTATTTAATTACTTTATTGCGAGAGCACTAGCCCCACATACGGACGGTGGCCTTGAGGATCCGTTACACTAAGGTTCTCGTGCCCTGACGGCCTTCGTCAGAAAACAAGGCTCAAATTAAAGGTTCTCCGCCATCAACCCATCTGTCATACTATAACTTAACTGAAGTTCCATTGCCAATCACCCATGAGGACTTGCGTGCAGGCTTTTTTGTTTGGAAGGACAGGGTGGTTAGAGGGCTGTGTTTGGGGTTGACTACCAAATACATAGAAGTGAGGCTGAGATTCTATTATAGTAAGTTTAAAGACAACAATCTTTGACTTGGATTCTAAAGTAACAAGCAAGTCTGATGTGAGCACAAGCAAGAGTAATGTAATTCATATGCAAGCCACACGACCTTCCTTATTTACCATGAAGACACGTGACAGTGACAAGTAAATCAATTTAGTCATTTTAATTATTCTGATTGTAAATCCCTTAAATAATGGATACTATAAAACCTTAAATTACAAATTTAAATGTAAAAATACAGAAATATATTTAATACAATACCTTTCTTTCCTCAGCATTGAGAAAGAGAATTCTCTTCATCTTTAATTTTTTTTGTGGTGAGGAAAGAATTTGTCCATATGACTTCATCCAACCCGAAGGCCAGAGTACGCGTCAAACCACCTTAAAATTCCTTAACTCCATGAATCTCCTCTTCATTATTGTTCACAAAAATCAGAGTATCATCCGCGAACTATAGATGACTCAAGTGTCATCCGGCTATCGGGTTTCCTATACCCCGTATAACCCCTGCTTCCTCTGCTCTAATAAATAGCCGATGGAGCCCCTCAACCGCTATGTTGAATAGGAACGGAGACATCGAACACCCTTGGCGCAGGCCTCTACCCACTCCGAACTGGCCCGAAGGCGAACCATTCACTAGAATCGTGACCTTGTTCGTGCTGATACATTGACGAACCCACCCTCTCCACTTCTCTCCGAAGCCCATGAGGCTCATAACATCCTCCAGGTAATCCCACTCAATAGAGTCGTATGCTTTTTCGAAGTCCAATTTAAAGAGCAGCCCCTGCTGTTTAGTCCTCTGCAAGTGGTGAACCACCTCATTCGCCGTCATAACGCAATCCAGAGTGTGGCGACCTTTGATGAATCCGTGTTGAGTCTCACTTACCACTGATGTTAGTCATTCCTATGTTTCCAGATGTACCACAATAAATAAATAAATCTGGAAAGATTATCTTCATCTTGCGGCCCGAAGTATAGCCAATCACAAAATTGGACCACTATTCCTTAAAGGAACCTCAAAAACTTGCAGCCCCTAAGGACTATGAAACCATGCAGTAGCTGCGTGATTACAAAAAAAAGACCACATGCTCAATATTCTCCATCTCCATCCCTCAAATCTCACAATTATCATTTTGCACCACTTTGCGTTTGATAAGATTTCCCTTACAAGGCAGAACATTCCTAAGAGTTCTCTAGAGGAAGTTTTTTAGTTTTGGAGGAACATTCAATCTCCAAATTTTTCTTCCATACCTTCCTTGGAATGAAAAAAGTATAAGAAGGTTGTGGATCAACTTGATTCATCTTGGAAGGAAAGAAAGGTACATGTATCCTGATTTTGCACTATACACACCGCAATTGTCATAATGCCACACCATTTTATCTTCTACCCCATTTCACCAATATAAATTTTTAGAATTTCATCCGTCTCACCCTCTGACTTGCCGTCGAAACGGGCCAAAAATAATATTAAATCCTAATACCTAGATGCACAAACTAATTTGCGTATAATGGTAACAGGGTCGATCCACAGAGACTGAAGGACGAATCTTGCCCTAGATGTATGACAGAATGAAATGCACAAACAGTAACACAAAGGGGGGATTTGTTGGTTAAGCTAGTTAACCAGGAAAGATCGAGGGCAGAATAACTAATGATCACATGTATTTAGTGCAGGTTTTCCCCCTCTATTTCAGCCTTTTCCTGGGCATGATACTTTTGATTGCCCATTTTCCCATATTTATTGCAGATCAGTGCCTAAAGGAAGAAAAGAGCGAAAGCATGCAGTTTTGGAAGATTTCTTGGACTTCGAAGCATCAAGGCCTAGAAGATCGAAGCGTCATCATGCCCTCGACGCTAGCCAGACCAGTGACCAGTCTCGTGCCCGTGACGCATCCACATCAGATCAAGATCGAAAGCCAAAGAAAGGAATCTCGAAAGATTCGCACGGGATTCCTTGCGTTTCTAGAAGATTCCAAAATATTCCAGCATGCTCCATGTGCTGTCACTCTCTCCCCTTAGCTAGAATTTGTCTTTTTATAGTCCCTTAGCTGGATTTTATCCTTTTGTGGCCTGGACACTATATAAACCTCTAGTTTTTAGGGTTTTAGACATCTTGTAAATATTTTTCCACTTTCTTCTTTTGGCAGCTGATTGCATTGCATTTCATCATATTTTATTGCCCATTTACTTGTTTATTTGGGCAGTAAAACTACTGATTCATCCTTGTATTTCCCATATCTTAGCAGATCTAGTCTGGAGGCAGATTATTGAAGATTCTGGTTTTTGGAGAGCTGAAGCTGATTTTCCCAGTCTTGGCCTAGACTTTGGCCAAGACACCTTCGCATACAACGTCAGATCGTCTTGGCCTAGACTTCGGCCAAGACTCATTTACGATCGAGCAGAAGCGTGGATCGTTTGGACCGCTTCCCACATTGGGCTTTGCAGCTGGCAAGTCACAGTTGTCCCGCAAATCTAGAGGGATCTGAAGCATAACTCTTGAAGAATCCCGCATGGGATCTCCCTCTTTTGTAATTGCGATTTACTTTCCATTAGAAGAATAATTTATTATAGCAATCTCTTTAGAGATTTTCTAGGGATTAGAGTTGGAGTAGGACAGAGGAGTTTTTAGGGCTATTTAGCCGAGCATTGTTCACCTCTGTCCGCATCATCGACCATCACCCATCAATCATCAGATCGGAACCTTTCTTCTTCTTCAAAACAATTTGCTCCGGATTTATTTAAATCTCGGATTTAGTTTATTTATGCAATCAATTATTTTTCATATTTTTATCTATGAGTATGAGTAGCTAAACACCCATTCTTGGTAAGGGTAGATGAGCTTAGTTCTTATGCATTCGTGAGATCAAACCATGCTTAATAATCTATTCTCTTGTATTTATTTATTTCTTGAACTTAATCTATCGCTTACTCATTAGAGACAAGGTTTGATCATCCTTGCGCTCTAGTAGAGAAGAGTTGCACCCGGTCTAGAAGGAAAGGGAGTACCCGTTGGCTAGACAAAGCAGGTGACTAGTCTCGCGCCAGACTAGAAAAAATAAGTAATCTAGGTCAAGACCAGATTGACAACCTAGGGTTTCCACAGGGAAACACCTTGACCTAGGTACTGTCTTCCCCTATACCATTGAGGAAGCGAACAGCCATTCAAGACAGCAGTCCAACGGATAAACCCTTTAACCAGCAAGTTGTCCCTTGGCTAGGATTATCAGGAAAGGGAGTACCCGCCAGGTAATTTGAAGAGGAGGGAAGATAGGAGTGAACAGGAGTACCTCCACTCTATTGTAGTACTATGAACGAAGAGATGAATAGACTTGAATCTATGATCGAAGCATAAGAACGCAAGCTCTCATATCACCCTTACCTGGAATTCCCTTTTATTAGATTTATTTCAATCTTGACCCCTGTCTTGGCCAAGCCTTTGGCCAATACTACTTTGAACTATTTTACCTCTTTCTGTTTTGTCTTTATTTTCAGATTCTACCAAAACCAAATCCAGTGACGAGGAAGTCAAACCAAGAATTTCATCTCCTAGAGGTCTCTATGGACGATCCTCTTACCATCATCTACAAACTCTTGTAGACAGTGATAAGTTGTATTTCTACCCCCAATTCCATACCTATTTCACTATTATATTTGACGTGTTCGACGCGCGATCAAATTTTAGCGCCGTTGCCGGGGTCCTTTAACGGTATTTATAGTTTTTGTTTTATTTTGTTTTTGATAGTTGATGACCAGGTCCTCTTGCATAGAAGAAGATTTGCTACCATACAATCCGAATCTCACTAAGGCCGAAGCACAACTCAGGAAGATAGCTCAGAAAAGGAAAACCCCAGAAGAAAGTGAATCAGAAACCTCTAGTTCCGAAACAGATTACAGTCTTGACCACGATCTTGGCCTAGATTCAGACCAATATGATTTCCCTGATCAAGACATGGCAGAAAATCAACCAGAGCCCACGATGAGGGAACTGAACAGAACAGCGGAGCAGGAAACCTTCTTCTGCATAACTTTGCCAACAGTGGCAAATGATTGGTCTATCAAGACCAATATGGTGGCCAACCTTCCTAGGTTTTATGGTCATTCGAACGAGAACCCATTTAAGCACTTGAGGAACTTACACGTCCAGTGTGATATGATGAAACCAGTTACTATGAACATGGAAAAAGCGAAGCTAAAAGCTTTTCCATGCTCTCTCGAGGGGGCTGCCCAAAATTGGTTCTACAGCTTACCTCACAACATGGTCAACACATGGGCCGAGATGTCCACCTTATTCCTCAATAAGTACTAGAATGCAACAAAAGCAGGAGCGGCTAGAAAAAATATGGCTGCCATCCAGCAGAGGAACAATGAGGGGCTGAGCGAATATCACCAACGGTTCAGAGAATTGCAAGAAGTTTGTCCTACACATGGAGTTGCAGATCAGACCATGATCCAATATTTTTATGATGGAATGCTCCTACCTAGCAAAGAAAAAGTTGATGCAGCCGCAGGAGGAGCATTGCAGGACTTGACGGTCACCAAAGCCAAACTTCTACTTCAAACCATGGCAAACAATAGCCAAAATAATATCACTTTTGATAGAACTTCTACTCCTTCTAGTCTTTGTTCTATTGATGTTGAGCAAAAATTAGCTGAGTTAACTGATATGGTCAAAACCATTTCTATCAATATTTCAGGTGCAATGACCACTGGGAACTCTAATCCAGAGCAAGTAGCAGCGGTTTGCGGAATCTGCCAGCAACAAGACCATCAGACCAATAACTGTTACATGGTGCAGCATCCTGATGATGTAACACAAGTAAATGCGGTCTATGGGCAAAACCAAGGAAGTATGCAGAATTTCCCTCAAGGGAGTAATCAGTACTCATGGAGAGGCCATCCAAATTTTCGATGGAGAGATCCAGTCCCTCCAAATCAGAATCAAAATAAGAATATACCCCAGCAACATCCTAGCCAACCTCCCGTTAACTTTCAAAATTTCGTACCTCGTCCTTCACACCCTAATCCTGGGGAACCTCCTGGCCAAGCCTCTGTACCTCAGCTACCTCCAGCACCTCAACCCTTACAGATAATCGGCCTCTCTATGGAGGATACGCTTAAGAGTTTAGTTGAGATGCAAAAGAACTTGATGCAATCTACGCAGTCTATCTTAGCGGGGATGCAAAAACAAATCAATCAAATGGACAATCAAGGGAAGTTACCTTCTACAACCGTGGAAAACCCGAAACACAATGTTAGTGCCATGAGTCTTAGGAGTGGAGCTGTGCTACCAGAGAGGGAAGGAGCGAAAACAGACGAAGAAATAAGAAAAATCCAGTCCCAAGAGATGGATGAAGATGAGGAAGAAGAGACTGAAACAGAAGCAGTCTTGGCCAAACCTTAGGCCAAGCCTGCAGTTATCGCGGAATCAGAAAAGACAGAACCTGTCTTGGCCAAGACGCAGGCCAAGACACAGGCCAAACCTGACAAGCCAGAGGAAATCATAGAAATTCCTCCACCATTTCCTCCTAGATCTTCGAAGGAGAATAGGCAAGATGAAGCAAGAGACTTCATGGCTGTTTTTGGAAAAATAGCTGTTAACATGCCTATGTTGGATTTAATTGCAAAAGTTCCCTCTTATGCTAAATTTCTTAAAGAACTGTGCACTAATAAAAAGAAAATTGCAGGTCTAGAGAGGGTGAACCTGTCTCACAATGTCTCTGCAGTGCAGCAGCTCCTAGAGAAGTGCAAAGATCAAGGGACTTTCACCATTCCATGCCAAATAGGAAACAAGATGATTGAAAAGGCCCTTTGCGACTTAGGGGCTGGCATCAATGTGATGTCCCTGAGTGAATTCGAGACTTTGAAGATAGGGACAATGAAGGAGACTGACTTGGTAATCCAGCTGGCTAATCGAACGATCATCCGACCTAAGGGTGTGGTGACTGATGTCTTGGTAATGGTAAACGATTTTATTTATCCAGTGGAATTTTATATAGTTGAAATGAATGTCCAATTACCTTCTTGCACCACTGACATTTTAGTAGGAAGACCTTTCCTAAGGACATCGAAAGCAAAGATTGATTGCTTCGAAGGAAGTATAATTCTGGAATTTTTCGGAAAAACAATTAAATTCAGCATTACTGAAGCGTTAAAACATCCTAATGATTTTCATTGCGTTAATTTTCTGGATGTTTTAGATCCAATTACTAAAGAAATTGCTTACATTTATATTAACGACCCCCTTGAGTATGTTTTGAGCAGGGGAATTTCCACAAGAACTCTAAAAGAATTAGAGGATAGGACTGGAGATCAGAAAGAACTCTAAGAAATTTTAGATAGTTTGGCCGAAATAGAGGGCACAAACCTGATCTTGGCCTCAAGCTTGGCCAAGACACAGGCCAAGACTACCAAAATCGGGAAGAAAACTGTGAGTTGTCAATTTGTGCAGTCTTCGGTTCCTAAATTTCTACCTTCTGTTGTGCAGGCACCACAGTTGGAATTAAAATCGCTGCCAGACCATCTCAAGTATGCCTATCTAGGCCTAGACGACACCCTACCCGTTATTATTTCAGCAAAACTAACGAAGGATGAAGACGAGAGATTGGTGGCAGTCTTGAAAATGCACAAAGAAGCGATTGGCTGGACCATGACAGATATCAAGGGAATATCAGCCAACATCTGTACCCACAATATTTACGTAGAAGAGGATAAGAAACCCATTCGACAACCCCAGCGGAGATTAAACCTCCAATGATGGAAGTGGTTAAAAAAGAAATAATCAAATTGTTAGATTCGGGTGTTATTTATCCTATCTCAGATAGTAATTGGGTGTCTCTTGTGCAGGTGGTTCCTAAGAAAACTGGAATTACAGTGATCGAAGGAGATGATGGCACCCAAAGAACGACACGAATTCAAAACGGATGGAGGGTATGTATCGACTACCGAAGGCTGAATCAAGTCACTCGGAAGGACCATTTCCTATTGCCGTTTATCGACCAAATGGTTGAGAGACTTACTGGAAAGTCTCACTATTTCTTCTTGGACGGGTACTCGGGGTTTCATCAAATCCCCGTTGCACGCGAAGATCAAGAAAAGACAACGTTCACTTGCCCATTTGGAACGTTCGCCTACCGACGCATGCCATTTGGGCTATGCAATGCGCCTGCCACCTTTCAAAGGCGCATGGTAAGTATATTTTCTGAATATATAGAGAAGAGCATCGAGGTGTTTATGGATGATTTTACCATTTACGGTAATGATTTCGAACAATGCTTACATAATTTAGAAAACATTTTAAAGAGATGTGTTGATACAAATTTAGTCTTAAACTTTGAAAAATGCCATTTTATGGTAGACCAAGGAATTGTCCTTGGCCATGTGATTTCAAAGAAAGGCATTGAGGTTGATCAAGCCAAAATTGACACTATCAAGAACTTGCCTTACCCCTCATGCTTGCGTGAGGTTAGGAGCTTTCTTGGACATGCAGGTTTCTATCGTAGGTTCATAAAAGACTTCTCAAAGGTAGCTGAACCAATGTGCAAGCTACTACAAAAGGTGGTAGAGTTCGACTTCAATAAAGGATGTCAGAAGTCGTTCGACGAGCTAAAGGAGCGATTGACAACAGCACCGATCATCCAAGCCCCGGACTGGAGCCTACCATTTGAGCTGATGTGCGACGCAAGTGACGCTGCTGTTGGAGAGGTTCTTGGGCAGAAGAAAGGAAAAGATCCGCACGTGATCTATTATGCATCAAAAATGCTAGATGATGCCCAAAGAAATTACACCACAACCGAAAAAGAACTTTTGGCAATAGTTTTTGCCTTGGAAAAATTTAGATCTTATTTATTGGGCACAAAAATTATTGTATTTTCTGACCATGCGGCATTGAAATACCTCTTGGTCAAGCATGAGGCCAAACCTAGACTAATCCGTTGGATTCTTCTTTTGCAGGAGCATAATCTGGAAATTAAGGATAAGAGCCGCAAGGAAAATCTTATGGCAGACCACCTTAGCCGCTGCCTAGCAGAAGGAGATCTGGAACCAGTAAGGGCAGAATTTCCTGACGAAAAACTATTTTCAGTCGCAC
The DNA here is from genome assembly GCA_963691705.1 of Viola odorata. NCBI lineage: Eukaryota > Viridiplantae > Streptophyta > Magnoliopsida > Malpighiales > Violaceae > Viola > Viola odorata. The sequence goes on along the minus strand of OY829540.1, from coordinate 41,130,242 downwards.
TGTCTAGCCCGGAGTCTAGGCCAAACCCTCAGCCAAACCCGCGCCCATGATACGCTGAAATTGCAAATTACCTTGCAACAGGTAAACACTATGGTGATATGACTACCTATGAGAGAGTAAAGGTCAAACATGATAGTAAGTACTATGTCTGGGATGACCCTTATTTATGGAAATTAGGCACTGATCAATTAGTTAGGAGGTGTATACCTCAAGGTGAAACTTTGTCTATCCTTAAATTCTGTCATTCTCAAGCATGTGGAGGCGATTTTGGAGCAAGAAGGACATCCCTAAAAGTCTTAGAGGCTGGTTTTTATTGGCCTAGTATTTTTCAGGACAGTTTTCTATTTTGTAAAACTTGTCCCGCGTGCCAAAAGGTAGGGAATATAAGTTCCCGAAATGAAATGCCTATGAATTTTATTCTCTCATGTGAAATATTTGATGTATGGGGCATAGATTTTATGGGACCTTTCCCCACTTCTTTTGGCAACATATATATTCTCTTAGCTGTGGATTATGTATCGAAATGGATAGAGGCGAAAGCCACTAAGAATGATGATGCTAGAACTGTTATTTCCTTTATTAAATCTAACATCTTGAACAGATTTGGAATTCCTCGAGGGATCATTAGTGATCGAGGAACTCACTTCTGCAACAAGATTTTATCTTCTCTTTTCAGGAAATATGGCATCACACATAGAGTATCCACAGCCTACCACCCTCAATCAAACAACCATGTAGAAGTGTCGAATAGAGAGGTGAAATCTGTCTTGGCCAAGACAGTAGACCTAGACAGACGCGATTGGAGCCAGCGGTTAGATGACGCATTGTGGGCCTGTAGAACGACTTACAAAGGTCCAATCAGGATGACGCCCTACAAGCTAGTTTATGGGAAGGCGTGCCACTTGCTAGTAAGGTTGCAACACAAAGCCTACTGGGCTATACGAAAGTGCAATTTGAGCTATGACGAAGCCGGGCAAGAGAGGAAATTTCAACTCCATGAGCTAGAGGAGTTGAGAGACCAAGCCTATGACAATCAGCTAATTGTCAAGATCAGAATGAAAGCCTACCACGACAAACGAATTATTGGAAAACCTCTCCACACAGGGGAGAAGGTTCTTCTTTATAATTCACGTTTTAAGTTATTTCTTGGAAAATTAAAAACAAGATGGGAAGGCCCTTTTGTTGTTACTAATATTTACCCACATGGTGCAGTAGATATTAGAAATGAGAAAACAGGTGCCGAGCTCAAACTGAATGGACAAAGGCTGAAGCCGTTCTTTGAAAGCTTCTAGGAAGAGAAAATTTCTGAAAAGGTGGACTTGCCACCAGAAGATGAGTGAAGAAAAAAATTCAAAGTCAAGCCTAGGACTTAAAATAAGGGCGCTACAAGGGAGGCAACCCTTGTTTCTTTTATTTTTAGGAAGTTTTTATTTTTATTTTTTTGTCACATTTGATTTCTCTGGGTTGTTTTTGATTTTGTGCAGGAAATTAAGTGAGGGGAAATTGAAGCAGGTTGGCCAAGAGCTTGGCCAAGCCTTAGGGCTAGACTATTTTGCAGCAGAGCCGCTCTTTGAGAGTTAGTGGGACACGTGTTAGCGCCGCCTTTTAAAGGCTTTTAATTGCTTTTGGAACGGACAAATCCAAAAAGCAATTAATTGGAATTTATGGAAAGCGTGGGAAAAACAAATCACCACCCCTGTGTATTCCCTTCCCACTCTGACACAACCATACCTACGTAACCAACAAATTCGGCCTCTCACCTGAGCTAAAAAGCAACAGTCCCTTCTTCTTCTTCTTCCTCCCCAATCGCACAAAAATCTCAAAACCTAGAATTCTAAACCCAACATTATCCCACTCTCCAGTATTCTACAACCATGAACCCACCAAATTAGAGCCCTCCGTCTAACATTCCAGAGGCCAGTGACGACCTCCGTGGAGCAGCACCACCTGTCTTTCCGACCGACGGTATCTCCGCCGCGAGGCGTCTTCTCCAAGCACTCGAGGGCACTGACTCGATGTCCTCAGAGGACGATTTGCCTGGCGAATCAGAGGATAGCGTCGAGGGAGCCGACCAGGCCGTGGTCGTGAGTGATGAAGACTCCGACGACGTCCCTCTAGCGAAGCGGCTGATTCCTTCCGTTCCAGCGTCGGCAGGGGAGAGAGAGAAGGCGAGAGAAGAGGCTCCAAAAGAAGATGGGAGCAGCCGGAGCATCAAACCCAGCTCCTGCCGCCGCAGCCATACCCACACCACCACCGCCACCTTCGGCGAAGCAACCAGCCGCGGCTGCACCACCAAAGAAGACCACTGGCCGATTTAAGCAAGTGGCCCACAAAAAGACCTCGACGAAGAAGCCGGCGAGGGTCCCAGATTCATTGCCACCGCCCCAAAACCTAAGCAGGCCAAAACCAGTGTTGCTCCTTCCACCGCCAAAAGCAAAGGGAAGAAGAAGGCGATCGAGAAAGATGATGCTGAGGATGATGAAGATGTTTCAGTCTTGGCCAAGACTCCGGCCAAGACTGCTAAGGTACCTTCTCTTCCTCCCCTGCACACACTCAGAGGTTGGTTGATGTTTGATACACCAGACCTCAAAGCTAAATTGCGTGATTTTCATTCCTGTGACATCCCCGCCTTTGCTAGGCTTGATTTTAATTTTTTAGATGAAATGGGGTTAGGGAATAAGATTAGGGAGTTTGTGTATGCCATTGGTTGGATCCCTTTCATGTCTATTGAGTGTGATGCTTACACTGAACTGTGCTTAGAGTTTCACACATCCTTCTGGTTTGACGAAGAAACCTTGTATGTTAGGGGTAGAGACAAACCTGACTTTGTTGCTGATGATGTGATCAATTTTCGTTTGTGTGATAAATGGAGCCACTTATCTGTTAATGCTTTCAATTCATTGTTAGGATTTGCATATAGTGATGAGGCCATTTTTGACTATCCCACTAATTGGGATAATAATGCTGCCTTTAGAGAGATCACCGGTGATCCGGAAGAGAAATTTGATAGAAATTCTAAGGCACACTCAATCCTAAACCCTGCACTTCGCATGCTCCACAGGACTTTGTCTATCAACCTTTCGGGGAAGACAAAAGTTTCTGGAAATTTAGCCAAGTCTGAACTATTTTTGCTTTGGTGTATTTTGCACCAGAAAAGAGTCAACTTAGGTTTATATTTGGTTCAGCAATTGCATGCTCGTGAGTCGGTCACCAAACTGATTTTTGGCTCCTTAATTACTTGGCTTGCCATTCAAACTGCTAAATTGGATCTTGCCACTGCTGATTTGCATAAGTGTTGTTCCCCAAAAATTCTAGATTTGAGAGCCTTCGACCAAATGGGATACTTCCATTTGGACGGAGAGTTTGTTGCTTGCAATACAGGTTTTACACCAGTAGGGGAGCACATTTTCTCGAAGAAAAATGAAGGGAAAGTAGAAGCTGCGCCCAGTACAAATTCCAGGAGAAACAGCAGAGGACGATATTGCCCAGGATCTAGGCCAAGACATAGGCCAAGATCCTCCCATTCCAAATCCTTCAGCAGCTGATCTTGGCCAAGCTTCCGGCCAAGATCCCTCAGCCAATGCATCCAATGAACCTCCAACATGGGCCCGGGAATTTCAAGCTAGGCAGCTGCTGATCCTTGAGCAGCAGAAGATCATCCTGGATCTTCTAAGCCAAGACAAGCCCCAGGACAAAGCAGAAAACCATTCATCTGCATCCACCAGTGAAGAGGTGCCTCGATGGGCCAAAGCACTTTCTAACCGACAAGATGTCCTCCTTAAGCAGATGAAACTCACCAGGAACAACGTTCTTCATGTTTATCAGCATCTGCAGGTCCACCTAAAATACCTCAGAGCTCTGTACAATAATTTGAGCTCCGACAGTGAGTCCTCTGATAAGGAGGATGATCCCGCACCAGCAGCACCGCCAGCAAAGACACCGCATCCGTCTATGCCACCTCCTGCTCCAAAAGATCCAAAACCGAAGGACCCTCCAGCCTCTAATCTTGGCCAAGCTTCCGGCCAAGATCACTAGACTCCAGCAGCTTGATCTGCTTTTGCCCCCAGGTCGTCTCTTTCTTTTCTTTTCTTTTTTCTGCTTTTTATTTGTCTCTCCACACAATGAGGACATTGTGTCTTTTAAGTGTGGGGAGGATGTACAGTTGAGTCTTTTAATTTTTATTTTTTGTGCCTTGTGATGCGTTTTGTGTTGAAATTGTGTTAATAATCTGAATTTTCGAGTCAGTTTTTGCATGATTTAATTTCTCTTTTTGCATGCGTCCGTCCAGTCCATAGAGTCTGTCCTATGCATGATTTATTAGTATTTTTTCTGCATGTTTTGAGTCTATTTTGTGAGTGCACATCTGAACCCCTGTTTTCTTGCTTAGGCTGTTTAGTCTTTCGGTGGGACTACATTTAGACACTTTCCTAGGGGATACAATGCTTTAGTGACAGGGAAGCGAATGAGCGTAAATGATCAATGCCTAAGGGGCATATACTCTAATGATTCCCAAACATTAACCATCCACATGGTCGTAAGGACATTTAACTAGGACCTTAACTCTTATTAGGATGACGGGGTTTGCTGCCATGATTTGGGTGTGTTGTTCTATCTGCCTAAAAGTGTGAGACAATAAAAGGTGTTGGAGCATCATAGGACAGACATAGCAAAGGTGGAAGCCCCCGCAGAAAAGGGCAAGCTCTGTCTATGTGCCGTGTCTGTAAAAATTCAAAGGACACTTAAGATGTCTAAAAAAAAAAAAAAATGCAAGGACATAGAAAAGAAGAGAATAAGAAAATAGAACAAATCTGTCAAAGTGATTTAAATGGCACCAGTCTTTAGGCACTCTTGGATAGACAACACAGCGGTGGGACTCAAATCGTTGGTGAACTCTTTGCCCTATACCTTATCAATAAAATCTAGTAGGGTGTCTTGATACCATGTGGAAGGGGTATGTTTAGGGTATTGATTATTCCTTGTTAGTCTAGCATTGGATATCTTAGTGACGTGTCTTGGCAGATCCAGTGAAGGGGTAAACAGCCTGAAATTGAGAAAGTCCGGGGGGTTCATGATGTCTGTTCTGTTTTTGTTATGTTTTTATTTTTATTTTGAGTCTTTGAGTCTATATGCTTGGGGGCAAGCATAGTTTAAGTGTGGGGAATTTGATTGCATTGCATTTCATCATATTTTATTGCCCATTTACTTCTTTATTTGGGCAGTAAAACTACTGATTCATCCTTGTATTTCTCATATCTTAGCAGATCTGGTCTGGAGGCAGATTATTGAAGATTCTAGTTTTTGGAGAGCTGAAGCTGATTTTCCCAGTCTTGGCTTAGACTTTGGCCAAGACACCTTCGCATACCACGTCAGATCGTCTTGGCCTAGACTTCGGCCAAGACTCATTTACGATCGAGCAGAAGCATGGATCGTTTGGACCGCTTCCCACATTGGGCTTTGCAGCTGGCAAGTCACAGCTGTCCCGCAAATCTAGAGGGATCTGAAGCATATCTCTTGAAGAATCCCGCATGGGATCTCCCTCTTTTGTAATTGCGATTTACTTTCCATTAGAAGAACAATTTATTATAGCAATCTCTTTAGAGATTTTCTAGGGATTAGAGTTGGAGTAGGACAGAGGAGTTTTTAGGGCTATTTAGCCGAGCATTGTTCACCTCTGTTCGCATCATAGACCATCACCCATCGATCATCAGATCGGAACCTTTCTTCTTCTTCAAAACAATTTGCTCCAGATTAATTTAAATCTCGAATTTAGTTTATTTATGCAATCAATTATTTTCATATTTTTATCTATGAGTATGAGTAGCTAAACACCCATTCTTGGTAAGGGTAGATGAGCTTAGTTCTTATGTATTCGTGAGATCAAACCATGCTTAATAATCTCCTCTTGTATTTATTTATTTCTTGAACTTAATCTATCGCTTACTCACTAGAGACAAGGTTTGATCATCCTTGCGCTCTAGTAGAGAAGAGTTGTAGCCGGTCTAGAAGGACAGGGAGTACCCGTCGGCTAGACAAAGCAGGTGACTAGTCTCGCGCCAGATTAGAAGAAATAAGTAATCTAGGTCAAGACCACATTGACAACCTAGGGTTTCCACAGGGAAACACCTTGACCTAGGTACTGTCTTCCCCTATACCATTGAGGAAGCGAACAACCATTCAAGACAACAGTTAAACGGATAAACCCTTTAACCAGCAAGGTGTCCCTTGGCTAGGATTATCAGGAAAGGGAGTACCCGCCAAGTAATTTGAAGAGGAGGGAAGACAGGAGTGAACAGGAGTACCTCCACTCTATAACAGTACTATGAACGAAGAGATGAATATACTTGAATCTATGATCGAAGCATAAGAACGCAAGCTCTCATATCACCCTTACCTGGAATTCCCTTTCATTAGATTTATTTCAATCTTGACCCCTGTCTTGGCCAAGCCTTTGGCCAATATTACTTTGAACTATTTTACCTCTTTCTGTTTTGTCTTTATTTTCAGATTCTACCAAAACCAAATCCAGTGACGAGGAAGTCAAACCAAGAATTACATCTCATAGAGGTCTCTGTGGATGATCCTCTTACCATCATCTACAAACTCTTGTAGACAGTGATAAGTTGTATTTCTACCCCCAATTCCATACCTATTTCACTATTATATTTGACGTGTTCGACACGCGATCAGCAGCCGCCTCTTTTTCTCTCCTCCCACTTTTGGGTGGTGGCTAAGACATCTTCATCCAGCAGCCGCTGTAATTAACCGGACCTTTACTCCGGCCGGTAACATTTATTTGTTTTCGTCTTCTTTTATGCAATCTTTCTTTTCCTATTTTGTTTATTTGTTTTGTGGCATGAGTAGCTAGATTCTCTCTTCTTAGCAGAGGTATTTTGAGGGTTGCATAAGGGTAGTTAAGAGGCCCAATCATTTTTGATATATTCTTATTCTTGTATTTGGTTGTTTGTCGATTTCTTGTTAATTCGTCTAGGGCAAGATATTAGTTTGGCCAACAAATAACTAGTCCTAGATGATTACTATCATCCTAATAGTAATAACTAAGGTGAGGCAATTAGGAGGAGTAGACACCTAGTGGGGTCATCGCGAGAGGTCCTTCCGCCTAAGGGTAAATAGTCGACTAGGGTTGCACCGCGAGTTTGACAAGTTGAGACGTCGTGCCCTAGACATGTCTTACCTCCACTTCATGGGCGTTTTGAGTATTGCCTCCCCACATTCGTGCCTGGGGGGACGACAAAACGTCAAGGTCACCTCATATGTGAAAACAAGGGGTGGCTTTTCTTAAGAAGGTAAGTAGGGGGTTTTTAGTGAGAACTTGGTCCATATAGCATGTCTATGACATAGGAATAGAATTTCTTTGCGCCAATGATTATCATGCCCTCGACACAACCCGATAGTGTCCTTTGCTAAGATCTCTTCTCTTCTGACTTTATTTCTTTACTTGATTTTTGTTTGCATGTCTTTACTTGATTTTTGTTTGCATGTCTTGCCCTTGATTTTTTTTTGCATGTCTTGCCCTTGATTTTTGTTTGCATGTCTTGCCCCCGATTACTCTTCATTTTCCCGCCCTTGATATTGGCTTTTAATTAATTATTTTATTAGCAACTATCTCTATCCTGGTTAGCTAGATTAACCAACCAAACCCCCCCATTGTTTCTTTTATTATTTTATTTTGTATCTGGCCTTGTCTAGTGTATGTCTTCACCATTCTCTGTGGATCGAACCTCTTGCCACTGTCTTCAATCCTTTTTGTTGCATGTGATAATTTGTAATTATTTGATCGTGCCCTCGATAAGCACGTGATCAAATTGGCGCCGTTGCCGGGAAGTGGTGTTAAGTCGTGCCCTAGATAGTTCCAGATATTTTTATTTTTATTTCTTTCTACAATGTCTTATTTTAATTCTTATTCTCACTCACCCTATTTTCCTCAGTATTTTACTCCTAACCCCTGCGGTGGAATCAAGAAATTTCAACTATGGAGTGGAAGCCGAACCTAGCTATCAATATTATCGACCTCCACAAGACCAAGGGTTGTTTCAAGAAAATCGGGCTACAATAGCTAACATGAAGAGCCAACTTGCAGAGATGCAATTAGACTTATAGAGGCTCAAGATGCAGAGACAACTAGAGGCATTAGCTGATTTGATGAATCAAGCTCAAGAGACCTTGAAGGAGATTAAGGAGCAGAGGCGCCAAGAGGCCATTTAAGCAGACTTTGCATGCCTACCTAAGCATCATGCCCCCGACGCTGGACCACCTGAACCTACCCATCTTGCCCTAGACGTTGCCCCTGCGCCTGGACCAAAAATTTTAGCTCCAACACTTCTGCCCAGTCACACCATGAGTCACCCTATCACCCCCATAGAACAACATTTGCAGCACTTAGATAGTGACGACTATTTAAGTGAAGAGAATTTATCAACCGCCATTCTATGGGAGTTTCCATCTGAGCGTCATGACCAAGATGATGAGTCTTATGGGATAGAGGACCTTTTCATGCCCACGAATGAGCTAAACTTGGAGGGTCCAGGATGTCTTCCTCTAGAGCCAGGAGCCAACGTGGAGTTCAAGCCCAGTGCAGACACAATATTGAGTGACGCAAATCTACCAGATTTATACGACGAGCGTCTTGCCCTAGATGCAAAATTAGACGCAGAAATCATTGTTCAACCAAATTTGCCAAGTCAAATTCAGAACTGTTCTGACACTTTGGCGAGCCAAGGAATTGAGGTTTTTGACATTTTTCACCACATCAAATTTTGCGACAGTTGTCGTGCCCTAGACGCAGAATTCATGCCGGAGGAGATTAAGAATAAGGATTTAAGAGAGATTGAAGAAGAGATGATCGAGGACTTAAGCTTTAAAGCCATTATGTGCGATAGGGAGATTTCTAAATTTTCTGATTATATTGATCCTTTTCTTGAATCACCTTTCACTCATAACAATGTTTTCCTCTTTGTTTTGCGGGAACCCAAATTAACAGTTGAATCATATTATGGTTGCTTGTAGGTTGCTTTGCTAATGGACCATCCACTTCATACCATAATGCACATCAAACTAAGAGGATGGAAAACATTTAGTAGGATTGGTTGAAGTTTGAACAGCCACCGTCTTGCCCTCGACGATAACAGAGGCGCTTCGTGGGAGGCAACCCACGTTCCTCTCCCTTTTTTATTTTCTGCTTCACTCTTTATTTTTCAGAAATTTCTTGTATGTGCCCTTCTCGCATTGAGGACAATGCGAGGCCTAAGTGTGGGGAGGGATTTATCTATTATGTTTGCGCTTCTTATTTTATTATTGCTTGACTGCATGTTTATTTTTCTGCTTGTTGCATGATTGCTTGTTTTGTTGCGAATATTTTAAAATATTTTGGATTTTTAATATTTAGATTTTGTTAATATTTATGTGAATGTGCACTGCCCAGTTTTAAAATCCCCCTTGTATGGACACACACACTTTTGACTTGGGCACGATGAACAAAATTGCCCTTTAACATGTCAAGCCCTAATTAGTTGAACTATGCTTGTTAACCCTTATATCCACATCTAGGCCTAGACTCCAGTAGTCAAAACAACACCCTGTGAGCACTTTGAGCTTCCATGCCATATATTTTTCATGTGCGAATAGAATCCTTAGTTAGGCACTGGCTGGACTTGCATGATATCCCTGGGTATAGGCACCATTAGACTTGGGAAAGCAACAAAATGACGAAAGTCTTCGTATCAATGTCTTATTTCTTTCTTTCTTTCTTTTCTCCCTTTTTCTCTCACTTTTTATCATCTTGTCCTCGACATTCACCTACCCCTCTCTTTTCTTTCTTTCTCCTGACTATTTGAGCTTATTTTTCTTGACCTTTATCCTTGGCAGGTAAGCAACAATTGTTGAGGGTAGGGTCGAGGGCTAGACATCTAGAAGGACGTGCAGAATAGTCAAAGTGTGGGGAAGCAGAGGAAGTTAGGACTTAAGCGCAGAAAGCAGAGATATAGGGCAAATCATCAGAACCATCATCATGCCCTAGAAATTATCTCAAGTGTGGGGAAGCCGAAAAGTAAAACTTCAGTACTGGAAGTAGATCTAGGGCAAGACACATCAAAGGTCTTCTACCCTAGACGAATCAAAGCTAGAAAAGGTTCGTGCCCCTTCTTTAAAAAAAAAAGAAAAAGAAAAAGAAAAAGAAAAAAATTGAAATGAAAGAAAAAAAATCAAAAGAAAAAAGAATAAAAGAATCAAAATAAAAGAAGGGGGCAAATGCGAACAAAGGAACCTACTCCAGCACCGCATCAAGAGAAGAACTTCTTGCCCAAGAAAAAGAATCCTTCGTCTAGCCCTCGACGAGCGTTGTCATACCGACCTCGCCTTTTTCCTAGCCAAGGAATCCATCCAGCTTTGAGTTGGCTGTCTCTCTTCTTTCTGTTCCTTCTCTTCCTGTTTCTCTCTTTCTATTTTATTCTTTCCCTTCCCTTTTCTTCTTCTTTTTCCTTCTTTTTCTAAGCCTAGCCTTTCCCGTTTCTTTCTTTTTGCTGATGCGAAGTTCTTTCGGAATGATTAATTGCCCATGCATGTGTACTACGTACTCGGATTGATGTGCAAGTCTGGTTTTGTGCTGCACTAGTTGCATTTAGTTTTGAGTGATTAAACACCTATCCTTGTTTGTGAGTGAGAGCGCAAACACTTATCTTGTGAGGATTACTTATGTTTAGGCCTGGATGTGGTAAATTCTTATCTTTAGGGTCGTTATCCTTCTGATTTGATGCAGGTGTTATCTAGGCAGAATCAACTTTGTCAAGGCCTAGCTTGCTAACTGGTTTGTTTATTCTCGTGCCCTGGTTGATTGTGTCTTGCCATTTCCGGGGCTGTTTTTAGTTTTGTGAATGCTCGGGGGCGAGCATTGGGCAGTGTGGGGATGTTTGATCGCATGTATTTAGTGTAGGTTTTTCCCCTCTATTTCAGCCTTTTCCTGGGCATGATACTCCTGATTTGCCCTTTTTCCCATCTTTATTGCAGATTAGTGCCTAAAGGAAGAAAAGAGCGAAGGCATACGGTTTTGGAAGGATTTCTTGGACTTCGAAGCATCAAGGCCTAGAAGATTGGAGCGTCATCGTGCCCTCGATGCTAGCCAGACCAATGAGCAGTCTTGTGCCCGTGACGTATCCACGTCAGATCAAGATCGAAAGCCAAAGAAAGGAATCCCTAAAGATTCGTACGGTATTCCTTGCATTTCTAGAAGATTCCATGCACATTTAGAAGATTCCAGAATATTCCAGCACGCACCATGTGTTGTCACTCTCTTCCCCTAGCTGGAATTTGTCTTTTTGTAGTCCCTTAGCTGGATTTTATCCTCCTGTGGCTTGGACACTATATAAACCTCTAGTTTTTAGGGTTTTAGACATCTTGTAAATATTTTTCCACTTTCTACTTTTGGCAGCCGCCTTTTTTTCTCTCCTCCCCCTTTTGGGTGGTGGCTGAGACATCTTCATCCAGCAACCGCTGTAATTAACCGGAGCTTCGCTCCGGCCGGTAACATTTAATAGTTTTCTTCTTCTTTTATGCAATCTTTCTTTTTCTATTTTGTTTATTTGTTTTGTGGCATGAGTAGCTAGATTCTCCCTTCTTAGCAGAGGTATTTTGAGGGTTGCATAAGGGTAGTTAAGAGGCCAAATCATTTTTGATATACTCTTATTGTTGTATTTGATTGTTTGTCGGTTTCTTGTTAATTCATCTAGGGCAAGATATTAGTCTGGCCAACTAATAACTAATCCTAGATGATTACTGTCATCCTAATGGTAATAACTAACGTGAGGCCATTAGGAGGAGTAGACACCTAGTGTGGTCATCGCGAGAAGTCCTTCCATCTAGGGGTAAACAATCGACTAGGGTTGGCCGCGAGTCTGACAAGCTGAGACGTCATGCCCTAGACATGTCTTACTTCCACTTCATGGGCGTTTTGAGTATTGCCTCCCCGCATTCGTGCCTAGGGGGACGACGAAACGTCAAGGTCACTTCATATGTGAAAACGGGGGGTGGCTTTTCTTAAGAAGTGATAAGATCCGAGTCTTCTGGAGAAGGGTAAGCGAGGAAAATGGCCTCCCAGGATTCCGTGTAGGGAGAGGGGCGATAACTACAGTGGTTCACCCCATGCGACAGCTACAGTACTATAGTCTGGTTGTCAAGTGTAAGGACGAAAATGCCCCTAGAATCACTTCTATAGTTATCATAAGCCCAATCAAAAATGAGCCCGAGTGTTTACCAAGGGCTACAGAATTTTTGGCCTTGTCTACTCGACGGTCTTCGAGATGACGGGGTGGTTCAATTTTCGAGAAATGCATTTTTTCAAATCGGCATTCCTTTATGCCTATAAATTAAATCTCTCTCTGCACTAATTCTTCACATCTTTTCTGCATCTCTCACAGTATTTCTACTATGGATGAAGTGACCAATAATTTTATGATCTCCAAGACTCGCACTCTAAAGAATCTCACCCAGGCCGACATTAGCTTTCTGGAGTCCATGGTGACCAAGACTTCCGAGGATGTTTTGGAACTTCAGGGGATGTTAACTCCTCTGTTGTCCCGGCAAGGTGCCGTGATAGCACGTTTCATGGTCGTGATTTTACCTCATTTTCTAGCCCTTTCGGGGGCATGATACTGCTATTTGACCCTTATTTTCATCTTTTCTGCAAATCAGACCTAAAAGGAGAAAAAGAGCGAAAAGAAGTGTTTTTGGAGGAATTCTTGGGATCTCGAGCTTCAAGGCCCAGAAGATTAGAGTGTTATCGAGCCCTCGATGCTAACTAGACCAGTGAGTTGTCTCTTGCCCGCGATATCTCCGCATCAATTCTCAATCAAAACCAAAGAGAAGAATCTTCGAAGATCCGCACGGGATTCCATGCGTTTCCAGAAGCTCTCAGGTGCACCAGAGATTACAGGATATTCCCTTAAAGGACGCGTGCTATGCTCCCATTGCTTCTCCTTCCCTTTAGTTATTTTGTCCCCTAGCTAGTTTTAGGCTATATAAGCTTAGCTTTAGGGTTTTTTGTAAGGACGACTGTCCTAAGACATTAATACATCAATCTTTCTTTTACCCTAATTTTTAGGGATCTTATTCTCTTGATATTTGGAGCAGCCGCTAGTTTTGTAAAGGAGCAAGCTTTTCTCCTTTGATTAATTAAATCATCTATCAGTTTCTTCTAATCTCTTTCTTTACCTTTTATTGCATGATTATTATTATCTCTTGTTCTCATTTTGTTATGAGTAGCTAAATCCCATCTTCTTAGTAAAGGGTGTTTCAAAGGTTGTAAGGTTCGGTTAGGAGGCCTAATGCACGCTTAACATATTCTCTTGTCGCATACAGTTGTTTATCATTTTAATCCCATGCTCATTTAGAAATGTCAAGAGCTTGATCAATTGTTAATGTTTCTGCATGAGTACTGTCATTCTCTTGGTTATAACTGATGTGAATCCTTGAGTTATAGTAGACACCTAGTGGTGACATCGTGAGAGGTCATTCATCTAGGGGTAAACGGGCATTTAGGGTATGTGATGCGAGCTTCACACACTGAGATGTCAGGCCCTAGATCTGTCTTGCCTCCACTTCATGGGCGTTTTGAGTAATGCCTCCCCGCATTCCTACCTGGGAGGACGGTGAAACGTCAAGGCCACCTCATATGTGGAAACGGGGGGTGGCTTCTACCTACGAAGGTAAGTAGGGAGCCTACGTGGAAACATGGCTCCCATAGTAGGTATGTGCATGAGTTTAGAATATTTTTATGCCGATGACTAATTGACCTGAAACGCAACCCGAGAACACCTTTTGCTAAGATATATTCCCATCTACTTTTTATCTCTTTTGCTGTCTTTCTTATTATCTCGCCCTTGAACTGTTGTTTGCTATCTTGCCCTCGATTGTCTTAATCAATCGATCCCTCGAATGTTTGCTACTTGCGATTTGCTGTTTTAATTGTTTGTCTTGTTAGCTCTCACTTCTGTGTTGATTAACTCGTTAATCAACACCAAACCTCCCCCTCAGTGTTACTTTTGGTTCTGACTGCTTTTATTCCTCGTCATACATTAAAAATTGATACGTTATTCCTTCAATCTCTATGGTTCGACCCTGTCTTGCCCTGTACACATTTATTTGTGCATTTAGGCATCAGGAAAATATTAAGTATATTTGACTGACGATCAAACTTTGGCGCCATTGCCGGGGATTGAACGGTACTAATTTATTTCTTTTTGCTTGTATGACTAGAAGATCTGCACCAAATCTACTCCCTTTAGATCTCGAATTGACCAGAACTGAAAAAGGACTTCGGAGGCAAGCTAAAGGACCTTCTGCCCAGCGTAGGGGAATTCCTCACCCTACCCTCGAAAGACATCCTCTCAATCTGCCCGACCCAGCCCATCAGTTCTATCAAAACCTAGCTTAACAACGCTGCTACCAATGGCTCTCTCATAGCTCTTAAGCCAACCACTGCAAAAGCCACCATCGAACTCATGGCCAAGAATGCCACAACCGAGGTTGGCAACAGTCAAGGCCAAGATGCCCAAGTTGTAGCATTACAGAACCAACTGGCCTCTCTCACGGGGATGTTCCAGAACTTTGTGGCAGGGCAATCTACACCTGTAAAGGCCTGCCAAATCTGTAATTTTGTGGACCACCCCACAGATGCATGTCCCCATATTCCGAATGAAATCCAAGTGAATGCTGCTGGCCAGTATATCCAAGCCCTATATGGTCAGAACTATAACCAGGGCTGGAAACCACAAAATCCAGGATTGGTTCCTAACGCTCAACCAACCGGCCCTAACCATCAGCAGCAACAACAGAACCCCTATGGGAATCATCCACCTCCTCCCAACATGCAGTATTTCAGACCCTGACCCACGTATCATCAGAATCTGTATCAACGCCAACCTCCTCAGGATCAGACTTTTGTCGTGCCCCCGAATACGGATCTACCTCGGAACCCCGAACAACAAAAAGAAATTGAGGATCTCCGGAAACACATGAGTACCTTGATGGAAGAGATGAAGGAGATAAAGAATCAAGGGAGATTTTCACCTCAAACCGAAACCAATCCGAAACACAATGTCTCTGCAGTGACTCTGCGAAGTGGCGCGACCTTGACACCTCCAACGAATCCAGCCCACGATATTGGAAACCCTCCAGAATCTGAACTAAAGCCGAAACCAAGGGCAAAGAGCCCAAAGGTGCCCAGGTTCATCGAGGTCATGGAAGACAGAATCCGCTCTCCTAGAGGTTCACCAAGGAATGACCCTAATCCACCCGAATTCACCCAGGAATACATTCACAAGATCATCGAGCCCCCATTTCCCCAAAGATTGATCAAATCCAAGAAAGACAAGGAGGACCATGAGATCTTCGACATGTTCAGCAAAGTAGTCGTAAACATCCCTCTCCTCCAAGATGTGAAGAACGTGCCTCGCTACGCAAAGTTCCTGAAACAGTTGTGTATGAACAAGTGTAAATTGACCGATGTTAAGAAGATCAGTGTAGGAGCTAACGCTTCTTCCCATATCCAGAGGAGGATCCCCCCAAAATGCAAGGACCAAGGAATGTTCATCATCCCCTGCCGAATTGGTGCAATCGACATCGAGAAAGCCATGTGTGATTTGGGGGCAGGAAATAATGTCATGCCCTTGATCATCTATAACAGTCTTGGGCTCGAACCCCTCAGACCTATGATACGACCCAAGTGCCTCGATGGAGACCTAGGCGCGGGCTTGATGGAGCAATCGAATCTAGTCCCTTTCACGGATGGTTTCCTTGAAACAAGACGGATAGATGCGGAATATTTGATGGGTAAATGGGAGTTTAGATGCAGCGGAATATAATGGATGAAGCTTGAAGGTGTTTTAATGGAAACAATAAAATGACTTAGCAAGAAGGATTACTAAGGGTCTTTCTTTGGATTAATGAGCTCGCTCAAGAACAACCTTGAGTAACTTGATTACAAGAAAGGAAAGGATAAACAATGGCTTTTAGCTCTAGTAGCATGCGGTGCCAAGAACCCTAACAAGTTCCTTAGGCTAGGCCTAAGGGTTGGTCTAAAAGCCCTCTGATGAAAATCATGAGCAAAATCAAAGACAACCTAAAATGAAGCCAAGTGCTTCTATTTATAGGGAAAATATATACAAGGGTAAAATGACCCATAACACCCTTGGACAAAGGGTCTTGACGCTCATATCAGTCGAGGCCTTGACGCTCGTATCAGTCTAGGCCTTGACGTTCGTATCAGTCGAGGTCTTGACGCTCGAGGCCTTGATGCTCATATCAGTCGAGGCCTTGACGCTCGTATCAGTCTAGGCCTTGACGCTCATATAAGTCGAGATCTTGACGCTAGTATCATCTGGCAAGGCTGGGCACAGGCGCATGGGCGTAAGAATGGCAAGGCCGGTCGTATCAGTTGAGGCCTTGACGCTCATATCAGTCGAGGCCTTGACGCTCATATCAGTCGAGATCTTGACGCTAGTATCATCTGGCAAGGCTGGGCACAGGCGCACGAGTGCAAGAATGGCAAGGCCGCTCGTATCAGTCGATTCCTTGACGCTCATATCAGTTGAGCCCTTGACGCTCGTATCAGTCGAGGTCTTGATGCTCGAGGCCTAGATACCTTGCTCGTATCATCTACCAGCCTCGCCATTCAACTTGCTGATCGTTCTGTCATCTACCTCGAGGGACTAATCACAAATGTTTTGGTCCAAGTGGGCGAATTCTTATTCCCAGCCGATTTTTATGTCATTGGAATGGAGAACGAGGATTCTACCAAGTCTACCGATGTTCTTCTAGGGCGACCGTTTCTGGCCACCACCCGAGCAAAGATTGATGTTCACAACGCAACCATCACCCTCGAGTTTGACGGGGAAATTATCAAGTTCAACATGCTATAGGCCATACGATACCCCTCTGAATTCTTAAGTGTTAACTATATTGATGTGATCGATCCTTCTATTGTAGAACTTGTTGAACTTCATTCTACTAACCCTTTACAATTTTCCCTTGATAGGAGTCTGACACCAACTCTTCTAGATGTCATGGCCTTGACACTTTCCACACCCCCTGAGCTGTATTCTATCGTCGCTGCCCTAGAAGAATGCATTATTATCCCGTACGAGCCCCTAGTGGTGTCTCCCAATTATCCAGACCATGTCAAGTTGTCCCCTTCTGTTAACCAGGCTCCAGCCCTCGAGTGGAAAGAACTGCCTTCTCATATGAAGTATGCTTATCTAGGCCCCGATAACTCTCTGCCCGTCATTGTCTCCAACAAGCTTGAATGTGCTGAGGAGTCAGCTCTGATTTCCTTATTGAAGGAATTCAGACAAGCCATAGGCTGGACCATCGCGGATATCAAAGGCTTGTCACCAGTGCTATGTACACATCATATTCATTTGGAGGATGCCAACAAGACCATACGACAGCCTCAGCGTAGGCTGAACTTGCCCATGATGGAGGTAGTGAGGAAAGGAGTTCTGAAGTTGCTAGATACGGGAGTTATCTACCCTATCTCTGATAGTCCCTGGGTCAGTCCGATCCAAGTCGTGCCCAAGAAAATAGGAATGACCATTACCATTGAATATGATGACGAATCTATCCCCACCAGAATCCAGAATGGGTGGCGTGTGTGCATTCATTACCGCCGCTTGAATGCTGCCACAAGGAAATACCACTTCCCTCCGCCCTTCATTGACGAACGTCTTGTGGGAAAGACCCACTATTGCTGTCTAGATGGTTACTCCGGTTTCCATCAGATTCCAGTTGCCCCAAAAGACCAGGAGAAGACCACCTTCATATGCCCTTTTCGGTACCTTTGCTTATAGGCGTATGCCCTTCGGCTTGTGTAATGCCCCCTCAACTTTTCAGCGCTGCATGGTGTGCATTTTCTCTAAACTGGTCGAGGATGGTATCGAGGTCTTTATGGATGACTATACAGTTTATGGCAACTCTTTTTCTGAATGCTTATCCAAATTGAAGAGGTGTTTAGGGCGCTGCATAGAAACTAATCTTGTCCTGAATTTCGAAAAATGCCACTTCATGGTGAATCGAGCCCTCATTCTCGGTCATATCGTCTCGGCCAAGGGAATCAAAGTCGACAAGGCCAAGATTGAGGTGATTGAATCCTTGCCACATTTAGTCTGCGTTTGCGATGTGCGGTCTTTTCTAGGGTACGCCGGTTTCTACAGACGATTTATTAAGACTTTTTCCAAAATTGCCCAGCCTATGTGCCACCTGCTCCAGAAGGAAGTCACCTTTGATTTTGATGAGAATTGCAAAACCGCCTTTGAACTTCTCAAGAACAAGCTTATCTTAGCCCCGATCATTCGTGCCCCCGATTGGTCCTTACCTTTCGAGGTCATGTGTGATGCTAGCAATCAAGCCCTAGGCACCATTTTGGGTCAGAAGAAGGACAAGGAAACCTATGTCATCTACTATACCTCCAAGTTATTAGATCCAGCCCAGCAGAACTACACAACCACAGAAAAAGAACTCTTGGCAGTGGTTTATGCCCTCGATAAGTTCAGGCAGTACCTCCTGGTCACTCATGTTCTCGTTTACTCGGATCATTCAGCCCTTAGATGCTTATTGACGAAGACTGGTGCAAAGCCTCGACTCATTCGATGGATCCTGTTGCTACCAGAATTTAATATCCTGATCAAGGATAAAGCAGGAAGAGAGAATCTGGTGGCGGATCATCTGAGCAGACTTCCAGCCCAAGAAGATGATTCACTTGTGTGCATCTATGATACTTTTTCAGACGAACAATTGTGTCTCACCCATGCGGTCCAGTTCCCATGGTTCTCTGACATTGCGAATTTTTGTGCTACGGGTACATACGCCGCAGATGCTTCCCCATCCGAATGCAACAGAATCAGAAGGCAAGCCAAATACTATATATGGGATAGCCCATATCTATGGAAGCACTGCTGAGATCAGATAATTCGCCACTGTGTAACCATGGACGAGGTGCCCTCGATCCTAAAATTCTACCATTCTGAAGGAGTACATTTCGCGGCCAAGAAAACAACCCTCAAGGTCTTAGAAGCCGGTCTCTACTGGCCATCAATTTTCAAAGATAGTTACCTCTTTTGTGCTTCGTACCCTCGATGCCAAGCCACGGGTAATATTGGGGCTAGGAACCAGATGCCTCTGACCAGTATCATTGTTTGTGAGATTTTTGATATCTTGGGTATAGATTTCATGGGTCCGTTCCCTAGTTCCTTCGGCAATATCTACATCATGCTTGCCGTTGATTATGTTTCAAAGAGGGTTGAGTCCAAGGCAACCAGGACAGATGACTCCAAGGTGGTAGTGAATTTCCTACGCACCCATATCTTCAATAGGTTTGGTACACCTTGTGCCCTGGTCAGTGATCGAGGCACCCATTTTTGCAACCGTGTCGTGGCCTCTCTTCTGACCAAGTATGGAGTCCATCACAGAACCTCTACAACTTATCACCCTCAGACAAACGGGCAAGCTGAAGTGTCCAATGAGATCAAGACCATCCTAGAGAAAACCGTCAACCAGTCCCGAAAGGATTGGAGTTTGAAGTTGGATGACGCCCTATGGGCATATCGAACAACCTTCAAGACCCCAATTGGTATGACGCCCTATAGACTCATATATGGCAAGTCGTGCCATCTCCCAGTTGAGATAGAGCACAAGGCTTTCTGGGCCATTCGTAAAGTGAACGCGGATCTAGGGGAAGCCGGCCGAAACAGACGCTTGCAAATCCAGGAATTAGAGGAATTGAGGGACGACGCCTATGAGAATGCCTTCCTCTACAAGGGTAAGACCAAAGCTTATCATGACAGGCACCTTCGTCCCAAAAGTTTTTCCATTGGATAGAAAGTATTGTTATACAACTCACATTTGCGGTTGTTCGTAGGAAAGCTCAAGTCTCAATGGTCCGGACCTTTCGTGGTCACAACAGTGTTTGACCACGAGGCAATCAAAATTCAGAACCTAGACACTAGGACCATCTTCAAAGTAAACGGCCATAGGTTGAAACCCTTCTACGAAGGATTCAAGCCCTCGACCATTGCAGAGATGATGGTGGATCCTCCACCTATCCAGATCTAGATTGACAGAACACGTCGAGGCCTCGACGAGTAAATAGGCCACACTGGAGGCATCTGATATACCGTTCCACCTCTTTCTCTTTCCCTTATCTTTTCCGTATTTTTTAGAATTATTTTATTTTATTTTTGTTTTCCCTTTGATTTTATTTCCATGTTTTATATTCCTTGTTTATCTCCCTTTAATCTCTAACCTTTCCCTTTCCTAGAGATTTTATTCCTTTATTTTTGTTAATCCCTTTATTCTCTCTTTTTGTGTTTATCCTCTCCAACTGCCTCCTTTTTGAAATTTTAAAAGTTATTCTCTTTTTTAGGTGGTTGGGATACCCATGGGTCGTTGCTGTTCAAAGCCCAAAATGCCACGTGGTCTACAAGGGGTAGAAAAGTAACCCTAATTAATGCAAAGGCTGCACCACTTATTACCAACGTCAGCTCCTTTTTCTCTTTCCCACGCTCCTTCTTCGTCCCAAACTCTCCCAACCACCAAAACACGCCACCTCTCTCTCTCAAACATCACCATCATTCCTGTCCTCTCCCATCACCATCAGCCATGCCAAGAATGAAGAAACCAATTCGCAAGCTCGCCTCAGGACCACATCCAGTGGACGATCCTAAGAGCCCAGCTCCATCCAAATCCAGGTCCCAGTCCTCTATCCCTAGTTCGTTCATAACGACATCTCCTCCCTCCACCCATGAATCCGTCATTCCATAGCCCCTAGCGCCCTCTCCGTCCTCTGAAACCCGAGCCGCGGAGTTTACTCCCTTCGAGGATGACACCAAAATTGAGATTACCGGCTCCATCCCTCCTACCTCGACCACAACGAGAAGTGGCTGTGTAGTCAAGCTCCTTCCTGGATCTTCGACTGCCAAGCCCAAGGACAAATCCCAGCCCAAAAAGGTATCTCGGCCGCTAGGAAGCTCCCACTGGAGGCTGCCCTTGATGCCTTTCTGGCCCCCGATACGAACCAATAGGAGGAGCTAGCAGAGCAGGAGGTGGAAGTAGAAGAGCCCGAGCCTGAGCAAGCTGATGTCCTCGAGGAGGACACTAGAGAGAGCAGTGAGGCTGATGGTGCCGAGGGTAAGGAAGAGGAGGAAGATCTTGAAGATCTCGAGGCCCAGAAAGTAGCGGAGAAGGAAGTTGCTGAAAAAGAGAAGAGAGAGAAGGAGGCCGCAACTAGATTAGTGGCCAAGAAGGGAAAATCAAAGACTCCGGCCAGAGCGGAGCCGCCGGCAGAGCCTGAAATACCGGTGGATCAAAAATGCAAGCTCCCAGCTTCCAGCAAGGTTAGGCCCTCGACAACCAAGAAGTCTCGAGGTCCCGACGATACCTCCGTTGTCGAGGCCAAGACGCTAGTTCCCTCTTATGCCCCTCGAACGAACGCCACCTAGGTGACTTCTGACCTCTCTATTTGGCATGACTGGTTAGTGTTTCATGATAAGCCTTCCATTGATAAACTACATCAGTTCAACTCCAAAGGCGTTAGCTCTTGTGGGCGCCTCGATTTGGAATTTTTAGCCAAAATGGGCATTGAATCCCGAGTCCGAGAGTTCGTGGCTAATATTGGTTGGGAACCACTATTCTTTCTAGAACACCCAACCTTTATTGAACTCTCACTCGAGTTCTTTACCACTTTTTGGGTTGATTCAGATAGTTTTAAGCCTAAGGGAAAGTTTGGTCCCGACTCTTCTACCCCTGGTGTCGTCAATTTTAGATTGACAACCAAGTGGACCCAATTATCCCTTGGAGAATTTAATTGTTTGTTGAATTTTGTGAAACCTGATGAGCTGAATGCCCCCCTTTACAAAAATACTTTGACTGTGATCCCTGCTGTTTTTGATTGTACTACTGCTTTTCGTGAATTGACTGATAAGCCCAATGCTGAATTCAACCCTAAGTCTAGTAAAGCCCATGAAATTGTTGATCCTGCCTTGCGGTATCGTGCACTGATTTATGGCCCTTACCTTCTGGGGTTGATTTGGATCCTCGGCTCAGCTATCGTTGCAGGAACTTTTCTTTTTATGGTGCATGAAGCATAAACGTAGGGTCAACTTAGGTTTTTGGGTTGCTTCGGGTATTCTGCATGTTCAAAATGGCTCTCGAGGCCCCACTTTTGGTTCCCTTATCTCCATGCTTGCGACGAAATTGCATAAGATAGACCTGTATAACAGCAGCCTTTCTGAGGCCCTTGCATTCAAGTCTTAGATGCCCGTACCTTAGATGGTATGGGCCATTTATGTGTCTCACATGGTGTGCTGAGTTTCTCTATAGGATCAACCCCTACTGGTGATAAGGTTTTCGGGACCAAGTCCGGCGGCCACTTCGAATACCTAGATCTTTCTAGGCCCCGATCCTCATCTGTTCCTCCTGCCCGCGCCGAGACATCTCATGAAGCCCCCGATGCACCCGCAACAGTCAGGCCCCCGACTGCAGCACTTATCCATAACCCAGTACAGAAACGTCTCCTCCAAGCGATTCTCAGGGAACTTCAGGCTTTGACGGCTGAAGTTGCCCGACGAAACCTTCCACCCCAGTGACCCCCCACCCCCGAACAATTTCACCCTTTTCATGCCCTCGAGGGGGGCTCAAAACAATTTTTACTTCTTCCTTTTATTTGGTTGTACTGTACTATTTTAATTTTTCTTGAACTCCTTTGTGTGCCCTTCCCGCATTGAGGACAATGCGCTGCCTAAGTGTGGGGAGGGGTTTATTTATGTTTTGTGTATATATACTAGTAGTCACAAATTGAACCCGTGAGCATTTTTTGAGCTTCATGCCTTTTATTTATATGTGAAATGCTTGACTAGGCACTGGCTAAGTTTGCATGATATCCCTGGGTATAGGCGAAACGACGATAAACTTTGCAAATTTTTATTTTATTTTATTTTATTTTCTTTTCTTTTTTATCTATTTTCTCTCATTCTCCATTTTCCTTTCCTTTTCATGCCCCCAATCCCCATTCTTCATATGCTTTCTCTTCTAACCATTTGCCCCCCTTTTTCTCTGTCCCTTCCTTCGCAGGTGGGTAACACTCTTTATCACAAAAGGTAAGGGCTGGATTCCGAAGAAGATAAGTTGGGGAGGGATTTATATATCAAGGGCACGAAAGAGCAGGCGCAAAAATCAAAACATCGAGGCCTCGACAACAATGCAGTATTACTTCCTCGCCACACCAAAACTCATGTGTGGGGAAGTAAAGTCAACTTTCAGAACCTCGAATTCAAGCGCTCCAAGTAGTACTTAAAGTCATGCCAGCCCCAGCTCCAGTTCCGAAAAAGAAAAATTAAATGCTGATGCAAGTTTCGAGCTGAAAAAGAAGAAAAGTAAATGCCTACCTTCTTTGATTAATTAATAAAAAAATAAAAAATTCAAATAAAAGCAGAGCAGGCATGACAGAAGGTAACCATTCGAGCCCTCGAAGCAGCAAGAGAGCTCCCCCACTAAAAGAAAGCTGAAGTCATCATCTAGCCCTCGTCGTCAGCCCTCTTCAGCGGGTGTTACTCACCGTCTCGCCTTCTTCCAAGCCAAGGAATTCTCCGCCCCCAGATTTATTTCCTTCCCCTCTTCTTTTCTTTTCTTTTCTTTGCTTTTCTTTTCTTTTCTCTCTTCACCTTCGTACCCTCTCGTACTCTCTCTTGCTTCTTTCTTCTTCTTTTTGCAAAGTCATCTCGGATCGTTAGATTGCCCTTGCATGTGACCTACAGTACTCGGATTGATGTGCAAGCTCTGCCTCGTGTTGTGTTATTTGTATTTTGAGTGATTAGCCTAAACACAAGTTTTGTTGTGAGTATGAGTGCAAACACATATCTAGTGAGGACTGCTGGTGAATAGGCTTGGTCTAGAAAAGTCTGATTGATAGGGTCGTTATCCTATTAGCCAGATGCAGGTGCTTTTCTAGGGCTGAACGTGTTCTGGTTGGGTGTAGTTTGCTGAATGACTTGTCTATTCTATGTGTTAGGGGTTGAAGATGTATGTCACTGCATAAGGTGGCATTTAAATTTTGTTAATGCTCGAGGGCGAGCATTGGGGCAGTGTGGGGATGTTTAATAGCACGTTTCATGGTCGTGATTTTACCTCATTTTCTAGCCCTTTCGGGGGTATGATACTGCTATTTGACCCTTATTTCCATCTTTTCTGCAGATAAGACCTAATAGGAGAAAAAGAGCAAAAGGAAGTGTTTTTTGAGGAATTCTTGGGATCTCGAGCTTCAAGGCCTAGAAGATCAGAGTGTCATCGAGCCCTCAACGCTAACCAGACCAGTGAGTTGTCTCTTGCTCGCGATATCTCTGCATCAATTTTCAATCAAAGCCAAAGAGAAGAATCTTCGAAGATCCGCACGGGATTCCATGCCTTTATGCTTTTTCTGTTTTATGTTTTTAACATATATGTGTATGTGCATGTACGCGCAGGCCATTTAGGCCATAAATAAAGTGGCTTTTCGTTAATCTTACTTGCGATATTCTCCTTTTTGGGATGCGTAAATGATGTACCAATCTAGAACTGACATTAGCCCAACCGAAAATGGGTCTGCCACCGGTTGAACTTCCACAACCTTCGCTTTTCTTATTCACTGAATTTGATTGGCAATGATAATTACTCGTCCTAACCGTTTATTGCATTAACTTCATATTCCCTTCCCAATGCTCACTGATCGGGCAGTTTCTCGGCGCCTCTTAATTAGCACTAATTCTAAATAAGCGTGACTAAAGAATCAGAATTTCCATTATGACTTGTGTTCTCGAGGTGTCTTGATTACCATGTGAAAAAGCAGGAATGCTTCCTCATCGTGGCTATTTAATGGATTTTTCTCACTTTACCCTGTTAATTTTCTTCTGTTCATTCGTCTGCAAAGTCCATTTGAAACACGATGGATGGCTCTTACTCCCCGGAGGCTGCAGAACGTAATTTCCCCATTACTCCTCCTACTACCCGTGATTCCGAGGATCTTTCTCCACCACGCCCCAAAAGGCGACTTCGACACAAGGCGCCTAAGAAGTCGAAGAAAAGGGCTTCCAGAATATCTGACGTTTGCCCTGACTCCTCCACTTCTACGGTGCCGAGGAATAATGTGTTGTTTCCTCATTTGGAGCATTTTATGTCTAGGCAGTCACCTCCGGCTCGTTACGATGATCCCAAAATCCAGGCCCCTGCTAACTAGAGGGACTGGTACGTGTCCCCTCTAGAGGGAAAAAGGCCTTCTGAGGCCCACCGACCAGAGCAAGGCAAAGAAGAGATGCCTAATGAACCTTTTTCTC
The DNA here is from genome assembly GCA_963691705.1 of Viola odorata. Classification (NCBI taxonomy): domain Eukaryota; kingdom Viridiplantae; phylum Streptophyta; class Magnoliopsida; order Malpighiales; family Violaceae; genus Viola; species Viola odorata. Next base: position 41,104,881 of record OY829540.1, on the reverse strand, counting down.
CGTCAGATGAAGAGCTGCCACCTCCTGAGGGAGATGACTACCATTTGACGAGGACTAACGCGCGTGTCATATGCTTTATAGATGTCGTAGGGCTTTTATTCAAATAAATAAATGCATTATATTTTTCTCTTGTTACTCTTTCCCGATAACCTCGCGATCATTGGGTAGTTAACGCCAAGCGGTTAACTACTTCTTCGCTTGCGGATGCCACGTAATCGTCTTTTTAACTTCCCGTTGGTTAGTTACCTTCTTGAGAAATGTAGGTGCTTAGCTTTAAATTCTGTTTTAATGCCTTTCCACGTGTCATCTTTGGTTCTACGCGTGTCTCCTCCTGATAGGTCGTTTGGTCACTTCTGTGATGTTCGACCCTTTAAAAAGAAACAACTTCTCTCTTCTTACCTTTTATACTCGCATTTCAAATTTTCCTACTGTCCTCTGCCCTCTTATTCGCTCGAAGAAAAACTTCTCAACCGTTCACCGGCTCAGGCGATATGTCTGCTGTTTTCTTCTTTAAGGTACTCTGTTCTACCTTCTTCTGGTTTTTCTTTCGCTATCTCTTTACTATGTGCCGCACGAGATCTCAGACAGCCCCTCGGGAGCCTTTAGATTCTGAGATTGAGAATACTGCTAGTGTTTTTTCTTGTGAAACTATTTTGCGGCTCGAGTTAGAGAGTCACGGGATCTCATTCCCTAGTGGTTATACCGTTATGCTCCTAGATAGGAGTGAGACTTCACGACAGGCTGTGGGGAACCCGTAGGATGTTATATTTTAAGATGTTTCTTTATGGCTTTCGTCTCCCTGTTCATACTTTAATAGAGAACATGTTGTGCCAATGCAAAATTAACCCGGCACAGATAACTCCCTCCTCATGGAGTGGTATTTATGCTTTCCTTTGTGCTTGTGAGATGAAGAATATCTTTATTCCATCCGTTGATTTATTTCGTAAGTTCTTTAGTCTTGCCTGTCGCAATAGTTTGGTCAGTATTACTCCAAGGTGGAATGACGCGTATGCCCAGTCTTTCTGGTAGAATTTTCGAGAATTTGAGGACAGTGTTGATGACTGGAAGAGCGGTTTCTTTATTATTGAATTGCCTTCCCATCTATGGCGCACGGGTTTTAACTAGGGCATCATCGATACTAACTGGGTGAAGCTCACAGTCTTGTCTAAAAAGGAATTGGCTCACGCTGATGCCTTGTTAGAAATGGAGACGCCTCTCCACATTCAAAACTTTGCTCTGTATAAGCCTCTGTCGGAGTGCGTTATAGTTGAGTCTTTGTACTCTAGCGTTATCATTTTTATTTCTCATCTACTGATGTGACCTTTTGCAGGGGACGTTGATAGTCGACCATCCGGAGGGGATGTCGCTCTTGTGAGAGCCGTGCCACTTCCACCAACGTCCTCTTCTCCGTTCTCTAGGCCCCCACCTTATCGTAGTATCCCGTTAAAGAAAAGAGGGACTTTGGGGACGGTTCCTCAAAGGGGGCACGGTATTTCTGCTCGCACCTCTCATTTTGTAGAAAATTGGTTGCCTCTTCGGGAGAGAGGATCTAGCTCGTGCCCGACAATAGTCAAGACTGAAGTTTTTTCGTATGAAGCTGAGGATATGGACACAGAGTCTTGCCTTTGCTAGGTTTCCAAGGCTCAACAGAAAAGGCTTAGGGAGGAGAGGGAGAGTCGGGCGACTGAGACCGCCGCGTGTCCTTCTCCCGCGTCGATGACGGACCCTACCTTCCCCAATATTTCCACTCCTTCTGGTACTGCTGAAGAGGTTCCTTCTGTGGGGGTTGAAGTTTCACCACCGGTGAATTCTTTCCCGGCTGTTAAAATACCCGCGCCGTCAACTGAAGTTCCTTCGTCGGCGGGACCCTCTCCAGATATTGGGGTCCCAACGATATCCACTGAAGCTCCGAATTCTACTCCAATTATTGAGGTTCCACACTCTCCTAATTTTTCTTGTATTCCTGATGTGGTGGCAGCGACTCTGAGTTCGGGTGCGTTTTCTGAACCGCCAATAAGGATTCCTCAACCCTTGTTCTTTACCTCAATTCCAGGCGTTATCGGCCCTGTTGGTGGTTCTACTCCTTCTCTTATCGTCAATCTTTCCTCTCAAGGGCCTCGGGGGGCTCCCTCCCATCAGTTGAACCTGACGGGCTTTAGGATTGATGGGCTTCGTGCCCTAGGGGTGTCGAACCCGTTGTCACGAGATCAACACACAACCGCTTTAGTGGGTCAAATGCTGAGTCTTCCTGAGGATAGGGAAAGGTTTCTGCAGCTTTCTTCCGATGTTCAACATGCACGCGTTATGAATGATTCTTTAGCCAACTTCTGCAAATTGTACTACTTTGTCGAGGCTCATGGTAGTAAACTGCAAGGCTTGTTCGGCACAGTGAGTGCTCAAAAGAGGCAGCTCGACCGTGCATTGGGCAAAGTGAGGAAGTTAACGCGGCTTCAGAACCGGACCCAAGCAAAAATGCATAATTGTTGTGCTACCCTTGCAAGGGAAAGGTCCAAAGGGAAATCCAAAATTGAGGCCTTGGAGGCGGAGCTGGTAGCAGCCGAGAAGAAAAACTCTCTTCTTCGCAAAGAGATATTAGCCCGGGATGAGGATTTGGCCAAGGTCCCGTTAAAGATAGACTGGTGGAAGAGGAAAACCATGTGGGCCTTTAACACTGGGTTCACGGACTACTATAGCAGTAGTACTTTTGATCCTGCTAAGATAGCCGATTATACCTCCGGCAAGATGAATGAAATTGACGGGAGTAGAGAAGGTCTCCTTTCTTCAAGAGAGGAAGGAATAGGCGACGACGGCGATACCGAGACGCCCACGTTATCAGATGATTCAAAAGCTGCGGAGGACGCTGAAGCCTTCACTCCTCTTCCATAGTTGTATTCTCTTTCTAGGATTGAATATTGACGCCATCTGCTTTGTAATAATGTCGAAACTCTCTTTTTTGAACAATAATTAATTGTAGCGTTATCTTCTTCCTTCATGGGGGCTTAAATTATTGCTATCTTGACGGCTACCGATTGGGATAATGCTTTGTCCCGCGTTATCCTGATTCTTACGTTATCGCGTCTATTTTAAATATCTTGATTTAGGAACCGACTAGGGTTTTCAGAGCATTTAATGCGATGGATAAAGTCATGATGGCCAGAGTGCATGTGTCTCTCCATGGAGGTGTTAGGGGTTAGCGCCCCCTAGGGAGTGATAAAATCAAAGTGTCTCATCGTTTCCCCAAAATTATACTCATTGCGCGTGTCTTTTCCTCTCGACGCGTCCTTTACCAAACGACAACCATTACAATAGTCGTTTCAATTAACCCCTAGGGTTATAAAGCGTACCATATGCTTCTTTTCCTTCTTTTCTTACTTCGCTTTCTCTATAGCATCCCAAGAGGCGATTTGCATTTCTTCTTCCACCGTCTGGATATTCTGGTATTTCTTTAGAAGGTACACTTGTTATTTTCATTTTAGTATGGCGAGAACTCGTCGCCCTCGACCCAAATCTGTTGGGGAGGAAAAAATTGAAAGCATCGTTTCCTCTATCACTTCTCCGGCTGTGCTCCAGCGGCGATTAAATAAATATAATGCCCATATCCTTGATGGTTGTTCGGTTGATGTTGCCCCCAATTCACTCCGTCTTAACAGCGAATTAACTGGCAATCATAGGATTTTATATGCTAAGATATTTTATTACGGTTTCTAATTTCCTCTCTATTTGAATCTCACCCAACTTCATTTGAATCTCGCCCAGCTGAGCCCAAATGCATACTGTGTCGTTTATGCTTTTATAAAACTCTGTAAATTTAAGGAGATTGCTTCTCCCTCCCTTTTACTGCTTCGTTCGCTTTTTCAATTATACTCTCATAGAGGCGTGATAGCGATAGTGCCGCGCTATGATGACGAATCGCTAAAGCCATTTACCTGGAAACTCATGCACATTGAGTCTTCCATTGCTGGTTGGAAAGATAGATTTTTTGTTATTGATCTCCCTGGCCCCTGGTGGAGAACTGGTTTTAACCATGATATAAAGGACGGGGCCTGGGGTAAACGAGAGCCTCTTCCTTCACCGGAGCAAGGCTGGTTGGACAAATTGCTCGAACTGGACTTCAGCGTCCATACTCGCAAATTGGCCTGCGGGGTCGACCTTCGAGAATGTGTTATTGGTGAGTACTTTAGTGTTTTCTTTGTTGTTCTGGGAAATACTAACGCTGACGTTATCTCACGATTGTGCAGTCCCCCCCCCTCCCCCCCGGTGGCTGGAAGCCCGAGTGCATTAGAAGATGGGAGAAAAGAGCCTAAAAGAGAAGGGAGAGAGAGGAAGTTGCCGTTGCCGCCACTGCTATTAATCCTGCTCAAGCGTCTTCTTCTCAGACTCGCACCAAAAGAAAGAGGAAGAGAAGAAATGTTCCTGCCCTTACACTGCCTTCCGGTGTGGTTATCTCTTCAGAGGTAACAGTTGACGAGGCCATTCCCGTAGGCGTCCCCTCAATCCCCTCGTTATCTTAAGTATGTTTTTTGGCATTTTTCAATGCTCTCTTTTATTTTTTGATTTTTTCTAATACGTCTTTTTCTAGGAGACTGCTACTGCCACTATTCCTGCTTCTTTAGACGGCAACATGGATCTATCCAGAATGTTTGAAGCTCGCTAGAAGAAGGCGCGACATGATCAGGAGGCTGTAAGGGTGTCGGAGGACCACGTTACTGATCACGGGGAGCACGGTACCGCTTCTATTTCTGAGTTGCCTTCTAGTGATCAGATTTCTGATCTATTAAGCACTACAGGCGCTACCGGGCCTATCATGGGAGTTTCCTCCAGTCAACCTCCGTCCCCAACTACTTTGTTCTTTGTTCCTTCGGACACTCCGGTGTTCCCATCTTCTGAAGAGGAGGTTGTCGCTCCTCGCTGGCCTAGGCATGTTTACCCCTGCTGGGCCTGTCACTCACCAGATCAACTTGGATGACTTGCGTAGAATAGGATTCGTTGCTTTAGGCGGCGATGGCTCTTCAGGGGCTTCTTCTCTATTGGTTGCTCGCCTGTTATCGCTCTAGGAGGAGAAGGAGGCGTTTCTATCTCAAACTCCTAAAGAGCAGTTGCACTCGCTTCACTCTAGAATACTTTCTTCTTTCTACAATTTTCATTATTGGGCTGAGCATATGACGGGAAAAATTATTTCTCTTACTTCTTCTTCCGCCGAGCAACGTGACGCCCACCGCCAAATTTTGGAAGATTATGCTAAGGAACAAGAAGAAGTGGGGAGGCTAATGGGTTACAGGGAGGCTGCCAAGGTTGTTGCTCTTATCGCGGAATTGTTGAGAAAGAGGTAGAAGACGCCGGAAAAAGGGAGGTTGTCCCATATGTCCGATGTACCTGCACGGCGCCGGAGGGGGTCTCCGGCGTAAACACTCCGATGCTTAAGTCAGTAATGATTGTATGAAATAGCAGCGCTTTGGCTAGCCATCTTAGGCTTACCTCCCTCCTTGGTGGCGGAGGTATTCATAGGCAAAATGGAGCATTTCTGAGTGATCATGGTCAGAGGGGGTTAGAGTTCCCCGTTGATGGAGTGTGCTATCGTCGCGTCAGCTATATGTATGGAGGTAGGCGTTACCTAGGCAAGGCAACACTTATGCTTCTCACGGGATGCCTGGTTAGGCCTGGGATGGGGTAACGCCCTGCGTCATGATGAAATGACGTGTGGGACCCCCTCGCTGGTGTCGACCATCCCAGCGCCAGTTACACACAGGGAGGCGATAGCCTCGATGCTACCGGGGCGGTAAGAGCAACTTTTTCTTCCTTCCACGGGATATAGGACGAAAATGCCCTTAGTTGTTAGGGATATTGTTATCATAAGCCCAACCAAAAATGAGCCCGAGTGTTTACCAAGGGCTATTGCTTCTTCTTCGGTCTTGCCGAGTCGGCTATTTTTCATGCGTTAGGGATGACTTGTCTAAAAAATGTATTTCTTCCAATCGCCATTCTTCTTTGCCTATAAATTGTCTTTTGTCGTGCTACTTTTTTCATGACTGCTTTTGCACTTCTTCTAGCTTTCAACTTTGGATGATCTTACGAAGAACTTTCTGATCTCGAAGGCACACAGCCTGAAGAACCTTGTTGAATCTGACATCGGCTTCCTCGAGACCATGCTGACCAAAACCTCTGAAGATGTCCTGGAGCTTCAGGGCATGATGACCCCTTTGCTGTCCAGACAAGGGGCTGCTTCTATGGAGGATTTTAATCCTATACAGAATGTGTCAAAATTGGTTGTTGCGATCTCCCGCATCGAGGTGACCATTATCATGCTGCAGCATAGGAAAGACTTGCTGGCGTGCTGCTTGAAGGGCATGAGGGTTTCCTCCGCCGAACTGTCTCTAGTGGCGGATACTCTGGGGGATATCCCTACTGCTCTTAAGGATGATGCTGGGTCTCATGCTTGACTCTTAGTTGTTGTTTTCTTGTTTTACTACTTTCTGTGTAGACGCTTTGGGTGCTTAGGCTGTTCAGGCCGTAAATAAAATGTTGCTTTAACTGCCACTCTGTCTTCTACCTTTGATCTCTTACCGTTTGCTGTTATAGTCAGGTATGGTTGTTATAAGCCCAACCGAAAATGAGTCTTTTCTTGCCATGAGGTGTTTTAGTGCTTTGACTTTTGTCAATAAATGTCTTACTCGATCCTCTCTTATGCCGCTCTCCCATAACTGGGCAGTTTTTTGGTGCCTTTTGATTGGCGCCGTTCTCGAATAGTTGCGTGCACCTAATCAGATTCTGTAATCATGATTGTTCTTCTCCAAGTGCACTTATTGCATTCCAGGGACATGAAAAGTGTCGCACCCCCTTTTTTGGATTTCATCTAATGCGACGCGAAGCCCATCAGTTGGGCCCATTGGCTGCAAAGCCCTTTTCTTTTTGCATTTGGGCTTGGCTTTGCCTAGCCCATGATCTCTTATTTCCCTTCCCATTTTGGGCTAGCCCTAGCACGGCCCATCATCAAGTAAATGAGGCCACACTATTCATCATCTCCTTCCCTCGTTCGAGTCTTCTTCCATGAGCACAAGAACAGCAGCGCAGCCGAGGAGTAAACGGACCAGCACAGCAGCGACAGCAGCGGAAGCCCAACCCCGGCAACAGCAACAGCAGGCGGCGTACGGCGGTGGTGACAGCGACGGTGAAGCATCGGAGGCAGTGGCATCGCAACAACTCGGCAACGTGGCAGCGGCCTGCTGAGGCGACGTGGCGGTCCAGCGAGGCTGTGGCAGTGCGGCTGCGAGGCACAGTCGTGGTAGGCAGCGTGACAGCACACCGGTGGGGCAGTGGCAGACCAATAGGTGCGGCTTGGCAGTGGTCGCAGTTGCGTGCGTCTTGGCAGTTCGGTGGGGTAGTGGCACTGCGGCGGTGGTGCGGCTTGGCAGCTCGGTAGGGCAGTGGCAGCGTGGAAGAGGCGCGACAGTGGCAGACCAGCAGCACGCGGCGGTGGAGAGGGTTGTGTTTCTCTCTCTCTCTCTCTCTTCCCCTTCCCCCCCTCTCTTCTTGTGGCTCCGAGCTTCCATTTAATGAAGCTTGAGGCGATGGAGAGGTGAGGTAACCGAGGATGACAAGAACAATGAGCAGTGGCGTGGCTCGAGGAAGAACGTGAGGCTCGAGGAGAACAATAAGGCAGTTGGTTCATGCACGCCTACGTGGAAAATAGGATGGCCATTGATCTTGGTTGACTTCAAAAGTCAACTAGATCAATGGTAGAGATGAAAAACTTGATATATTAATTAACTATTCAGTTCAAGGCAATGGTACGAGTAATTTTGCGAGAAAATAAATATGAACTTGAACCGAAAATGTTAAAACGTAGAATAAAATAAACTAAGATAAATAGCATACAGTAAGCGATGAAAAGTTTGCTATATTGCTCGATAAAAAATATTCGCTTGTAAGTAATAAAATTTGAGCGTAACAAAATGCTAAAATAAAAATTGAACGAAACGCAAAGAGATAGCGCGAGATAGAAAAACAATAAAAATAAGTAGCTAATGAGCGAAATTTTTCGACCCTTGGTTTCGAGAATTTGACTCGGGAACCGATACGGGTTCGAACGGAAAAAGTGATAAAAATGCGAAAAAAGTATGGAATAAAATTTAAATAACATTAAGCGTAAAAATAAACATCAGATTGACGTAGATAAATGGAAGTACGATTTTAGAAAATTGATGACAGAAATGCGACAAATGAAAAATTTTAAATCCAAAATCGGGTAGCAACACAAAGAGATCGGGATATCTTTTTCCTTGGCTATTTAAAGGGATTTTTCTCTCCTTTTTCTTGTTCACCTTCTTTTTCTTATTTCATTTCTTGGGTTATTTGTGATTTAATGGCAGATTCCTACTTTCTTGATACTACGACGCGCGATTCTCTGCCGACTCCTCCAACTTCGCCAGATTCAGACAATCCTCCCTCCTTACCTCCATGGAGGCCTACCAAACATTTTGCCAAACGCCTGGGTCGCAAGAACCCAAATAAAACGAAGAAGACCTTTGAATCTTTTTTTGCCGGTTATGAGCCTCACTACTTCGCGCTACAGAAAGGTGATGAAGTGTCACCATCTGCCCCTTGTCCTCCCTCAGAGGAGAGAGTCTCTGCTCAGAATGCCGACTCAGGACCAGTCGTATTCACTATGGGGAAAAGCTCCTGTGCCGCTTCGCTAGAGGAGGCTGCTCCCGCGACAAGCTCAATGCCCAAGCTTTACCAAAGGCCCTACAGGATTGACGAGCCTTTTCCTCCCTACAACGGGGACCTGCCGCTCTCGGATGAGGACGGTGTTTTCTACTATGACATGTACTATCCTGACGAGGATTAGTGGCCTAGCGTTAGGTTTGCTGTAGATGGCGTGGGGCTTTTAATCAATAAACTGATGTTTTTCTTTGTCTTGCCATTGTGCGAATTTGTCGATAGCTGACATAAAACGTTAGCTTTGTTGCGTCAAGTTCTCTATAACTGTTTTAACTTGGCCAATCATTACCTGCCACTTGGTAGGTCGTGGCGAGTAACTGCTTGCTTCTAACTTCTGAGCATCATTTCACGTGGCTCCTTTCTTTTACACGCGTCCTTGTGCGACTGGTGGTTTAATTAATGTTGTGACACTTTGGGTCTTTAAAAGAGATTATCTTCTCTTTCTAATGCTTTTTGCTCTTATTTCAAATTTTCTCCTTCTTATATTTTCTGCAAGGTTCTCTTCCGTCCTTCGCCCTTCGCCGATTCCGCCCGCGGATCTCTCCCTTCGAGGTATCACTCCATCCCTTCAGATTTTCTGTTCGTTAGTTTATTATGGTTGTGACTAGAACCAAACAATTTTTCTGGAGACCCATGGATCTAGAAATCGTACGATCACCCAGTATTTTCACTTGCGATGCGGTTTTAAATGCTGAATTGGATGAGAATGGTATTGCTTTCCCTCCCGGGTGTGTCCCCACTATTCCCGAGGGTGACATGCACCTTCACGATCCTCTGTGGGGAAACTATAGAATGGTCTACTTTAAAATGTTTCTCTATGGCTTTCGTCTCCCAGTTCATGACTCAATAACAACACTACTGTGAGAGTACAAGCTTAATCCTGCCCAGATAACTTCTTCTTCCTGGTGTGGGGTTTCTGCCTTTCTTCGCGCTTGCGAGTTGGAGGGCATTCTCGCCCAACTCTTAATTTATTTCGCAAATTCTTTAGCATGACTTGTCACGATTATTTAATCAGCATTACTCCAAGGTGGGACGACGCGTTTGTGCAGTCGTTCTGGCAGCGATTTTCTGGTTTTGAGAGGACTGTGGCTGACTGGAAAAATAGCTTTTTTATTCTTGAGCTACCGTCTCGTTGGTGGCGCTGCGACTTTAATCAAGAGCTTGTAGGTCCTCTTTGGCCAAACCCAGCAGTGTTGACTAGGAGCGAGCTTGATCAAGCTAACGCTTTGTTGGATAGAAGTACTCGTTATCGCATTCGAGAATTCACCTCATACAAGCTTCTAAACGAGTGCGTTATGGGTGAGTTTGTCTTTTTCTCCGCCTTTTCCTTCTTTCACCCTTTTATGTTCTCACATATTCCATTATCAGGGGATACTGACGGGCAACTCTTAGGGGGAACTAACGCCCCTTTGAATGTGATGCCGCTCAGAACTATACCGGCCTCCCCTCCTTCCCAACACTCCGGTCCTCGAGGCGCTCCGCCCAAAAGGGGAAAAACAAAGACAGTCGCTGGGAGGGGGCGAGGGCATGTTATCTCCGCGCGAGCTTCCCGCTTTATCGATAATTGGTTGCCGCCTCGTCAGGGGAGAATAAATATAAGTCGGCCTGTGACTCGGCTAGTTGATAGTGATGATAGCAGCCAAAGCGAAGATGCGGATGCCAAGCCAGACCTTTATCATGCCTCCTCGCTTCAGCAAAAGAAATTGAGGGTAAGCATAGATGGGCAGGCTACCGGGACTTCTTCTGATCATGCTGTCACAAGGGTTGCCGTAGCGCCTGCCGCTTCTTCTTCAGCAAGAGTTTCTCAAACAGCGGTAGTTGCTGATACGCCGACGGTCTGTCCCCCTACCGCTGCTACAGTCCCGTTGGTGACAGATTCTCCTCCGCCACCTAACGCTCTTGACTCTCCCATCTCTCAATTTATTCCTGACGTTGCGACAACGACTTCTCCAACTTCTAAACTACCGCTCACGGCTCTTCCTCGATTGTTTTTTACTTCTATCTCCGAGGTGAGTAATAAAGGTTCTCCTCCGACTCCGATGATCAATCTCTCTCCTGATGGGCCTAAAGGGATTCCGCGCTATCGCATGGACCTGACGGGCTTTGGCTTCAACAACCTCCGTGCTACAGGAGTAGAAAATCCCTTCTCAAGGGATGAGTTTACCGCACCTCTGATAGGAGAAATGATGCGCTCTTCTTCAGAGAAAGAGATATTTTTTCAGCTGGATGAGAATTTTTTTCAGCTTTCACCGGAGGCTCGCTGCAGGCATATTGTGAATGATTCTCTCGATATCTTCCGCTATTTTCACTATGCGGTAGAGGCTTTTGACGGCGAGATGCGAGATTCAGCCCGCGCCATGTGTGCTCAGAAGGTGCAGCTTGATCGGTCGTTAGAACAGACGGGGTTGTTGGCGCGTCTTTACGACGATTCTTAGAGGAAACTGAGTAGAGAAAAGTCCAAAGGGAAAGCGATAACCGATGTTCTAAAGGCGGAGTTAGCTTTGGAAAGAGAGAAGAATCTTCTTCTTCGTGAAGAGATGCTGGATCGAGACGAGGAATTTTCTAGGCTTCCGCTAAAGATGGGGCTTTGGAAGAAGAAAGTCCTGGACGCCCTCACTTCTAGGCTTGCTGCCCGTTTTGGGAGCGATTCCTTCAATCCGACCGATGTTGTTGATTGTGTTTCTGCCATAATAGACAAAGTAAATAAAGATGGAAATGATGCGTCTTCCTCCGGGGGAGAGAAAATCTGGTGACGGTTGCGGTGGCATGCAACAACTTTTCTCTTTAATTGTTGTCCTCTCTGTCTGTGTTTATTCTTCGATTTATCACTCGCTTTTTCCGAAAACATTTATCATTTCCTATTCTTGTTATAAGGCTGACACTTTCACTGTTATTGATGTTTTCCCCCCAAATGCTGGGTTTGTCGTATTACCGATGTTACTTGCGTTGCCGCGCTATTTCGTGAGATTGCATGTTAGAGTTGATGCTGCTTTTTAGAGCATTAAATGCTTATGAATCCCCTCACTGATGCGATCGAAAAATGATGATGAGAAAGGACACGTGTCTTTCTTATGGTGAAGCGTTTGAGATGGCCAGCTTCTAGGGAATAGCAGGGATTGAAGCGTTCCTCTTTTGAAGTTGTGTCCTTCGCGCGTGTCGCGCCCTTTCATTGCGCCATCTCGCCATGTGTCAGTTGCTAACTGGTCATACCCTTTCAACCCCTTTTAGGGTTATATAATGTTTTTCTCCTCGTATCTTTTTCTTTTTTATCTCTTTCCCCGTTCATTGCTTACTTGTGAAAATAACTCGCGCCGTTTCTTCTTCTTCGCTCTGGGATTCTTGGGATTTCTTTTACGAAGGTACACACATTACTTCCTTATTTTATTTTCTTTTTCCTTTTTTACTGGCTATAGCTAAGACCTCTTCTTTAAAATCTGACGAGGGAGAAAGTTCCCAAAAATCTGCTAGGGGGCAGATGATCAGTGACACCCCCACTTGTCTTTACACCTTGCCCTTAGTTAATCGTTGTCTCTCTGGTTTCAATGTTCAGTTTCCTCAGGGCTATTCTACTAGTGTCGCCATTGACCCTCTTTGTCTTAATAGTGCATTGCCTGATAATAGTAGGATATTGTATGCTAAACTGTTTGATCATGGGTTTCGACTTCCCCTTGACCCACTTGTAAAACTGTTGTTGGCCGATTCTGACTTGAATCCGGCCCAACTGAGTCCCAACGCAATTTGCGTTGTTAGCGCTTTTGCGGCGCTGTGCCGGTTCAAAGGGATTGAGTCCCCTTCATTAGCGTTACTTCATGATATTTTCCAGTTGTATTCCCGCAAGGGGGTAATATCGATATCACCCCACTATGATGATGACTCGCTGAAGCCCTTTACTTGGAAACTTATGGGTATCGAGTCTTCTGTTCCTCATTGGAAAGAAGAATTTTTCGTTGTTAACCTGCCCGAGCTTTTTTGGAGAACTGGCTTTAACGAGGAAATCAAAAACGAGGCTTGGGGTAGCAGAAAGCCACTCTCCGATCCGGAAGATGGTTGGTTAAAAACGCTGCTCCAGATGGACTTCAGTGTTGGCACTCGTAAAGTCGCAAACGGAGTGGCAGTTCCAGATTGTAGAATGGGTGAGCGTTTGCCCTTACTATCTCATGCTGCTGGGAAATGCTAACGCTGAAGGAGGAGGGAGCAAGCGCGAAGAGCCTAGGCTACCGCTGCCGCTGCTGCTGAAGGTGAGGCTATCGGTGTTACTTTGGTCGGGCCACCTTCTCAAGGAGTTGCCGCCCCCGCCAGTGCTGTTGAGATGCCGTCTTCGCGGGTGCGTGTTACGAGAAGGAAAAGAAGTAAAAAGGCAGCCGCCATACCTCCTGCCCTTTCCCAAGCTACCACGTCTCCAGAAGTGTCTGCTGGTCAAATTTCTACAGGAATTCCCTTGGCTTCTCCTTCTGACCAGGTATATCTGTTCGCTACCGCTCATGATTTCTTATTTCTCTTACCGCATCCTCATTGCATTTCCATTCTTAGGGAGTTGGCCACGTTTCCCCACACTCTCCTTCTCATGATGATATGTCCTTTGCGAGCGAGCTTGCCGAGCGGCGGAAGATGATTCGCCACGACCTTTATAGCAGTCCATCGTCATCTGGCGTTAACCTACCCCTGACAACTGTCACAAGGAATGATGCGCCTCCCAGACAACCTCAAGGTGCTGGCCCTTCTGCCGATATCCGTACTTTTGCTGACTCTCCCATCCATTCTACCACTGGTGCTGTAGGTTTTAATTCGGAGATGTTAGGTTATGAGGTAGTTGGTGGTGGTGAGTCTTTTGTTTCCACCCTAGAGGGAACTGCTGACCGCCCTTCTTCTCCTCCTGCAATGTTTTTTGTTCCTTCGTCCCCGCTTGCTGCTGCAAAGGACAATTGGTGTGACTCCGTACGCTCCTCCCAGCTTTCCTACTCATCTCGTTAACCTGGGCAGCCTCAGGGAGAAGGCTTTTCAAGTTTCTGATTCCGATAGCCCTGAGGCTGTTCTTGCGTCTACATCTCTTTTGGTGGCTCGAATATTGTCGCACCAAAGGGAGAAGGATGCGTTTGTCACCAAGGGTCATCAAGGACGTATGGATTTTCTTCGTTCTCAAACGTTTTCCTCTTTCTGCCATGCTCATTATATGGGTGAAGCCAATGCTAAGGAGGCGGCGGAAAAACAAAGAGAAATAGATGTCCTATCTTCTGAATGTCACAGATTTTTGGATGCCATGACAGCTTCCAAGTAGGAGGTGGAAGCTGCTAAACAAGAGGCGAGTGCTGCCAAGCAAGAGGTAGAGGCTGCCAAACTCGCGCTGGAGGAGGAGAAGCAGAAAAGCATCGCTCTAAGTATACGCCTTTCTGAAGAAGGGACTGCACTAGCGCTAGAGAGGTAACGGAATGCTGAATTGGCTGCAAATCTTAGCCTTTCTGCCGAGAAATGCCGTTGGTATCTGAGAGAGGGGGCAATGCTTATGACAGAGACCTTCATGCGTCATCATGGGGTGAGCGATGCTCATATTGAAACCCTTTCTGCCTTTTTTAAGGAGAGGTCTTCACAGGTATCTGACGAAGATTTCTACAGTGCGAGGGCCGCCAATCAGGGGGGAACGACGCGTCAACCGCTTTTTAAACTTTGCCCTTTGCCTCTTGACTTTTTGTTGCCGGGATGGCTTAGTCCATCCTTTAGGAATTTTCCTGTTATTTTGACGGTGTCGCTGCTTTTTCTTTGTTGGTCTCGTTTCATGATGTAACTGTTTCAATGAAGTTAGTAGGCCTTGCTATCAGAATTATAATGGTGGCTATCATACCTTATGCGGTTGCACGCCCTCCGCGGTTGCTAAAACATTTCTGTCTTTTACAGACATAATATTTCATAGCGTTTAATTCTGCATGTATCACTGCGTTAACACTTCATTCTGCATTGTTATTTCTTTAGTGATGTTTCAAGGAACAAAGTAGTTATTATTTCCATCCGTGCCATGCATAGTTTCATGCATAGTTTCCATGTTACGATAGAGACATCTCTCCAACTCAACTTCACGGGGTATCAACCGCTCGGTTACTAGCTGGGATATCTCTCCTTGTTTCAAATGCCAACGATTGGCTTGGGGCGTGCCTCGTCTTAGTGAGCCGTCTGATCAGGACCGGGCATCACAAGGATAGGATTTTCACTCCCAAGCGTTGAAACCTCACGTTCCTGGAGCGTGCCTCGTCTTAATGGGCCGTCTATGTAAGCACGGTTCCCATAAGGATAGGATTTTCACTTCCAGAACGGAGTTACTACCTCCTTGGGGGCGTGGCTCATCTTAATGGCCCGTCTGTATGAGCACGGCTGCCACAAGGATAAGATTTTCACTTCCCAAGGATGCCAAGGCGTGCCTCGTCTTAATGGGCCGCTTTGAGCAACCGCTCTTTGACTTGTTTGTTATGGTACTGCGCCATTTTCCTTTTGTAATGCAAAGTTTTTAGGAGAGCCTCTTCTTGTATTTCTGGTAGCGCATCAAGGTTAGCGCGTAACCTTTCTTCATTAACTTCTTCTCTGAAATATTCCACTCGCAGGCTCAAGGTGCCAATTTCTACCGGCGTGACAGCCTCTGTTCCAAAGGCTAATGCAAAGGGCGTTTCTCCAGTAGTAGATTTCACGGTCATGCGATAGTCCCACATTACATATGGCAGTTCGTCTGCCCATTTCTTTTTAGAACCTTCTAGGTTCCTTTTGATGCCACTGCGGATGCTGCGGTTGGTCACTTCTGCCTGACCATTGGTTTGCGGGTGCGCTACAGAAGAGAATCTCTGCTCAATTTGAAATTCTGCGTATTGATTTCTAAAGAATTGGCTGGTAAATTGTGTTCCGTTGTGATGCGATGACGGACCCTTCCGAATCCAATGTTGACACTCGAGACCTAGTACCTCAAGGCCCGATCACCCGAAGCAAAGCACGAAGGTTATCCCTATGGTTTGAAGGCAAAATGAGTGAGGAAGAACCCCTCAAAGCCAAGGAAAAAGTTATCCATGTGTGTATTCATCAAGCCGAGGCTAGCCAACAAATGTTCCGTCAAGAAGGAACAAGTGCATTTTTGGAAATGAATTGAAGTGAACTTTTGGATAAGAAAATGGAGTCCGAATTCAGCGATCTTGGTCTTTTGGGAAACTTCAGGATGTTAGCTTTCATTTGAGACAAATTTCAGCTAAATCGGACAAGTGGATCAAAAGTTATGCTCGTTAACATTTTGGGTCGCAGGGTGTAGCGGCATACTGCCAGGCTGAAGGTTCGCGAGGCGCTATACCGCTAGCCTCGCTTGGCAAGTGGGAAATTAATTAAATTTGGGGTGGTATACCGCCAGAGCAAGTGAGTGTGGGGCGGTATACCGCCAGACATCAGAAGAAGAACAAATTTTGGGCTTTTCCAAGCCCAAAATGCATGCCTATATATGTATTTCCTTGTATCATTTTCCTTTTTTCTTAGCTTTAGACTTTGTATGATATTTGAGAGTTGAGAATACTCCTTTTCTTGTATCAACTAAGCCTTGGGCTCTTCCACTTGAATTTCCTTGAGAGAAATCGACGAGTTAGAGATTACTCCTCTCGATTTTTCTCCGGGAAAAATCGTTGGTTCTTTTGGGTAAATTAATTGGATGAAAGTTGTGCTTCAATAATTATTTATCTCTCTAAAATCGTGGATGACAAGTTACAAAGATTGATCGATGGTTCATCGCGTGCTCAATTCCTTTCTCACATCTTTCCATTAATTTTCGGGTAATTATCCTTAATTCCTACTCTTTTATTATCAAATTCTCCGCTAAACCTACAAATTCGTGTCTTTCCTTTTCTTGTGCTTGTGTTGTCACTAGATAGTTCGATTCGATCCTTCCATAAGCTCCATTGTAATCCGGCCTACTAACCCTAGGCAGGATCGCATCACGTTGTCGCTGACCAATATGCGAGGTACCCCAAATCGCATGATGACTTGATATTTGAAGAAACGCCAAATCTTCTTCGTGGTAATGTTAGCTACCACCTCTGTTTCTACCCACTTCGTGAAATAGTCTACCGCGACGACCACAAACTTCAATTGGGATCTGGCTTTTGGAAACGGACCCAATATATCAATTCCCCACTTGGCAAACGGGCAAGGGGCGACAATTTCTGAAATTTGCACGACATTTCTGACAAGATTTTACAAAATTGTGATAGTCTCTACGAATGGTGCGCTAGTAGAATCCCGAATGAAAGACCTGTGCTGCTAGGGTGTCACTAGCCACATGCATGCCGCATCTTCCTTCATGGATTTCTCGCAAAGTATGGAGCCCTTCCTACTCCGTTATGCACTTCGCGGCTGGATGAGAGAAACATTTTTGAATTAATTCTCCATTGTAGTATGTGCACCGTGCTGCTTGTTTCAAAATTTTCCTTCTTTCAGCGTTATCTACTGGCAACTCGTCATATTTCAAATATTTCACAACGGGAATTCTCCAATCGCTCTCTATTTCTTCTACACATAGGGACGCTTGTTCTTCCATGAAAGAGGGCACTGGTATCTCACCATAATGCACATCTTTGGGTATGGAGGCTGTCGGGCTAGCTACCATTTTAGCAAGATTGTCAGCTTCGCTATTATCCTCTCGAGGAATATGCTCGAAGCGGACTTGAATGCCTTTTCTCTTTGCCTTTGTTAGCTCATGTTTTACCTTTGTGAGGTATTGAATCATGATGGGTTCCTGCGCTTGGGAATTTCCCAAGACTTGATCTATTACCAATTTAGAGTCCCCCCGTATCTTTAGCTGCAGATCATGCATTGTCCCTGCACCGTGCGTGGCTTCCACGAAGAAGTTGTTGCCTATTCTGAGCCCGGCCAGTAACGCTTCATATTCGACCGCGTTGTTGGATAGCGGTTGCAGAATTCTGACGGCGTAGCGCATCTGTATGCCATCGAGTCCGATTATGAAAATTCCCACACCGGCTAACTCTTGGTTTTTAGCTCCATCCACGCGAATGATCCATGTATCGCTGTAAGTATCTGGGGATGGGAGATCTGCCTCTTCCCCTTCCCCTTCTGGTGGGTTCACCGGCAGCTATTGTGTAAATGTGTATTCTGCTATGAAGTCTGCTAACGCTTGGGCTTTGATAGACGGTCTGGCCTTGTATTGCAATCCATACTGCTCGAGTTTGATGCCCAAATCAGCATTCTTCCTGAGGATTCAGGCTTTCTCAAGATTTTTCCCAACGGTTGATCAGTGAGTACTACAACAGAATGAGCTTGAAAGTATCGATCCATCTTTCGTATTGCCTGCACGAGGGCAAACGCTGCTTTCTCTATGTGAGTGTACCGCGACTCGACGTCCTTCAGTATATGACTGACAAAGAATACAGGGCGATGAATATGCCTATCGCTCCATACCAGGACGGTGCTGACCACCTCGTCGGTGACACCTAGATACAAATATAAAGCGTCGCCCGGTTCCGGTCTTGTCAGCACCAGGTCAGACGAGAGGTAGGACTTTATGCCGGCAAACGCCTCTTCGCATTCTTTTGTCCACCCAAAAGGGGCCCTCTTACGAATAATTTTAAAAAAGGGGAGGCATCTCTCGCCTTGCTTGGAGATAAACCGCCCTAACGCAATGATGCGCCGTATGAGCTTTTGCACTTCTTTAACAGTTCGCGGAGATATCATGTCTTGGATCGCTTTTATTTTCGAAGGATTAGGCTGGATGCCTTTCTGGCTAACCACATTTGGAATGCGCACATGCATTTTTGGGGATTTAACTTCATCTTGTATTCTCGCATCACGCTGAAAACTTCTTCTAGATCGGCCACATGGTCCTCAAAGTTTCGACTTTTGACAAGTATGTCATCCACATAAGCCTCTACCTTTTTCCCAATTTGCTTCTCGAAAACTTTATTTGCCATGCGTTGGAATGTTGCCCCAGTATTTTTTAATCCAAACGACATCGCCGTATAGCAATAGGTGGCCTTGGGAGTGATAAAGGCAGTCTTTTCTTCATCTTCCACAACCATGGGGATTTGGTGATACCCTGAGTCAGCGTCCAATGAGCTCAAGTAAGCGTATCCCGCCGTTTGGTCGACCAGTTGATCGATTCGAGGTAGGGGATAACAGTCTTTGGGATAGGCATCATTCAGATCGGTGAAGTCAATACACATGCGCCATTCTCTGTTAGGTTTTGGGACTAAGACGGGATTAGCCAACCACGTCGGGTACTGGACTTCTTTGATGAAGCCAGCATCCGTGAGTTTCGATATCTCTTTCTCGATAGCTATCATCTTTTCCGAAGAGAAGGCTCGCCTCTTTTGTTGAACGGGTGTGACGTCAGGGTTAACGTTGAGTCGGTGCTCTGTTGTTTCTCGTGAAATTCCAGGCATATCTGCTGGCTTCCATGCGAATTCTCCTTTACATCTGTTCAATAATCGAGCTAGTTGTGTGCTTTCTTCTGCGTTCAGTTTCTCGCTGACCAAAAAATTTACTCCTTCGACTCCATTAACGGGAATTGGCTTCATGTTGTCTACTGGTTGAGTGCGCTTTTCCTCTCTGTCCTCAAAAGGGTCATCTGCCACACACACATAACGGTCACAACTCTTTTGGGTCATCAGTGAATAGCACTCGGCGGCTAACTTCTGGTCCCCTTTGATCGAGACCACTCCATCCCACGAAGGGTATTTCATTTTCAAATGTTTTTGCGATATCGCAGCTCCAAAACGATTGAGCTACGGCCGCCCGAGTATGGCGTTATAAGGCAATGACAAATCTACAACCAGGAACAGCAATTCTTCCGATCGTTTGGAAGTATCCTCTCTAAAGTATACTGGTAGCGTTGTAACTCCTACCACTGGGATCGGGACTCCCTCTACCCCAACTATTGGCTTCTTACAAGGCGTTAACTCACTGTCGGAACGTTTCATCAAGTTATAGGCTTCGAGCGAGAACAGGTTAACCGCGCTCCCATTATCGACAAGGGTTCTCCTAACTCCATGATTGCCGATGACGGGTGTGACTACTAGCGCATCGTTGTGTGGATAAACAACACCTCTCTCGTCCTCTTCGGAGAACGACAGCATCATCCGGTCTAACGCGCTTATCGCTTCGCTCTTTGCCAACACGTTTTCTCTTTTTCGCTTGTCGCCAGCTGCGGGTGCTGACACTGTGGGTTCTTCGGAATATGGAGTGCCTCCTGCTATGATATTGATTATGGGAACGTCCCCTTCATTAACCATAAACGATTCCTTATTCCTTCCAATAGGGATAGCGTTGGCTCCCGTGGCGTAAGAGGGCGCTTGCCTATCACCGGTCACCTTGTCCACTGGATTGTTCCTGACCTCCTCCCATATTTTAGTGGCAAATTCCCCGAGGTAGCCCTCCTCGACTAAGCATTCTATTGCCAATTTCAATTCTCGGCACACGTCCGTGGAGTGCCCTTTACCTTTATGGAACTTGCAGAATGCATTTTCCCTTCCTCCCATAATCACTCCTGGCTTCACAGGAGCGGGGTAACGGATGGGCAGGTTTCGCTGATGAACTATCGCTAAAATTTCTGCCCTTGGGAGTATGAGGGATGGGAGATCAGGATCGTATATTCGCCCTTTAGGCGGATCGGTTTACCTCCCCATAGGGGGATTCCTGAATCTTCCTCTTAAAAAGCTACCTCTTTGGCGATTTGAGGTCCTGGGGATGTGATCTTTTCGCTGTCCATAGTCATCAGTTGGCTGTGTGTCAGGGGTTGCGCTGACGTGGATGTTAGGTGTCGGATGCGTGTCTTGAGGTATACTGAGTTCGCTCCCTGTTTTCTTCTTCCTCCATTCTCGCATAATTGTGGGCTTTTAGCCTTAACGCATCTAGCGTTGACGGCTGGTCTACCATCAAGGTATCTCGTAGCTTTCCGTAACGGCAGTTACGCTTCAAAGCTTCGACAGCAAAATCAATGGTGACCCCCGGCGTTAGTGACATCTCCAGGTCAAAACGACTCAAAAAGTCCTTCAGAGATTCTTGTGGTTTTCGATGAACATCGAATAGTGCTGCCGCAGACTTCCTAATAGGAACAACGGTGCTAAATCGGCTCCGAAATTTCGCTTCCAAATGGAAAACGTTATCAATGGAACCTGCCGGAAGTCCCTCGAACCAAAGGTGTGCTACGCTAGATAGCGTCATTACAAAGATTTGACATAGCGCCGCGTCACTGTCAGTCTGGAATTGTACAAAATCTTTCACCTTGTTAAGATGCGAAATAGGGTCCTTTGTGCCATCATACGATTTCGTAGGGAGTTTCACATGCCTGTTGACCTGGTGGTGTCTGACACGGCGGCTGAATGGATGACCACTATTATCATCAGGAATTCCCTGCGGTTGACGAAGGAGAGCAGGTTCGTCTAACTGCCTTTGGGCTCAAAAATCATACTCACGATGCTGCCTGGGAGATCGACTGCGACTCCTTGGTGTTCGGGTCCGTTGCCTTCTGTTACTTGATCTCTCGCTGTGCCTGGGAGATGGATCCCTGAACATCTCCTCTCACCCATTGTCCCAATGATCTCTATATTCGTCGTCCCACCGCTCCCCTTCAAGAACAGGAGCTCTCCTCCTATGTTGCTCGGATGGTTCGATGTGTCTGGGCGCGAGTTGCATGACTCCGACAGGGGCTGATGTCATAGGTAGGGATAGCGTAAAACCTCTAGACTGTTGGGGTGATAGTGGTCGGTCAGCAATGATGGATGGAGTAAAAATCACATGAGAAGGCACGCTAGGCCCTAAGACATGAGGCGTAAATCCTGCAGCCAACTCTGTCAACTGATCTATCTGGGCACGAAGAGCCGATATCGAATTCGCAAGAGGATTGCCCGCGCTGTCTACTGCGTGTGTCCTCGCCTGGAAAAGAGTGACTGGGTCTTGGTATTTGAGATAAAGGAGTATATGCCTGGGATGTCAATGTTCTCGCTAGTTGTTCGGAAGAGGGATCCGACATGGCTAGTGGGATTTCTTGCACTGTGGTGCCAACATCAGAGGTAGCGAAAGGAAAAAGTCGCCTGCGGGTCTCATATGGGAGGCTGGAAGACTGGGACAGTGCGGGATCCGAGCCGGACTCCATAATCCTCTGGATTTTTAAGGGAGCAGAGCTTGGCTATTAAGGATGCTCACTTAATAGGACCAAAGCTCTCAATGAAAGCACCAATTTGATAAGATTCGATCTGGTCGTTCGCTGTAGGATAGTGAAGGATTATGAGCCTTGAGGTCGACTGTCCCAGATGTCCGATGTACCTGCATGACGCCGGAGGGGGTCTCCGGCGTAAACACTCCGATGCTTAAGTCAGTAATGATTGTATGAAATAGCAGCACTTTGGCTAGCCATCTTAGGCTTACCTCCCTCCTTGGTGGCGGAGGTATTTATAGGCAAAATAGAGCATTTCTGAGTGATCATGGTCACTAGGGGCTAACGCGCCCATCAGAGGGGGTTAGAGTTCCTCGTTGATGGAGTGTGCTATCGTCGCGTCAGCTATATGTATGGAGGTAGGCGTTACCTAGGCAAGGCAACACTTATGCTTCTCACGGGATGCCTGGTTAGGCCTGGGATGGGGTAACGCCCTGTGTCATGATGAAATGACGTGTGGGACCCCCTCGCTGGTGTCGACCATCCCAACGCCAGTTACACACAGGGAGGCGATAGCCTCGATGCTACCGGGGTGGTAAGAGCAACTTTTTCTTCCTTCCACGGGATATAGGACGAAAATGCCCTTTGTTGTTAGGGATATTGTTATCAGTTTGTAATTGCAGAGTGTTAGGATAGATACTTTCTAATATATTGTGACGCAACTGGGCATGTGCGTTTCCATGCCAAAGATAGAATGTCTTCGTGAGATAACGTTGCTCACAAGACAACTTCAAGAACATAATCTCATGGTGACAGAATATCATGACATATTTTACCTATAGTAAGCAGCATATGATCCTTATCTGTAAGAGAAGATATAGTCAAAGATATCTTTCCGAAGGCGTTGTTTTGGATGTTACCGTCATTCCTTAGATGAAATAGTTTAATTAATAGGATGACTTTAGGAACGAGAGTTTTCATGGTAACGCTGTGTTGTTGTAGATATTTTTCAACACTAATGGAGAATGCCATATTAAAATATAGATGTCTCCTTCTCCGTAGGAATAGGTGTCAGGGCGGTATAATGTTGCAGAATGTATGTTCCCATGCCGAGGAGAGAATAATACGGCGATAAACGATGGCTTTTCCCAATACCGTAGACAGAAGATGTTGTAATGTTGCTACTATCACTGAAATACCTTCCCTCGGTAATTGTGAGGGATACTTTGCAGATAGCCATAGATCTCTGTTTCCTCCTTAAATAGAAGATATCATATTCTCGAGAGGATTGCTAGAATTGACAATGGAACTCCCTGATAACATTTGTTGAATGTGATTTATCAAGATGGTAGAGCATCTGTATGATTTTGCAGCCTCCGCGGGCGTTGGTCCCTCTATTATTTCAATATTTTCACGATTTTCCAGGATATTACTTGTATCACTTTTTTCATCTAGCCTCGTTGGATCCGGCCTTGCCGGGGCATTACTCGTGTCACTTTTTTCATCTAGCCTCGCTGGATCCGGCCTTGCCGGGGTATTACTCATATCACTTTTTTCATCCAGCCTCGCTAGATCCGGCCTGTTGGGTATGTGGAGTCTGATATACCACATCGCTAGCATAGGGAATGAAGGTCGGCCCTTTCCCTATAAATAGACTCTCTTGTAATTGTAAAACTAACGAATTTTAAGACTAATAATATTTGTGCGGTTTGTGGAGTGCGGCTAGACCGATACCACGTTAATCCTTTTGTCTTGTCTATTGTCGTTTATCTTTCTCAATCTAGGTTATCTTTCGGTCTCCTACTCAGGTAATTCCTAACAACTGGTAGCGGAGCAAGGTTAGTGAGTAGGAGCGATGGCAGACGATGGGAAGATAAAGATCGACAAGTTTGATGGGACAAATTTTGGATTTTGGAAGATGTAAGTCGAGGATTTGCTGTATTAGAAGAAGCTGCAAGAACCGTTAGAGGAGAAAAAGCCAGAGGTGATGAAATAGCAAGATTGGGACTTATTGGATAGGCAGGCTCTGGGTGTGATACGGTTGACACTGGCGAAGAATGTTGCTTACAACATCGTTGGTGAGAAGACTACACATGGACTAATAAAGGCGTTATCAAATCTGTACGAGAAGCCCTCTACAGCTAATAAGGTATATTTGATTCGTCTATTAGTCAATACGAGGATGAAAGAAGGTGGTTCTGTTGCTGATCATGTGAACGAATTTAATTCTATCCTGTCTAGATTAGTTTCCGTTGAGATTAAATTCGATGATGAAGTACAGGCCTTGTTGTTGTTGTCCTCGTTACCTGACAGCTGGTCAGGGTTTGTCACAGTAGTTAGCAGTTTGTCTGAGACTACTAAGCTAATGTTCACAAGAATTCGCGACACAATTCTTGGAGAAGACATTCGTAGGAGGAATTCTGGGGGAATCATCGTGCTCTTTGTTGAGTATGGATGGTAGAGGCAGACAAGTTGAGAAGGGGCAGAATCAAGGGCGTAATAAATCGAAGTCCAGGAAGAGAGGGCAGTCCAAGAATCGCAAGGATATTGTGTGTTGGAACTGTCAAAGGACTGGTCACTTCAGGAATCACTGTACGACTCCTACAGTTCCTAAACCAAAGAAGAATGATGGTAACTAAGTTAACACAGTGGAAGAAGTTAGTGATGATGCGCTGATTTGTTGTGTTGAGTGTTCTATTGAATCTTGGCTCATGGATTCTGGTGCATCATTCCATGCCACTCCAAGAAAGAATTCAATGCTAACTTTCAGGTCTGGAAATTTTGGCAAAGTTTGTCTTGCTGATGACGAGACTTTAGACATTACAGGTATGGGAGACATCAAAATCAGAACCTCTTTTGGAACAATCTGGTTGTTAAAGGATGTTAGATACGTTCCTGAACTCAAGAGGATGCTGCTCTCTGTGGGTCAGTTGGATGAGGAAGGGTATCGTGTTATCTTTGGAAACAGACAATGGAAGGTTGTGAAGGGAAATTTGGTTGTTACTCGTAGTGATAAGGTTGGAACTCGTTATACTATGGAACAATCATGTGATGAGGTTAATGCAGTTACTGATGATGTTGGTCCATCGACTCTTTGGCACCAAAGGCTTAGGCGTATGAGTCAGAACGGTATGAAGTTGCTAGTTTCTAAAGGCAAGATTCCAGAACTGAAGAATGTGGAAGTTGGATTCTGTGAACCATGTGTGTTTAGGAAGTAGAAACGAGTTTTTTTTGCAAAATCAGGGAATGCACCCAAGTCTGGGAAGTTAGAGCTAGTTTATACAGATGTGTACGGACCGACTACAATTACCTCCTTGGGAGGATCACGCTACTATGTCACTTTCATTGATGATGCCACTAGAAAGGTATGGGTTTATTTTCTGAAAAATAAATCTGACGTGTTTGAAACCTTTAAGAAGTGGAAGGCAGAAGTTGAAAACCAGACAGGGTTGAAGATTAAGAGCCTGAAATCAGATAATGGGGGTGAATACAACAATGATGAGTTCAAAGCCTATTGTGTAGAACACGGAATTAGAATGATAAAGACTATTCTTGAGACACCGCAGTAGAATGGAGTTGCAGAGCGAATGAATAGGACTTTGAATGAGAGAGCCAAGAGTATGAGGATACATGCAGGATTGCCAAAGATGTTTTGGGCAGATGCAGTTAGTACAGTGGCATATCTCATTAACAGAGGACCCTCAGTTCCTTTGGGGTTCAAGATTCCAGAGGAAGAGTGGCAAGAAAAAGAGGTAAATCTCTCACACCTGAGACTTTTTGGTTGTGTTTCTTATATGCGGGTTAAAGATTCTGACAAGGATAAGCTTGATCCTAAAGCAAAGAAGGTTACTTTTATTGGCTATGGCTCAGATGAGATGGGATACCATTTCTGGGATGAGTTGAATAGGAAAGTCATTAGAAGCAGAGATGTCACCTTCAATGAGAATGCAGTGTATAAGGATAAGTTTGCTGTAAATTTTGAAACTACAAAGGAATAAGAAATTAAAGAGCAGATTGTGTTGGAAGACATTACAGAGGATGTTCTTGTAGGGGACAGTGGGAGTTTGGGAAACAGAGATGTTGCAGTAAGAAGATCAAATAGAGTTTCCCGACCGCCACAAAGATACTATCCTTCAGCTTATTACTTGCTTTTGACTGAGGATGGTGAGCCTGAGAGTTATTCAGAGGCAATGCAGATGGATGAGTCAGTTCAGTGGGAGCTAGCCATGAACGAGGAGATGAGTTCACTTGAGAAGAATGAGACTTGGTCGTTGACTAAGTTACCAGCAGGAAAGAAGGCTTTGCAGAATAAATGGGTGTTCAAGATTAAAGGAGAACTTGATGACAGCAAGAGATACAAGGCAAGGTTAGTGGTGAAAGGTTTTCAGCAGAAAAAGGGCATTGATTACAATGAAATTTTTTCTCCGGTTGTCAAGATGACTACTATCAGACTTGTTTTGGGTATCGTGGCTGCAGAGGAATTACATCTAGAGCAGCTAGATGTGAAGACCGCGTTCTTACATGGTGATCTTGAGGAGGACATTTATATGACACAGCTAGAGGGGTTCCCGGTAGCTGGGAAAGAGGATATGGTTTGTAAGCTGAAAAAGAGCTTGTATGGTTTGAAGCAAGCACCAAGACAGTGGTACTTGAAGTTTGGCAGCTTTATGATGAGGAGTGGGTACACGAGGAGTACTATGGATCATTGTTGCTATGTTAAGCAATTTGATTCATCTTATACTATATTGCTGTTGTATGTTGATGACATGTAAATCGCAGGATCTGACATGAGGGAAATCAACAAGTTGAAGAGACAGATGTCTCTAGATTTTGAGATGAAGGATTTGGGTCCCTCAAAGCAAATACTTGGTATGAGCATCATCAGAGACAAAAGTGAAGGTACTCTGAAATTGTCGCAACAGAAGTACATTGGGAAGGTGTTAAATAAGTTTAACCTCCATGATGCGAAGATTAGAAGTACGCCTTTGGGAGCCCACTTCAATCTCACAAAGAAGCAGTCACCTCAAACGGATGAAGACAAGGAAGAAATAGCTAACGTTCTGTATGCATCTGCAATTGGTAGTTTCATGTATGCTATGGTGTGCACGAGACCAGACATTGCTCATGCAGTGGGAGTTGTTAGCAGATTCATGTCTGATCCTGGGAGAGAGCATTGAGAGGCGATTAAGTGGCTGCTACGCTACTTGAAAGGTACCTCTAAGGTTGCATTATGTTTCCGCAGGAAAGATGTAATCTTAGAAGGATTTACTGATGCAGATTTGGGTGGTTGCGAGGATACAAGGAAGAGTACTACGGGATATACTTTCACTTTGGGTGGCACAGCAGTTAGTTGGATGTCTCGACTTCAAAAGAGTGTTGCTCTTTCAACCACGGAAGCAGAGTACATGGCTATTTCAGAAGCCAGCAAGGAAATGATTTGGTTAAAAAAAATTCTTGAGGAGTTGGGTAAGAAACAGGAAGTCGACGCTCTATACAACGACAGTCAAAGTGTCATTCATCTTGCGAAGAATCCTATGTTTCATGCTAGGACAAAACACATCCAGTTGAGATATCACTTTATCAGAAAGTTGATTAGTGATGGTACTTTGTCCTTGAAAAAAATCCTTGGTTCAAGGAATCCAGCAGATATGCTGACCAAGGTGGTTACTAAACAGAAGTTGAAGTTTTGCATAGCTTCAACTGGCCTTCAGAACTGACTGTTGAAGAAGGCTCAGCACATATAGAGTTGCTTAATGCTGTTGGGTTTTACTAGAGATACATGAGTGAGAGTGGCCCTGTGATCAGTCTCCAAGTGGGAGATTGTTGGGTATGTAGAGTCTGATATACCACATCGCTAGTGATAAGATTCGAGTCTCTGCGAGGGCGGGATGGAGATTATGGCTGTTCGGAATCACTATGGCTACAGTCCAAGGTACCTGCAAAGCACCGGAGGGGGGCTCCGGCGTAGACACTCCGATGCTTAAATTAGTATGGCTATGAAATTCTGCAGAGGTTCTTGTAGAGAATTTGCTCTTACTTTAGATCTAGAATGGGGTAGTACTTATAAGCAGAAGAGAATGCGTTACCCCAGGGGTGGGCGTTATCGAGGGGAGATAACGCCCAGGATGACGTCATCAAGGTGACGTCATGACATGATATCGCTGGAGAGATATCGCTGTCCAGATATCGCCTGCAGGCGCGGTTGGTATATCCTGGGATGGGATAACGCCGTGTGGGTCCCCCCCCCCCCCCCCCACTGATGTCGACCATCCCAGGATCCTTGGCCTAACGGGGGCGACATCCGGATGTCATTTGTCAGTCCAACTCCACAGGGATCCATCTTTGACTTGAGGTGAGAAGTCGATTATACCCTTGGTGTTTCCTTAATTGTTATCATAAGCCCAACTAAAAACGAGCCCGAGTGTCTACCAAGGGCTGCCTCTCTTGTCCTCTGAAGGATTCGTTATTCCCTTTGCGCCGGACATATGATAGCGAAACTGGGAAGATGGGCCATCCACTAGCGACAACTTAGGTCTCCCAGAGGCTCTATCATTCTGAGGGAGATATGTCCATGCTTTCCCTGCACACTCTCAAATGTGGTGTTGTTATGTTAGCGAAAATACCAAGTAATGACAAGTACTAGTAACCCTGAGGGGTTTTCACCCATTCATGTCGGGGTATTTTCGGTGTTGCCACTTCCCTCCAAGCTCGTGGGATCGGGTCATGCGGCAAGCTGCCCGCAATATCGTCGTGGTCTTATGCCACGAGCCGCTTACAGTTTGAGCGGTCTTACGCCAGAGCTACCGGCAATATTGATGAGGTTTTACGCTGTAGGCTGCCTTCAAGTTGTAAGGTCTTACGCTCCCTATCTTTCGCCTATCACCTTCCTTTTCCAGGTGCGTAAGCCGTTTGTAACCCGACATGGTTTTTCCTCATAAGCTGCCTGCGAATAGTGCGGTCTTACGCCAAAGCTACCTGCAATATCGTCGCGGTTTTACGCTCCTCGGAGCCACCTGCGATATCGCGTGGTTTTTATGCTATGGGTTGCCTACAAATCGCGTGTCGTTATGTTTTCGAGGACCTCAGTCCATGTTCCGCTTGAGAATTTCGGTCATCTTTTAGAGGCTCCGTGTCAGCCTTCCCTCCTATAGCTGTTGGATAATCGGGGCAGCCTGACTTTCGAGACTCCCAGGCGAACAGCTGTTGCTCTGGATCTATAAATGCGATCCTTTTCCTGGTGCCAATTCTTCACATTCTCTCTGCTCCTTTTTTGCCATTTTCTCATGGAAGATCTCACCAGAAATTTCCTGATCTCCAAGACTCTGACCCTCAAAAATTTTACTGAGGGTGACATCAGTTTCCTGGAGAATATGATGACCAAGTCCGGCGAAGATATCCTAGAGCTTCGGGAAATGATGGCCCCCATCCAGGCCAGAATTGGGTCTGCCACCATGGAGGACTTCAATCCCATCGGGAATGTCTCCAAGCTGGCCGTCGCCGCCTGCCGTATTGAAGTAGCCATCTGCTGAGCTGCTGCATGAAGAGCATGAGGAACACCGCTTCAGAGCTGACTTCGGTGGAGGAGGCTTTAAAGGATGTCCCTACCCTGTTGGTGGATGATGATGATGTCGGGTCCCGGGCCTAAAGGTTTGCCGTTGTGGCCTCTTTTTTATTTTCCTTTTGTTATGTATGCGGACGTATATCTAGGCCGCTAGGCCGTAATGAAACTTATTTCCGTTATCGAGCTTGCGATTCCTTTTTCTCTTTTTAGGGCATAAGCCCTTGCTTCAGTTGAGAGTTATAATTAAGCCCAACTAAAAATGAGTCTGCCACTGATCAGAACTTTACAGCCTTTATTCTTCTTTTTCTGCCAGGTGGCGACGGTTGCTTCGGCGAACCGTTGGGTACTAATCATGCGCCGTCTTTTCATTATTAACTGATTGGGCGGTTTTTCTGTGCTTCTTGATTGTGGAGAAATTCCCAACAGGCGTGTTCGAAAGACCTGATTCTGCCATTATGATTGATCTTCTCGAGATGCATTTAATCATGCTCTTTCCACGCATGGAGAAAATCGAAGAGTCTTGCTACTCTGACTATTTATGAGAAGTTCTTTTTCTTTTTTCTGTTGATCTTCTTCTTAGTATTTTTTCTGCTGCTACTGATCCTCGTTCTTTATGGTTGATTCATATGATCAGGTTTTCGACGGACGCGAGACTCGCCCAACCCCTCCAACCACGCCGGATTCGGACGATCCTCCTTCGCCATCATGCCTAAGAAAGCGATTGCGCCGCCGCAGTGGTCGGGAAAGGCCGAAGAAGAGAGCGAAAATCAGTAGCACCGGCTGGTTTTTGTCATTTTAAGCCCTCCAGTTTGTGAGGATAAAAAATCATCTCCTCCTTCTGACTGGTTCAAAGAGAAGGTTCCTCCGAACGATACCGTCGTCAAGGCGGCATCTTCTGATGTAAAAGAGGAATCCAGACTATTACTGTTGAGCGCTGAGCGAAAGGCTGACGAGTTCCCTTTCGCTCATGAGGAACTTCCGTCCTCCAATGAAGAGTACTGGTACTGGCCTGACGATGATTGATTCCGCCCCTGTCACCCCATTATAGATGTCGTATGGCTTATTATTGAATTTCATAATGTTTTACTTTTTTAGTCTTGCATGCTCAGGAGTTAGCCCCTCTATTGGTTGGCTATCGCTGTGAAACTAACCGTTGCTTTACTTCAACCGCTTGCGACCGGTTGTCAGTGATTACCCCTTTCTAGAAGATATAAATGCGTGGACGTAAATATCCTTCTAAGGCTTTCACACGTGTCACTTTTACTTTGGGACGTGCCCTATTTTCACAGGCTGTTCAACTTCTTCGTACTCAACCTTTTTAAAGGGAACAACTGCTTTCTTTTAATACTCTTTGCTCTTGTTTCGAAATTTCTCCCTTCTCTCTCTAGATTTTGCTCCGAAGGAAGTTACGACCACCATTCGCCGGTGCAGACGGTTTGTCCACCGCCTTCTGATTCAAGGTACTTCACCTCCCTCCCTCAGATTTTCTTCTTGCCGATTTATTATGAGCACATCTAGAATACCCAAAGATTCCCAGTGGCCTCTGGTCGCAAATAGGTCTTTGAGGAGTCTCTAGGATTTCCAGCATCCCATAGATTTAGAAATAGAGAGAACTCCCAGTATTTTTGTTGATCAAGCGGTATTAGATGCAGAGTTGGAGGAAAACAACATCGTTTTCCCTCCAGGCTTTTCCGTTAGGATTCCCGATGCTGGTTGCCGGCTTCATGATCCCCTATCGGGGGCCGATAGGATGTTATATTTTGATATGTTTCTTTACGGTTTCCGCTTTCCTATTCATGAAGTGGTAAAAAGATTATTAGTTCGGTATGACAATAACCCGGCTCAGCTTACGCCCCCTTCTTGGTGCGGGATTTTGGCCTTCATTCGTATCTGCGAGTTGCGGGGCATTCTTGTCCCGTCTATCAATTTATTCCGCAAGTTTTTTAGTTTTAGGTGTCGCAACTGCGTGGTAGATATCGCCCCAAGATGGAGTGACGCACTGGTGCAGTCATTCTGGCAGAGATTCTGGGGTTTCGAGGAAACCGTGTTAGGTTGGAAGAGCGGTTTCTTTATTGTGAATTTGCATTTCCGCCCCTAGACTAGAGGTTTCAATCGGTGTCTCAATGACTCCCATTGGACAAATCCATCAACCATATGCAGGGAAGAACTCCGACAGACGAACATGCTGCTGGGGTTGAAATCGTCCTTCCGTATTCGAGAGTTTGCCTTGCACAGGCTTATAGAGAAGTGTACTATAAGTAAGTTTCTTTTGTTTCGTTATCGCTTCAGCTAATTCAATGTTCTGATATGTTTTGCTGGCAGGTGACACTGAAAACCAACCGTCGAGCGATAAAGATGTCCCTCTGAATGTGAGGCCACTCCAGACATGGCCACCATCTCCTCCACCTGAAAGCTCCAGTCATCCCGCTGTTCCACCAAAAAGAAAAAGATTCAAGACTATCGCCAAGCGAGGCATCTCTAACCGCGCTTCTCAATTTCTCAAGAACTGGTTACCCGTTCGGCAAGGAGTGACTTTGAATCATCCTAAGACTGAGACACCCGACAGCGACAGCGAGGACATGGACAATGATTCTGGGCTTCATCACGCTTCCGCAGCTCAGCGGAAGAAACTGCGCATGGGAAGTAGCAACCCCATCTCTGCAGCTGCTTCGAATAAATTTAACGAAACCCCTGCTACCGGGTCTGGCTCTTTCGGCGGCGCAAGTACTTCTAAGGTAGTCGTGGCAGCCGAGGTGTCAACCGACATTCCTCCTGAAATCCCCAAGGTTCTGCCAGCGGTCAACGTTTCATGGGGGTGTCACCTCTACTTGTCCTAATGAAACGTTCACGCCTCAGGGAGGTTCTGCTTCCAACCAACCTCCTTCTCCAGCTACCATGGTTTTCGTTCCTTCCGCTGCTTCCACACTTAGGCGTTTCGGGGAGGGGACAGTAGTGTCCAATCTTATGGCCGATGTGAGTTCTCATAACTCCGTTGGGCCTATTACTCACCAGGTGGATATGACTACGTTTTGCAGCTCAGGGATTGCAGCTATGGGGGGCGATAACTCGACCGTCACTGCGTCATTCTTAGCTGCACACATGTTAACTTCTCCTGATGAACGAAGCACTTTCGCTGCTGTGGGAGACAAAGAGCAAGCCGATATGCTGCACTCCACTTTTTTCTCCGGGTTCCTCCAGTCTTATCTTTATGCTGAGCGCGCGTCCCAAAGGGTGGCTGACCTTGCTGCTTCTGAAGCCAAGCTTTCTCAAGAGCAAGAGGAGAAACAACGGCTGTCGGAAGAGCGAGACAAATATATGGCAGACTTGGAGGTAGCTAAGGAGGAGGCAAGGGAGGCAAAGGAACAATTAGCCACTGCAAAGGAACAATTGGCCGCTTCTAATGCTGCTCTGGCAGCTGAACAATCAAAATGTGCTACTCTCGGGGAGGAGAAAACGGCCTTGACGAGAGAGAGGGCATCTTTGATAGAAGAGAAAACGGCGCTTGAGGCGGAATCAGCTATCAAAAGACGCTGGTATATTGAGAAGAGTGTTTCCATCATGGCAAATTGCTTTGCAGCGGTTCATGGGGAGGAACTTTACGATGGTGAGGCTGTCTCTAACGTCTTTTTTGAGAGATCTTCCAGTCTTAACGACAAGGGCTTCCGCTTGGCCAGGTCAAAGGGCTATCCAGAAGAGGGAATCGCCGAAGACGAGGAGTAGGTAGGGTGTTATCCCTTATTTCTTTTTGTGAGGATCGAATGTTACCCTCTTTGTATATTTTTACATACTTTTGTATCCCTTCAAGGGTATTTGCTTATGAACAATGATACTTTAGCAGCATCGGTCTTTGTTAGGGCCATTTTCCTTTCTTTAACTTTTTATTGCCCTGATCCTGCTTTGTCATGCTTATCTCAACCACTGTTTGGCTGACCAAGAAGATAACGAACAGGGTCTTTAGGCCCTATCCCTTAGCCTGCGTTAACATCGGCGTGGTTGGCCTTATGTTTGTTTTGCCAAAGAGTTATACAACTCCTTTTTGTCAATTCGAGTGTCGCGATCTCTTGAAGCCGGAGATATCCTGCACACTCGATTAATATCTATCAGTAAGAAATAAGCGATAACAGACACGAATTTCCCATAGGAGCCGATCCGTCATCCTTCTAGGGCATCAGTGTCGCTTGCTATCGCTTTCTCAACCAGCTCACTTCGCTAGGGATTCCACATCTGGTTACTTGCTGGGAGTTCGCGACTTTTCATATATCCACGATCAGCCGGAAAGTGCCTCTTCCTAGTGAGTCGTCTGATCAGGACAGTCCCTCACAAGGCTAGGATTTTTCACTTTCGGCGTTATCCTCTCATCTCAGAAGTGTACCTTCCTTTGGCGAGCCGTCTTCCTCAGACCGGCCGCAAAGATAGGATTTTTGCTTCCAAGATGGAGTTATTATCTCCTCAGGGTGTGCCTCTCCCTAACGAGCCACCTCCATGAGAAGTTGTCATAAGGTTGAGGCCTTTTCACCTTTAGGAATCCTAGGGCGTGCCCTCACTCAGTGAGTCGGCGGATCCAGACCGATCATCACGAGGATAAGACTTTTCACTCCCAGGGGTGCCGGGGCGTGCCTCTTCTCATGGTCCCGACCGGGTTACCACAAGGATAGGACTTTTCACTCCCAATGTTTCATATCAGGTGCGTCAGGGCGTGCCCTCACTTAGTGAGTCGTCGGATCAGGATAGGTCATCACAAGGATAGGACTTTTCACTCCTGACGCTAAGTATTAGGCATGCCGGGGCGTGCCCTCACTTAGTGAGCCGTCGGATCAGGACAGGCCATCACAAGGATAGGACTTTTCACTCCTGGCAACCGTTTTTCACATTTTCCTTATCGCCTGCACGCACACGTAGCCACAAAGCACAAGAGAGCTCATTACTCGAGCGTTAGTAGGGGTTAGGGCTATCGTTAGTGATAAGATGCAGAGATAAATCAAGATCTAGCATGATATAGTTTCAAACGAGCAATATTCCAGGAGTTAGGTAAGGGGGTACCGTCGAGTGTCTCTAGATGATACGCTCCTCTCCCGACGATATAGGTAACCCGGTACGGCCCTTCCCAGTTAGGACTGAGCTTTCCCCGGCGTTGACCAGTTGCTCGTTGATCCCGAAGTACTAGATCACCTTCTTTTAGGATTCGTTCTTTGACGCGTCTATTATGATAACGCGCCATTTTTTACTTATAGTGTATCATCTTCAGCAGAGCTTCCTCTTGTAATTCAGGCAGTGCGTCAAGATTCGCACGCAACCTTTCCTCATTCAACTCTTCTCTGAAGTAAGCCACTCGTAAGCTCACGGTACCAATTTCCATAGGCGTAATGGTGTTTCTCCCGTGCTGGTTTTTGTGGTCATGCGGTATGCCCACATCACATACGACAGTTCGTCTGCCCACTTCTTCTTAGATCCCTCCAGGTTCTTCTTAACACCATTTAGGATGGCTCGGTTCGTCACCTCAGCCTGACCATTAGTTTACGGATGAGCCACGGAAGAGAATCTCTGCTCGATTCCGAACTCCACACATTGGTTTCTAAAGAACTGGCTGGTGAACTGCGTTCTATTGTTGCTAATGAGTACGCGAGGAACTCCGAAGCGCATAATAACTTAGTGCTTGAAGAAACGCCAGATTTTTTCTGTCGTGATATTGGCAACCGCCTCAGCTTCTGCCCATTTGGTGAAGTAGTCTACTGCCACGACCACAAACTTTAGTTGCGATCTTGCCTTTGGAAATGGTCCAAGGATATCAATTCCCCATTTCGCGAAAGGGCAAGGGGCGATAATACTATGAATTTGTGCAGCGGGTCGCCGGGGAATCTTGGAGAATTCCTGACACTTTTGGTAAGTTCGCACATAGTTATGGCAGTCTCTCCGAATGGTGGGCCAGTAGAACCCTGATCGAAAGACTTGCGCAGCCATGGTTCCGCTGGATGCGTGCATGCCACAAATTCCCTCATGGATTTCGCGGAGGGTATGAAGACCCTCTTGTGCTGTTATGCATTTCGCAGTCGGATGAGAGAAACACCTCCGTAGTAGTTCCCCATTAAAGTATGTACACCGTGCTGCTTGCTTTAGCACTTTTTTCTTCTTAGCGTTATCTGCTGGAAGTTCATCATATTTCAAGCATTTTATGACAGGAATTCTCCAGTCGCTGTCACTTTCTTCCACACAGAGCGTCGCTTGTTCTTCCATGAAGGAAGGTACGGGTATCTCCCGGTAGTACACCCCTTTTGGTATGGACGCCTCTGGATTTGCTGCGAGTTTAGCGAGATTGTCAGCCTCAGCGTTATCCTCTCGAGGAATGTGCTCGAAGCTGACTTGTATGCCACATTTCTTTATTTCTATCAACTCGCGTTTCACCTTAGCAAGGTATTGCACCATGATGGGCTCTCTAGCTTGAGAGTGTCCCAGCACTTGGTCTATTATCAGCTTGGAGTCTCCGCAGACTTTCAGCCGCAAGTCTCCCAACCTCCTAGATTCATGTATTCCCTTGATTGAAATACTCTTTCCTATCCTGAGCCCGGCTAATAGCGCTTCATATTCTGCGGCGTTATTAGACAAAGACTGTAGGATTCGGATGCCATATCGCACATGGATACCGTGAGGCCCACTCATGAAAATTCTAGCCCCGGCAAGCTCTTGATTTTTGGCGCCATCTACGTGGATAACCCACAGGTCGGTGTAGGTCTCCGAGAAGGGAAGATCCAATTCTTCTTTTTCCTTTCAGTCAATTCTGTTAGGGGATCCGGCGTGAAAGTGCATTCCGCGATAAAGTCCGCCAAGATTTGAGCCTTCACAGACGGTCGGGACCGATAATGCAACCCTTATTGTTCAAGTTCAAGAGCCCAGATTAGCATCCTCCCCGAGGATTTAGGTTTTTGGAAGATCCTTTTCAGAGGTTGGTCTGTCAGCACAACAAATGTATGAGCTTGAAAGTATGGGCTCATTTTCCGTGTGGCTTGGATCAATGCTAACACTATTTTCTCAATACGGGCATATCTAAGCTCGGCATCTTTCAGGACGTGACTCACGAAGTATACAGGGCGGTGCGTGTGGTTGTCTTCTCGCACAAGGACCGCACTAACCAGTTCGTCAGCTACCCCAAGGTATAAATACAGGATATCGCCAGGTTCTGGTCTTGTCAGTACCAAGTCAGACGATAGGTAAGCTTTCAAGCCTGCAAACGCTTCTTCGCACTCTGCCGTCCATCCAAAAGCGGCTTTCTTTCGTATAACTTTGAAGAAAGGGAGACACATTTCTCCTTGTTTAGAAATAAACCGCCCTAGAGCGATAACACGCCCGGTTAGCTTTTGTACCTCTTTTATAGTCTGAGGAGATATCATGTCTTAGATAGCCTGGATCTTTGACGGGTTGGGCTGAATGCCTTTTTGGCTGACCACATAACCCAAAAATTTGCCTGTTTGGAAGGCGAACATGCACTTTCGAGGGTTTAGCTTCATCTGATATTGCTTCATTACTTTGAAGACCTCAGCCAGATCGGATAGGTGATCTTTAAAGCTTCGACTTTTAACCAGTATGTCATCAACATACGCTTCGACGTGGTTAGCTAACCAGGTGGGGTATTGCACTTCTCGAATAAAACCAGCGTCGAGAAGTTTAGCAACTTGTTTTTCGACCGCCCTTGCCTTTTCAGCAGAGAAAGCACGTCATTTCTGTTGGACCGGTCTTGAATCAGGGTTGACATTGAGTCAATGTTCTGCCACCTCCCGCGAGATACTGGGCATGTCAGACGGTTTCCATGCAAATTCTCCTTTGCATTTATTCAATAGTTGAGCCAACTGTAGATTTTCCACTGCGTTGAGGTTATCGCTAACTAGAAATATAGCTCCGCCTACCCCGCTGACTGGGACATGAGTCATTTTATCTACAGGTTGGGTACGTTTTTCATCATTTTGCTCGTATGGGTCCACCATCACGCACACGTACCTATCGCAACTCTTCTGAGTCATAAGCAGATAGCATTCAGCTGCTAACTTCTGATTCCCTCGGATCGAGACCACACCATCTCAGGACGGGTATTTCAGCTTTAGATGCTTTTGCGATATCACCGCTTCAAAACGGTTGAGGAATGGCCGTCCTAATATGACGTTATAAGGTAGATTTAGATCCACCACCAAGAATAAAAGCTCCTCAGCCCGTTTGGAGGTATCTTCTTTGAAGTATACGGGTAAGGTAGTCACTCCTGTCACTGGGATGGGGACTTCGTCTACCCCACTAATGGGTTTTTTACAGGGCGTAAGCTGGCTATTTGAACGCGTCAGGAGATTGTAGGCTTCCAATGAGAACACGTTTACGACACTTCCATTGTCAACCAGAGTTCTTCTAACTCCATGGTTAGCGATAATGGATGTAACTACTAACGCGTCATTGTGCGGATACACCACACCCTTCTCGTCCTCTTCAGAAAAGGATAATACCATACAATCTAAGGCACTTATTGCTTCATTCTTTATTGTCATACCAGCCCACTTCCGTTTATCCCTGGAGTGGGCGTCAGTTGTGCGGTTTCATCCAGATAAGGCGTGCCTCCAACAATGATGTTAATAATAGGGACGTCCTCGTCATCAATTGTAAGTATTTCCCGACCTCCTCCCGCAGGACCGGTGTCACGGCCTAGGCGGCGGGATGGCGTCGCCCTGCTATCAGCTACTCTATTTGTTGGGTTACTTTTAGCTTCTTCCCGCGTTTTTGTGGCAAATTCCCCAGATAGCCTTCCTCCACCAGACGTTCTATCGCCGCTTTGAGTTCTCGACACGCTTCAGTTGAGTGTCCTTTGGCTTTGTGAAATTTGCAATAGGCATTTTCCCTTCGGCCCAGGATTACTCCTGGTCTTACAGGGGCGGGATAATGGATAGGCAGGTTTCGCTGCTCCACTATTGCCAGTATTTTTGCTCGGGGTAGAATGAAGGAAGGGGGATCTGAATCATAAACTCGTCCCTTAGGAGGATCACTTTGCCATTGGGCCGAGGAGTCACCGGATTTTCCTTTTGAGGAATTGCCTTTTCTTCGATTAAATGTCTTGGGAATGTGATCTTTTCGTTGAGCGTAATCGTCAACGAACCGATCTTCAGAGGCAGCTGGGATCAGAGAGTTAGGGGTTGGAGGCATGTTCTGAATTATATCCCTGTTTTCTTCTTCTTCCATCCTCGCATAGTTGTGGGCTTTCAACCTTAATGCATCCAAAGTCGCTGGTGGGTCTACCATTAGAGCTTCTCGGAGTTTTCCATAACAACAGTTTTGCTTTAAGGCTTCAATGGCGAAATCAACCGTTACACCTAGTGTTAGCGACATCTCAGTGTCGAAATAATGGAGGAAGCTCCTCAAAGATTCCTGAGGTTTCCTGTGCAAGTCTAACAAGGCAGCAGCTGACTTCCTGATAGGGATTGCAGTACTAAATCGGCTCCTGAATTTAGATTCCAGCTGCGTGAAACTGTCAATAGATCCACCCAGAAGTCCTTCGAACCACAGACGTGTGACCCCTGATAGGGTCATTACAAATATTTGACACAAAGCAGCATCATAAGATTCTGAGGGAAATTTTACGTGTCTACTGACCCTATGACGCCTTATGCGTACGCTAAAGGGGTGGCCCGAAGTATCGTCAAGGATTTCCCGCGCCTGCCGAGGCGGGGACGCCTCCAAACGATACGCACGATCTCTCAGATCTCTGATACGATGTCGTCGGGGAGTCGGACTGCGACTCCTTGGAGACCTAGTTCGATGTCTCCTACTGCTGGATCTTTCACTCCCTCCGGGAGACATATCTCTATTATTTTCATTTCTCCTTCCATCCCAACGACCTCTGTCATCCTCACGCCATTGCCGCTCTTCTTGAGAAACAGGAAATAAAGGTACTTGTGGTATGTACGGCTCCACCGTTCTATGAGCAATCTGTACAAGACTAACTGGCGCACTTAATGCGGGCAGCGTCGATGAGATATTCTCATGCAGCGGGGACGACAATGGTCTTTCTATAATGATTGATGGAGTGAAAATGAATTGAGATGCCGCGCCTGACCCAGAAGCAGCAGGTGTATATCTACTAGCCAACTCTGTTAAGTGGTCTAGTTGAGCACGAAGGGCTAAAATGGAGCTCGCGAATGGGTTATTTGCGCTATCCACCACGGACCCCCGACTGAGGAGGAAAATGACTTGACCCCGCTATTTGGGACAAAGGAGTGCTCAGTTGTAACACAAATATTCTCGTTGTTTGCGCGAAAGATAGATCTAACATTCCTGAAGGAATTTCTTGCATCGAAGTGGGAGCATCTGAAGTGGCGAAGGCAAAGAGTCGTCTGCGGGTATCAAATGGAAGACTAGAGGACTGAGTCAACGGCGGATCTGAATCAGAAGCCATAATCTTCAAATTCCCAGAAGAACAGAGCTTGGCTATTAAGGACGCTCACTTAATTAAAACCAAGACTCTCAATGAAAGCACCAATTTGATAAGATTCGAGTCTCTGCGAGGGCGGGATGGAGATTATAGCTGTCCGGAATCACTATGGCTACAGTCCAAGGTACCTGCAAAACGCCGGAGGGGGGGCTCCGGCGTAGACACTCTGATGCTTAAATTAGTATGGCTATGAAATTCTGCAGAGGTTCTTGTAGAGAATTTGCTCTTACTTTAGATCTAGAATGGGGTAGTACTTATAGGCAGAAGAGAATGTGTTACCCCAGGGGTGGGCGTTATCGAGGGGAGATAACGCCCAGGATGACGTCATTAGGGTGACGTCCTGACATGATATCGCTAGAGAGATATCGCTGTTCAGATATCGCCTGCAGGGGCGGTTGGGATATCCTGGGACGGGATAACACCGTGTGGGTCCCCCCCCGCTGATGTCGACCATCCCAGGATCCTTGGCCTAACGGGGGCGACAGCCGGATGTCATTTGTCAGTCCAAATCCACAGGGACCCATCTTGGACTTGAGGTGAGAAGTCGATTATACCCTTGGTGTTTCCTTAATTGTTATCAGCTAGCATAGGGAATGGAGGTCGACCCTTTCCCTATAAATAGACTCTCTTGTAATTGTAAAAATAACGAATATTAAGACTAATAATATTTGTGTGGTTTGTGGAGTGCGGCTAGACCGATACCATGTTAATCCTTTTATCTTGTCTATTGGCGTTTATCTTTCTCAATCTAGGTTATCTTTCGGTCTCCTACTCAGGTAATTCCTAACACCGGCCTTGCCGGGGTATTGCTTATCCAGCCACTTCGCCAAGTATTTATCGTCTGGTTACTTCCTGGGACATTTCTTTTGCTTTGAATTTCAACGATCGGCCTGGAGCGTGCCTCGTCTTAGTGAGCCGTCTGATCAGGATCGGTTGTCACAAGGATAGGATTTTCACTTCCAAGCGTTGAGTCTTTATTTCCCCGGAGCGTGCCTCGTCTTAATGAGTCGTCTATGTTAGCACGGTTGTCACAATGATAGGATTTTTACTTCTGGGGGTGCCGGGGTGTGCCTCGTCTTAGTGAGTCGTCTATGTTAGCACGATTGTCACAAGGATAGGATTTTCACTCCCGGTGTTGAATCTTTAAGTGTGCCAGGGCGTGCCTCATCTTAGTGAGTCGTCTGATCAGGATCGGTTGTCACAAGGATAGGATTTTCACTCCTAGCACCCTTCATTATCTGCGCGTTATTAACCAGAAAACACACAAAATATTCTCGATTTGATCGTTAACACATTATTATCGCTAGCCAAAACTTACAGAAGCATTTCAAATTCTAGCATGGTATAATTTTAAACGACCTATGTTACAAGAATTTGGTAAGGGAGTACCGTCAAGTGTTTCCAAGTGATATGCTCCCTTTCCAATAACGCGGGTTAAGTGATATGGGCAGTCCTAGTTAGGATAGAGTTTCCACATGCGTTGTCCGACTGCTCGTTTGTCCCTAAGCACCAAGTCTCCTATTTTGAGCAAGCGTTCTCTGACTCGCCTGTTGTGATATTGTGCCATCTTTCTTTTATAATGCATCATTTTCACAAGGGTTGCTTCATGCAACTCTGGTAACGCGTCGAGGTTTTCCCGTAATCTTTCTTCGTTTATCTCTTCCCTGAAATATGCCACTCGCAAGCTTAAGGTCTCGATTTCTACTTCCGTGACTGCCTCAGTTCTAAAACCCAATACGAAGGGGGTTTCTCTGGTACTGGTTTTGACGGTCATTTGGTATGCCCACATCACATACGGTAGCTCATCTGCCCACTTCTTTTTTCGCACCCTCTAAATTTTTCTTGATACCACTAAGGATGCTTCTATTAGTTACCTCTGCGAGTCCGTTAGTCTGCGGGTGGGCTAAAGAAGAAAATCTTTGCTCGATCTGGAACTCCGTACATTGGTCTCGAAAATATTGACTGGTAAATTGTGTCCCATTATCGCTGACTAGCACACGTGGTATACCAAATCGCATGATAACTTGATGTTTGAAAAAATGCCATATCTTTTCCGTTGTGATGATGGCCACTGCTTCTGCTTCTACCCATTTTGTGAAGTAGTCCACTGCTACGACCACAAACTTCAACTGAGATCTTGCATTTGGAAACGGGCCCAGAATATCAATTCCCTACTTGGCAAAGGGGCAAGGCGCAACAATTCTCGAGATCTCCGTGGCAGGTCTCCAGGGAATCTTAGAGAACTCTTGACATTTCTGACAGGTGCAGATAAAGTTCTCGCAGTCCCTGCGAATGGTAGGCTAATAAAATCCTGTCCGAAAAACTTGTGCGGCCAAGGTACCGCCAGACACATATTCCTTCGTGGATCTCACGTAGGGTGTGGAGGCCTTCCTGCTCCATTATACACCTGGCGGCGGGATGAGAGAAACATCTCCGGATCAATTCTCTGTCATAGTATGTACATCGTCCTGCCCTTTTCAATACTTTTTTCTTTTTCGCGTTATCTGTGGGCAATTCATCATGCTTCAAAAATTTTATTACAGGGATCCACCAATCATCTTAGATTTCTTCAATACACAGAGATGTTTGTTCCTCCATGAAGGAAGGCACAGAGATTTCCTCATAATACACGCCAGCGGGTATGGGTGCTTCCGGGTTTGCTGCGATTTTGGCGAGATTATCTGCCTCAGGGTTATCTTCTCGAGGAACATGCTCGATACTGACCTGTATACCTATTTTTCTTATTTCTGTCAACTCGTGTTTTACTTTAACGAGGTATTGAATCATAATGGGCTCTTTAGCTTGAGAGTTACCCAAGACTTGATCGATCACTAGCTTAGAGTCTCTATGTATAAATAGCCGCAAATCTCCCATTTCTCCAGCATCATGTATGGCTTTCGTGGACAGATTCTTCCCTATCTTGAGTCCGGCTAGTAGCGCCTCGTATTCTGCCGCATTGTTGGATAATGGTTGTAGAATTCTGATGGCATATCGCATCTGTATGTCTTGCGGTCCCGTTATTAAGATTCCTACTCTAGCAAGTTCTTGATTCTTTCCCTCGTCCACGTCGACAACCTACAAGTCGGTGTAAGTTTCGGGGAATGGGAGATCCCAGTCATCTCTTTCTTCCTCGGTTAAGTCTGTTAATTGATCCTGTGTAAAAGTACACTCAGCGATAAAGTCCGCTAAGACTTGAGCTTTCATGGATGGTCGGGCTTTATACTATAGCCCAAATTGTTCGAGCTCAATGGCCCAAATCAGCATCCTTCCTGAAGACTCAGGCTTTCTGAAAATCCTTTTGAAAGGTTGGTCGGTAAGTACGATGACGGGGTGAGCCTCAAAATATCTGGTCATTTTTCGCGTGGCCTGTACCAATGCAAATGCTACTTTTTCAATACGGGCATACTGTAGCTCGGCGTCCTTCAGGACATGACTAACAAAGTATACTAGGCAGTGAACATGATTGTCGTCTCGCACAAGGACGACACTAACTGCTTCATCAGCAACACCTAGATTCAAGCATAGAGTGTCACCCAACTCTGGTCTTGTTCGTACCAGATCAGATGAAAGGTAGGCTTTTAGGCTAATAAACGCCTCTTCGCACTCTTCAGTCCATCCAAAGGGAGCCCTTTTTCGTATGACTTTGAAGAATGGTAGACATCTTTCCCATGTTTGGAAATAAACCGCCCTAAAGTGATAATGTGTCTTGTAAGCTTTTGCACCTCTTTAACGGTTTAAGGAGATATTATATCGTGGATGGCTTTGATTTTCGACGGATTGGGCTGGATACCCTTCTGGCTGACCACATAACCCAAGAACTTACCCGTTTGAAATGCGAACATGCACTTGCGAGGGTTCAGCTTCATCCTGTATTTCTTCATTACCTTAAACACCTCTTCCAGGTCTGTTAAGTGGTCTTCAAAACTTTGACTCCTGACCAACAGATCATCCAAGTAGGCTTCTATTTTATTTCCGATTTGCTTCTCGAAAACTTTGTTTGCCGTGCGTTGGAAAGTCGCCCCAACATTTTTCAATCCAAACAGCATTGCCTTATAACAGTAGGTGGCCTTTGGGGTGATAAAAGTGGTTTTTTCTTCGTCTTCGATGGCCATGGGAATTTGATGATATCCAGAGTTGGCATCTAAGGAACTTAGATAAGCATACCCGACAGTCTGGTCGACTAATTGGTCAATTCGAGGGAGCAGGTAGCAGTCCTTAGGACAGGCGTCATTCAAGTCAGTGAAGTCGATACGCATGCGCCACTCTCCATTGGGCTTTAGAACAAGGACGGGGTTAGCTAGCCAAGTCGGGTATTCGACTTCTCGGATGAAGTCTACGTCTAAGAGCTTCGAAACTTCTCTATTGATGGCTATCATCTTTTCCATAAAAAATGCTCGTCGCTTTTGCGGAACT
Source organism: Viola odorata (assembly GCA_963691705.1). Taxonomy (NCBI): domain Eukaryota; kingdom Viridiplantae; phylum Streptophyta; class Magnoliopsida; order Malpighiales; family Violaceae; genus Viola; species Viola odorata. Next base: position 41,060,619 of record OY829540.1, on the reverse strand, counting down.
GGTTTGACACAAGGATTAATGTTAAGTCGATATTTTGCTACCTCCCGTGAGATGCCAGACATGTCCTCAGGTTTCCAGGCGAATTCCCCTTTGCATTTATTCAATAAACGAGCCAACTACACTCTCTATTCAAGAAATTTGCCCCCTTAATCCCACTAACGGGGACGGGCACCATCTTATCCATTGGTTGGGATAAGATGGTGCCCGCCATAACACACACATACCTATCACAGTTCTTTTGCGTTATGAGTAGATAACACTCGGCTGCTAATTTTTGGTCTCCTTTGATGGAGACTACTAAATTAGACGTGTCTTCTCCTATGAGTATGGCGTTATAGGGCCGGGTAAGGTCTACGACGAAGAACAACAATTCCTCTGATCTTTTAGACGTGTCTTCTCTAATGTATGTGGGTAAAAGAGTAACTCCCGTTTCTAGGATAGGGTCTCCGTGTACCCCAATTATCAGCTTCTTGCACTACGTCAGCTCGCTAGTAGGTCGCTTCATAAGGTTATAAGCCTCTAGTGAAAGTAAATTTACTGCACTGTCATTATTGACAAGAGTTCTTTTAACTCCGTGGTTGCCAATAACGGGTGTGACCACTAACGCGTCATTATGCGGAAAACAACGCCTTTCTCGTCTTCCTCGGAGAAGGACAATATCATTCGATCTAAAGCGCTTATTCCTTCTCTCTTTGTTAACGCGCCTTCTCATTTCCTCTTTTCTCCCGCGGTGGACACTGGCTGTGTGTGCTAATCGAGGTACGGTGTGCCCCCAGCTATGATGTTGATGATGGGAATGTCTTCATCATGGACTGTTAATGTTTCTCTAATTCTTCCCGTAGGGGCGGTATCGTTCCCAGCGGGGTGGGGGGACGCCTATTCATCGTCTTGTGTCCTGTCTCTCGAGTTTCTCATGGCTCCTTCTCTAGCCTTGGTGGCAAATTCTCCAAGATAACCCTCTTCCACCAAGTCGCCTGGGAGATCGACTATGACTCCTTAGTGAGCGAGTTCGATGTCTTCTGCTACTAGATCTCCTGCTATGTCTAGGGGACATATCCCTGACCATGTCATCTCGTCTTGCCTCCCAATTGCCTCTATCTTCACCATGCCATTGTTCTCACTGGAATACAGGAATTTCACGCGTATGCCCACGAGTGAGGTGCATAAGGCTGACAGGAGTCATTGTTGTGGGCAAGGTCACATGTTCGTGTCGCAGGGGTGATAACGGTCGATCAACGACAATTGATGGGGTGAATAAAATGTGAGGGGGGATGACGGATCCTGAAGCATTAGGAGTGGATCCTGTGGCTAATATGGTTAGGTGTTCGAACTAGGCACGCAAAGCCATCAAAGAAGTCGCCAGAAGGTGGCTAGTGTTGTCCATCATAGATCCCATTGGAGGGGGAGTGGAAAAACTAGATCCTGCCATTTGTGACAGCGGAGTGCTCATTTGGGAGGATGATACTCCCATTGTTGGCCCAAGGTAATTATCTGATTGAGTGGAAGGAGTGCCCTGTACTGTGGTAGGAATGGCAGTTGTAATGGAAGGAAACAGTTCTCGGCGGGGGGCAAGTGGATTACCATAATGTTGAGGGGGTGTGGAATCTGGGTCAGAAGCCATGATTGCTCCCTCTCCAAGAAAAATGGAGCTTGGTTACTAAGGATGCTCACTTAATTAAACCAAGGCTCTCAATGAAAGCACCATTTTGATAAGATCTGAGTCTTCTGGAGAAGGGTAAGCGAGGAAAATGGCCTCCCAGGTTGTTGAGCGCCGGAGGGGATCTTCGGCGTAGAAACTCCGATGCTTAAGTCAGTATGGTAGTGCAAAATGGTAGGGTTTGAACCAGCTATCTTAGGCTTACCTTTTATCTTGAGTGTTGGGGTATTTATAGGCAAGAAGTGGATGTTACCTCTAGGGGTGGGCATTATCTTGGGATGATAATGCCCAAGTCCCCCAAATGGCGCCTTGTATCGTCTGGGATGGGATAACGCCGTTTGTGTGGCTAGATTTCTTTACTTGATTTTTGTTTGCATGTCTTGCCCTTGATTTCTGCTTGCATGTCTTGCCCCCGATTACTCTTTATTTTCCTGCCCTTGATACTTGCTTTTAATTAATTATTTTTTTAGTAGCTATCTCTATCCTAGTTAACTAGATTAACTAACCAAAACCCCCCATTGTTTCTTTCATTATTTTATTTTGTATCTGGCCTTGTCTAGTGTATGTCTTCACCATTCTCTGTGGATTGAACCTCTTGCCACTGTCTTCAATCCTTTTTGTTGCATGCGATAAGTTGTAATTATTTGATCGTGCCCTCGACAAGCACATGATCAGCTAACAAGGACATAAATAATAAAATTAAAAGAAATAACAATCACAAACAAAACAAACAGAGAATTAAACGAGATAAAATCTTAGCAAGGGATTTTCTTCGGTTGAGTCGAGGGCAAGTCAGTCATCGACTCACAAATATTCTATTCTTATGCCATAGACGTGTTAAATTAATTCCATCAGTTGATCAGGCTCCAGCCCTAGATCTTAAACCTTTACCTTCTCATCTAAAGTATGCTTATCTGGGTCCCAATAACTCTCTACCTGTTATTATCTCCAACAAGCTTCGAGACCTCGAAGAGTCCCAACTGCTTTCTTTGCTGAAAAACTTCAGACAAGCCATAGGATGGACCATTGCAGACATCAAAGGTCTATCCCCAGCATTGTGCACTCATCACATCCACCTAGAAGATGCAAGCAAGACCATTCGCCAGCCCCAGAGACGCCTTAACCCGCCTATGATGGAAGTGGTGAAGAAAGAAATTCTTAAGTTGCTAGACGCAGGAGTTATCTACCCCATCTCAGATAGCCCTTGGGTCAGCCCTATCCAGGTCGTGCCCAAGAAAACAGGCCTCACAATCATCACCAGCCAAGATGGCGAATCCATTCCTACCCGGATCCAGAATGGGTGGAGAGTGTGCATCGATTACCGCCGACTGAATGCTGCCACCAGAAAAGACCATTTCCCCTTGCCCTTCATCGATCAGATGCCGGAATGTCTCGCAGGAAAGACCCACTATTGCTGCCTAGACGGTTACTCTGGTTTCCACCAGATCCCGGTCGCTCCTGAAGACCAGGAAAAGACTACCTTTACCTGCCCTTTCGGGACCTTCGCATATAGACGCATGCCCTTCGGCCTGTGCAACGCTCCTGCCACTTTCCAGCGCTGTATGGTTAGCATTTTCTCTGAGTTAGTCGAAGACGGAATCGAGGTCTTCATGGATGACTTCACCGTCTATGGAAATTCCTTTGACGAATGCATGAGCAATCTGAAGAAATGTTTAGAGCGCTGCATAGAGACAGACCTTGTCCTGAATTTTGAGAAATGCCACTTTATGGTGGATCGAGCCCTGGTGCTAGGCCATGTTATATCAGCCAAAGGGATTGAGGTCGACAAAGCAAAAATTGAAGTGATAGAGTCCCTGCCCTATCCTTCTTGTGTTAGAGATGTGAGATCTTTTCTAGGCCACGCTGGATTCTACAGACGATTTATCAAGGATTTTTCCAAAATCGCTCAACCAATGTGTCGCTTGCTCCAGAAAGACACGATCTTTGATTTTAATGAGGCATGCAAAGACGCTTTTGAACTTGTCAAGAAAAAACTTATCTCGGCCCCGATCATTCGTACCCCCGACTGGACATTACCTTTCGAGGTCATGTGTGACGCCAGCAATCAAGCCCTGGGCGCCGTCTTGGGTCAGAGGAAGGAGAAGGAGACCCATGTGATTTATTATGCTTCCAAACTACTAGACCCAGCCCAGCAGAATTACACAACCACAGAAAAGGAACTCCTGGCTGTTGTCTATGCCCTAGACAAGTTCAGGCAATATCTCCTAGGCACTCATGTCCTCATCTATTCGGATCATTCTGCCCTTCGGTGTTTGCTGACCAAAGCAGATGTCAAGCCATGACTTATTCGATGGATCTTGCTTTTGCAAGAGTTTGACATAACTATCAAAGATAAAGCGGGAAAAGAAAATCTTGTGGCAGACCACTTGAGCAGACTTCCAGCCCAAGTAGATAATTCGCTTGAACCCATCCGAGATACTTTTCCAGACGAGCGACTATGTCTAGCCCAAGCTGTCTATTCCCCTTGGTTCTCAGATATTGCAAACTTTTGTGCCACTGAAACTTTTCCAGCCGATGCCTCCCCTTCCGAATGCAACAAAATCAGAAGGCGAGCCAAATACTACATTTGGGACAGCCCCTATTTATGGAAACAATGCTCGGACCAAATAATTCGAAGATGTGTGACCATGGATGAGGTGCCCTCGATCCTTAAATTCTGTCATTCTGAAGGAGGACATTTCGCGGCCAAGAAAACTGCCCTGAAAGTCCTAGAAGCTGTCCTTTACTGGCCAACCATTTTCAAGGACAGTTACATGTATTGCGCTTCGTGCCCCCGATGTCAGGCCACTGGAAATATAGGGGCCAGAAATCAGATGCCCTTGACTAACATCATCACTTGCGAGATCTTCGATATATGGGGTATCGACTTCATGGGTCCCTTTCCCAACTCTTTTGGCAATATCTATATCCTTCTAGCAGTCGATTATGTTTCCAAATGGGTAGAAGCCAAAGCCACTCGGACGGATGATTCTAAGGTGGTTGTGAACTTTCTTCGTACCCATATCTTCAATCGGTTTGGCACCCCTAGAGCCCTCATCAGTGATAGAGGCACCCACTTCTGCAACCGTGTCGTGACCTCGCTCTTAGCAAAATATGGAGTCCACCATAGAACTTCCACTGCCTATCACCCTCAGACCAACGGACAAGCCGAGGTCTCGAACCGTGAGATCAAATCCATCCTTGAGAAGACTGTCAGCCAGTCCCGAAAAGACTGGAGCTTGAAATTAGATGCTGCCCTCTGGGCCTACCGAACAACTTTCAAGACCCCGATAGGAATGACCCCATACAGACTTGTTTATGGCAAACCATGCCATCTTCCAGTAGAGATAGAGCATAAAGCATTCTGGGCCATCCGAAAGGTGAATACAGATCTGGGCCTCGCAAACCAGCACCGTCGTTTGCAGATCCAAGAGCTAGAAGAATTGCGCGACGATGCTTATGAAAATGCCCTACTCTACAAGGGCAAAACAAAAGCTTTCCATGACCGTCACCTTCGTCCCAAAAACTTTGTAGTTGTACAGCAAGTGTTGCTATATAACTCGCGCCTACGCCTCTTTGCTGGGAAATTAAAATCTAAATGGTCAGGACCTTTCGTGGTCACGACAGTTTACGACCATGGGGAGGTAGAGATCCAAAATCCAACAACAGGAATTATCTTTAAGGTCAATGGTCAACGCGTTAAACCCTTCTATGAAGGATTTCAGCCCTCGACAGTTGAAGAGGCCATGGTGGACGTGCCACCTTCCCAGACCTAGATTCGTGTTGAACGTCGAGGTCCCGACGCATAAACAGACCACATTGGAGGCATTCTACATGCCATCCGCACCCTTTCTCTCTCCCTTATCTTTTTTGATATCTTTTCGGATTCTCTGATTTTATTTGATTTTGTTTTATTTATTGTAATTATCCTTTACCTTTCCCTTTCCCTAGGATTTTATTCTTTTTAATTAACGTTAACTCACCTTTATTCTCTCTTTTTGTCCATATCTCTATTTGTACCAACTGCCTTTTTGAAATTTAAAATTGGCTATCCTTTTTTGGCAGTTGAGGTACGCACGGATCAACGTGCTCCACCCCCAAGATGACGCGTGGCCTGCCAAACCGCAGAAGGCGCAGGCCTCATCAAGAGTAAAGTTGTACCATTTATTGCAAGCTGCGATTTTACTCTCTCCCACGCTCCCACCTTATTTTTCACTCATCACTTCCAAACCCATCACTTTCACCCTATCTCCCTCACCAAACACGCAACCCTACCAATCTCTCCACTACCATCTTCTTCACTTCACTGTCTTTCTTCCACCTTCAATGGCACCTAAAACTAAAAAGCCAGCCCGCAAAAACGCAAAGCCAGTGGGCACCTCCAGTCCTGTTCCTTCCAGATCTAGGTCACAGTCTGCTACCCCTAACTCAGCTTCATACAAAACCGCAACACCACCATCAACCAACCCACGTCCTCTTCCCTCCCCTCAGCCGGTCTCACCTGCAGCCGTTGAGCAGCCACGAGAGTTTACCCCGGTGGATTACGAGCTGGAAATCACAGGGTCCGTTCCTCCTACCACCACAACCACTTGAGGTGGCCGTGTGGTGAAGCTCCCTCCCGGATCGTCCACTGCCAGATCTATGCCCAAGAAGCAGTCCGCCTCTGCCAAGCAGTCACCTCTTGACGTGGCAGTTGACCGATTTTTATCTCCCCAGCCTGTTTTGACAGCGGAGTAAGTCCTCAAGGACATCCTCATCTCCGATGAAGATGCCGAGGCCATGGATGAGCAAGTTGAGACTGATCTAGGCCAGGAGAACGAAGACCCCGAAGCTATGGAGGAAGGAACTGGAGAAAGTGGAGAAGCTGAGAGCAGCGGAGGGAACGAAGAAGAGGAAGATCTCCAGGCCCAGGAAGCTCTGGAAGAGGAAGAGAGGAAGAAACAAGCAGCCGCAGCAGCATCCGCAGCCGCAGCAGCATCCGCAGCCAACAAGCGGAACGGCCAGCTGCAGCCGAGACACCAGTGGGGCAGAAGAGGAAACTTTCATCTTCCACTACCGTCAAGCCCTCGACCTCCAAGAAGTTTCGAGCCCTCAAAACGGATGACGATGTCGAGGCCGAGACCCCTGCACCTTCATCAGTCCTCAAATCGAACGCCCAACAGGTGACTTCTGACCTTTCTTCACCCCATGAATGGATTGTGTTTAATGATAAGTCATCCCTAGATAAGTTGAGCATGCTGAATTCCAAAGGCGTTAGCTCTTGTGCGCGCCTGGATTTTGATTTTCTTGCTAAAATGGGTGTTGAGTCTAGGATCAGGGAGTATGTGGCCAACATCGGTTGGGAGTCTCTGTTCTATTTGGAACATCCGACCTTTGTTGAGCTTTCCCTTGAGTTTTTCACTACTTTTTGGGTAGAGGGCACATTTAGGCCCAAGGGCAAGGTCGGTCCAAATTCTTCCACCCCTGGTCTTATCAACTTTAAGCTAGCTAACAAATGGGAACACCTAACTCTAGGAGAATTTAATTGTTGGTTAGGTTTGCTAATGATGATGAGTTGAATACCCCTCGTTATAAAAATGCCTTGACTGTTATACCTGCTGTTTTTGATGCTACTGCTGCTTTTCGTGAGCTCACTGGTAAAAATGATATTAAGTATGACACTAAAGGTAGTAAAGCCCATGAAATCCTTGATCCTGCTTTGCGTATCCTACACAGATATCTAGCCCTCACCTTTTCAGCACGATTTGGTTCGTCCGGGCAGCTATCTGTGCAGGAACTTTTCTTTCTATGGTGCATGAAGCACAAACGTAGGGTCAATCTTGGTTTTTGGGTAGCTTCGGGTATTTTGCATGTATTGAATGGTAGCCGTGGGCCTATTTTTGGATCCCTTATCTCCTTGCTTGCTGTCAAAAAGAGAAAACTTAACCTGTATGATTGTAATCTTTCTGAGCCCCTAGCATTCAAGGATCTGGATATCCGGACCTTGGATTTCATGGGTCATTTATGCATCATAAGGGGTGTTTGAGTTTTTATCCAGGTTGTGCCCCAGCCTCGGAGAAGGTTTTCGGGACCAAGAATGGTGGCATTTTTGACTACCCAGATCTTTCAGACCCCGACGCCAATGCCGCGCATCGAGCCCCCGAAAAGCAAGTGCGCGATGCGGAAGCAGCTAGGCCAGGACAGAATGCAGCAAGTCAATCCTCGACTCCCCTCGTTGTCTATGACCCAACCCAGACGCGGCTGCTCCAACTAATTCTGCGAGAAGTTCAGGCTTTGACGGCTAAAGTTGCTCGCAGGAATTTGCCACCCCAGTAGTCCGCCCCCGAACACTTCCATTTTTCCAGCCCCCGAAAAGGGGCACTGAACAATTTACTGCTTTTTGTTTAATTATTTTTGTACTGAACTACCTTTTTTTTTTTTCGATCCCCCCGCATTGAGGACAATGCGCTGCCTAAGTGTGGGGAGGGATTTATATTTGCTATGTTGCATGATTGCATGTTTAAATTCTCGTTTGTTGCATGACTGCATGATTCTCGGATTTTATTTTTCGGATTTTTCATTTTACTCATGCTACGAAAAATTTTCCCACTGCCAGTTTTCAAACCCTTGTTCATAACATGCATTTTTTGCTTTCGATACACAGAAAAAGCATGACACCCATCGCATCTGCACCTAAGCATGCATTTTTATGGCCTGCTAGCCCTTATATCCATATCTAGACCACGACACCAGTAGTCATGATTTGAACCCGCGAGCATACTTGAGCTTCATGCCTGTTATTCTTTGAGCGAAAATGCTTAGCTAGGCACAGTCTAGGTTTGCACTATATCCCTGGGTATAGTCACTGTTAGGACATGGGAAAGCTTAGATAGGACGAAAAGCTTCGCATCAATGTTTCTTTGTTTCTCTTCTCCCCCTCTCTCTCTCTTTTATTTTCGAGCCCCCGACATTCCCCTTCCTTTCATATTCTTTCCTGACCATTCGTATTTTCTTGATCTTTTTCCTTGGCAGGTGAGGTAGCAATTATTGAGGGTAACGTCGAGGGCTAGACACCCGAAGAGCGCGCAGACAAGTTCAAGTGTGGGGAAGCGAAAAAGAAGTCACCATCGATGCAGGAAGCAGACCAAGGGCAAGCACCGAACGAAAAACTAAAAGTCCTATGCCCCAGAGGAAGCAGAGTTTTGTAACTGCTTCGTACCCCCCCCCACCCCCACCCCCTCTTCTAATCCTTCTAAAAAAAAAAAAAAAAAAAAAAAAAAAAAAAAAGAATAAAAAATAGAGGGGTATTAATCAAGCAAAAAGTGCATCTGCATCCGAAGCCTCCACAGCAAGCTAGTTTTCCTGCCCTCGAAAGAAGACCTCTGTCTAGCCCCCGAAACATCTCGTGCCCTCAATGAAAGTTGCCTTGCCACTTCGCCTTTTTCCTATGCCAGGGAATCCATCCACGTTATATCTGGTCCTTTCTTTTCTTTCCTTCTTTTCTCCCCTCATTTCTCTTCTATTCATCTCCTACTTCTCTCCTCTACATTTCTAGCTCTTCGCACCCTTTTCTTTCTCTTTGCTGATGCGTAGTCTCTTCCGATCGTTGATTGCCCATGCATGTGTTCTACAGTACTCGGATTGACTTGCAAACCATATGCCTGTGTTGTGTTACTTGCATTCTTGAGTGATAGCCTAAACACGTATTATATTCTGAGTATGAGTGCAAATACACATCGTTGTGAGGACTGCTGGTGATTAGGTTAGGTATGGGAAAGTCTGGTTGGTAGGGTCGTTATTCTGCCAGCCGGATGCAGGTGCTTTTCTAGGTCTGGATTTGTTTTGTTTGAGTGTTGCTTGTAGGATGGCGTGCCGATTCTGTGTATTGGGATTTGACTATGTATGCTAATGGATAAGGTGGTTTTCTAATTTTGTTTATGCTCGAGGGCGAGCATAGGGGCAGTGTGGGGATGTATGATAGCATGCTTCATGACCTAGATTTTACCCTCTTTTGTAGCCTTTTCGGGGGCTTCATGTTGCCATTTGACCCTTATTAAGATCTTATTTGCAGAATGACATCAAAAGAGGGAAAAGAGCAAAAAGAAGCAATTTCGGAGCAATTATGAGGAATTCCAGCTTCAAGGCCTAGAAGGGAGGATGCTTTCAAGGCCTCGACGCGAACCAGACCAGTGCGCTGTCTCTAGGTCTCGACAGCTCCGCATCTTCCTCCAAAGACAGCATCTTTAAAGATCCGCACGGAATCCCATGTGCTTCTAGAAGGCACCAACGTGGCAGGAATCCCAGAATATTCCTTTTGCAAGGACATGTGCTGTCACCTCCTCATTGCCCTTATCTATTTTGTCTCCTAGCTAGTATTAGGCTATAAAAGCATAGTGCTAGGGTTTTTGTAAGGACGGCTGGTCCTAAGGATATTTTCTTACATTATTTCAGCACACATTCTCTTAGGATAATCTCCTCTCCTTGAAGAACAGCCTTTATGATTCAGCTCTCCTTTGATTATTAATTAATCCATCGGTTCCTTCTAATCCTTTGCTATTTCCTTTTGTTATTTTATGACTACTTATATCTATTGTTTATATTATAGTATGAGTAGCTAAACACCACCCTTCTTAGTGAAGGGTGTTTAATGGGTTGAAAAGGTTTGGCTAAGAGGTCTAATGCATGCTTAATATATTCTCTTGTTCACATGACTATTTACCGATTTAATTCCATGCTTGCTTAGGAATATTAATGGCTTGATCATCTGTTAGTATGCCTATGTGAGTAACGTCATATTCCAGGGTTATACCTGACGCGAAGCCCTGGAATTGGAGCAGACACCTAGGGGAGGCAGCGCGAGAGGCCTCACCTAGGGGTAAACTGTCATCTAGGGTATGCAATACGGGTCTGACAAGCTGAGCTATTGCGCCCTAGATCTGTCTTACCTCTCCTTTATGGGCGTTCAGAGTTTAGCCTCCCTACTTCGAGCCCTAGACAGGCTGGACGGTCAAGGCTGTTTCCTGATGACAAGGGAAGTAGCTGGGAGGATGGCTGAACGTCAAGGTCACCTCATATGTGGAAACGGGGGGTGACTTCTAGCTACGAAGGTAAGTAGGGGATGCGGTGTGGAAACGCGGTCCCTATAGTAGGTCTGTACATGAGTCTGGAACATTTTTGCACAAATGACTAGCCAACCTAGAAAACAACCCAAAGGAACACCTTTTGCTAAGATCTATTCTCATCTGATTAATATCTCTTTTACTACGTTTCTAGCCCTCGAAGTGTTTACATTTCTTGCCCTGGATTACATTTTGCTTTCACGCCCTAGATAAATACTTTACAATTCTGTTTTGTTAGCTCCCACACTCTGTGTTGGTTAATTTATTAGCCAACATTAAACCCCCCCCCCCCAGTGTTACTACAATTCGGTCTGTTGCATATCACCTTGTCATACATCTTCATTAGCAAACCTGTCCTTCTATCTCTGTGGTTCGACCCTGTCTTGCCTATATACACATTTACTTGTGCATCTAGGCACCAGGAAAATATATTATATTTGAGTGACGATCAATCCTCCCTAAAAACCCTAAAACTAAGGCTTAAATACCTTCTTGCCCACTAGAAGACAAATTGTAGCTAAGAGGGAGTACAAAGGAGCGTGTCCTTAAGAGAATATTCTAGAATATTCTAGGAGGTATCTGCATAGAATCTCGTATGGATATTTTGGGAATCTTTCTCTTTGGTCGTCAAGGGCAAGACGACTTGATCAGCTGCTAGGGCAAGACGTAGAATTTATTAGCGAAGGAATATTCTAGACGTGCATGGAATCTTCTAGAAGCCAGTAAGCTGGATACGTGGAAGCACAGCAATGAAGCTTTGACTAGGAAATATTGCCTAGGGCTCGACGACAAAATGGATGTCTTGGCCTCGCTGCTTTGAGATTCACAGAATTCCACCAAATGGGTTATTTTCGGCATTTTTTCCTCTTTGAGCCTAGATCTGCAAAAAGTAAGAATTCAAAGAGAAATTAGCAGAATCTTGCCTTAGATAAGGCTATAAATACGGGGAAAAACATGTATAAAATACGCACTAACAAATAGCCCCACAGTGCCCAATGCTCACCCTCGAGCATTTATAAAACTGAAAACAACCCCAAGTTAAAACACACGGTATCAACCTCAGCACAAAAATAAACAGATCACTCAACACACTACACCAAATCAAATACAACTCTTCCTAGATATTCATCTGCACCAAACTAGTAAGATAACGACCCTAAAGGTAAGGCTTTCCCAATCTAGGCCTATTCACCAGCAATCCTCACATGGATAAGTATTTACGCTGAGACTCGCAAACAAGGCTAGGTGTTTAATCACTCAAGATGCAAATAATAGAACACAAAACACAGTTTTCATATCAATCCGTTTACGTAGTACACATGCAAGGGCAATCTAGCAATCAGAAAGAACTTTGTATTCAAAAGAGAAAGGATAAGGTACGAGTTGGGTAGAGAGAATAGAAGGAATATAGAATGAAAAGGAAGGAAGGAAAGAAAAGAAGAGAAAACAAAAGAAAAGAAAAGAAGAGGAGGGAGAAAGAAAACAAATCTGAAGTCGAGGGATTCCTAGGCTATGAAAAATGAGAGGTTGGTGAGTGAACACTTGTTGGGGCGCGACAGTGAGGGCTAGACAATGGCTTCTTCTTTTATATGGGGGAGTGATAACAATACGCCTAACGACAAGGGTATTTTCGTCTCATACCCCGCGGGGAGAGAATATGGTTACTGTTCCTACCGTCACGACAGCATCGAGGCTACCGTCTCTCCCTAGAAGATTGACACTGGGATGGTCGACGTCAATGGGGGGGGGTCCCATATGGCACTTTGTGATGGCCAAAGGCGCTGCCCCATCGCAGTATCAACCGAGCGTCTTGAGAAGAACGTAGCCGTTACCTTGCCTAGGTAACGACTACCCCCACACCTAACGCCATAATGGCATATTGCGCCATGGGAGAACTATAACCCCTGACGGGAGCGATAGCCCCTGGTAATCCAAACTATGTAGAAATTCTCCTTTTCGCCTATAAATACCTCCACCACAAAGGAGGAAGGTAAGCATAATTTGCTGGCCCAAGCTCTGCCATTCTCACCACTTATACTAACTTAAGCATCGGAGTGTTTACGCTGGAGACCCCCTCCGGTGTCTTGCGGGTATATCAGACCGCCGCGGACACTGAATCTGAGGAGCCCTTTCACCTTCTACCCTTCGGCAACAGATAAATTCTTATCAAATTGGTGCTTTCATTGAGAGCTTTGGTTCTATTAAGTGAGCATCCTTAATAACCAAGCTCCATTTTTCCGAAGATCAAAGGATTATGGCTTCAGATTCAGATCCCGTGCTATCCCAATCCTTCAGCATCCCGTACACCACTCACCGATGACTTTTTCCTTTCACTACTTCTGAAACTTCTACTGCAATGCAAGAGATCACTATAGGAGGATCAGATCCTCCCTTTAGACAAGTAACAGAAGCATCAACATCCCAGATTTATTCCCCTTTTTCCCAGATAGCGGGACCCAGCTATTCTACCCATCAAGCAAGGGGATCCATGATAGGTGATGCAGACAACCCACTCATAAGCTCAATAGCGGCCCTCCAAGCCCAATTGGATCAACTGACAGAATTAGCTGCTGGGTTTACGCCTCATGTCTCAGGACCCGGTGTGTCTTCCCAGATAGTTTTCACTCCGTCTATTGTCAATGAGCGACCGTTGTCGCCGCGGCAATCCAGAGGGTTTCTGTTTTCCTTACCCTTGTCATCGGTCCCCATGAATGCCCCGCAACTTGCACATGGACGTGTTGAACCTTCTGGGCAAATAGGAGAGAAATCCCTATCCCTGAAGAAGGCCGCCGGCATGATGAATATCGAGAACATTGGGATGACAGACGAGATGAGATGATCAGAGAACTATCCCCTAGATACAGTGAAAGATCAAGCAGCAGAAGGCGTCGGACTCCAATGGCAAGAAGCCGCAGCCGATCTCCCAGGCAGCATCGCGAATATGATCCTCATAACCCAAGATACAATGTCGAAAATCCCCCTCCGTATCGACCTCACGGAGTCCCTGACGGTAACGTTGGTCACCCATTTAGTTACCGCGTGAGACATCACAGGGTCCATCGACATGTAAAACTCCCTACAGAATCATACGATGCCACGAAAGACCCTATTTCTCACTTTAATAAGGTGAAAGATTTTGTGCAGTTTCAAACCCGCAGTGATGTCGCGCTATGCCAAATTTTTGTCATGACACTGTCAGGAGTGGCACGTCTCTGGTTCGAGGGACTCCCAGCCGGATCTATTGATAACTTCTCCCAGCTGGAAGATAAGTTCAGGAGTCGGTTTAGCACTGCAATCCCCATCAGGAAGTCAGCTGCTGCGCTATTTGATATTCATCGAAAACCGCAGGAATCGTTGAATAAATTTTTAGGTCAATTTGAGTCCGGAGTGAAAGGCTGACAGATCGCTTCCTTTTGCTGATGAGGAGCTTCCGCCCTCAGATGAAGAATACTGTTACTGGTCCTCTTATTGGCCTGACGATGATTGATTCCACCCCCGGAAACCCTTTGTAGATGCCGTATGGCTATTATTAAATGAAATGATGCTTTTGCTTTTTTAGTCTTGCATGCTCAGGTGTTAGCTCCTCTTCTGATAGATGGCTATCGCTGAGAAACTAACTGTTGCTTCGATGTAACTGCTTGCAACTGATTATCAGTAACTGCCCCTTTCAGAAGATATAAATGCGTAGACATAAATATCCTTTTGAGGTTTTTCACACGTGTCACTTTTGCTTTGGGGCGTGTCCCATTTTTACAGGCTGTTCAATTTTTGAACTCAGCCTTTAAAAGGGAGAAACTGCTCTCTTTTAATACTCTTTGCTTGCGCTACAAAATTTTCTCTTTCTCTCTCTAGATTTTTGCTTCAAAGGAAGTTACGACCACTATTCGCCGGCGCCGACGGTTTCTCCACCGCCTTCTGCTCAAGGTAGTTCACTTCTTTTTCCTCAGATTTTCTTCTTGCTGATTCATTATGAGTACATCTAGAATACCCAAGGATTCTCAGTGGCCTCTGGCCACAAATAGGTCTTTGAGGAGTCTCAAGTGGCCCATAGATTTAGAAATTGAGAGAACACCCAGTATTTTTGTTGATCAAGCGGTATTGGAGGCAGAGTTGGAGGAAAATGGTATCTTTTTCCCTCCTGGTTACTCCGTCAAAATTCCTGATGCCGGTCATCGGCTTCATGACCCTCTATCGGGGAGCGATAGGATGGTATATTTTAATATGTTCCTTTACGACTTTCGTTTTCCCATCCACGAAGCGGTGAAAGGATTATTAGTTCGATATGACATCAACCCGGCTTAGATTATGCCTTCTTCCTGGTGCGGGATTCATGCCTTCATTTGCATTTGTGACTTATTCATTGTTCTGATATGTCTCGTCTACAGGTGACGCTGGAAATCAACCGTCAAGCGATAAGGACGTTCCTCTGAACGTGAGGCCGCTTCAATCACTGCCACCATCTCCTCCGCCTGAGAGTTCCAGTCATCCTGCCGCTCCACCAAAAAGAAAAAGATTCAAGACTGTTGCCAGGCGCGATATCTCTGACCGGACCTCTCACTTTCTCGAGAACTGGTTACCTATTCGGACCAAAGGAGTGACTCCAAATCGTCCTAAGACTGAAGTAACTGATAGTGGCAGCGAGGATATGGATACTGACTCCGGGCTTCGTCATGCTTCCGCGTCTCAGCGGAAGAAGCTAAGAATGGGAAGTAGCAACCCAGTCACTGAGGCTACTTCGAAGAAGGCTAACGAAACCCCTGCTGCTGGGGCGGATCCTCTTAGTGGTGCAAGTATTTCCAAAACGGCGACAGTGGTTGAGGCGTCGACCAACGTTCCTCATGAAGCTTCCGAGGTTCCGCCAGAAGTCAGTCTTCCTCCTCCAACCGCCGCTCCTGACTCTCCTATCTCTTCTTTCATTCATGATGTCGCTGCCCCAAATCATGAGCCTGCCGCTACTCCCGATCCTCTGCTACATGGCCTTCCGCCATTATTCTGCACTTCTATCTCAGGAGTCGGGGATACCGCAGGAAATTGCTCTCCTATCGTTTGGATCTGTCCACCTTTGGCACCAGCGGACTTCGTGCGCTAGGAATATCGAACCCGCTATCACGAAACGAGCTGGTGGGCTCTATTGTAGGTGCGATATTTGGCTCTCCTGAAGATAGGGAGGAGATGTCAGAGCTTCCTCTGGAGGTTCATCGCGAACGCCCTTTGAATGACGTGCTGGCTAGCTTTCGCATGCTCAATTACTTTCTCGATATCCATGGTGACAAGGTTCGAGGTTCCCCTGCTAAGGTGGCGGAGTTGACGCAACTCTAGAGCGATACTCAAGCAGAGCTTAATGACTGCCGTGCTGAATTGGCCAGAGAGAAGTCGATAGGGAAGGCCAAGATAGAGCTTTTAGAGCCAGAACTGGTGGCAGCCGACAGAAGGAACTCTCTTCTTCGCGAAGAGATATCCGCCCATGATGCAAAATTAGCGAAGGTGTCTAATGAGATATCGCGGTGGAAAGATAAAGCGGTACAAGCCTTTGTCGCTGGATTCCCAGATTATTACCATAGCGAGGCTTTCGATCCTGCCAAGATAGCTGATTACACCTTCGACAGATTGAAGGATATAGATATCGGGGGCAACAAAGGAGTTCTTCCGTGATTGGAGTAAGGTAGCGCTTGAGAGTGTTTTATTTTTCTTCAAACATTGGTTTCATTTGGCTTGTAATAATTGATAATGCTTGCATAATAACGACTGTCATTCTGCTCTGGATAACAATTAATTTACTTCTTGGCGTTATCTCGTTGATTATGTCACCATGCTTAACCTCTTTTTGATAAAGTGATTCTGCTTTTCAGAGCATTTAATGCTCAGGATCCCCTTATTAATGTGAGCGAGGGATCAGGACAGTTCAGAGACACGTGTCTGCTCGTCAGAACGCTAGGGCTAGCGTGATTTGATAGAATCAAAGCGTCTTCTCGCTTTTCTAGGGTTGTACTCATTGCCCACGCCTGTCACGCGCGTGGCGACTGTTCCAGTAGTCATTTCTCTTAGCCTCTTAGGGTTATAAAACCCAACACTTTATTTCTTTTTTCCACTTTCAAAAATCTGTTTTCTTTGTATCTTCTTGAATCGTCTTGCATTTCTGCTCTTCATCTCCTGGGTACTTCAATTTCCTTCTTAAAAAGGTATTTCTTTATTTCCCTTTACTGTCTACTTCATCTTTTTGTTTTCTCTTTCCACCATGGGCAAAAGAAAAACTCGTGTTTCTGGTTCCAAATCGATTGATGATAAAAATTAGATAACATAGCCAGCAGTATTACTTCTACCATTCTTCATAAACATTTAACTGATCACGGTGCCAACATCCCTGAGGGCTTCCAAGTTTCTGTCGCCCCTGAGTCTTTACGCCTGAACAGCGTTCTGACCGGCAAACGCAGAATCTTGTATGCCAGATGTTTTGCTACGATTTCCAGTTTCCGGTGGACCCTTTTATCCAAGAGTTGCTCACTTCTCTGGATCTGAGCCCTGTTTAACTGGCTCCAAACGCCTACTGTGGTGTTTATGCATTTCTAGAACTCTGCAAGTACAAGGAACTTACCTCTCCTTCCCTTGCATTACTCAAGTCCTTATTTCGGATGTATAACCGTCGGGGTGTGATAGCGATATCACCCCGTTATGATGACGATTTGCTCAAGAACTTCACCTGGAAACTCCTTCATTTAGAGTCTTCCATCGATAAATGGAAAGAGCAACTTTTTGTTATCAAGACTCCCGAGCTTCCGGCCCTATGGTGGTGGTTTGGTTTCAACCAGGGCGTCAAGGATAGTGCTTGGCGCCGGGAGGTTCTTTCCGAGACAGAGCAAGGCTGGTTTGTTAAGTTACTCAAACTGGAAATCAGCGTTCACACTCGCCTTCTGGCTTGCGGGACTGATATACGAGCCTGCGTTAGACATGAGTATCGCTTCATTTTCTAATTTTCAGTGTTGGTACTAACACTAACGTTGTCTTGTGCCTTTTGTAGCGACTGATCCCAACTACATTCCCGAGAGCGTTAGGAGGCGCTTAAGGAGGCTTCGACAAAGAGGGGTGGTTGAGCAAATGGCCGCGGCTGTTGATATCGCTGGCACTTCAGTTGTTCCACCCATTACCGTTTCAATTCCCCCCCACACATCTTCTGCTTCGGTTGACGAGGAAACCGACACCATTCATGTTGGTATTCCTGTCATATCAATTGCTGCTCTTCCTACTCGGTCGGTCGCTCCTAAGGCTTCCGCGAAAGGAAAGAAGAAAAGGAGAACAAGAAGCGTTGCCACCCTCCAGCCACCAATTCCGCCTTCTTCGGACACGGCCGGCTCTTCGGAAGCACCTATCGCTGAGACGGTAACTGCAAATGCTCCATGATTCCTCTTGCGCTATTTTCAATGCCTTTCTGCATTTCCTTTTGTTTTTGATTATTTTTCTTCATAGGATACTTCTGGTGCCTCTACTCCTTCGCTATCGCAGGGCAATATGGACCTGAGGCATATTCTGATTCAACTAAGGAAGAGGCAGAGGCCCAATGGAGCAGGCACGAACCTGTCCTCGAGTCAAACTGATGTCGGGGAGAGGCCTCAAATCATCCTTGACTCTTCTGCACCTCCTCTGGGGCAGACCGCTAGTATTTTCGAGAACACGACCATTCCTGGGCCTTTTGAGACTTCTCCGCCTTCATTTGCTTCGGAAGTTCCTCGTTTTTACTCTAACGTGGTCTACAATGACGACCTGTTGGGCTTCTCCTCTTATCAGCCCCATGAAACATTCGTGCCCCAGGGGGGTTCCGCTTCTAACCAGCCTCCCTCTCCTGCCGATGTGGTCTTTGTTCCTTCCGATGCTTCCGCGCTTAAGCGCTTTAGGGAGGGAACAGTAATACCCAACCTCCTGGCCGATGTAAGCTCGTATAACGCCACTGGGCCTATCACTCATCAAGTGGATATGACTACATTGCGTAGTTCGGGGATTGCAACCATGGAGGGCGATAACTCAGCTGTTACCGCCTCATTATTGGCTGCCCATATGCTAAGGTCTCTCGAGGAACAAAGCACTTTCACCACTAAGGGAGATAGAGAGCAAGCTGACCTACTGTGCTCTAACCTTTTTACCGGTCTCCTCCGGTTCCACCATTATACCGAACGCGTGTCGGAAAAGATGGATGCCCTTGCCGCTTCCGTAGATAAGCTTTCCAAGGAGCAAGAGGAGAAATAGAGGTTGCTGGAAGAGCGAGACAGATGTTTAAGGGCCATAGAAGCAGCCAAAGAGGAACAGTTGGCCGCTTCTAACGTCGCTCTGTCAGCTGAACGGTCAAAGAGTATCGCTCTCGAAGGAGAGAAAGCAGCCCTGGCGGAAGAGAGAGCAGCCTTAGCGGGAGAAAAGGTGGCACTTAAGAAAGAGACGTCGGTTATGTGTCAGTGGTATATTGAAAAGACTGCTTCCATCATGGCCGATTGCTTCGTGGAGATTCACGGGGAAGAATTTTACAAAGGTGACGCCGTTTCCGACGCCTTTTTGCAGAATTCTTCTGATCTTAATGACGAGGGCTTTCGCTTAGCCAGAGCGGATGGCTACCTGGGGCAGGGGAGTTCAGGGAACCAGTTGTAGCTAGAGTATTATTGTCCCTTCTTTTTGTGAGGATTGAGCGTTATCCTTTTTTGTCCGTCTTTTGTATATTTTTGTGACCCTTCATGGGTGTTTAAACAATGGCGCGTCCATGGTATTAGCTTCCTTTGTTGCTGTTTTTCTTTTCTATATTTATTTTCTTTAGATTTTTTGTAGCACGGCCGTCGCACCATTATCACCCTGTTTATGGTGATAGGCTTTGCTAGGTTCAATTTAACCACTGCTCGGCCCCATCAAAGATGACACTCCTAAAAGGAAAAAGAAGCATTCTTCCTTCTTTCCTCGATTAAAAGAGATAACGAATAGGGCCCTTAGGCTCTATTCTTCAGACCATGTAAAGATCAGCACGATTGGCCTCCTATCCATTTTGCCGACGAGTTGCGCGATCCTGCTATCGCCTTGAACGTCGGGATCTCTGTCAGTCAGAGATATCCTGCACACTCTCGATTAATATTTATTAGTAAGAGATATGGGATAATAGACACAAGTTTCCCGTAGGAGCCCATCCGCCGCCATTCTAGGGTATAGGTGTCACTCGTTATCGCTTTCTCAACCAGCTCACTTCACTAGGGATTCCACATCTGGTTACTCGCTGGGATTTCACGATTCTTTGTGTTTCCACGTTACCACGATCGGCCGGAAAGTGCCTCTTCTTAGTGAGCCGTCTGATCAGGACAGGCCGTCACAAGGTTAGGATTTTCACTTTCGGCGTTGTCCTCACATCCCGGAATCGTGCCCTCACTTAGTGAGCCGTCTATACCAGCCCGTTCACAAGGATAGGATTTTCACTTCCAAGACGGAGTTACTATCTCCCTAGGGGTGTGCCTTTCCTTAACGAGTCGTCTCCACGAGAACGGTTGGCATAAGGGTTGGGCTTTCACCTCCAGGGATACCGGGGCGTGCCTCATCTTAGTGGGCCACCTATATTAGCGGAGTTTACCAAAAGGAAATGACTTTTCACCCCCGGGGGCCTCGGGACGTGCCTCGTCTTATGGCCCATGCGCGACAACCACAAGGATAGGACTTTTCACTCCCAACGCTAAATATTAGGTGTGCCAGGGCGTACCCTCACTTAGTGAGCCGTCTGATCAAGACTGACCATCACAAGGATAGGACTTTTCACTCCCAACGCTAAATATTAGGTGTGCCAGGGCGTGCCCTCACTTAGTGAGCCGTCTGATCAAGACCGACCATCACAAGGATAGGACTTTTCACTCCTGGTAACCTCTTTTTTGTTTTTCTTTCATCGTCAGCACACACACGTAGCCGTAAAACACAAGAAAGCTCATTATTCGAGCGTTAGCATGGGTTAGGGCTAGCGTTAGTAAAAGGTGCAGAGATAAATCAAAGTCTAACATGATATAATTTCAAACGAGCGATATTCCAGGAGTTAGGTAAGGGGGTACCGTCGAGTGTCTCAAGATGATACGCTCCTCTCCCGACAATACGGGTAACGTGGTATGGCCCCTCCTAGTTCGGACTGAGCTTCCCCCGACGTTGACTAGTTGCTCGTTGATCCCTGAGTACCAGGTCACCTTCTTTCAGAAGCCGTTCTTTGACGCGCCTCCTCATTCGGCTCTTCTCTGAAGTAGGCCACTCGTAGGCTCATGGTTCTAATTTTCACGGGCGTGACGGCCTCAGTACCGAAAGCTAGTGTGAATGGTGTCTCTCCTGTGCTGGTTTTCGTGGTCATGCGGTATGCCCACATCACATACGACAGTTCATCTGCCCACTTCTTTTTGGATCCCTCTAGGTTCTTCTTAACATCGTTAAGGATAGCTCGGTTTGTCACCTCAGCCTGACCATTTGTCTGCGGATGAGCCACGGAAGAGAATCTTTGCTCGATTCTGAACTCGACACATTGGCCTCTAAAGAATTGGCTAGTGAATTGCATTCCGTTATCGCTGACTAGCACACGGGGCACACCGAATCGCATGATAACTTGGTGTTTGAAGAAACACTAGATTTTTTTTGTCATGATGTTGGCGACCGCCTCGGCTTCCGCCCATTTGGTAAAATAGTCTATCGCCACAACCATAAATTTTAACTGAGACCTCACCTTTGGAAACGGTCCGAGGATGTCAATTCCCCATTTTATGAAAGGACAAGGAGCGATGATGTCATAAATTTGTGTGGCGAGTTGTCGTGGAATTTTGGAGAATTCCTGACACTTTTGGCAAGTTCGCACGTAATTATGGCAGTCTTTCCGGATAGTAGGCCAGTAGAACCCTGATCGAAAGACCTGCACAGCCAGGGTGCCGCCGGATGCGTGCATGCCGCAAATTCCTTCATGGATTTCGCGGAGGGTATGAAGACCCTCCTGTTCCGTTATGCATCTGGCAGCTGGGTGAGAGAAGCATCTCCGCATCAATTCCCCGTTAAAGTATGTGCACCACGCCACTTACTTTAGCACTTTGTTCTTCTCAGCGTTATCCGTTGGTAGCTCGTCATATTTCAAGTATTTTATGACGGGAATTCTCCAGTCATTTTCACTTTCTTCTATGCAGAGCGTCACCTGCTCTTCCATGAAGGAAGGTACGGGTATCTCTCAGTAGTAGACCCATTTCGGTATGGACGATTCCGAGTTTGCTGTGAGTTTAGCGAGGTTATCCGCCTCAGCATTATCCTCTCGAGGAATATGCTCGAAGCTGACCTGGATGCCGTTTTTCTTTATTTCTATCAACTCGCGTTTCACCTTGGCAAGGTATTGCACCATGATGGGCTCCCTAGCTTGAGAATGTCCCAAAACTTGGTCTATTATCAGTTTGGAGTCTCCATAGATTTTCAGGCGCAGGTCTCCCATCGTCCCTGAGTCATGTATTCCTTTTATGGAGACATTTTTCCCTATCCTGAGCCCGGCTAATAGCGCTTCATATTCTGCGGCATTATTGGACAATGGTTGCAGGATTCGGATGGCGTATCAAACATGGATGCCGTGAGGCCCACTCATGAAGATTCCAGCTCCGGCAAGCTCTTGATTTTTAGCGTCGTCCACGTGGATGAGCCACAGGTCGGTGTAGGTTTCGGGGAAGGGGAGGTCCAACTCTTCTTTTTCTTTTTCAATCAACTCCGTCATTGGATCTGGCGTGAAGGTGCATTCCGCGATAAACTCCGCTAGAATTTGAGCCGTCACAGACGGTCGGGATCTGTAGTGCAAACCATATTGTTCAAGTTTGATAGCCCAAATCAGCATTCTCCCCGAGGATTCGGGCTTCCGAAATATCCTTTTTAAAGGTTGGTCTGTCAGCATGATGATGGTATGAGCTTAAAAATATCGACTCATTTTCCGCGTGGCTTGTATCAATGCGAATGCAATTTTCTCAATACGGGCGTATCTCAGCTCGGCATCTTTCAAGATGTGACTTACAAAGTATACAGGGCGGTGTGTGTGATTGTCATCTCGCACAAGGACCGCACTAACCACTTCGTTAGCAACCCCAAGGTATAAGTATAGGATATCACCAGGCTCTAGTCTTGTCAACACCAAGTCAGATGATAGATAGGCCTTCAGGCCCGCGAACGCTTCTTCGCATTCCGTCGTCCATCCAAAGATGTTTTTTTTGCGTATAACCTTGAAAAAGGGGAGGCACCTCTCGCCCTGCTTAGAAATAAACCATCCCAGAGCGATAACACGCCCTGTTAGCTTCTGTATCTCCTTTACAGTTCGAGGGGATATCATGTCTTGGATGGCTTTGACTTTTGACGGGTTCGGTTGGATGCCCTGTTGACTGACCACCTAACCTAAACATTTACCTGCTTGAAAGGCAAACATGCACTTCCGGGGGTTCAATTTTATTTGATATCGGTTCATTACTTTGAAGACTTCCGCCAGATCAGACAGGTGGTCGACATACGCCTCTACGTTTCGCCCGATCTGTTTGTCAAAGACTTGATTCGCCATTCGCTGGAAGGTGGCTCCAGCGTTTTTCAACCCGAAAGGCATCGCCGTGTAGCAATAAGTGGCCTTAGGAGTGATGAAAGCAGTTTTCTCTTCATCCTCTTTGGGCATGGGGATTTGATGGTACCCCGAGTTGGTGTCTAGCGAGCTCAAATAAGCATACCCGGTAGCCTGATCAACTAGCTGATCAATCCGAGGAAGTGGGTAACAATCTTTGGGGCAAACGTCATTCAAATCTGTGAAGTCGATGCACATGCGCCACTCTCCGCTGGGCTTGGGAACCAGGACAGGGTTAGCCAACCATGTGGGATATTGCACTTCTCGAATAAAGCCAGCGTGGAGAAGTTTTGCTACTTCTTTGCCGATAGCCATCGCTTTTTCTGCTGAGAAGGCACGCCGTTTCTGTTGAACCGGTTTTGCATCAGGGTTGACGTTAAGTCGATCTTCCGCCACCTCCCGTGAGATACCGGGCATGTCGGATGGTTTCCAGGCAAACTCTCCCTTGCACTTGTTCAATAACTAGGCTAGCTGAAAGTTTTCCTCCATGCTGAGGTTATCGCTAACCAGGAAGATGGCCCCATCTACCCCGTTAACTAGGACATGAGTCATCTTGTCCACGGGCTAAGTGCGCTTCTCATCATTTTGCTCATAGGGATCCACTGTCACACACACGTACCTGTCGCAACTCTTCTGAGTCCTTAGTAGGTAGTACTCAGCTGCTAACTTCTGATTACCCCGGATTGAGACCACACCGTCCCAGGAAGGATATTTCAACCTCAGATGTTTTTGCGATATCACTACTCTGAAATGATTGAGGAATGGCCGCCCCAATATGGAGTTATAAGGCAGATTTAGGTCCACCACTAAGAATAGAAGCTCCTCAGACCGCTTGGAGGTATCATCCTTAAAATATACCGGTAAGGTGGTTACTCCAGTCACTGGGATGGGGACTTCGTCTACTCCGAAAATGGGTTTTTTGCAGGGCGTAAGCTCGATATCAGGACGCTTCATGAGATTGTAAGCTTCCAGTGAGAACAAGTTCACGGGGCTTCCGTTGTCAACAAGAGTTGATAACAATACGCCTAACGACAAGGGTATTTTTGTCTCATACCCCGTGGGGAGAGAAAATGGTTGTTGTTCCTACCGTCATGGCAGAATCGAGGCTACCGTCTCTCCCTAGGAGATTGACACCGGGATGGTCGACGTCAACAGGGGGGTCCTGCATGGTACTTTGTGATGACCAAAGGCGCTATCCCATCCCAGTGTAAACAGAGCGTCTTGAATAGAACGTAGCCGTTACCTTGCCTAGGTAATGGCTACCCCCACACCTAACGCCACGATGGCATATCGTACCATGGGAGAACTATCACCCCTGACGGGAATGATAGCCCATAGTAATCCAAACTACGCAGAAATGCTCCTTTTCGCCTATAAATACTTCCACCACGAAGGAGGAAGGTAAGCAGAATTTGCTAGCCCATGCTCTGCCATTCTTACCACTCATACTAACTTAAGCATCGGAGTGTTTGCGCTGGAGACCCCCTCCGGCGCCTTGCAGGTACATCGGACCACCACGGACACTGAATCCGAGGAGCCCTTTCACCTTCTACCTTTCGGCAGCAGACAAATTCTTACCAAATTGGTGCTTTCATTGAGAGCTTTGGTTCTATTAAGTGAGTATCCTTAATAACCAAGCTCCATTCTTCCTGAAGCTCGAAGGATTATGGCTTCAGATTCAGATCCCGTGCTGCATATGATACTTCTACTGCAATGTAAGAGATCACCATAGGGGGATCAGATCCTCCCTTTAGACAAGTGACGAAAACATCCGCATTCCAGATTTATTCCCCCTTTTCCCAGATAGCGGGACCCAGCTATTCTACCCTCCAAGTGAGGGGATCCATGGTAGGTGATGCAGACAACCCTCTCGTGAACTCAATAGCGGCCCTCCAAGCCCAATTGGATCAGCTGACAGAATTGGCTGCTGGGTTTACATCTCATGTCTCAGGACCTGGTGTGTCCTCCCAGGTAGTTTTCACTCCGTCTATTGTCAATGAGCGACCGTTGTCGCCGCGGCAATCCAGAGGGTTTCCGTTTTCCTTACCCTTGTCATCGGCCCCATGAATGTCCCGCAACTTGCACATGGGGATGACAGTTGTCGTCGCGGTAATCCAGAAGGCCGCCGGCATGATGAATATAGAGAACATTGGGATGACAGGCGAGATGAGATGTTCAGAGAACCATCTCCTAGATACAGTGAAAGATCAAGCAGCAGGAGGCGTCGGACTCGAACGCCAAGAAGCCGCAACCGATCTCCCAGGCGGCATCACGAATATGACCCTCAGAACCCAAGATACAATGTTGAAAATCCTCCTCCGCATCGACCTCATGGTGTCCCTGACGGTAACGCTGGTCACCCGTTCAGTTACCGCGTGAGACATCACAGGGTCCATCGACATATAAAACTCCCTACAGAATCATATGATGGCACGAAAGATCCTATTTCTCACCTTAATAAGGTGAAAGACTTTGTGCAGTTCCAAACCCGTAGTGATGCCGCGCTATGCCAAATTTTTGTCATGACACTGTCAGGAGTGGCACCTCTCTGGTTCGAGGGAGTCCCAGCCGGATCTATTGATAACTTCTCCCAGCTGGAAGATAAGTTCAGGAGTCGGTTTAGCACTGCAATCCCTATCAGGAAGTCAGCAGCTGCGCTATTTGATATTCATCGAAAACCGCAGGAATCGTTGAATGAATTTTTTGGTCGATTTGATCTCGAAATGTCCTTCACGCCAGGGGTCACTATCGATTTTACAGTGGAAGCCCTAAAGCGCAACTGCCATTATGGAAAATTGAGAGATACATTAATGGTGGACCCACCATTGACCCTCGATGCACTAAGACTAAAAGCGCATAATTATGCGAGGATGGAAGAAGAGGAAAATAAGAGCGGATGCGGGACATGCCGTTAGACCTGTACCCGGCCTCTAACGCCCCACCTAGCAACGCTCCTGATACGCGACCAAGCAATGACTATAGCCAGCGGAAAGAGCACGCTGCCAAGGCCTCTAATTGGCAGAGAGGCAGCGAGACCTGAAGGTTCCCCTACCCGGAAACAAGGGAATCCGCCAAAAGGTCGGATATACGACCCTGACCTTCCTTCCCTCATACTCCCAAGAGTAGAAATCCTAGCGATAGTCTAGCAATGAAATCTACCCATCCGTTACCCAGCTCCTGTGAAACCAGGAGTAATTATGGGAGGAGGAGAGAATGCATTCTGTAAGTTCCACAAAGTCAAAGGACAGTCGACGGATGTGTGCAGAGAACTAAAACTGGCCATAGAACGCCTAGTTGAAGAAGGTTATCTCGGAGAGTTTGCCACCAAGGCAAGAGAAGGGGCCAGTAACAATCCGGCTGAAGGGATAACTGACCATAGGCAAATGCCTTCTCATGCTACCGGAGCTAACGCGATCCCTCTCTGGCAAAATAGGGAGACACTCATTGTTCACAGCGACCAGGTGCATATGATTAATATCATCGCGGGCGGAACACCCTACTTTGATGAAGCTATACAAAAAATGCCCGGTCCCAGGGAGAAGCGCAAACGAGAAAGCGCACAGGTGAAAATCGAGGCAATAAGCATTTTAGACAGGATGGTATTGTCCTTCTCAGAAGAAGACGAGAAAGGCATTATTTTCCCGCATAACGATGCGTTGGTAGTAACGCCCGTTATCGGCAGTCACGGAGTAAGAAGAACCCTTGTCGATAATAGGAGCGCGGTAAATCTATTTTTTCTAGAAGCATACAACCTGATGAAGTGCCCTGACGGTGAGCTAACGCCTTGTAAAAGGCCAATTATTGGGGTTGATGGGGTCCCGATCCCAGTAACAGGGATCATGTCACTACCAGTGTATTTTCGAGAGGACACATCCAAACGCTCAGAAGAGTTATTATTCCTGGTCGTAGACTTGACGCTACCCTATAATGCCATACTAGGGCGGTCATTCCTCAATCGCTTCGGGGCAGCGATATCACAAAAACACCTGTGGATGAAATACCCCTCGTGGGATGGCGTGGTTTCGATCAAAGGAGACTAGAAGCTAGCTGCCGAATGCTACTTGCTCATGACTCAAAGGAGTTGTGATCGTTACGTATGCGTAGCGGACAATCCCTTCGATGATAAGGAAGAAAAGCACACTCAGCCACTGGATAAGATGATGTCAATACCTATCGGTGAGGACAGTGAAGCGAATCTCTTGATCAGCGAGAAGCTAAGCCCTGAAGAGAATATGCAGTTAGCTCGACTGCTAAGAAAATGTAAAGGAGAATTCACATGGAAACTAGCGGATATGCCTGGAATTTCGCGAGAGGTTGCAGAACATCGGCAGAACGTTAACCTTAACGCCAAGCCTGTTCAACAAAGGCGGCGCATTTTCTCACCGGAAAAGATAGCAGCTATCGAGAAGGAACTAATAAAGCTCACGGACGCGGGGTTCATCCGAGAAGTCCAATACCCGACCTGGCTGGCTAACCCTGTGTTAGTCCCTAAGCCTAATGGAGATTTGGCGCATGTGCATCGACTTTACCAACTTGAACGATGTCTGCCCCAAGGATTGCTATCCCTTTCCCCGAATTGATCAGTTGGTCGACAAAACCACTAGGTATGCCTACCTAAGTTCTCTAGATGCTAACTCCGGGTATCATCAAATTCCCATGGCCGTGGAAGACGAAGAGAAAACCGCCTTCATCACCCCGAAGGCCACTTACTGCTACACTGCAATGCCGTTTGGGCTGAAAAATACCGGGGCAACATTCCAGCTCATGGCAAATAAAGTCTTTGAAAAGAAAATTGGGAAAAATGTAGAAGCCTACGTGGACGACATCCTGGTCAAAAGTCGAAGCTTTAAAGACCACCTAGCTGACTTGGAAGAAGTCTTCAATGTGATGAAAGAGTACAAAATGAAATTGAATCCGCAAAAATGCATGTTCGCGTTCCAAACGGGTAAATTCTTGGGCTATGTGGTTAGCTGGAAGGGTATCCAGCCTAACCCTTCGAAGATAAAAGCCATCCAAGACATGATACCCCCTCGGACTGTCAAAGAAATACAGAAGCTCACTGGGCGCGTCATCGTGTTAGGACGGTTCATCTCCAAACAGGGTGAGAGATGCTTACCCTTTTTCAAGGTCATTCGAAACAAGGCCCCCTTCGGGTGGACGGAGGAATGTGAGAAAGCATTCGCAGAGCTAAAAGTTTATCTCTCATTTAATCTAGTGCTAACGAGGCCTGAATCCGACGATGAGCTATATTTATACCTGGGCGTAGCTGACGAGGTAGTTAGTGGTGTCCTCGTACGAAGTGAAGGGCATATACACCGCCCCGTATTTTTCGTCAGCCACATATTGAAAGACGCTGAGCTACGATACGCCCGCATTGAGAAGATAGCGCTTGCCCTAATACAGGCAACACGGAAGATGAATCGGTACTTCCAAGCCCACCCCGTCACAGTACTCACCGACCAGCCTTTGAGAAAAATCTTTAGAAAACCAGAGTCCTCAGGAAGAATGTTAATTTGGGCAATCGAACTCATAGCGGAATGCACATTCACAAAGGATGCGCTAACAGACCTGTCAGAGGAGGAGCCAGAGGATTCATACCTCTCGTCCCCGGAAACATATACGGACTTATGGGTTATTCACGTAGACGGAGCAAAAAATCAAGAGTTAGCAGGCGCGGGTGTTTTCCTAGTCGGACCAAACGGTATAGAGATACGATATGCCATCAGAATTTTACAACCATTGTCCAACAATGTAGCTGAATACGAAGCGTTGCTAGCAGGGCTCAGAATAGGAAACAGCTTCTCTGTCGAAGCTGCGCACGACACAGGAGCGGAACGCGGTCCACGCTTAAAGATACGCGGAGATTCTAAACTGATAATAGACCAAGTCCTAGGGAACTCCCAAGCCAGAGAGCCTATCATGATTCAACTGTATTAGGTAATCTACCAAGACCGCAAAACTAGACATACCAGACAAAAGCCCAAGACAAATCAGACCTTTTTAGGTAAATTCGTCGGGACCACCACCGGGACCACCTACCTCACTGGGCTTTACGGCTAAACCAACGGATTTAACGGCTGACCAACGCCGAACGTTACCTAAAACCTTCTGTGGTGAGAGGAAAAAGAAGATAATAAACAATTTTACCTTTGTCACCAAAAGAAAGATAAGTTATTAATCTTTGATATCATGGAAAGATTCGGTAATATCTTTGGAAGTTCGAGTCATAATAATCAAAAGGAAATAAATGATGACTTAGAGGATTATAACAGACAAGAGTTGCATATAGCAGAAATAGAACAACATTTAAAAAATTGGACTATTCCAAAAGAGAGTATAAAGAATATATACGAAATTGGATCTTTTAGATTATTCCATGACTATGTAATAGAAACTACAGAAAGGACAATCCCAATAAGTTCCGAGCAAAAAACGATTCAAATAATGGAAAATAGACAGATTGAAAAATTCAGAAAAAAGTACAGATTTATGCATATTGGACTAATTCAGATAGCAGCTAAACCACTTTACAGACTTGGTATGGATTCACCAATCCTCATGTGTTTAAGAGATGCAAGATTTAAAAGATTCGATGACTCTTTATTAGCAATATTTCAGACAAATCTAACTAGAGGACCGGTTTACTTAAACTGTTATCCAAATTTCACAGTCTCATTAACAGACCCAAATATACTAAAAGCTTTAACTCTAAATTTAGACGTTCTAGATAATATGCTCGAAGGATCAAAAGGAATAGCAATAATATACAGAGTTTATTACAAAGTAATGTCGACAAATATAAATCCAAAAGCTCTAAGACATTCCCCAAAAGATGAGTCACTTTTGATTGAAGCTAATACAGAACATGCAATGATCCAGACACCAAAATTATTGAAATGGGATCAAGTAACCTTTCCAGATGAATGGATTCTATCTGGAATTAACGAATCACAATCCATATTACCTAGAACTCATACTGCAAGAGCAGAAGAAGACGACAATGGAAATATTAGATCAATATTTGAACCACATAGAAGAAGCATAAATATAACTAATTTTCAACCTTCAGAAACAGCTAATATAATTAATTCTAGAGGAACAGCAAGTAGTTGTAGACTAAGTAGAAGCCAATCGAACTCTGCTTTGACAGGATTAAATTTAACAGGAGTCGATTTTGATAGAACAATACCTAGACCAATTTATACATATCAAAATAGTTTTCAGACTTGCGAGCAAGAACCAGCAAGGACACCATCACCTACAGAAAGTGACATGAGATATACAAATCAGATAAATATGATTACTAGAAAATATGAAATCGACAAAGAAAGATTAAGAAAAGAATTTGATCATCCTTCCAATGATAATATAAGAACTCATTTTTTTAGTTATTAGACAAAAGAACAAAAAGACAGTATAAGAGAACAATTTTATACATATCTAAGTGAAGTAAAAATACATATACCTTTCTTTACTTGGTTCAAAAGACACAAAGAATTATTAGATACAAGTAATATAAATGTTATAAAAACACCAATACAAACATGGAAAACCGCTACAAATGATGAAGTTAAGGCAGTATATCCACCACTCGAAGAGATTAAGATAAGACACCACAGTTATGATATTTTAGCATCACCCTTAAAGGATGTAAAAGAAGAAAACAGAGATGTAAAAATAAAAGACATAAAAAATATACAATCCCAGAATAATTATACAAATATCTTATTAAATACCATGGCACAACAGCTTAATATGATAGAAGAAAATACTCCCCCTAAAGTACATTATACAGGACATACATACGTGGGAGAAGGAAGTAAGACTCCAGTAGGAAAGCCCTTAAAGCTCAGTAATCCGTTAATCAAACCTAATACCATGCCAGGATTTAAAGAAAACTTCAAACTTTCAAGAGAAGACGTACTACTACAAAAGATTAGTCAAGAATTGGATAAAATAAACACAAAATCAAAAAACCAAATCTCGGTTTTAACTAAAGAAAATCTAGAAACAATATCAGATAAATTCAAGGAACTAGAAATAAATAGAATAAAGGGAACAAATTATCAAAGACCGGATATTAAACATTTTTATCCAAGACCCTCTTTTCCCGATATGCAATCGGAAAACAAAAGCACAAGACAGAAGAATAAGTATGATGGTTTAAGTATAGATGAGTGGAATTTAGATGGACAAAGTAAACATGAAATTATGAGTATGTTAGCAGCCATGCTAATGGCAGCTACGGCACATAGAACAAGAAGTACCACTGACAAACAGGTAGCTTATATACTAATGGCTGGATTTTTCGGAATGCTTAAAGGAGGGTGGGATAATTATCTCACTCCAGCAGAAAAATTAGCCATAATGAACGCCACTAGAATGGAAGAAAATGAAGAAGTAGAAGATGCCACAAATGTTTTAATATTTTCTATTTTAAAACATTTTATTGGAAAACCCGAACAAATTCAAGAAGAAACAACAGAGATACTAATGAACTTAACCTGTCCTAAATTACAGGATTTTTCATGGTATAAAGACATGTTTTTATCTAAGGTATTCCTAAAAGACGACTCTAGTCTTCCTTTTTGGAAAGAGAAATTTATATCAGGACTACCTAGGTTATTCGCAGAGAAGGTTAAGACTAAAATAAAAGAAGCCAATCAAGGAATAATACCCTATGAAGATTTAACATATGGGGAACTAATAGCCCATATAAATACGGTAGGATTATCCCTCTGTACAGACCTGAAATTGAAAGCAAAACTAAAGAGTGATAAGCTATTGGGCAGAAAAGAATTGGGATCTTTCTGCTCTCAATACGGTTACGAAACCATTACAAGAAACCGTATAAACCTAAATATACAGATAAAAACAAAGAAAGACCCTTTAAACCATAGAGAAAGCCATACCACAAGAAAAAATATAATAGTTATAAAGGAAAGAGAAGAACAAATATTGGACAACCCACTTGCTATAAGTGTGGGAAAATAGGTCATTACAAAAATGAATGTAAAATGAAAGAAAAAATACAAGCTTTAGAATGTGAGGAAGAATTCAGGGAAGAACTTGTACAATTATTAAATGAGACAGAAACTGATGAAGAAAATATAAGTAGTAATAACGAAGTAATATACGAAATACAAGAAAATACTTCTGAAGAAGAGATAAACTCAGAAGAAGAAGAAGAAGATAAAATATGTGTCTGCTCTTACAAGCAAATCAATGTTATTACCTAGGAAACAGACTTATTAATGGAATTGATTGGTAAAGTCAATGATGCAGATACACAAAGAGAATATTTAGAAAAACTTCAAGACGTCATTAATAGTGACAAAAAGGCAAAATCCATACAACCTTATACTATGAAAGATGTAATAAAAAGATTTTCAAAGCAAGAATCGACAGTAACAATACAAGACTTAAAAGAAGAAATTAGAAAAATCAAAGATGAAATAAGAACTTTGCAAACAGAAAATATCCAATTAAATCTACGAATGGATATGATAGAAAATAAGAATACTGAAGAATTTGTAGAAGAAAATCGAGAGAAAGAAGTTGATTTAAATCAAGAGATTAAGAATGAGGCCTTAGGAATAGTTGATGAAGAACACTACCTAAATGTAATATCTAGAGTAGAATTCCAAAAATGGCATGTTAATATAGAGTTAAAATTAGACAATAATTTTCACATCAATGTGGTAGCCCTAGTAGACTCTGGTGCAGACCAGAACTGTATACAAGAACGGTTAATACCAACACAGTACTATGAAAAAACCAGAGAACGTTTATACGCAACAAATTGGGAAAAATTAGATATCAAGTATAAGTTATCAAAAGCATACATCTGTAAAGAAGGATTCTGTTTTAGACAGTCTTTCATATTGGCTAAAGATTTAGGACAAAAGGTAATATTAGGAACACCATTCCTAACACAAATTTGTCCATTTAGAGTAGAACATGAAGGAATCTGGACCAAAGGGAAAGGTATAGATATCTGCTTCAAATTTATAGAAAGACCTAGACAAAAAGATCTAAACGTTATAAAGGACTATTCTATAACTAAGAATATCATGCTTATACAAAAAAGAAAACATGTACATTTTCTTACCAAAGAAATAAACTATAAAAGGGTAGAAGAAGAAATTCAAACACCCTTTAATCAGAAAAAAGTTAAAGAATTAAAAGAAAGATTCGAAAAAGAAGTTTGCGCAAAAGTTCCAAATGCATTTTGGAATAGAAAGAAATACGTGATAGATTTACCATATGAAAAAGACTTTAATGAGAAAAATATACCCACTAGAGCTAGACCCATTCAGATGAATAAAGAATTAATGGAATATTGTAAAGAAGAAATACAATC
Organism: Viola odorata; assembly: GCA_963691705.1. Taxonomy (NCBI): domain Eukaryota; kingdom Viridiplantae; phylum Streptophyta; class Magnoliopsida; order Malpighiales; family Violaceae; genus Viola; species Viola odorata. The sequence continues at coordinate 41,026,900 of OY829540.1, read as the reverse complement.
CTTATTAAAAAAGAAATTAATAAGAACCAGTAAATCTCCATGGTCGTGTGCAACGTTTTATGTACAGAACCATGCTGAGCTTGAAAAAGGAGCGCCTAGACTTGTGATAAATTACAAACCTTTAAACAAAGCACTTAGATGGATTAGATATCCTATACCTAATAAGAGAGATCTAATAAAAAGATTACATGGAGCAACAATATTCTCCAAGTTTGACATGAAATCTGGATTTTGGCAAATCCAAATTAAAGAAGAAGATAGATATAAGACGGCATTCACTGTCCTATTAGGACATTACGAATGGAATGTAATGCCTTTTGGCTTAAAAAATACACCTTCAGAATTTCAAAAAATAATGAATGACATATTAAACCCATACACCAAATTTACCATAGTATACATTGATGATGTGCTAGTTTTCTCAAAGTCAGTAACTGAGCACTTCCATCATCTTAACAAATTTTTAAAAATATTAAGGGAAAATGGACTTGTAGTATCAGCAACGAAGCTGAAACTATGTTAGACTAACATACGATTTTTAGGATTCAACATCCATCAAGGTATGTTTAGTCCTATAAGTAAATCGATAGAATTTGCTAGTAAATTCCCAGACGAAATAAAAGACAAAACTCAACTACAAAGATTTCTTGGATGTTTAAATTATGTTTCACACTTTATAAAAGACCTTAGATCAACTTGTTCCGTTTTATATGCAAGATTAAAAAAGACTCCTACTGAGTGGACAGAAGAACACACTGCAGTAGTAAAACTTATCAAAGAAAAAGTTAAAAACCTTCCATGCTTAGGTATTCCAGATCCTTTAGCAAAATTAATAGTAGAGACAGACGCATCAGACATAGGATACGGAGGAATACTAAAATAAGAAATTAAAGGCAAAGAACAGTTAATTAGATACTGTTCAGGACTGTGGATAGAATCTCAAAAGAATTATTCGACAATAAAGAAAGAAATTTTAGCCATTGTTTTATGCATCAACAAATTTCAAGACGATGTTTTTAACAAAAAATTTCTCTTACGAATTGATTGCCAAAGTGCGAAATTTGTTTTAGAAAAGGATGTTAAAAACCTTGTGGCAAAACAGATTTTTGCCAGATGGCAAGCTTTACTTTCAAATTTTGATTTTGAAATACAATACATCTCAGGAAAAGACAACTCTTTACCAGAATTTCTATCCAGAGAATTTCTACAGGGGAAGAAAAATGACGACCAAAGTAGATCCAAAGAAGAAGACAAAGGCCTCGTATGCAATGACAATATCAGGCATACCATACTCACCAAACAGATTTTACAACCTAAGACCACAAACACCAAGACCACAGATGCCTACCTCAAAGACATTAGACCCAAACCTATTCCTACAAGGAATTACAGGCCCAAGAACTCCTTCTAGACTAATACGAGCCTTACAAGTCCAACCACCTAAATCACTAGCCTCAATAACCCAAAGATCAACTGTATTATGCAATCTACCAAGACCACAAAACCAGACATACCAGACAAAAGCCCAAGACAAATCAGGCCCAATACTCAAGCCTTTTGCCAAAAATATCGGATATATTGAACCAGAATATGGATCAGATTTAAGATCCATCACCTCAAACATGTTTCCTAAAGACTTTCACTACATACCAACAGACCTAGAAAAAACAAGAAACTTTTATGAGTTTATTTTAGTAGACACTGACTCAGTAGAAATTACCCATGAATCTACTGAAGCAAGACCAGACAGATATTCATACTCAAAATGCAGAATTCTTAGAGTCTTGACACCAACAGACTAGAAGATGAACCCGTACAAAAGAAGAATGTTTTCACAACCTTTCATCCCTAAAGGTTTTGATTACCATGACTACCAGATGGCATGGCACCATGCATTTTTATACTCGACAGGAGGACACTCGTGGTTCTTCCAATTTGACAGAAACATTTCAGCCAACTTTCCAATATGGTTCCATAGATGGTGGCATCACTTTGGTGCTCATGAGATCTGCTTTCCAGACCCAATTTTAGAAGGATATGGAGCCTTTGTTCAGAAGTACCCAGACCTATATCTACCCAAGACAATGAGTTTCACCCTCATGTTTCATATTTTGTGGATTATATATTGGGAATATGAAATAGCAGACAAGACAGAGCATGAACAACATCCAATACTTATCAGACGATTCAAGGTAAAATGGTGGAAACGATTTCCACAAGAACAGGCCTCGAGATTTGCAGTCCTAAAGACATTGTCAGAATCAACCATTGATAATCCTTCACCCAGAGGACAATCAAGGTTTCAACCAGACCCAGCTCAGGCAGAATCATCGGCAAAGGTAGCTCGACGAAAGATGAAGGAAGAACACTTAGAGAAGCCAAGGATTGTCGGGGTCTCAGTTGGCTTGGCCGACTCAGACCCCGACTATGATAACGACATGATGCTGAGCTCTATCCAGAGCTTGGAAGAAGATAAAAAAAAAAAAGAGAGAGAGAAATACTGCAAACATGACTCCTTTTGCAAAAGACGGACCAAGACGAGGACGAAAAAGAAAAAAAGACTTTTACCTTTCATCCAATGCACAAGGCAAATTCACAGAAAGAAGAATATTGATTATTAGACGAAGACAAGGAGAATTAACTATCCAAAGGAGAAGAAACACGTGGCAGGCCAGACGACAAGAAAGACTTAGACGTTTGAAAATTCCAGCAATTCAGACAAAGCAGACGTGGCAGACATCAATAATCAAAAGAAGACAAAGAACTTTGCCGACACCAGCTGGCAAAGCACCAAGACGATCGTGGCAGACACCTTTTAGAAAGAAAAGAAAGATTGTAAAAGAGATAAGATCCTTATCTCTTAATTTAGAAAAATGTAATCTATTTTGAATTCCGCTCAAGACCTGTACTCCCTATATAAGGGGATGAAGTCCTCAGTTAAGAGGCAGAATCAGAAATAAAATTTTTGAAAAATTATCACAAAACTTTGAGAAAAGCTTTCAAATATCTTGAGCAACATCACTGTAAGTTTTAATATGCTTTAAGTTTCATACAACGTTTTCATTATACTTTAAAGCTTTCTTAAATGTTTTAAAATTTCTGCTTTCTCATTATACATGCATGATGTCTATTTGGGATAAACTAGCAATATGCTTAGCTGTATTAAGAACTGACAGACTTTCAGATTTAGAACATCTTAAACAAGAATTAGTATCACACTTGACTTTTATACATCAAGCCTATATCGAAGATCTTAACCCAGAGATTAATGACGAAAATGATAACGCCGTTCCATTAGCATCAGACAGAACTCCGTTATGGAATGAAGATTTAATTAAAATAGAACTTTTAATAAATATGGTTATAGCAACAAACAAAACCATAGATAAAGTTTTTAAAACCATAAATAGAAATCAAAATACACCTTCATCAAGTCATACTCCAGCATATAGAACTAATTACCACCAATACATTTTTAGACCAAGAGCACGTGGAGCTGCAGTTAGACCATCTTTTAATCAACCTCCCAGCTTTAGACCTCCTATCTCTAGACCTTCATCTTCTAAATCCTCAAGACCTTATCCTTGACGACCTAATACAAATCATACTTCTCCAAACTCATCATCTTCTTCATACCTAAAACCAAATTCTAATATACCTGGACAGAGCTATACTGCTCATCAACTTCTTAGTCTAGAAGGAATGAATCCTGACCTATACATACGCCAAAATGACGGAACTTATCTTCGAAGATGATCCGGTGTAGAAATGGTAGCGGAGGTAGGCGTCTGTGTCTAATGTCTTTGAGGTAGGCGTCTGTGGTCTTGGTGTTTGTGGTCTTAGGTTGTCAAATCTGTTTGGTGAGTCTGGTATGCCTGATATTGTCATTGCATACGAGGCATTTGTCTTCTTCTTTGGATCTACTTTGGTCGTCATTTATCTTCCCCTGTAGAAATTCTCTAGATAGAAAGTCTGGTAAAGAGTTGTCTTTTCCTGAGATGTATTGTATTTCAAAATCAAAATATGAAAGTAAAGCTTGCCATCTGTCAAAAATTTGTTTTGCTAACGAGGCCTGAATCCGGCGATGAGTTATATTTATACCTGGGCGCAACTGACGAGGTAGTTAGTGCTGTCCTCGTGCGAAGTGAAGGGCATATACACCGCCCCGTATTTTTCATCAGCCACATATTGAAAGACGCTGAGCTATGATACGCCCGCATTGAGAAGATAGCGCTTGCCTAATACAGGCAACACGGAAGATGGATCGGTACTTCCAAGCCCACCCCGTCACAGTACTCACCGACCAGCCTTTGAGAAAAATCTTTAGAAAACTAGAGTCCTCAGGAAGAATGTTAATTTGGGCAATCGAACTCAAACAATACGGGCTACAGTACAAAGCTAGACCAGTTATTAAAGCCCAAGCGTTAGCGGACTTCATAGCGGAATGCACATTCACAAAGGATGCGTTAACAGACCTGTCAGAGGAGGAGCCAGAGGATTCATACCTCTCGTCCCCGGAGACATATACAGACTTATGGGTTATTCACGTAGACGGAGCAAAAAATCAAGAGTTAGCAGGCGCGGGTGTTTTCCTAGTCGGGCCAAACGGTATAGAGATACGATATGCCATCAGAATTTTGCAACCATTGTCCAACAATGCAGCTGAATACGAAGCATTGCTAGCAGGGCTCAGAATAGGAAACAACTTCTCTGTCGAAGCTGCGCACGCCACAGGAGCGGAACGTGGTCCACGCTTAAAGATACGCGGAGATTCTAAACTAATAATAGACCAAGTCCTAGGGAACTCCCAAGCCAGAGAGCCTATCATGATTCAATACCTGGCCAAAGTAAAGCGTGAGCTGTCGGAAATACAGGAAAAAGACACCCAAGTCACCTTTGAGCATATTCCCAGGGAGGATAATGCGGAGGCTGACAATCTCGCCAAAATGGCAGCCAACTTAGAAGCCTCCGTACCCAAGGATGTGTACTACGGGGAGCTATCCACACCTTCTTTCATGGAAGAACAAGCATCACTTTGCGTGGAGGAAGTAGAGAACGACTGGAGAATCCCAGTAATAAAATATCTGAAGCAAGACGAGCTACCGACGGAAAACGCGGAAAAAAGGAAAATCCTGAAACGAGCGGCACGATGCACGTACTACAATGGAGAATTGATCCGGAGATATTTCTCCCATCCGGCCGCTAAGTGCATATCGGAGCAAGAAGGCCTTCACGTGTTGCGAGAAATTCATGAAGGAATATGCGGCATGCACGTCGCCAGCGACACCTTGGCAGCCCAAGTTTTTCGGTCAGGGTTCTACTGGCCCACTATTCGGAGAGATTGCCACAACTTCGTAAAAACCTGTCAGAAATGTCAAGAATACGCTAAGATCACTCAAAAATCGATCGTGCCGATTTCAAAGATAGTCGCTCCATGCCCGTTTGCCAAATGGGGCATTGACATTTTGGGCCCGTTTCCGAAGGTCAGATCTCAATTAAAATTTATGGTCGTGGCGGTAGACTATTTCACAAAATGGGCAGAAGCAGAGGCGTTAGCCACCATCACCACTGAGAAAATCTGGCACTTCTTTAAGCACCAAGTCATTATGCGATTTGGGGTACCTCGTGTACTGGTTAGCGACAACGGAACACAGTTTACGAGCCAATTCTTTAGAGATCAGTGTGCAGAATTTCAGATCAAACAAAGGTTCTCTTCCGTAGCACAACCTCAAACTAATGGCTAGGCCGAAGTGACCAACCGCAGTATATTTAGCGGCATCAAAAGAAACCTGGAAGGTTCCAAAAAGAAATGGCCAGACGAACTGCCATACGTATTGTGGGCCTACCGCATGACTGTCAAGGCTAGCACGGGAGAAACCCCATTCGCGTTGGCCTTTGGAACAGAAGTCGTCACGCCGGTAGAAATTGGTACCATAAGCCTTCGAGTGGCTCATTTCAGAGAGGAAACCATTGAAGAAAGGTTACGTGCTAACCTTGATGCACTACCAGAGATACACGAGGAGACTCTCCTAAAAACCCTGCATTACAAAAGGAAAATGGCACAATACCACAACAGGCAAGTGAGAGAGCGATTGCTTAAAGCAGGGGATCTAGTGCTTAGAGACAAACGAGCAGCAGGGCAACGTATGGGGAAGCTTAGCCCAAATTGGGACGGACCATACCATGTCACCCGCGCTGTAGGTAGAGGAGCATACCATTTAGAAACACTCGATGGGACTCCCCTGTAAAACTCTTGGAGCATAGCTCGGCTGAAGCTATACCATGCCAGAAACTAGTCTTTCTTATCCGGTAATATCAGCATTATTCTAACAAATGAATCAGAAGCACTCTCTGTGCACTTTGCAATTGGAAATATACAGGCAATGAAGAATGCCAGGAGTGAAAATCCTATCCTTGTGATGGCTGGTCCTGATCAGACAGCTCACTAAGATGAGGCACGCCCTGGCATAACATAGCGTTGGGAGTGAAAATCTTATCCTTGTGGTAATCGTGCTCACATAGGAGACCCATTAAGACGAGGCACGCCCCAACGCCCCCGGGAGTGAAAATCCTATCCTTGTGGTAACCGTGGTCATATAGGCGGCCCATTAAGACGAGGCACGCCCCGGCATCCTCGGGAGTGAAAATCCTATCCTTGTGGCAACCGTGCTCACATAGACGGCCCATTAAGACGAGGCACGCCCCGAGGAGAGAGCAACTCCATCCTGGAAGTGAAAATCCTATCTTTGTGGCAACCGTGCTCATACAGACGGACCACTAAGACGAGGCACGCTCCAGAGACGCGAGGTTTCAGCGCTTGGGAGTGAAAATCCTATCCTTGTGATGCCCAGTCCTGATCAGAGGGCTCACTAAGACGAGGCATGCCCCAAGCCAACCGTTGATATTTAGAATGAAAAGGGATACCCCAGCTAGTAACCGAGCGGTTTATACCCGGTGAAGTAGAGCTGGAGAGGTGTCCATATCACAGCAACATTGTCGCGGCAGGCCTGAATTTAGGAAGGCTAGATAATTCCCCTAACAACAAAGGGTGGCATTGATTTGAGTACAACACGGACAGAAGTAAGGCTGACTCGTCCTCGGAAATACTACCAGAGACACAATGATAAGGTAACAGAAAGATGCAGCTGAGAAGCCTGTATTGAAAGTCAAGCCATTACAGAAATGATATGTCTCCAAGAACAGAAACACGGCAGCAAACGCCGCGGTTGAACAATCGCATAAACAGTATTATGAAGGCGCATCGGCTACAAAAATCAAAAATAAATAAGGTATGATGCATAAGGAGCAGTTGATATATTGCCTCCTCCTTGCTGAATGGTTCTTGAGCGATAGAAGTCCTCATCAGAAATGGTTGTGACCCTCTTGTCGAAGAAGTCAGCAAGAGCTTGAATACCAACGTTCTCTACCCCGTAATTATACATAAGGGCCTCCGACATGACTGCCCCACCTTCCTTCAGGTACCAACGGCTCTTCTCGGCAGAAAGAGCAAGCTCGGCAGATATCTCAGCATTCCTCTGCCTCTCCCGACCTAACTCGGCTTCCTCCCAAGAAAGGCATTCGTTCAAAGCAATACCCTTCTGATTCTCCTCCTCTAAGGCAAGCCTAACAGCTTCCACCTCCTGCTTAGCAGTCGCCGCCTCCCGCTTAGCAGTCGCTGCCTCCCGCTTAGTAGTCTCTGATTCTTGTTTGGCAACGGTAAGGGCGTCCAGGAAACCCTGATGCTTAGACATCAGCTTATCTATCTCCCCTTGCTCGTCTGCCGTCACTCTGGCATTTTCCTCGTCCATGTAATGGAGATGGCAGAAGGAAGAAAACACTTGAGAACGGAGGAAGTTTATGCGCTCCTGTTGACTTTTAGCCACAAAGGCATCCCTCTCTCTTTGAAGAAACATCATCTCAGCCGCCAGGAAGGAGGTAGATGCGAGGATAGCGTCACTGCTAGCATCCGCCAAAAATTGCAGAGCGTTATCTCTAAAAGAGCGCAAGTCAATCTGGTGAGTGGGGACAACGGGAGGAAGATATGAAGTGGCGCCAGCCATCAAGTTGGGAACAGGGTTGCCCCTCGCGACAGCAGGCGGAGACATCGGAACGAAAAGTAGAGTAGAGGGAGAAGGAGGCGGCAGTTGGAGCCTCCCATGTTAGGAACAAAAAGCCCCTCCCCGCCAAGCGCTCCAAGATTAAGAGCGTTCGAGATAAAGCATGCAGTAGCGGAAGTAGAATAGAGCAGAGAATCACCAAAAGTGTAAGGATCGCCGCCGAAACTAGCGCCTTGCGATTGCTCGATAGGCGCACCACCGCCCCCAAGGGTAGACGACGAAGGGATATTTTGAAGCTCATAACGAGCCTTCTTCTGACGCTCTATGAGGGACTCCGCGATAGACATACCGCCTTGAGAGGATGAATCAGCAGAAACAACACCGACTTTCTAACAACACAAAAGCATAATACGAAAACTGCGCGGAAAGAAAGAAAGCGGTAGGGGAAACAAATAAATACCTGGGTGCCTAAAGGAATCAGAGGAATTCCAGAAGGGATCGTATCAGCTGTCGCCTCCGAAGAAACAACAGTCTGGGAAGAAGCAAGATGCGTAACGCTCGCTTTTCTAGCCCTCTTCTTCTTCACAGCACGAGTTCGTGTCTAGAGTAGCAGCGGTAACCTCCGTTTCAACAGCGGTAGCAGCTGCGACAGCTTCGGCCTCGGCTTCGGCCTTTTTCCTTTGCTCTCATTTCCTCTTCCTTCGAAAGTACTCAGGCTCCCAACTAGGTGGAGGCACTGCACAGTTACAAAATGTTAGTCTTAGTACTTCGTTGCAGCGTAAAGGAAAAAGGCCAAACGCTCACCCTTTTTGCATTTCTCCATATCCAACCCGTTAGCCTCTTTACGGGCGTCAACGCTAAAGTCCAGTTGAAGCAGCATCTTCAACCAACCATCTTCCGGGTCAGAGACGGGTTTCCTGCTACCCCAAGCCCCATCTTTAATTTCTTCATTAAAGTCGGCCCTCCATAAAGGCTCAGGCAGGTCAACAATGAAAAATCCCTCCTTCCAGCCAGGAACGGAGGATTCAATGCCCATGAGTTTCCAAGTAAAGGGCTTCAGCGAGCTATCTTCATAACGAGGGGATATCGATATCACCCCCTTACGAGAGTACAACTGGAAAATATTATGAAGTAACGCTAAAGAGGGGGATTCAATCCCTTTAAATCGGCACAATGCTGCAAAGGCACTAACAACGCAAATCGCGTTAGGGCTCAACTGAGCCGGAGCCAAGTCAGAATCAGCCAGCAACAGTTTCACGTGCAGATCAAGGGGAAGCCGAAACCCATAATCAAACAATTTAGCATACAACATTCTACTATTACCAGCTAAAGGACTGTTCAGGCGGAGCGATTCAGAAGCAACATGCACGGGAAAATCCTTAGGGAACAGAACACTAGACTTGACCAATTTGCGATGAATTAAAGGCAGAGTATAGAGAGAAGTGGGCGTATTATCAATTTTTTCTTCCCCAACAGACCTTTGAGGATCTCCTTCCTCAGCAGATTTCTTAGAACGAGTCTTAGGCATGACCAACAAAAAGAAGAAAGAAAGAGAAAGAAAGGGCGTGTGTACCTTCCCAAAAGAAGGAGCGGCGCGGATTATTTTCCAGAAGGTAACAACGGACGAGAAAGGAGATTAAAAAAAGAAAGAGGAGATAGGGAAAACATTATATATAACCCTGAGAGGGTAAAAAGGCATGACCAGTTAACAACTGACACATGGCGAAGCGGCGTGACAAAGAGCATGGCACGCGCGAGAAGGCGTACGTTTTAAAACGATGATGAAATGCTTCAGCACTCGTATCTCCCTAGAAGACGCTTGCTTCAAACGCCTCTCCGTGAGAAGGACACGTGTCTTTCCTCATCATTACTCTTCAAATCGCATTAATTAGGGATTTGCAGCATTTAATGACCTAAAAAGCAGTGCTAGCCTCACCGCGCGACCTCACGAAATGGCGAGACAGTACAGAGAGGCTAACGAAGAGTGAGTAACAGCAACAATACAATGAACCAAACGGTGTGATAAAGGTTGCATGGCGTCAGCATTATTACAGAAAGAACGATGTCAAATGATTTTCCAGGAAAGAAAAAAAGAAATACAGATAGCGAAGGGAATAACAATCAAGGGGGAGATTCAGGAATTTGCTACGGCACTCGAGCCACCCCTTGGGGGAAAATGTTGTGCACCCCCACCACCGTTGTCGTCAGTCCTTTCTCCCTCCGGGGCAGACGAGCCATTCCTACTTTCGCTAACCTCGTCCATCATGGCAGAAACATAGTCAGCAACCTGGACCGGATCAGAGGAGTCACCCTTAACGCGGGCTGTGAATCCAGAGGTGAAGGCTTCCAAGACCTTCTTTTTCCACCACTCCATTTTCAGCGGTGTCCTGGCAAACTCCTCGTCTCGAGCTAGCATCTCTTCGCGAAGAAGGAGATTTTTCTTCTTTTCCAACGCTAACTCTACCTCCAGAACCTCAACCTTCACTTTCCCTGTGGATCTCTCTCTGTTTAGCTCCTTCCGTGACTCGTCATGGAGACGTGTTAACAACCTCACTTGGTCCGCCGTTCGGTCAAGATGCACCTTTTGAGCGCATATCGCGCTAGAAAAGTTTCGCAATTCATGGTCATGAACTTGGAACAAATAGTTCAGATGGCGGAAGGTATCCAGAGAGTCATTCATAATATGCCGGTGGTGGGCCTTCGGAGAAAGCTGAAGAAATTTATCTATCCTCCCGAGTAGCAGAGCCAGAAGAATCAAAAGGCGTGATAGGCACCTTGGAGGTTTTCCCCCTCCGCCTCTTGCGATCCTTTCGACGGGCTAGCGGCCTCCATGGTGGCGACGGAGGAGGATGATCTAAGTCCGGCGAAGTCGGAGGGGTTGGCAGGGAGTCGCGATCCGCGGTACCCAAAAAGTAGAAATCTACCATTCGATTCGCAAATGAGTAAAAGAGAAAGAAGAAGATGAAGATGAACAAAAAAAGGGAAGTAACTCCCTTAAATAGCCAAGGAGGCGCTCCGATCCTCTCGCGTGCCCCTAAAAAGCAATTAAGGCACCTGGGAAAAGTAACCATAATTGCAGAATCCGATCCGGCACAGGCATTCCCGCTCGTTAATTGTGCCAATCAGAGGACACCAAAAAACTGCCCAACCACCTACCCCTGGGAAGGCGGCCCAGAAAATAGTTGAAGCAAAACATTGTCGATTCCCGAAACATAACCACTGCGGTACTGTGTCCCAAGGAAGACTCATTTTTGGTTGGGCTTACAACGAATGCCTCCAACTAACACAACAAGAAATCAAACAAGGAAAAAGAAGACTTGATAGTGATAGAAATAACCATTTATTTATTTATGGCCTGAACGGCCTTAGCGTCTAGACGCAGGTACAAGAAAGCATAAGAAAAAGAAACAAGAGGAAACGAAGACAGCGGTCAAGCGTTGGACCCAACATCGTCCTCCCCTGGCACGACGGGAACCTCCCTCAAGGCATCAGCAACGGAGGTCAGTTTGGCAGAACAGGCCCTCATACCCTTCAAGCAACAGGCCAGTAAGTCCTTCCTCTGCTGCAGCATAGAAGCAACCACCTCGATGCGGGAAGTAGTGGCGGCCAACTTCGCCAAGCTCTCCAAATGACTGAAATCCCCAGAGATATTCCCAGCTGCCTAGAAAGAATAGGGGTTGACATTCCTTGCAATTCCAGGACATCCTCCAAGGTCTTGGTGATCATCCTCTCTAGGAATCCGATGTCACCTTCAGTGAGGTTCTTCAGGGTCAAAGCTTTGGAGATCAAGAAATTTCTGGTCAGCTCATCCATGGTGAAAATATAATAGGAAAAAGCAAAAAAGATGTGAGAAACTTACACGGAGGAAAGCTTCAATTTATAGACTCAGAAGAATGGCGGTCAGGGCAGGCCCATTTCCTAACAAAGAGCCACTCCGGCGTATAGAAGACTGATAAGCCGAAGAGGGAGCGTTAGCCCTTGGTAAACACTCGTGCTCATTTTCAGTTGCGCTTATGATAACAATACGCCTAACGACAAGGGTATTTTTATCTCATACCCCGCGGGGAGAGAAAATGGTTGCTATTCCTACCGTCACGGCAGAATCGAGGCTATCATCTCTCCCTAGGAGATTGACACCGGGATGGTCGACTTCAATGGGGGGTCCCGCACGGTACTTTGTGATGACCAAAGGCGTTATCCCATCCCAGTGTAAACCGAGCGTCTTGAATAGAACGTAGTCGTTACCTTGCCTAGGTAACGGCTACCCCCACACCTAATGCCACGATGGCATATCGCACCATGGGAGAACTATCACCCCTGACGGGAACGATAGCCCATAGTAATCCAAACTACGCAGAAATGCTCCTTTTTGCCTATAAATACTTCCACCACGAAGGAGGAAGGTAAGCAGAATTTGCTAGCCCAAGCTCTGCCATTCTTACGACTCATACTAACTTAAGCATCAGAGTGTTTGCGCCGAAGACCCCCTCTGGAGCCTTGCAGGTACATCGGACCACCGCGGACACTGAATCCGAGGAGCCCTTTCACCTTCTACCCTTCGGCAGCAGACAAATTCTTATCAAGAGTCCTTCTAACTCCATGGCTAGTGATAATGGGCGTGACTACTAACGTATCGTTGTGGGGATATACCACGCCCTTCTTGTCCTCTTCGGAAAAGGATAATACCATGCGATCTAAAGCGCTTATCGCCTCACTTTTGATTGACATACCCGCTCGCTTCCGCTTATCCCCTGGTACGGGTGTCAGCTGTGAGGACTCATCCAGATAAGGTGTGCCTCCAGCAATGATGTTAATGATGGGGATGCCTTCGTCATCAATCGTGAGCGTTTCCCTGTCTCTTCCTGCAAGACCAGCGTCGTTGCCTAGGACGCGGGACAGTGTTGGCCTGTCGTCAGCTATCCTGTTAGTCGAGTTACCCTTAGCCTCTTCTTGCGTTTTGACGGCGAACTCTCCTAGGTAACCTTTTCTACCAGGCACTCTATCGCCAATTTGCGTTCTCTACATACCTCCGTAGAGTGTCCCTTAGCTTTGTGAAATTTTCAATAAGCATTTTCTCTTCTTCCCAAGGTCACCCCCGGTCTCACTAGGGCTGGATAACGGATGGGCAGGTTCCGCTGTTCCACTATTGCTAGTATTTTGGCCCTGGGTAAGATGAGAGAAGGAAGGTCTGAGTCATAAACTCGTCCCTTAGGGGGATTACCCTGCCGCTGCACTGAGGAGTCACCAAACTTTCCCTTTGAGGAGTTGCCTCTCCTCCGATTAGAGGTCTTGGGAATGTGATCTTTTCGCTGGGCGTAATCATCGATGAACCGATCTTCAGAAGTGGTTGAAATATGAGCGTTATGGGTTGGAGGCATGACTGGCGGCATGTTTCGAATCGTGTTCCTATTCTCTTCCTCTTCCATCCTCGCATAGTTGTGGGTTTTCAGCCTTAACACATCCAAGGTTGCCAGAGGGTCAACCATTAAAGCATCTCGGAGTTTTCTATAGCAACAGTTTCGCTTTAAGGCTTCTATGGTGAAATCGACTGTTACACCTGGCGTTAGCGACATCTCGGTGTCGAAGTAATGGAGGAAACTCCTTAAGCATTCCTGAGGTTTCCTGTGTAGGTCGAACAAGGCAGCAGCAGACTTCCTGATGGGGACTGCGGTACTGAATCGACTCCTGAATTTAGATTCCAGCTGTGAAAAGTTGTCAATAGACCCACCCGGAAGACCTTCGAACCATAAGCGCGCGACCCCTGACAGGTTCATTACAAATATCTGACACAAAGCAGCGGCATTGTGGGTCTGAAATTGCACAAAGTCCTTCACCTTGTTAAGGTGAGAAATGGGATCTCTAGTGTCGTCATAGGATTCTGAGGTGAGCTTCACATGTCGGCTGACTCTGTGACGCCTTATGCGCGGGCTAAAGGGGTAGCCTGAAGTATCATCAAGAATCTCACGCGCATACCGAGGTGGGGATAGCTCCAAATGATGCCTCTGATCTCGCGGATTTCTAACATGATGTCACCTTGGTGACGGGCTGCGACTCCTTGGCGGGCGAGTTCGATGCCTCCTACTGCTGAATCTTTCACTCCCTCTAAGAGATATGTCTCTATCGTTTTTATCCCTCCTACCGTCCCAACGACCTCTGTCATCGTCACGCCATTGCCGCTCCTCCTGGGAAATAGGGAGCAAAGGCGTCAGTGGCACGTACGGCTCCACTGTCCTATGAGCAAATTGTACAAGACTGACTGGCGCATTCAATGCAGGCAACATCGGAGGGGCATTCACATGCAACGAGGATGAGAACGGTCGTTCTGTGATGATGGATGGAGTAAAAACAAACTGGGATGGGACGCCTGATCCAGAGGCACTAGGCGTGAATCTGGTAGCCAGTTCTGTTAGGTGGTCCAATTGGGCACGAAGGGCTGAAATCGAGCTCGCGAAAGGGTTATTCCCGCTGTCTATCACGGATTCTCTTGACTGGGGAGTAAAATGACTGGGCCCCGTTGTCTGGGATAAAGGAGTACACAGCTGGGACACAAATGTTCCCATTGTTTGTTCGAAGGAGAGATCCGACATTCCTGGGGAATCTCTCGCGCCGCGGTTGGGGCATCAGAAGTGGCCAATGGGAAAAGTCGCCTGCAGGTATCAAATGGAAGGCTAGGGGACTGAGACAACGGCGGATCTGAATCAGAAGCCATAATCTTCCAATTTCTAGAATAACTGAGCTTGGCTATTAAGGACGCTCACTTAATTAGAACCAAAGCTCTCAATGAAAGCACCAATTTGATAAGATTCAGACTTCTGTGGAAGCGAGGTAGAGATTATGGTCGTCTGGAATCACTGTAGTGGCGGTCTGTCATACCTGCAAGGCGCCGGAGGGGGGGCTCCGGCGTAGACACTCCGATGCTTAAATTAGTATGGCCGTGAAATTTGGCAGAAATTTGGGTAGAGAATCCGATCCTCTCCTTGATCCAGAAATGAGTGGTATTTATATGCAAAAGAAAGGGTGTTACCCTAGGGGTGGGCATTATCGAAGGGAGATAACGCCTAAGATGACGTCAGCATGCGTCAGCCGGATATGATATCGCCAACGGGATATCGCCAGTGAGACACTGTCGGGCCACCTGGGATAGGAAAATGTCATGTGGGTCCCTCCCGCTGATGTCGACCATCCCAGGAATCCTCGGCCTAACGCGGGCGGTAGCAGGGTGCCGTCGCTAGTGAAGGCCTATTGGGATTTGGTTTTGACTTGGTGTTAGAAGGCGAATATACCCTTGGTCTTTCATAAATTGTTATCAATTATTGTGGTAGCTAGGCCTGGGTATGAAGTTCTGCATGTTGAAGGGAGGACGATGATTTCCATACTAATTCTGCTGGACTGGCTGACTAGGGCAAGACACCTATGGGTGTTTTGCCCCACTAAAATTGGGATGTCGCCACACTTGATTATAATTCTAGCCGTATGGAGTCTGGTTGTAGTTACCCACGACATTGACTAGCATGTTAGCGTCCGTGGCATGATTTATAAAATTGCAAATCTGGTAGGCCTTGCCTTGGACAGGTTGTCCTGCTGCCATATTTTGCAGCATGCCCATGATAGCAGTCAACTAATTTTGCATTGCAGCCACTTGGGCTCCTTGATTGCTGTTGTTGCTACTTGCAGGGGTAGCGTTCTTTGCCATGAGCTCAATGGTAGCTTTCGCAGCGGTTGGTGTGAGGGCACAAAGAGAACCACCACTTGCGGCATTTAGCAAGGCCTTGTCATGGGCCTTCAGACCTTCACAAAAATATTGGATAAGGGAATGCTTGGTGAGGTTGTGAGAAGGCATAAGGCTTGCATCCTCTTGAAGCGTTCATAATATTGATCGAGATCTTTCGTATCCTTTTGAAGGATAGATACCAATTGCTTGCGAGTGACCATTGCCATAGATGCCAGATAATACTTATCCGTGAGGGCTTTGGACATCTCGGCCCAAGAGTGAATAGATCTAGGCGGAAGGTCGTAGAAGCAGTCGAGGGCAAGATCCTTGATAGACCAAATAAAAGCACGGAGATTGGCGTGTTCAATACTAACATTGATTGGCTTCATGGCCTGGCAAATAGAATACAATTCTTGAAGGTGACGATGAGGGTTTTCCTTAGCTAGCCCACTGAAGAGGGGTAGATGATGCATAATGGTGGACTTGAGTGTCCAGTCATAAGGGACACCGGGCCAAACAATACAACTGCTACGTGCCTTAGGAGCAGCATTGAGGTCTTCGATGGTCTGGACGTTCGGCGAGGAAACATACCCTGGAGGGGGTGGGTTTCCCATAATGGGTATCTCGGGGTAGACGAACTCTGCATCGTCGAGGTCTCGATGGAGGTTAGCAAGGTCTTGGTGAAAGAGAGTGTCGAGGTTATCCAGGTTGGATAGATGACTATCGAGGGCAGGACAATAGACTTCTCTATAGTGAATAGATGGTCCTTTACCCTATCTTTGGAGTCCTCTTTCTGTCCTAGTAAGCTCTTGATCAAGGGGTAGTAGGTCTGGTGCAGATCTCCTGGTCATACAAATAAGAAAAGAATCAGTAACAATCAGTCCCCGGCAACGGCGCCAAAAATAATATTAAATCCTGATGCCTAGATGCACAAACTAATTTGTGTATAATGGTAACAAGGTTGATCCACAGAGACTGAAGGACGAATCTTGCTCTAGATGTATGACAGAATGAAATGCACAAACAGTAACACAAAGGGGGGGTTTGTTGGTTAAGCTAGTTAACCGGGAAAGATCGATGGCAGGACAGCTAACAAGGACAGATAATAAAATTAAAAGAAATAACAATCATAAACAAAACAAACAGAGAATTAAACGAGATAAAATCAGATAATGAGAAATCTTAGCAAGGGATTTTCTTGGGTTACATCGAGGGCAAGTCAGTCATCGACGCACAAATATTCTATTCCTATACCATAGACGTGCTATAGGGTCCAGGTACGTTTAGGCCCCCTGATTTCCTTCGTTAGAGAAGTTATCCCCCGTTTTCACATATGAGATAGCCTTGACACTGCGCCGTCCTCCTAGGCACGAAGCGGGGAGGCAATACTCACAGCGCCCATGAAGATGAGGAAAGACACGTCTAGGGCTAGATGCCTCTCAGTTTGTCAGGCTCGCGACACTACCTTAATCGCTCACTTTCCCTAGACAGAACAGACAAAGCTAATCACAATCCGTCTAGTGTCTACTCTATTCTAAGGCTTCGTGTTAGTTATAACCAAAGAAATGATAGTAATCATCTAGGTCAAGTTATTAGTTAGCTAAGCTCCAAACTTGCCCTAGACGAATTAACAATAAAATGGCAAACAATCAAATATGACAATAAGAACATATGAAGAACAATTTGGCCTCTTGACTACTCCTTTCCAACCCTTAAAACACCCTTGCTAAGCTTAAGAACTTAGCCACTCATATTAATAAATAATGAAACGGATTTAATATAAAGCATGAAAGGAAAGGAATGCGATAAAGGGAAAGAAAACTCAATAAATACCGGTCGGAGCTAAAAGCTCCGGTTGAAGAAGAGTTGATGGCTGGCGGCTGCTCCAGCAAAATGGAGGAACAAATCCCAAAGAAAAACTAAAGAGGAAAATGTAAGAGGCGGCTCCCAAAAGGGAAAAGATGGGATCCTCCCTAAAAACCCTAAAACTAAGGCTTAAATACCCTTTTGCCCACTAGAAGAGAAATTACAGCTAAGAGGGAGTACAAAGGAGCGTGTCCTTAAGAGAATATTATGGAATATTCTAGGAGGTATCTGCATCGAATCTCGTGTGGATCTTTTGGGAATCTTTCTCTTTGGTCGTCGAGGGCACGAAGACTTGATCAGCAGCTCAGGCAAGACGTAGAATTTGACAGCGAGGGAATATTTTAGATGCGCATGGAATCTTCAGGAAGCCAGCAAGCTAGATACGTGGAAGCACAACAATGAAGCTTTGACTAGGATATATTGCCCAGATCTCGACGGTAAAATGGATGTCTTGGCCTCGCTGCTTTGAGATTCACAGAATTCCAACCAATGGGCTATTTTCGGGATTTTTTCCTCTTTGAGCCTAGATCTGCAAAAAGTAAGAATTCAAAAAGAAATTAGCAGAATCTTGCCTTAGATAAGGCTATAAATAATGGAAAAACATGCATACAATACGCACTAACACCCTCGCTGAATAAGGACCTTAGCATATTGATCTGCCATTTATTCACCCTAGAATCAATGAGCGACGACACCATAATTGGTAGGTACCCTGGTGGTTTAGAGGATCCCACCTTAAAGTTGCGCAAACTCGAGATCCAAGCGTTATCCCAAATACTAATATTCCTCCCGTCTCCTACGTTCCACCTTATTCCTTCAAAGAGCACCTCTCTTCCCTATAACAGACCACTCTAGAACCAGGAGACACCATTCCCTATCTTCGCTTAGTGAAATGGGTTTCTAGGAAAGTATTTACCCTTCAAGACTTCCACCCAAAGTTTGTCCTAGTTGTTCATAATCACCCAAATTTGTTTAGCTAAGAGGGATAAGTTGAGATCTTCTAACTCTCTTAAACCCAAACCCCCACTCTCCTTTGGGTGCGCTACCCTCTTTCAAGAAAGCCGATCCAACTTTCTATCATCCCCATATTTCCCCCAAAATAAAGAGTTTATAAGAACATTAACCTCTTGACAAAATATTTTTGGGAGTTTGAATAAGGACATAGTATAAGTTGGAATTGTTGTCACCACTACTTTTAGCAAAATTTCCCTTCTAGCCGGAGTAAGCATATGTTCCTTCTAGGAATTCAGTTTTGAGTAGATTCTATTTTTTAAAAAGGTTAGAGTATGCATCTTAGACCTACCCTAGACAGTTGTGAGACAAAGATATGTGTTATGCCCGCTACACTCTGAAATCCCCAACCTGATGAAAGAACATCTTTCGTCTGGCTACTATAGTTGCTTCTGAAAATGACACTCAATTTATCTTTGTTTACTTCCTGACCAGAAACTCTACAATACTTGGTCACCTCCTGGTAAAAACAGTTAGTTTTCTCTACTATGGCTTCTCCAAAAAATAGAGTGTCACCCGCGCAAAAGATGTGAGTTACTTGTGGGCAGTAGCGAGTGAGCTTGAAACCTTTAAAAAGGCCCTTGTCAGCTTTCAAGTTTAGCATTCTTGAGAGCACGTCTGACGCAATGATGAAGAGATAGGGAGATAGGGGATCTCCTTGTCTAAGACCTCTCAAGGAAAAGAAATGTTTAGTGGGGCTACCATTCAAAAGAATTGAATAGGACATTATGGTCACACATTGTATTACCAAATCAATCCACCTTTTTTTAATATCCCGTTCAATGAAACACCATTTTAGTTTGTCGTAAGCCTTCTTCATATCTAACTATAAAGCCATAACTCTCTGATGGGTGCCAAATTCGTCAAAAATAATAAGAATACAACTTATCACAATGAGACAAAATATATTGTAGCAAGTAATAAGAGGTTCATTCCTCATGGATTGACGTTCTAATTCCAGTTTCCAAGTATAACTTATCACATATTTTTAGTATAGGTTTTTTCCCTTTATTTTGGCCCTTTCGAGGGCATGATACTTCTAATTTGCCATTTTTTCCATCTTTTTGCAGATCAATGCTTAAAGGAAGAAAAGAGCGATAGCGAGCATTTTTGGAAGGATTTCTAGAACTTTGAAGCATCGAGGCCTAGAAGATCGATATGTCATTGCGACCACGACGCTAACCAGACCAGTGAGCAGTCTTGTGCCCTTGACATATCCGCATCAGATCAAGGATCAAAAGCCAAAGAAAAGAATCTTCAAAGATCCATGCGGGATTCCAAGCATCTCTAGAAGGTGTAAGGCGCTTCCATAAGATTCCAAAATATTCCCCGCCAAGGGTGTGTCCTTCCTATATGTTGTCACCCTCTCATGTGCTGACACTCTCTCTCCTTAGCTGTATTTTGTCCCTTAGCTAGGTTTTAGGCTATTTAAGCTTAGTTTTAGGGTTTTTGTAAGAACGGCTGGTCCTAGGATACACCCACACTTATACCTAAATTTTAGGGATTCTCTCTTCCTCTTTTTGAGCAACGCCGTCAGCTTGAGAAGAAGAGAATCATTGAATTCTTCTTCAATTTATTCTAATACATTTCTCTTTTATTTCCTTTAATCTTGTTTATGTTATTCTTCTTCCCTAATTGTTGTTTATATTTTATTATGAGTAGCTAAGTTCCCATCTTCTTAGTAAAGGGTGTTTCAAAGGTTGCAAGGCTTGGTTAAGAGGCTTAAACGTGCTTAATATATTCTCATTGTCATATTCGGTTATTTATCATTATCTTGCCATGCTCATTTAGAAATGTTAAGGGCCTGATCAACTGTTAGTATTTCTGTGTGGGTACTGTCATCCTAATAGCGATAACGTCATTACGAGGTTGTTACGAGTAGTAGACACCTAGTGGGGACATCGCGAGAGGTCTTTCGTCTAGGGGTAAATAGTCATTTAGGGTTGTGCTGCGAGCTTGACACACTGAGACGTCACGCCCTAGATCTTTCTTGCCTCCACTTCATGGGAGTTTTGAGTATTGCCTCCCCGCATTCGTGCCTGGGAGGACGGCGAAACATCAAGGTCATCTCATATGTGAAAACAGGGGGTGACTTTTTTAAGAAGGTAAGAAGGGGATTCGTAGTGAGAACTTGGTCCCTATAGCAGGTCTGTGCATGAGTTTGGAATATTTCTGTGCCGATGATTTACCAACCCGAAATACAACCTGAGAATACCTTTTGCTAAGATCTCTTCTCATTGAATTAATCTCTCTTTTATAGCTTTTCTTGCTATCTTGCCCTCAGACTGTTTTTAGTTATCTTGCCCTCAATTGTTATTTACTTTCATGCCCTGGATAATTGCTTTAATCATTTGTCTTGTTAGCTCCAAAATCTACGTTGATTAATTATATTAATCAACATAAACCCCCCTCCCCCTATATCAAGCTCGCAGCACAACATTAATTATATAAGGGCCTAGAAAGATCTAGGGCGTGACGTCTCAGTGTGTCAAGCTCGCAGCACAACCCTAAATGACTATTTACCCCTAGACGAAAGACCTCTCGCGATGTCCCCACTAGGTGTCTACTACTCGTAACAACCTCGTAATGACGTTATCGCTATTAGGATGACAGTACCCACACAGAAATACTAACAGTTGATCAGGCCCTTAACATTTCTAAATGAGCATGGCAAGATAATGATAAATAACCGAATATGACAATGAGAATATATTAAGCACGTTTAAGCCTCTTAACCAAGCCTTGCAACCTTTGAAACACCCTTTACTAAGAAGATGGGAACTTAGCTACTCATAATAAAATATAAACAACAATTAGGGAAGAAGAATAACATAAACAAGATTAAAGGAAATAAAAGAGAAATGTATTAGAATAACAGGGGGTGACTTTTTTAAGAAGGTAAGAAGGGGATTCGTAGTGAGAACTTGGTCCCTATAGCAGGTCTGTGCATGAGTTTGGAATATTTCTGTTCCGATGATTTACCAACCCGAAATAAAAGAGAAATGTATTAGAACTTCATCGTGGTCTTGAAAACCCACAAGCCGCTTATTTTCATTTTCCAGCTATGGAAGACCATGACAACCATGTGCATCATAAAGATCCACCAATGCCTCCTCCAAACCATCAGACCATTAACCATCTAAATACAGCCTCTGGCATGTCGAGTAGTTGTATTGTGTGGCCCACCGTCTAGCATGATTGGACTCTTAAGTCAACCGTCATCCATCATCTCCCGACCTATCATGGAGTTGCAAAGGAAAATGCACTTCGTCACCTTCAACAGCTTCATTCCATCTACGAGGCCATGAAACCTCCTAATGTCAGCATTGAACAAGCCAAGCTACGCGCTTTTATGTGGTCTCTTAAGGATGATGCCCTCAACTAGTATTATAATCTTCCTCCACGATCCATTCATTCTTGGGCCGAGATGTTTAATATTTTTACTGAGAAATATTATCCAGCCTCGATAGCCAATACAACGCGCAAGCAACTTGTCTCCATAGTCTAGAAAAAGGAAGAAGATCTTGCCCAGTATTATGAAAGATTTTAGAAAATGCAATCTTTGTGCCCCTCACACAACCTTACTGAGCATGCCCTCATTCAGTACTTTTGTGAAGGCCTTAAAGCTCATCACAGAGCCCTGCTCAACGCTGCCACTAACGGATCACTCACTACTCTCACTCTAGCCGCTGCCAAAGTAACCATAGAACTTATGGCCAAGAATGCCACCCCTGACGGTGGCAATAATGGAGGCCAGGATGTCCAAGTGGCTGCCTTGAAAAATCAGCTATCCACCCTCACAGAGATGTTCTAGAATTTTGTGACAGGACAAACTACACCTGTCAAGGCCCTTGTGGACCACGCCACAGATGCATGCCCCCATATTCCAGATGAAATCTAAGTAAATGTCATTGGTCAGTACATCCAGGCCCCGTATGGTCAGAACTAGAACCAGGGCTGGAAACAACAGAATCCAGGATGGGTTCCTAACACTCAACCAGCCGGCCCTAGCCAACAACAACAACAGAATCCTTATAAAAATCATCCGCCTACCCTCAACATGCAGCATTTCAGGCCCCGATCGACGTACAATCAGTACCAATGCCAGCCCCTTCAAGATCAGACTTTCGTCGTGCCCCCGATTACAGAACCACCTCGTAACCCTGTATAGCAAAAGGAGATCGAGGATCTTCGACAGCAAATGAGCACCATGATGGCCGATATTGAAAGAATTGAAAAATCAAGGGAGATTCCCACCACAGACAGAAGCCAATCCCAAGCACAACGTTTGTGTCATAACTCTTCGAAGTGGTACGACCTTGACTCCTCCTACAAATCTTGCCCTCGACATTGAGAATTCTCCAGAATCAGAACTTAAGCCCAGGATGAAAAGTCCGAAAAAGCTAAGATTTGAAGAAGACATGGAAGATGGAATCCTCTCTCCAAGAGGATCTCCACGGAATGACCGAAACCTACATAAGTTTACACAAGAGTACATCCACAAGATTCTTGAGCCCCCATTTCCTCAATGGTTGGTTAAATCGAAGAAAGAAACGGAGGATCAAGAAATTTATGATATGTTCAGCAAGGTGATTTTCAACATTCCGCTCCTACAGGCAGTCAAGAATGTGCCTAGATACGCCAAGTTCTTGAAGCAATTGTGCACAAACAAGTACAAATTAGTCGGCGTCAATAGGATAAGTGTGGGGGCTAATGTTTCAGCCCATATCCAAAGGAAGATCCCTCCTAAGTGCAAGGATCAAGGGATGCTTACCATCCCCTGCACAATCGGTACAGTCAAAATTGGCAAGGCCATGTGCGATTTGGGGGCAGGTATAAATGTCATGCTCTTGACTATCTACAACAGTCTTGGGCTCGAACCCCTGAAAGCCACCACCCTTGCTATACAACTCACCGATCATTCTGTTATTTACCCTGAGGGTATCATCACAGACGTCTTGGTCCAAGTAGGAGAATTTCTATTTCCGGCAGATTTCTAGGTCATCACCATGGAAAACGAAGAATCAACCAAATATTCCGATGTACTTCTAGGGCGACCTTTCTTAGCCACTACGAGAGCAAAGATTGACGTTCATGATGCAACCATCTCCCTTGAATTCGATGGGAAAATCATCAAATTCAACATGCTGCAATCCATGCGATATCCTTCTGAATTTTCTAATGTCAATTATGTTGATCTGATAGATCCTTTTGTTCATGAAATTGATGAATTACACTCTACTTACCCTTTGCAATATGCCTTTGACAGGAGTCTCACGCCACCTCTATTGGATGTCATGGCCTCGATGCTTGTCACTCCCTCAGAATTGCACTCAGTTGTAGCAGCTCTAGAAGAATACGCAATTGTTCCACATGACCCCCAAATTATAGCCCCCGAATGTCCAGACCATATTAAGTTTTCACCTTCAATTGAATAGGCTCCTGCCCTCGACTTGAAGCCTTTGCCTTCTCATCTCAAGTATGCTTACTTAGGTGGCAACAACTCTCTTCCTGTTATCATCCACAACAAGCTTAACGATTCCAAAGAGATTAAGTTGACCTCTTTATTGAAAGAATTCATGCAAGCTATCGGGTGGACCATCGCCGATATCAAGGGCTTGTCACCTTCTTTGTAGACCAGATGTTGGAGCGTCTCGTGGGCAAGGCTCATTATTGCTGCCTGGATGGTTATTCTGGGTTCCATTAGATTCCTGTTGCCCTCGAAGACCAGGAAAAGACTACTTTCACATGCCCCTTTGGCACTTTTGCCTATCGGCGCATGCTCTTCGGCCTCTGTAATGCCCCTGCCACATTTCAACGCTGCATGGTGAGCATCTTCTCTAAACTTGTTGAAGATGGTATTGAAGTCTTTATGGATGACTTCACGGTCTATGGAAATTCCTTTGCAGAATGTATGTCTAATTTGAGAAAGTGCCTACAAAAGTGTATCAAGACCAACCTAGTTTTGAATTTTGAGAAATGCCATTTCATGGTAGATCGAGGGTTCGTTCTCGGTCATACTGTCTCCAACAAAGGAATAGAAGTGGACAGAGTGAAGATAGAAGTAATCGAGACCTTGCCTTATCCAACCAGCATTCGCGATGTCCGTTCTTTTCTTGGGCACGGGGGATTTTATCGAAGATTCATCAAAGATTTCTCAAAAATTTCCCAGTCTATGTGCCATTAATCGCGCAGCAGAATTATACGACTATAGAGAAGGAACTTCTAGCGATTGTCTATTCATTGGACAAATTCAGACAGTATCTCTTGGGCACGAAAATCATCATATATTCAGACCATTCTGCCCTCAAATGCTTACTCAAGAAAGCTGATGCAAAGCCCTGACTCATCCGATGGATTTTATTACTTCAAGAATTCGACATCTTGATCAAAGACAAAAAAAGGCTCAGAGAATTCAGTAGTTGATCACTTGAGCAGACTCCAAACTCAAGAAGATGATTCACTCATTTCCATCAGGGATACCTTTCCAGATGAGCGCCCACGCCGTCCAATTTCCATGGTTTTCTGGCATCGCCAATTTCTGTTCTACTGGCGCCTACCCTATTGATGCCTCTCCCTCAGAACGTAACCGAATTAAGAGGCAGTCCAAATATTACATTTGGGACAACCCGTATTTGTGGAAGCATTGTTCAAACCAAGTCATCCATCGCTGTGTAACCTTGGACGAAGTGCCCTCGATCTTGAAGTTCTGTCATTCATCAACGGAAGGAGGCCATTTCGCATCTAAGAAGACTGCCCTCAAAGTTCTGGAGGCAGGTTTATATTGGCCATCTATCTTCAAGGATTGTTATCTCTTCTGCGCTTCGTGCCCTCAATGCCAAGTCACGGGTAATATCGGAGCCAAGAACCAGATGCCTCTAACCAGTATCATTCCTTACGAGATTTTTGATATCTGGGGCATAGGTTTCATGGGACCCTTCCGAGCTCATTCGGTAACATCTATATCCTTCTTGTCGTCGACTACATCTCTAAATGGATCGAAGCAAAGGCTACTCGAACCGACGATTCTAAAGTGGTAGTGAATTTCCTACGCACCCATATCTTCAACAGATTCAGTACGCCTTGTGCCCTCATTAGTGATCGGGGCACCCATTTCTGCAACAGTGTCGTGACCTCTCTCCTGACCAAGTATGGGGTCCATCACAGAGTTTCTACAGCTTATCACCCCCAGACAAACGGAAGTTTCAAACCATGAGATCAAGTCTATCCTTGAGAAAATGGTCAACCAATCCAGAAAAGATTGGAGTTTGAAGTTGGATGACGCCCTTTAGGCATACCGAACTGCTTTCAAGACCCCGATAGGGATGACGCCCTATAGACTTGTCTATGGGAAGTCATGCCACCTACCTGTTGAGCTAGAGCACAAAGCTTCCTAGGCAATCTGAAAAGTTAACACAGATCTTGGGCATGTCGGTCACCACCGTCATCTTCAAATCCAGGAATTGGAAGAGTTAAGGGATGATGCCTACGAAAATGCTTTGATCTACAAGGGCAAAACAAAGGCCCATCACGATAAGCATCTTCATCCCAAATCTTTTCTTGTTGGTCAGAAAGTATTATTGTACAACTCTCGCCTTCGCCTTTTTTCAGGGAAACTGAAATCTAAATGGACAGGTCCCTAAGTAGTCAAGGAAATTTTCGACTGTGGCACCTTTGAAATACAATACCTGGAAATAGGAGATATTTTTAATGTGAATGGTCACAGGTTGAAGCCCTTCTATGAAGGATTCCAGCCCTCGACAGTGGAGGAAATTACGGTGGAACACCCACCCGTCGTGCCCTAGACAAGCAGTTCACGTCTTGGCCTTGACGTTAAAAGAGACCATGGTTGGAAGGCATTCCAAATGCCATTCCATTCTTCTCTCTCTATTTTCCCTTTTATTTGATTCCAGAACTTTTTTCTTTTTGCTTTTATTTTATTTTATTAGTTAGGATTTTCTCCCTTATTTTTATCCTCTGATCTCTCTCCTTTCCCTTTCCTAGATGATTTTATTCTCTTTAATTGATATCTTTTCCTTTATTCTCCCTTTTTGTCTTTATCTATTCTAACCACCCTCTTTTTAAAATTCAAAAAGGTAGACGGTTGGGATACGCGGGTCCGTTGCTCTCTCTCCTGGTTCCAAGACGCCACATCAGCCTAGGAGATAAAAAAGCAGCCCTAATTAATTACCTTGTCAAACGCCAGCCACTTTTCAGTACGCTCCCCTTTGTCCTTTTCCATCTCTCCTCCAACTATCTTCCACATGCCTCTCACAAACCCATCTCTCTCACAAGCATCCCAGTACTTCGACACTTACCCATCACCATCAACCTCTCTCACAAATCCCACATCTCACTCTTCCCCATGACTATCAAGCAAATAGCACGCAAAAACAAGGTTCAAGAACCTAAACTATCATCCTCATCCACAAAGGACTCCATCCCAAAATCCCTTAGCCTTGGACCGAACCCTGAGAAACCCTCATCTCCAAACCTACCTCCGACCACCGAACCAATACCGAGTCTAGCCGCTGCTAACCCGTCCGATGACGAGCTAGAGGTTACCGGCTCAGTTCCAGCAATGTCTCTGATGCCTAGATCAGGTCGAGTGTCCAGGAAACCACCAGTTCCCGCCGCCACGCCCAAGAAACCTAAACTAGAGAAGCCCTCGTCGGCTACCAAAAAGAAGCTCACGGTGGACGAGGTCTTGAAGGACATTCTTGTATCCGAATCGGAACATGAAGATGAAGCACTTGCTGGGGTAGAGGAAGAGGAGGTCGAACAGACCGCCGCTGGCGAGGAGGAGGGGTCCGGCGAGAATGATACCGTAAAAGCAGAAGAAGATGAAGATCTAGAGAAAGAGAGGGCTAAGAAAGAGAGAGCTGAGAAAGAAGCAGCTCTAAAAACTGAAATGAGAAGAAAGCTAGGGAGAAGGAAGCCGCGGTGAAGAAGGCGGCTGCAAAAGGAAAATCTAAGACTTTGGCCAGAGCAGAGCAATCAGTTGAGCCAAAGACGCCAGCGGATAGGAAGAGGAAGGCCGCATCTTCCTCCAAGGTCCAGATCAGGCCCACAACATCGAAGAAGGCTCGTCAAGGGCATGATGGTGATTTTGACGTCAAGGGCACGACACCAGTCCCTACCTCTACCCCGCGGACGACTTCTATCTAGGTTGTTTTTTACCTTTCTAATCCTCATGAGTGGTTGACTTTTAATGATAAGCCTTCCTTGGATAAATTACATGTTACGAACTCTAGAGGCGTTAGCCCGTGTGCACGCCTGGACTTAGAAATTTTAAGAAAAAAGAGCTGGTAGGGAACATTGGTTGGGAGTCACTGTTCTTTTTAGAACACCCGACCTATGTTGAGCTCTCACTTGAGATGTTCACTACTTTCTGGGTTGCTTCGGACAATTTTAAGCCCAAGGGCAAGCATAGGCCTAATCTTTCTATCCCCGGTGTGATTAATTTTCGTTTAGCGAACCAGTGGTCCAAGCTTTCGCTTTATGAGTTCAATTGCATGCTTAATTTTATCACGCCTGATGGATTGAAATCAAATGCTTATAAGAATGCCTTGATTGTTATCCCTGCCGTGTTTGATGCTAATGTTGCTTTTTGTGAATTGACTGAGAACCCTAGCGCTGAATTCAACCTAAAATCATCTAAAGCGCATGAAATTATGGATCCTGTCCTTAGAATCCTTCATCATTTTCTTGCCCTCACTTTTGCTGCTAGATTTAACTCTTCAGGGCAGTTAACTTTACAAGTGCTTTTTTCTGTTATGGTGCATGAAAAATAAGCGTAGGGTGAATTTAGGATTTTGGATAGCTGCAGCAATCATTCATGTTCAAAATGGCTCTCGCGGCCCCATTTTAGGATCTCGCATTGCCTTGCTTGTTGTGAACTTGCATAGCTTGGATTTGAACTCTACTGGCCTTAATGAGCCACTTGCATTTAAAGATTTAGACCCCCGTACCCTTGATAGGATGGGGCATTTATGTATCTCACATGGCATTTTGAGATTTTCTATAGGAAGCATGCCCTCGGGAGAGAAAGTTTATGGCACGAAGCATGGAGGTGATTTCAAATATCCCGACCTTTCGTGGTCCCGAGTCCCTGAAGCCCCTCGTGCCCCCAATGTTAATCCAACAAGCGTTCTATCTGATCCATACTCCCAGCCGATTCTCAGGATTGAGCGTCTCCTCCAGGCAGTTCTCACGGAACTTCAGGCCTTGACGGCTGAAGTGGCCAGGAGCAAGCTCCCCCCCCCCAAAAAAATTATCTTTCACGCCCTCGATGAGGGTTCAAAACAATTTTATTGATTTGTACTCTTTTAATTTTTGTTGAACTCCTTTGTGTGCCCTTCCCACATTGAGGACAATGCGCTGCCTAAGTGTGGGGAGGGATTTATTTGTATTTTATGTGTTTGTCTTGTGTGTGACTGCATGTTTAATCTTCCCGTTGTTTGCATGATTGTGTGTTTTTGTGAAAAAAATTGGATTTTATAATTTTCGGATTTTAATTTCTCCCAAATATCTGCCACTGCCCAGTTTTTAAAACCTCTTTGAATGGACACACTGTTGATCATTTGTGCACAAGTATGAACCACCAGCACCTTGTCTAGACCAAGTTGTTCTCATGTTTGCTTGCTGAACCTTATATCCACATCTAGGCCTAGACACCAGTGATCACAAATAGCACCTAGTGAGCACTTCGAGCTTCCACGCCTTATTTCTTTTCTTGAGTGATTAGGATGCTTTAGCTAGGTACTGGTTGAACTTGCATGATATCCCTGGGTATAGGCACCATTAGACTTGGGAAAGCATCAATTTGACGAATAACTTCGCATCAATGTCGTATTTCTTTCTTTTCTTTTCCCTCTTTTCTCCTCTTTTTCTCTCACCCCTTTTCATGCCCCCGACACCCCCCCCTTTTTCCATATTCTTTCCTGACCATTCAAACTTTTTCCTAATTTGGGCGTATTATCTTCCTTTTAATAGAAACCAGACAAAAGAGCCAAAGAAGAAAGAAATGAATAGAAATGCCAAGAAAAGAGAGCAAAAAGAAGACAGTGGTGAGAAGAGTTGAATCAGAACGAACAAGCCTCTTCCCTAGGCCTAGGAGAGAGCACATCTTCACTAAGGGAAAGCTCATTTCCACTAAACCTAGGATGATGTCAAAGGGAACAAGGAGCCAGCGAAGTGGGCTTGGGACGCAAACTAAGGCAATGCGTGCCAACATTCCTGTACTCAAAAAAAGACTTCTAGAAGGAGTTTCAAAGTTGTAAAACATCTTGAGGGATAAGAACAATTTGTTTTTGTTTTTATCCTAAATTCTAGGAAAATAAGGAAAGAAAGAGACTATTTAATCTTTCCTTGTTTAGCTTAGAAGCAGGTCAGATTGGGAACTATCTTCTCTCTTCCTTTTTGTTCTCTCTGCAACCAGACTTGGAACTCCATTGTTTCTTCTCTCCTCATATTCTTCCTTGAAACGTGGAGATTTACAGTTTTATGCAATTGAATTTTGTATTTTATTTTATTATATCTATTTATAGCTAAGTAAATTGTTCCTGGTAAAGACTCCAAGGGTCATGATTCTAGTATTGTGAGATCTAAACGTATTTAATAAATTCTTAATTTCATATTTCTTCTCTTTCTGATTTCTTATCAAATTATTCTTGTTTGATTTAAGAGTGATCAACTTAAGTTTTAAACCTGAATAATTACAGCTTTTCCTAATAACTTTGGGCGTACATTGTTAGAAGGTATCCGTAGGCAACTAGCTTGTGACTAGCCGGGACTCAGTTAGAGAAAGAGAAGAATTAGGATTATAAGGGCGACTGGACTGATCCCTAGGCCTAGGAATGATCTATCCTTATTTTTTATCAACCAACTAGTTAAATCCTATAAGTGAACCTTAGGATTACTAAGGGGGTTAGGGTTCTTAATAGAGAGATTTCTTTAAGAAACTTGATTAGGAGGAGAGTAGGAAGTGAAAGTGAACTTGACTTTTATAGCCACCCTATGAAACTCAGTTTTAAACATCTTTGCATCAATGATCAATACGTGTGAATTATGACCTAGGGTATATCTTTACTGGGAATTTCTTATCATCTGATTCTATTCATTATTTGTTGGTTTATTGCTTTGATTGCACTCTGCTTGATCAATTAGTTTTTACAACCCCCCCTCCCCCCCCTTTTATTGCTTACTACCATTGTCACTATTGGCTATTGATCGTCACTCAAATATACTAATATTTTCCTGATGCCTAAATGCACAAATAAAATGTGTAAAGGGCAAAGACTGGAATAAAAAGTCAATTTAAGTGTATGATAGAGAGTAAATGCAACCAAATATAAAAGTAACACTGGGGTTTTATGTTGATTAATATAATTAATCAACACAGATTTGGGAGCTAACAAGACAAATGATTAAAGCAATTATCCAGGGCATGAAAGTAAATAACAATTGAGGGCAAGATAACTAAAAACAGTCCGAGGGCAAGATAGCAAGAAAAACTATAAAAGTGATATTAATTCAATGAGAAGAGATCTTAGCAAAAAGTATTCTCAGGTTGCATTTCGGGTTGGTAAATCATCAACATAGAAATATTCCAAACTCATGCACAAACCTGCTATAGGAACTAAGTTCTCACTACGAATCCCCTGCTTACCTTCTTAATAAAAGTCACCCCTCGTTTTCACATATGAAACGACCTTGACATTTCGCCATCCTCCCGGGTACGAATGCGGGGAGGCAATACTCAAAACGCCCATGAAATGAAGGCAAGACAGATCTAGGGCATGACGTCTCAGTGTGTCAAGCTCGCGGCACAACCCTAAATGACTATTTACCCCTAGACGAAAGACCTCTCGCGATGTCCCCACTAGGTGTCTACTACTCCTAACAACCTCGCAGTGACGTTATCGCTGTTAGGATGACAGTACCCACACAGGAATACTAACAGTTGATCAGGCCCTTAACATTTCTAAATGAGCATGGCAAGATAATGAAAAATAACCAAATATGACAATGAGAATATATTAAGCACGTTTAAGCCTCTTAACCAAGCCTTGCAACCTTTGAAACACCTTTTACTAAGAAGATGGGAACTTAGCTACTCATAATAAAATATAAACAACAAGTAGGGAAGAAGAATAACATAAACAAGATTAAAGGAAATAAAAGAGAAATGTATTAGAATAAACAGATGAAGAATTCAATGATTCTCTTCTTCTCAACCTACGGCAGTTCTCAAAAAGAGGAAGAGAGAATCCCTAAAATTTAGGTAAAAGTGTGAGTGTGTCCTAGGACCAGCCGTTCTTACAAAAACCCTAAAACTAAGCTTAAATAGCCTAAAAACTAGCTAAAGGACAAAATACAGTTAAGGAGAGAGAGTGTTAGCGCATGAGAGGATGACAGCACATAGGAAGGACACGCCCTTAGCAGGGAATATTCTGGAATCTTCTGGAAGCACCGTACATCTTCTAGAGACGCTTGGAATCCCGTACGGATCTTTGAAGATTCTTTTCTTTGGCTTTTGATCCTTGATCTGATACGGATATGTCAAGGGCACAAGACTGCTCACTGGTCTGGTTAGCGTCGAGGTCACGATGGCATCGATCTTCTAGGCCTCGATGCTTCAAAGTTCCAGAAATCCTTCCAAAAATGCTCACTTTCGCTATTTTCTTCCTTTAAGCACTGATTTGCAAAAAGATGGGAAAAAGGGCAAATCAGAAGTATCATGCCCTCGAAAAGGCCGAAATAAAGGGGAAAACCTATACTAAAAACATACGATCAAACATCCCCACACTGCCCAATGCTCGCCCTCGAGCATTCACAAAACTGGAAATCGCCTCAAGAAAAGACAAACACAACTAATCAACACACAATTACAAACCGGCACCGAGCTAGACTTCGCACGAACTCATCCTCACCTAGAAGACACCTGCATCAAATCAGAAGGGTAACGACCCCAAAGATTATACTTTCCCACATCAGGCCCTCTACCAGCAATCCTCACTAGATGCGTGTTTACACTCACTCTCGCAAGCAAGGCTAAGTATTTTCCGCTCAAAACTAAATGTGCAAAGCACAACACAAAATCAAACTTGCATATCAATCCGAGTACTGTAGTACACATGCATGGGCAATCATCGATCGGAAAGAACAACGCATCAGTAAAAAGAAAGAAAATGGAAGGGTGAGCTAGAAAAGAAGAGGTAGAGGTAGAAACAAAGCAGAAGTGAGGAGGAATAGAGAGAGAAAAAAGAAAACATAGAAAGAAAAGAGACAACCAAATAGAACCTGGATGGATTCCTTGGCTTAGGAAAAAGGCGAAGTGGCAAGGCAGCTTTCATTGAGGGCACGATGGCGATTCGGGGGCTAGACGGAGGAATTCATCTTCGAGGGTAGGAAGTTCTTCTCTTGTTGCAGTGTTGGATGTGGATATTCTTCTGTTCATGTAATGCCCCCTCCTTTTATTTTGAATATTTATAATATTTTTTTTAAAGGAAATAAAGGGCACGAACCTTTCCGTCTTTGATTCTTCTGGGGCATAAAACTTTTGAATTTTCTTTTAGCTCTTGCCCTAGATCTGCTGCCAACATCGATGGTCGACTTCTTCGGATTCCCCACACTTGAACTTTTTTGGGGGCTCGATTCTTTTTAGAATGGTCTAGGGCTGAAGAATTTTGCTTTTCTTGCCCTAGATCTCTGCTTTCTACGCTGAAGTCTTAACTTCCTCTAAAAAGAGGTAACATAGATGATGAAAATGTATAAAATAAGTATCCAATCACTCTCTTCTTTTTTCGCTCTATAGAAGGATTCATGTGCAATAATAATATTATCCTGGATAGCCCTCCTAGGAATGAAAGTCGAATAGTTTTCTGTTATCAAATATGGGAGGAATGGCTTCAATTTATTCGCCATGATCTTTGCAATTATTTTGATCCATCCTTAGGATTGTTTTACACCACAGACTTGTCCAAATACTAAAGACTAGATTTTTTTAAAAATACATTCCATCTACAAATGGCCTAAACATAAATGAAAATGTATTTGTATGAACTCAACAAAAGAATAATTTTTGTATGTGTAATCAATGTGGCATGGATAAGATGCCATCCTTCATCTTTCAGTTTACAATTGGATAGTCACAAACAACTAATTGCAATTGAGAACTATCCTCCTCAGTTGTATACTTTTTGATAAAAAATCTCCTCTACCAAACCTCAAATATTCTCAGAATTTTAGGGCAACCATTCCCCTCATTTATAAATCTATCAAACCAATGAAGCGGAATGGTCTGTTGCGGCAGTTGGAGGGTAAAAATTATCTGGCTTAGTCTATAATTGATACGACACGGATCAGCTTGTTGTTTCCAAGCCGAAATGTGAAGCACTTGGGGAGGATCTAGCCTTGAGTTTATCACACAAATCACAACAACAAATACACATGAAGGTATGAAGGAAATAAAGGAGACAAGCAGCAAAAATAAAGAACAAAATTACCTGGAAAAAGGTGGAGGAGATGAGAGATGGAAGCTTGAACAACACTTGATTGATGTAATAACGATTACACACAACTTGAATGAAATCCAAGCTTTTGTTTAATCAAGATTTCACTGAGGGACAAGAACTTGAGACTCGGATCTATGGATGATTATACAAAGGTGAAGACTTATTGTTTTACTTGCAAAGAATTAAGGTGTCTTCAAACCTAATTCTTACAAGGTGAGTTTACATGTGTTTAAGGGAGGAGTGTTCTCTAACTCAAGCAATAAACACTTCAACATAAACTAAGGAAGAAAAAAAAATAGGAAGCTATTTATAGGAGCTGCAAAAAGAGGTCTAAAACATAGTTTCGGATTTCTGACGCAAGGATAGCGTGATCACGCCTATAGATAATGTCATGACGCCCAAAATAGACACAAATTGGCTTTCAAGTCTCCCTTGGCGTCATACCTAAAAAAATGTGAAATGTTTGTTTCTTTTGCGGAGGAAGCTCGGCCACGCGGATGGCCTCGGGTTGGCACGGATCTCACCCACCTTTGGTAGCCCAAGCATGTCTCTCGCCCTTCGAATGTGTGCTCGTTTATCGTCAAAGTGAAGCCATGCATGATCGTATCATCACCTTTCCCTTCAAAAGGATTCGTCCTCGAATCCATAGCTTTAAAATGCCGGTCTTGGCTTGGGCGCCCACAACTCATCATGCTTTGCAAAGAGAACCTCACTAGAATCTCACAACGTTGGCTAGGAATGTAACAAAGGAAAGGATCCTCATAAGCACCGAAATCCTTGACCAAACCCATAGGAAATTTCTGCAAATGAGAATAAAACATAGAAAAGAAGGGATCATCCATGTTAGAATACAAGATATTCTCTCTATCCCTTTCCCCCTCTCTTCACTCTCCCAATTAATACCTTCAAGTTCAAACAAAGGGTTGTCAAAACCTTGAAAGATATTTAGCTAAATGTGATCACCCGATTCATTTCCAAGGTTACATTCACTCTTAATGGCACGCTTACTCTTTTCACTCCCCAATGTAACCCTCCCTAATTCAAACAAAGGGTTAACAAAAACATCAAATACATCTAGCCCTACGTGTTTACCCGATTCACTCCCGACTGTTTGGTGGCACTCACCCAACTCATTCCCAAGTGTTTGGTGGCTCTGATAGTGTGTATATTTTATGCGTATTTTCCTCTTGATTTATAGACTTATCTTGGGCATGATACTGCTAATTCTCCTTTGAATCCACTTTTTTTACAGATCTAGGCCCAAAGAGGAAAATATGCTAAAAAAATCCTTTTTAATGGAATTTTGCTATGGATCGCAAAGCGTCAAGACCAGCATCGAGGCCTAGTTTCTTTCCTGTTATCGAGCCCCGGATGCGAGCCATGTTGTCTACCCTGGACCCATATTAAAGCCATCTAGAGCTGCATATTGCTCGAGACTCACTACCGCATATGCATATATTCTAGAAGGACGCGGGATTCCT
The DNA here is from genome assembly GCA_963691705.1 of Viola odorata. Classification (NCBI taxonomy): domain Eukaryota; kingdom Viridiplantae; phylum Streptophyta; class Magnoliopsida; order Malpighiales; family Violaceae; genus Viola; species Viola odorata. The sequence continues at coordinate 40,991,256 of OY829540.1, read as the reverse complement.
TCCAAATTCCATTTTGGCTTTCCTAGGAATATTCCTTTAGGGTTCACGCACCCCTTGTGCTCTCTCTTAGTTGTATTTTGTCTTCTAGTGAGCCTTGAAGGGTATTTAAACATTAGTTTTAGGGTTTTTAGGACATCATCCATTATTACATCATAGAATCATTTTAGGAGCAGTCGCTCACCTTCCTCCTTAGTTTTCTCGGTATTTATCACTCCCATTTTCTTGTAGCCATCGCCGACATCATTCTTCAAATCGGAGCTTTAGCTCCAGCCGGTATTTATTGCTATCGCACTTCCATTTATTTCGTATTCTTTCCTTTCATGGTTTACATTAAATTTGTCTTGTTGTTTATTATTATGAGTGGATAAACTTATCAGCTTAGCAAAGGTTAATTGAGGGTTGCATAGAGGTAGTCACGAGGCCAAATCATTCTTAGTATTTTCTCATTGTTGTATTTGCTTGCTTGCCATTTTTATTTCTAGATCTAGATGATTTTATTAGGAGCTTGATCACCTGCTAGTTTACCCTCTTTATCTTTGTCATTTCTTTGGTTATAACTAACGCGAAGCCCTATAATAGAGTAGACACTAGACGGATTGTCATTAGTTTGGTTCGTTCTGATACGATCTTGGTTCCGATTTACACAGATCTAGTCCTCTTTGGGAGGTTGGATTGTCGATTAGATGGAGAGGATAACGTCGCAAGGAGATTGCGGAATAGATGCAGCGGATTAATGAAGGGAAAATGAAGAGGTATTGATGAAGAACAATAAACAAACTTGCATACATGGTAAACCCTTCTAGGGATGATTCCTAGACAACCTTCCCACAAGCATACAAGGATCTCTAATCCAAGAGGAGAAGAAGAAGGAATGGATTCAGCCTTAAGGGTTATGGTTCCAAGGACCGGTTCCTAAGTGGTCTAATGGCTCTATCATGAAAATCATGAGCAACTTCTAAAATGAACCTATTGTTCACTATTCATACTCAAACCCCAAAATACCCTTAAAACATAAGGTCTTCATACTTGGGCTTGAGCAGCATGGGCTGAACTTTGGAAAGGTTTGGGCGCGGGCACACGGCTTGGCCTAGACGCACAACTTGGCCTAGACGGAAAGCTTGGCCTAGACACACATCTTGGCCTAAACGGAAGGCTTGGCCTAGACACACATCTTGGCCTAGACGGGTGACTTGGCCTAGACGCACAGCTTAGCCTAGACGGATGACTTGGCCTAGACGCACAGCTTGGCCTAGACAACAGGCTCGGCCTAGATGATGGACGCCAGTCTTGCCCTAGAAAATGGCGCTGCAACGCAAGACAATGGACAACTTTCTCATGACGGCCCGAAGAGAACTCACAAGGCATACTAGCACTCATTTCGCTCCCAAACTCCACAACATCACTATCCGAAAGGGTATCAAGCAGGTCCTCCTCAATGGAGGCCAAATGTTCCTCAATAGGATACGATCCGGATGGAAACACCTCATCCTCAAGAATTGGTGGTGGATCGGTCAAAACAACACTCGAAAAAACACCACTCTCCTTACGCTTTGCCTCAACCCCTGCACCTTGGCCAAGTAGCGTGATCCCTTTCTCTATCTGCCAAAAGACCTCTCCCATCCTCGCGCTCTCTTCCATTTGGGCCTTAACTAGTGCCACAATTGAGTCCAAGGAGGATCTCATATGATTATAGACCGCATCACTTGGCTGCCAAGATGGGAGTTGTTGATGATGGTGTGGGGGCACACGCGCTCGCCTAGTGGGGGTGGAAACAACCCGGCGTTGATGGTCACAGAAATAGGCATACGACGGGCCATGACCAAGGCTTGGATAGGGGGCGGAACCTAGGTCATAGCGTGATGGGTAATGGCTCTCCCTACACGGCTCATCAATCTCGTATTCCAACCGCAAAGAAGATGTAGCACAAGATCGGTTGTCTAGACCATCCATTTCATAAGACCAAGACCCATGCGGTGCCTCACTCCCATCGGCGTAACCCTCATCATAATATGCACCTTGTGACGCCTCATGCCCATCAGAATAAACATCCTCATAGCAATATTCGTCATCCTCCCTAGCAACCAAGAGGTAGGCGCCACTATCCAAACAAGGATTTTCCTCCCTCGGCACGGTACTAGCACCACAAGAATTTTCTTCCCAAGTTTCGGCACTAGTACCACAAGAATCCTCTTCCCAAGAGGACTCAACATCCTCACAAAAAGAAGACATAGAAAATAACCTACAAAATGAAACAAACACAATTGATAGCTAATAAAAATGTTAGTCCCTCCCTCACGTGTTTGCACTCGTGTTTATCACTCTAATACGCTCACAATTCTCTCCCCAAGCCCAAACCAAAACCAAAGGCAGCAATGACTCAAAGAATCACTAAGGCACAAGGAAAAACATGGAAAACAAGGGCTAGAAGGAAAGGTGAAGGAAAGCCGAAATAGTGATCAAGGAAGAGAACTTGATTTTGATCACTAAATTAACTTAGAGTGGATAAATGTATGTACGGAAACAAAGAAAGGAAAACACCAAGACAAGCTACTCAAGAGAAGACTCAAGGAAACGAGGAAAGAAATTACAAATAAAAATCAAAACCGAAAGTTTAAACAAAAAAAATTGAAAACCGAAATTCAAACAAATGCACACCTAATTGTAAACTACTACACTTCTAATGTAATCACACACTAGTAGTCCCTTGCTTTTGACTCAATTGCAATCTATATTTTTTTTTTTTGAATTTGGAACTTGATCACATTTTTTTCTTTTTTCTTTTTTTATCTTTGTTTTAGTTCCTCTTTCCTTTTTTTTTGTTGCAATGAGTGAAGAGAACTCAGATGTATGACATGTATTTTGAAAATAAGAAGTGAAAGATAAGTAGTTTTACACTTTGAAAAATATTCACTAGATGCCAAATATTTGATGAGGTGGCAAGTGAGGTGGTGTGTATGTGGCAAGTGAGGTGGCAAGTGTAAGGATGTAAACCTAGGGCCGGCTAAGTGTGGTGAGAAAGCTGAAATGTTTGGCTCACAATGCAAGCAAAATACTAGGCTCACAATAGTAGTGATGTGGCCGGCTAGGAGTGGGCTAAAAAGTTTGGCACTTAGCCAAGCAACAATCAAGTCCATATGGCTCTCATGGCCACCATAGGAAGCTCCAACAATCAGCCAACAATTACCACAGATGGTATGAAGATTAAATCACACAAACACAAGGTTTTCGGAATTTTTTGGTTCCCACAATAATCAAACACAAAAGCAAAATGAAAACAAGATGAACTATCAAGAACACCAAGCAGACCTTCGACTTCTGCCTTCAACACATAGCAAACATGGACCAAAAATTACTAAAATTAATACACAGACTCAAAAGCCAACTATCTATAACTTTGTAGAAGAAAGAAAATCAAAATTCCAAGTGGAAAGTACTGAAAATAGACGCACAAAACAAAACTATTTTCCTCGTGCGATTTCTGCACACTTTTCTTCAGAGGACAAAAAGTGTGTAAAAATCACAGAGTCAGTAGCCGACTCAAAAACAAAATTTGTTCTACTCAGAAAGAACTTTAAGAACAAAAATATTCAGATTTGTTTGGCATAGAAAACTGACACAAAATAGAAAAAAAGACAGACTCAAAAATGACTCCTAGAGAGAAAAATTCTGACCAGCACAAATGAATAAAAGAGATGAAGTGGAAGCGATTTTAATGGGGGAAATGGTGAGATAAGCAACCTAAAGGGCAGCTGGAGATCCGCTACCAAATGATACGATCTTGGTTCCGAGTTGGACCCTTTACACGGATCTAGTCCTCTTTGGGAGGTTGGATTATCGATTAGATGGAGATTGATGGAAAGGATAACGTCGCAAGGAGATTGCAGAATAGATGCAGCGGATTAATGAAGGGAAAATAAAGAGGTATTGATGACGAACAATAAGCAAACTTGCATACACGGTAAACCCTTCTAGGGATGATTCCTAGACAACCTTCCCATAAGCATACAAGGATCTCTAATCCAAGAGGAGAAGAAGAAGGAATGGATTCAGTCTTAAGGGTCACGGTTCCAAGGACCGGTTCCTAAGTGGTCTAATGGCTCTATGATGAAAATCATGAGCAAGTTTAAAGACCCGTCTAAAATGAACCTATTGTTCACTATTTATACTACTAGTTTATTACATGGGGCAAACCCCAAAATACCCTTAAAACATAAGGTCTTCATACTTGGGCTTGAGCAGCATGGGTTGAACGTTGGAAAGGTTTGGTCTTGGGCACACGGCTTGGCCTAGGCGCACAGCTTGGCCTAGGCGCACAGCTTGGCCTAAACGGAAGGCTTGGCCTAGACAGGTGACTTGGTCTAGACACACAGCTTGGCCTAGACGGATGACTTGGCCTAGACGCACAGCTTGGCCTAGACAACAGGCTCGGCCTAGATGATAGACGCCAGTCTTGCCCTAGACAATGGACACCGGGCTTGCCCAAGACGATGGACGAAAGGCTTGGCCTAGACGGAAGGCTGAGGTGAGGGCTCGTATCATGTTCTGTCTAGGGAAAGTGAGCGATTAGGGCGGTGTCGCGAGCCTGACAAACTGAGAGGCATCTAGCCCTAGAAGTGTCTTTCCTTATCTTCATGGGCACTTTGAGTATTGCCTCCCCTCCCCATGCCTGGGAGGACGGCGAAGCGTCAAGGCTACCTCATTTGTGAAAATAGGGGGTAGCTTCTCTTACTAGGAGAGTAGGGGGGCTAAACGTACCTGGCCCCTATAGCACGTCTATAACTTGAGAATTGAATATCCTTGCATCGATGACTGACTAGCCCTCGACGCAACCCAAGAAAACCCCTTGCTAAGATTTCTCTTTATCTGATTTTATCTCATTTATTTCCCTGCTTATTTTGTTTATGATTGTTATTTCTGTTAATTTTATCATTTTTATCCTTGTTAGTTGTCCTGCCCTCGATCTCTATTGGTTAACAAGCTTATCCAACCAAACCCCCATTTTTATGTTACTGCTTGTGCATTTTATTTTGTCATACATCTAGGGCAATATTCGTCCTTCAGTATCTGTGGTTCGACCCTGTTACCATTAATTTGTGCATCTAGGCATCAGGTGTTAATATTATTTTTGACCCGTTTCGATGGCGAGTCAAATTTTGGCGTCGTTACTGGGGATTAATTAGTACTGATTTTTTGTTTTTATTTGTATGACTAGGAGATCTGCTCCAGACCTACTACCACTCGATCACGAGCTTACTAGAGCAGAAAGAGGACTTCGAAGGCAAGCTAGGGGAGCAGCTATTAATCATAGAGAAATCCCTAATCCTGCCTTCGACATAAATCTCTCCGATCTAGATAATCTCGACGGTTTCTTTCTCGAAGAATTTCCTTTCTTACATCCAGACCTCGACAACGCTGAGTTTGTCAACCCCGAGATACTCAATATGGAATCCGCGGCTGAAGGTGATGCGGACAATGAGTTGGTGGGTGAGGGGATTTTTCGGGTGGGAGTGGGGCGGCGGCTGGTGGTCCCGATTTTGTGGGCCACCATTTTAATTCTTGTGGGTCTTTTGGGGGACATGGTGTTTGGTTAAGTGTGTGGTTAGGGTTCCAAGGGAAGAAGATGGAGTGAAGGAGAAAGGTGGTCGGTTGAAAGGGAAAGAGAAAACAAGATAGATAGGAAAAATGGGTAAGTGAGGTTAAGGGAAGTCGGATGACACGTGGCGTGGTCGGATTCGCTGAGGGACACGTGGCACTAGGCGGTTGGGTGATGAGGGGAAGACGCGGATCGCCACAGGGGAGGACACACTGACGTTGAAGACACATGGCACGCGTTGATTAGCCTACGCGTTGAGACGCGGATCGCCAAAGGGGACGCGGATTGGCTGGATGAGGGGCTGCCACGTGGCGCTTCATGAGTGGGCGGCACGGATTGCGTGCCACGTAGCCCACGCTCATTGGTCAATGCGGATGGATAGCGTTGACTGACTGATGACGCGTTGTGAGTGGATAGGGGAGGGATTGCGTGCCACGTGTCTCCGCGTGAGAGGACGAGGCAGATTGTGGGACGCGTGGCGCGTTGACTGAGTGGATAGGGGAGGACGCATGTCGCGACGCGGTTGGTCGCGCGGATTCCAACCTGCAAAACAAAAAAAAGGGGGTAAATGTTCTTCAAATTTTGAAAGGGAAAATGGGGAAGCGAGAAGAAGAAACAAAAAAGGGGAGAAAGAAATTAAGGGAATAAAAACTAAATACAACATGGAAAAATGAAAAAAAATGCCTAAATAAACCAAATAAAATAGGAACTAATAATAATAAAAACTAAGGAAGGAAGAGAATAACGGAAATAATTATCTACAAGTGGGATACGAGGAAAAAATTAAATGAGGCGTGTGGAATGCCTCCTTGACTGGCCAATTTTTTTTCGTCCAGGCCTGGACGTTGTTAGGCGTCTAGGGCAAGACAGGTGGGTCTGCCACCAGGGGGTGGAAACCTTCGTGGAATAGTTCCAATCTGTGGTCACGCACTTTGGAAATGAGGCTCGTGTCCATATTCTGGATTGCAACCACACCATGATCATTCACCTTCTTGACAAGGTAAGGGCCGGTCCACTTTTGCTTCAACTTTCTGGAAAAGAGCCTAAGATAAGAATTGTAAAGTAAAACCTTTTGTCCAGTATCAAAAGTTTTAGAAGAGAGCAACTTATCGTGGTGAGTGTTAGTCTTGGCTATGTCTTGGGCAGGTTGCGGAGTTGGGTTATCATTGGGCATGTTGCCCTCGATGGTTAAGGCAGTGGTAGTAGCAGCTGGGGCGGGAGTTACCGTAGCCTCAAAAGTGGTCATGACGACAGCTGGAGTAATGGCTAGTTGAGGAGTGCAAAGGGCTGGGTCAAGTGTCTTGACGTCGACGACCGTCCATCCAAGGGCCTTGTGGTATCCTTTGAGTGTCAACACCAGCTCGCGCTCCGCATCTGGATCAAGCTTGCTAGAGATGACCACCGGGAGTGTGTCATGTTCGCCAAGGTAGGCGTACTTGAGGTGCGAGGGCAAGCTCTTCAACTTCAACTTAGGGCCCTGCACAAAAGAAGGGGCAGACACTGAATTTGTAGTGATGTTCCTGTCGAGGGCAAGATGTGCAGAGTTGTCAGCGTTAGGTCAATAATATCAACAATTGAGTGCTCTGAAGTCACAAGTGTCAAGACCAAAGGGTCTAGTGCGACGGGTGAAATAGTTCTGTCTAGGACAAGCTGGATAGAGTCGTCCGCGTCAAGATTGGAAACTTGTGTAGCAATAAGGTCTACAACGTCAACATTTGAATGCTCTTCTAACGCGGCAGTGACTTCATGTAATTCTGGTGGAGTCTTAATTGTCGAGGCCAAGACGTCCAATCTTGCTGGCGTGACGCTTCTGTCGAGGGCAGACTGAAAAGGTTCAATAGAATTCAAGTCAGTAACTTTATCAACCAAAGGATCGATCGTATCAGCAAAATTAACACAAGCAAGATTAGAAGGATATTGCACGGCTTCCATCATGTTGAACTTAATGATTTCTCCATCAAACTCAAGAGAGATAGATGCGTCATGAACGTCTATCTTGGCCCTGGCTGTAGCCAAAAATGGTTGCCCTAGAAGAACATCTGTGGCTTTAGCGGATTCTTCATTCTCCATGGCAATGACATAGAAGTCTGCGGGAAATAGGAAGTCACCTACTTGGACCAAGATGTCCTTAATTACACCTTCGGGGTGAATTACGGAACGATCGGCCAATTGGATGACAAGCGGGGTTGGCTCGAGGGGTCCTAGGCCAAGACGGTTGAAAATCTTCAAGGGCATGACATTAATGCCAGCCCCTAGATCACACATGGCCTTGCCAATACTGACTGTCCCTATCGTGCAGGGGAGGACAAACATGCCCTGGTCTTTGCACTTTGGAGGGATCTTCTGTTGGATAATGGCAGAGAAATTCGCCCCCACACTTATCTTGTTTACCCCGGCCAAGTTGCATTTGTTAGTGCACAACGTTTTCAGGAACTTGGCATAACGGGGCACATTTTTGATGGCCTGGAGAAGTGGGATATTGACGAGGACTTTGCTGAACATATCAAGGATTTCTTGATACTCTTCCTTCTTCTTGGTCTTGACGAGCCTTTGAGGAAAGGGCGGCTCGAGGATCTTGTGTATATACTCTTGGGTAAATTCTTGTGGGCTCGTGTCACCTCGTGGAGCCATCCCTCGTGGAGATCTATTGCGATCCTCCATCACTTCTGGGAGTTTAGGCCCAATGAACTTGGCTTTGGGTATTTTCTTGGGCAAGATTTCGGATTCAGGAGACTTTTTAACGTCGAGGCCTAGATGCTCTGGAAAGGATTTGTCGACGTCGAGACCTAGATGCTCTTGAGGGGGTAAGACATAGCCACTGCGAAGAGTCATAGCACACACATTGTGCTTTGGGTTGGCCTCAGTCTGGGGCGACAATCTGCCCTTGTTTTTCAATTCTTTCATGTCCGCGGCCATGATGCCCATTTGTTTTTGTAGATCAAACATGACGCTCATTTGTTTTTGTAGATCAGTGATGACGTTCCTATAGTGAGCTACCTCATCAACCGGTGGGGTAGACGAAGTGGAGGTCTGGCCCTGATTGGGTTGATAGAAAGATTGTTGGTTGTTGGGAGGGGTAGATCTAGGCTGGAAGTTTTGGGCATTGAAAGGTGGTTGGGCCTGATTCATGTACTGATTGTGCTGCGTTGGTTGTCCAGGTCCAGACGTTTGTTGATGGCTGACCCAACCGGAGTTTGGTGGTCTCCACACTTTATTGTAATTCTGTCCGTATGGGGCCTGATTGTAATTTCCAATGGCGTTGATACTCTGAATTTCATCGGGGATATGCGAGCACGCATCTGTTGGATGATCGGTCATGTTGCATATCTGACAGGTCTTGACCTGAACTATCTGTCCGGGGGCCATGTTCTGAAGCATGCCCATCATAGCGGTCAATTGGGTCTGCATCGCGGCCACTTGGGCATCTTGCCCTGGATGATTACTTTCCTCGGGTATGCAATTCCTTGCCATTAACTCTATGGTAGCCTTCGCGGCTGCAGGTGTGAGTCTGGTGATAGCACCACCAGCAGCGGCGTTGAGCAATGCCTTGTCATGAGCTTTGAGACCTTCACAAAAATATTGGATGAGGGCGTGCTCGGTAAGGTTGTGTGAGGGGCACATAGCTTGCATCTTTTTGTAGCGCTCATGGTACTGGCCAAAATCTTCTTCTTTCCTCTGGACTATAGACACCAATTGCTTGCGAGTTACATTAGCCATTTCTGATGGGTAATATTTTTCGGTGAAGGATTTTGACATTTCAGCCCAAGAATTGATGGAATTTGGGGGTAGATCATAGAACCAGTCTAGGGCATCATCTTTCAAAGACCACATGAAGGCTCGGAGCTTGGCGTGCTCAATACTGACATTGGCCGGCTTCATGGCGTCGCAAATAGAGTGCAATTGCTGAAGATGGCGGTGAGGATTTTCCTTTGGAACACCACGGAAGAGGGGTAGATGGTGCATGACTGCAGACTTGAGCGTCCAATCATGAGGAACAGTGGGCCAAACGATACAAGTGTTTGGTGTTTCAGGGGCACCATTGAGGTCCTCAATGGTCTGCGGAGGATTGTCGATATTAGGACGGTCTGCCATATTGACTATCTCGGGGTAGACAACTACTGGGTTGTCGAGGTCGGGATGAAGATGATTGTCGGGACCGGTCTGACTAGAGGTTTGACTGTCGAGGGCAGGACGGGGAATTACTCTTCTAGAGGTTGCTCCGGCCTGTCTCCGAAATTCTCTCTCTGTCTTCGTGAGTTCGTGGTCGAGGGGTAGAAGGTCTGGTGCAGATCTCCTGGTCATACAAGTAAAAGAAAGAAAATTAGTCCGTAAACACTGTCCCCGGCAACGGCGCTAAAATTTGACGCGCCGTCGAAACGCGCGTCAAAAGTAATAGAGTATTTATAAAGTTCCTGATAGGCTAGATGCACAAATTAATGTATATAGCGGCAAGTCAGGGTCGAACCACAGGGAAAATGAAGGACTAAATTTAATCTTGCCCTAAATGTATGATGAGGATGAAAATGCACCAGACATAAAAGTAACACAAGGGGGGGGGGTTTGGTCGGTCTAGACGAATCTAGCCAACGATGGCAGTTGATGTTGAGACAGAGAATAAAAATGCAAATAACAGGTAACACTAGACAAACGAAATAATTAAATAAAAAGGGAACGAAAATAAAGCAAGCGAATATCAATAAAAATGGTAAAGACTAACAAGTGTAATAAAGATAATAACAAAGTAAGTAAAGATACTAAATCAGATAAAAGGAGAAATCTTAGCAGGGGTAGACGGCGGATTGCGTCGAGGTCTAGTCGGTCATCGGTGCAAGGATAGACTGCGTTCACGCCATAGACGTGCTATAGGAACCCTGTTTTCACGGAGATTCCCTACTTCTCTTCTTAAGAGAAGTCACTCCCAAGGTACGCTTATGGGAGTGGCCGTGACACTATGCCCAAGGTACGCTTATGGGTCATACACACAGGCCCGTGAAGTGGAGAGAAGACACGTCTAGGGCTAGACACTGAGAAGTCTGCCCTAACCGGTTTCTTGCCCTAGCCAGATTGGACCAAACGACATGGTGGCTCTGGACCAGGTGCCTACTCTATTCCATGGCCTCACGTTAGTTATTACCATGGAGATGACAATATTCATGAGAAACATGCAAATAGGTGATCAAACTACCAACAAATCTCACACGAAATGACAATAAAATGGCAAGAAAGCGGATACCACAATGAACACGTTTTAAGAACACTTTGACCTCCCAACTATCCTCTTGCAATCCTTAAAACACCCCTGCCAAGACTAAGAGATTTAGCCACTCATGCTGGAAATCATGCACAAGATAGATGGAGAAAGCAACATAAACAGCAAAGAGGTGCAGATGAAAACGAAAATCTGGATTAAAAACTAATTGGAGCTTGGGGCTCCAATTTCTGGAAAAATAAGGGAAGAACAAATCCCAATGTTAGAGAGGTGGCTACAATGATTGAAAACCCTAAAAAGATGATAAATATACTAAAGAGTAGCCCCCTTTTAACCTAAAGTTAAGGTTCTATATATAGCCTAACAACCCCACTAGGGGACAAAATGGTATAGAGGAATATTCTCTGATGAGCTGGATGATTTGCACATGGAATCCCGCTAGAATCTTTTTAGCATCTTCGGCCAAGCGTCATCCGAAAAGAAACATCCACGTGCTTCGTCTAGGCCTAGACATAAGATCTCGTCTAGGTCCCGACGGTAGGTCTCGACGACAAAACGCATCCAGGGCTCGACGATGAAAGATCAGCAGAAATGCATCCAAATGGCCCGCTTTTCAGCAAGTTTCTCCCTTTAGTCCAAATCTACAAAGTGGTTGGAAAACAAGCCAAATTAGTAGTATCAAGTGTGAAATTAGACCTAAAAGAGAGGAAAAAACATGCATAAAAAGGCACCATATCAACCCTGTTACCATTAATTTGTGCATCTAGGCATCAAGTTTTAATATTATTTTTGACCCGTTTCGATGGCGAGTCAAATTTTGGCGTCGTTACCGGGGATTAATTAGTACTGATTTTTTGTTTTTATTTGTATGACTAGGAGATCTGCTCCAGACCTACTACCACTCGATCACGAGCTTACTAGAGCAGAAAGAGGACTTCGAAGGCAAGCTAGGGGAGCAGCTATTAATCATAGAGAAATCCCTAATCCTGCCTTCGACATAAATCTCTCCGATCTGGATAATCTCGACGGTTTCTTTCTTGAAGAATTTCCTTTCTTACATCCAAACCTCGACAACGCTGAGTTTGTCAACCCCGAGATACTCAATATGGAAGATCAACCACCACCACCCTCACCACTACCGAATGATCAGACAATAGATGATCTCAATGCTGCCCTAGAAGCTCCTAGCAGCCATATCGTCTGGCCCGTTATCTAGCATGATGGGACACTCCTGTCATGCATCACCTTCCTTCCTTTCATGGTTTGCCTAAAGAGAACCCTCATCATCATCTGCAACATCTTCACTCTGTTTGTGAGGCCATAAAACCCACTAATGTCGATATTGACCAGGCCAAGCTGCGAGCTTTCGTGTGGTCCCTTAAGGACGTTGCCAAAGATTGGTTCTACGACCTTCCTCCAAGATCTATTACATCTTGGGCTGAGATGTCTAAAGCCTTCACTGATAAGTATTACCCAGCGTCTACGGCAAGCGTGACCCACAAGCAACTAGTCTCCATTGTTCAAAAGGATGACGGGTCTAGGGCAATATCATGAGCGTTACAAGAAAATGCAAGCCTTGTGTCCCTCCCACAACCTAACGGATCATGCCCTTATTCAGTACTTCTACGAAGGCTTGAAGCCACATGATAAGGCTTTGTTAGATGTCGCAACCGGTGATTCCATTTGTGCCCGTACCCCAGCTACTGCCAAAGCTATCATTGAGCTCATGGCCAAGACTATTGTTGCGTCCGAAAAAGTGACAAATCACACTCAGGATGTCCGCGTTGCTACCATGGAAAATTAGTTGACTACCATCATGGGCATGCTACAGAATATGGCTTCAGGGTAACTAGTCCAGATCAAGGCCTGTCAGATTTGTAATTTTATGGATCATGTCACACATGCTTAACTTTATATCCCCGATGAAATTTCGGTTAATGCTGTTGGTGGCTACAATGTCCCTTATGGCCAGAACTACAACCAGGGCTGGAAACACCCTAACTTCAATTGGTCCCACAACCCCCAATAATCTGGCCCTATTCAGCCACACCCACAGAAGTATCACCATGGGAATCAGTCTCAGCCACCTTTCAACATGCAATATTACAGGCCTAGACCCCTATTAATGTGTGTTTTATGCACATTTTTCTCTCCATCATTGTCCCTATTCCTAGCATGATACTGCTAATTTGCCCTTGTTTCTATCTTTATTGCAGATCTAGGCAAAAATATAGGAATATGGGAAAACATATACTTTTTGGGTGGAATTCCGCGAATCTCAAAGCAGTGAGGCCAAGACATCCATTTTGCCGTCAAGCCCTAGCTATTTCCGTTGAGCCTTGGGAAATATTTCCCAGTCAAAGCTTCATTGTTGTGCTTCCACGTGTCCACCTTGCTGGCTTCCAGAAGATTCCATGCGCTTCTAGAATATTCCCTCGCTGCCAAATTTTATGTCTTGCCCTAGCTGCTGATCAAATTGTCTTGGCCTAGAAGTTTTCGTCTAAGCCTCGACGACCAAAGAGAAAGATTCCTAAAAGATCCCCACGGGATTCCGTGCAGATTCCCCCTAGCATATTCCAGAATGTACTCCCTCTTAGCTGGATTTTGTCCTCTTGTGGGCAAGAGGGTACTTAAGCCTTAATTTTAGGGTTTTTAGGGATCATCTCATCTTTTCACTTTTAGGAGCCACCTCTTACATTTTCCTCTTTTGTTTTTCTAGGGATTTGTTCCTCCTCTTTGTTCGAGCAGTCGCCACCATCTACTTTCCTTGAAACCGAAGCTTTTAAGCTTCGGCCAGTATTTATTGAGTTTTTATTTCCTTTATTGCTTCTTCACTTTTATGTTATTTATTAGATCTATTATTTATTACTTGTTAGCATCAGCGGCCAAGCTCATCCTCTTAGCAAGGGTGTTTTAAGGGTTGCAAAAGGATAGTCAAGAGGCCGAATCGTTCTTCATATATTCTTATTGTTGTATTTGTTTGTTTGTCGGTTTCTTGTTAATTCGTCTAGGGCAAGTTAGAAGTCTAGCCAGCTAATAACTAGACCTAGATGATTACTGTCATTTCCTTGGTTATACCTAACGTGAAGCCTTGGGATAGAGTAGACACTAGACAGATTGTCATTAGCTTGGTCTGTTCTGTCTAGGGCAAGTGAGCAATTAGGGCGGTGTCGCGAGCCTGACAAACTGAGAGGCATCTAGCCCTAGATGTGTCTTTCCTTATCTTCATGGGCGTTGTGAGTATTGCCTCCCCGCTTCATGCCTGGGAGGACGGTGCAACATCAAGGTTGTCTCATATGTGAAAACGGGGGGTAGCTTCTCTTATGAAGGAAAGGAGGGGGCCTAAACGTACCTGGCCCCAATGGCATGTCTATAGCATGAGAACAGAATATCTGTGTGCCGATGACTGACTAGGCCTCGACCCAACCCAAGATAATCCCTTGCTAAGATTTCTCCTTATCTGATTTTATCTCATTTATTTCCCTGCTTATTTTGTTTATGATTGTTATTTCTGTTACTTTTATTATTTCTGTCCTTGTTAGCTGTCCTGCCCTCGATCTCTCTTGGTTAACTAGCTTAACCAACAAACCCCCCTTGTGTTACTTTTTTGTTGCATTTATCTTCGTCATATATCTAGGGTAAGTTGTCATCTTCAGTCCCTGTGGATCGACCCTGTTACCATTATACACAAATTAATTTGTACATCTAGGCATCAGGATTTAATATTATTTTTGACTCGTTTCGACGGCGAGTCAAATTTTGGCGCCGTTATCGGGGACTGATTAGTACTGATTTCTTGTTTTCATTTGTCTGACTAGGAGATCTGCACCAGACCTACTACCCCACGATCACGAGCTTACTAGAACAGAAAGAGGACTCCAAAGACAGGCTAAAGGACCATCTATTCATCATAGAGAAGTTCCCTCTCCTGCCCTCCTCAGAAATCTCTTCGACTTGGATAATCTCGGCAATCCCCTTTACCAAGACCAAGCCTACCTCCATCAAGACCTCGACGACGCAGGAGTCATATACCCCGAGATACCCATTATGGCAGATCTACCTCCACCGAATGATCAGACTATTGATGACCTCAATGCTGCTCCTGAGGCACCTAGTAGTTACATTGTCTGGCCGATTGTCCCTCACGACTAGACACTCAAGTCCTCCATTATACATCATCTCCCTTCTTTCCACAGACTACCTAAAGAGAATCCTCATCGCCATCTACAGCACCTTCACTCAATCTGCGAAGCCATGAAGCCCACTAATGTCAATATCGACTAGGCCAAGCTGTGAGTTTTTATGTGGTCTTTGAAAGACGCTTCCAAGGATTGGTTCTATGACCTTCCTCCTAGATCTATGACTTCTTGGGCCGAGATGTCCAAAGCTTTCACTGATAAGTACTATCCAGCATCTACGGCAAGATCGACGTTCACGATGCCTCCATCACTCTTGAGTTCGATGGCGAGACCATAAAGTTCAATATGCTTGATGATATGAGATGCCCCACCGAGTTTTCTAGCATAAACTTTATTGATATTGTTGCCTCTGTTGTTACTGTTGTTTCTGAACTTGCTAATGATGATTCTCTGTAGCTTGCCCTAGATATGAGTATTCCACCCATCGCGTTGGACACCTTCGTCTTGACACTTGTGACTCCACCTGAGTTGAATGAAGTCGTCGCTGCTTTGGAAGAGCATCATGTTATCCCTTCTCCTCCTGTTATTTCTCCTCTTCCAACTAATCTCCCTACTCCTAGTTTGCTGCTTTCCCCCTCTCTTTTGCGGGACCTAAAGTCGGAGTTGAAGAGCTTGCCCTCACACCTCAAGTACACCTACTTTGGCGAGCATGACACACTACCAGTGATCATCTCTAACAATCTCCACCCTGAGGCTGAGCGAGAATTGGTGTCTACACTCAAAGGATACCAAGAGGCCCTTAGATGGACGACCGTCGAGGTCAAGACACTCTCACCAGCCCTAGGCACTCCTCAGCTAGCTCCGGTAGCTTTCGTACCCACTCCTGATGTCCCCAAACCCATGGATCCAAAACCCACCCCAACTGCTACCTTCACTGCCTTGACCAGCAAGGGCAAGATGACCAATGCCAATCCAGCTTCATAGCTTGCCCGTGACACGATCGAGGGCAAGACGCCTTGTCACGATAAGTTGTTCTCTACTACGACCTTGGCTACTGGACAGAAAGTTTTATTCTACAATTCTCGGCTTAGGCTCTTTTCTAGAAAATTGAAGCATAGATGGACAGGCCCTTACCTTGTCACAAAGATTTATGATCATGGGGTGGTTGCAATTCAGAATATGGGCATGGGCCTCGTTTCCAAAGTGCAAGACCACAGATTGGAGCTATTCCATGAAGGTTTCTACCCCCTCATGGAGGGGCCACCAGACCCAAAATAACTTGAGTATCCAATGTCGTGCCCTCGTTTCATGGGAGGCAACCCACGTTTCTTTCCATTTCCGGGTGAACACTTTTCTTTTCCTTTTCGGTTTTTATGTTTCTTCTCGTTTGCCCTTGTGTGAATCCCTTCTTCGCATTGAGGGCAACGTGTTGCCTAAGTGTGGGGAGGGACACTTGTGTGTTTGTGTTTAATTTGGGCAATTTTAAAAAAAAATTTATAACTTTTTAGGATTGATTTTCTATAAATACCATTTTGCTAAGCTAGCACTACCCTATTTTAAAACCCCCGAGCACACACTTTTGACCTTTTGTGCACATAAAGAAACTATCATTCGTTGCATCTATGCTTGGACAAACACAACTCTTCCTGCTTGCACTTATGACCAGTCTAGGCCTAGACACCAGTAGTCACAAAAAGCACCTTGTGAGCACTTTGAGCTTCCATGCCATATTTTCTATGAGTGATATGCTTAACTAGGCACTAGCTAGGTTTACATGATATCCCTGGGTATAGACACCATTAGACAAGGGAAAGCAACGAAATGACGAAAGACTTTGCATTTTTCTTTTCTTTTCTTTCTACTTCTTTTCTTTCTCTCCCTTACCCTTTTTCTCCATCTTGCCCTCGAAATTTATCCTTCACCTTTTATGTTTATCTTCTAACCATTTGAGCCATTTCCTTGATCTTTCCTTGGCAGGTGAGTAACACTTTTTAAAGCAAAATCAGCAAGGGCTAGATGCAGAAAAAGATAAGTGTGGGGAAGATAAAGAAGCAAAATCTAAGCAAAGTTTGGGTGCTGAAAGCAGAGCTAGGGCAAGACAATACAGAAAAATTAATGTGCCCATCCTAAGCATAAAAGAATAAGTGTGGGGAAGTAAAGGCAGCAAGGCCTTGACGCTTAAAGCAGAAATATACAAAGACGACCAACAGCTGCAGCTCCTGTCTATGTTAAAATGATGAGCGAAGAAAAGAGACATTTATGCCTGCTTTTATTTATATAAAAAAATTAAAATAAAAGCAAAGTAGTCACAGCAAAGCAGCAAGGATCGCCAGCACCAGCCTAGAAGAAGATCTCCCCACATAAAAGAAGAAGCCATCGTCTAGCCCTCGCTGTCGCTCCCCCAGCAAGTGTTACTCACCGAACTCTCCTTTTTCCAGCCAAGGAATCCCTCAATTTCATATTTATTTTATTTCCCTTTCATCTTCTTCACTTCCTCTTTTCTTTTCTTTTCTTTCCTTCTTCTTTTTCCTTTCTTCATCCTTTTTCATTTTCCATTCCTTCCTTTCTTTTTACCCAACCCGTACCTTATCCTTTCTCTTTTAAAATGCAAAGTTCTTTCTGATTGCTAGATTGCCCTCACATGTGTACTGCGTACTCAGATTGATATGCTAACTATTTTTTGTGCTGTGTTATTTGCAACTTGAGTGATTAAATACCTAGCCTTGTTTGCGAGTGTGAGAGTAAATACTTATCCATGCGAGGATTGCTGGTGAATAGGCCTGGATTGGGAAAGCCTTACCTTTAGGGTCGTTATCCTTCTGGTTTGGTGTAGATGCATGTCTAAGAAGAGTTGTATTTGATTTGGTGTAGTGTGTTGAGTGATGTGTTTATTCTTGTGTTGAGGTTAATACCGTATGTTCTGACTTGGGGCAGTTTTCAGTTTTGTGAATGCTCGAGGGCGAGCAATGGGCAACGTGCGGATATTTGTTAGTATGTATTTTATGCACATTTTTCTATCCATTATTGTCCATATTCCTGGCATGATACTGCTGATTTGCCCTTGTTTCCATCTTTATTGCAAATCTAGGTAAAAAGAGAGGAATATGCAAAAATATATGCTTTTTGGGTGGAATTCCACGAATCTCAAAGCAGTGAGGCCAAGACATCCATTTCGCCGTCGAGCCCTAGCTATTTCCGTTGAGCCCTGGGCAATATTTCCACGTCTCCACCTTGCAAGCTTTTAGAAGATTCCATGCACTTCTAGAATATTCCCTCGCTGCCAAATTCGGTGTCTTGCCCTAGCTGTTGATCAAGTCGTCTTGCCCTAGATGTTTTCGTCTAAGCCTCGACGACCAAAGAGAAACATTCCCAAAATATCCGCATGGGATTCCATGCAGATTCCCCCTACCATATTCTAGAATGCTCCCTCTTAGCTGGATTTTGTCCTCTTGTGGGCAAGAGGGTATTTAAGCCTTAGTTTTAGGGTTTTTAGGGATCATTTCATCTTTTCCCTTTCGGGAGCCGCCTCTTACATTTTCCTCTTTTGTTTTTCTAAGGATTTGTTCCTCCCCTTTGTTAGAGCAGCGACCACCATCTACTGTCCTTCAAACCAGAGCTTTTAAACTCCGACCGGTATTTATTGAGTTTTTATTTCCTTTATTACTTCTTCACTTTTATGTTATTTATTAGATCTATTATTTATTACTTGTTAGCATGAGCGGCTAAGCTCATCCTCTTAGCAAGGATGTTTTAAGGGTTGCAAAAGGATAGTCAAGAGGCTGAATCGTTCTTCATATATTCTTATTGTTTTATTTGCTTGTTTGTCAGTTTCTTGTTAATTCGTCTAGGGCAAGTTAGAAGTCTGGCCAGCTAATAACTAAACCTAGATGATTACTATCATTTCCTTGGTTATAACTAACGTGAAGCCTTAGGATAGAGTAGACACTAGACAGATTGTCATTAGCTTGGTCCGTTCTATCTAGGGCAAGTGAGCAATTAGGGCGGTGTCACGAGCCTGACAAACTGAGAGGCATCTAGCCCTAGATGTATCTTTCCTTATCTTCATAGGCGCTGTGAGTATTGCCTCCCCGCTTCGTGCCTGGTAGGACGATGCAGCGTGAAGGTTGTCTCATATGTGAATACGGGGGGTAGCTTCCTTTACGAAAGAAAGCAGGGGGTCTAAACGTACCTAGCCCCCATAGCATGTTTGTAGCATGAGAATAGAATATCTGTGCACTGATGAATGACTAGGCCTCGACGTAACCTAAGATAATCCCTTGCTAAGATTTCTCCTTATCTGATTTTCTCTCATTTATTTCCCTACTTATTTTGTTCATGGTTGTTATTTCTATTAATTTTATTATTTCTGTCCTTGTTAGCTGTCCTGCCATCGATCTCTCTCGGTTAACTAGCTTAACCATCAAACACCCCCTTGTGTTACTTTTTGGTTGCATTTATATTCACAATACATCTAGGGTAAGTTGTCGTCTTCAGTCCCTGTGGATCGACCTTGTTACCATTATACGTAAATTAATTTGTGCATCTAGGCATCAGGATTTAATATTATTTTTGACCCTTTTCGATGGTGGGTCACCCACATATCAACACAGCCAGCAATATTAGTACCTATCTCCCAAGGATCAGAATCCTGCCCCTCCATCCATTGATGAGACTATCAATTACAATAGTGTGATTTCTGAACTTCAGAAACAAATGAGTGTTATGAATGCTTAAATGAAAGAATTGAAAAATAGAGGTAGACTTCCTGGGCAAACCGAGCCAAACCCGAAGCATGAAGCATGTGCCATGACTCTCCGAAGTGGTCTAGAACTACCTCCAGTACGTCCTGCCATCGACGTGGAACAACTTCCAGAATCGAAGCTCCAGCCCAAGAAAAAGAAAAAAGAACCAAAAATCCCTGAAGTGATGGAGGATCGTATCTGTTCTCTAAGAGATTCCCCAAGGAATGACAAGAACCCTCTCAAGTTCACTCAAGAGTATATCCACCATATCCTTGAACCTCCCTTCCCGGAACGTCTAGTGAAATCCAACAAAGGGAAGGAGGAACGTGGGATCTTCGACATCTTTAGTAAAGTCGTCATCAACATCCCCTTCCTTCAAGTAATCAAGTGTCTTCCCCGCTATGCTAAGTTTTTAAAGACTTTGTGTATCAACAAACGCCATATGGTCGGGTCAACAAGATAAGTGTGGGAGCCAATATTTCTGCCCACATCCAGCAAAAAATCCCTCCTAAATGTCAAGACCAGGGAATGTTCATTATCCCCTACAAGATTGGGACAATCGATGTTGGCAAGGCCATGTGTGACTTGGGTGCTGGTATCAACGTCATGCCCTTGACGATTTACAACCGTCTAGGCCAGTAGCGCCAGAAGAAATGGACGCGTGTGCCTGCACAATCATGACTTTTCTAATGAGAGGATAGCAAGCATTAAATGCTCTGAAAAGCAGGTACCATCTCTTGGAAAAAACAAAAGCAATATCGCAAGAAAGGAGATAACGCAAGAGGGCGTTAACGAAAAAAGGCAGCTTTGAAAAGGCGGAATAAAAATCAAATAGCAGTAAAATATGAATATTGTCGCACAACGAGGCGTTATTACAAGACAAAGAAACAAATAAGCAGAAAAATCTTCTAAATGGAACAGCTTCGATTAATCATGGGCCCTCGCGGACATCGCAGTCGTCATTCCTTTATCCAACTAGTCTATCGCTATGTTATCTACTTTGAGGGTGTTATTAAAGATGTCTTTATCCAAGTAGGTGATTTTATTTTTCCAACAGACTTCTATGTCATTGCCATGGAGGGTGAAGGTTCAACTAAAGCCACGGATATACTTCTGGGAAGACCATTTCTTGCTACTGTCAGGGCCAAGATAGACGTCCATGATGCCACCATTTCTCTTCAGTTTGATGGCGAGATCATTAAATTCAACATGCTTGAATCCATGCGATATCCTTCTGAATTTTCTAGTCTCAATTATGTTGATTTAATTGATCCCTTTGTTGATGAAATAGTTGAATTAAATTTTGTTGATCCATTGCAGCTTGCCCTCGACAGAAGTATCACCTCAGAGGCATTAGATGTCTTGGCCTCGATAGTTACCACACCACCTGAGCTACATTCAGTTGTTTCAGCATTAGAAGAACAACCTATTCTTTCTCCAGAACCTCATATTATCTCTCCTCACCATGATGATCATATTAAGCTCCCCTCCTCACTTCTTCAAGCACCAATTTTTGAGTTAAAAACCTTGCCATCGCACTTGAAATATGCTTATCTCGGCACCAATGAATCACTACCGGTTATTATCTCCAACAAGCTAGATGGGTCCGAAGAAAGGAAGTTGATTTCCCTGCTGTAAGAATTCAAACAAGCCATCAGGTGGACAATTGCCAACATCAAGGGCTTGTCACCAGCCCTATACACCCACAGAATCCATCTTGAGGACTCCAGTAAGACCGTCCGTCAACCTCAACGCAGATTGAATCCCCCAATGATGGAGGTAGTGAAGAAAGAAGTGTTAAAGTTATTGGATGCAGGTGTCATCTATCCCATCTCCGATAGCCCATGGGTGAGCCCCGTCTAGGTCATTCCTAAGAAAACTAGCATCACCATCACTACAGGGCAAGAAGGCATTTTGATCCCAACCAGAATCCTAAATGGTTGGCGAGTATGTATTGACTATCATCATTTGAATGCGGCCACTCGCAAAGATCATTTCCCGTTACCATTCATTGACCATATGTTAGAGTGCCCCGCGGGCAAGAAGCATTATTGTTGTCTGGACGGGTATTTCGGCTTCCATCAGATTCCAGTTGCCCTCGAAGACCAAGAAAAGACTACTTTCACCTGTCCATTCGGTACATTCGCATATCAAAGAATGCCCTTTGGTTTGTGCAATGCCCCTGCTACTTTTCAGCCATGCATGTTGAGCATTTTTTTAGAATTTGTCGAGAAAGGTATCGAGGTCTTTATGAACGATTTCGCCGTCTATGGCAACTCTTTCTCTGAATGTCTTGCCAATTTAAAGAAAATCCTACAGCGCTGTATCGAGACCAATCTAGTATTAAACTTTGAGAAGTGCCACTTTATGGTCGATCAAGGCCTCATCTTGGGTCATATCGTCTCCAGCAATGGCATTGAAATGGATAAAGCAAAAATCAAAGTAATTGAATCCTTGCCCTATCCGTCCTGTGTTAGTGATGTGCATTCCTTTCTAGGGCATGCCGGTTTCTATAGGCGCTTCGTCAAGGACTTCTCCAAAATCATGCAACCTATGTGTAGATTACTTCAGAAAGATATGAAATTTATGTTTGACGATAGTTGCAAGGCTTCATTTGATTTGGTCAAGAACAAACTCATCACCGCTCTCATCATCCGAGCCCCCGACTGGTCACTCCCTCTTGAAATCATGTGCGATTCTAGCAATCATGCCCTCGGCGCCATTTTAGGTCAGAAGAAGGACAAAGAGACATATGTTATCTACTATGCCTCAAAACTGCTAGATCCAGCCCAACAAAATTACACCTCTACTGAAAAAGAGCTTCTGGTTGTCTATGCCCTAGACAAGTTCAGACAATATCTCTTGGGCACGCACGTCATTGTGTATTCGGATCATTGCCCACAAAAGAAGTTCTAGTGTCAGACCTTCATCCTCCCTCTCACCTGGTTCCATATTGACCTTCCTGATTGCCCAAAAGGCCTTGTGTTCAATTTCTACTAGGAGGTGGCACAGCTTGCCATAGACCAGTCTATAAAGAGTCCTCCCAATCGCGGTCTTAAAAGCAGTCCTATAGGCCCAGAATCGACGGGGAACATCGGAGCTCGCAACCAGATGCCTCTTACTAATATCATCTCTTGTGAGATTTTCGACATTTGGGGAATTGATTTCATAGGCCCATTTCCAAACTCTTATGGGAATATCTACATCCTCCTTGCTTTTGATTACGTTTCCAAATGGATCGAGGCCAAGGCGACGAAAACTGATGACTCTAAGGTAGTGGTGATTTTTTTATGCACCTACATTTTCAACGATTTGGAACTCCTCGAGCCCTCATCAGTGATCGTGGGACGTATTTTTGTAATTGGGTTGTTTATTTTCTTCTCAACAAGTATGGGGTAACTCACCGAGTCTCTACGGCATACCACCCCTAGACCAATGGGCAAGCTGAAATATTCAATCGGGAAATCAAATCCATTCTTGAAAAAATGGTTAACCAATCCCGCAAGGATTGGAGCTTGAAACTGGACGATGCTCTCTGGTCTATGGCATCTGTTCAATTCCTACAAGACTGCTTTAAAGACCCCGATTGGGATGACTCCTTATAAACTGGTCAATGGCAATTCGTGCTTCCTCCCGGTAGAAATTGAACACAAGGCCTTTTGGGCAATAAGGAAGGTTAATATAGATCCAAGGGAGGCAGGCAAGCATCGCAGATTGCAAATCCAAGAGCTCGGGGAACTTTATGGAGATGCCTATGAGAACGCCCTCATTTACAAAGGCAAGACGAAAGCTTACCACGATAAGTTGCTCTTGCCCAAATATTTTGTTGTTGGTCAGAAAGTTCTATTGTACAACTCTCGTTTGAGACTTTTTGCAGGGAAACTTAGATCAAAGTGGACAGGCCCATACAGAGTCACAACCGTGTTCGATCATGGAGCCGTCGAGATCCAAAGTCTAGACTCGAAAATGATTTTCAAAGTCAATGGTCATTGCCTAAAGCCGTTCTATGAAGGCTTCAAACCCTTCACAGTAGAGGAAGAGAGGGTGGTTGACCCACCCGTCCAGCCCTAGACAGCCAGTGAACAACTAGGCCTGGACGTTAATGAAGGCCATCAGAGGCTTTGCCTCGGGTTTCGTTTCATCACTTGATTGTTTCTTTTTATTACCAGAACTTCCGCTCCTTTGATTTTATTATTTTTATTTGCTATCTTTATTTGATTGTTTTCATTTAATAACTGTTTATATTTATTATGATGTTTTTTTATTTTATTCCCTTTATGTGATTTCTTGTTTTTCTATTTTTAACACCCACTAATTCTCTCCTTCTTTATTAATCTTGCCCCCCTCTCTTTATTATATTACTTTTATTTTATTTTTATTCCTTCTTTTTGTCTCTATCTTTCTCCTAACCCCTTTTCAAATTTGAAAGGATCACTTTTGGCAGTTGGGATTCGAGAAGATAACTCATCAGCTATCCCCGCGCGCCAAGTCGTATAGAGGACAAAACCAAATCCATTTGAAAGGGAGATCTTCTCTCTCCGTCCTTTTCCTCTTCCCACACGTTTCCGGTTTCCCCACTTCTTTCCCTATCCGTGTCAGTTCCCATCTTTCTCTCTCACGAATACACTTCATCTCCATCTTCTCCAAGAGACCCTCATCAGCTCCATCACCATTCCCGATGATAAGAACCAAGCGGGTTGCCCACAAAAGAAGTTCTGGTGTCAGACCTTCATCACCCCCTCAGAGCCCCATCATTTCATCATTCTCCCTCTCACCTAGATCCTTCCAAACCTTCTCAAACACTCCTCCCTCAGGCGCTAACCCTAGCTCGGATCTCCCCATATCCCAACCCCTAGACCCTTCTCAGATCTCTAACCCAGGAGTTGTACCCGCTTCCCGCGCTTCACTGCCCTTGACACGCCATATGCCACGATCGCTTGACCCGTCGTCTCTTTTGTTCCTAGGGTTTATATATAAAAACCCCACGTACTTTCTTCTTATCTTTTATTGCCTTTCTCTTTTAAAGAAACAAAAAAGAAGGAAAACAATTCCTCTTCCTCCTCCTACGATCCGCCGCCGCCCGGGTGCTTCGATCTTCTTCTCACCACAGGTACCTTCCTTTCTATTCTTCTCTTTACCTTGCTCATAGCTCCTAATAGCCGTTATTCCCGCCCTGCCGGGGAGGGGGATGTTAATACCACTGTTTCCACCATTACTTCCACCGTCGTCTTTCGACGGCGCCTGCGGAGCTATAATGCCACCGTCGACCAATTTGAGGGGTACTCTACTGAAGTTGCCCCGAAATCCCTTCACCTCAACAGCGAATTACCTGGCAATCGTAGGGCTCTTTATGCCAAGATATTCCATTATGGTTTTCGACTGCCTCTAGATCCTTTGATTGCTGAATTACTCTCTGAATTTGATTTAAACGCTGCCCAACTGAGTCCAAACGCCTACTGTGGCATTTATGCTTTTATAGCCCTCTGTAGACATATAGGGAATGAATCTCCTTCCTTGTTGTTGCTCCGCTCCCTCTTTTAATTGTACCATCATAATAACGGCATCATAGCGATATCGCCCCGCTATGATGTTGAAGCTTTAAACCCTTTTACCTGGAAGCTGTTATTCCTTGAATCTTCCATTGATGCTTGGAAAAAGGGATTCTTCATCATCAATCTACCCCAGCCTTTATGGCGGATCGGTTTTAATCTTGCCATCAGAGATGCTGCCTGGGGTGGCAGGCCGGAGTTAGGGCCAGCTGACCAAGACTGGCTGAACAAACTACTCAATCTACCTGAGATCCTTGGTGTTCGCACTCGCGAACTCGCGTGCGGAGGCAACATTCAAGATTGCATTCAAAGTGAGCTTCACACCTTTGTTCGTTGTTCCACGTCAATACTAACTCTAACATTCTTTTCTTGTTTCTACAGATCCTCCCGCCGGGTGGAAGCTTGATTGTATCAAGAAAAGAGAGAAGAGAGCTCAGTAGAAGAGAGAAAAAAGGGCTCTTTCCGCCACCTCGGCCGACGCCGCTACTGATACCACGCGCGCGTCCACTTCTGCATCTGAGTCTTCCTCTCTTCCCCAAGCGGAGGCTGCTGCCACATCGACCACTGTTCCAATTTCTTCCCCCGGTATTGCTCCTACACAAGCGTCGCCTTCTCATCCTCCTCTTGCTAGAAAGAAGAAAATGACTCTCCGCCTTCGCGTTATCGCTCCTACATGTCCTCCTGCTCAGGTGGTTCTTATAAATTTTTCCCCGTCCATGTATTTTTATTTGTTTCTTAATTCCCCTTTGTCTTTTGCGCGTAGGATACCGCTATCGTTGCCTCTTCCGCTACTCCTTCGCGCGACGGTATGGATTTGTCGAGCGTTCTTGACCCTAAGCGTCCCCGTCTTAATGAAGACGTTCCTTCAGCGGACAACTCTATCGCTGGTCAGGGTAGGCAGGACGGCATTGCCAATACCGGTCCCTTGGCAAGCGACCAAGGCTCTGGCCCTGCAGGGAGCGGGGCTACCTCTGCGCCACTTCATTCCTCTTTTGCCGCATCATCTCCTCCTCCAGGCAATACCCTGGACTTTCTGGAGGATCTTGAAGAGGAGCACTTTCCAAACTTACCGACCAGCGGCTTCAATATTGACGTTGGGCCGTCCAATCATTCCCCTCCGTCCCCTCCGGATGTCTTCTTCATTCCCACTGCTGCTCAGACAATCTTTCCCTCTCTTCCCCCAATAGAAACCCCGTGCATGGTCGCTGAGTTAAGCACTATACTCTCTAGCAGAGCCGCCACTCATCAAGTTGATTTAAGCAACATTCGCCAGCGCGGGTTCCCAGCGTTAGGAGGCGACAACTCCCTAGCGACATCCACCTTACTGGCAGGACATCTGCTGTAGTTGAGGAGGAAGAGCGAGGCTTCCTCTCCGTTGCCGAGGGTGAACAATTGCAGCAGATAAGGACTCATCTGTTCTCTAGCTTTCAAGGTTTCCATTACTGGTCTACAAATATGATGAGACGAATGAGCTCTCTCCAATCTTCCTCCTAGGAATGGTGCAACACTAACCACCAGCTCTCGGAAGAAATTAGCAAGTACCAAAGGGAGCTTCATGAAACTCAAGAGGAGCTGCGGAAGAGTGTTGAGGAGCGACAATGTGTGGAAAACAGTTTGGGAGTTGCGAGGAAAGAGTTGGAAGAGGCCAAAGGACTCCGGGCCGCGGGGGATGCCGCCCTTCAAGTGGAGTGGAGCAAGAATGCCGCGCTTAAGGAGGAAACGGCGGACAGGTGCAAGTGGTTTTCGGAACAAGCGGCAGGCCTCATGGCCGATTGCTTCATTGAGCATCACGGCCGTCATTTCTTTGATGTTGACGCCATCATCCACCTTTTCAAGCAAAAGTCCGAGTTCCTCACAGAAAAGGGGTACCGCCAGGCGAAAAGGCCACGGCCTGACGAGGGGAACAGCAGCGTGCCCGGACCGTGAATGTCACTTCTCTTTTGTCCATCGGGTGCTCTGACTTCTTTGCCCCTTTTTGTGTTTTTTAGGGCCTTTTGTTTGAGCAAGCATCCCTTCGTGTGTAAACAGTTCGCACAATTTTCTGCACATTTTTACTTATCACTTTGTTAGTAGCGACATATCATCAAAAAATCTTAATTACCTTGGGGCATTGCCGCGCGTGCTCCTTTCTTACTTAGCACGATCCCCCAAAGATGTCGCTTGTGCCGAATTTTCTGCACCTTTTCACTTATCACTTTGTTAGTAGCGACATATTATCGAAAAATCTTAATTACCTTGGGGCATTGCCACGCGTGCTCCCCCGATGTCGCTCGTGTCCCGTACTCTTCCAGCCAAACTTCACCGGGTTTGTCCCTTCCGGCTACTAGCTGTGGTACGGTGACCTTTCTTATTTCTTCAATCGGCCGGGAAGTGCCCTCTCTCAGTGCGCCGCCTGATCAGGGCCGGCCATCACGAGGATAGGACTTTTCACTTCCTCAGCGTTGCCCTCACACCTCGGAACGTGCCCTCACTTGACGAGGTGCCTATGTTAGCGCTACCATCGTAAGGATAGGATTTTCACTTGCGAGGTGGAGTTTTTATCTTCCCTAGGGTCGTGCCTCACTTAATGATCATCCGCCTTTGTGAGCGCGGACTATCACAAGGATAGGACTTTACACCCCCAGGGGAGTCGGGGCGTGCCCTCCCTGGGTTTCCCCAGGATAGGATTTTTCACTCCTGACAGTGGTGGAAAGTGTCTCCTCTTGGCGAGCCGCCTGATCAAGGCCGGCCTCCCAAGGCCAGAATTTTTCACTTCCAGCACCATATATTAGGATCGCCGGGGCGTGCCTCATCTAGCCGATCCGTCCGCATTAGCCCATTCTGCCCCAAGGCTAGGACTTTTCACCCCCGACATCCCCCTTTCCTTGTTATCTGCACATTACACAGACAACCAACAAGGAACAAGAAAAATTTCCAGAACAATTGTTAGACCATGCCCACGGCATGTCAAAATTTCAATTTCAAAGACCATGCCCGCGGCATGTCAAAATTTCAATTTCAAAGACCATGCCCGCGGCATGTCAAAATTTCAATTTCAAAGACCATGCCCGCGGCATGTCAAAATTTCAATTTCAAAGACCATGCCCGCGGCATGTCAAAATTTCAATTTCAAAAGGCCATGCCCACGGCATGTCGATATTTCAAAGACCATGCCCACGGCATGTCAAAATTTCAAGACCATGCCCACAGCATGTCAAAATTTTAATTTCAAAAGACCATGCCCACGGCATGTCGATATTTCAAAGACCATGCCCACGGCATGTCAAAATTTCAAGACCATGCCCACAGCATGTCAAACTTTTAATTTCAAAAGACTATGCCCACGGCATGTCGATATTTCAAAGACCATGCCCACGGCATGTCAAAATTTCAATTTCAAAAGACCATGCCCACGGCATGTCGATATTTCAAAGACCATGCCCACGGCATGTCGATATTTCAAGACCATGCCCACGGCATGTCAAAATTTCACAAATTTTTAAAACCATGCTCAACGACATGTTCAAATTTCACAAATTTCGAAACCATGCTCAACGGCATGTTAAAATTTCACAAATTTTGAAACCATGCTTAACGGCATGTTCAAATTTCACAAATTTCAAAACCGTGCTCAACGGCATGTCAAATTTCACAAATTTTGAAACCATGCTAAACGGCATGTTCAAATTTCACAAATTTCAAAACCATGCTCAACGGCATGTCGAATTTCACAAATTTTTAAAACCATGCTCAACGGCATGTTCAAATTTCACAAATTTTTAAAACCATGCTCAACGGCATGTTCAAATTTCACAAATTTCAAAACCATGCTCAACGGCATGTCAAATTTCACAAATTTTGAAACCGTGCTCAACGGCATGTTCAAATTTCACAAATTTCAAAACCATGCTCAACGGCATGTCGAATTTCACAAATTTTTAAAACCATGCTCAACGGCATGTTCAAATTTCACTAATTTTTAAAACCATGCTCAACGGCATGTTCAAATTTCACAAATTTTTAAAACCATGCTCAACGGCATGTCAAATTCTAGCATGATACAATTTTAATCTAGCAATATTCCAAGAGTTAGGTAAGGGAGTACCGTCAACCGCTTCGAGGTGATACGCCCCCTTTCCAATAACACGAGTGACGCGGTACGGGCCTTCCCAGTTTGAGCTGAGCTTACACATTCGTTGGCCCGTCGCCCGTTTATCCCTGAGCACGAGGTCTCCCGCTTTGAGCAGCCGCTCCTTAACATGTCTGTTGTGATACCGCGCCATTCTTCTTTTGTAGTGCATTATTTTCAAGAGAGCTTCCTCGCGCGCCTCAGGGAGCATGTCAAGGTTAGCTCGTAACCTCTCCTCACTTAATTCCTCCTTGAAATATTCCACCCTCAAGCTTAGGGTGCCAATTTCGACAGGCGTTACCGCTTCAGTACCAAAAGCCATCGCAAAGGGCATCTCACCCGTACTTGTTTTGACGGTCATGCGGTAAGCCCACATTACATAGGGTAACTCATCTGGCCACTTCTTTTTCGACCCCTCCAGATTTTTCTTGATGCCGCTCAGAATGCTTCGGTTGGTCACCTCCGCGTAGCCATTAGTCTGGGGATGCGCCACAGAGGAGAACCTCTGTTCAATCTGAAATTCTTCGCATTGCTCCTTGAAGAAGCGGCTGGTAAATTGCGCCCCGTTGTCACTAACTAGCACGCGAGGCACCCCGAAGCGCATGATCACTTGGTGCTTAAAGAAGTTCCATACCTTTTCCGTCGTAATAGTGGTTATCGCTTCTGCTTCTGCCCATTTAGTAAAATAATCCACTGCCACAATTACAAATTTCAGTTGGGACCTTGCCTTAGGAAAAGGGCCTAAAATATCGATTCCCCACTTAGCAAAAGGACAAGGTGCCACGATCTAAGATATTTCAGTGGCAGGTCGTCGAGGGATTTTGGCAAATTCTTGACATCTATGGCACGATTGCACAAAGTTGTTACAATCCCTGCGAATAGTGGGCCAATAGAATCCTGACCGAAACACCTGCGCGGCCATGGTACCACCCGACACATGCATACCGTAGATGCCCTCATGGATCTCACGCAGGGTATGGAGGCCTTCTTGTTCTGTTATGCATTTTACGACCGGGTGCGAGAAGCATCTCCGAATTAGTGCCCCATCATAATAAGTGCACCTCGCCGCTTGCTTCAATACTTTTTTCTTTCCTACACTGTCGCTTGGGAGCTCGTCATGCTTCAAAAAATTTATCACAGGGATCCTCCAATCCTTTTCGATCTCCTCTACATATAGCGACAGTTGTTCCTCCATGAAGGATGGCAATGACCTTTCTTCATAGTACACGTCCTTTGGAATAGCGGCCTCCTGATTGGCTGCCGTCTTGGCAAGACTATACGCCTTGGTATTATCCTCCCGCGGGATGTGTTCGAAAGTGACACACACACCGCTTTGTTCCATTTCTGCCAACTCCCTTTTCACTTTCGAGAGGTATTGTGCCATGATCGGTTCTCTAGCTTGGGAATGTCCCAAGACTTGATCAATTATCAACTTGGAGTCCCCTCGCGTTATCAACCGTGGGGCTCCAGCTACCAGGTCGTTCTCAGTTTTGGCGAAGAGATTCCTTCATACTCTAAGCCCCGCCAATAACGCTTCATACTCTGCTGCGTTGTTGGACAGTGGTTGTAGGATTCTAATGGCGTGCCGCACCTGCACATCGTGTGGCCCGACCATGTATATTCCAGCTCCTACCAGCTCCTGATTTTTGGCGCCATCTACATAGATGACCCATATGTCCGCTGGGACCTCTGAGAGTGGGACCTTTGCATCACTTTCTTTCTTCTCTAGCGGCTCTGCCGCCTTGTCCCCAGTAAATGTGCACTCGGCTATGAAATCCGCCAAAACCTGAGCTTTTACGGATGGCCGAGCTTTGTACTGTAATCCATATTGCTCTAGCTCAATTGACCAGATCAACATCCTCCCCGAGGATTCTGGTTTCCTGAAAATCCTTCTCAAAGGCTGGTCCGTGAGCACGATGACCGGATGGGCCTGAAAATATCTGTCCATCTTTCGTGTGGACTGTATCAGGGCAAACGCCACCTTCTCAAGGTGGGTGTACCGCACCTCGGCATCTTTTAACACATGACTGACAAAGAAGATGGGTCGGTGGGCGTAATTATCCTCCCGAACTAGAACAGCACTGACCACTTCGTCCGCGACGCCAAGGTACAAAAATAAAGTGTCGCCCGGCTCTGGTCGTGTTAGTACCAAGTTGGATGACAAGTAAGCTTTCAAACTCATGAATGCCTCTTCACATTCTTGTGTCCACCCAAAAGGAGCTTTCTTGCGTATAACTTTGAAGAACGGCAGGCACTTCTCGCCCTGCTTAGAGATGAACCGTCCTAGAGCAATGACGCGTCCTGTCAATCTCTGAACCTCCTGAAGGGTTCGCGGTGATACCATATCATGTATAGCCTTAATCTTTGACGGGTTCGGTTGGATGCCCTTTTGGCTTACCACATACCCGAGGAATTTTCCCGTCTAAAATGCGAACGCGCACTTGCGAGGGTTCAGCTTTATCTGGTACTTCCTTAACGTATCAAACACTTCCTGCAAATCAGCCAGATGGTCACTGAAACTTCTGCTCTTGACCAGTACATCGTCTACGTATGCTTCTACATTTCTCCCGATTTGCTTTTCAAACACTTTGTTGGCCATACGCTGGAAGGTCGCCCCTGCGTTCTTTAAGCCGAACTGCATTACCGTGTAGCAATAAGTGGCCTTCGAGGTTATAAATGCTGTCTTTTCCTCATCCTCCTTGGCCATAGGAATTTGATGGTATCCAGAATTGGTGTCCAGGGAACTTAAATACACGTACCCTGCCGCTTGATCGACCAACTGATCAATCCGAGGGAGCGGATAGCAGTCCTTAGGGCAAGCGTCATTCAAGTTGGTGAAATCAATGCACATGCGCCAGTCTCCGTTGGGCTTGCGGACTAAGACGGGGTTGGCCAGCCAAGTGGGATATTGAACTTCTCAGATGAATCCCGCATCTGACAATTTCGCTATCTCCTTATCAATCACCACCGCCTTTTCCGTGGAGAATGCTGGCCGCTTCTGTTGAACTGGCATGGCGTGTGGGTCGACATTGAGTCGATGCTCAGCCACTTCCCTGGACACGCCAGGCATGTCCGCTGGTTTCCACGCGAACTCTCTTTTGCACCTGTTCAACAGCCGAGCCAATTGTGCTCTCTCCTCAAGGGTCACCTTGTCGCTAGCCTGGAAGCTCGCCTTATCATTGCCTTGGATAGGGATGGGTACCATCGTGATAAGATCCGAGATCTCTTCGGGTTGGAAAACGGCTGCTGCAGCTAGTCGGAGGGGAAGCGATCGGCGTCAGAGATACCTGCAAAGCGCCGGAGGGGGACTCCGGCGTAGACACTCTGATGCTTAAGTCAGTTCGAGTTTTTAGAATGGTAGAGGTTCTCCAAGATGATCTCGATCTTACCTTCTGTTTGGAAAGATGGGGGTATTTATAGGCCGAAGTTGGCGATACCTGACAGCGATAAGGGTGCAGCGATAAGCATCGTCCGAAGATATCGCCTCCAGCGATAATGGGTGAGCCATCGCGGGCGATAATCACATAAGGCCTATCAGGAGCGACATCCTCTTAGTTCCTCTAGGATGGGATGACGCCGTGCGCGTAAAGATGCATGAGATCCCCCCCCGCTGAAGTCGACCATCCTAGGAAACTTCCGCCGGCCCAGGCGATAGGTTGGCTTTTCAGGGAAGCGTATAGAAACTCGTCAAGGATAGATGCCTTGGCTACAATATTGCCGTCAGGAGCATTCCAATTGTTATCATAAGCCCAACTGAAAACTAGCCCGAGTGTTCACCAAGGGCTATCCATGTCTGAGATCTTTAAATAGGGTTTTGCTCTGTCATGAGGCGATATTTCCACAGAGGGCTTGGGCTTTCTTTATCGTTCAAAGGCTGATCAATCCTATTATGGAACGAGGGCTGAGATCCACAACTTTCCACTAATCCAGTCAAGTTCGTCCTTGTTTCTTGTCAAAAAGACCCGTCTCCTCGGGACGTTAAGAATTCTACCAGGAGGCCGCTGGGGCGCTCGTGATTCTGAAGGAATCACTTTTATTCAGCGATACTGGCCCATTTGGCCTTTCAATAGGACTTATGAAGTCTCAGCTTCGTTCGAGTCATAGAAGGACCGTCGATAGGTCGCTTGCGATATCGTCGCGTATATTCAACCAGGCCGCACCATGGGCTGGCATATATTTTGGGTCTATCGTCCTTCCAAGTGTTCTGCAAAGGCACAGAGGAGATAGAAACATATATAGAAGTTAGCAAACTTTATACTTACAGAGGTTCGAGGTCACACGTGCCCACTTTTTCTTTTACGCTCAAGAAAGCAGCAGTATCAGCGTGGCTTTATACCATCAGATACCTTATGGTTATCGCGGCTTCATACCACCAGACGCCTGTGATGTCATCGCGGTTTTACGCATCCAGGGCCACCGGCGACATCAACGCGGCCTTACACTGTGGATACCGGTAACCTTATGGTTTTAGCGTTAGGGCTACCAGTGATATCGTGCCTCTCAACGTTTTTCAGATTCTGCCTTGTACTCCTTCCGGTATCTGTATCGTGAACGTCACCCGTCCCTTTCGTTTACGCTTATCAATCCTCGAGGTTATCGGGGCGACTCGTCTTTTGAGGACCTCAATCTCTTTTCCCAAGGCCTCTCTTCACTGGAGCCTATAAATCGGAGAGCTTTCTCCACCCACGTTCTCCTCATCTTTATCAGCTAGCATCATGGATAATTTGACTAAGAATTTTCTTCTCTCCAAGGGTCACTCACTCAGGAACCTCAATGACAGCGACGTCGGTTTCCTGGAGAACATGCTGGTCAAGACTTCTGAGGATATTCTGGAGCTGCAAGGGATGCTGACTCCACTTTATTCCCGGCTAGGGGCCATTTCCCTGGAGGACTTCAGTCCTTTGGAGAGCGTATCAAAGCTGTCCGCCTCCATCGCTCGGATTCAGGTGGTGATTGCCATGCTGCAGCAGCGTAAGGACATACTGGGGTGCTGCCTGAAGGGGATGAGAGCTACTTCCCATGATCTTATCCTGGTCATGGATTCCTTGAGGGACCTTCCTGAGGTGCCCGAGGATGCTGGCTCTGACGCCTGATAGTGATGGCTCCCTTTGGGCCTTTTCTCTTTTCCCCTTATCTTGTCAATGTATCTTCCGGTCACTAGGCCGTAATAAATAAAGTATTTTCCTCATTCCCTTTCGCAACTGTTCTTCTTCTTTACTGCGCTCTTTGTCGTTTTCCAAGAGGATATTCTTAGCCCAACTGAAAACGGTCTTACTATTGGGCGGTTTTTCTGCCGATCGTTCTGCCTTAACTCCGCGCCGTCCTCATTATAACAACTGATTGACAGAGATTATAATTATTCTTGAATTGCGCGAGATCTCAACAGGCGTGACTGCAAATCCATATTTGCATTTCAGACTGTATATGTGCCAATCTTCAAGAGTCGGGTTGGAGGATCGAAGAGTCTCTTTTCTTCTTTTCCCGGCTATTTAATGAGGCTTTTCCTCCTTCACTCTTATCCATTTCTTTCTCCTTTATTTTTCTTCGTTATAAGTCCTCTGCAAGTCTCATGGCTGATTCTTATTTGCTAGGTACGGCTTCGGGGAATTCACCGCCAACTCCTCCGACCACCCCTGACACAGATAATCCTCCCCCATCGCCTCCTTGGAGGCCGGTTGTCCGCCGGCGATGTCGCAAGAGGCGGAGGAAGGAAGTTGAACGAAGAAGGAAGGAGGCTGCCCAGGCCTCTAAGTCATTTTTCAATTCTCTGGCTTTTCTGGCTAGGGGGGAGAAAAAACCGTCTCCCCCTCCGCAGGAATCACCTCCGTGGGCTCCCTCTGCTTGCTCGGCCGCCGGGGCAGTATCGCTAGGCGTTAAGGAGGAGTTACCCAAGTTGACTTCTACCGCTGGAAAGAAGGTTGGTGAGTCTTCTCCCCCTGCTATCGTGGATTCACCATTCTGGGGTGGCGATGACGAAGAGGACGTAGTCTATTGCTACGGTGTTACTTGGTCCGACAGTGATGAGTAGGGCCTTAATCCTTCTTTTTGTAGATGCCGTATGGCCTTTCTCATAATAATGAATGGTGGTTTTACTTCCTTTTCGCTTTTCATCGCTTACTTATTGTTTCTTTCTGAGCGTTCCGGGTTAACGCGGATGCGTCCCTTTCGCTACGGGTAACTACCTTCAACTTCTAATCGGTAACGGTCTTATTTCAGAAGACACAAACGACTATCCACGTGTCTTTTTCTGTTCTGTACGTGTTTCATTTTTACAGGCTGTCTCTTCTTCAGGCTTTCCTTTAAAAGGAAATCATCTCTCTCTTTTACTGCTTCTGCGAATATTTTGAGTTTTTGCACATTTTCTCTCTCTTCTGCACTTCTTTTCTTCGAGAGGTTTTTCCGCGACCGCTCACTGGTGCCGGCGACCGGCTTATTGGCTTTTTGCTCCAGGTATTTACTCCTTCTACCGCCGTAGATTTACTTTTACTGTCCCTTATGTCTTCAACTGTTGAAAACCCCATAGATCCCGAAGCTAGGCGAACTCGCAGCATATTCAATTGTAATGAGGTTTTGAGGGTTGAATTAGAGGAGAGTGGTATTACTTTTCCCACGGGCTATCGCCCTTTTGTCTCTTTGAAGGACACTCGGCTGCCTGACGCCATGTGGGGAACATTCCGGTTAGTTTATTTCAAGATGTTTACTTACGGATTCCGTTTCCCACTCCATACTTCTCTGTTGAAACTGCTAGATCATTACGACCTTAATCCCGTCCAGATTACTCCACCCTCTTGGTGTGGTATTTACGCTTTCCTTCGTTCGTGCGAGATGAAGCGTATATTTGCTCCGTCGCTTGATCTATTCCGCACATTCTTTGTCTTGAGTTGTCGCGACTGCCTGGTAGATATTACCCCCAGATGGGATGATGTCGTTGTGCAACTGTTCTGGCGAAACTTTCAAGGTTTTGAGGAACACGTAGATGACTGGAAGTCTGGCTTTTTCACCCTCCGTTTGCCGTCACGGCTCTGGCGCGGGGGTTTCAATCGAAAAATCAATAGTGGCGTTTGGAAAAGACCGGAAGCGCTGTCAAGCCAGGATGTTTCCAACGTTAGCGCCTTGTTAGAAATAGAAGGGTCTTTCCGTATCCGGGAGTTTGCTCGGTTCAGGCCCTTGTCAGAGTGCGTTGTGGGTGAGTTTCCTTTTTTTTTCTTTATCGCTTCACTCTTCTTAATTTGCTAATATGTTTTGTTGGCAGGTAACGCTGAGAGTAGTTCTTCTGGGGAAGGTGACGCCCCTTTGAACGTAACACCTCTCCAGTCGCTGCCTCCTTCTCCTCCGCCTAAAAACTCCCGCCGCCCACCTATTCCGCCTAGAAGGGGAAGGACTAAAACCGTCACAACTCGCAGAGCCTCCACTCGACCTTCTTGTTTCCTTGAAAATTGGCTTCCTTCCCGTGGCAAGAGGGTAGCTCAAGGCGATCCTGTGTTTGAGAAAATCGACAGCGATAGCGAGAGCATGGACACTGGTCCTGAATTACGTCACGCTACTATTGCCCAAAGGATGAAACTTAGGTCGAGGAGGAATGATGACACGGCGGAATCGGCTGAGGACGATAGCGAAGAAATTGCAGAAGAGACGGAGCGTCTCGTAAAGAAGGTTCGCACAGAGAAAACTGAACCCCTAGTTCCCCCTTTGAAGGGAGTTAATGCGGCCCCTTCCGAGAATATTAACGCTTCTCATGCCGCGAGGACTTCGCAAGTGGTGAAAAATATCAAAGCTATCAGGGTGCCTTCCGCCGTTTCTATCGAAAACAATGAGACCTCGGTAGCCGCGACCTCTCCTTTGTCGTCGGGCCATCCTGCTTCCCCGATAGGTTCTTTTATCCCAGAGACAACCCCACCAGTTTCGAGTTTAGGCGTCCCTCCTGAATTTTTCCCACGGAAGCCTCCTCTTTTGTTTCTGTCTTCAATTTCGGGCGTTGGTGATTGCGCAAAAAATTGTTCCCCTCCTTACATCGCCAACCTTTCTCCTCAGAGGTCCCAGGGCCCTACTGGATATCAGCTGGATTTGTCCTCTTTCGGCACTGATGGGCTTCGTGCCTTAGGGATATCGGATCCATTATCGCGAGAAGAGCCCGTGGGTCCCATAGTGGGACAGATGTTTACTTCTTCCAAGGACAGGGAAGAGTTTTTACAGCATGCTCCCGAGACACGACAGTCACACCTTATGAACGACATGCTGGCCAGCTTTCGGAAATTTCATTACTTTCTTGAAGGCCAGCGTAACAAAACTCGACCCTGTTCGGATTTGCAGGAACAATTAGACGCGGCTTTGGCGAAGGCGAAGGAGCTATCGCAGTTGCAAGAACGAACTCGGGCGGAGTTGGAGGATTGTCGCGGTGAACTTTCTCGGGAGAAGTCGAAGGGGAAAGCGAGAGCAGAGCTAATGGAGGCGGAACTGGTGGTGGCTGATAAAAAGAATGTCTTCCTTCGCGAAGAGTTGTCATCTCGCGATGCCGATTTGGCCAAAGTTCCTTGGAGGATAGCCTGGTGGAAGAATAAGACCATCGAGGTTTGTATCGCAGGGTTTAAGGATCTCCATGTCCGAGGCGCTGTCGATTTATCCATGCTGGCCAATTACGCCTCTCAAAAAATTAAAGATCTTAGTGAAGGCGAAAGGAGTTTTCCTCCTTCCGGGGAAAAGCAAGGGAACGATGATGGCGAGGCATGCGATGGCTCTTAATTGATCCATTGAAGAACATTGCTATTTGTTTTCCATGTCTTGTAATAACGTCCTATCGCGAGGCGATATCGGTACTTTGCTCTTTGGGCGATATCTTGTTTTATTTCGCTCTCTTGCTGTCTTTGAGAACTGTTCTTTTATTCAACGCCGATTTGCATTATTTCCTTTCTTGTGATATCGCTTTTGCTTTTTATCAAAAGTCGCATCTACTTTTCAGAGCATTTAATGCTCGCGACCCTTCCGTCGATGCGCGGAAAAAATCATGATGGTGCCGACACACGTGTTCGTTTCTTCTGCCGCTTCACCTTAGCGTGTTTAGAAATTTTAACCAGATCGAAGCGTTTGCCGCGCTTCTTCTAGAGTCGTACTCATTGCTTGAGTCTTATCCCTCATGCCGCTTCGACACAACGACTGCAGCATCCGTCGTTTCCTTTTAATTACTAGGGTTATAAACCCTCTTTATTTCTTCCCTTTTCTTTTTCACTCCACTTTTTCATATTATCTCTCAGCCGTCTTGTCCTTCTCACCTCCATTCAAGGCTTTCGAAGTTCTTTCCTTCCAAAGGTACTTCCCTTCCTTTCCCTCGTCTTCTTCATTTCTATTTCCTTAGTCCTGCCATGGCAAAGACTCGCCGTTCTGAGTCGAAATCCATCGATGAGAAGAAAATGGATACCACGGTCAGTGTTATTACCACGGAGGCCATTCTCCGGGAGCATTTGGCTACTCATGGCGCCGTTATTCCTGACGGTTACCAAGTTGTTGTTGCCCCTGGGTCGGTTCGTTTAAACAGCGTTCTGACCGGCAATCAAAGGGTGTTATATGCCCAGATGTTTCGCTACGGTTTCCAGTTCCCTATCGATTCTTTCGTCAAGGGTTTGCTTATTGCTGGCAATTTCAATCCTGCCCAGTTAGCCCCAAATGCATATTGCTGTGTTTATGCTTTCTTGGAACTCTGTAGATATAAGGGGATCACTTCCCCTTCTCTTTTGTTGCTTAGATCCCTTTTTAAATTGATGAAGTGCCGGGGTGTGATAACCATATCGCCTCGCTTTGACGATGATTCTCTCAAGTCTTTTACTTGGAAGTTGCTCCATATTGAGTCTTCTGTTGAGGCTTGGAAAAAGGAGTTCTTTCTGATAAATTTCCCTGACGCTCCTGGTCCCGAGTGGCGTTCTGGGTTCAACCAGGACGTCCAAGATGGCGTTTGGAGTCGACCAGGGACACTTCCCGCTCGTGAACAAGGATGGTTAAACACCTTACTCCAACTGGAGATCAGCGTTCATATTCGACTCATGGCCTGCAGAATGGCCATTCAGGAGTGCGTTAGACGTGAGTATCACGCTACCTTTCCCTTTCATCGTTGATACTAACGCTGACATTATTTTGTGATTTTGCAGTGACGGATCCTGACTATAAACCCGAAAGCGTAAGAAGACGCTTAAGGAGAGCTCGTAATAGAGAGGAAAAGGAAAAGCTCGATTCAGAGGCCACTGATAATCCTTCTGAGCTTCCGGCTACTTCCGCGAATCTCGCTCAAGTATCCTCTTCCTCAGTTGGCGAAGGGAATACTGACATCCCTGAAGGTGTTCCTATCGTGACCGTTGCTGCTCCCTCGTCTTCTCAGGCTCCTAGGGCCATTGCCAGAGGAAAAAAGAAGAAAAGAACACGGAGTATCGCCACTCTTACTCCTTCTCCCGACGTTGCGGGTTCTTCTGAGGCACTATCTTCTCTCAACACCGCTACCGTAAGCGTGTTTTCTCTTTCTCAATATCTGTCGTCATTTGATCTATTTTTCTTTTCTCAATTTGTACTCCTTGCAGGAGGCCGTTATAGTTACTGCGTCCGCTCCTTCAGGCGATATGAATCTCACTTATGTGCTGAGGGGTTCTGCGAAGAGGGCCCGGATAGAAGGCGAGGATGAGAACATACCCTCCTCTAACATCGCGGGGGAAGGTGGTTCCGTTAACGTTCCTGATTCCGCAGTGGTTCCTCCAGGTAGACATTCCGTGGAAGATTTGGGGAACTTAGGCGGTGCGGACCCCTTTGGTGCTTCGCCCAGTTCCTTTGGCGGGCCTGTGCATCATTTTTCCTCTTCTTATCAAGACGTCTTTCACGACCTTTCGGGCTATCAGCCTCATGGTGCCTTCCTGCCCCCGGGCAGTTCTTCTTCACAGGTTCGCGCCCCTGGTCCTCTGGCTTTCGTTCCCTCTAGCGTTCCTTGGCGGCAACGCTATAATGAAGCCGGAACCTCTTTCAATTTTGCGGCGGATCTTTGTCCATTAAACGGGCTCGGCGAAGTGACCCATCAGGTTGAGTTGTTCGACTTCCGTACCCGTGGTTTGGCAGCCATCGGGGGCGATGGTTCAGACGAGGTTTCTGCCCTGCTGGCTTCTCAAATTCTGGCCTCCTCTGCAGAACGGGAAACTTTCCTTTCCCAGGCGGAAGATGACCAAGTGAACTCCGTCCGTGCTGGCCTTTTCTCCAATATGATGAAATTTCACTATTGGGCGGAGGAGATGAAGCATCGGGCTGTTTCCCTTCGTTCTATTTCGGCGGAGCTGTCCAAGGAGCAAGAGGAAAAGAAAAAGGTGTTGGCAGATCGCTCCAAGATACTGCTAGCTCACCACGATTTACAGAAACAGCATTCCGCCCTGGAAACAGCTTTGTTAGAGGAACAAGCCAAAGTGACTGCTTTGGAGAATGAGAAGTCCTTTTTAGAAAAGGAAAAGGCAGCTTTGGCGGAAGAGTCAGTCGATATGGGCTGGTGGCATGCTGAAGAGACCGCCCGTGTTCTGGTTAAGTGCTTCGAAGAAATTCACGGGGTGGATGCGTACAAGGGCGAAGATGTCGCGAAAGCCTTTCTACAGAGTTCTGCCCATATTAACGAGGCAGGCTATCGCCAAGCCAAGGCAGCGGGCTGGAAACGACAAGTCCCCGAGAGCTGATTTGCCGCGATATTTTGCCGTTCCCTCCAGCAATCACATATCGCTTGGCTTTGTCTTTTGTCTTTGCAGCATCAATATTTTGAACAGTGAATCTTTGTAAATCCTTGAGATGCCTTTAATATTTCTAGACAATCCCTTTATCGATATTTCTCTTTTATTTTTCTCATCGCGAGACTTCTCTCGTCACTGAGGTGGCCTTATCCGCACGGTGCGTTTACTTTCTTGAGCAGATCCTTGGTATTTATACCAAGAAGACCAAGATCTATGTCGGGTTGGCCTTTCGATGAGCCTATCGGTATCATGACCACCTCTCCTTCCGCTGCTCAGAAGCATTCTGCACATCTCTAATTGTAGATTATCAGTAACAAAACGAGATTTGAGAGATAGTGATTACCCGTAGGAGCCCGTTCGCTGCTATCATTAGGTTTTATCACGGAACCCGTTTCGAATCGCGTTTTCCCTCAGCTCTACCTTTCGCCAAGGGTTACTTATCCGGTTACCAGCTGGAATTACGCGATCCTTCACGTTTCCCTTATCTCTCAATCGGCCTTTCTAAGTGCCTCATCTCGTGAGCTGTCGGATCGGGACGGCTATCACAAGGCTAGGGAATTTTCACTTTTATAGGCGTTGTCCTCTCGTTTAGAACCGTGTCCTTACTTAATGGTTTAGCTGCACCAGCCCGACCGTTAAGATAGGATTCTTGTTTCTAAACAGAGTTTCTAACTCTTTGGGGTGTGTCTTGTCTTGATGTACCGTCTCCACGAGATCGGTTATCATTAAAGAACTTTTCACTCCCAAAGATACCGGGCAGTGCCCTCACTTAGTGAGCCATCTGATCAAGATCGGTCATCACAAGGATAGGACTTTTCACCCCCGGGGGCGTCAAGGATCTTTCAATCCGACGCTAATCAAGGATACACTGGGGTCGTGCCCTTACTTAGTGGGCCATCTGATCAAGACCGACCATCACAAGGATAGGACTTTTCACTCCCAGGGTACCCCCCTTTTTATCTGCACAAAAGCAACCACAAACCCACGAAAACTCTCCTATTGAGCGTTAGCCACGGTTAGGGTCGTTATAATCCAAATAGTGCAGATAAAATTAAACTCTAGGATAATATAACTTCAAACGAGCGATATTCCAGGAGTTGGATAAAGGCGTACCGTCAAGTGTCTCCAGGCGATAGGCCCCTCTTCCGACAACGTGGGTTACGCGATACGGTCCTTCCCAGTTAGGACTAAGCTTTCCCATACGTTGTCCGGTTGCTCGCCTGTCTCGGAGCACAAGGTCACCGTTTTTCAACAATCGCTCTTTGACCTGCCTGTTATGATAACGGGCCATTTTTCTTTTGTAGTGTTGCGTTTTCAGTAGGACTTCTTCTCGAACCTCTGGTAACGCGTCCAGATTAGCACGTAACCGTTCCTCGTTCCGTTCCTCACGAAAGTGAGCCACCCGCAGGCTCATGGCCCCAATTTCCACTGGCGTAACGGCTTCAGTTCCGAAAGCCAACGCAAAAGGTGTTTCTCCAGTGCTGACTTTTACGGTCACGCGGTATGCCCACATCACGTATGGCAATTCATCAGCCCACTTCTTCTTAGACCCCTCTAGGTTTTTCCTAATACCGCTGAGGATGCTCCTATTAGTTACCTCTGCTTGTCCGTTGGTTTGTGGGTGAGCCACGGAAGAGAATCTCTGCTCAATCCCGAATTCTGAGCATTGGTCTTTGAAGAATTGGCTGGTGAACTGGGTCCCGTTATCGCTGACAAGGATACGAGGCACCCCGAATCTCATGATAACTTGATGTTTGAAAAAACGCCATGTTTTTTCTGCCGTGATTGTGGCAACCGCTTCAGCTTCCGCCCACTTCGTAAAATAGTCCACAGCCACTATAACAAATTTCAGTTGGGACCTTGCCTTTGGAAATGGACCAAGGATGTCAATCCCCCATTTGGCAAAAGGGCAAGGGGCGATGATTTCCGATATTTCCGTGGCTGGACGTCGAGGAATTTTAGCGAATTCCTGACATTTGGGGCAAGCTTGTACATACTCGTGGCAATCCCTTCGTATAGTGGGCCAGTAGAATCCTGATCTGAAAACTTGTGCCGCCAAGGTGCCGCCTGACGCGTGCATTCCGCATATCCCTTCGTGGATTTCGCGTAAGGTGTGAAGGCCCTCTTGTTCGGTTATACATTTGGCGCCGGGGTGAGAAAAACATCTTCGAATTAGATCCCCGTTATAGTATGTGCAACGAGCAGCCTGTCTTAGCACTTTCATTTTTTCAGCGTTATCGTCGGGCAGCTCTTCGTGCATCAGGTATTTTATTACCGGAATCCGCCAATCATTCTCGAGCTCATTCACACACAAAGAGGCTTGTTCCTCCATGAAGGACGGCACCGCTAGCTCACGATAATACACATCTTTAGGTATAGATGCTTCAGGATTCGCGGCCAGCTTGGCAAGGTAGTCGGCTTCAGCATTTTCCTCTTGGGGGACGTGCTCGAAGCTGACTTGCATGCCCTCTTTCTTTATTTCCACTAGTTCTCGCGTTACCTTAGAGAGGTATTGCACCATGATAGGTTCTCGAGCCTGAGAGTGTCCTGAGACCTGGTCAATTATCAGTTTGGAGTCTCCACAAATTTTTAGACGCAGATCTCCTGTTTGGCCGGTATCGCGCCTTCCCTTAGAAGAAAACTCTCTTCCTATTCTGAGTCCAGCTAGCAACGCCTCATATTCGGCTGCGTTATTGGACAAAGGATGCAAGATTCGAATAGCATACCGTATATGCATATCGTGCGGCCCGTTTATGAAGACTCCAACCCCCGCCAGTTCTTGGTTTTTGGCTCCGTCCACATGAACGATCCAAAGATCTGTATAAGTTTCTGGGAACGGGAGATCCATATCGTTCCATTCCACTTCCGGTACACCACTCAAAGGGTCCTCTGTGAAAGTACACTCCGCTATAAAATCAGCAAGGACCTGAGCCTTTACGGATGGCCG
Organism: Viola odorata; assembly: GCA_963691705.1. Taxonomy (NCBI): domain Eukaryota; kingdom Viridiplantae; phylum Streptophyta; class Magnoliopsida; order Malpighiales; family Violaceae; genus Viola; species Viola odorata. The sequence continues at coordinate 40,947,234 of OY829540.1, read as the reverse complement.
TGACTGGTATCTCAAACCATATTGTTCGAGTTCTAGGGCCCAGATCAGCATTCTTCCTGAAGATTCAGGCTTTCAAAATATCCTCTTCAAGGGTTGGTCTGTAAGTACAACGATAGGATAAGACTGGAAGTATCGGTCCATCTTGCGGGCGGCTTGTATAAGGGCGAACGCTATTTTCTCAATACGAGCATATCGCCGTTCCGCGTCCTTTAAGACATGACTCATGAAGTAAACTGGGCGATGAGTGCGGTTATCGTCACGAACAAGGACGGCACTGACCACTTCGTCCGCCGCGCCCAAGTACAAATACAGAGTATCGCCGGACTCGGGCCTTGTCAATAACAAATCAGATGAAAAATAGTCCTTTAAGTCCACAAATGCTTGCTCACATTCAGGGGTCCACCCGAATGTGGCTTTCCGTCGTATGACTTTGAAAAAGGGGAGACACTTTTCTCCTTGCTTGGAGACGAATCGTCCCAGAGCGATAACGCGTCCTGTTAGCCTTTGCACTTCTTTAACGGTTCTTGGCGATATCATATCATGTATAGCTTTAACCTTGGATGGATTAGGCTGGATACCTTTCTGGCTAACTACGTAGCCCAAGAACTTACCCGTCTGGAATGCAAACATGCACTTCCGGGGGTTTAGCTTCATGCGATACCTTGTCATCACATCAAAAACTTCCTTTAGATCCTGCAGGTGATCATGAAAATTCGCACTCTTTACCAGTATGTCGTCAACATATGCTTCCACATTTCTCCCTATCTGTTCCTCAAAAATCTTATTTGCCATTCGCTGAAACGTGGCCCCCGCGTTCTTTAGTCCAAATGGCATCGCTGTGTAACAATACGTGGCTTTAGGAGTAAGGAAGGCGGTCTTCTCCTCATCCTCTAGGGCCATAGGGATTTGATGATATCCGGAATTGGCGTCCAACGAGCTTAGATATGCGTACCCAGCAGTTTGATCAACCAACTGATCTATGCGAGGAAGCGGGTAGCAATCCTTAGGACAAGCATCGTTCAAATCAGTGAAGTCAATGCACATACGCCAGTCTCCATTGGGTTTAGGAACAAGAACCGGGTTGGCTAACCAAGTGGGATATTGTACTTCGCGAATGAAACCCGCGTCAAGGAGCTTCACAACCTCCTTTTCCACAGCCGACGCTTTTTCGGTGGAGAACGCCCGTCGTTTTTGCTGAACTGACTTGGCGTTAGGGTCAACGTTAAGCCTGTGCTCGGCTATTTCTCGGGATATACCTGGCATATCGGCGGGTTCCCATGCGAAATTTCCTTGGCATTTGTTCAGCAGCCGTGCCAGTTGAAGATTTTCCGCTGGGCTGAGCTTATCGCTGACCAGGAAGCTGGCTCCCTCTTTGCCTATCACTGATACGGGCACCATCTTGTCAAGGGGTTGAGCGCGTTTTTCATCACCCTGCTCGTAGGGGTCTGCCGCTATACACACGTATCTATCGCAGCTCGTCCGAGTCATGAGCGAATAGCATTCTGCCGCCAGTTTCTGATCACCTTTTATCGATACCACCCCATCCCAGGAGGGGTATTTCATCTTTAGGTGTTTTTGTGATATCGCCGCTCCAAAGCGATTGAGGAAAGGCCGTCCGAGTATGACGTTATAGGGCAGATTCAGATCCACAACAAGGAACAACAAATTCTCTGACCGTTTGTAAGTGTCTTCTCGGAAGTATGCGGGTAGTGTGATTACTCCCGTAACAGGGATAGGGGTCCCATCCACTCCGACTATGGGTCTCTTACTAGGCGTTAACTCGTCGTGGGGGCGTTTCATGAGATTGTAAGCTTCCAGCGAAAAAAGGTTCACGGCACTCCCGTTGTCCACAACAGTCCTTCTTATACCATGACTGGCGATGACAGGTGTGACTACCAAGGCGTCATTATGGGGATAGATAACGCCTTTCTCATCCTCTTCTGAAAAGGATAAGATCATGCGATCAAGTATGTCTATTGCTCCACCTTTCTTTGTCATGCCGTCTCGCGTACGCTTTTCCCCTTTCGCCCCATCGACTGTTCTGATTCATCTGTGTAGGGGATCCCTCCTGCTATGATATTGATTATGGGGATGTCGTCGCCATCTATCGCGAAGGTTTCCACACCCTTTCCTTTGGGAGCGTTATCCGGCTGTGGGACTGGAGGGGGCCTTGGTCGCTCGTCTACCGCTCTTCTTATCGGATTGTTTCGGGCATCTTCCCTTACTTGAGTCGCAAATTCTCCCAGATATCCTTCCTCCACCAAGCGTTCTATCGCCCACCTTAATTCTCTGCAAGCCTCTGTGGAATGTCCTCTGGCTTTGTGGAATTTACAGTAAGCGTTTTCTCTCCTGCCTAAAAGCACTCCAGGTTTCGTGGGCGCCGGATAACGGATAGGAAGATCTCGTTGTTCCGCTATCGCCAATATCTCCGCTCTTGGTACATTCAAGGAGGGAAAATCCGGATCATACGCCCGATTTTTGTTAGCGTTCCCTTGACGCTGACGAGGGGAACTACCTTGTCTTCCTTTCGAGGAATTTCCTTTTTGCTTATCGTAGGTCTTTGGGATGTAATCTTTCCGTCGAGCGTAATCATCAGTGTAATGATCGTCAACCAGAGGATTTGCGGGAGCGGCAGGGATGCGAGGTGCCCCAGGCGGCATATCAAATGTTCTATTTCTATTTTCTTCTTCTTCCATTTTCGCATAATTATGGGCTTTAAGTCTTAGTGCGTCCAAGGATATTGGAGGATCCACCATCAATGCATCTTTCAGTTTTCCATAATGTCAGTTTCTTTTCAGAGCTTCTATAGCGAAATCAACGGTAACGCCCGGCGTTAATGACATTTCCAGATCGAATCGGCTAAGAAATTCTTTCAATGTCTCTTGGGGCTTCCGCTGTATGTCAAATAACGCTGCGGCAGATTTCCGAATTGGAATTGCTGTACTAAATCTGCTCCGAAATTTGGATTCCAGCTGTGCGAAATTACTAATGGATCCGCCAGGAAGACCTTCAAACCAAAGATGAGCAACTCCCGATAAGGTCATAACAAATATCTGACATAAAGCCGCATCACTGTGAGTTTGAAACTGGACGAAATCCTTCACTTTGTTGATGTGCGAAATAGGATCTTTAGTACCATCATAAGTATCAGCGGGAAGCTTCACTCGCCTGCTGACCCTGTGACGTCTTACACGACGACTGAAAGGGTGACCTGAGGTATCATCAAGAATCTCACGCGCATGACGTGGGGGAGATATGTCTCCTTGTCGCCCTCCTTCCCTTAGTTCAGGTATATGATGTCGCCTGGGAGACCGACTGCGACTCCTGGGAGAACGACTTCGATTTCTTCTGCTACTAGATCTTTCACTGTACACGGGAGATAAACTCCTGTTTGTTCCTTCCCTCCGTCCGGCCCAACGGTTCCTTAACGCCTCAAGCTGCCTGTCTTCCTGCAGAAGAAGTCTTTGCGGCATTTGCGGTACATAAGCCTCTACTCCTCCTTGAGTGAGCTGTACGCGACCAACCGAGGGATTTCCTGCGGATAAAGGCACTTGGGGGTTCTCTGGAAACAACGAGGGCAGAGGTCGATCAGCAACAATAGATGATGTGAACAAGACGCGAGGAGGAACGCTAGATCCAGAAGCACCGGGCGTGACTCTAGTGGCCATTTCAGTCAAATATTCCAGGCGGGAACGAAGGGCCGCTATTTCCATAGCAAAGGGATTTTCATTGTTAAGCACAGATCCTTCCAAAAGAGGAGTATAAAGATCAGATCCCACTGTCTGTGATGAAGAAATGACCGTCTGTGAGGAGATAGATCCTCCGGCGATCCCGACCGAGAGGTCCAGAGGTCCCGAGATAGTCGATTGCGTCGTCATAGAGAGGTCAGCAGTAGCAAAAGGAAATAACCGCCTGCGAGTTGAAAAAGGAATACTAGAAAATGTAGTCCGGTCTTGCTCCGATCTGGCTGTCATAACCGTTCCGATCTCCCAACTAAACGGAGCTTGGCTATTAAGGACACTCACTTAATACACCAAAGCTCTCAATGAAAGCACCATTTGATAAGATCCGAGATCTCTTCGGGTCGGAAAACGGCTGCTGCAGCTAGTCGGAGGGGAAGCGATCGGCGTCAGAGATACCTGCAAAGCGCCGGAGGGGGACTCCGGCGTAGACACTCCGATGCTTAAGTCAGTTCGAGTTTTTAGAATGGTAGAGGTTCTCCAAGATGATCTCGATCTTACCTTCTGTTTGGAAAGATGGGGGTATTTATAGGCCGAAGTTGGCGATACCTGACAGCGATAAGGGTGCAGCGATAAGCATCGTCTGAAGATATCGCCTCCAGCGATAATGGGTGAGCCATCGCGGGCGATAATCACATAAGGCCTATCAGGAGCGACATCCTCTTAGTTCCTCTAGGATGGGATGACGCCGTGCGCGTAAAGATGCATGAGATCCCCCCCCGCTGAAGTCGACCATCCTAGGAAACTTCCGCCGGCCCGGGCGATAGGTTGGCTTTTCAGGGAAGCGTATAGAAACTCGTCAAGGATAGATGCCTTGGCTACAATATTGCCGTCAGGAGCATTCCAATTGTTATCACATCGCATCTACTGGCTGGGTTCGCCTTTCATCCCTTTGCTCGTAGGGGTCCGCTGCCACACACACATATTGATCATAGCTTTTTTGAATCATGAGCGAGTAGTACTCGACGGCTAGCTTTTGGTCGCCCTTGATCGATACTACCCCTTCCCACGAGGGGTATTTCATCCTGAGATGTTTCTGAGATACCGCGGCCCCAAAACGATTGAGGAATGGCCGCCCTAGAATGGCATTATATGGTAGGATGAGATCTACGACCAAGAACATCAATTCTTCTGATCGTTTCGACGCGTCTTCTCTGAAATACACAGGCAGCGCTGTGATTCCAATTACAGGTATAGGGATGCCGTCCACTCCAATAATTGGTTTCTTGCAGGGCGCCAGTTCGTTGGCAGGGTGTTTCATGAGATTATATGCTTCCAATGAGAATAGATTTACCGCGCTGCCGTTATCAATGAGGGTCCTTCGCACCCCATGGCTCCCAATAACCGGTGTGACTACTAACGCATCATTATGAGGGAAGACGACGCCCTTCTCATCCTCTTCCGAAAAAGATATTACCATCCTGTCCAGCGCATCAATCGCTCCCTTTTTTGTCGGCTGGCCTTCCCGTTTTCACTTCTCTCCTGTCAAGAGCGTTGTTGGGGTAATCTCGTCCAGGAACGACGCGCCACCAGCGATAATGTTGATGATGGGAATATCCTCATCATGCATCATCAGCAACTCTTTCCCCCTTGTGCCAGAAGTTCCGCCGCTCCCGGGGGAGGAGGCAATTGATGGTCGCCTAGTGCTCCGTGCGGGGGGTCGCTCCTAGTTTCTTCTCTCATTCGAGTGGCAAACTCTCCAAGGTAGCCTTCTTCCAACAGTCGCTTTATTGCCAACTTTAACTCCCTGCATGCCTCTGTAGAATGCCCCTTAACCTTATGGAATTTACAAAAAGCGTTTTCCCTTCCTCCCATGACCACCCCTGGCTTCACAGGGGCGGGATAGCGAATCGGCAGGTTCCACTGCTGAATAATGGCTAAGATTTCTGCTCGCAGGAGTGTAAGGGGAGGAAGGTCGGGATCGTATGTTCGACCCTTAGGGGGATCCGTCTGTCGCTGAACATTCAGACCGTCGCCCCTTCCTCTAGAGAAGTTACCCTTCTGGCGGCTCGACGCCTTGGGAATGTAATCTTTCTGCTGGGTGTATTCATCACCTGGACGGGTATCGTGGGCCATACTGGCTTGAGCCGCAGGAGCAGGAGGGGCGCTCTGGGGCGTATCCCACATCCTGCTTCTATGCTCCTCCTCTTCCATTCTTGCATAATTGTGGGCCTTCAACCTTAACGCATCTAAGGTCATTGGGGGGTCCACCATCAACGTATCTCTCAGCTTCCCATATCCACAATTCCGCTTCAAAGCTTCTATAGCAAAATCAATAGTGATATCGGGGGTCAACGACATTTTCGTATCAAAGCGACCCAGATAACTATTCAAAGACTCCTCTGGCTTTCTACATATATCAAACAAGGTTGCCATGGATTTCCAAATAGGGATAGTTGTGCTGAAGCGGCTCTTAAACTTGGCCTCTAGTTGCTAGAAATTGTCAATTGATCGAGCGGGAAGCCCTTCAAACCAGAGGTGAGCCACTCCTGACAATGTCATGACGAATATCTGACACAACGCCGCGTCGCTGTGCGTCTGAAACTGAACGAAGTCCTTCACCTTGTTGAGATGTGAAATGGGGTCTCTGGTGCCGTCGTACGACTCCGTGGGGAGCTTGACACGTCGGCCGACCCTGTGGTGCCTTATACGGTGGGTGAAAGGATGACCAGCGGTGTCATCCAAGATCTCACGATCATGACGGGGAGGAGACGCATCCAGGTGTCGCCTGTGCCCTCGAGGCTCCGGGGTGCGATGCTGCCGGGGAGACCAGCTGCAGCTCTGGGGTGAACGGGATCGACGCCTCCTACTGCCTGATCTCTCACTCCGCTCCATAGATACCTCTCTACCGAATCCCTCTCTTCTGCCGTCCCAACGCTCTCCGTATTCATCTAGCGGCCGCTCTACTTGAGAGACAGGAATCCGCGGTATGTAGTGCTCCTCCTGTCCGCCTGCCAGTTGCGCGAAGCCGAATGGCGTGCTTATCGCAGGTGAGGTCAGAGGGACACTCATCTGGCGTCGAGGCGATACTGGTCGATCAGCGACGATAGATGGAGTAAAAATAACTCGAGGAGGCACACCTGATGTCGCGGTACTAGAAGTGGGGTCTGCGGCCATCCCGATCAAATAATCCAAGTGGGCACGAAGAGCTAACATGGAACTTACCGAGGGAGTAGCGAGGTTATCCCTCCCAGAACTTACAAGCGGAGGGACGGAGTGACTGGATCCGCCCATGTGAGAAAATGGGGAGCCCATTGAGGAAGTAAGGGAACCCATTTGCAAAAATGGAGTACTCGTTTGAGAAAACGGGGTACCGGTTGAGAAAACGATGTGCCAACAGTCAGTTCGAAAAGAAAGTCTGTCTGCGCAGAGGAGGTTTCAGGTGATGTGACATACGTACTGGACGAAGACGTGGAAATAACGAGTATGAGGGGGCGTGGATTCTGAATCCGAAGCCATGATCCTTTGACTCTCAGAAAGAAAAACAGAGCTTGGTTACTAAGGAAAACTCACTTAATCAACCAAAGCTCTCAATGAAAGCACCATTTGATAAGAGTCCGAGGGATACTGAGCAGGATCGGCTTGATCTGGGGCGGTTGGGAACACTGTGCTGGGGGCCTTCGTCACCTGCAATGCGCCGGAGGGGGTCTCCGGCGTAAACACTCCGATGCCAAAGTCAGTGTGAGTAGTAAAAGTGGCAGGGGTTCAATATGCTATCTTAAGCTTACCCCCTTGTCTGAAAAGGTGGGGGTATTTATAGACAAAGGAAGGAGTGTACCGACAGGGGTAGGAATAGTCCCTGGTAGATGTCGCTGGAGTGGTATGTGTCGCGGGAGTGCCATAGAATGACGTCACGGGGGATGACGTCATGGATGACCTGGGATGGGATGCCGCCGTGCAGATGTCGCATAAGAGCCCCCCCCCCCCCCCCCCCCCCCCCGCTGATGTCGACCATCCCAGGGCTGACCGCCAGGCTAAGGGCGGCAAGAACAGCGTCCCGTCTGCCCCGGAAGGTACAGTAGGCTGTCCGGGTCACCCGGCGGGGTAGTCGAGATGCCGCTTCTATGGTATCGATAGTTATCACCAGCTAAGGAGTTCAAAAACACGGAATAAATATGTTTGGTCTGAAAAGGAATATTCTAGGAATATTCTAGAAGTGCTCAGCTTCGAGGGAACGACATATCCCTCGAGGGCACGACGACTAAAGAGAATATTCTTGGGGACCTAAGCGGAACTTTCTAGAAGACATCAGAGGTGACACGTGGGAGCACGACAACGAGGACACGTGGAAATAACGCTTTTGGTCTGTCCAGGGCTCGATGATGGAAACCACGGCAAGGCCTCGATGGCAAAGTTGGTGTCTTGCCCTCAATGTCAGTCTTGAAGCTTGAGAACTGCAGAAATCGCCCAGAAATCATGTGTTTTCGCATATTCCTCCATTTTGGCCTAGATCTGCAATAAAGATGGGATGAGAGCAAATTAGCAGTATCATGCCATAAATCAAGGTGATAATGAAGAGAAAAATACGCATAAAACACACGCTATCAAACATCCCCACACTGCCCAATGCTCGCCCTCGAGCATAAACAAAACTAAAATAGCCCTAGATAAGAATAAACACAATCAACTAGGGCACGACGATAAACAAACCAAGTAGCATATTGGACTTCATCACAACATACTCTGCCTAAATTGACATCTGCATCAAAACAGTAGGATAACGACCCTAAAGATGAGACTTTCCCACATCAGGCCCAGTCACTAGCAATCCTCACAAAGTAATCAATAGGAAAACTAGTAGTTGATCAGGCTCTTAATAAATCCTAGATGAAATGGAAGAAATTGATAGTAAGGTGTATGCACTCACACTTACAAATAGGGCTAGGTGTTTAATCGCTCAAAATGCAAGTAACACAACACCAACAGAGTTTGCATGTCAATCCGAGTTAAAATCCACATGCATGGGCAATCAATCAATCAAAAAGAGCTTTCGCATCAGCAAAAAGAAAGAAAAAGGAAGGGCGGGATTAGAAAAGGGGGGAAAAGAGAGAAGAATAAAACAAAAAAGAGGAAGGATGAAGAAAGAAAGAATAGAAGGAGATAGAGGAAATAGAAGAGAGACAACGAACTCAAACCAAGATGGATTCCTTGGCTAGGAAAAAGGCGAGGTCGGTAAGACAGCGCTCGTCGAGGGCAGGATGATGCAGTTGAGGGCTAGACGAAGGATTTCTTCTTCTTTGACAGGAAGTTCTTCTCTGATGTAGTGGTGGGAGCAAATTATTTTTTTCATGTTTCACCCCCTTCTTTTATTTTTGATTTTATTCTATATTTTTTTGAATTTTTATTTTCTTTTCTTTTTTAAAGAAGGGGCACGAACCTTTCTAGCTTTTGATTCAACTAGGGCAGGAGACTTCTGAGGTGTCTTGCCCTAGATCTGCTTCCAGCACTAAAGTTTGACTTTTCGGCTTCCGCACACTTAGGCTTTTGAGGGGGCTCTTTCTTGAATAGGCTAGGGCTGAAGAAATTTTTTTCTTTTTTTTCTTTTTTTTTCTTTTTTTATCTTGCCCTAGCTCTCTGTTTTCTTCGCTGAAGCCTTAACTTCTTCTACTTCCCCACACTTGGTCTTTTCTGCACATCCTTCTGGATGTCTAGCCCTCGACGCTACCCTCAACAATTGCTGCTTACCCGCCAAGGAAAAAGATCAAGACAATAAGCTCAAGTGGTCAGGAAAGAGAAAGAAAAGAGACGGGTAGATGAGTGTCGAGGGAAAGAAGATAAAAAGTGAGAGAAAAAGGAGAAATAAAAGAAAAGAAAGAAATAAGACATTGATGCGAAGACTTTCGTCATTTTGTTGCTTTCCCATGACTAATAGTGCCTATACCTAGGGATATCATGCAAACCTAGCTAGTGCCTAGTTATGCATTCAATTCACACATGAAAAAGTAATGGCATGAAGGCTCAATGTGCTCACAAGGTGTTGTTTGTGACTACTAGTGTCCGGGCCTAGATGCAGAGATATAAGGGCTAGCAGGCAGAGCATGACTGACTAGGGCAAGACATGATGAAAGGTAATTTTTATTCATCATGCCCAAGTCAAAAGTGTGTGTCCATTCATGGGGGTTTTAAAACTAGGCAGCGTGTTAATCATGGCAAAAGATTTAATCCGAAAAAAATTGCCCAAATTAAACACAAACACATAAGTGTCCCTTCCCCACACTTAAGCAACGCATTGCCCTCAATGCGAAGAAGGGACTCAAACAAGGGCATACGAAAATAAAGCAGAAAAAGAAAAGCCGAAAGGAAAAGGAAAGAGGAAAGAAACGTGGGTTGCCTCCCACGAAGCGCCTTAGTTATCGTCGAGGGCACGACGTTGGCTGTCCGGTCTAGATATCCTGGTAACACAAACAAAAGAAAGAAATCAGTACTATTAGTCCCCGGCAACGACGCCATTTTGATGTGTGCTTGTCGAGAGCACGATCAAACATAATAATAAAGACCTGCTATCAAGTGCATAATAAATTTTGCATAGTGGTAACAGGGTCAATCCACGGAGACTAGGGCAAGATGCTGAATTTGTGTGTGACTAAGACAAACAGACCGAAAATAGTAATACAAAAAGGGGAGTTTATTGGCTAAGCAAGTTAACCAAGACAGAGATTTGAGCTAACAATTCTAACTAGTGAAAGCAGTAATCGAGGGCACGACAAGTAAAAAGCACTAAAAGTAAGAGTCAAGGGCAAGACATGCAAACAGAAATCAAGTAAAGAAATAAAGTCAGAAGAGAAGAGATCTTAGCAAAGGACATTCTCAGGTTGCATCTAGGGCTAGATAATCATTGGCTCAAGGATATTCTATTCTCATGTCGTAGACATGCTATAGGGGTCTATCACCTCCCCACACTGTCACTGCTAAAGAGATGACCTAGACACCTCACCATCCTCCCAGGCTCCTCCCCATACTGTCACTGCTAAAGAGGTAGCCTAGACACTTTGTCATCCTCCCAAACACCTCCCCACACTGTCACTGCTAAAAAAGTGTTGAGGGCACGATAACGACAGACAAGCAAATACAAACATGGAGTTTATGAAGAATGATTTGGCCTCTTACTAACCTATACAACCATCGAAATACCTTTGCTAAGAACAAGAGAAATCAACTACTCATGTTGGAAAACACACAAATAATAGATCTAGAAAGCATAACAAGTAAATAAGAGATAAAGGAGAAAACTTGATAAATACCAGCCGGAGCAAAGCTCCGGTTTATGTACATGGCTGCTGGAAAATGGTCTGATCCACCTCCTCCAAAAGGAGGAGGGGAGAAAAAGAGGTGGCTCCCAAAAGAAGAAAGTAGAAAATATGTAGAAAGTGTCCCAAAACCCTAAAAACTAAAGTCTTATATAGGCCCTCTTGCCCACAAGAAGACAAAAGCCAGCTAAGGGATTACAAAATGACAAAATCCAGCTAAGGAGTTCAAAAACACAGAATAAATATCTTTGGTCCGAAAAGGAATATTCTGGGAATATTCTAGAAGCGCTCGGCTTCGAGGGCATGACATATCCCTCAAGGGCACGACGACTAAAGAGAATATTGCTATCAGGGATAAGGGTGATGAAGGTCTGATTGAGGTAGCAGATTACAAAAGACCAAAAATTTTGAAAAAAGAGCGGAGGCATACCGTCCGGCCCAGGGGCCTTCGTGGGATGCATCTGCTTTAAAGCTTTGAAAACTTCATCTTTTGTGAAAACCTGGTCAAGATCTAAATTCATAGAATGGGAAACACGGGGAGTTATGATTTGTAAAACAGTCGAAGAAAGGTCACAACCTCCAAAAGAGAATAAAGACTTATATTACTCTAGGAATGTCCCTTCTACTTCCTCACGAGATTCCTTCCAACTACCCAACTTATCCTGAATTCTTTCAATGGTATTCTTCTTTTTTTCTTTGAGAAGCTTATGCATGGAAGAATTTTGTGTTCCTATCACCCTCTTCAAGCCAGAGAACCCGTGATCGTTGCTTCCACATAACCTCCTCCCTATGGATTAATTCCTCGATCTCTTTACTGACCTGCTCAATTTCATCTAGGGTGGGATCCGACACTGGTTGGTTCTGCAGCCATCCCAACTTTTCTATCTTGTCAATAATAGATTTGTGAACATTCCCAAAAACCTCCTTAGACCACCTCGATAGCTTCGACCCACAGAGCTTTAGACGCTGGTTAAGCGAGTCTCTAGACCCCTGAAACTCTGCCTGATATGAGCCTCCTTACAGACCCTTAGCGAATCGGCGAGAGGGGAGTTGAAGTGTGGATCTAGCTCACTTTAGGAGATCAGCGAGAACATGGATTGAGCGATTCATGGTTCATGGAGTAATTGTAACGCGGAAACAATGGAGGTAAACGGAAAAGGAGAAGGAGATGTATTGATGAAAAGGGAAATAACAAGTAATAAACTTGAAAGTCACGGCTAACCCTCCTAGGGGTGATTCCTAGACAACCTAGCCACAAGACGAACAAGGATCTCAACTTCAAGAGAGACCCTCCTAAGGGTAATTCCTAGGCAACTCGCTCGGTTTGAAGAAGAGGAAGATAGAGGTTTGAAGAACCCTAATTAGCTAAACTAGAGAGTTTGGTCTTAGTTGGAGATTATCACAAAAGCAAAGACAAGCCTAAAATTAGTCCATCTCACTCTTTAAATACCTAAGTCTATTTACAAAGGGAAAGTACCCTCACACCCTTGGACAAAGGGGCTGAAACGCTGCATTGCACTTGGGCTCACGGACGGGCTAGGGCGAGCGCACGGATAGGTCGAACGCATGTGCGGGCTGGCGCGTGGGCAAGGGCGTGAACGGGCTGACGCGGATGTCCTCATGCGATGCTAGGGATTGTGCGGGGGCACGTCATGGGATGCTAGGGTTAGCGCAGGCATTCCTTATGCCTTGGCCGACCATCCCGTGAGGTTCCTCGCTAAGGCTCTTCTCGCGAGCCGCAGCCTTTGACGTCGTTGCGGTGTGCGCGATGGCATGTAGGCACGTCACCCACCCCTCGTGGGCCTTCAAGTCAACCTCCTCATTCCATAGGGCCTTTAGTAGCTGGATCACCATGCCCTTGCTCCTAGTGAAGTAGCAAGGTGGTGTCGTGCTCATATCATTCCCTCCTCCTTTGAGGGGATTCGGCCTCGAATCTATGGGGGTGTCATCGGTAAGGTCCAAGTCATCTTGCACAACCTCATTATCTGCAAAATATGGAGATAAATCAGTCACATTAAAGGTAGGGTAGACGTTACCAAATGAGAAGGGAGGTCAAGGCGATATGCGTTGTTGTTGAACTTCTCTAGGATAAGGAAAGGGTCGTCTCCATGGAGGCTTAGCTTACCCTTTCATTGTTGTGGGAACCTATCCTTGCGCAAGTGAAGCCACACCCACTCCCCAACCTCAAAGGATTGTAAATGGCGACCGGCGTTTCTTTTCTCCACCAAACGGGTCGTGATCTTTTCCATGTGTGCCTTGGCCTTTTCATGGATCTTTTGTACCGCAGTTTCCTTCTTGTCACGATCGAGAGGGTTGAACCCATAGACAAGTTCAAAAGGAGTGAAACGCGTTGAGGAGTGCATGGTACGATTATAAGCAAACTCAATAAATGCAATGCAATCGTCCCAAGATTTAGCATATTCATGTACCATGATGCGCAACATTGTACCAAGTGTTCTATTGACTACTTCCGTTTGGTCATCCATTTGAGGATGGCAAGAAGTGGAAAATAAGAGTTTAGTTCTAAGTTTCGCCCACAATACACGCCAAAAGTGGCTAAGAAATTTAGGATCTCTATCACTGATTGCATTGCATTTCATCATGTTTTATTGTCCATTTTCTAGTTAATTTGGACAGTAATTCTACTGATGTTACCCTTTATTTCCCACATTTGATCAGGTCTGGTTTGGAGGCAGAATGAGAAGAATTCATGAAGTTTAGAGCTGAAGCTGTTTATTCGAGTCTAGGCATGGATCTTGGCCTAGACAAGGTCGTATCTGACGCAGTACGCTTACCAGAATCGTCTTGGCCTAGACTTCGGCCAAGACTCCTTTGCGATCAGACTACAGCTTGGAGCGATTGAAGTATTTTTGGGGATGGACTCTCACAGCTGGCACGTAGCAGCTGTCCAGCAATTTTAGAGGGATCTGAAGACAATCTTAAGTAGAATCCCGATTGGGATCTCCCTCTTTTAATTAATTGCAATTTAGTTTCCTTTTTAGAAACAATTAATTGTAATTATCTTTTAGGATATTTTAGGAGTTTGAGTTTGATTGGGACAGAGGTTCTTATGGCTATTTTAGCTAAACATCATTGGCCTCTGTCCGCATCATCTCGGATCAGCTTTTCCCAGTTAGAACGCAATTTTCCTTTTCTTAGTTCACCATTGTTAAAAACCTTGCTCCGAATTTATTTCGGATTTAATATATTTATGCAAATTAATTTCTTTGTCTTTTATCCATGAGTATGAGTAACTAAAAACCCATTCTTGGTAAGGGTGATGAGCTGAAGTTCTTAATGCAATCGTGAGACACAATCCGTTCTTCACAATCTCTTTCTTTGTATTTAATTATTCTTGAACTTAATCCATCGCTTACTCACTAGAGCCAAGGTTTGATCATCCTTGTTCTCTAGGAGAGAAGAGTTGTAACCAGTCTAGAAGGAGAGGGAGTACCCGCCGGCTAGACGGAGTAGGTGACTAGTCTCGAGCAGACTAGAAGAATAGGTAAAATAGGTAGAGACCAGATTGACAACCTAGGAACTTAGCCTAGGTACTGTCTTCCCCTGCACCATTGAAGAGGTGAGCAACCATTCAAGACAGCAGTCAAACGGATAAACCCTTTAACCAGCAAGGTGTCCCTTGACTAGGATTATCAGGAGAGGGAGTACCCGCCAGATAGTTTGAAGAGGAGGGAAGATAGGAGGGAAAAGGAGTTCCTCCCCTCTATAGCAGTACTATGAAGAAGAGATGAACATACTTCAGTCCATGATCGATGCATAAGGACGCAAGCTCACCCATCGCCCTTACCTGGAATTCCGTACCAAAAGACTTATTTCCAATCTAGCCCGCAGTCTTGGCCTAGACTTCGGCCAATACTAATTTATATTTTGAACTGTTTTCATTGCTTTTTATTTTTGCCTTTAGTTTCAGATAACAACCAACCAAAACTCAGTGACGAGGAAGTCAAACTCAAGAACTACATTTCCTAGAGGTCTCTGTGGACGATCCTCTTACCATCATCTACAAATCCTTGTAGACAGTGATAAGTTGTATTTCTACCCCCAATTCCATAACTATTTCACTACTATATTTGACGTGTTCGACGCGCGGACAAATTTTGGCGCCGTTGCCGGGGATCTCTAATGGTATTTGTAGTTTTTGTTTTATTTTGTTTTTGATAGTTGATGACCAGGTCCTCTTGCAGAGAAGAAGATTTGCTACCATATAATCCGAATCTCACTAAGACCGAAACACAACTCAGAAAGATAGCTAGAAAGAGAAAAACTCCAGAAGAAAGTGAATCGGAAACCTCCAGTTCCGAAACAGATTCCAGTCTAGACCACGATCTTGGCCTAGATTCAGACCAAGACATGGCGGACCAGCAACCAGAACCGACAATGAGGGAGCTGAATAAAACAGCTGAGCAGGAGACCTTTTCCTGCATCAATCTCCCTCCAATGGCCAATGATTGGTCCATAAAGACTAAGATGGTGGCCAACCTCCCCAAGTTTTACGGCCATTCCAACGAGAATCCATTCAAGCACTTAAGAAATTTACATGTTCAGTGTGACATCATGAAACCCACTACGGTAACCATGGAGAGGGCGAAGCTGAAGGCCTTTCCAAGCTCTCTAGAAGGGGGAGCTCAGAACTGGTTTTACAGTCTGCCTCATAATACCATCAACACATGGGCTGAGATGTCCACCATGTTCCTCAACAAGTACTGGAATGCCACGAAGGCCGGCATAGCGAGGAAAGATATGGCCGCTATACAACAAAGAAGCGGAGAAAGCTTCTCTGAGTATCATCAAAGGTTCAGAGATTTGCAAGAAGTCTGCCCCACTCATGGCGTAGCAGACAACACTATGATACAATATTTCTATGATGGGATGCTCCCAAGTTGCAAGGAAAAAGTAGATTCAGCCGCAAGTGGAGCATTGCAAGATTTAACAGTCACAAGAGCAAAGATGTTGCTCCAAACATTGGCAGACAACTGCCAAAATAATACCATTTCGGATAGAAATGCTTCTCCTTCTTCTCTAAATTCGCTCAATGTTGAACAAAAATTAAATGAATTAACCGATATGATTAAAACCATTTCTGTTAACATTTCAGGTCCAATGACTTCGAGAAATCAAGAGCAAACAGCCACGGTATGTGGGATATGCCAGCAACAAGACCATCAGACCAACAATTGCTATATGGTCCAGCACCCAGAAGAGATAATTCAGGTCAACGCTGCATATCCACAGAACCAAGGTAGCATGCAAAACTATCCCCAAGGAAGCAACCAATACGCATGGAGATCACACCCAAACTTCAGATGGAGAGAGCCAGTCCCTCCAAATCAGAATCAGAATCAAGGTGTACTCCAGCAGCAACAACAACCTCCTATCAACTTCCAGCATTTCGTGCCACGACCTCAGAATCAGAATCTTGGCCCGAATCTAGGCCAAGAGCCAGGCCAACCTCCTTTACCTCAACTACCGCCTGCCCCTAGATCTTTGCAGCTAACTGGCCCTTCAGTGGAAGACACGCTCAAGCAGCTGATGGAGCTGCAGAAAAATCACATGCAGTCCACACAGACTAGCTTGGCGGAGCTACAAAAGCAAATCACTCAAATAGCAAATCAAGGAAAATTACCTCCTACTACGGTAAATAATCCAGCCCATAATGTGAGTGCTATAAGTTTGAGGAGTGGAGTGGTGTTGCCAGAAAGGAAAGGAGCGAGAACAGATGAGGAAATGAAGAAAATCGCTTCAGAAGATGTGGAAGAGGATGAGGAAGAAGAAGCTGAACCAGAAGTAGTCTTGACCAAGACTCCGGCCAAGACTACCGTTACAGCAGAACCAGAAAAAGAAGAGATTGTTTCGGGCAAGCCAAAACAGAAGGAGGAGATCATAGAAATTCCTCCACCATTTCCCCCGAGGTCTTCAAAAGAAAAAAGACAAGATGAAATGAGGGATTTCATGACTGTTTTCGGAAAAATAGCCGTGAATATTCCAATGTTGGATTTAATTGCAAAAGTCCCTTCTTATGCTAAATTCCTTAAAGAATTGTGCACTAATAAAAAGAAAATTGCAGGTGTAGAAAGGATAAATTTATCCAACAACGTTTCAGCAGTACAACAACTCCCGGAGAAGTGCAAGGACCAAGGAACCTTCACAATTCCATGCCAAATAGGGAACAAAATCATTGAGAAAGCCCTTTGTGATTTAGGGGCTGGTATCAATGTAATGTCTCTAAGTGAATTTGAAACCTTGAAAATCGGAACCATGAAGGAGACTGATTTGGTGATACAATTAGCAGATCGAACAATCATCCGACCTAAAGGTGTAGTGACTGATGTCCTGGTAATGGTAAATGATTTTATCTATCCAGTTGATTTTTATATAGTAGAGATGAATGTTCAATTGCCATCTTGTACCACTGACATTTTATTAGGAAGACCTTTCCTAAGGACCTCAAAAGCAAAGATAGATTGCTTCGAAGGAAGCATAATTCTGGAATTTTGCGGGAGAACAATTAAGTTCAGCATTTCAGACGCTTTAAAACACCCAAACGACTTGCAATGTGTTAGTTTCTTGGATGTTTTGGATCCAATTACAGAAGAAATAGCTGACATTAATCATAACGACCCCCTTGAGTATGTTATGACCAGGGGAATTTCCACTCAAACACTGCCAGAGCTAGAAGACCGCACTGGGAATCAAGAGGAACTCCAACAAATGGTGGACAGTTTGGCCGGACAAGAAGAAGAAGACTTAGTCTTGGCCCCGATCTTGGCCAAGACGCCGGCCAAGACTGCCAACAAAAGAAGAGGAGTAGTTAATTGTCAATATGTGCAATCAACGAGTCCTAAATTTCTACCTTCTGTTGTGCAAGCACCACAGTTAGAATTAAAATCCCTACCAGGTCACTTGAAGTACGCCTATCTAGGCCTAGATGACACACTACCAGTCATAATTTCAGCCAAGCTATCAAGAGAGGAAGAAGATAAATTGATAGCTGTCTTGAAGGAAAACAAAGAGGCGATTTGCTGGACGATGGCAGACATCAAGGGGATATCATCTAACATCTGTACCCACAAAATAAACGTGGAAGAGGATAAGAAACCCATTCGGCAACCCCAGAGGAGATTAAACCCTCCTATGATGGAAGTTGTTAAGAAAGAAATAATTAAGTTGTTAGATTCGGGTGTTATTTATCCTATCTCAGATAGTAATTGGGTATCTCCTGTGCAGGTAGTCCCTAAGAAGACTGGAACAACAGTGATCGAAGGAGAAGATGGCGCTCAAAGAACAGCCAGAATTCAAAACGGATGGAGGGTATGTATTGACTACCGAAGGCTGAATCAAGTCACACGGAAAGACCACTTCCCGCTGCCTTTCATCGATCAAATGGTAGAGAGACTTACTGGAAAGTCTCACTACTGTTTCCTAGATGGATACTCGGGGTTTCACCAAATCCCCGTTGCTCCCGAAGATCAACAAAAGACAACGTTCACTTGTCCATTTGGAACGTTTGCCTATAGGCGCATGCCGTTCGGGCTTTGCAATGCGCCAGCCACCTTTCAAAGGTGCATGGTAAGCATATTTTCTGAGTATGTCGAGAGAAGTATCGAAGTGTTTATGGACGACTTTACCGTGT
Source organism: Viola odorata (assembly GCA_963691705.1). Taxonomy (NCBI): domain Eukaryota; kingdom Viridiplantae; phylum Streptophyta; class Magnoliopsida; order Malpighiales; family Violaceae; genus Viola; species Viola odorata. The sequence goes on along the minus strand of OY829540.1, from coordinate 40,928,596 downwards.
ATGGTAATGACTTCAATCAATGTTTACACAACTTAGAAAATATTTTAAAAAGATGTGTTGATACATGTTTAGTCTTAAACTTTGAAAAGTGCCATTTTATGGTAGACCAAGGGATTGTCCTTGGACATGTAGTCTCTAAGAAAGGCATTGAGGTTGATCAAGCCAAAATTGACATTATCAAAAACTTGCCTTACCCCTCATGCTTGCGTGAGGTTCGTAGTTTTCTTGGTCATGCAGGGTTCTACCGTAGGTTCATTAAAGACTTCTCAAAGGTGGCTGAACCAATGTGCAAGTTACTACAAAAAGAGGTGGAGTTCGACTTCAATGAAGCGTGCAAGAAGTCCTTCGAAGAGCTGAAAGAACGACTGACCACAGCACCAATCATCCAACCACCAGACTGGAGCTTGCCGTTCGAACTAATGTGCGACGCAAGCGACGCAGCTGTTGGCGCGGTTCTTGGCCAAAAGAAAGGGAAAGACCCCCACGTCATCTACTATGCATCAAAGATGCTAGACGATGCCCAACGAAATTATACCACAACTGAAAAAGAACTCTTTGCAATAGTTTTTGCCCTGGAAAAATTTAGATCTTATTTATTGGGCACTAAAATTATTGTATTTTCAGATCATTCCGCCTTGAAATATCTTTTGGTTAAGCATGATGCTAAACCAAGATTAATCCGCTGGATTCTTCTTATGCAGGAGCACAATCTGGAAATTAAGGACAAGAGTGGAAGGGAAAATCTTGTAGCAGATCATCTAAGCCGTTGCCTAGCAAAGGGAGACACAAACGAGATCAAAGCAGAATTTCCAGATGAGAAGCTGTTTTCTGTCGCACTGTCTAACCCGGAGTCTAGGCCTAGACTCCAGCCAAATCCGCGACCATGGTACGCTGAAATAGCGAATTACCTAGCAACAGGTAAACACTATGGTGACATGACTACCTATGAGAAGGTAAAGGTCAAACATGACAGTAAGTATTATGTTTGGGATGATCCATATTTATGGAAGATAGGAACCGATCAATTGCTAAGGAGGTGTGTACCTCAAGATGAAACAAAATCCATACTTGAATTCTGTCATTCCCAAGCATGTGGAGGCCACTTTGGCGCGAGAAGAACAGCCCTAAAAATCTTAGAGGCTGGCTTTTATTGGCCAACAATTTTTCAGGATAGTGCTCTATTTTGTAAAACTTGTTCGGCATGTCAAAAAGTGGGAAACATTAGTTCTCGAAATGAAATGCCTATGAATTTTATTCTTTCTTGTGAAATATTTGATATATGGGGCATAGATTTTATGGGACCTTTCCCTACTTCTTTTGGCAATAGATATATTATTCTAGCTGTGGATTATGTATCAAAATGGATAGAGGCGAAAGCCACTAAAAATGATGATGCTAGGACTGTTATTTCCTTTATTAAAACTAATATCTTAAACAGATTTGGGATTCCTCGAGGGATCATTAGTGATCGAGGAACCCACTTCTGCAACAAGATTTTAACTTCTCTTTTCAGGAAATATGGCATCACACATAGGGTATCCACAGCCTATCACCCTCAAACAAACGGCCAAGCCGAGGTGTCAAATAGAGAGGTGAAGTCAGTCTTGGCCAAGACAGTAGGCCTAGACAGACGCGATTGGAGCCAGCGTTTAGATGACGCGTTGTGGGCCTGTAGAACGGCTTACAAAGGACCAATCGGGATGACACCGTACAAGCTAGTTTACGGGAAGACATGTCACTTGCCAGTAGGATTGCAACACAAGGCGTATTGGGCAATACGAAAATGCAACCTAAGTTATGATGAGGCTGGCCAAGACAGAAAATTACAACTCCACGAGCTAGAGGAGTTGAGGGACCTAGCCTACGACAATCAGTTGATTGTCAAGGTCAGAATGAAAGCTTACCACGACAAGAGAATTATTGGAAAACCCCTCCACACAGGGGAGAAAGTTCTTCTTTACAATTCTCGTTTTAAATTATTTCCTGGAAAATTACAAACTCGTTGGGAAGGCCCCTTTGTTATTACTAACGTTTACCCACATGGTGCAGTAGATATTAGGAATGAGAAAACAGGTGCCGAGCTCAAGGTGAACGGGCAGAGATTAAAGCCGTTCTTTGAGAATTTTCAGGAAGAAAAAGTTTCCGAAAAGGTGGACGAGCCACCTCAAAACAACTGAAAAAAATTGAGAGTCAAGCCTAGGACTTAAAATAAGGGCGCTGCAAGGGAGGCAACCCTTGTGTCTTTTAGAATTTTAGGATGTAAATATTTTTTTTATCACATTTTATTTCTGGGTATTTTTCGTTTTTGTGCAGGAAATTAAGTGTGGGGAAAATGAAGTAGTCTCGGCCGAGATCTTGGCCAAGACTGAGAGCTAGACTACCTAGCGTGTGAAGAGCTCCTCTTAAATAGTGGGACACGTGTCAGCTCTGCCAAATTAATTCATTCAATTGCTTTTGGAACGGACAGCTCCAAAATTCAATTAAATTGAATTAATTAGGCAGCGTGGGAATTAAAACCACCACCTCTGCATATTCTCTCCCACTCTGACACGATCTTCTCACATCCACTACAAATTAAACCGCTCCCACCTGAGCTAAAAGCATAAAACCTTTCTTCTTCTTCTTCCCCAATCAAAATCGCACAGTACCCAAAGAACCCCAACATCCGAAAATCCTTTCATCTTCTTCTCCATCTCCAACAATGACTGCACCCAGCCGTCCTTCGCCTTCAACCGTCCCTGAGGAGAGTGACGACCTCCGCGGAGCTGCACCGACTGGAATGCCGACAAACTCCACCGCCGCTGCGCGTCGTCTGCTTCAGGCGCTAGAAGATGAGGACACCATGTCCTCCGAAGATGACTTACCCGAGGAGTCAGAGGAGAGTGTCCAAGGGGGCGACCGAGCTGTTGTCGTGTCCGATGAGGATTCTGATGAGGTTCCTCTTGCGAAGAGGGTGAAGACCTCTGCTCCGGCGGCGACGGGAGACAGAGCTAGCCGCCACCAGAGCAGGCTACTGAAGAAAATGGCAGGTACCGGAGCATCTAACCCGACTCCGACAACCGCTAGAAAGAAATCCACTCCTGCCACTGCCGCCGCCGCTACTTTTACCACACCACCACCGCCACCTCCGGCGAAGAAAAATCCAGCCACTGCGCGGACCAAAAATTCCGGCCGAGTCAAGCAGGTGGCTCACAAAAAGACACCGACCAAAAAGCCGGCGAAAACCCCAATTGCAGCTCAGTCTCCACCTCCGCCGAAGACCACCGCCGCTCCTTCCACTGCCAAGAGCAAAGGAAAACAGAAGGCGGTCGTGGAGGATTCTGATGAGGACGATGAAAACGATTTAGTCTTGGCCAAAACTGCGGCCAAGACTCCTAAGGTACGATCTCTTCCTCCTTTGCACACACTCAAAGGCTGGTTAACATTTGATACCCCTGACCATAAATCTAAGTTGCGTGATATGCATGCCTGTGATATTCCTGCTTATGCTCGTTTGGAGTTCGATTTCTTGGATGAAATGGCTTTAGGGAATAAGATTAGGGAATATGTGTATGCTCTTGGTTGGGTTCCTTTTATGTCTCTCGAGTGTGATGCGTATGTTGAGTTGTGTCTTGAGTTTCACACAACCTTTTGGTTTGATGAACCTGCCTTGTATGTTAGGGGTAGAGACAAACCTGATTTTGCAGCCCCCGAAATAGTTAATTTTAGGTTGTGTGACAAATGGAGTCACATGTCTGTGTATGAATTTAATGCTTTACTTGGATTTGCTCACAGTGATGAGGCTATATTTGATTATCCCACTGATTGGGATAATAATGTAGCTTTTAGGGAAATTACGGGTGATCAAAATGCAAAATTTGATAGGAATTCTAAGGCACATGTCATACTAAACCCTGCACTTAGAATGCTCCATAGGGTCTTGTCTATCAACCTCTCGGGGAAGACAAAGGTCTCTGGAAATTTAGCCAAGTCTGAATTGTTTCTGTTATGGTGCATTTTGCACAAGAAAAATGTCAACTTAGGCTTGTATTTGGTTGAAGTGTTGCATGCCCGTGAGTCCAAAACAAAACTAATCTTTGGTTCTTTGATAACTTGGCTTGCTATGCAAACTGCTAATTTAGATCCTGCTGCTTCTGATTTACATTTATGGTGTTCCCCGAAAATCCTTGGTTTTAGATCCTTCGACCAAATGGGACATTTCCATTTGGAAGGAGAGTTTGTTGCATGTAATACAGGATTCACACCGGTCCAGGACCACATTTTCTCGAAGAATAATGGAGGGCAGTACAAACTACGGCCCATTATCATTCCAGGAGAAGGAGCAGAGGGCAATCTTGCCCAAGATCTAGGCCAAGACGCTGGCCAAGACACCACCACCCCTGATGCTGCACATGATCTAGGCCAAGAAGCCCGTCAAGATCCTCCTCCCAGCAGCACCAGTGAGCCCCCAGCATGGGCCAAGGAATTCCAAGCACGACAGCTGCTTATTCTTGAGCAGCAGAAAATGATCCTGGAGCGTCTAGGCCAAGACAAGAGTCAAGACCAGCCCGCAACCAGCAGTGCAGAAGTGGCGCCTCAATGGGCCCAATGCCTTAACGATAGGCAGGACGTTCTCCTTGAGCAGCTCAAGCTCACAAGGACAAATGTCCTCCACGTGTACCAGCACCTCCAGGCCCACTTCAAACTCCTCAAAGACCTTCACGACAATCTGAGCTCAGACTCCGAGTCATCCGATGAGGAGGAAGCACCTGAACCATCATTACGGCCAGCAAAGTCACCACACCGTTCAATGCCTCCTCCAGCTCCGAGAGATCCAAAGCCGAAGGACTCTCCTGCCCCTGATCTAGGCCAAGCCTCTGGCCAAGATCCCCATACCCCAGCAACATGAGTTGCTTCTGCCCCCAGGTCGTATTTTTCTGTTCTGTTATTTTTATGTTTAGTCTGTTATTTTTGTCTCTCCACACAATGAGGACATTGTGTCTTTTAAGTGTGGGGAGGGTGTTAAATATGTCTTGTGTTTTTATGAATATTGTTTGTTTGCTTGTGTGTTTTTTGTCTGTTTTTTTTTTTTTTTTTGAGTCAAATTAGTGTGTTTTAATTTTTAGGTCAGCATGACCAGAAAAGAGTCAGTCAATTGCATGATTTTTATTTGTATTTTTATGCATGTTTCGAGTCTGTTTTGAGTATGACATCCGAATCCCTGTTTTCTTGCTTAGATTGTTTACTCTTTTGGTGGATTTGCATGTAGACACTTGCTAGGGAATACAATGTTTTAGTAACAGGGATGCACATGAGCGTAAATGATCAATGCTTAAGGGACATTTAATCTGATGTTTCCCAGAACGTTAGTCATCCATATGGTCGTAAGGACACCTAGCTAGGACCTTTATTTCTATTAGGGTGATGAGGTTTGCTGCCGGATTTGAGTGTGTCGATCTATTTGTTTGTAGTGTGAGACAAATAAGGTGTTGGAATGTCATAGGACAGACATAGCAAAGGTGGAAGTCCCCGCTGAAAAGGACAAGCTCTGTCTATGTATTACCGTGTCTATAAAACAGAAAATATATCATAGAAGAGGCGCATGATTTTTTCAGAAAAAAATTTGCTAAGACACAAAAGAAAATAAAAGAAGAGATATTTCTGTCAAAGTGATTTAAATGGCACCGGTCTTTAGACACTTTTGAATAGACGACACTCGGGGGGGACTTAAATCCTTGGTGAACCTTGTTGCCCTATACTTTATCCATCTAGTCTAGTGGGGTGTCTTGATACCATGTGGAAGGTGTACGTTTGGGGTATTGATCATTCCTTGTTAGTCTAGCATTGGGTACTCTAGTTTAGTGTCTTGGCAGTTCCAGTAGAGGGGTAAGCAATCTGAAAATAAGAAAGTCCAGGGGGTTTAGGATGTTTGTTTTTTTTTTATGTGTTTTTAATTTTTGTTGAGTCCTTGAGTCTGTATGCTTGGGGGCAAGCATTGTTTAAGTGTGGGGAGTTTGATTGCATTGCATTTCATCATGTTTTATTGTCCATTTTCTAGTTAATTTGGACAGTAATTCTACTGATGTTACCCTTTATTTCCCACATTTGATCAGGTCTGGTTTGGAGGCAGAATGAGAAGAATTCATGAAGTTTAGAGCTGAAGCTGTTTATTCGAGTCTAGGCCTGGATCTTGGCCTAGACAAGGTCGTATCTGACGCAGTACGCTTACCAGAATCGTCTTGGCCTAGACTTCGGCCAAGACTCCTTTGCGATCAGACTGCAGCTTGGAGCGATTGAAGTATTTTTGGGGATGGACTCTCACAGCTGGCACGTAGCAGCTGTCCAGCAATTTTAGAGGGATCTGAAGACAATCTTAAGTAGAATCCCGATTGGGATCTCCCTCTTTTAATTAATTGCAATTTAGTTTCCTTTTTAGAAACAATTAATTGTAATTATCTTTTAGGATATTTTAGGAGTTTGAGTTTGATTGGGACAGAGGTTCTTATGGCTATTTTAGCTAAACATCATTGGCCTCTGTCCGCATCATCTCGGATCAGCTTTTCCCAGTTAGAACGCAATTTTCCTTTTCTTAGTTCACCATTGTTAAAAACCTTGCTCCGAATTTATTTCGGATTTAATATATTTATGCAAATTAATTTCTTTGTCTTTTATCCATGAGTATGAGTAACTAAAAACCCATTCTTGGTAAGGGTGATGAGCTGAAGTTCTTAATGCAATCGTGAGACACAATCCGTTCTTCACAATCTCTTTCTTTGTATTTAATTATTCTTGAACTTAATCCATCGCTTACTCACTAGAGCCAAGGTTTGATCATCCTTGTTCTCTAGGAGAGAAGAGTTGTAACCAGTCTAGAAGGAGAGGGAGTACCCGCCGGCTAGACGGAGTAGGTGACTAGTCTCGAGCAGACTAGAAGAATAGGTAAAATAGGTAGAGACCAGATTGACAACCTAGGAACTTAGCCTAGGTACTGTCTTCCCCTGCACCATTGAAGAGGTGAGCAACCATTCAAGACAGCAGTCAAACGGATAAACCCTTTAACCAGCAAGGTGTCCCTTGACTAGGATTATCAGGAGAGGGAGTACCCGCCAGATAGTTTGAAGAGGAGGGAAGATAGGAGGGAAAAGGAGTTCCTCCCCTCTATAGCAGTACTATGAAGAAGAGATGAACATACTTCAGTCCATGATCGATGCATAAGGACGCAAGCTCACCCATCGCCCTTACCTGGAATTCCGTACCAAAAGACTTATTTCCAATCTAGCCCGCAGTCTTGGCCTAGACTTCGGCCAATACTAATTTATATTTTGAACTGTTTTCATTGCTTTTTATTTTTTGCCTTTAGTTTCAGATAACAACCAACCAAAACTCAGTGACGAGGAAGTCAAACTCAAGAACTACATTTCCTAGAGGTCTCTGTGGACGATCCTCTTACCATCATCTACAAATCCTTGTAGACAGTGATAAGTTGTATTTCTACCCCCAATTCCATAACTATTTCACTACTATATTTGACGTGTTCGACGCGCGGACAAATTTTGGCGCCGTTGCCGGGGATCTCTATCACTAACGATACTCCTAGGCATGCCATGTAGTCTAACGATGTCATTGAAGAAAAGATGTGCAATGTGTGAAGCATCATGTGTGGTGTGGCAAGGGATGAAGTGAGCCATCTTAGAGAAGCGATCCACCACTACAAACAAGGAGTCCTTACCTCGCTTGGGTGCGACGCAATTGGCAAAGGCATATATTCACCATGGCCTAGAGACGTAGACTTAGCACGTTTACAAGCAATGCAAGTGGAGACAAAATGCGCAACATCACGTTTCATTTTAGGCCAAAAGAAATGCTCATGGAGAGTGCTAAGAGTTTTATCAATGCCAAAATGGCCCATTAATCCGCCACCATGGGCTTCTTTAACAAGTAATTCCCTAGTATTGCACTTTGGCACACACAATTTACCCTTTCGGAATAAAAATCCATCATGCCTCATATATTTAGGAACCGAACCAAGATGACAAGTATTATACAATTGTTTGAAATCCATGTCATGGGTATACAATGATGGCAAATGCGAGAATCCAAGGAAACGAGTGTGAAGGGAGTTAAGTAGGGCGTACCTTTGGGAGAGGGAATCGGCTACGATGTTGTCCTTTCCCTTCATGTACTTGATGTGGTAAGTGAAACGCTCGAGAAACTCCATCCAAGTCGTGTGGCGCTTATTCAATTTCCCTTGGCCCTTCAAGTATTTCAAACTTAGGTGGTCCGTGTGAACAATGAACTCGCGGGGCAAAAGGTAATGTTCCCACATGTCCAAGGCCATTACCAAGGCATAAAACTCGAGGTCATAGGTGCAATAATTGAGCTGGGCGTCACTCAATTTCTTGCTGAAATAAGCCACTGGGCGCTTGTCTTGCAACAACGCTGCACCAATACCAATTCCGCTAGCATCACATTGGACCTCGAAGGTCCTCTCAAATTTAGCCAGTGCGAGAACGGGGCTAGAGGAGAGTTCGCTCTTCAAGGTAGTGAAAGCCACGTCGTGGGTTTGATCCCAAACAAAGGGCACATTGGACTTGGTTAGAGCATGAAGTGGTGCTGCGATTGTGGAAAAATCTTGGACAAAGCGGTGATAGAAGCCCGCGAGGCCAAAGAAAGAGCGGACCTTGGGAACATTAGAGAGTCTCAGCCATTCGGTGATTGCTTTGATCTTAGCCGGGTCAACCTTAAGGCCGAATGCACCTACAATAAACCCAAGGAAATGCACTTCTTCCAAGCAAAAATCACACTTAGACATTTTGGCATAGAGTTGATGAGCACGCAAGGTAAGGAAAACTTGACGCAAATGGTCCGTGTGTTCATTTCTAGATAAACTATAAACCAATATGTCCTCAAAGTAAACTACCACACATTTGCCTATTAGGTGTCTAAGCATATGATTCATAAGGCGCATGAATGTACTAGGGGCATTAGAAAGACCAAACGGCATGACTAACCACTCATACAAGCCAAATTTCATTTTAAAAGCCATTTTCCATTGATCACCCTCATGAACCCTAATTTGGTGATAGCCACTTACCAAATAAATTTTAGAAAAAATTATGGCACCACTAAGCTCATCAAGCATGTCATCGAGTCTAGGGATGGGGTGAGAATATTTTACCGTGATTTGATTAACCGAGCGGCAATCTATGCACATCCTCCAAGTGTCATCCTTCTTGGGGACCAAGATGACGGGGACGGTGCAAGGGGAGAGGCTTTCACGCACGAATCCCTTCTCAAGTAGGTCATCCACTTGCGCTTGAAGCTCATGCGTGTCTTTCGGATTGTATCTATACGTCGGCCGGTTAGGGATTGTAGAACCCGGGAGGAATTCAATGTGGTGTTCAATCCCACGGATTGGGGGCAAACCGTGAGGGATATCCTCGGGGAAAACATCAACAAATTCATGCACAAGTGAGGCAACATCACTAGACAAAGTGGGCTTAGTGTTAGAGGAAGATAGACAAAGATCCGTGAACCTAATGAGGATACACGATTTTCGCATCATTAAAGCCAATCGAATATCTCTCCATTTTGCCATGCGGCTCACCATGGCCTTACTTTTCACTCTAGTATCATTTTTTGCCTCACTAACTTGCTTGTCAAGTTTTGTTTTCCCTCTCTTGGCAAGCTCACTTTTGTCTTGCCAGTTGTTTTCCTCTTGTTCCTTGCACTCATTTTTCTCTCTACTCGGGGTATGCTCACTTTTTTCATACCCAGATTTTTCAGCACTCGCACTACTCACATTTTTCACTCCACACCACTCATTTTTCTTTTCCAATTTGGAAGTAATGTCCAAAGTTGCACATGCCTTTTCTAGCTTCAATTGGTCTTCGTACACTTGATGTGGTGGCAAATGAGGGATTAGAAACTTGCGGGCACCGTGAGTTAACTTGTAAGTATTTTGAAAGCCATCATGGAGGGCATGCCTATCAAATTACCAAGGCCTACTAAGTAGGAGATGGCTAGGTTGCATCGGTGAAACATCACAATGACGTTCATCTACATATGTGCCGATTGAGAAAGGAACAAGAACTTGGCGAGTGACTTTGACGGAGCTGCCATCATTAAACCAATTGAGGGTGTAAGGATGGGGGTGTCTAGTGGTGGAAAGGGCTAGAGAATACACTAGGAGAGTGCTTGCAACATCGGCGCAACTGCCGTTGTCTACAATGATGGATATAGTCATGCCATGGGACACGTCGCGAGTGTGGAAGAGGTTCTCGCGTTGTTCCCAGGCCAAGTCATCCTCTTTAGGTGTCATGGTCAAGTTTCGGCGCACCACTAGGCAATTGGGTACCACAACGTGATCATACTCATCCGTGTCCTCCTTTTCAAGAAGTGTTATATCCGAAGTGAGGTGTTCTGTGTCCTCCGCCTCTTCATCATCACTACTAACTTCACCACCCTCGCGGATCAAAATGAGTCTCTTATTAGGGCACTTAGCTTTCATATGGCCCTTGCCGCCACACTTGAAACATTCAATAGAACGAGAGGGAGTGCGTTGGTTTGGAGTTGAATTTGTGGGTGGTCTTGAGGAAGTTGGTGTGTGAGGAGGTCTCGGTGTGTAGGTATTTGGCTTATGGGGAAACGGGGGTTTGGGTGTGGTTAGGGGGGTCATGTTTGAGTTTGGCGAAGGATTTCAAGGGGGTTTTGTAGTGGTACAAGAAGAAGTGAAGAGGAAATTGGGTTTAGAGTTCACTTGCCTTTCAATTTTCAACGCCAAGTGAAGCATATCTTCCAAATTGTCATAGGATTGGAAGTCAAGGGTGTATGCAATGTCCTTGCGAAGGCCTCCTAGAAACTGAGCCATTGTGGCTTCCTCGGTCTCATTGATATTCGCCCGCATTACACATGTGAGCATGTCGTGGTAGAAGTCACTCACGCTACGGTAGCCTTGAGATAGGCGTTGGAGGCGTTGGTGGAGGTCACGGTGGTAGTAAGAAGGGACAAAACGCCGGCGCATCTCAACCTTCAAGTCCTCCCAAGAGTCAATAGGTGGTCGCCGCTCAATTCTCCTAGTATTGACTAGCCTTTCCCACCAATGAATGGCCATATCCGTGAAACCAACAACCGCAAGCTGAATTTTCTTCATATCCGTGTAGTTGTAGCATTCGAACACTCTCTCGACTTGACTTTCCTAAATAAAATAGGCGTCGGGGTCATCCTTGCCTTCAAATGTGGGGATGGTGAGTTTCATGCTTGAGAGGTGGTTATCCCCTCGTTGTTCTTGTTAGCGATTGCCTCTAGGCTCAAAAGGCTCATCATAGTCAAATCTACGCTCACCATTGGCGTGCTCATATAAGGACGGCTGCCGTGGTAGGGGGGTAGGGTCATTTAGGTTGTGTGGGGGCCTGTCATGAAGGAGCAAGGCTGCTGGTTGTCGTGGGGGGGGGCACATATGCATTGGCGCGGTGTAGGGGCACGTTGGGGTGTCGATGGGGTTGGGTGGTGGGTGGTTGGCGTGTGTGTCTTGGCTCATTGGTGGTAACGGCCCTTGGATTGGTAGAGTAATTATGGCGAAGGGCGTATGGGTCTCCAACATTAGTGTGGTGTCGCGATGGGGGTTCAATTGATCCTTCATCATCACTACGGTAACTCCCGGCCGTCACACCTTCATCATTTTCAACTTGGTTTGTGGTGTTTGGTGTTAATCCATAGTAAGTTGTGTGAGGGGTCGTTGGGTTGTGTTATTTGGTGGTAATGGACAATAGGGTGAGGCGGCTGTGGTGGGGTAGGATGGGGCGGTGGAGGGGGCGGTGGGGATGGTGGTGGAGGTGCGGGTTATACCGGCTGAGGGGTAAGGGCAGCTATTGCATCCAAAATAGCTTTGTTGGTTTGAGCTTGTGTCGCCCAATGGTCTTGCAATTCAGCCATTTGGGTGGAGAGGGTAGCTAAAGTGGGGCTAGGCTCGGCGAAGCCATCGAGACTCCCTTCCCTTAATCTACCAACATTGGAAGAACTATCGGAGGCAACCATTTGGAGATTTTCGTTGGACATAATGTGGTGTACCTACAAAATGAACAAACGCAATTTTTGATAAGATGTTAGTCACTCCCTCACGTGTTTGGGCGCTCGTGTGTCACACAACACTCGAATGCACTTACTAACTCACCCACTCAAATCTCCAATGTAAACCAAACACTCAAGCCTATCACAAGACTCTAAGACTTAAAGTAGCACAAGGAACACAAGGAAAACAAGCGAAGAAGTAAAGGTAGGGAAAATCAAAAGATGCGCACGAAATGGATTTAAAATGCACACCGAATTGATTTGGAGTAGAAATATGTAAGGAGGCAAGGAAAGAAAACTCAAGACACTAAGAAAATAGCTAGCTCGAAGGACAACTCAAGAGGTGTATATAAGGAAAGGTAACCAAGGGAAAAGGCGCACGTTGAGGAAAAGAGAACCGAACTTTCTTACTTAGGTAAAAACACAATAAAAGGGAAAACAACCATGTCTTTGAGCATGTAAGTCACTTCAAAAAGAATACACATAAGTAATTCCTTGCTTTTGACTCAATTGTATTCTCTCTCTTTTTTTCTTTTTTTTTATTAGGAACTTGCTCTTTGTTTTAGTTCCTTTTTTTATTTTTATTTTTAATTGAGTGCAAGGGAATTCACTTGTATGACTTGTAGCTTGTTTTGTTTTTTGAAAAAAAGTGAAAGACAAGTATTTTAGCCAAAGTAAAAAAAATTGCACTAGATGCCAAAATATATGATGTGGCAAGTCAAGATGAGGTGTCACACTTTGTATGGATGACAAGGCAAAAGATGTGCCACGGTGTGTGCTGAAATGTGCAAGTGAGGTGGCTGTTTTGAGTAAGGAGCAAGTTTAAAATACTAGGCTCACAAAGAGAGATGTGGGCGGCTGTGCAACAAGTGTGGTGGGTGACAACTATGCTAACAAACAAAAGTTGGACCACAAGGCCACATGGCACACAAGACACTTGGCTTTTTTTTCCTGCATGAGTATGAATAAATAAACTTGGAACATGAACAACCAATACGTTCAAAGGGGGGAGAAGAAGAAATGAACGTGTTAGATACTTGCAAACACCAAAATATGCAGATTTAATGTTTGGACAAGATCAAAATGCAAAAAGACAAGAAAAATTTGAGTAAAACTAAAATTTGTCAAAAATGCACAAAATGGATCTGAGGCTTAAAGAAGAGTTTCTAACCGTGAAAGTTAAGAGGAAACTTGAAAATGGTCGATCTAGTGAGCAGTTGGAGCTCCGCTACCACTTGATATGAGCCTCCTTAGAGACCCTTAGCGAATCGGCGAGAGGGGAGCCAAAGTGTGGATCTAGCTCACTTTAGGAGATCGGCGAGAACATGGATTGAGCGATTCATGGTTCATGGAGTAATTGTAACGCGGAAGCAATAGAGGTAAACGGAAAAGGAGAAGGAGATGTATTGATGAAAAGGGAAATAACAAGTAATAAACTTGAAAGTCACGGCTAACCCTCCTAGGGGTGATTCCTAGACAACCTAGCCATAAGACGAACAAGGATCTCAACTTCAAGAGCGACCCTCCTAAGGGTAATTCCTAGGCAACTCGCAGTGTTTTAGCTAAACTAGAGAGTTTGGTCTTAGTTGGAGATTATCACAAAAGCAAAGACAAGCCTAAAATTAGTCCATCTCACTCTTTAAATACCTAAGTCTATTTACAAAGGGAAAGTACCCTCACCCTTGGACAAAGGGGCTGAAACACTGCCTTGCACTTGGGCTCACGGACGGGCTAGGGCGAGCGCACGGATGGGCCGAGCGCATGTGCGGGCTGGAGCGTGGGTGAGGGCGTGAACGGGCTGACGCGGATGTCCTCATGGGATGCTAGGGATTGCGCGGGGATTCCTCATCCCTTGGCCAACCATCCCGTGAGGTTCCTCGCTAAGGCTCTTCTCGCGAGTCGTGGCCTTTGACGTCGTTGCGGTGTGCGTTATGGCATGTAGGCACGTCACCCACCCCTCATGGGCCTTCAAGTCAGCCTCCTTATTCCTTAGGGCCTTTAGTAGCTGGATCACCATGCCCTTGCTCCTAGTGAAGTAGCGAGGTGGTGTCGTTCTCCTATCACTGCCCCACTCCACATTTCTTTGACGAAATCGAAACACGATTCCTCCCTAAGCCATGCCGTCTCAAAGCGAAACACTTTACCCCTAGGAGCCCTATCGACTACAGGTGTCAACTTAATCCGAATAGGGCAGTGGTCTGATCCGAAACGGGGGAGATGGTTGACTGCAACTTCAGGGAAACAATTCATCCACTGCTCATTCGCCAACCCCCTATCAAGTCTTTCCATTATAGTTTCGTTGCCCCGTTGGTTATTACACCAGGTAAACTTGGGCCCCGAGAATCCGAGGTCGATCAGGTCACAATCGTCAATCGCGCACCGAAAAGCATCCATCTCGTTGAAAATTTTATTTATGTCGCCCATTTTCTCATGGCCCCATAGCACCTCATTAAAGTCCCCAACACAGAGCCACAGAAGGGAGCTCTTGTCCTTTATTGATCTGAGCATATCCCAGGTTCTGTGTTTATCTGCAGTACTCGGTCATCCATATATGCCCGTAAATCTCCAAGGGGGGTCATTCGACAGGCCGTTCAATAATTCAATGTCAATACCGTGGGCATCGCAATGTAACACATTCACAAAGATATCTTTTGATTGCCATTAATCAATTAATAAATTAAATAATTAAAGTTGATTAGGAGGACTTTATTTATTAATGACACACAGAAAATTTTGATTGGTCACCAAATAAATGATGGAAAATAAATATAACACGTGGCAATTTGTGGATGGCCAGCTCAAATGTTAAAAAAAAAATCCACGTGGCTATTTATAGTTGGTCCATAAAATCTTCTCCTCTACAATTCTCGAAATGTATTATCATACTAAATAATTTAATTACTCTTTACTCACACACAAATGATGGGTCATGCCATAAATAACAAGATCTACCATCATAATTAAGTAGGTCTCCAATAATAGGACTCACTATTTATATGAGTAACGTGATTCCAAGAATTTGTATGAATGACGTGACCAAGCCCATACCTGTGGCCCATAACCAAATAATGAGACCAAGCGTGAGCTTAACTCCATTTGATAATGTCATGCCAGTGGCCCATAACCAAAGAATAAGACCATGTTGAGCTTCATGGCAAGCCCATACCTAAGCTGTGCCCGGATCTAAGGAAAACTTAATTATTTTATTAAAAAAATTTAATTATATTATTAATTATCATTACAATATCATAAATTAATAAATAATGTTTAGGATATTAACTATTTTATTAATAAATTTGTACTAATTTATGTGTCAAGATATGATTTGGTGTTTATCCCCTCCTAATTACATTATATTTTTATTTTTATTTAAATAAATAAGTACCAATGTGAATGTGAAGATGACATGTGTACTTTTAATATAAAAGTTAGTAAAAATGTTAGTATCTCTAGCACTACTCTTAATTAAATCCATAATCTACGTTATAAAAAAATGATAAACTAACAAGATGAACTACGTCCTCATTTTTGTTGTTCTACTATTTTTTTTATTGTACCGATCATGAGAAATATTTTTTTTTTATAAGCAAGTGTGAGATTCGAATTTGTTCAAATTACTATTATTATTTTTGTTACCAACTAGATATCTAATGAGCTCCATGGTCATTAGCTAATGAGGAATATATGAATGGTTTTTTTTTCCTTTTTCTCTCCATAAGTTGAAAATATGTTATGTGCAGCATAACAATCTTATCCCAAGGATCGATAACCCTTAGCTATCAAACGAATTAAAATTTATCAAGAAAAGAACACTGAGATTTTTAACGTGAAAAATCTTTAAAAAATCCTTTAAAAAATCACGAGACTAAGTCAGTAACAATCCACTATATAATGATCAATATGTACAACCAAGTAAAACCCCTATCTCAACTATAAGAATTATCTAATATACACCACTATCACTAACAGTAACAATCAACTTGATTACATAAAGTCTTTGAGATAGCTAAATACCATAATAAATTTATGAGGCTAAATATATATAACTAAAACCTTAAGAATTATTATATGGAATAATTGAAAATTTTAAAGAGAATATGGTTCCTTCTAGTACTACCACACTCCAAGTCTATAGTGTGAACCGAGAAGCTGAAAGAACTGTTTGGCTATTGGATCCAACTTATTGATGGTCTCACCTCATCGCTATTTTTAGCTCTGTTAGATTTTTAAGGCACATCATTGTTCAACTTTTCTTTTGTCCATCTAACACATGAAATATTTACCTCATAACTCTAACAAATATGAAATATGTTTAAAAAAATATTAAAATTGTTAAAAAAAGATGATATACTTTCACATCACAAGTAATAAGTGAAGTTGTAGATAAAACGAATAACCAATTACCTAAAACTTTACCCCTGAAACTGCTCTTTAATTTCTCCTTATCAATTCTATACTCAACGTTTTATGAGCTCTCTTTCCCGGATTAGAAATTAAAAAATAAGCAATTCTCAATTTCTAAATTTCCACTTAACTTTTACATTATTCATGTAAGTTTACTTAGTTCTGTCCTTACTGTGAGGCTCTGTTTTCTTCTTAAATTCCATATCCTTATGCTCTCTTTTCACTTCTATTATTAATTGGATTTACATGTTTAAAATAGCATGCTCTCTTTTCATTTCAATACTTGTGTTGGTTTAGAATTCATCTGCTGTACATGATTTCAATTGACACCTAGGTTAAAAAAATGGATATAAAAAATAATTAAAAATAATATTAAGGACGTATACATTTTAAGAATAAGGGGCTTTTGTGCTTTTATAGATAGTATAAATAAGGAAAATTTTCATTTTAAAGTTTTAGTGATATCCAAGAGAAAGAGGTGATTTCGTGTATAATTTGATCATATTTGATGTTTAATTGATTGCAATTTGGGTTTCATTTATTAGAGTTATAATCATTCATTTTTGCAGAAAAAAGATCTTGAGACAGTTTTTAAAAATATAAGCAGAAATTGTCCTAAATAGATGAAGATTTCTCAAAGTCCAGACCAAGAATATTTTCTAGCTAAAGAATAATTTGATTAAACAATTAAAAAATATTATTTTATCATTTTCCCCACTTAATACCCTCCTTTGTTTTATTCATTTTATTTTATTTTCAAAATATTAATTCTTCTTACTATTTCTACAATAATACATAGGCCTTTATTATTTCTCATGCTCTCTCTTTCATAGTAGGAAATTGAGAATTTCTTACGCGCACCGGAGGCTAATGTTTTTTTTGTCATTACTTTACTTGAAATTTGGGTTAATATTGCTAACATATATTAATCTAAATTAATAGTTTTTTTCCTTATAAATAGTTAAATTTTCATTTAATATATTTATTAATACATAAATAAAGACATGTGTATGTACTAGCTTTATTTATTTATAAAATAAAAAGTACGTGTGTTTTACTAATGAATATATGTATATGAATTAGCTTAATAAAAGTGTATGCCTAGTAAGAGGTGAACATTTGACCCGCCCAATCCACCCAACTCGTTAATCCGAATCGATCCGATCCGCCAAAAGCTAAAAAAATTACATAACCGTCCATATGTAGATACGTAACCGACCCGCCAATTTAATGGTGGGTCGGTTCACGGGTCAATTTTAAAAAAATCACAAAAAAACCGACCCGATCCGCTACTAACCCTAACCCTAAGTATATGAGCATCTTTTTTTTTCATTCCTTTTCTTTTCTCTCTTTTCTTCCTTCTTCTTCAATGTCGTCGAACTTCTCTCTCAAAACCAAACCCATCTTCTTGATGAAGCATTAACAACCATATATTTCATCAAATATCACCAAAAAAAGACACAGAAGCTTTCATCATTTGATCCCAATTCCACGGCACTACCACTAAAAAATAAAAAACAAACAAGGAAAATAACAAAAAATCAATAGAAAAAAAAAAGGAAATCAAGAACCAGTCTTGATCATCTTCCTCCTTGCCAAGAACCTTGCGACTGGAGACATAAGAGCTAAAGTAATTGGGACTCATACTAGAAACAACGCCTTGTTACACAACACGGCCATCGCAAGAGCACCACCAGCCGAAGCAGCAAGCTCAGTCCGATTGTAGATGGGTAGATCTGGGTTGCAGAGCTGTGATGATTTTACAGTTCCTGATAGTATGATCATGCCTAATAGCTTCGGCAAAGGTTTGCTTTGGGATTGTTGATCAGTCCCTTTTTTTTCCTTTTTTTTCTGTGAATAAATGTATTTTTGTGAATTTTCTGTTTGTTGGGTCTTTCTTTCTTAAATGGATTACTTGTTTCTGTTTTAGGTTTTAGGGTTTGTTGGAGGAAGAAGAAGATGAGATGTTAGTTTTTGTTTTAGGTTTGTTAAGCTTGGTTGATGGGCTCAACCCAATTGGAGGGAAAAAAGGAAGGTTGAGTTTTAATTTTTTTTAAGCCTGGCCCATTATTTTAGGCCCATAAATATAACCGCCAACCCACGATTAAATGTGCCTATAATCGATCCGAACCGACCCACTAAATTTCGGACGAGTCGATAGTGGGTTGGGTCTATAACCGATCCAACCCGACCCGTGTTCACCCCTAACTCTTACAAATACAATAGATTACAAGTGAGTGCTACAATTCTTAAAAGTAAAATGAATGTACTGTTTCGTCATTTTAAACTAAATAAACTCTTATAGAAATAATGTTAACTAAACATTTAAAAATTAATTTCTATAGTTTACAGCTAAAAGCTACCGTTACTAAACAATTTTTATTTCAGTTTTTATCTTTATTTCTTACCGCTCCTTTTATAATGGAATAATAATTAAAAAAATATTATTTTAAAAATTCTCCATTTGTAAACAGCCTTCTACTAGTATTTAGCAAATTAAACTTTCCATTTGAATTTATAGTTTTCGGATTAATCATTTTTTTAATTTTTTTTTACTTGTTCATTTGTTCCAATGCAAAAACTAACTATCCAATTAATAGTTATTAAGTTCCCAATAAGTTTTTTATTTAAGCTATCCTCTCTCTCTGTTATTAGATAAATGACATTCAGACATATTTTATAAAGATTAAAAATACCCTAAATTATTATAGATGTAATTAAATTTACTTTAATACCATCATCTCATTTAATTGGTCAGCATTATCCTATCTATCACTAGCTAGGATAAGATAACAGATCAAGATTCATCTAATTACCTGTCTTATTGATTGGAAGATTTAATGATTGGGGTTCAATTTCTTGATTATATTATTAAAGTTTTCATCAACTTCAAGATTCATTTTATAGAATTTAACAATTCTCATCTTGGTTTTTGTATTCATGTTTTTAATTGGATGGAGGGCCTTTCCTTCATATCCGGGACAAAAGAAAAGTCGGTTCTTGTGTCTTTTACTTGAATATGCAAATGCCACATTCTTTTCATCTCCCATCAACAACACAAAGACAAAAGATGTAATATTAGACACTTTGTCCTTTATCGCTTTACATGATTTGATGTCTAGAGCTCAACCTTTTGTTATAGGTTTCCCCAATATAATTTCTTTCAATTTTTAAATATTTTCAAAATTAATTAAAATATTTTTCCATTTAATTAGTTATTATAATTGTTATTTATAAAATAATATCACAATCCACAAGAAATTAATTAGTCTCACCAGAGTCACCACAACATGGCCAACCCATCAAACTAATATATCTAGCGGAAAAAAGAAATCAATAAATAACAAAATCAGGAAAATAAAAGTTAATTATCAATTAAGTTTGCAACCTTGTGATTTCCAGTAAGACATAAATGACTAGTTTTTGAGTTTGAGTTCCGTAATTTAGAATTTATGAGAAGGAAAAAGAAGAAGTTTAACATTCTTATCTGACCACTTTTACCCTACTATGATCTCATTTATATCAGCTAGTCCATTTAGAGGAGCACAAACCCTAACGGAAGACAATGCCTTGTTGAAATATTTTGCTTTAGTGCCGAGGTATTCATTCCAAGTAATTGACCGGTACAATGGAGGTTGGCTTGGGCCAAGTAATCTTGGTATGGGTGATATTTGGATACTTGATGGTGGCCCGTAAAGATAAGCAATGGATAGCCTGTGCTTGATCCGGTTAACCACGGCCCGATGGAGCACACTCGGGTATAACCCGTTTGATAAGATGTGGAGAAGGTCTCCTACATTGATAACAAGCGCACCCGGGATCGGAGGAACGGTGACCCACCCGATTCCTTCTCTTAGAACTTGCAACCCGCTAGTGCTATTTTGGTATAGGATGGTGATGAGAGTTGAATCTGTGTGGGCAGCAAGACCCATGGCCTGATCCGGATCCGGACATGCCGGGTAGTAATTCATTTGTAAGGCAGAACAGCAAGAGTATTTGGGTTCAGCTTTTGGGCCAGCCCATTTGACATCTTCCATGGTTATACCCATTGAGCCCAGCATTAAGCACATCAATCTCCTAGAGAGCTTTTGCATTTCTTTGTCGTATTCTTCAACTACATCACTGAAAAATAAATAATAATCGAAAAAAGTTAATTAGTAAACCAAGACTTTTTTCTTCTTCTTTCATTTTTAAAAACAAAAAGTGAAACAAGACTGTGTGGAATAGTAAAGATGCTATCCTTATGGATAAGAAACAAGTGGGGATTCTCCTTTTTTTGTTTGTTTTTTCTTGATAAATCTCATGGCTCCAAATCTTGTAAGGGGTCCATATTCATTGATATCTTTGCTAATCTCATTTAGGAAAAGCAAATGGGATAGATATGTTGTTTTATAACATTTCATAATTACAAAAGATAAAATAATTACAAGGTGTGAGTTTGATTTAATGGTAAGTAGATTTGTTCATCCTTAAATTATATATCAGGTTTGAGTTTGAATAGAAAAGAAAATAATGGTATTAGAGGCATCCATTAAAAGATCAGATAATGTTTGAACGGGATCAATTTCTTGATTGAAAGAGCAAAAAGAAAAAGAAGAACCGGGAAGAAAAAGAAAAGGAAAAAGGACTATAGAAAAAAAGAAAAATAAGTTAATCATTTCCTACATATATATGAATATATAGTTATTTGATGTTTTATATGAATATATACCAGTATTTGGCAAAATCTTGAGGCCAAAGTTGGCGAAAATGGTCGAGTGGAGATCCGGCGATGGTGAAACCTTCAGACCACATGAGCTTGGAGAAGAAAGAGGAGATTCTTGCCAAACCATAGCCAGAGACTCCATCAGGAGATCTAGCTGCTTTGAGCTTTTGTTGGATAGGCAGAGAGAAAAGGTTGCGGCTGGTTGCCTCAATCTTGTCAAGAAGTGTAGAGGAAATCCCATGGTTTCTGACTTGCAGCACCCCCCATTTCTTGCATGCATGCCCTATATTTTCCAGGGCATTTGGGTCGGAAAGATCGATGACCGGAACGGACTCCGATGAATGGTCGCCACCGGGAGGAGGAGGAGAAGGAGAGCGGTGGTGGTGATCATCATCATGATCAAGGTGGGTCCATTTGTAGGAGTCCGGTAGTTCTTGGAGGGTGCTGAAGTCAGGGTGTTTGTGGTGGATATGGACAGGGTGGGATCTAAAAGCATCTGCAAGTCTTGAAGGCATAGTGGAATTTAGTTAATTTTGTAGTACTATATAGAAAGAGAAGTTGTGCTAGAAAAAGAAAGGGGATAGAGAGAGGGAGAGTTTTAGTTAGTACTAGATGGGTTATTGTTATTAAGAATTTGCAAGATTGTGGGAGAAAAGGAAGAATGCGGGAAAGAGGTATTGAGATGGGAAATAGATGGATTGTTGATGCATATTTATACTAAGAGAGAATTGGGTCCTTCTACTTTTTTGTGATCATGTGAGAGATTTGGATTTGGAGGGAAAGAGGAATTGAAGAGTTTTTGTAGTTTAGTTCAAAAATAATAAAATAATCAAAAAAATAACAATGGGCTAGCTAGCAATAACAAGTAGTGATAGTATAAAGTATCACAAATGAGTGATAAGGGATTAATCTTTTTGTAGTTTAGTTCAAAAATAATAAAATAATCAAAAAAAATAACAATGGGCTAGCTAGCAATAACAAGTAGTGATAGTATAAAGTATCACAAATGAGTGATAAGGGATTAATCTCTCACTATGATGCAATTTTAAAATTTAGTGGTATTTTTTATAAAATATAAGAAATATTTTAAAACTACGAATTCGACTCACTTAATTGTATAAATTAATTATACTATAAAGTGGAAGCACCTTTGCTACACTGAAATCATTAATTGTAGCAGAGGGAATAAGACAATTTTTATTTTTCGTTATTGTAACTTATTGGCATTATTATATCCTCCTCACTTAGTAATTAACTCTATTTTTATTTTGTATTAAAATAAACACGAATACTTTTGCATACTATTTTCTAGTACATACTTTAATCTTTATGATCATATGGTCACATTATATGTACATCATTTACAAAAACTCGACACAAGACCCGCAAGAGGGGTGGAAAAACTCTAGTAAATGTATATGATGAGAATTGAGAAATGATCGGAAAATGAAAATAATGAAAATATGATGATGGTGGTGGGCGGTGCCGATGATTAATGGTTTTGTTAGCGAGTGCTGATTGGTGTTGGGGCGTGTGTAGTGTGTTGATGGAAGGAGACAATAGATGAAAGGAAATGGGTGTCTTGCATTGGACAATAGAAAGAACAAAAGCCGAAAGGACCATGTTGTCCTCTTCAAACAATATAAACCGAAGACATGAAAGGCATCTCAGACCTCTCTAGATATGCTTGGTTCAAATTAATCACACCACTATACTATTCTCCCCCTCACACGTCATCGGTTAAAATACATTATTTTATACGTACCATAAAAAAATTATATAAATAGACGAAGAAAAACATTCATAATACATTATGTATATAAAAATTTATTATTTAACTAATTATAAAATAATACTTAGTGAGGTAAATAATTTATCCTAGAAATTAACTAGAAGTAGGGAGAGCCCATTTTTCTTGCCATGTGCCTTTGTCGTGTCCTCAAGTAGAAAAAAACATCCATATCACTAATCCCATCCATCTCCAACCTAATCTCTTTTCCTTACAAGACAAACATATATCCACCCTTGCCATATATATTGTAGGTCTCCATGACAAATTGACCCACTTGGCTTTTCGAAATTGGAAATCCTCTTTTAGATCTGTGGTGCCCAACAAATGCTTCCACCAACTTGTTAGGCATCTCACATATTTCAAAAGAAATGGAAATATCCCAAATTCATATGGGTTTGCCTTCATTCTCTTCGATATCATCATGTAAGAAGTTGGTTTCTTATAATTAAGGTTAGTTCATGCCACAAGAGGATTAAAGCAATGTAAACTTTTTAAACTTATGGTTAGCAAATTGAAATATAGCATAGCATGCGTTGATCAATAAGTTAATGTAAATTAAGACCTGATTCACATTTAAATCCACACACTCAATAATATAGAACACATAAAGAGAAAGTAAAAGAGAGATTAAAAGGAAGAGAAATATATTTTATTTTACGTGATTAAATGATGTGCTTCACGAGCAAAAAGATAGAGAAAACCTCATTATTATGATGAAAAGTACAAAGTACAACATAAGGAAAAAACCAATTATGTGGCCCAACGAGCTAGCTCTTAGAGTAGACATATCACCGAACCACGTACAATATCGATCATGGGTTCGCCCCAATCCCTTCACTCAACATAGGCACCAGACTTTTGTTAACATTTTTTACCAATATTCAAAAAATAAGTTAATCTAGATGTTCTTGATTAATAAGTTAAGATATTTGACCAATTGTGTTAATGAAATCTAACCAGTACTCACTATCAAATTATATACTGGTGTGTTGAGATGAGAAAGGAAAGTAATCTTTTTTAATTCACGATTATAAATTCAAAATTAGTAGATAAGATTTTACTAAGATGACTATACATATTATGTGAGATTGGAGTGGGATTGACCATTAGTAATTTCTCCATTCCTAATTAGAAGTTGGATTTGAAATTTGCATATAGATTAAAGAAAAGATTGTGCACAATTTTTAAGAGTATTTTTTTTATATTATACAAACTATCTCTCCTCCACATTAAATGATTTTAGTTGATTATTATAAATTGACTAATGAGCATTAAAAACAATTCATTGCAAAAAAAAACACAATTTACGAATCACTTGAGAAAATATAATCCGGCATATAATTGGAGAATTTTTTTAACCCAAATCCGAATTTTAATTAGGAATGAAGGAAGTACATTTTAGTATTACCTTCTTGTTTCATTTTAATTTATCTAATTTATTATTTTCACTAATTATTTTTCTTCATAATAAGGTGCAAATTAATAAAATTAGATAAAAAAAATCACTTAAAAAATAACAAAATATTATTTCCTCCGTCCTCCACTAAATGACTTTCTGAAACAGTAACAAAAAGTAAAGTAAATATTAAAAAGTCAAATAAAATGTACAGTAACATTTAGTAAGAAAATGACATTTAATGGTAGACGGAAGGAGTATTTAATATGAGAAAAATAAAATTCCAAAACGTCATCTAATTTAAAACCGATGAATTACGTGCTCGTTAGGAATTTGGAGCACATTAATTAAAGAAGGTTATAATTGTGTATCATGATAATAGTAGAACAAAAGTAAGATAAGTGCTCTAATGCTTTTTCACTTTGTACAAATTTGGTCGTTTCCATGAAAAAGTAGTAAAGTTTATTTTGGTACTTTGTGGTTAGATTTGTGTCCTTTTTTCTTACTTCACTTGCTAGATTTGGGGGATAAAATCATTTTTTTGAACAAATAAAAGGATTAATTAAAAAAATAAAACTTTGAGGACTAAAATAATAACTTTGAAAATTTTGGAGGGGCATGGTTGAGGCTTAGCCATGATCAGCGCTAACAAAGACAGGGTTATTGAGTGTCACTTTTTAAAATTAGTAAATGGGAATCGAGTGCCAATAATAATGTTTAACCCTAATCACAATAAAAAGTCGTGTTTAAGTATACCTTTAAAGTAGAATAAAAATGAAGTTACGAAAATACCCTTATAATTGATTTGTTCTAAATTACGCGGGGAAATTACTGTAAAATTACAATATGATTTAGTGATATATAATTAATTATGGATATTTTAAGTTTGAGGCGTATTTTGTTGCGTTTATTGGGACTAGTGGCGAGGTACCCTCAAAAAAATTAACTATAATATTCCTTTAAATTTTCATGTTATTGCGTAATGATCTTTAAGTTTTAAGTATTTTTTGTCAATAAACTCATATGTTTCCTCCTTGACAAAAAATTATCCTATTTGGTCCTCCATATTTTTATATTACTTTATTATGACCCTTAAAGTTTCAAATTTCTTTATCAATTTATTATATTTTTTTATCTCTTGAAAAAATATACATACTATTTTCCCTCTCCAGAAAAATTCATGTTATTGCGTAAAAAAAAGAAAAAACAATCAAGAACAGGATTTGATTTAATTAAGCAACGGAACAAATGCGCGTAAGGAGAGCACTTTTAGGCGCATATGCAGATGAACGTGTCGAAAATGCGATGGTTAGATTGTTCCATATTATATGGTTATGTCGTCTCAAATATATATTTTATGGTTCAAAATGGTTAGTTGTGTAGTGATTTTCAACGTACCCCATCTAGAGAAACCTATGTTTCTGTTAAATTGAGAATGATCACATCATTTAAGGAAGATTCATCTTCCATGCTTTTTTTTAGAAATACAGTACGTGCACCTAAATTATTAAACTGTTTATATGTGGACGATTTTTTTTAAAGTTTATTTCACTACTATCTAAATGTATAATATTTTTAAAATATAATTTTTAAGACCGTTTAATCTATAATCATCTATCCTAATATATAACTTTTTAATTTTTTTCAGTTAAAAATATGTAACTTTTTTATTAGTTTGATTACAGTCTAATTGATCGGTTTTATGGCTCCAAATTGATCGTCTAGTACAGAATAATACAACCAAATACATGTCCATGATGTCTGATAGACAGAAGTTTTGGAAAAAAGTGTTCCTCATTCGTTGCTCTGGACCATATTACAGATATCTCTGATCATCACATATTTTAATATATAAGATAGCCAAAATGTATGTAGATATTTTAGTTCAGTGCAGTTATGGTGTATATATAAAATGAGAAAACGCTGTTGGGTTCCTGATTTAATTATTTCTTTTATGCATGCGTTTTTGTTCTTTGGATGATTTTTTCCCCGTCATTTTATTTTTTATAGACAACCCTTCCCTTGTAAGTTTTAACTCTTCCTTTCATCATGGGTTGCAGATAATATAACCTATAAGCCCTGTTTTATAAGGAAGTATAGATAAATAAGAAAATATACATAATTTTAATTCTTCTGATATGATTTTAATATAACTGATTCAAAAAAAAGTAGAATGAGAAAGAGAGAGAGTATGATAAAGGAAAAAAATTAAAATTTATACATGATTCTATACCTAAGGATACAGGTTATAAACTGAAATGAGATTGCTCAATAATAAATAAATAAAATATTAATTATTTTTGCACAAACAACTAACAAATCAAATTTTAAGTTATTATAAATTTACCAAGCCATATAAAAAACCGAGACAATTGCGATTAAATGCACGACACCATCATTGTCCTCCACAATATGATCTATGCCACGGTTATAATTGATAACATGCAATTAGTATATAATAACGTTATGAATGCATTAATTCAACCAAATTTATTTATGTTTGTAAATACTAAAAATGTAGAAAATCAGTATATATGAATCTACTTATCTATAAAATTTTGTATGTATTGGTTTTTGTTTAACAAACATTATTGGATTTAGTTTTTGTTGATAATGATAATATCATAAACAAATTATTCAAAAATACTAATTACTAACAATTAATAAAAGGGTATAATAGACAAGTTATACATTTATATTCTTGTTTTGTTAATACTTTTTTTTCAAACAGACCGATAAAGTAGGATGTGTGATAGTAACTTAGCTTAGTATATAATTAAATTTATATTCAAATGCCAATTTTATAACAATTATTTATAGATAGAGATGATACATGAATTTTAATTCTAGTGGTATTTCACAATCATTACACTCTAATTATTATTATTATTATTATATTTTTTTGGTACAAAAAAAATGACTAAACCAAAAAGAAAAGCAAAAAAGAGAATTGAATATATAGAAATTAAAAGCACATGTTGCTATATTGCCATAAAATGTAATATATATCCTGTTCTTTCGTTTTTGGGTTCAGCTACTGAATTGATTTTTTAAATTTATTTAATCATCTTCCGGAACTTTAAACTAACTTTCGGTTTTACCTTCTATAAATTTGGTTCGGTTTAATTCGGGTTATTGGTTTTTGTAAAATCTGCTCACTCCTATTTTGCAAGCGGATCGGAGTCTCTTCTGTTGAATTGAGAGATATTTATTAAAATACTATTAAGAGAAACTCAAACGATGAACAAAATAAATGACCAAGAGTACAAAGACGCTGGACTGGACACATTGTTTTGCCAAATACTAGATTGATAAAGCGCACAGAATCATGTAGTTTTTTTTTTGTAAGTTCAGTCATAACGCGATTATTCCTGTCAAGTCCCAAGAAAATAATAACAGTATATATTTTAATTATATTTTGGACAAATTCATCCAACTCGAATATAGTATCCTTCTTTCCTAGGGATTTGTAAGTTTTTTAGTATTAATTTAGTATTTTTTTTTTAAAAGGAGAGCAAATTTTATTAATTTGAGTCCGCAATAATAAAATGTGCTATTACCATGGGTCATTTCTCTATCCAAATATTTTCAGAGCCAAAAATTAAAGTAAATTTATCTAACTCATGAATCGGGACATTCAATGCTCTCTTGATATAACAGAAAGAGCAACTTTCAAACGACAGCGTCATCTGAACCACATCCTCTAACACCAACCCAACATAAGTGAAATGAAATTCCTTGTAATTCAGAACCACCACATTCCATATGAATAAATATAAAAATGACACACATAAAAAAATTAAATAAATTAAAAAATATATATAGTAAATTAACACAAATTAATATATAATAATGAATTAATACAAAAATGAATACAAATATCAGATATGTGTTTACATGGTAACACTTTTATCCATGAATATTTGCCACTCAAATATGTACCTTTATGTTGAGAATTAAATAAATTCTACATCGTGGGTTCATATATAACTCATTGAATTTTTGGTGAAGTAATTCTTTGATTATAAATCATAGCGTGGGTGGAGCCTCATGAAACCAGGGCTATGCCCTAGACTTTTTAATTTTTCCATAATAGTTTTTAAAAATTTATTCTATTTTTATTAATCTTTTACGCTTTTCTTCAAAGTTTTTAATTTTTTTATAATAAAAGTTCCACTCTTTTTTATTTACCTTTGGATAACATTATCCAAAATCCTCTACCAAGGATGGGTATCTCTGTCAATTCACTAAAGGAAGGCCAACGTCATGTTCCCTTTGCGATGAGAAGGCCACCCGATGCACCCATCTTATCGGCATGTATATCCGCATCACACTTGTCAGTTACATTTGTTGTCCACCTTATCAGCATTAAATGAATTACCCAAATTGATTAGACCATCTAGGCAACTAATCTTCTGACACCATAATAGGCATACTCAAGAGTTAAAGCCTACTTTTAGTAGATTATCCTACACTTTATCTATGATCTCTCACTCTAAATACATCCTCATAAATCCTCTTGAGAGGCATGTTCACTTGAATTAAAAACATACCCAACAACCACATTCCCTTACATTTATGACCTATAGTCTTAACGCATCATGGTTGCGCGTTAATATTGATCTCATTTGTTGTTTAATTGCTTACAATTTAGACAGTAATACTACTGATTAGAAGCACAATTATTTCTTTTTGCTGATAATTATTTCTGGGGATGGTTTGGGAGAAAGTGAGCAAAAACTACCATAATTGGATGAAGATTTTTCAATTCTGGACAAAGATAAAATTCTTGACCAAGAACACTTTCTGGACCAAATTCTGAACCTGTGAAGCAATGGCTGAGTTTTTGGGCCCCGACCGTGAAATGGAAAAGGAGAGCGGTTGTGCACCTCTGTACAGTTCAAATTCAAATAGAAAGCTTATCCTATTTTTAGTTGTAAATCTTACGAGATCAGATATATTATTTAGTTTTTAAATTTAGGATTTATATATTTTGTTAGAGATGATCAAGGAGGAAAACTACTACTTAATCCTCCCTTGTATTATCTAGAACTCAGACCTTTAATTTTTGGAATTAATTCGTGTCCTATTTTCCATCATCCTCATTCGTCTTCTTCCTTGGAAGTAGGGAGTTTTATTTTATGAAATTTATTTTTATACTTTTAATTTTGATCTGCCGGTCTAACTAAGGTTCTTCATTCATAGTAAAGATAATTAAGTTATGATTCTATGCATTAAGGTCTATTATGTTTAATAATTTCTATGTTTGCATTTTCACGCTCTCTAATTGTTTGTCATTATTGTTCAAGTTAGGTTTATGTCTGATCAAACTAAATTTTAACTTGGGTAATTAAAGTCATTTCTGAAGGTTACGGTAATCTACGAGCCATTTACGTACTAGAAGGATAGAATAAACAACTAGATCGATTTCAGTTTAATATTAACTCTTTAAGATTAGAGAAAGCAAACATTTTGGTTAAACTTTTATTAACAACGAGGTGTCTTGGCCAAGGATTGTCTTCCCTTAATAAGAATCAATCATTTTAGTAAATCTTTTAACCACCAATGTGCTTATTAATTATGATTTTCTAATAGAATATCTCTTTAGGTAGTTTGATACAGGAGGGAAGAAGGAGTCCTAAAGTACCTAAACTTTATAGCAATTCTGCAAACTAGAAATGAATATTTTTGCATCAATGATCGAATGTTTATGAATCATAATTTACAATGGCTTTTATTGGGAATCCCTCGCTCATTTGTTTATCACCAATCTCATTCTTGCTTTCTATTATATGTGCATTTATTTTCAGTATTTTCAATTTACAAGTTCTCAACCAAACCAACCCCCTTTGTTACTTTTCTATTTTTGAAAATATTTGGGGTTCGATGGAATGTTGGTGATGGTAGCTCAATCAAAATTTGGGTCGATCCTTGGGTGCCTAACATTCCTTCTTAGGATCCCTGATTCAAGTCCCATGGACCTGACCTCGTTGAGGGTTTTAGACTTTATAAGTGGTGGGGAATGGGATTAATCAAAGCTGGAACCTCTCTTCTACAATGTAAATGTGGAAGCTATTCTCAAGATTCGTGTTTTTAGGGTTAGTGGTGCGGATAGTCTGATTTGGCAGCTTAGAAAGGATGGGAAGTACTTGTGAAATCGGATTACCAAATTCTTAGAGGAATAGTATTCTTAGAGGACATAAAGAGGTCAATCACCCTTCTTTTTCTTAGGCTTATAACATTGTTGAGGCGTTGGTTTGGAATGCGATCCAGAAACTAAAGGTCAGTCTTAAAATTGAACTTTTTTTTATTGAAAGTCTTTAGGGCCTGTTTACTTATGGAAAACAATTTCTGTGTTTCTGTTTCTGTTTTTCAGAAATATATTTGATTTTAGAAAATATTAGAAAACATGATATGACGTTTACTTTGTACTAAATGTGAAAATTTTCAGCTTTAAAAAACTCAAAATCGTGTTCACCTAACAACTATTACTTCTTTTTTTGAAAAACGAAAACTACTAGTTTTGTTAAATCAATTTAATTTGGGGTAATAATACGTTGACCCCCTGAACAATCGCGAAAAACAGAAACCTCCCCTAGCATTTGAAAAGTTAATTTCGCCTCCCTTGTACTTATGGTTAGAGCCAGTTGTGTAGGCTCCGTTAGTCAAACTAATAGACCGTTAGTGTTGACCGTTGACTTTGATTAAAATATTCAGAAAATTTGTAAAAATTCCAAAAAAAAGAGTAAAAAATCTTTCAAAAAATGTAAAAATTCTAAAAAATAAATTTTAAAAATTCCCAAAAAGATTTAAAAAATCCAAAATAAATTGTAAAAATTTCCCAATAAATATTTAATTAATCGAAAAATCCAGAAAAATGTTAAAATTCTAAAACAATTGTAAAAAATACAAAACAATGTAAAAATTCACAAAAAAATGTAAAACTTTCAAAAAAAATTAATTAATCTAAAAATCCAAAAAAATTGTAAAAAATCCAAAAAAAATGTTAAAATTCATAAAAAAAATGTAAAAATCCAAAAACATTAATTAATCCAAAAAAAATTGTAAAAATTCAGAAAAAAATGTAAAAATTCCAAAAAAAGTTTTATTAATCTAAAAATCCACAAAAATGTACAAATCTACAATTAATTAATTTTTAATTTTTTTTTGGATTTTTAGATTAATTAATTTTTTTTTGGATTTTTAACATTTTTCTGGAATTTTAGATTTTTCTTGGAATTTTTACATTTTTTTCTGAATTTTTATATTAATTAATTATTTTTGGAATTTTTACAATTTTTTTTGGATTTGTTACATTTTTTTGGATTTTTAGATTAATTATTTTTTTTACATTTTTTGGGGAATTCTTACCGTTTTTAGAGTTTTTACATTTTTTCTGAATTATTAGATTAATTTATTATTTTTTTTTGAATTTTACATTTTTTCTGGATTTTTAGGTTAATTATTTTTTTTTAGATTTTACATTTTTTTTGGGATTGTTTACAATTTGTTTTAGATTTTTTTAGATTTTTTAAGGATTTTATATATTTTTTAGGATTTTTTACATTTTTACAATTTTTCTGAATATTTTATTCAAAGTCAATGGTCAACACTAACGATCTGTTAGTTTGACTAACAGAGCCTACACAACTGGCTCTGACCATAAGTACAAGGGAGGCGGAATTGACTTTTCAAATGCCAAGGGAGGTTTCTGTTTTTCGCGATTGTTCAGGGGGTCAACGTACAATTACCCCATTTGCAATGGCGGATCCAAGAATTTTATTCAGGGGGGGTGGGGGTTCGGGGGCAGCGGCCCCGATATATATTTTTTAGTATTTTAAAGGGAAGGCAAGCGAGCTGAACGAAAAATTGAAAAAATGCTTAAAAGTATTTATATTCGTCACTACATAACAAATATTCAAATAAACTTAACAAAAAGATAAATAAAAAGACAATATATTGATTATACAACGATTACTATGGATTTTTCTTATATAATACACCTGTATCTGCATGTGTACGTATTTTCACAAATTCTTCTTGCAATGAAGCGATTATGAATTAATTTTTTAAACACTAAGATTTTTTTATTGTTTGACGACCCACTGAAATAGGCATTGTCATGTTAACATAATTGGTATTGTTATTCTTATTTAAAGAGAAAAAATAAAATTATGTGATTATTTTTAATAAATAAACATGAGAAAATAAAAGAGGAAAAGTAAGAGAAATATGATAATAATAATTTTAAAAAAACTGTCTGGTAATAGTTATGGAAGAAACGAGGTAGTTTAGAGGATATTGCTCTTGTGGTTAAAAGTTTACATACTTGAGAGAATTATTATGTAGTGAGACGTTATAAATCATTTGAGGACAAATTATGTCATTTTTCTTTTGCTTGAATATCCTGTTAATGATTCCACATTCTACTATTAATTACTAGTCTATTATTGGTTCAAGTGTATAAAATAATTACCAGCTGATAATAATTTTATCTATTTTAAATTAATTTAGTACTAAGAAAATAAATCATGACTCGGTAAATTTGGGGATTAAAATGACAGCCCAAAATTTTTAACAATCTTGACTTGGTTTTGTTGCAATAAAGAAGAAAAGAAAAGAAAAGTGCGAAGTGGGATTTGAACCCACGTTTGACTTGGTTTTGCTGCAATAAAGAAAATTAAAGAAAAGAAATGTGAGAAGTGGGATTTGAACCCACGCCCTTTTGCAAGGGTAAGAACCCACACCTTAAACCACTCGGCCATCTTGACATTGATGTTTAATATTGCTTAGTAAATTTATATGTTTATTCAATTAAATAATTTGTTTTTTGATTGGGCCAGCCCACTCTGACCCTGGGCTGGATCCGCCACTGCCCATTTGATTTTAATTAAAAAATCATACTACAGTTAAACCTCGATAAATGAATGCTCTTGGGACCAGCAAAAAATATTCGTTTAGTGAGTTTATTTACTTATCGATAAATGAATATATTATTCATTTATCGATAAATGAATTTTTATTCATTTAGATAGTATTTTTACATTTTTATTTTTTCGTATGATTATTTATTTTACATTTAATGTACAAATACGTATATAGACTATGTACATGCATCATGTACTTATAAGATTCTATGTATGGAATACTTAGAGTCTAAATACATGCAACATGTACTAATAATAATATTCTATGTATGGAATACTTAGAGACTAAGTATTCCAGAAGGAATACACGCAGTAATCACCCTACGAAACTATTTGCTACAGCAGGAGCAGAATATTCCAGAAGTTGTGTTTGCACTAGAAAAAGTCGCAGATGTGATGCATTTTGGTGGAAGGAAAAAACAAACAACTTTAGACGATTTTTTTGTGAAGAAATGACTTCTTGTATGAACATTGTTGATTGGAAGAAAAATTTTTATTTTTAGGATAAATAAATAAATATATATATATATATATCTTATGAATTTTAATGATTATTCATTTATATTTACATGGGGTCTTTAAGGATTCAAAAAAAATTATTCGTTAATGCATTTAGCGAGGTTATTCATTTAGCCCATTTGCCCAAGTCGGGACCGGAGAAAATTATTCATTTGGCGAGGTTATTCGTTTATCGGACATTCATTTATCGAGGTTTAACTGTATCATTTATTTCTTTCTTAGAAGATCAATAAAGTAAACGGTAGCTCATTTTAATTTTGTTAAAGATCAAATATAAATATGTTAATTCTATTCATGTTAAAAATCAAATATAAATATAACAATTACGTTCATGAAAATAAAATACATATAAAATAGTCTTGAATTATTTGTTTATTACGTGAATACTACAAATATGAACATTAAAAATAAACTTAATTTAACTTGTTACTTCTTCATGTTCTAACAATATTATAATTGGCCCATAATTGATCTGTAATATCTTATCTAACAGTATTCATTTGTTGTTGTTGGAATATATCCACTTGAATACCTTCTTGCGTCATATTAGCTTCGTCCTCGTTAAAATTTTGCTGACCTTCTGTACCACATTCTGTGAATAGTTGATCAGCTCTATCTTCCATTCGAATAAAGTTGTGTAGTGCACAACAAGCTAGAGGTATTTACTTTTAATGACGAAGTGGATAATTTGGAATGAACTTTAAGATTGAAAATTTAGTTTTGAGGAACCCTAGTTTTCCAAATTTTTGTGTGTGGTGTAAAAGAAAGGTGAGTGGCGTGAATATTTTTTTAGTAGATTTTCATTTTGCAAGAGTTGCCTGATTCTCCTTTTTTCATGAGGCTATTACTAATCTCATAAATTGAAGGAATTTCTATGTCTAGTGGGGCAAGCTTAGTGTTGCGAATGAGGAAGCATGTGGATTGAATTTGAGGAGCAGGTTGCCTATGTCTGCTGGTTTTTTTGTGGAAATGAAGAAATATTCTCTCTTCTAGTGGTGAGCCGAGTTGTGCTTGAATGGTAGTAGGTAAGGCCGAGAGGATGCACAACAAGTTTACGAGACCAATGAGACTCTTTTGGGGGCTGTGGTAGATAGCTCAATTTTATCTCATAAGACTTGAAACCCGCCAAGGCCTATTTCTTTTGAGATAAACTATGATATATACCAGCTGGAATAAAAAACAAAGTTTTGCTAGGAATCACAGCGGTAATGTGTGTGGTGGTCTAGCTATTAAGGAGAGGGCAAAGTCTATATTGGTTAGTGAAGCCTTAGGTATATAAGAGGCGTGCAGTTGGGCCAAGTCACATGGATAGACAAACGTCACTTTTCAAAGTGATTCTAAGATTATCATCTCATACATCAATCGTGGAGGTAAAAACGAATGGGTCCTTAACCCATTTCTCCATAGGATTGACGAGATGAGAAACATTAATTTAGATTGATCTTTTGTGTTTATTTCTAGACAAGCCAATAGTGTCGCTGATTTCATTGCTAGGTTTGCGCTTTCCTTTCTAGCTAGCTTTCAATTGTTTTGGGAGTTCTATTTGAACTCTTGTAACCCATCCTTTTTTATAGCTCTTATTGATAAGGAGTGTCCTTTTTGAATTAATACAATAGGTAGCTAAAACATACCATTCAAATCTCTGAAAATATATATTATGTACAAAAACATACATGACAATTTTTTAAATTAAATTTTATATTATTGACCCAGAAAGAAAAAAAACCTACTTTGCTCATATCTATAACATACATAAAAAACTTTATTTTATTTTGACATGTTTGTATGACACGTGACCTACAATAAGGTTGGCCCACAAATCTTGAAAAAATTATGGAGTAATTAGAGTTTTCTATTTAAGCTATTAGTTGGATAAAAAAGAGATATTTTTTTTTAGTTTATCCTATCATTAGTTAGATGGATAATATTTTAAAATTTTAAATTTTGTCAACTTCCATGTATAACCCTCTCATATTAATTAAGGAAAATGCTTGAAATATAAACTATTTTGTACCAATTAATGTGTCAAGATATGATTAAGGTTTATCCCTTTCTAATTAGGTTATATTATTATTCTTATTTAAATAAATAATTACCAAGTGAATGTGAAGATAACACATGTACTTTTTGTATAAAAGTATGTAAAAGTATTTCTAACACTACTCATTAATTAAACATATCAAGATAGAACAACTTGATCAATGTAAAAGGTTATATGCCAAGGTGTCACAAAGTGACACTCATTTGTTTCTAAAAGGTTGTCCATTTAACTATATTTCTAATTGTAATCAATCTCTAGTTTTTTGAATTTTCTATAACGTTTTTGAATCCTTTGTATATTTTTACGAATCTTTAAAGTTTTAGATTTTTCTGTAATTTTTTGAATATTTATAATTTTTATTCTCTTATTTTTATATTTTTTTGTTTTCTCTTATGTTTATTAATTTTTTAGTTATTAAAAAATATTATTAGAAAAAAATAATTTACATTTCTAATTTATTTTTTGATATTTTTTAATAATATTTTAATATAAACAATATTTTTTAATATACCGTTAAAGTTTTGGACGAAAATTCTGATAGTATAAATTAAAGTTTGATACGCCCTCAATATGTCAGTGACTAAAATTTGAGGTTCCAAATGTCAAAAACTAAAATATAGAAATACATATATCTCAGAAACCCTAGAAATAATTAGTTCCACTCAAAATCACAAAACATCTGAATAAAAAAAATGTACGTATAAAAGAACGAGTCTTTTGATATAATATGGGTTGCTTTGAAAAAAAAGAATGATAGATAATGAATTATTGATTAACGATTAATTAATTAAAATATATAATAAAAAGTGGATGCCAGCTACATTAGTTTAGTACAAATCTTAACATCATTGCAGAGGACAAACTAAGCTGTCGTGCAGTGAACTCATTTTGTAGGATACTACTCCCCTCCCTCAATTTATAATTTGACGTTTTGAGCATATAATGATGGTATAAAAATAATTAACGTTCTGATAATAAATACAGTAAAAAATAGCTATTTTAGCCATGTCAGCAGCCCGCTCTGCCTTTATCTACTTGCCCATGTCTGTTAGGGCTGGGCGAAAAAACTGGAAACCCGAATCGATTCCCCAAACCATATCGAACCGGAACTGTTTGGTTCGAATTTTAAGTCGAAAAATAGTGGAACTAGAACCGAACTGAACCGTTCAGAAATAAATAATTTGGTTCCGGTTCTATATATCATGCAACCCAGTTTACCCGAAATATTATATAATAATATATATTCATATTTATAATATATATTATCATTTCTTTTAGTAGCTGCAGTTTGTTAACTTTTGTTAGCATCTTTGAGTGAACTTATATTTTGGAAAAGTAATGCGAATTTATGCGATGTGAGACATGGGTTCAACTCATTTATTTGAGTTTTTATTAGTATTTTTTTCTTTTCTTGTTAAATTCTTGAACCATGGGACTAATTAGAGACTTTCAGAAATTTCACCGAAACAACCCGGAACCAAATCGGAACCAGAACCATCTGGTGCAGTTTGGTTCTAGCTTTAAAAATACAATTACCCGGAACTGAACCGAACCGGTTTTAAACTCTGGTTCTGATTCTGTCCAAACCCGAACCGAACCGCACTGTGCCCATCCCTAATGTCTACTGCTCACCTACTCATTGCTGCCTTGCACCATGCTGCCCGTCTGCCCACCTGCTGCCCACCTTGAACAAAAGTTGTTTTATTCATTTTTTAGTATTATTTCTTAAACTGTGTGATTTGTGGGCCCGCGTCTATTGTTTTTGATGGAAGATTGATTTGGACTGCCAATTATATAATATTTTGCGTATATTGATGATTGGGGAATTCTAGAGAATACTCCAACAAGGGACAGCTCCTTTAGTCACCATAGGTTTTTTTTTTATAAGTGTTGTAAGCATCATCAACAAAATTGGAATAAAAAAATACTCAAAATTATTTATTTTTTATTTATTTTATTATTTTCATTTTCATTTAATTATAAACAACTCCAAGTCATTATTCAAAGTCATTAGCAATATGCTATTTTACTTTTAGAAACCTAAACAAAAAATGAATTGTAACCTTTTTACCTTATAGGTTAAAGACATTACATTTTGTAGCAGATATATCAACTAATTTAGCATTTGAGTGTTAAAACTCAAACTTTATATTGATTTTAAACTAATAGACTTGCAAAGATTTTGCAATTATTTATGTTTTTTTTATTTTTTATTTTTTGTTTCAATTTGTTTGCATTTAATTCCTCACTTGTGGTCTTTAATCTTTGTGAGAATAGGTCCCATATGGAATAATTTGTTTGGCAATTGGGACAAGGTATTGTGGCCTGTTCATGGCCATGGTTGGGGCCTGGGGCGAGCTGAAGACAAATTGACAAATATATTCATGGTCCTTCTCCTGGCCATGATCCTGACCATGATATATCCGCGGGTTTCGCAATAAAGTATGACATGTAACCTTTATTATATGGAGCTCACCACTCACCAATACGTATAAGAGGGAGCTTACACCCCAAAAAAAAAAAAAAAAAGTATAATAAATCCTTATTTGAAAATGAATTTGATCTTCAAGATAAATGTATATTTGAATTTGAAGTTGATTTCTATCCAGGAACTTTGGAAACAAGTGTTTCTTTATCTCTCATTAATACTCCGCATTTTGGTTCAACCTTTTAGAATCTTTGTTGCTCGGCTACCTTCAAGCCCTAGACTTAGGAAGTGTGCTCTAAAATCTTTCTAGGGCAGGAGTTAGATTTCTTTCTAGGGCAAGAGTTAGATTTTCTCCAGCAATTTTAAGATCTTTTGGCTTTTTTCTTTCAATCTCCTTTAGATCATCAATTCTGCTAAAAAGGGAAAAAATGGACCATCGCACAAACAAAAATTAAAAAAAACAGTGCCCCAAATAAAAAAACACATATAAATAATCATTCTCACATACTTAAAGGACACATTGTCCTTAATGTGTAAGATAGTAGCATACACATCACAAAATTCATGTATTCAAAAAAGAAAAATACAAAAAAGTTAAATAAAATGAAAGAAAACGCATAGGGCTTTAAGCATTGTGAGGTGGTGGTTGTTGAAAGGATGATCTAAATTTCTCCATGAATATACTGAAATTCTGAAGAATTGTTGTTTCATGTTGTTTTGCTTCTTTTGTTCCTCCAGAATTAGGAAAATGGGTAACCCTGCTCTAGTGCTTGTTCTTGGCCTATAGTTGAGTTTTCCACTCTCACACTGCTCTTCAAGTCTGCCTTCGTCCTTATTCTAGGCATAGAATTAGGTATTCTTCACACTATCGACCTTCTTTTTCTTCTTGAAATTAAAAAATAATTCATAAATGAGTTATTATCTAGTATAATGATCATTTTATTGAACTTGAAATTAACAAAAGTTTAACCATGGGTTGCTTCTCATGCAACGCTTTTTTTTCATTGTCTTGGACTCGACATTCTAAGCATCACTTGTCAACCAATTCTACTGAATATTTTTCATGCACTTAATTTGATTTGAATGAACCCATGTAGCGCATGGTCTTCTAGCAAAATATTTTACATGTAACTATTACATGATTGAAATTTATTTTGGGTTCCGACAAAACACATAGAAAAATTTATTGTGAGTGAAGACTGATCCAATAAAATGATCAATCAAATCAAATCATTTCAGTACTTCCCTTTCACACATAACCATTTTGGAATTCATTACCATATATATCTCTTTCTCAATCTTCCTCACATTCTCTTCTAGCTCGATGCAGTGAAGAGTCACTCCAACCTTTATCTCCTGATCCACTGAAGTTTCAGGATGATTCTAGGATCGATTTGGCTGATCTAGTTGGACAACAATTTATGCCTCTTAGTTTGGCCATTCTTCTAGGCTAAGAGTTGCTGCAAAATCTGACATATCCGTCTCTTAACAATGTGACAGCTCTAACATCATGCTCTGCATTAGGTTCGGGCTCTAAAGGTATGCATCCCTGATTCACCATCTTGTGTGCTAGAGAGGACACACGTTGTTCAATTAAGAAGTTGAGTTGTTCAATTTGCAACATTATATTTACGTTTTCCACGGCTTTCTGCATAAATTGGAATAAAAGTTTTCATGAAATTTTCAAAAATAAGAGGATCTTGTCTAAGTTGTGGAGGCTGGAAACAATGATAATCAGGCACAAGTTGCACTCCATAATTGAAACTTGGTTGGTTCCACCCAGAGAGATAATGAGTAGATGTGTATGGATCATAGAACGGCTCGTATGCCCACTATGGCGAACCATAACATCCTTTACAACCAGTCATATTCCCTTCGCCAAAGTTCCTCACTTGCATCAGCCATTACTGCTTCTTCTGAAAAACCTAAACTAGAAGAAAATAAAAAATTAGTACACCGCTAAATCTCGGCAATGGTGCCTAAATTTGATCGGGTGTCGAACCTGTCAAAAATAATTATAATTACAACTTAGCGCCAATAAACAAAATGGAATGTAGACAGTGATAAGAAGTTCGATCCTCAGAAGAAGAAAAAAAGGGTATGTTTTGGTATCTCTTTGTGACCAATGAAACAACAATTAAAATAAATATTGGGGGTGTTTTTTTATTTTTTTTCAAGCTTCTTCTAAAGTAGTCTTTCATTTCTGACTATACAATCTTCATCCTTTCACAAACGAATTCCTCATGGGTGACGATGTGGTTTACTTCAGTAACATGTTTGCCCAACCATGGGAATTATTATCCTTGTTAAATTGTTCAAACGAAATGTGTAAATAACAATTAAAATAATACAATTTAAAATTGAACAAGTCCAAGAGTTGATTTTCGTAAACAAATATTATAAAAGACTCTTAGCAAAGACAATATCAAGGTTATAATTCCAGTATAACTGATCATTGATTCAAAGATATTCATTTTTGATTCATGGGATAGCTATCGAAACCAGGTACACTTAGGTTCCCTCGTTTTGTCCTGCAATAAGTCACTTAAAGATACAGTTATTAAGAGACCCTAATTATCTAGCAACTTTAAGGTACACTTATAAGATTTAACTAGACAATTGATAAATCCAGGGAAAGACTACTCTAGGCCAAGACTAAGGTACACTTATAGCCTTTAAACCTAATTATTCATTCACGCTAGTCCCAAAAAGCCTCTGACTGAAATCGATTTAGTTGTCTGCTTATCCTTTAGGCTTTGTAATCCGCAGTCTTTGGGAACTATTTTAATTATTCAAATTAAAGTTTAAGATGATCAGGCCTAAACATAACATGAATAATATTGATAATAAATCAATGAATGAAGAAACACAAATGGAGAAACTAAAAGAAACATTTAGATCTCACGGTTAAATTGAATCATTAACCTTTATTGCCTTTACTAGGAATTGAAAGCTTAGGTAGACATAAACACAATTAACAAAAACTGAAAAATAAGAAATTTCATAAAAGAAATCTTGCGTCTTATGGAAGAAGACAACGGGAGCTGAATTCAAAAACTTAAACTGATAAGAGATTAAAACTTTTCTCTGTCGGTAATAAGGGAAAGATTAAATAATGTTTCTCCCTTAATTATCTCCTAAAACTTCATTTAAAAATGATTTTCTGGATAAATATATATTTGAATTTGAAGTTGATTTCTATCAAGAAACTTTAAAAACAAGTGTTTCTTCATCTCTTATCAATACTTTGTGTTTTGATCTAGCCTTCTAGAATATCTCCTGCTCGCCAACCTTGTAGGGCTAGACTTAGGAAGTTTGCTCCAAAATATTTCTAGGGCAAGAGTTAACTTTTTTCTAGCAATTTTCATGTCCTTTGGTTGTTTCTTTCAATCTCCTTTGGATCATCAATTCTGCAAAAATGAGAGAAAATGGACCACACAATCAGTAGTATCTCTTCTCTATCTAAAAGCATATAATTAGATAGAATTTATAACCATATTAAGCACACAATCAATCTAACATAAATAATATTGGCTATAATTCAGAGAATGAAGAAATATAAATACATGAATTAATAAAAACAGCTAGATCTCACAAATAATTTAAATCACAAACTTTTATTATCTTTACCAGGAATCGAAAACTTAGCGAGATATAAACATAATGATTCAAAACATAAAATTCAATTGTATAATATTAAATCCTTTATTTCAAAAAAAAAAAACGAAGAGAGCGGGAGTAAAATGAGTTCCAAAATAAAAATCAAATCATAGGTTAAATGATATCCTCTGTGTAACAACCGCAAACGAATTCAATAATAATTATACTTAGAGGTCGTTTGGTATCGATTCATTTCATTTAAAATGATAGAATTCATTTCATTTAAAATCATTTGTACCAAATCATTCGTTTAGTATAATAAGACACGCGAGAGTTCAATTCTCGTTAGAATTGAACTACAAATTTTAATGAAGAGTAGAATTCTACAACAAAAAGGTACGATTGCTGAGGAATTCAATTGCCTCTTTTATAATTAATTAGGCTATTACTTAAATATCCTTCTGCAAAACATATACATGTCCCTTTTCTTTTCCTTTTCACGCAGAAGGTTAAACAGCGAGAGAGCTCGTGAGAGAACGCACGCGAGAGAGAGAGAGGATGAAGAGCAATCGAGAATTCCCCTATCGTATTCACAGGTTTGTGCACTATCCCCCGATTTTTGGATTTGATTTCTAGTTCTAGGGTTTATTATAAAAAACATGAATTTTCCGCTACCAGTTACTGTTTTTCATCATCACTGCACTTCTCAAGTTTGATTAGGTCACAAAATTTGCTAGTACTTTCAATTCCAAACTTTTCTTATGAATTCTTTTTGTGGGTATCTGGGAAAACGTGTTATCATGTTCTGGGTTTTGCTCCTTTGCTAAAACATTCAATATGTTTCTCTTTGAAATGACTATCTCAACATAAAGAGGTTTAGTGCTATTATGAGTAGGTTTTGTTTTCTTAGATGAACTTGTGGTAACCTTTCATTAGAGGAATTCTTGCTTGAAAATGAGTTATGGTCATTTTGATGATAAATAGTAGCAACGGTTCATGAGAAGATATATCATGACTATTACCCTATGCAGTATATTAATTTCGACTTAGTTTTGGATCCTAACTAAAGGGCGGTAATCTCTTCT
Source organism: Viola odorata (assembly GCA_963691705.1). Taxonomy (NCBI): domain Eukaryota; kingdom Viridiplantae; phylum Streptophyta; class Magnoliopsida; order Malpighiales; family Violaceae; genus Viola; species Viola odorata. Next base: position 40,885,651 of record OY829540.1, on the reverse strand, counting down.
TTTTCTTGGAAGTTGCTGATTTGCATTAAGCATTCATGGATCTTTGTTTATCTGTTTAGCTGAAGGTCCAATTGTAGTCTACAACCTTGGCCCTTCTTTAACAAAAAAAAAAAAAAAAAAAAAAACAGGGCCAAGGCATTTAGATTCACTTTTACCTCTTAATCAAAGCATTTAGATTCTTCTATACGATTCAGTAGCTAGTGCCCAAGACAGCCTAACTGGTGGCAACATCTCTCCTTTGAAATGCATGCTCTTGTGTACATGTCTTAGAGGCATGCAACCTTTGATATTTTGTTTGACATTTTAAAGTGCCATTAAACTCTCTGAAAAGCATTTTATTGGAATCAAATCACTTTTTTTTCCTTCTTGGATTCTATTCTGTTTACTGTTTTTTATTTGTGTATGATTCTTTTTAATCTTTGGTTCTTTCCACATGAAAGAACACACTGAGAAGTCTGTGACATGCAAATATATTGTATTTCTCCGAAATTTCTGTATTTTTTAACATTAATGAGGTACTATTAGGAAAGGTTATAATGTTGATAGATGTGTAATATTTGATAGATGTGTAATATCTGCAGTGTTTCTTTGACACCCCTGGAACCAGTGGATATCCTTACAAGGATGTAAAACTGCGTGTCGAAAGTGTTTGGAGAACAGTTGATTTGTATGATGTGCTCCTGGTTATTTTTGACGTCCACAGGCATCTTTCAAGGTTAGCAAATATTTGAACTCTAAGATGAATGTAACCTGTAAATATTATTTTCTTGTAGTTATCTGCAATTTCCATTGGTGACTACTCATCTTACCAAGCTATTTTTGCAATTCTTTTCTGATCAATTCATGATTGTGCATTTTACGTATTTCTCAAGTGACATCATTTGTGAATCTGTGGCATTCTTTCTTATTCAGCATAAAAAAATAAGCCCTCTACTATCATGTTTTCATTTTGCCTTTTCTCTTTAGCATTATACATCCTCAATGCATCATATCTATTCCACTGGTTGTCTTTTCTTGCTGTAATGAACTTTCTCTGTGCTATAACACACTCTTTAGTTTGACAAGCAGGCATGGGCTTTGAGAAGCCCAGATCATATTCAGCCTTAGAGCCAGAACTCTACCATTTTTTTACTTCCTGCATAGTAGCTTCTCCTAGTAATGGTTATTGTTGTTGTTGAAACGTCTCCAAAAATGGAAGTAAATAGGGAGCTCTATTATAATATTATTAGTTTATTACCATTTCGGTTTTGAATAGAATTAAAGAGTTGCTTTTACCGCTCTCGGACCATCAATTCCACTAATTACTTGTCCTGATACAATTGCACTGAATTAAAGCAAGGGTGGATTAATAGCTGGCCACTCTACAAAATACAATCAACTTTTCTCAACTTTGTCCTCTTTTTTGATATTTTACTTTGAAGTTCAATATCAAACTTTTTGGGTTATAAATTATAATAATAATAATATTGATGATGGTTGCTTTTGAGATTGAATTCATACTAATCAACTAACCGAGTTGATATATATATATATATATATATATATATATATATATATATATAAGCTTTAATTAGTGAGCAAAAATTCACGTCTGGAGAATATTATGCACAATGCTGACAATTATGTTGATTGGTGTGACTTTTGATTATGTTTACTGCCACTAAATGGAGTTGTGATTATGTTTGTAGCTGCACAAGCCTGTGATAGCTGAAGACTTGGCTTGCTCTCAATCATGATATCATCTTCTAAGAGTACCGTTACTTTTTCAGTTGGGGCTCGAAGGGACTGGTCTATTGGATGCCATGGATTGGCTTGTGGCTCATCCGGATTTGATTGGCACGTTTTTTGCATGCCCGAATGATCTACGTACTCTATGGTTGGCTAGGAAAATGCAAGGATAATAGTGTTGGTAAAGGAGTTCCAATCAGATACAGCTATTGCTTTTGATCAGCTTGGAAATCTTAGTGCTTTCAAGCTAGGACGTAAATAAGTTTTGGGACCATGCTTTACTCTTTTGGATTTGTTCTGTTTCCTTATTTCTATCAATGTTAGTTAGTACTTTAATGCTCTTACCATGAGATTCTCCTTAAATTTTTAGTAGTTGCAATTAATTTAAATTTTTTTATCAATTTGTGTGATTTATTTTACATTGGAAACTAAAAATTCAGTGTATTTATAATAGAAAAATAACTAAAAAGGAAACGAAATTTTATCTTTTCATTGCATTTTCTTCTGAAGAGAGCCAGGAGTTAGGCCAACTTCTGTTTTTTCCTCAAGTACTTGAGGTATGGGTGATTGGAGCTAATCCTTGTAGTTTCTGGATTAAAAAGTCTTGCAATTCTTTTCAAACTCAGAGCAGCTCGACTGAAGCCTTGCATGTTAATTCTGTAACAATTTGTTTTAAATTTTCAAGTTCCATAATTTTATAATTTTTTTTCTTTTATTTTATGGGTAAATTTTAATTTAGGGGTATAATGGTCAAATAAATAAAATGAAATCATTTCTTACCCATAACAAACAAATTGAAAGAATTCAATTCAATTGAATTCTTTTAATTTTATATTATTATACCAATCATTAGAGTTCATTCATTAATTCAATTCAATTGAATTCTAATTGAATTGAATTAATGAAATGAATTGAACTCTAACATGATTTGATACCAAACACTCCCTTAATAATTAAGGGTATGCAATTTGACGGAATTTATAAATTCTTGGATAGAAAAGTAATAACAAATATAATTGTTTAATTCAAAAAAATTCTACATATTTTCTTGTGAAAGATTAAACCACGTGTAGTTTTAAATTTTATGTAATTATGTGACAAAAAAAAAACAAGTAATTTAAATAAACAACTTCATCCATTCAACAATTTTCATCACTTATAAATCAAACAAAAGTTTAATAGTTGCCTTCTTGGTCTGCCTCAATAAGTTATGAACACAACCTTGATAACAATAAAACTAGCAATTCACCAGAAAAACGAAACGTCCATGGGTTCACTCATGACCAGGATGTTACCCTTTAGACATTTTCCATTGATTCTCAAACTAAATAGCTATTTTTCTTTTAATTTGCAAGAAAATCTGAAATTTATCAATAACAATTAATTTCTTATCAAATTTATTAATAACTAAAATCCCTCAACTTAAACCAAAATAATACTTTCTCAAAGTTTTCCATGGTCAAAACCAACAACACATGTATGCTGAACTCCTTCATAGATTTTATATTCTAATATTTGATCTAGCAACCCACAATCTCAAATCGTATACTTAAATCAAACTTTAATTTAATTGGATCTCCTCCCATCTTTTCTTCTTAATCTCCGCCTACCAACACCCAGCCGACTAGCCGAGAGACAAGTCAAGGGGAAAAAGAGCCTTGTTTTTGCCGAAAAGGTATTGGGGAGCAAAAGGAAGGTGTCATGTTGTCAGGTGGATATTTTTTCTAATGACCAAGAGAGCATTGGACAAGTGGTAGGCTAAACACTAATTTTGCATTTGTCATCATTCCGCTCAATGAGATACTTAACATTTTAATCCCTTACGTTGTATTTTAGGATAGTAATAGTCCTAATAGTTTTTAATTGGTATAAAATTTACTTATAAATTGTGATTCCAATTAATGTATTACGTACATACTAATTTAGACACTCTATATATCACCATGAAACCTCACGGTTTTATCTAAGCATCTAAGTTTGGAGTATTACACTTTGTCAGTAACAAAGGAAAGATTAAGTAATATTTCACTCTATATACACTTTGTCAATCTATAAAAATAAATAAAATTGATTCTAATTAGCAGTATCTCAATCTAAAATTCAACCAATTAGATACTTCTTCCATAATTTTTTAGCTATTCGTTTAACCAAAAATACAAAAACAATAGAAATGATTAATTGTTATTTTTTTAGAGTATTTTAACAATTAATTATATTTTGATTTTATCAATTCTCCAAAATAAGTCAATAAATACTAGTCGGATTCCAAAAATATATTATTAATTAATTTTTTGCATTAAAAATATAAAAAACATCATTGGAAATAAAAATTAGACTATACATTATCCAAAGGAGTATAAATTATCATCAAAATAAACACAATTAGTAGTTTTTGCTCCCACCGAGATAAGATATTTTAAGGAATGTAGGGAGTATATAATTTCAATGGATGGCACAAGAAGCCGCACTCACTGGCATGTCTTTGGAAATTGTTACGGCCTGACTCATGAGGTGAGGCGGAGACAAATTATATTCATCATACCAGAAATGAAACATAAGTGGACAAGACCATGGCTCCAAAGACTGGAAAATAAAAAGGAAGCCGCTAACCAATACTCTATCTTTCTCAAATTAAACAATTTTTTTTAGTTATTTATATGTAATAAGAAAATTATTTTTTAAATCAAAATTAATATTTTTTTATTTTATTCTAATTTATCTATTTTATTACTTTTTATTGTCATCTTTTCTCAATAATAAATAACTAAAATTAATATTTTTTTTATTCTAATTTATCTATTTTATTACTTTCACTATCATCTCTCCTTAATAATAAACAGTAAATTAATAATGTTAAAAAAAATCACCTAAAAAATAATAAAATATAATTTAATTTGAGATAAATATAACTTTTAAAATGTCATTTAATTTGAAACGAACGAAATTTTATTTAGCTATTTTTTTCTTGGTGGTGCTTTTTTTACGGTGCTCCAAAAGCACAAAATGAGAAGGAGGGGGGAAAAGGAAGAAGAAGCATAAAGACGCATCTTTCCTTTTCGTTGCTTCTCGAGAAGTCCAAGATTTGCCTTTTTTAATTTTTAATACACTTACAGTAGAAACTCGATAAATTAATACTCGATTATTTAATAAACTCTCTAAGATAATATTTTTGGCCGGTCCCGACTCGGGGATAGGGTGCTAAATTAATAATTCGCTAAAATTATAAGATAATACATTTTTGATAATTTCTTTAGACCCCATATAAAATATAAATTAATAATTCCTTATATATAGCATATTACATGAATGATTTATGAAGGTTTCTTGAAAAATGACTCAATTGTCTTTTGTTTTTTGTTGAAATCAATTTCCCCTTCAATTGTTTTTTGTGTTAACCTACAGTATTTTGATCTTGTTTATATAGAAAATATTTTTAATGTCCATAAAGTGATACATTGAACACAAGAAGCATAATAAGGTGGGAGATTGAAGGTTTCTTTCAAATTGGGCCCTTCATTTGATATACAGTACATGCATTGTATACAATAATTACAGTAAGTGGAAGCTTGAAAGGTGTTTGTAAACTAAGTATTTTACTATAAATTAATAAAATATTAATTAATATATAAATTAATAATTATTAATTTATCGATTAATTAATAACTTTTTTAATTAATAAATTTTGGTCGTCCCAAGTGTATTATTTTATAGAATTTCTACTGTATGTTGAAATTGACAAATAAAACTTGGATGAAAATAGTGAAAACAAAAAGTAATTATTATTCAACTAAAAAAATGATTATTATATACTCACTCCTAATTGTTTAGTTGTCTAGTAATATTATATTTGCTTTTGTTTTTTAGTAGTTCAGTTTTCATTTCCGATGTCATTTTTTACATTTTTAATAAAAAAATCAATTGATAATACATTTTAGAATTTATAATTAGTGTTTATTAGCTTAATTTAGAGAATTTATAAATTTAAAAATAATTAGGTGTTAAAATAATCTAAAAAATAACAATTAATCATTTTCTTGATTTTTTATTTTTAATTAAATAGACAGCTAAAAAATTACGGATAAGATGCTCCCATGTCTTTATTTGCACCCGGTCATAAAAGTAGTGGGATATAGTATATTATTACAAGTATATATTTAATTGGCTTGCCCAATTATTAAAGTGGTTTAATTTAGTTAAATTAAGTAAAGTATGAATTTATAGGTGTAGAGATTTTATGGGTAATTTTTAATTTTATAATGGTTAAATTAGAAGAAAAAAATTAACCTACATATAAAAGGTTATGCTTCTCAAGTTATATACACAATTGTCTTTTCTTTCGGCACATCGGTAAAAAGATAAGAGTTCTTTTTACATCTTTCCTACTTGTGTGTATCAACTTGAAAAATCAAAACTATAAAACCAAAATCTTAATTATAGATTTAGGTACGCTTCTACAATTAATTAATTTACTGTATATTATGGTGGTGATTAGATATGATTGATCTTGACTTAAGCATTAGAGTTTTATCTTAATATAATGGAGCCCATCGTAACTATACAGGGAAGAGATGATAGGCAAATGGGTGGAGTAAAGTGTGAGGTAGCATTTTAGAAGTATTTATAATCTTTTGAAAGTAATTTTTCTTTCATACATGAATTAAAGGAATCTCTAAACTCAGTAAATAAATACTCTATTCCATTCGTTTTAAATTAAATGATGTTTATCAATATTAGTTGCCGTCAAATATAAAGGATTTGTGTAACCTTAACTAAGATTTTGAGTTCAAATCTTAAAAATTGAGCAAAATCATATTAGGAGAATGGAACTCTAACAACTACTCCTTCCGATCTCGAATTAAGTATTAGAGTGGAAATTAATTATAATGGATTAAATGTATTGACATTAAATTTAAAGACCTTATTTTTTATAAAAAATTATAACTATATGAGAAATACTAATTGTACTAATTTTTAAATACTGACGGTTTTACTAGTTTGTGTTGTAAAATTGAGGTATTACAAAGGTTATTCGTATCACATTTCCAACGGTCACATTAATAGTTAGTTTCCAAAGACTATAAACGGCCACAATAATGGCTAGATTTTAATGGCTATAAAATCTCTCTTTTAATGGTCATAAAATCTCTACTTTATTGGCCATGAATCTTCACCATAATGACCATAAATCCCTACATTAATGGTCATGATTCTCTTCCTCCTTAAAAATACTATCTACTCCACTAAATTAAAAAATAATACAAAAAACACATCACAATCAAAATTGAGAATTTTTTTTTCCTGGTTAATATTTTGTTATTAGTTCTTGTTGTTCTGGTCCTGATTTTTAAATCAGAAGAGATCCTTTTATCCTGGGTGATAACACATGGATAAATCCCAAGGGTAAAGGGGCCTTTTCCCTAGGGGGGATTGACCGGTTGACTGATCACGTGGGCACAGTTAAGATAAGTTGATAAAGGCTATCGGTAGAAAGGACTACCGGGCAGTCATAAAGACTAACGGTGTCTCGCCGTTAGGAGCCGGTAGAATGAGATAACGGATGCTTAGAAGTTCTATAGCCAGGGGCTAACGGTATCTGGGTACCGGTCACTATAATGATATCAGTTACTGGCTCGTAACGGTCATGAGAGGACCGTTACGCACGTTGCAGACTGAGTTATTACATCCTTTAATGGCGATTGATTGCTATATTGATGCCATGGTAACGGTCGTCAGGTATGGCTTATAAATAGCACAGTAAGGCAAGGTAATACACACGTACACACACACGCCTAGACATACAGACTGTTATTATCCTTAAGCTCTTAACACTTGCATAGCATACTGACTTGATCGTCGGAGAGTTTACGCCGGAGACCTCCTCCGGTGCCTTGCAGGAAACTCGGAGCGGACTTGAAGGACAGACAGTGACGCAATTACCTAAAAGGGCATACCCCTAATCACATATTATCATTTGGTGCTTTCATTGAGAGCATTGGATCATTGAGTGAGAAGACCTTGATCATCCAAGCTCACCTATTCATATATTCACGGAATTTCCTGGCACTTACTCGAAATGACTTCAGAACCCCAAGTTTCTGGAACCACCAACTATCCTCCCATTTCTGGTCAGGAAATTCCGGGACTGTCGCAATCGCTAGCTTTGCCCAATATGGGCAGCAGTCAACCACTTTACAGGCATTTGGATTTTCTACAGACGCTAGGAAACAACACGAACACTTCAAATATCCAGACGCCTGGGTCAGGCACTTCAAAGGGCCCGGTGTCGCCAGCGGAAGGTTCTGTAGCCGTATTACACCATAGAATGGATGAGATGATATTGCTGTTGTCGAGCCTAGCTAGGCAGCCAAGGACTTATTCTCACCCATTGTCGAATTTCTCAACACCACAAGTCACTTTGAATCCGTTCACCTCGCTACCTCAAGTGTCGCAACCTCTGCCTCCGCCGCCGCCTCTTGGTCCTGAAATGGGAAGGAGCCAGCCTGTCCCCCAGAGGGTGCGTTCGGAAGTGGTTCCTAGAAGAGAAAAAGGACTCATGGAAAATTTCGAAAGGGAAGATGACCCGGGGATGGAGCATAGCTTGGCAAGAAGTCGGTCACATTGAAGGGCCAGAGAGTCAGAGGATAGGCAGAGTCGGGACCGGTCGCCACCTGAAAATCAGTCCGTACGAGGTCCGCGCAGTAAGAAGGAAAGGGAACCACGTCGAGGTTCTCCATCCGCCACCTCGGCTCGACGAAGAGAGAAGGACGATGATCCTAGGCATCCATTGAGCCACCGGGTGCGACAGCATCAAGTAAGCCGAAGGATTAAACTGCCCACAGAGCAGTATGATGGGACAAAGGATCCCGTTACTCACCTAAGCCGAGTGAAGGATTTCGTGAAGATTCAGACTCGAAGAGATAAGGCTTTGTGTCAGCTTTTCGTCCTTACACTCACGGGAGCGGCCAGGAAATGGTTTGAAGGATTGACAGCTGGATCCATAGACACTTTTTCCGCCTTGGAGGAGCGATTCCGTAGCCGGTTCAGTACCTCGATTCCCCTTAAGAAATCTTCTGCGGATTTATTTGATATAAGGAGGAAGAAGGGCGAATCCTTGAAGGCTTACTTAGAGCGGTTCAATGTAGAAATGGCTATAATGACGGATGTCACCGTGGAAATTGCGGTGGAAGCAATGAAGAAGAACTGTAGCTATGACAAGCTGGAGGACACGTTATTGGTCGATCCACCGGCAACATTAGACCTGTTACGAATCCGGGCAAACAATTTCGCCAGGATGGAAGAAGCCGATTACCAGAGGAAGAAGCGGGACAGAGAAGTGTCACCTCCGGTAAAAAAGAATGAGGAAAAGTCTCGTAAAGAATACTCCTCAAAGAAGCCAGGGGGCAAAACGGAGCGGGGATCTTCGTCACTATCTTCGTCACTGTCACTACCCAGGGCTGAGATACTGGCTATTATTGAGCGGAAGGGATTGCCAATCAAGTACCCAATTCATAGACCTGGAATGGACTTGGGAAGACGGAAGGATCAGTATTGCCGTTTCCATAAAGCAAACGGACATGACACTGAGCGATGCCAGGCGTTAAAACTAGCGATTGAAAGACTGACGGAAGATGGCTATTGGGGAGAAACAACAACCCAAGGACGTCGTCATGAAACAGAAAGGCGACATGAAACCGATAGGGAGGAAACGAGGAATAGGGAGTCTACGGAGATACCTGTTACCGACCCGCGAAAGGACAAGTCCAAGGAGGTTGCCACGACAACAATGGGGAATTTCCCGTTAATCTCTTTAATAGCGGGTGGAGCCGAGAGCGTGAAAGGATCCACTAGTACTACGACAAAGGGAGACGAGGAATCCTTGGTGGGAGAAAAAAGGAAGAGAGTGGAGTCTTTGAAGGAAGGTATGGGTTTTGACATGCTGGATCGTATGGTGATTTTGTTCTCAGAGGAGGATGAGATGGGGGTCGTATACCCTCAGAATGACGCTATGGTGACGACAACGGTCGTAGGAGGTTACCGTGTCGCGAGAACTCTAGTTGATAACGGCAGTGCCGTCAACCTTTTATCGTACAAGGCATACAAGGCAATGGGCCACCCTGAATCTGAGTTGATATCGTGTCCCAAGCCTATCATCGGAGTTTACGGGATCCCTATTCCTGTGGTAGGGATAACGTATTTTTCTGTGTTCTTTTTCTGTGGAGGATACGGGAATGAGGACTGTGGAGCAGTTGTTCATGATAGTAGATCTCAATCTACCGTACAACGGGATCTTGGGCCGGCTATTTCTCAATGCGTTTGGGGCGGTCATATCCCAGCGCCACTTGAAGCTGAAGTATCCTTCGTGGGATGGGGTTGTTACTATCAGGGGAGATCAAAAGTTGGCCGCAGAATGTTACCTGGTAATGACCAGTGGGGCCACTGATCGTTATGTTTGTGTAGCCTCAGACCCGTTTGATCAGCCAGATGAGAGGAGAGCCCAGCCGGTAGAGAAAATGGTGCCGGTACCCGTTGGGGGGACACTGGGTGGTCATTGCTTGGTTAGTGAAAAATTAACGCCTGAAGAGCGGGCACAGCTAGGACAGCTATTAGAGAAATGTGCTGGGAGCTTTGCATGGACGTCGGCAGATATGCCGGGCATTCCTAGAGAAACGGCAGAGCACCGTTTGAATGTAAACCCGACTGCGAAGCCGGTGCAGCAAAAATGGCGATCTTTCTCGAAAGAAAAGGCAGACGCTATCGAGAAGGAGGTGGCCAAACTCCTCAAGGCAGGCTTCATTAGAGAAGTCCAGTACCCTCCTTGGTTGGCCAATCCGGTAGTTATACCCAAGCCTAACGGGGAGTGGAGAATGTGTATTGACTTTACGGACTTGAATGAAGCATGCCCGAAAGACTACTATCCACTTCCTCGAATAGAGTAGTTGGTGGACCAAACGGCGGGGTATGAGTACTTAAGTTCGCTAGACGTCAATTCTGGTTACCACCAGATTCTGATGGCAGTGGAGGATGAAGAGAAAACAACTTTCATAACCCCGAAAGCGACCTACTGTTACACAACCATGCCATTTGGGTTTAAAGAATGCTGGAGCAACTTTTCAGAGAACAGCGAACAAAATGTTCGAAGCCCAAATTGGGAAAAACATGGAGGTATACGTTGATGACATGCTGATAAAGAGTAGAAGTTTTGAGGCACATTTGGCAGACTTGCAAGAAGCATTTGAGGTTATGAACCGGTATGGGACGAAAGTTAACCCCAAAAAATGCCTGTTCGTTTTTCAAACGGGTAAATTTCTAGGCTACGTCATTAGCCGGAAGGGTATCCAGCCGAATCCTTCGAAACTGCGCGCGGTTGAGGATATGATATCACCCCGTAACGTAAAGGAGATGCAAAGGCTTACCGGGAGGGTTATTGCGTTGAGCCGATTCATATCCAAGCAGGGTGAGAGGTGTTTGCCTTTTTTCAAACTGATCAGAAAGAAGGCCCCGTTTGGTTGGACGGAGGAATGTGAGAAGGCTTTCATTGAGTTAAAGGAGTATCTATCGTCAGATCTATTGCTCACCTGGCCAAAAGAGGGGGATACGTTGTATTTATATTTGGGAGTGACTGAGGAGATCGTTAGCGCGGTACTTGTGCGTGACGACAAAGGAATCCATCGACCTGTTTGTTTCGTGAGTAGAATCCTAAAAGACGCGGAGCTGAGGTATGGCCGAATACAGAAGGTAGTATATGCTTTGGTCCAGGCAACAAGGAAAATGAACCGGTATTTTCAGGCATATTTGGTCATTGTATTGACGAACATGCCTCTGAAGTAAATACTCAAGAAACCTGAGATATCCGGTAGAATGGTTATATGGGCTTTTGAATTGGAGCAATATGGTTTGCGTTACCAAACACGCCCGTCAATCAAGGCTCAGGCTTTAGCTGACTTTGTGGCTGAGTGCACTTTCCCAGAGACGTCCTTGATAGACCAAGGGGCAACGCTTGACGACCTTTCTTTGCAAACGGAGACATATGGAGACACGTGGACTATTCACGTCGATGGGGCAAAAAATCAGGAGTCGGCAGGAGCAGGCATTATCATCACTGGACCAGATGGGGTCAAGATGAGATACGCCCTGAGAATTTTGAAACCACTCTCTAACAACGCAGCCGAGTATGAGGCGTTGCTTACGGGGTTGCGCATTGGAAAGGAATTGAGTACCAGAGGAGTTCATGATCAGGAAGAAAGTGGCGATCTCCGTTTGAGAATCCACGGGGATTCTAAGCTGGTAGCAGACCAGGTTAATGGTGTTTCTCAGGCTAAAAACCCCATGATGATCCGGTACTTAGAAAAGGTGCAGAAAGAGTTGACAATAGTCAAGGAGATGGGGATACGGGTTGACATTGAGCATCTCCCGCGAGAGGAGAATTCAGAGGCAGATGAAATTGCAAAGTTAGCTGCTGATCCGGTAGCAGTCATGCCAAAGGATGTCTTCATAGAGGAAATATTGACACCATCATTCATGGAGGAACAATTATCCTTGTGTGTTGCAACGGGTGAAAGCGATTGGCGAGTACCGGTTATTGATTACCTTAAGCATGGGAGGTTACCGGAGGATCGAAAGGAAGCAAAGAAAATATTGAAATGGGAAGATAGATGTTCTCTGTATAACGCTGAGCTCATTCGTCGTTGTTTTACTCATCCCGCGGCCAAGTGTATCTCGGAAGAAGAAGGTCAATACGTGCTAAGGGAAATTCATGAAGGCATCTGTGGGATGCACGTGTCAGGAGGAACCATGGCAGCGCAGGTATTACGACTGGGGTTCTATTGGCCTACGATAAGAGGAGACTGTGACCAATTTGTGCGCACATGTAAAAAGTGTCAGGAGTTTGCGAGAATTCCAAGACAACCAGCGGCAGACATAACGGGGTTAATCAGTCCGTGTCCGTTTGCTCAGTGGGGGATTGATATTTTGGGACCGTTTTCGAAATCCCGATCTCAGTTGGAATATGTGATAGTCGCGGTAGACTTCACTAAGTGGGCGGAAGCGAGGCCGTTAGCAAGGATAACGGCCGAAATGGCATGGCGCTTCTTTTTGACTCAAGTCATCTACCGGTTTGAAATTCCTCGAATACTCATCAGTGATAATGGTACTTAGTTCAAAAGCAAGTACTTTCGAGAAAAATGTTAGTCCTTGGCTATTGAACAGAGGTTTACATCGGTAGCACACCCGCAGACAAACGGTCAAACCGAAGTGACAAATAGAACAATCTTGAGTGGAATCAAGAAGAACTTGGAGGGGGCACGTAGAAGGTGGGTGGATGAGTTGCCAAACGTAATGTGGGCTTACCGGATGATAGAGAAAACGAGCACAGGAGAGACACCATTCGCGTTGACCTATGGAACCGAGGCAATGACTCCAGTAGAGTTGGGGGCCATTAGTTTGTGAGTAGAACATTTTGAGGAGGAGCGAAATCAGGAATTACTACAAGCACAGCTTGATTTGTTACCGAAACTTCGCGAGCAGGCGTTCTTGAAGAACCTGCATTATAAACGCAAGATGGCGAAATATCACAACCGAAAAGTGAAGGAGCGGTTGCTGAAGGTGGGCGATCTGGTTCTGCGCAGCAGACAAGCAGCAGGACAGGAAATGAGAAAATTGAGTCCTAATTGGGATGGGCTGTACCGGGTCACACGAGTTGTGGGTAGGGGCGCATATCATCTTGAAGAAGAAGACGGTACCCCGTTACCCAACTCCTGGAACATTGTCAACTTAAAATTATATCATCCAATGGCGGATGTGTTGTTTGTACTTTCTGAATAAATGAGTAACACCGTGGAAGTAGGCATTTTTGGCTGAACCACGTTAAAAAATATGCGTGTATATGAGTTATTTATTTTGTGCAGGATAGGGGGCAGTACGTAGTGAGGCTGCTAGGATCTGTCTCATTCTGGTTACAACGATGACGATATTACCGGTCTTTTGAGAAGACGGTAATAGGATAAAAAGCCTCATGAGGATCCATCGTCATCTTGGTTAAGATGAGTGTATGGTAGTGACGGTCCTTGGGGGTGTTACCGGTCTTTTGAGAAGAAGGTAACATGGTCCATTGTAAAAATAAAAAGCCTCATGAGGATCCATCGTCATCTTGGTTAAGATGAGTATATGGTAGTGACGGTCCTTGGGGGTGTTACCGGTCTTTTGAGAAGACGGTAACATGGTCCATTGTAAAAATAAAAAGCCTCATGAGGATCCATCGTCATCTTGGTTAAGATGAGTGTATGGTAGTGACGGTCCTTGGGGGTGTTACCGGTCTTTTGAGAAGACGGTAACATGGTCCATTGTAAAAATAAAAAGCCTCATGAGGATCCATCGTCATCTTGGTTAAGATGAGTGTATGGTAGTGACGGTCTTTGGGCGTGTTACCGGTCTTTTGAGAAGACGGTAACATTGTCCATTGTAAAAATAAAAAGCCTCATAGGGATCCATCGTCATCTTGGTTAAGATGAGTGTATGGTAGTGACGGTCTTTGGGCGCGTTACCGGTCTTTTGAGAAGACGGTAGCATTGTCCATTGTAAAAATAAAAAGCCTCATGAGAACCCCGTTCGGGCTCGTTTTCGTTTGGGCTTCGGATAACATGGTCCATTTTAAAATGGTGGTGCAAACGGAGTTTCGCACACGAAAAGAAAAACGAGCAGATTGTGCAGGGAGGCAGGCACAATTATTTCGAGTTAAAAATGTAAGGGAGATTCTGCTAGAAGAAAGTAAAGTATAACGGAATGAAAGCAAGAGAGTAACAATACAAAGTTATAATAAGAGAAAGTTTAATACATCCGGTAGCATAAGTAGCTACAAAAAATCCTACTGAAAACTAGAGAAGTAAAAGGAAGTCAAGACGTTTGAGGAGGTTGGTGATCTTCACCCACGGCATTGTCGTCTACACTGGGGTTGCCGGCACCATCAGTTACACTTGGGTTACCAGCCCCATTAGTTGTTTCAGCACCTTCAATAGGACCGGTCTCTGTGCCGTCATAATCTTCATCATCATTGCCCACCTCGACGTCGTCTTCTGCATCATCAGAATCCCCTAAGTCGTCTTCATCGTCGAGAGAAGCATTGACGATTTCTTCAGTAAGTGCCCGGCACCTGGTGTCTGCATATTCCCCGGCCCTGATAGCGTCAAAATTGATATGACCATAGTAATCCACGCAACTGGTAATGACCGCATGGGCAGTGGCGTTTCTCCAATTCTCTATACGAGTAGGGACGGCATCTAGAAGCACTTGTTTTTCCATCACATCCTTTTGAAGAGTGAACAACTCTTGACGTCGTAAGTCCAGTTCTCGCTCCATGGACTCTTTTTGAAGAGTGAGTTGTTCTTGCAGGGTAGACACCGTTTCATTCTTCAGCTTGATGTCATCAGTCAACTCTTGGACAGAGGTGGCGAGGGTTGTTTCTTTTTTCTTCGATTCCTCTAGTTCTGCCATGAGCTGGCTGATGGTGTCGTTAGCTTTTTGTTGAAGGACAGTGGCCTTGGAAAGCTTTTCCCTTAAGGATGTGACGTCTGCGTGCAGTTGGTCAAGGTAGTCCACTTGTTTGTTGTTCCGGCTGGCGACCGTCTCGTACAGATATTGGGCAGTGGCCATCATGGTATAGGCGGTGCTGCGGAAGTAGTCCAATTGGGCACTAAAAGGGGCCTTCTGGTAGTTGGCTCTGTCGACTTCGCAGGTCATCATTTCAGACATCAGACGACCCATTTGGACATCCCGGTAGCTGGGTTCAGATACACCGAGAGCAACGCAACTGCTCTGGGCAAAGTTCCGCAAGTCTATCTGGCCCAAGGGAGTGTCAGGGAATTGAGGGTCACAAATGGTAACTTGGAGATTGGGCGGAGGAAGCACTCTGAAATCATCTACGGTGAAGGTAGGAGCAGAGGTACCGGGAGAAAACCCAAGAACGCGGTCACCCAAGTTACCATCAGAAGGCGCTGACCTCTTCGAGCGCCGCTTGCGAAGAAGAGGTTCCAGTTCAAAAGGGTCTTGGGCATTCGGTGCAAGGAGGCTGGTGGAAGATGTTGACATGACGGTTGCAGCGTTTTCAGGGGCGTTGATGGTGGCAGCTGCGGGAGTTGAAGAAGAAGGAAGAGGATCTTCACGAGTCGCATCTAGAGAAGTATTGTCTAGAGGGGCGGTAGAAGTATTCGGGGGAGGTTCCAAAGGAGCGTTAACGGAAGGAGTAGTTTCCGGTTCTGGCACGCGTGGAGAAGAAGGATGGAGATTGATTATTGTTGTGTCTTTAGGAAGATGATCTTCGCCGGAAGCATGAGGCCTTCGTCTCTTTTTGGAAGGACCTTTATTTACCAGTTTCTTCTTAGAGGCTTGGGCAAAGCCGACGCAGGATTGAAGAGGCATATTGTCGTCAGTAGAGCAGTCTACAACGGTAACAACGATGGGGGGAATGGACTGGTCTGCACTAGCTGCAACTTCCTTAGCCACTAGTGGATCAATAGCTTCCGCGATATCTCTGTTAGAAACTTGATCGATGTCGGTGTTGGTAGGGTCGTTAGAAGTAGAGGCAGCTTGGGGTGAAGGACGAGGAATGCTAACGGTAATCCTTCCAGAGTCGGTAGCTCCAGTTCTTTTTCTTTTCGGAATGCGAGGTCGAGCTACGACTCCTGTCTTTTCTCGTCGTTTCATGCACATGGGTTTCCAGCCCGAGGGAACATCTGCCAGAGAACACAAAGGAAAATATAAGGGTCAGAAAAAGAAGTATAATAGGGAGAAATCCTAGGGGCTCACCCTCACGGCAGTCTTTGAGAGGGACACCGGTAGCCAACTTTTTGACGTGAAACGGAGTTTGCACGGCAACAAGTTTGGCAATATTCTTTGTTTCGTCTTCATCAAAATTGCCGGGGAGCCTCCAATCATTTTCGGCAATAGTAAAGTTAAAATCAGGCCTCCACATGGTTTCCTTGAATTCCATGACAAAAAAGTTTTCTTTCCATCCTTTTACTAAATCTTCAATTTTCTGGAAATTTCGGAGAAATGGGAAAATTGAGTCCGTGAACCATCTGGGGCTGAAGCCGATCACTCCTTTGCGGCAGTGTATGGCAAAGAAGTGGCGGAAGAGTCGAAGAGAGGGTTCTACCCCATAGATTCTGCAGATCCGGAGGAAGGCATAGATACAGCTCCAGGAAGGAGGGGTTATCTGAACGGGGTTAAGTTGGCTATATTTCAAGAGGTCTTCCACCATTTTTTCAACGGGAAAAGAGAACTCATAGGAAAACATCTTAGTGTACATTATGCGGTAGGGTCCAGACGTTGTACTGGTCATCCTAAGGTTTGGACCGGCAACATGAGCGTGGCAGCCGTCAGGGAGTTGAACTTTCAGGCTTTTGAGAATGGCTGTTAGGGTTGTCTCTTTGGTAATGACGGAGGGGATAAGTTCTATCTTTTCTATAGCTTGAGCAGTGGAGCGTACACGACTAGCCATGGATGAAAACGAGAGTAAAAAGGAAGGATAGAGAGGATGGTATACCTTGGAATGCAGAAGAAGCGACAGCGGCGAGGAAGTCCTTGAAGAAGAGCGACTGGCAACTTAGGGTTTTTTAATGCTTTAGAAAGGTAAAAAGAAATTAAAATGAGAAAAGAATGCTTTTATGGAAAGAGGGAAGCAATCGGGAAAAAATCAGGGGGACGCGACCTTTGGGGTGATTCGAGTGATGAATCGTCGTATTGGGAAGAGGAAACGTGAAACGATGTGTAGAGGGTCGCGTAAGTCGAGTAGGTTACGTCATCAACTGAGGAAAGTCATTATTACATTTGACTTTTCATTTTGGCGGGAGTTTCGACGAAGTCAAAAGGCTGCAAACCCGGAAGAGGAAGTTGAAAAGCTGCAAAATCGGTACCACTCTGAAACAAGAAATTAATACGCGCGCCCGGTACCATGTTTGCGGTAGCTATAGAAGACAAGATCTAGAAGTTAGAATATTGGGATGTGGATGCAGTAGAGGAGACAGTCCTTGGTGAACACTCGGGCTCGTTTTCGTTTGGGCTTCTGATAACACATGGATAAATCCCAATGGTAAAGGGGTCTTTTCCCTAGGGGGGATTGACCGGTTGACTGATCACGTGGGCACAGTTAAGATAAGTTGATAAAGGCTATCGGTAGAAAGGACTACCGGGCAGTCATAAAGACTAACGGTGTCTCGCCGTTAGGAGCTGGTAGAATGAGATAACGGATGCTTAGAAGTTCTATAGCCAGGGGCTAACGGTATCTGGGTACCGGTCACTATAATGATATCAGTTACTAGCTCGTAACGGTCATGAGAGGACCGTTACGCACGTTGCAGACTGAGTTATTACATCCTTTAATGGCGATTGATTGCTATATTGATGCCATGGTAACGGTCGTCAGGTGTGGCTTATAAATAGCACAGTAAGGCAAGGTAATACACACGTACACACACGCCTAGACATACAGACTGTTATTATCCTTAAGCTCTTAACACTTGCATAGCATACTGACTTGATCGTCGGAGAGTTTACGCCGGAGACCTCCTCCGGTGTCTTGCAGGAAACTCGGAGCGGACTTGAAGGACAGACAATGACGCAATTACCTAAAAGGGCATACCCCTAATCACATATTATCACTGGGGAATAATTTCCTTTAGAATAACGTGTCTACGCGATTCGATTTTTGTAATTCTAAGTTTGTTTTACAGATTTTTCAACAGTTTGATGTGACAATGATTAAATATTACACCAGCAATTATAATAAGGTGGCAAAGTGCTCATTTCGTGCCTAAAAGTTATGAATTCAAATCAATTGAGGTTCTGAATCAAAAATATAGTAGTGGGGAAGCGTTTGTGGGGGAAAGAAAATGTGTTGGATCATGGATAGGTAAGTCATTCAAGTGGGCCACAGGAGTTAGTTTGGTTGGTCCATATCTCAAACAAATGGAGCGTTAGAAGCTAGGAGGTTGGGAGTGGTGTGTGACTCGTCGGTTAAGTATGGTAGACAACTCGACAGGGCACAATTAGGAAGGATTTATTTTTATATAAAAAATAATTTCTAACGAAATTAATTTGTTTCTATTTCTTCGAAGAAAGTAATAGTATGTTAATGACCAAATAGTGACCGTAATATTATTAATACAGGAAGATGGTCGAATTTAGAGACGAAATTTAATGACGGTAATTTCTATCACCAATTCATTTTACTGATAAATTGTTTCCTTTTCGTGAGAGTGGGGAAGGATTGCTCTTGGGATACTCCTTGTGTGCATATAAGTTTTAGTTTGGTGCTGCTGTTTTGCTCATGTGGTATAACAGCAAAAACACTTTTGAGAGGGAAATCAAAGGGAATAGAGGAGAATTTTGGGGCATAAATTAGAAAATTTGAGATGGGAATGTTTTGCTATAAAATTTTTGACATTTTTGTCATAGCATATCGGCATTTTTTATCATTCATCTTATTTATTAATTTTTTAATTTCAATCATATTTTTATTTATTATTATCTATTTACTATTTATTATCGTGTTTTTAATTTTGTGTCGTGTCATTTCATTTTATTCTGTTTCGTCCGTATTTTATTACTTTTTTGTTCGAACTTGTATTAGCGCCGAACGAGATTTTTCAGACCATAAATCAAACATTTCCATCTATTTATTATTTCTTATTATTTTGTTTCGTGTCATTTTATTTTATTTCGTATTTTAGTATTTTTTCGTTCGAATTTTCATCAATTTCAAACGAAATTTTTTTGTACCGTTGACTCGAACTCAAAATATGAAGACAAGACAATTCTCATCAACCCTTACCATCAACAATTAATACACTCTGCCTCACCTCTCCCATCGCCGAACGACTACTGCTAGCCACCATCATCACCGCCAGCCACTCATCATCATTTTCCTTGCTTTCTCCAACACACCTCACCTTCCCTATAAATACTCACTTCCATCACCAGCACAGTGGGCCGGAGGCCGGAGCCCCGACGCGATTTCCTCAAGCAAACAACAAGGTAATTTCTGATCCTTTTTTCTGTTTCTTTTCGGATTTAATTGGATGCTGATATGGATTTAATATTGAAGCTGGTAAGGATTTAATTCAATTGCTTGGCCGGATTTGTTTTGATGGTGGCTGGATTAATCGATTGCTGGAGTAGATTAATTGATTGCATGAATTAATTAATTGATTGATTGTGCTAATTAATTAATTGATTGATCGAATGGATTAATTGATTGATTGCGGAATGGCTTAAGTGATTTGTTGGCCGGAATTGTGTTGAGTTTGTGGCCGGATTTGTTTTGCTTTTTGTGGTAGAATTTGTGGCTGCCTTTGGTCGGATTTGGTGGCTGTCGTGGTTTATTGCTGTTACAGGTGACCGGCGGCTAGAGGAAGAAGAGGAAGGGCGGGCTGCTGCTGCTGGGCTTCTGCTACGGTGTTGCTCGGGCTGGCTGCTGAGCAGTTCGGTTTGGTTGGTACCGTCTTGGTTTGATTTGAGTTCGGGGTGCTTGTTTCTGTCGCCGGAGCTGCAAAGGCGGCGGCGGCGGCATGATAACCAGCGGCGTCTGGTCGGAGGAAAGGAGAAGAAGATGAAGCTTGTTTGGGTTTGGGCCAGTGGGCCGGACCAGTTGGAGAAAAGGAAGAAGGAGATGGGCTGTCCTGTTTGGGCAGTGGGCTGGCTCGTTAGAAGTGTTTGTTTGCTATCCGTCATTTTTATTACTTTTTACTAACTAATCTATGATGCAGGTACACACTCGAGAATATGCATTCTTTATTTGTTTTATTCATCATATTTATCGTATGCACGATTCCCTTTGAGGTCCAATTATTTGTTTTTTTCAACATGATTTTAAACATCTCTTTTTAGAATCGGTAATCTTTTTACGATGAAACTCGGGTGCCTAACACCTTTCTGAGTCCATAAATTGACCCCGAATCATCATTCTCGGGTTAAGACCCTTTCTTTTATGCCTTAGTTTTTATTTCATTTTCTTCTCTTTTTTGGACTTTAGGTTTCCTAAACTTTAGAAATATTAGGGTGGCGACTTCATTAATATGTTTTTTCTTCGTCCCAAAATGACAGTATGTGCTGAAATTTGCTATATTTGATTTTATTGCTCTTTGTTTGGTGATGGGTTTCTGTTTTTGTTAATAGGTTTTCCTTGGATTTGGTGATGAGGGTATATTTTTGTTAGTTATGAGGTCTCTCTCTCTGATCTTAAAATTTGTAACTTTTACCAGCCAAAATCTGATTTTAACACACATTCCCCCTCCCTTTGCTCATTTGTTTCATGGCTTGGTAGGTTTTTTTTTTTTGGACCAAAATAATAATAATTCCGAAGATTCAGTTGTGATGCTTTTTTTGGGTTTGGTATCTATTTTCTCATTGGTGATGGGGTTATTTTTGTGAACCTCCTTTATGTTTTTATTCTCTTAGTTTTTTTGTAATGAATTTTGTTTTTTTTTTTTACAGAAGTCAACAACATGAGCTTTTCACACGAAATGGATCATATTGATGAATGTGAGAAACTTTTTAGAAGATTGAATCCACCCAGGTATATGTCAGATTGTCTTATATTCTTCTATACAATCTGATATACCCCGTTAACAAAAACAAAATCAGACTTTGGCTGGCAAAAGCTACAAATTTTAAGGTGAGAAAGAAACCTCATAACTAACAAAAACATACCCACATCACCAAATCCAAGGAAAACCCCGTTAACAAAAACCCATCACCAAACAAAGAGCAATAGAAACAAATTTCAGCACATACCCATCTCAAATTCTCCTCTATTCCCTTTGATTTCCCTCTCAAAAGTGTTTATGCTGTTATACCACATAAGCAAAACAGCAGCGCCAAACTAAAACTTATATGCACACAAGGAGTATCCCAAGAACAATCTTTCCCCACTCTCACGAAAAGGAAACTCATTTGGGAGTAGGCATTAAATTTAGAGTTGATCAGTAATTACTCTAACTTCAATATCGTAGGGTGCAGGCATCTAGGGCACGGACAAAAAGAATGGGTAAAAAATGAAAGATAGGTTTCTTTGATTGGAAGAAAACATGTTATTGGCTGCGACAATGGTAAAGATTGATTCAAGTGATATAGGAGAAGATCTTCATTGGCCACATCCCCTGTCGCCAGTCGCCACTAGTAGTAGTATACAATTATACTATATGACAACTAATAAAACAATACAACAACAAAAATACATCTATCTCGTTTCCTCTTGTACTTTCAATTTCCTTATAAAATAACATTCTATGTATCCTGAAAAACTGTCTTTTTTATCAATTAATTTTTTTTATACAAAATTAACATCAATAGCAAAAACGAGGCATTATCGGACCAAAAAAAAAATACAAGTTATTACTATCCGCGTCACGATGTTTTGAAACCGTTACATGATAACTTCAATATTGACATAATCAAATATATATTTCTCAATGTATGTAATCAAACTATCTCTCATTCGATTGCGTAATCAAGTCTTCACAATATTCGTTATAGAGAATACTCTCTTCACACTTGTTGTAGTAATAGGTAAATTTAATGTTAATTTTATACAAAAGAATACAAGAGGATAACACAATATTATTTTCTTATCTCGACTAATTTTTCAGCTAGAATAATATTTAAGTACAGCTAACAAATATTAATTAACAACTGCTATAATATTTTAAGTACAATTGACAAGTATTTAAATTGGTTATATATCACTGATCAAATTATCATAAATAACTATTAATTGACTATTGTTAATTAAATTTATAGCTTCCATTTGTGGAGGATAAGCTTGATTTTAATATAACAGAACTCCTCCTTAAATTAATTTTTTAAAAGAGTAAAATAGATATTTTTAGGCACTAAATTCTCCAATGTGTTTGTTTTATTAGGCTCCTCTCTCTTGTTGGGTTATTTGAAGAGATGGGGACACAATAATGTAGGGTTTCGTTGTTTTGGAAATATTCCTAAAATTTAACCCAAAAAAGAAAAGATATATTCTTTGGGCCACAAATTCGTATTCTTCAATGTGGGTTACTTCTTATGGGCCATACATGTGGCAGAGTTTGGAATTTGGCTAAGGCTTTTACCCTACCACACCCATGTCTTTTGTAATTTTGTGTTAATTTCATTTTCTTTTAAAGGAGAAATAGCATAAAGCACCCATATACTATTCGCGAAAATCAAAAACCTCTCCTAACCTTCAAAACGTCTAATACACCTCCCCTGTACTAAGGATCAACGACAAAAGTTCGGTCTCCGTTAGTCAAACTAACAGACCGTTAGTGTTGACCGTTGACTTTCATTAAAAAATTCATAAAAAATGTAAAAATTTACAAAAAAACATCTAATTTTTTTTAAAAAAATTTAAATTTTTTTAAAAAATCAAAAAATTCATAAAAATTGTAAAAATTCACAAAAAATATTTAAAATTCATAAAAAATGTAAAAATTCACAAAAACATTAATAAACCTAAAAATTCAGAAAAAAATGTAAGAATTCCAAAAAAAAATCTAAAAATCTAAAAAAATTAAAATTAATAAAAATGTAAAAATTCAAAAAAAAAATGTAAAAATTCAGAAAAATATAAAACATCCAGAAAAAATGTAAAAATTCATTAAAAAATATAAAAATTCACAAAAAAATGTAAAAATCCAAAAAAGCAGAAAAAATTCAAAAAAATCGTAAAAAATTAAAAAAAGGTCATAAAAAATGTAATGTTTTTTAAAAAAAATTAATTAACCTAAGGAATTGTTTAATTTTTTTAAAATTTTACATTTTTTTCTGGATTGTTATATTAATTATTTTTTTTTGGAATTTTTACATTTTATTTGGATTTGTTACATTTTTTATGGATTTTTAGGTTAATTACTTTTTTTTAAAGAAATTACATTTTTATGATTTTTTATGGTTTTTTTTGCATTTTTAGGATTTTTTTGGATTTTTATTATTTTCTGTGAATTTTTACATTTTTTAAAAAAATTTAGATTTTTTTGAAAATTTTAGATTTTTTTGGAATTTTAGATTTTTTTTGGAATTCTTACATTTTTAAGAATTTTTACATTTTTTCTGGATTTTTAGGGTTATTAATTTTTTTAGATATTTTTTGTGAATTTTTACATTTTTAAGATTTCTTTTTAAATGTTTAGATTTTTTTTGGAATTTTTACATTTTTTAAAGATTTTTTACAATTTTTTTTGTGAATTTTTACATTTTTTATGATTTTTTAAAAAAATTTAGATATTTTTTGTGAATTTTTACAGTTTTTATGAATTTTTATATATTTTTTAAAATTTTAGATTTTTTTTTGAATTTTTAGATTTTTTTTAAAATTTGATGTTTTTTTTGTGAATTTTTACATTTTTTATGATTTTTTATATATTTTTGTGAATTTTTACATTTTTAAAAAAAATTTAGATGTTTTTTGTGATTTTTTATATTTTTTTATGATTTGTTTTGAAATTTTTACATTTTTTCTGAATTTTTTAATTAAAATCAACGGTCAACACTAACGGTCTGTTAGTTTGACTAATGGAGACCGAGCTTTTGTCGTTGACCCTTAGTACAGGGGAGGCGTATTAGACGTTTTGAAAGTAAGGGAAGGTTTCTGGTTTTCGCAAATAGTACAGAGGTGTTTTATGCTATTTTCCTTTTTTTAAATGGTTATATACAAAGCTAGGGATTCATCGTTATACGATTAGGGATCAAATTTATGAGCTATTTCATAAATAGTGTATCCACTAAGTAGTTGTGGTGCACATAAATACACAATTACCAGAAGAAAAACAAATGTGTATAATTCTACTGTAATACATTTAGATTTTGTTGATTTAAGGGGAAAAAACTATGGACTATTTCTTGAGTATTATGATCCATTACCTAATTAGTGTAATCAGGGGAAATTAGGGGAAATTTTGATTCATTGATTAATTATAGGTTAAGAATTACATCAAAGTAAATAGTATATTGAAAATTAAAAAATATTATGATTACTATTATTTTCATCGTCGTCCTTTCCTCATCCCATGTCTTTAAATCCATGTCAGAAAAGTTGCTGCTAAAGGTCAAGACTGAATTTGCCAATGGACCTGCAGAATCAATGAAGAAAATGAAAATGTATTAAGGAAAAAGAAAAAGAAATTAAGAAGCATTATAGGAGAATTAGAATTGAGAAAACTTTTTCTTTTAAAAAAAAGACAATTGATAAATTTATTAACAATTAAAGATCAAATTTATCGGATTATCCCGTGAATTTTCTCCACTATTCTTAAAGCTTAGGGTTTTAATTTTCCAAAGCCCATATAAAAGCCCAAAGTTCAATTCAGGATGTCTCGAAAGTGGGCCTTCAAAGTGATTTTTTTTTATTTTAAAGATTTTATTTCTCATGTCATAAATGGAACTCATAATATGTACTAGCACTACGGTTTCGTGTGCAATCAATTTTACAATAAATTGATTAAACAGTTAATGTTATTTTCCTTGTTCTTCTTTTTCACCGTTTTCATAGATCAAAAGAAAGCTTATATAAATACCATTGGCAGTTGAACCAGAAGTATTTGGCGACGGCTGTGATGGTGCACCAAGATGAACACCCTTACAATCTGATCCCAAGTAACCTGGTGCCGGAAAATAATAAATTTACAAACATTATTTCTCTGTATATAATAATCGAACCTTAAAAAATGCGATTGAATATTAATTAAGGTTACATTGTTTGAAGCAAGCAAAGGTTGGCGTATTAAACAAATTAGATGAGCCTGGATTGCAGTGGCATACGGCTGATCCATTCCCATTCGCTACACAACTCCCATCATCACCACACCAAACATAGGCGCAAGCTGCAAATGTGTTATATTGGAACATTAGAAAATACAATATTATATATACAACACACTTTACAAATCTCAGTTACACTTGCCTCCGTCCGTGGGAGGAGGTCGAGGCTGTGGGGGAATTCCATTGCCACATCCAAAATCAATTGTACCTGCAAATGCATAACTCATACTCCCTCCGTCCGATATTAAGTGGCGAAAACCTACGGAAAGTTACTGTACATTTTACTTGACTTTTTAGTGTAAAACCTACTGAAAGTTACTGTGCTAAAAAGACCGTTAATACCGGACGGAGGGAGTATATTTTATGCTCTAAAATATGTTTTTTTCTCCGAAAAGAATAAGGATCAATGAAAAGTGGTTACAATTGGGAAGAAGGCAAGAGGAAAAGGAACCAAGCTGTATCTTCTTCCAACCAGGGTTACACACACATTCAAAGAATGGGAAAACATCAGTAGGCTGACATGTTCCTTGCTCTGCCTGCCCACAAGGCTTCAAATTACACACCAAATCTGTTCATCACAAAACCATCAGTGGTGTTTTCTCTCGAGTTCTAATCGTTTAAAACTCCAAATATTGCATGTGTTAGTTACCTCCAAATATTGAGTCTTCTTTTGTCAAGATAATATTGGTTGTGAATACGATGAAGAGAAGATGGAGACAAATTACAGAAGATTTGTTGTTTCTACACTTCCCCATCATTAGATTTTAGAGCTTACGAGAATTGGAACAATTCCCAATCCATAGCTATAAAGGCTCCTAGAAGGACTAAGTTTTCTATGCAATCATTTTTTCATGGGGCGAGAGATGCAATGAAGAAAAGGGAAATAAGACGTTAATATCAATTTATTTTATTTTTTTAGAATGAAGTTAGTATCTTCTTTTTTTTCTTATTGAAGAATGCAAAATAGGACAAACTTTTATAACCAAACAATGTTTAATTAATTTATTTATTTTACACATATGAATGTAGATGAGTAGACTCCACTCAAGACATTTCACCTTCTTAGTTACTTTGTAGGAAGAAGTTGGACTAAGCGACCCCTGAGGTCCTGCGCAACATAAATATTGTAGAATTTGACTCATCCGGATCCTACTGCCTGATTGTATCTTTCACAAATATAATAAGGAATGGCAGTAGAAATAAAACAACATGGCTTCCTTATCTGCCGATGTCCTTCTGCCTCTGAATTCTCAGGTTCCATCACTCCTGTTTGATCACCAATCCTCGTACAATTAGCAAAGTGAACAGAGTTTTGGAGAAGAAATTGAATTTCATTACATTAAGATACACAACATGAACTCTTCCACCATTTGGTCGACAAATCAATCAAAGCACCGCTGAAACACATACAATATCTGGTGAAGAAACCAACAGACTCGCGATCCTAATCTATGCTGATCCAAATTCCGAGAACCACTTCTCGTGCTTCTCGATATCTGATTGTGAAACACTGCGCTGGACCTTCCGCAACGCCTCTTCAAAATCACACATCTCGACGGGATCTTTTGAGATATCTTCCTTGGGCATGTTCTTAATCTCGTCCCTCGTCTTTCCAGCAATCTTGCGTCTCATTCCGTTTAAGGAAGCATCACGGCACACATTCGTAAGATCATCTCCACTGTATCCGTCTGTTCGTCGAGCTACGTCATCAATGTCTACATCTGCCGCCACCTAACACCACAAAAAATGCTTGTTTTAAAAAAAAGGTTAACATGAGATACTGTACTTCAATATTCGTACGCAGTTTTAGCAGAAATAACAGTACACTGGTGATGTTAGTGAAACACGAGACTCTCTATCATGTAGAGCATTGGATTAGTGTACACACTACACAATATGCTTTGTGATAAAAGTACCAAATACCTCACAGTGATACGATTATAAGTAGTTCACACGAGCAAAAATCTTATCCCAATAAAAAAATGCTTGTACAGTGTTATGAAAATACATCATAGAGTAAAGCAGTGTAGGTATATATACTATGGATTCTATAATCAATAAGATGTCAGCATGAACAAACAAGTATGACGGCATGATATCAGCCTATATAGTAAAAAAGTAGAGCTTCAAAAGAGCAAACTTCATGAGCATTCCAATCAGAAGCAGATTATAGCAGAGAAACACCACCAGATCATCAAAAGAGCATGAAAATAATTGATCCTCTGGGCATGAAAATTAGATGAACTCAACAAAAACTATTGATTTTCTTCCTCTTGTCCTTGTGCCTTTTTCTTTACTATTCAAGTTAATTGAGGTGCCCACGAGGCCATGACTAGTTCAGGAGTTAGCTTACTTTTGCCAAGAGTTAACTTTCCATATTCACTAACACAAACGAGATAGATTGCGTCTCCCTTCCAAAAAGAGGCAAAAAAAGAAAAAAAGAAGAAACCACGACACTCAATCATTAATTCAAATGCCCAAATTAACTTCTGGATAAAAACATTGAGGAATGCCATTTTTAAGGTTTGGGAATGGCCTGCACATTTTAGCAAAGACATCTATCATTACTCCTCAGATGAATTGCGAAATGCTATGGTTCTTAAAGATGATTTTTTAAAAAGAAAAATACAACAAACCACAGTGGCACAATATACTCTCAAAAACAATCAGCTGACGCTCTGGAAGAGGGTAAATTGCAGGAGAAACCTAGTATACTGTAATTATAAACATAATATAAACATGTAGCACCCTAACTTAACTAGCAAAGGCCAATTGCAGGAGAAACCTAATATACTGTCATTAACTCGCAAAGGCCAATTAAACTCAAGGATTATAAACATGTAGCACCCTGATTTAACAAAAATACCAATTAGAGCTGCCATAGCCAATTTACCTCAACGGTTTTCAAATTGATCCTAATCAGCTCCTTACGACTCTCGAAATTTGGAAGTGGAATATATATACGCTTTTCCAGCCTCCTCCTGCATTGCATAACATGAATTAGATAAAACAGTTAAACAGTAGGCCCATCCACAGTATTATCTTCCACTCATTCAGTCAAGGCAAAAAAATACTTCACTCTATCAAACAATCATAAAAGTAATAAATTCTTCAAAGCTGAATACAAGAATGAGATGACAAACCGTAGTGCTTCATCTATGTCCCATGGAAAGTTGGTGGCTGCCAAAACCATCACTATTTTACTACTGCCATCATCACCTGTGGAACTATTGTTTACACCATCTACCTGAACTAGAAGTTCAGACTTGACTCTTCTGGATGACTCATGCTCCCCAGAAGCCCTGAAGAACGCAAATCAAAGTTCACGTTAGGAATTAACTTAAAAAGGAAATCAAAGAATTTCAAACTTATAAGTGCAGTGTAACCAAGTCCACTTGCATTGGCGTGCTGGTGCAGATAGTGCACATCTACTTGAGTGGCAAGTTCAGGCATGGTTATGTGCACACAACAGAAAATGTAATATTAAAATGGATAAGAAAACTTGCTCTACGCGGATTAAACCTTTGATCGGGATGGAAGAATGTCTTACCCTCTGGAATTGCATAGAGAATCAATCTCGTCAATGAAAATTGTACTTGGGGCATATGCACGTGCTAGATCAAACAAACACCGCACCATGCGCTCACTCTCCCCACGCCATTTTGAAGCTAATGTAGCAGAGGAGACATTGAAAAAAGTTGTACCACACTCAGTAGCTACAGCTTTAGCAAGTAGTGTCTTCCCAGTACCAGGGGGGCCAAACATAAGAACACCTTTCCAAGGCCTCCTAATTCCCTGTAAAAAATTGTAAATAAATAAGATCCATGTTGATAAAAGAAATTGATGCCGAACTCCATGGGATGTAAAAATGATATGGACATACAAAGAATAAAGAATGTATATTTCCCACAGAAAGAAAGAAATTGAAAAAATATATATGAAATGCAGTATGTGTCAGCCTCAACCATTCCATAATACCTGGAAATACTCAGGCATCCACAAAGGAAGGACAACAGCTTCCTCCAGAAGCCTTTTTGCTTCACTAAGGCCTGCAACATCATCCCATCTCACCCCAGGACTAGTTTCCAAGACGTCCCTTTCAAGCATAGCCGCTAAGTCAGGATCAGGTCCCTCATACTGTGGCCTCTTCGATTTTCCATCTTCAGCATCACCATTCTAGAAGTTGCAACAAAAATAAGCTCAGATAATGCAGAATTTCATGATGATTAATGATTAATGGAGCAATATTCTCTCTTTTTTCATTATCTGAAATATTAAGTTCAAACCGCACACAGCACAAAAGTATTACAGACTCAAAAACCACAGAACACAAAATATTGGAAAGCAACATGAGAATAAAATCCAGTCTCAATGAAATCTGTCATTTTGCAGTTAAAGTTGCATTCACACCAAGAACAACTGTAAATATCAAATTCATATAGAACTGTACATACTGCTGTATCTCCCTTGCTAGATTTTGCAGCACCCGTGCCTTTCTTTCCCGTGGTTGATGATCGTAACCCTGAGTTCACCTTACTTGTAGCACCACCAGCCTTCCCACCACGGCCAGCTGTTCCAGTTCTTGTTGAACTGGCACTACCGGCACCACGGGCCCAGGCCCCATCCTGTGGTGATTTCCTCACAGCTTGACCGCCAGGCCTTGTAGGTCTTCTACTTCCAGAATCTCGACTTGGTGGCCTCCACACATCAGGATCATCCATTGGACCACCTGAGGACGATGTATGGTACCGACTTGGTGGTCTCCACACATCAGGATCGTCCATTGGACCACCTGAGGATGAAGTCGGGTACTCATCCAATGGCTGGAAGACAAATGATGACTTGGCATGAATCGGTGGTGATGGAATACGCCGCCCCATCCCAGGGGTTTCCTTAAATGCCCTTCTCTCTGCATCCAATTGCTTCACAATTTCTGCCTCCTCCAACAAAGCTTTCTTAACATGCATCCATTTAGTGCGGATCAACGAGTCATCAACTGTGTTCAAATGCCTAAAAAAAGGACATCAATCAGAAGTTTCATCACAAACAGAGCGAATATCCCAAGTCACTTCAATCAAAGTTTCTTGATTTAAGAAACCAATTTCCACTGCAAGCTTACATGATGGTCATATGCATTCACTGTACATGTCCATTGGTTTAAACAAAACACACCCAGCATAATCGACAGCTTTTAAGATTTTCAATCTAATAATAGTAAAAGCACATGTTCACTACATTAAAGTGGCAACTTGGGCTTAAAAGAGGATTTAAAGAAAAACCTTAATTTGAAACAGAGCAATTTTGTTCACATAAGATGCTTCCCCTAGCAACAGTAAGACAATTGATTTTTGTTCCTGTTTCTATTAGGAAAAGAAACTCACATTTCCACTGCTAAGTAAAATGGCAACAATATCCTCTTCCTTAACTGAATCACAAATTCTCATTTCAAATAAAATAAGAATCACATTTCCCATCTACTAAACACCACCACAATACATGTTCTAATCAGCTTCCCGGTTAATATAATGTTAATTTGCATGTCGACTGTACAATCAGTTCAGCTAGTAAAGTCATTTTTCTCTCAAGCAAATCACTAGAAAACCCAACATAAAGAAAAAATAAATAAAAAATCAAGTACTAGTTCAAGCATTGGTGACACTCAGACGAACAAAAGATGAAGCATTAAAAGGAATCTGTGTGGCAATTCTCCAGATCAAGATCATTTACAGTCGCAAGAAAAAGACAAACTTACTTGTTGATCTGAGCGATGGCGCCATCGAAGAAGATGATAGAGGTGTCATAAAGCCCTTCAAGAGCATACTCCCTCGCTAACTTCAAGTGGTCTTGTAATCCCCCCAACGAAGTCGAGCTTCCCACCATTCCTCCTCTGTTGTATTATGACCCCAAAGTTCTACTGGTTTTTCATGCCTCCTACGACGGCGACGTTTAGACTGCGGATGGGCAAGGAGATGAGAGTGAGAGAAATGACATGTTTGCCCTTGGAGAAGAAATAAGTGGCGGTGCACTGCTGGTGGTGGTGGTGGAGGAGGTTCAGCAATTGAGCGAGACGGTGAGTTTAGTGAGCGAGTTAAGGTGACGGACGGTGACGTTATTTAAAACGGAGGGAGAGAAGGAGATGGTGGAAGTCAAAAAGACGGAAATGGGTCTGAGGTTTTGGAGGATTTACGAGTTTAGATTTGATTTCTGTGTTTTGATATTTTGAGGGAGGGATCGGAGGCAGTTGGGAAAGCGTAGGGAGTAGGGCCATCTTGGAGTGTTTGATGGTTAGATTTACCGTTCATCACCAGAAATTGGAATTTTGATCATAATGATGATTATTATAACGAATAATTACACCTTTTTTTTTCTTTTTGTGCTGGTATTTTTTTAAAAAAAGAAGTTATTCCATTGTTTGAAACTTTGAAATATATCATAGCTGAATCCAACTATTTTTTTAGTTCAATAGTTGAATCTGGACTCAAATGATCAATCGTTAAATTGAATTTTATCATTAAATTAATAAAATATTAAAAAAATTACTATCACTTTAACACTTTTGGAAAAGGCATGGGCGGCTTATGCTCCTCTTAATTTTTGTCTTATTTAAGCTCATTTGTTATGTTTTTTTTTATATATTTCATTTATAAAAAAATACATAAACATTAGAAAAAATAAAATTTGAAAAGTTAAGGGCTGTTTCATAACGCAAAATTTTGCAAAATTTTTCAAATTTTTTTTTTTACTCTAGTTTAATAAATTCATATTGTTAATCTAAAAAAAATATTATTTTAGACATATCTACCCTTATAATTTATGTAAATTGATACAAATTGTGCTAAAAATACTTCATAATTGATATTTAACTAACTAATGCTCCTAATTAAAATCATATGAGTAAAATTCAATGTTTAACATTGTAATGAATAACATTTTTGATCATGTTATTATCAAAAGTTACATTATGAAATAAATACAAACTCGATTTAAAACAAATAACTTCATACATCCTAAACAAATAAAAATAAATATGGCTAAAGATACATCTTTTTTGATATTTATCTAAAATTAATCCTGGTAAATTGATTCCAATATTCCAATTATTTTAATTAATCAATACTCCTAATTAAATTCATACGAATAAAATTAGATCAATATTTACATACAAACATTAGTTTAATAAATACTAAATAAGTAAAAATATAATCTTGGAACATTGGAATTACAAACATTAACATTAGTTCGGTCGATAATTCGATATACCATACAGTAAAAAGGCCCCCTGTATTAATGTGAAAAACAGAAACCTCTCCTGGCTTTTAAAAACACTATTCAACCTCCCCTGTACTAAGGGTAAACGACAAAAGTGTTACTATTAGTCAAATTAAAAGACCGTTAGTGTTGACTGTTGACATTAATTAAAAAATTTAGAAAAAATATAAAAATTCCAAAAAAAATGTAAAATTTCTAAAAAAAATTAATTAACCTAAAAATCCAGAAACAATATGTAAAAATTTCAAAAATTTATTTAAATAATCTAAAAATCCAAAAAAAATGTTAAAATTCCAAAACAAATGTAAAAAATCACAAAAAAAGTTTAAAACTTCCAAAAAAATTTAATTAATCTAAAATTTCAAAAAAATAAAAAAATTCCAAAAAAAATTGTAAAACATCCAAAAAAATGTTAAAATTCACAAAAAAAAATATAAAATTCCAAAAATAATAATTAATCAAAAAATATTTTTCCAAAAAATTGTAAAAATTCACAAAAAAATGTAAAAAATTCCAAAACAAAATTAATTAATCTAAAAATCCATAAAAATGTAAAAATCTATAATTAATTAATTTTTTACAATTTCTTGGATTTTTAGATTAATTAATTTTCTTTTGGATTTTTAACATTTTTCTGAATTTTTAGATTAATTTCTGTATTTTACAATTTTTTTGGAATTTTTTGATTAATTAATTTTCTTTTGGATTTCTACAATTTTTCTGAATTTTTAGATTAATTAACTTTTTTTTGGGTATTTTTACATTTTTTCGAATTGTTTATTTTTTTTGGATTTTTAGATTAATTAAATGTTTTTGGAATTTTATATTAATTATTTATTTTTAGAATTTTTTCATTTTTTTTCCTTATTTTTAGATTAATTATTTATTTAGAGTTTTTACATTTTTTCGGAATTTTTACAAATTTTTCTGGATTTTTTTTATAAATTTTTAAAGTTTTTTTGGGAATTTTTACATTTTTTTGAATTTTTAAATTTTTTTACGTTTATTTGGGAATTTTTACATTTTTTCTAAACTTGTGGTGTTAATTCTGAGAAACCATTTTGCAATTGCAAAACTTCAAATATGGCGTTTGCAAAATTTTCTAAACTTGCAGTGTTAATTCTGAAAACTGTTTTGCAATTGCAAAACTGAAAAATTTGCTGAAGATTTTCCATTTGCAAAATGTTGTTGTGAAACAGAATTTGAAATTTTTTCTAACTTTTGGAAAACTATCTGAAAATTTTTCCAAAATTTTTTTTTCTCCTAAATGGCTTGTGCTTTTGAATTTAGACATGAATAAATTTAGCATATTTATATTTGATCTTTAACAAACTTAAAATAGGCTACTAACATTAGCATTGTTTTTTAATTAAGATAAAATTGATTTAACAAAAGTAGTAGCTTTTGTTTTTCAAAAAAATAAGAAATAGTTGTTAGGTGAATACGATTTCGAGTTTTCTAAGGCTGAAAAATGCATTTTGCAAAACAGAAAACGTACGATAGCTGTGAAACAGAATTGAAAATTTTGCAAAATTTTCTGTTGTTTTTCAAAAACTGAAAATTTTGCAAAACAGAAATTTTACGTTGTGAAACGCAACCTAATATTTTGATACATATACCGAATTGTGCAAATTCTAATACCGTACCATACCGAATAAAGTTCAGTCGGTAATTCGGTATACCGAACAGTAAAAAATCTAAAAAAAATACTGACCAAATAGAGTAAATTTCGGTACAATATTATGGTAATTTCAATACGGTCGGTATTTACAGAACCCTAACTCTACCGGGGAAAGACCAAATTAAATGATAGATCCAAGATGGGCTAGCGTGGACCTGCAATCAATAATTAGAGTCATGCCAATGCCGTGCCAGGTACTCAAGTTTTTTCCTAAAGTACACAAAGACTATCAACTTAAAACGTTTTGAAATTCAACTCATTCCCATATTTCCCACATTATTTTCTTATTTTCTAATACTTATCGAACTCATAATTTATCTTATAAATAAAATTTATATTTACGTAATTTACCTATCGTGCTAATGCTTCATGTTTGATAAAACAATTATAAATGTTATATCATGAATTACTCGATTGGTATAACAATTATAATTGTCTATGGTGAATACGTCTGCATATGCGAACGTGACCCTCACCAGTAATAATAAAAGAATTGTTGGTTATCAAACAAATTAACCACATAAATCACAATACACTTAGGCCGTGTTTACCTGGGAGAATTTCCCAGGAAATTCTCCCAGTTTTCTAATTTTCCGGAAAACGTGTTTACTTGGATCAGTTTTCGTTTTCTGTTAGAAAACGAAAATTCTCCGTTGGAAAATCGATGAACAAATTTGGAGAACGAAAAAAAATCGTTCTCCAGTTTTCCAACCCATTTACAAAGGATTGGAAAACTCGGTTTTCCATTAGAAAACTCGGTTCTCCACTTTAATGATACTTTTTTAATACCATTTTGCCCCTGGGCCATTTCTCACCTTCATTTCTCACCTTCGTCCTCATTTCTCTTCAAACCCTAGACGCCGCTGCTCACGTTCGTCCTCTCCTCTCTCGTTGCGTCCTCTCCTTCCGTGAGCCACCGCCGCTCCCTCCGCTAGCCGCTCCCTCAGACGCGGCCAATCAATCCACCGCAACCCAAGCAAGGTCGGTTTCTCTTCTATTTTAATGTTGTTGGCTCTCTTTTGTTTTGCTCTGTTTTCGTTGCTTTGACGTGTTGAAGTCTAAACGCCGCGTCTGTTTGTATTTGTAGCCCCTGTCTATTTGTTTCCAATCAATTTGTTATTTCTATTTGTAGCCCCTGTCTGTTTCCGTTGTTTGGTTGTTAAAGCATTGTTCTTGTTCTGTTTTGTTTTGTGAGTAAGCACTTTGACCCGCTTTGTTCTGTTTTGTGAGTAAGCACTTTGAGGGGCTTTGTTAGAGATTCTGTACCATTTATGTTGCATTTCTTTTTGGGCAAAACGTTGCTGGTTTTGCAGTCGAAATGCTATTCATTTTGTTGTCGAAATGCTATTCATTTTGCTGTCAAAATGCTGCCCATTTGTTGGCCAATGTGTGCTTAATATCCGTTGGCCAATGTCTACTTAATTGAGGCTGTTTTTGGTCAATTTGAGACATTCACATTTTGCACGCCTGGTGTTTGTTTAAATGTCGCAGTGAAACGCGTTTAGCAGAAAATGAAGATTGGAACCTTGATGAATTTGAAAAAAATGCTGAAGGAAAACAAAACCTGCATCAACCTGAACATATCAACAGATCCCTTCCCTTTGTATTGAATTTTAAAGTTGCTAGTTCATTTCCTTCAGCCAATACATGTTGTTGGCAGTAAGCATAGTTCAGAAGGGTACAATTGTATATGTAAATATCAATTGACTTGAGATGTTTGTTGAAATTATCATTGTAATTTCAAACATAATGAAATCTACAACTTTATGGATAATCCAAGACTTTAAGTACAAGAAATGTGTTAATTTAGTCAATCAAAGCTTTAAGTACAAGGGTGGATTTCTGCAGAACAAAAAATGCAGAAAAGATATATAATTCCATGTCACTTGTTAGGATCATACTCCTGCAAGCCATCCATATTAGTTCTTCGTCCCACCTACATGTTAAAAAATAACTCATTTATAAAATAGTAATAACCACTACAAACTTGAATTTGAAATGTAAAAAACATAACACAAAAGGTATAAAATAGTGGGAGGTAAACGTATGAAAATAATTTAGATTAATAATCCACGGTCATTAATTTAATCCGAATATTGATTAATAACTTATTTTAATAAATTCACACAAACTTATTAATTAATTTGTAATCGACCTTTCTTGAACGAATTAGGTTTAGTAATAACTCAACTTTTAATTTTATTAAAATGCATGAAATAAAATAGGATTAGTAATTAAACAGGTTTAGTAATAACTCAACTTTTAATAAAATATTTTTTCAGTTTTCCACATCAGGAAAATAGTGCGAAGTAAACAGGTTTTTCAGTTTTTCAGTTTTCTACATCAGGAAAATAGTGCGAAGTAAACAGGTTTTCCAGTTTTCACATCAGGAAAATAGCGGCAGGTAAACGCATTTTCCAGTTTTATGTTGGAAAATAAAATTCTCTAATTTCAGAAAATCGGCAGATTTTTAAACAGAAAATTCCCCCAAGTAAACGCGCCCTTAGAGTGCCAGAATTTTTTCCCATTAAATTGTATTTTATAAACTTATTTGTCATTGTCTAGTACTTTTAAACATAATTACTAACTAATGGTCATTTTATCCATGTCAGTTCCACGTCATCTATTTTCTTCTTCGCTCTCTTATTCCAAAACGGTTCTTCTTCTTCTTCTTTGCTTCTTCTTCGCTTATTCCAAGGTCTTCTACGAAGAGAAGAGAGCTGTTTTTGCTTTTGGACAGGTGGATCATCCTCGTCTTCCTCCTCGTTCTCATTCTCGTCTTCATTCTTCTTCTGTCGTTTGAAGTCGTTGGATTATTGACACAACTGGTACGTCTACTCGACCTCTTTTTTCATTATTTAATCCATCCATTGCATGCGAATCATTCTGTTTCCTTGTTTGTATGTCGTTTTGTTCATGTTCGATTGAGCTTCTGTATTGGTTGTTAGGTTGCTTTCAACTTGTGCTGGGATTTTTAGCTTCGTTTGTCATGTTTTGAGATAGAATGCTTACAATTTTTTTGAGTACCACTTATGTTCTTGAGAATGCATTATTTGAAGAATTGATGTGGAAATTAGGTTAGAGAGGTTAACAATTGCTTAAGGAAAGGAAAATCATAATGCGTGAAGAAATTTAAGATGGTTCTTAAATATTTCGTTTTAGAAACAGTGTCAAAATGTTATTTTGTTTGACAAAGTAAATGGTCAATTAGGTGAATAATTTTAGTGTTGTTTTAGTTGTCCTCCAAAGGAAGGTTTATGCATTCATGAAATCAGAACCAACACTCTTATTGTAGTGTTTTATCTGGTTCATTTGGTGCGCAATTGCTGGTTTGTTGGTGCTGCAATTGCTAATTATTTAAGGATGAAATTGCTAGTTATTTAGGTCTGCAATTGCTAGTTATTTGGTGCTACATTTTACTGTTCTGTCTATCAATTTGTTTCTAAGCATTGCATTTTATGCCTCTTGCAAATTATAAGACTGAGGGTTCGTGTGGAAAAGACATTGTTTACTTCTTTTTTTCAAGGTTAATACAGGGTTCATGTGGAAAAAAATCATCAATTCCTTTAGTTCAGTGAAAAAAGATTATCAGCTTAAATTCAAATGCCTCTTTATTGGTTCTGTAGATGTGGAACTCCTAGTTGTCTGTGCTATACTTGTATTTTTGTTCTCCCTCCAACATATGGAACAAACCGAGTTGGATTTATCTTCTCCCCGATAATGATTACTTGGCTCTTATGCATCAGTGTTATTGGTGTTTACAACATTTTCCATTGGAATCCTCGTGTGTATATATTTTAGGCTCAGAAGCTATGTTTGCTGATCTTGGGCACTTTTCGTAGTTGTCAATCAGAGCTTTACGCAGAGTTGATAATTGTGGTCTCCTAGTGTTTCCTAGCTTGTATGATTGTTAACTTGTTTGACAGGAACCCACTTGATGCAGATTGCCTTTTCTTTCATTGTGTAGCTTGTACGTTGTGTAGCTGAAGTGTTTGATTCTTTTAAATGTTTTGTTTCATGTCAATAATTAATTAATAAGTAAATTTAAAAGAAATTGATGACATGTATTAGTATAATGGTAATATGGATCCTACGTGGCACAAACTATCCTGTTTTGGTAATTAAGTTTAAAACTACCCTATTCTGAGAATAAAGATTTTTAAATGCCATATTATGATAAAAAACCAAGAAAAATTAGACTCTCTGGAATCCAATTTTTCTTGACTCCTCCATTTTCTCCCATTTTACAGGAAAGTGATTCCCTAACTAGGGGGTGAAGAATCTCACTTTTCTAAATCTATGAAAATTATATTTTTTTAAATTACTTAGTTACTCATATTTTAAATACCACAAAATATCAGGGTTTAAATATAGTCAAGTCTTTGCTTCCTCTCCATTCTTCTTTGTTCCCGACTCTTTGTATTCTCATCTTAGGTACATTTTGAAAAAATCCATAAGTTCATATTCTCATGAATTAAATATCATATTTTTTCACTAATGATGATCGTGGTACTAATAATGATGGCACCAAAATGACAATATTTATCCTATCACATCACCTGTCAACATTTCAACCTTAAGCAATAATGTTCAACAAGTCTTTTTTTCTTTTCTATTTGGTTTTTCTTAGTTATTTATAGACGTGTTGGGTTGGTCTGACTCGCCATGCTTGTTAATATAGGTTTCACTATTTGATTTTATTGATAACTAGATTCGACATTTGAGAACATATTATCAACAGTTTCAAAATATATAAATAAATATACAATATATTGTACTTGGAATAATTATTATTTATTGAATGTAGAGTAGTAATTGCTCTTACTTTCCCTTTAAGATTCTCAACTACAAAACAAACACAAAAGTGTACTTTCTTGTGAATCTTAAATGTCAACCAAATGTAAAAAACTAAAATTATCCTCAATCACCCTCTCAGAGGAGTGATTCCACGAGAAAAAATAACATTTCGTGAACCAAACGCTACCTTAATCCAATGGTGAGAGATCCGTACGTGCTCACAATAAATGCACCCTTAGAATAATCCAAATAAATTGATATTAATTAGGCATGTCTTAATAAAGATAAATTTTGTCTAACCCCACTATAGGTGAGCATTTAGAACTTCAAATCGGATTACGACAATTTAGGATCGGTTGAGATCGAATTTCGGCATTAGTAATCTAAAGTATCTAAACAGACTCTCTATCCTAATAGTATATGACTATTTCAGTTTAAATCAAATCAAATCGGTCAGATTTTTCAGATAAATTTAATTTTTTTTATATTTCATTTATTAAAAAAAGGAAATTTTTTATTAATTTTAGTTCTTTTTTTTTAACCCTCGGCTCCTCTCCTTGATGCAGCCTAACAAATCATCACAACAATATTACACTTTAATTAGTGAAAAAAATAGCAAGAAAAAGAAAAAATACAAAAAAATAGAAATAAAACTAAGATATATAGATTATATTTAAAACTTATTCGGATATTTCGGATTTTGAAATAATGTCAGATCGAATTCCGAAATTAATTTCTCAACGCTCCACCTAAAATTATCAATTTCTCAACCCTTCACTTGAATTTTATCTGACACAATTCAAATTGGATAAGATCAAATCTTCGATCCGTGATCATCCCTAAATCCCACCATATTATGAAAGATTTCAACCCTTCTTTCGTAGTTCAACTCTCACATAAAAAATCATACGAAATAAAAGATTTTTTAATTAATTTCTAAATAAATCAACTCCCATCACTTTTGAACATACCAAACAACTTGTTAGCAAAGTTTAAGGTATGTTTTCTACTATGCTCACATTTGAACATTTTGGTCTCTAACACGATTTTGCATTTATCTAAACATTAAAAGTGTACAACAAAACATGCATGTGACCTGATTAGCAGACTTTCCAAATTGTTTCCTAATGGACAGTTGATAGTGTATTTTATGCATGTTTTCTCCTTCTTTCTTAGTCCATTTTCAATCTTAATACTGCTGAATTGCCCTTGTTTCTCTACCTTTTGCAAATCAGGGCTTAAAGATGGAAAACTCGCAAGAATGCGCACTTTCCCGAAGGATTCTGCCGAAACACCGAGCATCGGGGCCTAGCCGCTGATAGTTTGCGGATGCTAACAATTCCGGCGCAGAAAGGAAACTCTCGAAGAGGAAATCCGGCAGATCCTGTCTTTTATTCCCGCGATCCTCCAGCTTAGTGGAAGATTTATTACCATCTTTCTATTTCCCTTAGACTTATAATTTCCCTTTTTTATATTTTCTATTTTTAGGATTCCTTTTTCTGAATTTTCTACTAGCTAATTAGGGTTTGACAACTTCTTCCCTCTCGGAGAATTTTGTCATACACTACTTCCGCCTCCAGCGCTCTCTTTCCTGCTTGTAATAAACTGGAGCCTTGCTCCGGTCGATATTAATCAATAGTGTTTCGTATTTTCTTCCATCTTCCTCTTATGCAACTTAATTATCTTGTTTATTTACTTTCTAGCATGAGTAGCTAAACTATCCGTTCTTGGTAGAGATCGTCGAAAGTTGCTAGGACGACCGTGAGGTCTAAACGGTCATAATAAACTCCCGGTTTGTATTTATTTATTTATCAATTACTTGTCAATTTACCTAGGATTGTTTAGAGGTCTGATCAATTTGTAATTGACCCTAGGTAATTGCAGTCATCCTTATAGTAATAACTAACGTGAGGTTGCATGGTAAAATAGGCAACTAATTCAGGAGTAATCGGATTGTTGGTCTCACCTAATTAGGTTAAATAAATAATTAAGGTAGTGTCTCGAACGTACTGAGTGTCTCACTCTATGTGAGTCTTTCCTCCTCTTAATGGTCCTTTGAGTATTATCTTCATAAACGTACCTTGGAGGACCGCGGGGTGTCAAGATTGTCTCATAAACGTACCTTGGGGTAATTTCTCTTACGAAGGGAAGCAGGGAACTTAAACGTATCTGGTCTCTATAGCACGCCTATAAACCGTGAACGGAATATCCCTGCACCAATGACCGACCAATCGTAAAAGCAACCGGGGATAGATCTCTACTAGGAACCTCTTCACCTCTGATTTCATATTTATTTGTATTTTGTTTATTTCTGTTTTCTCAATTATTAATTAAACAACCTCTCAAAACCCCATATTGGTTATTGTTCGGTTTGGTACTTCCAGTGATAAACAGATTTAAACGTCTTGCCCTTGGTCTCTGAGTTCGACCCTATTACCACTATACGCAATTTATTTGTGAATTAGGCAATAGGTTTTCTTTATTATTTTTGACGGCTTCAACAACCGGTTAACAGTTTTAAACTTGCATGAACTGGACAGTTCCAGAACCCTGTAAAATAGGTCTCTCACTCCATCATGCCCTTGCTCACCAATTCTTCCAACCCTCTCTTCAGCTTCACCGCGGCAGCTCTACAACCTTCCTCCGGTAAGCCCCCGAACGAGATCCTAAGATGCCCAGGAGAACCACAAGGAGTTCCCGGAATCACAATCATTCCATGCCTTCTAGCGAGCCACACAACAACTTCCTCATCGTCATCCTTGTATTTGTCTGGAAGCTTCGCCCATAGGTAGATCGCGCCTTCTCCACCTTTCACGGCACCTTCTCCCAAAGGGGAAAGGGCTTCCAGAAGTATTTCTCTGCTCTTGACAAGATCTTTCACCCGCTCAGTCACCCACTCAGGTCCCGCTTCTAAGGAGTGTAGGGCAAGGTATTGTGAGATTATTGCAGCACAGATTGGTATGTTGTCTTGAACTTTGAGGAGTTGAATTGCCAGGCCTTCCACTTCAGATGGATATGCTATCTGTAAGTAGTAATCAATTAGCTACTACCAACCATACCAAAACATGACAATATTTGCAGCAAAGTCCAACAAGGGATTAAGCAAAAGTCGAATGGCAAGAAATGACAGGTGTTGCAGCAGCAATGCAGTACGAACATTGAGATGTATAGAGCACTACTCACATATCCAACTCGCCATCCCATCATTCCATAAGCTTTTGAGAAAGAAAAGATGTTGAGGATGTGATCTCCTTCGATGCATGAATGCTTTCGACCATCATACATAAAGTACCTACATAGGAAAATCTTAAGCTCCATCAATGGTGCCATAGGCTTTTTAGCTAGAGACAACAAACAATATACCAGTTGTTAACAAACAGATAAGAATCGTACTGATCAGCAATAATCTTATTATCTTAAGATGAGGTAGACATCAATTTAGGAACATTTATAATAATGTTTTGTTTCAAAAGCATCACATCATCAGACACAAATGGAGTGTATTGTGTAACCTATCACCAATTCCAGTATATCTTAACTATGGAGTCAATTCACAAAAAGTAATACAACTTGATACAACTGAATTCAAAATAAGCAGTGAGAAACAGCTGCAACTGGCAATAACATAACGGACTTTCCAGTATGTGGATTCGTTACAAAACTTTCAAGTCTATATCTTAACTCTAAAGCGCAGTATCAGCAGTCTATTCCTCTTTTCATCAAATTCTCACAGCACTCTTCACCTGACTACCCCAAACCACCCCGGAACGCACTACAATGAATCTCACCATTCCCCCACATCCTGAATATGAGAGTGTTTGCAACATTTTCTACAATCTATGATCTCTACCCAAACAGATAGCTCTCAAAACACCACAATATGTTCCCACTTTATAACTTCAAAATTTCAGGGGCTTTGTCAATGAAAAACTTTTCTGTATTACCTTTCTCGTCTTCCAAGAGAGATTATAACAATATAACCAATAAGCCATATTATGGAGCATGCTAAAATCAAGTTTCGGAGAATTTTTTTGCTAATAGGAGATCCGAATAACCTACTCTCCTCAAACTTTACTCGTCGCCACTAAAGAAAATAAAAAGAGCGTACAATGCATCTAAGAAACAAACTGAAAAGACTTACTCATATGTATTATCTACAATAAGCCAGGAACCTGCTTCTCTGCATAGATCTGAAATCCTCTGTCAAAATAAAAGAAAAGATAAAGTCGGGATATAGAAGGGAAGAGAAGCCAGAAGATTGCATAGCATATTCTGAAGGGTATGATTAGATCATTCACCACAAACTTCTGTAGTGCATGCTTTGAGAGAGAAAAAGAGAGAACCTTAAGGAGGGGCCCAGGAATGTATGTTCCAGATGG
This sequence comes from Viola odorata, assembly GCA_963691705.1. Lineage (NCBI taxonomy): Eukaryota > Viridiplantae > Streptophyta > Magnoliopsida > Malpighiales > Violaceae > Viola > Viola odorata. Next base: position 40,842,004 of record OY829540.1, on the reverse strand, counting down.
GTTGCCTGGGTTCACAACACTTACAACCTTCGGAACTGGTTTGGATCCCAACAATGTCTTTTCCAGCCAGTCTGAAATTCACAGTAGAATTGATAAGTGGTCTAAGAAACAGTTGGTATATGCTTTCACACAGTTCATCTTCATGCATGTCAATCTCCAACATTCCTTTGGCAACTATGTATGTGTGCACTTGTGCTGTATTCAAGAAACACTTATCCAGCAGAATCTTTTTGACTTGGAAATGGAAATAAATGCATCCACAACAGGAACGAAATTATTTTATGAACCAATAGGGAAGTCAACAAAATATGGAAAAAGGTAGGACTGCTTCAATCGAGCTTTAGTGCAACAGACGGGACACAAGCTAGGCAATTTCAGCTTTCTTAAATAACTCTCAAGTCTCAACTATAAATCCTAAATGAATGAAACACCACTGGTTTATCAAAAAAGGGAATCAAAATGATACTTCAACCAGAATCAAATTCTCAAAAACAAAAAAGAAAAAATAAGAAAAGATTGATTTTCTGCCACATGAATATCCTACAACAACATGCTAAGTCCATCCAATCAATGGAACTATGTCAGTCTCAAAATGCTCAGAGCCTCAGACCGCCAGATTGCCATTCACATAAATGCTCTATGGGGAAAATAAAAGCTAAGGAAGGCACAGTTTGTGAAACTTCACCTGCATCAGGGTAAAGAGTATTTGGGTTACCAGGTCCCACTAGTATATTAGTGACACCAGTCATCTGGAATGACATGAATGAATTGAAATAGTACGGAGCAAACATAACTACAGAATCCCCAGCATCACATAATGCAAGAACCACATTTACAAATGCCTGCCATTGAGAAAGGTAATACTTCAGATTCATGGAGAAACACGTAGCAAGATATCTAGCAATAGAATCAAAACAATTAAGTAACTTTTATAATCCAAGAAATAATCTTCTTGATTCTAGTATTCTACAGAATAAATGGTGAAGGGCGTGAAAAAAGAAATATAAATGCTATGATGTTAACCTTGGTGACCTATATGCTATTTTTTTCTTTTGTTGCAGAAACTTATATTTTGCAAAATTCTCATCATTTCTGTTAAAAGTGAATAGTACAAAATACAGAATTTGTGGTTGGAATTACCTGATTTGCACCTGCAGTAACCATAACTGAAGAATTGACCAAATTATTTTCCTTTCGCAACTGCAAAACAGAGTGAAATACTACTGGTAAGCATGAAATGTTGCTACTTTACACTCTGAGGCCATATGATAAGGAATACTGATTCAAAATTCAAAATCAGAAATCAAATTAACAAAGTATAAGAAATGGTGCAAGGGATTTTGCTGATAATTACACAGTTTTAGCTAGGAGGGATTAGAATTTAAGACCTATTTTAGGAGAAAGGTCCATGAGATTGCAGTGACTACAAAGGATAAACGGCTGCATCCTTGATAAGTACAACAGAAAATTTTCAAAAGCAAGGTTGACTTACTTACCTTTTGTACCAGAGCCTCCTTGAGTTGAGGCAGACCTTCATCGGCTCCATAACGACTCACTAAAGGCTCACATACAAGTTCTTTCACCTTATCCAATGCCTGCTTGGGTGGCTGCCAATAAACTACCCCCTGCAGCAGATTTCACCAAAAGAATAAAGCAGAACCGTAAGTCACAATCTTAGGTGATGATAAGAGCACAAATAAGCCACACAAAGATGGGAAAGTCAATGCCCAAACTTCAATTTGAAATTTTGAATCAAATATATGTACTCAGTTCTAAATGCAACAATGCCTTTTCTTCAAACTTTTGCAAAACAACTTTACAGCACCATTGTAATTGAGATTGAGATGTTAACTACAGCACAAAGAAGAAGGTGCACTGTTCCCAAGTCTCAACACCACATGGACTAGAGTGATAAACCAAAACAATAGAAATTTATCATTGAGAACTAAACTTTGATCCTCCACTTCTTATTTCTAAAACAGTTCTTATTTTCTTAATATAAAATTGGACAACACAAGGAAACATGAGAAAAAAAGGCAAAAGCAAAACCTGGGCCAATGACACAGGGCTTTTCGCTTGCCGTATAATATCCTGTATCTGTAAAACAACCACCACCAGATAAAATATTTATATACATATATCTATGAATAAGTGTAATCAACACAGATAGGAACATGCAGGATATATATATCAGTGTCTGCAAACAAAACCAGGAGGCAAAAGACATGAAATTCCGTACCTTAATCATGATCGGCATTTCGGTGTCCACTGCCCTCTTAGCAAGCTTACCAAAAGAACCCATCTTTCTTTACTTTTTAATCTCTTAACCCTCAATCAAAACCACCCAAATGAGCTCGAAATTGACCCAATTTTAACTTAAACACACCAAAATCAGCAAGATTTTTGAATCAATGAGGAGAAGAGGGAGATGAGTTTGGTTCTTTTAGGGTCAGACCAGAGTTTGATCGAAGCAAGCAAAAGGTTAGGCAGACCTCAACGACCTCAACAACAGGAACATCTTATATACAAACAAGATACCATCAGAGTCGACTTACACAACAAAAAAAACGCTAAAAAGGTAAATAAATAAATTACAAATAAAGCCAAAAAGTGTAAGCCCTTTTTTGAATGCTTTTCCGTGAAAGAAAGGAAGACAAATTGGTTTTTGCTTTAAATAATCACAAACGTTAAACTAAAACTAACCCAAGTTCTAATCTTTTATAACTATTAATTTACTTACTGGAAAGAAACTGACAATACAAGCAAAAATAAAATTTTAAAATTTTAAAAAACGCCCACATGGTTTAATTAAGAATTATCCTTACCCATCTCCATACACGACGACAAGAAACGAGTATTATCAATTTCTAATTATCTAGCGCAGAATCTCCTCCATCAGCAAGTCAGCAACTTTAAATAATAAAACAAAAATAAGATTTGTTGTATTTAACTATTTTTATTATTAATTTATACACATGGTAGGAGGTGAGCGGGTGTCGAAGTGATGGAAGAGTGGCAGGCTGGAGGGTGTGAGAAGTGAGGAGATTAACAGAGGTAAGTGACGGTTATGGAATCTACAGAGAATCTTAGATGACGGATGGTGGTTGGTAATGTTTTTGGACTGGACCGCAGTCCAGTTGAGGAAAAAGAGGAAAGAGGTTTTTTTTTTGCTGGATTCAAGATGAGGAAACACAGACAGACACAGGGATAGATCTGTCTGCATCGAAAATTAAATAAATCATATGAGCCGGTCGGAATCGGATACCGTTGAGAATTAACCAGTTATATTCTGCTGGTGCCGGTTCAATTTTTCCATGGAATTTTAAAATTCGAGTACTGTAATTATTTAAGAAAAGAAGGGGTAAAACTTGCAATTGCATTTATACATCAAATCATGATAAATTACTAAATAAATATAATTGAACTAAATATATTATTATATTTATTTATTTAATCAATATTTACTATTATTATTTATAATAATAATATTTTATTTGATACTTTATAATTTCACCTATAAATAAATTTATATAGTGTTAAATATGGTTCTAGATAATAGTAATTAATATTAATCAAGTAAATAAATATTGTAGTTTATCTTAACTTATAACACAAATGTAAATAAGGGTAAAATTTACCATTTTTTTAATATAATATCAATGTTCCTAGCTTTACTCTCTAATTATTGAGTTTTTTTTTTGGATAAATCTAATTATTGAGTATTAAATATTTATCGGCTATCCATTAACATAAAAATGTATTGCTTATCTAAGAAAAAACCTTCCGATTCCGGTCTTAAATGTAATCTTCCATTACGCCTCGTTTGTTTTGGCACTTTTGGATTTGGATTTGGATTTTTGGAATTTGATGCTCGCCCTCACCCCACTTAAGAGGAACACAACTTCCATTTATAGTCATCACATGCCGCACTCAAATGTACTTCCTTTGTCCTCAAATAAATGACTCTCAAATTACGTTTTTTTCTTTTTAAATAATTATTATTTTCATCATTTCCAATACATCAATTAGTATTGTTTGTCTGTATTTATTAGAGCTATTGAGAGTAATTGGCTAAATATACATCAAAAATATTAATCAATCATTTTCTTAATTCCGGTAAAAGTGGCTTGGACATCATTTATTTGAGGATGGAGGGGGTACCATTTAGACGTCTAGTTCAATCACTCAAATTAATAAGGAAACTATACGTTATGATTGATGGTTACATATGAGGTAGTTTTTAAAACTTAAATTTGAAAATACTATCAACAGTGGTGATAAACCCCAAACAAATTCGTTCACATATAACTACTTTATTAATTTTGGTGTTCCCTTTGTTCTTCATAAAATGACTCTCAACCCATTAAAGTAATGATTTTTTATTATTATTTATTTCTAGCAAATTGTTCTCGATCTTTTTATTAGTTATGCCCAATTAACACTAATTTTGACTCTTTAAGAAATTAAAAATAATGAAAGCAACATTTTTTTCAAGGAGAAAGAAAAGTAATCATAAAGTCATTTTTTTAGGATGAAATTGAGTATGTTTTCTCTCTTTACACACAACAATATTAAATGATAATACTAATAAATATCAGAGGGGTATTTTTGTACTTTGCACCAGTGACATTTTGGTATTTAACCCTTGCTTGACCTACTATAAAAGGAAAATGATGAGCAGAGAGAAAGGGGGGCAGATCCATTCATCTCTAACCATGGACTCCAAGAAAAGAGAGAGAAGAGGAGAGGGAAGATTGGCAAAGGAGATGAATAAAGTGAGAACCATCTCGGATGATAAGAATTTGTCTTCGGCCGAAGGGTAGAAAGGGAAAAGGCTTCTCCTGTTCAGTATCCCCGGTGGTCCGTTGTACCTGCAAGACGCCGGAGGGGGTCTCCGGCGGAAACACTCCGATGCTTAAATTAGTATGAGTGGTGAAATTGGCAGAGCTTGGCCCAGTGAATTCTGCTTACCTTCCTCCTTCGTGGGGGAGGTATTTATAGACGAAATAAGCATGTCTGTGCGAGTGGGATCGCTAGGGAGCAACCGGTCCCATCAGGGGCTGTGTTTTGCCTGTGTTAGGATGTACCGTCAGGGCGGTAGGTATGGGGTAGTTGTTACCCTGATAAGGTAACGGTTAGTGCGTTTCCCTTGAGGTGGGATAGCACCTCTAGTCGTCTAGAAGCTCCATGCGGGGACCCCTAACGAGGCGTCAGCCCTCCTGGCGCTAGTCCCGTAGAGGGGAATGACAGCCTTTACCCTACGGTGGCGATAGGAACAGTGATTCTTTCCTTTCCTTATGGGGTACACAGACGAAAATGCCCTTGTCGTTAGGTGGATTGTTATCATCGGACCACCACCATCTCCCACCATGATTCCGAGACTTCGATCAACCTAGGATCATGTCGTGGCATCGCCGTCGTGTGCAACTACGACCACTATGAATCTCCAGCAGCCAAGCTAATATAACATCATCACTTTCTCTCGGCACCACCATCATCTTTTCCTTGAATAAGGAAAGCCCTTTCTCACTACTCACTTCCTATAGTCATGGCCATTTATATATAATAATGGCATGATGGTAAATAAGTTTGATTAGCCTTCATGTCCAAGCTACCGGTTAGAATAGCAGGGCTAATAGCATGGACCATCCGACAAACCCACAGGGCTACCGACAGGTCCAGCTGAAAGACCCAACAGGTTACCGATAGGTCCAACCGACAGGCTACCAACAGGCTACCGCCAGGTCCAGCCGACAGACCTGATAGGCTACCGATAAGCACAACCGATAGACCCGACAGGCTAACGGGAGGCACAACCGACAAACCCAGAATGCCAAACGGTAAGCAACACCCAAGGTACAGTGACTTGTACCACAATATTAATTATAATGGCATAATCGTAAATACCTCAAGGTATGTTTATTTATCTACTCGTGCATACCGATAATATATTTAATTATATACTCGTAATGACTGTCGACTGACGACTTGATTGTCGAAGTGTATACGTTGGGGGTCCCTCCGACGTCATTTTTAGGTACCTATAGAAAGAATGAGAATGACTCACAGATCAACCATACTCGAAGCAGAATTACCCGGATTGTATCTACCATGATTCAAGTACCATATTACGTAATTACCCTCACTCGGTCTTTTATATTGACTGATTCAAAATGTAATAATACTATGAAACCGTGCCTGAGCTCTAACATATACGAGTATAGCTGGTTTGAGGCTAAAAATATAGAGATTTGGCCCAACCATGTAATTACAAGTAGCGAAACTTTTATTCACAGCATCCGTCAGCGAAATAGTGGGTTTACTCCTTCTTGGGTGTTGATACGCTGCGGAAAAAGTAGATGTAACCGGTATAAAGCTGAGAGTTTGATGCATCCGGGTTGGAGATTAGTGGCTGATCATTGTTGATAACAATAGCTTGGCTCGGCTCGGCTTATTTTTCTTTTGTTGGCATTGGGTATCTCTTTTTCATTTGTTGTACCATTTTTTTCTCTTTTTTGTTTTGAACAGCAAAAAGTTTTTTTTTCCTCTTTCCTTCACAGCTCTTTTGTTTTTGTTTGGCTTAGTTTTTTTCCTTATTTATTTTCCTTCTTCTCCACCTCAAAATCATGCTTCTTCATGCTTATTTATTTATCTCTGTTTTAAAAAAAAATAAAAAAAGGATAAGAAGCAGAGGATGCCACGTGACTACGTGATGGACAGACGTTTACTATTTTTCATTTATATAATAAAAAAATAAATTTTTTTTATGTCCTTCCCGTTAAGATAAGTCTCGTTCGAGTACTAATATATTCTTGAAAAGATGACAATAAAATTATAGTTTATAAACTTTAATGATTATTATTAGTCGAATTATTTTAAATTTTTTAGTAAATAACTAAATATACATAAAAGTATTAGAATTTTTATAATATGTAAACTCTTACGATTTTATGTTTCAATTTTACGTTTTCGATTTCTAGCAAAATTTTAATCTTGGTGGGTACACACATTTTCGTGAATATAAAGTCAAAAAATTATAATCTATTTAATGTTACCTTGATTATTGAATCTAATAATCATAATTACACATCAATTTTAAGGATTAGTTCTTTTTTTAATAATATGATGTTAATGTCACATTGGTTATTGAACGTAATAATTATAACTATACATAAATTATAAGGATGTTTCTTGCTTACTAGTTTTATTTTGTACGAAACACATTTGCTTATATATAGAAAGTGTCGCACCCCCTTTTTGGAATTTTATCCTAATGCGACGCGGGTTTGGGACGAGATGTGAGATGAAAATAGACTCATCTCATATGATGCAATGAAGTCGCCACCCTATTTTGTTTCTAGGTATAGGGAACCTACTGTCATGGTATAAAAATAAAAAAAGCTAAGGCAAAGTGGGTCTGAACCCGAGAACAGTGGTTCGGGGTCGTATTATGGACTCGGGAAGGTGTTAGGCGTCCGAGTCACATCCTAAAATGGTTACCGGAGAAAGAGGTATTTTATATCATGCTTGAAAAATAAAAAGTCCTAATTTAGTGATCATGCCCAACGCATTAAATTTCTAACATTTCTAAATAATTCATGCCTACGAGTACATATGCAAAGAAAACACGGAATAAATAAAAGGGTAAGAAATGCGTACTTACGAAGGGCATCGATTGATTTTACCCTTTGATCGAGATTGAAGGAGATGATTGATAAACGATAAGCATTTGACGATTATTGTGTGCGAATGAAAATAATTAATTTTGAACAAACAAATAGTTACCTAGACATGCAAAGTGTACGAAAATAATTAAACATGCAAACGTACGAAAATAAATAAATAGTACAAGCATACAAGCATACGGACAATAACAGTACGAGAGCGAAAATAAATAAACAGTACATGGGCGAGAAAAATAAATAAGCAGCAAAAGCATACGGAAAAAAATGTGACGAGCCTGAAAAAATCAACGTTCGGCCCACTGGGCCAAAAGTGGGCCTCACCAACTGGGCCATACAGGTGGGCCCGATAGCAGGGCTCAATAGACCAGCCCAGCCCAATTGTTGGGCTGGCTGGCCCTTCTCTTCCTTTCCCGTGTGGGCCGCCCAGCAGCCCACTTTCTTTTCCACATGGGCTTGCGCCAGGTGCAACCCATTTTCTCTTCCACAAGCCAAGCCCATTTTTCCTTAATTCCCAGCACTGCTCACCGTCTTCCTCGTCCAGCCAGCAAGCAACACAGGAGACGCCATGGCAGTTCCAGCAGCGCAACGACAGCAGCGGCTCGCCTCCTCCTTCGGCCGAACCAAAAGTGGCCAGCCGCAGCTCCAACGGCAACAGCAGCAGCGATGATAGGTCAGTGGCGGTGGCAAGACAGTAGCAGCGACGAGGAGGTCGGTGGCGTTGGCTCCCGTACATCAGCTCCGGTGATTCAAACGATAATCCCAGCGACTCCGACGATTCAAAGGGACCAATAAATGAAAAAAAAGGGAACAAGAAATGGAAAACAGAGAGTTAGAGCAAGTAAATAAAGCTGCAAAAATTAAATGGAAATGAACTACCACTTGCCTTGCTTGTTGTCGAGAGATTTGAGGGAAGAAACGCTTGTGAATTCGTGTGGCTACCTCTCTGATCCTCCGTGAAATTTGTGGGCTCGTGTGTGTCCCCGAAGAACACGTGATCCATGCTATTTATAGCATGGATGAGGCGGTGGAAGAGAGGATAAGGTGGCAAGAACGCACAGTGCACTTGCCCAAGGAAGAATCGAGAGAGGCCACGACTGGATAAGGATGTTGTCTTTCACGAAGGAAAGGTGGTCAATTTTGCAGAGGTGCATTAATTAATGCAAATTAATGCATACGAGCGAATTATTTTTAGCTCGTATTCAAGGTACGAGAAAATTTTGCTAAAGATAAATAAAACTTGAATCCCAAAATTATTAAAAATGAAATGAAATAAATAATAATCAGTGAGCTGCGAAAAGTTCATTCTAAGACTAAATGAAAATTCGTTTGTAAGTGACAAGAGTACGAATAGAGAAAAATGCTTGAAATAAAAATTAAACGAAATGCCACGAGATGGCGTGAGTTAAAATAATAATAAATAAGTAGCCAATGAGAAAAAATGTTCGACCATTGGTTTCGAGAATTTTACCCGGAACCGATATGAGTTCGAACAGAAAAAAACGATAAAAATACGAAAAGACAATGAAATAAAATTTAAATGACACTGAACGTAAAAACAAATAACAGATTGACGACAATAAACAGGAGCCCCCTCTTTACTGTCTTATAAAAAATCTGGTGTAACTGAGATTTTTGATGAGCAATGAAGATGGTTGCTCCCGAACAAGCAATGGTTTTGAAAATGTGAAATGTAAATGCAGACATACCTGGGAGTTGGTGATTGGCAAATTCTGACCTGGGCGAGGGTAGTACTCGTAGTCCCTAGGTTGATGTTGAAAGTAAGGTGTGAAAAACGTAATTTGACGTCCGAACGGGGACACCACAATTCTTAAACGTCTATGCAGAAAGGTAAACTTGAGATCCGAACGGGGACACCGCAACTCTCGGACCTCTATGCAGGAAATGAAGGTTGACATCTGAACGGGGACACCGCAATTCTCAGACGTCGATGCAGAAAGGTAAACTTCAGCTCCGTCGAGGGTCGTACTCGTATGCCGTCGCTGATTGATGTAGAAAATTAAACTTTAGCTCCGTCGAGGGTCGTACTCGTAGGCCGTCGCTGATTGATGCAGAAAAATAAACTTCAGCTCCGTCGAGGGTCGTACTCATAGGTCGTAGCTGATTGATGCAGAAAAATAAACTTCAACTCCGTCGAGGGTCGTACTCATAGGTCGTCGCTGATTGATGTAGAAAAATAAACTTCAGCTTCGTCGAGGGTCGTACTCGTAGGCTCGTAGGTCGTCGCTGATTGATGCTTGAAAATTAAACTTCAACTCCGTCGAGGGTCGTACTCGTAGGTCGTCGCTAATTGATGCTTGAGTGTTTGTCTTCTGATGATGTATCTCTGACTCAACTATGAAAATTTAAATGTTTAAAAAAGGACATGTTGTGGGGACGTGACCAATCACAACGTTAAAAAAGACATGATGTGCGGGACGTGACCTTTCACACCTTTTAAAAGACAAGTTGTGGGGATGTGACCAATCACAACGTTAAAAAAGACATGATGTGAGGGACGTGACCTTTCACACCTTTTAAAAGACAAGTTCTAAAGTCGCTCTAGGAGGAGGAAATTCATGCAATTAAAGTCGCTCTGGGAGGAGGAAATAACTTGCAGGAAAATAAATAAGGATTAGGGTGTACCTTTGCTCTGACGTTGGTTGGTTATAACGTACCTTTGCTCGGATGTAGAGGAATCGTTGGTCTTTTCAGATATTTTGAGGAAGGATGTCTCTGATAGTGAGGGAAGTTTCGAATGTGGGTAACCACATTGTCGTACGACACGACTGAGAGTGGATGACTACGACATTACGCGACACGATTGGATGTGGACGATCACGTCGCCGCACAACACGACTGGAAGTGAGTGACCACGTCACTCCATTCGTATGTTGATTTGATGGTGGGGGTGTGAATCGCCGCACGAAGTCGATTGGGAGTGGTAACGTGCTCTATTCGGGTATCTGGTTGGCGGAGATTGATCACAGTGTGAAATTCCACTGACGCATATCTGTATCCTGCAAATAGGGAGGAAACAAACACGAAGCAGCAGTGGATGGAAAAAAGGAGAGCAAATGATAAATGAGAAAATAATGAGAACAAATCATATATGCTGTATATGAAAGTATTCCCACACTATCCTAAGGTTTGCCCTCAGTATTTTATCAAGGTAAAAACAATTTCCCTATCAAGAGAAGGTTCAACAAATTTAAGCAAGGAAATTGATAGTTTTTTCTTTTCCAATGAACAATGCTCATTAATTGGCCGAGGCGAGGGCAAAGTGCACAGGTTCTTCGGTTTTGCTGGTGATGCTTCTTCTTGGGATCACTCGGAATGCCTAGATTCTTGAATCTTCGTTGGGGACACTTCTTCTTAATCGTTTGGCCAAATAAAAATATTTAGATGAGACATTTCCCACATACAGGAAAAGCAAAATCAGAGAATACTTTGCAAGGAAACCCATATCTCACTCACACAGAGTGCTTTAAACGATTCAACTTATACCTCCAAATCCTTACTATTGAGGCCTAACCAATACCCCAAACATCTAAGCTTACATAAACCAAAGATTCAGGTGCTCTACGACAGAATCATGCAAACTGAAACAGAACAACAACTGTTTACTTTTCATTCTTTTTGATTCATTGACTGCTCTTTTCCTTATTTATTTCTGCCCATTTATTATACCAGCATTTTGGACATGTAGTTTCCTGAATATTTTCGCTTGCTGAGGCGAAAATACCAGGACATGTGTTGTCTGTTGACACGTAGTTTCTTGAATATTTTCGCTTGATAAGGCAAAAATATCAAGACATATTTCGTCCATTGGGCTGGTTCTACTCAGAGATAGTTCTTTGGATATTTTCACTTGCTGAGGCAAAAATACCAAAGCATTGCAAGTACCATTTTTCTTTTTCTTTTTTCTTCTTCATTTTTTCATGAATCAAAGAATGTTTCAAGAACAACAGAAGTGGATGCTCCACTTGCAAATTCTGGCATTAAGCACCGGGACCTTAAGTTTAGAAAAGATTGGATATTTAAAGAGTACCAGGATCGTACTCTTGCAAATATTGATCATGTTGACCCAATTGATTTGCCCCCGTAGTATGGTGTGGAGTCACAATTGAAGCATTTTTACATTTCATGTGAGTGAGATGGCAAGGTTTCACGCAATGAGTCCTATGATCTTTCCTTTTAAAAATAACAGAACAGAAAATCATGCAAAAGACTCTCTATACTATCTTGGCCCTAGCCACAAAAATCAGTAGTGTCGAAGTTTTTCGGTCTTTGTTGGAGATGCTTTTCTTCTTTTTTGGTCGAAGCAAGTACAGTTTCCCTCAAATATTTCTTCTTCTTCCATACTCGCTGTGCACCTTACCTCCAGTTAGCCATCTCAATCGAGCACTGCTCATTGTCTTATTGGGAAAAATTAAATTCTATACAAAACCATCTCACGAAGAGTTTTATGCACAGTTCATAACAAATTTTAACAATTTTAGCAAATTTATAGACAAAAACGTGAAGGTATGACTATTCACAAAAATTTATGAATAATTAAAAGGAATTTCCCCCAATGCAAGAATGAATGCAGAATGTTCATACGAAATTTAAATAGGCAGAGAGGTAAGTAGACTTCTGTGTGCGGCAAAAGTGCTGAGGTCGGCGCAAGGCGCTGCTGCGGAAATATGAATGTAAACCTCACTCTGACGTTGATGCCCACTGGGACGTTCATATAGGCATGTAGATTGAGACCAGGGTGGTGACATCGTAAAATTCGAACGCGGATGGAGGAATGTAAAGAGGACAACAGAGCGTGGTCGCCGCAGTGGATGAAAATAGGGGTTTATCCTGCCGCATAACATAGATGAAAGTGGGGGGAATTGAGCCGCCGCAATAGATGAAAGTGGGATGTTTCCAAAAGGTTGCCCCCAGTGTAGAATGCATAATGGACTCCCTGATACGCGCGGCAGGGCAGTGAAGGTACACAAGATGGTCATTCAAGAGTTGATAAGAGGAGGATTCTTTAGTCTCGCTGAGCATTATGCAAGTAACCATAGTAGGATTCGAGTTCCTGCAAAAATAAGGGATGGGTAGGACTGAAGGGCGATTTAGGAAAATGGACAACGTAATCAATAGGTTTTAAACTCTCCCTTTTCTAGTGAGGCTTTATGCAGGTACCCCCAGTATGATTCAGATTCTACCATGGGTTCGTTCACTTGGACTTCAACGCTCCCTGACGCTTCGCTGATGCCCGCTTGGATGCCTTGGACGTTGCGGCTCATTTGGATGTTGATGTCGTAATGGCTCCACTTGAATACTTTGCCAAAAGTAAGTGCATGTCCAATCACACGCTTTGCAGATTCATCCTTATTTGGATGCTATTGCTTACTCTGATGTCCTTAGAAGTAATTGAATCGCTTCTGGAATTGATCAAATCGCTAGGGAAAGGCGAACTCGAAATGAAACTCGAGATTGGTTGTTTGCAATGCAGAATGAGGTGGTCTACTTGCAGAAAGACCAGCTTATTTGTAGATGGTCCTCACATTATATAGCAAGGGAGAAATACCTTTAACATTCTTTCGCTCTTTGACTGCCCAAGGAGAATCTTCTTGGCTGATAATGAAACCCTTCAGAAACAGATTCTCTATTTTTAGGAAAGGATGCAATAAGTTGAAGAATCTTGAGGACTTCTTCAGATCCTAAAGGAAATTTCTAGAGCGATCGGAATAGTTTGCCAAAGCAGCCTGGAGATTCAAGTTGCCATCGGGGAATCCAACCAATCATTACTCTTCAGAAAGACGTTTCAACACTTCAACTTTTGTGACCGGGGATTGTAAATAAATGAATATGATCACTATTAAAGTCAGCACTTAGTGGCCTACAAATTAGAGGATTGATCTTCACTGTGTGGTCATTGTGCATGTTTAAAGGAAGATCTTGCGGCGAATGATTGTGATGATCAAATGAAAGATTTGATCATGGTTGAACTTGCGGTCTGGGGTCGTGTAGGGTGTGCATGTCATTATTGCAGAACAAGACCGCATTAAGTATGTTGATTGGTATCCCTGCTACGATAATGTGAATGCCAAGAGCTCGAAATCATAAATCGTTTGGTTCCTCGATAAGTCATCCCCATCCATATTGGTGAGCATTAGAGCGCCTCCTAAGAATGCGTTCTTGACTATATATGGACCTTCGTACCATGGAGCCCATTTCCCTTGACCTTCCCCATGATGAGAAAGAATATGCTTTAGCACCAGCTTCTTCACTTCTGAACTTGCGAGGTTGTACTTTCCTATTGGCCATCCTCTTCTGATATAATTGAGCATGACACATGGCAGCCAATCATTTCTCCGAGATTAGGTTTATCTGTTCGTATCCCAATCTGACTCTTCTATTCCAGATTCGGCCAAGACTTTGAGAGAAGAAATTTCTACCTTGAGGGGAATTATTGCTTCCATACCATAACCAGGGAGTAGGGAGTTGTTCCCGGGAAGTGCGAATCGCCATCCGATAAGCGTGTAAAGCAAAAAGAAAGCATATCATGCTGATCCTTGTAAGTGATCCCCATTTTCTAGATGATCTTCTTCAAGTTTTTATTTGCTACTTTAGCGATGCTATTTATCTTTGGACAGTACGAGGAAGAACTTTGATGTGCTATTATCTGTAATAATTGTCCCAGGGATCGCATAGCGACAAATGATGTTCTTCTCAATGAATCGCATAGTCATCTTAGCAGTGATACTCGAGTAGGAGGCAACTTCCACTCATTTATTAAAATAGTCAATGGCAACAAAGATGAAGTAGTGACCATTACAAGCTTTTGGATGAATTTGGCCGATGATATTGATTCCCCATAAGAGGAACTGGGGGAACGTTGATATGATCAGCGTAACTCCGGCATTTGTGACACTTTCTGAAGTAGTCAATGTAACCTCGTTCAGCGGTGATCCAAAAATAACCTCGCCTCTTGATTCGTCTTGTCATCACGTCCACCAGCATGTGTGAAACAATCTCCGTTATGGATTTATGCTATGATCTTCTTGGCTTCGGACACATCGAAGTAAGACTCCATCCACCCTTCTCTAGTATAGAACTTCTCCACCAAGGTAGGAGTCCAAAGACAGACGCTGAAGAGTCTTCTTGCTACTTTGGCTTGCCCCCGGTGGGTATTCTTGATGTTTGATGAAGCGTACCAGATCATGGTACCAAGGTTCCCCACCAGGCTCATCTTTTAAAGCACAACATGTTGGCGTCTCCCTTACATCTACCCTCAGTGGCTGGAGCATTATGTCGCATTCCACGTTGAACCTCGAAGCTAGAGTGGCCAATGCGTCTATGAAGTAATTCTTTTCTTGATTGATCCGATCAAAGTTGATCTCTTCAAACTCCTTCATAAGTTTAGTGAACTGCCTCTGATAAGGTATCGTCTTTGAATCCCTAATCTGCACTAATCTTGGGCATGATGGATGACGAGGGTCGAGTCTCTGAAGACTTTCAATTTCTTCATCTTCAAATCGATCGCAGTGACTAGCCTGCTGACGCATACCTTATTCTCGACGATGTTGTTTGTGCATGGGAAGTTCAATTTGCATGCTATGGAGAATTGACGACCATCGGGACTATGACAACAACACCAATTCCGCTTCCCGAAAGATTTACTGCACCGTCAAAGAACATGGTCCCGATCATCTTCTTCGGTATCTCCCATATGCTTAGCATTGATAATCATGATGTCTTCATTAGAGAAGTCAAACTCTAGAGGCTCGAAAGCGTGGTCAGCCAAGTGATCGACGAGAGTGCTTGCTTCAACCACCTTTCGCGTCACATAAATAATGTCGTGTCCAGCCAATAGAACTTACCATTTGCAGATCTGGCCTGACAAGTAAGGTTTCTCGAAGATATTCTTCAGATGATCCATACGGGAACTCAGCCAACAAGTACTGCTTGAGTCTTTGAGCGCTCCATGCTAGGGCATAACAAGTTCATTCTAACGCGGAGTAGCGCATCCCGCACTCGTTGAACTTCTTACTCAGGTAATAAGTGGCCTGGTCACGTCTCCCGAATTTATCGTGCTGCCTTAGAATGCATCCCGTGGTGCTGGTCGTGACTTGTAGTAGAAGGTTCCCTAGGGCATGATGAAAGTTGTTTCCCACCATCTTCCGGAGCCATCTTGATTTGATTGTAACCCGAGAAACCATCCATGAAGGAGAAACTGTCATTATGGGTGGCATTGTCTACTAGGGTGTCGATATAAGGGAGCGAGAGATCATCTTTAGGACTCGTTCGGTTGAGATCACGAAAATCAACACACATGCGTACTTTCACGCCTTTCTTGGGTACAAGCATGATGTTGTCGACCCACTCTGGGTATTCAACAATTCTCAGGAAACCTGCGTCTAGTTGCTTCGCGACTTCCTTTTTTATCTTTAGAAGGGTGTCAGGATGCATCCTCCGACGCTTCTGCTTTACCGTCTTGAACTCGGGTTTTAATGGGATCTGATGCTCAACTATACTAGGATCGAGACCTGGCATGTCTTCGTATGACCATGCAAACACATCTGCATATTCCGTGAGGAGGGTGATTAGCTTTTCTCTCAGAATAGGGCTTAAGGTTGTCCCGATCTTGACTATCCTTCGATTTTTGCCACTTGCCCCCAAGTTTATCTCTTCCCACTCTTCCTGATATGGGACTATCTCTTTCTCTGAATTTTCCACTAAGTGAGCAAACTCGGGTGGGATCTCTACGTCGTCCTCAGTCTCGGCGGTGATGTCCTCACCCGAAAAGATAGGGTTTTTCAAGACAAACCGATTTAACATTCATCCTGAGAATAAAGAATGTGAAGAGTAAAAGACGTTTGAGATGGTAAAGAAAACTGCATATATTCCTATTTTGACAAAAGGAACCGTAAGTTCCTACAAAAGAGTTTTACAAAATCCGTCTTGGGAAAACAGCAAAAACATGTATATGTACTATAGAGAAACATCGGGAGTGCACGGAGGTTGTCTGGTTGTACACAGGCCACTCCCCAAACTTCTTCACGGGCTATGAGTCGATCCTTCTTCTCCAAGATGGAATTTTGAAGCAGCATCAACCAGGGTAGGACTTGGGTTGATGGTTTCCGAGTGCTGTAAGTACCCTCTTTTGGCCAGCGCAATGGAGTGCACTTCCCTGGACAGTTTTGACACTAAAAGGAAAAGGTCAACAACCTCTCCTATTGAAATAACCTCCTCTCCTCTACTTCCCAGGGCATGTTCTAGAAGAGGGTTGGCAGTTGTGTTAGATTCCTTGGTTAGTCCCTCGAAAGAGATCCATCCACTCTCGATCAAAAGATTAACCTGTCTCTTAAAGGCATGACAATGCTCTATAATGTGGCCCTGAGCTCCGGCATGATACTTACATCTTGCGCTTGGGTTGTACCTCCGTACCACCTTAGATAAGGAGGTTGTACAGGTTGTATCTGGGTGGCGCAATTTGTCTCATCGCCAAAAGATACTTGTAAACTTCTCCTGCGGGAAGAGGGAAAGATGGCAACCGCCCCCGGTTCCGGTGGTCAATTTGGTTTCTTGGTGATTGTACGGGTTGTGGTATTCTTGGTAGTGGTAACATGAAAGATGGCCTGTAACTAGGCCAACAGGAGACAGGATTAACGTCTTCCTTAGTATGAAGTGCTCTTTGAAGTGCAGTTTCTGTCTCTGCACCACCAATCCTTTCTAACATGATTCCTTGTTCCTTTTCAACCATTAGGATCAAGTCAGAAGGGTCACTATAGGAGAAAGGCGGCTGAGTCTGATTACCCCCAGGAGGCTGGACTTTTGACGGTTCAGGACTTATGAGTTGAATAGAATGGCCCCGAGATGGGTAGAAATATTGGGGTCCTGAGTGGGTCTCCTTCTTACCAAGATCAAAAATGGGTTCAGTTGGCGTATGATCAAGAGGTGTGCCACTTGGAGCATTAACACTCCACCTAATTATAGCGCCTGAGGCGGGCGTGAGATTACCAAGAGGATTCTGCCGCTGCCATAGAGTCCCAGCAACGGACGATGGTCGAGACACGGATAGGTCTGGAGCGCTAGATGAAGAGGCAAGTGTCTTCTCATTTTATTCCTTTTTAGTTTGCGATACTTATTTTGTAGTAACCCAAACTTGTTCTGCTAGTTTCTCCATTCTTGCTTCCAATGCCTTAACCTTTTCGACCATTTTTCTCATTCAAAATCTAGTTATGGGGAGCCTGTGGGGTGTCATTCGCTTTTCAGGAACCATTTTTGACCTGAAAACAAATAAAAGAGAACAACCATGAGTCTACGCCATTATATGTATGTGAAACGCTATCCTGAGGCCCCCATACTGCGAGAGAAAGAGAGGGGTGAGTACAATAACAACAATAATGTAGGCAGAATATAAAAACCGTAAAAATAAAGAATTACAGAAATAACAAAGCAAAATCGCAAACATGGAGAATCACGATAATAATGAATCAAAATCGCAACAATGCATATTATCATGATGCATATGCTGGGGTGACATCTACCACTTCTAACTGGCTGGAAGGCTCCCGGACGATACCATAAAAGTGGTCCCTCACTAAATGGATACGTGATTGCCTGTCGAACCATCAAAAGTTCTAGGCGTTCACCCATTTAGGGATTCGAGTCCAAGTTTGAGGTTCATGAAAACTACCTAGGACACGTGTCCTAGGGCCTTACTACTAAGCTCCTAATCACATTATGCGTGAGATGCATATGCAATGACAGTTTATCAAAGCGATTAACAAAACATGTCATACAACAACTTATTAAAGCGAATAAATACATGAAGAGCAATTAATCATGCATAAAAAATCAAATGTTAATATATCAATTTATCATATCAAGTAAATAATTAATCATGTGAAAAATCATACGAAAAAATTTCAACAATTTATCGAAGTAGATAAATACAATAAAAAATAAACACCTCAAAACAAAATTCCAGCTTCGACCCTATTAGTCCCTAGTGAAGTCGTCAAACTGTCGCACCCCTTTTTGAAATTTTATCCTAATGCGACGTGAGTTTGGGACGAGATGTGAGATGAAATCAGACTCATCTCACATGATGCAATGAAGTCGCCACCCTATTTTGTTTCTAGGTATAGGGAACCTATTGTCATGGTATAAAAATAAAAAAAGCTAAGGCAAAGTGGGTCTGAACCCTAGAACAGTGGTTCGGGGTCGTATTATGGACTCGGGAAGGTGTTAGGCACCCGAGTCACATCCTAAGAAAGTTACCGGAGAAAGAGGTATTTTATATCATGCTTGAAAGATAAAAATTCCTAATTTAGTGATCATGCCCAACAGATTAAATTTCTAACATTTCTAAATAATTCATGCATATGAGTACATATGCGAAGAAAACACGGAATAAATAAAATGGTAAGAAATGCGTACTTGCGAAGGGCATGATTGGTTTTACCCTTTGATCGAGATTGAAGGAGATGATTGATAAACGATAAGCATTTGACGATTATTGTGTGCGAGTGAAAATAATTAATTTTGAACAAACAAATAGTTACCTAGACATGCAAAGCGTACGAAAATAATTAAACATGCAAGCGTACGAAAATAAACAAACAGTACAAGCATACGGACAATAACAGTACGAGAGCAAAGATAAATAAACAGTACATGGGCGGGAAAAATAAATAAGCAGCAAAAGTATACGGAAAAAATGTGACGAGCCTAAAAAAATCAAGGTTCGGCCCACTAGGCCAAAAGTGGGCCTCACCAGCTGGGCCACATAGCGGGCCCAATAGACTAGCCCAGCCAAACAAATGGGCTGGCTGGACCTTCTCTTCCTCTCCCGTGTGGGCCGCCCAACAGGCCACTTTCTTTTCCACATGGGCTTGCGCCAGGCGCAACCCATTTTCTCTTCCACTTGGGCTTGGCTTGTGCCAAGCCCATTTTTCCTTAATTCCCAGCACTGCTCACCGTCTTCCTCGTCCAGCCAGCAAGCAAATAGGAGACGCCATGGCAGTTCCAGCAGCGACTCGCCTCCTCCTTCGGCCGAACCAAAAGCGGCCAGCCGCAGCTCCAACGGCAACAGCAGCAACGATGATAGGTCGGTGGCGGTGGCAATACAGTAGCAGCGACGAGGAGGTCGGCGGCGTTGGCTCCCGTACGTCAGCTTCGGTGATTCAAACGATAATCCCAGCGACTCCGACGATTCAAAGGGACCAATAAACGAAAAAAAGGGAACAAGAAATGGAAAACAGAGAGTTAGAGCAAGTAAATAAAGCTGCAAAAATTAAATGGAAATGAACTACCACTTGCCTTGCTTGTTGTCGAGAGATTTGAGGGAAGAAACGCTTGCGAATTCGTGTGGCCACCTCTCTATTCCTCCGTGAAATTTGTGGGCTCGTGTGTGTGTTTGTGTGTGTCCCCGAAGAACACGTGATCCATGCTATGAGGCGGTGGAAGAGAGGATGAGGTGGCAAAAATGCACAGTGCACTTGCCCAAGGAAGAATCGAGAGAGGCCACGACTGGATAAGGATGTTGTCTTTCACGAAGGAAAGGTGGTCAATTTTGCAGAGGTGCATTAATTTGCATTAATGTAAATTAATGCATACGAGCGAATTATTTTTAGCTCGTATTTAAGGTACGAGAAAATTTCGCTAAAGATAAATAAAACTTGAATCCCAAAATTATTAAAAATGAAATGAAATAAATAATAATCAGTGAGCTGCAGAAAGTTCATTCTAAGACTAAATGAAAATTCGTTTGTAAGTGACAAGAGTTCGAACAGAGAAAAATGCTTGAAATAAAAATTAAACAAAACGCCACGAGATGGTGCGAGTTAAAATAATAATAAATAAGTAGTCAATGAGAGAAAATGTTCGACCATTGGTTTCGAGAATTTTACCCGGAACTGATATGAGTTCGAACAGAAAAAGCGATAAAAATACGAAAAGACGATGAAATAAAATTTAAATGACACAGAACGTAAAAGCAAATAATAGATTGACGACAATAAACAGGAGTAAGATTTTTTAAGAAATTGAAGACAAGAAATACAAAACATTTCATTAGAAATTCCAAAATCGGGTAGCAACAGAGAGACGAATCCATTTATTTTCGACCATAGGTGAGTCAAAGAATATAGTGTTCCAAAACTCCAATACAGTTTATAAAAAAGGAAAAGATTTTTGGGGATTTTATTTATTTGTAACATCGGAAACGTAAAATTAAAACATAAAATCATAAAAGTTTACATATTATAAAAAATCTATTACTTTTATGTATATTTAGTTATTTACTAATTTGTTTTAAATAATTCGACTAATAATAATCATTAAAGTTTATAGGAAAAAGGGTAAAATTCACCTTTACATTTGTATAATGTGTCAGGATAAGCCACTACATTTAGGGGTGTACAAGAACCGAGCCGGCCTGGGAACTGGACCGGTCCGTCTTTTTTTTTGTTGACCCGGACCGGACCGGATAGTTCCGAAAGTTCGGTTCTCCAACCTTCAAAATCCGAGAACCGGTAGAACCGGAAATATATATATATGCACAATGATAACAAAGTTTTCATTTGGTTTCATGGTTAACTCCTCACCTATTATATTAAAAGGGAGAGGTTCAAATCCTCTTGGCTCCCACTTTCTTTTTTCCTTCTAAACTATATTAAAATTCCTCATGCATTTTGTTTCCTTTTAAACTCAATTAAAAGTCTTCATTTTGTTCTTTTTATTTGTTATTTTAAATACAAAATTTTATTAAGGACGTTATATGAGAATTATTATGAGGGAAAAATATTTTCTCCGTAGTAAGAACTAAGAAATAAAATTTTAATAGGCATTTATATAGTTAACAGGGCACATACTAGTAATATATATTATAAATTATAATAGTCATTTATATAGTTAATATGTATAAAGTAAGACCATTAATTATTAATAATATAGCTATTAATTATTATCAATTGTCATAAAATTAAAAATTAAAAATTATTTAGAAATTTATGTTTTTAATTTAAATTGTATTAATGTTTAAATTACTAATGTATTATGCATTTTTTCTTTTTTTACTTTTAAACTCAATTAAAAGTCCTCATTTCTTTCTTTTTATTTGTTATTTTAAATACAAAATTTTATTAAGTACGTTATATGATAATTATTATGAGGGAAAAATATTTTCTCCGTAGTAAGAACTAAGAAATAAAATTTTAATAGGCATTTATATAGTTAACATGGCAGATACTAGTAATATATTATTGTAAATTGTAATAACCATTTATATAGTTAATATTTATAAATTAAGACAATTAATTATTAATAATATAGCTATTAATTATTATCAATTGTTGTAAAATTAAAAATTACTAATTGTTTAGAGTTTTATGCTTTTAATTTAAATTGTATTAATGTTTAAATTACTAATGTATTATGCATTTTTCCTTTTTTTTCTTTTAAACTCAATTAAAAGTCATCATTGTTTTCCTTTTATTTGTTATTTTAAATACATTTTTTTTAAATAAAAAAAAATCCGGGTCAGAACCTGAACAGACCCCGTCCGACCCGCAAAAATTAGAACCGACCCAGACCGGACCGGAAGTGGCCGATCCGGTCCGATTCTTTCATGGACAAGAACCGGTAATTCCAGTCCGGTCCGGTTCTAGCCCAAGAACCGGCCCGGCCAGGCCCGTGTACACCCCTAACTACATTTATAATTGAGTCAAATAAGCCACTGTATTTGTATCATATGTCAGGATAAGCCACTTTATTTGTATCATATGTCAGAATAAGCCACTACATTTGTAATTGAGCCAAATAAGTCATTGCATTTATCCATTTGATCTACATTAACCACCAGTTCAACTATCAACCCACTGTTTCGTTGACAGATGCTGTCCAACGAAAGCACTTCCTAATACTCTAACTAAATAGTACTAAAAAAAAAAGTATCTTCTTCTTCATTTTTTACATTTGAACTTAAATTTTGCTCTCTATATTTTGTAAAAAATATCACTAAATTTAAATTATTATCTTCGCATGCATAATAATTATGAGTCGGTTTAAATTAGTTAGAAATACTAATTTTTTTAGTTAAAATAAATATGTCATCTTAATATTCACTTCATAGTATTTATTTAAATAATAAAAAATATAATTCAATAAAGAAGGAATGTACCATTTTTTATATATAAAAAAAGAATTAATTATATTATTAATCATCTTTTTAGCATAAAAATATGTTATTAATCATTTTTATAATATCATAGATACATCATAAAAGCCACATATATTAATAATTTAAACTACAATCTAATACTCCCGTTGACCGTTGAGCCA
The DNA here is from genome assembly GCA_963691705.1 of Viola odorata. Lineage (NCBI taxonomy): Eukaryota > Viridiplantae > Streptophyta > Magnoliopsida > Malpighiales > Violaceae > Viola > Viola odorata. The sequence continues at coordinate 40,818,989 of OY829540.1, read as the reverse complement.
CATTGTCGGCCTGGCTGGTTGGGTCTTTAGCTAAGGATGAAGCCAGGGATTTCCTAAAAAATATGCAATATGCAGGTTTTATATCCATCTCCTTAATAGTCACCTCTTTAGTACCTTTTATATACTATGGTCACTGTTTGATATACCATCTGTGGATTGTGTCACTTCAATTCAGCTCCATCAGCAGATGCTGCTCTGATAACTCTTTTTACTGGGTGGGCTTGCAAGGGTCACAACCAGGGTGTATGCTTGTCTTCAAGACCACTTAGTTGCTTTACTGCTAGTAGTTTCACTGATATCGAAGAAGATATCTCTCAGTCATGCTGTGCACATGCTTCTGCATTTTGTTCTAAAGTTAATCCCATAGCAGTTTGCAATGACGACACTTAAAGGCAAGTCAAAAGAAACATCTCGTCATGCAGAAATTGCACCAACTCCAACCCCTCAGAGATGACAAGTGCCAGCAAATCACCTTCTATTGAATGGACTTGTTGTGTCCCAGGTTTAGGGGTGAACAAAAATAATTTGGGATTGAGTTCTCTCTTGTTGGTTTTGAGGTTGATGAAGATAAAAAATTGATTATGATTCTGAAATTATTTGATGTTTATCAGTAAAGATATTTTTCTCATTGATTTTCCAAAAGATTACATACGAATATCTTACATAAATATATATAGAGCTGATAGGAAGTTCTAGATTCTACAAGAAAAAATACACGTGGCTTTTCTAGATTTTACTAGCTAAATACAGGTGGCTGCGCTATTATGCCAAGACAAAGTTAATTAATTAGCTAACTTAACAAGCTAACGCTCAGTGGCGGCAGCATATGCACAGTAAAAGACAACTTCTTGTTAACCAAGCGTTAACATGACAACCACCTAGGTAATTAACAAACCATTATCAGCATCATGTCATCAGGCAAGCGATAGCATCCATGTCAAGTAGTGACAGCGTTAGAATGCCAAGTAACAGTAGCAGCGATATACACAGCAGCGTTATCCACCAGCGATATCAGAACAGTAGCAGTGATATACATGTAAGAGCGATAACTCCCAGCGGTAAGATGGCTGCACTAACGTGGCAGCGATATCATGACAGCGGTATCATCAAGGCGGCACCAAAACGGCAATACAGTGACAGCATTATCCAAGCGTTAACCAAGCGATAACAGTCAAAAAAGAAAAGAAAACAGCAGCGATATCAAGCAAAAGGGGCATATTTCAACACTCCTCCTTGACCCTTTTGCATGATACTCCAAGTTTCGTACGACAATTTTCAAATTTATCTCTAGGGAGAGATTTTGTCAAAATATCAGCAACTTGTTCATGACCATAGCAATGTTGCAGATCAACTTCACCTTCATTTTCAGCTTCTCGTATGAAATGATATTTGATTTTAATATGCTTGGTTCTTCCATGCTGAACTGGGTTTTTGGCAATTGCTACAGCTGATTGATTATCAACAAATATAGGAGTTGAACCTTCTTGCTTCAGCTTCAAATCTTCCAAGATTTTTCTTACCCAAATAACTTGATTTACTGCTGCTGCAGCTGCAATGTACTCAGCTTCAGCAGTGGATTGAGCAACTGTTTCTTGCTTTTTTGAGTTCCAAGTGAACATACCAGACCCAAAAGAACAAGTGTAACCTGAAGTACTCTTCATATCTTCACTTGATCCTGCCCAATCGCTATCTGAATATGCATGCAGCTTGAAATCTGAACTCTTCTTATACCAAATTCCATAATCCATGGTCCCTTTGACATACCTTAGCACTCTTTTCACAGCAGCAAAATGATTAATACTTGGAGATTGCATGAATCTTGACAAATAACTTGCAGCAAACATTAAATCAGGTCTTGTTGCTGTCAAATACAACAAGCACCCAATAGCACTTCTATACAGCTTCCCATCAACTTTTTCAGCATCATCTTCCTTTTGCAGCTTCAAGTTTGCAGTAAGTGGAGTTGGAGCTGGTTTGCACTCCTCCATTCTGAATTTTTTCAGAATTTCTCTTGCATATTTAGCTTGAGAAATGAAAATTCCTTCATCACTTTGGCTGATTTCCATGCCCAAAAAATAACTCATCATTCCCAAATCAGTCATCTCAAATTGCTCCTTCATCTCCTCCTTGAAGGCTAGAACCAAAGCAAGATTGTTTCCTGTCACCAATAAATCATCAACATACAAGGATATAATTAAAACATCATTCTTTTCAGCTCTAACATACAAAGTTGCTTCGCTAGAGCTTCTGACAAATCCTTTTTGAGCAAAGTAAGCATCAATCCTGCTGTACCATGCCCTTGGTGCTTGTTTCAGCCCATAAAGAGCTTTTTTTAACCTGTACACCTTGTCTTCACTTCCTTCAACTTGAAATCCTTCTGGTTGATCAACAAATATCTCTTCCTGCAAGTATCCGTTAAGAAAAGCTGATTTCACATCTAATTGATGAACTTGCCAGTGATTTTGCGCAGCTAGTGCCAACAACATTCTTATTGTGTCATGCCTTGCGACCGGAGCAAAAGTGTCACCATAATCAACTCCAGCTTCTTGAGCGTACCCTTTTGCAACCAATCTGGCCTTGAACTTGTTTACACTCCCATCTGAATTCTTTTTAGTTTTGAAGATCCATTTGACGCCAATGACTTTCTTCTCCTGTGGCTTGTTCACCATCTCCCAAGTCTGATTTTTCTCTATCATTTTCAGCTCCTCCTTCATTGCATCTTTCCATTCGTCATGCTGCATTGCTTCTTCAACACAAGTAGGTTCAGTGCAGGCAAAGTTACACCTCTCATAGACATCAGAGAGAGATCTAACTTTCCTTGGCGGGCTATCAGAGTCATAATCTTCTTCATTGATTTGAGATGATTCGCCAGCTTCAGTGTGCTGATACGATTCACCACTTTCAGGACTTGCAGTAACATCAGTTTTCCATTCCACTTTCTGCTCAACTTTTCTTTCCACTTTTTTCTCATCCTAATTCCACATTGCGTCTTCATCAACCTTCACATCTCTGCTTATAATCACCTTCTCAGTTTGAAGATTAAACACCCTATAACCTTTTGACGCTGAGCTATAGCCAAGAAATACACCCTTTACAGCTTTATCTTCTAGTTTATGCCTTTTTTCTGCTGGAACATGAATATAACACAGAGAACCAAACACTCTTAGATGTTTAACACTTGGTTTCACCCCACACCATGCTTCAATTGGAGTGACACCTTCAACAGGCCTTGTAGGAAGTCTATTCTGCAAATACACAGCTGTGTAAACAGCCTCTGCCCAAAATTTCTTTGGCATAGCTTTCTCTGCAATCATGCACCTTGCCATTTCCATGACTGTCCTATTCTTTCTTTCGGAAACACCATTTTGCTGTGGCATGTAGGGAGTTGTGAGCTGTCTGTCAACACCATGTTCTTCACAAAACTGATTAAATTGTGATGATGTGTACTCTGTGCCGTTGTCAGACCTCAGAGTCTTCAATTTGCATCCACTATAATTTTCAGCAAACGCTTTGAACTTCTTAAAGACAATAAACACATCTGATTTCTGTCTTAAGAAGTAAACCCAAGCCATTCTTGTCAAATCATCAATAAATAACAGAAAATACTTGTTTCCACTCATTGATGGAGTCCTCATTGGTCCGCAAAGATCAGTGTGAACCAATTCCAGCTTCTCACTAGCTCTCCAAGCACCTGTTGAACTGAACGTCTCCCTTTGCTGTTTGCCAAGTTGGCATGCTTCACAAATTTCCTTGCATACTTGAACGACAGGTAGTTCCCTAACCATATTCTTTTGATGAGCTAGCTGCAACGCTTGATAATAAAAGTGCCCAAATCTCCTATGCCACAAGCTTGATTCATCTTTGCTAACAAAATTACATGCACTTGCACCAGCAAAATTACATTCAATTTGGAAGCTATTGTTTATCATGGGAACTTTAGTGACTCCTTTACCTTCAGCATCATAAATACTACAGTGATCATCCTTAAAGTGCAGAGAATAACCTCTCCTCATCATTTGACCCACACTAAGCAAATTGTTTCTTAATTGTGGAACTAAAAGAACATATCTGATTAATTTTGTACCTTTGCTGGTTTGCATGGTTGCTATTCCTTTCCCTTCTGAATAGACAACTTCTCCATTTGCTAGCTTTACACGAACTTTGACTGTTGGATCGATCTCCCTAAAAAGAGTTGAATCATTCGTCATGTGGCTAGAGCAACCACTGTCCAAGTACCATGATTTGTTGTACCCCGAATCTGGTGAAGTTTCAATTGTGAATGCAAACTCTTCTTTTTGTTCTTCTATGAAATTTGCTTGTTGGTTTTGATTCTGGTTCTGATTCTGGTTCTGATTTGCAGGTCTTGGTTGTTGAGCATAATGTTGTTGACGTCCTTGATTTTGCTTAAAGTTGCAAAACCTTTCAAAGTGGCCAAATCTTTTACAAAAATCACATTGACTCTTAGCTCTGCACACTCTTTCTATGTGGCCAAATCTCTTGCAGGCTTCGCATTGTACCTTCATCCAGCAATCTTTTTCTATGTGGCCAGATTTGTTACAGGCTTGACATTGAACCTTCATCCAGCAATCTTTCTCTGAATGGTTGGTCTTTTTACACACAACACCAACTTTGGCTTTATTTTGGCGTTAGCTTGGCTTTAGGTTGGCGTTATCTTGGTTAGCATCAGCATTATCATGCTTTTGCATGATAACCAGCAGCAATAAAGGAGGGCGTTAAAAGCTGCGTCAAGTCAAGCGGCAGCGATATCATGGTCAAGCGATATCATCATGCAGCGTCATAGCGTCATCTCAGCGTCATCATCATGCGGCATCATCAAGTCCAGCGGCATCATCAAGCATAGCGTCATCAAGCGTTAGCATCAAGAGATCAAGAAGTCAGGCGATAGCAAGGGCGTTAGCTGTGCATTATCAAGCAAAATATTTGTCTGTTTTTAGCTTTGCCACGTGTTATTAAATGGTGTGCACATATGTAAAAAATCTAGAATAGTGTACACGTGTAGAAAATAGATGTGTGTAGAAGTATGTAGAAAAAGTAAGTCGGTGGTATGCCTATAAATATGCATCCACCATGTTGCAGAAGAGTTGGTTGGAACCACAGATGTTCCCTCCCAAAAATGAGATCACTGTGTTTGTGTGGATGAGAGGAAAACTCTCATCAAAAAGAAAATAAATCTTTAGGAGTAGAGAAGGGGTGCATCTTCTCTATCTCGTGTTTCTACCAACGTAGAACATAAAAAAGAAAATCATTTCTGTGTGCGGTTCTACAAACAAGGTTGTAGAACAAGAAATTTTCCAGGAGAAGAAAAAATCAGTTGTGTCTGTAAAATACTTTCCATCATCTATAATATCATTTTCATCTTTCTGGTTCATGTGTTCCTGTTGTATCTTTGGTGTTCTTTTGATTTTCTAACATGGTAGCAGAGTTTTTTTGATCTTAAGGGTCCTGTGGGTGCACACCAGAAAAATCAACAGCAGCGACGCCGACCACAGATGCAAAAGAAAAAGAAAGAAGAAAGAAAAAAAACAGCAGAAAAATTTGGCAGCAGATGAAGTTGCAGTTGAGAAACAAAAGAGTTGATCCTGTTCGTGTGGCAAAAAGGAAAAATTATCAAGTTGGTGTTGAGGGGGAGTGTTGAAATCAACACCAACTTTGGCTTTAGGTTGGCGTTATCTTGGTTAGCATCAGCGTTATCATGCTTTTGCATGATAACCAGCAGCAATAAATGAGGGCGTTAAAAGCTGCGTCAAGTCAAGCAGCAGCGATATCATGGTCAAGCGATATCATCATGCAACGTCATAGCGTCATCTCAGCGTCATCATCATGCGGCATCATCAAGTCCAGCGGCATCATCAAGCATAGCATCATCAAGCGTTAGCATCAAGAGATCAAGAAGTCAGGCGATAGCAAGGGCGTTAGCTGTGCATTATCAAGCAAAATATTTGTCTGTTTTTAGCTTTGCCACGTGTTATTAAATGGTGTGCACATATGTAAAAAATCTAGAATAGTGTACACGTGTAGAAAATAGATGTGTGTAGAAGTATGTAGAAAAAGTAAGTCGGTGGTATGCCTATAAATATGCATCCACCATGTTGCAGAAGAGTTGGTTGGAACCACAGATGTTCCCTCCCAAAAACGAGATCACTGTGTTTGTGTGGATGAGAGGAAAACTCTCATCAAAAAGAAAAGAAATCTTTAGGAGTAGAGAAGGGGTGCATCTTCTCTATCTCGTGTTTCTACCAACGTAGAACATAAAAAAGAAAATCATTTCTGTGTGCGGTTCTACAAACAAGGTTGTAGAACAAGAAATTTTCCAGGAGAAGAAAAAATCAGTTGTGTCTGTAAAATACTTTTCATCTCCATTTATAATATTATCATCTTTGTTGAATCTGTTCTGTTTGAGTAGTTGGTTGTAGTTTTGAATTTTCTAACATCTCTCTACAGCCAAGTCTTTGCGGTCTACGTCCATTAGTGTCTTAGCTCCGGCTCTTAACTCCTGTCTTTTTTCCAGGGAAGTAGACAACAGTCCTGCTGATTTTGGGCACGTAGAACAGCCGATAGATACTATATTCAAATTTCATAAAGCAGTCTCCAAAGACTTGGAGTATTTGGATGTTGAATCTGGAAAGTTACGTGACTGCGATGGAACGCTTCTTCAAACTTTTATTGGAAGATTTCATCTTTTATGGGGCTTATACAGAGCTCATAGTAAGGCTGAGGATGATATTGTTTTCCCAACATTGGAATCCAAAGACGCGCTTCATAATGTAAGTCATTCGTATATGAACAAGAGGAAAAATTATTTGAAGATATCTCGTGTTTTTTCTGAGCTTTCTCGTATCAATAACGACAAAAAAGGAGCGCACCTGGTGGAGGACTTGGCAGGGAGTGCTTTGAGTCTTCAAGTGGCCCATGGTAGTGATCTTATGGGGGAGTATAGTGAGCTAGCCACTAAGCTTCAAGGGATGTTCAAATCCATAAGGGTTAGTTTAGATCAACATATTTTTAGGGAAGAGCGTGAGTTGTGGCCATTGTTCTGCAAGTATTTTAAATTTGAGGAACAAGACAAAATAATTGGCCGCATAATTGGACTTGAGGTGCTGAAGTTTGGCAGTCTATGTTACCTTGGGTAACTTCTGCTCTTACTCAGGACGAGCAGAACAAGATGATGGACACATTGAAGCAGGCAACTAAAAATACCATGTTCAATGAGTGGCTTAATGAATGGTTTTATTACAGTCCTTGGATTGCTGCTCAGCAAAAATCATCCCTACCAACATCATGTGACACATCTAACAACGATGAAGATCTGATGGGATGTTCAACATCGTTACGGGATGCAGAGATGCAAGTATTTGGTTGTAATCACTACAAGAGAAATTGTAAGGGCCGTTTACCTGAGAAGTTTTTCCGAAAAAAATTCCAATTTTTAGAAAACTTTGTGTTTACCTTGAGTAATTTTTCCATTCAGAGAATGAAAAGAAAAATTCCTGTTTCTAATTTAAGAAAGAAATTTGGAGATGTCCAAATCCTAGTTTTCTAAAATTTTCAACTTTCTCTACTCTAAAATAAAAACACGCATTTTTTGATTTTCCAAATAGTTAGGGATGACAATTTCGCTCGCGGATGTGGATATCTGCCCAATACCCGTAATTGTGGGTGGGTATTATCCGCACATTGCGGGCATTTTGCGGGTATTATGGATATACCCGCACTCGTAAAGTGCGGGTATGAATGTGGGTATAGATAGTGCTTACTCACACTAAATACTCGCAATATATATATATAATTAAAATATTAGTTATTTCTTTTAATTAAATCAATATAATTTATAATTAGGGGTTGTTTACTTATGGAGAATTTTCTGAAAATTTTGCAAAACTGGAATTATTTCCAAAATCTATTTCACAACCAAAATTTTCCAATTTTTTTTTATAAGTTAAAATAGTAATAACAATAATTAGGGATGGCAATGGGTATCCATACCCCTAAAATTTATCGACCATGGAAGCTTGCTTGTTCTATTTTGGCTCGTTTTTTACTATTTTGGCGCGTTTTTTATCATTTTTGCTCGTTTATTACCATTTTTGCTCGTCTTTTACAATTTTGGCTCATTCTTTACCGCTTTTGCACGTTTTTACGATCTTGGCTAGTTTTTTACGATCTTGGCTCTTTTATTACCATTTTGGCTTGTTTTTTACCATTTTTTCTCATTTTTACCGTTTTGGTTCGTTTTTTCTCATTTTTCTCATTTTATCTCGTTTTTAACCTTATTTTCTCATTTTTACCATTTTAGCTCTTTTTTTTACCCTTTTTGCTCATTTCTTACCATCTTGTCTCATTTTTTACTATTTTTGCTCATATTTTACCGTCTAAGCTCGTTTTTTACAGTCTTGGCTCATTCTTTACCGTTTTTGCACATTTTTTACCATCTTAGCTAGTTTTTTACCGTTTTGGCTTGTTTTTCACTGTTTTGTGTTGTTTTTTACTATTTTGGTTCTTTTATTACCATTTTGGCGCGTTTTTTACCGTTTTGGTTCGTTTTTCTCATTTTTCTCATTTTATCTCATTTTTAACCTTTTCTTTCTCATATTTACCATTTTAGCTCATTTTTTTACCTTTTTTGCTCATTTCTTACCATCTTGTCTCATTTTTTACCGTTTTTGCTCGTTTAATACAGTCTAAGCTCATTTTTTACAGTCTTTTTTGCATGTTTTTTACCATCTTGGCTAGTTTTTTACCATTTTGGCTAGTTTTTCATCACTTTGTCTTGTTTTTTACTCTTTTGGCTCGTTTTCACCATTTTTTCTCATTTTTACTCTTTTGGTTCATTTTTTCTCATTTTTAACCTTTTTTCTCATTTTTACTATTTTAGCTCATTTTTTACCCTTTTTGCTCATTTCTTAGCATCTTGTCTATTTTTTTTACCATTTTTGCTCATTTCTTACCATATTTGGCTCAGTTTTGCTAGTTTAACTAAGAAAATGTTAAGAATTTAAAGAATATCCTGTGTGATTTACTGGAAAATGTCATTTTTATTTTCTTTATTAATCAATCTAAATCAACGAGCAACAAAACATTGTTTAATTGTCAGCCCCTAATCAATTAGTAGGTGATTAACAAGAAGATATCTTCTTTTTTCCATATAAAATAATCAAATTGTTATAAACAACATGTTTATTTTGGGAGTAAGAAAATTCGGAAGATCTTAAGATCTTCTTTTATGAAAAAAATGAGTCAAAATGGTAAAAAATGAGCCAAAATGGTGAGAAATGAGATAAAACGGTGAAAAATGGTAAAAAAACTAGAAAAATGTAAAGAACGTGCCAAAATAGTAAAAAAACAAGCCAAAATAGTGAAAAATGAGCCAAAATGGTAAAAAAATGAGACAAAATTGTGAAAAATGAGCCAAAACGGTAAAGAACGAGCTTAAACGGTAAAAAATGAGCTAAAGTGGTGAAAAATGAGCCAAAACGGTAAAAACCAATCAAAAAAATCAAAAAAATATATTTGATCTTTAACGTGAATAGTTAGCATATTTATAAATTACGAGGGTAGACATGTCTAAAATAACATTGTTTCTTTTTTATATTAACAATATGGATCGGTTGAGCTAGAGAAAAAAAAAATGGCGTTTCCAGAATTTTCTAAATTTGTAGTGTTAATTCTGAAAAACTATTTTCCAATTGGAGAACTGAAAAATTTTCTATTTGGAAAAATGTTGCTATGAAACAGATTTTGGAAATATTTCCAATTTTTGGAAAATTTTCCAAAAATTAAACAACCCCTAAATGGCTTGTACTTTTGAATTTAAACATGAAAATGTTTACCATATTTATATTTGATCTTTAATAAATTTAAAATGGGCAACTATTTAGTTTATTAATCTTAAAAAAAACATTAGCATTGTTTTTTAATTAAAATCAAATTGATTTAACAAAAGTAGTTGTTTTTTTTTCCAAAAAAGTAAGAAATAGTTGTTAGGCGAATACGATTTCGAGTTTTCTAATGTTGGAAAATGAAGGCTGGAAAAAAGAAAATGTACTGTAGCTGTGAAACAGAATTTCCATTTTTAGAAATAATTCTGGAAATATCTCCAGATAGAAAATTTTGGAAAACAAAAATATCTCCAAACAGAAATATTTCCATTATGAAACAGGCCCTTAACATTGCAAAGACAATTTAAACTAGGAGTGTCAATTTCATCGATTCGGTTTACCCCTTCCTTCCGTCCCTGTTTAATCCGGAATCAAAGTTTAATTTTTTGTTCCATTTATTAAACGAATTGGGACGATTCCATACCTAGGGATGACAATTGGGAGGGTATGGAGCGGGTAAGCACTATCCATACCCGCACCCGCATCCATATGGAGCGGGTAAGAGGAGTAATTATACCCGCAGATATCCACAAATTTGATTGAATTTCAAATTTCAATTAAATTAATATAAAAAAAATCAATTGATAATCTTTCAACTTCATCACACAATTTTTTCTACAATGTGTTCAATGTAGTAACCACTTTCTATCCATTTTCCATAATAAATTAAATTTTAGTAATTAAATAATTTATATACTAATGAGATTTAATTAATATGTAACCATTGTCTATTCATATACCCTAATAATTATTATAATCAATTATTTCATCTATGCCATGGACACTTAGTACTACTATAAAAGGATATCACTAAATCATTTTTTGCCCACACTTTTTACTCCTGAATTGTATCTTCATTTTTCTCTATTAATCTGTAGATTATGTTTGTTTCAATGTAAGATATTTAATTTAAAAACTATATTTTTTATAATTCTAAAACATAAATAAAATAAATTGTATGCACTTATTTTGCATGAATAATGTTTATTATATTTATTAATTTTATTGTATTTTGATAATTTAAATTTTTTATTGATTAACATATACTGACTACTGAGTACAAAGGAAACCCGGCATACGTAGCTTTGAACCAACTATGATCCATGATGCAATAATTTCAGAAGCTCTTTTCTTTCAACCCTAACATGTCTGCAAAGGCAAACCCATTTGACTCTCCCTTGGTGCAAAAACGAAAACAGAGTCCTTGGAATTCCTCCTCAAACTTTATTTTCTTATTGAATTAATTATATATATATAAAATTCACCGGATAACCCACTAGGGACTATTATCCATATCCCTACAGGATAAAGAAAATTCTTGAGATGGATTGATCATAATCTTTAACAGGCTTAAGAGTTGAATTAGCTTAGCCATTGGGATTGGGGTACAGACAAGACTGATTTATATTCGTAATTAGCTGCAATAAATGCAATAAAAGAATACGCTCTTTTGACAGAGAAGTGAACGACTCCGATCTGCAAGTGTTTGAGGGGTGCTAGCTAAGTTAATTAAGTAATATATATACCCACATCCATACCCGTACTTTGCGGGTGCGGGTATGAAAATACCCACAATATGCGGGTAATACCCACCCACAATTGCGGGTATTGGACAGATATCCATATCCGCGGGCAGAATTGCCATCCCTATCCATACCGCTTAAAAATATGCTGAGACAGCCTAAGGATAAACAAAATAGTCTCATTGTATGACACATATGGCATGAGGCAGACCATAAATATGCAAAATGGATGTCACATGGTGGTGAAGCTAATTAACCATGAAAAAATGTAAGTCTAACAATACTCAAAGAACATATAAAAAGATCTTACACTAAGATTAAAGCTTTTGTTAGTTTTTTTTCATATATATATTTTGATTGTTCTTCTTAGTTTGTTTTATTTTTTATTCCGATTTATTTTTAATTTTTAATTTTTTTTTACAATTCGATCTTTTAATTGTTAACTTAGATAATTAAATTTGATTAGTAGTTTGATAATTAATACGATTCTCGTGAGAACTAAGTTGTTTACAGAAGCAAACATAAAAATATTTAATTTGATTTTTTTCAAAAAAAAAAACATAGCTTAAACGGGCTAAATCAGACTAATTAGGTTCCGTCTAGTTTTTTTTTAATAAGCTGAATAGATTTATTTAAGCCATTGGGAAGATGGCACCAAAACAAGGAGCAAAATATTACATCAGACTCAGCTGCTGCTAACAGCAGCCAAGGAGCACAAGGCAGCAGAAAGAAAACATCCTAAAACCTCCAGCTAGACTCTCTCACGCAATGCCCATAAACTAGAGCCTAGAAAACCCCTACCAGATTAGGTAGTGCTGTTGCCCCAAATGTGAAACCACGTGGAAGACATTTCCATTTGGGATGATGAGTATGGGAATGATTTATCTGTACTATGGAGCCAGCGCCTCCATGTAGAGAAGATGACGTGATGAAGCTTTTGGTGACTAAAATTCTCTTGACGGAACACTATATCATTCCGGTGTTTCCATGTGCTCCAGAGAATTGCCTGAAGCAGCATCAGCCACATTTCCAGCTTCTGAGCGTGATAGCCCGGAATCAATCCGCGCCAGCTATACCACAAGTCTGCTACAAGCCTCGGCCGGACCCAGTCAATCCCCGCCCAGCGCGTGATGTCTTCCCACATCAGGTCTGTCTTACGACAGTGAAGGAATAAATGGGGGGTGGTTTCCTCACAAGTATTACACATAGGGCACAGGCAAGCGTCCCCGGTAAGAATATTACGCTTCCTGAGGAACTCTCGAGTGGCGATACGATCTTGCAGGACCAGCCAAGTGAAGAACTCTACCTGGTGAGGAATATTCCCACGCCAACAAGAGTGCAGGGTGTCGTTTTTGAGGTGTCCGTGCCTAGACAATTCCAAGGCCTTACACATAGATTTGACAGTAAACTCACCCGATTTTTCAAGCTTCCATCGCATTTGACTAGTGCTAGTGTTTCTGGCTGGGGGCAGCAGAGTCTCCTGCATATCTTTTGCCTCGTCCATCTCCCACTCGAATAACCCCCGTCTCCAAGGAAGTTGCCAATGCCAACCCGAGTCTTGCCAAGATCCGAATTCTCTGATGGCTCCCGTCTTGTTACTGGTGATAGAGTACAATCGGGGGTGTTTAAGAGCCAACGGAGCAGGAGTAGCCCAAGGATCCCACCAAAATCTCATGGAGTCTCCAGAGCCGATATGAAGCTGAACATTTTTTGTCCAAGTCCCAAACATAGCAGAAGATCTCCCACATACCCGAATAATGTCGTTCCAGATGGTAGAAAATGTCGCACTGTCCTGTATCCAGAGGTCTCCCAGCGTTGAAATATTGTATTCTTTGCGCACAATTTCTACCCACTTTTTTTTTTGTCCCCTGCCAAGAGGCCTTCCGTCTAGTTGAGACGGCCCAAGACTGAATTTATCCAAGTGGCCTATTTATAATTAAGTGGGTTGAGTCTGACCTGTCTCGATTTTCAATGGGACTAAGAGAGTTCCGAACTAGTCCTGTGAACCTATTTTGTCACCTCTAAGGTAAACACAATTTAGATAATTTTCTTATACGGGGCTTAATTTAATTATTTTTTCTACAAATGCAAAGGTTAAAATAGTAATTTAGCCTTATACTCCCTCCTATTTTTTTATATCTGTCGTTCTAGCCCTCTAAAAAATTGAGAAAATTAAGGCCGTGTTTACCTGGGAGAATTTCCCAGGAAATTCTCCCAGTTTTCTAATTTTCCGGAAAACGTGTTTACTTGGGTCAGACAGAAAACGAAAATTCTCCGTTGGAAAATCGATGAACAAATTTGGAGAACGAAAAAAAATCGTTCTCCAGTTTTCCAACCCATTTACAAAGGATTGGAAAACTCGGTTTTCCATTAGAAAACTCGGTTCTCCACTTTAATGATACTTTTTTAATACCATTTTGCCCCTGGGCCATTTCTCACCTTCATTTCTCACCTTCGTCCTCATTTCTCTTCAAACCCTAGAACGCCGCTGCTCACGTTCGTCCTCTCCTCTCTCGTTGCGTCCTCTCCTTCCGTGAGCCACCGCCGCTCCCTCCGCTAGCCGCTCCCTCAGACGCGGCCAATCAATCCACCGCAACCCAAGCAAGGTCGGTTTCTCTTCGATTTTTTTGTTTTGATACGGATCACATGAATCATGATGTTTCTTTCTTTTTCTGGAAGAATCAACTTTACTTTTACATGGATTGATTGTTTAAGCCTAAAGTTGAGGTTTTGGAGCTGTTTTGATGGAGGTTTTGGAGCCGATTGGTGGCTATTTTTGATGGAGGTTTTGGAGCTGTTTTTGGGTCAGTTTGGGTGCAGATTTTGGGGTGATTTTGGGGCTGATTTTTGGGTGGTTTTTGTGTGTATGTTGGGGCTTATTTTGGGTCTGATTTTGGGTCAGTTTGGGTGCAAATTTTTGGGTGATTTTGGGGCTGATTTTGGGACTGAAATTGCTAGTATTTGAGGTATACAATTCCTGGTTTTTGGTGCAGCAATTGCTACTTATTTAGGGCTGAAATTGCTGGTTTATTTGGTTGTGTAATTGCTAGAATTTGATGTCTATAATTGCTGTTTTTTGGTGTTGCAATTGCTAGTTACTTAGGGCTGAAATTGCATGTTTATTTGGGTCTATAATTGCTAGTATTTGTAACTCTTAACAAGGATGACTTGGCTGATTTTGTAATGATGTAAAAGGGCTTGCCACCCAGCAACTTGAACTTTGGGTTGAATATGGACACTCAAACTGATATTGCAGATTGTTTAGACTTTAGAGCCTCATGTTTTTTTCTGAAATCTTTGTTCTTCAATGTTATTTATGCCTTTATGCTGCCATCCTTCTCTCCATTCAAATGCATAACTTGCCTTTATGTTTTCTTCAGGTCTTTTTAGTGGTTTCTTGGTTGAATGTTTGGTGGTCCGTTTTTTTTGTGTTATCCCTCTTTTGTTTAATCTGTTCTTTTTGTATGATCAAATGCTCACTGATTTCTTTAAACCCCTTGTGCTTTGGTTGATGTATTTGCTTCCTTCTCACTTTAGTTGTACGTACTTGATTGTGTATGCCCGGTTCTTGATAGGGCACTCGCAGTTTCAAGCGTAGTGGAATAGTGAATAGATGTAGTTTTTCGGGTCCAAAGCGTGGGACTCTGCGAGAATAGTTCAATGCTAGAAAATAGTGTAGGAATTAAACTATGTGTTAGCGATCAATTTCATAGCCCAAATGTGCGATTCGGTTATCTTCATGTTTTTTTTGCACCCCCCGTTTCTTTTGATTTCCCCTGTCTGTTTTGTTGTTAATGCATTCAAGTGTCTGTTTGGTTGCTGGTCTGGTATCTTTAAGCTGTTGGTTGGGGGGTTGTCCCAGGTGATGTAGTGAAGGTCATGGTTAGCTGTCAAAATGCTGCCCATTTGTTGGCCAATGTGTGCTTAATATCCGTTGTCAATGTCTACTTAATTGAGTCTGTTTTTGCTGGTGTAAGTGAGGCTTTCTGTTAACTTGTTTGTTTCTTTTTGTTTCGCTGCATATGTAGGCTCATTTCAACATGGCAGGAGGAAGACCTGATGGTGAAGATGATGCTAGATGGTCAGACAAAAATGAGGAGATATTTCTGAATATATTGCATGATCGAGTAAAGAAAGATCCTAATGGGGCACCCACTTTTAAAGGTACGGATTGGCATGAGATTGATGAAGAAATGTATGTCTTTTCTGGTGAACGATATGGAGCAATGAAGTTGGCTGGCAAATACAATCGGCTGAGGGTGAAGCATCGGCAATTCTCAGAATTGTTAGAGCATACTGGAGTTACCTACGTATCAAGTTTAAACGCGGTGAATGCTCCAGAAGATGTGTGGCAAATGTTTTACATGGTAAATTACAGTTTCTTACGGGTTTACTTGATGTCATAAGCTTATAGAATTACATCTTAATTCTGATTTCTTACATTTGCAGAAACACAAGGGCTTTAGGGCATTTAAAAAGAAAGGATGTCCAAACTATGAGCTGCTAGGTCTGGTGTTTAATAGATCTACAGCTACGGGACAGCTGCATCATTCTTCTTCGCAATTGCCACCAACATCTCCCGAGGAGCGGCAAAATGAGGAAGAATTTCTGAATTATGGTGTTCATGTGTCGAGAGGAGGTGGACAAGAAAGTGAGCCGGTTGGTAGCTCCTTGGGAAAACGTTCTGCCGATGGTAGTATTCCAGGTCCTAGGCGCTCCTTGGGAAAAGGTAATTCTGCGAAGTTGGGCTCTTGCATGGATCAGTTCACATCATCGCACACTGCTAAGGCTGAATATTACACAGCAAAAGCAAAGAAGTACAAAGGAGAACAGACTGAAGTTACAAGTCCATTGCGAGAGGCTTACTCTATTACTGTGTGCGTGGATGCGTTGGATGAGATAGCAGCAGATGTCTCAGAGAAATCTTACAATAAGGCACTGGATCGGTTTGAAAAACCTTATTGGAGAGAAGTGTTCATGAAGTTGGCGATTCCTAGAAGGAAGTCTTGGTTAAATGGCTTGGAGTGATTGTAGGTTATTTTATGACACAATAGCTTGGATGTTATTATGGAATGCTTTATGAGTGTTATTATTTTTTTTTGAAAGGCTTTATGAGTGTTATTATGGAATGCTGAATGAGTGGAAACTTGGATACTGTTATGGAATGCTTTATGATTTTGAATTAGGATATTATGGAATGCTTTATTGCTTTGTTGCTTGAAATGGCTGATTGGTTGCTGGGAAGTGATGCCAGCAAGTGCTGGGCGCAGGTTTGGGAAGGAAATATTCATTTCTTTTAATGGGTTGTAGCTGTCAATATATATTTTTAATCAACTACAGCTGTAATTTACTTTTTAAAAAACAAAACTACAGCTGTAATTAAATTAATTACCAATTGGCTTAAAATGTGGCTTAAAATTTGGATCAGGGGACAAGCCTCGTGGGTAGATACTAATTAAATAGAAAAAAACAATATAAAAGAACTAGGAGGAAACGTAGAGAGGAAAGATAGAAACAATTGCAGAAAGAAAGAATAGAAAGAGAGAAGGAGCATAAGAGAGCTACGGTTGATTCAAGGAAAGAAGAGAAGCTTTTGAAGAAACAAAGGTTAGTACTAATTAGTTTTAATGGTGCAGGTAAAATGACACATTATTATGAGGTATGATATAGTAATTACTTTTAATGGTGCAGGTAAAATGACACATTATTATGCCAACACTTCAAGATGTTCTGTTATCAGTTCAAGTAGTTCAAGTAGTTCAAGTTCCAGTGATGATAACGATTTGGAAGACTTGGAGTGGCTCTGTACGCAAATGGAACAAGAAAGTAGTTATATTAGAAGAATGCCTTGTCGCACATCTGTGCTTAGCGGTAGAGAATATATCCTAGAAGTTTTAGTGGGAAATCCAACTGTATGCTATGAAATGTTTCGTATGCGACCACATGTGTTTTTGAATTTATGTGATAGGCTTAAAACTATGGAATTATTATACGCGACAAGGGAAATTAGTGTAGAAGAGGGTTTGGCAATGGGATTGGCTGTATTATGTCATAGAGCAACTCAAAGGACGGTGGCAGACAGATTTCAACACTCTACTAGGACTGTGCACATTTGGGTCAAGACTGTGATACGCGCTTTAGCTGCTTTGGCAACTCATTTGATCAAACATGTTAACAGAGGACCCATTCAGCCAGAAATTCTTGCAAACCCTAGATGGTATCCATATTTTGAGGTACGCATGTTTATTATTAATTCATTTTACTAAAAAAACATCAACATATAAATATAACTCTGATATTCATTTGTGATTTATTCCTTACAGAAATGCATTGGTGCAATAGATGGTACTCATGTCGCTGCTTGGTCTCCCACTTCCAAACTAAAAACATTTCAGGGCAGAAAATCACTCGTTACTCAAAATGTTATGGCGGCATGTTCGCATGATTTGATGTTTACTTTTGTATACACTGGTTGGGAAGGCACAGCTAATGATTCACGCGTGTTTGTTGATGCATTAACAAGGCCAGAAAATCAATTTCCTATGCCTCCACTTGGTGAAACATTATTCTTCTAATTCATAACAATATTTATTAATTATTTTTTAGCATCTTTTATTGATTGTGATTATGATATGCAGATTACTATTATGTTGTTGATGCTGGTTATCCAAATATTCCTGGATTTTTAGCTCCTTATCGTGGCGAACGGTATCATCGCAACGATTTTCATGGACGAGGAAGGATAAGAAGAAAATATGAATTGTTTAACCAACGACATTCATCTCTGAGAACTGTTATTGAAAGGGCTTTTGGCGTTCTCAAGGCTAGATTTCCAATCTTAAAGTCTATTCCGAATTACCCTCTTCGCCGTCAGAAATTGATACCATTAGTTTGTTGTGCACTGCACAATTTTATTCGAATGGAAGATAGAGCTGATCGATTATTCACAGAATATCGGGAGGAAGGTGTAGAGAACTTTGGTGAAGAAGATTTTCATGAGATGCAAGAAGGTATTCAATTCAATATGTCCCAACAACAACAAATGAGTGCTGTTAGAGAAGTTATTGCAGATCAATTATGGGCTCATCATAATAGTAATTAGAATCTGAGGAATTAACAAGCCAAGTGGTGATATGTATTTTATTTTAATGTAGCAAAGTGAATTAGTATATTTATATATAATGAAATATTAGTAGATTGATGATAAATTTTAGTTTTCTAAAATTTGGAAAATAGTGCTAAGTAAACGCATTTTCTAGTTTTTTATCAGGAAAATTTGAAAAAACAGTACAAAGTAAACAGGTTTTCCAGTTTTCCAGGTCAGGAAAATTTTTCGGACAGTGCGAAGTAAACACATTTTCCAGTTTTACGTTGGAAAATAAAATTCTCTAATTTCAGAAAATCGGCAGGTTTTCTAACAGAAAATTCCCCCAAGTAAACGCGCCCTAATTGTCGCCCACTCACTTTTCTGACTATTTCAGGGGTGACTTTACTGCCTTGCCCCTCTACTCTCTTCTCCTTTCGTTCACCAATGTCTCAAACGTCGAATCCCTCCTAGTTTGAAACCCAGCTCCACTCGCCTGAGTCAACCCGTAGACCTTGTACAAAAACTGGGTTCCGGACACCTGGTTGAAACCCACGACCTGGTATTTCAGGTAGCAGCCGGTGAGCTGGACCCATGCGGCGACGGAGTTTGGGCAGAGTTTGGTGACGGTGTCGGGGAGTTTGGCGACGCAATCGGAGCATTGGGTGTCGGTGAGATCTCCTCTGCATTGGTATTGGCCGATTAGGGCGGTTTGGCCGTTGCCAGAAGTGGAGGAGGAGAAATCCTTTTGGGATGATTGGGAAATTAGGGATTGGAATAAGGTTTTGAGGTTCTGGGAGTAGATCCCAGATAGGTCTTGGAATTTCTAGTTTTCACAGCCTTTGAAGATCAAATTGGTGTAGTCAGAAGCATCAGAAGTTGTGGTGGATGCAAGAAGTCCTAAAATTGTAATGATTGACATGATAGTAGAAAGAAAGAAGAAGGAGAAGATGAGTTTTCTTGAAAGGAAATCCATTTTTGGATTGTGAGGTGAAAACCACGAAAAAAGTTTTTGTTTCGTTTGGTTTGAGGAGTTTATGGAAATGGGTTTTGTGTGAAATTAAGACAATGAAACGCTTTTAAATAGGAGAGAGGGCGAGTCGCAAAATCGTTTTTAGCACAACACTCTTTAATTAGCGTGCAAAATGCTAGAACCACATATAAAGAAAATAGGAGAAAATAGGAGGGAGTAATAAAGTTTTCACATCAAGAATATGCATTCGTCATTATGATTGTAGATTAGACATATCATCAAATTATTTAAAAAAATATCTATGATATGATTTTAACGAATCAAAATTTCTTACCCCTAAAAGTCACATTTGCAAAAATACAAACCAAATAAAAAACATGTCCACACGGGCATTCCAATGAAAATAGGGATGTTAAATTGTAAACTGGAACTGCTAATTTTTTTATTAAATTATTTTTCTTATGATTTATTGGATTATTATGGATTATCATGTTGGATTAGTGTATCGTATTATCGTGTGGTATTGTTATTAAATTAGATTATTTTTTTAAATATTAATTTAATTAAAATTTAAAATTCAACCAAATTTGCGAGTATCCGAGGGTATAATTACTCTTCTCTTACCAGCTCCATATGGATGCGGGTGCGGGTATAGATTACCTGTAAATTTGCGAGTGTGGGTATGGATAGTGCTTACCCGCTCCATACCCACCCAATTGCCATCCCTACAAATAGTACACATTAATGAAACTTTTTTAATCCCACATTTGCCCTTCACACTGCCCATCTTCTTCTTCTCCTCTGCTTCACATTTGACCTCTACTCTCTCATCGTCTGCTCGCTGCCCCTCGCCTTATCGCCGGCGAAGATGATACTCCTCATCTCCTCTGCCACTGCGCCTTCGATTCGTTCCACGACGACCGAGTCTAATCTCGCCGCCCCTCTCCTCATCGCCTTGAGGTTTGATTTAATTACTGTTTGGATTTAATTGCTTGCTCTTGATTTAATTAATTGTTGTTCCTGTATTGATTAATTGCTGTTTTTGATTTGTTGGATTGTTGTTGTCGATTTAATTGTTGGCTGGAGTTTTTTATCCTTAATTTATGTTTGTATTTTTTGGCTGTTTGATTGGTCAATTGATTGCTGTTTCTGGGTTGGTTTTTGGAGTGATTTTAGTGATTAGATGCTAATAAATGATTCCTGTTCCATAAGCAATTTTAGTTATTCTTGTGGCTAATTTTTGGTGGTTTGTGCTAATTTAGATGAAAACTAATGCTTTGAGCTTTTTTGTTGTTGTCTTACTGGTATGGGTTTATATTGTTTACTGTTCTTACAGGCATTTTGTTCCAAATCTGACCATCGGTGCTCCAGTCATTGAGAGTTTGAGGAAACATACAAAGTAAAATCCTTATGCCCTTCACTTATCCTTTGAATGTCTGCATGCTTCAATTCTAAACGGTCAACCTTTCTCTTTCAGGGCTTATTTAGATTGCCACCTTATGGTCACAAATCCTATTGATTATGCTGAGCCTTTCAGCAAAGCTAGTGCTTCTGGATTTACCTTTCATGTTGAGGTATCTTGAGGTTGGTTGCACATTGATCTTTAATTTTTTTCATTGTTGTGGACAAGCATTTTTATTTTCCTAATTTCCTTTATGGTCCCACATGGAGTTTTCACTGTACATGCTGCAGAAAACTGGGGAGAACTTGTGCAAAAAATCAAGTCAAATGGGATGAGACTTGCTGTTGCACTGAATCCTGGAACACTTGTTGAACAGGTTTTCCCTTTGGTATGACTTCTTTTCTTGTGTATACTTTACAAAAAGATGTAATTGCTTTCATTTGGTTCTTAAATTCTTATGGTTGTGACGGGGATATATTTGACGTTGAGCAAGAGTAATACGAACTGCAATCGATATGGTGTATAAGACTTTTATGTAAAATTTCAGGTTGAAGGTGAAAATCCTGTAGAAATGGTTCTTGTGATGATTGTAAAACCTAGATTTGGGGGACAGAAATTCATGGCTGATATGATGGATAGGGTGCTTTGATGGTGGTCTAGGGCCTTCAACTATTGACGCGACAGCTTCAGCTGGAGCAAACTGCATTGTTGCCGGAAGTTTAGTGTTTGGAGCCCCTGAGCCAGCCCAGGTAATATCAATCTTGAGAAAGAGTGTTGAGGATGATCAAATAAAGAGTTGATGATCGTAGATGCAAGGTGCACTTTGGCTGAATTCTCATTCTTTGTTTAGTAAATGTACAATTTACTTCCCTCGTGACAGTTACAATTACACAAAATCATATGTTTGTTCATCTCATATTCTATATAATCATCTCTGCTGCACTTCAGAAGTCTATGCAAGGTGTACAAGTGAATGATACCCACATTAACAGAAGGTCTCAACTAAGTTAAATTAATAAATGCAAGGGATTCAGAATAATAATTTTCAATATAGTTTTATAGTGCTGGTTCAGAGCTTTCTTGTTTTATATCTGGTTCAGAAATTGGAATTTGACAATATGAAGAATGTCAAGACCATTAGTTATTGGAACAAAATTGTAATTTTCGTTTTAAAAAAAAATTAGAAATCAGTACAAAGTAAACACGCTTTTCAGATTTTAAAATTTGAATTTTTTTACATTTAGTACAAAGTAAACACGATTTTTAATTTTCTATTGGAAAAGAAAAGGTCCTAATTTCAGAAAATTAGAAACAGAAAAAGGAGAAAAATCTCCGTTGGTAAATAGGCCCTAAAGTTCTTGCTTCTTGCTGTTTACTTGTAGATTTTGTCATGATGACATGAGCGATCACTCAATGGATAGGTAATTTTAACACTTGGTTACCTTTAAGTTTTGAGTGAAATTGCTTAAACATGGTGTTCTGTTTGATCATTGCAGGAAAGCAACATAAGAAATGATGTGTATGCGCTGCCTTAAAATTCAACCAGTGGGACAAAATTGCACAACTCCAACATGCAATGGACTTTCAATGGCAAAGTATTACTGCAATATATGCAAGTTTTTTTCATGATCAGAGATAAAAGAGTTCTAGCTTTGCCTCGCCTATCAAACTTTATCTGCGTGATGATTGTAAGGAACCGTAATGATGATTTTACTTTTAAATGTCATTTTAATCAGAAAACTGAACCATTAAACAAAGCTGATGATTACTTTTATAAAAATGTATCTAGGTTTCATTTGGTTGTATTTGTATGTGTTTCTACCCGATTTTAAATTTTTCGTCTTTCACATTTCTTGTCGTCAATTTTCTAAAATCATACTCCCGTTTATTTTTGTCCAACTGATATTTATTTTTACGCTTAATGTCATTTAAATTTTATTGCATAGTTTTTTCACATTTTTATCGCTTTTTCTTATTCGAACTCGTATCGGTTTCGAGTAAAATTCTCGAAACCAAGGGTCGAACATTTTTGCTCACTAGTCACTTATTTTTTATTATTATTTAACTCGCGCCATTTCGTTGCATTTCCCTCAATTTATATTTTAGCAATTTTTACGCTTACTATATCCTAAATATGTTATTTTATTTTATTATACGTTTTAACATTTTCGGTTCGAGTTTCTGTTCATTTTCAGGCGAGATTGCTCGTTCCACCAACTCGAGCTCAAAAAAATCAAAAGGAGAGTCAACTTTTGGTCATAGCCGTTGATCTGGTTGACTTTGAAAGTCAACCAAGATCAAATGGTTGTGGTAATTACCACGTAGTCATGCATCTTCCTCATTTGGTTTTGCGCAACAAAGAGCCCATTTCTCCTTGTTCCCTTCAAACGAAACATCCTCACCCTCTCCGGCCATTTTTCCTCTGCCATTAAATGCATCTCACCTTCTGCAACCTCCCGTCGTTGCACTGCCTCTCCCTTGATCCTCGCTGCTCGTTGACACGCGTCCTCATATGTAATCCCAACGACGTCATCTCGCCCTTAACCTCACCTATAAATAGCGAGGGTTCTCCAAGCTTTCTCCTCACCAAGAAACGAGCCGAAACACCCTCTAAAATATTTCTCTCACTAGCTAGCACTTGCTCCACAAAGGTGGAAGCTCCCTCTCTAGTTTTAAATTTCCATTTTCAACGAGTTTTCGGCAATATTTTCCAAAATCAAACCGATCGTGTTTTGATGAAATAATTTTCTCTTTTGCTTTCAAATATCTTTGTTTTAATCTCTAGTTTAACTACAGTGCTTTGTTTTAATGAATCGCCGAACGATTCGGATGAATTTTGATTTTTTTTAATTAAGTTTAATTCATTTTTTAATTAATTAACCACTGTTTTGTTGAAATTAAATTTCTGTAATTATACCATTAAATTGTTGTAGTTATGTTGATCATTTTGGTATAAACGACGTCAGAAAAGGAACACGTTCGTCGGACCTTGGTCGCCGGCGCTACTCAAGGATAGGGATGATGAACGGTGCCAACTGCTCTCTCCGTTTAAACGTGGCCTTGGGCCAGGCCAGGCCCAAGCAAAGGACGCACGCTTGGCACGTCGGCGTGGAAGGAAAGGCTGGGCCTCTGGCCCAGCGCGTGGAAGAGAAGAATGGGTTGTCTTAGCCCACCAGCCCAGTTTTGGGCCCACTCTCGGCCTAGTGGGCCGACCCCACTGTTTTGGCCCATCGTTTTTTCTTCACAACATGTAATCTTGTACTGTTTATTTATTTTTCGCACTTGTATTGTTTATTTATTTTTTGCACTTGTACTGTTTATTTCTGCACTCGTACTGTTTATTTATTTTTCGAATGCTTGTATGCTTGTTTATTTTCGCACACTTTGCATGTTTAGATAATTTTTATGTTCACCCAAATTAATCTTTTTCGCTTGCGTACAACAATTGTCAAATATTTAATCGTTCAACGTTATCCTCTCCTCGTATCAATAATCTCAAAAGGGTAGAATCGCCCGTACCCTTCACAAGTAAACATTTCTTATCCTTTTATTTATTTCACACTTTTTTTCATATATAATCGTATGCGTGAATATCCGCCAATAAATCCAGTAAACATACGAATAGAGCACGTTACCACTCCACAATCATTTTCGTGTGGCGGTCCATTTCCCCATCACCACGATATCCGAATAGAGCACGTTACCACTCCACAATTATTTTCGTGTGGCGGTCCATTTCCCCATCACCACGATATCCGAATGGAGCACGTTACTACTCCACAATCAATTTGGTGTGGCCGATCACGCTTCCCCACCGTCCAATCGACGTCTGAATGAAGTACGTTACCACTTCCAAACTACTTCGCATCGCCAACCAAACATTCGGGCAAAGGTACGATATAATCAAACAAACATCAGCAATGACATCCAACGGGCAGCAGCGTCCGAAAGGAGATCAACACTAACCTCACTATCAGAGATCAACCTCGCTATCAGAGACAACCATCCTCGTTATCAGAGATCATCCTCCTCGCTATCAGAGAAGACCACCTCACTATCAGAGATCATCCTCCTCACTATCAGAGAAGACCACCTCACTATCAGAGATCATCCTCCTCGCTATCAGAGACAACCGTCCTCACTATCAGAGAAGACCCCCCTCACTATCAGAGAAGAACTCCTCGCTATCAGAGACAACCGTCCTCACTATCAGAGATAATCAACCTCACTATCAGAGATCATCCTCCTCGCTATCAGAGAAGACCACCTCACTATTAGAGATCATCCTCCCTCACTATCAGAGAAGAACTCCTCGCTATCAGAGAAGATCACCTCACTATCAGAGAAGACCTCACTATTAGAAATCGTCCTCACTATCAGAGTAAGAGATCATTCGTCCTCGCTATCAGAGACCCATCTCCCTCAATATCAGAGATCATTCATCCTCGTTATCAGAGAAGACCAATCCTCGTTATCAGAGAAGACCACCTCGCTATCAGAGAAGATCACCTCACTATCAGAGAAGACCTCACTATTAGAAATCGTCCTCACTATCAGAGTAAGAGATCATTCGTCCTCGCTATCAGAGACCCATCTCCCTCAATATCAGAGATCATTCATCCTCGTTATCAGAGAAGACCAATCCTCGTTATCAGAGAAGACCACCTCGCTATTAGAGAAGAGCTCCCTCGCTATCAGAGAAGACCTCCCTCGCTATCAGAGAAGAACTCCTCGCTATTGAGAAGATCACCTCACTATCAGAGACCGTCCTCACTATCAGAGAAGACCCCACTATCAGAAATCATCCTCGCTATCAGAGACAACTATCCTCAATAGTAGAGATCATCCGTCCTCGCTATCAGAGACCCATCTCCCTCAATATCAGAGATCATTCATCCTCAATATCAAAGATCCCACCTCGTTATCCGAGACAACCGTCCTCACTATCCGAGACAACCAATCCTCCCTGTCCGAGAAGATCAACATTTCCCCAACATTCCAAGCAAAGGTACGTAACAATAAACCAACATCCAAGTAAAGGTACGTTACAATCATCATTTACAATTCTGCAATTTATATTTCCTCACTATCAGAGTAATCATCATTTACAATTCTACAATCTACATTTTTCTCACTATCAGAGTAATCATCATTTACAATTCTGCAATCTCACTATCAGAGTAATCATCATTTACAATTCTGCAATCTACATTTTCCTCACTATCAGAGTAATCATCATTTACAATTCTGCAATCTACATTTTCCTCACTATCACAGTAATCATCATTTACAATTCTGCAATCTACATTTTTCTCACTATCAGAGTAATCAGCATTTACAATTCTGCAATTTACATTTTCCTCATTATCAGAGCAGTCTGCATTTATATCCCTGTAACTTGCATTAAAATTTATGTACTTGCATTTATATCATTCTGCATTTTCAAAACCATCAGTGACGGACTACGACTACTACCCTCGCCGGAGCTGAAGTTTACATTTTCTGCATCAATGTCCGACAGTTGCGGTGTCCCCGCTCGGATATCAAATTCATTTTCTGCATAGAGGTCTGACAATTGCGGTGTCCCCGTTCGGATCTCAAGTTTACATTTCAGCAATTCACTTCCCTGCATCAGCGTAAGGTTGCGAGTACTACCCTCGCTCGGACGTGACTTTACTTTCAGCACCAACCTAGGGACTACGAGTACTACCCTCACACAGGTCAAAATTCTCCAATCGCTCACTCCTAGATAAGTCTACATTTACATTTCGCATTTTTCAAACCATTGCTAGTTCGGAAGCAACCATCTTTACTGCTCATCAAAAATCTCGGTTACACTGGATTTTTGATAAGACAGTAAAGAGGGGGCAACTGTTGCTACTCGATTTTTGACTTTAAATTTTTCGTCTTTCACATTTCTTGTCGTCAATTTTCTAAAATCATACTCCCGTTTATTTTTGTCCAACTGATATTTATTTTTATGCTTAATGTCATTAAAATTTTATTACATAGTTTTTTACATTTTTATAGCTTTTTTTGTTCGAACTCGTATCGGTTTCGAGTAAAATTCTCGAAACCAACGAACATTTTTGCTCACTAGTCACTTATTTTTTATTATTATTTAACTCGCGTCATTTCGTTGCATTTCACTCAATTTATATTTTAGCAATTTTTACGCTTACTGTATGTTAAATATGTTATTTTATTTTATTATACGTTTTAACATTTTCGGTTCGAGTTTCGGTTCATTTTCAGGCGAGATTGCTCGTACCACCAACTCGAGCTCAAAAAAATCAAAAGGAGAGTCAACTCTTGGTCATAGCCGTTGATGTAGTTGACTTTGAAAGTCAACCAAGATCAAATGGTTGTGGTAATTACCCCGTAGTCATACATCTTCCTCATTTGGTTTTGCGCAACAAAGAGCCCATTTCTCCTTGTTCCCTTCAAACGAAATATCCTCACCCTCTCCGGCCATTTTTCCTCCGCCATTAAATGCATCTCACCTTCTCCAACCTCCCATCATTGCACTGCCCCTCCCTTGATCCTCGCTGCTCGTTGACACGCGTCTTCATACGTCATCTCGCCCTTAACCTCGCCTATAAATAGTGAGGGTTCTCCAAGCTTTCTCCTCACTAAGACACGAGCCAAAACACCCTCTAAAAGATTTCTCTCACTAGCTAGCACTTGTTCCACAAAGGTGGAAGCTCCCTCTCTAGTTTTAAATTTCCATTTTCAACGAGTTTTCGGCAATATTTTCCAAAATCAAACCGATCGTGTTTTGATGAAATAATTTTCTCTTTTGCTTTCAAATAGCTTTGTTTTAATCTCTAGTTTAACTACAATGCTTTGTTTTAATGAATCGCCGAACGATTCAGACGAATTTTGATTTTTTTTTGTTAATTAAGTTTAATTCATTTTTTAATTAATTAACCACTGTTTTGTTGAAATTAAATTTATGTAATTATACCATTAAATTGTTGTAGTTATGTTGATCATTTTGGTATAAACGACGTCAGAAATGGAACACGTTCGCCGGACCTTGGTCGCCGGCGACTCAAGGATAGGGATGATGAACAGTGCCAACTGCTCTCTCCATTTAAACGTGGCCTTGGGCCAGGCCAGGCCCAAGCAAAGGACGCACGCTTGGCGCGTCTGTGTGGAAGGAAAGGCTCTGGCCCAGCACATGGAAGAGGAGAATGGGCTGCCTCAGCCCACCAGCCCATCAGTTGGGCTGGCCTGGGCTCAGCCCAGTTGTGGGCCCACTCTCGGCCTAGTGGGCCGAGCCCACTGTTTTGGCCCGTTGTTTTTTCTTCACAGCATGTAATCTTGTATGCTTGTTTATTTATTTTTCGAATGCTTATGTACTTGTTTATTTTCACACCCTTTGCATGTTTAGATAATTTTTTTGTTTACCCAAATTAATCTTTTTCGCTCGCGTACAGCAATTGTCAAATATTTAATCGTTCAACGCTATCCTCTCCTCGTATCAATAATCTCAAAAGGGTAGAACTGCCCGTACCCTTCACAAGTAAACATTTCTTACCCTTTTATTTATTTCACGCTTTTTTTCATATATAATTGTATGCGTGAATATCTAGAATTTAATTAATCTATTGGGCATGATCACTTAATTAGGACTTTCTTCAAAGCATGACTAAACACCTCTTTTATTCGGTAACCTTTTTGGATTTGATTCGGGTGCCTAACACCTTCCCGAGTCCATAATACGACCCCGAACCACTGTTCTCGGGTTCAGACCCATTTTGCCTTAGCTTTTTATTTTTTATGCCATGACTTTAGGTTCCCTAAACCTAGAAACAAAATAGGGTGCCGATTTCATTGCATTATGTGAGACGAGTGCAATTTCGTCTCACATTTCGTCCCAAAGCTGCGTCGCTCAATAAAATCCAAGAAGGGGGTGCGACAGTATGTAAGATCTTTCATTGCTAGTTTCATGGTCACATGTAATATGTATGCATGCATCTTCTCGTTTCATTTAACATCTGAACTTTTCTTAGGCCTTGTTAATTATAAGTTATAAAAAAGCGTTCAATTTTGCATGCCACCTTCTGTTTGAAAATTCAATTTTTGAGTATTCGTTACTTTTAAACCTTTTCCTCAACCCCCCGAATTAAAAATACATCTGTAAAAAGCCTTAAAAAGGTCGAAATTTCATGTTGGATAAATTAGTTTATCGGTGTTAGTTAATGTTTGATGCAGTTTTTGATTTGTGGTAGGATTATAACCTAATAAATTGTTAGATTTCAAGGAGTAAATCTATCAGCTTGACTGGAATCTATATATTGTTCTTTCTCTAGTAAGTGATGAAAGAACTCCAGAAGTATTGCATAGTACTTCTCACCAACATTGGCATACTTAAGACATCTTAATTTTATTTTGCATGTAGTTCAAAAATAAAATAAAATAGACTATTGTACTGGTAGTTTAGTTTTGATTAGATGTCCAATAAATTCCTATAAACTTTTTTTTGTCTATAGGCATTTTTCTCATTGATGTACTTCTACAATGTCGTATATCATTATCCGTTTTGCAACTTATGTCGTCTTGGAAAGGGTCTTGGAATTGATTTCTTTCACTGCATGACTTGCAACTGTTGCCTGGGGATTACGTTAGTGATGAACCACAAGTGCCTGGAGAAAATTTTGGAAACAAACTGTCCAATTTGCTTGGAATTTTTGTTCACATCAACTGAAACAGCCAAAGCTTTACGCCATGGCCATTGCATGCATTCGGCTTGCTTTCAGGTGCTTGTTTCTCATGTTCCATGCTTTTTTCTTCCAGCATTGTCTTTCCGAAGTACATTTTACGGAAAAATAATATGAAGCCATCTAATGTTGTGTTTTGGTTCTGTAGGATTACACTCGCAAATACTACACCGGTCCTGTATGTGGCAAATCCGTAAGAGACATGGCGGTATGAAATTTCTCTCTTATCATATAGCTGTGGTCATAGATAGGCATGTAAAATCTAGCCTTAGGTGCAATATAATTTTTTTTTTCTTAGTGTTTGAAGCTGATAATCAGTAGAATTCCTGTTGTGTCATTGAGTGACCAGAACTAGGGGACAAACGAGGCTGATTTAAAATATTGGTCCATAATCATGATATTCTTCAGTTGTTTTTTCCTTCCATCAGGCTTAGTGAGTTGGACAGAGGATTTTCAGTGAGGATATTTTACATAGCTGAAGTAGACTTAAAGCATTGTCAAGCTTTTTCCTAAAATATTTGTTTGAAACCATCTCAGGATTACTTTGGCACGCTTGATGGATTGTTTGCTTCTGAGGAGCAGCGAGGAATTCAGGGACCGTTATCAAGTACACATTTGCTAGCTTCTACGTGATAATGGTCCCTAAATTCCTCGCTGCTCCTCAGAAGCCAACAATCCATCAAGCGTGCCAAAGTAATCTTGAGATGGTTTTAAACAAATATTTTAGGAAAAAGCTTGACAATGCTTTATGTCTACTTCAGCTATGTAAAATATCCTCACTGAAAAGCCTCTGTCTAACTCACTGAGCCTGATGGAAGGAAAAAACAACTGAAGAATATCAGGATTATGGACCAATATTTTAAATCAGCCTCATCTGTCCCCAAGTTCTAGTCACTCAATGACACAACATGTATTCTACTGATTATCAGCTTCAAACACTAAGAAAAAAGATTATATTGCACCTAAGGCTAGATTTTACATGCCTATCTATGACCACAACTATATGATAAGAGAGAAATTTCATACCGCCATGTCTCCTACGGATTTTCCACGTATAGGACAGGTGTAGTATTTGCGAGTGTAATCCTATAGAAGCAAAACACAACATTAAATGACTTCATATTATTTTTCCATAAAATGTACTTCGGAAAGACAAAATGCTGGAAGAAAAAGCATGGAACATGAGAAACAAGCACTTGAAAGCAAGCCGAATGCATGCAATGGCCACAGTGTAAAGCTTTGACTATTTCAGTTGTTGTGAACAAAAATTCCAAGCAAATTGGGCAGTTTGTTTCCAAACTTTTCTCCAGGCACTTGTGGTTCATCACTAACGTAATCCCCAGGCAATAGTTGCAAGTCATGCAGTGGAAGAAATCAATTCCAAGACCTTTTCCAAGACGACATAAGTTGCAAAACGGACAATGATATACAACCCTGTAGAAGTACATCAATGAGAAAAAAAGTTTACAGGGATTTATTGGACATCTAATCAAAACTAAACTACCAGTTCAACCCACAGTACAATAGTCAATTTTATTTTTGAACTACATGCAAAATAAAATTAAGATGTTTTAAGTATGCCAACGTTGGTGAGAAGTACTATGCAATACTTCTGGAGTTCTTTCATCACTTATTGGAGAAAAAACAATACATAGATTCCAGTCAAGCTGATAGATTTACTCCTTGAAATCTAACAATTTATTAGGTTATGATCCTACCACAAATCAAAAACTGCATCAAACACTGACTAACACCAATAAACTAATTTATCCAACACTAACTAACATGAAATTTGGATCTTTTTACAGATGTATTTTTAATTTGAGGTTTGAGGAAAAGGTTTAAAAGTAACGAATACTCAAAAATGGAATTTCCAAATAGAAGGTGGCATGCAAAATTGAATGCTTTTTTATAAGTTATAATTAACAAAGCCCAAGAAAAATTCAGATGTTAAATGAAACGAGAAGATGCATGCATACATATTACATGTGACCATGAAACTAGGAATGAAATATCTTACAACCAAATAAAACCTAGATACATTTCTATAAAAGTAATCATCTGCTTTGTTTAATGGTTCAGTTTTCTGATTAAAATGACATTTAAAAGTAAAATTATCATTATGGTTCCTTACAATCATCACGCAGATAAAGTTTGATATGCGAGGCAAAGTTAAAACTCTTTTACCTTTGATCATAAAAAAAATTGCATATATTGCAGTAATACTTTGTCATTGAAAGTCCATTGCATGTTAGAGTTGTGCAATTTTGTCCCACTGGTTGAATCTTAAGGCAGCGCATACACATCATTTCTGATGTTGCTTTCATGCAATGATCAAACAGAACACCATGTCTAAGCAATTTCACTCAAAACTTAAACGTAACCAAGTGTCAAAATTACCTATCCAATGAGTGATCGCTCATGTCATCATGACAAAATTTACAAGTAAACAACTTGCCACAACAAGAAGCAAGAACTTTACAGTTTCTCTTGTAGTGATTACAACCAAATATTTGCACCTCTACATCCCGGAACTATGCTGAACATCCCATCAGATCTTCATCGCTGTTATATATGTCACCTGATGTTGGTAGGGATTATTTTTGCTGAGCAGCAATCCTCTGTAATAAAACCATTCATTAAGCCACTCATTGAACATGGTAGTTTTAGTTGCCTGCTTCAATGTGTCCATCATCTTGTTCTGCTCATCCTAAGTAAGATCAGAAGTTACCCAAGGAAACATAGACTGCCAAACTTCAGCACCTGAAGTCCCAATTATGCGGCCAATTATTTTGTCTTGTTCCTCAAATTTAAAATACTTGCAGAACAATGGCCACAACTCACGCTCTTCCCTAAAAATATGTTGATCTAAACTAACCCTTATGGATTTGCACATCCCTTGAAGCTTAGTGGCTAGCTCACTATACTCCCCCATAAGATCACTACCATGGGCCACTTGAAGACTCAAAGCACTCCCTGCCAAGTCCTCCACCAGGTGCGCTCCTTTCTTGTCGTTATTGATACGAGAAAGCTCAGAAAAAAACACATGAGATATCTTCAAATAATTTTTCCTCTTGTTCATGGTCCAGCATATACGAATGACTTACATTATGAAGCGCCTCTTTGGATTCCAATGCTGGGAAAACAATATCATCCTCAGCCTTACTATGAGCTCTGTATAAGCCCCATAAAAGATGAAATCTTCCCATAAAAGTTTGAAGAAGCGTTCCATCGCAGTCACGTAACTTTCCAGATTCAACATCCAAATACTCCAAGTCTTTGGAGATTGCTTTATGAAATTTGAATATAGTATCTATCGGCTGTTATACGTGCCCAAAATCAGAAGGACTGTTGTCTACTTCCCTGGAAAAAAGACTGGAGTTAAGAGCCGGAGCTAAGACACTAATGGACGTAGACCGCAAAGACTTGGCTGTAGAGAGAGAACTCAATCCCAAATTATTTTTGTTCACCTCTAAACCTGGGACACAACAAGTCCATTCAGTAGAAGGTGATTTGCTGGCACTTGTCATCTCTGAAGGGTTGGAGTTGGTGCAATTTCTGCATGACGAGATGTTTCTTTTGACTCGCCTTTCAGTGTCGTCATTGCAAACTGCTATGGGATTAACTTTAGAACAAAATGCAGAAGCATGTGCACAGCATGACTAAGAGATATCTTCTTCGATATCAGTGAAACTACTAGCAGTAAAGCAACTAAGTGGTCTTGAAGACAAGCATACACCCTGGTTGTGACCCTTGCAAGCCCATCCAGTAAAAAGAGTTATCAGAGCAGCATCTGCTGATGGAGTTGAATTGAAGTGACACAATCCACAGATGGTATATCAAACAGTGACCTTAGTATATAAAAGGTACTAAAGAGGTGACTATTAAGGGGATGAATATAAAACCTGCATATTGCATGTTTTTTAGGAAATCCCTGGCTTCATCCTTAGCTAAAGACCCAACCAGCCATAGTAAGACGCGCTCTATCAATTTCAAGGGCATTACACACAAGCTTTGGTACAAGAGTTCCTGCTGTCTTTTGATGCTAAAACGCTTTCGAGCCAGTGGAAGAACCTAGAAATTAGAAAAGCTTAGCACCCTTCAAAAATTAAATAGGATAATTGGTACTGCAGTGTTTTGGTCATGCAACTTCTAACCCAAGAAAACTACAAAGTTTATAATACCAACTTCCTACTGGTGCTTCCTAAAATACCAAAAAAATATCAGCAATAAGACTACCCCTAACTCGCACAGATGGCACATTCAGAAAACTACAAAAATTACTGCATAACTTGACACACCACCAAGCATCCCCAAGGAATTATATCAGTAATTAGCAAAACTCACCTGAACTTCCTCGTTATCAAAGTGTCTTTGTATAGTGTCTATGACATTATCAGCATGTGAGCATAATTTTGCATAAAAATCAGCAGCAGAATCAGAGCTAGCACTTGCCCTTTGAATATTTTCAATCAAACACCTAAATTGATTTTCTTCCTCAGCATGCTCTTGGAAGAGAGAGAATTCACCATCTACTGCAGGAAATATGACCTTGTCTTCAGCAATACTGCAACCAAAAAAGGAGAAATTTTGCATATGAACAGAGGAACACTTGCATCATTATTTAAGCATTTTGTAAGTCTAATATAACGTTGGATACCTAAGAACAAAGTTCAATTTCAAAGCACCATGTGACAAATATAAGACATTCATGGTTCACTTGGTAACGCTGCACAACACTCAGCTAGACCAAACTTAGCCACTACAAAAAAGAATTGATGACTCTTCTCCACAAAATCATAATAATTAAAGAAATAAGAAGTTTGAAACAGTAAAATGGATTTTTTTGGCTGAGAATCATGTAGAAATATGAAGAATGCCTATGCAGCATAGTTCTGCATCTAGGTAATTATACCAGGACAAATGAAATACACTACATCCCTCACATGATAATACTATGGCATCTTCCAAGCACAAAAAATTCAAAATGCTGTCATAAAATGAAAATATTTTACCTAAGAAATGGAAAAAAAGTGCTTATCACAATAAATGAAATGAAAGAAAGGAAAAGAAAATACCTGTGGAAAATGCAAACTTCAGCAATGAATTGTAATCGTTCATTAAAGGCAGACAGATTAGTAAAATCTTCGGAAAGTTGTATTTTCCTAGCCTCTTCAGCTATCTCACTCAACTCTCTTTTAATAGCATTATGCCAATGTAATATCTCATTTATTGGGTGAACTCTGACATTAAAAGTATCAACAGATGGCTCCAAATGTTTTTTTTTCCTGTCTTGGATTGCTCAAACGTACACTTAATATTATCCAATTGATGGGTTAATGTGCTAGAAGCAGGATCAACTTGAGAATGCACCTCGGAATTCTCTAAGGAACCATTCGTCCCTTCCATCCAGGTGAAAATTACCTGCATTGAGACTATAATTTAGTTCGCAACAACACTTTGCACATACAAAGTTCATAAATAAATGTTTAATGGTAAGTGTTTACCTGTTGAAGAAGCTTTTCTTCAGGGATTATCATGCTTAAGAACTGCCCCATTTCCTGATGTTCAATAGGTGGAATAGAAGATGAAAGCCATGAAAGGAATCCCGCCATCACGTTCACAGGAATGCTGCAAATGAACTGCCATATTAGAGATGCCTGCTCTTCACGTGAGAACTTCTCAATAAGCAAAGGAAAGACCTGAAACAATCAAATAGCAAAACAATCAGAACCTTCTTTCACTAAAAAGTGCTAAAGTGTAGACGGGTAATCAGGCAGGACTGTTTTTCCACTTTTGGAGATGACTAGGCAGCTTAGGGTTTATTACCATTCCCGTTAGAACAAGAAAGGGGCTTAAATTTGAAATTGATCCGGCAAAATGTCAGAATAATCTATCCAGAAACAATGACATGGCCATAGATTGAGGCACTGAAAAGAACAAAAGAACAAGCCTGCAAGGAGTGGCAAACTGAAAATGCCAAGACTGCAGGATTTTTTTTATAGGAAAAACAGACACATATTCATCAAATTGGTCTTGAACAAGGAACTCATTAGTCATGGTTATCTTGAAAAAGGTGAATAAATTTCTACAATTTCAAGGAAATAAAGACCTTGGAACTGAATGCAAGGAGCTAATTTCTAAACTTAAGGATTAAGAAACATGGTATGCATTTAAAATTGTCATTCCAGAACTGAGCTCAAGCTTAGACAAACAACTGTCAATAATCTTCCCAACAAAGGAAAGCAAAACAAGAGTATTTGTGAGCATAAATTACTACAGAATTAAACCATTACACTCATTGCAACAAAAAATGGTTTAGAAGTACCATGCGCAAAGCAGAGATACGCATGCAGGTGCGTTGAATTCTGGAACAAAAAGAACGGTAAAGGCCCCCTTTGATAAGCAACCATATCAAAGGGAAGAATGCAATCTTTTGACACATGATCCTCATTAGATCCCCACATGCACATGACGTCATCATCATAACCAAGAGAGTATGCTGTATAAATCATCCATAGATGAAAAAGGCCGGTGGAGAGGAGAAGCAAGCATTACGAAAAGCGCCATAGCCACAAAGAACAATTTTAAATTTTAAAAATTCAATCATGATCACACACTTTGCCTGTTCAAACTGCACACTGTAATCAAATAATCCACACAAAACAAAGCACTACAAGCCCTTACTCATGTCTTAAAAATGGCTACGCAACAAAAGAAAAACAAAAAAAGAAGTAAAGCTGACCTGAGCCTCTTCCTTGTCCATGTGCTGGCAGAGCGAAGTCCGCAGCGCCCCTGTACACGACGCTAACTCCATCCGGAAACTCTCATCGTGCTTCATGTTATACGAATTAAGCAACTCAAACAACTGATCGAACAGATTGTTTTCCCCTTCGTGCTCCAGCAAGTAAGTCGGCGCCACATTCTTCACACGAATGTCCAGCGCATGAAATATCACCTGCATTTCACAAACCCGACAAGAATTAGAACATAATATAGACATAATAGTGCAACTTATAGCTCTAGTTGTTCATAATTAGAAAGGGAAATTGAAGAAGAAGGAGACCTGGTCCTCGGCGCTGGAGTGGTGCTTGTAGACTGATCTCAGGAAACGGTACCGTTCGAAGTGAGGGAGAATATCAACGGAGTGGCCAGTCGCAAATGCGATGGCTAACTAGTGAAGCTCGTCCAGCTCCTTCCTCATAGCCTTGTGGAAGTACAAGAAGATAAGAATCGGCGATTCTTGGTTTTCACTCGGTAACGGCATCGCCATTTCTCTGGAATTTGAGATGTTTGTTGTTTAGCAATTTTTTCTAAATCGTTCATGCCAGAGGAAAACCAGACATCAATTTGGGAATAAATTTCTCATGAGAATTCTCATCCCGTCCCGAAGAACAACTTTGTTTCTCGTCTCATAAATGGTGGACTAAAAACGTGTTAAGAACGTGAATAGTGAATTAAGTCCATCTAAAAAAAAATCCCTTTTAGCAAATGGGAAAAAACTTGGTTTATATGATAGAGATGAAAGGGAAATTAGGATAAAAAATAATAAATGTTTTTTATCTTCTGTGACAAATATTATGAAAGAGAAACTCTCAAAATAAATTAACTGCCCGCATATGAGGTATTTATTTATTATGTTTATTTAAAATTTGAAATTAAGTATTTTAATGTGTCCAAATCTTCTGAACTAGATTGCTCTTTTTTTATATAATCAAGGTTGTAAAATATTTAAGACTGAAACTTATGTGTTATTAAGAATTTAATCATCTTTATAATATCTTATTCTTGTATTGATGCTAAAATAACTTTATTTTTTTTAAGAAATAATTTATTTGTATCTTTCATATAAATAAATGTGACATTTTTATTATATATTTTTTGTCTTTTAATAATAAATATATTTGTCCAATAATGTAGTGCTGGCCTTGTTGACATTATTAAAGATTTAAAATTGAAATACTTGACCTGCGTTAAATTTAATAAAAAATGATCTTTTCATGAGCATGTACAAATTCCAAAGGAAATTCATGTTCGAGTTAATTTTTATGAATTAATTTTGTATGTACGAATTGATTTTAAGGTTTCCCCTCTACGCATAACATATGTAACTTCCTAGAGAAATCCACATATATAATACTAAATTGAGTCAAAATTAGGAATATAAACTTAACAATTTATTTAAAAATTAATATTTTTAATTTGTATGTGCTGATTATTTTGTATAATATTTTTAATGATATATATATATATTTTTTAAATATAGGTGTTAAGGAATCTCATAAACAGAAATGAAAAGTAAATAACAATTTGAGTGAGCCAAAATAATTTGTATTTTATTTGCATGTTTATAATATGGTATTAAACTATTTTGACGTGTTTTTAAAAAAAATAATAGGATAACACATAATCAATAATGTCATTTAGTATTGGATCTCTTAATAAAATTAAATTCATGTTAGAATAATTTAAGCTCATGTTATTGAAACCAAGAAAATTTTAGTTTATTTGATGATATAAATGACTTTGTTAGAATAATAGACTAAAACTTTTCATTATATTTATGCAAAAAAAATTGAAGGAAAGAGAGAGGAATGAATCTAATTTGCAATTAAATATTTTAAATTTGTATTATAAATGTCATAGTAAAGTCGAGTAAAATTTGGGTAGATCATGATGTACCTATATCATAATGTAGGATGATGACACGTGTCCAAAAGTGTCAAGAATAGTGGTATTCTAGCACTATTTGGGGCACGTGTCATCATACTAAATCATGATGTAGGTACATCATGATCTACCCAAGTTTTTTCCAGTAAAGTCCTATATTTTTATTTGGTTCAAATTAACATCAACAGTAACAAATTAATTAGTATATTTTAACAGATTAAAATAATTAGTGATTGATAAAATAATTAAATCAACTTAAGAATATTTTTTACCATTTTTTAATTCTCTAACAATTAGAAAGACCAAAATGACAACTTTATTGTAGGCTTATATTGAAAATTTCAAGACTATTGTGTTCAAAGTGGAAGATTTTGTAAACTTTAAGTTTTTTTAAATAGTTTACCTAAAACTATATTTAATATTTTAAGCAATAAAGTTATAAATTTATTATTATTATATAATAAAAAAATGTAACAAAATATATATTTTGAGTATATTTTTAATGAATATGTAAATTTATTTTGTTAAGATTTTTATATATTTTTTAAGATAAAAATTAGATGATAGTTTTTATTTCAAGCAAAACAACAACAACAATAAAAAAAACTTTAAAATAAAAAAAAGGATATCTTTACTAGCTTATAATAAAATTTTAAAATAACACTAATAATAATAAATTAGAAAGTGAGCAAACTTATAAATGAATAAGAAGTTTTACCCAATACCTAATAAAAAAAGTGCAAAAAATAGGACATGAAAGTAGAAAAAAACACTCTAACATTATTATTAGGATATTATTATTATAAGTCGTAAAATATTAATTTAATTATTTATTATAATTTAATTTAACCTTAAGTAATGAACCATATGTTAGATAATTTTTACTTAAAATATGAAAATATTATTAATTCAATATTACATCCTCAATGTAAAATATATATGTTAATCTATTTTTAAATGTAAATTATTTTAAAGATTATATTATTTAATCTAGTTAATAATTTTTGGTTTATTTTATTATTTTAATTTAGTGAAAGGATTGATTTCACAAACTAGATAAAAGTGACAAACAAATGGTAATTTTTATAGTTTTTATAAGATAAAATTATATGGTAAAATAAAGAAAAATCTTGATGAGAATATTTGAGAAGTTTATTTACATCATATTTTGAAGTGATAAAGAAAATATTATCCTTATATTATCAAAATAAATTACACTAATTTTATTTTTAAGAAAAAATACTATATATTATACATAAAATATTTTCTAAACGGGTTAATATTATTTATTTTATTTTAGTATTTTAATAATAATTTTAAGGTAATACTCCCTCCGTTCCACTTTAATTGACTTTTTAGAATAGTAGAAAAGCGTAAGCCGTTGATTTACGGACTTATTTTATTCCTCATTGTTTCATTTTTTTAAATAATTTCCACTGAAATTATCACACCATCATCAAATTGGATTGATTCAAAAAAACAATTTATCATTTGCACAAAATATATGCTTCGAAAAAGATAAAATGACAAATACCCCAAATAGTAACAATCCGCAGAAAAGTGACAGGTAAAGTGGAACGGAGGGAGTACATGATTTATTTTTCATAAAAAAATTACTTTTTAAGTTATGAAAATCATAAAACAACTACAAGTGATAAATAAAAAGAGTAAATTTATAATTTTTTCTAAAATTAATTCAGTGGTAAATGTTGATTAATGAGTTTGAACAATATAAAAGGTTAATTTAGAGAAATTAAAAAGAAATACTGAAAATATATTTTTTTATAATCTAATCATCAAATATTTATGGTTATACATGTATTTATAAGTTTTTTTTGCAATTTTTTACCATGTTTTAACCACATACAATGTTTATATTAAAAAAATTATGATATGATAGGGTTTATAATGTAAGTCTTAGAACTATAGTGTTTGAAGTGAAAGATTTTAGAAATATAAGAAAAATTATGCAGTTTACCTTAAAATATGTGTTAGGTAAAGTAATAAGAATATATATTTTTTTAAATTGATTATATTATTAGCTATCATTATAATACAATGGATCGAACAC
This sequence comes from Viola odorata, assembly GCA_963691705.1. Classification (NCBI taxonomy): domain Eukaryota; kingdom Viridiplantae; phylum Streptophyta; class Magnoliopsida; order Malpighiales; family Violaceae; genus Viola; species Viola odorata. The sequence goes on along the minus strand of OY829540.1, from coordinate 40,778,644 downwards.
ATGACCTACGCCATAAAGATGACATGCACTAAGATTTTTAATTACAACATTATGTATAAATAACATAACAAGTTTAATTATAACGTCATATGCAAATAATAAGAAAAGTTGAATAGATTAGTCTAAAATATAAAAAAAAATAACATATTTAATTTTGGTATTATATAGAGATATTAATTTTGAATATCTTTTAAATCGTCTATTGGTTTTATTTTATTTTTTTTTATCAAAAAAGTCATTAGTGGTTTGCTATACCTAGGCTTCAATTGTGAAAAAAATGACAAGTTAAAAATAATAATTGTACATAAAATATATTAAATAAATATTTATTGTAAATTTAAAGTTCTTAGAACGTTAAAATTAAATTAACCTTGCAATAAGATATCATTAGAATAAGTAACTTTTTGAATGTTTAAATTTAAAAATTAAAATTAAATGATCCAGGTTAAAATCTCATTTCCGCCTATAAAAAAAAGTACAACTCAATATGCATGAGTCATATATAAAAAACAACAATAAAATAAATTGATTAAAATGTAATTACTAATTTATAAGTTATAATTATTCCTAAAATATTTAAATAAATATTTATCATAAACTTAAAATTCTTAAAATCTTAAAATAGTTTTTAAATAATATATTACCCAACTAAGTAACTTATTGAATTTTTATATTTAAAACTTAATAATAAATGGATGAGAGTAAATTTGTGTAACCTAATAGACTATTGGAAAAGTACATCAAAGATCTCGCTCATAGATCCTTAATGTGGGTGACGGGTATTGATGAAGTTGATATTGAATAATTAAGAAAATTAAATAAGAAATAATGTTCTAAGCCAAAAGTTATAGGAAAAAAAATAGTTTACTTATTTATAATAGTAATAATAGTTTCATGACAAATAACTATTATTATTCTAATCCAACAAAATAAAAAAAAGCATATATTTTCTTTCAAAAGATAACAAATTATGATATTATTACAAGAAGAAGAAAAAAATAACGGGCAAATACAGTAACAAAATTCTCCATTTTATTTAATTATGATCACAATTCTTTTTAGACAATTTATTATTATTGTTGTTGTTGTTGTTATTTTCTATTTCATGTTTTTCCATTGTTAGGATAAGAACTACAAAGAAATAAATATGAGAGAAAGAAAACAAAACAAGAAAAAAATATATGTCCTTTTAGCTAAACAAAACATATCTAAAAAAAATGTAAAATAAGCAAGAAATTATCTTGCCTTAATAAACTATTTACCAATAAAAAGAAAAAGAAAGCTATGAAATCTTTTTTAAACTTTATTATTCTTAAACAATATATATGCATAAATATTAAATTACTTAAGTTTGATTCGTAAAATTCGTAATTATAAGAAATTATTTTGCCTTAGCCAATTATGTGATTTTTGTTCACACATAAACATGAAGAAAAATAGTTTGTATATTTACTTAAATCATAATTTTTAATTAAGTATTAAACTTTATTTTTTTCATGAGTTTGAATCTTTAAATCCTATTTCATTAGTGGTTGTTTCTAAATAAATACATAATTATTTATAGTATTTGGAGAGCTGAAATAAAAATAATAAGAAATATTATTTTAAACATTTAAAATTGTAATTTATAAAAATAATTTAATTTAATTGAGTTAAAATTATTTTAATTCTTAGAGCTTAAAATTAATTATTTAAGAATTAATACAAGATTTTTCTACGGACACCTACATTAGAACATCAATAACAATACAAATATACTACCCACAGTATAGTTTAAGCACCATAGTAAAAGAATATGTTAATCCTATTTTTATAGACATTATTAAAACTTTTATATTATACCAAGAATTTGCATGAAATACGTTTTTTTCATAAACATTATGTTTTAATATTTTCAAATAAATTCCGCTCGTATAACGGCACGTGCCAAAACATTATGTAAAAGTAGGGGTGACAATTTAGGACTACTGATCGGGTCTTGGATAAGGGTTAGAGAAAGAAAAAAGGAAGAAAGTAAAATAAAAAACTAAGGCACAATAGAACAGGTCTAAACTTAAGAGCTACGGTTCGGGGTCGATTTATGGACTCGGGAAGGTGTTAGGCACTCGAGTCTCATTCTAAAAAGGTTACCGGTTCTAAAAGGAGGTGTTTGAAAATCACGTTGAAAAATAAATAATTGGGCCCTCAAAGGGAATCGTCGCTTTAGTTTTTACGTTGGTAGGATTGCTTTTATCCTAATTATTTACCTAGTTGTTAAACGAGAATAAACATTTTAATCCTCTAAGAAAATAAAAGGGTCGGTTGTATACCTATTCCAATTAGATTACGTTGAGTTTAAAATTAGTCCAATTTCATACAAAATTAACAAGGTGGAATTACTACCGTTTTATTAATCTTCACCAAAGCGACGACCCGCTATCATCATCGGACCATGCATGATTAATTCTATTAATTAGGTGATCCTAAGCATGCATAAACTACCAAAGTACCGTTTTAAAATGAATGCAGAAAATATGTTGAAAAGAGAAAAGCCGGGGAGTGGGGACGAAAGTGCGCACAAAACACATTCATTAAGATAAACATAAATTAAAATCAATTCATCCACAACCATTAATTAAAGTGAGTAATTAAACCAAGTTACTTCTCATGCAAACAAATTAATTTAAATTCTAACAATTCTAAATAATCATGCATACGAATATACAGGAAGTTTCAAATAAATAAAAGGGTTGAAGGGACGTGTACTCGGGGGCTGGTACCGATTAATTCTAGCCAACATCACCGATGATTTAGTAACAATAATAACAATAAACAAATAATAAACAAACAAATTGTCGCACCCCCTTCTTTGGATTTTTCCTAATGCAACGCGGGTTTGGGACGAGATGTGAGACAAAATCTGACTCATCTCACATAATGCAATGAAGTCGCCACCCTATTTTGTTTCTAGGTCTAGGGAAATAAAAAACTAAGGCGAAATGGGTCTGAACCCGAGAATGGTGGTTCGGGGTCGATTTATGGACTCGGGAAGGTGTTAGGCACCCGAGTCACATCCTAAAAAAGGTTACCGGATAAAATAGGTGTTTAAATCATGCTTGGAAAAATAAAAAAGTCCTAAATTATGTGATCATGCCCAATGGATTAAATTTTAACAATTTTAATAATTATGCATACGAGCGGATATGCGGAAAGGCGTGAATAAATAAAAAGGAAGAAACGTTTACTTGTGAAGGGCATCAGTTGATTTACCCTTTTGATCGAGATTGAAGAGGATAATTGATGATGAGTATTTGACGATTATTGTACTCGAGTGAAGATAATTAATTTGAACAAGCAAACACAAGCGCGATAGCTACATGAACCGCCACACAAAAGTTTGAAAGGTGGAGTTTTGAATCGCCACACGAAACTTGAAAGGTGGGGTTCGCCATACAAAAGTTTGAAAGGTGGGGTTTTGAACCGCCACACGAAACTTGAAACGTGGAGTTTTGAACTGCCACACGAAATTTTGAAAGGTGGGGTTTTGAACCGCTACACAAAACTTGGAAGGTGGGGTTTGAACCGCCACACAAAATTTTGAAAGGTGGGGTTTTGAACCGCCATACAAAATTTTGAAAGGGGAGTGGTAATGTATCTCCATTCGGATGCTCGGACAGTGGGGAAGCGTGATCCACCGCACAAAGTTGATTGGGAGTGGTTACGTACTCCATTCAGATATTGATCGGATAGTGGGGGAGTATGATTCGCTGCACAAAATCGATGGTGGGGTGGTAACGTACTCCATTCAAATGTCGATGATGGTGGGGAAGATGGGCCGCCACACGAAGTTGATTAACGAGTGACAACGTACTCCGTTCGGGTGTTTATTGGATGGATTTATTGGCGGAGATTGATCACAGTGTGAGATTCCACTGACGCATATCTGTATCCTGCAAATAGGGAGGAAACAAATACGAAGCAGCAATGGGTGGAAAAAGAGAAAGCAAATGATAAATGGGAACAATGAAATCAAATCATGTATATCGTATATGAAAGTATTCCCACACTTCCCTAAGGTTTGCCCCCAGTATTTTATAAAAGCCACTTCCCTATCAAGAGAACGTTCAACAAGTTTATGCATTTCTGGAGAACATGTCATCCAATTTTCTGTCATATGAGCATGCTTGATACAAGCCTAGAAAAGTATCTGCATCTTGCCCAGGAGATAACGACCTCAAGGACAAGACTTTCCCACAACATGTAGACGTAGGCAATCCTCACCGGATACTGGTGTTTGCACTCACACTCAAACAAGGTTACGTGTTTACACTCATCAAAATGCAACAAACATAGCACGAAGTCAAATTTGCAATGTCAATCCGAGTGAATAAACTTCAAATGAAGATGCACATGCATGAGCCTTCATATAATCGAGAGGACTTTGCAAGAAAAAGGAAATAAAGTGTGTAGACAGAAAGAAGAAGTCTATTTAGAAAGGAGAATGTTGCTTAGTAGAAGGAAATAGGGTTTTAATGAGTAGCGCACAACTGAGGTTGCTAGCCGGAAGTAAGGTGTACAAGTTCTTTAACTTTTCTTGGGGATGCTCCTTCTTTAAGATCACCATTTGAAGCACACCGGTTTTTGAATCTTTGCAGGGAATGATCTCTTTTACTTTTGAGACCATCATTTGTCGTTGACGAAACGCCATTTTTTTTTGAATTTCCCTTGGAAATGATCTTCTTTTGTTTTGAGACCATTTCTTGTTGACTTAGGACCACTTTTTGAATTTTCACCGAAAATGATCTCTTTTGTTTTGAGACCATTTTGGTGACCTTTGGCCATTTTTGTACTTGCTTCTGTTTTTTATTGATATATTTTTTTGTTTTTTTTATTGATTTTTTTTTGTTTTTGTTTTTGTTTTTTTGCGAACAAAGCAAGTACAATTTTTTTTGTCTTATCTGTCGTCATTTCCATCTTTGGCAGAGGCCTTTAAGTCTTGCTTTCGGCCTTCTTCTGGCGTGGATCATCAGCGATTCTCGAAATTTTTGCAATTCCTTTTATGCAAACCAATTTTGATGTGCACCTTACCTTCGGTTAACAACCTCGGTTGGGCACTGCTCATTATTTAGGGAATTCAAGTGGAAGTAAGAGATTTTTCGAGTGGCTTGGAAAAGAAATGAATTGAATAGAGAGAAAGAGCAAGTGTCTGAAGACAAAAGAGTGAGAAGACCAAAGAAAAGTGGAAGCAAAGAGCAAAGTCCCCTGTCATCTTACAACTATCCCATGTCTAATGGTGCATGTACCCTGGATATTATGCAAATCCAACTAGCACTTAGTTCGACATTCACACTCATGAAGGAAATAAGGCGTGGAGGCCCAAAATGCTCACAGGGATGTATTTGTGACTGCTTACGTCTAAACATACCGCAGATATAAGAGCTAGCAGGCGAGATCATGTATGTCATACAATTTCAACTGGATGTACAAGTTATCCTTGATGCAGTAACATGTTGAACATGCTCAATCTATGGAAGGTTTGAAAAAATTCAAGGGTAGTGTGGATTTTATTCAAAGAATTTTATGCACAGTTTTCAAAGTCAAAAACTCTTAGCAATTTTGCAAGCAAAACGTGAGGGCATGACCACTCGCAAGAATTTAATGAATAATAATAAAAAAAAGAATTGCCCCTAATGCGGGAATGAATGATTGTACAAAAATTTAAAGAGGCAGAGAGGAAAATGAACTTCTCCGATATGTGCAGTAAAAGTGCTGAGGTCGGCGCAAGGCGCTGCTGCGGAAATATGAATGTAAACCTCACTCTGACGTTGATGCCCACTGTGATGTTCATGCAGGAATGTAGATTGAATCTAAGGCGAGGACCCCTAAAGTTCGAATGCTGATGTAAAGAGGACAACAGGGTGTGGCCGCCGCAAAGGATGAAAATAGGGGGAACTGAGCCGCCGCAATGGATGAGAGTGAGGCATTTCCAAAAGGTTGCCCCCAGCGTAGAATGCATAATGGACTCCCTTGATACGCGCGGCAAGGCAGTGAAGGTACACAAGATGGTCATTCAAGAGTTGATAAGAGGAGGATTCCTCAGTCTCACTAAGCACTATGCAAGTAACCATAGTAGGATTTGAGTTCTTGCAAAAATAAGGGAGAAACAAGGGGTAGGACTGAAGGACGATTTAGGAAAATGGACAATGTAATCAATAGGTTTTAAACTCTTCATTTTCTAGTGAGGCTTATTGGCAAGCACGTCATGATTCTGATCGGATGTCGAGACCCATTCATGCTTTGCGGAATTATGTTTGGATGTTACCGACCATTGAGATTCTGATGGGGAACAAAAATGAAAGTTCTATTTGGCGTTGTTGCCCGCAGGAAGGTTGGTGCTGAAAGAGAAACTCACTCGGGCACTGCTGCCCAATAGGATATTGGTGCCGAACTTGGAATGAAGGATCCCCTCGGGCGCTGCTGCCCAATGGGATGTTGGTGCTGAAATCTTTATATCCGGACGAGAGTAGCACTCGCGATCCTAGATAAGACAAGCAGAAGGACATTGATGGCTTTAGTCGGACACCTTGCGGAAATGCATATTGGTGTTCCGGACTTAATGTGACCGATCTTTTCTTAGCTGATTTAATTGCGTGGGTTGCTTCTAGGAATGCACCAGTTCAGGCTTGACTTTCGATGTCATCCTCGGGGAAAGACATTGCTTCACCTTTCAAAGGGATGGGAAACTCCTTTAATGAGGGTTCGCGATTGTTATGGTGGATCCAGAAAATGAAGTCCATGCACCACAATTCGGAGAATGCTCTTTTGAAGATTTGGCGCTTGAGTTGAGCCTTTGCATGGATCAACGTCACAATGACAGATCTTGAATGATGCCCATTTAGTACGTGCCATGATCAAGGCACGAGGCAGACAAACGAGATGGCTTCTCCGAAGGCTTCCTCATCCGATTTACTTGCCCCTAATTATAGAGGATTGAAAATGTGATGCAGTGTCAACGATGCAAGGCCCTCTAATTCTGCTCATGATGAGTTTTGATACCCACGATCTTGTTTGGCTCTGAAGCTTCAACTCGGTGGCACCTTCTTAGGTGATGATCATGACGAGATCAACATGTTATCTTGAGGCTTCTACTCGTTTGGTCGTCGTTGGAATTTTGCTGGACATTAGAATCGTGATGGTTGAGGAGATGACAACCCCTTTGAACCACTAGGCTGGTGAGCTTGACTGAGATACGAAGGGAAGCTTTTATTCGTTCCCCAAAATGGTGATGAAGAGAAGGTCATTCGATCCTGGGTGATAGTCATCCTTGAAAAGCTGCCCACTCATGAAAGGATTAACACCCGCTCGATCATGATCGATTGCTTGGGAAGAGAGGCGCCGGTGATTGCTTCAGAACAAGATCAAATTCAACACATGAAAGATTTGACCATGATTGAATTTGAGTCCGTAGTATGGAGCATGGCAGGGCGTGAATGTCCTTATGCCACAGAACGAGACCAATTTAAGCATGTTGATCGGGATCCTAGGGGAACACCTATTCATCATGTTTTTGTAAGGTCAAGGGTTCCGCTTGTAAAAGGCACTTGGCGACGGTAGTGTCTTGATGGTGGAATTTTCCGAGGAGGCAGATGGAGAGAAAAGCTTCCGCAATTTACACCCCCAAACAGGCTTGTTAGCGCGGAATATGCTTTGTGACTTTGATCCCACATCTTTTGTATCCAAATTGGATAATAGTATTTCTATAAACATAGCCAATCGCAGCATTTCGAATGAAGGACCATTAAGTTCTTGAATGGTGTTCTGAGCTTAGATAATTTTCTGGATAATCAGATGATAACTCATTGCTCAGGATTGCATGCGTAGTCTTCTCATGTGGATTCAACCTTTGAAATAGCTAAATCGCTTCTGGAATTGGTCAGATTGCCAAGGAAAGATGGGTTCAGAGTGAACCTTGAGACTGGTTGTTTGCAGATGCCAGATATTCTGCAAAGAAGCCAACTCATTGTAGTGACTATTTTAAAATCTTTCTAGATTCGCTCCTTGACTACTCTTCACGAGAAGACATCTTCTATGCTGGGGATGGCCATTTACTGATTTGGTTTGTTCGAGAAATATAGCTTGAACATCATCTGGCCCACACATTAGAGGCCTGATCTCCACCGTACGATCATGGTGTATGTACACGGAGAGATCTTGCAGAGAATGATTGTGGTGATCAAATTCAGAACATGAAAAATTTGACCATGTTTGAATTTTGAATTTGCAGTTGAGGGCTGTGTAGGGCGTAAATATCGTTGTAGCACAGAGTCAGAATGCATTAAGTATATGGATTGGGGTCCCTAAAGAACACACATCTATCATTGTTATGTTTCTTCACCAAGATGAAGAATTATTGGTGAAGGGCTTTTGGTGACAACAAAGGTCTCCTCCTTTCCACTGAATAGCGATGATCTGAATGTAAGGGAAGGATGGACGTAACGAGCTCTTTGTGGCAAATTACCGATCCCTATGCCTTGCCCCCCCGGTAAAAATGCGTTCAACCTTTGATGCTCTCTGACGCCTTCTTCTGGTCGTCATTTCAACTGCTTGCCCCCCCCAGTTTATAAGTCTCATTGCACCTGAAATAAAAGGGGGAGCTAAATAGTAAGTCTGAGGGAAGGATATCCCAGAATTCAAAATTAAAAATTAAAACTGACAAAAATTGAAATATTTGAGAAGAACATGTGGGTTGCCTCCCACGGAGCGCCCTTGTTTATAGTCGTAGGCTTGACTGATACACAAAAATATCGGAAATATTCCTGCTAAAGGAAAAAGCTGAATGGGTCCATCGTGGGCCTAGAGAGCGTTTATTCAAGAGTTGTAGGGTCTTTCGGCTAACCCTTCGAAAGAGATGCATCCGCTCTTGATCAAATGATTGACCTTTCCTTCAAGGGCGAAACAGTTTCCTTTTGTGTGGCCCTGAGCTTCAACATGGTACTCGCATCTTGCATTAAGATCATACCATTTTGAATAAGGAGGTCGTATAGGTTGGAGTGGGCGCGATTTGCTCCGCTACCCATAGATGCTTGTAAATCTCTCCCAAAGGAATGGGAAGAGGTGGCGGTTGAGGCAATGGAAAAGGTTGCCTGCATCCTGGTCGGTGGGTGACAAAGCTGACATCTCTCTCCGTGATAGGCGATCTCTTTGAGTGTTTCCTTTGGCGTGAAAATAATGACCCTTTCGGATTTGATTCCTCGTTCCACTTTTTCTACCACTAGGACCATATCAGGGAAACTAGTGAACGGACTGGAGATGAGATGAGTGTTGTAAGGAGCTTGGAAGGTGCTTGCAGAAAATGAACTCTTTGTCGCTCAAAGGAGGGGAGATTCCAGCGGCTAACTCTCTCTATTTCAGAGCATAAGCCGTCACTGATTCACCGGTCCTCTTCTCTAGGTTATGATCTTGATCTTATCCAGCCCCATGTACCCAGTCAAGGCATGCTTGGCCAGACTCTCCCTGAATAAATGGATCAACAAAAGTTCATTATGTATCACCTCCGACATCTCATTGCAGTAATTGTTGAGGTGAGTATTGGGGAACACAATCTCAGTATACTTCTCAAATTCTGAAATCTTAAATTTCTAAGGTATGGTAATCCCTGGTACCATACACATATCCGCAGGAGCTGTTGGGTCGAAGGGAACCCTCATTCTCTTCTAATAGATTCAACCTGTCGATACTTGGCCCGTCTGTTTTATTGGTGCCAAAACCAGTAGCTGATGAATACCCGAAGGATGCATGTGGTTGTATCTGATTGCCCCCAGGAGCTTAAAAAAATATTGGGGTTCTGAGTGGATCTTCTACTTGCCAAGATCAAGAATGGGTTCAACCGATGGCGGATTAAGAGGTGCGCCATCTAGAGTGTTTGCACTTTGTCTGATCGCAGTGCCTGAGGTGAGCGTGGGACTATCGGAAGGATCCTGCCACTGCCATAGAATTCCTCATCTTGTTCTTTTTTGGCTGGTGTGGTGCTTTCCATGGCTACCCGAATATATTCTTCGAGTTTCTCCACCCTTGCTTCTAATGCCTGAACCTTTTCGATAATTTGCCATATTTGACACTTGGTTATGGGGAGCATGCGGGGAGCAATTTGTTCTTCGGAAGCCATGACTTATTTTCTATTATGACCCTGAAAGTAAAAGGAAACAGTTATGAGTCTTAGGTGACAATTGACACATATGTGATCTTCAATTCTGAAGTCTCCATACTGCGAGGAAAGGAGAGGGGTTAGTACGATAACAACAATGATGCAGGCATCATATAAAAATCACAAACTTGGAAAATTACGGAAATAATTGAGACAAAATTATAAACATGGAAAAATCGAGAAAGAAATTGCGGGAAATTCACATACATGGAAAAATTGAGGAAGAATTTATACATACGGAAAAATTTTAAATTTTTTTGTCAATGTGAAAAATTGCGAGAAAAAGTTATACCCGTGGAGCAATTTACGGAGAAATTGCACATGAGGAAAAATTGCAGAAATTATTGGACACGTGGAAAAATTGTGGAAAAATTGTGGAAAAATTTGACACGTTGAAAAATTACGGAAAAAGATTTCCAATGTGAAAAATTTGTGGACAAATTTATAATTGTGAAAAAATTGCGAAATCAGTGTGTAAAATGTGGAAAAATTTGAGAAATCATTTATGAAATGTGGAAAAAATTTGAGAAATCATGTTTGGAAATTTTTAAAATTACCGACCTAGGACTTCACTACTACCGACCTAATCCTATTTGGAAATGCCCGGCGATAGGGATTATGTGTGGATATGCATATGCGATGACAGTTTATCAAAGCGAGTAATATTGAATCATGTGAGCAATTTATTAACAAATAAAAACAATAATCATGCATAAAAAAAATCATGTGATAATACAACAATTTATCATACCAATTAAATACGTGAAAATAATTAATCATGTATGAAAAAAACAAACACGTCAAAAAAATCCGGCTTCGACCTTATTAGTCCCCAGTGAAGTCGCCAAACTGTCGCACCCCCTTCTTTGGATTTTTTCTAATGCAACGCGGGTTTGGGATGAGATGTGAGACAAAATCGGACTCATCTCACATAATGCAATGAAGTCGCCACCCTATTTTGTTTCTAGGTTTAGGGAACCTAAAGTCATGGGATAAAAATAAAAAACTAAGGCGAAATGGGTCTGAACCCGAGAACGGTGATTCGGGGTCGATTTATGTACTCGGGAAGGTGTTAGGCACCCGAGTCACATCCTAAAAAAGGTTACCGGATAAAAGAGGTGTTTAAATCATGCTTGGAAAAATAAAAAGTCCTAAATTATGTGATCATGCCCAATGGATTAAATTTTAACAATTTTAATAATTATGCATACGAGCGGATATGCGGAAAGGCGTGAATAAATAAAAGGGAAGAAACGTTTACTTGTGAAGGGCATCAGTTGATTTACCCTTTTGATTGAGATTGAAGAGGATAATTGATGATGAGTATTTGACGATTATTGTGCTCGAGTGAAGATAATTAATTTGAACAAGCAAACGCAAGCGCGATAGCTATCTAGACATGCAAAGCGTACGAAAATAATTAAACATGCAAGCATACGAAAATAAATAAACAGTACAAGTGCAGAAATAAATAAACAGTACAGGCATACGAAAGATTGGTACGAAAAATAAATGTGATGGGATGAAAAATTGGACTAGGCCCACTGGGCCTAGAAATTGGGCCCACTAGCAGCCCAACCCTTTCTTCTTTCCATTTGGGCTTGGCACAAGCCAAGCCCATGACCAAACCAATTTAGGCTTGGCTCAAACCAAATTAAAAATGACACAACCCGCTTCTTTCCATTTGGGCTTGGCATGACCAAACCAAATTAAAAATGACACAACCTGCTTCTTTCCTCCCGTTTGGTGCCAAGCCCATGACCAATTAAAATGAACATGCACTGTTCATCATCTCCCTCCCTTCAACTGCATCTTCTTCTTCCTTGAGAAACCGAACCAGACACACAGCAAAGCACGGCGCAAGGTAGCAGACCAGCAGCTCTGGTGACTGCAGCAGGCGACGGCAAAAGGCTACGGCAGCAGCAGTGGCGGCGTACGGCAGCAGCAGTGGTGGCGTACGACAGTGGCAGCAGTAGAGCGCGTCTTCGGCAATAGCGGAAATAAATAACTATGCAGAAATGAAGGAATAAATAAATAAATAAATAGAGAACAATGGAGGATAGAGCTCATGAGCTCTTTACTTGGCTCCTCTATCCCCGTCCTAGAACTTGAAGTTTGAGGGGTATTTATAGGCGAGTTAAGTCGGTTGAGGCGAGGGTGATGTTGCCCGGGTGACGTCAAGCGATGATGAGGGGTGACGCGTGTTCGAGCAGTGAGGAGCAAGGGAGGGGCAGTGCAATGAGCTGCTCGTAGCCTAAGGGTAACGAGGTTGAACGTGAGGAGCAAGGGAGTAATAGTGCAAGGGATGGGCTTGTCTGGTTCTTGTCTCTGTGCATGAACCAAAGGTGGTAGAAGGAGGATGCTTGCATGTTAATTACCACAGCCACTTGATCTTGTTTGACTTTCAAAGTCAACTAGATCAATGGTGGAGATGAAGGGCTTGATTTATTATTTAATTATTCAGTTCAAACTGACGGTACGAGCAATTTTGCCTAAAAATGAATATAAACTCGAACCAAAAATGTTAAAACATATAATAAAATAAAATAACATATTTAGCATACAGTAAGCGATAAAAATTTCACTAGATAGTTCGATAAAAATTCACTTGTGAGCGATAAAGTTCGAAAGTGAAAAATTGCTTAAAATAAAAGATTGAACGAAACGCAATGAGATAGCGCGAGTTAGAAAAATAATAACAAATAAGTAGCTAATGAGTGGAATTGTTCGACCATTGATTTCAAGAATTTTACTCGGAACCGATGTGAGATCGAACGAAAAAAGTAATAAAAATGCAAAAAAAGTATGAATTAAAATTTAGATGACATGAAGCGTAAAAATAAACATCAGTTGGACAAAAATAAATGGATGTGTGATTTTAGAAAAAAATGACGCTAGAAATGAGAAAATATTTGATGATGAAAAATTAAAGTCAAAAATCAGGTAGCGACACAAATAAATACTACAAATAATTAAATAAGTAATTACAACAAATAAGCTAATTAAAATATAATTAAAAATATAGACATAATTAAATAAAATTCGGAATGACTTGTTCCAATGAACCCGACGTTTCACCAACTGTTGATGGGTCGAAGCCAACAAGCCCAACAACCCCTTCCTTCTTTGATGGGCCAGCTCAACCAGCCAACCCAAACCAAACAAACACTACCATCAACTTTCTCCTATTGGGCCGGACAGGCCCACTACTAAACCAACCCATCACAAACCCAGCAACCAACCATTAACTTTCTCCTATTGGGCTCGATAGGCCCACTACCAAACCAGCCTATCACAAACCCAGCAGCCAACCATCTCCCACTTCATCTTCTTCCTCCAGCCAAAACCTCCTTGTTTGCTTTGCTTGGTCTGCCGAGAGAGAGGAAGAGAGAGCGTGTGTTTGTGTATGTGAATCCCTCTATTAATTGGAATTTTTGGGTTATTTATAGAGGAAAAGTGGAGATTGAAGGTGAGCGAGTTGGTGATTGGAAAAAATGGGTAGTGAGGTGATGATGATGGGGGGCTGGCAGAGAGAGTGGTCGGCGGCAGTTCGGCGATGGCAGTGATGGTGTGCTCAGGCGATGAAGTGGCGACAATGTGGTCAGATTAGTGAGAGAGGTGATGATGATGAGGTTGCATTAATTTCTAATGGTAAGGGTGGAGGGTTGTCTTTATACTTTTGGTTCGAGCCAACGGTACGGAAAATCTCGTTTAAAACTGATAGAAACTCGAATGAGAAAAAATGGAAATAAAAAAAATAAGATGATGCGAAACAAAAATAATAGTAAAAATATGATGGGTATTAAATAAATACTACCAAGTCAATAATAGAATGAATAAAAATAAAAATGTGTGCATGCTATGATAAATGTAATACTGATGATTTGAATTACTCGTGTTAGAATTTGGGTAGCAGCAATAACCAAAAGACTCCCAAATGAAATCAGAATGCCAAAGGACTCTAAAAGTAGTGTATAAATAGCATGTAAGACACTCCACGCTCATATCTCCATCCGTTTCTTATAAAAAATATTTGTATTCCCATTGCTTCTTTTATTCATCCTTCAAACAATTTTCAACTGAAGTATGAATCTCAACTTGAAGACCAAGTTCGGTGAGGAAACCATGTATGCTGGCAACAACTTCGGCGAGACAGAGACCAACTCCCGATTGAAGAAGCGTCATGTGGAAGCTGACCTGAGGCGTCTGAGGGGACAACAATTTTTTTTTTGGAGTAGGAGCATGCAGGATGTAGACTTGGTTTCCTACAACAATCGAGAGGGAGTACTTGAAGGCTCTGGTGAGAGCTATGGTTGGCCTGAAGGTGACTATTGGTTTACTGGATTAGTGGGTTGTATTGTTGGATATGAAGTTGTCGTTAGCCTAGAAGGCGAGATCAGTGTTGGCTGCTTACCAAGGAAATCTGAGTGGGATGCGGGAAAGAAAAGGAAGAGGGAAGGGTCTCCATCAAGCGTGAATTAGTGATAGGTTTCGTGGGTGAGGGTTGTTAAGGAAGTATGTGTGATAGTGAAGAAGTCTAGGATTGATCAAGGACTTCTAGTTTATGCTTAGTTTTTGTTTTGTTTTTAGTAATCTTTTGGTTATGGTACTTTGATATGGCTTCTTGGTGAAGACGTTTATTTTGTAATGGTGAAGATTTTTTTATTTTAATGTTTAAGAATTTCTATTTGGCATTTTTTGTCTTGCAATTTCTTTTAATTTTTATTGGAAGTTCTCATGCACAAAATAAAACTTGATTCTCTCTAAATAGTTACATGAAATTATAAAATGATAAATCATAAAGTAGGACACAAATCAGGGCAATCAAGCATTAAATAAAACTTCATTGATAAGTTGCATAAAAGTTACAAGTGGTTGCAATTTTTGCTTACAAAAATGAGTCCAAAAAATTTGCACTTTTGTACACAAAACATTCACGCAAGTTACATACATAATCAAAGATGCATTCTTAAATGCATCAAACATGTTGGTATACCAAAATATGAAAAGGACACTACCAATATCCAAAAAATGACAACAACCATAATCCAAAAGTAACATCAACTACCTACTTGGCTCCACAACTACATCCAAAGAAGGACAATATAAAGTAGGATTTCAAAAAACAACCATCTAGCCCATAAAAAACAAACACCATCAAGGCATCCACCTCTTCTACACATTCTTCTTATTCTTAGTATACCTGAATATCTGGTACTTGTTGCACAATTTCAAATGCCATGGACCTAGTTAGTAGCATAGGAAGGAGGTACTTGCTTTTAGCTGGAGGTTGAGCAGTGATGGTTGCCGAAACCAACAAAAATAAATACTATAATTCACCATGCATAAATATAAATTAAACTGCAGCAAGTGGTAAAAAGAGATCGTTCCACAGAGATTTCACAACTAAATTAATTCCTGTTCAATGACCAGAATTCGTAACCGTGGTAAATACCAATAAAATGGTTGTTTGTATTGCAATTAATTAAACAAATAAAAGAAATAAGAACAGTAAACAAATGAAGATTGATTAAACTCAAGCGACAAGCAATTCCCAGTAAAGACTCTAATCAAACCACGATTCATTCAATTGATCATCGACACAAGTATTTTCAATACTAATTTTCATAGAAAGGCTATAGAAATCAGAGACACTCTAGATTTCATGCTCTCCTCCTATTCAAAATTAACAAAGAGACACTCTATTGGAAATTCCTAATCGACTTAACAATTCTAAGAGACACTCTATAGAATTTAATTAAGTGATTGACGAACACACAGGGAGAGACCTTTCACAAACCTAGGAGAGAGACACTCTACTCCTATAAGTAAGATTCTACTCTTTTTCTAATCAACTCGCAAATCAATTAGTTGTCTTCAGATTCACGATAATATGGACTCCAAAATTACCAAGAAAGACTGTAACTAAACATGCTTAATTCTAAATTGATCAGGTTTAAAACCAACACAAATAGTTTTGACCGTAAATCAAAAAGAGTAGAAATACGAAAATTGGAATTTAATAAGCACAGATTTGATCTCACAAGAGAAGAATCATGGCTCAAATAGCCTTTACCAGGAATTAAATAAATTAGCTAGAGCACGACATAATTAAATCAAACAAATAATATGCATGAATTAATTAAATCAAGAAAAGAAGAAGGAAAGAAAAGTATCGAATAAAAATCAAAACAGTAGCAGAATGTCGCGTACTGAAAAAAGAGAGAGAGCCAACCTCTTCTGTCCAGCTAGGTTTTAACAAAATCCTATTCCAACTACAATCCTACAAAATAGGATTAAACTAATTGAAATTGTTTGAATATCCTAATTAAGGAATTCTAATGGGACTTAAATTCAATAAAATGGTAGAAGTTGCAGTAAGTAGCGACACAAAGCAGCAACAAGGCATGTCCCTCTCTAATGGGCCCAAGTCCATCTCTTCATAAAGCAGCAACCCATACGACATTGTTTTTGGCTCAGGAAAACGAATTGGCTGGCTCTATTCACTCTCCACCAAATCAAGCATCAAACGATGGCTTTTCATTCCCTTTTCTTCTATTTGGTTCCTGGATCCATGATCTACAAAAAAGGGGAGTAGAACATCACTAGCAGTAGCAATAATCATCGAAATAAGCTGGATTGAACGCATAAAAATCAGCATGAATGCATTCAATCAAAATCCCCCACACTACCCTAATGCTTGCCCCTAAGTATTTCCATCCAAAATAAGACAAAACAAAGTAAAACACAGACAAACGAAGACCAATCAGTACCAACTTCAGAACCTTCAATTCATCACATAGGATCCACAGATACTTCAGTTCGTAGCTCCATTCAAATGAGGTGAGTTTGGGGTCTTGGTTAATTGGGTGTTCTAAAAACATGCAATAAAATAAAAACAAGGCACGCTCAAGACAAACAGATAAGACATGCAGGCAAGAATTGAAAAATAGACCAAAAAATAGATTCAAAACTGGAAAATTAACCCAAAACAAAACTGACGCACTCTAGCAAACACGAAAAACATAAACAATCGACACAAAAAACATAAACAATCAACACATTTCTAAAAACTCCTCCCCCACACTAGAAGACACTTTATCCTCAAAGTGTGGGAAAATAAAAAATAGACAATTGAAAAATAAGCTAAAAACAGACTCAAGAAAGAAAACAAATAGAAAGAGTGGAAAGATGGAACCTGAGGGGTCATTCTGCTAGCGACGGTGGTGTCCGACGGAGGCATTGTGGAGGCCGTGGTCAGCGCTGACGTGGTGGGTCCGGGTCTTGGGTTTTTGTCTTGATTTTATGGCGGGTTTGATGCCTGCGCTTGCTCCTCCTCTTGTGAGCACCATGGCTGTGATTTTTGGATGTGGGAGCTGGTTAGGGTTTTGAGAGGAAGAAGAAGGTGGTACTGATTTTGATTTTTGGAATAAGGAGGGATAGAGGGAGAATGGGAGGATGAATGTATTTGGGAAGGTGGGCTTAGTGTTTTAAGCCCGCTAAGGTTCCTTGGGCTAAAACTTCACTTAGAATAAAATTGGCTAGGTTTTTTTCTTGTTCCCATCCACCATAATTTTTCCCAAGCCTTAGAATAAACTCATCTCTGCTCTCATTCTCCTGCCAAAAATAAAATCAAAACACCATCAGACTCTATGAGAATTTATTAACAGAGAAAAAGAAGAAAATAACAAATAAAAAATTGAAAATAAAAGAAAAAAATAATAATAAAAAATATTAAAAACACATGGGTTGCCTCCCATGAAGTGTCCCGTTTTATAGTCTCGGACTAGACATTGTTCTTGTTCAGTCTCCAGTAGATTGGTTGTGGATTACATCATTGGTGTTAGCTATCCTCCATTCAACGACCTCTTCGTACTCCTTTAGTACCCTCGCAAGCCTTTCTTCCTTCAACTCTCCTTGCAAGGTTTTCAACTCAATCTTCGGTGCCTGCAAAACTGAAAGGAGAAATTTATTATGAGTTCCTGGTACTTTAACATCATCAGAAAGTTTATCATAGGAATTAGAAACTTCAAGTTCAAACACAGTTTCTTTAATCTCCTTGCTGATTTCCAAAACTTTCTCCTTTTCTATCTTTTTCAGATTGTCAATGTTTCTGCTAAGAACATGCTCCAAAGAATTAGTAGCATTTAATTTATGCATATCATCAGCATCAGGATCAATAACATCTATGCAATTCACACTATGCATATCGTTTGGAAATTTCATGGCATCATACATATTGAATTTAATAATTTCATCACAAAATTCCAATGTTAAACTCCCTCCTACCACATCAATCTTCGCCCTTGCTGCCCTCAAGAAGGGTCTTCCAAGCAGTACCTCTGTAGATTTTTTCTCATTGTCCATATCTACAACATAGAAGTCAGCTGGAAAAATAAAGTTATTAACCTGCACTAACACATCCTCAATAACACCAACAGGGTATATAATCGATCTATCAGCTAATTGAATTACAACCCCTGTTTCTTTCAATTCACCAATATTCAGAGTCTTAAAAATTGTTAGTGACAAAACATTTATTCCAGCCCCTAAGTCGCACAATGCCTTCTCTACAGTCTGCTCTCCAATTTTGCAAGGAATTGCAAAGGTCCCTCCATCCTTGCACTTGTTGGGCAACTTCTTCTGAAAAATAGCCGATACATTCTCATTCAAATTGATCCTCTCTATGCTTGTAAGCTTCTTTTTATTAGTACATAATTCTTTTAAAAATTTGGCATATTTAGGAACTTGAGTAATTATATCAAGTAAAGGAACGTTAATGGCTACTTTACGAAAAATATCAAGAATAGCTTTTTCTTCCCTTACCTTCTTGGCCTTTTTAGACCTTTCTAGAAAGGGAGGAAGTATTACCTGTGGCGGTTTTGGAATAGGACTGATCGGCGTTATTTTGAAAAAATCTAAAAGAGCTCTCTTCTCCCTTTCCTCCTTGGTCTTCCAAGACCTTTCTAGGAAGGGAAGATGGATTTCCTGCTGTTCCTTCTTGGGCAGTATTGGTTCTGGAGTAGGATTTACCTTGATTTATTTTTCAGGAGTTACCTCTGCCTCTGGTTCAAATTGGTCTGGGACTAGCACTGTTGATGGCTTCTTCCCCAGACCTGGGGGAAGGACCGTTCTGTCTGGAATTTCAGTCCCGCTCATTAATGTCATAGAACTGACATTATATATTGGGTTATCAACTGTAGCTGCTTGTAGCCTTCCTCCCTCCTCCTATTTGTTGATTTTCAACTCTCCCATCTCTTTCTGTATGGCAGCAATGCTATCTTGAGTAGATTACGTGAGCTTTGAAATGCTAGCTTGAGTAGCTTGAATGCACTATTTGAGTGTCTCTTCAATCGGAACACGAGTGAGCTGCAGGGGCTGTTGTGATTGTGATGGTTGTTGTGGCTGTTATGGAGTCCAATTATAATTCGGGGGATACTCCCATCCTTGATTGTAGTTGTGGGCATCCGCCCAAGGATGTGATTGGGAGCCAGGTGCTCCAAATGAGAGTTGTTGTATCTGATCTACAACAGAAGAGACACGAATATGTAGGTTATTTATTCTATTGTCTATGGATTTTAACCATACTGATTGCATGTCGAGGGCATCAAATTTAGTTGTATACAATATATGAAATGAGGGGTAGGAATACAACTTATCACTCGTCCACAAGGGACTTGTAAATTATGGTAAGAAGATCGTCCACAGAGATCTTTCGGGAATTTATAGTTTTGACTCGACTTCCTCGTCACTAGAGTTGAGGGGTTTTATTTCTGCAATTAAGATAAACAAAGCATAAAAGGGAACAAGCAATAACTAAATAAA
Organism: Viola odorata; assembly: GCA_963691705.1. Lineage (NCBI taxonomy): Eukaryota > Viridiplantae > Streptophyta > Magnoliopsida > Malpighiales > Violaceae > Viola > Viola odorata. Next base: position 40,758,636 of record OY829540.1, on the reverse strand, counting down.
AAGAAGCAATCTTAGGCAGAAAGAGATCTTAACTAAGATTGCAGATTGAGGTTGGTTTTGCACTGTCGTGAGGTAAACTCCTAGTAAGGGCGAATTCGTGAGCACATTCCTTGTTTAATCGATCATTGACCTTAGATTTTCTCCTTCTCTCTCATAACTCTGCTATAGATTGGGAGGAACCCCTTTCCAATCCTACTTTCCTCCTATTCAAATCACTTGGAGGGAACCCCCTTTCCTAGTGATCCTGGCCAGTGGACACCTTGCTTGTTAAAGGGTTTATCCAATTGGCTGCTGGCTTGAGGCACATGTGTTTTCTCAATGGCGTAGGGAAAGACAGAGTCTAGGCCAAGCTACTCCCAACTCAGAGCCCTAGATTGTCAGTCTCGTTAGGCCTATATCAATCCAAGTTCACTAACCTCCGCGAGGCTAGCTGCCTACTTGCGTCACTCTGGTTTCGCTCGTCCCCTTTGTGACTGGCTACAAATTCATCGTCTTGCCTAAGATCGATCAAGTCTTAGCCTAGACGGGAACCGGTTTGTTAAAACAGAACTTGAATTGATTATGAATGAGAGGATAATAAGAATGATCGGTCTCACGAATCACAAGTACGCTCACTCAACCCTTACCAAGAATTAGGTGTTTAGCTACTAAACATAATAATCAAAGAAACAAAAGAATAATTGAAGAACATGAATTAAAATAAAATCTGTGATATTCAAAACCGAATTATCACAGAGCAAAATGTTTACAAGAACCAGAAGTTGGAAGAAGGAAGATCCTGTAATTGACAACCTTCCCTAACCTTTAACAAGGTTAGAGTCCCCACCAATCACGTTCCTTTCCAAATTCCAAACTTCAAATAGCTAAAAGATAGGGATATAATCCCAATTGTTCAAATTCGAAAATGAAATAAAATAAGATACTAAAAGATTATTTTTGTTCAAATCAGATTACATCCGAGAGTCCATCCAAGGGACGTAACAGCCAGCTGGGTTCTTGATGTGAATCCGTCTTCCTTGAATCCATGACCAGTACGCCTCTATCTCTACAATCTTAGCCAAGCCTGTGACCAAGATTTCCACTTTGTCGCTCAAAGCTTACGTTTCCTTCATTTCTTGTCTTGCCCAAGACTTCCTTCAAAAGAAACCAAATTGACATGAAAGAGATTGTTTTTACCCTAAACCAAGTAGTTTAAGATGGTAAAAACGCATGGAAATAAACGTCAATCAAACCTCACCACACTTGATCAATGCTTGCCCCCAAGCATACTGGACTCTTAACTAAGAAAAAGAAAAGACAGACTCAAAATAGAGGAAACAAATAATGGCAAATTTCTGGACAGACAGCCCTTAACCGGTTCCCTTACACCTTCGTACCTATGACAGTCAGCATACTTCTTAATGGATCCCAACCCTTATGCACAAGGTCTATTCAACACCCCAAACATCCAAATTCCATATGATCATAACATCTTTGCATTCCACAACAGACCCAATACCTACTTGGGTATTCTCCCCTTAATTCAACTGCTCAACATCATCATTCAAATACCTTGTCTGAAAATTTCCTATGCCAATATTGCTACAAGTTTCTTGAATATTAATGCTTAGTGAGGCAGAAATATCAAGACAAATACACAATTTTTTTTTTTATTGCTCTTGCTGAAAGTTTCTTGAGTATTTCTACTTGGTGAGGCAGAAATATCAAGACATTTTATTTCATCATCATTTTTTTTAGAGCAAGCAATTTACTGGGCATAAAGTAGTTCTCTGCATTAGAGCAATTCAGCACAAGGCAACAAACTCCGTTATCTACTAGCAGCTTTCCTTAAGGGATATTAAAAATATTTGGTGGAACCTTTCCTATTTGTTTAGTCTGTTACACAATGCTAGACCTCATGATCATGTACAATATGGATGCTTAATGGATACTAGGACCCGTACCCTTACTGGTGTTGAATATGTTAATCCATTGAAATACCTTACTCAAAAGTTACGGGGTCACGAGGTGAAGGATGCTAAAGGTCAAGGTTAAGACATTAGGGAAAAGGTCTTAAGCATAGTCCAGATTTTTACCGACACTCACATAAAACACAGAACACACATGCCTAAAAACACACATGAAAACAAAAAAAACCATTCATCAGACTCTAACTGGACAATCTAGGCCAACTACCTTAGCCAAGATTCACAAAAAAATTCATGCAACTAGAGAAGGTCACACAAAAGCACATCAAAAGCACATCAAAGACATGTATATACAGACATATCACCTAAAAACACCTCACCACACTTAAAGGACACATTGTCCTCAATGTGTAAATGAGAGTAAAAATAAAAAGAAAAAGACAAAAAAAAATGGAAAAAAAAATAAAAGAAAGAAGGACACAACCTGGGGGCATTTACTGAGTTGCTGGAGGTGGAGGTGATTGGTTTTGATTTGGCACAGATGGTACAAAACCATCTCCTTCTTCAGAGGAGTTACTGGAGTCACTACTACTGCTGCTGAAACGGTCATCCACCTTGTCTCGAATATGTGCGCAACAACCTTGTCCATGGCTTGGATAAATTTGAAGGAAACGTCTAAGTGGGCCTGGATTCGTTGGAACTTGACCTCTTGCTGCTCCAAAAACTTGTTGAGCCGCTCCTGCTGGGTTCTTTCAATGCTCTGGAACAGAGCCTGCTGTTGGTCTATAACCTACTGCAGTTGCTTTTGAGCAGACTCTTGGAATTCATGGAACAACTGCTGGTTGTCTGTGAAGACTATGAGCTGTTCATTAATAAGCTTCAAGAGGTGGTCAGCCCATTCTGGAAGCAATGGGTGGTCCGGATCTAAGTTGAATTGGGTCGTCTTTGGCTTCTTGGCATCTTGCCTAAGATTGGGCTCTTTGTCTGCATCATCAAGCTGGATTGGTTGTAGCTTGAAATTTCCATTGATCCTCTTCCCATAGAGGTGATTTGCTACTTGCGTGAAACCTGTATTAAAACAAAGAAAGCCTTTTTCCTTGTGGAAATGACCCATCTGGTCAAAAGCCTTAAGATCCATGATCTTAATGGTACATGATTTATGTATGTTTAAAGTAGACAGATCAATACCCCTAGCAGTAGCAGTTATATGGGAAATAAGAGTTCCTAAGATCAGCTTAGGGAGTGAATTGCATGCCTTGATTTGCCTAACAATCTAGTAGCCTAAATTTACTCTCTTCCTATGCAACATGCACCAAAGTAAAAAGGTTTCAAGCTTAGAAATATTGCCCGAGATAGTTGTCTTGCCAGAGAGATTAATAGAGAGGATCCTTTGGAGAATCCTCAAGGTAAGATCTCAGATCTGGTTAGCCTTAGCATTCTTATCAAGTTTTCCATTAGGGTCACCGATTAACTCTCCATAGGCTACTGTCTTATCCCAATCAGGGGGATAAGCAGTCAGGGCATTCTTATACTTATCAGCATTAAGTCCTTCTTCAGTCACAAATCCAAGCAAGAGATTAAATCATTAATAGACAAGTGAGACCACATATCAAGCAATCGAAAATTCACCACATAAGACGCGCCAAGATCAGGATTGGCTCTACCATTAGCATACAACCTATCCTGATCAAGCCAGAAAAATGCATGAAATTCCAAACACAACCCAGCGTAAGTAGGCAAATCAAGGTACATAAAACATTCCTACCCAAGATTGATTATGTACTGCCTAATCCTGGTACCCATACCCAAAGCATCAAGAAACGAGAAATCAAGAATAGAAATTGAGTAATCTCACATGCATGCTTCTCATTCAATCTCACCTTAAGATTAGGGGTATCAGGCCTCAAAAAACCATTTAATGAGCTTAAGGGGGAAGGAATACCTTGGTAGTCTTAGCCGCAGGCAAGGCCAAAACTCAGTGTCTGAGTCATCTTCGGGCTCAGCTTCATCAACTTTCTTCTTCCCGTTCGCAGCCGCAGAACGTGTCCTCTTGGCTGGGGCTGCTTCATCACCCGCTTCTATTTTTCTCTTCCCCGATTTCTTCTCCTTCGCCGAACCTTTTTCACATTGTGGTTCGGAATTAGCTCCCTTCTTCCCAGCCTTTTTGCGAGCCATCTGCTTAGCTCTAGCAGAGGGTTTCTCATCGGAATCAGTCTCCAAAATCACTTCTACCTCTGAATCACCTGGTTTGCTAACCCTAGATTGGGTTTTTGGCTCTTCGGTGAGATCAATCTTCCTCTTGGTCGGGAGGGTGCCCTGAGGAGACTCAGAGGGAATTGGAGGAGGAGTAGAAAGGTCTTGCTTTGAATGTTTGCTTGGGGAACCAGAGGGGGCTGCATCTATGGACATTATTGTCCTCGCTATACTGAGTACTTCGTTAAGATTCTAGGGTAGATCTTTTTCTTGGATTTTCCCATGTTTAAAGATGATTGATCGTGGAGTGAAAGTAGGAGAGTGGAGTAGTTTTAGCTGAGGATGTTTTGAGATATATTCGGGTGAGGGCGAAATTTTAGGGATTTGAGGGATTTTAGTGTAAGTGGGAGGTAAGGAGTCTATCTCTTAATTAAAAATTAATTCCCATCTGATAATTAATTTTTCAAAAAATATAACCGTTGCTCCTGCTTTTTCTCCTCCTTCCTACACGTAATCTGCTCTTCTTTCCCTTTTTCTCCGCATGTCATCCAATTCTTGGCCGAATAAAATGTGGCCTAGATAAAAAAGACTTAGCCAAGCTTCCTCACCACACTTAATTCCTAGCAACTACTCTAGAAAACTCCAAAAAATTCCTGAAAGAGAAAATCAGTAAGTGACTCTGGACTACTTTTGAACAAATAATTTATTCACTAAAATTAAAAACAAAAAGCATGGGTTGCCTCCCATGTAGTGCCTTAGTTATAGTCCTAGGTGTGACTTTATTTTTCTTTCACTAAATCTCAGGTGGGGCTTCAATCGCCTGGTTTTCCTTAAATGTTGGAAATCCTTCTAGGAATGGTTTGAGCCGCTGTCCATTGACCTTGAACACTATTCCTTTCTTTTCATTCCTAACGTCCACTGCACCATGAGGGTAGATATTAGTGATAACATATGGACCTTCCCATTTAGTCTTAAGCTTACCAGGAAAGAGCTTAAATCTGGAGTTGTATAGAAGGACTTTTCCCCCAAGTTGGAGATTCTTCTCAACAATCTTGCTGTCATGGTATGTCTTCATCCTGATCTTAGCTAAGAGCTGGTTATCATATGCTTGATTCCTCAATTCTTCCATCTTGTGGATTTGAAGTTTCCTTTCCTCACCTGCCTGGTCGTACCTTAGATTGCATTTCCGAATTGCCCAATAAGCTCTATGTTGCATACCTATTGGCAGGTGGCATGCTTTCCCGTACACCAATTTGTATGGAATCATTCCTATGGGAGATTTATAGGCAGTCCTGTATGCCCACAACGCATCATCCAGTCTTTGGCTCCAATCTCGCCGATCTAAGCCAACTGTCTTAGCCAAGATCAACTTGGCTTCTCTGTTTGATACCTCTGCTTGGCCATTTTATTGAGGATGGTAAGTAGTGGAGACTCTATGGGTTACACCATATTTCCTGAAAAGCGAAACAATAATACTATTGAAAAAATGTGTCCCACGGTCGCTAATGATTCCCCTAAGCACACCAAATCTGTTCAAAATGTTAGATTTCAAAAATGAAACAACAGTTTTAGCATCATTGGTCCTAGTTGCTTTCGCTTCTATCCATTTAGACACGTAATCCACAATAAGCAATATATATTATTTTCTATTTGACATAGGAAAAGGCCCCATAAAATCAATACCCTATAAATCAAAAATCTCACAATTTAATATAACATTCATGGGCATTTGATTTTTAGAGCTTATGTTTCCTATCTTTTGGCATTCGGGACATGTCTTACAAAATCTATAGCTATCATTAAATAGAGTAGGCCAATAAAATCCCGACTCAAGGACTTTTAAGGCTGTCCTCTTAGCTCCAAAATGTCCACCACATGCATAAGAATGACAAAATCTTAGGACAGATGGAATCTCACTTTCAGGAATACATCTCCTAATCAATTGATCAAATCTAATTTTCCATAGATAGGGGTCATCCCAGACGAAATACCTGCTATCATGCTTAATCTTTACCTTTTCTTGAGCCGTTAAGTCTCCATGATGCTTACCCGTGGCTAAGAAATTGACTAGATCAGCGAACCATGGTCTCATTGCCTGGACAACAAATAGGTGTTCGTCCAGAAAATCATCTCTGATTGGTCCCAGATCTCCTTTTACAATGCATCTGCTCAGGTGGTCCGCGACTAGGTTTTTGATAAGATTCAATGTCAATCTTGTGAGATTCTGCGTCGTGTGCGATCGGAACGGTGGTGAATGGCGGCGAGTGTACCTGCAAGGCGCGCGGAGGGGGAGCTCCGACGTAGACACTCCGATGCTTAAGTTAGTTCGGGTTTTAAGAGCAGTAGAGGTTTCTCTGGGTGAGCTTGACCTTACCCTGATTATGAAAAATGGTGGGGTATTTATAGATCTGGACAGCGATACCTGGCGATATCAAAGAGGGCGCCGTTTGATGATGACGTCACAGGCGATATCAGCGGATGACGTCATGGGCGATGTCTGATGGGGCTGCCGGGAGCGATAACCTTGTGGGTCCCTAGGATGGGATGACGCCGTGCGTATAGAATTGCGTGAGTCCCCCCGCTGAAGTCGACCATCCTAGGAATCCTTCGCTGATCCTTAGGCGATACAGGGATATCCTTATGGAGCTCAGGGGGATCCGTTCCGATAAGAACCGTTTATGCAGTAGGACCGTTAGGACTATCTCGATTGTTATCATAAGCCCAACTGAAAACGAGCCCGAGTGTTTACCAAGGGCTGTCCATGTCTGTCAGCTTGAATGAAGGTTTTTGTCGCGAGGTGATAAGTTCGCAGGGTCTCCGAGCCTCTTGGATTATTCAACGTCGATAAGACTCAAGTGATGAGCTGGAGATTGAGCCTGAGGATACTGGGCAAGCTGACTCCGGCTTTTGTTCTTATCTAAAGATTCATTCCGGAGGGATGCCCCTATCACCCTTGCAGTTGCGAGGTCATTACTCTCCGCCTGGCGGTATTACTCTGATTGGCCCCTCGGGGGGGGCTTAAGAAGCCTCAGCTTATTCGAGTTGTGAAAGAGCTGCTGTCGGGTCACCGATAATATTGTCCAGGATATTCGACCAAGTCATACCGGGGATTGGCACATATTCCAGGTCCATTGTCCTTCCAAGTGTTCTACAAACATGGGAAGGAGATATATTCATATATAAAGGTTAGTAAACTTTTGTACTTACAGAGGTTTGAGGTCAATACGAGCCCAATCTTTCCTTTACGCTCAAGGAAACAGCGGTATCAACGCGACTTTACGCCATCAGCTGCCTATGATTAGCGCGGCTTTATACCACCAGATGCCTGCAATGCCAGCGTAGTTTTGCGCATCTAGGGCCTGCGACATCAACGCGGCCTTACACTGTGGATACCGGTAGCCATATGGCCTTTACGTGATGGCCACCCGTGATATCGTGTCTTTCGGCATTTTTCCAGACCTTGTCTCGCATTCCTGCCGATATCTGTATTGCGGACAGTATACGAACATTGCCCTTTCCTTCCGTTTTGGGCTCATCAACCCTTGCGGTTATAGGGTCGGCTCGTTTTTTGAGGACCCCCTTGTCCTTTCCTCCGAAACCTCCCTCTTGGAGCCTATAAATCAGGGAGTTTTTTCCACCCACGTTCTCCTCATCTTTTCCAACACGCATCATGGATCATCTGACTAAGAATTTCCTCCTTTCCAAGGGCCATTCTCTCAAGAACCTTAATGATGGTGACGTCGGATTCCTGGAGAACATGCTGGTCAAGACTTCTGAGGACATCCTGGAGTTACAAGGGATGCTGACCCCGCTTCACTCTAGGCTGGGGGCCACCTCTCTGGAGGATTTCAGTCCTTTGGAGAGCGTATCAAAACTGTCTGCCTCCATCGCTCGGATCCAAGTGGTGATCGCCATGCTGCAGCAGCGCAAAGATATGCTGGGGTGCTGCCTGAAAGGAATGAGAGCCACTTCCCATGATCTGCTCCTGCTCATGGATTCCTTGAGGGACCTTCCCGAAGTGCCTGAGGACGCTGGCTCTGATGCCTGATAGCGGTGGCTCCCTTTGTACCATTTTCTTTTCCCTCTTGTTCATGTACCTTCCGGCCATTAGGCCATAATGAATAAACAGTTCTTATCATGTCGTCTTGCGACTGTTCTTCTTCTTCTTCTTTATTGCTCTCTTTGTCATTTTCCAATGAAGATATTCTCAGCCCAACTGAAAATGGTTCAGCCACTGGGTTCTTATTATTTGGCTACTCTGCATTAAATCCAAGCCGTTGTTGCCCTGGCAACTGATTGGGCAAATTTGCAGTTTTCCTCGATCAGGGGAAAATCTCAACAGGCGTGACTGCAAATCCACTTTTGTACTTCAGGATGTACACGTGTCTTTTCTCAAGAGTCGGGTTGGAAGATTAAAAGATCCTTTTTCCCCCCATTTTCTGGCTATTTAAAAGGGGATCTTCCTTCCTTCATTATCATTTATCTTCTCGTCATTTTTCTTTCCAACTAGTGTTAATCTCATGGCCGATTCTCATTTCTTAGATACGTTTGCACGGGATTCTCCACCAACTCCTCCGACCTCTCCTGATTCGGATGATCCTCCTCCGTCGCCCCCTGGAGGCCGCCCGTTCGCCGAAGGTGCCGCAAGAAGCGGAGGAAGGAGGCTGCAAAGGCTTCTAAATCATTCTATGACGCTCTGGCCACTTTTTCTTCGAAGGGGAAGGAAACATCCTGTCCTCCTCGCGAGTCACCGCAAGAGGCTCCTTCTGCCTGTTCGGCTGTGGGGACGATGCCGCCGCCTGTTGAGGAGAAGTCAGATCAGTCATCTGCTCTTGTGGGGGAGAAGGTTGAAGAACCTTTTCCTTTCGCTGGTGAGGATGAGGATGATGTGGTCTACTGCTACGGCATCTCTTGGTCTGATGGGGAATAGATGGGCGTAGCGCGCCTTTTTTGTAGATGCCGTATGGCTTCTTAAAATAATAAAGCTTTTATTTTCTTTCGTTCTTCTGTCGCTTTCCTTTTTTGTGTTTCCAGGATTATCGCGGGAGTAAGCCTTTCGCTGGGGCGCAACCGCTTTTTGGTTTTCGGCCAGCAACTGTCTTTTTCCAAAAGGCATTGATGACTGTCCACGCGTCCTTTTTCACTTTGCATGTGTTTTGTTTTCACAGGCTGTTCCTTTTTTAGGTTTTTCCTTTAAAAGGAATTCGCTCTTCTATTTTAACACTTTTCTGCTGATATTTCGAAACTCTTCGTATTTCCTTTCTTCTATGCTTCTTTCTTCCCGAGAGATTTTTCTGCAATTGCTCGCCGGTGCCGACGGCCGATTCACTGGTTCTCTGCTCCAGGTATTTTGTTCTTCTATCGCCGTAGTTTTACTTTTCCAGTCCATTATGTCTTATACTACATCCTCTGCAACCACCGAGAATCCCTTAGATCCCGAGGTTAGGAAAGCTCGTAGTATCTTTGATTGTAATGAAGTTTTGAGGGCTGAGTTAAAGGAACATGGTATCACTTTTCCTACGGGATATCGCCCCTTTATCTCTCTGAAGGATATCCGGCTTACGGATGCCATGTGGGGGACGTTCCGGCTGGTTTATTTCAAGATGTTTACCTACGGGTTTCGTCTTCCACTTCATACCTCTCTGATGAAGCTGCTCAATCATCATGATCTTAATCCCGTTCAAATAACTCCCCCCACCTGGTGTGGGCTTTACGCCTTTCTTCGTTCGTGTGAGATGAAGCGTATTTTTGCTCCCTCGCTCGATCTGTTTCATACATTTTTTATCTTAAGGTGCCGCGGCTGCTTGATAGATATTACCCCTAGATGGGATGAGGATGTCATTCGGTTCTTCTGGCGGAACTTTCAAGGCTTCGAAGAGAACGTGGCCAACTGGAAAAATGGCTTCTTTACCCTTCGCTTACCCTCTCGGTACTGGCGCGGTGGGTTTAACCGAGTGATCACTGGTGCCGCTTGGCAAAAACCAGATGTGTTGTCCAGTATGGATGTATCTAATGTTAACGCTCTAATAGAGATAGAAGGGCCTTTCCGTATTCTAGAATTTGCTCAGTTCAGGCCTCTGTCAGAGTGTGCCGTTGGTGAGTTTTTTCTTTTATCGCCTTATCGCCATGACTTTCTTGTTATATTTAAAACATTTTATCGGCAGGTAACGCTGAGGGACGCTCCTTTGGAGAAAACGATGCACCTTTGAACGTAGTGCCGCTTCAGACGTTACCTCCTTCTCCTCCCCTGGAAGGCTTCAGTCGTCCGTCTATTCTAGCGCGAGGAAGGAGAAACAAGACTGTCGTGACACGCAGCGCCTCCACCCGATCTTCTCGTTTTTTGGAGAATTGGCTGCCGCCTCGCGGTAAGGGAGCGACCCCGAATAACCCTGTGGTTGAAGAGGTCGACAGCGATAGCGGAAGCATGGATGTCGGTCCTGAGCTGCGTCATGCTACTCTTGCCCAGCGGAGGAGGCTTAGGTCAAGAAAAAATGGTCCTGCGGCGGAATCAGCCGAGGATGATACCGACGAGATCGCTGCCGAAACCGAGCGTCTCGTGAAGAGAGTTCGCAAAGAGAAGTTTGACCTACCGATTCCTTCCGTGGAGGAAGTCAACGGGGTTCCTACCGAGCGTTACGGGTCCTTTGCCAACGACGGAAGTTACCGAGGTGTCCTCTGCCATTCCTCCCAAAGTTCATAAGGCTTCAGTAGCGATGGGGCCATCTCTGGCGTCTGGCGGTCCTATTTCTCCAATTCGCTCCTTTATTCCGAATGTGAGTTTACCAGTTCCAAATCCGATTGCTCCTCCTACCCATCCCCCGCAGAAGCCTGAGTTTTTGTATCTTTCTTCGATTTCGGGCGTTGGTAATTCCGTGAAAAATTGCTTTCCCCCTTATATCGCCAATCTGTCCCCTCAAGGCTTTCAAGGCCCTGCCGCATATCAGTTGAACTTGTCTTCCCTTGGCACCGACATTCTTCGTGCTTTAGGGATATCGGATCCATCCTCAAGAGAAGAGCCAGTGGGCCCGATAGTGGGACAAATGTTCGCTTCTTCAAAAGACAAGGAAGAGTTCTTGCGGTATTCTCCTGACATACGGCATTCACGTCTTCTGACCGACATGTTGGCCTGCTTTCGTGAGCTGAATTACTTTTTCGATGATCAGCGGGATAACGTTCCCCCTTCTTTTGATTTAAAAGGGGAACTGGATACCGCCTTGATGAAGGTGACGGAGCTATCGCAGCTTCAAGAGCGAACCCGGGCGGAATTGGACGACTGTCATGCTGAGCTTGCTCGAGAAAAATCAAAGGGGAAGGCTAAGATAAACCTTCTAGAGGCGGAATTGGTGGTGGCTGATAGGAAGAATGTTTTCCTTCGCGAAGAGATAGCGTCTCGCGATGCAGATTTGGCCAAAGTACCCTCGAAGATAGACAAGACCATGGATATCTGCCTCTCCGAGTTTATGAATCTCTATCGCCAGGGAACCATTAACCCGTCAGTGTTGGCCGATAACGCTTCCAAGAGATTGAAGGATTTGAGGGAAAGTGAGGGAAATCTTTCTTCTTCTGTGGGAGGACGAAGGGATGATGACCGCGATGCTTGCAAGGACCCATGATTGATCGGGATTGTTTCATTTAGAAGACTTTCTGTTTATTCATTTCTTTTGTCTTGTAATAACGCCCTGTTATGCGGCGATACATTTGCATTTTATTGCTTTTTGAACTTCATTCCGCCCTTCCGCGTTGATTCAGTGCTGCCCTTTTAATTAATGTCTTCTTGCGCTATCTCCTTTCTCGCGATATCATGCTTGTTTTTTCCAAGAGGCGGTGCCCGCTTTTCAGAGCATTTAATGCTTGCCCTCCTTTCATAAGAAAATTCACGATTGTACAGACACACGTGTCCATTTCTTCTGGCGCTACGAGCTAGCGTGCTTGACAACTTTGCCTAGATCGAGGCGTTGTAGCGCTTTTCTAGGATTGTACTCATTACCTGAGTCTATTCCTTGTGCCGCTTCCACGCAACGACTGTGGCATCCGTCGTTTCGTTTAATTATTAGGGTTATAAAACCCAATATTTATTCTTTTGGTTTTCTTTTACCATCCTTTTTTCCATATTTTCTTTCAGCCGTCTCATTTTCTCCCCACTATCCAGGGCTCTTCGAAGTGCTTTTCTCTGAAGGTATTTTCTTTCTCCTCCATCGTCTTCTTCGTCTTTTAGCTTTTTAATTCTGCCATGGCTAAGACTCGCCGTTTTGAGTCGAAATCTGCCGATGAAAAAAGGATGGATATTACGGCCAGTGTTATCACCTCTGAGGCCGCTCTTCGTGAGCATTTGGCCGCCCATAATGCTATCATCCCTGATGATTATAAGGCCAGTGTTGCCCCCGAGTCTCTACGTTTGAACAACGTTTTGACGGGCACTCGTAGGGTCATGTATGCGCAGATGTTCCGTTATGGTTTTCGCCTTCCCATTGACCCTTTTGTCCAGGAATTGCTTGTTGCCGGCGATCTGTCTCCGGCCCAATTGTCCCCAAATGCATATTGTTGTGTTTATGCTTTTTTGGAGCTCTGTAAATACAAAAAGATTACTTCCCCTTCCCTTCTGCTGCTTAAATCTGTTTTTAAGCTGATGAAATGCCGGGGAGTGATAACGATATCGCCCCGCTTCGACGATGACTCTCTTAAGTCCTTTACTTGGAAACTCCTCCATATCGAGTCTTCCATTGATGGCTGGAAAAAGGAGTTTTTTGCGGTAGATATTCCTGAAGATCTTAGTTCCTGGTGGCGATCTGGGTTTAACCAAAACGTGGATGACACCGCTTGGAGTCAGCCAGAGACCCTTCCGCAGCGTGAACAAGGCTGGTTAAACAAATTACTCGAACTGGAAATCAGCGTTCACATTCGCCAAGTGGCTTGTCGAATGGACATTCGTGGTTGTGTTAAATGTGAGTGCTGCGTTACTCCTTTCTTTGCTATTACTGTTACTAACGCTGACGTTATTTTGTGCTTTCACAGCGACGAATCCCAACTATAAACCCGAGAGCATAAGGAGACGTTTGAGGAGGGCTCAAGAGAGAGAGGAAAAAGAGAGAGACGCTTCCACGGAAGCAACTGATAATCCCACCAAACTTCCGGCCGCTTCCGCGAGCGTTGTCCAAGTGTCCTCTTCGGCCGACATCCCTTCGGGCGTTCCCCTCGTGACCGTCGCTGCTCCTCCTGCTCAAACTTCTTCTTCTTCCCAGGCCTCTAAGGCCATTGCCAAAGGAAAAAAGAAGAGAAAAACAAGAAGCGTTGCCGCTCTCACACCTTCTCCGGACGCGGCAGGCTCTTCAGAAGCGCCTCCTTCCAACACTGCTGCGGTAAGGGTACTTTCTAGCCGTCATAGGCTACATTTCTATTTCTGTTGTTGTTTAATTTCTTTCTTCTTTTCTTTCTGTATTTTGAATTATATTCTTGGCAGGACACTATCGCTGTTGCTACCTTCGCTCCTCCGTCAGACAACATGGAGTTGAGTTATGCGTTGACTGGTTCCAGGAAGAGACAGCACTTGGGAGACGAGGGCGGAAACCCCTCTTCCTTTACTACCGGGGCAGAGAATAGGTCTGTGGATGGGTTTGACTCGACGGCTGCTCCTCAGGGAGAGAAACCTTCAGGATTTTTGGGGAATCTGAGCACTAGCGATACCTTGGAGGCTTCTCCCCATTCTTTCGGCGGTTCCGCTCATGTGTATCCGTCCAATTACCGATACCAGGATGTCTCATAGGATTTCTCCAGCTATCAGCCTCATGGCGTTTATATCGCTTCAGGAGGTTCATCGTCACAGGTCCGTGCTCCCTTTTCCTTGGGTTTTCTTCCCTCGCGTATCCCCCTCCGGGACCGTTTTGGTGAAGGAGGAGCCACTTTTAACTGTGTAGTAGATCTCGGTCCGCTGAGTGGGCCCACTGCGGTGACCCATCAAATTAGATTATTCGATCTCCGAAATACTGCTTTGACCGCGTTAGGGGGTGACGGCTCCGATGAGGTTACGGCTTTTCTAGCTTCTCAAGTATTGGCGTCTGCGCCAGAACGGGCGGCTTTTCTTTCGAGGTCTGTGCTGGACAGGGAAAACTCCGTACGCTCTTCTCTTTTTAACAACATGATGTCTTTCCATTACTGGGCGGAGGAAGTGCAAAGTCAAGCCGCTTCCCTCTCCTCTGCTTTGAAGGAATTGGAGCGGGAGCGGGATGAGAAGAAAAAGTGGCTGGAGGAGCAAACAAATTTATTGTTGGCTCATCGGGAGCAAGAAAAAGAGCAATCTGCCGCCTTAGCAGCGGAAAAGGCCAAAGTCATTGCTTTAGAGAATGAAAAATTATCCTGGGAGAATGAGAGATCGTCTCTGGTCAAGGAGAAAGCTACCCTAGAGGAAGAGTCAGCCGATAAGAGCATGTGGCATGTCGAACAGACTGCCATCACTTTAGTTGATTGTTTTGAGGAAGTCCACGGGGTCGACGCTTACAAACCCGATGAGGTCTCTGCCGCCTTTAAACGAAGATCAGGGCACATTAACGAGGAAGGCTTTCGCCAGGCTAAAGCGGCAGGCTGGAAAAGGAGGAACCCCGAAGGTTGATGCGCTTTGAGGCTTTATCGCTTTTCCCTTAGTAACCAATCGTCATTAAGTTTTTGCTATTATTTTGACCATCACCGTTTGTAGCCCCCCTTAAATATTTTGATATGTTCGGACAACTTTATCGCTGACTTTCTTTTTGTCTAGTTGTCTGTTTGCGAACTCCTTTGGCGTTATCTTCGCCATATTTATTCCATGCGCTTTCTTTCCCGAACAGACCCTTAGCGTTCCTGTCAAAATTACGGAACTCGGCCTTGGGCTAGCTTTCCCAGTGAGTCTGATGGTATCTCTTCTCATGAGATCCTCGCTCTTTCCGCTGCCCGAAAAGTATTCTGCGCATTCTTAATTGTAAATTATCAGTAACAAAAACATGTTACGAGAGACAGTAATTACCCGTAGGAGCCTTTCCGCTGCCATCATAGGGCGTTACTCTGGAACCCGTGGAGAATCGCTTTTGCTATCAGCTCTATAATTCACCAGGGATTACACATCTGGTTACTAGCCGGGATTTCACGATTCTCCATGTTTCCCTGTTTTCACGATCGGCCTTTAAGTGCCTCATCTTAGTGAGCTGTCGGATCGGGACGGCTATCACAAGGCTAGGGAATTTTCACTTTTGGGCGTTGCCCTCGCGTCTAGAACCGTGTCCTTCCTTAATGGTCTGGCTGCAGCAGCCCAGCCGTTAAGATAGGAGTCTTGTTTCTAGACGGAGTTTCTATTTTTTTGGGGCGTGCCTCTTCTTGATGGGCCGTCTCCACGAGAACAGTCCGTACAAGGAAAAGATTTTTCACTCCCAAAGATACCGGGTGGTGCCCTCACTTAATGAGCCGTCTGATCAAGATCGGTCATCACAAGGGTAGGACTTTTCACCCCCGGGGGCGTCTAGGATCTTTCAATCCGACGCTATTCAAGGTATGTTGGGTAGTGCCCTCACTTAATGGGCCATCTGATCAAGACCGACCATCACAAGGATAGGACTTTTCACTTCCCCAAGATACCCCCTTTTTATCTGCACAAGAGCAACCACAACATCCCACGAAAGCTCTCTCATCGAGCGTTAGTCATGGTTAGGGTCGGCATAAATCAAAGGTGCAGATAAAATTAAATTCTAGCATAATATAGCTTCAAGCGAGCGATATTCCAAGAGTTGGATAGGGGTGTACCATCGAGTGTCTCCAGACGATAGGCTCCTTTCCCGACAACGTGGGTGACACGATATGGTCCTTCCCAGTTCGGACTGAGTTTCCCCATTCGTTGTCCTGCCGCTCGCTTGTCTCTGAGCACCAGGTCACCAGCTTTCAGCAATCGCTCTTTAATGCGCCTATTATGATATCATGCCATCTTTTGTTTATAATGTTGTGTTTTCAGAAGGATTTCTTCTCGGACTTCTGGTAACGCATCCAGGTTAGCTCGTAACCTTTCCTCATTTAGTTCCTCACGAAAGTGGGCCACCCGTAGGCTCATGGTTCCAATTTCTACTGGTGTGACGGCTTCGGTCCCGAAGGCCAACGCGAAGGGCGTCTCCCCGGTACTAGTCTTAACGGTCATGCGGTATGCCCACATCACGTATGGTAGCTCATCGGCCCATTTCTTTTTAGACCCTTCTAGATTTTTCTTAATACCGCTGAGGATGCTCCGATTGGTCACTTTCGCTTGCCCATTAGTTTGCGGGTGAGCTACGGAGGAAAAATGTTGCTCGATTCCGAATTCTGAGCATTGGTCTTGAAAGAATTGGCTGGTGAACTGCGTCCCATTGTCGCTGACGAGGACACGGGGTACACCAAATCTCATGATAACTTGATGTTTAAAGAAACGCCAAGTTTTTTCTGCCGTGATTGTGGCGACCGCTTCAGCCTCTGCCCACTTAGTGAAATAGTCTACCGCCACTATCACAAATTTCAGTTGGGACCTTGCCTTTGGGAATGGACCTAGGATATCGATCCCCCATTTGGCGAAAGGACAAGGGGCGATAATTTCAGATATTTCGGTGGCAGGTCGCCGAGGAATTTTAGCAAACTCCTGGCACTTAGGGCAAGCTTGCACATAATTGTGGCAATCTCTTCGAATGGTGGGCCAATAGAATCCGGACCGGAAGACTTGTGCCGCCAGGGTATCGCCTGACACGTGCATACCACACACTCCTTCATGGATTTCGCGCAAGGTGTGAAGACCCTCTTGCCCAGTTATACATTTGGCGGCAGGGTGAGAGAAACATCTTCGAACCAAATCCCCGTCATAGTACGTACAGCGGGCTGCCTATTTCAGTACCTTCTTCTTTTCAACGGTATCCTCAGGTAGTTCCTCGTGTTTCAAGTATTTGATTACGGGAATTTGCCAGTCGCTATCACGTTCCTCCACACATAAAGACGCTTGCTCCTCCATGAAGGATGGTACCGATAGCTCACGATAATATATGTCCTTGGGTATGAACGCTTCCGGGTTTGCAGCCAATTTTGCTAGGTTGTCTGCTTCAGCGTTTTCCTCCCGGGGAATATGCTCAAAGCTGACTTGCATGCCCTCTTTCTTTATTTCCAACAGTTCCCACTTCACTTTCGCGAGATATTGAATCATGATGGGTTCTCGGGCCTGAGAGTGCCCCAAGACCTGGTCTATTATTAACTTGGAATCACCGCATATTTTTAGACGCAGGTCTCCTGTTCTTCCAGTATCATGCCTTCCTTTAGAAGAAAGCTCCTTTCCAATTCTGAGCCCGGCTAGCAACGCCTCATACTCTGCCGCGTTATTAGATAACGGCTGTAGGATTCGGATGACGTATCGTATTTGCATATCATGCGGCCCATTTATAAAGATTCCAGCTCCAGCCAGCTCCTGGTTTTTAGCCCCATCTACATGGACGATCCAGAGATCCATATAGGTTTCCGGGAATGGGAGATCCATATCGCCCCATTCCGCTTCAGGTACGCCTTCTAAAGGATCCTCTGTAAAGGTGCATTCCGCTATGAAATCAGCCAGGATCTGAGCCTTTACAGACGGTCTAGACTGATACCTCAATCCATACTGTTCTAATTCGAGTGCCCAGATCAACATCCTTCCGAAAAATTCAGGCTTTCGAAAGATCCTTTTTAAAGGCTGGTCTGTGAGTACGATGACGGAATAAGACTGAAAGTATCGGTTCACTTTGCGGGTGGCTTGTATAAGAGCGAACGCTATCTTTTCGATTCGGGCGTACCGCAATTCCGCATCTTTAAGAACGTGGCTCACAAAATAGACTGGGCGATGAGAGTGGTTGTTGTCGCGAACAAGGACGGCACTGACCACTTCGTCTGCAGCGCCAAGATACAAATATAAGGTATCGCCTGCCTCGGGCCTTGTCAATAATAAATCAGACGACAAATAATCTTTCAGGCCGATAAATGCTTCCTCGCAGTCAGGGGTCCACCCGAATGAAGCTTTTTTCCGTATAATTTTGAAAAAAGGGAGACACTTCTCTCCTTGCTTAGAAATGAATCGTCCAAGGGCGATGACTCGCCCTGTGAGTCTTTGTACTTCTTTGACGGTCCTGGGCGATATCATGTCTTGTATCGCTTTGATCTTCAAAGGGTTAGGCAGAATACCCTTTTGGCTAATGACGTAGCCCAAGAATTTTCCCGTTTGGAATGCGAACATGCATTTTCGGGGATTCAGCTTCATGCGATACCTTTTCATTACATCAAAGACTTCCTTTAAATCTTGTAGGTGATCTTGAAAACTCGTACTTTTTACCAATATATCATCGACGTACGCCTCTACGTTCCTCTCAATTTGTTCTTCAAATATTTTGTTGGCCATTCGTTGGAACGTTGCCCCGGCGTTTTTCAATCCGAACGACATCACCGTGTAACAGTATGTGGCCTTTGGAGTGAGAAACACAGTCTTTTCTTCATCTTCCCGGGCCATGGGAATTTGATGGTATCCGGAGTTGGCATCCAGTGAGCTTAAATAAACGTATCCAGCAGTCTGATCAACCAACTGATCTATTCAAGGAAACGGGTAACAATCTTTAGGGCAGACATCATTTAAATCAGTAAAGTCGATGCACATGCGCCAATCCCCATTGGGCTTAGGAACAAGAACGGGGTTTGCTAGCCAGGTGGGATATTGAACTTCACGAATGAATCCTGCATCGAGGAGCTTCGCTACCTCTTTATCCACGACCAACGCCTTTTCATTAGAGAACGCGCGCCGCTTTTGCTGTACTGGCCTGGCCTCTGGGTCCACATTGAGCCGATGTTCGGCTATTTCACGCGATATTCCTGGCATATCCGCGGGTTTCCACGCGAAGTCTCCTTGGCATTTATTCAGTAGCAGGGCCAGTTGGAGGTTTTCCGCTGGGCTAAGTTTTTCACTAATCAGGAAACTTGCCTCCTCTATTCCGATCGCTGGAACGGGCACCATCTTGTCCAGAGGTTGGGCAAGTTTTTCATCGCTTTGTTCATAGGGGTCTGCCGCTATACACACGTACCTATCGCAGCTTCTCTGGGTCATGAGCGAATAGTATTCAGCTGCTAGTTTTTGATCACCCTTTATGGTTACCACCCCATCCCAGGAGGGGTACTTCATCTTCAGATGCTTCTGAGATATCACTGCGCCAAAGCGGTTAAGGAAAGGTCGTCCGAGTACGACATTGTAGGGCAAATTCAGATCCACGACAAGGAATAACAAGTTCTCTGATCGCTTGTAGGTGTCTTCTCGAAAATATATAGGCAGGGTAATCACCCCCGTAACAGGGATTGGAACTCCATCAACGCCGACTATAGGCCGTTTACTAGGTGTTAGCTCATTAGTAGGGCATTTCATGAGGTTGTAGGCTTCCAGCGAAAAGAGATTCACCGCACTCCCATTATCAATGAGAGTTCTTCTGATTCCATGGCTAGCTATGACGGGCGTAACTACCAAAGCATCATTGTGTGGGTAGACGACGCCTTTCTCATCTTATTCAGAAAAGGACAGTACCATTCGATCTAAAATGCCTATCGCATCTCCTTTTTTCATCGTGCCATCTCGTGCGCGTTTGTCTCCTTTCGGGAACGTCAGCTGCTCTGACTCGTTCATATAGGGAGTTCCTCCCGCAATGATATTAATCATGGGGATATACTCGTCATCAACCGTAAGAGCTTCCCTATCTTTCCCTCCGGGAATATTATCCTTTTGCGGGTCGTGAGGAGGAACGGGTCGTTCATCCGCCGTCCTTTTCCTGAGATTATTGCGGGCATCTTCTCTTATCTGGGTGGCGAATTCTCCCAAATATCCTTCTTCAACCAATCGTTCTATCGCCGCTTTTAAGTCTCCACACGCCTCCGTGGAATGGCCTCTGACTTTGTGGATGATAACAATCCACCTAAAAGAAAGGGTATTTTCGTCTATCACCCGGTGGGAAGAGGCATAGCTACTGTTTCGCACCATCACGGTAGGGACAAGATTGCTACCTTCCCCAAAGGCTAACGCTACAGAGGCTAACGGGGACCTACCGGCTCCTCTCACGAACCTCCTGCTTGGCTCAAGGAGTTATCTCACCCCCAGAGGAAACCACGCGTCAGGATTAACGCTCCGGCCATTATCCTACCGCGGCAATATCTACCTAAAACACCTACCGCCAAGGTAGCGTATCATGATAAGGGCGAACCACAGACCCTAACGCGAGCGATAGCTTCGTACCCGTTTACTCGGGCGGGAACGCCCCCTTTCTTCTATAAATACCTCCCCCACAAAGGAGGCAGGTAGGCGGACTTGACTGGCCAAAACTCTGCCAATTTCAGTACACCTACTGACTTAAGCATCGGAGTATTTCCGCCGGAGACCCCCTCCGGCGCATTGCAGGTACTGTGGACCGTCGCGTACACTGATATGAGAAGAGCTGCTCCGCCATACATCCTTCGGCAGAAGACAAATTATTACCAAGCTCCTCCTCCCCGAAGCTAGAAGGATTATGGCCTCAGAGTCAGATTCGGCGCTGTCCCGAACTTCCAACATCCCATACAACACCCGCAGACGCTTGTTTCCCTTCGCTACCTCTGATGCCCCCACCCCAGGGCAGGACGTCGCTGCAGGAGAGTTAGATCTTCCTCGCGGGTCAAGTTCAGAAGAAGTTACATTCCAGATTTGCTCTCCCTTCTCCCATATAGCAGGAACTAGCCATCCTACCCCCCAAGCGGGAAGATCTATGATAGGAGAAGCGGACAACCCTTTCGTGAATTCAATAGCAGCTCTCCAAGCTCAACTGGATCAACTGACAGAGATAGCTGCTGGATTTACTCCTCATGCCTCAAGACCTGGTGTGTCCTCCCAAGTAATTTTCACCCCGTCCATTGTCACCGAACGACCCTTATTGCCCCAACAGTCTAGGGCACTCCCGTCCTCCTTACCTTTCCCCTTGGCCCCCATAAACGTCCCACCATTCACGCGCGGACCTGCCGACCATTCTGGACAATACAGGGGAGGAATCTCTATCCCCGAAGCAGTCCGCCAGCGTGACGAGTATAGGGAGCCCTGAGATGATCGACGGGGAGATATAGTGAGAGATCCATCTCCTAGATACAGCGAGAGATCTAGCAGCAGAAGTCAATGAGCTCGAACTCCAAGGAGTCGTAGTCGTTCTCCTAGGAGACATCAGGAATATGACCCTCAAAATCCCAGATACGACGCTGAAATTCCACATCAACGTCAGCCTCGTAGGATCCCCGATGCTAACGTGGGTCATCCGTTCAGCTACAGTGTCAGGCACCACAGAGTCCATCGACATGTGAAACTCCCAGCAGAATCATATGACGGCACAAAAGATCCCATTTCTCACCTCAATAAGGTGAAGGATTTCATGCAATTCCAAACACGCAGTGACACAGCATTGTGTCAAATTTTCGTAATGACGCTGTCAGGAGTGGCACGTCTATGGTTCGAGGGGCTCCCCGCCGGGTCTATCGATAATTTTTCTCAGTTGGAAGAAAAATTCAAAAGTCGGTTTAGCACGACTATTCCTATCAGAAAGTCAGCAGCTGCGCTGTTCGATATCCATCGAAAACCACAAGAATCGTTGAACGATTTCTTAGGTCGATTTGATCTTGAAATGTCCCTAACGCCGGGGGTCACTATCGATTTTGAGATTGAGGCCCTGAAACGCAATTGTCGATACAGTAAACTGAAAGATAAGCTAACGGTGGACCTCCCAACGACCCTGGATGCATTGAGGTTGAAAGCGCATAACTATGTGGCCCCTAACGCTAAACCCATATGTGGCCCCTAACGTCTTGAACAGCAATGCCCCTGACGCTAAACCCACTGAGGATCCCGGGCAGCGGAAAGAACATAACACCAAGACCTCTAACCGGCAGAGAGGCAATTTCTCAAAAGGAAGACCTGGAGGATCCCCCACTCGGAAGCAAACGGACCCGCCAAAGGGCCGGATATACGATCCTGACCTCCCATCTCTCATACTCCCAAGGGCGGAGATCTTAGCAATAGTCCAACAGAGAAATTTGCCTATCCGTTACCCAGCTCCCGTGAAACCAGGAGTAATCATGGGAGGAAGAGAAAATGCATACTGCAAATTCCATAAGGTCAAGGGACATTCAACAGATGTATGCAGAGAGTTAAAATCGGCTATAGAGCGATTGGTCGAAGAGGGCTACCTTGGGGAATTTGCCACAAAGGCTAGGGAGGAAGCCAGAAACAACCCAACTGGAAATACAACTGAGCAGAGGCAAGCGCCCTCGCACGCTACAGGGGCTAACGCAGTTCCCCTCGGGCCAAATAGAGAAGCGCTCGCTATCGATAGCGACCAAATGCCCATGATAAATATCATTGCAGGGGGAGCACCC
This sequence comes from Viola odorata, assembly GCA_963691705.1. Classification (NCBI taxonomy): domain Eukaryota; kingdom Viridiplantae; phylum Streptophyta; class Magnoliopsida; order Malpighiales; family Violaceae; genus Viola; species Viola odorata. The sequence goes on along the minus strand of OY829540.1, from coordinate 40,736,125 downwards.
TATTGCGAGGAAATTATACCGCAAACGGCCAACCCCGGAGAAAAGCGCAAACGGGAGAGCGCGCAAACGAAAATCGAGGCGATAAGCGCCTTAGACAGAATGATATTGTCTTTCTCAGAGGAGGACGAAAAAGGCATCGTCTTCCCGCATAATGACGCGATGGTTGTGACGCCCGTCATTGGAAGTCATAGGGTAAGAAGGACCCTTGTCGATAACGGGAGTGCAGTGAATCTATTTTCATTGGAAGCGTACAACTTGATGAAACGACCTGACGGTGAGCTATCGCCTTGCACGAGGCCAATTATTGGGATTGATGGAGTACCGATTTCGGTAGCCGGAATAACATCCCTGCCGGTGTACTTCCGAGAAGACACATCCAAACGCTCCGAAGAGCTACTATTTCTGGTTGTAGACCTAACGCTACCGTATAACGCCATTTTGGGGCGACCATTCCTTAATCGTTTTGGAGTGGCCATATCTCAAAAACACCTGCGGATGAAATATCCCTCATGGGACGGCGTGGTCTCAATCAAAGGGGACCAAAAGTTGGCAGCCGAATGCTACTTGCTTATGACTCAAAGGAGTTGTGACCGCTACGTTTGCGTGGCAGACGACCCTTTCGATGATAAAGAAGAAAAGCGCACTCAGCCGCTAGATCAGATGGTATCAATCCCTATCGGTAAGGATAGTGAAACGAATCTCTTAGCCAGTGAGAAACTAAGCCTTGAAGAGAACGCGCAATTAATCCGGCTGTTGAGGAAATGCAAGGGAGAGTTTGCGTGGAAACCAGCAGACATGCCCGGACTCTCTCGGGAAGTCGCAGAACACCGGCTGAACGTTAGTCCTGACGCCAAGCCTGTTCAACAAAGGCGACGTGCTTTTTCATCGGAAAAGATAGCAACCATCGAAAAGGAGTTGCTATTGCTCACAGAGGCGGGGTTCATTCGAGAAGTCCAGTACCCGACCTGGCTAGCTAATCCTGTGTTAGTCCCAAAGCCTAACGGGGACTGGCGCATGTGCATCGACTTTACTGACCTAAATAATACCTGTCCCAAGGACTGCTATCCCCTTCCGCGAATAGATCAGTTAGTCGATCAAACCGCTGGGTATGCTTATCTAAGCTCCCTAGATGCGAATTCCGGATATCACCAAATCCCTATGGTCGTAGAAGACGAAGAAAAAACTGCCTTCATCACTCCTAGAGCTACATACTGCTATACTGCAATGCCGTTTGGGCTAAAGAATGCTGGTGCAACATTTCAGCGTATGGCAAACAAAGTTTTTGAAAATCAAATCGGGAGAAATGTAGAGGCCTATGTAGACGACATCTTGATCAAAAGTCGGAGTTTCAGAGAACACCTCGCTGACTTGGAAGAAGTTTTCAATGTGATGAGAAAGCACAAGATGAAGTTAAACCCCCGGAAGTGCATGTTCGCATTCCAAACGGGAAAATTCCTGGGCTATGTGGTCAGCGAGAAGGGCATCCAACCCAACCCGTCAAAGATAAAAGCCATCCAGGATATGATATCCCCGCGAACTGTCAAAGAGATACAGAAGTTAACCGGGCGCATCATTGCGTTGGGGCGATTCATATCTAAGCAAGGCGAGAGATGTTTGCCTTTCTTCAAAGTCATCTGCAACAAGGCTCCCTTCGGATGGACAGAGGAATGTGAAAAAGCGTTTGCAGGACTAAAAGCTTACCTATCATCAGATTTAGTGCTGACGAGGCCTGAGCCCGGCGACGAACTATATCTATATTTGGGAATAGCTGACGAGGTAGTCAGCGCCGTCCTTGTGCGAAGTGAAGGGCATGTGCATCGTCCTGTATTCTTCGTGAGTCACATATTGAAAGATGCCGAACTGCGATACGCTCCTATCGAGAAGATAGCACTCGCTCTAGTGCAAGCCACGAGAAAGATGGATAGATACTTCCAAGCCCACCCCGTCATTGTACTCACGGATCAGCCGTTGAGAAGAATCTTCAGAAAACCTGAATCTTCAGGAAGAATGCTAATTTGGGCTATCGAGCTCGAACAATACGGGCTGCAATACAAAGCTAGACCAGCCGTTAAGGCCCAAGCGTTAGCTGACTTTATAGCTGAGTGCACATTCACAAAGGACACAAAGATAGATCTGTTGGAGGAAGAAGCAGAAAGTCCATGCCTACCGTCTCCGGAGACATATACAGATACGTGGGTCATCCACGTAGATGGAGCAAAAAATCAAGAATTAGCTGGCGCAGGAGTTTTCTTAGTTGGACCAAACGGCCTGGAGATGCGATACGCCATCAGAATCCTGCAGCCATTGTCCAACAATGCGGCTGAATACGAAGCGCTGCTGGCAGGACTCAGAATTGGAAACAGTTTCTCTATCGGAGCCACTCCCGGTGGGGAGAAGGAAGACAGAACACGTTTAAAGATCCGAGGAGATTCCAAGCTAATAATGGATCAGGTTCTGGGGAACTCCCAAGCCAGAGAGCCCATCATGGCCCAATACTTAGCCAAAGTGAAGCATGAGCTGTCAAAGATACAGGAAAAAGGCACCCTGGTCACCTTTGAGCACATTCCTAGAGAAAACAATGAAGAAGCCGATAGCCTCGCCAAGATGGCAGCCAACCCGGACGCCTCAATACCCAGTGACGTGCGCTATGGAGAACTGCCTACACCTTCTTTCATGGAAGAACAGGCATCGCTCTGTGTGGAAGAAATGGAAAATGATTGGAGGATCCCAGTGATAGAATATCTGAAACATGATAAACTACCGGGAGACCAGACAGAGAAAAAGAAAGTCCTAAAACGGGCAGCACGATGCACATATTTTAACGGAGAGTTAATACGAAGATGTTTCTCCCATCCGGCCGCTAAATGCATAACGGAGCAAGAAGGCTTACATGTGTTACGTGAAATTCACGAAGGGATATGTGGCATGCACATTGCTAGCGGCACTCTGGCAGCCCAAGTCTTTCGGTCGGGATTTTACTGGCCCACCATTCGACGAGATTGTCATAACTTCGTGAGAACCTGTCAGAAATGCCAGGAATATGCTAAGATTCCTCAAAAACCTGCTGTGCCAATTTCAGAAATAGTCGCACCGTGCCCGTTTGCATAATGGGGGATTGACATCCTGGGCCCGTTTCCAAAGGCTAGATCTCAGTTAAAATTCGTGGTCATAGCGGTAGACTACTTCACAAAGTGGGCTGAAGCTGAGGCGTTAGCTACCATCACCACCGAAAAAATTTGGCATTTCTTCAAACACCAAGTCATCATGCGATTTGGAGTACCACGCGTGCTAGTTAGCGACAACGAGACACAATTTACAAGCCAGTTCTTCAGGGATCAATGTGCAGAGTTCCAGATAGAGCAAAGATTCTCCTCTGTGGCACGTCCCCAAACCAACGGCCAGGCGGAAGTAACTAACCGCAGCATCCTTAGTGGCATCAAAAGAAACTTGGAAGGGTCCAAGAAGAAATGGCCAGACGAATTGCCATATGTACTATGGGCCTACCGCATGACTGTCAAGGCCAGCACGGGAGAGACCCCGTTCGCGTTAGCATTCGGAACCGAAGCTGTCACACCAGTCGAGATTGGCATGATGAGCCTCCGGGTGGCTCACTTTAAAGAAGAAAACAATGAAGAAAGGTTACGAGTTAACCTCGATACTCTACCAGAAACACACGAGGAAACCCTCCTGAAAACCCTGCACTACAAAAGGAAAATGGCACAATATCACAACCGGCAAGTGAGGGAGCGATTGCTCAAAACCGGAGATTTAGTGCTCACAGACAGAAGGGCAGCAGGACAACGTATGGGAAAACTCAGTCCAAACTGGGATGGACCGTATCGTGTCACCCGCATTGTGGGAAAAGGAGCATACCACCTGGAAACGCTCGAGGGAACGCCCCTGCAAAACTCTTGGAACATCGCTCGGTTGAGGCTATACCACGCCAGGAGCTAATCGGGTAACATCAAAGTTATTCTAATAAATGAATATTGAGATATTCACCGTGCGTTTGCTACTGGTAATATGCAGGTAGCGAAGAATGCCAGGGGTGAAAATCCTATCCTTGTGATGGCTGGTCTTGATCAGACAACTCATTAAGACGAGGCATGCCCTGGCATAACAAGGCGTTTGGGAGTGAAAATCCTATCCTTGTGGTAACCGTGCTCACATAGACGACCCATTAAGACGAGGCACGACCCCAAACGGCTCCCCGGAGTGAAAATCCTATCCTTGCGGCAACCGTGCTCACATAGACGGCCCGTTAAGATGAGGCACGCCCCGGAATCCTTGGGAGTGAAATCCTATTCTTGTGGTAACCCCATAAGGAGAGGTACGCCCCAAGGAGAGACTAACTCCGTCCTGGAAGTGAAAATCCTATCCTTGTGGTAACCGTGCTCACATAGACGGCCTATTGAGACGAGGCACGATTCCACGGACGAGAGGTACAACGCTTGGGGGTGAAAAGTCCTATCCTTGTGATGGCTGGTCCTGATCAGACAGCTCACTAAGACGAGGCACTCCCCAAAGCCTATCTGTGGCGAAAGGAACAAAGACATCCCAACTAGTAGCCGCGCGGTTGATACCCGGTGAAGCGATGTTGGAGCCTATCTGTGGCGAAAGGAACAAAGACATCCCAACTAGTAGCCGCGCGGTCGATACCCGGTGAAGCGATGTTGGAGCCTATCTGTGGCGAAAGAAACAAAGAAATCCTACCTAGTAGCCGCGCGGTCGATACCCGGTGAAGCGATGTTGGAGCCTATCTGTGGCGAAAGAAACAAAGAAATCCTACCTAGTAGCCGCGCGGTTGATACCCGGTGAAGCGATGTTGGAGCCTATCTGTGGCGAAAAGAAACAAAAGAAATCCTAACTAATAGCCGCGCGGTTGATACCCAGTGAAACGATGATAGAGAGGTGACCATACTGCAACAACAACGTTGAAACAGACGTAAAGCCCCCTCTGACAACGAGGGACGGCAGGAATATGAGTGCAGCAGATGCGGAAGCAACACTGATTTACACTCAGAAAGGCTATCGGAGGATATATATGCTACTTGAATGCAGCTGATGAAAAGCTAACGGGATACAACGCGAAACTATGCGTCTAGGGAAACCTAACGCCAAACGTCCCATGCGGACAAGTGATCAAACGACATTATGAAGAAAAGCAGATAAAGAACTTCTATCCAAAAAGAGTGGATTAGCCAAGTCAAGGCCGACATTGTTTAAAGTACAAAATATGGACGGGCCCGTCAGCCACAAAAATGTAAAACATCTAAACAACAAAAAGTCTAAAGATTGGGCGGCGCGTTGACCCCTCCTTGCTGAGCAGCCTTCCACTGATAGAAACCGCTATCAGTAATGGATGAGGCTCTCTTGTCAAAATACGCAGAGAGATCTTCAATATGGAGCTCCTCAACTCCATAATGATGCATCACGGCTTCTGACATGATTCCCCCACCCTGCTCTAAGTACCAACAGTTCTTCTCAATGTTAAGGGAGGAATCGGCAGAAAGCTCAGCATTCCTCTGTCTCTCCAGACGCAAGCTACTCTCCTCCTGAGAGAGGCGTATGGCCAGATCAGCGCGTTGTCGCTTCTCCTCCTCCAAAGCCAACTTAGCGGCCTCCAACTCTTGCTTAACCGCGATAGCCTCTCCCCGAGCAGTCTCCATACTTTCGTTGGCAGCAGCAAGGGCATTTTCAAGACGTTGTCGCTCTTCCAGCAGCCTGTTTACCTCTCCTTGCCCGTTAGCTGCAGCTCTGGCATTCTCCTCATCCATATAGTGAAGATGGCAAAGCATAGAAAACGCCTGAGAACGAAGGAAATTGATGCGCCCCTGCTCGCCCTGAGCCACAAAGGCATCCCTCTTTCTTGGAAGAGACAGAATCTCTGCCACCAGATAAGCGGTAGAGGAAATCACGGTCTCATGGTCAGCATCGGCAGGAAACTGCAGAATACTGTCCCTAAAGGAGCGTAAGCTAACGTGATGAGTCGGTAGGAGAGGAGGCTCGTAGGGAGAGATACCAGCCATTAAGGCAGGGGCGGGGCCACCCCTCGCAATAGTTGGATGGGGCATCAGAACAAAGAACAATGCACCAGGAGAAGCTGGCCGGCTAGTGGAGCCCTCCACGTTAGGCATCGAGACCTCATTACCTCCGGGCACCTCAGGATTAAGGGCATCAGAATCATAGCCCGTTGGGGTGTGCGCGGAATGGATCGGAGAACCAGGAGGCACATGGGGTTGACCGCCAAAATCAACAGGTTCCGATTGATCAGCAGACGCACCCTCGCCCCCAAGGGCACTCGAACTACGGTTGGCGGCCGAGGAAGAAGGGCTATTCTGGAGATCATAGCGAGCCTTCTTCTGATGCTCGCGAAGGACATCAGCGATACCCATATCTCCCTGGGAGGTAGAGGGGACAGAAGCAGCAACGACTTCCTAAATAATGCAGAACGTGATAAGGAAACCGTGCAAAAAAGAAAGACAAAAGTTTTAAAAATGCTCACCTGAGTGGTGGAGGACACAAGAGGAATCCCAACAGGAATCGGATCAACCGTAGCCTCTGAAGAGACAACAGTCTGGGACGAAACGGATGGGGCAGCACGTGCTTTCCTAGGCCTTTTCTGTCTTACAACCCGAGGGCCCGTAACGTTAGCGGTAGCAGTGGCCTCCCCTTCCTCGGCGTTAGCAGCAGCGACAGCAGCAGCCCTAGCTTCAGCAGCAGCTTTCTTTTTCGCCTCCTGTTTCCTCCTCCTTCGGAAATACTCGGGCTCCCAACCAGGCGGAGGCACTGCACAGTCACAAAACGTTAGCGTTAGTACTTCTTGACAACGCAAAAGAAAAAAGGTCAAACGCTCACCCTTCTTGCACTGTTCCACGGGCAACCCGTTGGCCACTTTTCGGGCATCAACGCTAAAATCAAATTGAAGCAGCGTCTTCAACCAGCCATCCTCCGGGTCGGAAAGGGGTTTCCGATGACCCCAAGCCCCATCTTTAATTGTTTCGTTGAAGCCAGCCCTCCACAACGGCTCAGGCAGATCAACAATAAAAAATTCCTCTTTCCAGTGAGGAATGGAAGACTCAATGCCCATTAGTTTCCAAGTAAAGGGCTTCAAAGAACAGTCTTCGTAGCGAGGCGATATCGATATCACCCCTTTACGGGAATACAATTGGAAAATGTCATGAAGCAACGCTAAGGTGGGAGATTCTATTCCCTTGAAACGGCACAGTGCGGCAAAAGCACTAACAACGCAAATCGTGTTAGGACTCAACTGAGCCGGAGCCAAATCAGAATCAGCGAACAACAATTTTACAAGCGGGTCAAGAGGGAGACGAAACCCATGATCGAAGAGCTTAGCATACAACATTCTACTATTTCCGGGCAAAATGCTGTTCAGTCGAAGTGACTCAGAAGCAGGATGCACGGGATATTCCTTGGGAAATCGTGCAGAAAACCCAGCAAGTCTACGGTTAATTAAGGGCAGTGTGTACAAAGAAGTGGGAGTGGTATCAATCACTTCTTCCCCGGAGGACCTTTGAGGATCTCCTTCTTCAGAGGATTTCTTAGTTCTAGCCATGGCCAACAAGGAAGAAACAAAGAGAAAAGAAAAAGACGTGTACCTTGTACCTTCGTGAAAGAGAATGCGAGGAGTCTTGAACCAGAAAGAGAGAGCGGCGCAAAGTATTTATCCAAAGACACAATAGTGTATAAGGGAAAGATGGAAAAAGAAAAAGGGGTAGAAGAAACAATAGATATAACCCTGAAAGGGCGACCAGTCAGCAGCAGACACGTGGCGAAGCAGCGCGTCATAAAGTAAGGCACGCGCCAGAAGGTGCAAATTTGAAATAAGGACAAAACGCCTCTGCATTCGCAACTCCCTAGGAGACGCTTTCTCCAAACGCCCCTCTGAGGAAGGACACGTGTCTTCTTTCATCATTACCCTTCAAGTCGCATTAAATGAGGGACAGAGGGATTGATTAAAAAACATAAAAAGCAGCGCTGGCCTTGCCAAACGGCGCGATGGTACAAAGAAGATAAAGAAGGAATAAACGGTAATATCATACAGTGCGACAAAGGATACAAAGCGTCAGCATTATTACAAGAGAAACAATGTTCGAATGGTTTTCAAGAAATAACAAAAGAAGAGACAACAACAAGAAAAACAAGGAAAGGCCCAGCACCATCGCTAGCGTTAGACTTTCTCCCCCGAAGGGCCAGAAGAACCGTTGTCACCTTTGCTAATCTCACCCATCACGATAGATATGTAATCAGCTACCTGGGCCGGATCCGAAGGGTTACCTTTGAAACGAGACGCAAATCCAGAAATGAAGGCCTCCAGAACCCTCTTCCTCCATAACTCTTCCTTTAATGACGCCCTAGCAGACCCCTCATCTCGAGCAAGTACCTCTTCGCGGAGAAAGAGATTCTTCTTCCTTTCTAGCGCCAATTCCGCCTCCAGAACTTCTACCTTGGCTTTCCCGATAGATTTTTCTCTGTCCAATTCCGCCTCCAGAACTTCTATCTTGGCTTTCCCGATAGATTTTTCTCTGTCCAATTCCATTTGGGACGATTCACAAAGACGCGTCAGCAACCTAGAGTGCTCCACCGCCTTCTCAAGCTGCACCCTTGCAACACACAATGCGCTGGAAAAATTACGTGACTCGCGATCGTGAATTTCAAATTGATAATTCAGATGGCGGAAAAAGTCCAGAGAATCATTCAGAACATGGCGAAAGCGTGCCGAGGGAGGGAGTTGAAGAAATTCCTCTTTCTCCTTTTTGGAACTCAGCATCTCCCCTATCAAGGGTGCAGTAAACTCATCTCGAGAAAAAGGTTGGGGAACCCCGACAGCGCGAAGGGCATCAAAGCAAAACCCTGCAAGATTCATACGGTAGGCCGGGACCCCGTCAGGACCAAGATTGATTGAGGGAGGCGGAGAAGAGCCCTGAGGAAAAATACTCTTGAAAGGAGTAAAAAACAGCTGCGGAGTAACCTTAGGCAGTAGCTCAGCAGTCGAATCCGCCACAAGAGGCGTGACCATTACGTCAGGAATACAATGAGCAATCGGAGAATCGGGAGCGTCAACCATGGGAGGAGGACATTCCATCGGTAGGCCCTCTCCCTCAGAAGAACAAGTTTTTTCCAACGCCTCAGCAGCTCCCGTTGGCTGAGAGGCGCCCGCCTCAGACAAAACAGCAGGCGTAGAAACAGTCGCCACATCCACAGGAGATGTCCCGGTAGCTTGCCCACCAGAGGCCACTCGAAGTTTTTTCCGACGCTAGGAAGCAGCAAGGGAAGAAGCATGGCAAAGGTCTGACTTAGCATCTGCATCCTCATCATCGCTAGTAATTACTGTCGTTGCGACAGGCCTGGAGTCCGTCCCCGTGCGACGCTCCGGTAGCCAATTTTCCACAAAGTGAGAAGTTCGTACAGAGCTAACGGGCCTTCGCCCTCCCCGGGCAACCGTTTTAGTTCTCTTCCTCGAAGGAGGAACGCCACCCCGACTTGAGCCCTCGGCCGAAGGCGAGGCCGGTAAAGTTTGAAGCGGTATTACGTTCAGAGGAGTACCAGCGTCACCTGGGAACCAACCGTTAGCTTCTTATAGCAAACAAAGCATGCGAGGACCAAAGTAAAGAAAATATGGAAAGAAATAAGCTCACCCATAACGCACTCTTCCAAAGGCTTGAACAGAGCAAAGGCACGAATGCGGTAGTGGGTATTCTCGTCTAACAAAGGGTTAGCCTGGTCCAACTCAGTTCTGGACAAAATCGCGGGATTTGTCCAAACGGGACCTGCCAGTTCCTGATTGAAATTGATACGCCACAAACGTGACGGTAGCTCCAGAACAAAGAAGCTGCTCTTCCAATCAGCTACACCCTTCTTGAAGCTGTGAAAACGTTGCCAAAACGACTGCACGAGCGCATCATCCCACCGGGGAGTAATCTCGATTAAACAATTGTAGCAAATCATGCTAAAGAATTTGAAAAACAAATTGATAGATGGGGTAAAAATGTTCTTCAACTCGCAAGCGCGAAGAAAAGCATAAACCGCACACCAAGAGGAAGGAGTTATCTGGGCAGGATTAAGGCTATACTCCCGCAGCAGAGTTAGTATCGACTCATGAACGGGAAAGCGGAAACCATAAAGGAACATTTTAAAATAAAGAAGCCTACTGTGACCCCACCCTGGATTATGAAGCCGCATATCACTTCCGGGAATAGAAGGCTCATGCCCAGGAGGAAAGGTAATACCATGTTCCTCCAATTCGGCTTTCAGAACCACATCGCAGGTAAAAATACTCGGTGATTGGGCGACCTCGGGATCCATGGGCCTAGAGATAATCTGGCGAGGTCTATTCCTAGCCATAGCAAACCAACAAAAAAGGAAATCTGAGAAGGGACGAATTGATACCTTAAAGGAGAAGAATCGCAGAGAAATCGGCGGACAGTGACGAGCGGCCGAAAAGGTATTCGGAGAAGAAGACGAAGGAAGACAAAAAGGAAAATTCGAAGTGAGGGCAAAAGTTTTGAGAAATTGGAGAATGGCCCTTCTTAAAGGATAAAAATGCCACCGCATTAATTGAGTCACCAATCGGGCGAAGACGCGTGTAAAAGAAGTTGGCCACGTGGAAGCGCATTAAAGAAATTTGAAAAAAGAGAAGTTATTCGTCGAGACTCCCCAAATGGGCGAGACAGTATTGACCCGGTCAGAGTAACAGCGAAGCAATTGCCTCAGACAAGCCAACCGCTTGCGTTAGCTATCACCAAGAACCAGCAGGCTAACGGAAGTAACGACAAAAAAGGAAAAGTAGAAAGCATTATTTTATTCATAAAACGGCAATAGGCGGGTACAATGCAAAATGGCTAATCCTCATCAGGCCAATAAATGCCGTGGTGATAAACCCCGTCATCATCAAGGAACGGCATCTTCCCGTCAGCATTCGGGACCGGCTGGTCTGCCTCCCTTTCTGGGCAGGACCCTGACGGGCATGATTTTCCTTTGGCGCTCGAATCTGCCAACCCCGCACCAGCATTGATGGGAAAATCCTCGTTCAGCAAGCAATCAGGGGAAGAAAAATGTTTGCCACCCTCTTGAATAGCAGAACCAGAAGAAGCCAAAGTCGCAAAGGGCGTCTAGGAAGTCCGTTTCCCCATCTTCTTACGACCCTTTCGGCGGACCGGAGGCCTCCATGGTGGCGAAGGAGGGGGATGATCTGAGTCTGGCGAAGTCGGGGGAGTCGGCAAGGAGTCACGATCCATGGAAGTTAAGAAATAAAAATCTGCCATGTCACTTGCAAAAGCAAAAAAGAAGGAAAAGGATGAAGATGAACAGGAAAGGGAAACCAAACTCCCTTATATAGCCGAGTGAGCATTTCGATCCCTGAAAAATCAATTAAGACGCTTGGGAAAAATAACTGCAATTGCAGAATCCGATCCGTCACAGGCGCATCTGCTCGTTGAACACACCAATCAAAGGGCACCAAAGAACCGCCCAACCACCTGCCACTGAAAAGACGGCCCTGTAACAGTCAAGACAGAGCATTCATTGCTAATCCCCGGAACACGACCACTGCAATACAATGTCCCGAGGAAGACCCGTTTTCAGTTGGGCTCATGACAAATATTTCCAACCAATAAAGCAAGCAACCAAGCAAGAAAAAGAGAAGACTTGGGAAAAAGCAGAGACAGTTATTTATTTATGGCCAGGTGGCCTTAGCGTTCAAATATGTACAAGAAACATAAGAAAAACAGCGAGAAGAAGCGAAGCCAGCGGTCAGATATTGGACCCCGCATCATCTTCCCCTGGCACAACGGGAACCTCCCTTAAAGCGTCAGCGACGGAGGTCAGTTCGGAAGAGCAAGCTCTCATGCCCTTTAGGTAGCAGGCCAGCAGATCTTTCCTCTGCTGTAGCATCGAGGCCACCACATCCAGGTGAGCACTGACATTGGCCAGTTTCGCCAAACTCTCTAGGGGATTAAAATCCTCCAGAGTTATTCCCAGTTGTCTAGACAGAATAGGGGTTAACACCCCCTGCAACTCCAGGACATCCTCGGAGGTCTTGGTGATCATCCTCTCTAGGAAGCCGATATCACCCTCAGTGAGATTCTTCAGGGTCAGAGTTTTAGAGATCAGGAAATTGTGAGTCAGTTCATCCATGACGAAATATGAAAAGAAAGAACGAGAAAATACGAAGAAACTGGCGCAGAGGAACCTCTGATTTATAGATCCTGACAAAAAACCGTCAGGACCATCTTCTGAGGCAAAACCGCCCCGGTACTTAAAGGGACTCTCCGTGAGAGAAGGAACGTTAGCCCTTGGTAAACACTCGGGCTCATTTTCAGTTGGGCTTATGATAACAATCCACCTAAAAGAAAGGGTATTTTCATCTATCACCCGGTGGGAAGAGGCATAGCTACTGTTTCGCACCATCACGGTAGGGACAAGATTGCTACCTTCCCCAAAGGCTAACGCTACAGAGGCTAACGGGGACCTACCGGCTCCTCTCACTAACCTCCTGCTTGGCTCAAGGAGTTATCTCACCCCCAGAGGAAACCACGCGTCAGGATTAACGCTCCGGCCATTATCCTACCGCGGCAATATCTACCTAAAACACCTATCGCCAAGGTAGTGTATCATGATAAGGGCGAACCACAGACCCTAACGCGAGCGATAGCTCCGTACCCGTTTACTCGGGCGGGAACGCCCCCTTTCTTCTATAAATACCTCCCCCACAAAGGAGGCAGGTAGGCGGACTTGACTGGCCAAAACTCTGCCAATTTCAGTACACCTACTGACTTAAGCATCGGAGTGTTTCCGCCGGAGACCCCCTCCGGCGCATTGCAGGTACTGTGGACCGTCGCGTACACTGATCTGAGAAGAGCTGCTCCGCCATACATCCTTCGGCAGAAGACAAATTATTACCAGTGGAATTTACAATAAGCATTTTCTCTTCTCCCTAAAAACACTCCTGGTTTTGCAGGCGCGGGGTAGCGGATGGGAAGGTTTCGCTGTTCCGCTATCGCTAAAATTTCGGCCCTTGGCACATTGAGGGAAGGAAAATCTGGGTCGTACGTTCGATTTTTATAAGAATCCCCGCGCCGCCGAGTGGGGGAGCCACTGGTTTTTCCCTTCAGAAAATTGCCCCTTTGTCTGTCAGAGGTCTTGGGGATATGATCCTTTCGCCTAGCGTAATCATCGATAAAATGGTCATCGGGTAGAGGCTTCACAGGAGCAGCAGTGATTTGAGATGCCCCCTGCGGCACACTGTACGTTCGATCTCTGTTTTCTTCTTCTTCCATTTTCGCGTAATTGTGGGCTTTAAGTCTCAACGCGTCTAAAGTCAATGGGGGTCCACCATAAGTGCGTCTTTCAGCTTCCCATAACGGCAATTTCTTTTCAGAGCTTCTATAGCAAAATCGATAGTAACGCCCGGCGTTAAGGACATTTCCAGAACGAAGCGGCTGAGAAAATCCTTTAAGGATTCTTGAGGCATTCGCTGTATGTCAAATAACGCGGCGGCAGATTTTCTGATTGGAATTGCGGTGCTAAATCTGCTCCGAAATTTAGATTCTAACTGTGAGAAATTACTAATGGATCCACCAGGGAGACCTTCAAACCAGAGACGCGCAACGCCCGATAGCGTCATAACAAATATTTGGCATAGCGCCGCATCATTGTGGGTCTGAAACTGAACAAAATCTTTCACTTTATTGATATGTGAGATGGGATCTTTCGTACCATCATAAGTGTCAGTGGGAAGCTTTACACGTCGACTGACTCGGTGACGCCTTATGCGACGGCTAAATGGGTGGCCCGATGTATCATCAAGAATTTCACGCGCTTGACGCGGGGAGACATGTCAGCTTGACGCCCTCTATCTCGCGGTTCTGGAGTAAGATGTCACCTAGGAGATCGACTGCGACTCCTGCGCGAACGACTTCGATACCTCCGGCTACTGGACCTGTCACTGTATTCAGGAGACAAACTTCTGTGGACTCCTTCCCTCCGTCCGTCCCACCGGTTCCTAACCCCCTCAAGTTGCCTGTCTCCTTGTAGGAGGAGACCTTGCGGCCTTTGCGGTACATAAGCCTCTACTCTTCCTTGAGCAAGCTGTCCAGCACTACTCAGAGGATTTCCATCAGGTAAAGGCATCTGGAGGTTTTCTGAAAATAACGGTGACACGGGTCGATCAGCGACAATAGATGGAGTAAACATGATGCGAGGAGGGTGACCAGATCCAGAAGCACCGGGAGTGCCTCTTGCGGCCATTTCAGTCAAATATTCCAGCCGAGAACGAAGGGTCGCTATTTCCATTGCAAAAGGATGTTCACGGTTGAGTGTATATTCTCTCGAAAGAGGAGTGGAGAAGTCGGATCCCGCCATCTGGGATGACAAAATGTCTGTTTGCGAGGAGACCACTCCTCAAGCAATTCCAGCCGAATGGTCCAGAGGTCCTGAAATAATTGGTTGTGTCGTCATAGAGAGATCAGCAGTAGCAAAGGGAAAAAGCCGTCTGCGGATTTGGAAAGGGATATTAGAGGATGATGATCGGATCGACTCCGATCCTGTGATCATGACCGTTCCAATCTTCCGACTAAACGGAGCTTGGCTATTAAGGACGCTCACTTAACATACCAAAGCTCTCAATGAAAGCACCATTTGATAAGATTCAATGTCAATCTTGTGAGATTCTGCATCGTGTGCGATCGAAACGGTGGTGAATGGCGGCGAGTGTACCTGCAAGGCGCCGGAGGGGGAGCTCCGGCGTAGACCCTCCATCCATTCTGAATTCTTGTGGTCCTTTTTACTCCATCATCTCCTTCAATCATAGTAATTCCTGTCTTCTTAGGTACAACCTGCACAGTGGAAACCCACGAACTATCAGAGATCGGGTAAATAATTCCAGCATCAAGCAATTTAATAATTTCTTTCTTGACAACTTCCATCATCGGAGGGTTTAGCCTCCTCTGGGGTTGTCGGACTGTTTTCTTATCCTCTTCCACATGAATCTTGTGGGTACAAATGGTTGAGGATATGCCCTTAATGTCTGCCAAGGTCCATCCAATAGCCTCTTTATGTTCCTTCAACACGTTTGTCAATCTGGCTTCTTCCTCGCTGGAAAGCTTAGCTGAGATTATTACTGGCAGAGTTTTATCTTGGCCTAGGTAGGCATACTTAAGGTGTTCTGGCAACTCCTTAAGATCATGCTTGGGTGTCTGCACAATAGATGGTAGAACCTTAGAGGCAGACACGCTAAACAATGGGCAATTCAATGGTTCATTCTCGTGAAGATCTGTTAAGATCTCCCTAAGATCTTCTCGGTTTCCCACTCGGTCTTCCAATTCTGTCACTGTCTTAGCTGAGATACTTCTGCTTAAGACAAAATCAAGTGGGTCAGTAGCACTCAAATCTGCAGTTTCTTCTTCGATAGGGTATAAAATATCAATAAAATCAACACTGTGCGTCTCATTTTGATATTTTAATCCCTCCTTCATATAGAACTTAATCGTGCTCCCAAAAAATTCCAAAATGATACTTCCTTCATAAACATCTATCTTTGCTCTAGCTGACTAATTGCATTCTATTTCATCATATTTTTACTGTCCATTTACTTGTTATTTGAACAGAAAAGCTATTGATTTTCTATGAATTTCCCATACTTTTGCAGTTAGAGCTTTGATTCTAGTTCTAGGAAAAATGCAACTTCGTGAGCACAACGTTGATTTCAGAGCATCTTGGCCTAGAGCTTGGCCAAGATCCATTCGCCAAAAACAATTTCGAGCAATCAGCGTCGACTACCTTTTGGGCCGCTTTTGACTTGGGTTTCACGGGCCGGCAAGCACACCTATCAAGCGAGATCAGAGGGATTAGGAAGATATTAATTTAAGAATCCTAGATAGGATCTCCATCTTTTTTGAATCTCATGACAAAAACAATTGTTATTATCTCTTTAGATTTTTAAGGAGTTTGAGTTAGAATAGAACGAGGGAATTTCATATCGTTTATAGCTGAGCTCTCCCTCTCTCTTTTCTCTCTTCTTCTTCGACATTGAACAAATTTTTTTACTCCGGAATTTTGCCAGTTTTGTGAAATTCACGGATTTAATATTTTTATGCAATCAAGTATTTTTATTTTCCATCCATGAGTATGAGTAGCTAAACACCTATTCTTGGTAAGGGTTGATGAGCTTCGTTCTTATACACTCGTGACATCAAACTGTCTTTAATAGTCTCCTTAATTCGTACTCACTTATTTCTTAAGCTTAATAAAATCACTAACTCACTAGAGACAAGACCTGATCATTCTTGTACCCTAGTAGAGAAGAGTTATAGTCAGCCTTGAAGGAGTGGGAGCACCCACTGGATTGACAAAGTAGGCACCTAGTCTCGCGCCAGACTAGAAGAAATAAGTGATCTAGGCCAAGACCAGATTGACAACCTAGGGTTTCCATAGGGAGACAACTTGGCCTAGGTGCTATCTTCCCATAAACTATTGAGGAAGTGAACAACCATTCAAGACAGTAGCCAAACAGATAAATCCTTTAACCAGCAAGGTGTCCCTTGGCTAGGGTTACCAGGAAAGGGAGCACCCGCCGGGTAATTTGCAGAGGAGGGAAGTCAGGAGTGAACAGGAGCACCTCCACTCTATAGCAGTACTATGGATACAGAGATGAACATCCTTGAATCAGTGATCGAGTCATAAGAACGGGACCTCTCATATCACCCTTACCTGGAATTCCCTTTTATTTGATTTACCAATCTTGACCCCCTATCTTGGCTAACCCTTTTGCCAAGATTACTTTGAATTGCTTTACTACTTTTGTTCTTGTCTTAATTTTCAGATTCACCCAATCAAGCTCAATGATGAGGAAGTCAACCAAGAAACTACATCCCCCCTAGAGGTCTCTGTGGACGATCCTCTTACCACAATCTACAAGCCTTTGTGGACAGTGATAAGTTGTATTTATACGCCCATTTTTATATATATTCTACACTTATATTTGACGTGTTCGACGCGCGATCAAATTTTGGCGCCGTTGCCGGGAATCTCTAACGGCGGCGTTCGTAGTTTCTTTTGTTTTGTTTTGTTTTTGACAGTTGATGACCAGGTCCTCTTGCAGAGAAGAAGAGTTAATACCATACAACCCGAATCTCACAAGGACCGAAGCACAAGTAAGAAGGATAGCTAGAAAGAGGAAGTTCCCAGAAGAAAGTGAAGTGAAAACCTCTAGTTCTCAAATAGATTGCAACTCAGACCACGAGCTTGACCACGATCTTGGCCAATCCTTTGACCAAGACGAAGTCTTCGTTCTAGCCATGGTAGAAAACTGTCCAGAACCGACAATGAGAGAATTGAATAGAACAGCGGAACAAGAAACTTTCTCTTGTATCAATTGCCCAGCTGTACCCAATGATTGGTCTATAAAAACCAATATGGTGGCCAATCTCCCTAAGTTCTATGGTCACTCGAATGAGAATCCATTCAAACATCTAAGAAATTTACACGTTTAGTGTGATATTATGAAACCAGCTGCAACCAACATAGAGAGAGCAAAGTTGAAAGCCTTCCCAAGTTCTCTTGAAGGAGCAGCCCAAAATTGGTTTTATGGTTTGCCTCACAACACTGTTAACACGTGGGCTAAGATGTCTACTCTTTTCCTCAACAAGTTTTGGAACGCGACAAAACAGGGATAGCTAGAAAGAATATGGCTGCTATCCAGCAAAGAAAAAACGAGGGTTTCAGTGAATATCATCAATGGTTTCGTGAGTTGCAAGAGGTTTGTCCCACCTATGGAGTTGCAAATCAAACAATGATCCAGTATTTTTATGATGGGATGCTCCCGAGCAGCAAAGAAAATATTGATGCAGCAGCTCTAGGCGCGCTGCAAGACTTGACCATCAGAAGGGCTAAGCTGCTACTCCAGAATATGGCAGACAATTGCCAGAACAATCTTACTTTGGACAGAGGCTCTATTCCTTCTACTCTTAATGCTATTAACGTTGAACAAAAGCTGAATGAATTAACTGATATGGTCAAAAATATTTCTGTTAATATTTCAGGTCCAATGCCCACAGGGAATCCAAGTCAAGAGTAGTTAGCTTCAGTATGCGGGATATGCCAGTAGCAAGATCATCAAACCAACAATTGTTATATGGTGCAACACCCGGATGACGTGACACAAGTAAACGCAGCGTATGCACACAACCAAGGGAGTATGCAGAAATACCCTCAAGGAAGTAATCAATACTCATGGAGAGGCCATCCAAATTTTAGATGGAGAGACCCAGTCCCTCCATAACAGAACCAGAATGCACCTCAGCAACAACCACCCGTTAACTTCCAACATTTCATACCTCGCCCTTCGCATCTGAATCCTGGCCAAGCTCCTGTACCCCAGCTACCGTCTGCCCCTCAACCCCTGCAGATTGCTGGCCCATCTATGGAAGATACACTCAAGAGCAGAAGAATTTGATGCAATCGACGCAATCTAGCTTGGCGGAGATGCAAAAGCAAATCAATCAGATGGCTAATCAAGGCAAATTACCTTCTACTACGGTGAACAACCCCGCGCACAATGTTAGTGTCATGAGTTTAAGGAGTGGAGTTGTGTTACCAAAGAGGGACGGTGCGAAAATAGACAAGGAATTAGAGAGAATTCAGTCCCAAGAAATGGATGAAGATGAGGAGGAAGAAATAGATGGAGATGCTATCTTGGCCAAACCTATGGCCAACCCCGCAGTTTCCACAGAAGCAGAAAGAATAGATCCAGTCTTGGCCAAACCTATGGCCAAACCTACCCAGAAAGAGGAAGTGATCGAAAGTCCTCTACCATTTCCTCCTAGATCCTCAAAAGAAAAGAAGCAGGATGAAGCAAGGGACTTTATGAATGTCTTTGGAAAAATAGCTGTTAACATACCTATGTTAGACTTAATTGCGAAAGTTCCCTCTTATGCCAAATTTCTTAAAGAATTGTGCACTAACAAAAAGAAAATTGCAGGTATAGAGAGGGTGAATTTAGCTCATAATGTCTCTGCAATGCAGCAACTTCCAGAGAAGTGTAAAGATCAAGGGACTTTCACCATTCCATGTAGAATAGGAAACAAGACAATTGAAAAAGCCCTTTGTAATTTGGGGGCTGGCATCAATGTGATGTCCTTGAGTGAATTCGAGACCTTAAAGATAGGTACGATGAAGGAAACAGATTTGGTAATCCAGCTGGCCGACATATCGATCATCCGACCCAAGGGAGTCGTTACGGATGTTCTGGTTATGGTAAACGATTTTATATACCCAGTAGATTTTTACATTGTTGAAATGAACGTTCAATTGCCTTCTTGCACCACTGATATTTTATTAGGGAGGCCGTTTCTAAGGACATCAAAGGCTAAAATTGACTGCTACGAAGGGAGTATAATTTTAGAATTCTGTGGAAGGACTATAAAATTTAGCATTACCGAAGCTTTAAAATATCCTAATGATTTACATTGCGTGAATTTTCTTGATGTTTTAGATCCAATTACTGAAGAAATGACTGATATTTATGTTAATGATCCCCTTGAGTATGTGTTGAGCAGGGGAATTTCAATGAAGACGCTGAAAGAATTGGAGGATAAAACAGGAGATCAGAAGGAACTCCAAGAAGTTCTGACCAGTTTGGCCGATCTAGAAGAAACAGACTCAATCTTGGCCTCGAGCTTGGCTAAGACAAGGGCCAAGACTGCCAAGATAAAGAGGAAAACAACAAGTTGCAAATTTATGCAATCCACGACTCCTAAACTTCTACCCTCACTTATGCAGGCACCACAGTTAGAATTGAAGGCTTTGCCGGATCATCTCAAGTATGCCTATCTAGGCCAAGACAACACCCTTCCTGTTGTCATCTCTGCTAAACTTTTAGAGGATGAAGAAGAAAGATTGGTGACTGTCTTGAAAATGCACAAAGAAGCGATTGGCTGGACCATAGCAGACATAGAGGGAATATCTTCCAACATTTGTACCCACAAAATACATGTGGAAGAGGATAAGAAACCTATTCAGCAACCCTAGAGGAGGTTAAACCCTCCAATAATGGAAGTTGTTAAAAAAGAAATAATTAAATTACTCGATGCAGGTGTGATTTATCCTATTTCTGATAGCAATTGGGTTTCACCTGTACAGGTAGTCCCTAAGAAAACAGGTATCACGGTCATTGAAGGAGAAGATGGAACCCAACGAACGACAAGGATCCAGAATGGATGGAGGGTATGCATAGATTACCGGAGGCTGAATCAAGTTACAAGAAAGGACCATTTTCCATTGCCGTTCATCGACTAAACGGTGGAGAGGCTTACTGGAAAATCTCACTACTATTTCTTGGACGGCTATTCGGGGTTCCACCAGATTCCTGTCGCACCCGAGGATCAAGAGAAAACAACGTTCACATGCCCCTTCGGGACGTTTGCCTACAGACGCATGCCATTCGGGTTATGCAATGCTCCAGCCACCTTTCAAAGGTGCATGGTAAGCATCTTTTCCGAGTACGTAGAAAAAAGCATCGAGGTGTTCATGGACGATTTTACCATTTACGGTAATGATTTTGAAAAATGCTTAGGTAATTTAAAAAATATTTTGAAAAGATGTGTTGATACATGCTTAGTTTTAAACTTTGAAAAATGCCATTTTATGGTAGATCAAGGAATTGTCCTTAGGCATGTAATTTCAAAGAAAGGGATAGAGGTCGATCAGGCCAAAATTGATACAATAAAAAGTTTGCCTTACCCGACATGCTTGCGTGAGGTTAGAATCTCTATTGGCCATGCAGGTTTTTATCGCAGGTTCATCAAAGATTTCTCGAATATAGCCGAACCAATGTACAAGCTTCTACAAAAGGAAGTGGAATTCAACTTCGATGAATCATGTCAGAAGTCATTTGATGAGCTGAAGGAGCAACTGACTTCAGCACCAATCATTCAAGCGCCGGACTGGAGTTTGCCATTCGAGCTTATGTGTGACGCTAGTGATATTGCAATAAGAGCGGTTCTTGGGCAGAAAAAGGGTAGAGATCCTCACGTGATCTACTACGACTCGAAGATGTTGGATGAAGCCCAAAAGAACTACACCACGATTGAAAAACAATTGGTTGCAATAGTCTTTGCCTTAGAAAAATTTAGATCATATCTGTTGGGCACAAAAATTATTGTATTTTCGGACCATGCGGCACTGAAATATCTCTTGGCCAAACCTGAGGCCAAACCTAGACTAATTCGCTAGATTCTTCTTTTGCAGGAGTATAACTTGGAAATCAAGGAAAAAAGCGGAAAGGAGAATCTTGTTACAGATCATTTGAGCAGATGCCTAGCAAAAGGTGACGTGGAACCAATGAGGGCAAAATTTCCTGATGAAAAATTACTCTCGGTGAGTCTGTCTAGGCCAAACCCATGCCCCTAGTATGCAGAAATTACGAATTACCTTGCCATAGGTAAACATTATGGGGACATAACCACTTATGAGAGGGTAAAGGTAAAGCATGACAGTAAGTATTACATGTGGGATGATCCTTATTTATGGAAGATTGGTACTGATCAGTTGCTTAGGAGATGCGTCCCTCAAAATGAAGCTTTGTCTATTCTAAAATTCTGTCACTCTCAAGCATGTGGGGGACACTTTGGGGCAAGAAGAACAGCCCTGAAGGTCCTTGAGTCTGGTTTTTATTGGCCTACAATTTTTCAAGATAGTTTTCTCTTCTGTAAAATGTGTCCAGCATGCCAAAAAGTAGGAAATATTAGCTCCCGAAATGAAATGCCTATAAACTTTATTCTTTCATGTGAAATTTTTGACATATGGGGCATTGATTTTATGGGACCTTTCCCAACTTCCTTTGGTAACAGATATATTTTGTTGGCTGTGGATTATGTATCAAAATGGGTAGAGGCGAAAGCCACTAAAAATGATGATGCTAGAACTGTGATCTCCTTTATTAAGTCTAACATCTTGAACAGATTTGGCATTCCTCGAGGTATCGTTAGTGATCGAGGAACACATTTCTGCAACAAAATTATTTCTTCCCTTTTCAGGAAATATAGCATCACGCATAGAGTATCCACGGCCTATCACCCACAAACCAATGGCCAAGCGGAAGTTTCGAATAGAGAGGTAAAGTCAATCTTGGCAAAGACAGTAGGCCTAGACAGACGCGATTGGAGCCAGCGATTAGATGACGCACTGTGGGCTTATAGGACGGCCTACAAAAGCCCAATAGGAATGACACCTTACAAGCTGATCTATGGAAAGGCTTGCCACTTGCCAGTGGGGTTGCAACACAAGGCATACTGGGTTATAAGGAAGTGCAACATGAGCTACGATCAAGCTGGTGAAGAGAGAAAGTTACAAATCCATGAGCTAGAAGAGTTGAGAGACCAAGCTTACGACAACCAACTTATCATCAAAATCAGGATGAAGAATTATCATGATAAACGAATTATCGGGAAACCACTCCACATAGGGGAGAGGGTTCTTCTTTATAATTCTCGTTTCAAATTATTTCCTGGAAAGCTAAAAACAAAATGGGAAGGCCCAATTGTTATTACTAATATTTATCCACATGGTGCAGTAGATATTAGGAATGAAAGCACAGGTACCGAGCTCAAAGTGAACGGACAAAGATTGAAGCCATTCTTCGAAGGATTCCAAGAAGAAAAGAGCAAAGAAAAGGTGGAGATGTCACCAGTCGACAAGTGAAGATTCGACCAGAGTCAAGCCTAGGACATTAAATAAGGGCGCTACATGGGAGGCAACCCATGCTTCTTTTATTTATGTTTATTTAAGTTTTTTCCAGTTTTAGTTCGATTTGATCTCGCTGGGTTGTTTTGGTTGCTCGCAG
Source organism: Viola odorata (assembly GCA_963691705.1). Classification (NCBI taxonomy): domain Eukaryota; kingdom Viridiplantae; phylum Streptophyta; class Magnoliopsida; order Malpighiales; family Violaceae; genus Viola; species Viola odorata. The sequence continues at coordinate 40,713,267 of OY829540.1, read as the reverse complement.
GAATTAAGTGTGGGGATTGAGCATAAGATTGGCCTAGAGCTTGGCCAAACCTTTGGCCTAGACTCTGCTGGAGTTAATGAGACACGTGTCAGAGCCAACGTTTTTTAATAAGGTTGACAATTCTAAAACAAATAATTAGAGTCGTGGGAAACTCCAACCGCCAAAATCACTTTTTGTTTTCTCCCAACCTCTGCCACTCCACCACTCACAAACCCAGAAAAACGCAAGTCATCTAAAAAACTAGAGAACCAAAAGCCTCCAAGAAAGCAGAAAGACAACCTCCCCCTCTCCTAACCTAATCGAATCAAAGAACAAACCCTAGCCCAGCATTCCTCATCAACGATGAACCCAGAAAACCCCAACCAGTCACTTGAGCTTCCACTCCCAGAAGTGAACGACGACCTGAGAGGCGGAGCACTGCCCGTCGCTCCATCAGAAGTGATGTCTTCAGTCAAACGCCGCCTACAGACGCTCCTTGATGAAGACGAAGAGGAGGCTGGAGATGCCGCGAGAGCTGAATCAAAGGAGAGTGTTGGAGGGAAAGACAGAGTCGTCTTCTTGAGTGACACAGACTCCGATAACACTCCTCTCACTACAAGGATGAGACCGTCGAAGCTGACCTCTGCAGAGGAAAGGGCAGAAAGGAGTGAGAGGAGAAAGAAGAGAAAGATGGAGGAGGCGCAGGCAACAAACCTAGCTCCGACCGCCGCAACAAACCCACCTCCTCAGCCTCCAGCTAAGAGCGTCGGCGCCGCCGCACCCCCGAAAAAGCCCACCAGAGTGAAGTAGGTGGCGCATAAGAGACCGCCGGTGAAGAAAGCGGTACCGGAATCAGAATCACCCCGTGCCGCGACAGAGAAAATTTCGGCAAACACCAATAAAACTCCCACCAGCACCACAACTGCAAAAACCAAAGGAAAAAAGAAAAAGGTGGCAGATCAAGATAACGAAGAGGAATCAGATCAAGCACACTCAGTCTTGGCTAAGACTCTGGCCAAGACTGCTAAGGTACCCTCTTTACCACCATTGCACACACTTCGAGGTTAGCTGAAGTTTGACACTCCAGACCTCAAAGCTAAGCTAGTTGAAAAACACTCTTGTGATATCCCTGCGTTTGCTAGACTAGACTTTTCTTTTCTTGATCAAATGGCATTAGGGAATAAAATTAGAGATTTTATGTATGTTATTGGTTGGGTGCCTTTAATGTCTATTGATTGCGATGTCTATTCTGAGTTGTGCCTGGAATTCCACACTTCTTTTTGGTTTGATCAGTCCACCTTGTATGTTAGAGGTAGGGACAAGCCTAATTTTGATGCTGCTGATGTGGTTAATTACCGTTTATGTGATAAATAGTTTCACTTGTCCATTAATAAATTCAATGCCATGCTAGGATTTGTTAATGCTGATGATGCTCTGCATGATTACCCCACTGATTGGGATAAAACAGGTGCCTTTAGGGAGGTCACTGGGGATCCCACTGTTATTTTTGATAAAAACTCTAAGGCACACCCAATACAGAACCCTGCACTTAGAATGCTCCTCAGAACTTTGTCTATTAACCTTTTGGGGAAGATAAAAGTTTCTAGGAATTTATCCAAATTTGAACTCTTTTTGCTTTGGTGTATGATGCACAAGAAAAGAGTCAATTTAGGTCTATATTTGGTTCATCAATGTAATGCTTGTGAGTCCATTTCTAAGCTCATTTTGGGTCCCTCATTACATGGTTGGCTGTGCAAACTTGTAATTTATAAGTTACTTCTGCTGATTTGCACAAATTTTGCTCCCCTAAAATATTAGATTTGAAAGCCTTCGACCAAATGGGATACTTCCATTTGGAAGGAGAGTTTGTTTATTGCAATACAAGTTTCACGCTGGTGGAGGAACACATTTTTGGCAAGAAGCATGACCCGATCGCTATCCCAGGAGATGTAGCAGAGGATAATCCTACCCAGGATCTAGGCCAAACATCAGGCCAAGATCCTGCCAATACAAACCCTACCAACACAGATCCTGCCCAGGATCTAGGCCAAACATCAGACCAAGATCCTACAACTACTGCAGCTGCGCAAACAACAAGTGAGCCTCCAGCCTGGGCCAAGGCACTGCATGATCAGCAACTGCTCATCCTTGACCAACAGAAGTCCATCTTGGACCATCTAGGCCAAGAAATGCCCCAATACAACTCCAACGAAATCCCAGTATGGGCTGAAGCATCCATAGCCCACCAGCAGTCAATGAGGACAACCCTAGACTCCAACTATAAGCAAACGCTATACTTTTTGGAGGGGATCAAAGCATTGAACCACTCTACCTCTTCTGTGCAGCATGTCATCGCAAGTCTGCACCAGAAGATGGACTCCATTCTTTCCTTCTTTCGCAGAGCAGCAGCCGCACAGCAGCAACCACCACCAGCCTCTGCTCCTTCAGGACAGAGTCCACCACCACCTCCTCCAGCTCCTGCAACTTAATCTTCCCCCAGGTCGTGTCATTTCCCTTCCCTTTTACTTTCTGTTTTAATTTTTTTCTCTACACACAATGAGGACACTATGTCTTTTAAGTGTGGGGAGGGTCTTTAGTGAGTCTGTGAGTCTGTTATGCTGTGAATATGTGTTTTTGTTCTTTGTGAATAATTTCGTGAATTTTTCTGTTTCTAGTCTGTCTAGGCCAAGACTTTGACCAAGACAGACTAGCATGTTTCCCTTTCACTAGGAGTCTAAATAGAGTTTGTTGCATGTTTTTTCCATTTATATTTTCTTGTGTGTTTTTAGGAAGATTATGTGACTTGTCTGTTTAGTGAAAACCAGAGAAACATGCTGCTTCCAAACATTGATTTCACCACATAGGACCTAGGGCACTTGATTCAATAACTCCCTGTTTTGTTACTAAGGCGATCTAATTTGGCATATCTTTTCCATTGGCATAACATTTCCAATACCTTTAAGATGTATCTGCCTGGCATCTTTTAAACTCCCCTTATTTCCATAGATTCCATGAAAGGAACATTCAAAACTGTCATTCTTCACCTTTAAATCCTCTACTTCATTTGAATTTCACATGTCTTGGTGCTTCTGCCTCATTCAAGTAGGAGTACCTAGGAAACTTTTGCAATCAGCTAATAAAAAAACAAAAACAAAAAAAGAGAGAAAAGAAAAAAAAAATATATATATATATATATATATATATATATTTCTGTCTTGGAACTCTTGCCTCATTCAAGTGATAGTGTCCAGGAAACTTCTAATAAGCTGATCAAACAACAAATAATGATGGTGACAGTGCAGGGGCAAAGTTATTAGAAGTGTGATTAAAATATTTAAGAGGCAGTTAAGTAGAGAAGAAAAAGGAATAGGGAATTGTTTTGCTATGTGTCTAATTGTGGAGTTTGGAGTGATAAGCGCCTGATCATGGCGCTATGGAAATATAGGGAGTTTTGGGTATTGGTTAGGGCTTGGTAAAAAGGTAGGGAGTTGTTAACTGAAGTGCCTTCGAATCCTGTGTGATGAAATGGATGTTTGGAAGTGGAAGTTTTTCTGGTTTTCATGTGTTTTATTTTGTTATGAGTCTTGAGTCTTGAGTTAGTATGCTTGGGGGCAAGCATAGTTCAAGTGTGGGGAATTTGATTGCATTCTATTTCATCATGTTTTTACTGCCCATTTACTTGTTATTTGAATAGAAAAGCTATTGATTTTCTATGAATTTCCCATGCTTTTTCAGTTAGAGCATTGATTCTAGTTCTAGGAAAAAGGCAACTTCGTGAGCACAACGTTGATTTCAGAGCATCTTGGCCTAGAGCTTGGCCAAGATCCATTCGCCAAAGACAATTTCGAGCAATCAACGTCGACTACCTTTTGGGCCACTTTTGACTTGGGCTTCACGGGCTGGCAAGCGCACCTATCAAGCAAGATCAGAGGGATCAGGAAGATATTAATTTAAGAATCCTAGATAGGATCTCCCACTTTTTTGAATCTCATGACAAAAATAATTGTTATTATCTCTTTAGATTTTTAAGGAGTTTGAGTTAGAATAGGACGAGGGAATTTTAGCTCGTTTATAGCTAAGCTCTCCCTCTCTCTTTTCTCTCTTCTTCTTCGACATTGAACAAATTTCTTTGCTCCGAAATTTTCCCAGTTTTGTGAAATTCACGGATTTAATATTTTTATGCAATCAAGTATTTTTATTTTCCATCCATGAGTATGAGTAGCTAAACACCTATTCTTGGTAAGGGTTGATGAGCTTCGTTCTTATACACTCATGAGATCAAACCATCTTTAATAGTCTCGTTAATTCATATTCGCTTATTTCTTAAGCTTAATAAAATCACTAACTCACTAGAGACAAGACCTGATCATTCTTATACCCTAGTAGAGAAGAGTTGTAGTCAGCCTTGAAGGAGTGGGAGCACCCACCGGATAGACGAAGTAGGCACCTAGTCTCGCGCCAAACTAGAAGAAATAAGTGATCTAGGCCAAGACCAGATTGACAACCTAGGGTTTCCATAGGGAGACAACTTGGCCTAGGTGTTGTCTTCCCCTAAACTATTGAGGATGCAAACAACCATTCAAGACAGCAGCTAAACGGATAAATCCTTTAACCAGCAAGGTGTCCCTTGGCTAGGGTTACTAGGAAAGGGAGCACCCGCCAGGTAATTTGCAGAGGATGGAAGTCAAGAGTGAACAGGAGCACCTCCACTCTATAGCAGTACTGTGGATACAGAGATGAACATCCTTGAATCAGTGATCGAGTCATAAGAACGGGAGCTCTCATATCACCCTTACCTGGAATTCCCTTTTATTTGATTTACCAATCTTGACCCCCTATCTTGGCCAACCCTTTTGCCTAGATTACTGTGAATTGCTTTACTACTTTTATTCTTGTCTTAATTTTCAAATTCACCCAATCAAGCTCAGTGACGAGGAAGTCAACCAAGAAACTACATCCCCGTAGAGGTCTCTGTGGACGATCCTCTTACCACAATCTACAAGCCTTTGTGGACAGTGATAAGTTGTATTTCTACCCCCATTTTTATATATATTCTACACTTATATTTGACGTGTTCGACGCGTGATCACTGACCTAAGGAAATGTCTCCCTAGAAGCACATCTGTTGTACAAGAAGGCAAGTTAGAATCGATCTCAACAATATAAAAATCCACAGGGTATATAAAATTATTGACTTGGACAAGAACGTCTTCTACTACTCCCTTAGGATGAATTACAATTCGGTCAGCCAATTGAATCACCACCTGCGTTTCTTTCATTGGTCCCATTTGTAATGTCTCGTATTCTTTCAAGGACATCACGTTGATTCCAGCCCCTAAGTCGCAAAGAGCTTTTTCCACTGTTTTGTTCCCCATCTTACAAGGGATCGTGAAGGTTCCTTGATCTCCACACTCCTCCGGGAGTTTGCTCTGAAGTACTGAAGAAACATTCTATGTAAGATTCACTCTCTCCATTCCTACAAGTTTTCTTTTGTTAGTACAGAGTTCTTTTAATTTTTTTGCATAAGATGGTACTTTAGAAATTAAATCTAGCATAGGAATATTCACTGCCACTTTTCCAAAAATGTTCATGAATTCCTTAGCCTCGTTTAAATTCTTCTGTTTGGAAGACTTGGGAGGATAGGGTGGTGGAATCTCCACTATTTCTAGAGGTTTGGAACTCTACTCATCAGTCTTAGCCACTGGTTTGAATAAGATCAGTTGCTCCTTTTCTGTTTCGGCTGGATTGTTAGTCTTAGTCTCAGTCTTACCCAAGATTGGTTTCGGCTGAGACTCTGCTTGGATTTCTTCATCCACATCATCATCCTCGTCCTCAAATAATTGATTATGTACCTCCTGGTCCGACTTTGCTCCCTTCCTTTCAGGTAAGACACTTCCACTCCTAAGATTAATAGCACTTACATTGTGCCTGGGATTATTTTCAGTGGTGTAAGGTAATTTGCCACCTGACTCAGGTTGCTGCGTCTGTTGGGCATGTTGGGCAAGTTGGCTGATTTGCTTTTGCATCTCAACAAAACTAGACTGGGTTGCCTGCATGAATTTTTGCAACGTATCCTCTATGGGAACTCCAATAATCTTAAGCGGTTGAGGTGTTGGGGGTAACAGTGGGACATTGGCCTGGTTTAGTTGAGGTGGTCTGGGTACGAAGTGTTGAAAATTTATGGGGGATTGCTGTGGTTGCTGGCTGTATTGTTGTTGTGGTTGTTGGCTAGGCTGAGGCGGATCTTGTCTCCACCTTAAATTGGGATGTTGTCTCCAAGGGTATTGGTGAATCTAGGTTATCCTTGATTGTAACCATATGCCGCATTAACTGGGATTGGGGCTGGATCACCCGGCTGTTCCACCATGTAACAACTATGGGTTGGATGATCTAATTGTTGGCAAATCCCGCAAATCGAGGGCATAGGATTAGTTGCTACTACTGTAGTTTGTACCTGAGATGTGGCACCTATAGAAAGATTCATCAATATGTTAGTAATCTTATCAAGCTTATTTTCAACATTTATAGCATTCAAAGAAGAAGGTACAGAATTTCTCTCGGCTGAGGCGTTATTTTGGAAATTATCGGCCATTGTTTGGAGAAGCAATTTGGCTCTTGTTGGTGTAAGATCTTAAAGTGCTCCTCCAGCGGCTGCATCTAATCTCTCCTTATCCTTCACACACATTCCATCATAGAAATATTGGATTAAGACATGGTGATAAGGCCCAAGCGCCTTGAGAAGCTTGGCCTTCACTCGTAAGCACGGATCTAGTCTTCGCACGGTTGGCTTAGGCGCGGATAGCGGTTAAGGACTCGGATCAGAGGATTTAGAATGAAACGAAGGCAGCGGACAGTGTATGAGCGGAAAGGAAACGTTTGTAAGATGAAAGGAAACAAGTTTATTTATGTAGAAGCTCAAGGCTTGAATGGATTACAAGCTTTGAGGTGGTCTTGATGATCAAGACGGCAAGCTTTCTAAGAAAGCAATGATCCGGCCACCATGGAAGGAGGTGGACGGGAATGGATCTAGGATCCTCCTAGAGCTAGGCTACGGTTGGCTTAAGGCTCAAGATGAAAATCTCAAAATTAAAAGCAAGGCTAAAATGAAGACAAGTCCTTCATTTTAGAGCCGAGATATTTACAAGGGAATTACCCTAAGCACCTTTGGACAAAGGGGTCATTACTCACAAGTGACTCGGGCCCACTTGGCTGCGTGACTAGGCGTGGTCGATGGGGAATGATGTGGCTCATTCGAGGCCTTAGCTTTGGGCGTGGCCGAGGGGTAATGACGTGGCTCATTTGTGGCCTTGGCCTTGAGCTCGGTCGTGGCCTTGATGAAGGGCTTGGTGCTGGGCTCGGCCGTGGCCTTGTTGCTAGGCTCGATCGTGGCTTTGGCATTAAGTGTGATCGAGGCCTTGGCGTTGGGCTTGGTCGTGGCTTCGGCGGTATGTGTAAGCGGGGCCTTAGTGCTGGGCTCGGCCGCGGCTTCGGTGCCTAGTGCACGCGAGGGCCTGCGATGGGGCTCGAGCTCGGGCGAGAGGCTGCTAGCCGAGGCCAAGGCGTCTGGTGCGGCCTTGGGCTTGCGATGGTGCTCGGACTCAGGCGTGAGGCTGCGAGTCGAGTCGTTGGCGTGGACACATAGGCTCCAACGACTTGTAACCTCCATGTTGCCTTCCTCGGTCCTTAGTGCCTTCAGAAGCAAGGCTATCATGGCCTTGCTCCTTGTCTTGGGCCCAAGCGAGGTGTGGGTTTGTGGGCTCGTATCAATGGTCAGCCACTCCATGGGTAGGAAAAATGTCTTGAAGGTCTCTAAACCTCTGATGATACTCGCTCAAGCTCTCCCCTCCCCTCTGCTGAATGGAAACTAAATTCTTTCTAGCTGCCCCCGCCTTAGTCGCGTTCCAATACTTGTTCAGAAAGGCAGCGGACATATCTCCCCATGTTGTAATAGTGTTATGGGGCAAGCTATAGAACCAATTCTTAGTTGAGTCTTCAAGAGACCAAGGAAATGATTTCAGTTTGGCCCTCTCGATTGATACTCCCACTAGTTTTAGGGTATCACATTGGAGGTGAAGGTTCCTCAAATGGTTATACGGATTCTCGTTTGAATGGCCATGGAACTTGGTTAAGTTGGCTATGATGTTTGTCTTGATAGACCAATCATTAGCCATTGGGGGTAGATTAATACAGGAGTAAGTCACTCGTTCTGCTCCCCTGTTTTGTTCCCTCATCGTCTGTTCTTGTTGATTTTCCTCCATAATTGGCATTGGGTTTTCAGCTGGGCCTGAATCTTGGCCTAGACTGCTAACAGAACTAGATTCGGTTTGTGTACTAGAAAATTCACAGTCGAATTTTCTCTTAGCTTTCTTTCTATTTTGTGCTTCAGTCTTCATAAGTTCTGGATTCAAAGGTAGTAAATCTTCCTTTGAGGACCTAGTCATCAACTGCAAAAGATAAAAATAAAAACAAAACTACAAAAACACCGTCAAAAGATCCCCGACAACGGCGCTAAAATTTGATTGCGTGTCGAGGGCATCAAATTTAGTTGTATACAATATACGAAATGAGGGGTAGGAATACAACTTATCACTCATCCACAAGGGACTTGTAAATTGTGGTAAGAAGATCGTCAACAAAGATCTTTCGGGAATTTATAGTTTTGACTCGACTTCCTCATCACTGGAGTTGAGGGGTTTTATTTCTATAATTAAGATAAACAAAGCATAAAAGAGAACAAGCAATAACTAAATAAAAAGAAGCAATCTTAGGCAGAAAGAGATCTTAACTAAGATTGCAGATTGAGGTTCGTTTTGCACTAGTTGTAAACTCCTGGTAAGGGCGAATTTGTGAGCGCATTCCTTGTTTAATCGATCATTGACCTTAGATTTTCTCCTTCTCTCTCATAACTCTGCTATAGATTGGGAGGAACCCCTTTCCAATCCTACTTTCCTCCTATTCAAGTCACTTGGAGGGAACCCCCTTTCCTAGTGATCCTGGCCAGTGGACACCTTGGTGGTTAAAGGGTTTATCCAATTGGCTGCTGGCTTGAGGCACATGCGTTTTCTCAATGGCGTAGGGAAAGACAGAGTCTAGGCCAAGCTACTCCCAACTCAGAGCCCTAGATTGTCAGTCTGGTTAGGCCTATATCAATCCAAGTTCACTAACCTCCGCGAGGCTAGCTGCCTACTTGCGTCACTATGGTTTCGCTCGTCCCCTTTGTGACTGGCTACAAATTCATCATCTTGCCTAAGATCGATCAAGTCTTAGCCTATACAGGAACCGGTTTGTTAAAACAGAACTTGAATTGATTACGAATGAGAGGATAATAAGAACGATCGGTCTCACGAATCACAAGTACGCTTACTCAACCTTTACTAAGAATTAGGTGTTTAGTTACTAAACATAATAATCAAAGAAACAAAAGAATAATTGAAGAACATGAATTAAAATAAAATCTGTGATATTCAAAACTGAATTATCACAGAGCAAAATGTTTACAAGAACCAGAAGTTGGAAGAAGGAAGATCCTGTAATTGACAGCCTTCCCTAACCTTTAACAAGGTTAGAGTCCCCACCAATCACATTCCTTTCCAAATTTCAAACTTCAAATAGCTAAAAGATAGGGATATAATCCCAATTGTTCAAATTCGAAAATGAAATAAAATAAGATACTAAAAGATTATTTTTGTTCAAATCAGATTACATCCGAGAGTCCATCCAAGGAACGTAACAGCCAGCTGGCTTCTTGATGCGGATCCGTCTTCCTTGAATCCATGACCAGTACGCCTCTATCTCTGCAATCTTTGCCAAGCCTGCGGCCAAGATTGCCACTTTGTCGCTCAAGGCTTACGTTTCCTTCATTTCTTGTCTTGCCCAAGACTTCCTTCAAAAGAAACCAAATTGACGTGAAAGAGATTGTTTTTACCCTAAACCAAGTAGTTTAAGATGGTAAAAACGCATGGAAATAAATGTCAATCAAACCTCACCACACTTGATCAATGCTTGCCCCCAAGCATACTGGACTCTTAACTAAGAAAAAGAAAAGACAGACTCAAAACAAAGGAAACAAACAATGGTAAATTTCCGGACAGACAACCCTTAACCGGTTCCCTTACACCTTCGTACCTATGATAGTCAGTATACTTCTCAATGGATCCCAACCCTTATGAACAAGGTCTATTCAACACCCCAAACATCCAAATTCCACATGATCATAACATCTTTGCATTTCACAACAGACTCAACAAGATAAGACATCCACCTACTTGGGTATTCTCCCCTTAATTCAACTGCTCAACATCATCATTCAAATACCTTGTCTGAAAATTTCCTATGCCAGTATTGCTACAAGTTTCTTGAATATTAATGCTTAGTGAGGCAGAAATATCAAGATAAATACACAAATGTATTTTTTTCATTGCTCTTGCTGAAAGTTTCTTGAGTATTTCCACTTGGTGAGGCAGAAATATCAAGACATTTTATTTCATCATCATTTTTTTTTCTATATTTTTTTTAGAGCAAGCAATTTACTGGGCATAAAAGTAGTTCTCTGCATTAGAGCAATTCAGCACAACACAAGGCAAGAAACTCCGTTATCCATTAGCAACTTTCCTTAAGGGGATATTAAAAATATTTGGTGGAACCTTGCCTATTTGTTTAGTCTGTTACACAATGCTAGACCTCATGATCATGTATAATATGGATGCTTAATGGATACCAGGACCCGTACCCTTACTGGTGTTGAATATGTTAACCCATTGAAATGCCTTACTCAAAAGTTACGGGGTCACGAGGTGAAGGATGCTAAAGGTCAAGGTTAAGACATTAGGGAAAAGGTCTTAAGCATAGTCTAGATTTTTGCCGACACTCACATAAAACACAGAACACACATGCCTAAAAACACACATGAAAACAAAGAAAATCATGCATCAGACTCTAACTGGACAATCTAGGCCAACTACCTTAGCCAAGATTCACAAAAAAATTCATGCAACTAGAGAAGGTCACACAAAAGCACATCAAAGACATGTATATACAGACATATCACCTAAAAACACCTCACCACACTTAAAGGACACATTGTCCTCAGTGTGTAAATGAGAATAAAAATAAAAAGAAAAAGACACAAAAAAATTGGAAAAATAAACAAAAGAAAGAAAGACACGACCTGGGGGGATTTACTGAGTTGCTGGAGGTGGAGGTGGTTGGTTTTGATTTGGCACAGATGGTACAGAATCGTCTCCTTCTTCAGAGGAGTCACTGGAGTCACTACTGCTATTTCTGAAATGGTCATCCACCTTGTCTCGAATGTGCGCAACAGCCTTGTCCATGGCTTGGATAAATTTGAAGGAAACGTCTAAGTGGGCTTGGATTCATTGGAACTTGACCTCCTGCTGCTCCAAAAACTTATTGAGCCGCTCCTACTGGGTTCTTTCAATGCTCTGGAACAGAGCCTGCTGCTGGTCTATAACCTGCTGCAGCTACTTTTGAGCAGACTCTTGGAATTCATGTAACAGCTGCTGGTTGTCTGTGAAGACTATGAACTGTTCATTAATAAGCTTCAGGAGGTGATCAGCCCATTCTGGAAGCAATGGGTGGTCCGGATCTAAGTCGCATTGGGTTATCTTTGGCTTCTTGGCATCTTGCCCAAGATTAGGCTCTTTGTCTGCATCATCAAGCTGGATTGGTTGTAGCTTCAAATTCCCATTGATCCTCTTCCCATAGAGGTGATCTGCTACTTGCGTGAAACCTGTATTAAAACAAAGAAAGCCTTTTTCCTCGTGGAAATGGCCCATCTGGTCAAAAGCCTTAAGATCCATGATCTTAACGGCATAGGATTTATGCATGTTTAAAGTAGACAGATCAATACCCCTAGCAGTAGCATTTATATGGGAAATAAGAGTTCCTAGGATCAGCTTAGGGAGTGAATCGCATGCCTTGATTTGCCTAACAATCCAGTAGCCTAAATTTACTCTCTTCCTATACAACATGCACCAAAGTAAAAAGGTTTCAAGCTTAGAAATATTGCCCGAGACAGTTGTCTTGCCAGAGAGATTAATAGAGAGGATCCTTTGGAGAATCCTCAAGGTAGGATCTCGGATCTGGTGAGCCTTAGCATTCTTATCAAGTTTTCCATTAGGGCCACCGATTAACTCTCCATAGGCTACTGTCTTATCCCAATCAGGGGGATAATCAGTCAGAGCATTCTTATACTCATCAGAATTAAGTCCTTCTTCAGTCACAAATCCAAGCAAGAGATTAAATTCATCAATAGACAAGTGAGACCACATAGACAAGTGATGGTTGCCGAAACCAACAAAAATAAATACTACAATTCACCATGCACAAATATAAATTAAACTGCAGCAAGTGGTAAAAAGAGATCGTTCCACAGAGATTTCACGACTAAATTAATTCTTGTTCAATGACCAATATTCGTAACCGTGGTAAATACCAATAAAAGGGTTGTTTGTATTGCAATTAATTAAACAAATAAAAGAAATAAGAACAGTAAACAGATGAAGATTGATTAAACTCAAGCGACAAGCAATTCCCGGTAAAGACTCTAATCAAACCACGATTCATTCAATTGATCATCGACGCAAGTATTTTCAATACTAATTTTCATAGAAAGGCTATAGAAATCAGAGACACTCTAGATTTCCTGCTCTCCTCCTATTCAAAATTAACAAAGAGACACTCTATTGGAAATTCCAAATCGCCTTAACAATTCTAAGAGACACTCTATAGAATTTAATTAAGTGATTGACGAACACACAGGGAGAGACCTTTCACAAACCTAGGAGAGAGACACTCTACTCCTATAAGTAAGATTCTACTCTTTTTTCTAATCAACTCGCAAATCAATTAGTTGCCTTCAGTTTCACGATAATATGGACTCCAAAATTACAAAGAAAGACTGTAACTAAACATGCTTAATTCTAAATTGATCAGGTTTAAAACAAACACGAATAGTTTTGACCGTAAATCAAAAAGAGTAGAAATACGAAAATTGAAATTTAATAAGCACAGATTTGATCTCACAAGAGAAGAATCATGGCTCAAATAGCCTTTACCGGGAATTAAATAAATTAGCTAGAGCATGACATAATTAAATCAAACAAATAATATGCATGAATTAATTAAATCAAGAAAAGAAGAAGGAAAGAAAAGTATCGAATAAAAATCAAAACAGTAGTAGAATGTCGAGTACTGGAAAAAAAGAGAGAGCTAACCTCTTCTGTCCAACTAGGTTTTAACAAAATCCTATTCCAACTACAATCCTACAAAATAGGATTAAACTAATTGAAATTGTTTAAATATCCTAATTAAGGAATTCTAATGGGACTTAAATTCAATAAAATGGTAGAAGCAGCAGCACAAAGCAGCAACAAGGCATGTCCCTCTCTAATGGCCCCAAGCCCATCTCTTCATAAAGCAGCAGCCCATACGACATTGTTTTTGGCTCAGGAAAACGAATTGGCTGGCTCTATTCACTCTCCACCAAATCAAGCATCAAACGATGGCTTTTCATTCCCTTTTCTTCTATTTGGTTTCTGGATCCATGATCTACAAAAAAGAGGAGTAGAACATCACTAGCAGCAATAATCATCGAAATAAGCTGGATTGAACGCATAAAAATCAGCATGAATGCATTCAATCAAGCAGTAGGGACCCAACACAAAACAATTAATTAAATATCTTGCCACCAATAACATTGAACAAAAAATTCTTTAATTTACAACTAATAACTATTAGATAATTACACACTCTAGTGGGCCTCCAAATCTTCTTCCTTCTTGTATTTTTGCTTGATTGACCAACAAACTTAGGTAGTTGTTGTCGTCCCCTTGGGATGACCAAGGGTGTCCTGGTTGTTATTGAAGGTACTGGTAGAGCAGGTATTGTTGGAGCAGATGTTATTGTTGAAGGTTCTGCTATAGGTGGTGTTGTTGTTAAAGGTTCTATTACAGGTGTCTCTATAGTAAGCGTTGAAGGCCTTACATGTGAGGTTTCTGCTACTAGTGGCTCTACAACAGGTGATGGCCTTATAAAATGTCTTGAAAACCTTGGTTTTGAAACTCTAGACTTTGAAGTCCCTAGGTTGGAGGTCCTTTGAGGCGTTGAACTCGTTGCATCTTTTGAGAACCTTGCTTTACGTTTCAGTTGGATTTCTTCCTTGTGGATGTGCTTGCTCTTCTGGTGTCTCATTTCCCATTTGACCTATTATGTTGGAAATAAGAAAGTAGTATCAAATTATTATTCTCAACATAAAGGCAAATGTAAATGTCATAATAATATAGGGAGTGATAAATTTTACTCGTTGATTTGGAACATTGGAACTACTTTTCCTACTTCTCTTTTTCACTGATGGAATGTCAGGCCTCATAGGTAGTGGACAAGCCCTAATGTTATGACTAATCTCCCTGCAATTTCTGCACCTTATCACTAACCCAAACCTTCTGATTCTATTTGGGTGTGGTGGACCTGTTTCTCCTCCTTCCCTCCTCCTTTTAGATCTAGGTCTTCCACTCTGCAACATACGTTTTGGAGGTCTGACATCATAATGCCCCTCAACCACTGGTCATTCACTTTGATCAGGAATAGGAAGGATACCATTATGGTATGGTTTCAAGAATGTACTAGTATGGTAAGCCTCATGAACATAATCATGAGGACTTCCTTTCAAAAACAATATGGCAGTAGCTACATGCCTACAAGGCACTCCAGTTAAGTCCCACCTTCCACATGAGTAAGTATTTTGTTGCAGGTCACAAATGTATTTCTCCCATTGATGTGCTCTACCTCAAACTTCTGAATCTGGCAGTGAGGATACATAATATACGACTGACAATCTTGAATAATTTTCTCCAACTTTTTGAATCATTTAGGGTAGATTTTTCCATGATATAAAAGCATCCCTTGATACTTCATGTAGTACCTCCTCATTAACATTCTTCTAATAACCTCCAAACATGTCAAAATAGGCTTCTTCCTTGCAAGCCCGACACAACAAAATAAAGGAAATTCAACTTAAAGTGCTATTTAAAAAATATCTAAATTACCAAAAACTAAATGGTATAGTTTGTTACTAACCTCATGTAAGAATTGAAACTCTCTAAAAAATTATTCAGTAGAAGATCACACATACCTAGGGCTTGAAAGAATGCCTTGACCATCTTTGGGGATGTATCCTTTTCAACCACGCATATGTTACTAGACTTCAAAATTTTATTTTTTCCATGTGGTAGTTGAACTTGGTCAGTGTATAGGCTCTAGCAGCATCCCATAGTTGGTTTTTCAAATACTATCCTCCTCCAAAAAAAATTATAAAATTCACCCAGATATGTCTAACACAATATCTGTGATCCACTTCCTTCAACACACTGTCAAATATACTTTGCAATCCCTGCCCCACAAAGGTGGGAGTCAGACATTTCAAAACACTCATTAATAATGACACAATAGGATAATAAAACAATGGGATTTACCCTCTGCCTGTCAGACATGATGCATCATCCTTCTAGGGAACCAATATCATCTTATAACCTGAGAAGAAACCACAACTAGTTATCTTTGCATTCTTAATCCACTACTGCCTATGCAATGGGAAATATGTTATCATCGACATCTTTTCCTACTACTGACAGTAAATGGCCCTTAAATGTTCCTTTCAAATGACAACCATCAATGCCAATAAATGGCCTACACCCTTTCAAGAATCCTTCCTTACAAGCTGCAAGACACAAATAAATCCTTTGGTAAATACCACTGGGTGCAGTCACCTTAATAGTGCTACCATGATTAGATTTTCTGATAGCATCTTCATAACCCCACAACAAACTGTACTGCTTAGTATGCTCTCCCTCATTGATTTTTCGGGCAATTTTCTTAGCCTTCACCATCTTCCGATGTGAAACAGAAACAAACTTCTCTCTACTCACCCTATTTTCCAGGATCTACAAATCAGTATCAATGTTATCCTTGAAGTCTGCCAAATGTGTGTGAGCAATCCAACTGGCACTTGCTTTACTATGTTCTTGGTCCTTTCCACATTAGTGAGCACTAATGAAATATTTGATCTGGAATGAAGTCCTCCCTGCTGATGGTGAAGTATGTATTCTTCAACCACATTTATTCTTACAGTAGGCACTGACCCTACTCTTCTCATTCTTCTCAAATTTGTAATCATGTCCAATCTGAAGTGAATATGCCTTCAAAACCTTCCTAACACATTTGGAGTGACAAACTTCATTCCAATTTCAAGTTTAATTTCTCCTTTCATGTGTCTACTCTCATTGAATTCAGTGTACTTCATGTTTCTTCGTTCCCTCTCCTCCTCACTGTCAGAATATTTTGGACAGTCCAAGTTATCACTGTCTACATAGTCAGCTTCCACAAGAGGCACATCAGCACCAACATTTCCCAGATGGCCTATTTATTCTATAACTTCTCTTGGGCACAATGTTGTCATCTTGAGGGGTTCCCCTAAAGTCCTCCACAAACTCTAAATCAATGATATCATCAAACAAATCCTCCCCAACCTCATCTTCAGAATCAATAAAGTCACCAAGGTCTTCAGATCCACTGCAACAATATTCTTCCCCACTATAACTTCTATCATCATAACTATCACCACTGTCTACATAATCTCCATCACCTTCTTCAGATTCCATTGGTGCTTTCCCCTTCTCTGCCCTCCTTGACTCCACTTTCTTTGATGCCACTTTGCATTGGTCTCTTTAGTAGCTTCATCTCCAATCCCATTGAAAGTAAAATTCCTGTACTCAGGCCCTTCATTATTTGCACTATGCACAAGTCTAGGTCCTTCATGCTCTGCACTGGGTATAGCTCCAGGTCCATGTATTGTATGATTAAGCCTACCATCAGCCGCTACCTCTTTCAATCCCTCCACCTCAACCCTCTCATTACAGACTGACTCTGTTGCCCCAACCCTGTCATCTCTTGAACTAAATCATCACAACTCTCTACCAGAACTTCATCTCTATCTATTGCATCGTCAATCTCTCAATTTTCAAATGACAGCAACAAGGGTACAACCTCTAGTTTATCTTCAGCATTAACCCCTTCATTTTCAGAAGATACATCCACATCATGAACACCAACAGGATCATCCCCAACTACATTTGCCATCTCTTCATCACTGGTGTCTAAATTCTCAACAAATATAGTAGTGTTGATGTCATGTTCCATATACACCTCAAGTGTGTCCTCTCCAATTCTTAGCATCTCAACAATAATCCTCTGCATATGTTTCTCCTTCCTCATACCCTTAATGCCCTCCTCCATTTCTTCCCATGGATATTTACAGTCATAATGTAGAGCATTAAGGTATCCTTTCCTCACCACTGTGTTAGTTATGTCTGCTAGGGTCAATTCTTTATGCTCGATCCAAAAACTACTAACCATTGCATCTATGTACATCAACTTTGGTAGTAGGATTCATGTTCCACCCATGAAGATTTTCACATTAAAAAGCATCATGTTTTCAATTTTCCAATGCATTTTTAGTCATGGTGAAAGAATATTTAACAGGACCAGAAATTAAAAGGGGTTATGGTGAAAAGAATAGTATCATAGTCAAAAACTTGACATTTTGTCAAACACTAGACAACCACCAAAAAGGAATCTTCTTTATGACACCGCAGGTACAAAACACCACATTATAGATATAAACACTATAAGAAGCCAACATACAAGACAGACAAAAGCTAATTGTAAAGAGAATAAAGAAAATAAAATACAAATTGAATTATTCAAAACCCTAATCTAATTAAATATGCAGACACATGTATTTCAAGGACACAGTTGTTTCCTTGTCAGAAAGGCGGGAAAAGAGTTATCACTAACCTTGCTTCATAAGGGAGTCACTCCACAATAGATTCGTTCTGTCCTTTGCCCCTTTCCTACGTTTGAGTCTTTCTCGCAGAGAGGGAAAATGTCTCGTTCCTAAAACAGTCAATCTTCCGCTCACCGCACGCCTATCATATCCTATTCTTCGTCTTCTAGCTTCTGTTCGAAACCCTAAAAAATGCCTCTCTTTTCTTCACTCTCACTTCCCTTTCACTTTATCAGTCTGTGTTCTCTCCCCAACAACATTTTGTTCAATATCAAAGATCTCCTCTATTCTTTTTCTTTTTTTCTATGGTAGTCTGAAGGAAAATAACGGGCCGCTTTTGTTTTTCAGAAGTAAGAAATTAAATTTCAAAATTCAAATTCTTTATTTTTTCAAATCAAATTCAAATTCTTTAAATCTAATTAATAACGGTGACCGAGGTTTAAAAAATAAAAATCGGCTGTAGAGGGTCACAATGACAGACCTGTTAGTCAAACGAGTGAAATCTGACGGAAAAGGCAACTTGAGGGCAAACAGTTTCCAAGGGAGGTCTTGTAATGGTTTTGTAGTCTAGGGGAGGTTCTTGCATTTCGCGAATTGTATAGGGTTTTTTTAACCATAACCCCTAAAATTACTTAATTTATTTTTATTGCGTAAAGATAATATTTCATTGAATGAAGAGAGATGATTCTACACGTGACTAGTAGTCTGAAGTCAACTCATAATAACGTTACTAGAGATACAAATAGAATCATCATGTGGGGTTTTTCGAGCCACATCATGGGCCACCCAATTACATGTACGGTTAACAAACTAAAAGGTGCAAAGGAAGAAACTAGAGTGTAGAGACTAGATATCATCTAGCATCGAATTGAGAGAAGAGGAGAGGGCTTTGATGTTCTTGTTAATACTCTCAATGAGCCCTTTTGAATCACTTTCAAGAATGATAGAATTCCAACCTTGTTGACGAGCCCATAAGAGTGCATCTCGAATGGCAAGAGCTTCAATGTCGAAAGCGGTTCTGATGTCATTTTACTATTTGGCTAGAGCGTTGATTATGGGTCCATGTCAAGACTCCTAAGAATCCTCGATGATCTTTCGAGTCAAGACTGCCATTGGTGTTTAGCTTGAGAATGTTAGGGGGCAGGGGAGACCATATTGCAGCCGCTTGATGACTTGGAGCAGCTCCCGAAGTTGAATTTGAAGTGCCTGTGGGAAAGGTTACTTTCATTATATTTTGTCTGCTAGATTATGATGCTTCTGATGATCTCAGTACTGAACCAGATTCTTCCATTGTACACGTGATCATTTCTTGCTTTCCATATTCTCCAACAAGTGAAAGTTGCTATCTCTAGGAAATTTATATTGGCTCCTTATTTTTTGCTTAAACCTTGCATGTTTTTCCACCACGTTTGAATAACTGTAACCTGCAAAGTATTTATATTTAGGTGTAGTGGACCATTTAACCAAACTTGACATGCTTTATGATAGAAATGAAAAAGTTGAGTCCCTGATTTAGAGTGATTGGAGCATGATATGCATTTGCTGTGATTGGACCATTTAACCAAACTTGATATACATTTGCCTACTGGAATTCTTATGGTAAGATTTTTGCCAGAGAGTTCCGGATCAGACGCCACATGAAAATCTTGATCTTGCTCAGAATGCACAGCTTCCATGTAGGTCCCCAGTCTACCTCCTTAATTCTGTTTGCATTCGCCGAATTGCTTCCAGGGGGCGACTTCATGGACAATGCAACTTGATAACCGGACCTAACAGAGTAACGACTATAGTTGGCGTAGTGCCAATAGTATTTATCTTGCACTCAGGTGGCACTTAAAGTCATAGAGAGGATGAGATTTGCAATTTCTAGAGTGAACAAGTTGTCTATTAGGTGCTTGTTCTAGGAGTAATAACTGTGATTAATCAATTGGTGGACCCAATGGATATGAGAAAAGGAGAGATTGATGCGGGGTGACTAGAATTAGATGTCGTTGGGTATCTAGGGGTTTTCAAAATATCTTATATTTGATCCATTGCCAACTCTCCATCTAGTACCTCGATGTATTTCTTCTCGGCCAAATCGAATGCTACGTCATACCCACAAGGGATTGCTTCCTAGTTTTGCCTGTAAAAATATATCATTAGCGTAATACCTGCCCCTGTAAAATCTAGAGAAAGAGTTTGGTTCAGATAAGAGTTTCCATCCCTGTTTAGCAAGCAATGCTTAATTGAAGGCCTCTAAGTTGCGGAAGCCGAGTCCACCATTCTTTTTATTGTCACATATCGATTTCCAGCTAACCTAGTGTATCTTGTTTCTTTGATTTGTCTACCCCCACCAGAAGTTTGCTATCATTTTATATAGTTCCTGGCAGAGAATGCGTGGGAGGCGAAAGCAGGACATAGAGTAGGAAGGGACAACCATAGCTACTTATTTGATTAGAATTTCTTTTCCACTAGGAGAGAAGAGTTTTCCCTTCCATCCTTCTGTTTAGTAGCGACCTTCTCCTTGATTTCTTTGAAAGTGTCCATCTTGGATTTATTGATGAGCGAAGGTAAGCCAAGATATTTGTCCTGTGTGCTCATATTTGTTGCTCCCATTAAGGAGATGATCTTTGATTTGATCTCTTGGGGTGTGATTCTGCTAAAGAAAATGGCAGATTTCTCCAAATTTACCTGTTGTCCACTCGCCATTTCATAAACACAGAGGATGTCTAAGATTTTTTACATTCATGTTCATTTGCTTGACAATAGAGAATAGAATCGTCAGCAAAAAATAAATGGGAGATTACAGGACAGTGTCTAGTTACCTTAATACCATGAATTTCTCCCTTATAAACTGCTAGCATGAGCATGTTGGATAGGCCTTCCGCGCATAAGAGGAAGAGAAAAGGAGATAAGGGATCCCCTTGTCTAATACCTTTGGTTGGCTAAAAATATCCATGTTTGTCGTCATTAATGACTACCGAATAGATAACAGAAGAGCTGCTTTCTAGGATCCATGAGATCCATCGCTAATGAAAACCCATTTTGGTCATAATGGCCTCCAAGTATTTCCACTCTACTCTATCAAAAGCTTTTGACATATCAAGTTTAATCGTCATCTCGCATTGTTTCTGATTCTTGCGACTCTTCAGGTAGTGCGTGATTTCGTGTGCTTGTAGGCATCAAAATTGCGGACCATCTTAAAATATGCGGTCCAGTTTATAAAAAAGCCACGAAGCCTATTCATAGAAATCCATGAGGCTTATTTGGTCGAGGCCCATCAACAAACTCATACTCGGAGGGATCAAAATTCATCTCATATTTATTAAATAATTTGATTGAGTGTCAAATTAATTAATATTTAATTATTAATTAATGTGCAAATTAATTAATAATGGTGGTTACACATTGGGCCAATGAGATGAGGACATGTGTCATCTTTTCCACTCAAAACCATCCCTATGAGCCTATAAATAGGGGCCTCATTAGAAGGTGAAAGACACATTATTTTGAAGAGAAGTCCTGCAAAAATTAAGAACTAAAGCATATCGTCTCCAAGGAAGAAAGAGAAGCCACAAGCTGATTCAAGGCCAGTTTTCTCTCAACCACATCAAATCAAATCAAGAAGAAGCCACAAGCTAATTCAAGGCCGGTTTCTTCTCAAATCAACCGCGGATTACAAGCTGATTCAAGGCCAATCCGTCAACTATCCAACTCAAGTTCAAATCCAAATCCGGAGTGAAGATTGATTCATTAATCAGAGGAATCACGAGAAGAAGAACCACTTTTATTATACATTCAACATTTGTAATTTGACACATGTAATTTTCTCCTGTCACGGAGAAATTTGTGTGCACAAATTTCTGGCACGCCCAGTGGGACCCTACTCTCCTCTCATCTTTTGAATCACACTCCTCAAATCAAGATCCAAAATGAATTGCCTGATTAGAAATCAGACCGACGACTCCTTTCCTGAAGCACTTCAAGATCTGCGAGAAGGCCTTCTGGCAACACGTGCTCGCACTAGAGCTGAAAGGGCCCAGTTGGTGTCACCATTGAAGTAATTTTATCGTAGGGAAAAACCAAGAAGAAAGGTCATCAAAGAGATACATACCAGATCTGAGGGCTCTTACTACCCGAGTGGAGAATCTGATGCTGGAATTGCTTCTGAAAATACTCCAACTAGGAGATGGCCAGACTATAGCTCCGAGTCCTCCGAATCCTTTACTACGGTAATAGCCATCGACGCTTCCCAAGATGCTGAGACTCACTTTCAAGAGATGTCCTTAGCAACTGAAAATTTGACAAAAGCTATGGCAGAGAAAGATGCCCAAATAACCTTTTTGACGGCTAAGTTGGCAAGTCAACCAGGCTCATCAAATAATCCAAACTCTAGCGGAGGGTCTACTGGTGTTGAGAATGTTGAACGAGAACGACAGATGAAATACCATGAAGACTTCTCCACGGTGAATAATCTGAATGACAACAGCAACAACAACGCGACACCCGTCGCAAATCTGACAGTTCAACAACTGCAGATGATGATTGCTGACACTATCCGTGCTCAATATGGAGGAGCTTCGCAATCCTCTCTCAGGTACGCAAAACCATACTCAAGGCGCATAGATGAACTATTACTGCCTGTGGGGTATCAACCTCCAAAATTCCAGCAGTTCGAGGGGAAAGGGAACCCTAAACAACACATCGCTCACTTCATAGAGACTTGCAACAATGCAAGAACTTATGGAGATATGATGGTGAAGAAATTCGTTTGATCATTGAAAGGCGTTGCCTTCGAATGGTATACCGATATCAGGCCTGGGTCTATTGATAGCTGGGACCAACTGGAAAGAGACTTCCTAACTCGCTTTTATAGCACTCGACGGATTGTTGGCCTGCCAGAACTAGCTGGGACAAATCAAAGAAAAGATGATCCCATCACTGAGTTCATCGAAAGATGGAGGAACTTGGTCCTTAATTGCAAAGAAAGGATCAGTGAGTCATCTTCAATCGACATGTGTGTCCAAGGAATGTATTGGGGACTGCTCTACAACTTGCAGGCAAACATGCCACACACATTTGAGGAGCTCGCAACTAGAGCTCATGATTTGGAAGTCCAGATCCAAAGACACGGGAGTTACTTACCAAATGATTCTCGCAAAAAGAAGGAAGTCAAAAAAGAAGTAAGGAAAGACCCGAAGACCAGCAAGGGAAAAGAAAGCATGGTGGTTACCACTGCACCTGTGAAGATATCCTCCAAGGGGGGCCAAAGGAAAGAAGGGATGAAGCAGGTCAAGACGGAGTACAAGCCTTTCAGAGCTCAGAG
Source organism: Viola odorata (assembly GCA_963691705.1). Classification (NCBI taxonomy): domain Eukaryota; kingdom Viridiplantae; phylum Streptophyta; class Magnoliopsida; order Malpighiales; family Violaceae; genus Viola; species Viola odorata. The sequence goes on along the minus strand of OY829540.1, from coordinate 40,690,120 downwards.
AAGGACCCTGAAGGAACGTGAAGAAAGGGGATACCCCTTTCTAGACTCAGAAGTCTCCGATATTCTAGACCAGCTCCTTGAACAAAAATTGATCGAACTTCCACCATCAAAGCGCCCAGAAGAAGTGAACCAGGTTGACAACCCTAGGTATTGCAGATATCATCGGATCATCAGTCATCTGGTAGATAAATGCTTTGTCCTTAAAGATCTCATCGTTCGTTTGGACAACGAAGGTAAGATAAAACTCGATAGTGAAGATGTTGCAGAGGCCAACTACATCACGACCACCACAAAGAATGATGCTAAACAGACAATGATCACCTTCGGGTCATTCGATCCTATTCCGTTGTTGCAAGCCTTGGGTCAGGGGATAGTCGCCTCTCAGCCGACGATACTGACAGCTGAATTACCGAAAGGGGCAGTCCCTATAAAGTTCAGCACGGATGGAGAAGTCAAGGTCACCTATGCTTACCCAGGGATGCCAAAGATAGGCAACCCTTATGGGCTAAGCTTGTACGAGTTAATAACTAATGACTTAGATGTTTGGGAAACAAGCTCTGAGTCCGAAGATGAATTTAACGATGGGTGGTCAACCTTTAGAAGAAAGAAGAATAAGAAGGTTCTTGCAAAGAGAAAATTATCCTCAAAATACTCTTATGGTGCCTCCATTCAAAATCATGATGTCCACCAAGAAGGGTGGGGTCTTCCAAGCGAACATCCAGAGATATCTAAAGAAGGAAGGGCGGTAACTCTTGAAGAGTATTTCCCAGAAGAGCAATGTCATGAAGATTGTGTCGCAGTCCACATGGTCAGCGTAAAGCAAGGTGAAGAGTTTGACCAGGAGGATGACAATGTTATAAAAAGGTTGAAAGAGGTTCCATCAAATGTCTCTTTAGCCGAAACCCTTAATCTCCCTTCAGAAGTCAGGATGTCACTAGTACAAGCATTGGTAGATCCAACCAAATACAAGGAAAGATTGTTGAAACTTGTTGATCAACCATCTTACGTCGAATACTTTAATGCAATCACCTTTACAGATGATGATTTGGTACTGGGATCTCGCTTGCGCAATAGACCTCTTTATGTTGCAGGTTACATTCGAGAAGAAAAGGTCAGAAGGATACTTGTGGATCAAGGGTCAGCGGTCAGCATTATGCCCATACATACAATGAAGAAACTAGGAATTGCCATGTCTGAACTTTCCAAAAGTAAGTTGGTCATCCAAGGTTTCAATCAAAAGGGTCAAGCTGCCATTGGTGCGATTCGAGTGAAGCTAGAGATCAAAGAATTGGTATCTACTATTCTTTTTCATGTGATTGATGCTAGAACATCCTACCAGTTGCTCCTCGGAAGGATTTGGTTACACGAGAATGGAGTTATCCCTTCAAGTTGGCACCAATGCCTCAAATTTATTCGCAATGGAGAGGTAAAATGCGTTAAGGGAGAAACCAACCCATTCAGCGAGGAAGAGTCACATTTTGCAGATGCAAAATTCTTCTCAGAAGAACAGATTCCTTTAGAAGCCTTCCCCATCTTCACACCGCAGTATAAGAAGAATGGAGAAAGCTTATCTTCTGCAACAAGAGCAACACATGTGTTCGTAAAGGCTTCGCTTTCCAAAACCGCCATCACTGAGGAAGTAGAAGTCTTAAAAAGGAGTATGACTCTCCCTATCCCTATGATTTCAACATTGGTTTTAACACCATTCAAGACGGAAGCCCCTCAAAAGATGAAATCTAAGGATGCAGGTGAAGGATCAGCAAGACGACCCATCCCTATGATTTCAACATTGGTCCCAATGCCATCCAAGTTGGAAGCTTCCAAGGAGACAAGATCCGAAGATATAAAAAGTGAAGGATCAAAAGGATGTAGTCGAGCATGGTATGACCCAAAAGTCAAAAGAGTTTTTGAGAATGTTGGGTACTCAAAAGGAGAGCCTCATAAACTTGGTGACTTGGATGTTGTCCTTTCTAGCGGAAGACCATCTACGGAAAGTAAAAGGTTCGGGCTCAATTTCCTACAAGATCCTCCAGCCAAGATCAAAGTCAAAAGGGCATTTGCAAACCCAATTATGATACAAATATACGAATTTGATAAGGAGATCCCTAAGGAGGAAAAGTCTTCCGTATTTAGTCGTATCCAATGAGAAGCGGCTAGGGTCTCTGTTTTTTACAGGTTAGGAGACAAAGCTTCCTTGGAGCCTGAACTTACGACACCGCCACAAAGGAAGTCCGTCTTCACACGGCTAAGACCTAATAACCTAAATCAAAAGGGAAACTCCAAGAAGCAAAAGTAGAAGAGAAAAAATGTTAAACTACAACTCTTCCAGAATGCTGAAGGCATGGAGATTGAAGATGTTAATTGTGCCTCCGTTGAGGAAGTGTCAGATGAAGATGAACTAGAGTTAGCTCCGCCAACATTTGAGGAAGGGGGGAAGCGACAGTTGATGAATTGAAAGAAGTATATAGAACTCTTGAAAGAATTCAAGGATATGTTTGCATGGTCTTACAAAGAAATGCCTGGACTGAATCCCAAGGTTGCAGTGCATCACCTTGCAGTGAGACATGGCATAAGTCAAATACCCTACTTGGATTGCCAACATTATGCCAGTGAAGAAGAAGAACAGCCAAATCCGCGTTTGTGTGGACTTTTCCGACATGAATAGGGCTTGTCCTAAAGATGACTTCCCTCTCCCAATCACTGAGTTGATGATTGATGCAAACACAGGTCACGAAGCTTTATCTTTCATAGATGGCTCATCCGGATACAATCAAATCCGCATGATTCCGAAAGATGAAGAGCTTACGGCATTTAGGACACCTAAAGGCATATATTGTTATAAGGTAATGCCATTTAGCTTGAAGAACGCTAGAGCCACCTACCAACGGGCAATGCAAAAAATCTTCGATGAAATGATGCACAAAAGGGTGGAATGTTATATTGATGATGTAGTAGTTAAGACTAAAACAAGGCAAGATCACTTAAGTGACTTGAGGGTTGTGTTTGAAAGGCTTCGTCGATATCAGCTCAAGATGAACCCACTGAAGTGTGCCTTCGGAGTTACCTCTGGAAAATTTCTTGGTTTCATTGTTAGACATCGCGGAATCGAAGTCGACCGAACAAAGATCGATGCTATACTCAACATGCTCGAACCTATGAATATTCATGAGTTGAAAAGCTTGCAAGGAAGATTGGCATACATAAGGAGATTTATCTCTAATTTGGCTGGACGTTGCCATCCATTTAGTAGATTGATGAAAAATGATGTACCCTTCGAATGGGATGAAGCCTGTCACAATGCTTTCGAAAGCCTCAAAAGGTATTTGAATCACCCGCCAGTTCTCGCGGCACCCGTTCCTGGAAAACCGTTGATCCTTTACATATCCGTTCAAGAGCAATCTCTGGGGGCAATACTCGCTCAACTAAATGAGAGTGATAAAGAAAATGCACTTTATTACTTGAGTAGGACACTCGTGGGAGCTGAGCAAAAGTACGCTCCAATCGAGAAGATTTATTCAGGTCTAATCTTTGCTGCTAGAAAGTTGAGGCATTACATGCTCTCGCATAGCATTCATTTGATATCAAAGGCAGATCCTCTCAAGTACCTGATGTCTAGACCAATCCTCTCAGGAAGGTTGGCTAAATGGATATTACTGTTGTTGAAATTTGAGATAACCTTTGTGCCACAAAAGGCCACAAAAGGACAAGCTCTAGCAGATTTTTTAGCAGATCATCCGATTCCGGCGGAATGGGAACTTCCTGAGCATTTTCCAGATGAGGAAGTTTTCTTCACTGATTTTATGCCACCATGGAAACTTTTTTTTGATGGTGCAGCTAGAAGCTATGGTGTATGAGCTGGGGTAGCATTTGTTACTCCCCACGATGAGGTGCTGACATTCTCTTTCACCTTGACGGAAAATTGCTCTAATAACGTCGCAGAGTATCAAGCTTTGTTGATCGGATTAGAGATAGCACTGGAAATGAGGATCAATCAACTGGAAGTGTATGGTGACTCAAAGTTGATTATTAACCAACTATTGTCTGAGTATGAGGTCCGAAAAGAAGATCTGGTGTCGTATCATCAATACGCAATGAGATTATTGGAGAAGTTCGAATCCATAAGTTTCAACTTCGTTCCAAGAAGTGAAAATAGGCAAGCAGACGCTTTGGCCAACCTTGCTGTTGTTTTGGCTGTGACTGAAGGAGATAGAATTCCAGTATCAGTTTCTTGGCGCTGGGTCATTCCCATATTAGTTCCCAAAGATGAGGAGGAAGTAAACGACATCACTGTGGTCGAAGAAGAGAATGAAGATTGGAGACAGCCACTCATCAATTTTCTCCAGTATGGGAACTTGCCCGATGATCCTCGTCACAAGACCGAAATAAAAAGACGAGCTCCCCGGTTCATATATTTTAAGGAAACTTTATATCATCGTTCATTTAATGGTGTGTTCCTTAGGTGTTTGGGAAGAGAAGAATCAATCCAAGCCTTACAAAAGGCTTATAGTGGGGTTTGTGGTGCTCATCAGTCAGGTCCCAAGTTGCATTTCCAGATTAAGAGAATGGGGTACTATTGGCCAACTATGGTACAAGATTGCATGGAATACGCAAAGAAATGTGAAGCTTGTAAAGTGCATGCAAACTACATTCATCAACCTCTAGAGCCTCTGCACCCCACTGTGGCCTCGTGGCCCTTTGAAGCTTGGGGATTGGATGTGGTTGGACCTATCACTCCGAAGTCATCTTCTGGTCACTCTTACATTCTTGCTGCAACGGACTACTTCTCCAAATGGGCAGAGGTTGTCCCTTTAAAAGAGGTCAAGAAAGAAACGGTGGTGGATTTCATTCGCTCTCACATCATTTATCGGTATGGAGTACCTCGGTATATCATCACTGATAATGGAAAACCCTTCTACAATGCTCATATGGACAAACTATGCGAGCAATTTGGATTCGTCCAAAGAAACTCTTCCATATATTATCCGGCAGCAAATGGTTTAGCTGAAGCCTTCAATAAGACTCTTTGTAATTTACTGAAAAGGGTCGTCTCCAAGACCAATAGAGATTGGCATGAAAGAGTTGGAGAAGCTTTATGGGCGTACCGCACAACCTTTCGGACTCCAACTCAAGTAACTCCTTATGCTCTCGTGTATGGAGTGGAAGCAGTCCTTCCTCTTGAACGTCAAATTCCATCACTAAAGATTGCCATTCAGGAAGAATTGACCAATGAAGAGCAGACTAAGTTGAGATTGCAGGAACTGGAAGCCTTGGATGAAAATAGGCTCGAAGCTCAAAACCGCTTGGAATGCTATCAAGCTCGCATGTCCCGAGCTTTCAACAAAAAGGTTCAACCAAGATCCTTCCAAATAGGAGACTTGGTGCTTGCAGTCCGCCGCCCTTTTGTGATCACAAGGAAGGTGACAGGAAAGTTCCAACAAAAATGGGATGGACCATATGTTGTGCAAGAAGTCTATACAAATGGCGCGTACAACATTGTGGACAAGGATGGGCTATGCATCGGACCCATAAACGGAAAGTTCTTGAAGTGCTTCTATGCCTGAAATCATTGTAATACTCCTGGCCCGCAAGAGTATAAACTGTGTATGGCCAAAAGAGAAAAAAAACCCAAATAAAATAATTGAACTACATCATAACTTGATCCTTCTTCTTTGAAGGTACGTAGGCAACTTGACATATTTCAAGTACAGTCACATAAAAAGAAAAAAAAATAAACTGTGTACGGCTAAATAAATATGTTTCCGGAACTAATCAGTCAAGGAAAAGTAAAATTTCTTTGCCACAATTGAATGAATCATCATCATATCAGTTCAAGCTCATGCAAAAAAAAAAAACAAAGAGACAAAGAATAAAAGCGTTCATCCCATGCGTGGGAAAAGTACACACTAAAAAAAAGGGACTACACTAGAGACGCCACTATGTCTTCCAAATCTGCCATCTAAAGAAGAGTATGCGTAAGTTCTTCTCTCTCACGGTCAATCGCTTCAACTTCAGCTGCAGTGATGGTCTCTTTCTTTTTCCATTCTTCTTGTTCCGCAGAAAGCTTCTGGATGTTCTCGTCGGTGTCTTGAAGATCATCTTGCAACTTGTCAATCTTTGTGGCTAATCTACCCTTTTCCTCTTGCAACCGGCTGATCTTCAAGTCCAAGTCTTCCATCTCGGCTTTTGAACTCAATAAGGCATCCTGAAGGGAAGAACTCCATATCTGAGAGGTGTCAAGCTTCAACTTTAGCCTATCCACTTCTTCGGGCGAAGGAAGATGACTCATGTCCTTTTCTCTCCTTATAAGGTAAGAGTTAACTCGAGTCAGAAAGTCCCCAAATTTCAAGCTCAATGGAGTAGCGTCAGACATGAATACATCCTTGATGACATCCTCAAGAATAGAAGACTTCTTTTCCCACCAAACCTTCAAATTCGAAAAGCCACCGCTAAGAGCAATCTGGAACTCCTTTTTAAGAAAACCTGAAAGACCACGAACAACAGAGGATCTACATGCAGCAAGTTCTTCAGAACTGATAAGTGGACCAGGGCAAATTGATTTGGTAGGCATCGACTTTTGAGCAAAGCTAGAATGATGAGTAGAGGAAGCAGCAACACTTATAAGTTTAGTAGATGGAGACTCCCTTGTCCTCAACGAGTCTACCTCTTCTTCTTCATCTATATGAATGATGCCTCCATCTATGGTACTGGGGAAGTCGAGGTCATTCGGATCATTCACGGAAACATTGGCGTTGTCTTCATCAAAACTATTCAACGCTTTAATCATGTCTTGTTCGACATCTGAGTCATGAAGAGAAGTAGGGTTAAAAGCATCACTTGTAACTACGCAAGTTTTAGGTGATGATGGGAGAAAATAAACATAAGTATCATAAGAAAAGCTAAAATTAATGGAGGATAAATTGGTGAATACCTTTGTTCCCGGCTTCAAAAGGCGACCCACCATCTTCAGCAAGTCCATGGTCTCTTTGAGAGACACTCTTCTTGGACAACTAGACCTTTGAAGGTTTCTCAAGTGTAGCTCCAACATTCTCCCGGCGCTTCTTCCTCACAAGGTCATCCTATGAAAACACAAATGAGATCATCAATGAAGAGTTTAAAAAGAAAAAATGTAATGATAAAAATAATGATGATAACATACCTGGTCTTCCTTATCTTCATCATCGTTGCACACGACCTCCTGTCCGCGAGGCTTGCGAGCATCATATTTTGTCCTCTTCTATCCTGGAACATCACTAAGAGAAGGCACGACAATCACGCTAGAAAGAGGTCTTTTCAAAGGAGCACGCCTCGTCATTTCAGACGTGTGATTCCCTAAGACGTCTGATCTAAACCCCTCTCTTTCCAGACGGTCTCTTCTTGAGTCTCTTGACTTGGAACTATCATCCTTCGGGGGGTCTTTTAAAGAAGTCTTTCCCTTGGATCCACTATTTCTCTTAGACAATCTTTCACCCAGAGGGAGGAGTTCGTAGTTGGGACCTTCGCTAGACTGCAACAATATGGAGATGCTATCTAAAACAACAGCCGACCCTCCAGCCCACCATGATACGTAAGTGTCAAAACACTCGAGCCGAATGTTAGGGCTAGGTGGTGGAACAATGAAGGACACGCCGCTACATGTTTGTGTCAGGGACAACTAGTAAGAGAGGTGAGCGTGAGAACTAAGTTTGTCTTCATGCAAAGCTATGGATCCTGGAAGGTTTTGTCTATACCCTTGTTGTCTTACGAAATGATGGGGGTAATACCATTCCAAGATCTGAAATGACCCATTTGAACGAGAAAGTCTTCCTGGACGAATGCTCACCATAAATTCAAGCAATTCAGTTGAAAGTGTCCCGTCATCTTTATACATGCCAAGAGGCAAAGCAAGATAGATAGGATTCCAACAAAAGTTGGCACCATCTCGGATAAGTTCTCTCCCATCGACGAACCCTGCTTCCCATGGGAAACAAGCATTTGCTAAACCTCTATATCTACGGATGATGGGTCGCCCACATCTGTCATCAACTTATGAGTATATACCTCGCGTGAAATAGGTAGCCGCCCAAGCATATAGAAAATGACCCGGAAAAGGAAGTAGGGATCAAACCAAGCTCTCCTTTGTCATTCACATTAGAAGTCTGACTCAATCCTCGGTAAATCGTGGCAAGTATGGGAGGGACCAGGCTATAGGTAACACCATGGGCCATTCTAGAGGCAATCATAAATGTCGTTGGTCGGATATTACCCTCGCTGCTGGGAAAGATAAAACGACATAGCCAGAGAGATAGATATGCTGCAATCTCTACCGAAACCCCTTCAAATGAGGAAATGTCCAAAGCTTCCAAAGTATCCCACGGAAGATCCCCGTAAGTGTCGTTTGGAATAGGAAATTTGTAAGGTCTCCTAAGGACAACCTTTTTGACATATCTCCCATCCTTGATCACTAGTCTCTGTCGCAACAATTTCTTGTAATCACTAGACATCTGAGGGTTGACAACAAAGGATCGGCTATTCTTCTTAAGCTAGAATGAAATCGAGTCTGCGTAGAAAATACGATCCACACTCCTATTTTCTGCTAGGATCTTGAAAGCCTTGAACAAATAGGTGCAGCACCAAGAGACATCGCTATTGTCGGACAATTCGAGAAGAGTATGAATTGTTTCTTCATAATAAGCTCCAAGGATAGGAAGTCCAGTAATCTCTCTCATGTCCCATAGTGATATGTCGACTTCTCCCCATCTAGTCACGAATGTGTTGGTAGCAGGACACCATACCTCACATAAGGCTCTGTAAATGGAAGCTGGGCGTTGGTAGTCGAACGCCGCGGCACCAACTGCTTGTGAGAGTTCATGAAGTCCTTTGGTCCGAAGATGCCTCTGAGTCCGAAGTGACCACTCCCAAAAGCCGTGAAGATAAGATATCTTCCCTCGAGCAACAAGTGACGATCCCCATCTACAACGCTTCGCCTTGATCCTCTCGGCAATCTCTGGATGCGGGGTATAGTCTTCAACGCCACAAAAGGAAGGAATAGGTAAGGTGGGACAAGATCCTGAACCTTCTACATCAATTAGGTAGGATGCAGTCCTTGAAAAGGACTGATCCAGACCCTCGATGAGGTTCACGTTGGTGTTGGTAGGGCAGAATCCTGAAGCCTTTACATCAATTAGGTGGGATACAGTGCTTAAAAAGCACTAATCTAGACCCTCGATGGAGCTTATATTAGGATCCTCCGTTGATCGACTCACTATGGCGAGCTTCAACACTCCTTTCCCTCCGGATTGTGAACGATGCTTCACTTCGGTTTCTGGGAAATAAAGAAATTGCCCTCTTTGCCCTTGACCTGAGCTTTCGCCAATCCAGTCCATGTCAAGAGGTTGCAGCGGAGCGACACCAACGGATCGTGATGAAGACGAAGTCATCTGTTTCAAAAATAAATAATAAATAAATAAAAGAAGAAGGAAAAAAAATGTAAAAAAAATGTACAGTATGGTGACATTAAAGAAAGGAAGAAGTACGTGCATGAGAAAAAAAAAGGTACAAAATCAGCGGCATGTATGTATGAAATAATTGCAAGCCACTTGCAAGCATTATTAAAATAATTGCAGGCCATAATTAAACAAAGCAGCAGCATGTATGTATATATATATACATGTGAAATAAGGCAACAGCAACATGCATGAAGCAAGGACGCCATGGATATGCATAAATATGAAGAAACAGGAAACATGCATAAATGTACAGAAAACATAATAAAGCAAAAAGTGGAGCCAACCAATCAGAGAAGTTAAAGAAGGAAAATAAAAAAAAGGGAAAAAGAAAATTACCTTTTCTTTTTTTTCCTTTCGATGCAGCAACGAAGAAAAAAATATATCCTATGCTCCTGCAGGAAAAAAAAAAGGTTAGTACAAGATCGAAAGCCCAGTGTCAAGAAAAAAAATCAAAAGAAAAAAAAAAATCAAACCTTGATGCTTTTCTGTCCGACTCAAAATTACAAGAAAAAAAATGCTCGATCACTTGTAGCGTTCCTGCAGGAAAAAAAAAGAAAAAAAAGGGTTTGCAGGTTAAATAAAAATGACTTTCAGGGGTTAGCGTGGGTAAAGACAAGATGCAATTGATTTGGCCAAAAGTAAGAAGAAAAAAAAGGCAGCAGGCAGTATGCATATGTATAAAGGCAGCATATATATATATATATAAAGCAGCAACGGCATGCATGGGCAGAAGCAGTAAGGCATAAGAAAAGAAAAACTAAGGAGTTACCTTCTGATGCGGCGTCCTGCACAATGGAAACCAGAGAGGTTGCTTGCGGCTCCGATATAAAATTCCAAGAAAGAGAGAGTACTTGGTTGCTTCTGTTGGCGTCCTTGCAGCAAAAAACAGGCATTAAAATAGCAAGGGAGAAAGAAGAAGATGTTCGATTGTTTTCAGTGACTTGCGCAAAGAAACAAAAAGAAAAAGAAAAAAAAATGAAGAATTACCTTTTCTTTTTTGATGCAGCAACGAAGAAGAGAAGCAGATGAATGTGTTGGAGGTTGACACTGTGGGTATTATATGCACAAGAAGATGAAGTTAGGGGTTTAATTATGGTATTTCTTGCTATGATTTCAGCTTCCTTCCCTTTTATGGATTTTCTTCCATGATTTAAGCAGGGGGCAATAATATTCCTGATTTCAAATCAATTGCAATTTTGGCGGTAATACCATATTCCTAATTAAGGTTAGACCAATGTGGTATGTGCTTGATTAAATATATATTGAAAAAAAAAAGGAAAAAAAGCGTGGTTGCATATTAACCAACAAGGAAATAAAATTTCTGTAAGAACAGGTGTCCTCCCATAATCATGGCTCCTTTATTTCCTTAGATAGGCTAGCTTGCCATTGGGCTAATGCTTGAATGGGTAATTAATTAGTTGGCTTGGTCCATTTAATTAATTAAAAGTTCCATTATTGATTTATAGAAGTGATCAATTTATTGGTTGATCTTGCGTATATAGAAGGAAGGAAATTATTTTTATTCAAGGTCGCCGCACATGATCAATTCTACAAAATCCATGATGTGCAGAAAAAAATCCAAAACTATGGATTCCTTTGCAGAATCAATTCTTTGTTGCAAGTTCCAAATTAAAATGTACCTTTGGTGGGAAATCACTCCGGAATTAAAATTGATCCTCGGCAATTTTGGATCTACATTCAAACATGATTTCAAGTTCAATCCCCGACGCAAATTAAGTTCACTCAAAATGGGAGAAGTTCAAGATTAATTTACTTCAAGTAAAATAATCTTGAGGGGGCATTTATAGGCATCAAAATTGCAGACCATCTTAAAATATGCGGTCCAGTTTATAAAAAAGCCACGAAGCCTATTCATCGAAATCCGTGAGGCTTATTTGGTCGAGGCCCATCAACAAACTCATACTCGGAGGGATCAAAATTCATCTCATATTTATTAAATAATTTGATTGAGTGTCAAATTAATTAATATTTAATTATTAATTAATGTGCAAATTAATTAATAATGGTGGTTACACATTGGGTCAATGAGATGAGGACATGTGTCATCTTTTCCACTCAAAACCATCCCTATGAGCCTATAAATAGGGGCCTCATTAGAAGGTGAAAGACACATTATTTTGAAGAGAAGAAGTGCTGCAAAAATCAAGAACTAAAGCATATCGTCTCCAAGGAAGAAAGAGAAGCCACAAGCTGATTCAAGGCCAGTTTTCTCTCAACCACATCAAATTAAATCAAGAAGAAGCCACAAGCTAATTCTAGGCCGGTTTCTTCTCAAATCAACCGCGGATTACAAGCTGATTCAAGGACAATCCGTCAACTATCCAACTCAAGTTCAAATCCAAATCCGGAGTGAAGATTGATTCATTAATCAGAGGAATCAAGAGAAGAAGAACCACTTTTATTATACATTCAACATTTGTAATTTGACATGTGTAATTTTCTCATGTCACGGAGAAATTTGTGTGTACAAATTTCTGGCACGCCCAGTGGGACCCTACTCTCCTCTCATCTTTTGAATCACACTCCTCAAATCAAGATCCAAAATGAATCGCCTAATTAGAAATCAGACCGACGACCCCTTTCCTGAAGCACTTCAAGATCTGCGAGAAGGCCTTCTGGCAACACGTGCTCGCACTAGAGTTGGAAGGGCCCAGTTGGTGTCACCATTGAAGCAATTTTCCACGGTGAATAATCTGAATGACAACAGCAACAACAACGCGACACCCGTCGCAAATCTGACAGTTCAACAACTGCAGATGATGATTGCTGACACTATCCGTTCTCAATATGGAGGAGCTTCGCAATCCTCTCTCGGGTACGCAAAATCTTACTCAGGGCGCATAGATGAACTATTACTGCTTGTGGGGTATCAACCTCCAAAATTCCAGCAGTTTGAGAGGAAAGGGAACCCTAAATAACACATCGCTCACTTCATAAAGACTTGCAACAATGCAGGAACTTATGGAGATATGATGGTGAGCAATTCATTCGATCATTGAAAGGTGTTGCCTTCGAATGGTATACCGATATCAGGCCTGGGTCTATTGATAGCTGGGACCAACTGGAAAGAGACTTCCTAACTCACTTTTACAGCACTCGACGAATTGTTGGCCTACCAGAACTGGCTGGGATGAAACAAAGAATAGATGAACCCGTCACTGAGTTCATCGAAAGATGGAGGAACTTGGTCCTTAATTGCAAAGAAAGGATCAGTGAGTCATCTTCAATCGACATGTGTATCCAAGGAATGCATTGGGGACTGCTCTACAACTTGCACGCAAACATGCCACGCACATTTGAGGAGCTCGCAACTAGAGCTCATGATTTGGAAGTCCAGATCCAAAGGCACGGGAGTTACTTGCCAAATGATTCTCACGAAAAGAAGGAAGTCAAGAAAGAAGTAAGGAAAGACCCGAAGACCAGCAAGGGAAAAGAAAGCATGGTGGTTACCACTGCACCTGTGAAGATATCCTCCAAGGGGGGCCAAAGGAAAGAAGGGATGAAGCAGGTCAAGACGGAGTACAAGCCTTTCAGAGCTCAGAGAAGGACCCTGAAGGAACGTGAAGAAAGGGGATACCCCTTTCTAGACTCGGAAGTCTCCGATATTCTAGACCAGCTCCTTGAACAAAAATTGATCGAACTTCCACCATCAAAGCGCCCAGAAGAAGTGAACCAGGTTGAAAACCCTAGGTATTGCAAATATCATCAGATCATCAGTCATCCGGTAGATAAATGCTTTGTCCTTAAAGATCTCATCGTTCGTTTGGACAACGAAGGTAAGATAAAACTCGATAGTGAAGATGTTGCAGAGGCCAACTACATCACGACCACCACAAAGAATGATGCTAAACAGACAATGATCACCTTCGGGTCATTCGATCCTATTCCGTTGTTGCAAGCCTTAGGTCAGGGGATAGTTGCCTCTCAGCCGACGATACTGACAGCTGAATTACCGAAAGGGGCAGTCCCTATAAAGTTCAGCACGGATGGAGAAGTCAAGGTCACCTATGCTTACCCAGGGATGCCAAAGATAGGCAACCCTTATGGGCTAAGCTTGTACGAGTTAATAACTAATGACTTAGATGTTTGGGAAACAAGCTATGAGTCCGAAGATGAATTTAACGATGGGTGGTCAACCTTTAGAAGAAAGAAGAATAAGAAGGTTCTTGCAAAGAGAAAATTATCCTCAAAATACTCTTATGGTGCCTCCATTCAAAATCATGATGTCCACCTAGAAGGGTAGGGTCTTCCAAGCGAACATCCAGAGATATCTAAAGAAGGAAGGGCGGTAACTCTTGAAGAGTATTTCCCAGAAGAGCAATGTCATGAAGATTGTGTCGCAGTCCACATGGTCAGCGTAAAGCAAGGTGAAGAGTCCGACCAGGAGGATGACAATGTTATAGAAAGGTTGAAAGAGGTTCCATCAAACGTCTCTTTAGCCGAAACCCTTAATCTCCCTTCAGAAGTCAGGATGTCACTAGTACAAGCATTGGTAGATCCAACCAAATACAAGGAAAGATTGTTGAAAGTTGTTGATCAACCATCTTACGTCGAATGCTTTAATGCAATCACCTTTACAGATGATGATTTGCTACTGGGATCTCGCTTGCACAATAGACCTCTTTATGTTGCAGGTTACATTCGAGAAGAAAAGGTCAGAAGGATACTTGTGGATCAAGGGTCAGCGGTCAGCATTATGCCCATACATACAATGAAGAAACTAGGAATTGCTATGTCTGAACTTTCCAAAAGTAAGTTAGTCATCCAAGGTTTCAATCAAAAGGGTCAAGCTGTCATTGGCGCGATTCGAGTGAAGCTAGAGACCGAAGAAATGGTATCTACTGTTCTTTTTCATGTGATTGATGCTAGAACATCCTACCAGTTGCTCCTCGGAAGGATTTGGTTACACGAGAATGGAGTTATCCCTTCAAGTTGGCACCAATGCCTCAAATTTATTCGCAATGGAGAGGTAAAATGCGTTAAGGAAGAAACCAACCCATTCAGCGAGGAAGAGTCACATTTTGCAGATGCAAAATTCTTCTCAAAAGAACAAATTCCTTCAGAAGCCTTCCCCATCTTCACACCACAATATAAGAAGAATGGAGAAAGTTTATCTTCTGCAATAAGAGCAACACCAGTGTTCTTAAAGGCTTCGCTTTCCAAAACCGCCATCACTGAGGAAGTAGAAGTCTTAAAAAGGAGTATGACTCTCCCTATCCCTATGATTTCAACATTGGTTCCAACACCATTCAAGACGGAAGCCCCTCAAAAGATGAAATCTAAGGATGCGGGTGAAGGATCAGCAAGACGACCCATCCCTATGATTTCAACATTGGTCCCAATGCCATCCAAGCTGGAAGCTTCCAAGGAGACAAGATCCGAAGATATAAAAAGTGAAGGATTAAAAGGATGTAGTCGAGCATGGTATGACCCAAAAGTCAAAAGACTTTTTGAGAATGTTGGGTACTCAAAAGGAGAGCCTCATAAACTTGGTGACTTGGATGTTGTCCTTTCTAGCGGAAGACCATCTACGGAAAGGCAAAGGTTCGGGCTCGATTTTCTACAAGATCCTCCAGCCATGATCAAAGTCAAAAGGGAATTTGCAAACCCAATTATGATACAAATATATGAAGTTGATAAGGAGATCCCTTAGGAGGAAAAGTCTTCCGTATTTAGTCGTATCCAAGGAGAAGCGGCTAGGGTCTGTTTTTTATAGGTTAGGAGACAAAGCTTCCTTGGAGCCTGAACTTACGACACCGCCACAAAGGAAGTCCATCTTCACACGGCTAAGACCTAATAACCTAAATCAAAAGGGAAACTCCAAGAAGCAAAAGCAGAAGAGAAAAAATGTTAAACTACAACTCTTCCAGAATGCTGAAGGCATGGAGATTGAAGATGTTAATTGTGCCTCCATTGAGGAAGTGTCAGATGAAGATGAACTAGAGTTAGCTCCGCCAACATTTGAGGAAGGGGGGCAAGCGACAGTTGATGAATTGAAAGAAGTAAACTTGGGCACTATCGACGAGCCAAGACCAACTTTCCTAAGTGCTCTATTGAGTCCCGAAGATGCAGAAAAGTATATGGAACTCTTGAAAGAATTCAAGGATGTGTTTGCATGGTCTTACAAAAAAATGCCTGGACTGAATCCCAAGGTTGCAGTGCATCACCTTGTAGTGAGACATGGCATAAGACCTAGTAAACAACCTCAAAGGAAGTTCCGCCAGGACCTAATCCCATCGATTGAAGCTGAAGTGAATAAACTCATTGAGGCCGGATTTATCCGCGAAGTCAAATACCCTACTTGGATTGCCAACATTGTGCCAGTGAAGAAGAAGAACGGCCAAATCCGCGTTTGTGTGGACTTTCGCGACCTGAATAGGGCTTGTCCTAAAGATAACTTCCCTCTCCCAATCACTGAGTTGATGGTTGATGCAGCCACAGCTCACGAAGCTTTATCTTTCATGGA
The DNA here is from genome assembly GCA_963691705.1 of Viola odorata. Classification (NCBI taxonomy): domain Eukaryota; kingdom Viridiplantae; phylum Streptophyta; class Magnoliopsida; order Malpighiales; family Violaceae; genus Viola; species Viola odorata. Next base: position 40,674,148 of record OY829540.1, on the reverse strand, counting down.
TGGCTCATCCGGATACAATCAAATCCACATGAATCTGAAAGATGAAGAGCTTACGGCATTTAGGACACCTAAAGGCATATATTGTTATAAGGTAATGCCATTTGGCTTGAAGAACGCTGGAGCCACCTACCAACGGGCAATGCAAAAAATCTTCGATGACATGATGCACAAAAGGGTGGAATGTTATGTTGATGATGTAGTAATTAAGACTAAAATAAGGCAAGATCACTTAAGTGACTTGAGGGTTGTGTTTGAAAGGCTTCGTCAATCTCAGCTCAAGATGAACCCACTGAAGTGTGCCTTCGGAGTTACCTCTAGGAAATTCCTTGGTTTCATTGTTAGACATCGCGGCATCAAAGTCGACCGAACAAAGATCGATGTTATACTCAACATGCCCGAACCTACGAATATTCATGAGTTGAAAAGCTTGCGAGGAAGATTGGCATACATGAGGAGATTTATCTCTAATTTGGCTGGACGTTGCCATCCATTTAGTAGATTGATGAAAAAGGACGTACCCTTCGAATGGGATGAAGCCTGTCACAATGCTTTCAAAAGCCTCAAAAGGTATTTGCTTCACCCGCCAGTTCTCGTGGCACCCATTCCTGGAAAACCGTTGATCCTTTACATATCCGTTCAAGTGCAATCTCTAGGGGTAATGCTCGTTCAACTAAATGAGAGTGATAAAGAAAATGCACTTTATTACTTGAGTAGGACACTCGTGGGAGCTGAGCAAAAGTACGCTCCAATCGAGAAGATTTATTTAGCTCTAATCTTTGCTACTAGAAAGTTGAGGCATTACATGCTCTCACATAGCATTCATTTGATATCAAAGGCAGATCCTCTCAAGTACCTGATGTCTAGACCAATCCTCTCAAGAAGGTTGGCTAAATGGGCATTACTGTTGTTGGAAGTTGAGATAACCTTTGTGCCACAAAAGGCCACAAAAGGACAAGCTCTAGCAGATTTCTTAGCAGATCATCCGATTCCGACGGAATGGGAAATTCCTGAGGATTTTCCAGATGAGGAAGTTTTCTTCACTGATTTTATGCCATCATGGAAAGGTTTTTTTTATGGTGCAGCTAGAAGCTATGGTGCAGGAGCTGGGGTAGTATTTGTTACTCCCCATGATGAGGTGCTGACATTCTCTTTCACCTTGATGGAAAATTGCTCTAATAACGTCGCAGAGTATCAAGCTTTGTTGATCGGATTAGAGATAGCACTGGAAATGAGGATCAATCAACTGGAAGTGTATGGTGACTCAAAGTTGATTATTAACCAACTATTGTCTGAGTATGAGGTCCGAAAAGAAGATCTGGTGTCGTATCATCAATACGCAATGAGATTATTGGAGAAGTTCGAATCCATAAGTTTCAACTTCGTTCCAAGAAGTGAAAATAGGCAAGCAGACGCTTTGGCCAACCTTGCTGTTGTTTTGGCTGTGACTGAAGGAGATAGCATTCCAGTATCAGTTTCTCGGCGCTGGGTCATTCCCCTATTAGTTCCCAAAGATGAGGAGGAAGTAAACGACATCACTGTGGTCGAAGAAGAGAATGAAGATAGGAGACAGCCACTCATCAATTTTCTCCAGTATGGGAAGTTGCCTGATGATCCTCATCACAAGACCAAAATAAAAAGACGAGCTCCCCGGTTCATATATTTTAAGGAAACTTTATATCGTCGTTCATTTGATGGTGTGTTCCTTAGGTGTTTGGGAAGAGAAGAATCAATCCAAGCCTTACAAGAGGCTCATAGTGGGGTTTGTGGTGCTCATCAGTCAGGTCCCAAGTTGCATTTCCGGATTAAGAGAATGGGGTACTATTGGCCAACTATGGTACAAGATTGCATGGAATACGCAAAGAAATGTGAAGCTTGTCAAGTGCATGCAAACTACATTCATCAACCTCCAGAGCCTCTGCACCCCACTGTGGCCTCGTGGCCCTTTGAAGCTTGGGGATTGGATGTGGTTGGACCTATCACTCCGAAGTCATCTTCTGGTCACTCTTACATTCTTGCTGCAACGGACTACTTCTCCAAATGGGCAGAGGTTGTCCCTTTAAAAGAGGTCAAGAAAGAAACGATGGTGGATTTCATTCACACTCACATCATTTATCGGTATGGAGTACCTCAGTATATCATCACTGATAATGGAAACCCCTTCTACAATGCTCATATGGACAAACTATGCGAGCAATTTGGATTCGTCCAAAGAAACTCTTCCATGTATTATCCGGCAGCAAATGGTTTAGCTGAAGCCTTCAATAAGACTCTTTGTAATTTACTGAAGAGGGTCGTCTCCAAGATCAAGAGAGATTGGCATGAAAGAGTTGGAGAAGCTTTATGGGCGTACCGCACAACCTTTCAGACTCCAACTCAAGCAACTCCTTATGCTCTTGTGTATGGAGTGGAAGCAGTCCCTCCTCTTGAACGTCAAATTTCATCACTAAGGATTGCCATTCAGGAAGAATTGACCAATGAAGAGCAGACTAAGTTGAGATTGCAGGAACTGGAAGCCTTGGATGAAAAAAGGCTCGAAGCTCAAAACTGCTTGGAATGCTATCAAGCTCGCATGTCCCGAGCTTTCAACAAAAAGGTTCAGCCAAGACCCTTCCAAATAGGAGACTTGGTGCTTGCGGTCCGCCGTCCCATTGTGATCACAAGGAAGGTGACAGGAAAGTTCCAACAAAAATGGGATGGACCATATGTTGTGCAAGAAGTCTATACAAATGGCGCGTACAAGATTGTGGACAAGGATGGGCTACGCATCGGACCCATCAACGGAAAGTTCTTGAAGCGCTTCTATGCCTGAAATCATTGTAATACTCCTGGCCCGCAAGAGTATAAACTGTGTACGGCCAAAAGAAAAGAAAGACCCAAATAAAATAATTGAACTACATCATGACTTGATCCTTCTTCTTTGAAGGTACGTAGGCAACTTGACATATTTCAAGTACAGTCACATAAAAAGAAAACAAAATCATTGTACTACTCCTGGCCCGCAAGAGTATAAACTGTGTACGGCTAAATAAATGAGTAAAATAAATATGTTTCCGGAACTAATCAACCAAGGAAAAGTAAAATTTCTTTGCCACAATTTAATGAATCATCATCATATCAGTTCAAGCTCATGCAAAAAAAAAAACAAAGAGACAGAATAAAAGCGTTCATTCCATGCGTGGGAAAAGTACACACTAAAAAAAAAGGGACTACACTAGAGACGCCACTATGTCTTCAAAATCTGCCATCTGAAGAAGAGTATGCCTAAGTTCTTCTCTCTCACGGTCAATCGCTTCAACTTCAGCTGCAGTTATGGTCTCTTTCTTTTTCCATTCTTCTTGTTCCGTAGAAAGCTTCTGGATGTTCTCGTCGGTGTCTTGAAGATCATCTTGCAACTTGTCAATCTTTGTGGCTAATCTACCTTTCTCCTCTTGCAACCGGCTGATCTTCAAGTCCAAGTCTTCCATCTCGGCTTTTGAACTCAATAAGGCATCCTGAAGGGAAGAACTCTGTATCTGAGAGGCGTCAAGCTTCAACTTTAGCCTATCTACTTCTTCGGGCGAAGGAAGATGACTCATGTCCTTTTCTCTCCTTATAAGGTAAGAGTCAACTCGAGTCAGAAAGTCCCCAAATTTCAAGTTCAATGGAGTAGCCTCAGACATGAATACATCCTTGATGGCATCCTCAAGAATGTGAGACTTCTTTTCCCACCAAACCTTCAAATTCGAAAAGCCACCGCTAAGAGCAATCTGGAACTCCTTTTTAAGAAAACCTGAAAGACCACGAACAACAGAGGATCTACATGCAACAAGTTCTTCAGAAGTGATAAGTGGACCAGGGCAAATTGATTTGGTAGGCATCGGCTTTTGAGCAAAGCTAGAATGATGAGCAGAGGAAGCAGCAACACTTGTAAGTTTAGTAGATGGAGACTCCCTTGTCCTCAACGAGTCTACCTCTTCTTCTTCATCTACATGAATGATGCCTCCATCTATGGTACTAGGGAAGTCGAGGTCATTCGGATCATTCACGGAAACATTGGCGTTGTGTTCATCAAAACTATTCAACGCTTCAATCATGTCTTGCTCGACATCTGAGTCATGAAGAGAAGTAGGGTTAAAAGCATCACTTGTAACTACGCAAGTTTTAGGTGATGATGGGAGAAAATAAACATAAGTATCATAAGAAAAGCTAAAATTAATGGAGGATAAATTGGTGAATACCTTTGTTCCCGGCTTCAAGAGGCGACCCACCATCTTCAGCAAGTCCATGGTCTCTTTGAGAGACACTCTTCTTGGATAACACGACCTTTGAAGGTTTCTCAATTGTAGCTCCAACATTCTTCCGGCGCTTCTTCCTCACAAGGTCATCCTATGAAAAGACGAATGAGATCATCAATGAAGAGTTTAAAAGGAAAAAATGTAATGATAAAAATGATGATGATAACATACCTGGTCTTACTTATCTTCATCATCGTTGCGCACGACCTCCTGTCCGCGAGGCTTGCGAGCATCATATTTTGTCCTCTTCCATCCTGGAACATCACTAAGAGAAGGCACGACAATCACTCTAGAAAGAGGCCTTTTCAAAGGAGCACGCCTCGTCATTTCAGACGTGCCATTCCCTAAGACGTCTGATCTAAACCCCTCTCTTTCCTGACGGTCTCTTCCTGAGTCTCTTGACTTGGAACTATCATCCTTCGGGGGTCTTTTAAAGAAGTCTTTCCCTTGGATCCACTATTGCTCTTAGACAATCTTTCACCCAGAGGGAGGAGTTCGTAGTTGGGGCCTTTGCTAGACTGCAACAATATGGTAGAGATGCTATCTAAAACAACAGCCGACCCTCCAGCCCACCATGATACGTAAGTGTCAAAACACTCGAGCCGAATGTTAGGGCTAGGTGGTGGAACAATGAAGGGCATGCCGCTACATGTTTGTGTCAGGGACAACTAGTAAGAGAGGTGAGCGTGAGAACTAAGTTTGTCTTCATCCAAAGCTATGGATCCTGGAAGACTTTGTCTATACCCTTGTTGTCTTGCGAAATGATGGGGGTAATACCATTCCAAGATCTGAAATGAGCCATTTGAACGAGAAAGTCTTCCTGGATGAATGCTCACCATAAATTCAAGCAATTCAGTCATAAGTGTCCCGTCATCTTTATACATGCCAGGAGGCGAAGCAAGATGGATAGGATTCCAACAAAAGTTGGCACCATCTCGGATAAGTTCTCTCCCATCGACGAACCTTGCTTCTCACGGGAAACGAGCATTTGCTGAACCTCTATATCTACGGATGATGGGTCGTCCACATCTGTCATCAACTTGTGAGTATATACCTCGCGTGAAATAGGTAGCCGCCCAAGCATAGAGAAAATGACCCGGGAAGGAAGTAGGGATCAAACCAAGCTCTCCTTTGTCATTCACATTAGAAGTCTGACTCAATCCTCGGTAAATCGTGGCAAGTATAGGAGGGACCAGGCTATAGGTAACACCATGGGCCATTCTAGAGGCAATCATAAATGTCGTTGGTCGGATATTACCCTCACTGCTGGGAAAGATAAAACGACATAGCCAGAGAGATAGATATGCTGCAATCTCTACCGAAACCCCTTCAGATGAGGAAATGTCCAAAGCTTCCAAAGTATCCCGCGGAAGATCCCCGTAAGTGTTGTTTGGAATAGGAAATTTGTAAGGTCTCCTAAGGACAACCTTTTTGACATATCTCCCATCCTTGATCACTAGTCTCTGTCGCAACAATTTCTTGTAATCACTAGACATCTGAGGGTTGCCAACAAAGGATCGGCTATTCTTCTTAAGCCAGAATGAAATCCAGTCTGCGTAGAAAATACGATCCACACTCCTATTTTCTGCTAGGATCTTGAAATCCTTGAACAAATAGGTGCAGCACCAAGAGACATCGCTATTGTCGGACAATTCAAGAAGAGTAGGAATTGTTTCTTCATAATAAGCTCCAAGGATAGGAAGTCCAGTAATCTCTCTCATGTCCCATAGTGATATGCCGACTTCTCCCCATCTAGTCACGAATGTGTTGGTAGCAGGACACCATACCTCGCATAAGGCTCTATAAATGGAAGCTGGCATTGGTAGTCGAACGCCACGGCACCAACTGCTTGTGAGAGTTCATGAAGTCCTTTGGTCCGAAGACGCCTCTGAGTCCGAAGTGACCACTCCTAAAAGCCGTGAAGATAAGATATCTCCCCTCGAGCAACAAGTGACGATCCCCATCTACAACGCTTCGCCTTGATCCTCTCGGCAATCTCTAGATGCGGGGTATAGTCTTCAGCGCCACAAAAGGAAGGAATAGGCAAGGTGGGACGAGATCCTGAACCTTCTACATCAATTAGGTGGGATGCAGTCCTTGAAAAGGACTGATCCAAACCCTCAATGAGGTTCACGTCGGTGCTGGTAGGGCAGGATCCTGAAGCCTTTACATCAATTAGGTGGGATACAGTGCTTAAAAAGTACTGATCCAGACCCTCGATGGAGCTTATATTAGGATCCTCCGTTGATCGACTCACTATGGCGAGCTTCAACACTCCTTTCCCTCCGGATTGCGAACGATGCTTCACTTCGGTTTCTGGGAAATAAAGAAATCGCCCTCTTTGCCCTTGACCTGAGCTTTCGCCAATCCAGTCCATGTCAAGAGGTTGCAGCGGAGCGACACCAACAGATCGTGATGAAGATGAAGTCATCTGTTTCAAAAATAAATAAAAAATAAAAAATAAAAAAAAAACAAGGAAAAAATAATATATAAAAAAATGTACAGTATGGTGACATTAAAGAAAGGAAGAAGTGCGTGCATGAAAAAAAAAGGTACAAAATCAGCGGCATGTATGTATGAAATAATTGCAAGCCACTTGCAAGCATTATTAAAATAATTGCAGGCCATAATTAAACAAAGCAGCAGCATGTATGTATATATATATACATGTGAAATAAGGCAACAGCAGCATGCATGAAGCAAGGACGCCATGGATATCCATAAATATGAAGAAACAGGAACCTTGCATATATGTACAGAAAACAAAATAAAGCAAAAAGTGGAGCCAACCAATCAGAGAAGCTAAAGAAGGAAAATAAAAAAAAAGGGAAAAAGAAAATTACCTTTTCTTTTTTTTCCTTTCGATGCAGCAGCGAAGAAAAAAATATATGCTATGCTCCTGCAGGAAAAAAAATTGGTTAGTACAAGATCGAAAGCCCAGTGTCAAGAAAAAAAATCAAAAGAAAAAAAAAATCAAACCTAGATGCTTTTCTGTCCGACTCAAAATTACAAGAAAAAAAAATGCTCGATCACTTGTAGCGTTCCTGCAGGAAAAAAAAAGGAGTTTGCAGGTTAAATAAAATTGACTTTCAGGGGTTAGCGTGGGTAAAGACAAGATGCAATTGATTTGGCCAAAAGTAAGAGAAAAAAAAGGGCAGCAGCAGTATGCATATGTATAAAAGCAGCATATATATATATATATAAAGCAGCAACGGCATGCATAGGCAGAAGCAGTAAGGCATAAGAAAAGAAAAACTAAGGAGTTACCTTCTGATGCGGCGACCTGCACAATGGAAACCAGAGAGGTTGCTTGTGGCTCGTGTATAAAATTCCAAGAAAGAGAGAGCACTTGGTTGCTTCTGTTGGCGTCCTTGCAGCAAAAAAAAGGCATTAAAATAAAATCGCAAGGGAGAAAGAAGAAGATGTTCGATTGTTTTCAGCGACTTGCGCAAAGAAACAAAAAGAAAAAGAAAAAAAAATTGAAGAATTACCTTTTCTTTTTGGATGCAGCAACGAAGAAGAGAAGTAGATGAATGTGTTGGAGGTTGACACTGTGGCTATTATATGCACAAGAAGATGAAGTTAGGGGTTTAATTATGGTATTTCTTGCCATGATTTCAGCTTCCTTCCCTTCTATGGATTTTCTTCCATGATTTTTTTTTTTTTTTTTTGAAAAGAAGATATAATTTGATTAATTCAAATCTGCAAGACAAAGGGCGCGATCACCTCAGGGCATTCCCCTATCCATACATTTCCTAAACTGGAAATTAAAGCCAAATGACTTAACTCGTGAGCGGGAACATTTGTGGTCCGCTTAGTGTGCGTGAATGAACAACTGCGAAACGTAGATGCCAACCAAGCAACTTCCTCAAGTACCAAGCCCGTATAGTTTATAGGGAACTCACCGTTGGTAAGGGCTAATACGTTTTGTAGGCAGTCTGACTCGAAGATGACCCGTTCACAACCCCATTGCCTAGCCTGCGTAATAGCATCTCGAAGCGCCAGAGCTTCCGCAGTAGACACGTCAGTCTTATGAGGTAGAGAAATCGCTCCTGAGAAAATCGATACACCCCTATCGTTGCGAGCTATGAAACCCAGACCAATCCCCGAATTCCCGATAGCAGCATCAGTGTTAACCTTTACCACTCCTGGTGGGGGAGGCAACCATTTAGGAAAGACGGGTTGGCCCAAAGCGGTAGAGGACTTCTGTGGTTGGCGCCACGTATCTTTAAAGTCCGACAACAACTTTCCTCCCCTAATGACCACCACTTGAGCCGTTTCGTCAGCTTGGGAGAAAATCCTGTTGTTCCTTGAAGTCCACAACGACCAAAGAGTAGAGATCAATCTTTCGAGGTTCGATTCATCCAAAGAAGCCTTGGTAGCTGCCAGCCACTCGACCCAATTATCTCCTTATAGTTGTGGAACTCTACCCCAAAAGTCATACTTCGCCCACACTTCTTCCGCGAAAGGACAAGACAACAATAAGTGTGAAGTTGACTCAACCTCCTCGGTACAACAGGGGCACACCGGATCCACTATTAATCCTCTTCTTCCCAGGTTTACTCTAGTGGGGAGGGATCCATTACCCAACCTCCACATGAAGTTTTTGAACTTTGGAGGGATAGTTAAACCCCATAGATATTTCCACCAACCTCTAGTCGAGACCTGATCATCCTGATTTGTTGGCGACATAAGACTGTGGTATCCGCTACGGACAGAATACCTCCCATTTGTAGTACCTCTCCACACAAGAGTATCATTCGCCTCAATCCGGCTAAGTGGTAGGCTTAATATTACCGATACTTCTTGGGGTAAGAAGAGTTGCTCTACAAGGTTAGTATTCCAACACCGCTGATCCCGGTTTATTAGCTGAGCCACTGTTGCCTCCTCAGCCAGAACTGACACCGGCGCTGAGATCATTCCGTTAGGAACTGTAGGTAACCAAGGAACCTTCCAAATCCGAATCCGTTCCCCATTCCCCACCCGCCAGAAGCAAGCAGGGGGCAATAATATTCCTGATTTCAAATCAATTGCAATTTTGGCGGTAATACCATATTCCTAATTAAGGTTAGACCAATGTGGTATGTGCTTGATTAAATATATATTGAAAAAAAAAAGGAAAAAAAGCGTGGCTGCATATTAACCAACAAGGAAATAAAATTTCCGCAAGAACAGGTGTCCTCCCATAATCATGGCTCCTTTATTTCCTTAGATAGGCTAGCTTGGCATTGGGCTAATGCTTGAATGGGTAATTAATTAGTTGGCTTGGTCCATTTAATTAATTAAAAGTTCCATTATAAGATTGATTTATAGAAGTGATCAATTTATTGGTTGATCTTGCGTATATCGAAGGAAGGAAATTATTTTTATTCAAGGTCGCCGCACATGATCAATTCTACAAAATCCATGATGTCTAGAAAAAAATCCAAAACCATGGATTCCTTTGCAGAATCAATTCTTTGTTGCAAGTTCCAAATTAAAATATACCTTTGGTGGGAAATCACTCCGGAATTAAAATTGATCCTCGGCAATTTTGGATCTACATTCAAACATGATTTCAAGTTCAGTCCCCGACGCAAATTAAGTTCACTCGAAATGGGAGAAGTTCAAGATTAATTTACTTCAAGTAAAATAATCTTGAGGGGGCATTTGTAGGCATCAAAATTGTGGACCATCTTAAAATATACGGTCCAGTTTATAAAAAAGCCACAAAGCCTATTCATCAAAATCCGTGAGGCTTATTTGGTCGAGGCCCATCAACAAACTCATACTCGGAGGGATCAAAATTCATCTCATATTTATTAAATAATTTGATTGAGTGTCAAATTAATTAATATTTAATTATTAATTAATATTTAATTATTAATTAATGTGCAAATTAATTAATAATGGTGGTTACACATTGGGCCAATGAGATGAGGACATGTGTCATCTTTTCCACTCAAAACCATCCCTATGAGCCTATAAATAGAGGCCTCATTAGAAGGTGAAAGACACATTATTTTGAAGAGAAGAAGTGCTGCAAAAATCAAGAACTAAAGCATATCGTCTCCAAGGAAGAAAGAGAAGCCACAAGCTGATTCAAGGCCGGTTTTCTCTCAACCACATCAAATCAAATCAAGAAGAAGCCACAAGCTAATTCAAGGCTGGTTTCTTCTCAAATCAACCGCGGATTACAAGCTGATTCAAGGCCAATCCGTCAACTATCCAACTCAAGTTCAAATCCAAATCCGGAGTGAAGATTGATTCATTAATTAGAGGAATCAAGAGAAGAAGAACCATTTTTGTTATACATTCAACATTTGTAATTTGACACGTGTAATTTTCTCCTGTCACGGAGAAATTTGTGTGTACAAATTTCTGGCACGCCCAGTGGGACCCTACTCTCCTCTCATCTTTTGAATCACACTCCTCAAATCAAGATCCAAAATGAATCGCCTGATTAGAAATCAGACCGACGACTCCTTTCCTGAATCACTTCAAGATCTGCGAGAAGGCCTTCCGGCAACACGTGCTCGCACTAGAGCTGGAAGGGCCTAGTTGGTGTCACCATTGAAGCAATTTTCCCGTAGGGAAAAACCAAGAAGAAAGGTCATCAAAGAGATTCAAATCAGATCTGAGGGCTCTTACTACCCGAGTGGAGAATCTGATGCTGGAATTGCTTCTGAAAATACTCCAACTGGGAGATGGGCAGACTATAGCTCCGAGTCCTCCGAATCCTTTGTTGCGGTAATGGCCATCGACACTTCCCAAGATGCTGAGACTCACTTTCAAGAGATGTCCTTAGCAATTAAAAAATTGACAAAAGCTATGGCAGAGAAAGATGCCCAAATAACCTTTTTGACGCCTAAGTTGGCAAGTCAACCAGGCTCATCAAATAATCCAAACTCTAGCGGAGGGTCTACTGGTGTTGAGAATGTTGAGCGAGAACGACAGATGAAATACCATGAAGACTTCGCCACGGTGAATAATCTGAATGACAACAACAACAACGCGACACCCGTCGCAAATCTGACAATTCAACAACTGCAGATGATGATTGCTGACACTATCCGTGCTCAATATGGAGGAGCTTCGCAATCCTCTCTTGGGTACGCAAAACCTTACTCAAGGCGCATAGATGAACTATTACTGCCTGTGGGGTATCAACCTCCAAAATTCCAGCAGTTCGAGAGGAAAGGGAACCCTAAACAACACATCGCTCACTTCATAGAGACTTGCAACAATGCAGGAACTTATGGAGATATGATGGTGAAGCAATTCGTTCGATCATTGAAAGGCGTTGCCTTCGAATGGTATACCGATATCAGGCCTGGGTCTATTGATAGCTGGGACCAACTGGAAAGAGACTTCCTAACTCGCTTTTACAGCACTCGACGGATTGTTGGCCTACCAGAATTGGCTGGGACGAAACAAAGAAAAGATGAACCCGTCACTGAGTTCATCGAAAGATGGAAGAACTTGGTCCTTAATTGCAAAGAAAGGATCAGTGAGCCATCTTCAATCGACATGTGTCCAAGGAATACATTGGGGATTGCTCTACAATTCAAGGCCGATTTCTTCTTAAATCAACCACGGATTACAAGCTGATTCAAGGCCAATCCGTCAACTATCCAACTCAAGTTCAAATCCAAATCTGGAGTGAAGATTGATTCATTAATCAGAGGAATCAAGAGAAGAAGAGCCACTTTTATTATACATTCAATATTTATAATTTGACACGTGTAATTTTCTCCTGTCACGGAAAAATTTGTGTGTACAGTGCTATCAAAATGTTGTTTGAGATGAGTTTATTCTCCACGAATGCGCTTTGTGTTTCAAAAATCTATTTCGGGTGACTTTTCGAAGTCTGGTTGCTAGGATTTTAGAGATAACATTATATAGAACAGAGCACAAACTTATTGGACGCAATTGCTTCATATTCTCCAATGTCTTGACCTTAGGAATTAAGGTAAGGAGGGTGTGATTGAAGCTTTTTAACAGTCGACCGCCAATGAAAAAACTCTGAACTGTGTTGCATAGCTCTGGCCCGACTATATCCCAATATGTGGCTCGAAAATTTCGCAGTGAGGCCGTCATCAACTGGGGCTTGTTTGGATCAAGAGCGAAAACTGCAGCTTTGATTTCAGAAATGGTGATAGAAACGCAGAGCATGGAGTTGTCTCTAGTCATTACTCGGTTTTCGAGTCCATTGAGGGAGTCCATGGAAAGTTGAGGGTGTGATGTTGTGAATAGCTGCTGGTAATAGTCAATAGCCACTTTGCCCATATTCTCATTACCAATTTGAGTCGATCCTTGCTCATCGTTGATAAGTAACTAGTATTTTTATCTCCTTCCAGTACGTTTCCTCATGCTTCCATGCTGTATCAATTTCTTTTTCCAAGGCTACAATTCTCTGCGCATCCCAGTTACTTGTGTTAGCTTTGAGGTCATGAAGTTCTTGCTTGAGTTCTTGGAGGTTTTTGCTTGAGTTTGAGTGGTTTCCCTTGACCCAGTGGAGGAGATGATGTCTGCCGCGTTTGAGTTTCTCGTGAGCTTGAAACATAGGCGAACTAGTGATATCTTCAGACTAAGAGTTGCAAATAATTTCTCTGGTTTGGTTGTTTTTCGTCCATCGGGAATCAAACCTGAATCTTCTCTTTGTTTTGTTAGTTTCCAGAGAGTCGTTGATGAGGATTGGTTTGTGATCCGAACCTAACTCGTCTAGGTGGACGATTTGATAATCTGGTTTTGAGAGAATCCATTGAGGTGTTGCGAGGAATCTGTCGATGGGCTCTTGAACAAGAGTAGTCATCCAGTTGAAAAAGAAAAGCATTCAACCATCCTTGTGTTTTGTACAACCAAGATTTAGATTTTTTAAGCAAGTAAGATCCGACCCGTTTAATATGAGACTAAAATTATAATCTTTGTCCTATCTAAATGGGTAAACGAAACGGGTAACTTAATTTGAGATATTTATTATGGACTATTTATTTTTACTTTTTGGAAGACTTTAACTGTTTAACATGAAAAAGGAAAACTAGAAACAATTTTTATTTCCTTATATTTCCTCCTCTTTTTCCTCACGTACCAATCCCAACCTGAACAATCAAATGACCAAAACACCCTCCTCTTCTCCCTCGTCTAGCAAATAAATAACCAGCAAACCCCAGTACGAATTAACCAGCAAACCCCAGGACTAATTCGTACTTTCAACTGTTAATCAGAAAGAGATCAAAATTATCCAAAATCTCAGACGCGATCTAGCGGTTGTTTGCACCACATTTAACGAATTAATAATTTTCAAACCTATGATGAACTGTCACACTTTTAGTCAAACCTCCAGTCAACTCTCTTACCTCCCTCCACCTAAAGCAATAAACAAAATATTAAAAGTAAAGAAACCTTAAGAAATTAATATTAAATCTGTCCATTCGTTTGTGTCTGATGATTTTAAACGCCACCACTTTCCCTCTCCTCTCCTTCTCCTCTCAGGGCAAAGTTGCATACTTTTCCTCTCCTCATCTAGAAAGAGAAACTTGGGTTCTCTCTCTCTAGAACCCTACCACCATCTCTTCATGCTTGCTATCTATGCTTCTTCTTGAAGAGCTTTAGAAGAGGCGAAAGTCAGGTCCTTTATTTAGATCAATGCATTACGTCAAGATTTATGTATCTTTTTGTGTGTTTGTGGATTGGTTGATGAATGGGTTTTTTTTTCAAATTTCTGAAATTTGAAGATTTTGTGGTGTTAGTTTTTGTTGGAGGAAATGTACTTTAGGAGATGTTGCTGCGTTTGGTTTCAGAGAAAAGAGTGGAAAAGTGCGTGAAAGTTGAATTCTTGAATGTGGGTCTTCCAAATTTTGTAGATTTATTGGGACCCAGAAGGACAAAACGTTGAAAACCAAGGAGAATTTTCCAATTGATTCACTGCTTTTGTTTTCTTTAATCGGCACTAATTTATTTTGAAAAAAAAGAAATTGTTTATTTTTGGAAACAAGCTTACTGTTCTTTCTTTTCTTGAAGAATAGCTAAATAATTGAAAAACAAGAAAACAATTTTCTCTTGGATTTTACTTTTGGTAACACATATTTCAAATTATTGAATGTGTGGCTTTCTGCAACTGGAAAACCTTGAAATCTTTCTGATATGAGCTTTATTACATACATTGCTAAAGAAAGGTTCTTCTGTGTGTTTATTTTTATGACCTCTCTATGCTGTGGAGTTTTCAAATTAATTTGTGAGTTTTCTTGATATCTTCACTGATGATTTCTTCCCCAATGCAATAATGTACAGGTTTTTTTAGTTGATCTGTAAAGATCTAGATACTTGTGGTGTAAAGCAGCACTTTGGCTGGTCTTTGATTATGTGTTTGAAAGCATTTATTTTCCAGTTCATTTTTTATAAGGAACATGCTTTTTAAAAAAATGATGCCATAATAAACCAGTTTAACTAAGGAGAACATATAGCAGATGGGATCTATTTGGTGATCTCATTAATTTGAAATTTAAAATACTAGATGCCAACTTAATTTGATGCAAATATCTATCATAAACTGAGAGCAATTACTTGTTGATATTTTGCTTGGAGATATGCCTAAACGTGCAGGTTTCTTTGCTTGAATAGAACCTTATTTGTCTTGCTGATTTGGTCATGTTATTGCAGGCCACTGGCCTAGGTTCAGTTTAACCTTTGTGTTATTCTTAACTAAGGCTTGTGAAAATGGAGAAACAAAATGTACTTCCTAGTAATGTTGGGGGTCTTAATGGCCGAATGACACGCTCGAGAGCAGCTGCCTTGCGTGCAGCGGAGAAGATGCTGCCTTTGAGGGTAACCACAAAACAAGATCAGAAGCAGGTTTTGAGAGCCAAATCAAAAAGAACTGCCTCAGATGAGAACAACAGTAGTGCACCTAATAATGTGGGTAAACAACACAAGAGGAGACAAGTTCTTCAGGATGTCACAAATGTCTGTTGCGAGAATTCATATAGGAGTTGCTTGAATGCAATTAAACTTCAGGTTAGTGAACCATAATTTCTGTCCTTTAATCATTAATAATTTGGTTTGCTTAGCATTTTCATTGTTGGCATGCAATTTCTGTTACTTTGGAGATATTCTAGGAGGAAAAAGGACTGTGAAATGAGAAACCCGAGCATGTTTGGGGGTCTTCTTCACTTCCATAATGTAGTATGCAAGATTCACAGGAATAAAATTGGGTCATCATTTCCACTTCAAAATTCAGAATGTGGCGCAATTTTTCTTGGCACTTTTCTCTCTATCGTGGAAGCATTTCAATTTTGCCAATTCAAGAATCTGAACTTTGTTTACCTTTTCTGATTGCCAGACTAAGAATGTTAAGGGGCCTGAAAAAGTTCAGTTCGATTTGTTAAGAGTGGCGCCTCCAGGTGTCGCAGGAAGCCGATGTCTTCAAGCTAATTCGAAGATGGGAATACATCAAGAAATCACAAAAAGAGAACCTACACCAGAAAGTATTTTGGAAAAGGACGTGCCTCCTTGGTTTAGCAGTGGGGCAAAGCCTGGCTCAGATAACCATCAGCTTTTAGAAAAAAGTTCCAAAGTACCTTATCAACCCAGTAGTCTTCGAAAGAAAGGTTTGACTCTCTTGAAATTGACTCAAGTGATATGACAACCTTGAGGAATGACTATGCGTGTTAAATATAGTAAGAAATATGAATTATTGCATCTGGCTTGAAGCTTCTTGTATTTGATATACGTTTGAAGATGTATTTCTTCTGTGTTCACTGGTAGTGTAAATGTCATAATTACCTAGCATTAGATTGTGTGAAGTTCAGTGGTGGTGAAAATGACATTATATGGGATCATCTACTACTTACTACATAGTGGTAACTATAAAATAGGGAGTCCACAGTCCTCATTGTTAGGTGGAGAGCTTTTAGGCCAAGGCTATTCTGCAACCAAAGGTCCTTGAATCCTGTTTTCTTCTGTATAATTGTCAAATTCGTTCAACTAAATCTGGAACAATTGTTCAAGCATTATCCTGTGCTGCCTGCACATGCAAACCAATCTCATAATTATAATTATAATTCCGATTAAAAGACTTGACTTTGCTGTAGCAGTTGCTATCTGTGAAATTTTCATGGTCACAATTAGAGCTCTTGTTTTTGGTAGCTAGCAAAAGATTAGTTTAATAACCATACTTGAATTCAGTTGTGGCTGTATTTGCTAAATAACAATTAAACACGTAAATCCTTTTACTCTAAAGGTTTTATTACATTGTACATGCTTTGTGACCTGAGTCATCTCTGTGGAGAAAATTGGTTCTGAGGCAAGTTTGAGTGTCATCTTTAGATTACTCATGAATTCTGTATGCACCTTTCTTCCACCATGGCAAATCTATGAGTTCAATTGTTCTGTCAATGGAATTTCAAGGTAGATATTTCTCCAACAACTATTATTATGCAATATAAAATGGTTTATTTTGGTTGAAATTCATGTCGGTGGCTGCAATTGAACATACTGGGCCAACCTTATGGAATCCGCCATTTGTCCCCTCTTAAGTTGTATGTAGTGGCTTGCTCAGGTAATGCCTCTCTTTTTTTAACTTTTTTTTTTGTCTTAAATGGTTATGGCAGAGAAATGTGGCCTTTCTGAGAATTCGAAGACATCTGGTGATACTGAATTTGTCGACATAGATGGTGATCACAAGGATCCTCAACTCTGTGGCATATATGCCTCTGAAATCTACGACAATTTACGCGTTGCTGAGGTTATACTTTCTTTTCCTTCAAATTGTGTGCAACAGTAGTTGTATCTTCCATTCTTTCCGCTGTTTCTCTGCATGCCTAGGCGTGTGGAGTTTTGGTGCAGTGTTTTTGTTGTAAATGCAAAAATTCCCCACCAGAGATGAGGTTAAATAATTTAAGGTTAGTGTGCCTTGAAGCACACATGTTTGTCTCACTTGCTGTATATGGTGGTTCCAATGTTATCTTTGAGGATACTGGAAGAGGAAACTTGCATCATTTCTGTGCAGTCTGTTTCTGTGCTAGATTCAGATGTTTAATTTGGTTTGTTACCCATTTCTGCAGCTTGTTCGAAGGCCAAATCCACAATTTATGGAAACAACTCAGCAAGATATCACTCACAGCATGCGTGGAATTCTGATTGATTGGCTTGTAGAGGTCAGTATGGTTTCATTGTACACTATTGTCAATTCTAACTCTCTAACCGTCTGATGCTATCCTTCGAGTGAACTGAGGTTATTGCTATGAGACTATTAAGCATGAAACACATCCCCAACTCATGTGCTTTTAAAGTCCCTCTCTTTTTTTGTGAACAAATTGGTCAGTCATCAATATTTACATCTTATAGTTTTTGTATCCATAGGTATGAATATGATGCACAGATGCTCAGATTAATCTATTGTGGTTATTCTGAAAACTGCTTCTGTCAAATTCTAGCTAAATGGTAATCATGTAATGAATCCTTCTTGACTCTCAAGATGTTCTGTAAGTACCTTTGGACCTTGTAGGTCAATGAAGAGCAAGGTTTTCTCATTTCTAAAACAAAGAAGCTGGCGTAGTGTAGTGTCAGGACTTGTTCTCAATTTATTTTTCATTCATATCCTACGATATAAATCACTTGGAGCTTGGGATAAGTTGGAATAATCTTATTGATGTGGATCTAAAGCCATTATTGTAAGTGTTGTTATTGCAACATCTGGTTAGCATGGAGCTGGATATTTTGTTTAGAGGAAGTTATAAAACGATTGTAAATTATCCTATTCTGTTTTGTTTGTGCAAACCTTGTTCATTGTTTGTACTGTTTCTCTTTTGATTTTATTGTGTGAACTGCATTTGTGGGATTAGTTTGTCTGGTCACTCTATCAGTTTGAGCATCAAATTGATATCGTTAAAGAATACCTTCTTAAGGTTGCTAAAAGTTCGTAAACAGTTAGGTGGCAATCATTTCTTGTGCATAGATGGTTGTTATAATGTGTCAAGGTCTTGTGGTTTCTACGTTACATCAGAATTTCAACAAATTGATTTACTAATCAGTTAATCTGGGTTTCAGGTATCTGAAGAATATAAATTGGTACCAGATACGTTTTACCTCACAGTATATCTCATTGACTGGTTCCTTTCTCAAAATTCCACCGGAAGACAAAAACTTCAACTTCTTGGCATTACTTGCTTGCTGATTGCCTCGTAAGTTCTCCAAGGATCACCATTTTTGTTCTTCTTTTGATTGTTGATCCCATTCCAATAGAGGATTCCAATGTTTAAATGAGAACCTAAGTTATCATCTTAAGGTGATTTTCCTTACAGCAACTGTTCTGTATTCCAATTTTCCACAATGTTTCTCAGCACTGGGAAACTTTGCTATTTCGTTATTGTGTTGTTAAATGTAGTTTATTTTTCATGTTTCGAAGCAAATATGAAGAAATCTGTGCACCTCATGTGGAAGAATTTTGCTTCATCACTGACAACACATACACGAGAGAAGAGGTATGACACCGTTTCTTGGTCATCGGTACTGCATTTGTCTTCCCTTTATGTTTCATCTTGCTGAAAGTAAAGCTCTTCATTTGCCTCTTTGGAGATGGGGTCTAGGTTTTTTTCAGCACACTACTTGTGTAGCTGTCTTAATAAAGCAATTCCCAGTTTAGCTATAAAAAAAAAGCTCTTCATTTTAAGTTTTTACCTATTTTATCTATTCAAATCCAGCACGTGAAATACTTGATTGCATTGCTTATTAATTGAGCCAAACTTGAGAAATTTGATATTTGTAATCTGAAAGTTTATCTAAATAGTTCAGAAAACCTTTATTTTTGGAGGTTTTCCTAACAGATTGATTTATTTTTCAACCAATATGCTAATCTGGATTATTGGTTGTGTGAAATTGGTGGATGAAAATGATCTTGTTACTGCTAATCAATGATCCCTTGAAGTTACAAGTTTTCGTTTTCCTTCCTGGTGACGACCTGATGAAAGTAAACTGCAGGTGTTAAAGATGGAGACTCAAGTGTTGAAATGTTTTGGCTTTCAGCTATTTGCTCCCACTGCAAAAACTTTCCTCAGGTGCTTCTTGTTCCCAACTGTCACATCTATATTATTGTTGATTTACCAAAATGCTTTTTTTCCCCAATTGTTAACATAGAGTTCCTTGCGCAAATTTTGGTTTTCAGGAGATTTCTACGTGCAGCACAGGCTTCTTACACTGTATGTAATTGGTTCAGACCGTAACTTGTTCTCAAAGATGCCAAATGGTTTCAATATACTGAAATGAGATTCGTCTATGGTTGCAATTTTGCAGAAACCAAGTTATGAACTGGAATACTTAGCTGATTACCTAGCAGAACTGACATTGATGGACTACAATTTCTTAAAATTTCTTCCTTCTGTCATTGCTGCATCAGCCGTATTCCTAGCGAGATGGACACTTGATCAGAAAAGTCATCCATGGGTATGCATCCCCTCTGGTCTTTGACTATTATCCGTTTCATTCTTCATATGGCATTTCGGACTGCGTTTGTATCCTAACTTCATTTGTTTTCGGCAGAATCCAACACTTCAACACTACACTTCATACAAAGCATCAGATCTTAAAACCACCCTCCTCCCTCTACAAGAGTTGCAACTAAACACAAAAGGGTGTCCTTTGAATGCTATACGCATGAAGTATAGGCAGGAGAAGGTATCAAATTCACTGAGACACTCCTTTCTGCTCAAATGCGTGTCCCACATTGTTCCTTACAGTTTCCTAACTCGATTTTCTGGTTGCAGTTCAAGTCCGTTGCAGCATTGTCTTCCCCGAAACTTCTCGACACGCTATTTTGAAGATGGGTTATTGACCAGCTCCGAATCGTTGACAACGGTCAAATCACTCCTCTTCCTCCCTTTACATGGTTCTGCACTTTCTTTGTGCATAGGTTTCTGACTTGTAATTCGATTTTTGGTGTGTTCTAACATGCCATTTTAAAGATTGTATAGGAGAAAAAAGATTGAGCTGCCACGCCACTTTTTACTAGCATTGTCAGCTATCAAATTTTGTGTTAGAATGGAGAACTTGGAAGAGAGGGTTTGTGTAGTTTAATCAAATTAAGATTATGTTTGCCTTTTTTTCCGATTGATTGGGATATTAAAAATGGAGAGAACTTAGGTTTTTTTGTCGAAAACGAGTAAAGAGGATATTCGAGAAGATATAGTAAAAAACTTATTGGTAAGGTTTCTTAATCTACAACTAACCATTGATGTAGATGTTACATATACAACTTGCCTCAACCTTGAGTGTACAAAAACTGACCTAAATTGGGAATCGAATTGGAACCGCACTGAATTGGTCCGAATTGTTGAATTTTTTTTTTGAACTGTAAGACCAAATTGGACCGAATCGAAATTTCTGATTTGGTCCGGTTCTCTAATTATAAAATTCGTAAACCGAATTGTAAAATTGGGAGAACCGGTTCATATATATATGAACTATCATATCAAAGTTTAAATTTGGTTTAATGATTAAATCATCACCTATCATCTTAAAGGAGAGAGGTTTAAATCCCCTTGGCTCCCACTTTCTTTTTTTCTTTCTTTCTTTCTTCTAAACTTAACTCATTTTTTCCTTTCTAAACTTAATTAAAATTCCTCATTTTTTTTCTTTTTTTTCTTTTAAACTTAATTAAAAGTCCTTATTTTTTTACTTTTATTTGTTATTTTAAATAGAAAATTTTATTAAGGAAGTTATATAAGAATTATTATGAGGAAAAAATATTTTCTCCGTAGTAACTAGTAGAACCAAGAAATAGAAAATTTTAATCATTTTTCCTTTTTTCCTTTTAAACTTAACTAAAAGTCCTCATTTTTTTTCTTTTATTTATTATTTTAAATATAAAATTTTATTAAGGAAGTTGTATAAGAATTATTATGAGGAAAAAATAATATTATTGTAAATTGTAATAATCATGTCATCCATTAACGATATGTATAAACTAAGAACATTAATTATTAATGATACGACATATACTAGTAATATTACCATTAATCCTTACTCTAATATATAATTATTAAGGTATATCGTGAATATATGTTTATTGTTCACTATTTTACTTAATAAAAAGAGAATTATATTGTTATAAGAAAAAATGGTGTCAATTTTCATAAAAAGTATAATTACTAATTAGATGACAACTAAAATAATGAATTTGCATAATGGACATTTATGATTTAGATTTATGGTATTTATATTTCAATATCATTATTTGCTTGAGTTAATTGTTTAGAGGTTTAGGATTTAAATTTAAATTGTATTAATGTGTTACGCAGTACATGAGTATAACTAATTAACTATTGTATTGTTCAAGGATATTTTTGAAGTTCTAAATGTAAGTGATCTAATCTTATCTTCATATGAAGCATGATTATACTTGAAATTCTTCATGTTTATATGTTAGACTCGATATGAAGCACGATACTTCTTGACTAGATATTTGTTAAACATATTCATTATATTTCAATATATTAATACTTATTATTTATTAATATTTAGTCACTTTAAATTTTTATATGTTTTGTATCATAAAATTTAAAGATTTATCATACTAAAATATCTTTATAATATTAGGCTATCATTTATAAATTGGTAAATCAAAGTATTATTTTTTTTATAAAAAAAAATCAAAACTGTGTATCTAACAACTAAACAGTGTCGTTTTGTCAATGGATGTTATATATTAATATATAGATAAAACTTTCACACTTTGATCACAACATTTGTGGTAGCATAGTGGCAACTGGCAACTTATTTGACCCCCTTTGCCAACACAAACGGGTTTGAAACCTATTGCCTGCACCTTTGCCTTTTATTTTCAAAAGCTGAAGGATCATAGGTGATGTGGTGAAATCTTAACATGCCATGTTGCCCAGATTAAAAAAAAAAACAAACGGATCAGAACCGAAACGGTCCCGAACTGAACTAAAAAAATAAAACCGAACCGATAATAACGGTTTGATTCTACCCTAAGTAGAACCGTTAAATTTCGATTTGATCTTGTTCTAGCTCAAAAATCGAACTGAACCGACCCGTGTACACCCCTAAACCTTGCAACTTGCACAACCTAACCTTGCAACTTGTCAAGTGACATTTAAAACATGTTCCTAGCAAAAATTTATGCATACTCCATCTGTAGCAAATGCCATTTTCTTCTTTATTACTAGTCTACTTGTAGAGATTTAAAGAAATTGTAAATATAATTAATATGGGTAGATTTGGAAAAAAAAAACAAAATGTTTAATTGGAATCTCCAAAGTTAACTTATTTTGCAATAGAAATGGTGGCTAAACCCAATTTTTAGTATGAAATTGAGGGACTACTAGTTTACAAAAGGATAATTTATAAGTCTATTAGTTAATAAATGTAAAAATACATTAAAATAAACAATGTTAGGAATATTCGGTACAATCAAAACGAAGTTGTTTTAGCCAATTATTTATTTAATGCATTTTTATATTTTTTCCCAAAATTTAGAGTCCTTCTTTCTAATGTTTGGGCTCCACCGGCAATAATATATGAGTGTGTTTGGTTCACGGAATCAAGAAGAAAAGTGACTCATGAATTTGAGATTATGAACTTTATTGCATTTGGTTGGCGCAAAGAAAGTTAGACTTCTCAGAATCCAACTTTCCATGACTCTTCAACTTTCCCCCATTTTGGAGGAAAATGATTCTCTGACTAAGAGGTGAAGAATTTCACTTTCCTAAATTCATGGGAAGTTATGTTTTATTAAATTATTAAATTATGCATATTGCAGTTAAGTTTATTTTGTAGACATTTTATTATTGCATAGCCAAAACAATGTATCATACTTTGCTATAAAAGAATTGACTTTGCAAGTTTGATAAGCTTTATAATGATTTTGGTTTAGGTTCCTTTGATTTCAAAAGCATATTTACTAGTTATTAAACATCATATTTTTCTACTAATGATGATCGTGGTACTAATAATGATGGTACTGAAAAAACATTTCAGGGTTTATAGTGACAATACTTGTACTAGCACATCACTCGCCAACGCTTCAACCTTAAGCAATAATGTTCAATAAGTCCCTTAATTTTTTTTCTATTTGATTTTTCTTAGTTATTTATAGATGTGTTGGGTCAGTCCGTCTCGTCATACTTGCTAATATGGGTTTACTATTTGATTTTATTGATAACTGGATTCGATATTTGAGAACATATTATTATCCACGATTTTAAAATATATAAATATACATTATATTGTACTTGAAATAATTATTATTTATTGAGGGTAAAGTAGTAATTGATCTTCTTTTCCCTTAGGATTCTCAACTACAAAACAAACACAATAATGTCACTTTCTTAGAAATTTTAAATATCAACCAAACGCAAAAATTAATATTTTCCTCAATCACTCCCCGGGAGAGTAATTCTAAAGAAAAAAGTAACTTTTCGTGAACCAAATGCTACCTAAAAGGAATACACCGATAATAATAGTTATTTTAACAAATATCTATCCTTTTTATAATTTGGTCCCAAATTTTTTATCCCTTTTCTACTTTCACAAAATTTTAATTTATTTTTTTTATTCGAAACTAAATCTAATTCTCTATTAATATATTTATCATCAATTAGATTACTAATGCGTTACCTACCCATTAGTATATTATTATTGTTGTTTTTTTTTTCTAAAAACCAATCGTATCTTGTCAAATATCAAGATTTGCTCAATAATAGGCAATGTTTCTTATCAGCACGACATCCTAGTCAGGTTGTGGGAAAAAAACTTGGGTATATTATAATGTACCTACATCATGATCTAGGATGATGACACGTGCTCCAAATAGTGCTAAAATACTATGATCCAGGTTGTGGGTTGGAGGGTCAGCAACAATTGAATCAATTTTGTAGAAAGTGTGATAATTTCGAGAGGGGGGGGGCACTTTTCAAAAAAAAAATATATATATATATTGCTGGTTCGGTTCGAGCCGATGATACGAGCAATTTCACCTAAAAATGAATAAAAACTCGAACCGAAATTGTTAAAGTGTCGAATAAAATAAAGCAAAATAATTAGTACACAGTAAGCGACGAAAAGTCCACTCTATAGTTCAATAAAAATTCGCTCGTAAACGATAAAAGTTCGAACATAAGAGATAAATGTTTAAAAAAATTTAAACCCAACCCAAATTTTAAACCCAACCCACACCCAAATCCTTTCAATTAAATCCCAAATTCTCATTTCCCAAATCATCACTACCAATAAACCCGTGCCAAAACCAATTCAATCTTTGCCGAAATCCAATCCCTCCATTTAATTCAATTTTTACACCAAATCATCACATATCGATCACCCTCTCAATCTCTCATTCAATTCCAATCCTAAAGTAGAGAACAATTGTAAAAAGTGCGTATATTGTATGAAATCTAATGTATAATTAATTGTTTTCTATATTGTCTTTTTATTTATCTTTTTGTTAAGTTTATTTAAATATTTGTTATTTAGTGATGGATATAAATACTCTTAAGTATTTTTTCAATTTTTCGTTCAGCTCATTTGCATTCCTTTTAAAATACTCCAAAAAAAAAAAATTTTGGCGCTGCCCCCGAACCCCCACACCCCTGAATACAAATCCTAAATCATCACTGATCTCGTCTCCTCAAACATCGAAGGCAGGATCCGCCACTGATCATTTCTTGCATCTTTTTGATATTTATGGAGAAGTCAAAACTGGGTTCTGCCTTGATTTGGAATCCATTTATTACAGTTGTGTTTTTTTGGCATATTCTCCAAATTCGCTCATGCCTTTGCTCAAAATCTGCAATTTAACCTTTTCATTTTATTTTATATTAGTAGGATCACGTGTCTGAGTCTGTTTATATATATAAAAAGTTTAACAAAACATAAATTATTTTAGATACATTGTCATGCTTGTGTACTTAACTTATTTTTTAATGATTTAATTAATAATCGAGAGAGTGTGAATTGTAGTTTTTGGACCAACAAATGGATTAATTGGTGCAAAATGAAACATAAGGGCTAAGAGTAGGTTTGAAACAAACATGTTCGCACCAAATTAACCTATTTAAATCATATAACGGTATCTTTAAATTTATTAGGTTATGATTAATTTTGTTCGTACGGGATGATCCTTTTAGAGATAAATATGATAGAAATAAATTAAAAAGAAAAGAGCCGATCGGCATATAACTTATTTATTGGTTGTAAAGTATCTCTTCACTTTAGTAGACAAAAAAGAAAAGGGAAAGCGACAAATGTACGAAGGTCCTTTGGTAATTTCCGAGGAAGAAAGAAAACAATACAAAGCAGGTAACCTTTATCTGGAATTTCCTGCTCTTTCAAGCAGAGAAAGCGAAAATGCAAGTGTACCGCAAGTGTATACCGGAAAGAATGGCTGCTTTGAATGTCTTACTATTACAGCTGCCACCTTCCAACCTATCTTCAAATCATTCTAATTCTAATAATAGAATCATAAGTACCAATGTTATTAGAAATACTCCTCTCTCGTTTTTTTCTACACAACCCAAAATCAAATCTTCTCCTAAGCTCCCGCTCTCAAAATCAGGTCAGAGTTTCTCTCATCTTTCACTCATTTTGATCAAATTTTTGGCTGAGATTTTCAGTATTGAATTGCTATAGCCTATAGAGTTAATTTATGTTTCATTTTTATCTTCTTGTTTATACAATTAATGTTAGAATAACCCTAGTGATATTGATAAATTTATGCAAAATTTTACTCCCTCCGGTGTGAATTAAACGTCGTTTTAGAATTTACTTTTACGGTAGCTTTTACTTGTATTTTTAGTATTAAACCTACTGAATATTGGAATACGAGAAAGACATTTAATTTGCACCAAAGGCAGTATTATGATGTCACAACTTACATGAGGTATTTGAGGTTTATTTTTTTCTATATCAAGTTATAGTTTTATATAAAAATAATAAATTTTAATTATTTTTTGTCACATAGTTGTATTGTTACTTTATAATTTCAGTTAATTATATAAATAATTTATTTCAAGAAAGTTTAGGTTTTGTAGAAAAAAATTATAATAATATTCTTACAATATCATTAATTGAGTTATAATACCGCTAATAAATTTAATAGCTAAATTATGAGACTTAAATGACCACTAGTAAATTATGATTCCTATTTAACTCCGTAACTTGAACTAGGATTGTACATATAACTCAAGTCGGGTCTGTATCCAACCACTGTCGGCAAATTGAATCGAGTGGGCTATATTTTAAGGTAAAAACAGTGGGTTGACGAGTTTGATGGATTGAATTAGATGGGTTGTGGGCTAAAAGCCTGAAAGAGACAGGCTCTCCAGAAAAAAAACGTGAGAAATAATTAGTCCCGAGAATAAAGTAAATCATATTTAAGAGTCATTTTTTTTTAAAATTTAATAGTATTTAAATGGGATAAATTTTAATTGAAATTTTAGAGGATATACAGAAAGATAAGAAAATAAAAGAAATAGTACTTACACTCACAAACACACAACTCAACTCATCCAGGGTTATTTTAACTTAATTAAATATTTTAGGTCACAATGGAATTGGCGAATTGTACGAGTCTGGGGTGCGGGCAGGAAACTAAATTTGCTACATATATCAAGAAACTAAAATTTTCTTATAAGGTGCTTTCTTGCTTTGCTAGATTAATTGCTTCGTTGACACCTGAGTGTAATGCATCATATTGTTTTTTTTTCTATTAGAAAAAAACCATAAAATTTCGGATGAATATAAATATCCGAATAATACTTCACATTTATAATTAAATTAAATAAAATTTTACGTTTACCAATTTTAATAGATCATACTCTATTTTAAAAATTATTGTAAAAATTATCTGTAATTGAGTCAAATACCTATGCACAAAATTTCCCTTTGTAGCAGCCAAATAAATTTTAAGATAATTTTAAAAATAAGGTGTGGTCTGTTAAAATTGACAAATGTGATATTCTATTTGACTCATTTACGAACGTGCGATATTTTTCGAATAGGGTAATTTTATGGTTTTTTCTTTTATATTATTCTTCTAGAGGTCGTTTGGTTCATAAAATGGGGTGAGAGTGGGTCAATAATGTCACATTCCTGACATGACTGCATGATCTTAATTTTTATAATTTACATAATAATTTTATTATTCATTTTATAATTAAATTTAACTATAATAACTATTAATTAGAAATTAAAAAGTATTAACAATTAATTTAAGTTAAAGCTACAAATTATGATGATTCTGAAATAATATCCAAAAAAGAAGAAGGATTAAGCACTCCCTACAATATGCAATCAACAATCAAACCAAGAAAATTAAGAAAACAACCATTACTCCATCTACTTTTAGAACAGATTCAAATACCTCAATTTCTTTAATTTTTCTATTCAATTAATGGCAAATAGAATATTTATCATACTTTCGTAACTAAAAAATTAGGCTGTTTAAATTTAGTGTACAACTACAAACAATGTTGACTTTTATCTAATAAAAAATAATATTTAACCGAAAAAAGTTCGAAAGGTTAACTTTTATCTAATAAAAAATAATATTTAACCAGAAAAGTTCTAATCTCAATCTACTAGGGCTGCCCAGGGTCTTCAGAATTTCCGAGACCCGATTTTCCAAATTTCGGATATTCCGAAATTTAATTTTTGGTTCCCGATCCCGAAGTTCTAAATTCCTGTCTCGATCCCGCAATTCCGAATTACAATTTCGAAAATTTTCGGTTTTTCGAAATTACCGAAATTTCTGAAATTGTAATCAATTTACAGCAAGCAATTTAAGCCAATTTTGATCCATTTTCCAACAATTAATACCAGATTGTCCAGCAAACTGAAAATACAGTAAGCATTTCAAATCCAGAAAAACCCAACAAATACAACAACCCAATTCACAGTAAGCATTTCAAATCCACAAAAAGCATTTCAACTAAATAGAAAAGTGAAACAACATGTACCAAATTGATCAAGTAGCATGTAGAGCACAAACGGCACAATCAACCCCAAATTGCACAACATCTATGCACAACAAAAGTGAATCTATTTCCCTTTTTGTGGGGAAGACGTCGATGGAGGTGAGGAAGACGATGGCTTTTAGGGTTCAATCGATGAATCTATGGATTGGAGGTCGCGTGAGGCAGAAGATGATTGTTGAATTGAGAGAGGAGAGAAAGCGAAATAACCCTAAGTCGCAATGGCGATGTCGTGGTGGTTGGTGATGCCGCGGTGGGTGGTGGTGTTTGACGGTGTGGACTGTGGTCTCTAGTCTGTGGTGTTTCTGGTTGGGGAATGAATGAGAGATAGAGATCGAGAGAGGAACGAGGGATCTAGGATTGGTTGGCCATTTACTTAGCTACCCTTGTAAGTTCGGGATGTCGGGTACCCGAACTTACAAGGTCCCTTCCTGTTCCCGACCCGAACGTTATTTCGGGTATTGATACCCGAAATCCGAACTTCCCGTACCCGAATTTGCAAAATTTTGGGTCGAAAATTTCGGAAATTCGGGAAACGGGAAATTTGGGCAGCCCTACAATCTACCTATTGAAAAAAACAAAAGAAAAAATGGGAAGTTAAAGAGAAACGACAAATGTTTAAAGGTGCACTTTGGTAATTTCAGCGCCCTTCAGAAGAGGACAGAAAGTAGCTAACCTTTATCTGGCTTTCGTGCTCTTTCGAAACAGAAAACAAAATCTAAAGCAAAAACGCAAACTCGCAAGTGTGTACCAGAAAAAAATGGCTGCTTTGAGTATCTTATCACCGTTGCCACCTTTGAACTTATCTTCAAATCATTTTAATAATATTAATAGCAACAATGTTGTTAATACTTATCTCTCCCTTCTTTCTACACAACCCAAATCTTCTCCTAAGCTTTCTTCTATGACGCTCTCAAAGTCAGGTAACAATTTCTCATCTTTCCACTCATTTTGATCAAATTTTGATGGAATTTTTGGTATTGGCTCGCTTTGATGTTACCCTTTGGTAAGTTCGTTTCTTTCTGTAAATTGGCAATACAAAAAAGTGCAAAAGGGTATTTATGGTGCTGTATCTTCGTGTTTTAGCTGGTTTTGTAGGACTTAATTCAGGTCTTGACTGCTTCTGCAGGAAAAAATATTCAGTTTTTATGAACTGGGTTTGCTTTCTAGAAGGTAGAAAATTATTAGAATTGTGTTGTTAGATGGAAAGTTCAGTTTCAATAAAGTGTCATAGGTAATTGCTCTGCTTTGGAAGATATAGATAATGATTGGTTTTGGTTAATTTTAACAATTGATTGATTTATATTTTTGAATCCATGTTGTCAGTTTTCAAGATACAGTGTGGAAAAAAAATTTAAGGTTGCAAAAATAGCAGCTTTACAACTTTTTCTGCGAATTGTTTGTTGAATTTGTGAGTGTGTCATGCCTTTAATGATTGGAGGAAGTAAACTTGATTTTCGTTGACAGTGTTGAAACACTAATATATGTATGTAAGTATATGTCCTTAAGGTTTGGTTGCTAGGATTTTATTGAGTGATGAAATTGGCAAACCATTTACGATTTCTAATCAATTAGATTCTTAAATCTGAATTGTGTTTTCCTTTTGTAGTCATTATTTGCTTGACATTCGGGATGATTTAATTATACCAAGTGATATTCTTTCTATCGCTGTTGTGCAGGCAGTAGTTGTTCGTGGATTCAAGAAACTTCAATGCCTCAGCATTCCACTTTCAGAAACAAATGGACAAGAGGCCCTTTACATTCAGTCTTTCCCGCAAAGACTGCAGAAGTCACATCTGTGCAGGACCTTTATGAATTTATATGCGCAGGTCCTCTCTTAAGCAAGATGGGTTTCACAGCAGAAGTGATTTCTGAGTCCATTGACATGTGGTTAACAAATGGTTCACACTTGTGTCGGTTGTTTGGTGTCAATGAACTGTTTCTTACCTATGCTCAAAAAGCAAGGTTCTATCACTATTATGTACCAGTTTTTATATGGTGTGAAGATCAGATAGCTAAGCATGTGGCTCAGTTTGAAGACAAAGAAGATATACCCCCTTTAGTGGTATATACCTAATCTTCTTGTCATCGATTACTATTCTTGTTCTCTTCTTGAAAAATGATAATATTACTATATAGTTATGCTACCATACTCATCCAATGCTATGGACTTTTTCATCTGATGTTGTTCTGGTGTCTGGCTTGATGTAGATTGGTTTTAGTGCGCCGCAAGGTTGTGGAAAGACCACGCTTGTCTTTGCTCTTGATTATCTCTTCCAAACCACTGGGAGGTTTGTTTCTAACCTGCTGAATTCTATATATTACTGAGAATGTTAATCTTTTCTCAAATGTTGGTCATGGAACTGAGCTTCTCGGCATATCTTTCTTTCGTAGGAAGACTTCAACATTATCTATTGATGATTTCTATTTGACAGCAGAAGGCCAGGTAATAATAACCATGGCGAATTTTTGGTCCTTTCTTTTTCTTTTTCATTGTGCAGTTTCTGATGTGAATGTCTTTGGTTTCAGGCCAAGCTTAGAGAAGAGAATCCAGGAAATGCACTTCTCGAGGTAGCAATCAATCCATGCTTTCTATACTCTTAAAATGAAGTAATATAGTGATATGCTTTTATTGGGTATAAAAGACTTGTTTTGCTTCCCTTGCTGGTTTGTCTACAGTTGCGGGGAAATGCTGGGAGCCATGATCTCCCTTTCTCTGTTGAGACACTGACAGCAGTAACCAATTTGACAAAAGAAGGTAATTTTCTCCCTTCAGTTATCTTTGCGTCATAGTTAGTGATGTTCCTTTTACTAACTTGATTCTCATTGTAAGTTTTTAGGTATGAAGATGAAGCTACCCAGATACGATAAAGTAAGCACTTGACTGTTAGTTTTGCCTGTTTTAATTATCTGATCATCGTGCTGTACTGAGAGATTGTTTTCATTTACAGTCAGCATATAGTGGCAAGGGAGACAGAGCCGATCCTTCAACATGGCCAGAGGTTGAAGGACCATTATCAGTATGGAATTCTTAAATCTGTAGCTCGAGACCAGCTCATTTATCTTGTAATCATTTTTACTGGGCTAAACAAAGACAACATTGACCATTAAACACCCTTGCTTAAAAAAGAGAATATTGACCATAAATCATCCTGATTATATGAGATTATTCTTATAAATGCATCATTGAGCAACAATTAGGCTTCAAATTTCAGGTGTGAACACTTTTGTTCTTGAGTGTACTTATGCCTGCTTCTTGATGACATCTTAGGTGGTTCTCTTTGAAGGTTGGATGCTTGGTTTTAAGCCACTTCCAGCGGAGGTGGTCCGAGCTATTGATCCACAGGTTAGAACTTGGAGTTTTATTTATTTACGAAGTATTTGTTGTTCAAATCTTTTTCTGTTTCTGGTATTTGACTTCAAGTTTTAGCTGAAGTGTCATTTTACTTTGTAGCTAGAAATAATAAACAAGAACCTTGAAGCCTATTACAATTCTTGGGACAAGTTTATAGAGGCGTGGGTAGTCATCAAGATTCAGGACCCCAGATGTGTCTACCAATGGCGATTGCAGGTCACCTTTAATATAAACTTCACCTCAAAGAACAAATTTTGTTGCCTTGGTTTCTGACCTATGTTGTGTCGTATTTTCAGGCAGAGATTGCCATGAAGGAAGCTGGCAAACCAGGGATGACCGATGAGGAGGTTTGCTTATTCACAACTATTCTAATGAACATGGAAAGTCGTTTCCACAGTACTTGAAAACACATCCATGATTCTAAACTGAACCTTTTTTTCTGGGTTCCCTTTGCAGGTTAAAGATTTTGTTTCCCGGTACTTACCGGCCTACAAGGCTTACCTTCCCCCTCTTTATTCCGAAGGACCGAGTGGGTCGGATCCAGAGAGACTCCTTGTCGTTGAAATTGATGAAGTCAGGAATCCATTCTAGGTAACTAGCTTTGCACAGTTTCAGATTTAATTTTGTGCAAATTAGGTTCCTTCACACGCAATTTTGTTTTGCCCTGTGTAAATCTAATCTGCATCCATTCTTGAATCCTGAAATTAGTCAGTACCATTATGGGAAATATTAACGTGTAAAAAAGTAAATGTATAGCAAATAAATAAAAGAAAAATCCAATTCACTTTATATACCAATGGACAAGGAGCTTCAAACCAGAACAAGAAAGAACTGCTTAAATCAAGACTTGAGCATGTATTTATTATAATCAAATTGGTGCAGGTTCTGTTGAGTAATATAGTCGTCGATGGATCCGATGAATCACTGTTGTCACGAATTGCTTCCATGAAACATATGCATCTTTGCATAGTATAAGATGGTTTCAAATAAAGAACAAGAAAATTACTTGTTCAACACTTCTTTTTGTACTGTTTCTAGAAAAAAAATGGAAAAAGAAGAAAGAAAACAAGTTTTTGGTTCTGATACTGGAAACTGGAAACCATCCATTATCATCTTCTCTGTTGATCCATTGATTTAGGCAGCTCAGCAGCGCATATTAGCAACAACACTCACGAGTCTTATAGCAGCAACAGCAGCAGCACATAGTAAAGAAACTGCATCAAAGTGTCCAACCCAACAAATTACATTAAAAAAGAAGTGAAAGAGACGGAAATTGAATTGTAGTGTTGTATTGTGTATAGTACTAACAATGCATCGAGGCAACCCTTCTCCTCATGGCGTTCTTGACATGGTCGTAGTATGACATCTGTTGTATTGCTGGGGCATCCATTTCTCAGTTGAAGTTGGAGGAAAATTGCAGAACCGGCTCTAAGAGGAGAAAAAGAAAGATAGAATTGCTTGTTTGTAAGGGTTTCAAAATCAAACCATCTGCCTCAATTAATTAGGGTCGTTGGGGAGGATAAGGTATTATTAAGGCTCTTCGTCTTCCCAACAATCATGTAGTTAAATTCCTCACAGGTCGGCCTCTCAAATGTCCAATCAATGTCGAACTAGCGATCTTTTATATAAAAGGTAAGATATGAAACTGTTAAACAATTTCGATCAAATCACACATCGCAATATACTAGGCCAACAACAATTCCATCTCCGTTATCCATTGATCCAATCCCCCAGATGGCGTATTTTTTTGAAACGAGGCCCGCGGTAATGTGACATAAAGACTCCTTATTTTATTGAAATTTCATAAACCTAAATTAAAACTGAACAAAAGGTTTTTTTTGGAAGATACAAGAACGAAACGATCAATCTATTGATATTGGAAGACCCAAAGGATTCTTCCAATCTATCATTTCTGGTCCAATGGAATTCATAGGTATAGGAAGAAGCCCTATCAAATAGAGATTTTTTCGACCGAACTGTCTCACGACGTTCTGAACCTAGCTCACGTACCGCTTTAATGGGCAAACAGCCCAACCCTTGGAACAATATTTTTATTTTATTTTTCATATATATTTATATATTTATATATTTATATCCAGTCATAACGATCACATTCTAATTATTCATAATCTGACGACAAAAATATAGTTTGGATTTATATCTTTTTCTAGTCCGGTATAACCTGCTTCTACGAGGAATTGGCTAGGACTTATGGCCTAGTAAAAGCCCCAGCTCAGTGTCACGCCTCGCACAAGTGGGGCCCGCTAGTGTGCCGAGGGCGTACACATGTGGCTTGGTGAAATGGGCCAAGGAACCCGCGAAAGGCATGTGGCGTAAAACGTGGACGCCGAGAGGTTTATCAAGCAAGCTTGAAAAGGCTTGAAGGATCCGTAAGCTTCCAGAAGAACCTAACACATTGTGGGAATATGTGTGGAAAGAAGAACTTGATGAATCAGGTTTTGGCTTAGGTCCAAAGTAAGGTTGACAAAGGAATGTTGTAGAGCTGTAGTAGTTTCTCCCCCCGCATTAACTACCCGGTTTGCGGTGATGGGTACAGTGAAAGGACTTGCCCATTTCCATTGAATCCCAGGAACAGAGAACGATTGGGGTCCGGAAGGCCCAGTGATGGCGGACGAGGGAGGTCCGATCATTAGGTTAAGATCAAAACCGGGTGGGAATTCAGTGGTTACTTCATCTCGCTCTTTTTCGGCTCGAGCGACTCTTTCTGTAGTAACCCTTACTTGCTCTTCTAACTCTGTTATTCTAGCAGCCAATGCCTCTTCTGTCTTGGTTTGTTCGACCATTTTTCGCACTTGAAGTCTAGTTATGCGGGGCCTTGGCGGAGTAATTCGCTTGCGAGGAGCTATTGTTAACCTGAAAGGGAAAAGAGGGAAAAAATGAGAAATAAACACAAGCGATAAACATGCATGGGATGTGCCACTCCGAGGCCTCCACGCTGCTTATTCAATCTTTCAGCCACTTTTTCACTTAATACTTTTAGGGGGGACGAAAAGACAATGCATAAAAGAAGTGTAGGTGCCGATATTTCGAATGAGCAAAATGGGTCCTGTGGGACAGAAATTTTAAGTGCCAAAATAACTTATGCGTGCAAGAAATTTACAGTTCGTATAAAAGAAAAATTGCGAAAAATAGAAATCATGGCAACAAGATAAACAGAGCCACGACAAAGCAGATATGATCATGATGCATGTGCTGGGGCTCTGATTTTGACTTTTCTAACTGGCTTGAACCGTTCTCGGATGATACCATGAAAAGGTCCCTAAAGTGTCATCCAGTGTCAACCGACTTGCGGAATCAGGCAACCTTTCGACTATTTTTAGGGGTTCATCCGAGTTGGGATTGGTGAACACTACCCAGGACATGTGTCCTAGGGCGTCACTACTACCCTCCTAATTTGGTAATTATCCCCGGGGTGTAGGGCACTATGAAATGCATATGACAATTGATATCGAAGCGAATAAATAAACAAATCAGCAATTTATCAAAGCGGGTAAATAAACAAATAAACACCTCAAAAAAAATAAAACCGGCTCCGACCCTAAAGTCCCTAGTGGAGTCACCAAACTGTTGCGCCCCGAAAATAATAAAGAAATTCACGAGTATACGACGAATCTGAGACCTTATGATGCTCGGCGTAAAAGGACACCTCGCAACATGCAATGAAGTCGCCACCCTAATTTTTGTCTCTAGGTTTAGGGAACCTAATCGTCATGGCATAAAAAAAAAAAAAAAAACTAAAGGCACAAAAAAGGAGTCTAAACTGAAGAACAAAAGTTCGGGGTCGTATTATGGACTCGGGAAGGTGTTAGGCACCCGAGTCACATCCGAAAATGGTTACCGGTTGATAAGAGAGGTGTTTAAAAGATGTTTGATAAAAATGCGTTTTTAAAAGGGGGTCCTTAGAGGAATCGTCACTTTAGACTTTTCCATGATCAGGACCGTTCAGGAATAATTAATCGTTGGATGGGGTTACCGTTTTAAAAATCTTTTCGGACTGGGTTACCGTTTTCAAGACCGATCGATTATCCCTGACCGTAGTGTGATGGGACTGGATTTTCCGTAAGACCGAATGAGCGCCCTCTTTTTCATCATCGGGCCATGCATGATTAAATTAATTACTAAGTGATTCTATCATGGATTGCTAACAGAGTACAAATTTAAATGAGAGATAATTTAAAATGATAAACCGATGTGGGATCGAAGCCACCAAACACATGCAGTCAATATAAGCGAAATATAATAGAAATGAGCATGGTATTTAAAGTGAGTCATTTAAACAAGTTGTTCATGGGGGTTGATTTTAATTCTAGCAATTCTATCTATCATGCATACGATTAATATTTACGAAAAGCTTTGAATAAATAAAAGGGAAAGAAAGGCATACTTTCAAGCGAAGCTTAAATTTTAAACCTACAAAATAAGAGTGTTTGTGATAGCTCAAAAAATAAATGAGCAGTTTATAAATGCGAGAATTTAAATAAACAGTTGATAGTTGATACCCGAATTTTGACGCCATTTTTAATTAAATTTAGCATTTCCGTCATTTTATTTAACTTACTGTCATTTTTAATTAATTTACTGTCATTAGTATTTTTAAATTCTCATCGCATTTTTATCATCATCATTAGCATCGTCAGCGTTCGAAATCGCGCTTTTAATTTTTCGTCACGTATTTTCGGTATTATTATCGTTAATATTTTTAGCCTTAAAAATTACATTTTAATTATCCGTTAGTCGTTTACTAGTTATTTCTTCATTTTAGGTCATCACACGAAATTTAGGATTTTTAGTATTTTATTACATTTTTAGCATTTTTATTTTTTATTATTATTTTTGTTCCAGCTTTTATTGGACCCGAGTAAGTTCGCTCGGACAATAGCTCGAACTCGGAATGTTTTCCATCAACTAGTACCTACTCTTTTCTTCATTCACGCCGACCAACAGCGTTTCGCGTAATTTTTGTCATAACGTCATTTATTTTTCGTCCGAACATTTTATATTTTTTAACGAGAAAATAAACACGTTAAACGAAAAATTCTCATCATTCGCTGTATATGGTTAAACTCGCCTTATTTTTCTCTACGCGCTGGTGTTGCTACCCGATTTTTTGACTTTCATCACAACCTTTACGTTTTTGCCACTTTTTAGCTTGCCTAGATCAAAATTCATGTCAATTCTGGTCCTAGGCTAGTTTGTTTAAATTTTCTTGTCATTTCGTGCCTTTTTAATTTTTCGTACTTTTAACTGTCTTTTCGCGAACTTCTATCGGTCTCGAGTAAGGTTCCCGGGACTGAGTGCAGAACGCCCTTTTTCGTTATTTGATAATTACGTGTTAATTTTCTATTTCATGACGCCTCATTCAGTTTCGTTCAATTTTTGTCGTAAGGACATTTATTTTGCGCGCAAACGTTTTGTCATTTCTGAATAAGAAAATAAATACGTTAAATCAACTTTCGCATTTTGTCACTGTATATTACTTTTCTCGCCTTATTTTTCTACACATAGTTGTACCCTCGACTCGGAGTTATTTTCACTTTCGTGTGCCCCCGCTCGTACCAAAATATCCCGTTCGAGCGGGAATTAATTCAATTAATGCATGTTTTGTTTTTTCCTTCCTTCTGATTGGCTCTCCCAGGCATGGCAGACACGAATTAAGTTGATATGATTTTTAAATGAACAGACAGCAAGAAAGGAGCTTGGAGGACCACGTCCGGAGACTGCTTTCGTTTCGACCCACGACACGACCGAAGCTCGTGCAGACGACCGACTCAACTCCTCAACCTCACTTCTTGTCCTATAAATAGCAAGCTATTCACGTCCGTACGGGAGACGGGTTGTCGCACCTATTCATCATCAACATCAAACCGAAGCTGAGGGAAGCGTTCGAAGGTAAGTTCCAAGCTCTCTCTCTCTAACATCTCTCTTGATAAATTTTCGTTTATGCATCTATACGCTGAATTGATGGCTTAAATTCATTTTAAATGTTTGATTGTCAAGTTATATGTTCTATTCTTGCTCCAATTTAAACATATACTGCTTGAACTAATTAATTGCGAATTATGGACATTAATGCGTATTAATTTGCCATGATGAAATTGATTGCGGTTCATGGATGGCTCGGGCTAGTTCTTGATAGGTTTTGGTCGTAGGATGGTCCTGCTAATTCCCTGCACGTTAGGAGTCAGTTTCGGGTCGATTTGTTGCTTGTTGTTGTCCACTGTTGCTTCGGTTTTCCGAAGGAGTCGCCCACGTTTTCTCCTTCTGTTTTGCTTGCTCTTTGCCTACTGTTTTTGGATGGTTATATTACTGATATGGAGTATGTAGTGTCTAGGCTGTTCAGGGAGGTTTTCGTGGTGTTGTGGAAGCTTGAGTCGTCGGCCATGGTGGGCGGCGACGTGATGAAGAAGAACAGCCAACATGGCTGTTCTTGCGTGAAAAAGAAGAAGGTGACGGGCTTCAGCCCGTCCCTTCTTTGTTTTAATATCTGATGGGCTTGGCTTGGCCAAGCCCATATGTCCATTTTATTTAATTTGTTCCAATCTCAAGCTTTTGTATGGTTTCGTCCATTTATTTTAATTGCTCGTATGTTTTTGACATGTTTAATTTGCTGAAATTAATTGCTACATGTGTGCTGTTTTATTTATTTTTATGCCATGTATGAGGTTTTATTTAATTTATACCATGTAATTTACCATGAATTTAAAATCGCATGTTTTACATGATGTTTTATTAGCTATGTGTTTTGCCAATTTGAGGTAAAAATTGTGAAATGCCCACATGATATATTTATTTATTTTCATGACTATTTGTATGAAATAAATGGTGTATGTGTTTTTATTATTTAATATCTTTAAAGTTCGTACTAACAATCTCATTTTGTAGGTATAATTTTGGGTCACCAATCAAAAAGTACGTTTTTACTTTCTGTTATTTAATTTGAATGTTTTCGGTAAGAATTTTGCATGCATGATATCCAAAAAATTAGAAAACCAAGTATGGGCCTAACCCGGCCCATTAAAATAAAAAACATCATTTTCACGCATTCGTATATGATAATTAATCGTCAATGATTTTAAATCGCATGTTTGGAAAATTAATTGCTAAACTTGTTGTAACAATTAATTGCTTGTTTTCACTTGTTGTAATAGGTAATTACTCTTTATCAACTTGTCGTAATTAATTAGATATTTCAATTGTTGTAATAATTTTTTAGATAATTATTCCGACCTCCAAGTTGTAATAATTAGGTAAGTAGTTTTATTATGAATTATGGGTTGTAATAATTAGTTAAGTAGTTAAAAATCGTGTATGTTTGTTTATATCTATGTAATTATGTCAATTGACATTTAACATCGGTTTTGAAGAGATGGATCGATCGGGGATCGTCCCAAAAGGTAAGATTACCTTAAAACATTTCCTTGTATGTTCACACCAAGGTCCAAAGCCTTAAATCTTATCATATGCATGACCACTTAGGAAGCAATAGAACCACCCAATTGTATGCATGACATATAGAATTGCTAACAAGTAAAATCAACCTACATGCTTACGTGTTTTTATCACTTGCGTTTAATTGCCATGGAATTAAATGCCTTTTCTGTTAAGTGATGTGCATGATGGCTCCAAAGGCCATACCAACTTACGTGCATTCATTAAAAATGTACCTTGCTAGTTTTCAGCCATGATAGATCACGTAGTGACTAAGTTATGCATGGCCCAGTGAAAGGGGTGAGCGTCCGCTCTAGCATCGAGACAAAATGGTAACCCCATTCCTCAAACCCAAACGGAAATAACACGTCCCAAATGCTAAGATGTAACGTCACCTTAGAGGGCCAAATTACATGTTAAGTATTTTCAAAACACCTCGCATACCGGTAACCTTTTTAGGATGTGACTTGGGTGCCTAACACCTTCCCAAGTCCATAATACGACCTCGAACCATCGTTCTTTGGTTTAGACCATTGTGCCTTAGTTTGTTTATTTTTATGCCATCGATTAGGTTCCCTAAACCTTACAAAATTAGGGTGGCGACTTCATTTGCATAGTGTTAAGACAAGTCCAATGCTTGTCTATCATTATGGCCCGTCCCGATCCTTAAACTCATTTTCAACGAAAAAGGGGGTGCGACAGTTTGACGACTTCACTGGGGACTAGTAGGGTCGAAGCCGGTTTTATGGTGTTTGCTTTTTTTTATTTACTTGCTTTATTAAATTGTTTTCATGGCTATTTGTTATTGCTTTGATCAACTATTACATACATTGCATGCATAGGCCCTACACCCAAGGGTCGCCTCACCAAATAGGTTTAGGACGGGGATTAGTGACACCCTGGGGCACGAGTCCTGGGTAGTGTTCATCAAACCCAACCCGCTCGAACCCTTAAAGCTAGCCGGACAGTCGGCCCCCAATTCTGGTAAGCGGACTCGGTTGACATGATTCAATCATTTGCCTATGTAAATGATTGAAAAGTGACATGGGTTCGTGGAAAGGAATAGGTGGTCGCTTTACGACACTTTTTGGACCATTCTATGGTATCGTCGGGAACCTTCAGGCCGTTAGAACTTTAGTCGACGTCAAAAGCCCAGCATATGCATCATGTTCGTGCATTTATAGTCGTGTTTATGGCTTTACTTTATGCTTGTATTTTCTTCATGTTGTGTTTCACTAACGCAATAATTTTCTTTTTGCTCATAAAACAACCCCCATCTTACTTATTCAGTCAAATGGCAACACCAACGATGCTTTCACTTAATACTTTCGGAATTTCGAGCTACACCGATCAGTTGGAACAAGGGGATATGTTGAAATCAGGTTTTGTCGACCAAGATTGGGAAGGAAGAAGTGGGGATGCAGAAATGGGAGATTGCGTCGTCGAAATATTTTAGTATGAGCGAGCGGATCCGGACTTTCAAGGTTGATGCCTCCGCAAGAAGGAGCATGCGCCAGATACTCCCAAGTTTTGCTTTTTGCCTAATGTAATTTCTAGACTTTGTCTACTGGTTCTTAGACGAATCTAGATAGTTGGTCCAACATATATTAGGTGTTCTTTGCAAAACATCAGCAATGATAAGGCTTGTACATTGTTCGGATGAATTAGGGGAGTGTTATTACTACAAAGGATGTCAAAAGACCGCTACTCCTGAAGCGCATCTCTCACGAAAGAATTTTATTTTCGAAGCACAAGGACAATCACTCCTTGTTGGTCCCAGCTGCGCGACCTTTTGTCTTGGCCAAAACGGAGATGATTTACTCGGAGTTTCCACTCGGCCAAAACATGAAAAATGTTTCCAACATGTTGAAGGTCACTCATGCTAAATTTCAGGAAGTTCTGGGTAGCCAAACTCTCAAAAAGGGTTTGTTTCCAGTGGAAAAATGCTATAGCGTTACCTACAAAACGCTATGGCGTTTTGACCCTGGTAGTGCGATGGCTGGTTGTTGGATCCTCCTTCGCGTGTTCTTTTGTTTTGGCTGATATCGATACATTGGGCTCAGAATTTCCGTTCGACCAAAACATGAAAGATGTTCACAAAACATTGAAGTGTACCCACACAAAAGTTCAGAGCATTTGGGGTGACACATCTCTCGGAAATAATTTAGACGTGAAGACAGCTACTCTCTTCGGTCTCAGTCGCGCGTTCTTTTGTTTTGACTGATATAGACGTGATGTGCTCAGAATTTCTGCTCGACCAAAACATGAAAGATGTTCGTAACTCATTGAAGATCTTCCATGCCAAAGATGGTATTGTTTCGAGTGGCACATCTCTCGCAATTAATTTCGAAGTGTAAGGATGACAGGTTTCTCGCTCTCAGCCGCGCGTTCCTCTACCTGGGCCAATATGGATACGATTAATTCGGAATTTCAGCTCGGCCAGAGCACGGAAGCTATTGATAACAGATTGAAGTATGATCATACCAAGAATCAACCTTTTTGGACGACGGATTTGGAGGTTTTTTCCGAGCATGATAACATTAGCTACTCGCGCCATTTTGCTTCAAGGGTTTCCGTTGGTAGCAGCCAAGATCACATCGCGTCGTTTGGAATGAATAAAAGCTTCCTTTATATCTTCACCAAAGTATCATCTTCTCATCCATCCTCAAAGTATCAAGTGAAATTGTGGCCAGAAGAGTGAATAAGTAGCGTGGAGGCCTCGAGATTACGTCGCCCATACTCACTTTTATTTCTTTTCGCTTGTCTTTTTCAGGTTAACGATGGCTCCCAGGAAGCGAACTAACCCCCACTTTTCATCTAATTTTGTGTGGCGGTTCACAACCCCACTTTTGTTAAAATTTCAGTTTATTCTGAATTTAGGCACTACTGATTAGTTTCTTTTCTTTCCTACTTACAGGACGGAGGTATGAAGGGAAGCTGTACACATTTGTCGAGCCTACGACTTTAAACAAGGGCGCTTTGTGGGAGGCAACCCACGCGTTCTTTTCAATATATCGGTTTTTTTTCAGCATCTTGGGATACTTTTTCCCTATGAATTTACTGTTTAATTGCCTCTTCATTTCAGGTGCATTGAAGACTTGTCGAACTTGGGGGCAAGCGAGTGAAGTGACGACCAAAAGAAGGCGTTGAAAAATGTCAAAACTCATTTTTCAGGTGCAATGAAGACTTGTCGAACTTGGGGGCAAGCAAGTGAAGTGACGACCAGAAGAAGGCGTTGAAAAATGTCAAAGCTCATTTTTCAGGGAAGTCGTCCCTTCACACTTCAGCAGTTTATGTTTTTGCTATTTACATTTCTACAATTTTTGCATTTCAGGTGCAATGAAGACTTGTTGAACTTGGGGGCAAGCAAGTGAAGTGACGACCAGAAGAAGGCGTTGAAAAATGTCAAAGCTCATTTTTCAGGGAAGTCGTCCCTTCACACTTCAGCAGTTTATGTTTTGCTATTTACATTTCTACAATTTTTGCATTTCAGGTGCAATGAAGACTTGTCAACTTGAGGGGGCAAGCAAGTGAAGTGAAGACCAAAAGAAGGTGTTGAAAAATGTCCAAGCTCATTTTTCAGGGAAGTTGTCCTTTTACATTTTTGCAGTTTCCGTTTCCACAATTTCTGTTTCTGTAATTTATGTTTTCGCAATTTTAAAATTCCCGCTATTTACATTGTTGCAAGAGTGCGGGCGTGTTGGCTAAAAAAATCCCTAGCTTTCGCAAAACTTCCTCTTTATACATGTACAACTTGGGCTAAAAAGAATGGAAACAGACACATCCCACGCTTTTGAACATTAAAATCAAGCACGTCCATCTTTTTTAGCTTGTGCGTTGGTTAGAAATTATGTAAACATACATGATTTTGTCTGCTAACTCTTGTATCCATGACATGTTTAGATGTAAGCAGTCACAAAACATATCCCAGTGAGTATTTCGGGCCTTCGCGCCTTATTTCCTTTCATGAGTGTAAATGCTAAACTAGATGCTAGTTAGATTTGCATAATATCCAGGGTACATGAACTGTCAGACATGGGATAACAGTAAGATGACAGGGGACTTTGCTTTGCTCTTCTTCCATATTTTCATCTTTAAAGTTTTTCCCTCAAAACACATATTTTATACACCATGTACAACTCTGACAAACACTCACAAGCCTTTCAACCAAGTGAGTTAGTGCTCGACTGGGACCGCTAAGTTGGAGTTACACATCAAGCAAGGGAATGACCAGGAAGCTCTGGGAAGATCGCTGACCAAACAATGTCAGAGGAATGCCAAAATAAATCATGACTTGGAGGTTTCTACCAAAGGTAGAAAGGATGTTAGACCAAACAAGAGATTGTACTTGCTTTGCTTGAAATGTGTACCCCTTTTAATTTCTTGTGTGTGGTCTCTCGTCATACCCTCTGGATTGCACGATGTTGGTGGTTTGGCACCATCATCCCATCATGGAGAAACTTCCAGTCGGTTGTATGCTAACCCCTTATTTTGGGCCGATCAAAGCACCATGGTGAGGGCCAAGTCTGCATGTGCATGTATTGGTATTCAAAA
Source organism: Viola odorata (assembly GCA_963691705.1). Lineage (NCBI taxonomy): Eukaryota > Viridiplantae > Streptophyta > Magnoliopsida > Malpighiales > Violaceae > Viola > Viola odorata. The sequence goes on along the minus strand of OY829540.1, from coordinate 40,630,550 downwards.
AAAAAAAAAAAAAAAAAAAAAAAAAAAGATGTTCAAAAGAACACAAACAAAAAAGATGTTCAAAGAACACAATAAAAAAAAAAAAAAAAAACAACAATAGCAAGTACATGCCAAAAAACAAAATGGTCAAGCATCAACGACAAAGTGATCTCAAAATGATCAAACATGAACAGCAAAATGATCTCCAAATGAAAAGAGATCAGTCCATGTAAGTATCATAGAACTTGGGCTTGGTGCCCTCAAAACAATCAAGAAAAAAACCTCTCCAACGAAGACTCAAGGATTGGTGCACTTTGCTCCGCGTCACAATCAGTCGTCGAGCACAAACTCATTAAAACCTCATCACAAAATAAAAACACAACACTTTCCTTTACAAATTCCTCTTTCTTTCTCCCTCGCAAAGTCCTTTCGATTATTAGTAGACCCATGCATGAGCATCTTCATTTGAAGTCTTTTCACTCGGATTGACATTGCAAATTTAACTTTTGTGCTATGTTTATTGCATTTTTAGGAGTGTAAACACCTAGCCTCATTTTCTGAGCGTGAGCGCAAACACTAATATCTGGTGAGGATTGCCTACAACTGCATGTCATGGGAAAGTCTTGTTCTTGAGGTCGTTATTTCCTGAACAAGACGCAGATGTCATCTAGACTTGTATCAATCATGTTTATATAACAAAAATTTGAACAAACATTCTTTCAAAAAGATGTACTTGAACTGATTTTCTTAAACAAAGAGGTCATTTTCATTCCACACACCAAAAAAAAAAAAAAAGAGAAGACTTGGGGGCAAGTCATGGGTTAATTGTAGAAATATTTGATATTTCTCACATAGGTCCTTTGCTCTCTCTTTTTTTCTATTTGTTGCTGCTTCGTGTTTGTTCTCTTCTCATTTGCAGAATACAAATATGGGAATCAGCATTCAACCATGGGTCTTCGATAGAGAAATCGTTGTAAATCCCTCGCCTTGGATTTTTGCAAAAAAAAAAAAAAAAAAAAAAAATCCAATCAATTTCCAAGTGATGGTCGTGCGACGACTTGGTGGTCCACTTTTCCTTATGCTGCACGATGACTTAGTCATCCACACCCATTTATTTCATCCGGTGACTTGGTCACCCACATCCTCTTTATGACGAGCAGTGATTTGGCCACCCATATCAAACTCGTACGTCGGTTTCCAACCATGTCCCATCTCAGTTCACACGGTAAGTTCGAGGTGAGACCTGCTTTCCCTTTATACCTTTTGTTCCAACTGTTCGTGATGCATCCAAAAATGTGGTGATGCTTGGGGTAACCGTTAGATGTAGAAATATTTGATATTTCTCACATTATCAATTGCTCTCCTCGTTTCTATCTGTTGCTGCCTTGTGTATGCTTCTCTTTATATTACAGGACACAGATATGCTTCATAGGAATCATGTGAACATTGGGTATTTGATCAGAACATCGTTGTAAAGCCCTCATCACCTTGGATTTTCATTAAAATCCGAATACCGAATGGAGTACGTTACCACTCCCAAATCAAATTCATGTGGCGGATCATGCTCCCTCACGTTCGAATCAACTAAAGTACTCATGGTAAGTTTAGGGTAAGCCTGCTTTCCCTTTTACACCTTTTTGTCTAATTGTGTGGTGACTTGGTCACCCACGTTGGCATGACGATTTGATCATCCTCTTTTCCACTTATGTTGTGTGGTGACTTGGTCACCCACGTTGGCGTGGCGATTTGATCGTCCACCTTTCTGTTTAGTTGTGTGGTGACTTGGTCAACCACATTGGCATGACGATTTGATCGTCCATTTTTCCATTTATGTTGTGTGGTGACTTGGTCACCCACGTTGGTGTGATAACTTGGTTGTCCACTTCCTTGTCTAGTTGTGTGGTGACTTGGTCACCCACGTTGGTGTGATGACTTGGTTGTCCACTTTCCTGTCTAGTTGTGTGGTGACTTAGTCACCACTTTCCTATCTAGTTGTGTGGTGACTTGGTTGCCTGCATCCGCTTTATGTCGCGTGACGATTTGATCGTCCCCTTTTCTGTCCACGTTGTGCGGTGACTTGGTTACCCATATTTTTTTAACTTATGTCGTGCGATGACTTAGTTGTCCACTTCTTCTCGTTATGTCGTGCGGTGACTTGGTTACCCACATTTTTAACTTATGTCGTGCGATGACTTAGTTGTCCGCTTCTTCTCTTTATGTCGTGCGTTGACTTGGTCATCCACATCCATTTATTTCGTACGGTGACTTGTTCACCCACATCCTCTGTATGACGAGCGGTGATTTGATCACCTATATCAACCTCATTTCGTACGGTGGTTTCCAACCACTCTCATTTCAGTTCATACGGTAAGTTCAAGGTAAGACTTGCTTTCCCTTTACACCTTGTCATTTAACACGCCTGCTACTTTTCTATCTGTTGCTGCTTCGTGTTTGCCTCCTTCGTATTTGCAGGATACAGATATGCTCTAGAGAAATCTCATGCCATGGGTCTTTGATGAAGAAATCATTGTAAATCCCTCACCTTGGATTTTCATTAAAATCCAATCAACAAAATCGAATGGAGCACATTACCACTCCCAAATCAAATTCATGTGGCGGATCATGCTCCCTCACGTTCAAATCAACTTCAGTTCGTACGGTAAGTTCAAGGTAAGACTTGCTTTCACTTTACACCATCTGTTTTAGTGTTGTGATAGGTCACGTCCCCACATACACCTTGTCATTTAAAGAGTTGTGATTGGTCACGTCCCCACATCTCGTCTGTTTAGTGTTGTGATAGGTCACGTCCCCACATACACCATTGTCATTTAAAAAGTTGTGATTGGTCACGTCCCCATAACTTGTCTGTTTAGTGTTGTGATAGGTCACGTCCCCACATACACCTTGTCATTTAAAAAAATTGTGATAGGTCACGTCCCCACATACACCTTGTCTTTTAAAAATGTTGTAAAAGCGGTGGCTTTCAGCCACTCTTCACCTCAAATCAACGCAGTGGCTTACAACCACTCGACAAACGCAGTGGCTTCCAACCACTCGACAACACAGTGACTTACAACCACTCGACAATGCAGTGGCTTCCAACCACTCGACAACGCAGTGGCTTCCCACCACTCGATCACGCAGCGGCTTACAACCACTCGACAACGCAGTGACTTACAACCACTCGACCATGCAGCGACTTACAACCACTCGACCATGCAGCGACTTACAACCACTCGAGCAAAGGTACGTTACAACTCCCACTTACGTAATTCTACATTTCTGCATAATTAATAACTCCTCCTTGAGCGACTATATTTTCAGCATCGTCCGTGACTGCAATAGCCTCGCAGCGGACATACATTTACACCAATGCAGTGGCTTCCCACCACTCGACAACGCAGTGGCTTACAACCACTCGAACACGCAGTGGCTTACAACCACTCGACAAACGCAGTGGCTTCCAACCACTCGACAAACGCAGTGGCTTCCAACCACTCGACAATGCAGTGGCTTACAACCACTCGACAACGCAGTGGCTTACAACCACTCGACAAACGCAGTGGCTTCCAACCACTCGACAACGCAGTGGCTTACAACCACTCGACAACGCAGTGGCTTACAACCACTCGACCATGCAGCGACTTACAACCACTCGAGCAAAGGTACGTTACAACTCCCACTTACGTAATTCTACATTTCTGCATAATTAATAACTCCTCCTTGAGCGACTATATTTTCAGCATCGTCTGTGACTGCGATAGCCTCGCAGCGGACATACATTTACACCAATGCAGTGGCTTCCCTCCACTCGACAACGCAGTGACTTACAACCACTCGAACACGCAGTGGCTTACAACCACTCGACAAACGCAGTGGCTTCCAACCACTCGACAACGCAGTGGCTTACAACCACTCGACAATGCATTGGCTTCCAACCACTCGACAAACGCAGCGGCTTTCAACCATTCGACGACGCATTGGCTTCCAACCATTCGCCATCTTCCTCACTTTTTAACACTTCCCTCAATATCCGACCAAAGGTACGTTTCTTTAACCGAAGGTACATTCTAATTCTCATTTACAATTCTGCAATTTAAGTTTTTCCTCACCATCAGAGTAGTTGTCATTTACATTTCTGCATTCCCGCGTTCCCCCTCAATATTTGAATAGTCTGCATTTATTTTCCTGCAATTGGTATTATTTCTGAAGTTCCTAATATAATTCTATGTTTCTACAATTGGTACTTTCAATTCATGTCATTTAAAGATAAGTGTCCGAGGTGACAACCTTCCTCAATTTAGATAAGTGTCCGAGGTGACAACCTTCCTCAAATTAGATAAATGTCCGAGGTGACAACCTTCCTCAAATTAGATAAATGTCCGAGGAGACAACCTTCCTCACCCCACTCTCAGGTAAGTCTTCATTATTTCCAAAATGTGGTAAATACTTGGGGCAACCATCTTTACTGCTCATCAAAAATTTCAGTTACACTGTATTTTTGATCAGACAGTAAAGAGGGGGCAACTGTTGCTACCCGATTTTTTGACTTTCATCACAACCTTTACGTTTTTGCCACTTTTTAGCTTGTCTAGATCAAAATTCATGTCAATTCTGGTCCTAGGCTAGTTTGTTTAAATTTTCTTGTCATTTCGTGCCTTTTTAATTTTTCGTACTTTTAACTGTCTTTTCGCGAACTTCTATCGGTCTCGAGTAAGGTTCCCGGGACCGAGTGCAGAACGCCCTTTTTCGTTATTTGATAATTACGTGTTAATTTTCTATTTCATGACGCCTCGTTCAGTTTCGTTCAATTTTTGTCGTAAGGACATTTATTTTGCGCGCAAACGTTTTGTCATTTCTGAATAAGAAAATAAATACGTTAAATCAACTTTCGCATTTTGTCACTGTATATTAATTTTCTCGCCTTATTTTTCTACACATAGTTGTACCCTCGACTCGGAGTTATTTTCACTTTCGTGTGCCCCGCTCGTACCAAAATATCCCGTTCGAGCGGGAATTAATTCAATTAATGCATGTTTTGTTTTTTCCTTCCTTCTGATTGGCTCTCCCAGGCATGGAAGACACGAATTAAGTTGATATGATTTTTAAATGAACAGACAGCAAGAAAGGAGCCTGGAGGACCACGTCCGGAGACTGCTTTCGTTTCGACCCACGGCACGACCGAAGCTCGTGCAGACGACCGACTCAACTCCTCAACCTCACTTCTTGTCCTATAAATAGCAAGCTATTCACGTCCATGCGGGAGACGGGTTGTCACACCTATTCATCATCAACATCAAACCGAAGCTGAGGGAAGCGTTCGAAGGTAAGTTCCAAGCTCTCTCTCTCTAACATCTCTCTTGATAAATTTTCGTTTATGCATCTATACGCTGAATTGATGGCTTAAATTCGTTTTAAATGTTTGATTGTCAAGTTATATGTTCTATTCTTGCTCCAATTTAAACATATACTGCTTGAACTAATTAATTGCGAATTATGGACATTAATGCGTATTAATTTGCCATGATGAAATTGATTGCGGTTCATGGATGGCTCGGGCTAGTTCTTGATAGGTTTTGGTCGTAGGATGGTCCTGCTAATTCCCTGCACGTTAGGAGTCAGTTTCGGGTCGATGTGTTGCTTGTTGTTGTCCACTGTTGCTTCGGTTTTCCGAAGGAGTCGCCCACGTTTTCTCCTTCTGTTTTGCTTGCTCTTTGCCTACTGTTTTTGGATGGTTTTATTACTGATATGGAGTATGTAGTGTCTAGGCTGTTCAGGGAGGTTTTCGTGGTGTTGTGGAAGCTTGAGTCGTCGGCCATGGTGGGCGGCGACGTGATGAATAAGAACAGCCAACATGGCTATTCTTGCGTGAAAAAGAAGAAGGTGACGGGCTTCAGCCCGTCCCTTCTTTGTTTTAATATCTGATGGGCTTGGCTCGGCCAAGCCCATATGTCCATTTTATTTAATTTGTTCCAATCTCAAGCTTTTGTATGGTTTCGTCCATTTATTTTAATTGCTAGTATGTTTTTGACATGTTTAATTTGCTGAAATTAATTGCTACATGTGTGCTGTTTTATTTATTTTTATGCCATGTATGAGGTTTTATTTAATTTATACCATGTAATTTACCATGAATTTAAAATCGCATGTTTTACATGATGTTTTATTAGCTATGTGTTTTGCCAATTTGAGGTAAAAATTGTGAAATGCCCACATGATATATTTATTTATTTTCATGACTGTTTGTATGAAATAAATGGTGTATGTGTTTTTATTATTTAATATCTTTAAAGTTCGTACTAACAATCTCATTTTGTAGGTATAATTTTGGGTCACCAATCAAAAAGTACGTTTTTACTTTCTGTTATTTAATTTGAATGTTTTCGGTAAGAATTTTGCATGCATGATATCCAAAAAATTAGAAAACCAAGTATGGGCCTAACCCGGCCCATTAAAATAAAAAAACATCATTTTCACGCATTCGTATATGATAATTAATCGTCAATGATTTTAAATCGCATGTTTGGAAAATTAATTGCTAAACTTGTTGTAACAATTAATTGCTTGTTTTCACTTGTTGTAATAGGTAATTACTCTTTATCAACTTGTCGTAATTAATTAGATATTTCAATTGTTGTAATAATTTTTTAGATAATTATTCCGACCTCCAAGTTGTAATAATTAGGTAAGTAGTTTTATTATGAATTATGGGTTGTAATAATTAGTTAAGTAGTTAAAAATCGTGTATGTTTGTTTATATCTATGTAATTATGTCAATTGACATTTAACATCGGTTTTGAAGAGATGGATCGATCGGGGATCGTCCCAAAAGGTAAGATTACCTTAAAACATTTCCTTGTATGTTCACACCAAGGTCCAAAGCCTTAAATCTTATCATATGCATGACCACTTAGGAAGCAATAGAACCACCCAATTGTATGCATGACATATAGAATTGCTAACAAGTAAAATCAACCTACATGCTTACGTGTTTTTATCACTTGCATTTAATTGCCATGGAATTAAATGCCTTTTCTGTTAAGTGATGTGCATGATGGCTCCAAAGGCCATACCAACTTACGTGCATTCATTAAAAATGTACCTTGCTAGTTTTCAGCCATGATAGATCACGTAGTGACTAAGTCATGCATGGCCCAGTGAAAGGGGTGAGCGTCCGCTCTAGCATCGAGACAAAATGGTAACCCCATTCCTCAAACCCAAACGGAAATAACACGTCCCAAATGCTAAGATGTAACGTCACCTTAGAGGGCCAAATTACATGTTTAAGTATTTTCAAAACACCTCGCATACCGGTAACCTTTTTAGGATGTGACTTGGGTGCCTAACACCTTCCCAAGTCCATAATACGACCTCGAACCATCGTTCTTTGGTTTAGACCATTGTGCCTTAGTTTGTTTATTTTTATGCCATCGATTAGGTTCCCTAAACCTTACAAAATTAGGGTGGCGACTTCATTTGCATAGTGTTAAGACAAGTCCAATGCTTGTCTATCATTATGGCCTGTCCCGATCCTTAAACTAGTTTTCAACGAAAAAGGGGGTGCGACAGCTGGCACTTTCGGGTCGAAAATTCGGAACGTTTGTTCGCGAAAATGGCTCGGGGCCATTTAAATAGACTTAAAGGGACTTTCGATCATTACCGTTGATCTGGTTGTCCAAGGAAAGTCAACCAGATCAATGGTTGACAAATTAAAGGACATGGTGCGCATGCACCATGGACGTGGAGCAGCAGCGGAGCAAGCCACCGAGCTGCTTGCTCCCGTCGCTTCATGTCACTTCTAACCATCCCCTCAGCCGCCGTAGCTGCCACCTTCATACCTAGTTCCACCAGCACGACTGTCCAGCCTCCACGCGCAGCGCTGCGCTTCAACGCCACGCGACCTTCGGCCTATAAATACCAAGCCATTCCCTTGGATTTAAAACACGAATTCACACTCTAAGCATCTTGCTTCTTCTCCCTCATTGATTGATAGCTCATGTAGAGCATCGATCGCCAAAGTTCAAATGTTTTAGGGGAGTCCATCTTTCTTCCCCCTTATTTAAATTTATTTTCGTTCCTGCTCACCTTTTTAGCTTAAATTTGCGTACGGTCGTCTGGCCCACTGGGGGCAACCCTTTAGGTTCTCGTTGGACTCTTGCAAATAGGTCATCCCCCGCGTCCTAGCTTTAAACTATCAATAAAAAAAAATAATATATCCCTTTTTAGCCCGGCTAAAACAAAAATCCACGCTACTCTCATAGCATATTCATGCATTTCATAGGTCAGGGATGTTCAATCCCTCTGTTAAATAAGGCATCCATCAAAATCACGTGTCATACATGATCTTACTTGCTTGCTCTTATATCCACGATTTGCTCAGACGTAAGCAGTCACAGACAAATCCCGGTAAGCATTATCGAGCCATCGCGCCTTGTCCTTTCATGAGTGTAAGTGCCTAACTAGGTACTAGTTGAATTTGCATTATATCCAAGGTATATGTGCAATTAGACATGGGATAGCAATAAAATGACGTGGGACTTTTACCATCTTCTCCATTTTTTTCGTTTTCTTCCTTCTTTCCACCACATATGCCATCACTCCTAAAAAACCTTCACTATCACTCATACCCCGGGAGCCAAGGAGTAGTTTCAGCTAAGATTGCTAGCCAGAAGTAAAAAGCACGCCGAGTTCAAGTTCACGACGAAGAAGACGAAAAAGGTCACCGAAGGATTGCTAAGAACCATCACTGAAGACCAAAAACCCAAAGATGAAGGCCGAGGCCTTAAGCCAGAATGAGAAGAGATCAAGACAAAGGCTGTGCTTGCTCTGCTCTGACGCATTTCAAATCAAAAAGAAAAGAAAAAAAAAGAAAAAAAGAAAGAGAAAAAAAAAGAAAAAAAAAAAGAGAAAGAGAGAAGAAAAGGGGGGGAGGGGGGGAGGAAAAAAGAAAAGAGAGAAATACTCAGAGGCATGCAAAGAATGCACACAATCGAAATCTCGAGGAAAGCATCCCTAGTGAAAACTCGAGAAGAAAAGGGCCCAAGGCCACCTCAAGTAGTAAATCGCAAAAGGAACAACGACAACATTCCCAGTGAAGACTCGAGAAGAAAAGGGCCCAGAGCCAACTCAAGGAATCTCGAAGGAAACATTCTCCAGTAAAGACTCGAGAAAAGGGCCCCTGGCCGACCGGAAAATGACATTCCTAGCAAGGATCCAAGAGCTCATGCACTCTGTCAAGAAAGCATCCCCAACAAAAAGCGAAAGAACTCACGTGCCTCGCCCTCGTTAGGGCCAATCGACAAAGCGTCACCCATCAAAAACCTTCGAACTCATCAGAAAAGCATATCTTTACTAAAAACAAGCTTCTTTCCGGATATTTCATGTCCTTTCATCATTTTCTGTGAAAGTCCCATCGATTATTAGAATGCCCATGCATGTACATCTTCGTTTGAAGTCTATTCACTCTGATTGACATTGCGAATTGAAAATTATGTATCATGTTAGTTGCATCTTTATGAGTGTAAAACACTTAACCTTGTTTCAGAGCATGAGTGCAAACACTAATATCAGGTGAGGATTGCTTACGACTGCAAATTGTGGGAAAGTCTTGTCCTTGGGGTCGTCACCTTCTGAACAGGATGCAAATGCATTCTACGTTCGTATCAAGGCCACTGGTAACAAAAGTGAACATTTCCTCCTCCCAGAGTGATAGCATTTACGTTCCGTCCTCCTAAAGTGATGATTAGTTTATTTCTACACCTCACGTTTTCTCCTACGGGATTAACGTCATTTAAATTTCCGTATTTTGCATTTTCTCCTCCCAGAGTGACAGCTTTAAATATTTCCTCCTCCTAGAGTCACAACATCAGCATTTTTCTCCTCCCAGAGTGACATCATTTGCATATTTCCTCCTCCTAGAGTGACCGTAGATTAATTTCCGCATTTCACGTCTTCCCTTACGGGATTGACGTCGTTTACATTTCTGTACTGCATTTCCTCCTCCCAGAGTGACATCATTTGCATTTCCTCCTCCTAGAGTGACATCATTAGGACAAATCATTCATATTTCTGCGGATCGCGCATTATCCTCCTGAAGCAACATCCATTACATGTCAAACGCTTATCCCCCTAGTGGAACCGTCATTTATATTTTCGTAAAATTATCTTCCATTATTGTCAGAGTAGTTGTCATTTATATTTTCTGCAACTTATGTTTCTCACAATGCCCGGGTAGATCTAAGTTTACATCTTTATAGGACATCCAATCAACAATCTATCTCCTCCCAGAGTGACATCAACAGATTACCTCCTTCTAGAGTGACAACATCAATTTCCTCATCACCGAATAACACCATCAAAAGCATATCTCCTCCCAGAGTGACATCAACTTACCTCCTCCCAAAGTGACGTCAAAAGCAAACCTCCTCCCAGAGTGACATCAACGATTACCTCCTCCCAGAGTGACATAAAAAATATCTCCTCCCAGAGTGACATCAACCAACTATCTCCTCACAGAGTGACATCAACGAATAACATCATCAAAACTATCTCCTCCCAGAGTGATATCAACCAACTATCTCCTCCTAGAGTGACATCAACGAATAACATCATCAAAACTATCTCCTCCTAGAGTGACATCAACTAACTATCTCCTCCCAGAGTGACATCAACGAATAACATCATCAAAACTATCTCCTCCCAGAGTGACATCAACCAACTATCTCCTCCTAGAGTGACATCAACGAATGACGTCATCAAAACTACTTCCTCCTAGAGTGACAACAACAATCTATCTCCTCCCAGAGTGACATCGACAAATCTTCCTCCCCGAGTGACAGCATCGGCAACTTTATCCTCCCAGAGTGACGCCAACAAATCTATTCCTCCCAAAGTGACATCATTAACAATTATCTCCTCTCAGAGTGACATCATCAACGATTATCTCCTCCCAGAGTGACATCTACGACTTACCTCCTCCCAGAGTGACATTATCAAATTATACCTCCTCATAGAGTGACATCGACCAATCCTCCTCCCAGAGTGACATCTACGACTTACCTCCTCCCAGAGTGACATTATCAAATTATACCTCCTCATAGAGTGACATCGACCAATCCTCCTCCCAGAGTGACATCTACAACTTATCTCCTCCCAGAGTGACATCATCAAATTATATCTCCTCCTAGAGTGACATCAACAATATCTCCTCCCAGAGTAAAATCTACAACAATATCTCCTCCCAGAGTGACATCTACGACAATATCTCCTCCTAGAGTGATATCGACGAACCTACCTCCTCCCAGAGTGACAGCAACAATCTATCTCCTCCCCGAGTGACGTCAACAAACTTACTTCCTCCTAGAGTGACATCATCACGGTGAGATCGAGGTAAGACCTGCTGTGTCGCCAAAATTTGGATATGTGGGGGAAACCATCTTTACTGCTTATCAAATACTTCGATAAGACAGTAAAGAGGGGGCAACTGTTGATACCCGAATTTTGACGCCATTTTTAATTAAACTTAGCATTTCCGTCATTTTATTTAACTTACTATCATTTTTAATTAATTTACTGTCATTAGCATTTTTAAATTCTCATCGCATTTTTTTCATCGTCATTAGCATCATTAGCGTTCGAAATCGCGCTTTTAATTTTTCGTCACGTATTTTCGGTATTATTATCGTTAATATTTTTGGCCTTAAAAATCACATTTTTAATTATCCGTTAGTCGTTTACTAGTTATTTCTTCGTTTTAGGTCATCACACAAAATTTAGGATTTTTAGTATTTTATCGCATTTTTATTTATTTATTTATTATTTTTGTTCAAGCTTTTATTGGACCCGAGTAAGTTTGCTCGGACAATAGATCGAACTCGAAATGTTTTCCATCAACTAGTACCTACTCTTTTTTCATTCACGCCGCCTAAGAGCGTTTCGCGTAATTTTTGTCATAACGTCATTTATTTTTCGTCCGAACATTTCATGTTTTCTAACGAGAAAATAAACATGTTAAACGAAAAATTCACATCATTCGCTGTATACGGTTAAACTCGCCTTATTTTTCTCTACGCGCTGGCACTTTAGGCTCAAAAATTCAGAACATTTGTTCACGAAAATGGCTCGGGGCCATTTAAATAGACTTTAAGGGACTTTTGATCATAACCGTTGATCTGGTTGAGCAAGGAAAGTCAACCAGATCAACGGTTGAAAAATTAAAGGGCATGGTGCGCATGCTCCATGGACGTGGAGCAGTAGTGGAGCAAGCCACCGAGCTGCTTGCTCCCATCGCTTCCTATCACTTCCAACCATCCCCTCAGCCGCCGTAGCTACCACCTTGCACGCCTAGCTCCGCCAGCACGACCGTCCAGCCTCCACGCGCAGTGCCGCACTTCAACGCCACGCGACCTTCGGCCTATAAATACCAAGCCATTCCCTTCGATTTAAAACACGAATTTACACTCTAAGCATCTTGCTTCTTCTCCCTCATTGATTGATAGCTCATGTAGAGCATCGATCGCCAAAGTTCAAACGTTTGCAGTAAGCTTTTTTCAAGCTTTTTTTTTTCTTTCGTTTTCATGCGTTTCCTCTTCTTTAATTCGTTTAGCATCATTTTGGTCAAATAAATTGCTTGTTTTTATGCCAATAATTCATATGCATGCCGTAGATTAAATACATGTTTTTAATTTGATTAATCGTTAGATAAATCATGTGAATTAATTAGTTTTCGGTAATTATCATTTTTGTCATTTTTTTAAAATTAAACTCGGTACGGTTTAAACTGAAATTCGAGGTTCGTACGGTCGGGAAGCCGTCGAGGAGATGAGCATCTCGATACGAAGGTTTTTTTAAACAACCACTTGTGGTCGGAGCTTGGCCGCCAGCAGTGGCGCCAACGACCAAGGAAGAAGACGGTGAATAGTGCCATAATGGCCTATTCACGCGTGAAAGGTGATGGGCTTGGCCCATCACCATTCTTTTCATTTTCTTGGGCCAGGAATAGTTCCTGGCCCATTTTATTTGTTTTTTTCAAATTGGGCCCAACCCATCTTCATTTTTTCGAGATCTCGGATCGCATTTTCGTAAAAATATTCGTATATTTCGTATGGCTATTTTTTTCGTACTGTCACTTTAATTTTCTGTACTTATCAACTGTTTAAATTCTTCGCACTTTAATTTTCCGCAATTTACTTTTGGCAATTTAAATTCAATTTAGCGCCTACATGATCGGTCGCAAACATCAACTGCATTAAATTTTCTGCAATTATCAACTGTTTAATTTTCTGCAATCATCAACTGTTTAATTTTCTGCAATATCAAATGTTTAAAATTCTGCGAATTATCACTTGTTTAAAATTCTGCAAATTATCACTTGTTTAATTTTCTGCAATATCACTTGTTTAATTTTTCTGCAACATCAACTGTTTAATTTTCTGCAAATTATCAATTGTTTAATTTTCTGCAAATCATCATTTAGTTTTCTGCAAATCGTCAATTGCTTAATTTTCTGCAAATATCAAATCTTTGATTTTTCAAATCATCACTTAAATTTTCTGCAAATCATCATTTAAATTTTTGCACTTATCAACTGTCATCGTTTAATCAACATTTTAATTTTTGCACTTAGCAACTGTCATCATTTAATCATTCTCGCACTTATCAAATCATCATTTAATTTCTCGCATGCATCAAATCATCATTTAATTCCTCGCATACATCAAACCATCATTTAAATTTTTCATATGCAGCAAGTCATTATTTAAATTCTCGCATTCATAAATTGCTTATTTATTTTTCGAGCTATCGCTAGCACTCTCACTTTGTAGGTTTCAAATTTAAAGCTTCACTCGAAAGTACGCCTTTCGTTCCCTTTTATTTATTCAATTCTTTTTCGTAAATATTAATCGTACGCATGATATATAGAATTGCTAGAATTTAAAATCAACCCACATAAACAACTTGTTTAAAGACTTGCTTACAGTACCATGTTCGTTTGATTTTAAATTCCGCTTATAGTGACTGCATGCACTTGGTGGCTTCGATCCCACATTAGTTTTATGATTTCAAAACCTCTCATTTAAATTTGTACTCTGTTAAGCTATCCCTGATAGAATCACGTAGTAATTAATTTAATCATGCATAAGTCCGATGATGAAATAGAGGGCGCTCATTCGATCTTACGAAAAATTCAGTCCCATCGCGCTACGGTCAGGAATAATCGATCGGTCTCTTCGAACGGTAACCCCATCCGAAAAGATTTTTAAAACGGTAACCCCGTCTAACGATTAATTATTCCTGAACGGTCCCGATCATGGAAAAGACCAAAGTGACGATTCCTCTGAGGACCCCCTTTTAAAATGCATTTTATCAAACACCTTTTAAACACCTCTCTTATCAACTGGTAACCATTTTCGGATGTGACTCGGGTGCCTAACACTTTCCCGAGACCATAATACGACCCCGAACCTTTGTCTGGGGTCCAGACCCCATTTTTGTGCCTTTAGTTTTTTTTTTTATGCCATGACGATTAAGGTTCCCTAAACCTAGCGACAAAATTAGGGTGGCGACTTCATTGCATGTTCCGAGGCGTCCTTTTACTCCGAGCATCGTAAGGTCTCAGATTCGTTGTATACTCGCGAATAAAATATATCTTTGTTTTTATTTTCGGGGCACGATAATATATATCGAAATAGTAAACAATGATTTTGACGAGTACGAAGATAAAAACGGCGATTTGATAAGTGCAGGAAAATTTAAATGATGATTTGACGAGTGCGAGAAATTTAAATGATGACAGTTGATAAGTGCGAGAAATTTAAATGATGATTTGATGCATACGAAAACTTAAATGATGATTTGATGTGTTCGAGAAATTTAATGATGATAGTTGATAAGTGAGAGAAATTTAAATGATGATTTGATGCATACTAAAATTTAAATGATGATTTGAAGCGTGCGAGAAATTTAAATGATGACAGTTGATAAGTGTGAGAAATTTAAATGATGATTTGATGCATACGAAAATTTAAAGATTTGATGATTTGCAGAAGAATTTAACAATTGATAATTTGCAGAAGAATTAAAGCAGTTGATGATTTGCAGAAAATTAAACAGTTGATGATTTGTAGAAATTAAACAGTTGATGATTTGTAGAAAATTAAACAATTGATATTTGCGAGAATTTAAAGCAGTTGATGATTTGCAGAAATTAAAAACGCAACCGACCATATAGGCGGTAGATTAAATGACTGAATTTTAAATTGCAGAAAGTAAAGTGCGGAAAATAAAATTGCAGAAAAGTAAAGTGCGAAAAATTAAACAGTTGATATTTTGCGAAAAATAAATTGCGGAAAAGTAAGCAGTTGATATTTTGCGAAAAATACGAAAATAAAATAAACAAGTTATGCGTACGCACAAAATGAACAATTAATTAAATAGGCAAAAAAATAAATATTTTGTACGAAACATACATACGGACAATTGACACGAGAAAAGAAGAAATTGACGAAAAAACGCGGGCCGAGCCTATTGTGCTGGGCCCAAGGAAATGGGGCCCAGCTTTAAAAAATTGAAAGAGGGGCCAGGTATAGCTCCTGGCCCAAGGAAATTGAATTAATGGTGATGGGCCAAGCCCATCACCTTTCCTTCTCCTCTCCCGCATGAGCCCAAAAACCAAACCCATGCACTATTCATCATCATCAACCTTGGGTCGTCGGCGCTGCTGCCGGCGACCAAGGTCCGGCCAACTATGGCCGAAAGTAAAAACTTTCATACCGAGATGCTCATCTCCTCGACGGCTTCCCGACCGTACAAATCTCGAATCTCGGTTTAAACCGTACCGAGTTTAATTTCGAAAAAATGACGAAGACGATAATTAACGAAAAATAATTAATTCGCAAGATTTACTTAACAAATAAGCAAACTAAAAACATGTATTTAATCTATAGCATGTGTAGGATTTAATGGCATGAAAACAAACAATTTTTTTGATCAAAACCTTATCTTAAAAATTAAAACCAAAGATGGCCGAA
The DNA here is from genome assembly GCA_963691705.1 of Viola odorata. Classification (NCBI taxonomy): domain Eukaryota; kingdom Viridiplantae; phylum Streptophyta; class Magnoliopsida; order Malpighiales; family Violaceae; genus Viola; species Viola odorata. The sequence continues at coordinate 40,614,543 of OY829540.1, read as the reverse complement.
ACAATAGCAAGAAAACGCTCACCAAAAAAGCTTTGAACTATGGCGACTATCGCTCAATATGAGCAATCTGTCCAGAGGGAGAAGAAGCAAGTTGCTTCGGTTGTGAATTCGTGTTTTAAATGGAGTGGCAGTGGCCTCTATTTATAGGCAGAGATCGCGTGAGGGTGAGGACACGACGCTGTGCGTGGAGGAGCAGGGCGTTGTGCTGGCGGGGCTAGGGCGTCATGCTGGTGGGGCTAGGGCGTTGGTGATGATGTCGGACGGGACAGGAAGCGACGGGAGCAAGCAGCTAGGTGGCTTGCTCCGCTGCTGCTCGTCGCCACCGTGCATGTGCACCATGCATACTTAAATGGTGAACCGTTGATCTGGTTGACTTTCCTTGGTCAACCAGATCAACGGTGATCAATTTTCCATTTAATTTTATTTAAATGGCCTCGAGCCATTTTTGCGAGCAACCGTTTCGAAAACTCGAGCAAAAAGTGTCAGCGCGTAGAGAAAAATAAGATGAGCGAATTGATATACAGTGTGCGATAAAAGTTCATCCCAAGCCTCGATAAAAAAATCATATGCGCATGAGGAAGGTTCGAGTGGGAAAAATACTAGGGAATTAATTTTACGAAATAAAAAGAGGTGGCATGATCTAGAAAAATAATAAAAAATAACTGGCTGATAAGAAAAGATGTTCGAGCCTTTTCTCCGAGAAATTTCACTCGGGAGAAAAAATTAGCTCGAACGGGATATTTGACTCAGGTAGTGGTACGAGCGAACTCGCTTGACAAGAGAGAGCTCAAAAATCTGAGGTGACCAAGTTGTAGAGAAAAATGAGACAAATTTACTAGTCGACAACGAATGTAGAAAAATCTTCGTTTAACGTGTTTATTTTCTCGTTCGGAAACATAAATATGTTCGAGCGAAAAATAAATCACGTTACGACGAAAATTGCACGAGACGAAGTTGACTAGCGTGAATGAAAAAAAGAGTAGGTAATTGTCAACTGAAGAAATAACGCGTTCGATCAATGGTCTGAGCGAACTTACTCGGGTCCAATAAAAGCTCGTACAAAAATAATAATAAAAATGCTAAAAATGTGATAAAATACTAAAAATCCTAAATTTTATGCGATGACCTAAAACGGAAAAATAAATAGTAAATGACTAACGGATAATTAAAAATGAGATTTATGATGCTGATGACAATAATAACGATGATAAAATGTGACGAGAATTAGAAAGTAAACTAACGACAGTAAATTAATTAAAAATGACAGTAAGTTGAGTAAAATAACAGAAATGATAAATTCAATTTAAAATGACGTCAAAATTCGGGTATCAACAAGTGGCTACCAAGGAAATGGCAAGTATGCACCTCGACACTCTATGGCCTTCTAGCTCTTAGTTCAAGTTGGTGACTTTTAGCTGGCTTCCTTAGTAGGTTGAACAGGTTGAGTAATGAGAGGCCTAACATGGCTTAATGAGAGAAACCATGATGCTAACCATGCACCTTTCATTTGAACAATAATAAGTCTCATGGTTGGCGAACAGGTTACTGAAGCAGACCATATCGTCACCCATGAGACATTCATTTTTGAAAGGATGAAGGTTGTATAGTCAGAAATGAAATGCTAATTTAGAGGAAGCTTGGATGGAGAGAGAGGATATTTAGCTAGACATACTTTGAAGTTTGCAGGCTAAGTTTTATTTATTTCTTCGATGGTTTTTACAATGGATATCTCCCTCTATATAGGAGGAGGGATAGACTGATCCATGTGAAAGACACAGGTACAGGACAACTGAGACTCACATGATCTAAGCTTATCTAACTACAAACTAGCCTACAAATCCTTAACAAGACAAAACTCCCTAACAGGACAAATTATCATATGATAGACATATGACAATCACAGAAGCATGTACAAACAAGGTAGTCAGCAGGTCATGGGAGGAGCTACTGCTACTTATTACACAAATAAACAAAATGCCTAATATGACAAATAACACTATTGTGCATGGGATACTTCAGGTGGAAGTACTTAGTGGTGAAGTCTCTTATGCTGGAAGTACTCGTTTAGTTGGAGGTAAAGATAGAGGCAAACTTGTCTTCTCCTGGAATAACAAACTTATCTTCACGTGGGATAAGATATTGTAGATAAGGATCATCTGGATTATCACCGAGGTTGAGATGTACACGTGTTGGGCTTTCATCGATGGTATCTAATCCTTGAGTAGTTTGTTGTGCAGGGGATGACATTGAGGTTGCAGTATTTGGTTGGAGTTTGTGACGTTTGGTATGATAGTACTGTTTGAAGTCATCTTGAGACCGTGGATTCTAAAGTAGAAGGTCAAGAATTTCTAGGGGAATGTGTTTGGACAAAGGATGAGGAAAATAAGATAATGGGTTGCTGGAAGAAGAGTGACTCATCATGTGAATAAAAGGATAGTTGGAGGGGTTCAGAGGTCTGGACAAGAAATCAGGGATAAGGTTGTTATTACCGGAGATATGTGTGACAGAGAAGGAATACTTACTAAACCATTGAGACCAAATGAGAAGTTGAGCATTGGGGATTTGCTTCTATTTGAACTGTAACATCTTTGGGAACTGGGACATATCCATTTCAATCGTAAAGTGATGACCAACAAGATGGAATTCAAATTTTTCGATGGCATTTTTGATAGCAAGGATCTCTTTAAAGGTGGAGTGATAATGAAGTTCAGAAGGTTTGAACTTACCACTCTTGTGACCATAAATAGAACGGTGACCATTGTAAGCTTTGAGTAAAACTGCTCCCTAGTATTTGTCACTTGCATCTGTCTGTAAGATTCGTGTGCCGGTGGATGGGATGTATAGTGGTGGAAGATGCTAACCAATTCTTTTGAGTTCTTTAATCGCCTTAGTGTGAGAAGAGGACCATGATGGTGGATTTTTCTTTAATAACTGCTGAAGAGGCTTCCTTGGCAATGGCTGGAATGAAATCCCATAAATAATTAATTATCCCCAAGAATTGATGTAGTTGTTTGATAGTGAGTTGTTCATCCGAAAATTTGAGAAGTTCAGCTCCGATATGATTGCCTGGTTGATACACGCCATCTTTAATATACATGCCAAGGAAATTGATTTCCATTTTTGCAATATGCATCTTTGGTTTAGAGAGCATGATGCCATATTGAAGAATGTAATTTAGCAAATGAAGAAAATGTTTCTTACACAATACAATGGGTGTACACACCTATATATACTCTATACTTACTACTCTAGATATACCAATACATATACATGTATATATACCTATACAATCTAACACTCCCCCTCAAGTTGGAGCATAGATATTAATCATGCCCAGCTTGTTACAAAGGTAATTCACTCGAGGACCTAGAAGAGCTTTCGTGAAGAGATCATCCAATTGTTCTCCTGTCTTCATGTAATGAGTAGAAATGAGATTTTCCTGAATTTTCTCACAAATGAAGTGGCAATCTACTTCAATGTGTTTAGTCCTCTCATGATAAAGAGGATTTGCAGCAATGTGAAGAGTAACTTGATTATCACACCAGAGTTTTGAAGGTGAAGAATGTTCTATACCAATTTCAACTAAAAGTTGTCGCATCCATAAAATCTCACAAGAGGATTGTGCCATTGCTCTATATTCAGACTCTGCACTAGATCGCAACACCACATTTTTCTTCTTGCTCCTCCATGAGATCAGATTCCCACCAACAAAGACACAGTAGCCGGTTATTGATCTTCTATCAATCTTCGACCCGACCCAATCCGCATCTGCAAAACACTCAATCTGGTTGTGACCATGGTTACTATATAGGATCCCGAAACCAGGTGCCCCTTTCAGATAACACAAGGTATGCTCCAGAGTTTCCCAATGCTTATCTATTGGAGTAGACATGAACTGATTGACAACACTAACCGCGAAAGTGATGTTAGGATGTGTCACTGTGAGATAGTTTAGTTTCCCAACTAATCTCCTATACTTCTCGGGATCATTAAACTGGTCACCATCATCTTTGGTGAGATGAACATTTAAAGCCATAGGTGAACTACAAGGTTTGTCTCCCAACTTTTATGTTTTTGCAAGAAGATCAAGAACATACTTTCTTTGAGATAAGAAGATACCTTTGTTGCTCTTGGAAACTTCAATCCCTAGAAAATATTTCAGCTGATCCAAGTCTTTTGTACTAAACTTGGTATGCAGGAAATATTTGAGTGAAGAGATCCCAACACTATCATCTCCTGTAATAATAATGTCATCCACATACACAACGAGCAAAATAATTCCACCAGCAGATTATCTATAAAAGATTGAATGATCACACTGACTCTTTTGCATGCCAAATTATAAAACTACCTCACTGAACTTGCCAAACTAGGCACGAGGACTCTGTTTTAGACTATACAAAGCCTTCTTCAAACAACAAACTTTCCCATACTCCTCCTGAGCAACAAACCCATGGTTGCTCCATATAGACTTCCTCCTGTAGGTCACCATGAAGGAAGGCATTCTTGATGTCCAACTGATGTAGGAGCCAATTTCTAGAAGCGGCCAAATAAATGAATAACCTCACAGAGGACAATTTGGCCACAGGAGAAAAAGTGTCAGAGTAATCCACCCCATATGTTTGAGCATATCCTTTGGCAACAAGTCGTGCCTTAAGGCAGGCCATAGAACCATCTGGATTGACTTTGACTGCAAAAACCCATTTACACCCCACAACTTTCTTCTCCTTTGGTAAATTCACCAAATCCCAAGTTTGATTATCATCCAAGGCTGTAATCTCTTCAAGCATTTCATTCGTCCAACCAGAATGACTCAATGCTTCCTTCACTATTTTAGGAACAACAATAGAGTCTAGAGAAGAAATCAAAGCACATGTCGATGGAGACAAGCCATCATAAGAGACAAAATTGGCAATTGAATAAATAGATTTGCATTGTAGTTTACCTTTGCGAAGACTGATGGGTAGATCCAGATCAGTAGAGGAAGCAGGTACCGAGGGCTCTGGTGGAGGTGCAGGGACCAGAGAATCACTACAAGGTGGGTCTCCCATAACTAAGAGATCAGGAGACTGAATCATAACAATATCTGCAAGTGGATGCTCAGAAGTACTTGAAGAAGTAGCCTGGTCCAGAGAAGTATCTTTAGAAGATTGATCAAGAGTACCAGAAGAAGGACCCAACGAAGTAGGCTGGTGCAGGATAACTTCTCTAGAAGACTACTCAGAGATACCAGAAGAGATCGTGGGATAGACAAACCAGTCATCATCATCATCATCATCCTTATCCTGTTGAGTAGGAGTAGGATGAGATAAGAAGAACGGTATCTATTTTGAGAAGGCAACATCAATGGAGACTATAAACTTCTAAAGGTCTAGAGAGTAGCATCAGTACCCCTTCTGAAGTCGAGAATACCCCAAGAAGACACACTTTAAAGCCTTAGGATCCAACTTTGTGATGTGAGGATGAACATCACGAACATAGCAGGTGCTACAAAAAATCTTCGGCTCAATAGGAAATATTGGTTGACTTGGAGCAAGTAGTACTGTATATGGAATACCATTATCTAGAACTGCAGAAGGCATCCGATTAATCAAGAAACGTGCTGTAGAAACAACGTCAGCCCAAAATTGCTTAGGAACCTTGTTCTGATATAAGAGAGCACGAGCAGTTTACAAAAGGTGTCTGTTCTTTCTCTCTACCACACCATTTTGAGCTGGGGTATCAACACAAGAAGACTGATGCAAGATACCATGCTGAGTCATATACTTCTGAAAGGATTCTGACATGTATTCCTTAGTATTATCACTCCTCAGAATGCGAACAGACATACCAAACTGAGTCTTAATTTCAGTACAAAAGGCACAAAAATGAGAAAATACCTCAGAGCGGCTCTTCATAAAATATATCCAAGTCATTCTGGAGTAATCATCCACAAATGTGACAAAATATCAAAATCCTGGCTTAGAGGTTACAGAGCATGGACCCCAAACATCAGAATGAACTAATTTAAACACCGAATCTGCACGTTTATTAGTACGTGGACCCAAAGAAATGCGATGGTGCTTCGCTAAATGACAAGATTCACAATCAAGAGAAGTAGGAGACTTGAATTGAGGACACACTTGCTTGAGGTTTTGTAGACATGGATGTCCTAAACGATAATGGGCTTCAAACAATGAGGTAGAACTGAGACACGCAATAGACCCTGGTACCCGGGGATCAAGAATGTAGAGACCACCCAATACATGTCCTCTACCAATGACCTGTTTTGTCACAAGATCCTGAAATAAACAGTAATCAGGGAAGAAAGAGATGAAGCAATTCAGGTCTTTGGTTAGCTTGCTCAGAGACATCAAATTAAATGACAACTCTAGTAGACTAAGCACAGATGACATGGTAATAGTAGATGTAGGATTTACAGTACTAGAACCCACAACATTACGAGTGGTACCATCTACAATAGTGACAAGTGTTGGTGTTTTGGAACGGTCATGATCACGGGATCGGAGCCGATCCGATCATCATCCTCTAATATCCCTTTCTCAATCCGCAGACAGTTATTCCCTTTTGCTACTGCTGATCTCTCTATGACTACACAACCAATTATTTCGGGATCTCTGGACCTCTCGGTTGGAATTGTTGGGGGACTGGCCTCCTCGCAGACGGACATCTTGTCATCTCAGATAGCGGGATCTGATTTCTCCACTCCTCTTTCGGGGGGATCTGTGCTCAACCGTGAACATCCCTTTGCAATGGAAATAACGGCCCTTCGTTCTCAGCTGGAATATTTGACTGAAATGGCTGCAAGAGTCACGCCTGGTGCTTCTGGATCTAGTCTCCCTCCCCGCGTCATGTTCACACCATCTATTGTCGCTGATCGACCTTTATCACCGTTGTTTCCAGAAAACCTCCAGATGCCTTTATCCGTGGGAAATCCTCCGATTAGTGTTGAGCAGTTTACTCAGGGAAGAGTAGAGGCTTACGTACCACAAATGCCGCAAGGTCTCCTCCTACAAGGAGACAGGCAGCTTGTGGGGGTTAGGAACCGGTGGGACGGACGGAGGGAAGGAGCCAACAGAAGTTTGTCTCCCGAGCACAGTGAAAGATCCAGTAGTCGAAGGTATCGAAGTCGTTCGCACAGGAGCCGCAGTCGATCTCCTAGACGACATCTTACGCCAGAACCACGAAATAGGGGGCGTCAGGCCGAAATGTCTCCTCCGCGTCAGGCGCGTGAAATTCTTGATGATACAACGGGCCACCCATTTAGCCGTCGTATAAGGCGTCACAGGGTCAGTCGGCGCGTGAAGCTTCCCACTGATGTTTATGATGGCACCAAGGATCCCATCTCGCACATTAATAAAGTGAAGGATTTTGTTCAGTTTCAGACCCACAGTGATGCGGCGTTATGCCAAATATTTGTTATGACATTATCGGGTGTGGCGCGTCTTTGGTTTGAGGGTCTCTCTGGTGGATCCATTAATAATTTCTCACAATTAGAATCTAAATTCCGGAGCAGATTTAACACGGCAATTCCAATCAGGAAATCTGCCGCTGTGTTATTTGACATACAACGAAGGCCTCAAGAAACCTTAAAGGAATTTCTTAGTCGCTTCGATTTGGAAATGTCCTTAACGCCGGGCGTTACTATTTGTCGCGCCTCGGAAATTTAAAAAAAATTCGCGAGTGTGCAACGAAATTTGAGACCTTCAGATGCTCGGCGTAAAAGGACGCCTCGCAGCATGCAATGAAGTCGCCACCCTAATTTGGTTGCTAGGCTTAGGGAACCCTAATCGTCATGGCATAGGAAATATAATAAGTAAAACACTAAAGGCACAAAAAAAAGGGGTCTGGACCCCAGACAAAGGTTCGGGGTCGTATTATGGTCTCGGGAAGGTGTTAGGCACCCGAGACACATCCGAAACGGTTACCGGTTGATGAGAGAGGTGTTTAAAAAGGTGTTTTATAAAATGCGTTTTGAAAAAGGGGGCCCTCAGAGGAATCGTCACTTTAGTCTTTTTTATGATCGTGATGGGACTGAATTTTCCGTAAGACTGAATGAGCGCCCTCTTATTTCATCATCGGGCCATGCATGATTAACCTAATTACTACGTGATCCTAACATGGATTGCTAACAGAGTACAGATTTAAATGATTGATTTTAATAGTGGAAAACTGATGTGGGATCGAAAATCCCCATGTACATGCAGTCAATACAAGCGAGAATTTAAAATCATATGAACATGGCATTTTAAGCAACTCTTTAAACACGTTGTTCATGTGGGTTGATTTTAATTCTAGCAGTTCTATATATCATGCATGTAGTTGATATTCGCAGAAAGCATCGAATAAATAAAAAGGACTTGTGAGGCGTACTTTCGAGCGAAGCTTGAAATTAACCTACAAAAGGAGAGTGTTAGTGATAGCTCGAGAAATAACTAGGCAATTCTATGAGTGCGAAAATTTAAATGACAGTCGATTGCACATGTAAAATGATGGATTCTACGCATACGAAAGTTAGATGTTGAGTTTGATAAAATGATGACAGTTGATTGTATGCGAAAAATGATGGATTTTACGCATACGAGATTTAAATGCTGAGTTGAATGCATGCGAAAAATAATTGATTTTAAGCACACGAGAATTTAAATGCTGTGTTGATTGCATGCGAAAAATGATTGATTTTACGCATACGAGAATTTAAATGCTAGGTTGATTGCATGCGAAAAATGATGGATTTTACGCATACGAAAATGAAATGCTGTTTTGATTTGCATGCGAAAAATGATTGATTTTACGCATACGAGAATTTAAATGCTAGGTTGATTGCATGCGAAAAATGATGGATTTTACGCATACGAAAATGAAATGCTGTTTTGATTTGCATGCGAAAAATGATGGATTTTACGCATACGAAAATGAAATGCTGTTTTGATAAGTGCAGAAAAATTAAATGCTATTGGCGATTTACAGGGAAGAAAAAAAGTTTAATGATTTGCAGAAAATAAAACAGGTTGATAATGCAGGGAATAAGCAGTTGGATATTTGCGGAAAATAAACAGTTGATATTGCGACCGACCATGTAGGCGGTATTGAATTTAAATTGCTGAAAGTAAATTGCTGAAATTTAAAGTGCGGGAAAGTAAAGTGCGGAAAAGTAAACAGTTGATAATTTGCGGAAGGATTTCCAACAGTTTTGCGAAAACTTAAAGCAGTTGATATTGCAGAAAATAAACAGTTGATATTGCGACCGACCATGTAGGCGGTATTGAATTTAAATTGCTGAAAGTAAATTGCTGAAATTTAAAGTGCGGGAAAGTAAAGTGCGGAAAAGTAAACAGTTGATAATTTGCGGAAGGATTTCCAACAGTTTTGCAAAAACTTAAAGCAGTTGATATTGCAGAAAATAAACAGTTGATATTGCGACCGACCATGTAGGCGGTATTGAATTTAAATTGCTGAAAGTAAATTGCTGAAATTTAAAGTGCGGAAAAGTAAAGTGCGGAAAAGTAAACAGTTGATAATTTGCGGAAGGATTTCCAGCAGTGTGCGAAAAATTAAAGCAGTTGAATGTTTACGAAAATTAAAATGCGACCGACCATGTAGGCGGTATTGAATTTAAATTGCTGAAAGTAAATTGCTGGAATTTAAAGTGCGGAAAATTAAACAGTTGATAAGTGCGACCGACCATGTAGGCGGTATTGAATTTAAATTGCCGAAAGTAAATTGCGGAAAATTAAAGTGCGGAAAATTAAACAGTTGATAAGTGCGACCGACCATGTAGGCGGTATTGAATTTAAATTGCCGAAAGTAAATTGCAGAAAATTAAAGTGCGGAAAATTAAACAGTTGATATTTACAGAAAATAAACAGTTTATATTACAGAAAATTAAAAGTGTTAGTACGACAAATAATCATACAAAGCATACGAGTATTTTACGAAAAAACGTGATCCGAAGTTTTGAAAACAATTGAAAATGGGCTGGGCCCAATTGAAGAATGAAAAGAAGTGAAAAATGGGCCAGGAATAGTGCCTGGCCCATGAGAATTTAAAAGGGAATGGGCCAAGCCCATTCCCGCGTGAACAGTGTCGTTGGCCTGGCACTGTTCATTCGTCACCTTTCTTGGTTGCCGGCGTACTGCCGGCGGCAAAGCTCCGGCCACAAGTGGCCGATTTAAAAATCGTTCGTACCGAAATGTTCGTCTCTTCGACGACTTCCCGACTATACCAACCCCGATTTTTAGTTTGACTCGTACAAAATTTAATTTCGAAAAAATGACAAAACTGTTAATTATCGAAAACTAATTAATTTGAGCGATCTAACCAACGATTTTTAAAATTGAAGGAGTGTATTTAATCTACGTTATGCATATGAATTAATGACATAAAAGAAAACAATTAACTTGCTCAAACAAGAGCCAAACGAAATTAAGCAAGAAAGTGACTAAAAAAACCGAGAAATTCTAGAGAGAGAAACTCACTCTCAAACTTTGAACTTTGACGATCTTCGCTCAATATGAGCAACTGATCAGAGGGAGGGAAGAAAGCAAGGTTTCTTGCTATTTTTTTTGGTGCCCCGAATGCGTTGGAGGAGGGGGCTATTTATAGCCGAAGATCGCGTGAGGAGGAGGTGCGGGTGCTGCGCGTGGAGGCCGTGATGACGTCGTTGTGATGACGTCGGGTCTACGGCTGCGTGAGGTGGCGGAGCTAGGGTGATAGCGGTGATGATGGCGGAGGAACAGGAGGCTATGGACGCGACGGGAGCAGGTGGCTCGGGCGTGGGCTGCTTCGCTGCACTCCCTTGGCACTGTGCATGTGCATTATGCACATTAAATCAAGGGCCATTGATCTGGTTGACTTTCCTTGGTTGACCAGATCAATGGCCATGATCAAATGGCATTTTATCTTATTAAAATGGCCTCGAGCCGGTTCCCGCGACCAAACCTTCTGACTTTTCGAGCCGAAGGTACCGTCGCGTAGAGAAAAATACGACGGGTTTAACCGGCTACAGCGAAGGATGAAAATTCCTCGTTTAACGTGTTTATTTTCGCGTTCAAAAATGTGAAACGTTTGAACGGAAAAATAATAACGTTACGCCGAAAATTACGCGAATCGCTGTAGACCGTTGCGACCAGAAAAAAAATCTAGCAACTAGTTGATGGAAAACATTTTAAAGTCAAGCTATTGTCCGAGTGGACTTACTCGGGTCCAATAAAAGCTTGAATAAAAATAATAATAAAATAATAAAAATACTAAAAAATGTTCTAAAATATAAAAAATCCTAAAATTTGTGTGATGACCTAAAACGAAGAAAAAGTTAGCAAACGACTGCCTGATAATTAAAAATGTGATTTTTAAGGCTAAAAATATTAATGATAATAATAATGAAAATACATGCCGAAAAATTAAAAATGCGATTTCGAAAGCTGGCGATGCTAACGATGATGCTAAAATGCCACGAAACACCTAAGAATGCTAGCGACATTAAATCAACTGAAAATGACTGTAAATTAACTGAATAACAGAAATGCTAAAATTAAATAAAAATGGCGTCAAAATTTGGGTATCAACAGTTGCCCCCTCTTTACTGTCTTATCGAAGTATTTGATAAGCAGTAAAGACAGTTGCCCCTAGATATCCGAATTTTGGCGACACGGCAGGTCTTACCTCAAACTTACAGTGATGAGGTCGCTCTGGGAGGAGGTAGTTGCTTGATGTCGCTCTGGGAGGAGGAGATTGATTGATGCTGTTACTGGGGATACCAGGTGCTTGCTTGACGTCACTCTGGGAGGAGATAGGTTGTTGATCCTGCAAAGACGTAAACTTAGATCTGCTCGGGTATTGAGAGGCACATAAGTTGCAGGGAATGTAAATGACAACTACTCTACCGGGGATGGAAAGTAATTTTACGAAAATGTAAACGGCAGCCCCACTGGGGGATGATCACTTGACATGTGACTGATGTTGCTTCGGAAGATAGTGCGCGATTCGCAGAAGTATGAATGATTTGTCCTAATGATGTCACTCTAGGAGGAGGAAAATAATTATGCAGTAATGTAGAATTGTATGAATGATGTTGCTCTGGGAGGGGAAGAAATGCTAAGGTTGAAAAAGGTAGAACTACGCTATGCTATCACTCTGGGAGGAGAAGAAATGCTACGCGGGAAACTAAATGCTGTCACTCTGGGAGGAGGAGAAATGCTACGCTGGAAACTAAATGCTGTCACTCTGGGAGGAGCAGAAATGCTAACGCTGAAACTAAATGCTGTCACTCTGGGAGGAGAAGAAATGCTAATGCTGAAACTAAATGCTGTCACTCTGGGAGGAGAAGAATGCTAAATGCTGTCGCTCTGGGAGGAGAAGAATGCTCAATGCTGTCGCTCTGGGAGGAGGAGAATGCTAAATGCTGTCGCTCTGGGAGGAGGAGAATGCTAAATGTTGTCGCTCTGGGAGGAGGAGAATGCTAAATGCTGTCGCTCTGGGAGGAGGAGAATGCTAAATGCTGTCGCTCTGGGAGGAGAAGAATGCTAAATGCTGTCGCTCTGGGAGGAGGAGATGCTAATGCTAAAGACTAAACTATGATGTCACTCTGGGAGGAGAAGAAAGCTATCGCCAGCGGCCTTGATACGAACCTAGAATGCGTCTGCGTCCTGCTCAGGAGGTAACGACCCCAAGGACAAGACTTTCCCACGATTTGCAGCCGTAAGCAGTCCTCACCTGATATTAGTGTTTGCACTCACGCTCTGAAACAAGGCTAAGTGTTTTACACTCATAAAGATGCAACTAACATGATACATAATTTACAGTTCGCAATGTCAATCCGAGTGAATAGACTTCAAATGAAGATGCACATGCATGGGCATTCTAATAATCGATGGGACTTTTACGGAAAAGAATGAAAGGACATGAAACGTCCGGAAATGAGTTTGTTTTAAAAAAGGTTGCTTTGCTGGAAGGTTTTTGATGACTGATGCTTTGCTGATGAGGGCGAGGTACGTGAGCCTTTTCGCTTTTCGCTGAGGATGCTTGCTTGACAGAGTGCGTGAGCTCTGGGATCCTTGCTGGGGGGTGCTTTTTGTTCGGCCTGGGGCCCTTTTCTTGAGTCCTCATTGGGGAGTGTCGTCGCTGTTCTTTTTGCGACTCACTACTTGAGTTGGCGTGGGGCCCCTTTCTGCTTGCTTTGAGGTGTCTTGAGTTGGCGTTGGGCCTCTTTTGCTTGACTTTACTGGGGAAGGATACTTTGAGATTTCTCGAGTTGGCCTTGGGCTTTTCTACTCGAGTTCACTGGGGAAAGTTGTCTTCGAGATTTTCTCGAATTGAGTTGTCCCCGGGCTGTGCTTGCTTTGGCTCTCCGACTGTTTGTATTCTTCGAATGTCTCTGAGCATTTCTCTCTTCTTCTTCTTTTTCCCCTCTCTCCTTTTTTTTTTCTCATTTCCCCTCTTTTTTTCTTTTTTTTTTTTTTTTTTTTTTTATATATCCCTCCCCTTTTTTATTTGATTTGAAAATGCAACAGAGCAGAGCAAGCACAACCTTTGTCTTGATCTCTTCCCCTTCTGTCTTGAGGCCTCGGCCTTCGTCGTTGCTGCTTCTTCGGTGATAGTCCTTAACGATCTCTTGGTGACCTTTTCCGTCTCCTTCATCGTGAATTTGAACTTGGCGTGCTTTTGCTTCCGGCTGGCAATTTTAGCTGAAACTGCTCTTTGGCTCCCGGGGTATGAGTGATATTGACGGTTTGGGGGGAGTGATGACATATATAGTGGAAAGAGGGAAGAAACGAAAAAAGTGGAGAAAATCATAAAAGTCCCACGTCATTTTATAGCTATCCCATGTCTAATGGCGCATGTACCCTGGATATTATGCGAACTCAACTAGTATCTAGTCAGGCCCTTACACTCATGAAGGATAAGACGTGATGGCTCAAAGATGCTTACCGGGATTTGTTTGTGACTGCTTACGTCGGAGCAAACCGCGGATATAAGAGCAAACAAGTAATATCATGCATGGCACGTAATTTGGATAGATTCTGGAGTTAACAGAGGGATTAAATATTCCTAACCTATGTTGTGCATGAAAATGCTTATGAGAGTAGTATGCTTTTGTTTGAGCCGGGCTAAAGAGGGATTTTTGATTGATTTTTGATTTTTGATTGATTGATGATTTGATTGCCGGATGGTTTGATTGCTAAACGTTTGATTGCTGGATGTTTGATTGCTAGATGGTTTGATGGCTAGATGTTTGATTGCTAGATGGTTTGATGGCCAGATGTTTGATTGCTGGATGTTTGATTGCTAGATGGTTTGATGGCCAGATCTTTGATTGCTAGATGGTTTGATGGCCAGATGTTTGATTGCTAGATGGTTTGATGGCCAGATGTTTGATTGCTGGATGTTTGATGGCCAGATGTTTGATTGCTGGATGTTTGATGGCCAGATGTTTGATTGCTAGATGTTTTGATTGCTAGAATGTGGGGGACGACTTATTTGCAACGTTCTAACGAGGACCTAAGGTTGCCCCCCAGTGGGCTAGACGACCGTACTCGACTTAAAGCTAATCAAAGCGAGCAAGAATAAAAACAAATTTAAATAAAGGGAAAAGAAAGAGGGACTCCCCTGAACTGCGCAGCGGGGCTGCGCGGGCGTCTTCCACAAGCTCCATGCGGATGACAGCGAGATGCTTCCTGTCCCTGCGAGATGCAGAGGGGAAAACGGAAAGGGAAATTAATTTGAAAACAAAAATGAGATAAGTTCAGGGATTCTCCCTTCCTTTAACCCGACTTTTCGAGGGTGCCTATGACGTGGTCCTAGTCCTGGGACGCCTTGCTTTGATTGGTTTCTTTTTAGCTGTTTTGCGGGTATTGCCGATCCGAGCCGTAGTGAGGACGAGATCTGCATTCGGTTCAGTTGCTTGCCGGTCCTGCTGGACCTTCGCTGATTGGCTTCGTGGTTGCTCGGGGATAGAGGGGATAACCCTCTGTCCCCGTGATGTGCAGCGGGGCTGCAAGGGTGTATGCTTACCGTTCTTCTGCAGGCAACAAATGGGGGTGACCCCGTCCCTGAAAAAGATACGGCAAGCACAAATGAGGAGTAAATGCAAGACACTCTTTAGCAAAAGTAAAGCGATTGATAAGTTTTAAGCTCTCCCTTTTAGACGGGCAATCCGTGGGTCACTGAGTGTGACTTGTGTCGGATGTTGGTTGATGATGGCTTTGTTGTTAGATGCTTTGTCGTAGCTCTTGCCTTGGCGTGGGTGACACTCGCAGCCTGGCTGTCCCTCAATTAAAGGATTGATCTTCACCGTGTTGATCATGGTGCGGAGGTTGGGATACTGCTTGAACCAGACCGCATTGAGAATGTTGACGGTAGTTCTAGGGGGACATCTTTCTGTCGTGCTTTTTCCAGGAGTTGTTGCTTGCAAGGGTGTGCTGGGCGACCATGGCGTTTTGGTGATGAGCTCCTTCCAAATAGGTGAACGGAGATGGAAGCCGACGTTGCTAGTGTTCTGACAGCTCGGCCGGCGTAGGATGGGCTTTGTGACTTTGGTCCGGCATTTAGTCCTTTGAGACTGGTTGTTTGCGATGCCGGTTGTGCTGGTAGCACTGCGAGGAAAATAAATTTCACTTTAGATGGTGATGGTTTGTCTTAAAATCTTTCCTGATTCGCTCTTGAAGGTGGCCTGCTACGGCCATTCAACAACTCCTACGAGCGAAACTTTCTGGTTTTATTGTGACGACGATTTGAGGCGTAAGACCTTACGTCCCTGCAAAACTGAAGAGTAATTGGTGGCGTTAGTCTAAGTGACGCGTCTTGCGTCCCGAGCTACTCCTGGGGATCCATCCATGCCATGCCTCCTTTTGTCATCTCACAATTTTAAGAAAAAGCAGGGGACAACAAATTTTAAAACAAAGCATCTCTTGAAAAAAACTTATTTTATTCATTTCAGGACAAATGTTTGTGCTAGATTGTCATGATAAAACCCTATGTCCTTGGTCTGCCCGGACGCTCTGTTCGCGATGCTTTAGGCGAAGTATCTCTTGACTGCATCGGCATTTACCGGTCTCGGGAGATCGTCTCCATCCATGTTGGTTAGCATTAGGGCACCCCCTGAGAATGCACTTTTGACCAGATATGGGCCCTCGTACCTTGGGGCCCACTTTCCTTGACTAGCCTCCTGATGAGGGAGAATTTTCTTCAGCACTAAATCTCCAGCCTCGAACTTGCGAGGTCGCACTTTCTTGTTATAAGCGTTGACCATTCTTTGCTGATATAATTGCGCATGGCAGATAGCGGCCAAGCGCTTTTCGGGAAGGAGGTTCAGCTGCTCATACCTTACTCTTGCCCAATCTGATTCTTCTACTTCAGATTCTGCCAGGATTCTGAGAGAAGGAATTTCTACCTCGAGGGGAATTACGGCTTCCATGCCGTAAACTAATGAGTAGGGAGTTGCCCCCTGGGGATCTAAGAGTTGTTATCCGGTAAGCGTGCAACGTGAAAGGAAGCGTGTCATGCCAGTCTTTGTGAGTAACTACCATTTTTGGATGATTTTCTTCAAGCTTTGATTTGACTGGTCTAAACTCAGGTCTCAATGGAATGCGATGCTTACCTATCCCGGGATCAAGACCTGGCATGTCGGCGTATGACCATGCGAATACATCGGAGTAGTCCTTGAGGAGAGAAATCAACCTTTCTCTCTGAGTCGTATCCAGGGTAGTTCCGATCTTAACCAGTTTTTGATTCTCATTGCTTGCCCCCAAGTTTACTTCGTCCAATTCCTCCCGATGAGGGGTTATTTCCTTTTCTGAACTTTCTAGTAAACGGGTCAGTTCGTCGGAGATTTCGGCATTGTCTTCTGTCGTAGCGATGATTTCTTCGCCAGTAAAGACATAGGTTTTATCAAGACAATCCGAACTAACACTCATCCTGAAATTAAAAGCGCGAAAAAAGAGATGCGTAAAATGAAAATTTGCATATATATTGATTTTTAACAAAAGGGAACAGGAGTCCCTACAAAAATGTTTTCGTAAGAAAACGTGCCAAAAACATATATATATTTTTCAAAATGAGAAATTACGGAGAGACATCCGGAAGCATGGTGATGGTTCAGTTGCCCACAGACTCCCCTGACTTCTTAATGAAAATGACTGAACCAGGCGACGATCCTTCTTCTCCTAGAGTGCAGATACGGAGGTCTGATACCCTGATTGGATTTTCATTGATGGTTTCAGCGGCGAAGGGGAACGTGGTTCGGATATGGGGAATCGGCATTTTGCCCCCTGGCGCAGAACGTCCAAATAGCTTAGCCAGCTACTTTTCTTTCTTTTCTTGGGCGATCCTGGTGAAATCGGCCTTGCTGGGTTGGTACCCTAACCCAAATCGATCTCCGAAGCTCTTCGGAGGCGCCCAGCCTTTCGATCCTTGTAACTCGGCCCCGAGCCGTTTTCCTAATTGGAAGCTTCCCTCTAGTGTTGACTTAGTGGTTGTTTCGGCTACCCCCGATTTTGAGGCTTCGCAAACGGGGGATCCCTCCTCGATCCAACCTGCGTTGACGATTTCAAAGGCTTGGAAGGAACTCTCCAAGGTTTCGGCAGTTTCGATGTAAGGCACGGATGCATGCTTGGCCAAGATCAACGCTTCTTCGGCCTTTATCGTGATGAGGGCATTGTCTTTGACGTATTTGAGGCACTAATGTAGGGAAGAGGGGACGGCTCCCGCTGAATGGATCCAAGGCCGTCCTAGAAGCATGCTATAAGCGGGTTGGATTTCCATGATCTGGAATGTCAAGATAAAAGGGTGGGGCCCGATGACCATATCCAACTCAATGTTCCCGATGATCTCTCGAGTGGTGCCATCGAAAGCCCTAGCCATCATTCCGCTAGGTTTTATGAGGGAGGAATCGACCGGCAGCTGTTCAAGGACATGCCTGGGCATGACATTAAGTGCGGACCCATTGTCGATTAGGGCCTTTGCTATGACGTGTCCCTTACATTCCACCGTGATGTATAGGGCCTTGTTGTGATCTCTTCCCGAGGGGTCGATCTCTTCTTCCGAGAAGGAAATGCTGCTTAAGGCTTGGATCCTTCCGACAAGGTTTTCCACCCCTTCTGTGGTGATATCCTTAGTCACGAAAGCTTGTTTCAAGACTTTTAAGAGAGCTTGGCGATGCGGCTCTGAAGTGAGGATCAGCTCCATGATGGAGATACGAGCTGGGGTTTTCTTTAGCTGTTCGATGATGCTGAACTCGCTCTGTTTCATGATCTTGAGGAACTCGGCTGTCTCGTCCTCAGTTACAGGTTTGCTCAAACCTTGCATCTCTTCTACTATCTCTTCGCGGATCACAGTGTCTTTCCCTTTGGCTTGTCGTTGCTTTTCTACTTCCTCCGAGATATAACATCTTCCGGTGCGAGTCATGCCCCCGATATGAGAGGCTTCGCCGATAGCGAGTGTTGTTGGTGCGACTGCAGGAGGGGTGGTGACCACCGTGTATCCGTAGTTGAATGGGACCGCGTGTAAGTCCCGGCTGGGAGTATTCACAGCTAATGTGAATACTACTTTGCGTGGGATCGTGGCTGCCTCCCCTGCCTGGGCCACATATTCGAAGGAGTAAGGTGCTGGCGGATTGTCCTCAATGGCGTTGATGGCTCCTTGGGTTTCCCCTTTGGTTTGAATGATCCCGAATGTTGCGAGTTGCTTGACTTTTTGCCGAAAAAGTCTGCAATCCTGGATGTCATGCTTGCTTTCCCCTTGGCAGAATAGGCATTGGGCCTGACTATTCCCTGGGAATGGCAAATAAGCGTTGTTGGCTAATGCGAAGAACAATTCTTCATTGGGTACTTCCCCCATCGACAGGTGAGAAAGGTCAATTCCAATGGAAGAAATGTCGCTCATCCCAGGATTATGGTGCGGTAGAGGACTGGTTGTCATATCAGGACCCCTTGTCAAACCTTTGGACGAGATTCGTCCTTCTTTGGTTAGGTGTTCGACCTTCTCTCTAAAGTCGTAACAGTTTTCCAAGGAGTGTCCTCGGGTTCCGGTGTGATATTCGCAGCTATCCTTTGGATCATACCAGCTAGGGTAAGGAAGGGATTGAGGCGAGAGTGGGGATGGTGTAATCTGCCCGTCTGCCAAAAGGCTTGCGTAGATCTCTTTCAAAGGAAACGGAGGAAGCGACCATGTCGGTGAAGGGTATGACTCGGAGTCTGAGGATTCCCAAGAAGGTAGTAAGGGCACTGTGCTAGAATAGGAAGGTGGTGCCGAATACCTGACGAGGTAATCGAACTTCCCGGAAGGTTGGCCCAAGGTGTCAATCTCGCGGTCGCCTTCGTCGCGGCGCGCGGAGAACCGCTTGCACGATGAAGTCGATCCTTTCTTCTGGACCATTTGGATTGGGGTTCCATTGGCGTTATGTGGGATAGGAAATCCATCTCCGATCGTGTTGATGGATCCTTCCCCAGGGGTCACTTTCTGGGTTTGTATTACCCCGAGACTCGAGAGTTGTCTCACCTTTTCTGCGAACGACTTGCAGCTTCGGATCTTATGACCGTCGCTTCCTTTGCAGTACATGTAGTGACTCGGATTGCCCCCTGAGTATAGCACATATCCCTCTCGAGCTAAGGCCTAGAAAAGCTGTTCTTGTGGCCAACTCGATGCGGAAGATAAATGGTCGTTGCTTTCTCCTACCGAGATGGCATTCACCCCTCCCTTTCCTTGGGAATGATTGGGAAGAGGGTTGGTGGATGTGTTGGGTCCTTTTGCTAATCCTTCGAAAGATACCCATCCACTTTTGATCAAGTGATGGACCTTTGCCTTGAATGCGAAGCAATTTTCCAGAGTGTGACCTAGGGCTCCAGCGTGATATTCGCATCTTGCGTTGTGATCATACCACTTTGGGTAAGGAGGCAATTGAGGCTGAGCTGGAACCGGTACGATCTGTCCGGCCGCCAGGAGATGTCTGTAGATTTCTCCTGCAGGGAGGGGGAGAGGAGGCAAAGGCTCTCGGTTCCATCGATTGTTCGACGTGTTTTGGTTATTTGGGTATTTTGGTGGGTTATATGGCTTGGGTTGCATGGGTTGTGATGTTTGTACCGGAGGCGGCGAGAAATGTGTAGGATTTTGAGGCGCGGTATTAGCAACAGGCGGTGATGTGAAAGGAAAGTAGGTGGGTTGATATAGTGATGGCAAAGGGTAGGGCGATGGCGATAGATAAGGTGGAGGTGATGGAAATGGCTGCCCACGATTAGCTTGGGGAGCAACAAACCCAACATCCTTCTTTGCGATGGATGCCTTCTTGGGTGCAGACTCTGGTGCCGAAGGTGAGATTCGTCCAGATTTAATCCCTTGCTCGACTCTTTCGGCGATTAGGACCATGTCGGAGAAGCTATTTGAAGGATTCGAGATCAGGTAGGTGTAGTAGGGAGCTTTGAAGGTGTGCAAGAAAATCGACAAGAGTTCCTTGTCGCTTAAGGGTGGAGAGATCCTAGAAGCCAGCTCTCTCCATCTCTGAGCGTAGGTCTTAACGGACTCGCCGACTTTCTTTTCCAAATTTTGCAGGTCGGCCCGGTCGGGAGCTACCTCCATGTTAAACTTATATTGCCGGTAGAAGGCATCAGACAGGTCTCTCCATGTCCTGATTCTGGCTTTGTCTAGACCCATGTACCAAGTTAGGGCATGCTTGGTCAAGCTTTCCCGGAATAGATGGATCAACAACGGCTCGTTGTGGATCATCTCTGCCATCTTGTTGCAATATGCTCTGAGGTGGGTCTTTGGGCACTCGACCCCAGTGTATTTTTCGAAGTCAGGGATCTTGTACTTCGGTGGGATGACGATCCCGGGGACCATACACATGTCTGCAGGGCCGGTAGGGTTAAATGGATCAGCCCCTTCAATTGCTCGGAGTCTCTCCTCGAGCAGATTCAGTCGGTCACTCTTCGGTTGTTCAGCCCGGATGGGGTTAGAACCGAAGGATAGCGGAGGTTCCGATGAGAACTGAGGTGGTGCTGGGTTGAAAGCGAAAGGCTGAGTTCCCACAGGTCCGGGAACGGTGCTTGGAGGAATGGGTGGGAGATACGAGGTCTCTGGATGGGTCGGACCTCGGCCGGAGCCTATAGCAGGGTTGATTGACAGCTGCTGCAGTGGTGCGGTGATTTCTTCACCCGAGCTAATTAGAGGGTTTGCTGCTGTGGGCACAGTGAAGGGACTAATCCATCTCCACTGGCCCTCAGGGCCCGAAGGTGGCGGAAGTACCGAAGATCCTGCGACGGCAAATGAAGAGGGCGGTCCCACTGTTGGAGGAGGATCAAAACCCGATGGGAGTTCGGTGGTAGCTTCATCCCTTTCCTTTTCGGCCCTGGTGGCCCTTTCTGTGGTAATCCTAACTTGCTCCTCTAGCTCTGCGATTCTGGCTGTTAGCGCTTCATCGGCCTTAGCTTGTTCAGTCATTTTTCGTTTTTGAAGTCTAGTTACAGGGAGCCTGTGCGGAGTAGCGTGCTTCCGAGGAGCTATTGTGAACTGCAAAAAGAAAATACAAAAAGAGTAAGTACAGGTGATGATATACAAGTGATGTGCAATCCCGAGGCCTCCACATTTGCTCATTCGCTTTTCCAGCTGCACTTTCATTTGATATTTCCAGGGCGGTCGCAGAGGCGAGATATCCTGGGTCGTTGATGATATGCGAAGGAAGCCTCAATTCCTTCCAACGATACTGAGAAGCTATCTGTGAAACCCAAATTAGCAAGGGCAACCAATGCCATCATGCTAGGAAGATCTCTTTTACACTATGCTTTCAAATGACGTAAGGCCTGATGCCTGATGAACCCATCCAAAGGGAGGGATGATGACCGATATCATGAACTGGGAGTCTCGCGATGGACAACGAAGACATAGCTTATGAGCAAACAATGCTCGAGTATTTCGAATACTTGGCAGGATTTCGGTGAGACGCTGGTGTTTATCCCGGAGGGACTTTCTCTTTTCGTTTTGGACAATTGATATGGAAAGTGGAGGCATTTTTAATAAATATCCGAAAGCGTACGACTTTATTAAAAGCGTTTACAAAATATGGTAAACTTGCCAGCTACCTAAATTTCATCAAAAGTGGCTAAGATAGATGAAATCAGGGATCTTAGTTACATGAAAAAGAAAAGGTTTGCCGATATTCGAGCCTTCCTATGAAGGTGTCAATCCTGGGGATCAGAGTTTTCTTGCTCATGCAAAAAGTATTCCATCGAAGCCATCTCCCCTTTTTGCATTTCTATCTCGGCCTCTAAAGCGGTGATTCGGCTTTGCAGTGCCTGGTTCTTCCTATCTCCCAAGTCTGCGCGAGTAGTCAAAACCCTTATCGTCGAATCCCTGTCTTCGATTATGGCACTTGATGCTTCTCTCTTGCGGGTTTCGTTGCTCAAGCGTTCCTTGAAGTCCCTGAGGGCCACCTTCTGTTTTACTGCTTGTACGCGGACGAAATCCTTGTGATGCCTGTCCAGTTCGTTCATCTGGACTTCCAGGCCACATTGACGAGCTTCGGCGATATCCCTTTCCTCTGTCATCAGATCTCGATCTTCTTGCGCTGCTCGCATTTGTTCTACCACTTGAGCGTAAGCCATAGCATCCATTCCTCCACTCACTTGAGATTCCCCTTCCTCTTCTATCGGTTTCTGATTTTCTGGGCGAGGTAGGATGTTGCCGTTGACTCGCCTCATCCTCCACTGTGGGTATTGGGGTATTGTTGCCGCAGGGGCAACGCGTCCTTTGAGACAAAAAGGGTGGGTCCAGTCTTGAGCGTATAGCTGAATGTTCTGATTTTCTCCGGTGTGGGGTAGATCTGATTTCGTCATGCCGAATGTTACTGGAATGATCTGTGTGATGCAAAACTGCCTGAGTACGAGGGCAGGGCAATAGTGAACACACCCCCATGCTCCGATCAAAGGAACCCAAGGTAGGGGTCCACAGCAGACGATGGGATCAGAGGTTCGCAGGCACTTGGCATGCCAGCTGAAATCCTCTTCGGAGAGGTTTATGAATCGGTCAGTCCAGACGTCCTTGTTTTCCATTTCCTATCTATCCATGGTCATTGCGTTGATAACTCTGAGTAGAGGGCACGACCTTATGTAGCTTTCGAAGAAAATGGTCTGATCAGGAATCTGTTTGAAGTGGCTGACCAACCATACTGTCAGCAACTGGGCGCAGCAGGTGAGTCTCCCTTTTCCCTTTCTTCGACAGGAGTCCAAGGAACGAAAGGTCTCAGCCAAGATGGCTGTCGTAGGGTTAATTGAATTAACCTCTATCTCGTAAAAGATGTTGGCTACTGAAAAGTCAATGGCGTTCCTCATCCTTGGAAAAAGGACGAACCCTACAATGGCGAAGGCCAGAATCCTTAAGCGCTTCACTCCATTGGACAGCTTAAATCGTGCCTCGATATCTGACCAGCACCAGAAGTAGTCACCCTCTCTGACACGAGTAGTGATTCCTAATAGCTTGTCGAGCCTTATTTTTACACTCGCAGAGTCGAGTCGGACGTTCTGGTATATGGCCGAAATGGGGGATGTGAAGCACATCAAAGCTGAGTACTCCTCTAGCGTGGGAGTCAAATCCACTTCTTTGTCGAAAGAGAAACAACGATAGTAGGGGTCCCAGAACTTCAGGGCGGCCCGGGTGCAACCCCAATCAGTTTTCACGTCCACTAAGGTCAGTAGCTTGCCATATCTACCCTCAAACTGGATCTCCTCGTCTTCAGTCAGCTCGTTTCGTAACATCCGAATCCTAGTTAAGTCGGAGTCCACGACTTCTACCTTAACCTTAGTGGTGATGTCAGGGGCGAATCCCTGCTCTAACAGATCTCCTTGTACGGCCTGATCGTCGAAACTTCGTCCCCCGAAAATATCAAATGAAAGTAGTGTAGGTGCCGACATGTCGAATGAGCAAAATGGGTCTTTCGGGATAAAAATAAAATTTTAAATGCAAAGTAACCTGCACGTGTAAGAAATCTGCAGTTCATATAATAGAAAAAAAAATCACGTCAATATGCCACGAAAAATAGGTATAACCATGATGCAAGTGCTGGGGCTCTGATTCCGACACCTCTAACTGGCTTGAATGGTTCCCGGATGATACCATGAAAAGGTCCCTAAAGTGTCGTCCAGTCGCCCGATTCCTTGCGAAATCGTATAACCTTTCGACTGGCTTTAGGGGTTCATCCGAGTTGGGATTGGTGAACACTATCCAGGACATGTGTCCTAGGGCGTCACTACTACCCTCCTATTTTGGTAATTGTCCCCTGGGTGTAGGGCGCTATGAAATGCATATGACAATTGATAAAGTAAATAAATAAACAGGCCAACAATTGATCAAAGCAAATAAATAAAAAAATAAAACACCTCTCTAAAAAGATAAAACCGGCTCCGACCCTAATGTCCCCAGTGAAGTCGCCAAACTGTCGCGCCTCGGAAATTTAAAAAAAATTCGCGAGTGTGCAACGAAATTTGAGACCTTCAGATGCTCGGCGTAAAAGGACGCCTCGCAGCATGCAATGAAGTCGCCACCCTAATTTGGTTGCTAGGCTTAGGGAACCCTAATCGTCATGGCATAGGAAATATAATAAGTAAAAAACTAAAGGCACAAAAAAAAGGGGTCTGGACTCCAGACAAAGGTTCGGGGTCGTATTATGGTCTCGGGAAGGTGTTAGGCACCCGAGACACATCCGAAAACGGTTACCGGTTGATGAGAGAGGTGTTTAAAAAGGTGTTTTATAAAATGCGTTTTGAAAAAGGGGGCTGATGCGAATCCACGCATCCAACTACCGTTACCACCAGCTGGTCCAATGACTCGAGCCAGAGCTAGAAAGCTTCAAGACCGTTTGTCATCTCTCATTCACAAGGAGCTGGAATGTGAGAGGACAAGTGAGGAAGCTGCACTTAGAGAGAAGACACCAAGAGTTGTGAATCTCCTTACATTCACAATGACCGAAGATGATTCTGCCAGAAACGGCACTTGACCGTTTGTCACCAAAACGGCTCTTGTCCGATTCGTTCAAAACGGCTCTTGTCCGATTCGTTCAAAACGGCTCTTGTCCGTTTCGCTTAAATCGGCACTTGACCGTTTCACTCAGCCATTGCCGTTTCACTCATCTGTCTCGCGTGCCGATTGCTCAAAATGGCTCCTGCCCGTTTCGCGTGTCCAGAAGCGCGCGTTGACTGAAGTTCAAGTTGTTGACTTTAATTATTTTAGCTTAATTAGTTAATTAGACAGTTTTAATTAGTTAAGTTATCTTCCTATTTTGGAAGTCCTACTTCTATTCCTATTTGGTTTACTATTAGGGTTTGTTTGTAACCTATATAAGGGACCACTTGGCTACTTTATTAAGTTGGCTGTTATTTGATAAATTGAGATATTCTCTTCAATCTCCGCCCCTTGTTCAAGTTGGTTGAACCTTGTTCTTCTTGAGTCCGCAATACTTGAGTCGTATACAAGTAAATCTTGGAATTGTATTATTGTGTCGTTTATCTTAGTGTGATTCTCACATTGTTGAGTCTAGTCCTAAGAACCCGATTCAAGACCCTTGACTTGAAATCGATTAGGGCTCTTAGCACAGGTTAGCTAAGTGGTCTAAGCTCGTACTTGTCGAGTTATCTATTTCTGCAGGAAATCCGTCTTTGAACAAAGATCAAAAATTGGTGCTACGCATCCTAAGGAACCAGGATCGTATCAGTTGGTAGCGGAGCTTAAGGCGTTCAAAGATTGGTAAGTATCTTAATTGTTTTCAAGTTTCATCGTTGAAATCGGTATTTCTTTCTACTCCATTCAAAACCGATTTCTTGCTGTGCTTGGTTAGTTACTTGAATACAATTGGTTGTGTTTCGTTCCAGTTTGTTGTGTTGAAATTCGCTAAATTACTTGCGTTTTCTACCCACAAGAAGGTCACAAAATACAAGAGAAAATTCTGTTCAGTTTCAGTAACTTCAGTTGTCGAATTTGTATTCATATATATAGCAACTGAAGTCCGATTTTAGTAATTGTGGTTTCGTTGGAAAGCTGAATCTGTTGGGCTTCCGAATCAAAAAGAATCGGTCGATTCGGAGTTCAGAGTAAAAAGTTCTGATCAAAACACTGAATTGTGTTTTGCTGTCAAAAAAAAAAAAAAAAAAAAAAGAAAAAGAAAAAAAACTACAATAGGGAAATTTCCCAAAGAAAAGAAAGGGATCCGATCCTGCAAATACGAAAATATATAGAAGTATTTGCTCCATAAAAACCAGATTTATCAAGGAATTAAATTGCACTGCGATTGGGTATTACAATCATAACTGAAATTGAACTTGTTTGAGTCCTTTCGAGTCAATTTTGAGCTTTCTTTGATTCCTTGAAATTGCCTTCTACTCTACTTGCTATTTGTTTGATTGGTTGTTCTTGCAATTACTCAAATATCAAGTGTCACAATTCTTTTCCGTGCTAGTTTTCTTTGAGAGTCTTCTTGGAAGCTTTTTCTTTGGATTCTTGAGTCTCACTAACACTTGAACATTGCAGGGAATTTTGAGAGATTTTGTGAGATTATTAGAGTGATTAAACACGAGAGTAAACACGTGAGGGAGTGCTAGGTTAGTGCAATTTTACGTTTTCTTTGGTGTTGTGAATTTCAGGAAAAGTAAAAGATGTCTCAAGAGGGAGTACAACAACCCGATCTATCGGCTATACTAGCCATAATGACGGAACAGCTCCGAACATTGAATGAACGGCAATTAACTGCCAATGAGCGGCAGCTAACTGCCGATGCAAGGCTAGCTAAGGTGGAAGCGTTAGGTACCATTAATCCAGTTCCTATAGCCGCGAATAACCAACGTGATGGCCGTTTGTCTGATCTGTCTGAAGAAGATGACAACGCCCGACGACCACGTGATGAGAATCGTCGGCCTAATCTTGCTTTGGTCCCTCCTAGGCGACTTGCCAGACGTGGTCCACAATTACCATATTCTGATTGGGAAGGAGAACCTGATGGGGGAGAAGGCTGGATAAATACAAGGGATGGACAGAGGAGGGAGAGACGAGACCGTCGTGATGGTAGGAGAGAACGGGAGGATGACCGTTTGGATGCTAATCTAAACAGCATCAAAATGAAAATACCTCCGTTTGAGGGTACTGACGACCCTGATGCATACTTAACTTGGGAAAGGAAAGTAGATGCTATCTTCTTATGTCACAATTATTCGGAAGGTAAAAAGGTTCAGATCGCCGCAGTCGAATTCTGTGGGTATGCTAGTCATTGGTGGGAGCAGTTCAATCGAAAAAGGGCAGCTGTCTTAGCTGGTCCGATTGCTAATTGGGAAGAGATGAAGCAGGCGATGAGACAACGGTTTGTCCCTGCCCACTTTCACCGTGAGCTTCATCAACGACTTCAAACCTTGAAGCAAGGCAGCAAGGGAGTTGGAGCATACTTTAATGAGATGGAAATTGCTTTGGCTCAAGCGAAGATTACTGAAGAAACTGAGGTAACGATGGCTCGGCTTCTTGCTGGTTTGAATGCAGACGTTGCCGATGCATTGGAGCTGACTCAATATAACACTATTGAGGAGATGCTTCATATGGCTCAAAAGATTGAGAAACATAGGAAAGCTAGGAGTTCCTATAAGTCTACTGGGTCGACACCTTGGAAGAAGACGTCTTGGAATAAGGATGACAAAATGGCCCCTGCCATTTTGAAGGGATCTGCCAGTGCTGTTGTTCCTTCTAAAACGACACCTACCAAACCATATACTCCACCAGTGGATCGGCCAGCCACTAAGGAAATTATCTATTTCAAGTGCAACGGCCGAGGGCATAAGAAATCAGAATGCCTGAATAAAAGAGTTTTCATCATCAGGCCGACTGGCGAGGAAGAATCGGATGATGAACAGGAGGAAACGAAACCTGAGGGAAACGGTCAGACCGATTCGGATATTGACCATCAGAGAGGTGACCATGTTCGGTTGCTTGTAATCCGACGGACCCTGAGCGTACAGTCCACAGAAGAAGTGTGTGATGAGGAGCAACGGACCAATCTGTTCCACACCTGCGGGGTGATTGATCACAAGGGCTGTTCCATTATCATAGACAACGGAAGCTGCACCAACTGTGCCAGTGCGCTGATGGTTCATAAGCTGGACTTGCCAACGGTAAAGCATCCGAAACCATATCATCTACACTGGATGACGGATGACAACGGTATTAAGGTAACCAAACAGGTGCTTGTTAAGTTTCGTATCGGCAAATACCAAGATGAAGTTCTCTGTGATGTTGTGCCGATGCAAGCAAGCCATATCCTCCTTGGACGCCCATGGCAGTTTGATCGCGCAGCGAATCATGATGGGAAGAGGAACCTCTACAAGTTGGTTAAGGATGGTCAGAAGTTCACCTTGGCACCGTTAACACAAGCTGAAGTGTTTGAGGATCAGCAATGGCTTGTTAAGTCACATGCTGAATATGAAATTTCAAAACAGCTTGCGAGAGAAAAAGAAGGTTTGAGTGTGAAATATATAGAGGGAAACACTGAGAGTGTGAGCCTTAAACATTCGCATGAAAACAGTAAGCATGCAGAGGGAGAGTGTAAACAGTCGCATGAAAGCAGCAAACATGCAGAGGGCGAGTGTAAACATTCGCACGAAAAGAGTAAGCGTGCTGAGAGTGGCATTGAGAGAAAAGGAGAGGTAAATAAAAAGAAATTGAGTGTATATGCCAAGGGGAGCGAAGTAAGGAGAGCCATGCTTTCTCATAACAATTGTTTTGACGCAAGCCGTCCTCTACTTCTTATCCGTTTTCGCTCTTGTTGTTTAACCTCAAATGAAACGGAACGGCACCATACCGTTCCGATTGGTATATCTTCTCTCTTGCAGGAATTTGGAGATGTTCTACCCGAAGAAATGCCACCTGGCTTACCTCCGATTCGAGGCATAGAACATCAGATCGACTTTGTTCCTGGATCGGCAATTCCTCATCGGCCGGCTTACCGATCCAATCCAGAGGAGACAAAGGAACTGCAACGGCAAGTTGACGATTTGCTTGCGCGTGGGTACGTTCGGGAGAGTCTGTCTCCATGTGCCGTTCCAGTCATTCTGGTCCCAAAGAAGGACGGATCTTGGCGCATGTGTGTTGATTGTCGAGCAGTCAACAAAATCACTGTAAAGTATCGCCATCCTATTCCTCGATTGGATGATATGTTAGATGAATTAAGTGGTAGTATAGTATTTTCTAAAATTGATTTAATGAGTGGCTACCACCAAATTCGTATGAAAGAAGGGGATGAATGGAAAACTGCTTTTAAAACTAAGTATGGCTTATATGAATGGATGGTTATGCCGTTTGGCTTGACTAATGCTCCTAGCACCTTTATGAGGTTAATGAACCATGTACTTCGGCACTTAATTGGTAAATTTGTTGTAGTTTATTTTGATGACATTTTAATCTAAAGCAAATCATTGGATGAACATGCTTTACATCTTAAGGAAGTTTTTCTAACACTTCGTGAGCAGAAATTATATGCTAAACCTAGTAAGTGTTCTTTTGCATTGGAACAAGTTGGTTTTCTTGGTTTCATTGTCAGTGCAGGAGGCGTTAAAGTGGATGAAGAGAAGATCCGCGTGATACGGGAATGGCCGACGCCGAAGGCCGCTACCGATGTGAGATCATTCCATGGATTAGCGAGTTTCTATCGGCGTTTTGTAAAGGATTTTAGCACCATTGCCGTTCCATTGAATGATTTAACAAAAAAGAATGTTGTTTTCAGGTGGGAGCAACAACAGGAGGAAGCGTTTGCTACCCTCAAGGAACGGCTCTGTGCCGCTCCCGTGCTAGCATTGCCTGACTTTAGCAAGGCGTTTGAGATCGAGTGCGACGCCAGCGGGTTAGGAATCGGCGCCGTTCTGATGCAAGAGAAACGACCGATTGCCTATTTCAGTGAAAAGCTCAAGGATGCCCAACTCCGATATCCTACCTATGACAAGGAGTTCTATGCTCTTGTCAGAGCGTTGGAAACATGGCAACACTACTTGATGCCGAGAGAGTTTATCATCCACACAGACCATTTGAGCTTGAAATACCTAAAGGGTCAAGGGAAGCTGAATCGGCGACATGCCGTTTGGATGGAATTCATTGAAGTCTTCCCTTACCACATTCAGTACAAGCAAGGTAAAGAGAATGTTGTTGCCGATGCACTATCTCGAAGGTACGTGCTCATTACTTCTCTAAATGCCAAATTGCTTGGATTTTCGCACATTATCGAACTCTATGCTACCGATTCTGATTTTGGTGATATTTATTTGCATGGCGTTTCTATTTATGGTTCTAAATTCTACAAGCATGAGGGTTATTTGTTTAAAGGCAAACATTTATGTATTCCTCATTGCTCTCTTCGTGAATTACTGGTGCATGAAGCCCATAGTGGTGGTTTAATGGGTCACTTTGGCGTGACTAAAACTTTGGATGTGTTACATGATCACTTTTATTGGCCTCACATGAAGCGTGATGTCGTGCGCATTATTGCTAGATGTTTGACTTGTCGTAGAGCCAAATCTGAATCTGCTGGTCATGGAGAATACATGCCGTTACCTGTTCCTTCTCATCCTTGGACCGATTTGTCCATGGACTTTGTCGTCGGACTACCCAGGTCTAAGAACGGTAAGGATAGTGTTTTTGTTGTGGTGGACAGGTTTTCAAAAATGTCCCATTTTATTGCATGTTCGACTACTTCTGATGCTACTCAGATTGCTGATTTGTTCTTTCGTGAAGTAGTCCGTTTGCATGGTATCCCTTTGACGATTGTGAGTGATAGAGATACTAAGTTTCTTAGTCATTTTTGGCGTGTCTTATGGAAGAAGCTTGGTACTAAGTTATTGTATTCTACATCTTTTCACCCACAAACGGATGGTCAAACAGAGGTGGTAAATCGGACTCTTGGCTCCCTTTTACGCACCCTAGTTCGTAAGCATGTTTCTACTTGGGTTGATCATTTACCGTTTATTGAATTTGCTTACAACCGTGCTGTTCATTCTACTACTCATTACTCGCCGTTTGAACTAGTGTATGGATTTAATCCCAGAACTGTTTTGGATTTAACTCCTTTTCCTTTGAGTGATGTTGTGAGTTTAGATGGTGCCCAGAAGGCTGATTTTGTCAAGCAATTACATGCTACGGCGAAGCAGAACATTGAGCGCATGAATGAGAAGCTGATGCTGAAACGGAACGATGGCCGACGGCTAGTGACGTTCCAGGTTGGCGATTGGGTTTGGTTG
This sequence comes from Viola odorata, assembly GCA_963691705.1. NCBI lineage: Eukaryota > Viridiplantae > Streptophyta > Magnoliopsida > Malpighiales > Violaceae > Viola > Viola odorata. The sequence goes on along the minus strand of OY829540.1, from coordinate 40,583,308 downwards.
CATATGCGCAAGGAGCGTTTTCCTGCCCAACGCCGCGGCAAGCTATCTCCTAGAGGCGACGGACCGTTCCAGATTGTCGAGAAGATCAACAACAATGCCTATAAACTGGCGTTGCCGAGTGAGTATGGTGCCGTTAGCTCTACCTTTAATGTTTCTGACTTAGAATTGTTTGATGCAGATGACGAGTATGGACTTTCAGCTGATGCCGATTCGGATTCGAGGACGAATCCTTCCGAAGGGGGAGGGAATGATGCAAATCCACGCATCCAACTACCGTTACCACCAGCTGGTCCAATGACTCGAGCCAGAGCTAGAAAGCTTCAAGACCGTTTGTCATCTCTCATTCACAAGGAGCTGGAATGTGAGAGGACAAGTGAGGAAGCTGCACTTAGAGAGAAGACACCAAGAGTTGTGAATCTCCTTACATTCACAATGACCGAAGATGATTCTGCCAGAAACGGCACTTGACCGTTTGTCACCAAAACGGCTCTTGTCCGATTCGTTCAAAACGGTTCTTGTCCGTTTCGCTTAAATCGGCACTTGACCGTTTCACTCAGCCATTGCCGTTTCACTCATCTGTATCGCGTGCCGATTGCTCAAAACGGCTCTTGCCCGTTTCGCGTGTCCAGAAGCGCGCGTTGACTGAAGTTCAAGTTGTTGACTTTAATTATTTTAGCTTAATTAGTTAATTAGACAGTTTTAATTAGTTAAGTTATCTTCCTATTTTGGAAGTCCTACTTCTATTCCTATTTGGTTTACTATTAGGGTTTGTTTGTAACCTATATAAGGGACCACTTGGCTACTTTATTAAGTTGGCTGTTATTTGATAAATTGAGATATTCTCTTCAATCTCCGCCCCTTGTTCAAGTTGGTTGAACCTTGTTCTTCTTGAGTCCGCAATACTTGAGTCGTATACAAGTAAATCTTGGAATTGTATTATTGTGTCGTTTATCTTAGTGTGATTCTCACATTGTTGAGTCTAGTCCTAAGAACCCGATTCAAGACCCTTGACTTGAAATCGATTAGGGCTCTTAGCACAGGTTAGCTAAGTGGTCTAAGCTCGTACTTGTCGAGTTATCTATTTCCGCAGGAAATCCGTCTTTGAACAAAGATCAAAAATTGGTGCTACGCATCCTAAGGAACCAGGATCGTATCAGGGGCCCTCAGAGGAATCTTCACTTTAGTCTTTTTTATGATCGTGATGGGACTGAATTTTCCGTAAGACTGAATGAGCGCCCTCTTATTTCATCATCGGGCCATGCATGATTAACCTAATTACTACGTGATCCTAACATGGATTGCTAACAGAGTACAGATTTAAATGATTGATTTTAATAGTGGAAAACTGATGTGGGATCGAAAATCCCCATGTACATGCAGTCAATACAAGCGAGAATTTAAAATCATATGAACATGGCATTTTAAGCAACTCTTTAAACACGTTGTTCATATGGGTTGATTTTAATTCTAGCAGTTCTATATATCATGCATGCAGTTGATATTCGCAGAAAGCATCGAATAAATAAAAAGGACTTGTGAGGCGTACTTTCGAGCGAAGCTTGAAATTAACCTACAAAAGGAGAGTGTTAGTGATAGCTCGAGAAATAACTAGGCAATTCTATGAGTGCGAAAATTTAAATGACAGTCGATTGCACACATAAAATGATGGATTCTACGCATACGAAAGTTAGTTGCTGAGTTTGATAAAATGATGACAGTTGATTGTATGTGAAAAATGATGGATTTTACACATACGAGATTTAAATGCTGAGTTGATTGCATGCGAAAAATGATTGATTTTAAGCACACGAGAATTTAAATGCTGTGTTGATTGCATGCGAAAAATGATTGATTTTACGCATACGAGAATTTAAATGCTAGGTTGATTGCATGCGAAAAATGACGGATTTTACGCATACGAAAATGAAATGCTGTTTTGATTTGCATGCGAAAAATGATTGATTTTACGCATACGAGAATTTAAATGCTAGGTTGATTGCATGCGAAAAATGATGGATTTTACGCATACGAAAATGAAATGCTGTTTTGATTTGCATGCGAAAAATGATGGATTTTACGCATACGAAAATGAAATGCTGTTTTGATAAGTGCAGAAAAATTAAATGCTATTGGCGATTTACAGGGAAGAAAAAAAGTTTAATGATTTGCAGAAAATAAAACAGGTTGATAATGCAGGGAATAAACAGTTGGATATTTGCGGAAAATAAACAGTTGATATTGCGACCGACCATGTAGGCGGTATTGAATTTAAATTGCTGAAAGTAAATTGCTGAAATTTAAAGTGCGGGAAAGTAAAGTGCGGAAAAGTAAACAGTTGATAATTTGCGGAAGGATTTCCAACAGTTTTGCGAAAACTTAAAGCAGTTGATATTGCAGAAAATAAACAGTTGATATTGTGACCGACCATGTAGGCGGTATTGAATTTAAATTGCTGAAAGTAAATTGCTGAAATTTAAAGTGCGGAAAAGTAAACAGTTGATAATTTGCGGAAGGATTTCCAGCAGTGTGCGAAAAATTAAAGCAGTTGAATGTTTACGAAAATTAAAATGTGACCGACCATGTAGGCGGTATTGAATTTAAATTGCTGAAAGTAAATTGCTGGAATTTAAAGTGCGGAAAATTAAACAGTTGATAAGTGCGACCGACCATGTAGGCGGTATTGAATTTAAATTGCCGAAAGTAAATTGCAGAAAATTAAAGTGCGGAAAATTAAACAGTTGATATTTACAGAAAATAAACAGTTGATATTACAGAAAATTAAAAGTGTTAGTACGACAAATAATCATACAAAGCATACGAGTATTTTACGAAAAACGTGATCCGAAGTTTTGAAAACAATTGAAAATGGGCTGGGCCCAATTGAAGAATGAAAAGAAGTGAAAAATGGGCCAGGAATAGTGCCTGGCCCATTAGAATTTAAAAGGGAATGGGCCAAGCCCATTCCCGCGTGAACAGTGCCGTTGGCCTGGCACTGTTCATTCGTCACCTTTCTTGGTCGCCGGCGTACTGCCGGCGGCAAAGCTCCGGCCACAAGTGGCCGATTTAAAAATCGTTCGTACCGAAATGTTCGTCTCTTCGACGACTTCCCGACTATACCAACCCCAATTTTTAGTTTGACTCGTACAAAATTTAATTTCGAAAAAACGACAAAACTGTTAATTATCGAAAACTAATTAATTTGAGCGATCTAACCAACGATTTTTAAAATTGAAGGAGTGTATTTAATCTACGTTATGCATATGAATTAATGACATAAAAGAAAACAATTAACTTGCTCAAACAAGAGCCAAACGAAATTAAGCAAGAAAGTGGCTAAAAAAACCGAGAAATTCTAGAGAGAGAAACTCACTCTCAAACTTTGAACTTTGACGATCTTCGCTCAATATGAGCAACTGATCAGAGGGAGGGAAGAAAGCAAGGTTTCTTGCTGTTTTTTTTGGTGCCCCGAATGCGTTGGAGGAGGGGGCTATTTATAGCCGAAGATCGCGTGAGGAGGAGGTGCGGGTGCTGCGCGTGGAGGCCGTGATGACGTCGCTGTGATGACGTCGGGTCTACGGCTGCGTGAGGTGGCGGAGCTAGGGTGATAGCGGTGATGATGGCGGAGGAACAGGAGGCTATGGACGCGACGGGAGCAGGTGGCTCAGGCGTGGGCTGCTTCGCTGCACTCCCTTGGCACTGTGCATGTGCATTATGCACATTAAATCAAGGGCCATTGATCTGGTTGACTTTCCTTGGTTGACCAGATCAATGGCCATGATCAAATGGCATTTTATCTGATTAAAATGGCCTCGAGCCGGTTCCCGCGACCAAACCTTCTGACTTTTCGAGCCGAAGGTACCGTCGCGTAGAGAAAAATACGACGGGTTTAACCGTCTACAGCGAAGGATGAAAATTCCTCGTTTAACGTGTTTATTTTCGCGTTCAAAAATGTGAAACGTTTGAACGGAAAAATAATAACGTTATGCCGAAAATTACGCGAATCGCTGTAGACCGTTGCGACCAGAAAAAAAATCTAGCAACTAGTTGATGGAAAACATTTTAAAGTCAAGCTATTGTCCGAGTGGACTTACTCGGGTCCAATAAAAGCTTGAATAAAAATAATAATAAAATAATAAAAATACTAAAAAATGTTCTAAAATATAAAAAATCCTAAAATTCGTGTGATGACCTAAAACGAAGAAAAAGTTAGCAAACGACTGCCTGATAATTAAAAATGTGATTTTTAAGGCTAAAAATATTAATGATAATAATAATGAAAATACATGCCGAAAAATAAAAAATGCGATTTCGAAAGCTGACGATGCTAACGATGATGCTAAAATGCCACGAAACACCTAAGAATGCTAGCGACATTAAATCAACTGAAAATGACTGTAAATTAACTGAATAACAGAAATGCTAAAATTAAATAAAAATGGCGTCAAAATTCGGGTATCAACATTATTGATTTTGCTATAGAAGCTCTGAAAAGGAACTGCCGCTATGGAAAGCTGAAAGACGCGCTCATGGTGGATCCTCTAGTGACTTTAGATGCGTTGAGGCTTAAAGCCCACAATTACGCAACAATGGAAGAGGAAGAAAATAGAGATAAGACGTATAACGCGCCGCATGGGACATCTCAAATTACTACTGCTCCCGCGAAGCTACTACCTGACGACCATTTTATCGACGATTACGCCAGGAGGAAGGACCATATCCCCAAGGCCTCCAACAAACAGAAGGGTCATTTTTCGAAGGGAAAAACCGGTGGTTCCCCCTCTCGACGTCACGGGGATTCTTATAAGAACCAGACGTACGACCCCGATTTTCCTTCTCTTAACATACCAAGGGCAGAGATTTTAGTGATAGCGGAACACCGAAATCTTCCCATCCGCTACCCCACACCTATGAAACCAGGAGTGCTTCTAGGGAGAAGGGAGAATGCTTATTGTAAATTCCACAAAGCCAGGGGCCATTCCACAGAAGTGTGCAGAGAGTTAAGATCAGCGATAGAACGTTTGGTAGAAGAAGGATATTTAGGAGAATTTGCCACCCAGATAAGAGAAGATGCCAGAAATAATCTCATAAAAAGGACAGCAGACGAACCACTAGTTCCTCCTCGCGTGCCGCAGAAAGATGATGCTCCCAGAGGTAAAGACAGGGAAACTCTTACGGATGATGACGAATATATCCCTATGATTAACATTATCGCGGGAGGAACCCCTTATATGGACGAATCAGAGCATCTGACTGCCGTGAAAGGAGACAAGCGCACACGTGATGGCATGACAAAAAAAGGAGATGCGATAGGCATATTGGATCGAATGATATTATCCTTTTCCGAAGAGGATGAGAAAGGCATCGTCTATCCGCACAATGATGCATTGGTGGTTACGCCCGTCATCGCCAGTCATGGAATCAGAAGAACTCTTATTGATAACGGGAGCGCGGTGAACCTCTTTTCGTTGGAAGCATACAATCTCATGAAGCGATCTGATAATGAGCTAACGCCTAGCAAATGGCCGATAGTTGGCATTGATGGGGTTCCAATCCCTATCACGGGGGTGATTACTTTGCCCATATACTTCTGAGAAGACACCTACAAACGATCAGAGAACCTGTTGTTCCTTGTCGTGGATCTGAATTTGCCTTACAATGTCGTGCTCGGACGACTTTTCCTCAACCGCTTTGGAGCGGTGATATCTCAGAAGCATCTAAAGATGAAGTACCCCTCCTGGGATAGGGTAGTATCCATAAAGGGCAATCAAAAGCTAGCGGCGGAGTGCTACTCGCTCATGACTCAAAGGAGCTGTGATAGGTACGTGTGTATAGCAGCTATGAGCAGAGTGATGAGAAGCGTGCTCAACCTCTGGACAAAATGGTACCTATTCCGGCAATTGGTATAGAGGAAGCAAGTTTCCTGATCAGTGAAAAACTCAGCCCAGCGGAAAACCTTCAACTGGCCCGACTGCTGAACAAATGCCAAGGAGATTTAGCGTGGAAACCCTCCGACATGCCAGGTATTTCGCGAGAAATAGCCGAACATCGGCTCAATGTGGACCCAGATGCCAGGCCGGTATAGCAAAAGCGACGCGCGTTCTCTAATAAAAAGGCGTTAGCTGTAGATAAGGAAGTAGCAAAGCTCCTTGACGCAGGGTTTATCCGCGAAGTTCAATATCCCACCTGGCTAGCGAACCCTGTCCTTGTTCCTAAGCCCAATGGGGATTGGCGCATGTGCATCGACTTCACAGATTTAAATGATGTCTGCCCTTAGGATTGCTACCCGCTTCCTCGGATAGATCAGTTAGTTGATCAGACCGCTGGGTACGCTTATCTAAGCTCACTAGACGCCAACTCTGGATACCATCAGATCCCCATGGCCCGGGAAGATGAAGAAAAGACTGTGTTTCTCACTCCAAAGGCCACCTACTGTTATACGGCGATGCCGTTTGGGCTGAAGAACGTCGGGGCTACGTTCCAACGTATGGCCAACAAAATATTCGAAGAGCAAATAGGGAGGAATATGGAAGCATACGTTGACGATATATTGGTGAAGAGCGCAAGCTTTCAAGATCACCTACGAGACTTAAAGGAAGTCTTTGACGTGATGAAAAGGTATCGCATGAAGTTAAATCCCCGAAAATGCATGTTTGCATTTCAAACAGGAAAATTCTTGGGCTACGTGGTCAGCCAAAAAGGCATCCTGCCTAACCCCTCAAAGGTTAAGGCCATACAAGACATGATATCGCCAAGAACCATCAAAGAGGTGCAAAGGCTAACAGGGCGAGTCATTGCCCTTGGGCGATTCATTTCCAAGCAAGGAGAAAAGTGTCTCCCTTTTTTCAAAGTCATACGCAAGAAAGCCTCGTTCAGGTGGACCCCGGAATGTGAGGAGGCATTTATCGGGTTAAAGGATTACCTATCGTCTGACTTATTATTGACGAGACCCGAAGTAGGCGACACCTTATATCTGTATCTTGGCGCCGCAGATGAAGTGGTCAGTGCCGTCCTCGTTCGCTACGATAACCACTCTCATCGCCCGGTCTACTTTGTGAACCACGTCCTAAAGGATGCGGAGTTGCGATACGCCCGAATCGAAAAGATAGCGTTCGCTCTTATACAAGCCACCCGCAAAATGGATCGATATTTTCAGTCTTATTCCGTTATCGTGCTCACGGACCAGCCTCTGAAAAGAATATTCCGAAAGCCTGAATCTTCTGGGAGAATGTTGATTTGGGCACTCGAATTAGAACAGTACGGATTGAGGTATCAGTCTCGACCGTCCGTAAAGGCTCAAATCCTGGCTGATTTCATAGCGGAATGTACCTTTACAGAAGATCCTTTGGACGGCGTACCTGAAGCGGAATGGGGCGATATGGATCTCCCGTTCCCGGAAACCTACACGGACCTCTGGATCGTCCATGTGGATGGAGCCAAAAACCAAGAGCTGGCTGGAGCTGGAATCTTTATAAATGGGCCGCACGATATGCAAATACGATACGCCATTCGAATCCTACAGTCGTTATCTAATAACGCGGCAGAGTATGAGGCGTTACTAGCCGGGCTCAGAATAGGGAAAGGACTTTCCTCTAAAGGGAGGCACGATACCAGAAGAACAGGAGACCTACGTCTAAAAATCTGTGGTGATTCCAAGTTGATAATTGACCAGGTCTTGGGACACTCTCAGGTCGGGAACCCATCATGATTCAATATCTCGCCAAAGTAAAGCGAGAATTGTTGGAAATAAAGAAAGAGGGCATGCAGATCAGCTTCGAGCATATCCCCAGGGAGGAAAACGCTGAAGCTGACAATCTAGCCAAAATGGCCGCGAATCCGGAAGCATCCATACCCAAGGGCGTATATTATCGTGAGTTATCGGTACCATCCTTCATGGAAGAGCAAGCGTCTTTATGTATGGAGGAGCGTGAGAGCGACTGGCGAATTCCCGTAATCAAATTCTTGAAACACGAGGAACTGCCTGAGGATACTGCTGAAAAGAAGAAGGTACTGAGACAGGCAGCTCGCTGTACGTACTATGACGGGGATCTGATTCGAAGGTGTTTTTCTCACCCTGCCGCCAAATGTATAACTGAACAAGAGGGTCTTCACACCTTGCGTGAAATCCATGAAGGGGTATGTGGTATGCACGTGTCAGGCGGTACCTTAGTGGCACAAGTTTTCCGATCCGGATTCTACTGGCCCACCATCCGAAGAGATTGCCACAACTATGTGCAAACCTACCCTAAGTGCCAAGAGTTTGCCAAGATTCCTCGGCGGCCCGCCACTGAAATATCTAAAATTATCGCCCCTTGTCCTTTTGCTAGATGGGGGATCGATATCCTAGGCCCATTCCCAAAGGCAAGGTCTCAATTGAAATTTGTGATAGTGGCGGTAGACTATTTCACTAAGTGGGCAGAAGCTGAAGCGGTCGCCACAATCACGGCAGAAAAAACTTGGCGTTTCCTCAAATATCAAGTTATCATGAGGTTTGGCGTACCTCGTATTCTTGTCAGCGATAATGGGACGCAGTTCACCAGCCAGTTCTTAAAAGACCAGTGCTCAGAATTTGGAATCGAGCAACGTTTTTCCTCCGTGGCTCATCCGCAAACTAATGGACAAGTGGAAGTAACCAATCGGAGCATCCTTAGCGGCATCAAGAAAAACCTAGAAGGGTCTAAAAAGAAATGGGCTGATGAGCTACCATACGTGATGTGGGCGTACCGCATGACCGTTAAGACTACCACCGGAGAAACACCTTTCGCGTTAGCCTTTGGGACCGAAGCTGTTACACCGGTGGAAATTGGAACCATGAGCCTACGGGTGGCTCACTTTCGGGAGGAACTGAATGAGGAAAGGTTACGAGCTAACTTGGACGCGTTACTAGAAGTCCGAGAGGAAATCCTTCTGAAAACACAGCATTACAAACGAAAGATGGCTCGTTATCACAACAGGCGCGTCAAAGAACGGTTGCTGAAAGCCGGTGACCTGGTGATCAGAGACAAGTGAGCGGCAGGGCAACGCATGGGAAAACTCAGTCCAAACTGGGATGGACCATATCGCGTCACCCACGTTGTCGGGAAAGGAGCCTATCATCTGGAGACTCTCGATGGTACACCCTTATCCAACTCTTGGAATATCGCTCGCTTGAAGTTATATTACTCTAGAATTTGATTTTATCTGCACCTTTGATTTATGTCAACCCTAACCATGACTAACGCTCGATGAGAGAGCTTTCGTGGAAGTTTGTGGTTGCCTTTGTACAGATAAAAAAGGGGGTATTTTGGGGAAGTGAAAAGTCCTATCCTTGTGATGGCCGGTCTTGATTAGATGGCCCATTAAGTAAGGGCACTACCCACCATACCTTGAATTAGCGTCGGATTGAAAGATCCTGGACGCCCCCGGGGGTGAAAAGTCCTATCCTTGTGATGACCGATCTTGATCAGATGGCTCATTAAGTGAGGGCACCACCCGGTATCTTTGGGAGTGAAAAGTCCTTTTCTTGCACTGATCGTTCTCGTGGAGACGGCCCAGCAAGTGGAGACGGCCCAGCAAGACTAGGCACGCCCCAAAGAAATAGAAACTCCGTTCTAGAAACAAGAATCCTATCTTAACGACGGGGCTGCTGCAGCTAGGTCATTAAGTAAGGACACGGTTCTAGACGCGAGGGCAACGCCCAAAAGTGAAAATTTCTTAGCCTTGTGATAGCCGTCCCGATCCGACAGCTCACTAAGACGAGGCACTTTAAGGGCCGATCGTGAAAATAGGGAAACACGGAGAATCGTGAAATCCCGGCTAGTAACCAGATGTGTAATCCCTGGTGAAGTATAGAGCTGATAGCGAAAGCGATTCCCGCGGGTTCCAGGGTAACGCCCTATGATGGCAGCGAAAAGGCTCCTACGGGTAATTACTATCCCTCGTAACGTGTTTTTGTTACTGATGATTTACAGTTGAGAATGCGCAGAATACTTTTCGGGCAGTGGAAGGAGTGAGGATCTCGTAAGCAGAGATATCGCTAGTCTTACCGAGAAAGTTAACCCAATACCAAATTCTGTAATTTTGGTAGGAGCGCTAAGGATCTGTTCGGAAAAGTAAGCGCATTGGGAAAACATGGCGAAGATAACGCCAAAGGAGTTTGCAAAGAAGCGACTAAATAAAGGAAAGTCAGCAATAAAAGTGGCTTGAACACATCGAAATGTTTAAAGGGGGCTACAAATTTTGGTGGTCAAAACAATAAACAAAAATTTAGTGACGCTTGATCACTAAGGAAAGAGCGGTAAAGCCTCGAAGCATGTCAACCTTCGGGGTGCCTCCGTTTCCAGCCTGCCGCTTTAGCTTGGCGAAAGCCCTCCTCATTAAGATGGCCAGATCTTCGTTTGAAAGCGGCAATGACCTCATCGAGTTTGTACGCGTCAACCCCGTGGACTTCTTCAAAGCAATTGACCAAAATAGCGGCAATCTGCTCGACGTGCCACAGGCTCCTATCGGCTAACTCTTCCTCCAGGGCAGCTTTCTCCTTGGCCAGGGATGACTTCTCATTCTCCAAGGCAGTAACTTTGGCCCTCTCCGCTGCCAAGGCGACAGATTGTTCTTCTTTCAGCTTCTGATGAGCCAACAATAAGTTTGTACGCTCCTCCAGCAACTTTTTCTTCTCATTCCGCTCTCGTGCTAATTCTTCCAAAGAGGAGGAAAGAGAAGTAGCCTGATGCTGCGCTTCCTCCGCCCAGTAATGGAACTGCATCATATTTGTAAAAAGGTTGGAGCGTAATGAGTTCACCCTGTTAACCACGGGCCTGGAAAGGAAGGCTTCCCATTCTGTCGCAGACGCCAGTACTTGGGAAGCCAATAAAGCCGTAACCTCATCCGAGCCGTCACCCCCCAGTGCCGCCAGACCAGTGTTACGCAGATCGTACAGTGCAACTTGATGGGTCACAGTAACGGCCCCACCTAGCAGACTAAGATCCGCCACAAAGTTAAAGGTGGTACCTCCTTCGCCATAACGGGCCTGTAGGGGGATGCTTGAAGGAATGAAGGCCAGAGGAAAAGGAGAGCGAGCCTGTGTGGACGAACCCCCTAGAGCAAAATAAGCGCCATGAGGCTGATAGCCTGAAAAATCTGGCATAACCTCCTGATATCCCATGTTGGAGGAATATGCGTGAACAGGACCACCAAAAGAATTGGGCGAAACCCCGAAAGTCTCGCCCGTGCCTAAATTCTCCAGAAATCCTGACGGATTCCTCCCTGGGGAATAGCCGTAGAGTCAAACCCGCCCGCAGATCTGTTCTCCATCTCGGCGGTAGAGGAAGATGGATTTTTGCCCTCCTCTCCCAACCGCTGTCTCTTCTTTGAGCCAGTCAGCGCATAACCCAAATCCATATCGCCTGAGGGAAGAGCGGAGGTAGCGACAGCAATAGTGTCCTGCCAAAAACGCGATATGAAATAAAGAAAAGAAAGAAATCAAACAACGACAGACATAGAAAGGTAGTATATCGTGGCTAAAAGGCACCCTCACCGTATCAGCGTTGGGAGGAGGTGCTTCTGAAGAGCCTGCCGTGTCCAAAGAAGGTGTAAGAGCGGCGACACTTCTCGTTTTTCGCTTCTTTTTTCCTTTGGCAATGGCCTAAGGAGCCTTGGAAGAAGAAGAAGGCTGGGCAGGAGGAGCAGCGATGGTCAAAAGGGGAACGCCTGAAGGAATATCAGGATCCCCCACACCGGCCGAAGAAGAGGAAACTTGAACAAGAGTAGCGGAAGTAGCCGGAAGATCGGTAGGGTTATCAGTTGCTTCCGTGGAAGTAGCTCTCTCTTTTTCTTCTCTCTCTTGAGCCATTTTCAAGTGTCTCCTTACGTTCTCAGGTTTATAGTTGCGATCCGTCGCTGCAAAAGCACAAAATAACGTCAGCATTAGTATCAGCGATAACAAAGAAAGGAGTAACGCGACACTCACGTTTAACATAAGATCGAATGTCCATTCTACAAGCCACTTGACGAATGTGAACGCTGATTTCCAGTTTGAGCAATGTGTTTAACCAGTCTTGCTCACGTTTCGGAAGGGTCCCTGGTCGGCTCCAAACGTTGTCATCCACGTTTTGGTTAAACCCAGATCGCTACCAGGAACCAAGATCTCCAGGAAGATCTATCACAAAAAACTCCTTTTTCCAGGCATCAACGGAAGACTCGATATGGAGGAGTTTCCAAGTAAAAGACTTTAGAGAATCATCATCAAAACGGGGCGATATCGTTATCACCCCCCGGCATTTCATCAGCTTAAAAAGAGATTTAAGCAGTAGAAGGGAAGGGGAAGTAATCCCTTTGTAGTTGCAAAGTTCCAGAAAAGCATAAACACAACAATATGCATTTGGGGATAGTTGGGCCGGAGTTAGATCGCCGACAACAAGCAATTCTTTGACAAAAGAGTCAATGGGAAGCCGAAAGCCATAACGGAACATTTGCGCATACATAACCCTACGATTGCCCGTCAAAATGTTGTTCAAACGTAGTGACTCAGGGGCAACAGTGGTTTTATAATCATCAGGAATATCAGCATTATGGGTGGCCAAATGCTCACGGAGAGCGGCCTCAGATGTGATAACACTAGCCGTAATATCCATCCTTTTCTCATCGGCAGATTTCGACTCAGTACGGCGAGTCTTAGCCATGGCAGAATTAAAGAATTAAAAGATGAAGAAGACGATGGAGGAGAAAGGAAATACCTTCAGAGAAAAGCACTTCAAAGAGCCTTGAATAGTGGGGAGAAAATAAGACGGCTAAAAGAAAATATGATAAAGTGGGATGATAAAAGAAAAGGGAAAAGAATAAATATTGGGTTTTATAACCCTAATGATCGAACGAAACGACGAATGCCACAGTCGTTGCGTGGAAGCGGCATAAGGAACAGACTCAGGTAATGAGTGCAATCCTAGAAAAGTGCTACAACGCCTCGATTTAGGCAAAGTTCTCAAGCACGCTAGCCCGTGGCGCTGGAAGAAATAGACACGTGTGCCTGCACAATCACAACTTTTCTAAGGAAAGGATAGCAAGCATTAAATGCTCTGAAAAGCAGGTACTATCTCTTGGGAAAAACAAGAGCGATATCGCAAGAAAGGAGATAACGCAAGATGGCGTTGATTAAAAGAATAGCGTTGGGTTAACGCGAAAAGGCGAAATGAAAATCAAATAGCAATCAAATATAAGTATTGTCGCACAACAAGGCGTTATTACAAGACAAAGAAACAAATAAGCGGAAAATCTTCTAAATAGAGCAACCTCGATTAATCATGGGCCCTCGCGAGCATCGCGATCACCATTCCTCCGCTTTTCTCCAGAAGAAGGAAGATCTCTCTCACCTTCGCCCAAATCCTTCAGTCTTTTGGAAGCGTAATCGGTCAGCACTGACGAGTCAACAGTTCCCTGGCGATAGAGACTCATAAATTCAGCGATACAAATATCCATGGTCTTGTTCTTCCACCAGGCTATCTTTAAAGGCACTTTGGCCAAATCCGCATCACGAGATGCTATCTCTTCGCGAAGGAAGATATTCTTTCTATCAGCTACCACCAATTCCGCCTCCAGAAGGTCTATCTTAGCCTTCCCTTTTGATCTTTCTCGAGCAAGCTCAGCGCGACAGTCGTCCAACTCCGCCCGGGTCCACTCCTGAAGCTGTGACAGCTCCGTTACCTTCCCTAAAGCAGCATCTAGTTCTCCCTTTAAATCAAGAGAAGGTTGAACCTTGTCATGATGATCCTCAAAAAAGTAGTTTAACTCGCGGAAGTAGGCCAGCATGTCAGTCAGAAGACGTGAATGGCGTACGTCGGGAGGACGCCGCAAGAACTCTTCTTTGTCCTTCGAAGAAGTAAACATTTGCCCCACTATCGGGCCCACTGGTTCCTCTCGCGATGACGGGTCCGATACCCCTAAAGCACGGTGACCGTCGGTACCAAGGGAAGACAAGTCCAGCTGATAAGCAATGGGGCCTTGAAGACCTTGAGGGGAAAGGTTGGCGATATAAGGAGGAGAGCAATTTTTTGCAGAATCACCAATGCCCGAAATCGAAGAAAGAAACAAAGGCTGAGGCTTCCGTGGGGGAGGAGCGATGGGATTCGGAGTTGGTAAGCTCACATCTGGAATAAAGGAGCGAATATGGGAGCTAGGACCGCCAGACACCGAGGGAGAGCCCACCGCTGCCGAAGCCTCGTTAACCTTGGGAGGAATAGCAGAGGGCACCTTGGTAACTTCCGTCACTGGCAAGGGACCCGTAACGTGCGAGGCGTCAATATCCTCGGAAGGAACCCCATTGATTTCCTCCACGGAAGGAACTAATGGGTCAGATTTCTCTTTGCGAACTCTCTTTACGAGACGCTCCGTTTCGGTAGCGATCTCTTCGCTATCGTCTTCGGTTGACTCTGCTGCAGGATCACCTTTTCTGGACCTAAGTTTCATTCGTTGGGCGAGGGTGGCATGACACAGCTCGGAACCAGTATCCATGCTTCCGCTATCACTGTCAACCTCTTCAATCATGGGATTACTTGGGGCCACTCCCTTACCGCGAGACGGTAGCCAATTCTCAAGGAAACGGGAAGGTCGGGCAGATGTGTTGCGTGTCGCGACGGTTTTGTTTCTCCTTCCTCGCGGCGGAATAGGCGGACGACTAAAGCCTTCGGGTGGAGGAGAAGGAGGTAATGTCTGAAGCGGCACCACGTTTAGAGGAATGTCACTTTCCTCGGAGGATCGACCCTTAGCGTTACCTGCCGATAAAATATTTTAATATGACAAGAAAGTCGAAGCGATAAGGCGATAAAAGAAAAGACTCACCAACGACACACTCTGACAAAGGCCTGAACCGAGCAAATTCCCGAATGCGGAAAGGCCCTTCTATTTCTAATAAGGCGTTAACATTGGATACATCCATACTAGACAGCACATCTGGTTCTCGCCAAGCGGCACTAGTAATCTCTCGATTGAAACCACCGCGCTAATACCGAGAGGGCAAGCGAAGGGTGAAGAAGCCATTTTTCCAGTTGTCCACATTCTCTTCGAAACCTTGAAAATTCCGCCAGAAAAACCGGACAAGAGCACCATTCCATCTTGGGGTAATATCCACTAAGCAGTTGTGACACCTCAAAGTGAAAAACGCGCGGAATAGATCGAGCGATGGAGCGAAAATATGCTTCATCTCACACGAGCGAAGAAAGGCGTAAAGCCTACACCAGGAAGGTGGGGTTATTTGAACGGGATTGAGATCGTAATGGTTTAGCAGTTTCATCAGAGAAGTATGAAGCGGGAGACGAAACCCGTAGGTAAACATCTTGAAATAAACCAACCGGAACGTCCCCCACATGGCATCAATGAGCCGAGTATCTTTCAATGGGACAAAGGGGCGATATCCCGTGGGAAAAGTGATACCGTTCTCCTCTAACTCAGCCCTCAAAACCTCATTACAATAAAAAACACTACGAGCTCTCCTAACTTCGGGATCTAGAGGATTTTCGATAATTGCAGAGGGCCTAACGCGAGACATAATGGAATGGAAAGTAAAGCTATGGCAACAGAGAAGCAAAATACCTGGAGCAGAGAACCAGTGAATCGGCCGTCGGCACCGGCGAGCAATTGCAGTAAAATCCCTTGAGAAGAAAGAAGCACAGAAGAAAGGAAATACGAAGAATTTCGAAATATTAGCAAAAAATACTAAAAGAGAAGAGTAAACTCCTTATAAAGGTTAAACCTAAAAAAGGAACAGCCTGTGAAAATAAAACACGTGCAGAATGGAAAAGGACGCTTGGACAGTCATCAATGTCTTTTGGGAGAAGACAGTTACTGACTGAAAACCGAAAGGCGGTTGCGTCAAGCGAAAGGCCTACTCCCGCGATAATCCTGGAAACATAAAGAAAGAAAAGTGGCAGAAGAGCGAAAAGAAATAAAAACGTCATTTTATTATTTGGGAAAGCCATACGGCATCTACAAAGAGGCATGGTATGCCCAACTATTCGCCGTCAGACCAGGAGATGCCGTAGCAGTAGACCACGTCATCATCATCTTCACCTAAAAGTGATGGATCCTCGCCAGCGAAAGGGAAAGGTTCCTTAACCTTCTCCCCCACGCGTGTGGATGATCGATCCGACTCCTCCTTGACAGACGGCGACACCGCTTTAACAGCTGAACAGGCCGAAAGAGCCCTTGGCGGTGACTCGTTAGAAAGGAAAGACGTTTCTTTCCCCTTCGAAGAGAAAGAAGCAAGAGAATCAAAAAATGATTTAGATGCTTTCGCAGCATCTTTCCTCCGCCTCTTGCGACACCGTCGGCGAACAGGCGGCCTCTAGAGAGGCGACGGAGGAGGATTATCTGAGTCAGGAGAAGTTGGAGGAGTTGGTGGAGAATCTCGGGCGAACGTATCTAAAAAATGAGAATCAGCCATGAGATCACAGAATACTAATCAGAGGAAAAAACAGCAAGGAGATGAAGAATAACGAGGGGAAGAAGATCCCTTAAATAGCCAGAAAATTGGGAAAAAGGATCTTCGATCTTCCAACCCGACTCTTGAGAGAAGACACGTGTACGGCCTGAAGTGCAGATATGGATTTACAGTCACGCCTGTTGAGATTTTCCCCTGATCGAGGAAAACCGCAAAATCGCCCAATCAGTTGCCAGGACAATAGCGGCGTAGATTTAATACTAAACAACCAATCAGAAAACCACCCAGTGGCTGAACCGTTTTCAGTTGGGCTAAGAATATCTCCAAGAAAAAAAGACAAAGGGCGCATTAAAGAAGAAGAACAGTTGCAAAACGGCGTACTAAAACCAGTTTATTTATTATGGCCTAGGGGCCGGAAAGTACATTTACATGCCAGGAAGAAAAGAGAAAATGCCCAAAGGGAGCCATCGCTATCAGGCGTCAGAGCCAGTGTCCTCAGGCACTTCGGGAAGGTCTCTCAGAGAATCCATGACCAGAATCAGATCATGGGAGGTGGCTCTCATCCCCTTCAGGCAGCACCCCAACATATCCTTGCGCTGCTGCAGCATGGCAATCACCACTTGAATCCGAGCGATGGAAGCAGCCAGCTTTGACACGCTCTCCAAAGGACTGAAATCCTCCAAAGACGTGGCTCCCAGCCTGGAATGAAGAGGGGTCAGCATTCCTTGCAGCTCCAGGATGTCCTCAGAGGTCTTGACTAGCATGTTCTCTAGGAACCCGACGTCGCCATCATTGAGGTTCTTGAGAGAATGGCCCTTGGAAAGGAGGAAATTCTTAGTCAAATGATCCATGATGTGAATTGCCAGAGATGAGGAGAACGTGGGTGGAGAAAGTTCCCCAATTTATAGGCCCCAAAGAGAGGCCTTGGAAAGAACAAAGAGGTCCTCAAAAGGCGAGCCGTCTCGTCACCCTTAAGGACTGATAAGCCTAAAGCAGAATCAAAGGTTGATGCTCGTATGCTATCCGCGACATGGATGTTCGAAAGGATGCAAGATAAAATATGAAAAAATGCCAAAAGGCACGATATCACGGGTAGCCATTACGTAAAAGCCATATGGTTACCGGTATCCACAGTGTAAGGCCGCGTTGATGTCGCAGGTGGCCCTAGATGCGTAAAACCTTGTCAACATCGCAGGCATCTGGTGGTATAAAGCAGCGCTAATCGTAGGCAGCTGATGGCGTAAAGCCGCGATGATATCGTTGTTTCCTTAAGCGAAAGAGGAGAACGGGGCCCGCGTGACCTCAAACTCCTGTAAGTACAAAGTTTAATAACTTCTCTATAAATGCCTATCTCCTCCGTGTGTTTTCAGTACACTTGAAAGGATGATGGACCCGGAACGAATGCAAATCCACGACATGACCTGGTTGCAGTCCTTGGCGGTATCACAAATGACCCATCATCAGCCCTACTATGACGTGAATAAAGTTGAGACTCCGTAAGCCCTGACAAGAGGCCAAACAGACTAACATCGCTGGGCGAAAGCAATGCCCTTATGATCACGAGCGTAATAGCAGCGTCTCTCATGGACCTCTTAACGCCTCAGAAAAACAGGTCTCTAAATAAGAATGAAGGACGGAATCCGCTTGTTCGCTGGAAAGCTTCAGAACTAAGTTCCAGCTCATCACTTAACACGGTTAACGTCGAGCAGTCAGAGAAACTCAGAGATCCTGCAGACATACCGCCCCACGAAAGAACAAGTTTCATCTAAGATTTCAGACATGGATAGCCCTTGGTAAACACTCGGGCTCGTTTTCAGTTGGGCTTATGATAACAATCAAGACAGCCCTAACGGTGCTACCACGCTTGCCGCTCCCGCCAGGACGATTTCCCATAAGACCCGTAAGATATCTTCATATCGCCCGAGAATCAGCGAAGGATTCCTAGGATGGTCGACATCAGTGGGGGGGGGGACTCACGCGACTCTATACGCACGACACCATCCCATCCTAGGGACCCACGAGCTTATCGCTCCCGGCAGCCCGTACGATATCGCTCATGACGTCATCCGTCGGTATCGCTTGTGACTTCACCATCAGACATCGCCTGGATTGTTATCGCCAGGTATCGCCGAATAGGCCTATAAATACCCCTACTTTTCCAATCTGAAGGTAAGATCGAGATCACTCAGACGAACCTCTGTTATTTTGGAAACCCGAACTGACTTAAGCATCGGAGTGTCTACGCCGGAGCCCCCCCTCCGGCGCTTTGCAGGTACATCCGGCACCGACCGCCACCGTTCCGATCAGGCACGACTCCGAATCTTACAAGATCGACATTGAATCTTATCATAAATATTTTTCTTGGTTGAAATAAAATGATTCTCACAACTTTATACCTCACATTTTTTAAGCATATTCAAGCAATTGATCATAAATACACACAACCAAGAATTAGCTATGAATTTACTCCTCACAATCAACATCTTCTTATATTTTAATCATTATCTTATTAATCACTCTCATCATTGTTCATTAAATTTTTCACCAACCAAATCTGAGTTGAGCTTTGAAAAAATTATCCCAAGAGAAAAACCCTTGTGACCATTTCAGGTCATTGAAGGAGAAAAAAAGAGAACCATTCATCAAGATCCAAGAAGAGTTCAAGCCCCTAATCAAGATCCAAGGTGAGTTCAAATCCTTGATCACCTTCTATCAAGGGTGTTGTTAGTTCATGCTCAAAAATTAGTTGTTTCCTCATTGCAGTAATGGTTATCGTGGTCAGATTGCTCCTCTTACAAAACCATAGTAGTCAAATAGTTGTTTCATTTCCTAGGTTAATTAATTACGTTAGTGTTAATATTAACAAAAAGAGGAAACATAAAATATAATAATAAAAACGGTTAAATTGCGCCATTGGTCTATCTACTTTACTCGTTTGAATATATTTTATTTTCTACTTACATTTTCGATATATTGAATCTTTAATATTTTAAATTTCTCTTGTTGGTGTATAATGTGCACAAAAGTAGAGAATAACAGTATGCAAAGCTGCAGCAGTGTAGGCTTAACAATAACAAATTAACATTCAATTCAGCAAAAAATTAGCAAAGGTTTTACCATTGTCCTATCGACAAGTTTGCAACGCGTTTGGTCGAGTTAACTGAATTTGGTTCCGAATTGTTAAAAAATTATCGTTTCAACTTCGTACCAAATTGCCTCCCGGAGAATGGGGCACAAGTCCTACCAATTAATGTAGATATATTGATAATGACGAACTGTAAGACTGAATTACCCGAGTTGCTTGTGCCCTTAAGAAATCGCTGAGCCACCCATTAATAGTAATGAAACTCTGTGCAAAGTTCCCTCCGTTGATAAGAGTTGCTCTATAATTACAACCCGTCTTTGTTCAATGGATACAAAATACCTTTGCTTTAGCACCTGGGGCAACGACTCCCGTTGCAACAACAAGCACTAGTTTAACTTGCGGGTGAAGATTTAGTGGCAGTAGGCGGTAAGGTTGCTATAATTCTCGTCCCTCCTCCGTTCAAAAATCTTTCTCGATTCAAGGCGGTGTCTCGAGTAGCTGTTAGCCAAGAATATGGGTGAGAAAATTAATATTTGGAGGAGTTGTGGAAACTAATGTGGCATAAAACAGAAAACAGAGAACAATGTAACAAAAAAAAACAGAGCAAAAGGAAGCAGAGAATAGCTGTGCATCTTGTTTACAGTACATTAATTGTGGCTGTTAGTTTAATTAGAATTGGGAAAAGAAAATTATAACTTCTAACAGTGCATTATTTAGAATCTTTTACAAGCTAACTTTTTCACCAACAAACTGACGAGGTGAAAACTATTCACAAATTGGTCCATAACTATGAGAGTAAATCCGCTGCCAAACTTCGACCAAAAGGGTTTACTTTTTAAATTGGTTTGAAGAACTAATAATGTGTATACCAATTAGTTCTTTTGATCGCCATTAGATAGTGTTTTAAACCATTTCTAAATTTAAAGCTTTAACTTAGAATTTGTACCACTTTCATCTCAATAATAAGTGTACAACTTTGTTCATGCTAATTTGAATTTGTAAAACGTCACGCCCAACTAAGACAGTAAGTTTAGGGGTGTACGCGGGCCGGGTTGGGTCGGTTATGACCCATAACCAGCACCAACCCGCAAAATATTTAGCAGGTCGGGTTGGGTCTGTTATCCGCCTATAACCGCTAGTTGACGGGTTGAACGGTTATTGGCGGTTAACCGCGGGTTGGCGGTTATAGGCGGTTATGGGCTGCCAAGTTGGCTTGGCCATTTTGTTGTTTAAAAAGGCAATTTTAAACCCTGCTGCTGAAAACAAAACCAAAAATAAACATGTAACTTCTAGTTTCCGGCTTTTAGCCCATTCATCACATCCACATTTTTCATAAGAACAACAATGTAACATGAAACTTCACAATAACATGAAAGTTCACAATAACTTCACAATAACATTCATCACATCCACATTTTCCACATAGCTTGTTGTGTTTGAGTTTGTTCCTCACTAGTTGCACCAGTAGCATCAATTATAGGAGTTTGATCCTCACCATTTGAAGCAGCATAAGAAGTGGTTGAAATTTCAACGTCAACCATCTGTTATGAATAAAACAATTAAGAAAATTTAAAAATGGATGCAAAAATGAATGCACAAATGCTCTAATTTAATAAATAAAATAATCGATATGTTTTAATTTCCCAATCATTTTCAATTTATTTTTGGCAGAAGTTAGCAATTTTAAAAAAATCCATTTATGAGAAAGTTTTATGAGCAATTAAGGGGGCAGAAGCTGCAACCAAGACAAAAAAAGGCAGTTAAGGCTGCAACTACAGCAGATACGAAAATCTGCAGAAAAACCACCAGCTACACACGGCCTCCACCATCGCTGCACTACCACAACTGGACACCCAACCCACTACACGACTCTAATCACACCTAGGACAAACACATGGAAGGGAGGATTGCACAGCAGCAAGTAACAAGGACAACACAACAGCAAGGATAGAAAGAAATAATCAAAGCATTAATTAATCCAAAAAAAATAAAAAATCCCAAATTGATAATAACAGAGACAGAGAGTGTTAGACAGGAAGGGGGGAAGCAAATTACCTTGCTTCTTGAACTTGTGTGGCGCGGTGGTTGCCGGTTGGTGATGAGGCCGAGAGGGAGAGATGAGCGGAGAGGAGGGATATGGTCGGGATATGGTCGGGATATGGTCGGGATATAGTCGGGACTGGTGGTTGGTGATGAGCGGTGGTCTTGAAAAGGAATGGGGTGTGGCGGTGGATGGTGATGAGCAGAGATAGGTGCAGCGGCGAGTCGTGGTTGGGACCTTGGGAGGGAGCCGAGAGGCTGTTTGTTGTTGTCGGCGGGTTAGAGTTTTAGGGAGTTAGGTTTTTTTCATTTATGTTATATACCTAGGGCTAATAATAGATGGGTGGGCGGGTCGGTTATTAACCGCGGTTTTTTAAAACTCGACTCGCTATCCGACCCAACCCAACTCTAACGGGTTGGTTATATAACCATTACCCACGGTTATGGCGGTTATGTTGTTTTGACGGGTTGGGTCAGATCGGTTATACAGGTCAGACGGGTTGGGTCGGTTTTTTGTACAGCCTAGTAACCACGAAAGCATAAGATAATACTAAGGCAATAAACACAAATTCAATAGCATAATCACACACAAAAAAGAGAGGAAGCCCACATGAACTTTTGGTGAAAGCCCAACTATAAATTAAAGATTGCCATCTTTTCTTTTTCTTCCTTAACAAAAACACTAGCACCATTGCACCAATAATAAACAAGGAATCAAATATCTAGAGTCGTAAACATACCAAATAAATAATCACCAAAATTTACGAATAAATAAATAAATAAATTCATTCTCCAAATTACCATCCACCACAAATAACAAAGTGGTCTATTAATTTTATTTTTCAATCTTTGAAATTCCATTGAGTAGTGCACCGATACCTCTCCGTTGTAATCCCACACCCTTGGCCTCCGATTGCTTCATGATTCTTAGCTTCTTGCATGATTCAATAAACATCCTGTAAATTAAATATATATATATATATATATATATATATATATATATAGTTTGTTAGCTTAACACATTGCATCTTCTCTATTTAAAATATCTACTAGTTACAAATTTATTATATATTTATTGAATATCGAAAAATGATTGAATCAGCATGGTAAGATTAATTCATCAACATGGCGCAAAATCCAATTTTGATAATGCCCATTTCAAAGAAAAGACAACCCAAATTACCCTATTTCTTGAAAAATATTTTATTTTTCTTATAAAAAATTATTGTACGAACAGTAAAGATATTTTGGAGTGAAGTTTGGTGGCTTTGGTTTATTCAATTTTCGTGGAACTAATAAATCTAATACGAACATGTGGTTGTCGCCGTAGGGTACACAATTTGTGGTGAGTTTTTGTGGGCTTAGTTTAGTCAAGGCCCAATCATATATAGTGGTCGTGGACCTCTCGCTAACACTATGGCCGAACAGGGTACAAAGAAACTTTATGGTGGACTAAAAACAAAGTAATTGTTTTTCCTTTTTGATCTCCCCCAAAAAAAGTTGAATTTTATTTAAATATATCCTGTGTCTAAAATATTTGAAAATTAGTTCCTAATTAAGTTTGATCTACGAGTTTAGATATTTAAATTAAATATCTAACATAGAATACACTAGAATCAAGTTCAAAAAATGTCATTTAATTAAGACGATGAATTAGAAAAATTAATTCCTCCAGACTATATTTATAGTTGGAATTTGAATCTACGCTATCTTTTTGGAATTTCAAATTAAGAAAAAAATGTACCTTTAAATTTCAATTAATTAACAGACAAAACCTAAACTTACAATCCAGAAAAAAGAAAAAAATGGGCTGGAAAGACTTACTCCCATGGGACATCTCCAACCAGCATCCAGTCACCATCCTTGTCCTCATATATTGGAACGTACTCACTGCTTTCTGCGTCTTTCAACGCGTTGCCTATCAACAAATAAGCACACATCATAAGTTATAACAATCATTTGCAATAAAGAATGAATTCAAAATCAAATGAATTAAATTTGAGATCTAATTCATATTCTACCCGTAGAAAATATTATTTAGGTACAAATCGGTGTATTTATAATCATTATACTTAATGGAAAATTCTAGTTAATTGCAACTTAATCAGTATGTCATTTTTTGTGTTTTTTTTTTACTTTTCAACTTAATTAGATATGTAGGGAAAATATTTAATCTAATTTTTTTTTTTGCATGGTATAACTTTATAAGTAACTAACTAACATGTATATACTCAATACATAGACGTATAATTAATTAAATATCATAATAAAAGTTATGATTAAACTAGGGAAGATGGAATATGAGAATAATTACTTACCAATACCAAAGCAACCAAAAAGCTTCTCCATTGCCATGGCAAGATCTTCATAATCCTTGTGAATTCCCAGGTCAATTTTCCTGAGAAAAGGAGCTCCATCCATGCTAACCTTGACGTACTTTTTCTCACCATCAAAACTATTCTTCCTTCTGTAAGAGCACACCGGCGGCCAACCCACAACCTGGCTTTCCGCAGGTTGGGATTTCGGAACGCTGTTCACTTCGCCGGAAACATCCGAGAAAACCCTCTTCTTCTCATTTCTGATCCGTCCGTCACCGCCCGGCAACCCCAACCTCAGCTCTGTAATCTCAAGCCCAAGTCCTTCTTTTGCCATTTCAATCTTGTTGGTGATGAGAGCAAGGATATACTAATTGCAATTCTTGATTTCCTTTTTTGGGAGGATATGTAGTATTAGTATGTGTTTTACTTTTAGGTTTAAGTTTCAATGTTGTTATTATATAGTGTTTGGTAGGTCTTTATATATAACTTTTTCTTAGTGTTCAAAAAAGGGTTTTCATTTTTTTTTAAAGTTCTGAAACAAATATATCTTTAAATCAATTTGATTAGAATTTATCATATATAAATTTATAATTTGCCTCGGTTCAGCTACTAAAGGATATAGTTTTTACAATTAATAATTATTTCATGTATAGATGAAATCAACGATTTTTTACTTAAAAGACGAGATTTTCAAACCACCTAAAATATGGCAAAAAGAAAAAAAAAAGTCTTTTAATAAAAGATGTAAATTAGAATTAGAAGGGAGAGGACATGGTGGGAGCAATGACAGGTCAAATAAGGGTTAGTGGTCGGTCACATGAGATGCAAGAGTGGGGGCTTTTTGCCTCCTACAAACACCATTATAGGCCGGCATCATGTAGTTGGATGTGGGACAAATCGTAGGGTTGTTGGATATGAGTTTATTTGGTGGGATGAATCGTGGCCGTCTGATGTGTTGAATGGGAACAGACCATGTGATCTGCCCTTCTGAGGGGGGTCCTTTCAATAAATTACAGGTGGAGGTACTAAAAAAGGTCTGAGTCTTACCATGATATTTGGGGGATTTGTTTTGCATAATTTTGAATTATTTCTCTTTGAACATTCCTTTGTTACATCATCATTATTAATTCCTTTGTGTTTTAATTCACACGCTTTCATCTTATTTTCCCCTTAAACAACAAAAGTAATGTATTTTTAATTTTTATTTTCCAAAAGATATATGGAGCTTTCATTGAAAAGGGGAAGAGAGTAAGCTGACTTCTACATATGACTCATGGTCCGAAGCCAGTTCATAACCGAACTTCTAGAGTAGTATAGTGCATCATCATTTAAGGCTTGTTTTACCACGGCATGAGCTACCCAATTACATGGTCGTTGTACAAAATAAAAATAACAGTGGTGAAAACGTTAGTGGAGTGCCAAGATGTCTTCCAAGATGACATTATGGACTGTTGCATCAGAGCTGATTGCTCGATTGATAGTGGCAATGATTGCCTTTGCGTCTCTTTCAAGGAGAATGAAATTCCAATTCTGATGTGCAACCTAAGAAAGTGTGTCTCTGATGGCTAGTGATTCGATTTCTTGAGCAAAAGTGATGCCTTGGTATTGTTTTGCTAGGCTGCCTACGTACACACCATTGTTATTCCTTGTAACCGCACCAATAGAGCCTTTTTTTCCCTTATCATTTAGCGCACCATCAGTGTTGATTTTTAGGAAGGCTTGAGGAGGGGGTATCCAGCATGCAGAGGCGTGATGATTAGTGGATGGTTGATCGCTGACTGGGATGTCGAGCCCGTAAAAAATAAATAAGAGTTATAACTTACTACTAAAAATAAATAGTCAGAGAGTTAAGGTACAATTATTGTGTGCGCTTGTAAATGCCAGTGACAACTCTTAGGTGAAAAGTGGAGTTTTGTATTACGACTAAAACTAATTAAAATAGCAGAACTGTCTTCGCCAAGAATAACAATCTTGGTCAAGAAATCGGATTTAGAGATTCAGATCAAATACGAGAGTGGCTTCCTAGTAGAGGCTGGCGAGCAATGAGACATGAGATGCGATCATCGACATAAGAATTTTCATCTCCAATCCACAGAGTTGCTATAGGATCAAGGTACGCTTATGAACCCTACTTCCCTCCTATATCAACCCCACCTCAGGTACGCTTAGAGATGATGCCTTACCAATCAGCACATTGCTGGTTAAAGGGTTTACCGAGTTGGCAGCTAGCTTGAGTAGATTACACCTCTGTGGTGCGTTCGTCCTCAATGGCTTAGGGGAAGACAACTCTAGACTAGTATCCTCGGTTGTCAGTCGGGACTTAATCTGATTAACCTTTTCCCCTACTGTTTCCTGGATACACCCAGTAGCGCGTAGGAGTCTACTTCGATCTTCTTGGTCGATAATCCACAACCAAGAAGAATGACGGCTGCGAGATCATTCAATCCTAGAGCGATCAATTCTAATACCAAACAGAAATGCGTTAAGAATAAGTGTGGAATCAATTAAATGTAGATATGGAGATTGATAAGAACAATTAGGTCTCATGCATATTCAAGCTCATGCCACAAAAATGCCTTTACTAAGAAGATAGAGATTAGCTATGCATACTCATAATCACAAGCAAATAAATATATATTAAGATGATAAAAATCCTTCGTTTCCGAAGGAGCAAGAGTATGTGAAAGATAAAACCCGAAGAAGAGTTTCAGCTAAGAGCAGCCACCGTGACAAATCCTCTATTCGATGATGTTTTGCTCTCAACCCTAAAGAGGGTATTTATTTTCCTAAGAAAGTAACTGATTGTGGAAATTAAGGGAAATCCTAATTAAGATAAAATTGTATTTTAAATGCTCTCCTCCTCACAAAGGAAATAAGATCAGATCAGATCGGCGGGGGCGCGTCCAAATTAGCCCATGATTAACGCTCTAGATCGTCGGGGCAGGGATATCTTCTACCAGCGCCTCAATCGCTACCTACTCTGAAAGTTTTATTCGCCAGGTGAGAGATTGATCAAGCAAGAGTGTCTTGACCAAGAACGAGACTCATCGTCTTGGTCCAAAATGTTGGACCAGGAAGTAAGCTGCTCCAAAAGCGCCCAAAATTCATGGGTAAATCTTCCTTTCTTCTCTTCTCCTTTCAAAATTTGTTCCCTACAATAATCGAATGTTTCACAAAGAAATCAATAGCATACCATTCGAAATAGCAAGAGAACAGGTGGTAAAAACCACTATAATTAAGCTCAATCAACCGCTCCTATGAGTATTAGTTGGGTTGATAACCGTTGGTAACATACTGGCTCCGAACTCCTCTTGCTGCGAGCGGGAACTACTTATGATGTTTGTATGCGACCATAATTTGTCATTAAAAGAGAGATCATTACGGGCTTTCAACATTCGCCAACATGTGAATGCTACTGTCTTGAGGAAGTTTGGTTGCGCTCCTTGATTTTTACTTAGTGTTTGCATTACGTTTCACCATTCTTGGATATTGGGAACCTAAAAAATATTAGAATTAATGTGGAGAGGAAATTCTGACCAAACTTTAGATGATTTAGAGCAAGAGAGAAAATGTGCATCTCTGATTTGAACTGTGTAGAGCATGTCTTGCAGTTTGCATTTGCGTATGGAATTCAGTTTCTGAGATTTCCTCATACAGCTAGGCTATCGCTAACCAGTCTCCACATGAAAATCCTTATTTTGTTCGGCACTTTGAGTTTCCATATGGGTCCCCAATCGACCTCCTTGAGTCTGTTGGATCTCGGTGTGGCATTAATGGACGAGGTCTTTAATTTCAGCGTAATCTGGTAACCTGACTTTATGGTGTAGGGGTCGTCTGTTGTGTAATACCAAGTGTATTTGTCTCTAGCTCCTGTGTGGCTTAATGGAATGGACAAGATGGATTGTCTTGTATCCTTATCGAATAGGGATGTGACCAAGCTTTTGTTCCACTCGTGTTTTGAATGATCGATCAATTGATGTACCCATTTGATGTGAGGTTGGTCATTTTTGTGCGGTGCGGGCAAAATGCATCATCCCTTAGGAGCCAGGGGTCATTGTAGCAGTTAATTTGGTGTCCTAAACCCACTCTCCATCGGACCCCTTTGTATAGTATATCTCTCTCGAAAAGGATACTTTGCCAAGCCTAGGATGGATTGTTTCTGAGTTTACCCTGCAAGAAAGAATTATTAGCGAAGTAGTTGCCTTTGAAAAAATGAGAGAAAAGAGAGTTAAGCTCGGTTAGGAGTTTCCATCCCTGTTTCGCTAAGAGTGCTTGGTTGAAGGCCTCCAAATCTCGGAATCCTAGGCCGCCTCGTTGCTTGTTTTTGCTCATCATTTGCCAACTTACCTAGTGTATTTTTCTTTCTTGGTTTTTTTGACCCCACAAGAACTTTGAGATCATTCTAGTAAGGTCTTTGGATAGTGAACGAGGGAGAGCCGGAAGCAGGAAAGAACTTTGAGATCATTCTAGTAAGGTCTTTGGATAGTAAACGAGGGAGCCGGAAGCAGGACATTGAGTATAAGGGGATGACTATTTCAACATATTTTATAAGGATTTTTTTGCCTCCAGGAGAGAGGAGTTTGCCTTTCCATCCTTCTAGATTTGTCGTAACTTTCTCTTTAATCTCTTTGAACGAGTCTGATAAGATTCAGACTTCTAGAGAATCGGGGGTGAGGGTTAAAGCACCAGTTTGATAAGATTCGGACTTCTGGAGAATCGGGGGTGAGGGTTAGGGCCACTCAAAGTTACTATAGTCACCGTCCGAGGTACCTGCAAAGCGCCGGAGGGGGGGCTTCGGCGTAGACACTCCGATGCTTAAGTTAGTATGGTTGTTCAAAATGGCAGGGGTTCTAGTAGCGATCTTAGGCTTACCTTTTATCTTTGAATGGTGGGGTATTTATACGCAGGGCACGAGCGTTACCTCTAGGGGAGAGGGCGTTATCTAGGAGCGATAACGCCGCCAGTGACGTCATGGCAGGTAACCCCAAGTGACATCATGGCTGACCTAGGATGGGATATCGCCGTGCGTGTGGACAGATGACGCGTGAGACCCCCCCCCCCAGCTATTGTCGACCATCCCAGGGTTCTTCTCTCGATGAGGGGCGGCAACCTCCGCGGTAGGCGCCCGACGGGTACCGCCATATCCGGCCTTAACGTGGGGGTAGTGACGGAAACGCCCCTAAAATTGTCTTGATTGTTATCACAAGCCCAACTGAAAATGAGCCCGAGTGTTTACCAGGGCTGACACTTCCTTTTGCTTCTATCGTCCTGCGGCGGTTAACGAGATGGCTCGATCTTCAAGGGACACGTGTCCACATCCGCCCCTCCTTTAGAGCCTATAAATTTGAACTTTCTCCACGCAAATTTCATCTCTTTAGCATTTCTCTTGGCATTTTTATCATGGATGAACTGACAAGAAACTTCTTGCTCTCCAAAGGCCACACCCTGAAGAATCTCACTAAGGCGGACATTGGTTTCCTGGAAACCATGGCGAGGAAGACTTCCGAGGATGTCATGGAACTCCAGGGGATGATGACCCCTCTTCTGTCCAAGCAGCTTGGGACTTCCCTGGAGGACTTCAGTCCCCTAGAGAGTGTCACTAAGTTGGCCACCACCATCTCTCGCATCGAGGTAGTGATCACCATGCTGCGGCACCGGAAAGACTTGCTGGGGTGCTGCCTGAAGGGGATAAGGGTCTGTTCTTCTGAGCTGACCTCAGTTGCTGATGCCCTGAGGGAGATCCCGGTGGTGCCAGGGGAAGACGACGCTGGGTCCAATGCCTGACCGCTTGTCGTCGTTATTGCGTCCCTTTATTTTCTTTTGTATGCTCCCTTCGTGTACTCGGATGTATGCCTCGGGCCGTTAGGCCATAAATAAAATGCCTTTTCGTTATTCCGCTTGTGACTTTTCTTCTTTCGCAATATGTTAACCGACGCTTCAGTGGAGGGCCACATCAGCCCAACTGAAAATGAGTCTGTCATTGGTTGGACTTCTGTAGCACTCGCTCCGCCAGGTGGTGACGGCTACTCTCGCGAACCGTTGCACATTAATTTCACGCCGCCCCTTTAGTATCAACTGATTGGGTGGTTTTTTGGCGTCTCTCGATCGATGAGAAATCCCGACAGGCGTGAGCACAGGATCCGATTATGCCATTAAGATCGTTCATCTCAAAGCGCATTGATTTCTCTCAAAGGTCATGCGGGAAGGTAGGAAGGCATCTTTGCTTCGAATATTTAATGGGATTCTTTCTTCTTTTTCCTACTCATCTCCTTCTTTGTACTTCTCCGTTGAGATTGTCTAAGATTTTATGGCTGATTCATACTTCCTGGATGCCTTTGAGCGTGAGTCTCCACCGACTCCTCCGACTTCTCCAGATTCCGACGATCCTCCTTCGCCGTGTCTGAGAAGGCGACCTACTCGACGTAAGGGTCGTAAGAGCCCGAAGAGGAAGGCTTCCGGGACAGCCAACGTGCCGTTTGACCTCTATGTCCCCACTGTTCGAAGGGGTGATGAATTATTTCCTTATATCGGTCGTTCCATGGAAGGGGGATCCTCCAGCGATATCGGTGTCGAGGTATCAACTTTTGCCGCTAAGGGGGAGTCAAGTCCTCCAAAGCTTGGCCCAAAGAAGAAAGTTGATGAGCCTTTCCCTTTCGCTGACGAGGAGTTTCCATCCTCAGATGGAGATAACTCCTACTGGCCTTCTTACTAGCCCGACGAGGATTAGTATTTAGGTGCCATGCATGTTGTAGATGCCGTATGGCTTTTCATGAATAAGATGACGCTCTTTGTTTTTCTCCTTTCTTAGTCACGCGTTCGTGTTAACTCTGCCAACGTTGGGTGGTTAACGCTGCGAGGTTGGTTGCCGCTGGATGCAACTGTTTCTTCAACTTCCATTTGTCAACTGCCCCCTTTTAAAGATATAAATGCTTAGCCATAAATATCTTTCAGAGGTCTTTCCACGTGTCGTTTTCCACTTTGTATGTGTCCTATCTTCATAGGCTGTTCAACTCTCGAGTTTGACCTTTAAAAGGAAGCAACTGTTCTCTTCTCACACTTTTACTCGCGCTTCGAATTTTTCACATTATTCTCTCTCTCTGTTCCTTCTTTTGCTCGAAGGAGTTTTCCCCAACCGTTCGTCGGCGTCGGCGGCCTATTTACTGCTTCCTTCTTCAAGGTATTTTGCTCCATCTTCTTCAGATTTTCTTCTCATTGGTTCATTATGCGTATGACTAGAGATCATAGGGGTCTTCAGAGACCTTTAGATCTAGAAGTCGAGAGAACACCCAGTCTTTTTACTTGCGAAGTGGTTCTAAAGGCTGAGCTAGAGAGTAATGGTATCTCTTTTCCCCCTGATTATTCTGTCATGGTTCCTGAGGCTGGTCTGCGGCTTCATGACCCCTTATCGAAAAACTATAGAATGGTTTATTTTAATATATTCCTCTATGGTTTTCGTTTCCCCATTCATGTTTCTGTAAAAAGGTTGTTGCGCGAATATGATATTAACCCGGCTCAGATAACCCCTTCTTCCTGGTGCGGGATTTATGCCTTTCTTCGCGCTTGCGAGTTGCAGGGTATCTTTACTCCGTCCGTCAATCTATTCCGTAGATTTTTTAGATGTAGATGTCGCAATTGTTTGGTCGATATCACCCCAAGGTGGAATGATGCGTTCGTTCAGTCATTCTGGCAGAGGTTTCAGGGCTTCGAGGAGACTGTGGCTGACTGGAAAAGTGGCTTCTTCATTGTTGGGCTGCCTTTCGTTCCGTGGCCTAGGGGCTTCAATCGAGGACTTATCGGTTCCGTTTGGGAAAACCCAGTAGTGTTGTCTAGGGGGGAGTTAGCTCATGCTAACGTCTAGCTAGAGATAGATATATCGTTCCGCATTCGAGAGTTTGCCTTGTACAAGCGCATGGAAGAGTGTGTTATAGGTGAGTTTTTCTCTCTCTGCGTTATCTCTTTAACTTGTTCGATGTTCTAATATATCTTATTGGCAGATGACGTTGAGGGTCAACCACCTGGGGGGGATAACGTTCCTTTAAACGTGTTGCCGCTCCAAACGCTACTGGCCTCTCCACCACCTGAGGGTTCCAGCCGTCAAACTACTCCGCCGAAGAAGAGGAGAACTAAGACAGTCGCCGGGGGAGGGTTCGGTATTTCAGCTCGAGCCTCCCGTTTCCTTGACAATTGGATACTGATTCGGGACAGAGGAGTAACTTCGGGCCGACCCATAACTAGGGTAACCGACAGCAATAGCGAGGGTATGGATATCGATGCCGTACTTCGCCATGCTTCCTCAACTCAGCGGAAGAAGCTCAGGGTGGAGAAAGACGGTTCTGTTGGGATTCCTTCGAGGAAGGTTGACGAAGTCCCTACCGTGGGGGTTGACTTTCTACTGTGGTGAGTACTTCCCAAGCGGCAGAGGTTACGGAGTCGGCACCTGTCATTCCTCTCATAGTTACTAAAGCTCCGCCGACAGCAGATTCACTTCCGTCGACTGTTGTTCCTGACTCTCCTATTTCCTCTTGTATTCCTGACGTGATGGCGCCAGCTCCCAATTCAAGCGTACTTCTCGATCCACCGACGGGGGGTCCTCCGCCGTTGTTCCTTACTTCAATTTCGGGTCTCGACGGCTCCGCCAAGGGTTCCGTTCCCTCTATTAACGCCAATTTTTCTCCTCAGGGTCCTCAAGGAGTTCCTTCTTTTCGTTTGGACTTATCAACTCTCGGTACCAGCGGTTTTCGTGCCTTAGGCGTGTCGAACCCATTATCGTGGGATCAACCGACAACCTTTCTGGCGGGTGAGATATTTGGCTCGCCTGAGGATGAAGAGGAGTTGCTACAACTTCCTCTCGATATTCAGCACGCGCATATCCTGAACGATGCTTTGGTCGGCTTCCCCAAGATGCACTACTTTCTCAAAGCTCATGGCGACAAGCTTCGAGGTCCACCTAATTCGAAGGAGTAACTAGATGCCGCTTTGACTAAAGTGAAGGAGTTGACGCGACTTCAGAATTGCACTTTGGCGGAGTTGAATGATCGTCATGCTGAACTTGCAAGGGAGAAATCCAAGGGGAAAGTCAAAGTTGAGTCCTTGGAGGCTGAGTTGGTGGCGGCTAATGCTGAGTTGGTTGCCGCTGACAAGAAAAACTCTCTTCTTCGTGAAGAGATATCATCTCGCTATATGGATCTAGTCAGGGTTCCTTCAAAGATACGCTGGTGGAAGAAAAAGACCATGTGGGCCTTCACCGTCGGGTTCACGGATTACTATCGCAGCGGGTCTTTCAATCCTAACAGGATAGCTGATTATGCCTCTGAGAAGATGAATGAGATAGACGGGAGCCAAGAGGTTTTTCTTTCTTCAGGAGTGGAAGAGGGGGATGATGGCAACGAGACTCAACTTTTCCCGTAATCGGATGGTGCCGATGCCGCGGGGACTTTGAAAACTCCACATGTCCCTCCTTAAAGATCGCTTTTCTGCTTTCATTCTAAACATTGATGCCATTTACCTTGTAATTCTTATTGTGTAATAACTCTTGGGATTCTTCTTTAGATAACGATCGGTTTTCTGTCGCGACATCTCTCTCTTTTTTGCTTTGCCTTGATGACGCGCCATTTGAGCTAACACTGAGGTGCGTTATCTTGGCAACCGCGTTATCGCCCCTGTCTTGATTTGAAAATCGATCCTGCTTTTCAGAGCATTAAATGCTCAAGATCCCTTCATTAATGCAGGAGAGAAGTCACGACGATCCTGATACACGTGTCTGTTTGAGGGTGCGCCAGGGGTTGGCGTGCCCTGGGAACCGGTGAGATCGAAGCGTCTTCTCGCTTCATAGCGACGACTATTGCATCAGTCATTTTATTCAACTGCTAGGGTTATAAAACCCAACATAAGTTTCTTTTTCCCTCTTTTGTCATTCTATTTTCGCCTCTCCTTCTCCTTCTCGAGCCGCTTTGCATTTCTTCTTTCCACCATCTGGGCGTTCTAGGTTTCTCTTCCAAAAAAGGTATTTCTATCCTCATCTGTCATCTTCTTCATTCTTTCTTTATTTTTGCTATGGCTAGGACTCGTCGTTCTCAAACCAAATCTGTAGATGAGGAAAAAATTGATAATACTGTTACCACCCTTACTTCCCCAGCTATACTTCAAGACCATTTAGCCAGAAACAAAACCCGTATTCCTGAGGATTATAAGGTTTCTGTTGCTTCTGATTCACTCCGTCTTAATAGTGTGATGCCTGGCAACAGTAGGATCTTGTATGCCAAGATGTTTAGCTACGGCTTCTGACTTCCCCTTGACTCTTTCATTGAAGAGTTGTTGCTTGCTCTAGATGTGAATCCTGTCCAGTTAGCTCCCAACGCGTACTGTTGCGTTTACGCATTTCTGGAACTCTGTAAATAGAAGGGGATTGACTCTTCTTCCCTGTTATTACTTAAGTCCCTTTTTCAATTGTATAACCGTAGGGGTGTGCTAGCAATATCGCCCCGTTATGGCGATGACTCGCTTAAACCCTTCACTTGGAAGCTTCTACACCTTGAGTCTTCCATTGAAGATTGGAAAGATGAATTTTTTGTTGTCGAACTGCCTAGCCCTTGATGGCGGACCGGTTTTAACCAAGATGTCAAGGATAGTGCCTGGGGTCAGCAGGAGGTTCTTCCTTCGCTTGAGCAAGGCTGGTTCGACAAGCTACTCGAGTTGGATATCTACGTTCACACTCGCAATCTTGCTTGCGGGATTGACATTCGGGCCTGTATTACCCGTGAGTGTTCGCGTCTTTGTCTTTATTACTTCAGGCGATACTAACGCTAACGTTGTACCGTGTTTGAGCAGGGCCTAAAGAAGGTCAGAAGCCTGAAAATGTTAGGAGGCGGGAGAGAAGGGCTTTACAGCGAGAGGCCGCTGCTGCTAATAACCCGGTCGTTCCGCCTACTGTGACCGTAAATCCCGTCCAAACGCCTTCTTCTTCAGTTGGCGAGGGTGCTACCGCCATTCCTGTTTCTATTCCTGTCGTGACAATTGCCGTTGCTCCTACTCAGGCGTCTTCTTCCCGGGCTCCTCTGAAAAAGAGAAAGAAGAGGACTAGACATGTTGCCACCCTTATTCCTCCTTCACACGCGGGGGCTTCCTTAGAGGTGCCGGATAGCAGTATTACCACTATGCGTGTTTCTTTTGTGGTTACGTCATCTCACTTTTTGTCCCTTAACGCTTCTTAGCATTTTCTTTCTTTTGCTTTTTTATTTTTCCTCGTGTTCTTCTTTGCAGAATATCACTGCTACCCCTACTCAGTTACCACCATCAGATGATATGAACCTATCCCATGTGTTTCAGTGTCTCAACAAGAGACAACGGCTCGACGGGGAAAACTCGGGTCCATCAACGGGTCCCGTTATCAATGAGGGAGAGAATATCGCCGTTTTCGATTCGATGACGCCCCCTGGCGATCAGTCTTCTGGCCCATTGGGAGTTATGGACACTTTGCTTAATTTCCTTAGCCCGTCACCTCGTGGTTCTTTCTCTGAGGGAATGGGCTTCACTGAGGGTTTGACAGGGGGTGGCCTTTCGGCCTTTCAGTCTTTTGGTTCTTTTGGACTTCCCGGGGAGACATCCTCCAGCCAGCCTCCTTCTCCCCCCTCACTTCATTTTGTGCCTTCCACTGCCTCGATGTATCACCCCGATGGGGTTACCATTCCTCACCTCCAGGCTAATGTGAGTTCGATATCCGAGTCTGGTCCCGTTACCCATCACATTGACTTGGGTAACCTGCGGAGGACCGAGTTTGCGACTGCCGGGGGGGGGGGGAGGGGGGGAGTTCCGCAAGGGCGAGACGTTCATCGTCAGCTTTCCGAGGAGCTTGCTAAGGAGCGGGAAGAAAAGAAGCAGCTATCGGAGAATTGCCAAAAGTTGGTGGTGGGCTTGGCAACAGCCAAGAAAGACTCGAGAGATGCCGCGAAGCGAGAGATCATTAGGGTATCTATTCTTAACTGTGTTCTAGCGGTAGAGAGAGCTAGGAGTGTCGCGCTGGAGGGGGAGGCGGCAGCAAAGAAGAAGTGGTATATTGAGACGACCGCCCGCATCATGTCTCAGTGTTTCGTGGAAATTCACGGGGAGGAAGTGTATCATGGTAATGCTCTTTCTGACGCCTTTTTCAAGAAGTCAAACGTTCTCGTAGAAGATCATTTCGACCGAACGATAACGGGAGGTGGCGAGGGACAAGGAGATAGCAACGCTGCCGCGCAATAGGCCTTTTGTCACTCTTTTTGTAGGTCGAGTGCCGCCCATTTTATTCTTCACTCTAAGGGGCCTTGTCTGTTGTAACCTTTCGGGGGCTTTCTGAACAATTATCGCATATATGTATTCTGTTCGCTATGTTTGATCTCTTCACACCACCTCTTTTCTCTAAGCTTCCGCGATCGGTAGGTCGTGCAACATTATCGTCTGCACGGACGCCAATCTTTTTATTGTCTCCACTACGTTCTTGCTCACTCTCAACTATTGCTATAAAGCATCTGTAAAATAATAACACGTAACAACGAACATTAGTTACCGCTCAGGGCTTTCGCGCGTCCGCATCGGGGTGTCGTCCGCGCCACTCCTATCGATTTCTCAACCAACCATCTTCACCAGGGATTCCCCATCTGGTTACTCGCTGAGATTTCGCGATTTCTATCGCTTTCTCCACCAGCCATCTTCACCAGGGATTTCCATCTGGTTACTCGCTGGAATTTAGCGATTTCTTTCTGCATTTCTAAATTCCCACGATCGGCCTGGGGCGTGCCTCATCTTAGTGAGTTGTCGGATCAGGACTGGCCGTCACAAGGATAGAACTTTTCACTCCCAAGCGTTGACCTCGCATCCCTGGAATCATGCCTCATCTTAGTGGGTCGTCTATGTTAGCCCGGGTTACCACAAGGATAGGATTTTTCACTCCCGGGGGTGTTGGGGCATGCCTCGTCTTAATGACCCACCTATGTTAGCGTGGCTACCACAAGGATAGGACTTTTCACTCCCAATCACTGAATTTTAGGTATGCTAGGGCGTGCCTCGTCTTAGTGAGCCGTTTGATCAGGACCGGCCGTCACAAGGATAAGACTTTTCACTCCTGGCACCCTTTATCATCTGCACACAATCAACCACAAAATACACAAGAATATTCTCTATTCGAGAGTTAGCACAGGTTAGGGCTGGCATTAGCAAACGTGCAGAGATATATTAAATTCTACCATGGTATAATTTCAAACGAGTTATGTTCTAGGAGTTAGGTAAGGGAGTACCGTCAAGTGTTTCCAAGTGGTACGCCCCCTTTCTGATGACGCGGGTAACGCGGTATGGCCCGTCCCAGTTCGGACTAAGTTTCCCCATGCGTTGACCAGTCGCTCGTTTGTCTCTGAGTACCATGTCGCCTACTTTCAGCAACCGCTCTTTGACGCGCCTGTTGTGATATCGCGCCATTTTTTATTTATAGTGTAGCATTTTCAGAAGGGTTTCCTCCTGTAGTTCTGGTAACGCGTCGAGGTTCACCCGCAACCTCTCCTCGTTCAGTTCCTCCCTGAAGTACACCACTCGCAGGCTTATGGTGCTGATTTCCACCGGTGTGAGGCCTCAGTGTCGAACGCTAACGCGAAGGGTGTTTCTACAGTGCTGGTCTTAACGGTCATGCGAGACGCCCACATCACATACGGTAGTTCTTCTGCCTATTTCTTTTTGGACCCTTCCAGGTTTTTCTTGATACCGCTAAGAATACTTCGGTTCGTCACATCCGCTTGACCGTTGGTCTGCGAGTGAGCCACGGAAGAGAATCTTTGCTCGATCTGGAATTCTGCGCATTGGTCTCTAAAGAATCGGCTGGTGAATTGCGTCCCGTTATCCCTGACTAGCACACGGGGTACACCGAACCGCATGGTAACTTCGTGTTTAAAGAAATGCCAAAAATTTTCCGTTGTGATGTTGGCCACAACTTCCGCTTCTGCCCATTTGGTGAAGTAATCCACCGCCACGACCACAAATTTTAGCTGAGACCTTGCCTTTGGGAATGGGCCCCAGGATATCGATTCCCCATTTCGCAAAAGGACAAGGGGTCACGATTTTGGAGATTTCTGTGGCGGGTTGTCGAGGAATCTTGGAGAACTCCTGACATTTCTGACAGGTTCGCACGTAGTTATGACAATCTCTGCGAATAGTGGCCAGTAATATCCTGACCTGAATATTTGCGCGGCTAAGGTACCGCTAGAGGCGTGCATGCCGCAAATCCCTTCATGGATTTCACGTAGGGTGTGAAGACCCTCTTGTTCCATTATGCACCTGGCGGCTGGGTGGGAAAAACATCTCCGCACTAATTCCCCATCATAATATGTACACCGTGCCGCTTGTTTCAGCACCTTCTTCCTCTCCGCGTTATTCAAGTACTTTATGACGAGAATTCGCCAGTCGTTTTTGATTTCTTCAACGCAAAACGATGCTTGTTCCTCCATGAAAGAAGGCACGGATATTTCTTGATAATATACGCCCTTAGGTATGGACGCTTCCGGGTTTGCTGCAAGCTTAGCGAGGTTTTCTGCCTCAGCGTTATCCCCTCGAGCGAGTCGCACAAGGCTTATTGTTCGACCACACGTCCCTTGTCTTAGTTTTCCTTTCTCTTTGCAATCAAAAAATTGAAAGAACCTTGGAAGTTGCATTTTATTTCTTAACCTTCTTTGAGAATAGTTAGGCCCAAACGAGCACTCTCCAACATGATTTTCTCTAACGCCATGGCCGCTCTAGTTCTACTCGATTATTTTCTCGAATTACAATGTAATCCTCCAAAAGATCGATCTATGGTACGATTGGATCAACCACAGGAACATCAACCTCATACA
The DNA here is from genome assembly GCA_963691705.1 of Viola odorata. Classification (NCBI taxonomy): domain Eukaryota; kingdom Viridiplantae; phylum Streptophyta; class Magnoliopsida; order Malpighiales; family Violaceae; genus Viola; species Viola odorata. The sequence continues at coordinate 40,544,614 of OY829540.1, read as the reverse complement.
ACACTAGCTAGGTGAACTTTTCTACGACGTTGAATGGAACAATGGCACACCCTTCGGCTACACATTAGACGGGTTAAAGACAAATTTGGTCTTTTAACTTTCTAAAATTTCTTAATCTAGTCCCAAATCTTTTATTCTAGTATACTCTTTTACCTAAACTTTCTATTTTTTCTTAATGTGGTCCTCCTGTCTAAACGGTCGTTACTTTGTGCACGCTGGCATGTGGGACCCAATGCCACGTTACTTGTAGGATGAGGTTGAAATCACCACAAAACAGCATGTTATTTGTAGGAGTTCCAGCTAGAACTATAGAGATAGTATAAAATTGTTCTTTTCGTTTTGAATCAATGCTACTGATATGAGAGCCTAGAAATTCCCAAGATGAGTTTGAAGAACGATCATGGAAGGTCCCATATATGAAGAAGAGGTCCTGTTTTATTAGAGTGAAATCTAAGTTAGAATTCTACTCTAGCGCCAAACCTCCTACCAAATGATTAAGGCACACAGTAATACAATTAACGTATGAAAAACTAGAAATAAAAGATAGTACCGTATTGTCTTGATTTTTTATTTACATCAGAAATATGATGCTCGGGGAATGGGTCTTAACGAGCCCTTTGAAGTGATGGTTTGTCAATGAGCACCTCACGTCCTGACAGTTCCAACTTATGACTTTCATTGGGAGTATTTGGGTCAGTTTTGGCTGGCTTCCTCCTCCATGTTGTGTTGTACTGCGGTGTTCTGTAAGTGTTGTGTGATGTGGTGTTGTACTATGAAATTAAGCAAGTAAGATATTTGGTTAGAAGCTACTTTGTTGTGCTGTGAATTATTTTAATTAAAATAAAATAATCTTTAAAAATTATTAGTTTGTTGAATTTTTTAATTCAAATGTTGTTATATACTAATTTATAACATTAAAATTGTAAATACATAAGATTTATCTATTTAAAAAATAAGTATTATGTACTAATATATTTTTTAAGTAAGTTACTATATCTTATATTAATATTTTAAATAAATATATTCTTGTTTTTAATACAAACAATCAGTCTTGCATTTTAAAAAGCATGTCTTTCCATGCTTTTAAAATGAGGTTAAATTATAACTAAATAAAAGCAACCTATTTTTTTTAAAAAAATAAACAGTTAAATGCATGCATACTAACCAAATACCCTAGTGTTGTTTTTATGTGCTTAATTTTAAAGCAAAGTAGCTAAAAACGGGGCCAAATACACACTAAAAAAGAACGAAAAGAGTATTCTTTAAAAGTTTTTGGTGTTGCCATTTTTGTTGTTTTTGAGAGCTTGGCCATGACGTTCTTATTATTTTATGTTTTCACCCACACTGTACTTAACCATCTAGTTTATAACATTTATCATTAGTTATTTGAAATTTGTTGATAATTAAAAAAAAATGTGGATTATTTGAAAATTACTTTTGGAAATGGTGTGGGTGACAAAAAAAATATTGTTGTCCTATGTAATTGGTACATTTCTTAAAACATTAAATTTCAATAAAAAAATTGAGATTTAGATGTTTGGGTGTGCGAACCAAATTTGGATAAATAAAAGAAATAAAAACTAAATAAAAACATAGTTGAAATCTCGTATTTGATTGATATATTTTAGGAAAATTACGTGGGCTTAGACCCAAAACGAATCACTATATCATTCCATGTAGAGAGATTGATGAACTCCTATCAAAACAAAAAAACAAACTGATCGACTTTTTTATTTATCAAACAAATGATAGCGGAACCATGTTTGATAAATAAAAAAGTCGATTAATTTCTTAATGTACATATATATTTTATTCACTTGACAACTATTTATTAAATAAAAAATTAATAAGGACCCAATAACCCCTTGTCAGATCCGTTAGTAAAAATGTGAGTATTAAAAAGTTAGTATCGCCAACATTATTCTATAACAAATGCCAATCTATATAAATATAAAAGTTATGTAGTGAAAATTTGTATGTAGATTCGAGAGGAAGCCACCTAGAATCCATGATATCCTCCAATTATGCGAATTGTTATTTTTAAATTCATAATATATTGACACGTGACATATAATAATTTTTAACTTTATTTATTTAGTATTTTTATGCTATTATTTTTTCACTCAATTAATGTATTATATAATATAAAAACTTTTGGTGTGCTCTATTTATTTATTAATTTTAATACAATTTATTTTAATGTATAACTTTAGAAATTTTCTTAGCACTATTAAATTAATTTAATATGCATAATTAATCTATTTAATTTAATAAAATTTATTATAGAATTTGGAAGAGATGAATGTTCAAGAATTGTAAGATTTTCTATGTAAGTGCTTGCAAATTCTTCATTTTATATACAAAAATAATTTGAAGTGTCTATAAGTATTGATAGTGATATTTATACAAGTCAAAGTTAGTAGCATTTTTATTTATTTTAGTAATAATTCATTAGTGTTTAATTGTCAAAATAATAATGTCAACCGTATAGGTTTTTTTTAGAATTACAATTTTAACCTTTATAATAGTTTAAAAAATTAAATAAAATATGTAACAAATATATTATAACATAAGACAATGAAAAATATCTTATTTTGAGTGATATTTACAATTTTTTATTAAATTTTTTCTTTTTTAATATTTTTAAAAAAAATTCTCATCCATTTCTCTTACATTTTCCCTCAACTTTGCATAATTTTATGAATTAATTTACTATTTTTTTTAATTTTATAACTATTAAAAAAGTTAAAATTGTAACTTCTAGAAAACTATAGGTTGACATTATAGGCTTTTAAACTTTAGAGGTTTAAGTGGACCATTTTATAAATTATAAAGTTTTTTTTATATAGTTTACCCTAATTTTTTTTTCAAATCTCATCTCCGTCCATAAAAAAAGTACCTAATAAAAGAAAAAAAATAAAATAATTTTTTATGGTTCACATATTGTAATTTATTTTTTTATTATTATTATTATCATTATTTTATTTTTTTATAAATGACAACGAATTTGTTTGAGATTGTATCCCCATTATTGATCCAACTATCAAAACTAGTTACGGTAGAAACATAAATATAGTACTTAATTTGATACTTTATGTCACGAGTGATTTTGATTATTAAATTTATAGTTCGGAAAAAATAGAACGTAATCTGAAACAAACAAGCCGTATAAAGTTATTCATTGAGTCATTGACCGCGGAACCGCGTTAAGTGTTGGTGTGAAGAACTGAAAAAGTGACCTGTCGTGCACCAATCTTAAGTGACCTGTCGAACCCCAGAGATAGCTGGAAGAAGTTGTTCCAAGGCGAAGCAATTCTTGGAATTTTGAATTAAAATGATAAAATGTTCCAGTATTTGTCACTTACTTATTACTACTGTTCTAAAACAACACAGACTGGATCCAAAAAAATGTTAAAAACAGTGGTAATTGCATGACCATTTCAACTTTAATTGATAAAAATAAACCTTTAGAAAAAAAACATATACCTTCTTATTTTCTTGGATTAAGAATAATGGTAATAGTAGCAACATAAACATAAACATAATAATACATTTGCACTATATATAATATTAGAAAATTGAATTAGCGTTAAAAGACTAGGTTGAGAATTGTAATTAATCATTAAGTATTTGTTTTAAAAACCAAAAGAAAATGAATAAAAAAAATAGATGTTAGTTTAATGAGGTAATTTTAAGCACGAAACTTGACTCATCATTTATGGTGGATTATATAAAATTATTATAGAAGGAATAACTATGTAACTTTTAGTTAAATCAAATTTATAAACACATGAAAAAATATGAGACTTCGTAAATGTATAAATTTGATTGAATTCTTTTACGAACATGAGGATTAAAATCAATAATTATGTGATAGAGGTACAATTTGATTGATTAATCAGAAGTAGATTATATAAAAAAGTATTAGGAGGGGTAATTTTATAAACACTGGGAAAACATACATAAATGTAGAAGTTTGATTGAAAATAATTTTACAAATACCTGAAACCAATTAACTTTTTAGGAATTTAATTGGATTTTTTTACGAATATAATAGCTAAATTAACTATTTAAGAATTTAATATAAAAATTTTAAAAACCACAAAGCCTAAATTAATCAATAAATAATGGATAAAGAAGGAGGTAATTTTTATTTTTTTTTGTCTTTTTACCTCATTGCTACGGTGAAAGTCGCTGTAGCAACATCCATTTCTCTTTAAAATTTGTTTTGAAAAAAATGAACTATAAGTTTACTTTTTTTTAACATCAAATATCTCCACTAGATAGAGGAAGATAAAAAAAGATCTTTCTTAACAGATTAATAAGTTTACTTTTGGGTACTTTTAGTTCACTCTTTGAATTATTGGTTAAACTCAAAAGTCCTCTCCATTTTATTTTATTTTTGATTGAACCCTCCTTGAACTTTATAGATATTATACAATCAACTCCGTTTGTAATTTTTTTTCCCGTCAGCAACTAACGGTTACATGCTGTACACTTAACCTCTTCATCTAAATGGTGCAAGAGTACGATGCTAAAATACTTTGGCGCCAAAATTTTCTATATTTTTCTGAAAAAATTAATATATGACAAAAATAATTCATTAATAATTGAAAATAATTGTTTTTAAAAAAAATTGTATCATGATTGTCTTTTGCCCCTTTTTTTATCTAATTTTTCCTAATTATTTTCGTTATTTTCACTTTACAAGATTAAACAAAGGGATACAAGATCAAGTTTATATTTAAAGATCACATGGTCATTATCTATATATTGACGGAAAATATTATATATAGAAGGCAGACATGCTAGACGGGCGGGTCAGGCTCGGACCCAAAATCTTAAAGTCCTTGTAAATTTCGATTGAACTAAGTTTTATACGGGCCTATTTTTCCTATACTCAGGTGCGACCTAGCCTTCTTAGCTTGTTAATATTTTTTCCGTTATATCAAACCGAATCTCAAACAAGGCCTTAAACGCAGTATTATAGAATTTTTATTTATAGCCACTCGATTTCTACATTTAGATATATACAAAATATTATTCCATATCTTCCTTAATGGAGAATCTTATACTTTAAATAAGATTTGATAATAATGAAACTTGATACTGAACAAAACTAATCATTGAAACTTCTGTAAGAATCAGAGGAGATTATTGTTCTTCTAAATCGTATGAACAACAATTCAGGATCGGAATCAATTCAGATCATTGCATAAATTAAATGGAATGCGGAAGCGTACCTGATGATGATGCCATGTTTTTGATGATTCCGGGATTGAAGGTCTTTTGGTGGATCGTTGCTTCAGGGCCAGATGGGGAGCCACCGTTATCTGTTTACAACTTCTTTATGTTTTTCTCTACAACGTTGTAACAGAAGAACTGTAACCTAAAATAAGCAACTTCCACCAGGGACCATATCCTAATTATTTAATTTATGTTAATTACTAATTGACCCATCAACAATTTGTAATTAACCCGAGATTCTGCACAATTACAAACTGTGCCCCCACACTGTATTAATTAGACAATTGGACTCCTTAACTTTATTAGATCATTAAATTGGTCCAATAAACCTTATATTAACATTATACTATATGATTAAATATACTCAACATATGCGTCCATATGTCATAACATATATATTACGGTACTAATGCACTAGTCCCGTTGTCCAAAATCCAACAATCTCCCACTTGGATAACTCGACAATGTGCGATCCTTATAGTACCAACCTTTAGTCATATAGGTATATGTTAACTTCCCAAATGCTAGCATGAAACCTGTCTAATTCAATCCGGTCCATTAGTTTCATCAATGCAAGAACCAAAAGAGCAGTCGTCGCAGTTCAAGCGAGTAAACTCGTGATGATTACGAGCACTAACTAATTAATGACATGGATCCAGTGTGCATGTGCAGCATGGAAATTACATGTGAAATGATCTATACATGTTCATTTCCAACTGATCCTCTTTACTTTATGAGATCAAGAATCCAGAGCATATATTGAATAAAATCAATACCCATAAATTGTGAAATAACATAATACACAGTCAATACATCTATGAGTCACAAAAGTACAAACCAAGCTCCCACTAAACTCAAGCATCTAAACTAAGGACACCCATACTAGATACATGGCCATGAAACGTAACGGGTGTCAATGCCTTTGTCAGCGGATCCGCAATCATTGCATTTGTACCCAATAACTCAATGCTAATTTGACTACTCTGAACTCTTTCCTTTACGGAAAGGAACTTGATGTCAATGTGCTTAGACCTTGACAAACTCCGATTACTGTTGGAGTACAACACTGCAGCTCGGTTGTCACAAAAGATCCTCAAAGGTCTCTCAATACCAGTGACAACTTGCAGTCCCTTAACCATATTCTGCAGTCATATAGCATGACTGGATGCTTCGTAGCAAGCTACGAATTATGCCTCTATAGTGGAAGAAGCGACGAGTGACTGTTTGGCACTCTTCCAAGAAGTCGCTCCTCCAGCCAATAGAAAGACATATCCTGAAGTCGATCTCCGACTATCCTGGCATCCAGCGAAATCAGAATCATAATACCCAATGATCTCAAGCTGATCTGATTTCCTGTATGTGAGCATGTAGTCTTTCATTTTCAGTAGATATCAAAAGACTTTTTTTTTTGCTGCAACCCAATGGTCCCTTTCGGGATTACTCTGGTATCTCCCCAACATACCAACTATAAACGCAAGGTCCGGACGGGTGAAAATTTGTGCATACATGATGCTACCCACAGCCGAAGCATATGGAACACCCTCCATGAACTTACGGTCCAAATTTGTCTTAGGACACTAGTTAAGGCTGAATTTCTCACTTTGGAGACAGGAGTATCATGTGGTCTACAATTTTGCATGTTAAACCTCTTGAGTACTTTATCGATGTAACCCTTTTGTGACAACCCGAGGATACCCCGTGAACGATCACGATGGATCTGTATTCCCAGCACAAAAGATGCTTCACCAAGGTCTTTCATCTCAAAGTTATCTGAGAGAAAAGTCTTAGTATCCTGAAAGAAGCTTTACATCATTCGTAGCAAGCAAAATGTCATCCACATACAACAATAGAAATACAAACCTACTCCCACTGAACTTGTGGTACAGACAATCCTCTACAACATTTGCCTCAAAACCATATGAAGTAATAATGCGATGGAACTTTAAGTACCATTGACGAGAAGCTTGCTTAAACCCATAGATAGATTTCTTTAATCTACAAACCAATTGATTATCCTCGTTAGAGGATAAACCCTCTGGTCGCTTCATGTAGATTTCTTCCTCAAGAACCCCATTGAGAGAAGCAGTCTTTACTTCCATCTGATGTAGCTCAAGATCAAAATATGCCACCAAGGCCATAATAGTCCTAAAAGAATCCTTCGATAAAACTGGAGAAAAGGTCTCTTTATAGTCTATTCCTTCCTTTTGGGTGAATCCTTTCACAACAAGACGTGTTTTGTACCTCTCAATATTGCCTAGTGAATCCCGTTTGGTTTTGAAAACCCATTTACAACCTATCGGTTTCACATTCTTAGGCAATGGTACGAGCTCCCAAACATCATTGTCCTTCATGGATTGAAATTCATCCGCTATGGCCCGTATCCACTCTTGAGCATCAGAACAACTAATGGCCTAGGTGAAGGTGAGCGGGTCATCCTCCAAAGAGTCAATAGCCTCCTCATGTTCTTGCAGAAATATGATATAATCATCCGAAATCGCATTTCTTCTCACTCTAGTGGACCTCCTAAGTGGCATATCTACCTGGTTCTCAACCACTTGAGGGTGTTGAGTTTGATTCGGTTGTGGTTCTTCATGGACTTCCTGATGATTCTCAGGTATAACCTGTGGATCTTGTCCTGCAGGAAGATTTATAGTCTCGTTTCTTGCCTTCTAAGGGACAAAGATAGGAATATGAACAATAAGCTCATCCTGACCCTCAGGAAATGCATGAAGAGGGATAACTGAATCCTCCTCAAAAATGACATTCGACCGTCTATCTTCCCCCCCCCCCCCCCCAAACTCAACATCCTCAAAGAACCGGGCATTTCCCGTCTCAAAAAAGTTTCGGGCAGTAGGGTTGTAAAACTTATACTCCCGTGACCTCTCCGGATATCCAACAAAATAGCAACTAACAGTCCTTAAGTCCAATTTTCTTTCATCGGGCCTATAAGGCCTTGCCTCTGTTGGACACCCCCAAACCTTTAAATGCTTTAAGACAGGCTTTCTGCCAGTCCATAACTCATATAGGGTTCTGTTAGTCGCTTTAGTTGGTATCCTATTGAGAATGTAGACTGCAGTTTTCAAGGCATCTCCCTAGAGTGATGTAGGTAAGGTGGTATTGGCAATCATACTCCTCACCATATCCTTAAGGGTACGGTTCCTCCTTTAAGCTACACCATTCATGGTCGGAGATCCTGGCATGGTGTACTGTGGAACTATCCCACACTCATCGAGAAATTGAGCAAATGGCCCCGGACGCTATTCACCTGATCCATCATATCAACCGTAGTATTCACCACCATGATCTGATCTGACAGCCTTAATAGCCTTTCCGAGTTGATTTTCAACTTCTGCTTTAAAAGACTTGAAAGCGTCTAAAGCCTCAAACTTTTCCTTTAAAAGGTACAAATAACCGTAACGAGAGAAGTCATCTATAAACATGATATCGGTATGTATCAGTCTTAGAGTTTCCGTACAACTCTCAGCCTTAAACCTCCTCTTATTAGTTGTTTTGCCCTTTATGCACTCAATACAAACCTGCTGGTCTGTGTGATCGAGTGCTTCAAGGATTCCATCTGACACAAGTCGCCATATTCTCCTTGCGGAGATATGACCTAAATGTTTGTGCCATAGCCTGAATGAATCCTCAGTTGGCAATCTACGTGTAATCCCTCTAGACTCCCTAGCATAACATTCATTATTGCTATCAACCGAATGCAATAAATACAAGTTATCGGAATCAATCAATGTACCGGTTCCAACCAAAGAAGAGTTAAAATAAAGAAGACTTTTATTATTTCCAAATCTGAAAATATAACCCTCTTTGTCCAACGAGGAAATAGAAATCAGATTCCGTCGAAAAAATGGTACATAAAAAGTCTCTTTTAACTCTAATATATAACCAGTACATAAAATTAATTCAATCGTAGCGATTCCTTCAACCGGTACCGGTCAACTGCACCCATATAGAGAAATCTCTCATATTCCATGGGCCTCCAGTACAGTCTGCAACCCTGCAAAGAGACACTTATGTGTTTAGTGGTTCATGTATCTAACCACTAAGTGTTCTTAGCCATAAAAACTAGAAGGGGTTTTGTACTAACAAGAGACAAGGGCATACCTTTCTTTTCACGCCAAGCTATAAACTTAGCGCAGTCCTTCTTGAAATGGCCTGCTTTCTTGTAGAAGAAACATCTTGGTCCCTTATGCTCAGTATCTGAGCCCTTATGTTTCTTCTAAGAACCAGACCCTGCAGTCTCTTTGCCTTTCCTCTTCTTAAAACCAAATAAAGAGGTAGTAGCCAGGTGAGCACTGTCCAACTTAGCATGTCTCAACTGTCTTGTTCCTAAACCAGCTGAACCATAAGCTAATCAATTGTCCATTTATTCTCTTGACAATTGTAACTCACCTCAAATTGACTGTACTGAGGTGGTAGTGAAGTAAGCACATGATGCACTAGATAATCATTAGGTAAATCAACTTTAAGTGCTTTCAACTTCTCAGCCAGATTGACAATTTCTTGGACATACTCCCGTATGTCACTATCACCCCTGTACTTTATGGTCGAGAATTTGCGAATGGTATCGCTAATCTCGGCCTTCGCCGTATGGGTGTAGCGGCTGGCTAAGATCTCTAAGATCTTACTGGCACTTTCTTCCTTATCCAGTGAACTCTGCATGGACATAGGGACAACACTGAGTATGACCAAACGACAAACTCTGTTCGATTGCTTCCAGTCCTCGAAAGCCTGGAGGTTCATATTAGAACTTTCGAGATCTGGTTCCTCAGGGAAATCCTTATAGAGCGCCAGATCTTAATTCATACAACACAGTGTTGTCTCTACCTTTCTCTTCCATAACTTGAAGTTACTAGAAGACAACAGTGGTACACTGTTCAAATTGGCAGCTACCGAGCTTGCTGAGTTCATATCTGAAGGAACACAACATTTAATCAGCTCACTTTAGCAATAAACTTAATGAATAACACATTGATTAAATCAAGAGATTAATTACATGACATTGTGTTTAATCTTTGGACTAAAAATACAACTCACAATTAATTAACCTGTCATAGTGTGAATTTTATAGCTTGATTCTGTTAAATGTTTGACCTTCCTTTGGGCCAATCAAACACTTGCAATAAATCTCTTAATAGCTATAAAGCTTGAATTCATCACTATCGTGTTTATAATTTCTGCCAAACAATCATCTTCCTTTGGGCCGATAACTATCCGCATGAAATTATGAACACCACACTTGAAATGTCTAACTCGGTAATGTCCGTAGCAGAGGTCACTTTGGTGACTTTACTACTTCTATTAATCGAGTTAGACAAATAAGTTAATCTTAAAAGCTTCCTTAGTGTTATTCCAGGACCGATTATCCACCAAACAGTGGTTGGTGGCTGGGCCGCAAAACGCTTTTGTACCACCACACACAAAAGTTTTTCCCAAACAGTTTTCTTGACAGATCTTCGAAATATGATCCGAAACTGTATCAAACGTTGTCTGAAAATTACGAAATCACTTCCAAAAGACTCATAATTCACAGATCTACAACTTAAAAAAAAGAGGAAACACTGAATCCAAATGGAAGACACACAAAAATGGTGTCGAACAAAAAAAAATCCCCCAACAGTTTTCTTGATAGATCTTCGAAATATGATCTGAAACTGTAGCAAACGTTGTTTGCAAAATTACGAAATCACTTTCAAAAGACTCATAATTCACAAATATACAACTTTGAAGAAGAGAGCAAAAACTGAATCCAAATGAAAGACACAAAAATATTCTCGAACACAAAAAAAAATTCCCCCAATAGTTTTCTTGATAGATCTTTGAAATATGATCCGAAACTATATCAAATGTTGTCTAAAAATTACAAAATAAATTTCAAAAGACTCGTAATTCACATATCTACAACTTTGAAGAAGAGGGGAAAAACTGAATCCAAACGGAAGATATACAAAAATGGTCTCGAACATAATTCAAAAAAGCAGACCCGAAAATAGATTTTCCAACCATGCATCATAGATTGATTACAATTCATGCATAATCAAAATTGAAACCATGGCTCCGCTACCAATTGTAAGAACTGGAGGAGATTACTGTTGTTCTAAACTGTATGAACAATAATCTAGGACCAGAATCAATTCAGATCATTGCATGAATTAAAAGGAATGCGGAAGCGTACCTGATGATGATGCCATGTTCTTGATGATTCCAGGATTGAAGGTCTTCTGGTGGATCGTTGCTTCAGGGCCAGATGGGGAGCCATCGTTATCTATTTACAACTTCCTTATGTTTTTCTCTACAACGTTGTAACAGAAGAACTGTAACCTAAAATAAGCAACTTCCACAAGGGACCATATCTCAATTATTTAATTTATGTTAATTACTAATTGACCCATCAATAATTAGTAATTAACCCGAGATTCTGCACAATTACAAATTGTGCCCCCACACTGTATTAATTAGACAATTGGACCCCTTAACTTTATTAGATCATTAAATTGGTCCAATAAACCTTATATTAACATTATACTATATGATTAAATATGCTCAACATATGCGTCCATATGTCATAACATATATATTACGGTACTAATGCACTAGTCCCGTTGTGCAAAATCCAACAACTTCAGGATATCTATCAAAATTTGTGTAGTAAGAACTAAGAAAGAACTAGTATAAATATGATATTTATATCTCTTTACATATATATAAGTATATGTGGTGGGTTGTGCTGGCTACATGCCTAAAATTTTAAAGTACATGCTAGACCCTTTAATAGTAACGGGTCAGCCCAAGCTAACTTGAGCTTAAAATTCAGAATCCTAAGCCTTGATCCTTTAGTGTAGGTTTGGGCTGTCCTAACAAGCACCCCACCCATTTAGCATGTATAATAGAGGGGGCAGATTGTAGGATCCATAAAATTTAAGGGCTAAAATTTGAGAGAGTGACCAATATAATTACCATGCTAAAAATACTTGTATTGTTATAAAACTAAAGGAAATAAAGATAGAATAAGGATTATTGCAAAGGAAAAGATAAGAAGAAAGTTGGTGTATATTATGTATTTCTTATGTCTCTCCATTTACTTAGCTTTGTACGTATTTATAGTGATGAATTCGGAGTTAGGAAAGTTACACAAAGATAAGAAACGATTGTAACCTAAAATGAACAACCATACTTATAAAAAACTTTTACATTCACAACAGTCCCCCTTGGATGTCCATTATCAAACAATGTGTCTCGTTAAAACCTTACTAGGAAAAACCCTGTGGGATAAAAACCTAATGAAGGAAAATGAGTACACAATGTTTATAAAAATACTTATGTAAGTTGCCTCATTAAAAACTTACTAAGAAAACCCAATGGGACAAAACCATGGTTAAGGAAAAAAAGTACAGTAAGTATTCTACTCTCCCTCATGGGAACATCGCTTGAATGTATTTTAGTCAACACATTCCAATAACGCGTACTAGCTTCTCAAATATTGTAGTTGGTAAAGATTTTCTGAACAAATCTGCCAGATTGTCACTTGAACGAATATGTTGAATATCAATCTCACCATTTTTTTCAATGTTATGAGTGAAGAAGAAATTTGGTGAGGTGTGTTTCGTTCTATCACCTTTAATGTAACCTCCCTTCAATTGAGTTATACATGCGACATTATCTTTATATAACACAGTTGGTATTTTTTTTATTAATGTCAGATCACATATCTTAAAGATATGTTGAGTCAATGACCTTAACCAAATACATTCTCTACTTGTCTCATGCACTGCAATTAATTCTGCATGATTCGAGGAAGTGGCCGTCAATGTTTGTTTAGTTGAACGCCATGATATGGTTGTACCTCCACATGTGAACAAATAACCTATTTGAGATCTAGCCTTATGTGGATCAAATAAGTACCCTGAATTTGCATAACAATCAAATACAATTTAGATCCATTAGAATAAAACAACCCCATATCAATTGTCCCTTGAAGATATCGGAGAAAATGTTTAAATCACATTCCAATGCCTCCTAGTTGGGGAAGAACTAAATCTCGCTAACAAGCTTACAACAAATGATATATCAGGTCGCATATTGTAGCAAGGAACATTAGTGCTCCTATAGTACAAAGATATGGTACTTCAGGACCAAGTAGTTCTTCATCATCCTCTCGAGAACTAAAATGGTCTTTCTTTATATCTAATGATCTTACCACCATCAGGGTGATCAATGGATGTGCAACATCCATATAAATCATTTTAAGACCTTTTTTGTATAATGCGATTGATGGACAAAGATTCCATTAGATAGATGCTCGATCTGCAGGCTGAGATAAAACTTTATCGTTCCAAAATCTTTCATTTCAAATTCTTTATTTAAACAAATCATTGTATTTTGGAGCTCTTCAGGAGTTCCAATGATACTTAGATCATCAACATATACTACAATGATCACAAATCATGACCAAATCTTTTTATAAAAATACAAGGGCAAATTGGTTCATTTTTATATCCTTCCTTCGTTAAATAATCACTTGGGCGATTGTACCACATACGCCCAGATTGTTTCAATCCATATAAGGATTTACTTAATCTTATTAAATAATTTTTCTGAGAAACTTTACATGCTTCAGTCATTTTAAATCATTTGGGATTCTCATGTAAATTTCTATATCAAGTGAGCCATATAAATAGGTTGTCACTACATCCATTAGACGCATCTCAAGCTTTTCTCTTACTGCCAAACTAATGAGATACCTAAAGATGATTGCATCCATTACAGTAGAATATGTTTCCTCATAATCAATACCGAGTCTTCAAGAAAAACCTTGTGCGACTAGTCGTGCTCTATATCTCACAACTTTATTTTTCTCATTCTTTTTTTGCACAAAAACCTATATGTACCCCACCGATTTTACACCTTTAGGCGTTTGGACTAGAGGTCCAAAAAAACTTCGCGTTTTGCTAAAGAGTTTAATTCTACTTGGATTACATCTTTCCATTTTGGCTAGTCACCTCTCTCTCTACATTCTTGGATAGATTTAGGTTCATGATCCTTATTTTCATTCAATATTGCAGTTGCTATATTATAAGCAAAAACGTCATTGACAATCATTTCTGTTCGGTTCCATATTTTTTCATTTTCTACATAAGTAATTAAGATCTCATCATTTTCATTTCTTTCAAGTACCTGATCCACTTTTGGGGATTTATTATCATTAGTTATGTTCACGTTCTCTTTAGGAGAATGTACTTCCATTATATGACCATCTTTAATATTTGCTCCTTTCTTTTTTCTAGGATTCTTATCTTTGGAACTGATTGGTCTTCCACGCTTCAGACGTGGCTTACTTTCTGGACCAATAATTTGTTGTCCTTCTGAGACATCAATTTATATTGGAGCATTTTCAGCTGGAATATGAGACTTTGTAATTCGTCTTGGGTCAGTAAATGCGTCTGGCATTTGATTTGCAATATTAGGCAAATGAACTGTCTTTTGAACTTCTAGTTCACATTGTTTTGTATGAGGATCAAAATGAGATAGAGATAATTCATTTTATGCAATTTTCTTTTCCAGTAGCTGCGTTTTCTCTCCCCCTAATGCTGGGAAAATATTTTCATCAAAATGACCGTCGACAAACCGTGCCATAAATAGGTCCCTGTCAATGGTTCAATGTACCCATCTTTTTGCGTTATGGTGGCCCAATTGGAACATATACAACACATCCACAAATTCTTAGATGGGAAATATTTGGCTCCTGACTATAAACCAATTGTAATGGGGAGATGATGAGGTCCAAGGAGCCAAAGATGTGCTATCAATCCCTCAAGGCCTATTGACACGAGCTAGGAGCAAGAAGTTGCAAGGCACTTTGACATTGCTCATTCAAAAGGAGATCGAGAAGGAGGTAGCGATTGAAGAGGCGCTCTTGAAGGAAATGACCAAGTCAGAGGTGAAGCTTGTCAACATCATTCAAGGTTCCTTTGATGAAGTCTCGTCTTGAATTTCAAGTCAATCTAAGCCCATTTGATCCTTGAAATGCAAGGAATGCGCCAACTTGCTTGTATGCGCATTCTTGTCATTTTTACTTATCAAGTTTTAGTTAAATTTTGGATATTTATTTACTATTATTAGCTGGATATTTAAATGTTATTTAGCTAGAAATCAGGTCTAGTTACGTAAGATTTTTTTTTTACTTGTGTGATAACAATCCACCTAAAAGAAAGGGTATTTTCGTCTATCACCCAGTGGGAAGAGGCATAGCTACTGTTTCACACCACCACGGTAGGGACAAGATCGCTACCTTCCCCAAAGGCTAACACTACAGAGGCTAACGGGGCCCTACCGGCTCCTCTCACGGACCTCCTGCTTGGCTCAAGGAGTTATCTCACCCCCAGAGGAAACCACGCGTCAGGATTAACGCTCCGGCCACTATCCTACCGCGGCAATATCTACCTAAACACCTACCGCCAAGGTAGCGTATCACGATAAGGGTGAATCACAGACCCTAACGCGAGCGATAGCTCCGTACCCGTTTACTCGGGCGGGAACGCCCCCTTTCTTCTATAAATACCTCCCCCACAAAGGAGGCAGGTAAGCGGACTTGACTGGCCAAAACTCTGCCAATTTTAGTACACCTACTGACTTAAGCATCGGAGTGTTTCCGCCGGAGACCCCCTCCGGCGCATTGCAGGTACCGTGGACCGTCGTGCACACTAATCTGAGAAGAGCTGCTCCGCCATACATCCTTCGGCAGAAGACAAATTATTATCAAATTGGTGCTTTCATTGAGAGTCTTGGTTCTATTAAGTGAGCATCCTTAATAACCAAGCTCCTCCTCCCCGAAGCTAGAAGGATTATGGCCTCGGAGTCAGATCCGGCGCTGTCCCGAACTTCCAACATCCCATACAATACCCGCAGACGCTTGTTTCCCTTCGCTACCTCTGATGCCCCCACCCCAGGGCAGGACGTCACTACAGGAGACTTAGATCTTCCTCCTGGGTCAAGTGCAGAAGAAGTTACATTCCAGATTTGCTCTCCCTTCTCCCATATAGCAAGAACCAGCCATCCTACCCCCCAAGCGGGAAGATCTATGATGGGAGAAGCGGACAACCCTTTCGTGAATTCAATAGCAGCTCTCCAAGCTCAACTGGATCAACTGACAGAGATGGCTGCTGGATTTACTCCTTATGCCTCAAGACCTGGTGTGTCCTCCCAAGTAATTTTCACCCCGTCCCTTGTCACCGAACGACCCTTATCGCCGCAACAGTCTAGGGCACTCCCGTCCTCCTTACCTTTCCCCTTGGCCCCCATAAACGTCCCACCATTCACGCGCGGACCTGCCGACCATTCTGGACAATACAGGGGAGGAATCTCTATCCCTGAAGTAGTCCGCCAGCGTGACGAGTATAGGGAGCCCTGGGATGATCGACGGGGAGATATAGTGAGAGATCCATCTCCTAGATACAGCGAGAGGTCTAGCAGCAGAAGTCGACGAGCTCGAACTCCAAGGAGCCGTAGTCGTTCTCCTAGGAGACATCAGGAATATGACCCTCAAAATCCCAGATACGACGCTGAAATTCCACATCAGCGTCAGCCTCGTAGGATCCCCGATGCTAACGTGGGTCATCCGTTCAGCTACCGTGTCAGGCACCACAGAGTCCATCGACATGTGAAACTCCCAGCAGAATCCTATGACGGCACAAAAGATCCCATTTCTCACCTCAATAAGGTGAAGGATTTTGTGCAATTCCAAACGCGCAGTGACGCAGTATTGTGTCAAATTTTCGTAATGACGCTGTCAGGAGTGGCACGTCTATGGTTCGAGGGGCTCCCCGCCGGGTCTATCAATAATTTTTCTCAGTTGGAAGAAAAATTCAAAAGTCAGTTTAGCACGGCTATTCCTATCAGAAAGTCAGCAGCTGCGCTGTTCGATATCCACCGAAAACCACAAGAATCGTTGAACGATTTCTTAGGACGATTTGATCTTGAAATGTCCCTAACGCCGGGGGTCACTATCGATTTTGCGATTGAGGCCCTGAAACGCAATTGTCGATACAGTAAACTGAAAGATACGCTAACGGTGGACCCCCCAACGACCCTGGATGCATTGAGGTTGAAAGCGCATAACTATGCGAGAATGGAAGAGGAAGAAAATAGAGAATGGATCCGAGGCATGTCGGCGGACCCATATGTGGCCCCTAACGTCTTGAACAGCAATGCCCCTGACGCTAAACCCACCGAGGATCCCGGGCAGCGGAAAGAACATAACACCAAGACCTCTAACCGGCAGAGAGGCAATTTCTCAAAAGGAAGACCTGGAGGATCCCCCACTCGGAAGCAAACGGACCCGCCAAAGGGCCGGATATACGATCCTGACCTCCCATCTCTCATACTCCCAAGGGCGGAGATCTTAGCAATAGTCCAACAGAGAAATTTGCCTATCCGTTACCCAGCTCCCGTGAAACCAGGAGTAATCATGGGAGGAAGAGAAAATGCATACTGCAAATTCCATAAGGTCAAGGGACACTCAACAGATGTATGCAGAGAGTTAAAATCGGCTATAGAGCGATTGGTCGAAGAGGGCTACCTTGGGGAATTTGCCACAAAGGCCAGGGAGGAAGCCAGAAACAACCCAACTGGAAATACAACTGAGCAGAGGCAAGCGCCCTCGCACGCTACAGGGGCTAACGCAGTTCCCCTCGGGCCAAATAGAGAAGCGCTCGCTATCGATAGTGACCAAATGCCCATGATAAATATCATTGCAGGGGGAGCACCCTATTGCGAGGAAATTATGCCGCAAACGCCCAACCCCGGAGAAAAGCGCAAACGGGAGAACGCGCAAACGAAAATCGAGGCGATAAGCGCCTTAGACAGAATGATATTGTCTTTCTCAGAGGAGGACGAAAAAGGCATCGTCTTCCCGCATAATGACGCGATGGTTGTGACGCCCGTCATTGGAAGTCATGGGGTAAGAAGGACCCTTGTCGATAACGGGAGTGCAGTGAATCTATTTTCATTGGAAGCGTACAACTTGATGAAACGACCTGACGGTGAGCTATCGCCTTGCACGAGGCCAATTATTGGGATTGATGGAGTACCAATTCCGGTAGCCGGAATAACATCCCTGCCGGTGTACTTCCGAGAAGACACATCCAAACGCTCCGAAGAGCTACTATTTCTGGTTGTAGACCTAACGTTACCGTATAACGCCATTTTGGGGCGACCATTCCTTACTCGTTTTGGAGTGGCCATATCTCAAAAACACCTGCGGATGAAATATCCCTCATGGGACGGCGTGGTCTCAATCAAAGGGGGCCAAAAGTTGGCAGCCGAATGCTACTTACTTATGACTCAAAGGAGTTGTGATCGCTACGTTTGCGTGGCAGACGATCCTTTCGATGATAAAGAAGAAAAGCGCACTCAGCCGCTAGATCAGATGGTATCAATCCCTATCGGTAAGGATAGTGAAACGAATCTCTTAGCCAGTGAGAAACTAAGCCTTGAAGAGAACGCGCAATTAATCCGGCTGTTGAGGAAATGCAAGGGAGAGTTTGCGTGGAAACCAGCAGACATGCCCGGAATCTCTCGGGAAGTCGCAGAACATCGGCTAAACGTTAGTCCTGACGCCAAGCCTGTTCAACAAAGGCGACGTGCTTTTTCATCGGAAAAGATAGCAGCCATCGAAAAGGAGTTGCTAAAGCTCACAGAGGCGGGGTTCATTCGAGAAGTCCAGTACCCGACCTGGCTAGCTAATCCTGTGTTAGTCCCAAAGCCTAACGGGGACTGGCGCATGTGCATCGACTTTACTGACCTAAATAATGCCTGTCCCAAGGACTGCTATCCCCTTCCGCGAATAGATCAGTTAGTCGATCAAACCGCTGGGTATGCTTATCTAAGCTCCCTAGATGTGAATTCCGGATATCACCAAATCCCTATGGCCGTAGAGGACGAAGAAAAAACTGCCTTCATCACTCCTAGAGCTACATACTGCTATACTGCAATGCTGTTTGGGCTAAAGAATGCTGGTGCAACATTTCAGTGAATGGCAAACAAAGTTTTTGAAAATCAAATCGGGAGAAATGTAGAGGCCTACGTAGACGACATCCTGATCAAAAGTCGGAGTTTCAGAGAGCACCTCGCTGACTTGCAAGAAGTTTTCAATGTGATGAGAAAACACAAGATGAAGTTAAACCCGCGGAAGTGCATGTTCGCATTCCAAACGGGAAAATTCCTGGGCTATGTGGTCAGCCAGAAGGGCATCCAACCCAACCCGTCAAAGATAAAAGCCATCCAGGATATGATATCCCCGCGAACTGTCAAAGAGATACAGAAGTTAACCGGGCGCATCATTGCGTTGGGGCGATTCATATCTAAGCAAGGTGAGAGATGTTTGCCTTTCTTCAAAGTCATCCGCAACAAGGCTCCTTTCGGATGGACAGAGGAATGTGAGAAAGCGTTTGCAGGACTAAAAGCTTACCTATCATCATATTTAGTGCTGATGAGGCCTGAGCCCGGCGACGAACTATATCTATATTTGGGAATAGCTGACGAGGTAGTCAGCGCCGTCCTTGTGCGAAGTGAAGGGCACGTGCATCGTCCTGTATTCTTCGTGAGTCACATATTGAAAGATGCCGAACTGCGATACGCTCCTATCGAGAAGATAGCACTCGCTCTAGTGCAAGCCACGAGAAAGATGGATCGATACTTCCAAGCCCACCCCGTCATTGTACTCACGGACCAGCCGTTGAGAAGAATCTTCAGAAAACCTGAATCTTCAGGAAGAATGCTAATTTGGGCTATTGAGCTCGAACAATACGGGCTGCAATACAAAGCTAGACTGGCCGTTAAAGCCCAAGCGTTAGCTGACTTCATAGCTGAGTGCACATTCACAAAGGGCACAAAGATAGACCTGTTGGAGGAAGAAGCGGAAAATTCATGCCTACCGTCTCCGGAGACATATACAGATACGTGGGTCATCCACGTAGATGGAGCAAAAAATCAAGAATTAGTTGGCGCAGGAGTTTTCTTAGTTGGACCAAACGGCCTGGAGATGTGATACGCCATCAGAATCCTGCAGCCATTGTCCAACAATGCGGCTGAATACGAAGCGTTGCTGGCAGGACTCAGAATCGGAAACAGTTTCTCTATCGGAGCCAGAACACGTTTAAAGATCCGAGGAGATTCCAAGCTAATAATGGATCAGGTTCTGGGGAACTCCCAAGCCAGAGAACCCATCATGGCCGAATACTTAGCCAAAGTGAAGCATGAGCTGTCAAAGATATAGGAAAAAGGCACCCTGGTCACCTTTGAGCACATTCCTAGAGAAAACAATGAAGAGGCCGATAGCCTCGCCAAGATGGCAGCCAATCCGGAAGCCTCAATACCCAGTGACGTGCGCTATGGAGAACTGCCTACACCTTCTTTCATGGAAGAGCAGGCATCACTCTGTGTGGAAGAAATGGAAAATGATTGGAGGATCCCAGTGATAGAATATCTGAAACATGATAAACTACCGGGAGACCAGACAGAGAAAAAGAAAATCCTAAAGCGGGCAGCACGATGCACATATTATAACGGAGAGTTAATACGAAGATGCTTCTCCTATCCGGCCGCTAAATGCATAACGGAGCAAGAAGGCTTACATGTGTTACGTGAAATTCACGAAGGGATATGTGGCATGCACATTGCTAGCGTCACCCTGGCAGCCCAAGTCTTTCGGTCGGGATTTTACTGGCCCACCATTCGACGAGATTGTCATAACTTCGTGAGAACCTGTCAGAAATGCCAGGAATATGCTAAGATTCCTCGAAAACCTGCTGTGCCAATTTCAGAAATAGTCGCACCGTGCCCGTTTGCAAAATGGGGGATTGACATCCTGGGCCCGTTTCCAAAGGCTAGATCTCAGTTAAAATTCGTGGTCGTAGCGGTAGACTACTTCACAAAGTGGGCCGAAGCTGAGGCGTTAGCTACCATCACCACCGAAAAAATTTGGCGTTTCTTCAAACACCAAGTCATCATGCGATTTGGAGTACCACGCGTGCTAGTTAGCGACAACGGGACACAATTTACAAGCCAGTTCTTCAGGGATCAATGTGCAGAGTTCCAGATAGAGCAAAGATTCTCCTCTGTGGCACATCCCCAAACCAACGGCCAGGCGGAAGTAACTAACCGCAGCATCCTTAGTGGCATCAAAAGAAACTTGGAAGGGTCCAAGAAGAAATGGCCAGACGAATTGCCATATGTACTATGGGCCGACCGCATGACTGTCAAGGCCAGCACAGGAGAGACCCCGTTCGCGTTAACATTCGGAACCGAAGCTGTCACACCAGTCGAGATTGGCATGATGAGCCTCCGGGTGGCTCACTTCAAAGAAGAAAACAATGAAGAAAGGTTACGAGCTAACCTCGATACTCTACCAGAAACACATAGACAACCCATTAAGACGAGGCACGACCCCAAACGGCTCCCCGGAGTGAAAATCCTATCCTTGCGGCAACCGTGCTCACATAGACGGCCCGTTAAGATGAGGCACGCCCCGGAATCCTTGGGAGTGAAATCCTATTCTTGTGGTAACCCCATAAGGAGAGGCACGCCCCAAGGAGAGACTAACTCCGTCCTGGAAGTGAAAATCCTATCCTTGTGGTAACCGTGCTCACATAGACGGCCCATTGAGACGAGGCACGATTCCACGGACGAGAGGTACAACGCTTGGGGGTGAAAAGTCCTATCCTTGTGATGACTGGTCCTGATCAGACAGCTCACTAAGACGAGGCACTCCCCAAAGCCTATCTGTGGCGAAAGGAACAAAGACATCCCAACTAGTAGCCGCGCGGTTGATACCCGGCGAAGCGATGTTGGAGCCTATCTGTGGCGAAAGGAACAAAGACATCCCAACTAGTAGCCGCGCGGTTGATACCCGATGAAGCGATGTTGGAGCCTATCTGTGGCGGAAAAGAAACAAAGAAATCCCAACTAGTAGTCGTGCGGTTGATACCCGGTGAAGCGATGTTGGAGCCTATCTGTGGCAGAAAAGAAACAAAAGAAATCCTAACTAATAGTCGCGCGGTTGATACCCGGTGAAACGATGACAGAGAGGTGACCATACTGCAACAACAACGTTGAAACAGACGTAAAGCCCCCCTGACAACGAGGGACGACAGGAATATGAGTGCAGTAGATGCGGAAGCAACGCTGATTTACTCTCAGAAAGGCTATCGGAGGACATAATGGACGTGCTACTTGAATGCAGGTGATGAAAAGCTAACGGGATACCACGCGAAACTATGCGTCTGTGGAAACCTAACGCCAAACGTCCCATGTGGACAAATGATCAAACGACATTATGAAGAAAAGAAGATAAAGAACTTCTATCCAAAAAGAGTGGATTAGCCAAGTCAAGGCCGATATTGTTTAAAGTACAAAATATAGACGGGCCCGTCAGCCACAAAAATGTAAAACATCTAAACAACAAAAAGTCTAAAGATTGGGCGGCGCGTTGACCCCTCCTTGCTGAGCATCCTTCCACTGATAGAAACCGCTATCAGTAATGGAGGAGGCTCTCTTGTCAAAATACGCAGAGAGATCTTCAATACGGAGCTCCTCAACTCTATAATGATGCATCACGACTTCTGACATGATTCCCCCACCCTGCTCTAAGTACCAACGGTTCTTCTCAGTGTTAAGGGAGGAATCAGCAGAAAGCTCAGCATTCCTCTGTCTCTCCAGACGAAGGCTATTCTCCTCCTGAGAGAGACGTATGGCCAAATCAGCGCGTTGTCGGTTCTCCTCCTCCAAAGCTAACTTAGCGGCCTCCAACTCTTGTTTAACTGCGATAGCCTCTCCCTAAGCAGTCTCCATACTTTCGTTGGCAGCAGCAAGGGCATTTTCAAGACACTGTCGCTCTTCCAGCAGCCTGTTTACCTCTCCTTGCCCGTTAGCTGCAGCTCTGGCATTCTCCTCATCCATATAGTGAAGATGGCAAAGCATAGAAAATGCCTGAGAGCGAAGGAAATTGATGCGCCCCTGCTCGCCCCGAGCCACAAAGGCATCCCTCTCTCTTGGAAGAGACAGAATCTCTGCCACCAGATAAGCGGTAGAGGAAATCACGGTCTCATGATCAGCATCGGCAGGAAACTGCAGAATACTGTCCCTAAAGGAGCGCAAGCTAACGTGATGAGTCGGTATGAGAGGAGGCTCGTAGGGAGAGATACCAGCCATTAAGGCAGGGGCAGGGCCACCCCTCGCAATAGTTGGATGGGGCATCGGAACAAAGAACAATGCACCAGGAGAAGCTGACCGGCTAGTGGAGCCCTCCACGTTAGGCATCGAGACCTCATTACCACCGGGCACCTCAGGATTAAGGGCATCAGAATCATAGCCCGTTGGGGTGTGCGCGGAATGGATCGGAGAACTAGGAGGCACATGGGGTTGACCGCCAAAATCAACAGGTTCCGATTGATCAGCAGATACACCCTCGCCCCCAAGGGCACTCGAACTACGATTGGCGACCGAGGAAGAAGGACTATTCGGGAGATCATAGCGAGCCTTCTTCTGACGCTCGCGA
Organism: Viola odorata; assembly: GCA_963691705.1. Taxonomy (NCBI): domain Eukaryota; kingdom Viridiplantae; phylum Streptophyta; class Magnoliopsida; order Malpighiales; family Violaceae; genus Viola; species Viola odorata. Next base: position 40,520,802 of record OY829540.1, on the reverse strand, counting down.
AGGACATCAGCGATACCCATATCTCCCTGGGAGGTAGAAGGGACAGAAGCAGCAACGACTTCCTAAATAACGCAGAACGTGATAAGGAAACCGTGCAAAAAAGAAAGGCTAAAGTTTTAAAAAAATGTTCACCTGAGTGGTGGAGGATACAAGAGGAATCCCAACAGGAATCGGATCAACCGTAGCCTCTGAAGAGACAACGGTCTGGGACGAAACGGATGGGGCAGCACGTGCTTTCCTAGGCCGTTTCTGTCTTACAACCCGAGGGCCCGTAACGCTAGCGGTAGCAGTGGCCTCCCCTTCCTCGGCGTTAGCAGCAGCGGCAGCAGCAGCCCTAGCTTCAGCGACAACTTTCTTTTTCGCCTCCTGTTTCCTCCTCCTTCGGAAATACTCGGGCTCCCAACCAGGCGGAGACACTGCACAATCACAAAACGTTAGCGTTAGTACTTCTTGACAACGCAAAAGAAAAAAGGTCAAACGCTCACCCTTCTTGCACTGTTCCACGGGCAACCCGTTGGCCACTTTTCGGGCATCAACGCTAAAATCAAATTGAAGCAGCGTCTTCAACCAGCCATCCTCCGGGTCGGAAAGGGGTTTCCGATGACCCCAAGCCCCATCTTTAATTGTTTCGTTGAAGCCAGCCCTCCACAACGGCTCAGGCAGATCAACAATAAAAAATTCCTCTTTCCAGTGAGGAATGGAAGACTCAATGCCCATTAGTTTCCAAGTAAAGGGCTTCAAAGAATCGTCTTCGTAGCGAGGCGATATCGATATCACCCCTTTACGGGAATACAATTGGAAAATGTCATGAAGCAACGCTAAGGTGGGAGATTCTATTCCCTTGAAACGGCACAGTGCGGCAAAAGCACTAACAACGCAAATCGCGTTAGGACTCAACTGAGCCGGAGCCAAACCAGAATCAGTCAACAACAATTTTACAAGCGGGTCAAGAGGGAGACGAAACCCATGATCAAAGATCTTAGCATACAGCATTCTACTATTTCCGGGCAAAATGTTGTTCAGTCGAAGTGACTCAGAAGCAGGATGCACGGGATATTCCTTGGGAAATCGTGCAGAAAACCCAGCAAGCCTACGGTTAATTAAGGGCAGTGTGTACAAAGAAGTGAGAGTGGTATCAATTACTTCTTCCCCGGAGGACCTTTGAGGATCTCCTTCTTCAGAGGATTTCTTAGTTCTAGCCATGGCCAACAAGGAAGAAACAAAGAGAAAAGAAAATGGATGTGTACCTTGTACCTTCGTGAAAGAGAATGCGAGGAGTCTTGAACCAGAAAGAGAGAGCGGCACAAAGTATTTATCCAAAGACGAAATAGCGTATAAGGGAAAGATGGAAAAAGAAAAAGGGGTAGAAGAAACAATAGATATAACCCTGAAAGGGCGACCAGTCAGCAGCAGACACGTGGCGAAGCAACACGTCATAAAGTAAGGCACGCGCCAGAAGGTGCAAATTTGAAATAAGGACGAAACGCCTCTGCATTTGCAACTCCCTAGGAGGCGCTTACTCCAAACGCCCCTCTAAGGAAGGACACGTGTCTTCTTTCATCATTACCCTTCAAGTCGCATTAAATGAGGGACAGAGGGATTGATTAAAAAACATATAAAGCAGCGCTGGCCTTGCCAAACGGCGCGATGGCACAAAAAGATAAAGAAGTAATAAACGGTAATATCATACAGTGCGACAAAGGATACAAAGCGTCAACATTATTACAAGAGAAACAATGTTCGAATGGTTTTCAAGAAATAAACAAAAGACAACAACAAGAAAAACAAGGAAAGGCCCAGCACCATCGCTAGCGTTAGACTTTCTCCCCCGAAGGGCCAGAAGAACCGTTGTCACCTTTGCTAATCTCACCCATCACGATAGATATGTAATCAGCTACCTGGGCCGGATCCGAAGGGTTACCTTTGAAACGGGACGCAAACCCAGAAACGAAGGCCTCCAGAACCCTCTTCCTCCATAACTCTTCCTTTAATGACGCCCTAGCAGACCCCTCATCTTGAGCAAGTACCTCTTCGCGGAGATAGAGATTCTTCTTCCTTTCTAGCGCCAATTCAGCCTCCAGAACTTCTACCTTGGCTTTCCCGATAGATTTTTCTCTGTCCAATTCCGCCTCCAGAACTTCTATCTTGGCTTTCCCGATAGATTTTTCTCTGTCCAATTTCGTTTGGGACGATTCACAGAGGTGCGTCAGCAACCTAGAATGCTCCACCGCCTTCTCTAGCTGCACCCTTGCAACACACAATGCGCTGGAAAAATTACGGGACTCGCGATCGTGAATTTCGAATTGATAATTCAGATGGCGGAAAAAGTCCAGAGAATCATTCAGAACATGGCGAAAGCGTGCCGAGGGAGGGAGTTGAAGAAATTCCTCTTTCTCCTTTTTGGAACTCAGGATCTCCCCTATCAAGGGTGCAGTAAACTCATCTCGAGAAAAAGGTTGGGGAACCCCGACAGCGCGAAGGGCATCAAAGCAGAACCCTGCAAGATTCATACGGTAGGCCGGGACCCCATCAGGACCAAGATTGATTGAGGGAGGCGGAGAAGAGCCCTGAGGAAAAACACTCTTGAAAGGAGTAAAAAACAGCTGCGGAGAAACCATAGGCGGTAGCTCAGCAGTCGAATCCACCACAGGAGGTGTGACCACTACGTCAGGAATACAATGAGTAATCGAAGAATCGGGAGCGTCAGGTATGGAAGGAGGACATTCCATCGGTAGGCCCTCTCTCTCAGAAGAACAAGTTTTTTCCAACGCCTTAGCGGCTACCGTTGGCTGAGAGGCTCCCGCCTCAGACAAAACAGTAGGCGTAGAAACAGTTGCCACATCTACAGGAGATGTCCCGGTAGCTTGTCCACTAGTGGCCACTCGAAGTTTTTTCCGACGCTGGGAAGCACCAAGGGAAGAAGCATGGAAAAGGTCTGACTTAGCATCTGCATCCTCATCATCGCTAGTAATTACTGTCGTTGCGACAGGCCTGGAGCCCGTTCCCGTGCGACGCTCCGGTAGCCAATTTTCCACAAAACGAGAAGTTCGCACAGAGCTAACGGGTCTTCGCCCTCCCCGGGTAACCGTTTTAGTTCTCTTCCTCAAAGGAGGAACGCCACCCCGACTTGAGCCCTCGGCCGAAGGCGAGGCCGGTAAAGTTTGAAGCGGTATTACGTTCAGAGGAGTACCAGCGTCACCTAGAAATCAACCGTTAGCTTCTTATAGCAAACAAAGCATGCGAGGACCAAAGTAAAGAAAATATGGAAAGAAATAGGCTCACCCATAACGCACTCTTCCAGAGGCTTGGACAGAGCAAAGGCACGAATACGGTAGTGGGTATTCTCGTGTAACAAAGCATTAGCCTGGTCCAACTCAGTTCTGGACAAAATCGCGGGATTCGTCCAAACGGGACCTGCCAGTTCCTGATTGAAATTGATACGCCACAAACGTGACGGTAACTCCAGAACAAAGAAGTTGCTCTTCCAATAAGCTACACCCTTCTTGAAGCCATGAAAACGTTGCCAAAACGACTGCACGAGCGCATCATCCCACCGGGGAGTAATCTCGATTAAACAATTGTAGCAAATCATGCTAAAGAATTTGCGAAACAAATTGATAGATGGGGTAAAAATGTTCTTCAACTCGCAAGCGCGAAGAAAAGCATAAACCGCACACCAAGAGGAAGGAGTTATCTGGGCAGGATTAAGGCTATACTCCCGCAGCAGAGTTAGTATCGACTCATGAACGGGAAAGCGGAAACCATGAAGGAACATTTTAAAATAAAGAAGCCTACTGTGACCCCACTGATGTGGCTCCTAATTTGGAAACCTTCCAATTGTTGGATCGTTGCTCAGCGACAAGGATTTGAATGCGGAAAACTAACTCGTCGGAAACTCCAACCCTCCTAAGTGCAATACTTAGGCAACCTGGACGAAATCCTTCAAGGATCTTCAATAGAACTCGGACCCTCCTAGGTGCAATACCTAGACAACCCCGACGAGACTAAAGAATGGATGATAGACTTCGTGCTTTACTTGCAACTATATGCGGCTTATCAAACCGGATGTAGGACAAGGATCTTGAGAGATCAACTGAAGAAGACTCTTCTGGTTTTATTTATAAAAAATCAACTAACTCATAACAATAGCAGCGCCATGCTCTTTATAAGAAAAGAGATGCGCAAAACCCTAATTAAGAAGTTTACTTGCGCTTGACTACTTAAAAGCGCTCCTAATTAACTAAAATAAAATCCACCTGGATAAATAAAGTCAAACAACTTAAAATAAAGTCAATCCAATGATCTGGACGAGTTCAAGGTCGGTCGGAATGACCAAAGACTCAGATCGGATCCGTTGGCAGCCCGTTGGGCTTTATTCCTGCGCAGTCGAAGAAGAACAAGACGTTCTCTCAAATACCTCGGGATAACTGGATGAAATTTGGACAGGATACTCACAAGACATGTATCTAACAACTGTCAGAAGATGGCTCGAGGAAATATTCGTCGATCGTCAAAAGGCTCGAGGGTGGCTTTCGCTGGCAGTATGATACTTTTGAAGTGATGCGTTCTCTCTAACCCCATATGCGATTGAGCTGAAACTTGGCAAGCGCTCTCTTTGTGAATTATAAATAACTTCTATCTTGCCAGAATCTTTCTTACATCAAAGTTTGGGCTAGAGGTCCGACTTGGCCCAAGGTGGCCTCGGTGCGGGCTCGGGTGCAGCGCACACGAGCGAGACAAGGCGCGGCTGGGGCACGCGCAGGATGGCTGACTCCAGTGAGGCTTCGGCCTTCAGCTCCGCATGGATCAGAGAGCTTAGCCTCGCTTTCAGGGTCCTTGCGCGAGAGCGTGTGATGGCTCCTGCGGGCGGCAAGGGCACGGATGCGGTAGGTGCAGCTGGGCTCCTACTCGGGCTCGTATCATCTCCTCCCTGTTTCAAACAGACGCAAATCAGTAATATTAAAAGTACCATGTATTGAACCATACTCACTAGGTAGATCCAAACGATAGGCATTATCGTTGATCTTTTCAACCACTCGGAATGGTCCATCTCCTCGCGGGGAAAGTTTCCCGCGTCTCTTCTCAGGGAAACGCTCACGTCTTAGGTGTAACCACACCCAGTCTCCAACCTGAAAAGAAACAATCTTTCGGCCCTCATTGCGCTTGCGCACAAGGCGTTCGTTAGCCTTCTCAATATTCTGCTTGGCCTTAGCGTGCATTTGTTGGACAAGGTCCACACGCTGCTGTCCGTCTAAACTAGCTACATCACTCAAAGGTAGAGGTGTCAAGTCAAGTGGAGTAAGAGGATTAAAACCGTAAACAACCTCAAATGGAGAACAATTTGTAGTAGAGTGAACAGCTCGGTTATATGCAAATTCTACAAAGGGTAAATGATCCGTCCATTTGGACATGTGCTTGGTGACTAATGTGCGAAGTAGTGACCCTAGCGTTCGGTTAACCACCTCGATTTGACCGTCCGTCTGAGGGTGACAAGATGTAGAATACAACAACTTAGTCCCTAAGCAGCTCCACAAAATTCGCCAAAAATGGCTCAAGAATTTACTATCACGATCACTTACAATACTAACCGGCATGCCATGGAGGCGGAATACCTCCCTAAAATAAATTTTAGCAGCCTTAGATGCGTCGTGTGTGGTTTTACATGGCAAAAAGTGTGCCATCTTCGAAAATCGGTCGACTACAACAAAGATGCTATCATGGCCGTCCCACGACTTAGGTAAGCCGACTACAAAGTCCATGGACACATCGGTCCAAGGGTGGGATGGTACGGGCAGTGGCATATAGGCTCCGTGGTTAGATGCATGCGATTTGGCTTTTTGGCAAATAAGACATCTAGCGACTACACGAATGACATCACGTTTCATTTTAGGCCAATAAAAATGCACTTTCAACAAGTCAAAAGTTTTAGTGACTCCAAAATGACCCATGAGACCGCCACTATGCGACTCATGCACAAGTAAATCACGCAAGGAACAAATAGGAATACATAGGCGTTTCTGCCTAAACAAATATCCATCGTGCGTAAAATATCTCACATCAGCTTGTGCATCACAGGTTTTATAGATTTCACTAAAATCCGCATCTTCAGCATACATAGGAATTATCTGTGCAAACCCTAGGAATTTTACGGATAGTGAAGAGATCAAAGCATACCTGCGGGACAAGGCGTCGGCCACGACGTTGTCCTTTCCTTCCTTATACTTGATGTGGTATGGAAAAGCTTCTAAAAACTCCAACCACCCTGCATGTCTTCGGTTGAGCTTGCTCTGGCCCTTCAGGTATTTGAGGCTGAGATGATCCGTGTGTACCACGAATTCCCTTGGCATTAGGTAATGTTGCCAAACCTCAAACGCGCGTACCAAGGCGTACAACTCTTTGTCATACGTAGGGTATCGCAACTGGGCATCCTTGAGCTTCTCGCTGAAGAAGGCAATGGCTCGCTTCTCTTGCATCAACACGGCTCCTATCCCTATACCCGTCGCATCGCACTCGAGCTCAAAGGGCTTGTCGAAGTCCGGCAAGGCAAGGACAGGCGCGTTGGACAGTCGGTCCTTGAGCGCTCGGAAAGCAGCCTCCTGTGTCTCGGTCCACTTGAAAAGAACATTTTTCTTTGTTAGTTCATTAAGTGGTGTAGCCAAAGAACTAAAATCACGAATGAACCGTCTGTAAAAGCTTGCTAATCCGTGGAAGGAACGGATATCGCTTGCTGATTTTGGAGTTGGCCATTCGCGGATCGCTCAGATCTTCTCCTCATCAACCTTCACGCCCTCTCGGCCTACAATAAAACCTAAGAAAGAAACCTGTTCTAAAGCAAAAGAACATTTCGAAGGTTTAGCAAATAATTTCTCTTGGCGCAAGGTTAGGAAAACTTCTCTTAAGTGCGCAACATGCTCATCAACAGATTTAGAGTAGACTAAGATATCATCAAAGTAAACAACTACGAATCTGCCTATGAAATGCCTAAGAACATGATTCATTAGACGCATGAATGTGCTTGGCGCATTGGTTAAGCCAAACGGCATGACTAACCACTCGTATAGTCCGTACTTAGTTTTAAATGTCGTTTTCCACTCATCACCCTCTAGCATCCTAATCTGATGGTACCCACTCATTAAGACAATTTTAGAGAACATAATGCTACCACTAAGTTCGTCTAACATGTCATCTAAACGTGGGATGGGGTGGCGATACTTTACCGTAATTTTGTTGACTGCGCGGCAGTCAACACATATCCTCCAAGAGCCGTCCTTCTTCGGCACAAGGATGACAGGAACAGCACACGGTGAGAGGCTCTCTCTCACGTAGCCTTTGGACAGTAGCTCGTCCACTTGGCGTTGCAACTCCTTGGTTTCCTCGGGGTTGCTGCGATACGCTGGTCAATTAGGTATTGACGAGCCCGGCACAAAGTCTATGCGGTGCTCAATGCCGCGGATTGGGGGCAGTCCCGGCGGCATCTCCTCAGGTAACACGTCCTCAAATTCCTACAAAAGAGCTTTAAAACAAGGAAGCAAGGAATCCGTAGGGTTAGTGTTAGCGGCGTTCAAGGCGAACGACCTAAAACGGAGAAGAATGAGAGGAAAAATTGAGTCTGAAGACTTTTGAACCGTCAAGGCTTGTCTCACATGCCTCACTTTTGCGAATATGTTTAATTTTAACGTGTGCTCTCTATTTTCACACGGGCTATTTTTATTCCCTTTTTTCCCATTCGCAACTCTCTCCTCACTTTTATTTTTCTCTAACCCGAGCTCACTCTTTTCTCGGGGGTTGTTTTCACCCTCAATTCTTTTCTCTCCCCCTGATCGAGATAACTCAAACTCGGCACTAGATTTTTCAAGCCACAACTGGTCCTCCACGACCTCTTTCATGTTTAGTGGCGCTAGGGTGTATTTGACACCATCTTTCTCCAATCGGTACTTGTTGGTGCGCCCTTCATGGTTGGCGTTTCGGTCGAATTGCCAAGGCCTTCCCAACAACACGTGGCTGGTGTGCATAGGCACTACATCAAATAGGATCTCGTCCTTATATCTCCCTATGGCAAACGAGATCAGCACCTGCTTGGTAACCTTCAAAGTGTTGCCGTCATTCATCCAAGACAACGTGTACGGCTTTGGGTGTTTAACAACGGTCAAGCCAAGCCTGTGAACCAAAAGTGTGCTCGCACAGTTAGCACAACTGCCATTATCTATAATCACTGAACATACCTTGGTTGCTATGATGCAACGAGTGTGAAAAAGGTTGTCACGCTGCTCCTCATCACAAGTTTCTAATTTTGGCGCGACACTCAAGTTGCGCCTGATAACACAATTAGTCGATATGGGCATTCGCTCCTCTCCATCACTCTCTTCTTCGGCTTCCCCTTCCATCTCCTCTTCTTCCTCCATATCTCGGTCCTCCTCGGAGTCTAAGTCACCATTATCGCGCATGATAACAACACGCCGATTCGGGCATTCCCTTTGCATATGGCCACGACCATTGCACTTAAAACAAACTATCTCCCGCGATGGTTGGCGGTCAGTGGTTTGGGGGTTTTGGGCAGTAGGTTTTGGTGTAAAAGGTGTGGTGTTTTGGCCTTTAGGGTTGTAGTTTGGGGGTATTACTTTTGGTGGTGTTTTGGTGAAATTGGTAGGCTTGTTCCAAGGTTTCTTCCAAGATGTTGGCTTCGGGTTTTGGGCAGTAATTGGGGTGGTGTTTGGGCTGCGGAACCTCTTCTATTTCTCCACCATAATAGCAAGGTGAAGGAGGTCCTCGATGGTTCGGTATTGCATAACCTCAACGGTATTAGCAATCTCTTTGTTCAATCCACTCAAGAATCGTGCCATGGTGGCATCTTTGGTCTCTACCGATTGCACTCGTGCCATGGCCATCTCCATCTCGTTGTAGTACTCATTAACACTCTTCGATCCTTGGTTAAGGGTCTGCAATTTTGCATGGAGACTTCGGTGGAAGTATCGGGGAACAAATCGTTCCTTCATAACCCTAATCATCTCATCCCAAGTATCAATTGGACCCGCGCCTACTCGTTGCCTAGTGATGTGTAGTTGATCCCACCAATGGGCAGCATACCCAAAGAACTCTACAGAGGCAATCCTAACCTTCTTCTCCTCTGAGTAATTGTGGCACAAGAAAATGGCCCTCATCTTGCGTTCCCAAGTAAAGAACGCTTCAGGATCTTCTTTCCCTTCGAATGCGGGAACCTTAAGTTTAATTCCTACTAGGCGTTCCTCGCCTCCGGCCTCTCCCCTAGGTTGCCTTGGTGGAGGTCTCCTATATCTAGGTCTTTCCTCCTCCTCCTCATACTCAGGCCCCTCCTCGTACCCATCGGGATTGGGTCCGGGATCATCCTCCTCATAATCCTCCTCTCCGCGAGGTGCATTCCTAGTCATCCTCCTAGCGACTCGGCCAGTAGGGTTTAATCCATCTCCGGATGGTGGCATACCATAGGCGTACGGGGAACTCTTAGGGTTTAGGACTTGGTGGAACTGAGTGGGGGGCTGTTTTGCAGCGTTTGCAGTTGCTTCCTTTTCCCTTTCCATTTCTACTCGCCATGCGTCTATTGCGTCAAATCTCTGGTTGAGATTGTGCAATAGTGTGCGTATTTCTTCGTTCGTCCCTGTGCTCTTGGCTGAATGGTCCGACATCTGAAATCATAAACAACCAACAAAGAACAAGCGTAAAATTACCCTATCTAACACTCCCTCATGTGTTTAAACCCTCGTGTTTAAATCACTCTAATGCGCTCACAAATCACTCTGAAAATCTGCTCCAATCAATCCAAGATCCGTAGACTCAAAGAATGTCAAGGAACGCTTCCAATAATTTGTAAAGAAAACTCTAGCTTGGAAAGAATAAAGATGGGATATAATTGAAGATTATTTTATCAACTAATCAATCAATTATAGCACAGAATAGATAGGTCATGTATCACAAGAGCTCAAAGAAAGACAAGATATTTGAACTAGTTCGGATTTGTTTTAGAACTAGGGTTTTAGGTGTCCGATTTGTTTCTTTGATAACTTTTGAATTACAACCCCGTTTTCTATGATTCTTGTTGCATTGGAACACTCTTTTCTTGCTGATTTTGATTCTGTTTTGATCGCAAGGTTCCTCTTTTGTTAACACACTGAAAATTTTGAATTCGCTTTCTGTTCTGTTTTTGTGCGAATTTGTGTTCTTTCTATTTATTTATTTTTTGTAAATAGAAATTGCAAATACTTGAAACAAAATAAACTGACACTTTGTGGAACTTTCTTTTATGTTTTATGACTCAAAGAAGATAGCAAATCAAAGGGCTTGATTTGATACCTAACAAGACGCAACTAGTTACTAGTTTCGACTCCTAACACAAACGGGAAAACAAACAAGATTGGTATAGATTTGGCTAAGGAAATCAAGGAAACCAATCTCAACAAACGAAAACAATAATTAAAAGGATAGATACCTATTCGGTGAGCAGCCTTCGCTCCGCTACCAGCTGATGTGGCTCCTAATTCGGAAACCTTCCAATTGTTGGATCGTTGCTCAGCGACAAGGATTTGAATGCGGAAAACTAACTCGTCGGAAACTCCAACCCTCCTAAGTGCAATACTTAGGCAACATGGACGAAATCCTTCAAGGATCTTCAATAGAACTCGGACCCTCCTAGGTGCAATACCTAGACAACCCCGACGAGACTAAAGAATGGATGATAGACTTCGTGCTTTACTTGCAACTATATGCGGCTTATCAAACCGGATGTAGGACAAGGATCTTGAGAGATCAACTGAAGAAGACTCTTATGGTTTTGTTTATAAAAAATCAACTAACTCATAACAATAGCAGTGCCATGCTCTTTATAAGAAAAGAGATGCGCAAAACCCTAATTAAGAAGTTTACTTGCGCTTGACTACTTAAAAGCGCTCCTAATTAACTAAAATAAATCCACCTGGATAAATAAAGTCAAACAACTTAAAATAAAGTCAATCCAATGATCTGGACGAGTTCAAGGTCGGTCGGAATGACCAAAGACTCAGATCGGATCCGTTGGCAGCCCGTTGGGCTTTATTCCTGCGCAGTCGAAGAAGAACAAGGCGTTCTCTCAAATAACTCGGGAGAACTGGATGAAATTTGGACAGGATACTCACAAGACATGTATCTAACAACTGTCAGAAGATGGCTCGAGGAAATATTCGTCGATCGTCAAAAGGCTCGAGGGTGGCTTTTGCTGCCAGTATGATACTTTTGAAGTGATGCGTTCTCTCTAACCCCATATGCGATTGAGCTGAAACTTGGCAAGCGCTCTCTTGGTGAATTATAAATAACTTCTATCTTGCCAGAATCTTTCTTACATCAAAGTTTGGGCTAGAGGTCCGACTTGGCCCAAGGTGGCCTCGGTGCGGGCTCGGGTGCAGCGCACACGAGCGAGACAAGGCGCGGCTGGGGCACGCGCAGGATGGCTGACTCCAGTGAGGCTTCGGCCTTCAGCTCCGCATGGATCAGAGAGCTTAGCCTCGCTTTCAGGGTCCTTGCGCGAGAGCGTGTGATGGCTCCTGCGGGCGGCAAGGGCACGGATGCGGTAGGTGCGGCTGGGCTCCTACTCAGGCTCGTATCACCCACCCTGGATTATGAAGCCGCATATCACTTCCGGGAATAGAAGGCTCATGCCCAGGAGGAAAGGTAATACCATGTTCCTCCAATTCGGCTTTCAGAACCACATCGCAGGTAAAAATACTCGGTGATTGGGCAACCTCGGGATCCATGGGCCTAGAGATAATCTGGCGAGGTCTATTCCTAGCCATAGCAAACCAACAAAAAAGGAAATCTGAGAAGGGACGAATTTATACCTTAAAGGAGAAGAATCGCAGAGAAATCGGCGGACAGTGATGAGCAGCCGAAAAGGTATTCGGAGAAGAAGACGAAGGAAGACAAAAAGGAAAATTCGAAGTGAGGGCAAAAGTTTTGAGAAATTGAAGGATGGCCCTTCTTAAAGGATAAAAATGCCACCGCATTAATTGAGTCACCAATCGGGCGAAGACGCGTGTAAAAGAAGTTGGCCACGTGGAAGCGCATTAAAGAAATTTGAAAAAAAAAAAAGAGAAGTTATTCGTCGAGACTCCCCAAAGGGGCGAGACAGTATTGACCCGGTCAGAGTAACCGCGAAGCGATTGCCTCAGTCAGGCCAACCTCTTGCGTTAGCTATCACCAAGAACCAGCAGGCTAACGGAAGTAACGACAAAAAAGGAAAAATAGAAAGTATTATTTTATTCATAAAACGCCAATAGGCGGGTACAATGCAAAACGGCTAATCCTCATCAGGCCAATAAATGCCGTGGTGATAAACCCCGTCATCATCAAGGAACGGCATCTTCCCGTCAGCATTCGGGACCGGCTGGTCTGCCTCCCTTTCTGGGCAGGACCCTGACGGGCATGATTTTCCTTTGGCGCTCGAATCTGCCAACCCCGCACCAGCACTGACGGGAAAATCCTCGTTCAGCGAGCAATCAGGGGAAGAAAAGCGTTTGCCACCCTCTTGAATAGCAGAACCAGAAGAAGCCAACGTCGCAAAGGGCGTCTGGGAAGTCGGTTTCCCCTGCTTCTTACGACCCTTTCGGCGGACCGGAGGCCTCCATGGTGGCGAAGGAGGGGGATGATCTGAGTCCGGCGAAGTTGGGGGAGTCGGCAAGGAGTCACGATCCATGGAACTTAAGAAATAAAAATCTGCCATGCCACCTGCAAAAGCAAAAAAGAAGGAAAAGGAAGAAGATGAATAGGAAAGGGAAACCAGACTCCCTTATATAGCCGAGTGAGCACTTCGATCCCTGAAAAATCAATTAAGACGCTTGGGAAAAATAACTGCAATTGCAGAATCCGATCCGTCGCAGGCGCGTCTGCTCGTTGAACGCACCAATCAAAGGGCACCAAAGAACCACCCAACCACCTGCCACTGAAAAGACGGCCCTGTAACAGTCAAGACAGAGCATTCATTGCTAATCCCCGGAACACGACCACTGCAATACAATGTCCCGAGGAAGACCCATTTTCAGTTGGGCTCATGACAAATATTTCCAACCAAAAAAGCAAGCAACCACGCAAGAAAAAGAGAAGACTTGGGAAAAAGCAGAGACAGTTATTTATTTATGGCCAGGTGGCCTTAGCGTTCAAATATGTACAAGAAACATAAGAAAAGCAACGAGAAGAAGCGGAGCCAGCGGTCAGATATTGGACCCCGCATCATCTTCCCCTGGCACAACGGGAACCTCCCTTAAAGCGTCAGCGACGGAGGTCAGTTCGGAAGAGCAAGCTCTCATGCCCTTTAGGCAGCAGGCCAGCAGATCTTTCCTCTGCTGCAGCATCGAGGCCACCACATCAAGGTGAGCACTGACAGTGGCCAGTTTCGCCAAACTCTCTAGGGGATTAAAATCCTCCAGAGTTATTCCCAGCTGTCTAGACAGAATAGGGGTTAGCACCCCCCGCAACTCCAGGACATCCTCGGAGGTCTTGGTGATCATCCTCTCCAGGAAGCCAATGTCACCCTCAGTAAGATTCTTCAGGGTCAGAGTTTTGGAGATCAGGAAATTGCGAGTCAGTTCATCCATGGCGGAATACGAAAAGAAAGAACGTGAAAAATGCGAAGAAACTGGCACAGAGAAACCTCTGATTTATAGATTCTGACAAAAAAACCGTCAGGACCATCTTCTGAGGCAAAACCGCCCCGGTACATAAAGGGACTCTCCGTGAGAGAAGGAACGTTAGCCCTTGGTAAACACTCGGGCTCATTTTCAGTTGGGCTTATGATAACAATCCACCTAAAAGAAAGGGTATTTTCGTCTATCACCCGGTGGGAAGAGGCATAGCTACTGTTTCACACCACCACGGTAGGGACAAGATCGCTACCTTCCCCAAAGGCTAACGCTACAGAGGCTAACGGGGCCCTACCGGCTCCTCTCACGGACCTCCTGCTTGGCTCAAGGAGTTATCTCACCCCCAGAGGAAACCACGCGTCAGGATTAACGCTCCGGCCACTATCCTACCGCGGCAATATCTACCTAAACACCTACCGCCAAGGTAGCGTATCACGATAAGGGCGAATCACAGACCCTAACGCGAGTGATAGCTCCGTACCCGTTTACTCGGGCGGGAACGCCCCCTTTCTTCTATAAATACCTCCCCCACAAAGGAGGCAGGTAAGCGGACTTGACTGGCCAAAACTCTGCCAATTTCAGTACACCTACTGACTTAAGCATCGGAGTGTTTCCACCGGAGACCCCCTCCGGCGCATTGCAGGTACCGTGGACCGTCGCGCACACTGATCTGAGAAGAGCTGCTCCGCCATACATCCTTCGGCAGAAGACAAATTATTATCATTGTGTAATTAGAAAGCTGAATTATACAAGTTCTATTCGGTGTAGGATTAGTATTTCAATTCTAGTTAGCGTAGGACTTCTATTTGTTGTGGGACTAACCCTAGCCGTTTGTAACACTATATAAGCTCACTTAGAGCTTTATTTTCAGCAGACATTCATTGATAAAAAAAATTATTGTGAGGTGTCTCATCTTTGGTTCTAACGAAGAACTCTTAAGCTTAGTTTATTGGAATACAGTTTTGATTAAGTAAAACAAATCTTTCCCTATTGTCTATTTTGCTCTAGGGTTCTGAAAATAGGTTGGTTTAGGAACTTAGAGGTCTTGAGTTGAGATCCTAGTTGATTATCGAATTAAGGTTCTAATTATCCTCTAAGGTTGGGTTAGGAACTTAATTGGGTCAATTAGTTACTTGTTTGCTGTTTGAAGAGAATTCCTTGAGAAAGATCAACAACAAACATTTCCTAACAGACCAGGAACGTATTAAGTGGTAGCGGAGTGAAGGCGGTTCAAGGAATTAGGTTTGAAACACGTATTGATTATTCATAATTTTTCCAGCAAGTTGCAATTTGTTCTTCTCTTCTTCTTATTGATTTGCAACCTGCAAAACTTATCTTTGCGTGTCTATTTTGCTTGTTTTGGGTGTCTTAGAGCTTAATTTTGAATTATTACTAAGAGTAGCCAAAATATTTTAGGGTTTCAAGTTGATTTGCTATTCAAGAGTCAAGTTTTGAATTTTCTATACACGGTTTGCACTAAGGTTGCTAATTTTTTAAATTGCTTGAAATTAAATTGTGTTGAGTTGTGATCTGATCTTCTAGGTCACGAAAGAGCTTAGTTACTTGTTATTTAAGATTTAAAAAAGAGAGGAAATTAGGTGTGAATCAAAAAAACAGAATCAAAAGTTGCACAAAGGAAAGAAACAACGGGTATAACAAAGATATTTGCTGTGATTTTTATCAAGATTGGGACTAAAGTTATTGTTACATATTCAAAACTTGATATCAAGCATCAATTGAGTGAATTAGGGTTTCAACCTTAGTCTTACTTGATAGAAATTCTTGTTTGCTTTGAGCTTTTCTTGATCCTAATTACAACTTTATTTTCTGATCTGATTGAGATTATTCAGTGATTACTTGCTGTTTTGATTGCTTAATTACCTTGATAGCAACTTTCTTGTGCGCCAAGTTATCTTTGTTTGCATTCTTTCATCTTATTCTTGATCTCTTGAGTCTGTCACTTATTCGGAATTAAATTCCAGCAAGTTGAGCTTATTAGTTCGATTTAGAACCGCAAGTTGAGCGGGTGGATTGAGTGAATTGGGAGATCAATAGAGAGGAGAGCAAACACGTGAGGGAGTGTAGATAGGCTAAACGTTATATTTTGAGTTTGTTCATCTTTTCAAGATACATTATATCGAAAGAAGGTGATCAAAGCCCTAAAAAATGTCAGAATAAAAAGGAGGTGAGTATGGCAGAAATATTATACAGATTGGATGATGTACAATCTCAATTGACTAACCTCATGTCATGGCAAGCTGATATGAATTTCGAGCAGAAGAAAAGGAGTGGACCTAAACTGACGTGCTGTCGAGACACCTCAAAAATAATATATATTTCCTGTAACAAGTGCACAATTAAACTGTGTATAGTGGTACAGGGTCGATCCACAGGGACTAAGGTGAACACTGTCTTGTGTTGTGTAGCAAGGGCAAACAGTTCAAAACAGTAACAAGTAACGGGGGGTTTTCAAGAGTTGGTTGATTAATATCTAATAAAGCAATAATAGACAGTAATAAAAGTGAGTAATAAATCAATAAAGGAAGGAGTTCCCAGTAGGAATCTATCTCGGGTTGCTTTCAAAGTCGGCTGATCAGGGGTGAAATGATCGTCTATCCCTCGCTGGTAGACGCGCTATAGGGACCAGGTGTGTTTAGGTCCCCTGCTTCCTTTCGTACGAGAAACTGCTCCAAGGTACGTTTATGGAGTAGTCTTGACGCTTCGCCGTCTCCCAAGGTGCGTTTATGGGAGTAATACTCGAAGGCCCATGAAGATGAAGGAAGACGCGTCCAGGGCGAGACACTCAGTACGTTCGAGGCTCTACCCTGATTACTTACTTAACCCAACCGAATGAAACCAGCGACCTGATAACTCTGATTGGTCGTCTACTTTACCCTGCAGCTTCATGTTAGTTATAACCACAGTCATGACTTTAATCGCCTAGGGCAAACAGCTAGTTGATCAGGCTAGAAGTAGTCCTAGTAGAATTGACAAGAAATCGTTAAATAATTAAATACCGACTACGGATATATTAATTCCAATTTGACCTCACAACCTTCTTAAGCAACCTTTGATGATCCTATCAAGAACAAGTGAGTTTAGCTACTCATAATAAAATCAAAATAAATAGATAAATAAAATTGCATAAGAGAAGAGAATGAAGAAAATCGGAAAGACTCTTATTTAATACCGGCCGGAGCAAGCTCCGATGAGAACAATGGAGGCAGAGATCAAATCCCCAAAATCCAAGAGTGATGTCGCCAGCCAAAATAGAATAGAAGAAAAGATAAGATGTTATAACCCTCAGACAAGAAAGGGTTTTAAAAGAAAATTACAATAGTAGAAAGTTCCGAAAGTGGAAACTAAATAAAAAGAGAACCTAATTTAATTGGAGATCGTCCATCTTTATTCTCTTGCCAAAACGGGAAAAGCAGGATTAATGGGATTGATCTTCTGATTTTCCTAGTCCGTGATTTTCTACGCTGGAGTTCTCTTTTGCCGCGTGTACAACCATGCAGGGGCAAGCTGTTGCCTGCATGCTGCAAGGGTAAACAACTATCTGCACTCAGCAAGGGCAAGCAGCTCAAGCGGCTATCTGCAATCAACAAGGGCAAGCAACTCAAGACCGTCCAGAATCCATGGAAAATGCATCTTTTCGAGGTTTCCTATCCAAAAGCCCTGATCTGTCAAATAGTATGAAAATAGAAGGAGATCAGTAGCAACATGTCCTAAAAGGGCTAGGAAAGGAATGGAAAATTGGCATAAAATGCATCTCATCATAAACCCACCTTGACCATTCCAGTCAAGAGATACACTCAACACACAAGTATGGCCTATAGTGCACCACTCTACGTCATGCCAAAGGATGATCAACCATTAGATCATGTGGAGGTGGAGGACGTTCCTAAGGGTTGTGAAAGTGAGAATGAAGTGAAATCATTTGGTGATCAAGGGCGTGTGGTTCATGGCCGAATGATGAGAGAAGTGCCTAGGCGGCAAGGAGTTATTGAACCAAGACCGCCACCCTTCCAACCTCAAGATCCTAGGCAGACTCCTCATACTAGATGGTATGATGATGTTGAGGAAGAATTTAAAGACTATGAGGAGTCGAGGCGAGGTGCTGGGCGATCTAGATTTAAAGCAAAGTGAGGATGGCAAGATGAGAATCGTATAGATACTAGCCTTAGTAGTATCAAAATGAAAATTCTAGCCTTCCTTGGGAGAGATGATCCGGATGCTTACCTCGAGTGGGAAAGAAAGGTTGACCAGATTTTTTAGTGTCATAACTTCTCGGAGGAGAAAAAGATCAAGTTGGTCGTTGTTGAGTTCACCGGGTACGCCATAGCTTAGTGGGATCAATTGTTGGTGAGTAGAAGAAGAGTAGGAGAACCGCCTATTCAAACATGGGAAGAAATGAAATGGATCATAAGAAGGAGATTCATTCCTAGCTATTATTACCATGAGTTGCACCAAAAGTTTCAACAATTGAATCAAAGTAGTAAGAGTGTCAGTGATTATCACAATGAGATGGAGATAGCTCTCATTAGAGCGAACATGGTGGAAGATAGAGAGGCGAATATGGTCAGATTTAGTACGGGGTTGAATAGAGAGACTGCAAATCAGTTGGAGTTGAAACACTATGTTGGGATAAATGATATGCTTCATATGGTTATTAAGATAGAAAGGCAGCTCCAAAGGAAGCCAAAACCCTGCCCTACCTCGACTTATACATCTAAGCCGAGAAATTGGAAGCCAAATTAAAAACAAGTGAGAGGAGAAGACCGTAGCCAAACCTTGGCAAAACAATTCTGCCTCCACTCGGTTTCCTAAGCAATGTACATAGTCTTCCAACTATTTTAAACCTCAAACTTCATCTATTTCTAACCCTCCCACAAAACCAACAAGATATATTGTGTGTTTCAAGTGTCAAGGGAAGGGGCACACTCAACACCAATGCCCAAACTGAAGGATTTTGATTATAAAACTGAATGGGCAGGTTGAGAGTGAAGATGATGATGAGAGGTTTGCTTAACCCGAGAGTTGCCCTGAGGAGGAGGGACTCGGTTTTAGTTTTAGTGAGGAGTATCCGGGTGAGGATGAGCCTTACAGCCATGACGTACTCATCTTGAGGAGAGACTTGAGTGTACAACCTCAACTGGAGGTTAATGCAGATCAGCGGGAGAACCTTTCTTATTCACGGTGTAGGGTGATGGACAAACCTTGTTGTGTGATTATTGACAATGGCAGCTGTACTAATATTGCTAACTTTATGATGGTGAAGAAGCTAGGACTGACTTGTATCAAACACCCTAAACCCTACAAGCTATCTTGGCTAAATGATGGGGTTGAGATCAGGGTTCCAAATCAGGTGTTGGTTTCGTTTTCCATTGGGCAGTTCCAAGATGAAGTTTTGTGTGATGTCGCACCAATGCAAGCGAGTCACTTGTTGCTTAGAAGGCCATGGCAGTATGATAGGAAAGCTATCCATGATGGATTTACCAATAAGATTCATTGTGAGAAGGATGGGAAGAAATACACACCTTTAGCGCCGACACTTGTTCATGAAGATCAACTCAAGATAACCAAATCTTATGCCAAGTTTGAGATTCAGGTGGCAAAAAAGAGTGGTTATAAGAGTTGTGCTTCCAAGAGTGAAAACAGTGAGACAAGAAAGGGAGTCGAACTAGTTACGAGTGAAAAGAGTGCAATAGCACCAACATTGAGTGAAGAAAGTAAGGCAAAAGAAAAGAGAGAAAAATAAGTGCATTTGTAAAAGAAAGAGATGTGAAAGAAGTGCTGAGTGTTAGCAAACCAGTCCTTATGATTCAGTTTAGGGAGGTTTTATTGACTGAAACTAACCCTAACCTCCATTCTCTTCCTTTTGTTATTTCGTCTCTTTTGTAGGAGTTCAAGGATGTGTTCCCGGAGGATTTACTAAGAGGTCTACCACCTATTCGAGGTATTGAACATCAGATTGATTTCATTCTCGGTGCTTCAATTCCTAATCGGCCAACCTATAGAAGTAGTCTATAGGAGACAAAGGAGCTTCAGCGGCAAGTTGCTGATTTGATAGACCACGGCTTGGTGAATGAGAGTCCATCTCCATGTGCGATTCCAGTCATCTTAGTGCCCAAGAAAGATGGTTCATGGAGGATGTGTGTTGATTGTTGAGCAGTCAATAAAATCACGGTGAAGTATCGCCACCCTATCCCTAGATTAGATGATATGCTAGATGAATTCCATGGTAGTACCATATTCAAAATTGATTTAATGAGTGATTACCATCAAATTCATATGAAAGAGGGAGATGAGTGGAAGACTGCTTTTAAAACCAAGCAAGAGTTATATGAATGGTTAGTTATGCCGTTTGATTTGTCAAATGCACCTAGTACCTTTATGCGATTGATGAATCGTGTGTTGTGTGCATTCATTGGCAAGTTTGTTGTAGTTTACTTTGATATTCTGATTTACAGCCGCAATATGCATGATCATGCTAATCATCTTTGCTTGGTCTTTGAATCTCTTAGAAATCAAAAATTGCATGCTAAGATGTCTAAGTGTTCCTTTTGCTTAGATAAGGTACTTTTTCTTGGCTATATTGTAAGTGCAGATGGTATCATGGTTGATGAACACAAGATCAAAGCGATTAGGGAGTGGCCTACGCCAAAGAGCATTGGAGATGTGAGGAGCTTTCACGGATTGGCAAGCTTCTACCGAAGGTTTGTCAAGGATTTCAGCTCCATTGCAGCTCGCTTAACCGATGTAACAAGGAAGGACGTTGGGTTTAAGTGGGGTAAAGCGCAAGAGGACGCCTTCAATGTCTTGAAATATAAGTTAACTTCTAGCCCTATTCTTGTATTACCTGATTTTTCAAAGCCTTTTGAGATTCAATGTGATGCTAGTGGAATAGGAATAGGGGTTGTTTTCTTGCAAGACAAAAAATTGGTTGATTATTTTAGTGAGAAGTTGAAAGATGATCAGATTAGGTATTCTACTTATGATCGTGAGTTGTATGCATTGGTTAGAGCTTTAACAACATAGCAGCATTACTTGTAGCATAAGGAGTTTATTGTGCATACCGATCACATGAGTCTTAAGTATCTTAAGGGTCAAGGCAAATTGAATAAGCGACATGCATCTTGGATGGAATTTATTGAACAATTTTCCTATGTTATTAAGTATAAACAAGGTGCGGAATATATTGTTTTTGATGCATTGTCTAGGCGGTATGCGCTTATCACTACCATGAATGCGAAAATACTAGGGTTTGAACATGTTAAGGAGATGTATGCTAATGATCCTGATTTTGAGAATTTATATGAGGCATGTTTAAAAGCTAGTATGGACAGATTTCATGTGCACGATGGTTATTTATTTCATAGTGCTAAATTATGCATCCCTAATTGTAGTATGCGTCAATTGCTTGTTCATGAGGGGCATAGTGGGGGTTTAATGGGCCATTTTGGGTTGCATAAGACTTTTACTTGTTTGCATGAACATTTATTTTGGCCTCACATGAAGAGGGATGTGTTGCGTGTGCTTGCTCGATGTATCACTTGTAAGAAAGCTAAATCTCGTGTAATGAATCATGGAGAATATATGTCTTTGCTTGTTCCGAGCCACCCTTGGACTGATATTTCTATGGATTTTGTGTTTGGTTTTCCACGTTCCAAGAGGGGTAAGGATTCTATCTTCGTTGTCAGGGATAGGTTCTCTAAGATGGCAGACTTTCTGCCTTGTTCTAAAATTGATGATGCTACCAACGTTGTTAATTTGTTCTTTAACGAAGTAGTGCGTTTGCATGGTATTCCAATTAGCATTGTTAATGATAGGGATGTTAAGTTCCTTAGTTATTTTTGGAAAGTCTTGTGGGCTAAGCTAGGTACCAAGTTATTATTTTCTACTACTTGCCACCCACAGACTAATGTTCAAGATGAGGTTGTTAATAGAACGTTAGGTTCCTTTCTTCGTGTCATTGTGAAACATAATGTAAAGTCTTGGGAAGATTGTATTCCTTTTGTTGAGTTCGCTTACAATAGGTATGTGCATGCTTCTACGAGTTTTACACCTTTTGAAGTGGTGTATGGTCTTAACCCTACTACTCCTCTAGATTTGTGTCCTTTGCCTTTGCATCAACTAGCTAGCATCGATGGCGCAAAGAAGGCAGATCTGGTCAAGAAGATTCATGAGAAGGTTAAAACCAATATTGAGAAGATGAACTCCAAGGTTGCTGCTTAACGGAACAAGGGACGCCAAGTGGTTAGTTTCCAGCCCGGAGATTGGGTTTCAGTGCACCTTCGGAAGGAGCATTTTTCACAGAATAGAAAGGGCAAGCTTGATCCAAGGGGAGATAGTCATTTCCAAGTGATCGCGAAGATGAATGACAATGCCTACAAGCTGGACTTGCCTAGTGAGTATGGAAATGTTATTGCTTCTTTCAATGTTCATGACTTGTCCTTGTTTAATATTTTAAATTCCAATTCGAGGATGAATCCTTTTGAGGAGGGAGGAATGATGAGGTCCAAGGAGCCAAAGATGTGCTACCAATCCCTCAAGGCCCATTGACATGAGCTAGGAGCAAGAAGTTGCAAGACGCTTTGATATTGCTCATTCAAAAGGAGCTCGAGAAGGAGGCAACGATTGAAGAGGCTCTCTTGAAGGAAATGGACAAGTCCGAAGTGAAGCTTGTCAACATCATTCAAGCTTCCTGTGATGAAGTCTCATCTTGAATTTCAAGTCAATCCAAACCCATTTGATCCTTGAAACGCAAGGAATACGCCAGTTTACTTATATGCGCATTCTTGATGTTTTTGCTTATCAAGACTTAGTTAAATTTTGGATATTTATTTACTATTATTAGCTGGATATTTAAATATTTTATTTAACTAGAAATCAGGTCTAGTTAAATAAGGATATTCATTTTACTTGTGTAATTAGAAAGCTAAATTGTACAAGTTCTATTCGGTGTAGGATTAATATTTCAATTCTAGTTAGCGTAGGACTTGTATTTGGTGTGGGACTAACCCTAGCCATTTGTAACACTATATAAGCTCACTTAGAGCTTTATTTTCAGCAGACATTCATTGATAAAATAGATTATTGTGAGGTGCCTCATCTTTGGTTCTAACGAAGAATTCTTAAGCTTAGCTGATAGGAATTCAGTTTTGATTAAGTAAAATAAATCTTTCCCTATCGTCTATTTCGCTCTAGGGTTCTAAACATAGGTTGGTTTAGGAACTTAGAGGTCTTGAGTCAAGATCCTAGTTGATTATCAAATTAGGGTTCTAATCATCCTCTAAGGTTGGGTTAGGAACTTAATTGGGTCAATTAGTTACTTGTTTGTTGTTTGGAGAGGATTCCTTGAGCAAGATCAACAACAAATATTTCCTAACAGACTAGGAACGTATCAGGAGAACTCATGATAACTTGTTGGCCTAATGCGTATGAGTGTTGTTGCATGTAAAATACCATGTCCCTATGCAGAAGCAGGAAGCTTTGTTCTCATAAGTAATGGTTTAGCTATTACTTGGAGGCATTTAATAAGTGATTCTGCTAGACCATTTTGTGTATGAACATGAGCTACAGGATGTTCAACACTTACACCAATTGACATACAATAGTCATTAAAGTCCTGAGAGGTAAATTCACCAGCATTATCAAGATGAATTTTCTTAATTGCATAATTTGGAAATTGTGCTATTAATTTAATTATTTGATCAACTAATCTCGTAAATGTCAGATTGCGAGTTGATAATAAGCACACATGTGACCATCTAGTAAATCCATCAATTAAAACTATAAAATATCTAAATGGTTGATAGTGTATATTTTGTACATATTTTTCTCCCCTTTCTTAGTCCACTTTTGATCTTGATACTTTTGATTTGCCCTTGTTTCTCTCCTTTTTGCAGAAATAGACTTAGGAAGGAAAATTCACAAAAAAACACACTTTCAGTCGGATTCTAACAGATGTTAAGCGTCGAGGCCTTGCAGCTATTTGTTCACAGAAGCTAAAGAAGTCCGACGCGGAAAAAGAAACTCTAGAAAGAAGGAATCCGACAGATTCGATCATTTATTCCCGCGATATTCCCACTCAGCATAAATATTTTAGGAAACCTACTTCTATTAGACTTAGTATTCTATTTTCTATCCACTATATATAATTAAGCTAGGGATGTTTTGAGCTCAATTAGACCTCATGGGTTTCCTAGCAACCTTCGATGATTCGTACCAAGAACGGAGAGTTTAGCCGCTCATATTAAAAGTAAAATAATCAAAATAATTAAATTGCATAATTAAAAGAGAAGAGGAAGATGAAGAAAACTCATGAATATTACCGGCCGGAGCAAGGCTCCAGTTTATTACAAGAAGAATAGAGTACGCCGAAGGCGAAAGTTGAAGAGAATGTTTATGGCCGCGCCATAAAAGGGAGAGAGCTATAACCTAATTTACTAAAAGTATTTATAGGAATTACAAAAATAGAATCCTAAGTCCGATTGGAGTAATTTTCCTAAACCGTCTTCTGCCAAGATTGGAATTCTTTGGGAATAATGAGTGGATCTTCTAGATTTCCTTCTTTCGATAGTTTTCTTTTTCTGCTAGGACTCTACTACTACAGCGAACACGCAACTGCAAGGCCTAGCTACTCGATTCTGTCCAAAACCCAGTGAAAAACGCATCTTCTTGGAATTTCCTCCTCAAAAGCCTATATCTGCTAAAAGTGGGAAAATAAGGTAATACCAGTAGCATCATGATCTTAAGAGGCCTAGGAAAAGAAGAAAAAATATGTACTAAATGTGTTATATCACCAACCCCATATAATCAAGATGAATTTCAACATAAAGAATCCAGGATGGATAATTTTTTTCCAGTTATATCAACGGCTGTGAATTCTAGTTTGGTAAGGTTTGACATGATGGAAGAATAAAATTTTCAATAAAAGTTTTTTATAGGAACCTTGAATTGGATAGAGACTCGTGCTGATAATGTGTTATAAAATTAAAGGAAATAAAAATAGAATAAGGATTATTGCAAAGAAAAATGGAAAATAAGGGGGAAAAACAAAAAACAAAAAAATGCAGGGCCAGGGCCACGAGAAAGCTAGCTGGTGGTTGTTGTTGTCATGGACACATACATACACCTAACTGCAATAACACCTTTGCCCATTTCTGCACAAACAAATAGAAAACATGATTTTCCTTGGAGTCCTTTCTGTGTACCTTTTTCTTTTCGAGTTAGTTATTCCTTTGCCAGGTCAAAAAAATGTCATAAATTGCATTCACTAGTTTCCATCTTTGTGCACCAGCCACCACTGTCAGTGGGGTAGGCCGTATAGGCAGAGCATCTTGTTTAGCATACGTGAGACTCGTACATTGTCACCGACAGAAAACCAAATAAGCATAATAATCAATTTGTAATTAAAAAAAAAAACATTAAAAACTAGCAATTGTTTAAAAGTAATAGTAAAAGATTGGTATTATTATATATAAATTGTCGTTTGAAAAGAAATAAATCGATGAGGAAGGAACTATTGAAGGAAGGAACTATTGAAGGAAGGAACACTTGAAGTAAAGTGCAACGTTGTAATTCACTTTAATTTAAAGACAAAAATTCTAACAAAAATAGTTTTTTTTAGAAATGAAAATAACAATAATAGAATTGTTGATTGTCCATATGAATATATAAAAAAAGAAAAGAAATCATGGATATGCACATAACTTGTTATTATGTAGTAACTATTTGGGATCACAGTACTAAGAAAGATTAGAACGAAAGTTGCATCTCAATAACGTGATGTTAATAGGTATGTAATTCGTTAGTTGTCTGATTGGTGACAAAAGTACTAATAGAGAATTCAACCAAGATTCGAATCTCACTTCTGTTTATAAAAATAACCAATAACGTGATTATTTTTTACAAACGACTAAAATCTCTTGGGGTTCACATCTAATTCTCTTGAGTAAAGAAATAAATGATTATATATAATAGGGTGGTGTTCTCACACCCAAAATTATTATTCTCACACTTTTTACTTAGAATTTTACTATACTACTCATTCTCATCTTTTAGTTATATTGTATAGTTAATAATTTTTTTAATACTTAAACAAAAAAAATTATAATACCTATTAATAAAAAATTAAGACAAAAATTACATTAATAAAAATAATAAAAACTAACACTAGACTTGGTTTAAAAAATAAAAAAATAAAAAATAAAAAATAAATTTAAAATTGTTTTAAACATCCCTTGTACAATGATTTTGTAATGCTTTAATTAATAAAAAAACTTTTGTGATGTTAAGAAAAATAACATGGTTCCCAAATTAATTAAGTTAATATGGAGCCTCCTAGAGGAGGATATTTTGATTATTATTTTTTTAGTTAGTAAATTTCATTAATTTTTAGTAATTGGTACTATAACTTTTTCAATTTAAGAATTAAAAATAATTTTTTAAAATAAAAAAAGCTAAAAGATGAGGATTGGTAGTATAGTAAAATCTTAAGTTAAGGTGTGAGAGTAATAATTCGGGGTGTGAAAATAATACCATCCTAAATAATATAGTGGTACTCCATTAATTCTTAAAATAATGTCATTTTAGAAAGGAAAAATATCCATATATAGAAAAAACTATCATGTCATTCATTATTTCTCTTTCATTTTAAATTAATCAATCTAAAAAAAATGATACTCCCTCCGGTCCGAATTAAACGTCGCTCACGCACCTCGAGGAGGCCGGATGGCTCACTATTTGTCCACGAAAAATTCCGTACTTTTTTTCGAACGTACGTTAAGGATTTGCGTACGTTCGAAAAAAAGTACGGAATTTTTCGGGGACAAATAGTGAGCCATCCGGCCTCCTCGAGATGCGTGCGCGACGTTTAATTCGGACCGGAGGGAGTATTAACCGAGTATAAAAGATTTTTTAGAAAAAAAATGAAGTTATATTTTATTAAAAAAATAAAAATGTACTCCATTCGTTTGTTAAAACCCGTCGTTTAAGGTTTGGAGAAGAATTCTCAGTTATTTGCCTTAGTTTTATCTCCTATGTGAAAATTCGGATCTACTAAATTGCCATTTACTTTTCCTTTTATTTATGAAAATAAATTGGACAAAAGTAATAAAACTTCCCCCAATACACACGCACTCTCTTCCTTAATCCCAACGACAGTAATGGCTAAACCTTTTGATATCCTAAGTAGGGGTGTACACGGTCCGGTTCGGGGCGGTTCTGGGTCAGGATAGAATCGGATCGGACTGGACAACTTCTGGTCCGGGCCAGGCCGGTTCTGAATTTTCCGGGTCGGACCGGGCCGGTTCTGGTTCTGACCCGGATTTTTTTTTTTTTTTTTTTTTTTTTTTTTGGTATTTATGAGGAGGAGTTAAGTTTAGAAGGAAAAAAGAAAGTGGGAGCCAAGAGGATTTGAACCTCTACCCTTTAATATGGTAGGTGAGGTGTTAACCATTAAACCAAATGGAAATTTTGATATCATTATATATATATATATATATATATATATATATATATATATTTCCGGTTCTACCGGTTCCCGAATTTTAAAGGTTGGAGAACTGAAACCTTAATTATTTATTGATAATAATTAATAGCTATATTATTAATAATTAATGGTCTTATTTTATACATATTAACTATATAAATGGCTATTACAATTTACAACTATATATTACTAGTATGTGTCATCTTAACTATATAAATGGCTATTAAATTTTTTTTTCTTAGGTAATATAACATCCTTAATAAAATTATGTATTTAAAGTAACAAATAAAAAGAAAAAAATGAGGACTTTTAATTGAGTTTAAAAGAAAAAAAGAAAAAATGCATAATACATTAGTAATTTAAACATTAATACAATTTAAATTAAAAGCATAAAACTCTAAACAATTAGTCAATTTTAATTTTATGACAATTGATAATAATCCCTAAACTATATTATTAATAATTAATGGTCTTACTTTATACACATTAACTATATAAATGGCTATTACAATTTACAATAATATATTACTAGTATGTGTCATCTTAACTATATAAATGGCTATTAAAAATTTATTTCTTAGTTCATATAACATCCTTAATACAATTTTGTATTTAAAATAACAAATAAAAAGAAAAAAATGAGGATTTTTAATTGAGTTTACAATTATATTACTAGAAAAAATATATACATACATGAGAAATTTTAATATAATTTAGAAGGAAAAAAGAAAGAGAATGAGTTAAGTTTAGAAAGATAAAAAAAAGTGGGAGCCAAGAGGATTTGAACCTCTCCCCTTTAATACAAAAGGTGATGAGTTAACCATTGAACCAAATGAAAACTTTGATATTATTGTACATATATATATTTATATTTTTTTTTATATTATACTTCCGGTTCTACCGGTTCTCCGGGTCGGTTCCCGGATTTAGAGGGATGGAGAACCGGACCGAACCGGAAGTTCCGGTCCGGTCCGGTCCGGGTCAAAAAAAAAAAAAGAGTCCCGGATCGGTCCAGTCCGGGTCAAAAAAAGACCGGTTCCGGGTCGGTTCCCGGTCTGGGCCGGTTCTTGTACAGCCCTAATCCTAAGTGAGGTTTTCCATAAAATGATGAAGAACAGTTTTTTTAGATAAAAAACGATGGACAGCAAAACTAGTGATATGGAGAGACAAGAAACTTATATGGAGGTTTAAGATTGATTAGTCACGCTTAATGATTAATAATTAGAGATAATAAGTGGGGTTGATACACACAAGCATTATACAAGGGGATAATTTTGCCAAAAATAGTCTAAATAATTTTAAACGACAGATTTTAACGAACGAAAGTATATATAACACTTTTTATCTAAATGACCTAAAAATAACAAGCATTTAGGAATAATTTTTTTAACCATAAACAGTTTTTTTTCTTTCAGAACATAGAGAGTAATTATTAATTTCATAAACTTAAAAGAATTATTTTATACTCCCTCTGTCTTTGAAAGTGAGACGTTTTAGGCTGAAAATTGATTCCACAATTAATTGACGCTATTTTTTTTTTTTACCCATTTGCCCCTTAAACGGCGTCGTATTGGCAGATGAGGGCAAGGACAGCGCAGGGATAAAAATAGTGTGGCAGAAAAGTCTGACATCCATTCACTTTCACTCCATTTTCTTCTTCTCTCTTCTTCAGTTTCCTCCTCCTTCTTCAGTTTCCTCATCTTTCTCTTGATGGAGGGAATTTATTTGAGGATTCTCAGCCCGATTGTTATGATTAATTTCAAAATTCGAACGACATGCATATCCCCAATATTTCTGAAGATTCTCAGCCTGATACCTGTCAAGGAAGATGATGAAGAAAGTTTACTAGATCTTGACTCTGATGGTGGGCGTCTTTCTTTTCCGTTTGGGCCGAGG
This sequence comes from Viola odorata, assembly GCA_963691705.1. Classification (NCBI taxonomy): domain Eukaryota; kingdom Viridiplantae; phylum Streptophyta; class Magnoliopsida; order Malpighiales; family Violaceae; genus Viola; species Viola odorata. The sequence continues at coordinate 40,491,771 of OY829540.1, read as the reverse complement.
GTTTTATTGATGATGGGTTGGGTAGTGTTTATCTATTTAATTTGAATGTTGTTCTTTCGTTTTTGGGTTTTAATTTGGGTCGCCGGAGCCGCCGGCGCCGGCTGCTGGAGGTAGAAGACGAGCGGTCTTTGATTGTTAATCCACTGGTATTTCGTTTGAATTATTTATTGATTGATTTACTGGCATGATTTTCTGCTTGTTTTTCTTTTAAATTTGCGGCTCTGATTTTACTTCGTTGATTGACTGGATTTAATGGTTTTTCGGTGGCTTGAATCGTTGGGTGTTATTGCTATCAAAAGTGCTGTTTGTTTCGTTGATTCGTTGCTTGAATAAATTGCTGGTTCGTTACTCAATTTAAATGATCCAATTGCTGTCAAAAATCTGCTGCTTAATGGTTGGTTTTTGCTTGACAAAATCTACTGGTTTTTGCTGTCAAAAATGGCTCTTAATGGTTGGTTCTTTGCTTGATAATTTCCATGATTTTTCTAGAATTTGAATTTTGAAATTAGCTCAAAATTTCAGGCCAAAATTTTTAGGGATTTTTTTCGCGCTTGTACTGTACCTTAATTTTGGATGGATGATGAGAGGAGGAAGGAGAGAAGAAGACACAAGACGGTGCGTTTGGTATTTTTTAATCCTAAATACAACATTTCTTGCCCACGTGTGCCACACACTCACAGACAGTACTGACATAATGCCGGGCTTCCACAGCAAGCCCACAGGTGCCTAAAATACCGTGATTTGCAGCCCGGCGTCTCTCTTTTAAAGACAGAGGGAGTATTAGCTAAAAGTGTTTTTAAGTTACACTTTACATTATTGGGAACAAGGAACGTTTTAGGGGCATGTCACAGTCTGATTCGCTCACTATAATTTTGGTGAGCACCTCACGTTTCTCATTGGCTCACTGCTGCTTGGAAGAAGTTTTTTTAGCCTGACTGGACCCATCACCATTTTGGAACCTTAAGATTGGCCCGTTGTATTATTAGCCGTGTGCTAGAGTTGTTAATATTTTTATTTCAATATATACGTATTGTTTTTATACATACTAATTGTAGTTTTTTTTTTTGAAGATAATTAAATATTAATAAAAAAGAGACAAACTCCAACTATATATATCAGTTACTAAAAGCCCTATTCTCATATAAGAAAAGTTTATATCCTTATCAATCAAGGATAAGTTGATGATTAATTAGTTGATCCATGTTGATTTAGATTATAGTTATGGTGGGCACAAAAAACTCTCAATTAACTAGTATAACCCCGCACATCATGTGGCATGTTGCATGTTGCATGTGTATACTTAATTTAGACAAGGAGATATAATATAGGGCCTTAGCACCACGGAATCTCTAATCTTAATTGGTTATTAACGGCGACTTTTGTTTATTTCAATCTCTAACGTTATATTCGTTAGTCGCTCGAGGTCCATATTGTCATAACGGAGCCTAACTGTCTTTATCTCCAATATTTTAATATTAAATTCGAAAAATGATGTCATTATCTCCAATATTTTACTATTAAATTCAAAAAATGATGTCATTATCTCTAATATTTTAATATTAAATTCAAAAAAATATCTTACGACTGGGACCTACAACTCAGATTTTTCTGATTTTTATACTTATTATCTAAAAAAATTAGTTTTCTTAATTAGTTATTTTATTTTCATGAAAATAAACTAATAAAACTTAACTTAAAAAAAACCTAGAAATTAGAAAATAAAAATAAAAATTCGGTTTGTTTACACCCAAAAAATATAAAAATCCATTCTTTCTACATCAACGGAATCATCTTCATCGTCGATCATCTACCACCATAACCATCATCACTAAACCATTTTCTTCATTAATCCCTCTATTTTTATTCTTGAAATTAATTCTCATTTACAGTTTTCAATTCCATCTTTTTCTTCTTTTATAGATTCTCCTTACTATTAAAAAAAGAAAAAAAACCACATCGTTCATCTTCTTCTTTTTCTTTTTTTAATTCTCTCTTAATCAATTGTTACCCATATTATCAATTTATTATAATTTCTGCATTCAATTCCAATTCCTCCATTCTTTCCTCTCTTTCTTGCTCTCTCTTACCAATAAAAATAACAATAACAACAATAACAAAGTCATGAATATAATGTGTATTATATATAGTATTATCAATTGAAGAAGAAGACGGAGGAGAAGAAGAAGGCTCTAATTTATTATTCATGAATATCTTCTAACAACAACAACAAAGTCATGCATCATCATCATCATCATCAGTCAACTCAAATGGAAAAACACCATCAGCAACAACAACAACAACAAATTCAAATTCATCATATTCACCACCAAACACAAGAACAAGAAAAAGATTAAATCATCTCCCTTTCTCTCCAGTCCTTCCCTCCGGCGGAGGCCATTCGCTCCTCCAATCTCAACTCCTACCTCCGATTGTCCTCCGCCGCCGACACCTCATTCGACCGTTTCTCCTTCCGCAATCAGCTTAACTCATTTATTTCCCCACACCTGTTTGCATGATTTTGCCAATTTCAAAGCACAACCAACCACCACCACGACACCACCTCTCCTCTGCTTTCACCAGCCACCACCACCACCTCTCCTCGGCCTTATCTTTATCACCATCGATTCATCCTCGGCCCCAACCACGCCACACACCATCGTGCCTCCACCAAAACCCAGCCGCGCCACACGTCGCACCTCCACCAAACCCAGCCGCACCTCACAACCACCACTGCCAGCCAAACCTGAACCAACAAACATCAAATTAAACCTCCACCGAACCTCCTCCTCAACCAGGCGAAATAAACACTAGACCCTAATCCACCACACACCGTCTCCGTCAAAACCCAATCGCCCCCCCTCTCAACCAATCCAAACCAAAAAAAAAAGGAAAAGAGAATAAAGAAAGAGAGGGCAGAGGAAAGGAATAAAAGAAAGAAAAGAGGAAGAAGAAGAAGAAAGTGATGTCGTGAATGAAATATTTGGAATTTTAATAATTTATTCTTTTTATTTTTTTAACTTAAGTTTTATTAATTTATTTTTTGAAAATAATTAATAAAATTGTTATTTTCAGATTTTGTTAGGATAAGAAGTCAGTGTTTTCTGACATGTGGGGTCGGGTATTGTGTACTTTTTCAAATTTAATATTAAAATATTGAGAGATAACAACAATTAGGCTCCGTTATGACAAGAGGGACCTCGGGCGATTAATGGATATAATGTTAGGGATTGAAATAAACAAAAGTCACCGTTAGGGACCAACTAAAATGAAAATAATAATGTTAGGGACCCCGTGGTGTCAAAACCCATATAATATATATCAATATAAATTTAGATTTAGATACTATAACCCAAAGCAAACAATTATTTCAATTATTTTTGGTAGAAAAAGACGGTGGGTCTTACCATTAACACTGTCGAACAGTTGGCACGCATGAGATTATACTGCAACATTATGTTTTTGAATTAATGTTGTTTATATTATCGTTACAATAACTCCACCATGACTTAATGACTTATTTAGTTACTCATAATGAACTACAAGGAATGATAATGGAGATCAATTCCTTAATATTTCAATCGTTTGATTACAAGGAATGAAAATTAACTAGGAATAAGAATGAGACTCGATGCATAATTTTATAGCCAGACTCACCTAGATATAATAAAGAATGAAATAAAAATTAATATACCATTTTTTATATATAAATACTTTTTTGTTTAATAAAATTACATTTTATGTCACTACAAAATTCTCTTGCATTCTTTGATGATACACGTTACTTTTCTACCGATAATATAATACACGTTCTTTCTTCTTTCTTCTTTCTTCAAAATAATATGCCCTTCGATTTTCTTTTGAAATCTAATACATGTACTTCATGATTTCTCTCATTATTTTAACTTTTTATTTCTATTCCTACCAGAAGGATACTAAACACATCAATGAAAATATCTCATCATTCTCATTCCTACTCATTCTCATTCTCTACTTTTATTCACATTCTTTATAGTCCATTAAGAGTAACCAAACAGACCGTAAGTTCCTTAACTAGTATTTTTGTGTTTCTTTTTTTGTGAAGGAGATACTATCTGAATTAATTTGAATAAGCAGTAACAAAAGACACGATCGCCTTAGGCATTCCCTACCCATACATTCCCATAACCGAAAATTAAAGCAAGTTGACCTAACTCATGTGCAAGGACATTCAATGACCTCTTAATATGACATAAGGAACAACTTGCAAACAACAACGTCATACGTGCCACATCCTTCAGCACCACCCCAACATAAGTTAATGGAAACTCCTTGGTGTTCAAGGGCACCACATTCGACAAACAGTTAGTCTCAATAATATCTCTCTCCACCCCCCACTATCTGGCTTGAGTCAAAGCATCCCACACAGCAAGGGCTTTCGTAGTGTCAACTCCCGGACATTACTCTAAAAAAATAGACCCTGTAAACACCAGATAACCCCTAAAATTCCTCGCAGTAAGACCATGCCCGACCCCTCAGCCCCAATGGAAACATTCGTATTAGCTTTACCACCCCCTCCGGAGGGACCTGACAATTCGAGGTCACAACACCCACTGTAGTTGAACGGAGAGCAATGTCTACCTTTCACACTTCCTTAAACTCCGTCAACAACTTCCTACCCCTAATCAAGTCTGTCTGCGACACTACGTCTATGTGTAGGAAGATCCTATTATTCCTGGATGTTCAGAGGGACCAAAGAATCGAAATGAATTTCTTATACTCTGTCTCATCCACTCCCTATCTAGCCTCCATGAGCCACTCCAGGATAGGCTTCCCTATAAACCCCAGAATGGCAACAAACTCCAAATCTTATGAGAAAATTGCCATGCATGTAATAGGTAAACAATTGTCTCCATCTCCTTGTTGCAACATGGGCCCCCAATGTCACGACCCTACTCTTTCAAGGCCCGTGCGGCGCCTAGATCCTGCTTCTAGGCCAACCTTTTCCCAATCCTTTATCGTAATCTCCAAGAACCCTCGTGTAACTTCGTCTCATGTATGTTTCATGACAAGACCTAGCATCGGCTCGCGACCCAAATTCAGCCTCATCCCTTTCTTAATTGTACACTACTAGCTCTCAACTCGGACTCAGCTAGAAGTGGACATCATAGCAAAGTCATCATGGCAGCGCCCACTCCATAACACGGAACACTCACTCGCACCCTTATGATGCATTTGCATAAGAGAAGCTCACTTAAATAAGCATACTCTTGTATCTTGCCCAGGGAAAGGTGGAGAGTTGTCACACTCCAAAGACTTTCCTTCACATAACCGATAAGGGACAATCCGTCAAATCCATGTGCCTTTGGCGCGTATCAGGGCCTATGTTAAGGCTAGGCTTGAACACCAAGGCTTAGACCTTAACACCCAGGATCCACCTGCAGACCACGCCTAATCAGATTCTCCCGCTTGGGGAGAGAGTCATGTCCCAGTCGCCATATGAAGTTCTTGAGTTTTGGAGGAATAGTTAAAGCCACATGTGTTTCCACCATTCCCTTCTATCCTCCTCTCCTATTATGGAGACAATTAACGCTGATAGAAAATGATAGTCACTTCTGACCAAATACTTCTTATGTGAGGTACCTTTCCACACAAGAGTATGCTTCATCTCTCCCATATGAGTGGTAGGCTTAAAATGTCTGATACCTCTTGCGGTAAATAGATTTGTTTCACCAGATCAACCTTCCAGCATCTTTTCTTCTTGTCTATCAGAGCAGAGACCCTAGCCTCTTCTTGAAGTTTCGACACCGGTGCCGAGACCATCCTATCTCTTGTAGAAAGAAGTCATAGGACCTTCTAGATACAGATATTCTCCTTGTTCCCCACCCTCCACAGGCTACCCTTCTGAAGAACTATCCTCCTCGCTAAAATACTCCTCCATATATAGCTGGGTTGAGATCCAACAGTTGCGTCCATAAAATTCGAGTCCGAAAATTACCTAGCCTTCAGCAGGAGAGCAGAAAGAGTACTAATATTCTTACTCATGCGTCATCTTTGCTTGAAAAGTAGGGCTAAAATTGAACTCCCTAACCTGCCTAAATCCAAAGCCTTCATCCATCTTCGACCTACATTTTTTATTCCAAACTACCTAGTGAACCTTTCACTCATCAAGATTGCCACCCCACTAGAATCTTCTCGTGGCTCGCTCAATTTCTTTGCAAATAGAGACAGGAATCTCAAAATAGCTCATCATATAAGTGGTAATGGCCTAAACAACAGATTTAATCAACACATTTCTACCGACTTGAGACAACTTCTTTTCCTTCCACTAACCAAGTGCTTACATACCTTATCCCGGATCGCACTGAACATCTTCTTCTTAGACTGCCAAAATGAGACCGGGAGACCCAGACATTTACCATGCAAGTCCACACCAACAATCCCCAAGCTCTGCTTAACTCGGTCCCTATCATTTGTATTGACATTCATGCTGAAGCAAACCTCCAATTTCTCAAGATTCACTTTTTGGCCAGAAATCGTCTCATAATCTTTCATAATGGTTGAAATGATAGTTGTCTACCCCTCAGATGCTTTGGCGAATATAAGATTGTCGTCTGCATAGAACAAGTGGCTAACCTCCAGGTTGTTCTTGCACACTTTGAACCCATGCATTATTTTTAAAGAAACCACAACCTAAACCATGGTTGAAAGACCCTCAACACACAACATATAAAGATAAGGCGACAAGGAGTCCCCTTGCCGGAGACCTCTCTCAAGGTAGAAAGTAGGCCTCGGTGCTCCATTTAAGAGGATTGAGTAGGAAGCAGTTGATACATAGCGCATGACCACTGATACCTAACTTTAATTGAACCACATTTATTTCATAATCATCTCCAGATGTCCCAATTAAACTTTGTCATAGACCTTAATCATATCTAGTTTAACGCTCATCCAGCCTGTGCCTACTATCTTAGTGTTCATACCGTGGAAGTCTACTAAGCGATCAAAGCATTATCTATATCGAAGAGACCTGGCACAAAGGCACTTTGATTCTCTGACACAATACTCGACAACATCTTTTTGAGACGATTTTCTAACACTTTAGTGACCAACTTAAAAATGACATTACACAAGCTAATAGGACGGAATTGTGAACAATCAAAAGGTTTGGCTATTTTGGGAATAAGAGTGATAAAGGTATGCTTTAGGTAGCTAGGGTCCTCCCTATCGTTTAAAATACCCAAAATCGCCTTACAAATAGGAATTTCTAGGAAAGACTGGAATTTTAAAAAAAAATAGAGGAATACCATTCGGCCCAGGACCTTATTAGGATGCATCTACTTAAGAGCTTTAAAAACCTCATTTTTAGTGAAAATTTTGAGAAGGCAATTGTTCATAGTTTGTGAAACACAAGGAGTTATAAATTATAAAATATTTGAAAGATTCTTGTTACCTTGAAAAGAGAATAAACCCTTATAATACTCTAGAAAAATACCATGGATCTCTTCCAGAAATTCCCTCCAACAACTCGAACAATTTTTGATTCTGTCAATCGTATTCTTTTTCTTTCTTTGAGATGCTCTGGCATGAAAAAACTTAAGGTTTGTTTAGCAGTGGAAAATTTCCTTTTCTTTTCTTTTCTAGTTTTCTGAAATATCTTTAGGTAATTAAGAACTTTGATTTAATTTTTTTATTATTGGATTTAAAAGAGCATTTTCAACTTATTAAAAGAATAATTATTTTTCACGCATAAAAAATAACGAAACTCATTTATTTTTTTACAAGATTAAATATAATTAAAAAGAGGAATACAACAAATACAAAGTTACTCTTTCTACATTACAAAATTTAATCAAAGTATGGTTACAAAATGATCTCTTGGACAATCAACTACTCACAAAACCATCTGTCAAATACTGCAAATTCTTATACTTGAGTGGAGTAAACAAGTACTAATTCTTATGAGTGTTTGCTCAACAAATTTAGACATAGAAGGAATATCGCTACTGCCAAATACTTGTTGCTAATTAGTGAAATAAATGGATTGTGTTGCATTGTTCTTGGTTGAAACACACACCAGTGATTGATGGGTTGACATATTTTCTTCATTGATCCAAGCATGTGATCAAACGATTAGTTCTCCATCACCAAAACTACAATGGTTTTTATGGGGATTTGCTACTGGGTTGTGACGAGATGAAAGAGTGAAACATATCGAGAAAGTGAGACAACCTAAGCCTTTAGTATATTCTCCACAAATTTCACATAATAAATTTAAAAATTTTCTGCATTAGAGCCACAACAGAACCAAATCCACGTCATGTGGTCTGCTGCAAATTCTTGAATAACCAAGATTTCCAATTGAAATCATACGTATTTCACAAAGTAAATGAATTACACCCTTTACTACCAAAAAACAAATAAACCATATAGTATTAGTTTTTCTCTTCTTGTAAATGCATATTAATCCTATGCTAGCCATGTTGGATTCCAACAACTCAAAGCACATAAAACACACTTTTAAATCACAAAAACTCAAAAAAAGATAAAAAAAACTCCGAAAAAATACACTCTAAAATAGAACCAACAGGTATTTTTTATGCGTGAACCAACATATGCATAGGAAGAAAGGAAGATGAGAAATAACCAAAAGAAATATTCACTTAGGAATTTTTGTTCTTGTAGAGCATTTTTGTTGAACGATCCAAGACACATGTAGTCTATTAAGAAGCTGAGCAAAACGTATGATACCAATTTCATACATATTAACCACACCACATGATCATTTTTAAAATAAAATCCAACAAAAGCAGATCACCCCTAATCACAGTCCCAAAAGTAAACCATTAGCAGTAAAATTCAATGAAATTTTGCAATGGCTTACAAATGAGATTTTTTTGGATCATTGTCTACAACGAAAATGGATCTACGAAATAACTAACTATCATAACTGGCATATCATGTACAATGACGGGATATAAGAACCTCAGTAAGACATGTTAGTTCCATCTGAGTAATGCAAATATGTTCGCTTTGTTAGTTAAGTGATCAAGAACTAGTCAGAACTGTAAATTTATAGAACCCAAATAGACCAAACACACGGCAATCAACACAGAGAATAGAGAATACAAAATAAGGTTTTAAGTTGTAACTTATCATGATAAGATATTACGACCCAAGAAGCTCAAAATTTGAATTGCGATATTGCAAAAATTAGCACCTGTACAATAATTGATTGACTAATTTGGCACCGCCGCTATTTTTTGCGTTTAAAAGGTACTTGTACTCAAACAAAACGTCACATTTGGTACCTCCACCTCACGCCGTCCAACAATCACCGTTAAATGTCCTACGTGGCACGCCACTTTGGATACGGCGTCTGATACAGCTAACGTGGCGTGCCACGTCATAACCTCACTCTCTCTCTCTTTCTCTCCTTTTCTTTTTCTTTTTCTTTTTCTTTTCTTTCTTTCTTTCTTTTTTCTTTTTTCTCTCTCTTCTTCTTCCTCTTCTGCACTCATCTCTTTCCTTATTCTTTTCTATTTCTCTCTTCTGCACTCATTTCTTTCTTTCCTTTTTTTTTATTTCTTTCCTTTTTCTTTTCCTTCCTTTTCTCTCTTTCCTTTTTTCCTTCTTTGCTCTCTTTTCTTTTCTCCCTTTGCTCCTTTCTTTCTTTACACAGCAACAATAACAATCAAATCTCTTGCTCTCTTTTTTATTTCCTTTTATTTTCTTTTTTTTCCTCTCTTCCCTTTTGTTTTGGTATGGATTGAAGATGAGGATTGGATTGATTGATGGGTTGATTTGGGTTTGTGGTGTTTGGCAGTGGGTGGATCGGATTTGGCAGTGGTTGATTTTGATTGGGTTTGTGTTTGGAATTTGGTGATTGAATTGGTTTTGGTGGTTGGGTGGCTAGGATGGGCGGTCGACGGGTGTGGTTTTGGTTGCCGGAGAGGAGATCGGGTTTGGTGTGTGGCGGTGCTGGTATGGCTGGGTTTGGTTAAGAGAGGAAGAAGAAGAGAGAAAGAAAAAAGAAAAAAGAAAGAAAGAAAAGAAAAGAAAAGAAAAAGAAAATGAGAGAGAGAGAGAGAATGAGTGAGGTTATGACGTGGCACGCCAGGTCAGCCGTATCCGACGTGGCGTGCCACGTAGGGCATATAACGGTGATTGTTGGAGGGCGTGAGGCAGAGGTACCAAATGTGACGTTTTGTTTGAGTACAGGTACCTTTTAAATGCAAAAAAAACAGCAAAGGTGCCAAATCAGTCAATCAATTATTTTACAGGTCCTAATTTTTGCAATATCTCAATTCGAATTCAAAACAACACAACAATCCAATCAAAAACAAGAATACAAAATTGAACGAGAAAGATGAGATCGATTGCTCCTTTTTCACACATCTTAACGTAAACCAACCAGAACATCGCATCGACTAAGAAAATAAAAAATCAAACAGGAAGAGAAGCATACGAGAAGAGGTACGGACGTGAAATTATGATAATCTCTCGCTGGTGAGCTCAAAACACAAATCGATAAACCCTAACGAATTGACTCGATCTGCTGGTGGAGTCTAACTAGGTTAGCCGGTTGAGTTCTTAAACGGTTAGAATGACACAGATGAAAAGCGAAGACCTAGAATCGTCAAGCAAGACGCGGTGGCTCACGGTTGATTGTGTTAGCCCAAAGGGTATTCGAACCTATTTTGATGATGTCAAGACTCGTAAATTAATTAGATAGCTAATTGGATTTTAAGTGTGAATGTGTGTAGTTTGCGACGAACATTAAATGGAAGCAACGAATCAAGAATATCGCAAGCTCAAGATCAAGTGTTATTTAGGATCGAATTTATATGTAAGTATGTATTATTTTAACACTTGGTTTGTGTTCAAATACCTCAGAGATTAAGGGTCAAAAGGTTTTGTGTCAAACAAGTTTTGAAAAACGTTTTAAGGATTTCAAATCAGACCTTAAACGTGAATCACGGTTATGGCCAAACGTGAATCACGGTTTGCAATTTCAGCTAACCGTGATCACGGTAAGCCTTACCGTGAATCACGGTTAAGGATATCAAAGTCGATTTTTACATCCGAGAGTAACGTGAATCACATTAAGGGGTTTAACGTGATCACGGTTAAGCAACCGTGATCACGGTTAGACCTAAACGTGAATCACGTCAGTCTAACGGCTAGTTTTTTTAAAAGGCTTGAGGAGCTCGTCCTAACCGTAATCACGGTTACTCCTAACCGTGATCACGGTTAGAAGCAGACAAGTTCCAACAGTCACTTTGTCCACTTAAAACGGTCATTTTTGTTCCCATCCTCTCTTGTCCGACCTTCCCTCTGCCAAACACTATATATACTCATCCTAGATGAGTTAGATAGTAAGAATGAACAAGTAGACAACAAGAGAATTTTTGAGAAAGCTCATTCATAAAAATTCCATTTTACAAACTCCAAAAATCTAAACACTCTTTACACAAGCTGTCCTCAACGATTTCAATCTTGTCTTGTGTCATTTTGGGAGTTCTTTTGAAGCTTTCTTTCTGAGGTAATTTGTTCATTTATTGGTGTTGAATTTAATCATACTATTATTCATTTTGTGTACACCAATTGTTTGTTGCATTTTGAGATAATATCTTTGTTAAGGTTTGAAAAGTGTACCTAACACTTTTGGGTTAAGGGTAGTGTTCTCATCCCTTGAAAGAGAACTTAGGTTTGTGGTTGAGCCCGGAAAAACCATAGGTTGTTAGTGAGCCTTGGAAAACTATTGATAGGTTGTGGTTGAGCCTTGAAAATCCATAAGTTGTAGTTTAGCCCGTGAAAAACTACTTGTAAGGTTGTTGGTGAACCCGGTAAAACCAATTGTAAGGTTGTTGAGCTGAACCCGTGAAAAGCTCTAGTGAATAGCAAGGTGTTGCATTCGAAAATCCTAAGAGGAGGACTCTTAGGTAGTGGAGTACAATTCGTGTGAATTGGAACCACTATACATATTTGTGTATTGCTATTCTTCTCTTCTCTATTTGTGCAGAAAGTTTGAAGTTTTTAGAAGGGACTATTCACCCCCCCCCCCTCTAGTCCATTCATTGACTAATCATCAGATTGTAGTCGTTGTTACGGTGGTGATGGAGGAGGGAGAGAGGTCGCAGAGACCATCAGATGAGAAGGAAGGGGGAGCGTGGAGGTTGAGAAAAAATGAATGAGAGAGGCGGATGAGAGAAATTTTAATATATAAAGGGGTAAATTTGTAATAAAATGAACTTTAAGGGTATTTTTCACTCGCGAAAAAATACCACTTAAATGGAGAAACGAGTTTTCAATTTACAAAATGCCATTTTGGACGTTTCCAATGTTAGTGTTAGTTTTAGGAAATGAAAACCTAGTTTTCATTCTCTAAAAAACAAAAAACCCTTACCTGAACATGATCTCTACTTTTTATTTTCTATTTCCGAAATTTTCAAAAAAATATTGAATCTGCTAAAGAGGGCCTTAGTATTTCTATATCCCTCTTCAAGCCCGAGTGTTCTAGACCTCTACTTCCACATAACTTCTTCCCTCTAGATTAACGCTTCCAGCTTTCTATTGACGACATCTATCTCATCAAGAGTCTAATCCGACACTAGTTGTTCCTACAGCCAACCCAGATATTCTCATTTCTAAACAATGTTTCTAGGAAATTTCCAAATATCCCTTTGATCCACTTAGATAGCTCTACCCCGCAACTTATTAGGTGTCATGTTAAGGATTCCCCAAACCGCAGACCTCCATCTCCTCCCGAATTTTCTGAACTGTATCAAAACAAGACTCTTCTCTAAGCTAGGTAGCCTAAAAATGAAATACCTTCCCCCTACGGCTATTTTCCTTAGACATCTTAATAAAAAAAGGACAATGATCCGATCCAAATCTCGAGAGGTGCTTAACCTCCATGTCTGGAAAACCAACCTTCAATTGTTCATTTGTCGTTCCCCTATCAATATGTTCCAGAATAGTCACACTTCCATATTGGTTGTTACACCAAGTAAATTTAGGTCCCGAGAATCCTAACTCAACAAGGTCACACTCGTTAAGGGTACAACGGAAAACGTCCATAGCCTCGAAATCTCTATCAAGCCCACCCAATTTCTCATTGGCCCAAAAGATCTCCCCCACGCAAATCCATGAGAGGTGACTCTTACCTTTGAGATCCCTAAGCATATCCCAAATTTTATGTTTTTCTTCTGAACGAGGTCAACCATAAATACCAGTAAAACGCCAAACCGGGCCACCATTCCATCCATTTAAAAACTCTATATCTATACAATGAGCATCACAAGACAGAGCATGAAAAGAAATATCAAGAAAACACAGTAATGCAAGCAATCACGTAAGGAAAAGACCATTTAGTATTGCATAAATGAAATTCATTTGCGTACAATTTAGATTCAGAAATGAAAACTAGCTCCGGGAACTCTAATCCTAGAAACTAAGAAAAGTTGTCGATTGCACGATGGTTCCCAAGCCCTCTGTAATTCTAGAATAACAAACTCATGTCTCTGGGCGGGGTTGCTCGGCAACCACCGCCGAATGTTCATCTACACCTTCCTCTCAATGCACTACCTTGTTCCTTTTGTGCAAAGAAGTCGGAGGGTCACTTTAAACATCATCTTCTAAGGCCTTCATCCCTCTCTTACCATTAACTGTAACCTTTGGCGAAGGTCCCACCCCATTTTTCCAGACCATGGGACCCTTTAAGCACTTAATTCTCTTCTCGCAGTGCGGACCAACTTCCTAAACCCGTAACCATATTAACATAACGTTAGCCCCTCTCCATTAATGAGTCATAATCCAACCCAGCTTGATCATCAGTGGTATCCGAGAAAACTGGAATAAATTCTTCTGAGTCAGATTCATTATCAGACTTCATATGGGTCGCAGATCCAGAAGCCCCATGCAGCCCTTCCAATCCAGCCACCGGGGCCAAACTCAATAACCCATTAGCCCCAACACTAGGCTGAGCGCTAGGCGTCGTAATCAAACTCACCGCAGGCACACTCAACACGCCAATAGATCCAACCTGAGGTTGAGCATCGTGCCTTAGAGCTAGACTAAGCCCAGACGCATTCAATGCTTCCACACGACCCAGAGTGAGACCTACTCGCTCCTTCTCTAGCCCATGACGTTCCTCGTCTCTAAACCCTTAAGCAACACGATGGGTCAAACCTATTAGCAATAATCGGTGCTTTGTTTTTTCCTTTCTCTTGAATCCCGAGATCAAATCCTATTCCTTTATTTGCACCCTTCTCAACCAAAAAGCTCTTAACAGACTTGATCATAATTGTTCCAAGTCCTCAAGGCCACAATCCTCACTCTCCAATTTATCTACCAATCCATTATCAATGACTACTTTTTTTTGCTTATCCATAACTTGGACCATAGCTGAACCACCCCCACTACCCCTCTCTTCTACCTCCATCTCTCCTGAACTGCTATTCATTATCTGAATCAGTGATAACTACGATCTACCTCCTACCGCAGCCATACGTCGAGACTTCGAACTCCTAATGTGGTTGACATTAGTAACCTCCTTAGGAATGGATAGACTCGTCGTCCAAGCTACCGAATTGAGGCAGAATTTGGATCCAACTCTATTATTCATGTCAACCATCCTAAAGCTCTCATCATTACCTCCTGATCTGTTAGGTATGAAAAATTCAACGTATGGGAGGGATTTCTTTCCTAGAGGGTCCACAATCATCCTAGCTCTGCAATTCTGGTGGATGTGACCCCAGAATTCCACAATAGTAGCACACATTGAGAAGCCTCTCATAAGAAAATTTAATCTTAACTTCTCTTCCTAGTGAATTAACAATCTTGAAACAAGTTTCTAAATGATGATTAATGTTGATCGAGACATTAATCTTAACTTAATCACCAAAAAACCTTAAATTCTCATCCTCAATCCCCATAAAACTACCAATCCTATCACCAATAATCTTAAGGTTTTCTTTCGTATGAAGGTTCAAAGGGACGTCATGCAAATGTACTGTAAAGACGACCTGGTCCAATGCAACGTCCCAAAGCTACTCATCATCAACGACCCTTTTCAGCACCACCAAATTCCTATTGAACAGCTATAGGGTTCGAGCAAGAACACAATTCAAATCATCTTTAGAATCAAACTGGAAGAGGGACACATTTGAATCAATATTCGACATAACAACCTCACCCACCAAGCACTAGAGGCTTCTCATTCTAGATTGTAACGCATGCGAACTCACACCCCTATGACCAAGAACCTTTCCCAGCATAAAGAATTGAGCCTGACAGGAAAGATCGACTGCATTTTTTAGCACCAAAACCACCTCTCTCCCTCGAAGAACCAACACTACCTGATCCCCCGCTTTCTAAGGTCCTAACTTGGCTACTCACCCTCTCCATAATAAATCCGAGATTACGATCTATTCTCTTAAGAAGGAAGCAAGTAAAAATAAAACACAAAGACAGAAAAAGGAAGGCAAAGAATAGACCGTATTTTCACAGCCAAGAGTTGTATAGAGGAAGAGTTCCTATTTAGAACCAACTGATAATCGAAAATCTAGATCCAATAAAAAAAACAAACTAAGGATAAATGACCCAAGGGCTAAAGGATAAGACTAGAAATTTAAATTTTGTAATATGGGTAAACAAATTAGTTGTAATCAAAAGAATTAAAAACAGAAAACATAAAATAGATTGACAGACTTACTATGGGCGTGTTTGGCCCCCCGTTGTGTTGGGTTACACTGTGATGTGAGTGTTGTGTTGTGCTATGGAATGAAGCAAGTAAACTGTTTCGTTAGAAACCACTGTGTTGTGCTATGAATTATTTTAATTAAGATAAAATGATCATTAAAAGTTTTTTTTAATCCAAATGTTGTTATATACTAATTTATAACATTAAAATTGTAAATATATGAGATTTATCTATTTAAAAAATAAGTATTATGTACTAAATATAGTTTTTAAGTAAATTATTACATCATATGTTAATATTTAAAATAAATTTGTATTTAAAATAAATATATTCTTATTTTTTAATACAAATAAGTAGTCTTCCATTTTTAAAAATATGTCTTCTCATGCTTTTAAAGTGAGGTTAAATTATAACTAAATAAAAACATCCTGCTTTTTTTAAAAGTTAAGTAGGTAAAAACAGACACCCTAACTAAGCACCTAGTGCTGCTTTTATCGGCTTAATTTTAAAACAAAATAGCTAAAAGCGAGGGCCAAACACACGTTTTTTTTATTAAAAAAAAAATCTCACTTTTTTCTTTGTTTATGAAAAACATGTCTGTCTTCATCCTTTTTAATGTATTAAAAATTAAAATTAATATTGATAGGAGCATTAGGAAGCTATAAATATATCAAAAATAATAATCAATTATTTCTTAATTCTTGTACATAAATCTTGAAAGTCATTTTTTTTTTTTAAATGGAGGGATATACAATTTTTTTGTCGTAATCACCTTTGTTTTCAACAAAAGGCAAATTGTAGCTCATTAATTGATTAAATTTCAAGTGTACTTTTTTCCAAAATAGGAAGGGATAAAAAAGTTTTAAGAACCAAAATGTTAATAAGAAAGTACTTTGATAGATCAAAAAAATTGGTAAAGGTTGCAAAGAAAAATTTTCAGTGACGTGTGAGAGAAATGAAACTTTGATGGTACTTGTTGCACGAAAAAAGAATAAAGAATAAAGGAAGAAAAGTGATGTACTTATAGAAATTTCACTTTAACTCCTACACTTTTAAGACTTACGATATTAATTCTACTATTTTTTTAAAGTTGCAATTATAACATTTTAGGAGATTAAAATTTAAAAATTGCAAAAAGTTATTAAAGCACAATTGCAAAAAGTAATAGGGGAAATAATGCCTTGGTACTCAATTGCATTCACTTGTGAAATACTGTATGTATATTTAGCATTATCTAAACCAAAAAGAAGAAAAAAAAGCACCAAAGCATTACAGTCATATACATTGATATGCTTCTATATTTATATTTGTGAAATGCGGAGTCTGAAATTATTTATTTCTGGAAAAATATGAAAGAGAGTGCAAATTGTGACATATTTGACAAATACAAAGTATAATTTGAAATATTAATAATATAAGGTGCTATTTGGGATGTTTTGAGAAATATAAGAGTTAAAAAGTATATTTTGCGACTATTTTTGCAGAATCAAACTATTATTGGAGATTAATTTTATTGTGATAATAATAATATACAAGAAAGAATAATTGAAGGGCTAATAGTTATTAAAAAAATTAAATTAAAAGGAGATGTTCCTTCTCAACCGAGCATATGTTTCCTAAGGGTTGACAATAGACAAGGCAAAAGAATTATGATCCAATGGAAGGGCAGGGTCCTACAATCAGGGGCACACGTGATGAAGTTGGTGCCGGCAAAGCACTGGATCATTTTGTCTTGCGGCTTGATCGTGCCTAGACATCCCAACCCGAAACCCAAAAACATGCTTTAGGTTTAGAGGGAGAAAAAATAAAATCACTAGGTCCTCTATGTTTTGAAAATAAGATTAAATCATCTTTCAATGGTCGTATAGTTTATATATGTATAAGGGCCAAACCACCGAGACCCACAATCTTTTTTTTGGGAGCCTTTTCATATTCTAATCGCGTTTATTATTGTTGATTATGAACCGTTTGATTTTAAATTTAAGTATTGAGTCCATTTAAAAATTAACATATTTTTTTTTGGAGATAATACATAATTTTTTATAGGCTAGATAAAAGTAACATATGCAAATGAGCGACATATCTTAGATGGTAATCAATTGAGTAGCTGTGAAAAATAACAAAATCATACTTGTCTCATTTAACTATTTGCCTATATACTTTTTGTTGTTGTTGTTGAATTAGGGAAATATTGAAAACACACAAGTGTGCAAAAATAACTTAGGATCGATCTGATAAGGATCAACACTAGGGAGGTCACCCCACTCTAAGGAAAAACAAGAATCACTCCTTAAAATCCCAATTAACTTACGAGGTGTCGCTAGTAAACACAGAAAAACAGTACGGGAACCCGGTTTTCACACTTTGATCCGAGTAGCTATGTTCTAATTTTACCAATTCATTTATAGGCGTTTCAACGGGAGTAGAAAAAAATAGCTAAAATTCTCTCATTACCTAAAAAGAAAAAAATCCTCCCATGTTTAGGAAGAAAGAAAAGTAAAGTTAAATAAGTACTCATATCATCTTATTTTAAATTCTAAATTGTATCTTTTAAATGTTCATCAATTAGATATAATAGTAAATTATTTACTAAATCAAATAATAAAGATTCATTTTTCTTTCTTTTTAAAACAAGGTATTGGCTCGCGCAATAAAATTATTATTTTTCGTTATGGTATATTGTTTGTTAAAGAAGTTTAGTGAGTTTATAAATCAAAATTATTTTCCTATAAGTTATTAAATTTTATATATATACTTTTTTTTTAAACATGAGATTGTTGTATGAATGTAAATTTGAATCATTTATAAATAATTTGTAGAGAAATAATTAGTTAATGCATTGAATTTTATTTTATTTTTTCCAATTAAATTTAACTTCTTATTGTTAAATTTATATTTTTCTTTAATTTATGGTATTATTATTAATAAAAAAATCAATTTATCGTACATTCAGTTAGGGGTGTGCGTTCGGATTTCGGATCGGAATCCGACGAGTTCGGATCGGATTTTTTCGGATTCGGATTTTTTCGGATTTTTTGACAGGGAATCCGAAACCAATCCGACACCTTCGGTTTCGGATCGGTTCGGTCGGATTTTCGGATTTTTTTCGGATTTTCGATCGTAATTGTAAATAATCATGCATACGAATAGATAATTAAAATACAATGAGGAATAAATTTTAAAGCTCAAGTTTTATTTTGTACAAAAAACGTTGAATAAATAAAAGGGTAAAGAAAGTGTACTTAAAGGCGAATACTGATTAATTTTATCCTACAAAAACAAGATTAGTAGCACAAATAATAATAGTCAAATAACACGTAAGCAAACAAAGTAATTAATTATCACAAATAATTAACACATTATTAGCTAAATAATAAACATTACGAATTAATGTAAAAATGCAATGGGCTTGGCTAACTCAGCCAACCCAAATTCCCTTTCCCATATGCCGGCCCACCACTACACCAAAGTCCTTCTTTTCTCTCACTGACCCAAATTAAAACCCTCCTTTTACCCAAATTAATCACTCTTCTTCCTCCTCCTAGAAAGTCAAAGCCACACAAAGCAACCACACAAAAGCAACAAAACACGGGAAGAAAAAGGAAAGGTTAATTTCTCAATAAATAAACAAGGAGCAAGAGAAGGAGCGAACAGATGATTGAGGCCGAGCAGTGGGTTGGTCAGATACGGAGGTGATGGAAACGGAGGCGGAGTGCGGCGGTGCTCGAGAGGTGGGTTGAAATTGCAATTTGCCGTTGGTAATTAGGATTGTCGTGTCCTCCTGCTCGAGTTTTTTGTGATAATTAAAATTAATCTGGTTTTATTTTTCTTCCAATTCTCTTCTCTGTTCTTTGATGATGGCGATTTGGTGATTTTGGTGATGGATATGATTGCGGTGCGGCGGTGTGAGCAGATCGGGATTGATTTTTGTTGGATTTGTGAAGGACGGAAACAGAGGTTTTGTGATGAAGGATGGGTCTGAGTGGGATGGGTGAGGCAGAGAGGGTGAGATTAGTTTTGTGATGAAGGATGGTTGGGTTGTATTTGGGAAAATTAAGGGGTTGGGTTATAAATGTCGGAATCCGTCGGATCCGACATTCGGAATCCGAAACAGTTCGGATTCCGAGCCCCTCGTCCGAAAATGGATCCGACACCAGTCGGATCGGTGTCGGATGGGTGAGTTGGGATCGGGTCGGATCGGTCGGATCCTCCGATCCGAGCTCACCCCTACATTCAGTTACAAGTGGGGGGTTGAGTAAGTTTACGAATGAAGTTAAATTTTAATTTTATAACTATAATTACTGAATTTGTATATTTTATAATTAGGTAAAATTAATTATTTGATCAATTAAATGAACTGATTTAATTTATTCTCATCTCTCTCACACTTTTACCTATATTTACACACATAACTAATTTATATTAAAAAAATTATTCACCTCAATTAGAAAAAGTAAATATCTAACCCCTTTAGATGTTAATAATCATTTGTAGCTAAGTTTGGTTCCTACAAAATGGATAGAGAAAGATTTCGAGTTCTAGTCTGCTTGTCAGATTTCGAGGAGGACGATGGAACTTTTATTCCTTTTTTTTTCCATTGAAATACTAAAACGACGTTGTTTTACTAATTTCTGATTTTTAAAAAAAACCAACACAAACTAGGTGAATTGGCCGGTCGAACCCATTTTTTTACTTTCAGGTCAATTTTGCTGGCGTGGCATGACACGTTAACAAAATTATACGTGGCATATGACGTGTTATGCCACGTCAGATATTTAACGAAATGCGTTGGACGGTGTCTGTATGAGGGATCAAATGTGAATAATCATTCGAGTGAAGATATCAAATATGACTGAAAATGAGATGAGGGACCAAATCAATACATTTAAGCAAGTATAGGTACTAAAAATTTCATTAACCCTTATCATTGTGAAGTCACTCAATTCCCATTTTAGCCTGCAACTCGCAATCACTTGCATTACAAATCATTCACCGTTCGATCAAAGGTTCAACCGGAGTCCGGACCATCACTTTGCTCATCTTTGGTATGATTGAAGATCCAACGGCCTAAAAGCTTTCATTTTTCAATACTGAACCTAACTTTCTCTCTTTTATTCCTTTTTTTTTTTGGGGGGGGGGACGTCTCTAACTTGACTCCACCAGAGCAAGCAAAATCTAACAACCCGTACCATCAGAGGAAAAAGAAAAGAAAATGTTTTCCACTTTCAGACAATGGGATGCTTTTTCTCTAGAATTTGGAAGAGATGAAGGTGAGCATCATTTAACACTCTTGTATTTGTCACTCATTTCTTTATTATATGCATAATTCTGTCATAGCTTCCCAAATTATGAATCTTTCCTTACTACTCTATCTTTTCTGTCATCTGGGTCAAATTAGTTTTTGTAAATTATGAGGCTTTACAGCTGGTTTTGCTAATCTTTAGTTGAATATGTTGCAAGGGTGTTGTTGCAATGCTGTTCTGGTTGGCAGCTTGTTCTTGAAAAGTTTGTTTATTCTTTCTGTGTATTCTGTTCATGTGGGTCATATGAATGTGTAAGGCTAGTGTTGTAAACTTGTATGTGCTGGACGAACTCAGAATTTAGTTTGGCATGAAGTGTAATGTAATATGCGTGACCATATGCTGAAACCAGTAAGAACTTGTTTCCATTTTCAGATGCAGTCTTGATGATTGAAGCATAAAGATCAAACCAAAGCTTCTTTATTCGGTTAGACTCTCCAGTGCCAGTTGCTTATAGGTTATTGGTTAAGTTTGCGGGGATGTGGACAGGCTCATTCATGGTTGAGAGGTCGTCAGGGAGTAGAAGAAACTGGAAAATTCAATATTATGGCCCATGTGTTCTTGCCTTCTGAGGTAATTGGTTCACTCAGATGGATGAAACTTCTCGCGAAAAGGATAGCAACACTGAAACTGACCAACCACCGCCTATGTTAGTAGAGCAGATGGAGAGCCGTAATGATCATCAACACGTAATTGATATAACAAGAAATGATGATAGTTCCTTCAGCTCATCACATGATGATCAGTCCCGTGAAATAGATTTGCATCACTATGATGATGGATTGTCAAGTAGCACTTCAGTCTCCACTTATCAAACTACCTCATCCTCCACACATACGTTAAACTCCAGGAATTCAATGGTTACTAGGAGAACCAATGACAGGTCTGGTCCTTGGCGCAGGAGCCCTTTGAATTCTGTGATATGGATTTCTGTTGAGTTACTTGTTTCGGTGGGCCAGATTATAGCATCTATTGTTGTTTTGTCAATGTCAAGAAATGAAAACCCACAAGCTCCACTGTTTGCATGGGTTATGGGTTACGCGTCTGGTTGTGTTGCAACACTGCCTGTTCTTTATTGGCGTTTCCTTAATCGCAACCAGAGTCCCCTCCAAGATTCTGCTGAATCTCGTCAAGGATCCTTCCATAACAGTGCTCCTGAATCTACATCATATATCGCTATCTCTGTTAATCCAGCTTCAGATGAGGAGGCCTATGGCTCCACAGTATCAGCAACTAGGAATGATCAAGTTGCAAGACTGTTAAGTTCACGGTAATGCTTTGCTTAGGAATTTATCTCAACTACTTTTCTTATACTGATTGATTTCCGCATTGCCATAGTTGTTTATGAATGGAAACCAATATCCATTGTGTTAGTGGACAATAGAGTGACATGAGGTCATAAAACAACTGAATTTTAGCTAATCTCAAATTATGCTGCTAAGTTTTATTTTGTATGTAGATATAGTTAAACATGCGTCTGTCTAATTTTCAAATAATTGGTAAAGAAGTGCTTTTTATCTAATAAACCAGGGTTGTGAGGCAGCTCAAAGGCCTTTGGTATGGCAATAAACTAGATGCTTACAACCGTGTTTACAAGGAGTTTCAAAGATGTTGTCTTGTGTGCATGTCTTAAAAGTGGAAAGAAGGTTGTTGCTCTTTATGAAATAATGAAAGTAAAATAGAACAGAAAATCCTTAATTTAGATCTTATGGATATGGCCCTCCCTGCAATAAGCAAGTTTTTCATAGCTCAAGGCTATACATGAAACTTGTCTCCTCATTCGCATTACTATCTTAAACATATTTTTGGAAACCAGAATAGACAAGTCTGGAATGGTCCATAGTATTTTATTGTCATTATTTCACAATCATGGATCATATTAAAATCAGTGTGCATATTTGAGGTTGTTTAGTTCAGGCTCATGAATCAAGATTTGTAGCTGTGGAACTCGTTTTAATGCATCTATAAAAGGTCTTTTTCTAAACAGAAATGTTTGTGATGAATGTCTAATCATGACTCATAATTCATTCTGTTTACCTTTTCCATCACACTATCTTTTTTTCCCTTCAAGAATTAGTGTTTAAAACAACACTTAACTAGTTCTAAGCTTATTAGGGTACTTCCCATTAGTTGACAAATATTCTGGTGAAAAATTATTGTTAACAAGCATATTGGCAAAACACTAATATTTCAAATTGGAGAATGTGATCTATTCTGTGATAGTCCAGTGGAAATTCAGTTCAATAACTGAACTTTTAGTATATGCAATAAATTTTGACTCAATTATCGCGGAATGCTATTTGTCACAGAGATCGGCTTAAAAAAGTCAATAGACAGAATGAATCTTTTTTGGGATTTTCAGGCTCAATGGATTAATGGACCATTTGAAGATGGCACTGGATATCTTCTTTGCAGTGTGGTTTGTTGTGGGCAATGTGTGGATTTTTGGAGGACACACTACTCCCACTGACGCTCCTAAATTGTACAGGTATTACTTGCCGTAAGTAGTCTCTAGTAATGTTGCATTACCTTTTAACCCTGCTTAACCCTTTCTTCTTCTTTTTTGTATTATCTGCAGATTGTGTATTGTGTTACTTACTTTTAGCTGTATAGGATATGCCATGCCGTTCATACTATGTGCAACGATTTGTTGTTGCCTTCCTTGCATAATTTCTCTCCTAGGCTTTCCTGAGGATTTCTCTCAAGCTAGAGGAGCCACTGCGGAATTTATCAACACTTTACCTATCTACAATTTCAAGATAAAAGACCGTGAGAACACTGATTATCGAGAGAACTCGGAAGAGGCTAAAGGTGGTGTCTTAGCTGCAGGGAAAGAGAATGAGCGTTTTATTCCAGGCGAAGATGCGGTAAGTTGGGTAGTGGGATTCTTGGTTATTAGTCGTGTGCTTATTAGAACTGTCCTCCCACTTCTATTTCATCCTTCAAGCATACGCATTCCCACTTCTGCAATTTAAACCATTCAGTGTCTTGTTTTTCCTTATATACTATTGCTTCTTTGAAATTCCTTATTTATATTATGCATTTATAAGTACATCATGTTTTTTTCGTATGTCCATGCGACATGAAGTAATAAATTACGAAAATCATTGTTTTCATAGTAAATAGCTCTTTTATTCTACTTGGTAATATGTCCACCTATCTATATTGTAAACTGTTTTTAATATGGTTGGTTCTTTGGGTTCTAAGCATGTATAAGTTGTATTGATTTTCTTATACAAGTAGAACAGTAATATATTTCTGATCCACCATGACTGTGGATATGGATTTATGCTAACTTCCACACCTACGGGTGCAGGTTTGCTGTATTTGCTTGAACATATACATTGATAATGACGCGCTGAGAGAGCTACCCTGCTCCCATGTCTTCCATGTGGACTGTGTGGATAAATGGTTGAAGATCAATGCATCATGTCCCCTCTGCAAAACCGATGTTTACGAGAGCACGGAAGACTCTGGCCAGAGCTAGTGCGCGAGTGGGAACACATCAGCTGGATTTTCACTTTCAACGACTGTGGAGGTAGTGTTAAGTTTCTCTTGGTAACACTTCACATGCACACTTCAAAGCAAATGTCTCTATGGTTTAGTTTATCTCTAGCACCAGAGCATTTGTCTGTAAATTATACCTGACATCAAGAATCTTTACATATTGAGGTTCTAACACATGTTCGTGTTCAGATGTTACCAACACGAGGCTTTTTGTTAATTGTTCTTTTGGTCCCCTTTTCCTCTTCTTTGATTATACTTTTGAACGCGATAAGCTGCAAATCTGTACAGTTTGACAACGGATTGGAGTGACCCGAAAAGCATCAAACCACTGCAACATGCTTACGGGAGGAATGAAACTCAAACTAGTGCAACGAATACTTACGGGAGAAACCTTAAGGGTGGAGGGGCTGCTCTCGGTTATGTTTAGATTGCCGATGATACTCTCAACTCCTCGTTATCAGGAAAAAATGAGAGCATCACCCTGGAACTAAACATAAACGCGTGCAGCCTCTCCACCTTACGGGAGAAACTAGCACATGGACATGGGAGAGTGATGGATGGTTAACACGCCAACCTCCAAACCCTCACCTGCGAAGGATAGTAGTAATGCATGTCATTCAAAGGAAACAAAGTGATCAAGAAAATATTATTTTCCAAGGAAAGACTAGGCCGCAAAGCTGATGGCAATTGTGGCTATTGATGGAACTTGTAGCAAAATTCTTCACACTATGTAGTGTTTATACATCAATAACGGTTAACAGAATGGGTAAAAGTACAACATGAGATCAGCTCTGCAGAAACCAGTCCCAAAAATCTGTAATGCATTTTCCTGACCTAAACTAGAAAAACAACTTTAACCTCAGAATTGGTGCAAGCCCTTATCTAATAAGATGGTGAGTCAATTAAAAGAAATCAACCCTAAAGACACAATGGAAGTATGTTATACACATTTGCAAGAGGCATTTGACAACAGGAATGGTAGAACAAGAGAAAATCGAAAACTTTCATCTCAAATCGAGCAAAGAGGACTGGTGGGAATTGCTACGAAACTTAAGAGTAATCAACTCCTTCAGCAGTAAACCTACACCCCATTCGCTGTCTGTATCTTTATCG
Organism: Viola odorata; assembly: GCA_963691705.1. Classification (NCBI taxonomy): domain Eukaryota; kingdom Viridiplantae; phylum Streptophyta; class Magnoliopsida; order Malpighiales; family Violaceae; genus Viola; species Viola odorata. Next base: position 40,466,169 of record OY829540.1, on the reverse strand, counting down.
CTGCTGCTTGGTCACATGATTTAACCACTAAACATAGTTCTACTGCTACTGCATGTTAGCTCATGTATGCATTTGGCATCCCATTTAGATGGTGAGATCCTTGAAGGCCTCTAGCTTCCCGTTTGATTCAACAGAATCCGAAACTATACCACCTTTAGGATGGTCTGCACCCCCGTTTTCTGAGTTCTTGCCCAACTGATTGTACACTGAGTTGGGCATCACAGAGCTTCGTTCACCTTCAAAGTACGCTGAGTAAGGAAATAACTGAGCACAACGTAGTTTCCACCCTGTAAGAGTAAAGTTATTGCAAAAAACATAAGAACAATTTACTAATCAGCAAAGTGTATACATGATTAAGTTTACATGGGTCTCTATCTACGATGTAGTCTAATAACTCAATATCTACAAACAGAATGATGTCCTTGGGAATCTGAAAATACCTAACTACTCACCACTGTCCCATGTTAAGTTCTTTCTTGAAAATAGCACTCACAAAAATAACACTAAGAAATAAGACCGACAGAAGATTATTACTAGCAAACAGAGTTTTCAATCTTTAGTATTTAATGAGATGAAAGATTATTAGCATTTATGTTTCTTGATTTATTGTAACTATTATTACTAGTAGGTCTCCTATTATATGTTTTTTTTTGCACAAAGGTTTGTGCTTCATTTCACCTAGGCACACGCCTGTGCTTTGTGCTTTGGGTTGAGGCCTCAAATGGCAAAATCGCTTTAGTGTGCCTCGCGCTCTCAACAAGACTAACAGAGCATGATCAATTTCAGTACTTACTCAAAGCAGCATCATGATCGATGAGAACTGTGTCTAGCAGTTTGTGAACAGAAATGCAGTCTTTTAGTTTCCACTCGGTGGTTGATCCACGGGCACCATTTCTGTCGGTAAAGGAAATAAGTCATGCAGGCGAAATAACCAGAAAATAACAACAGAGACTATTGAAATTGCATTACAGTAGCACAGGGCTGTTGCTTGAATCTTCAATTAATTTAATTGCATCAAGCTTTTTGCTAGGTTCTATAACAGCAAGCATTTCTGCAACTGCTGCCCTATGCATCAAAGAATCTGCAACAGAAAAGGAAGAACCACAATGCTAAATGAGTTGTCATATCATGGCTTTGTTGGTTAGACATGAGGAAAGAAATGGCCTACCAGTATGCTTTTCAAGGAAAACAGTGTTTGCTTCAATCAGAGATTTCTCATGCAATTGACTACAAAACAAAAATGTGACCTTTAGTATGTGAATCAAACCAGATCAACTGTATGTAAAAGAAAATGCAAATTTAAATAGAACCTAATTGTTGGACGCTCTGCTTCCAAGACACTCCAGATAAGTTTCTCAGCATCAGTAGCTGGAGCAGTCATTGAGCTCACTTTATGGAAGAATCTAATCTGCAGAACAGGCAGAATAACAATCAGCAGATATGATAATCCAAGTATCTAACATATAGAGCACCTACACTCATAATATTTGGGATCTATAAAGCATATAAAGGGGAAGTCCAGAATATAATAAAAGAGTTGTATACCAGGCTGCGGTGAGCATCTGGGTTTTCAGCATCCAACCTTAGCAATTGCTTTAGAGCCTACAATGAAGGGGGGAATGAAAATTTACAGTCTGTGAGAGAGTAGTCCGAAACATGATTTAGATAAAATGCACATTGACACTCATTTGTAGAACTAAACAAAACAAGAAAAACAGTACATTAGTTTACTTGCTTTCTTCCATTAAATCATCACATAATCAATTATTCTCATTAAATTGTTTATTTTTTGGTTTAAACAATGATGTGCTTCATGCAAACATGTCTGGTAAAAACATTGGGCAATGTTACATGCTCATATTACACAAATATGTCAGTTGATTTTGTCCCTCCTTTTGGACAGTATTTCACTTGACATTATGAAACCAGTTGTCATTGCAAAAGGAGACCAAAGACTAAATTCAAGAGAGAATACCTGAAGTGCAAGCAAGATTTTCTGCTTTCTCATATTTACTTCAAAAGAAAGCAAGTGTGTCTCTAAAGAGTCAGGTGAGTGCTTCTGCAGCAGCTTCAAGTACTTCGTTGCTTCCATCAATGGATCCTCAACCTGCACAAGTACTCATCTTAAGTGAAATATGCTCTAGAACAGCCTAGACTACAGGCTCTGAAGAACCTAAAACTGACCTGCAATAATTTTTCTCCATTTGGATCTGGATCTACAGGTTTGACATTTCGCTTCCCCGACTTGGAGACACCACCAGTACTTAATTCTTCATTTTTCACCTCCGCCTCCTGGGTAGAAAAATAATCAGTTAAGGGAAATTGTTTAAACACAAGGGTACCCTAGAAGCCAAGGAACCATACTTTCTTTGCTTTGGCTTCTAACTTTCTTTGTTTCTGCCTCATCTTCTTTTTCTGAGAAGGTAACAACTTTGACATTTCATCATCCTCTTCAGCCATAGACTTTGAGGGAGAATCGTACAATTTTATGTAACATCTACACCACAAAACATAAAACCATGAGTATATCAATAAATAAAGAAACAGCTCGATGAAGTTAACTGTAAGCAGAAGATGGCAAACAAAAAGAAAGCAAATGGCTTAAATAAGATATGCCTGAAGCACAGCTCCAGTGATACAGTAGCATCCACACTAGGAAAAAGAAAAAGAAGCAAAGTATCTCAAACAGTTCATTAGATGCATCAACAAGTAAGCTTGTTATTTATCACTCAAATTGACCATCAAACACAAATCAAATCACTGGGAAATCCCAAACTAAAACAAAGACGAAACACCTTCCAAGGAAAATCCAACCAAAACTAGGAAAAACTCAATTAAGTAAAATCAACATCATTTCACCTAAATCCATCACATATCTGATTCAAGACAAAGTACCAACACAAAAAGTTTGAAAAAAAGAACCAAGCATATACTTCAACCATCATTCCCTCCAACCAAGTTGAGTTGCAAACACAGCCCAGCTCCATTTGAAACTAACTATTTTATGTGGTCATGCTTGTGTAAGATGATGTCAACACCAGAATCTTCCATACAAACTGAACTTATGCTTGATGGTGATTTTCAGAAAAGCAGAAATGGTCCACCTTAAGGCACATGCTTTGACACCAGAAACCATGACAGTAGATTTCAGCTAAAGAAAGAAAAAGCTTGAATGATTGAAAATTGCGACCAGCCACATAAGGCTTGCATCACAGCAATATCTATGTTAGGGCTCCTAAGTGTTCCAAGGAGGATAACTTCAACAAGAAAAGAATACAAATGTGAACCAGATGTCCAACCGGATATCCAGTAACAGAATTCAACCTCTCCTTAGAGGTTCTAAAAGGGGTCATGGACTCCGTTTAGGGACCTTCCATCCAGCCGCAGGAAAATTTTAATCAGAGGATAGCAACCATGAAGTCTAGTGTACGGGAATGAATATAAAAGGAGCTTGTTACAATGAACTATCCCCATCAGAAACACAAAAAGAACACTTTTGCTTACTTTCGGGGCAGCCAAAACAAGTAATGTCAGACAGCAAACTAGTCCATACATCTTCTCATAGGATTGCTTATCTTAAGGCTCATTCAAATCCACTAACTGTGGAAAGCATACTAATTGGACATGAATAATCTAAGATCTACCTTAAGGTTATGACGAGTAATTTACCTTATAGCTCCTGCCGCGGCCTTGTGAAAATATACATGTGAATGCAAACGATCTTGAAATTTAAGCATCGCTACGTAGGAACGTAAAGTCATTTTCCTTAAGCAATAGGAATGGAAGTCAAATTGGTCTTCTGTGATATCAGCATAGTGCTTCTCCACAGCTAAAAACTTCTTAAGAGCCCGACCAAGATCACCTTGGCGGAAATAACTGTCCCCAGAGGCAAGTTCGTACCTTTTATTAAACCATTAACAATGATTAGAAAGTGCAACCAAAATGTCAGCAGAACTTAGAATTCAGAGTCAAAAAGTAACCACAGACGAACCACATGCATTGCATGTCATGAAGATTGTTATGTTGGTCCCCATCTTTTGTGAACAATACAGCAGTTTTTTCTGCCAAAGCCACCTTCAACAAAAAGTTCCATGTAAAGCACAATAACATGAAAAATAATCAATAGGAGAAAACATTAACCAAAATCATTAAAAATCTAGACCTGATCAGCCTGCAGCATCCTTTTGACACTTTCACTATTTATGTAGCGATCTGCAAGGTCCATACATCTAGCTTCATCTGCCAATGCAGCCGCAGCAGACAAATCACCAGCATGCTTCAAAATCCGGCTCTGCAATTGATACAGAGTTAGTGGGAAAAGGACAATAGTTTTTCACATCTGATTTCATCTCCAAAAAAGACATTAGTGACAATCAACGAGATCACATTGAAGAAAAATAAACATTTGTTGGGCTAATTCCCCATCAACAGTAACCCTGCTATTAGCTCAACTAGAACCATACTAAGGAAAGAATTTTCTTTCAACATCACTAAAACCAACACAAATGCACAGATTTCAGGTTTGATTGACTTTAAATTTGATAACAGACAAGTGGAAAACTTTACCCAAACAGGACAACTATCTCAGTTATACATGCTATCTCCGTCATAAAAACAAAGGTAAGGAACGTCCAAGCAGACTAAAACATGACTACAAGACAGAATGCCGAGTTCCAGTATCAAGACCAAAAATATATGCTAGCAGTCTGAAACAAGCACACAAAAGATCACAGAAAATTGGTACTCATTATAGATGGGAAGCAACAAACCTTGACTGAGTATAAATCAATCACTGTTGGAGTATGTCTTATCGCTTCATCAATTTTACTGAGAGCAGCATCATATTGGCCCCTCCTGTCATAATGCTGCATTTCAAAGAGAAAATTGATCAATACACAACATATAATGATAAAAAAGATAAATAAGTTTCCTGATTGTAGTCAACCTGAGCCATGAAAAACAAGGTCCACATGAGTGTTGAAGGAGGCTCTTTTTCTTCCCTGCAGTCAACATGAAATGAACACAAAAAAATGTCATCTTAAATATAATAGGAATATCAGTCACTCCATGAGTAGTAAATACACACCAATGGGCAACATGCAATTTCTTCAGTGCTACACAAATTTGATCTAAAAAATAATGGCTCTTCCATGTGCCCCTAAATGGGCATAAGAATTAAAGAACATGCAACATCAAATGCAAACAAGATATTTTCAAGTGCATTCACCAATCTAGATGATGTACAGTTGAATCAGTACAGTGACACTAATGGGTCTCCATAGCTTAGATATACTAATTTCTTACAGAATACATATAGTAAGTCTCGGCTGAGCAGATTTGGGGTTTTAAAGGAACAGGAAGATAGCACAAGACATCTTGATAGGTGGTATGCTCATCCATTTTTTGAGTTTGAAGTTTCAAAACCAGATCTTGTAAATACACCCATAAAGCAACACAAGAGTATGATGCATCATTACCGCCCAGGGTATCCCCCGGTCGTCATGATTGAATGCTCCAACTCAACAATAAGTTGCTCCAAAATATCCGCCTGCATAGTAGTAGGCCAGTAAAATGTTTTCAGACCCAAACAAAATATTTTAAAGACTCAAAGGGAAAAAATTCAAAACTCATAAGGGAAACTGAACTTACCTTGCCAGGGTGAATATACAATGGAGAAAGGTCTGAGAATAATGATGGAACTCCCTAAAAGCACCAAGAATAAAATACATAATTCTGCTCCACCAAAAGAACAGGAATTACTCAAGATATTATTACACATACCTTGGTCAGGAGAGGCCTAATGTAATTATCTGCAGCTTCACGAAACTTATCACCTTGGAGAAAATCAAGTGGTATTCTCTACAATTATGAGGAAGCGAACATGTAAACACAGGAAGCAAAGGAGAATGAAAACAACAGTAATGACACCAATTGTATGATAATAATATCACATAATTCTTCTTGTCCAAGGAGAATGGTTCCCAAATTCCAAATACATCACTGTAATTCCATTATTCTAATATACCAGAGTGCTTGCCTTGAAGCAGAAGGGAGAAAATGAAGATTTTACAACATGATAAATTTAGCACAAAATAACTACATTGGACTAAAAACAAAGCAATGATAAACTAGGCACCTTAACAGCGGAAGACCAAGTATACTGCTGTGCAAGAGATTTGTACAAGGCATCCAACTGATCAATTTCATTAGAAGAAAGGTTGCCCTTTTCTGAATACAGTCCAAGGCATTTTTGTAGGCCTTCATAATATCTGAACATAGGAAAAAATGAATAACATGAGATTTGTTATTAAATTCATGCATACAAACAACAATTCAGAAAAGCACATGCCAAGAACAAAGAAAGAAATGTTTTTTCCAAGACTTGTGGACCATGTTTCCTAAATTTGTATCCTCTGAATTTAACAGTGCAACATCTAGCATTCAAGGAACACAAAGAAAGAAATGCTTCCCAAGACCTATAGCTAAATTTTCTAAATTTAGTATCCTATGGACTAGGTTTCTAAATATAGTATCTTTTAGAATTATCAGACCAACTTCCAGCATTCATTACTCTGTAGCTATCAGACCGACACGAAAATAAGGTAAACAGAACGCAAAGACATTGACAATTTAGAATCACAAAAAACAAAGGCATAAATTTCTGCCAGACTTCTCATGATTTTATGGGAAAACGCTACAAGACATAGTTTTGATGGCCAATTGATTACTAGTATAGAAAACCATGATGGGCTGTAACTGAAACAAATCATGGGGAAGATATTCTAATTCAATCAAGGAATCCACAATTAAGATACATGCATACATATATAGAGACCAGAAGTTGAAACTCCTATAGCCACGTGCCCGTATGTATCAGCAATCTATCCATTCTTGTACATAAAAGTTCTTTAAGCTTTTGTTCTGAAATTTAAATCAGGATAAATCACCTGTAATTGTCAGGATTAACAGAAAGTAAAGCCCGATACAATTCAGCAGCTTCTTCCAGCTTACCAAGCTTCAGTAGTAGAGAAACTTCTTGCTCCTTGACTTCCAATCTATCAACCTGAAAAGGCACCAATAGTGAGCATGTGAAGTCTAATGTAGCCACCTGAATAACAGAAAATGAGCACTTACAATTTTTGACTCTTTCTGGCGCAACTCCTCAAGAGCTTTCTCAAAAGTACCACATTCCTCTAGTAAGGACACCTGGTAGGAAAACAAATCACAGTTCAGCAGCTAACAAGTGCAAATATATTAGGTTGAACATGGTAGTAACTAGTTAGAAATAAGTCCCCAAGCGTACCTTGTATAAAAGCATTTCCCCATGTTCACAGCGTTCATTTTCTGGAGGATAATCATCCTCCAGAGTCCCTTCATATGCTTCCAGAATTTCAACTGCTTTCGAACCACTAGAAAAGAGACAGCGTAGTCAGTAAAGAACCACAATGGGAAAGCCAAAGATAAACCAAAAAAGCATGAAAAAAACTACTTTTCAATTGAGGAGAGGATGCTGGGCAGAAACCACAAAAAATATGCCAATATATTTGATTAAGAACATGCAAAACCTACCTTCTGCATGAGGAGCAGTGTATTCAAGAAAAATTCACATAAAACTAAGCTGAATTTTTTAAAATATTCAGATTCCTAGGACTAGTCAAAATGACCGTTATTTTAATATTCCAAACTCGTATGACTGTTTTAATAGACTTAATTGACCTTATAGTATTAAACTTCTGGAATAATAAGCCTTTTTTGCAGAGATCAAACCATACTTTGAGTTTAAATGGTGAGCAACAGCAAAGCCAATCCAATTCATCCTGTGATTTGGTTTCAGGGTAAGAAGTTGTTGTCTAGTCTCAACAAAACCCGTCAAATCCCGCATTTGAGCCTGCCACATAAAAATTCAGTGATGACATCTGTTTAGAACAGTTATTGTACCAGAAAAAATAAGTGGTACTATATTAGACAGGAACTTCACGTAGACAAAATACATCAGAAAAATCCAGAAACAACTACACAAAGGAAGGGCCACAACGGATGCAGCTCTATAGAGAAGCTTTGAAATATTCCCACCCCAAAGCGTAGTGGCCTCACAGTGCACAGGCTAGGGATCCAATTTCTTCCTGATGTTTCCTAAAACAAACTCCTTATCCCCTTTAAATTCTAGAGTACTACAACTTTCTTTAATTTTACCCTCAGCTTTTTTTATTCAACAGCTTTGAGTCTCAGCTATATACTGCCTTGGATTTTGCTCTTGCCCTCTCTACTTAATTTTCTCATCTATCCAGGTAATTATTTGCTGCAGGGGCATGATATTTCTTGCCCACTTTCTCATCAATTGTTACAGGAAATGAGGAACAAAGCAATCTCCACAAAGAACTCATCTTTGGAAGATACCAAGGTTCCAATGACCACCAAAGCAAACTTTTCAACTTATGGAGAAGGGAGTGGCAAAAACAAGTGGTTTATGGTAGAAAAGATATTGCCCCCCACTCTCTTTTGAGGTGTAGAAAGGATGGTACAGGAAAGATTTGACTGAGAATTGATACAACAGTGTCTGTACAAGTTACTCAGCACAAGGACTTCTCAAAACTTTGTATAATCAACTCCACTACCAAGGTCAGGCAGCAATAAATGTAGCAGAATATGAGTTAAGTCAGTCCTATCAATTTTCCCTATAAAATTGTCCCAACCAGAATTTTTGTGTACAAACAGAGAAAAGGGTAGCTTTCCAATTACTGGAACATGTACCATTGAGCAAAATAATGGAGTGACAATATGTCGCACACAAATAACAGCAAGCAATAAAACAGTAACTGGCCTTGTTAAAAAAGTGGTTGCTACGAAGACCAAAAGTATGATTATTACATTTTTATACATGCATTAGAAAATATTAGGATACATCATACCTGCAAGAGTGACAAGTCCCGTAATATTTCAATGTTGTCTGGATCAATTCTCAATGCATTTCGATAGCATTTGATGGCCTCCCTATATTCTCTGTCAGATCGATAAAGGAGTCCATAAACATGCCAGCAAACATGACTTTTAAGGTCATTCTGCAGCAAATAGATGAACATAAGCTTGTTGCAACAGTACAAGGATCGATGAAACCAAAAGAAAATATTTGAAGTTCAATGCTACAATAATCAGAGCATCTCCACCTTTAGCCCTAGCCTGACAAGCTCATATGCTTCTGGTTTCCGATCCATGCAATTTAAGGTCAACCCCTTCATTGATAATGTTTCTGCCAAAGAGAAAGATAGTAGATATGAGAAAGGAATCATTTTTTGGAACTCCTAGAGCTATTCCGTTTGAAGTTGGATACATTAAATGAAGAACTGAAGCTCTGGGTTCTTTTGAGTTCATTTTCCAATAAGAGCAGGAAACCAAACAGAGTAGTTCCAAAAGCCACAGGACGGAAGCAATCCATACCTCCATGATCTGGAAACTTTTTCAAAATAGCATCTGCGGCCTTCAGCCCTTTCTTATACTGTTTAGTCTCATAAGATTTCTAATTTAAAAAGAAAGAAAAATAAACACACACGTTAGACATCAATGGTTGAAAATATCACTGACACCTGATCACAAAATATTGAAGAAAACTTAAATTCTAAAGTAACTTGATATTCCCATACCATTAGCGATGCAAATAGCATATTCCAGTTAGAACTATAACACATTTTCCACAAAAACAAAATGCTAATAATCCATTTTTCCGTGTAATAGATATCGAAATTTAACTCAAACAATAGTCAACACTACACCAGCATATTTATGGTAAACCCTAAAACTTTGAACTCAAATTATTAACCACAAGTCCCATACAATAACCACTACATAGACATAACGCACTAATCCATTCAATGCAAACGCATAGCAAACACTTCACTGAACTTGTATTTATCAAAGCTTAAAACCTTCATACAAACATACTCAATAACAAACCCTACAAAATGAACTTCACTCAATTTTCAATGACACGAAAACGCATTGGAAATCAATACAGTGAAGCAGGATCGAGTTGTTAATATTAAAGCTAAAGACAGACGTAAAGATAGAGAGAGGTATGGAATCAAGAGACTTACGACGATGAGCTTGAAGAGGTTGGCTTCTTTGGGAGGGAGAGAAGCTCCCATTGTTAGTTAATTAGGAAGATAGGGTTTTATAGAGAAGATGCTGAAGAGAAAGCGAGAGTTGTTTAGATTGGAGATTCTCTGGGTATGCGCGTGCCGTTTTGAGACAGTGGAGTATGTCGTATCGGGAGAGGGAGAGGGAGGAGTGGAGGAGGAGGAAGGAGGAAGAGGAGTGAGGGGTTTTGGTATGCGGTGGCGTTTTATCTGTTGGGGAAAAAATACACAAGAAGATGAAGAAAAGGAGAAGCCCCAACCCTACTACTCTCCCTGCTACCGAGTGCTGTTGTGTTGTGTCAACGACAAGCTTAAGCTGCTTAAGCTAAATGGGCCTCTCTAGTGTTATTTATTTCTTTGTAATTTAATTTGATTCTTTTCACTTTTCCTTTTACCACGTGAACTTTTTTTTTAAATACGTGGAACTCGAACTGAGTTATGCCGGATGATTAAATTTTATTCTTTTTATCATTTAAAGGAAATTTTATTTTTGTCTCATATGTATTTAATTGCTACTGATTTTGTCTCATCATCTCAATATTAAGAATGCGAACCCTAATATTTTCCTACTTTTTTATTTAGTCATGTCAATTGTTATTCCTTAATTTTTCACAAAAAAATTATAAAAATATTTTTTAACATGTCAAATCTACAATAGGGGAGATTCTAGTATTCTACACTCTACACTCGAGCCATGTGAGTTGTTGTGCTGCTAGCGCGAAACACTAGCGTGACGATGCTAGACTAACTTACGAATCCAAAACGGAGCCATGTGAGCCATTGCAAGTGTGGCACCGTAAGCGGTTGTCAGCAAAGGGTGGAGATCAACGAAAGGTAATGGCGGTGTAGTGTAGTGTTATCGACACTAAAGAAGCGACGCTGAAGAGGATGGAAGTTGATGATTGGTGGGTGTTTTAAAATAGTGACTAGACTTGTGTTGGAATGGATGAAGGGTTTTGGCAATTTATATTTTATGGGGACGACATAATAATTTTGTATTTTTTTTGTTAAAATATATTTTTATAATACGTAATATTTATTTATTAAATTTAAGAAATAGAAGTTGGAGTGAGGAGAAGCACTTACAATTTTTTGAAATCAAGAAGAAACTTTTTAGCTTTTTTGTTTTTTAAGTAATATAATCCATGCATTGTTGTTGGCACAATTATTATCTAAAACGTAAGTTAATTGTACAACAAAGTCTCTCAAAAGAAGAACTAACAGTCTAGCGAATGACTAATACGAAATCTTGCTAATATTTGTAAGTTTGTATTTTATTTCTTCATCCAAATTTGTCTCTTACTACTTTATCATTAGATTGAAATTAGCTACGGTGTCACGCACAAGTTTGCTTGTATTCTATTGTTTTATTAGCTATAAGGAATATAAATGCTAAAAGAACACACATTAACGCGCACCAAATATACATTGATACAAGTTCTTGATACATGTTGGTCTTATATCCAAAAAACAACCAATTGGATAAAAAAAAAAATAGTAATTATTTAAGAAGTTAAATAAATGAATAATGTTTGAGATATTAACTATTTTACTAATAAAATTGTATTAAATATGATGGAGTTTATTCCTTCCTAATTATGTTATATTATTATTTTTATTTAAATAAATAACTATCAATTGAATGTGAAGATGACACGTGTACTTTTAGTATAAAAGTATGTAAAAGTTGTAGTATCTCTAACACTATTCTAAATCATTACTAGGTGCGGTTTATTGAGATACTATTTGAAACTATTTGAAACTATTTGATATATATTATTTAGGAATTTTCGGTTATTTAATATATATTAAGATATATATTTAAATAACTAGTTACAAGTGAAACTCTAGAATATATATACATTATAAAACGCATAGAAGCATTAAGACATTAGAAACGTACAATAGGAGAAAAAGTGAATGAGTACACAAACTCTTTTTTCTTTTGGTGCCAGCACACTTTAATATGTCAGATTTTGGTTCATTGGTGGGGATTCCAATAGAAAGTGTTCGTCTTATCATGGCAGAAATTATTGATTCGATTCAAGGTCAAGTGGCTGAATTTCATTCGAAGAATCAGGGTTTCGGATTCGGTTTGTTTGCTTAACTGATTTTGGTTTTCCAGTGCAAAGTACACAGTTTGATTCCTTATCTTTCATACAATTAATTCATTTGTATGGTTCCTCGATTAGAATTTTATTTTCAGTCTTCCGTTGTGATTATGATCAAAACCTAACAATATCATCATACATGTTTTCATTTAGGGTTTTTCTTCATGCATTTGTTTTATTAGATGAAAATGTGTGTTTGTGTGGTGACTAGGTATAATAATATAGCTTTATAAACCTTTGTTACATAAAAAAAAATTATGTTGTTTTACTTTAGTTTTGCCTAATATTTTTACCGTTTTTTCCTCCTTAAGTTTTTTAATGGTAAGCTTTTTAATTTGGTTTTGTTGGACTTTTACCTCATACTTTTACTATTTTATCCCCATTCATGTAATGTATTTGAACTTTTATTATGATCATTTAAGTTTTATCATGCTTGCATTTGAACTTCTCTTGATTTTGCACATTCACTCACGTCATCTTAACCCCTCAAAGTTCAAAAATTTATCCCTTTTTATTAACGACCCTTCAATTCTTTTAAGTTTTAATTTCTTTTTATTGATATTCATGTATTATCATGTTTACTCTACGTTTATTATCAATTTCAAGATATCTGAACTTTCATAATTAGTGAAACCTACGACAACGTCTAGTAGTTTAATTCGTATTAACTAGGTGCGATGATATAGTATTTACAACCTTAGTTATATGAAATGTTTTATGTTCTTTTACTTTAATTTTAATGTTTTTATTCTCTTTCTATTATTTTTTTAATTATTGTATTTTATCTATTTTTTTCTCTTAAATTTCTCAAAGCTCACTCTCAAAGTACACGTTGCACCTTTATTAAAAAAAAATACAAAGCAGATAATTTTTTTTTTATAATTTATGTCAAATGAACATCTTCAACGTTAATCGGAGTGTAGCTTTTACGTTTTGAAGTAAATGCATTGATACAAATAGCCTGCAAAATATAGAAACAAATTTCTCTTAAAAAACAAAAAAAAAACTTATATAATATGTGTGTGCCCGTGTTGTAATACCTCCGATTCAACTACTTAATTAGCTAGTTTAATATTGAGTCGAACTGAAATTAGTAAATTACAACTAAACATTTATTCGAATAAATGACTCGAACCTTACCTTATATAAACATCTAATAATGCCGAATTTTTTTTCTAGTCTTGCTATTTAGGCTCCCTTTGACATTGAGGTTCTGGGTGGAAAAAGAATATGGGAAAAGTGTTGTGTGAAAATCGCTTCTGAAAAAATCAGTATGTTGTTTGATAAATATTTGTTAAAAGTGCTATGAAATAGCAGAAGTTGTTTATGATGTTTGGTAAAAAATGTTGTTAAAACTATGATTGAAATGTAAAATGACTATAAAGTACACAATACATTTTAAGCATTATAATTGATACTCCCTTAAAAGTATTTTTTTAGTATGTATATAGATTATTTAAATCAATATATTTCTTTATACCAAGAAATTAACATAATTAAATATTAGTTGTGATACGTTTATTAATTTTTTTGGTGCTTGTATTTAAAAGCATTATACTCAAGATGTAGATTAAAATATTTAAAATATTTATGATTTAAATCTCTTGGAAAAGGTAGGCCAGGTGAGGTGCAAATATGGTTGTACTAATCTTTGCTTAATTTTTTGGTTTTTCATTAAATCGAGTAAAACGTGTTTATGCTGGAAAAGACAGTAAAACAACCCAAGCAATGAAGTAATCAACTTTGTTTAACAAAATGACATTATTTCATAATACTCTGTTGTTGTAGGTTGAAAGAACCATCAAAATTTGTACATACCATAATCACCTATTACAAAATAGCATGGTTCTTCCTTCAGGAAAAAATGAAGACGAAAGCATTAATACTTGGCCAGATTGATGTATAATTCCGACACTAGTAAAAGAAATTGGTTCAGCTACAAGAAAATAACAGAAACAGAAACTTCAAATTCATATCATATCTCAGGATCAGAGCTCCTTTCTTCTTTACTGGGTGCAAACTGCTGGCTAAGCCGAGACTTTGTCCAGGGATCCAAAGGAGCTCTCTGAGGTGGTTGAGGGGTTGGAGGTTTTGACTGTCTAAGCTAATTTTCTGTCAATAAACCTGTCAAGCGTGCATATCTATTAAATACTGGACAAGCTCAAAGAAAATTAATGAACAAACCCTATATTATTGTGATCATAAATCTTTACCTGGTTGCACCAGGATATTAGCATTAAGAGTGCAGATATGGTGTAAATATTCACTTGCAGACTTTCAATCACATAATTTATTGTGAAAGTGCACAATAGCAAGGAAACATAAGTACAATGCAACCCAGAAATAGCAAAAGCATGCATTGTTTCCCAGAATAGTATAGAAATGTCAAAAACTCTTCAGCAAAAATGAAGATACGATACTCATCATCCATGGAAATTAGAAGTTGTCTGACCATAAAACTCATTAGCTACACTCCACATCTCCCTGGAATCCCTTAAAAGCTAAATATTAGGTAGTTCCTAATCACAGACACAGATTACTAATTAATGTAAAACACACGTGCTCCTACAAGCCCACAATTAAGGCAATATGTATAATTCAATACCCGCCCACTATCTTAAAACTCATCCGCATGAATCAACTCCATAAAGGATGTTATTTATAAATTCCTAAACATGAATTTCTAATATTATGTTTTGAGGAAAATGGTTTTTAATAATTAAATATTAATGGAATATCACAATTTGTGCAAAACTCACGTTGGCTAGGAGTATTAGAACCAAGATTCCCAAAGGCAGCGATGAAGAGCTATGAGCTTGGTAGCTAGGCTTTAATCCAATCTAATGAGAGTCTTCAATTCCGTAGGCGGTGATGAAGACCTATAAATCTGGGTATTTCTAAACGTTAATTCTATGTTTGTTAACTATTAATAAACTAATTAATGACTTAATAAGTAAAAAGAAATTGATGACAAGGATTAGTGTATTAGTAACATAGATCCTGCCTAGCACAAACTACCCTATTTTGATTGGGGTGAAAAACTCCGAGGAGGAGGATGATCTGGGTAGATATTTCACATTTCTTTGATATTTCTTGACATTTCTTTGAATACAAAGGTCAAAACTTCTATTCAGCATGAATCCAAAAGGTTTACTGCCTCCAATCTCCAAGACTGATATTCAATTTATCATTTACACAACTTAGAGGCTACAGCATTATAAGCGCAATTAATTTCCTCTTCTGTCATCTCGATTGTTTCATCACTGTCATATACTGCTGAATTCTTAGATGTGTCATCGGTTCTCCCGTTTCCAGCTCTTTCATTTTCTTCAGTCTTCAACTTTTTCTTCTTAGAATCCTCATCAACGTTCTTCAGCTCTGCTTCATACATTTCTTTACATGCCTTCGCCTGCTTGCAAAGATCTTGCTGTGAATGAGGAGCTGAACAGTTCAGATCATCTAGAAGTTTTATCAGCTCCTCAACTGCATGAGGGACAACATTCCACTGCTGGGTTACTTGCCGAACATCCTAAGCATTGCCGAGTCAAACGCCAAATTCAGATCACCACTGTGTTAGACAAACTAAAAAGCATGATAAGATCTTCACTAGCAATAGCAAATACATTTTCATGCAAACCAGTAACTACATATGATTTCAGATGGGCATCTCATGAGATATTCAATGTCAGTTCAGGACTGTTTAGGTACAACATAACCAAAAGTAACTAAGAGTTTTATGTTTCCATCTCTGCAGATGATCGCTGATTAATCACAGATGTTTCCTCTGGAACGATTTATGAGGATGAAAAACTGGAAAGCAAACTGCATTTGTTTGCCAGAAAAAAGCAATAAATTCATTTACATATTGATTGGCAGTGCTCTGCGGAAACAATCCCATCAAAAAATAGAATGCCCAACTGCTTTCTGAGGAAAGATACAGAGTATAAAATAGAACTTCAAGTGCTTTTAAGGAGTACAATTCTCTCTTGAGAAAAAGAAAATACCTGATTTTTTCTCTCTTGAGAAAAAGAAAATACCTGATTTTGTTCAAGGAAATCTATTGCATCTTGTAAACAGATTATGATTCCTTCAGCAGCTATCTGTTTTATCTCACTTGGCTCTGGCTGTTTAAAAGGTAATATGGGAATCAGCATTCATATAAGGGCTTCAAATCCTTTATACAAGTATGCACCATATGCAGCAGGATTGGCATCTTCAAATCTGTTTAAATAAACTAGGAACCATAGCAAAAAGTACCACTAACCATAAATACTAGTCATCCATGTAATACTTCTGGATTCAACTGTCCCTTTTAATCCGATAAACAACAATGTTCTATAAGATGCATGGTAAATCATCAACTTGAAGATTTATACACAAAGCAAAGGCAAAAACTAATAAATAGATGTCCAGAGAAGCAAAATTCAGAGCCAAGGAAAATTTACCAATTATTCTGTCCAGAAAATCACAACAGATAAAAAGAATGGTAGTTTACACGAAATGGAGGATAACGAATAGTATGATAAAGTGAGCAAACAGGTGGCACTTACTTTTTCCTCTTGACTCTCTAGCCAGGTGATGGTTCTATTCAGATCATCAATAGCCCACTTCTTCACTTTAGAAGGAGGAAAGTACTCTTTAACGAGAGAAGAGGCCTTAGTCTGCTGACACATTCACAAGAAGCAACTTTTACATAGGAAATTCAACGGATAGTACCAGAGAATTACAATGTCTCACAGATCATACACATAACTCCACAACACACACAAATATACACATCAAATTTAATCTCTTCCTGGAAAACATATGCACGGTACATTTTCTTGTGAAAACACACGCATGGAATATACTTCCAACAAGATGCAACGAAAAGTTAAGAACACACTCATTCCAAGGCCAGAGACCCACAATAACCTTTGAAGATGAAGAGGTAGTTGGATTTGCAAGTGATCCTCTTTCAACCTGTTTCTCAGATTTTGTAGGCGGGGATGGTTTCACATCTGCAAACACTCTTTGGGTTTAGATCATTGACTCGTTATTACACCAAAATACAGTGGGAAAAGAAAACTCTAGTTACTCTACAAACACATGATGTACATATTTACTTGACTGAACTATCAACTCAATAACCTTGCACATCAGACTTTGACTTAAGCATTAACTTAAAAAAGCATGCACATAAAAAACCACTTGTCAGGAAATTGGAACACAGAAAACACCTATGGAAATGCAACTTTGTCTAGATAAGTGATGAGAAATACATAAATTTAAACACCCAAGTAAATTTTACAAAGTGGTTGAATGATGAGTTTAAAAGTAATAGAGTTGAGCATTTATACGTCAACAATAAGAAAGTTAGGTTTGACGTGCCTTAGCTAACAGACCAATCTCTATATTAACATTTCGCTTTAGGAAAGACTACTTTTTCCTTTCCTTTCCATTCCTTTCTTTTCCTTGGTTAAATTTCCTCCCCTTTTTCTCATCTATTTAGATTTTCATACTAAGTGTTAAGTGACTAATGACTATACTCTGGTAAAAAAAAACTGACTGATCACTATACTGATCCACAAGGACGCAAATTCATCAACTATTCACATAACAAAGACATGCATATCACCCAACACATTAGTCTAGTCAAACGCAAGAGATAATTGCATATCCTTGGAAAATATTGTATTATTTTTTCTCATAAAAAAAAGAATTGATCACGGAGCATTACCGTACCATTTTTGGTAGTAGCATTGCTTTTCCGCCATCGTCTACCAGCATGCATAAGATAGCTGTCAATTTCAACCAGCTTCTTCCGCTTATAACACTCCAATATCCAGTCCTGCAACAAAAACAAATAAGATCAATTCTTCAACAATTGAAGCAGGCTGCAGGCATACTCTCCTCCATATTGACATAACGTCCATGTTAATCATCCAGCAACTGCACTGACTGTATCAAACAACTTCTACTTATACACGCACACTGAAAAAGAGAGAACATCAAGAGAATCTAAAGTTGGCTTTCACATGACAAACAGTTGCCTCCCCAATCAGGCAAAAAGCACCATCCGAGCCGGGTTAGTAAATGCATATCGACCAAATTAAGTAACGTGCACAACTAATTTTAAGAGAAAAAAGAGGATTAAAAAGAAACCTTCTTAACAATGGTTCCACAATCAGACTCGACTTGTCGAAATTTCGGAGTGTTGGAGTATGCACAGACTAACAAAGTACAATCAGAGCTCCAATCGGGTCGGTACTCGGCACCCATTTCCAGTGCCTGTGATCGCAACGTGGCGCGTTCTGGATTCACAAACCCTGACAGCACAAACACTACTCCTTCCTAAAGAAAAAAAGTCAAGTGTAATCAAAATCACGTACTCAACAACTCGAATATGAAAGAAAGTAACAGTAAAATTAATGATTCTGAGGGTGAAAATACCAGGAGTTCGGAGAAATCGGTTGAGGAAGTTGAAGCGGTGGGGGCAGTGGATTTCTGAGTTTGCTTGTCTTCTTCACTCATCCATGAAGGGAGATTGCGACCTTTAGTAGCGCGAATGGACATGGCGGCCACAACCCGTTTGATCGGAACAAAACGATGCCGGGTTTCCCTTTCCTCTCCGTCTCCGTCTACCTCCTCCGGCTAAACGTAACGTGTAAAGAGTGAAGGTGAAGGACAACCGTGCTGTGTCTGGGGTGGGCTGGAGCGAAGTGATGTTCTTGTACTATTTGACTTTCTTCCCAATAACGTCTTTTAAACCTTTGAATAATAATATTTTGGACTGATCCTCAATCAATTCCAGTGGACGTGCCGGAGTGGTTATCGGGCATGACTAGAAATCATGTGGGCTTTGCCCGCGCAGGTTCGAATCCTGCCGTCCACGTTTTCCATTTTAATTTTTTTATTCCTTGATTTATATGAGTTTTTTTTTTTAGTTGTAGTGGAAGGACTCGAGCTCGAGACCTCGCAGATTTTTTTTTGCTGAATTGAAATATATAAAATAACCCATAAAAAGTGAGAAAAACACATCTCTGATCTGCAAGAAGCAAAAGATAAGAGGAGCACAAGTCGCTTCTAAAACTAGATTAAAACCGACCTCGAAAGATAAACCTTAGAGAGATTGTCATGTCACCCCTCTCCAAGGGAGGGAAAAACTATACGTCAACCTAAAACATAAATAATATTATAGTTAAGGAAAAATAGATTTTTTGTTGTTGATGAAAACATAAAGTTATACTCCCTCCGTCTTCTAATAATCGTCACTTGCCTATGGATTCGCTGGTCTAATTTAATTGTCACTTTGCTTTTTATGGCCCACATATTTTTGCAACATGACGAGCTTAGCCTTTTCTGGCCCACATGTTTCTTTCTTTCCTCTGCTCTCTTTTCTTTCTTTTTTTCTTTCTATTTATGTTCTTCTTTCTCTGCTCTTGTCCAACAAATAAAAGTAGGAAGGTGTGGAGGTGGTGTGGGTTCGGCTGTGGTGATGGAGGAGTGTCAGTGGTGATATTTGGTGGCCGGTGGGTGTGATCGATGATGGTTTTGGGACGGTGTGGTGGTAGTGTGTGTGGTTAGAATCGGGTCGGTAATGGATGTGTTGGTTGTGGTGGTTCAAATATTTTGGGTCAAAAATAGGCTGGTGAGGAGACAGAGGATTTGGTGGCTGTCGGCGATTTGGTGAGGGAGATGAGATGGTGGCCGACGGGTGTGATCGGTGATGGGTTTGGGACGGTGTGGTGGCAATGATGTGTGGCGGTGGTGGTTTGGTGTTGATGGTGGTGTTGATGATGGCTTGCCTAGTTATTTAACATAAAACCAAGGGTAGTTTTGAAACAAAAAAATAAAAAAATAAAAAAATTAGTAAACTTTTTGCCTGCCACTGTTTGCGGATGACACCCTTTAGAAGACAGGGAGAGTATTATTTAACAAAAGATGTGAGCCTACAAAATGAATGTATACCAATTCCAAAGTTTGTTTATAAATTTTAAAAAAAAAGTAACACTACAGACAAACTCGCAGACAGAAAGAAACACTACACCTAAAATACTACAGCAAACTCGCTCCCGCTCACTCCCTGATTTTGAACTGCACCTTCTTCTTCTTCTTTTTTCTCTCTCTTACTTCCAAACAATGGTGAATATGGAGGATCCTCTGGAATCGTACAACGCCCTGGCTCTCTTCCCCCAAACCCTCGGCCACCGTCATCCGCCGTCCACCACCGACCCACTCTCCATCCACTCCTTCCTCAAATCCCTAGTAAATCCCTCTCCCTCTCCCTCTCCCTCTCTCATCTTAGGGCTCACTTCATCTCTTCATTTCCTTTATGCCATTCTCATCTGTTTAATTTTGGTCTTATTAACTTCTCTCTCCAGCCGGTGAGCGATCTTGATAAGCTCGTGCAGCAAGTGAGGAGTATTTTGGAAACCGCTGCAGAAACTCCTAAAATTACAGAAAAGCCACCGCAGAAGGAAGCTGAGAAAGCTGAGGTTGTTGTTAGTCCTCGTGGAAGAAGGAAAGGGTTGGAGTGGAAGCGTGAACGCCTCGCTTTTCTCTAATTCCTAATAGCAATATTTCGAGGTAAATATTGGAGCCAACCTTGTGATCGAGCTTCTTTGGTTGTTAATTTTTCCTTTTCTTCAAAACAACGAAGTTAACTAATGATAATTTTGGAATGTGCGTTATTGCTTGTGTGTAAAACTAGTGTGAATTTGGAATCGGCATTGGATTTAGATAAGTTGAAAGATCTTGAGGAGTTCTTCTTGGCATTTGAAAGGCTTGAGAGTGAGTACTTCATTTGCGCTAGATTGTGTTGTTTATTCTCTTTGAGGATGCCTCATATTTTTTCTTCTTCTGTTATAATTACTATTATTGTTTTATAGATGCGAAAAGAGAGATTGCAAAACAGACCGGGCAGGTTTCTGGAGATTTTAGTCAGAATAATGGGTCAACCATGGCTCAAAGACCATGCAGACAGGGACTTCCAGGGTACGAGTATTGATTTGAGGTATTGTTATGGGGGGTTTCATTTTTTTTGGGTGGTGTTGATGTTGTGTGCCTTATTGATTATAGTAGGAGATCAAGGACAACCAAGTACCATCATCTTTATCCAACTGTGTCATCTTAAGAATCTATTGAAGAGGACCCTTTGAACCCATCTAATCATGGTCTGTAGAAAGAGAATGTGAACCAAGATGTTGTGTTGCGAGAAAAGGAAGTAGTTGCATCGCAACAAGGGGAGGCAATTTTTTTTACATCTGAGGATATGGAGCAGGCTGGTGAGAGGATAGTGACATGGAGTTGTGTTTATCATCTCTAGTTGCTTGCTTTCTTTCTTTTGCGTGGAAGTATGAGCTACAATATAGAGTCGTGGACCTTTAATGTTGAAATATGCATTTCTATGTAGGTTCAATACTGCTGGCTGAAGACAGAGTTGATAAGCTTCTAGATGGGCTGCTTTCTCATGATTTTGATGACCTAGATGGAGATGGGGCTCTCCATCTGTTACAGGACCGCTTGCAAATAAGGTCGCTTGAAATAGGAAAGCTTAACCTCTCTGATATACATGTTGTTCAGAGAATTGATTTGAAGGCTCTAGGAATGAATGTGCCTGATGGTTGCTGAAACCGTCAAAAATAAAATATTACAATTCACCATGCAACAATTAATTAAAGTTGTAGCAAGTGGTAAAAGGATCGAACCACAGGGATTTCAAGACAATAATAATTTCTTTGAAATAACCAATTATGTAACAGTGGTAAAAACCAATGAGTGGAGTGTTGTTTGCAATTAAGTAAAAGCATAAAAAGAAACAAAAATATAAAATAAATAGTTGGTGATTAAACTTAGTGATTAATAGATTCCCAGTAAAGACTCAATTTTAGACCATGATTTATACTAGTTGATCATTGATACAAAATTATTCAAAACCAATTTCATAGAAAGACTATAGAAGGCAGGTACACTTAGACTTCCTACTCTCCTCCTACTCAAGATTCCTAAGGCGGTACTCCTAATAGGATCTCTAACCCACTCAATAACTCTAAGGCGATACTCTTAATAAAGTTTAATTGGGGAGTTGATTAAACATGGGGAGAGACCTTTCCCAATCTAAAAGAGAGTTTCCTCTACTCCTATAAATCAGATTTTACTCTTTTTCTAATTGGCCCGCAAACCAATTAGTTGCTTGCAGATTCCTATCAACGATGTAGCATCCAACGTCTCTAAGAAAAGCTGTACTCATTCAAATCAGAATCTAAGGTAATCAAGCTTAAATCAAATATGAACAATTTGACGTTTAATTAAAAAGAATAAAAATATAAAATTGGAATTTATAAAGCTCAATTTGATCTCACAACAGTTAAATCATGGTCCTAGAGTCTTTACCAAGAATAAAGGATTTAACTAGAACACCACATAATTAAATTCTATAAAGAAAAATAATCATGCAGTGAAAAAGATGAATAAATAAATTGCAGAAAAATATGCAGAGAAACAGAGGAAGAAAATGAAGTGTAAAACCAGCCACATTCTCCTCTCCCTCCTATCCTTTTTTATCTAGATAATTCCAACTGTTTTTATCTAATAGAAATCTAAATAAAATCCTAATTTAAATTGTAACTATCCTCTGGAGTTTTTCAAAACTTAAAACACTATTGGTTGAGTGTCCTTCTAGAAACAAAAGTGCAAAAATGCGTCCTTCCTTGTCAGGCCCAACTCTGTCTTGGTCTTGTTGACTTTCTGGCCCTCAGAAGCAAATCTGACCGACTCTTCCCCAGGCTTGAGAAAGAGTCTAGTAATTCTTTTGGCCTTCCACCAACTTCATGCTCTCAATGGGGGTTTTTTAGTTCCTTTTCAATGATTTAGTTCTGCAACCTACTATCTGCAAAAAGGAATAGAAAACACCCATAATCAGTAGAATCATCATCCAAAATAGAAAGAAAGGATGATGAATAATTTAACATGTTGGCACTTAATCAAAGCCTAGGAACATATTATTGGACATACATAATTTGTTGAAAGGTAGAAGTGAAAGTCCTATGAAGCAAAAAGGAATAGGAAGTTCTGCTCGCAGTCTTTGTTCCCCAATTCTATTAAAAAACCCGTTTGCTTCTTTGTCGTTATTGAAAGAGCGCCTATTTCAATCAAATCCATCTGATGATCCATTTTCATCCGTTGATATCGACGAGTCACCAGCACGAAACACTTCTCTCTTTGAAAACATTAAGAAATCCTCCGATCCAGTTGATACAAAAAATGAGTTGATCATTTCTAGCCCATTGAAGTCTATAATAATTGAACATGAAATGACATCATCTAAGGTTGTTATTGGAGATTTTGACTTGTTAATCTAGGAAATCATTGAACTGCGATTCAATTAGCCTTTGTTCTGGTAGTGATGTTCGCCTTGTTGAATCTTTCAGGATAACGAAACTGATATGACCACTAAAGGAATAGATCCGAATTTAGTTCAGTTTGATACTCTTGCAGATGTTCGAGCAACTGGACCAAAGTCTGATAGTCTCGGTCTCAATGCTACCATTGTCTGCAACACTGTATGTTGAAAATATGCAGCAGGATGCTGCAGGTACTTCACAGCTTGGTCTAGATGACATAGACGAGAGTTTGATTCACCCTGATACCGATGCAGATTTTCAGACAAAGGGATCAACTGGAGTGGCGGACATGGTGAGTTTCTTTTCTATGTATTGCATTTTGCCATTTTTTATTGGTTTGAAAGTCTTGATTTCAATGCTAACATTGTTTGCATAAAATGTATAGGTAATATATATGGAGCAGGAAGCTGTGGATTCGTCTCAACTCTGTTCAATGACGTGGAAAAGTACTGAGAATCAGTTTGGTACGATAACTTTTATCCTTTTCTTCATAAATATACTATTTCGATGCACTTTACAATATTAACGTGCATGAGATATATTAGCCCATCTAATTGGTAAGGGCACAAAACTTTGTACCTAATTATGGTCCTGTCAAAGTGGGATTTTGAGAAGGGAAACTTTGGAGGCAATCTTTTCCTTGGGCAGTTTTATATAAAGTAGCTATGCTTAAGGAATCTGCTTGAACCTTCATTTTAGCAAGCTAAAGACTAGACTTTTATTACATTACCAAACAGTGGCTCTATGTTTGCACGGAAGACTTTGTTTCTGGAGTTATTTTTTCATGAAGACAACCATTGTATGAACTTTTTTCGTTGCAGTTCCTCTCAATTCCACTTGGTTTCCTTTGGGCTTTTAAGATTTGGTACTTTCTAAAAGTGGCAGGTGTGCTGCTGAAGTAAAATAATGAATGGACTTAATTAAGTGAACCTTTAAAAAAATGCTTGGGCGCTATCTACGAGTCTTCATTGGACTAGGGAAAAAGGATGGAATGAATGATTGACTAATCTAAAGTCTAAACCATAACATATCTAGGGCATATTTTAATATCGTTGCAATGCATTTGGAAGAGTATGTGCTGCAGTTGGACCTTGTAGAATTTGCATGTGTATCAAAAATGGAAACCTTAAGGGTTCCAACACACAAACAAATTGCCAGGATAGTATCTAGATGTCTTCTTGACAAGGTGCCCAGGGACATTTTCTGTCAACTTTTTTATGCTTTACTGTTTTGTGTTCCCATGGTGCTGTAGTGCAAAAGATTTTAGTTGCTGTTTTTTAAGAGTTTATTAGTTACTAGTTAGTGCTTCTGAAGGCTCATAGAAAGGGCACAACCACCCAATTCAATGGCTTATTTCTTACAATGTGCTACAGTGACTGCTTTAACGACATTTAGGTTATCTAGAGGATCCTGGTTTATTTACTATCTGGATTTTCTTGCTTTCATTTTTTAGTCTTACATTGCTACAACTTCAATCTTATTTTGTAGTGAGTGCATACTAACTTGAATAATCAGACAATCATCATTCTGTTTGTAACCATGTATGCCTTTTTTATTATTTGAAAGTGAGTGGTTGCATCCCTTACTATTTGCCTCAGAAGGAAGCTTGTTTCCAGCATTAGAAACTCAAGCTACTCTTACCTTACCGTTTAACAACTTGCAATGAAAGTAGTTTTGAATTAGGTAGAATAGGGAGCAAGCATGCAGACTCAGAATCTTACTTCTCCATGGACTGTGTACTGAAATACTTTAAAAAATTTCTTTATATATTATACAACTTAATGCTGTAAGGGAAAAGGTGGTTGGAGATGCATTCGTACTGGAATGCATTGGTTTTGTGACAGTATTGCCATTTTTTCCCTTCTCTTCATCACAGAACAATCAAATCATCCTTGGTTGAAGACTATGCAACAGATGGATGCTTTGAGATCCAAGACGATGGTCCCCAACAAACCAAAGACATCTCTCTAAAACAAATCCAAGAAACTGCTTCAGAGCTGCATAATGAGGTTAATAGCTTCCTTTGGTCTTTGGTTGCTTTTATACTTGTTTAAATGTTTTGGTTGCATCTGTGTGTTTGTATTGATTTAAACTAAGTTGTTCTACTCTGTGTCACAATGGAGATTTTGTAGGACATGCTAGTTCATCTAGTCTGTAATATCATTAGTTTAAAATTGTACTAAATAGTCATGTTTAGTTCCACAAAGTTGAAATTTAAGTGATCAAGTTATTTTGAAGTTTCTATAAGGTGGGTGGGTGGTCTGAAGTCTCACTACTTCCAATGAAGCTGCTATGCATAAATGGTTGTGTGATGTCGCTTGTTTATGTGAAGAGATTTGGCCAACTTGAACAAAAGGCTTTGCTACATTTGCATGCAAAGCAAAAGAAGAATCAATTAGTAGAAGAAACTGATAGTTGTTAGGCATCAAGATAGAATCGTAGGGTCTTCTAGATTTGAATTTGCACCCCATTCTAGGAATTAGTTTGTTGGCCATTGTTCTCTACAACATATGTTTTTGTATTGTATTTGTACTATTGCATCCAACATGTGTAATTTGTTTTGTGTTTTGTACAATAGAAAAATAAGGAACCTTCTATGGTATCAAAAGAGGGGCAAGTCAAAGTGAAATCACAATCATGGAAGACGAAGGAACTGTCTAGGAGACAAAGCCTTGCAGTTTCGTATTGTTATGTTAAATCTGGCATCCATTGTTTTCTTTCAAGAGTTATTGTACATTAACAATGTAATACATTTTGCCTTCATAGCTGCTGGCACAACATGGGCTTCTGAGGGAGTAAGACGGAGTACAAGAATTAGATCGAGACCTTTAGAGTATTGGAGGGGGGAAAGATTTCTATATGGACGTATTCATGAAAGTGAGTACCTTTTCCTTTGCATTTTCTTTACCAGAATTATTTTTTCATTTAGAGTACTTGTTTCTAGTTATACTGGTTTTGAATCTTCCTACACAGTTTTTATCTTGAGTGATGTAGATGTTTTATTGAAAGAATGCCTTTTGTTTCTGTTACTGGCCAAGCGTTGTCCATGGTTTGTTATAAATTATGGTTTTGCAAATAAATGACGTTAATTAATTGTTTGAAGGGTAATAGATAAACTGCTTAGATGTAAGTATTGGTATTGAGAGAGTTTGTTACTTACATGTATAATTTCTTACAGAGCTCTCTTCATAAATAGCTACTCGCGATTCCATTGATATATTTTAGAAGTTAATTGCTCGACTAAATTGTATTCGTGGTTCAGGTTTGGCAACTGTGATTGGGATTAAAAAGTACAAGACTCCAAAGAAGGATAAAAAAGATGTTGGAAATGGTGACATCGTTGTGAAGTCTTTTGTATCTGATAAGTACCAAAATCTCATCAAACTAGCTGCTTTGAATTAAGATGACTTTGATTTGATACTTACGAATTGAGTGGAGCCTTGGATATGCACACGACAAGGGTCTTTTACATGCTCTCGGTGTTATGTTTCTCACTGATATATCAGCTTCTTTGCTCCGTAGTTAGCTCATTTAGATGTTGATGATGCAGCTGTTGTAAAATGAGTTTTCATCTATACATCCTGTGTATTTGGTGCTCTTATAGATGATTTGTGTTTTCCATCTTCAAGCTTGCAATGCTACGAACAGAAGTCTCTCTCGATGTTAATTATCGTTATGTTGTGTATAAACATGCCCTCTTGTAAGACTTGCTTTCTACCTTTTAAGCATTGTAAAATTATTCACTTCGTTTTCTAAATTCTCTTATGTAGAGTTTTAGGTTTTGAAAGAGCCAAAGACTATTTTTCCCTGCCTTTGTATGTGCTAAAGAAAGAGATCTCATAATGCTATATAATTCTATGTTGTCCCATAGTTCTCATTGAAACAATTTGTTGCCATCCAAGAAGGCTACATTTCTGATCTTCAAAACAATCTGAATCTTATAATTTTGTCATCTTGGTCTTTCCACCAACAAGTTCTAAAGAACTAAGTTGACACATTACCAGACGAGTTTAGGCAGATGAACTAAATATAGCTATCAGCGAACAATCTTTATGTTAATAACTTCTTTTCCTTCTTTTTTTGCTATTAGTGTTCTTATTCTGGTTCCTTTTCAGTGTCTCTCGGAGCTCATTTATTAACGATAAGCATTTTTCCAGTGACAAAATTCCATTCGCATCTGATATATCTTCATGTTTAAGGAGAAGATTACACAAAGAATATGTAACAATATAAGCTATACACTGAATAAATAATGATAATATAAAATGATATCTTAAGGGCATATTCGACCTTTCGTCATCAACGAGGGGTCCCAATGAATGCACTTCTGGTACCTAGCCTTACCAAACAGGAGTCGCCTCACCAGGTAAGTACACTACCTATCTCATTTATAAGGGAATCTATCGGTAAGGGGAGGTAACAACCAATTAATCCCAACACGACACGTGCTCATAGTGACTCATAGGGGACAAATTATAAATACCCCCCATTTTCCCAGTGTAAGGAACATGCATACATATAGACACATAAACTCTACGAAACCAAACACCTAACCCGATAGATTCCCCCTACTTTGTATTCTCACAATGAAATCCTCTAACTTGATCGTCGGAGCTTCTACGTCGGGTACCCCCTCCGGTGTTGTGCAGGTGGCTTAGGATCAAAGGATCAGCAAGACCAGTCCACATCGCCATACGAGATCCCAGAATCATCCCTACCCGGGTCGAGGATTATCATTTTTGGTGCTTTCATTGAGAATCTTGAATTATTAAGTGAGTCAACCTTAATATTCAAGATCTCTATATCTTTTCTTTAAGATCTCATTTTCAATGGCATCTAGCCAAGATCTTTCGTTGATCCAGCCAAATAATAGCTCCGCCATACCTTCACATGATATTTCGGTGATTCCCACCACAGTGACATCACCAGGGGCAAGACCTACTTCAGATGCTCCCCAGATAACTTTCACTGCACCACAAACAAGTGTTCCGGCAACAGTTGCGCCTGGAATAAGCATGGCTAGCTCAACACCATCATCCGTTGAATCTGTAGTTGCTCTTAATAGGAGAATGGACGTTATCATGTCCATGCTTTCTAGTTTGGTTCCCCGACCGACCACTCTTTTCCCCGCTCCTCCACCATTATTCACTCAACCTATAGTCACCTCGCAAGTTGTACCTTCACTTACGCCTATTGGACCACTAAATCCACAGGTTGTTAATTTTGCACCTATTATGGGAAGCCAGCATTTCCCACTAGGAAATTTGGAACAGCCTGCTATGCCAGCACCTTCGGTAGAGAATCCTCATGGGATTGAGGAGGGATATTTTGATAATGTGAATGATGTTGGTGACCATGTAGCGCGACACAGTGTAAGGAGGAGCTCTATACATCAGAATCTGAGAAGATTTGACGATAGTTGAAGTCAGGAACGATCGCCAGTAGGACCTCAAATGAGGAGAGCGTACCGTGCCCATGATCATAGGTGGAACCCGCGGGAGGAAGATTTTGATTTTTCTCAGTCCATTTCATTTAGTTACCAAAGAGAACAAGATGATGATCCCAAGCATCCGTTAACCTTTCGGGTGCGCAAGTGATGCGATCAAGCCTATGTTAGAGCTAGAAGAGCAAGACGTGACACCAAGAGGACCAATCACGAGGAGCATGACCAAGAAGATTATACTATGGATTGAAGCCACGATGAGCAAGGATGTACTTCAAGACGAAGGTCGGGTCTTAATGATGGTTGAACATCATATGGGAGGCCAAGGAGACGAAACAGAACGACGAAAAGCCAACATTTAGCATTTTCAGGAAGCAGCTAGCGTCATGACGCCAAGTGAGGTTTGCCATCCGATTTCTCGATTGTTTGTGGCGTCATGACTCCAAGGACTTCCGAGAACTATATTTTAGGCCTCTTTTTAAACCCCTATAAGTAGTTTTCTTCTTCCTTTTCTTCCCTAGTTTTTGTCAAGTGTTTATTGCTAGAGTTTGAGAGCACTCCTCACTCTAAACACCAAGAACTCAACTTGTGAGGATCAAGCCTTGGATATTTCTTGATCCATTACAAGTAAAACTCCTTTTAATCTCTATCTCTTTAATTTCATTTCGTATTGTATTGAATGAATATTTGGAAATATTTGATTGCTTGAATATCTTGGATTCCCAATTGGAGGATGATTAATATAAATTGAATTGATTGTTCTCTTGTTGATTGATTGTTTTTAATTGAATTTTAACCATAAATCATTCCTAAAATTGCCCAGAAATTTCACCTAAAATTCGCTGCATATTTTCCATCTTTCCCAACTTCGATTCTCCATTTTTCTTGTGTTTTCTTGTTCGATTTTGATCGGGTTTTGTTGAGCAACTCAAGCTAGATCTATTGATATGATCCGACTCATTAAAATGAGGCCGGATCGCATCAAGTGGTAGTGGAGCTAGTTGCTTGAGTTTTCTAAATTTTCAAATTTTTAGATTTTGAATTTTTGCATCTATTCAAAATTGAGCCAAAAATTGCTGGATGAAACCTTCGAGTATTGTGTCATTTATGATTATCTTAAGTTTTCTGAACTTTTGGTGAAAAAATCACATCATTTGATCAACAAATTTGAGAATTACCATTTTTGCTTTTGGTGTTCTTCATGTTCATAGCTGTCAAATTTTCTTTGTAAATTCAACCGAATTTCTTTTTCTTTCTTGGTTGAATCTTATTGTGCTGAGTCATAAAAAGTATTTAGAGTCAATCATAGTGAATTTCGTACTTGTTTTTCCACTCCGGAATCTAAAATTGAAATTTTCCCAAGTGTTCTTGAGCAAGTTGAAGAAAACTTGTGTTTGATCCATTCTTGACATCAAAATTCTTGTATTTTGTGTTTAAAATCAGCATTCATTAATTTTACTCTCTTCCTTAGAACTTACATTCACTCATTCATTCACTTACATCAAAATAATAATTAAAAAAAAAACACATTTAGCAATTTTTCTGCAACTATGACTTGCAAAGCAAGTTGAATTTTACAATTTCAAAAAAGAAGAAGGGGAAAACAAAAGAAACAAATTCCTTGTGAGTGAAAGGGTGAAGATTAAAATAATAACAAAAAAATAAAGTAAAAGAGAGGAAGATGAGTTGAATGTTGTCACTTGTTAAAACACAAAACTAGCCTTTCAATTCTCGAGTTTCATTTGCATTCGGTTTTTCTTCTTTTGCCTCTTTGAGTCTCATAATTGTGTGCTTTTCTTGTCGAGTCTTGTGGTGATTGTTCAAGGTGAAAGGATTGATTAATAAGTGAATTTTCAATTCGCGCAACCTCAAACGCTTAACTTGTAGCTCCAATTCGGGAATAAGGAGTGAGAGATTTTGTGAGAACAAATTTTGAGTGTTTAAACACGAGAGCAAACACGTGAGGGAGAGAGTTTTCCACTAACGTTTGCTATTTGTGTAGGTACCAAGTATTCATTATGTCCGACGAAAGTGTCATGGGAAACCATGACATCAAATCCAATGAGGCCAATCCTTCTTGGTCGGCTAGGCTTGAAGCTATGGAGCGGGGGCAAGATGAGTTAAGGGAGATGTTCAAATCTTTCATGTTGACATAAAGGAAACCCATCGAACCTCCATGAACCGTGCAAGCTACATCACGGGGGGAACCAAATAAGGAGAAGGTCACATATGAAACGAAGCTGGAGGGACATAAGAGTGATGATGAGTATGGGGGCAGCATGGGGGAGGCCAACCGAGGCTTTCCACACACACTTACTACGGGTCCCCGGGGAAGAGGCTTTGTCAATGCCGAGGTACATGCCTTTGTGCTTAAGGATCTCCATCTCAAAGCCATAGAGCTCAACACAACCACAATGTCCCACTCTTCAACCATCTGAACACAAGTGGCAAGCCTTCAACAATGCCTAGTATGCCACATTCGATGGGTCAACGAATACCTCACCAAGGCCTAGGTACCTCCGCCGCCAATGACCGAGCCGTGGTTCCTCATCTACTAGGTCGTACTACCCCTCATCATGATAGGGAATTTTATGAGGAATTCCATGAAGAAGAAAATGATTATGTTGATGATTGTGAGGAGAGTGAATGAATGAATAGAGTGCAGAGAGGAAGGTTTCAAGAACCCCGAGTTGATGACAACTTGAATAGCATAAAGGTTCAAATCCTAACATTTGAGGGTACTACGGATCCTTTGGAGTATATCAAGTGGGAGGGTAAGATTCAACGCATCTTTAATTGCCACAAATATTCGGAAAGTAAGAAGGTGAGACTTGCCGCAATGGAATTTGATGGGTACGCGATGAGTTGGTGGGAGAAGGTTTGTAGGGAGAGACATGGGGCAATGGCCATCCAGACATGGGAGGAGATGAAACAAGTTATGAGGGAGAGATTTGTGCCATCCTTCTACAAAAGGAACTTGCAAGACCAGTTGCAAGGACTCAAGCAAGGA
Source organism: Viola odorata (assembly GCA_963691705.1). Classification (NCBI taxonomy): domain Eukaryota; kingdom Viridiplantae; phylum Streptophyta; class Magnoliopsida; order Malpighiales; family Violaceae; genus Viola; species Viola odorata. Next base: position 40,434,091 of record OY829540.1, on the reverse strand, counting down.
ACCAAGTCCATAGGCGACTACTACAACGAGCTTGAGGCTCTCCTCACCGAAACCAGCACCTATGAAGATGAAGAGGTAACCATGGCCTGCTCTTTGAATGGTGTGCATGAGAAAATTAGATATAAACTTGAATTGCGTGAATTTGTGAATTTGCAACCTATGTTACACTATGCACTTAAGGTAGAAGCACATGAAGCCACCAAAAGGAAGAATTTACCTAACCGAAACACCAACACTACCAACACCTACTCAAATCCTTCCAAGACACCATGGAAACCGTACCAAAAAGACCAACCTAAAAACCCACCATATACCAAGCCAAATCCCCAACACCAAAGCCTTACACACCTTACATCAAACCGCCGGCTACTACAACACCAAACAACCTAAACACTTCCAATGCACCACCTAGAAAATACTCTTCCAACATTGAACGTTTCAAGTGCCGTGGGAGAGGGCACATCTCTTCCGAATGCCCAAACCGGAGAGTGATTGTAATTAGAGAGGGAGTGTATGAAAAGGATAGTGAAGGAGATGAGGTCCTTAATGAGGAGATTTGTAGGGAAGAGGAAGAGGCAATGAGTAGTGAAGGGGAGGAGATTAATCCGGCTTCGGCTATGACCTTGGTTGTGAGGAGAAGTTTGAGTGCACATACCAAGTTGGAGGATGAATGTGTTGAGAAAAGGGAGAACCTCTTCCATTCTAGATGTGAGGTATATGGCAAGATTGTCTCCATGATTGTGGATAATGGTAGTGTTGTTGATGCCGCGAGTCACATTTTGGTTAGCAAGTTGGTATTTTTGACTACACCCCATCCCAAGCCTTATTCGCTCTATTGGTTTAATGATGATGGAGAGGTTAAGGTTAAGGAACAAGTACTTGTGAGCTTTAAGATGAGAGGTTATAAGGATGAGCGTTTATGTGATGTGGTGCCAATGGATGTGAGTCATATTCTTTTGGGGCGCCTATGGCAATTTGATAGAAAAGTGATATATGATGGACACACCAACAAAATTTTACTCACCCACCGCGGTAAGAAATTTATTATCCCACCTCTTCCTCCATCTCAAGTCCGTGAGGATCAAAGACAAATGGAAAAGGCTAACGCCGAATTCCATATAGTGAGAAGTTTGAGAGATAAGAGTGGAGAGAAGAAAGTAAGTAGAGAGCTTAAAACACACCATGAAAAGAGTAAGCATGGTATTGGTGGTGAGCAAGAGCGATTGTGAGGGGAAAAGAGTAGAGAGAAAAAGAGAGGAAGTGAGCAAAATACACCCCATGAAAAGAGCAAGCATGGTAGTGATGAAAACACCAAATCATTGAGTGTGCTTACAAAGGGAAGGGATGTAAGGCATGCATTTCACTCCAACAAAATGGTCTTGTACTTAGGTACAAAGAACATTGCTTAAATGTTGACACTAATATTTCTTCTCTATCTAGTCCAAGTGTCTCACTTTTACCGGAGTTTGATGATGTGTTCCCAAAGGAAATGCCACAAGGATTACCTCCAATCTGAGGCATTGAGCACAAGATCGAACTCATTCTGGGTTCGACATTACCCAACCGACCCACGTATAGGTATAATCCGAAGGAAACCAAGGAGCTCCAACGACAAGTTGACGACCTCATGAATAAAGGTCACATCCGGGTTCGACATTACCCAACCGTTCCCGTGCTATTGGTGCCAAAGAAGGATGGAACGTGGAGAATGTGTGTGGATTGTAGGGTCGTTAATAAGATCACCGTGAGGTATCGCCATCCTATCCCTCGCCTTGATGATATGTGGGATGAGTTGAGTGGTAGCCAAGTGTATTCCAAGATAGATTTGATGAGTGGGTACCACCAAATTTGTATGCACGAGGGAGATGAATGGAAGACCACATTCAAGACCAAATACGGTTTGTACGAATGGATGGTAATGCCATTCGGTCTCTCTAATACACCTAGTACTTTCATGCGTTTAATGAATCATGTGTTGCATGAATTTATTGGGCATTTTGTTGTAGTATACTTTGATTATATACTTATCTATAGTCCGTCAATTGATGCACATGTTACTCACTTGAGCTCCGTACTTCACACACTTAGACTTCACAAATTGTATGCGAAATTAGCTAAGTGTGAATTTTGTTTAGATAGAGTGCATTTTCTTGGCTTTTTGGTGAGTGTAGGTGGCGTACAAGTGGATGAAGAGAAGGTGAAGGCCATCAAGGAGTGGCCACATACAAAGAATGCTAGCGAGGTTAGGTCCTTTCATGGCTTAGCTAGTTTCTACCGATGTTTCGTGCCCAACTTCTCTACCATCGCCGCACCCATCAATGAGCTAACCAAGAAGAATGTACCTTTCGTATGGGGTTTGAGACAAGAGGGGGCCTTCCAAGAGCTCAAGGAACGCCTCGTGCGTAGTTCCATTCTTGCACTTTCCGACTTCAATAAAGTTTTTGAGCTTGAGTGTGATGCTAGCAACATTGGCATCGGGGTTGTACTCACCTAAGAAGGACGCCCCATCGCATATTTTAGTGAGAAACTCAACAGTGCGCAACTCAATTACTCTACCTATGACCGTGAGTTGTATGCACTTGTAAGGTCTTTGATGGTATGGGAACACTACCTTCTTCCAAGTCAATTCGTCATCCACGCTAACCATTTGACCCTCAAGTTTCTCCAAGGACAAGCAAATCTCAACAAGAGGCATGCAAAGTGGATGGAGTTCATTGAAGCCTTCCCTTACACTATCAAGTACAAGAAGGGTAAAGAAAATGTGGTCGCGGATGCACTCTCAAGGAGGTACATGTTAATCTCTTCTCTTGATGCTAATATTTTTGGATTTGCACATTTAGTGGATCTTTATGAGTATGATGAACAATTATGTGACATTTATGTGGCATGTGATGAAGGACCATATTTGTACTTTGTGAAGCATGATAAATTCCTATTTAAACATAAGCGACTTTGCATCCCTAAGTCTAGTATTCGTGAGTTGCTTGTGTTGGAAGCCCATGGAGGTGGATTAAATGGTCATTTTGGTGTTACAAAGACATCACATGCATTGAAGGTACATTTCTTTTGGCCAAAAATGAAAGTTGATGTGTCAAAGATAATTGCTAGATGTCTTGTGTGCAAAAGAGCCAAATCTACATCCATGCATCATGAATCTTACATGCCACTGCCCGTAGCTAGCCACCCTTGGGTTGATTTATCGATGGATTTTATCTTGGGGTTGCCAAAGTCTAAGCATGGTAATGACTCTACTTTTATTGTTGTAGACCGTTTTTCTAAAATGGCCCATTTCATCCCATGTGCGAAAATGCATGATGCCATACACATTGCTCATTTATTCTTTTAACATGTAGTTCTCTTGCATGGCATGCCTAGGACCATTGTTAGTGATCGCGATACTAAGTTCTTGAGTCATTTTTTGTGCACCTTGTGGTCTCAACTAGAAACTAGACTCCCATTTTCCACTACATGCCACCCACAAATGGATGGGCAAACTGAGGTAGTAAATAGGACTTTAGGGTCCTTACTAAGGGTGATGATTGACACACATGGCACTAAATGGGAAGATAGCCTTGCTTACATTGAATTTGCATATAATCATGCACATCACTTTACTATTGGGTTCTCCCCATTTGAGGTGGTATATGGGTTTCAACCCCTAACCCCTTTTGATCTCTTACCTTTGCCTTTGAGTATACTTGAGTGTGTAGATGGCAAAACCAAAGAAGAAGAGATCAAGAAGTTACATAAGCAAGTGCGAGCAAACATTGAATCCATGAATGAAAGAGTGGCCAACAAGCAAAATAAGGGCAAGCCGTTTACATCTTTCAAGCCCGGACAATGGGTTTGGTTGCATTGGCGAAAGGAGAGATTCCCTCAACAATGACAAGGAAAACTAAGCCCCCGTGGAGATGGACCTTTTCAGATTCTTCAACGGATCAATGACAATGCTTGTATCCTTGATTTACCACTTGAATATGGCTCCATAAGTAATTCATTTCATATTAATGATTTAATTCTTTACTGTGCAGACGATGAGGAGCGTGAAGAAATGGATTCGAGGACGAATCCTTTCAAAGGAGGAGGTGATGATGCGATCAAGCCTATGTTAAAGCTAGAAGAGCAAGACGTGACACCAAGAGGACCAATAGGAGGAGCATGGCTAAAACGATCATACTATGGATTGAAGCCACGATGAGAAAGGATGTGCTTCAAGAAAAATACCGGGTCTTAATGATGGTTGCACATCATATGGGAGGCTGAGGAGCCGACACAGAACGACGAAAAACCAACATTTAGCATTTTCAGGAAGCAGCTGGCGTCATGACGCCAAGGGAGGTTTGCCAGCCAATTTCTCGACTATTTGTGGCGTCATGACGCCAAGGAGGTTGGCCAAATGATCGTTCCTTCTATTCCTGGTGTCATGACGCCAAGGACTTCCGAGAACTATATTTTAGGCCTCTTTTCAAACCCCTATAAGTAGCTTTCTTCTTCCTTTTCTTCCCTAGTTTTTGTCAAGTGTTTATTGCTAGAGTTTGAGAGCACTCCTCACTCTAAACACTAAGAACTCAACTTGTGAGGATCAAGCCTTGGAGATTTCTTGATCCATTACAAGTAAAACTCCTTTTAATCTCTATCTCTTTAATTTCTTGATCCATTACAAGTACAACTACAAGTAAAGGCCTTGGAGATGCCTTGGAACCTGTTTTATCATTTTCACAAGGTGTGAGGCCATGATATGGAAGGATGTATACAGTTAAAACTCGCCATTGAACAGTTGATCAAGAAGGGATATTTAGGTGAATATGCTATAAAGGCCAGGGCGCAAGCTTCAGAGAATCGATTGATGGCTAATCGGGAAGATAATACGGTAGCTGGACCATCCAGATAGCCAACGGCAGAAATATGAAGGAATACTGGAAAGGAGATACTGACGACATATGTGGATGAATTATCAATAGTCAACTTAATTGCCCGAGGAACTCAATCCTTGGATGAACCGTTAATTAAAGGAAAGAGAAAGCGAGAAGAATCTCTGCAAGAGAAGGTTGTTTTGGGTCCACTTGATTGAATGGCCATTTCTTTCTCAGAAGAAGATGGGCAAGGGTTAGTGTACCCCCAAAATGAAGCACTTGTCGTGACATCTATTATCGGTGATCACAGGATCAGACAGACTTTGGTAGATAATGGTAGTGCTGTAAATTTGTTCTCTTTTAAGGCATACCAACAATTAGGCCGGCTAGAGTCAGAATTGATTTCCTATCAAAAGCCCATTATCGGAGTTGATGGGGTGCCCATTCTGATAGTTGGGATAACATTTTTACCGATATTCTTTACGGAGGATAGTTCCAGAAGAGAGCGACAACAATTGTTCGTGGTAATGGATTTGAATCTACCTTACAATGTGATTCTGGGACGACCCTTCATCAACACTTTTAGAGCCGTCATTTCTCAAAAGTATTTGAAGATGAAGTATCCCTCTTGGGGTGATTTTGTTGCCATTAGAGGTGATCAAAAGCTGGCAGCTGAGTGTTACATTACCATGACTAACAGACATTGTGACCGATATGTTTGTGTAGCTGATGATACTTTGGAGGATAGAGATGAAAGACATACCCAACTGGTAGATAAGATGGTACCAGTTTCAGTAGAAGGAGTTTCAACTGGAAGTTTCTTGGTTAGTGAAAAGTTAAACCAAGAAGAACGTGAACAGCTAACTCGATTGCTAAACAAGTACAAAGGAGAATTTTCATGGGTGCCATAAGACATTCCCGGAATTTCCAGAGAGGTGGTTGAGCATCGACTGAATGTTAATCCAGAAGTGAAGCCGATTCAACAAAAGCGACGACCTTTTTGCAAAGAGAAAGTAGAGGCAATTGATAGAGAAGTTACCAAGCTCTAAAAGCAAACTTCATTCGTGAGGTGCAATATCCTTCATGGTTGGCGAATCCGGTAGTAGTCCCTAAACCCAATGGGGAGTGGAGAATGTGCATCGAATTCACTGATCTTAATGAAGCATGCCCCAAGGACTACTGCCCGTTTCCTCGCATTGAGCAATTGGTGGACCAGACGGTAGGTTATGAGTAAGTTCATTTGATGCAAACTCAGGGTACCATTAGATTACGATGGCAATGGAAGATGAAGAAAAAAAGGCTTCCATCACTCCGAATGTCACATATTGTTATCGAGCTATGCCGTTTGGTTTAAAGAATGCCGGGACCACATTTCAAAGAGTTGCTAATAAAATATTTGAGGCCCAAATTGGTAAGATTGTGGAAGTCTATGTGGATGACATGTTAGTAAATGATAAGATTCGGACTTCTAGGGGGGGGTAGATGAGGAAAATGGGCACCCAGAATTACTGTTCTTGCCGCCCGATGTACCTGCAAAGCGCCAGAGGGGGTCTCTAGTGTAAACACTCTGATGCTTAAGTTAGTACGGTTGTTTGAGTAGCAGAGGTTCAACTAGAAATTGTAGGCTTACCTCTTGTCTTGAGTGCTGGGGTATTTATAGGCAAGAAGTGGGTGTTAGCTATAGGAGGTGGGCGTTATCTAGGGATGATAACGCCCGTATTGCTCTATAACGCCTGGTACCGTCTGGGATGGGATAACGCCGTTTGTGTGACCAAATGACGGGTGAGAACCCCCCCTCCCCCCCTGCTGATGTCGACCATCCCAAGGCTCTGCGTAGGGAGGAGGGCGATAACTATAGTGGTTCACCTCCGGCAATAGTTACAGTGTTCCGACCTTGAGGTTTAGTGTAAGGACAAAAATGCCCCTGAAATCTCATCTATAGTTATCACAAGCCCAATCGAAAACGAGCCCGAGTGTTTACCAAGGGCTACCGCCCCATTTCCGGCCTTGTCCGCTCAACGGTCTTCGAGATGACAGTGCGGTTCAATTTTCGAGAGTGGCGTCTTTTCCAATCGACATTCTTTTATGCCTATAAATTGAAGCTCTTCCTGCACTAATTCTTCACATATTTTCTGCATCTCTCTCAGTACTTCTACTATGGACGAAGTGACCAAGAATTTTCTGATCTCCAAGACCCACACTCTGAAGAATCTCACCTAGGCCGACATTGGCTTTCTGGAGTCCATGGTGACCAAGACTTCCGAGGATGTTCTTGAACTTTAGGGGATGCTAACTTTTCTATTGTCCCGGCAGGGTGCGGCCTCCATGGAGGATTTCAACCCCCTGGAGAATGTGTCGAAGATAGCCATCACCGTCTCTTGCATCTATGTGGCCATCAACATGCTGCAGCACAGGAAGGACTTACTGGGTGCTGCTTGAAAGGCATGAGGACCTCCTCCTTTGAACTGACCTCCCTTGCTGACGCTTTGAGGGAGATTCCTTTTGTGGAGGGAGGTGACGACGCTGGATCCACTGCCTGACTGCTCATGACCGCCTTTATGCCTTTTTCTGTTTTATGTTTTCAATATGTATGTGCATGTACGCTTAAGCCGTTTAGGCCATAAATAAAGTGGCTTTTCGTTAATCTTTCTTGCGATATTCTCCTTTTTGGGATGCGCAAATGATGTACCGATTTAGGACTGACATTAGCCCAACCGAAAATGGGTCTGCTACCGATTGAACTTCCACAACATTTGCTTTTCTTATTCGCTGAATTTGATTGGCGATGATAATTACTCCTCCTAACCGTTTCTCGCATTAACTTCATATTCCCTTCCCAATGCTAACTGATTGGGCAGTATCTCGGCGCCTCTTAATTAACACTAATTCCAAATAAGCGTGATTGAAGAATCAAACTTTCCATTATGACTTGTGTTCTCGAAGTGTCTTGATTACCATGTGAAAAAGTAGGAAAGCTTCCTCACCGTGGCTATTTAATGGATTTTTCTTACTTTACCCTGTTCATTTTCTTCTGTTCATTCGTCTGCAAAGTGCATTCGAACACACAAAGGATGACTCCTATTCCCCGGAGGCTGCAGAATGAAATTCCCCCATTACTCCTCCCACTACCCCTGATTCCGACAATATTTCTCCGCCATGCCCCAAAAGGCGGCTTCGGCGCAGGGCGCCTAAGATGTCAAAGAAAAGGGCTTCTAGAATACCTGACGTTTACCCTGGCTCCTCCACTTCTACGGCGCCGAGGAATAATGTGTTGTTTCCTCACTTGGAGCGTTTTATATCCGGGCAGTCACCTCCGGCTCGTTACGACGGTCCCGAAATCCCGGCCCCTACTAACTGGAGGGACTGGTACGTGTCCCCTCTGGAGGGAAAAAGGCCTTTTGAGGCCCACCGACCAGAGCAAGGCAAAGAAGAGATGCCTAATGAACCTTTTTCTCTGTCAGATGAAGAGCTGCCACCTCCCGAGGGAGATGACTACCATTGGCCTTTTGGCTCATTTGATGAGGACTGACGCGTGCGTCATGCGCTTTGTAGATGTCATAGGGCTTTTATTCAAATAAAGAAATGCGTTATATTTTTCTCTTGTTACGCTTTCCTGATAACCTCGCGATCACTGGGTAGTTAACGCCAAGCGGTTAACTACTTCTTCGCTTGCGGATGCCGCGTAATCATCTTTTTAACTTCCTGTTGGTAACTACCTTCTCGAGAAATGTAGGTGCTTAGCTCTAAATTCTCTTTTAATGCCTTTCCACGTGTCATCTTTGGTTCTACGCGTGTCTCGTTCTGATAGGCCGTTTGGTCACCTCTGTGATGTTTGACCTTTTAAAAGAAACAACTTCTCTCTTCTTACCCTTTTACTCGCATTTCAAATTTTTCCTGCTATTCTCTGCTCTTCTCCTTTGCTCGAAGAAAAATTTCTCAGCCTTTCGTCGATTCAGGCGATCTGTCTACTGCTTTCTTCTCCAAGGTACTCTGTTCCATCTTGTTCTGGTTTTTCTTTCGTTGTCTGTTTATCATGCGTTGTATGAGATCTCAAACAGCCCATCGGGAGCCTTTAGATCTTGAGATCGAAAATACTGCTAGTGTTTTTACTTGTGAGACTATTCTGCGACTCGAATTAGAGAGTCACGACATCTCCTTCCCCAACTGCTGAAGAGGTTCCTTCTGTGGGGATTGAAGTTTCACCACTGGTGAACTCTTTCCCGGTCGTTAAAGTACCCGTGCCATCAACTGAAGTTCCTTCGTCGGTGGGACCCTCTCTAGATGTCGGGGTTCTAGCGATATCAACTGAAGCCCCGAATTCTTCTCCCACTGTTGAGGTTCCATATTCTCCTATTTTTTCTTGTATTCCTGATGTGGCGGTAGTGGCTCCGAGTCCGGGTGCATTTTCTGAACCGCCAATAAGGGTTCCTCAACCTTTGTTCTTTAGCTCAGTCCCAAGCGTTAGCAGTTCTGTTTGCGGTTTTGCCCATTCTCTCATCGCTAATCTTTCCTCTCAAGGGCCTCAGGGGGCTCCTTCCCATCGGTTGGACCTGACGGGATTTGGGATTGATGAGCTTCGTTCCCTACGGGTATCGGACCCATTGTCACGAGATCAACCGACAACCATTTTAGTGGGTGAAATGCTAGGTCTTTCTGAGGACAGGGAAAGGTTTCTGCAACTTCCTCCCGATATTCAGCATGCACGCGTTATGAATGATTCTTTGGCCAACTTCCACAAAATGCATTATTTTATCAAGGCTCACTTCCACACGATGGGTGCTTAAAAGGGGCAGCTCGACCGCGCATTGGCCAAAGTGAGGAAGTTAACACGGCTCCAGAGTCGGACTCAAGCAGAACTGGATGATTTTCGTGCTAGCTTTACAAGGGAAAGATCCAAAGGGAAAGCCAAAATTGAGGCTTTGGAGGCGGATCTGGTGGCGGCAAAGAAGAAAAACTCTCTTCTTCGCGAAGAGATATCGGCCTGGGACGAGGATTTGGCCAAGGTCCCGTTAAAGATAGACTGGTGGAAGAAGAAAACTATGTGGGCCTTTAACACTAGGTTTGCGGACTACTATAGCAGTGGTACCTTTGATCCTGCTAAGATAGCCGATTATACCTCCATGAAAATGAACGAGATTGACGGGAGAAAAGAAGGTCTTTTTTCCCCAGAAGAGGAAGAAATAGACGACGATAGCGATACCGAGGCACTCCTGTTATCAGATGATTCAGATGCCACGGAGGACGTAGAAGCTTCCGCTCCTCCGCGTTAATTGTTCTTTCTTTCTAGATTTGAATATTGACACCATTCGCTTTGTAATAACTTCGAAACTCTCTTTTAAATAATTAATCTCTGTAGCGTTATCTTTCGTCTTCATGGGGGCATCGATTATCGCTCATCTTGGCAGCTGTCAGTTGAGTTAACGCTTGGTCCCGCGTTATCCCGATTGTCTCGTTATTGCCTCCATTTTAAATCTTTTGATTTTTGGAGCCAATATTTTAGAGCCAATTCTACTTTTCAGAGCATTTAATGCTTGAGGATCTCCCATTAATGCGATAGAGAAAGTCATGATGACCAGAGTGTACGTGTCTCTTTACAGAGGTGTTAGGGGTTGGCGCCCCCTAGGGAGCGGTGAAAATCGAAGCGTTTTCTCGTTTCTCCAAAATTATACTCATTGCGCATACCTTTTCCTCTAACACGTCCTTTACCAAACAGCGACCATTATAACGGTCATTTTCGATTAACCACTAGGGTTATAAAACATACCACCTGCTTCTTTTTCCTTCTTTTCTTATTTCGCTTTCTCCGTAGCATCCCAGAGGCGATTCGCATTTCTTCTTCCCACCGTCTGGATACTTTGGTATTTTTGCGAAGGTACACCTGTTCTTCCCTGTTACTCTCTTCATCTTTCTAATTTTAGTATGGCGAGAACTCGTCATCCTCCTCAATCTAAATCTGTTGGGGAGGAAAAGATTGAAAACATCGTTTCTACCATTACTTCTCCATCCATGCTCCGACGACGATTAAATAAATATAATGCCCATATCCTTGAGGGTTGTTCAGTTGATGTTGCCCCCAATTCACTCCGCCTTAACAGTGAATTGACCGGCAATCGTAGGATTTTATATGCCAAAATGTTTCACTATGGTTTCCAATTTCCTCTTGAGTCTTTAGTAGAACAATTATTCACCCAGGTCAATTTGAATCCTGCTCAACTGAGCCCAAACGCATACTGTTGTATTTATGCCTTTATAAAACTGTGTAGATTAAAGGAGATTGCTTCTCCTTCCCTTTTACTGCTCCGTTCCCTTTTTCAATTGTATTCTCATAGAAGCGGGATAGCGATAACGTCACGTTATGATGACGAATCGCTAAAACCCTTCACCTGGAAACTCATGCATATTGAGTCTTCCATTTCTGGTTGGAAAGATGGGTTCTTTGTTATTAACCTGCCCGACCCCTAGTGGAGGACTAGTTTTAACCACGACATCAAGGACGGGGCCTGGCGTAAACGACAGCCTTTTCCTTCGCCTGAGCAAGGCTGGTTGGACAAATTGCTCGAGCTGGACTTCAGCGTCCATACTCGCAAATTGGCATGCGGAGTCGACCTCCAAAAATGTGTTGTTGGTGAGTACTTTGCCATTTTCTTTGTTGTTCTGGGAAATACTAACGCTGACGTTATCTCGTGATTGTGCAGTTCCCCCTCGTGGCTGGAAGCCTAAATGCATTAGAAGACGGGAGAAGAGAGCTCAAAAGAAGAGGGAGAGAGAGGAAGCTGCTACCGTTAACCCAGCTCAAGCGTCTTCTTCTCAGACTCGCGTCAGAAGAAAGAGGAAGAAAAGAAGAATTGCTGCCCTTACTCCGCCTTCCGGTGTGCTTATCTCTTCGGAGGCAACAACTGACGCGGTCATTTCCGCAAGTGTTCCTTCGATCCCCTCGTTATCTCAGGTGTGTTTTTTGGTGTTTTCCAATGCTCTCTTTCACTTCCGACTTTTTATGATTCATCTTTTTCTAGGAGACTGCTACCGCTTCTGTTCCTGCTTCTTCGGGTGATAACATGAATCTGTCTAGAATGCTTCAAGAGCGCCACAAGAAGGCGCGGCATGAACGGGAGGTCGCAGGGGTGTCGGAGGAGCACGTTATCGATCAGGGGGAGCGTGGTACCGCTTCTATTTCTGAGGTGCCCTCTGGTGGTTAGGTTTCCGATCTACTAAGGACTACGGGCGTTACCAAGCCCTTTCATGCTTCCCCCAGTTCTTTTGGCATATCGCCTCCTCCTTCCACATTTAACGTCATGGAGTTCACTTCCGAACTCCTAGAGTCTGACTTTCCGACCTTTGCTTCTCACGACTCCCTCAGGCTCATCCTGGGAGTTTCCTCTAGTCAGCCTCCGTCTCCTACCACACTATTATTTGTTCATTCGAACACTCCGGTGTTCCCATCTCCTAAAGGGGAAGTCACTACTCCTCGTCTCGTTGCCGGCTTGAGCACGTTAGCCCCTTCTGGGCCTGTCACTAACCAGATTAGCTTGGGTGGGTTGCGTGGGGCGGGATTCGAGGCTTTAGGCGGCGATGGTTCCTCTGAGGCTTCTTCTTTGTTGGCTACTCAGATGTTATTGCTCCAGGAGGAGGAGGAGGTGTTTCTATCTCAGACTCCTGAAGGGCAATTGTATTCGCTTCGCTCTGGAATGCTTTCTTCTTTCTACAACTTTCACTACTGGGCAGTGCATATGATGAGAAAAGTTGCTTCTCTTACTTCTTCCTTTGATGAGCTACGTGGTGCCTACCGCCAGATTTCAGAGGAATATGCTAGAAAATAGGAAGAAGTGGAGAAGTTAACGGGGGAACGTTAGGATTTGGTGCAGGCTTTGGCAATCGTTAAGAAAGAGATGGAAGAGGTCGGTAAACGGGAGACTGACATGGCTGCCAAGGTTGCCGCTCTTAATGCAGAGTTGTCGACTGAAAAGAATAAGAACGCCGCTTTAGAAGAAGAGCTGGAGCTGTTGGCGGAGAAATGCCAGTGGTACACCCAGGAAACGACGGGCGCCATGGTCGATTCCTTCGTGGATCGTTATGGGGTGGAAGCGTTTTGCCCTGGCGATATTCCCGACCTATTTCGTAAGAAATACAAGGTCCTTACTGATGAGAACTTTCATATGGCAAGGGAAAAGACTCGCGAAGGGCAAAGGGATAGCGGGACAATGACACCTCCCTAGGCGTCTTCAGTCACCGTCTCTGAATTTTGGGCGTCACCCCATTTTTGTTTCTCTTTTTGGGGATTTCTTCCTTTTGTAACCCCTTGGGGTTTTGAACAATTATACATTTTGCTTCCCATCTCCTTTTCTTGTTGGTTTTCTTTACGTTGTTTCTAACTCTCTGAACTGCCATGATGAGATAGTAATGCCGATACTAATGAATCAGAGTATTACCTGCAGGGTTGCTATAACGCAATAATAGCGATGGAGATGGAATTCTGGTAGGGATAGTGTAATCATAGATAGAATCATATAATCTTCAGAATCCTAGGCGTATAGTAACGGGGATATCAGGATGGATACTTTCCAAGATGTTGCGTCATGACTGGGCATGTGCATTTCCATGCCGAGAATAAAATGTCTTCGTGAGATAATGCTGCTTACTAGATAGCTTCAAGAACACAAACTCACAATAGTAAGATATCATGACAGATATTACTCACGATAAGTAGCATATGATCCCTGTCAGCAACAGAAGATATTATGACAATATCGCCGTATACGCTTTCAAGCCCAAAATATCATTTTGAAGGCGTTGCTGCTTTGGATATTACCGTTATTCTCTCGATGAGATAGTTCAATTAACAGAATGACTTCAGGGACGAGAGTTTTCATGATAACGCCGTATTGTTGTGGATGTTTTTCAGCGCTGACAGAGTATGTCATGTAGATGTCTCCTTCTCTGCAAGAATAGATATCAGAGCAGTATGATGTTGCAAAATATATGTTCCCCTGGTCATATTTCCATATGATTCCGCCTCCTTCGTGGGCGTTGGTGTCTTTATTATTTCGACATTTCCATGATTTTCTTGCAAATCCTTAACTATTGCTTTACTGTGTTAATAAAATAGCATGTAATGACAAGCGTTAATTGCATCTATAGGCATTCACCCGCGTGTACCGAGGTATTGCTGGTATCACTTTTTCATCCAGCCTCACTAGCAGGTCGCTTCATGAGGTTGTAGGAACTCCATCTACCCCCATTATCGGTTTCTTACACTGCGTCAAATCGCTAGCAGGTCGCTCCATGAGGTTGTAGGCCTCTAGTGAAAATAAATTTACCGCGCTGCCGTTATCGACAAGAGTTCTTCTAACTCCATGGTTGCCGATAATGGGTGTGGCTACTAATGCATCATTATGCGGCAAAATAACGCCCTTCTCGTCTTCTTCGGAGAAGGACAGTATCTTCGATCTAGAGCACTTATCTCTTCGCTCTTTATTAACGCGCCTTCTCATTTCCTCTTTTCTCCTGTCGCGGGTGTCAACGGTGTAAGTTCGTCGAGATATGGTGCACCTCCAACTATGATGTTGATGATGAGAATATCTTCGTCATGGACCGTTAATGTTTCTCTGACTCTCCCGGTAGAGGGGCGTCATCTTCATGTTTGTCGTTGTGTGCCTTTTTCACCGGGTTTCCCCTGGCTTCTTCTCTGGCCTTCGTGGCAAATTCTCCAAGATAGCCCTCTTCTACCAAACGTTCTATTGCCAATTTCAACTCTCTACACACATCAGTGGAATGTCCCTTGACTTTATGGAACTTACAATAAGCATTCTCTCTTCCTCCCACAATTACTCTACGTTTCACAGGGGCTGGATAACGGATGGGCAGCTTCCGTTGCTGGACAATTGCCAGAATTTCTGCTCTCAAAAGTGTGAGGGAAGGGAGATCGGGGTCACAAACCCTACCCTTAGGTGGGTCCACCTGTCGCTGCGTGGGGGAATTGCCAGGCCTTCCCCATGGAAAGTTACCCCTTTGTCGGTTTGAGGCTCTAGGGATGTGATCTTTTCGTTGAGCGTAATCGTCAATGGGGCGAGTGTCAGGAGCCGTATTGGCTTGAGTGCTATGGGCTAGAGATGTGTTCCGCAAAGTTCTAAATTATGTCTCTACTCTCTTCTTCTTCCATCCTTGCGTAATTGTGAGCTTTCAACCTCAGCGCGTCTAAAGTCGTTGGGGGGTCCACCATTAGTGTGTCATGTAATTTTCCATAACGGCAGTTTCGCTTCAAGGACTCCACAGCGAAATCAACGGTAACCTCCGACATTAATGACATTTCCATGTCAAAACGACTGAGGAAATTCTTCAAAGATTCCCGAGGCTTCCTATGTATATCAAATAGGGCTGCCGCGGACTTCTTGATAGGAATAGCCGTGCTGAATCGACTCCAAAATTTAGCTTCCAAGTGTGAGAAACTGTCGATCGATCCAGCCCGGAGTCCCTCGAACCAAAGACGTGCGACCCCTGATAATATCATGACAAAAATCTGGCACAAGGCCGAATCGTTATGAGTTTGGAATTGCACGAAATTTTTTACCTTGTTGAGGTGGGAGATGGGATCTCTTGTGCCATCGTAAGATTCCGTAGGGAGTTTCACATGTCGGCTGACTCTGTGATGCCTTATGCGGTAACTAAATGGATGACCCGTATTATCTTCAAGGATTCCACGAGGGTGACGGTGGGGGGGGGGAGGCCTCCAAGTCTGCCCTCGAGGGTCAGGAACGTAATGTCGCCTGGGGGACCGACTGCGGCTCCTTGACGAGCGAGTTCGATATCTCCTGCTATCGATCCAAACCATCTCGTCTCGCCTAGCATCCCAATCATCTCTATCTTCGCCGTTCCACCTTTCAACTAGGGATACAGGAATTCCGTGCATATGCGGTGTAGTAGATTCTGCTGGCCTATGGGCGAGCGGCATAAGGCTGCCGGAAATTGTCGTTACAGGCAAGGTCACATGTTCATATCACAAAGGTGATAACGGTCGATTAGTGACGATTGACGGGGTGAATAAAATGTGAGGGGGAATGACGGGTCCTGAAGCACTTGGAGTAGATCCTATGTTAGTGCAGTCAAATGTTCCAACTGGGGGCGTAGAGTTATCAAAGAATTTACCAGAGGGTTGTTTGTGCTATCCATCACGGCTCCCATCAGAGGGGGAGTAGAAAAGCTAGACCCCACCATTTGGGAAGGTGGAGTATTCATCTAGGGAATGATATTCCCGTTGTTGGCCCAAAGAGAGAATCCGCTTGCCTAGAAGGAGTTCTCTGTGTTGTGGTAGAAATATCTATAGAAGTAGAAGGAAAAGGTTCTCTGCGGGGGGCAAAAGAAATACCATAGGACTGAGGAGGCGTAGAATCTGGGTTGGAAGCTATGATCCTTCAATCTCTAGAAAAGACAGAGCTTGGCTATTAAGGATACTCACTTAATTAAACCAAGGCTCTCAATGAAAGCACCACTTTGATAAGATTCAGACTTCTAGGGAGGGGTAGATGAGGAAAATGGCCACCCGGAATTACTGTTCTTGCCGCCCAATGTACCTGCAAAGCGCCGGAGGGGGTCTTTGGCGTAAACACTCCGATGCTTAAGTTAGTACGGTTGTTTGAGTAGCAGGGGTTCGACTAGCAATCGTAGGCTTACCTCTTGTCTCGAGTGCTGGGGTATTTATAGGCAAGAAGTGGGTGTTAGCTATAGGGGGTGGGTGTTATATGAAGACTTGCATTCAATCATATATGGTGATTCCAAGCTGATTGTTGACCAGGTTAATGGTCACTCGCAAGCTAAGGATCCAACAATGTTGCGATACTTGGATAAAGTTCAGAAAGAGTTGGCCGATATTCAGAAGAGAGGAGTGCAAGTCAACATTGAGCATATATCTCGAGAAGAAAATGCGGTGGCAGACAAGATGGCCAAGATGGTTGTTGATCCCTGTGCGGTTATACCACCTGACATGATGATAGAAGAAATCATGGTACCATCCTTCATAGAGGAAAAACTTTATTTATGTGTACATGAAGCGACAACCGATTGGCGTACCCCGCTAATTGACTATCTCAAATATCAAAAGTTGCCAGAAGCTATTGCTGAGAAAAAACGGGTTCTCAAACGGGCCTATAAGTGCACATATTATGATGGCAAACTTATTCGTCGGTGTTTCTCTCATCCTGCAGCTAAGTGTATATCGGAAGCGAAAGGTCTTTACACACTTAGAGAAATTCATGAAGGTGTGTGTGGGATGCATGTGTCTGGAAATACAATGCTAGCGCAGGTTTTGTGTTATGGATTTTACTGGCCCTTAATCCTGAAAGATTGTTACAACTTCGTAAAAACCTACCGGAAGTGTCAGGAATTTGTAAGAATCCCACGACAGTCAGCCTCTGAGATATCGACTATAATCAGTTCTTGTCCATTTGCTAAATGGGGGATTGACTTAAGTTTGTGATAGTAGCACCATTTGACGTGGGGGGCGCGAGTTCGCTGACCGGTCGCGTTGATATCGGGGGGGAACACAATGTCGCCTTTGATTCCACGATGCCTTCCGGGGATCAATCTTCTGATTTTCTTGGGGGCATTGGTGTTCCAGGTCCCTTCGAGTCCTCACTGCATTCCTTTGACACCTCGGTTCCTCACTTTTCTAGTGGTTTGGGTTTCAACGAAGATTTGTCTGGTTTCTCACCTCATGGTTCCTTTGGGCTTCATGGGGGTACTTCTTCTCACCAACCTCCATCTCCCTCCATCGTGCTTTTTGTTCCTTCTAGCACCCCGATGCTTCGGCGCTTTGGGGGAGGGGTTGTACACGGGCAAGGTGGTTACCTTGGTCACTGGGATTGGGACCCCGTTCACCCCAATTATTGGCTTCTTGTAGGGCGTCAACTCGCTATCGGGGCGCTTCATAAGATTATAGGCTTCCAATGAAAATAAGTTCACGGCGCTTCCGTTGTCCACGAGGGTTCTTCTAACCCCGTGATTAGCGATAACAGGTGTGACCACTAGCGCATCGTTATGTGGATAAATGACGCCTTTCTCATCCTCTTCGGAAAAAGACAACACCATCCTATCCAAAGCGCTTATCGCTTCACTTTTCATTATCGCGCCCTCCCGTTTCCACTTGTCTCCCATCGCGGGTGTCAACTGTGCTAGTTCATCTAGGTAGGGGGTGCCTCCTGCTATGATGTTGATGATAGGGACCTCGTCATCATCCACCATGAGTGTCTCTATACCTCTTCCGGCGGGGGCAACGTTATTCCCGGGAACACGAGGGGGCGCTGGTCTGTTATCAGCAGCTCTATCCATGGATTGTTCCTAGCTTCCTCTCTGGTCTTAGTGGCGAATTCTCCGAGATAACCTTCCTCTACTAGGCGTTCTATCGCCAGCTTCAATTCGCTGCACACTTCTGTAGAGTGTCCCTTAGCTTTGTGAAACTTGCAAAAAGCATTTTCTCTTCCTCCCATGACTACCCCAGGCTTAACGGGGGCTGGGTAACGAATGGGTAGATTCCGCTGTTTCACAATCGCTAATATTTCTACTCTTGGTAAAATGAGGGAAGGGAGGTCCGGGTCGTAAATTCGGCCCATGGGAGGATCTCCTTGCCGTCGAATAGGGGAGTTGCCAGACTTTCCTTTTGAGGAGTTGACTCTTCGCCGATTAGAGGCCTTAGGAATGTGATCTTTTCGCTGTGCGTATTCGTCAATAAAGCGATCCTCCGAAGTGGTGGTGGTAGGAGCGTTAGGGACTTGAGGTGCGTCTTGTAACACGTTCCGGGTTCTATCCCTATTTTCTTCTTCTTCCATTCTTGCGTAGTTATGGGCTTTCAGCCTTAACGCATCCAACTCGAAACGACTAAGGAAATCCTTCAAAGATTCCTGAGGCTTTCGGTGTATATCAAATAAGGTCGCGGTAGATTTCCTGATGGGGACCGCAGTGCTGAATCGACTTCGAAACTTAGATTCCAACTGTGGGAAGCTGTCAATAGATCCGCTGGGAAGACCTTCAAACCAGAGGCGGGCAACCCCTGACAACGTCATGATAAATATTTGGCACAAAGCTGCATCGTTGTGGGTCTGAAATTGTACAAAGTCCTTCACCTTGTTGAGGTGAGAAATGGGATCTTTGGTACCGTCGTAGGATTCTGTAAGAAGTTTCACATGTCGGCTGACCCTATGACGCCTTACACGATGGCTAAACGGGTGACCTGAAGTGTGGTCAAGGATTTCACGCGTATGGTGAGGGGGTGACACTTCCAAATGACCCCTCCGATTACGCGGATCTAAAGTGTGATGTCTTTGTGGGGACTGGCTGCGACTCCTAGGTGAGCGGGTTCGATGTCTTCTACTGTTGGATCTCTCACTACGTTCAAGGGATATATTCCTATTCGCTTCTTCTCATCGACCATCCCAACGGTCTCTGTACTCGTCGAGCCGCCTTTCTCCTTGAGGGATGGGAAATTGTGGCACTTGCGGCACGAAAGATTCTATTTGTCCCTGATCAAGTCGCACAAGGCTAATTGGGGTATCCGTCGTGGGCATAGTCAACGGAACACTTCTGTGTTGTAAGGGCGATAAGGGTCGTTCGGCGACAATAGATGGTGTAAAAATAGCTTGGGGAGGAATACTCGACCTAGAAGCATCTGGCGTGATCCTCGCAGCCAGCTCAGTCAAGTAATCCAGCCGAGCAGGAAGGGCGGATATTTCGCTCGCGAGGGGGTTGCTTACACCGTCAAGCGTGAGTCCCCTAGAAGGACGAGTATAAGAATTGTATCCCCCCATCTGAGACAGAGGGATGTTTATCTGGGAGGAAGGCGTTCCTCCTACTGACCTAAAGGCTCCCGAGTGATTTCCTGCATTATAGTAGAATCATCAGTAGTGGCGAAAGGAAAGAGTCGCCTACGGATCGCAAAGGGAATGCTAGAAGATGGAGGTTGAGTGGACTCCGAGTCAGAAGCCATGGTTGGTCCGATCTTCCAGGAAAAACGGAGCTTGGCTGTCAAGGACGCTCACTTAACCAACCAAGACTCTCAATGAAAGCACCACTTTGATAAGATTCGGAGTTCTGGAGGATCGGGGGTGGGGGTATGGTCGTTCAGAGTCATTGTAGTTGCCGTCAAATGTACCTGCAAAGCGCCGGAGGGGGGGCTCTGGCGTAAACACTCCGATGCTTAAGTTAGTATGGCTGTTCAAAATAGCAGGGGTTCCGGTAGCGATCTTAGGCTTACCTTGCGTTTCAAATGGTGGGGTATTTATAGGCCACGCAAGGGCGTTACCTCTAGGGGGAGGCATTATCGGGGGAGATAACGCCTCAGGTGATGTCATGGGTGGCAGCTTCAAGTGACGTCATGGTTGTCCTGGGATGGTTTAACGTCATGCGTGCGGATAGATGAAGCGTGAGACTCCCCCCCCCCCCCCCCCCCCCCGCGCTAATGTCGACCATCCCTGGGTTCCTTGCTGGCTAAGGGGCGTCAACCTTCCGCGACTGACCCCTGGCAGGCGTGGTAGTGTTCCGGTCTTAACACTGGTACAAGGACGATAATGCCCTTGGGGTTGCCTTAATTGTTATCAGATATTGATAATAATTGTTTCTTGAGATTGATATATTTTATGTTGTTTTTTCCTACACAGCTGGGTAAGACACTTAAAATAGTTTCACTGTAAAAGAATCAATTGCAGATCTCTGTTATCAATTTCCATATTGTTTTGTCTTCCTCTTTTGCCAAAATAATATTCATCTATTTTTTAAAAGGAATTGGCTGAGCAACATAATCATTGGAATGTAAATTTCGATAAGTATTATTTCTGTTACTTTGCTGATTTATTGTTGATTCTTCTCATGGTAACTGGTTTTGCTTGTGTTTGATGCCGCTGGATAGGAAATAGAAATAGAAATGTGTCCTCTATTTTTTTTGTTATAAATTTCTAATATACAATTTTTTTTCCAAATGTAGATGGAAAATCACAGTGACTTGGATCCTAATTGGGCCAATTTACTAACAGAATAGGAAAGGGATGACATAGAAGATACCCGAATAGATGTTGTTCCACTTCCACCTACAGAAGAAGGAAACAATGATTGTTCGACTCCAAATGAAAGTATAACTAGAACAACTGCAGCAACTGCAAGTAATAAAAGGAAGAAAACTCTCACTTCAAAATGGTGGAAATTTTTTGATTATGTGCCAGCTATTGAAGGGGACAATCGTACCTGGTCAAAATGCAAGAAGTGTGGAGCAAAGTACGAGTACAAGTCTAGCAATGGAACTAACAATATGAAGAAGCATTTTTGAGTTTGTCAAATGGTTGGGCAACACGAATCAGGTCAGTCTCACATAGTAGGACCATCATTACAATTGAGCCATCTCGCTAGGCCTGATTTTGATAGTGTTGTTTTTAGAGATTTAATGGCACAATGTGTTATCAAGCATGATCTTCCATTTAAATTTACTGAGTGGGAAGGTATAAGAGCCATTTTTCGTTATCTCCGGGGACAAGATTTGAGTGTTGTTAGTAGAAATACTTGTAGAGTTGATGTGGTTAAAATGTATAAGAGGGAAAAGAGTAAAATTGTAGCCATGTTACAATGAGCACCGGGTAAGATTAGCTTCACTTCTGACTGTTGGACTTCTATTACCACCGATGGATATATTACTTTGACAGCTCATTTTATTGATAGAGAGTGGAATATGCATAAAAGAATTTTGAACTTTAGCTATATGCCACCTCCTCACAATGGTATATGTTTATCTCAAAAACTCTTATCATGTTTGATTGCTTGGGGGGTAGACAGAAGAGTTATGGCATTTACTTTGGATAATGCTACTGCTAATGACTCTTGTATTGATTTGTTGGTTGAAAATTTGAGGAATAGAGGAGTGCTATTTTTTAATGAAGATTATGTTCACATTCGATGTTGTGCACATATAATTAATCTTTATGTTCAGGATGGATTGAAAGAAAAAGTAGTGGATCTTGCTATAAAGAAAGTTAGAGAAAGTGTCATGTGAAAGGATCTCAAGCTAGGAAGAAGAAATTCTTAGAATGTGTTGTTGATTGTTCAATTGATGGTAAAAGAAATCTGAAACAAGATTGTCCAACTAGGTGGAATTCAACTTATCTGATGCTTGAGAGTGCTATTTACTACCGTCGGGCTTTGGAAACTTTAGCGTTAGTTGATACAAACTTCACATCTTGTTGTTCATCCAGCATTGAATGGGATATTGTAGAGAAGGTGTCTAAGTTCTTGGGCGTCTTTTATGATATGATTGTTCTTTTCTCGGGAAGTAAATATCCAACTGCAAATCTGTACTTCACGGGTGTATTTTCAGCCTATATAACTTTGACAGAAGCAATGGATAGCGATGATGAGTTTATGAGAACCATTTATGAGAACCATGACAACACCTATGTATGCAAAAATTGATAAGTATTGGGGGGATTTTAGCGAGATTTTAACTTTTGCTGTGATTTTAGATCTCCGATACAAATTTACTTTTATTTAGTGGTGCTTTACAAAGGTTTATGGTGAGTATGTTGGACCTTTTAAGGCTAAGTCTCTAATGGAAAATCTGGTACTACTTTTCATGGAGTATGCTAATTCTACTACACAGCCTACACCTACAAGTTCATCTCAAGGTGCGCCTACCACCTCATCAATTGATCCTCCTTCATCATCCACTTCAGTGTCTCGTAGAAGTCAAAACGCGTTACAACCAATGGAATTCCTTTCTAGACAAACTACTTCTAGGATAATGGTATGTTATGTATAAATTTATTACAAATGTATGCTTTAATTTTGTTATGTTTTGTTTGAATATGTGTTTGATAAATTTGGTTTTTTTATAGGATTTTTTTGTGATTCAATCGGATACTATGCCTCAAAAGTCGAAGCTTGAGCAATATTTGGATAATCCTAGGATTGATATGAGAACTTCGTTAGATATTCTAGACTTTTGGAAGTCTAGTCAATATCGATATCCTGGAGTTGCTGCAATGACTCGTGATATTCTTGCCATTCCGATTTCAACCGTAGCTTCTGAGAGTGCATTTAGCATTGGTGGTAGAGTGCTTGATAAGTATAGAAGTGTGCTTTTACCGGATATTGTTGAGGCTCTAATTTGCACCAGGGATTGGTTGTATGGATTTGGAGGTAATCTTTTTCTATATTCTCATCTCATTAATATTGTTTTAATTTGTTTAAGTTAATCATTTGTTTGCGTATTACTCATTTTTAATTACGTGTTTGTGGCTTGTGCTATGTTTGTGCAGAAATCAAAGCTGAGTTAAATGATTTTTGTATAAATATGATGGAATTAGATATCAAAGATGAAGATGGAGACATTGGAGAGAATTGAGAGTTCTTTGTGGCTTGCTTGAACTATGATATTAGAACTTGTTATGTAATTGATTGTTGAAATTGTGAAACGGAATTTATTAGCTCTCTATTTGTTTATGTCGACTTTTATGAACTTATCCTGCTCGTGTCAATGAGCTTTATGCTATAATATATGCTTCTCTTTCACTATGCTAGAGTATCTTGAAATAAATTAATTGTTCTTTATGCTCTCTTGATTATGTTTTCGGTTGGACTTAGTAGGCCCATAGAAGTGCAAGATTTGACCTGGGTTTGTTGCTGGATTTGCATGTGCAACATTTGCATGTGTAAGCGTAAAGATCACAGAGAACTACGACACAGTTTTTTAGCTCTAGTTTCATCAATTTTGTTGGATTTATGAACTAAACAGTGAAGCTTTTACGGGTTTGGCGTTGGTCTAGAATGTGAGGTAATAATAATGCATTTCTTGTAAAAAAAAAGTATATATATATATATAGTGTGAATGGTGGGAAGAAAAAAAATTACAACTTAAAGAATTACAAAATAAATAAAAAATAAAAAATAAAAAAATAAGTAGCTTCCGAGTCTGGTCCTAGACCTTGACCAGACCCATTAGGCCAGAACCGGGACCAATTTCTGGTCTCATTTTTTGTCGGGACCGGGACTGGTCCCGACCCAGGTGTCTCGGGTCTGGTCGGGTCCGGATCGGGTCCGGCCCGCAGACCCTTTTTGACACCCTTAATTAGTATGTTTAACTTGGATTTTAGTCTCCCTATTGGCATAGGTTTCTCATTTCTCTTCTTAATCATGTCACTTTCCCTAAGGACAGACCTTCCCGCAATTGTTGAAATCCTCTACTAGGATCATTGATGTGCAGAAGTTGAAGCACATCCTAGTCCAACTTCGTATCACTTCATTCCAAGCTACAAATGTTGATTTGCATTTTCAGGTTGATAATAACAGCCATTTCGTGAGCAACTTATCTGGAGCATCGCATAAGTGGAACAATAATGTTTTCCTTCCTTACAAGGGAGGTTGCATTTTGGATTACTTTGATCGACAGCTGATAAGTTCTATGAGCAGGCGAATGATATTGTATTGATCTGGAAATTTTCTGGAGATGATGGCATCTTTCTGTAACTAACATGAAAATGATTTTTATGGAAAATCCTAAGCATAAGTGTTGTGTTGTGTTCATTTTTAGGATTGTGATATTATTATGATCAATCTGTTATGGTTAATTGCAATCTTTACTTATTTTGATGCTATTTTCATGCTTTCATGATACATAGCTTACATTTTGACCTTTCATTTAATTTTGGCAATTGTCTTCTGGAAGATGGTCGTGAACTTCCTCAGCCTCGGACACAGAAGCCAGCCCATTCAGCTGGAGAGGACTTCCTGGGCAGGCATGCAATAAGTTTCAATTTCTTTGTCAAGTATGATTGTGGATGTAATAATTGACTTGACACTAAATATGACTATGTTGTGATACTGAAGGTACACAAGGAACGCGAGCCTGGTTGCTTCAGGGGTGGCTAGAAATGTGCGAAGAGTGGGGAACTATATAAAAGAGAGTCTAGATGATGTTTTGTACCCATATCGCCGACGGCCTAAGTGAGAGAGTCTATTGCCTATGGATGCACGAAGGTTGAAACTGCTGCCAGACGAAATTGACATGGCTTCTACAAAACTTGGTTCAATTTTCCTCCTGATTTTTAAAATTCTCAGCTGCACTTGGGGCTTGTAACACCTATAAAGTTGGATTATAAGGCCTCTATTTGAGTTTACACGACGTTTGAACCCGTGCACATCACAAAGTAATTTTTTAAGTAGACAATTAAAGTGTCATTTAAGTTATTTCAGAACATTTATGGGTTCATCATAATAGTCTTTAGAATATGAGGAATTAACAAGCGTAATGGGGTATGTTGTTTATGTATTTTTTATAACTATTTATACAATGAACAATAAGCCAAGTGGTGATATGTATTTTATTTTAATGTAACAACGTAAATTATATATAATGGAATATTTATAAATTGATGATATATTTTAGTTTTTTTAATTATAATAAATGTAAATTTTTTCCAAAGAAAATATTTATTACTTTATTAATCTTTACAAATAGAAGAAAATAATAACATTATTTTTTTAATAAAATAATGTTGGAATAAAAATATTTTTTGGTTTTTAAAAAATATTTGGAAAATAGTGCGAAGTAAACACGTTTTTCAGTTTTCAGATTAGGAAAATTTGGAAACTACTGCGAAGTAAACACGTTTTCCAGATCAGAATTTTTTTTCAATTAGTGCGAAATAAACACGTTTTCCAGTTTTTAGTTTGAAATAAAAATTCTCTAATTTTAAAAAAACAGCAAATTTTCAAACTATTAGTTCTCTGAAATAAACGCGTCCTAACTGTTTCAACACTTGGAATTAGTAGCAGCTCCTGGATTGTGTTTGAACTTTGAAACTCTCAAGAATTGATTCAATCGAATTTGATTAATTAAATTTATTAATCAATTTAAATTATGCACCATATTTTGATTTGTCTGTTTACTATTTGCTACGACAAGTTTCCAACAGGGCAACTTGTTTCAACTCTCATCTTATCCAAACTGAAGAGTATCAGCTAGGCCATGAAGTGCCTGTTTGGCATTGAGGTTTGGGTGGCCAACCCAACTTTCTTCAACCTAAAAGCTGGAAAAGGTGTTTGGTAAACACATTTCCAATAGAGCTTTTCCAAAAGCTCTATTGGTTTCCTTTGCAATTTGCCTCTATTTCTCACTGCTGAAAAATAGAGTAGTGGCCACAAGTGTGTTTGGGCTGGACGCGGGAAGCTGGTTGAATTTTCACTTGGACAAAAATATTGAGGTGAGTTCATTTTATTTACAAAAATACCAGGTATAAATAAACAAAAAACTCCTCATTCTCCTCTCATCCTCCTCTCACCTCGCTCTCCTCTCACGCTCTCCTCTCACCCTCTCCCTGGACATCTAGGGTTGCTCATTCTCCTCTCACCCTCCCTTCTCACCTCGCTCTCCTCTTCTCACCGGAACCTCATCCTTACCATCTCCGCTTGCCGTTCCTTCCTCTTGGCAGCCACCGTCCTTGTCGTCATTGCTTCCCTCTCCATCTACTCCCGCCGCAGGAGAGCCTCCGCCTCCGTCCTCGTTGTCGACCCACAGATCGTGCACATCCACGACGTTATCAACTACAAAGCAAACATGGTAATCTACTTCTAGAGGATTAATGGGTTTTTGTTTGCTTTTTTGATTCTTGTCTAGGCTAGCGAATTTAAATCGTATGTGCAGTTTGACTAAGATGGTTGATTTCGGAATGATTCTGTGGCTGATTTTTGCTTAATTTGGTGCTTGAATTCTGCTTAATTTGGTTCCTGAAATCTGCTCGATTTTTGCTTAATTTGGTGGCTGATTTTTGCTTAATTTGATGCTGAATTTTTGCTTAATTCTACTTAATTTTGGGGATGAATTGGATTGTTAGCTTTATTCTATGAACTGGATTGATGGTAGTTGAATTTTTGTTTTTTCTCTCCTTATAATTGGTTATAATTTTTTTGATTTGATAATACTTATATTTGGGATCAATGAAACAGAAATGTTTTAGCAGAAGATGGCATTAGAGTTCTAAAATTGAGTTGATTGATATGGGTCTATACTAGTAGGGAAGCATTAAGCCTCCCATCCGGTCAGCAATGGCCTGGATGGCTGATATTGCTTGCATAGTATATTTTTGTATAAACACTTGTGTAGCTTCGCTAGCATCCCTCCTTTCACCTTTATTTGAAAAAAACTCAAGTCACTGCTGTTGGATTGATATTGTCATCTCTGTGATTTTTCACTTCACTAGCATCCCTCCTTTCACCTTTTGTTTTATTTTATTGTAGAGTTTGCTGCTTATTGCTGGTATATGTATATACGATGATTGTTTGGGAATGTGCTATTTCTGCCTTCTGATCTGCATTTTGGCCTCAGGAGAGGAGAATATTGGCTAGTAATGTGGTGGTGGAGCAGGAATCAAGAAGTAGCCAAGAAACGCAACCGCAACAGCAACAACGACGTTATGATCAAGATGTGTTCTTTTCCAGTAAAAGAAAAGTCCCAGACGCATCAAGATGTCATTTTTGATGCCCTTTTTTTAGTTTTTCAACCTTTGTTCATCATTTGCAAAACTGTTGGATCTGTGTGCATATGTGTTGGTTTAGACGCATCCATCGTCGGTTCGTGCTCTGCTACTCATACATTAGGAATTTATTGCTCTGAACCTTGTTAGCAACTGTTTATTGTCTGCTGCTTCTCCTGAAATTTGTAACTAGTTTGATAATTGAGTATGCACTTCTGTTGTGGAATTCATTTGTTTAACAACTGTGAGTCATTTTTCCTCTCTCTCTACATCATTTTTTAATTCTATTCATAAATCAAAGTTGTAGAGTTCTTGACAGAGAGAAAAAATATCGATGTAATGTTTGCCGAAATGGAGAGGTAATAGATCATATCTTGTCAATGTTGGATCTGTTAGCACCTCTTCATGTCCCTTCTGTGAGTTTCTTTCTCTATCCTGGGCACTCATATTTCCCCCCTATTCTAGTTGTTTTCTGTGCTGTTTTTGGGATCTGTTTTCGTTTTCCACATAGGTAAAATAGCATGTCAAATTAATAAAAAGTAGAGATTTTTGGTAAATGATTGGAATTGACGCATGTTACATATGCAATAGACTGTTGTCTTGTTGTTTTAGACCTATTCTTTCCTTGTTTACTTGCTATGGTAATGTATTGCTCTGAACTGAATAGTAGACAATGACAAGGCCAGTCGAGAATTATGTTTGGTCATGCATTAGTCTTTTAATATATGAATGTGGTAAATTGTGAATATTATTAATTTGGGTGGATAGGGTTCTGGCATTGGTGTGGTGCGTGTCTTGACACATTAACTGCAATGAGCCAGGCTGAACTATCAAAGATGAAAGCCCCTCTTGTTCCCCTTGCGACCTTGATTGGTCGTGAACTTAGGAATGAGAAGGTTGAGAAACCTTTCGTGAAGTATGGGCAAGCTGCATTGGCAAAAAAGGGAGAGGATTACTTCATGATAAAGCCTGACTGCCTGAGGGTTCTTGGGGATCCGTCAACTTCATTTTCTGTCTTTGCGGTACTGTTATTTTAATTGCTTGTTACTTATTGTACAGTTTAAGAGATGATTGCATCATGCTTGGTTGTTGAGGAAATTAAGGCGAGGAACTAAAGAATTCTTGGTATTGGTTATGTTGACAGATTTTTGATGGACATAATGGTATATCTGCTGCCATCTATGCAAAGGACAATTTGTTGAGTATCATCTTGAGTGCAATTCCTGAGGATGTAGCAGGGAAGAGGTTTAGGGTCCGACCATGCTTTGACACCGATTAGCCTCGGTAGAGAAGACGAAAGATCGAAAGAATGATGTAAAAGGCATAGTTGCAAAATTATTTATATAGTTGTTGTTTTTTTTAAAAAAAGAATGTAAATTTTCAATGGTTATATATTATAATATATCCTTAATCTCTTTTCTTTTGGATTAAAATCTCTTTTTCTAATAAAAAAATGTAGAATTCTATCGAATAAAAAGTTTATATGGATTTATCACAAAAAATGTGATTATTGATCAAGTTTTTTATTTATTAATGTGCCATTACATATTTTAAAAATATTGTACATTTTGATAAATCTAAAATAGAAATACCAATTATATCATTTAATGTAAGATTGAATATCAATTAGTTAGTGACAATACCAAAATAAAAAATAGTGCTCAATATTTAACCTTATTTAATAAAATGTTAATTATTTTTTTAAAGAAATAGATTGATTTAAATAATCTATATATATGTTAAAATATATTAATTTTAATGCTTCAAATAAATTGTGTCATTTATAGTTAAAAGGTTAAAATTGCAGCTTTTAGAAAATTTTAGTTAAATTATTTGTTTAGAAATAAAGATTGAATTAAATAATGTAAATAAATAACACTAAAAATGACTGATGCCCTTTATAGTCATTTCACACTCAAACCATAGTTCTAAAAGCAGTGTTTACCAAACACCAAAAAAAACTTTTCGTTTCCCACAACACTTTTAAGAAATGTTTACCAAACAGCACACTGCTTTGCGCAAAACAGTTTTTCCCACAGCACTTTTACCCACAACACGTTTCGGACCAGAACCGGAACGCCAAACAGGCCCGAAGTCTTCTTGGCAACCCCTCGGCCGTTGTCCCCCTCTTTTTTTTATTTTTTTATAAACGAATGTAAAATTTGAATTTGAATCTTAATTTTTATTGGTATATTTATTACTAATCAGATAAAAAATAAACTAAATGCTCATTGGATCCTTTTTTTTCTCTGTTTTTCTTATAATTATAATTATTTATTTTAATAAAATGGTTTTGCTAGTACATACCCACGATTTTGTATTTGATTTTGGGATTGTAATCTTGTTACTCTTAGGCAAATAATTTAAATCGGTGAATTTAGTGTTACGTTGCGTGGTTGAAATTTCAAGGATGACCACTTAATTTATCATTTATCTGACAAAATATTAATAGAGTGTGTATTTGAGTTTCACCTCTACTTCTTATAAAAAGATTTTTTTATTATTTTACTCTCTTTAATTTCACAAACATTTAAAAAATAAAAATAAAAGAAATATATTTATACACTAAAAAATAATAAGCTGTTTCAATCAACACATTTTTCTACACTAGCTTCGTTATTGTTCCATGCGCTATACATCTGCATGTGTCTTTTTCTGCTGACTCTTTCCATATGAACATACCAACGCTTCATATTTTTCTCAATTCATAAGAATATATATAGGAAAAGAAAAGAAAAAAGAAAAAGAAAAAAAAGACACCTAAGGGCTTACGCCAACATTCATTTAATTACACTACAAATTGGTCGGCTTGCGTTCGCCTTCTACACACTTCCAACTTTCCAACACAGCTGCCCATTTTTTTAATATAACGGTCAAATTGTATAAACATATACTAACAGCAACTTATTTACTGATTTACCAGCAAATCAAATTATGTACGGCATACTTCTATTCAAAAAAAATTGTATTGATTTGTACTTTGGTTAAATTTGATCCATCACTCACGTTTTTATATTAATTTGGTCTCTTAATGGGTGTCAAATTCGTAAAAAATAAATTCAATTTATCATTAATTACAAAAATTTGGAAATAATAATAAGAGGTTCGATCCCCATAGAATGAGTAGGCTTACAACAAAACGAAGTTCAGATGAACACAAATAAGTAAATAAAAGGGGTTTTTTTTTATAAGAACTAATTATTAAAACAGAATGCAATCAAAACAGTAAACAAACAAATTATGAATAAGATTAGATGATAAGAAAATTATTTTAAAGACATAACCATGGTCATAATTCACATGTATTGATTATTGGTACAAAAATGTTTAAAACCGAGTTTCACATGGAGGCTATAGAAATCAAGTTCACTTTGATTTTCTACTCTCTTCCTTTCTTAAAGGGACCTTCTATTAAGAACTCTAACCTTCTTAGTAATCCTAAGGTTCACTTATAGGATTTTAACTAGTTTGTTGATGAAAACAGGGAGAGACCTTTCCTAGGCCTAGAGATCAGTTCATTCGCCCTCATAACCTAATTCTTCTTCTTCTCTAACTGAGCCCAACTCATTCACTAAGAGTTACGGCTGGCCACAAGCTAGTTGCTTACGGATTCCTTCAAACAATATAGACCCAAAGTTATTAGGAAAAGTTGTAATTATTCATGTTTAAAACTTAAGTTGATCACTCTTAAATCAAAACAAGAATAAATTGATAAAAAATCAGAAGAGAAGAAATATGAAATCCGGAATTGATTAAATTCGTTTAGACCTCACAATACTGAAATCATGAACCTTGGAGTCTTTACTAGGAACGACTTACTTGGCTAGAGAAGGATATAATAAAATAAAACACGAAATTCAATTGCACAAAAACTGAAAATCTCCTCGTCTCAAGGAAGAAGACAAGGAGAGCAAAAATAATGGAGTTCAATCCTGGTTGCAGAGAAAAACGGAAGCAGAAGAAGAGAGAAGATGCCTTCTCAATTTGACTCCCTCTCTAAATATATTAGCAAAAATCCAATCGTCCTTATCTCTATCTTTATTTTCCTAGAATTTAAGATAAAATAGAAAACAGGTTGTTCTCATCCTTTAGGATATTTTACAGTTTTGAAACACCTTTTGGAAGTCTTCTTTCGAGTGTAGGAGTGTTGGCGCGCTCTGCCTTGGTTTGCGGCCCAAGCCCACTTCGCTGCTCCTTGGTCCAGCTAAAATCGTCCTAGGCCTAGTGAAGAGCCACCTGGCTGATGCTGATGTGCTCTCTCCTAGGCTTAGGGAAGAGGCTTGTTCATTATGATATAACTCTTTTCACCACTATCTTCTTTTTACTCTATTTTCTTGACGTTTTTGTTCCTTTCTTTCTTCTTTAGTTCTTCTATCTGGTTTCTGCAAAAAAGGAAGAGAATACACTCAAATTAGGAGTATCATTATCTAAAAAGAGATAAAATAGATGATAAAAATGTACAAAATAAGCATTCAATCACCTCTCTAGGTAATATCGTGCACAGTCAGACTTTAAATTTGATGATATGATATTATTTAATATTATTTAATTGACTGTGACAATCAATGTCAGATGTCATGTCGAAATTTTTTTTTAAAAATTAAACTCAAAAGTAGAATAAATAAGGACAAGAAAAATTAAGGACACTAGGGCATACTTTTTTTTTTCATTTTTAAATGTTGATTGTATTACTAATTATTATTAAAATGCTAAAAATTAATCTCACAACTTAAATCATAAAAATAATATATAATAACCAATTAAATTACATAGTACACTATATATATCCTTTTCATACATACATGAATATGTTGTGCGTTGTGCCATATATGTATAATATTTTTTTAAACCGTGGATCTCAAAACAATTAAATATATAGAAAAATTATATATAGCTAGGTTGAATTTTTTAATTTTTTTGTCCAGGAGACTAATTTTCAATGTTTTTTTAATGAAAAAAAGAAAGATTTTAGGCTTTCAAAGAAGATGGTATAAAGTTCAAAGTCACTTATTTTCTTTTTTACGAATCCTTTGACATTCATGTGAATCAAATGTTCAATATGTTAACATAATGAAGTCTTGTGTCTCAAGTTGCGTGAGGGGAATGCCACTTTTCTAGCCACGAAAGCCACTTCACATTTGAATTGGTAATTATTATTATAAGAGAACTTAATTATGGTAAAATAATTGTTATTAGAATTATGAAAGCAACGGTTGTCCCCCTTTCTTTCATGCCCCGCTTTTCTGCTCGTCGTTAACATATATAGTCATGTCACAATTTTTTTTATAAATAATTTGGGTATGTTTTTATGCCAGGAAATCTTATTCGAGAACATTTTTTTCCGATAATTCGAGAAGATATTATAAAGCAATTACATAAAAAGTATGTTGCAAATGCCGAAGAAAAAACTAAAAACGATTTTAAAAAGAAAATTCTTAAGAGGCTAAAACCTCAATTACGTTTGAAAATTATCTAGTTCTGAAAAGAGATAATTACTTCAGTACTATTTTTTTTAAAAAAAAAACTAATTCACTAAGACGAAATTATCGTGATTATAGAGCTTGACTTTTTATTATGTTCTAAAAATAACTCATATATATAAATGACATTTGGAAAAAAATAAAATTTTCTTTAATATCTTTTTTTAATTTTGATTTTATTATTTGTGCATTTAATTTAATAACCTTAACTAGATTGCTCTAGCTTTATCACAACCTCAAGCACAACCGATATCGGGTCCTCACGTATGTTTGGGAAGCTGGTAAGGATGCGAAATCTATAATCTACCAATTCTAATATTGCTAATATTTTTTTTAATAACTACGAATATTCTGTGTCCGTTAAATAATTGATGGAGTTTGTATTGGAGTTATTTTTTTATAGATTTAATGACATTGTTTATCTATAAAATAGATCATTTTGTTTAATTTAATTGTTAAAGTATAAATTTATTTAATTTTGTCCCTATAGTATGATTACTTTATTTAATTTAATTTTTGATTGACTTACCACTAATTGAGGTTGATGACATATTAGTTATGTGTCACTTTGCATGTCAATGCATGACCACTTATTTAATATGCCCCTTATAGTATGACTAAGTTGGTCCCTATAATATAACTATAAAACTGACACGTAAACACTTTCAGTTAGTGAATTTTTTTACAAGGACCAACTTAATACGTAAACCCATATTATATGTATCATATTAAACAAATTCATAGAGACTTGATTAAATAAGTTATTAATAGGCAACAAAGAAAAATCTAAAATTGTTCTATTAGAAAAGAAATCAAATTACTATCTAAAATTAAAGAGTTCTAAGAGAATAGGACTATAGGGTAAAAATAAAAAAATGAGAATACTAATTTGTATTATACTGTACTTAATTACCTAAAACAATAATACACTACAAAGAAAATTGTCCGACAGGCTGACACTCTCGTCATACCCCACCCCACGGCACAACATCATTACAAGAAAAAGAAGGGCAAAGGTCCAAAAATTTCCACCAAAAGTTTTTTAGTATATAAATAAAAACTCAAAATGTACCTTATTTTTAGAAAATGTGTCTAAATTAAAGGTACGTCTATTCTTACTTTCATATAATTACCATATAGTGGTAGGATATGATTAGACATGTTAAATGAGTGGGCCGGGTAAGGCTTGGGCTAAAATTTAAAAAAATTCATCAAATCCGATCGGATAAGTTTAACTTTTCGCGGACATTTTTTTTATGTTCAAGTCCTTTAATTAAGCTTACTAATTATTTTCATTTACCAAATCAAATCTCAAACAAGGTCTTAAACTCAACATTATAGTGTTTTTATCTGTAATCACTCAATCTATATATATTCAAAATATTAGTCCTTTCATTTCAAATTAAATGGTTTTTTGTCCCTATATTATAAAGTTTTGTTTGATCTGATTTTTGTGATCAAATCGTAACTAATTTGGTCTTTGAGATGCGAAAGTTTTGTTAATTTGATCCTTAAGCAGTTTGCTACCGGCTAGGACTAATGACGCATCGATACCTGCCACGTGAAATTTTCAAAAAAAAATCTTAAACTTAAAAAAAAGGGAAACATGTATAAAGATACAAATTTAATAAAAACGGAAATATTAAAAAAACAAAAACAGTATAAATTTAAAAAAATATACCAAAAAATGCCCAAAAGTTTTAAACAATAAAATAAATTTATAGAACTTAAAAAACAGAAAATTTCTAGAAAATTTAAAAAATAAAACAAATTAAATTCAAAACGAAAATATTAAAAAATCATAATAAAATAAGGAAAGTAAATGAGTTAAAATTTGAAAAAACATTTTTAAAAAATATAGAAAATAAAAAAAATTAATTTTAAATAGTGGTACAAATATTTCAACATTAAATTAGACATTAATTTATTTTATGGCAATAATTGTAGCCTTCATTTCATTGTCCTATCTATGGAATGCAATTGTCTTGATTTGACATTTGTTTGAATGCTTGCTTCTACACACTTTCAAGCAAAAGTCTGCAGCTTTTTGTTGACTCGCGGCTAAGTGCTAAATTGCTAATTATAAGAATCTAGTTATAAATCGTGTCACATTATTTAGGTTAGAACATACAAATTTCACTATCCGCTGTCATTTTCAAGAATGTTCATGATAATATATTATAGACATTGATTAGTTAGGCTTCTAATGTCATGGGTAGTGTACATGAGTTTGTACCAAATTACTATAATTAGTGAAATTTTATTCAAATTGATCCAAAATAGGTATATATTTGTGCTATTTATAGCTGACTTGAATTAAAAGGTATTCGATAAATGAATTTTAAATTTTCACATTTTTAACTAATTTAATATATAAATTTTTTTCTTATTCTTAATTTTATAGTAAAATTAATATAATTTTTTAATAAAAGTTCGTAAAAGGATAATAATAATATATTTAAAATAAAATAAAAATCTAAATGTGTTATATATTTATTGGAAAAAAGAGAATAAATGGTAATTCATAATTAAAAAGATGCAAAAGCACATTATTGCTGCAAAACACCACTAGTCTCATGACACGAAAAAATCAATTTTAATTTGGGAAAAATATAACAATTATTCGAACCGAACTGAACTGATAAAATTGGGTATCCAAATCAAAAATGCAAATGGGTTGGGTACCGGACGCATGAACAACTCTGAATGTTGATTTTTTTTATTCTAATAAAAAAAAACTAAAAAAAAAACCAATTAACTGAACCAAACCAAACCGATAACATTTGTTACCCGCACTAGAAATGTAAATGGGCTGGGTACCCAACCCATGGAGAACCCTAAATGATGATTTGTGGAATTATACCCCATCATAAGGGTACCTGATTAGATCGTGTTAAAAAACCAAAGGTCTGAAC
Source organism: Viola odorata (assembly GCA_963691705.1). Classification (NCBI taxonomy): domain Eukaryota; kingdom Viridiplantae; phylum Streptophyta; class Magnoliopsida; order Malpighiales; family Violaceae; genus Viola; species Viola odorata. Next base: position 40,398,353 of record OY829540.1, on the reverse strand, counting down.
TAAAATCGATTGAATTGTATCCCAAATTAAAAATCTCATACCTAGTCTTAAGAATACCTGATTAAATTGAGTTAGAAAACAAACTGCTCGAATCGAACCGATAGTATTGGGTACCTGAACCGAAAATGTAGTCAAAAAACAAAAGGCCCGAATCGATCTGATAGCAATGGATCTTGAACCGAAAATGTAAATGGGTCGGGTATCCGCTTATATCCGGTCATAAGAATACCTTATTAAATCGGGTTAAAAAACAAATAGTTCGAACCGAACCGATAGAATTAGGTACCCGAATCGAAAATGTAAATATGCAGGGACCCAACCTATGAATAGATGGGCCGACCCATTTTAAAAAAAATGTGAATTAACTAAATTAACCCTCACTCACATGAGAGAAGTAAAATTGTAAAATTACTTACCGTGGGCAAATAGGCCATTTTAGAAAGACCTCTTCCTTTAGCATTGTTTTTATTTTATTTATTTTATATAAACAAAAAGAAAACGGGGGTAGAGATGGAATTAACAATCTAAAAAACTACTGTATCTATTAATAGACACATATTTACATAAAACAACCGAAAAGATCACTTGTGCAATTTTGACATTATAGAGGCCATGATGACAATAAGCTAGAGTTGGGATTTGTTTTTTACATGACACTAAAATTTTATTTTCTAAATTTATTTTAAAACTAATTTGGCTTGTATGCCTTGAGTTCATAATTAGAAATTTTGTAGGCAATATGGTTACAACGCAATTAGATTTCGAGTCAAAAGTTTTTGATTCGATGGTGGTACAACGCTTGGTGTTTACTAACCTGATTCTGTGGATGAAACTCAATGGTCGGACTTGCCGTATTTGATTACGGATTTAATTGCTAGTTCGAAAGGGATTCAAATTTAGATTGAAAAATAAGTTAATTTTTTAGTTTTGAGTTGGCGTATACCCAAAACCAATTATAAAGTTTTTTTTATGTAATTTACCCAATAAAAATAATTAATGTTTCATACAATTTGTGGCTAATTCTTTTATTGCTTTTAAATTATTAGCTTGTAAATATTAATAATGCACAACCAATAAACACACAATAATGCAACAAGAACAGGGCCTAATGTGTTGGCTTACCTGCAACACACTTGAAAAAGAAGATTCCTTAAGCTTCTACATTTTTTCCTACTTTTCCCCTTTCTAGCAGAAGCTTCTATTCTTGATTCTTAAAGCCACCCTGGTCCATGGATGATGACCACTTGATCATATTTAAATTTCTTTTATCAAATAAATCATTGGTCCAAGCTCGCTTGTAAGGTAGGATTCGCTAGAGCTGTATATCATGTGATCAAAATTATTTAGTTCCGTTATCCATACTCAATTATTTAATTGTAATGTCAAATTTGTTTCTGGTTAGTAACCATAATACAGGTTTAGTTGCACAACGAGGAAAACAATAATGTATTTCATGGTCCGATGCTAGTTTTAAGCTACTTTTTAAAATATTTTACCCTAACAAAAGTGGCCCTACTACTATTATAGTCAGCATACTTGTGTATCATTACCATGTTGGAGAAATAAAGACTCACCCGAGTCTTTCTTAATAGAATGATATTGTCCGCTTTGGACCTGAACTCGCACGGTTTTTACAAAAGACCTCATTCCATTAAGAAGATCCACTCCTCTTATATTTAGTTTTTATTTCTCTTTTCTTTCCGATGTGGGACTTTAGTTCGCACACCCCAACAATCTCCCCCTCGAACTAAGTACCACCAAGCCCACCATCTGAGCCCGACAATCTCCCTCTCGAACGAAGCTCTACATAGTCCTTAACAGGACCCACCGACTTCAAGTTCCTCTCGGAGATTCACTGTACTTAAAGTTCAACCTCAAACTAAACAAGCCCACTAATTTGGCCCATCAATTTGCACGAAGTATGGAATTCACCCATCATACTTCGGGCTCAATCTGTTGGCCCACCAATCAACTTGCACGAAGTATGGAATTCACCCATCATACTACGGGCTCAATCTATTGGCCCATCAGTTTGGATATTCGTTGTGTGCCGCCACTGAACCAGACCCCGTGCACTGGGTTTGGGCCATCATCAACATACTCGTCCCACCAATCATCGAACCATCAGCTCCGCTACCATTTGTTGGAGAAATAAAGACCAGCCCGAGTCTCTCTTAGTGGAATGATACTGTCCGCTTTGGGCCTGAGCCCGCACGGTTTTCACAAAAGGTCTCATTCCATTAAGAAGATTCACTCCTCTTATATTTAGTTTTTATTTCTCTTTTCTTTCCGATGTGGGACTTTAGTTCGCACACCCCAACAATCTCCCCCTCGAACTAAGTACGACCAAGCCCACCATCTGAGCCCGACAATCTCCCTCTCGAACGAAGCCCTACATAGTCCTCAACAGGACCCACCGACTTCAAGTTCCTCTCGGGATTCACTGTACTTAAAGTTCAACCTCAAACTGAACAAGCCCACCAATTTGGCCCATCAATTTGCACGAAGTATGGAATTCACCCATCATACTTCAGGCTCAATCTATTGGCCCACCGCTCAACTTGCACGAAGTATGGAAATCACCCATCATACTTCGGGCTCAATCTATTGGCCCATCAGTTTGGAGATTCGTTGTGTGCCGCTACTGAACCAGACCCCGTGCACTCGGTCTGGGCCATCATCAACATACTCGTCCCACCAATCCATCGGATCTACTCCACAAGCCCATCGAACCATCAGCTCCGCTACCATTTGTTGGAGAAATAAAGACTCACCCGAGTCTCTCTTAATGGAATGATATTGTCCGCTTTGGGCCTGAGCCCGCACGGTTTTCACAAAAGACCTCATTCCATTAAGAAGATCCACTCCTCTTATATTTCGACTTTATTTCTCTCATCTTTCCGATGTGGGACTTTAGTTCGCACACCCCAACATACCATGTGAGTTTGTATAAGTGATTAAACATTAATTTCTCATACGTTTACTGTCTAATTACTTGTAAATTGGACAGTAAAACTATTGATTTCTATGGATTCTCCATACTTTTGCAGAAATCACGTGGAGGCTAATAAGAAGGAAAACATCTATTGAGGAGCACAAATCATATATTCGAGACTGTCTTGGCGGCAGGTTTGACCAAGACAGAAGCGATAGAGACGGACTGCAGCAGGAGACTTTGAGACAGGTAAGGACGCGAGGTGGCGATAGAAACAGAGAACGGGATTTGAGGGATTAGCTACATTGAAGATTATCAGCAAGAATCCTTAATTGGATCTCCCTCTTGAACAATATTTGATTTTTAAAAAACAATTATCTTTATATTTAATTTTCATTTATCCTTATCTTTTGTTTTTTAAAGAGATAGAGTAGGACTAGGAGGTAACGAAGCTTATAAGCTGCTAGAAACCCTTTTTGAAGGGGACTTTCTTTTCCTCTTTCACAGACATTGATAGTAGACGAGCACATTCCAGTTTGGGATTGACAGATTTAATTTCTTTTATGTAATCAATCATTTTATTTTCATCCATGAGTATATTCGACTACACATCTGTTCTTGGTAAGGGCCAACCGAGTTACGTACCTATGGCTTGTGAGGTTTAATCATTCTTAATAACCTTTATCTTTCATAACTGTTTGTTTACTGAGTTTATAAAACCGCATTCTCATTAAAACCTAGAACTGATCACTCTTGTTTTATAACTTGAAAGTTGCAGTCAACCTTGAAGGGGACGAGCGAAACGGGATAAACCAAGTAGATAACTAGTCTCGCGTAGGTTAGAGAAAATAAATAGTATAACTCAGACCAGATTGACAACCTAGGGCCTCGACTGTGAGGTAGCTTGAGTTAGGTATCGTCTTCCCCTATACACTTGCTGCTGATTGTGCTACCTTTCAATCAATTCATACCATGAACCAAAGTAGTAAACCTTTTATCCAGCAAGGTGCTATTTGGTTAGGATTTCCTAGTAGGGAGTACCCGCTAGGGAATTAGAAGAGGAGGGAAGTAGGAGCGTGTAGGAGTCCTTGCACTCTATAGCGGTACTATAAAAATGAAGGGTAAACATCATAAGGAACGTAACTCACCTGGTGTCCTTACCGGGAATCCCCATTTTTTGAATTTCCAACATTGTTATTTCAGCTTGGCCAAGCCCTTGACCAAGCCAGTTTACTATTTAATTGTTACTCTTCTATTTTTAGTTTCAGAACCAAACCAACAAATCCAGTAACGAGGAAGTCAACTGAAAACTACATACCTGAGGAGTCTCTACGGACGATCCTCTTACTACCATCTACAAGCCCTTGTGGGTCGTGATAAGTTGTAACTCTCCCTTGATTCTTATCTATTCTTACAACTACTTTTTTATGCTCTCGACAGGCGATCAATAAGCAGAGGCGGAGCCTCATAGGGGCCAGGGGGGCTGCGGCCCCCCCAAACTTTTCAAAAAATAAAAATAAATATATATACATTGTTGGTTCAGTTTGAGCCGATGATACGAACAATTTCACCTAAAAATGAATAAAAACTCGAACCGAAATTGTTAAAGTGTGGAATAAAATAAAGCAAAATAATTAGTACACAGTAAGCGACGGAAAGTCCGCTCTATAGTTCGATAAAAATTCGCTCGTAAACGATAAAAGTTTGAATGTAAGAGATAAAAGTTTAAAAAAATTTAAACCCAACCCACACCCAAATCCTTTCAATTAAATCTCAAATCCTCATTTCCCAAATCATCACTACCAATAAACCCGTGCCAAAGCCAATTCAATCTCTGCCGAAATCTAATTCCTCCATTTAATTCAATTTATACACCAAATCATCACATATCGATCACCCTCTCAATCTCTCATTCAATTCCAATCCTAAAGTAGAGAACAATTGTAAAAAGTACGTATATTGTATGAATTCTAATGTATAATTAATTTTTGTCTATATTGTCTTTTTATTTATCTTTTTGTTAAGTTTATCTAAATATTTGTTATTTAGTGACGGATACAAATACTCTTAAACATTTTTCCAATTTTTCGTTCAGCTCACTTGTCTTTCCTTTAAAATACTCCAAAAAAATTATTTCAGGGGCGCTGCCCCCGCACCCGCTGAATACAAATCCTAAATCCATCACTAATCTAGCCCCCCAAAACATCGAGGGCAGAAATTCGCCAATGTCAATAAGCATATTTTAAAAAAAAAAAATTAAGACAGCTTCGCATAGATAAAATATCATTATAAAATAGAGGCTAAAATACTGGTATGATTTACCTGGAGCTAATAATGAGTGTAACGTAGCTCTAGATCTAGTTTATTAAGTGCATGTGCTGCGACATTGGTTTCCTTTCGTTCAAACAAGAAAGTGCCGGAGAAGAGTGATTTGGCCAACAAACAGACGTCATCAGCAATTAATGCTAGCTGATTTAGAGATGCCGAGGTCCGATTAAGTTCATTAACAACCATTAAAGAGTAGAAGGAGATCAGTATATCATGATATCCACCATCATCGTCCATAATAATACAAAAGAAAATGATGCTTGTGTCTTTTTTCCCGGAAGGAAAGAGAGAAGCAGAAGTTAATTTTGGCTTGAGGCGCAAAAGTGGGTAGACCTATACGGCAGGCTTGCAAGTTACTTTACAAGTCTTCTAGAAACATTGTGGGATGTGAGGATAAATATGATTATATCCCATCTTTTTCCTCGTTTTGGAAATTCAATTTTAATTTGCCAAGTTATAATGGCCGTATTTGTTTGTATTTGTATTTGTACCGAAAAGAACAAAAAGAATAAGCACAAAAAGACACATGAGTATGACTGATCATCAATCGAATACAAGTTTACCATAAGCAACAAGCAAACATGCAAGTCAAATCTCGTTAGTGGATCATTTCTTTTCTTTTCTTTTTTTCTGTGGTCTCCCCACTCGCCCCACCTTAGCCCCTTAGTTTCTAGAAGACCATCACTCACCTCCTCTCTAGGTTACTTGAATTGCCACGCCTTTATGTATTTTTCGTCTAATGTACATCTATAAAATCTTACATGTTCATTCATATCGTTTTAAAATTTGTAATGTTAATTTTTAATTTTCTAATTTTTTTTTACATGCTAAGTATTTTTTTTAAATGGTAATAAATACAAAAATATGATAAAAATTGGAGAAAAAATGTAACAAATAAAATAGAGTCCATGTTATTAAAAAATTAGTTAATTTTTTTCGCAATTTCTTTTGATTTTATTCCTTTTATATTTTTTTCAATTTTTTTTTCAATTTTCTACCTAACGTGTGCACCATTTTTATATATTCTCTCCAACTTTTATTATATTTGTATTTTTTTTATCAATTTTGAATTTGCTAATTAACTATTGGAAATGCCAAATTGTAAGCTTAACATTGCATATCTTAAAACTTTAGAGACCAAAAAGTGAAATAATTGCAGTATTTTTTTTTACTTTACCCATTTTTCATGAAAGTTGTTACTTCTATGAAATACAATTTCAAACACATCTTGTATCAAATTGAAAAATACATGTATGATTGTCATGAACAAAAAAAATATTATAATTCAACGAGTTAATGCATGTCGTTTTTATAATGTAGATTATAAGTTTGAACTCTAATATTATAATGATAATTAATAATATAACTAATTTATTTTTAAAAAAGGAATAGATCTATGAACCAAACATTTTGACAACGTTTTGAAATATATAATAATTTTCAACAACTTCGTAGAAGCACAACTCACAATCTTTTAAACAATTACATGAATTCCTTTCGAATCTTTCTTTTTCTTTTCTTTTCTAATAAAAAAATTAGAACAAATTAAATTGTCGGTGTGCAAAGCATCGATAAAATTCATAAAGTCCAGGGCAATAATATTTCAATGTTCAGACGCGTATTCTCCCGCTGGGTATTAACGAGAGTAGAGTGTGATATCTTTACTTAAATTTTAAAAGAAAGGAGAAAAGGTGAAAAAAAAGGTTTATTTAATATGACCGCAGCGCAAAGTGGCTAGCATGATTAGTAACTCCATGCTACGGATCTGCAAGAAGGTAGGTAATTTATTGGTTTTTTTTTAATTTATTGATTATATTATTGGTGAATTTAGGTTTAAATTATATTTCTCCCAATGTGGAAATTTTCAGTAAATAATGAAAAAATTATTAAATTTTAGGGGTTATGCATATTTATTTTCATGAAAAATTCCAAATTATAGAGACTAAAATAATAATAATTTAAAAGTGCGTAAACGATAATTTGATCAGATGGCGCGGGAACAATAAATAAAATCCAATTATAAAGCATCCATTGAATTCTAAACTAGTGACACCTCAATTTTTAATTTTCACTTCCAATACACGTTGATAGGCAAGCAAACAAACAAAATTAGCAAATTTATCCATGTTCCTTCTTTTCTCGCGGTTATGAAGTTGATATGGAGCCTTTTGGCAAATTTGAGCAGACGCAAATTGAGAAGAACCTGTTTTTGTTCAAGTTTTCGTCGAAACGGGATCACTTGAAGGTGATGGAGGGGTCCCTGTGGTTGTTCGATAACAAACTGGTGGTGATAGAAACAGTTGACGGTGGAGCTCAATTTTCGAAGGTTAAGCTGAATGAGTTATGTTTTTGGATTCGTGTATTTGATCTTCCATTCAATTTGCGGAGTGAGGAAAATATTAAGGGATATGTGTCAATGATGGGGGTTGTTTTTGTATCGGTGAGTGAATCGAATTTACGGGGCTGCTGGAATTTTGTGAAATTTCGGGCTAGATTACTTGTTGATACACCTCTAGTTATTAGCTTGGAATTTAAGGTTGATATTGGTCCAGCAATTCTTCTGTCTTTTCAGTATGAGAAGCTTCCGATTTATTGTTATTTTTATGGCATGATGGGTCACATGCATAGAAACTATATTGGTTGGAATTTGGCTGGGCTAGCGAATCTGTCGCTTTGCCTTATGGTATGGAATTACGGGTTTCATCGGAGCAACTAGTACACTATTAGTTTGATAGTCGCGGTAGTTCTGGCCGAAATAGTCGAGGGGGATCGAGTTCCTTGGAACGCTTTTCTTCTCCTTTGCGCCTGAAACGCCTGATTTTTTCGGTCATCGGCTTCGGTCAGTTGGTGGTTTTTCTGATCCGGAGCAATCTCCCATGGTTGCAAGAGCAGATCGACACAATAATGAGTCTTCTCTTTAGCTGGGTTGGCTTCCTCTTTGGCTGGCCCAAGTTCTCATTCTGTTGGGCTTCTCCCTTCTCCTCCTTGCCTTGGGCTTTTATCCCCAAACCCCTGCATTAAGTTGGTTCCTTATACCCCATCGCCTACTTCCCTTTCAGATGTTCAGACTAATTTTGACCCTGAACTCAGCCTAGATTCCAGTTTGAATTTTCTAGGAGTGCAGCTACAAGCTGATGGGGGGCCCATCAAAGGGCCTGTTGTGACTAAAGAACAGTTAGCAACTTTAAAGAGGGGCGTGGAGAAGTATAAGGCTCTCCGTAATGCAAAGAATGTTGAGGAGAAGTTTGAGGTCATGAATCATTTTGGGATCTCGAATGGAGATATCTCGGAGGCAGATAAGAAGAGGTTTTATTCTTATGTTACGATGGGACCTTGTATGTACCGTTCAAGGAAAAAGAAGCGTGCGATTACACAATGGGCGGGTAAGAAGAGACTGTTTGATGGACTTACTGATGTGGCGGTGGAGTATGGAGGCTCAGTTACACCAAAGAAACTGCGAGAAGATGTTTCCCCTCCTGGACCAGAGGCGGAGGCTGCTAGGCAGCCGCGCCTACAAATATGATTGCTTTGTCTTGGAACTGTCAGGGGCTTGGGAACCAGTCGACAGTTGAGATTCTCTCTAAGCTCTTAAAGCTTGAAGCTCCCTCTCTGTTTTTCTATGTGAGACTAAGAAGAAAGTATCAGAGATTAGGAATTTGAATAAAAGTTGGGGTTATAAGTATGTCATAGGTGTGGACTGTGATGGCCCTACTAAGAGGAGTGGTTTGGCTCTCTCGTGGAACGATTCCCTTAATGTTTCCGTTCGTTTTTTAAGCTTGCATTGTATTGATGTTAAAATAAATGAAATAAATGAACCCTTAGCCTACTTACGGTTTTCTGGCTTGTATGGTTGGCCTTCGGGGGGAGATAAACACAAAACTTGGGAATTACTTCGCGCTCTTAAGGGTAACTGATACGATCCTGGTTCCTTAGGATGCGTAGCACCAAATTTGATCGTTGTTCAAAGACGGATTTCCCTGCGGAATAAGATAACTCACTTACACAATTTAAGTCTGCTGAACGCTAAGCAACAGCCACCCTAAATCCGAGCAAGAGAGGATCCTTGATGTTACTGAACTCGCACAATTTAAGTCTGCTGAACGCTAAGCAACAACCACCCTAAATCCGAACAAGAAGACAGACAACAAGTAGAATGCAATTCCAAGATTTACTTGTATACGACTCAAGTATTGCGGACTCAAGAAGAACAAGGTTCAACCAACTTGAACAAAGGGCAGAAATTTGAAGAGAATATCTCAATTTATCAAAATAACAGCCAAGTTTCTAAGGAGGCCAAGTGGCTCCTTATATAGGTTACAAGCAAACCCTAATTCCAAATAGGAATATTAAATAAAGTAGAACACTTAACTAATTAATTAAAGTATCTAATTAATTAAGCTAAAATAAATAGAAGGTCGCAGCCTTGCTAAAAATAGTACAGTCAACGCGCGTCAACTCCAGGACAGGCGAAACGGATAGGAGCCGTTATCAACAACGAGCAGACAGGCGTGAACGCGGAACGGGTATAGCAAACGGTCTGCGCGACAGATGATAGAATCGGCAACGGCTAAGTGAAATGGACAAGTGCCGTTTTGACCCAAACGGTAAATGTCGTTTGTTTTGAAATGAATAGATACCGTTTGGATGAAAACGGTCAAGTGCCGTTTGCGTGAATCGGTTCCATGCCGTTTCTATCAGACGGAACATCGGTCAAGCCGAAGGTGAGAAGATTCACCACTCTTGTTGTCTTCTCTCTCAGTGTAGCATTCTCACTTGTCATCTCAGACTCCAGCTCCCTGTGAAGGAGAGATGACAATCGGCCTTGAAGCTTTTGAGCTCTGGCTCGAGTCATTGGACCAGCTGGCGGTAAAGGCACCTGGATGCGTGGATTCACATCATTCCCTCCCCCTTCGGAAGGATTCGCCCTCGAATCCGAATCGGCATCATCAGCAAGTCCATACTCGTCATCTGTATCAAACAGGACTAAGTCAGAAACATTGAAAGTAGAGCTAACGGCACCATACTCACTCGGCAATGCCAGTTTGTAGGCATTGTTGTTGATCTTCTCAACAATCTGGAACGGTCTGTCTCCTCTAGGAGATAGCTTGCCGCGGCGTTGGTCAGGAAAACGCTCCTTGCGCATATGCAACCAGACCCAATCGCCCACCTGGAATGTCACTAGCCGTCGGCCATCGTTCCGTTTCTGCATCAGCTTCTCATTCATTCGCTCAATGTTCTGTTTTGCCTTAGCATGTAATTGCTTGACAAAATCAGCTTTCTGTGCACCATCTAAACTTACAACATCACTCAACGGTAAAGGAGTCAAATCCAAAACAGTTCTAGGATTAAATCCATATACGAGTTCAAACGGTGAGTAATGAGTCGTAGAATGAACAACACGGTTGTAAGCAAATTCAATAAACGGTAAATGATCAACCCAAGTAGAAACATGCTTACGAACTAACGTGCGTAAAAGTGAACCAAGCGTACGATTCACAACCTCAGTTTGACCATCCGTTTGTGGGTGATAAGAAGTGGAATATAACAATCGGGTACCAAGCTTTTTCCATAAAACATGCCAAAAATGACTAAGGAACTTAGTATCTCTATCACTCACAATAGTCAAAGGAACACCATGTAAACGGACTACTTCACGAAAGAATAAATCAGCAATCTGAGTAGCATCACAAGTAGTAGAACATGGAATAAAATGGGACATTTTCGAAAATCTGTCCACCACAACAAAGACACTATCCTTTCCGTTCTTAGACCGAGGCAGGCCAACGACAAAGTCCATGGACAAATCGGTCCAAGGATGGGAAGGAACAGGTAACGGCATGTATTCGCCATGACCAGCAGACTTAGACTTGGCTCTACGACAAATTAAACATCGAGCAATAATGCGCATGACATCACGCTTCATTTGAGGCCAATAAAAGTGATCATGTAACACATCTAAAGTTTTAGTCACGCCAAAGTGACCCATCAACCCACCGCTATGGGCTTCATGCACAAGTAATTCACGAAGAGAGCAATGAGGAATACACAATTGTTTGCCCCGAAACAAATAACCCTCATGCTTATAAAATTTAGAACCAGAAATAGAAACGCCATGCAAATAAATGTCACCAAAATTAGAATCGGCAGCATAGAGTTCTATAATGTGCGAAAATCCAAGCAATTTGGCATTAAGAGAAGTGATCAATGCGTACCTGCGTGATAAAGCATCAGCAACAACATTCTCTTTACCTTGCTTGTATTGAATGTGATAAGGGAACGCTTCAATAAATTCCATCCAAACAGCATGTCGCCGATTCAGCTTCCCTTGTCCCTTGAGGTACTTCAAGCTCAAATGGTCAATGTGGATGATGAACTCCCTCGGCATCAGGTAGTGTTTCCATGTCTCCAACGCTCGGACAAGAGCATAGAACTCCTTGTCATAGGTCGGATACCTGAGTTGAGCATCCTTGAGCTTTTCACTGAAAAAGGCAATCGGTCGTTTCTCTTGCATCAGAACGGCACCGATTCCCAACCCGCTGGCGTCACACTCTATCTCAAACGCCTTGCTGAAGTCGGGCAACGCAAGTACTGGAGCAGAGCAGAGCCGATCCTTGAGGGTAGCAAACGCTGCCTCCTGCGGCTGTTCCCACCTGAAAGCAACATTCTTCTTTGTTAATTCATTCAATGGAACAACAATGGTGCTAAAATCCTTGACAAAACGCCGATAGAAGCTCGCCAATCCATGGAACGATCTCACATCGGTAACGGCCTTCGGCGTCGGCCATTCCCGAATCGCGCGGATCTTCTCTTCGTCCACTTGAACACCATCTGCACTCACAATAAAACCAAGAAAACCAACTTGTTCCATTGCGAATGAACACTTACTAGGTTTAGCATATAGTTTCTGTTCACGAAGTGTTAGAAAAACTTCCTTAAGATGTAAAACATGCTCATCAAAAGATTTGCTATAGATTAAAATATCATCAAAATAAACTACAACAAATTTTCCAATTAAGTGCCGAAGTACATGGTTCATTAACCTCATAAAGGTGCTAGGAGCATTAGTTAAGCCAAACGGCATAACCATCCATTCATATAAACCATACTTAGTTTTAAAAGCAGTTTTCCATTCATCCCCTTCTTTCATACGAATTTGGTGGTAGCCACTCATTAAATCAATTTTAGAAAATAACCTACTACCACTTAATTCATCCAACATATCATCTAATCTAGGAATAGGATGACGATACTTTACAGTGATTTTGTTGACTGCTCGACAATCAACACACATGCGCCAAGAGCCATCTTTCTTTGGAACTAGAATGACTGGAACGGCACATGGGGACAAACTCTCCCGAACGTACCCACGCGCAAGCAAATCGTCCACTTGCCGTTGCAGTTCCTTGGTCTCCTCTGGATTGGATCGGTAAGTTGGCCGATGTGGAATTGCCGATCCAGGAACAAAGTCGATCTGATGTTCTATGCCGCGGATCGGAGGTAAGCCAGGCGGCATCTCTTCGGGCAGTACGTCTCCAAATTCCTACAGGAGAGAAGAAATAGCAATCGGAACGGTAGGTGACCGTTCCGCGTCATCGGACGTCAGACAATAAGAGCGAAAACGGATTAGAAGAATAGGACGGCTTGCTTCAAAACAATTTTGTTGAAAAATCATGGCTCTCCTCACTTCGCTCCCTTTGGCATATACACTCAAGTTCTTTTTATTTGCCTCTCATTTTCTCTCAATGCCACTCTCAGCACGCTTACTCTTTTCGTGCGAATGTTTACTCTCTCCCTCTGCATGCTTACTGTTTTCATGCGAATGGTGAAGGCTCACACACTCATTGTTTCTCTCTTTATTTGGCACACGCAAACCTTCTTTTTCTCTCTCAATCTGTTTTGTAATTTCATATTCAGCATAAGACTTAACAAGCCATTGCTGATCTGCACATACTTCTGCTGGTGACAACGGTGCTAAGGTGAATTTTCGGCCATCCTTTACCAACTTATAGAGATTCCATTTACCCTCATGGGTCGCATCTCTATCAAACTGCCATGGTCTGCCAAGGATGATATGACTTGCTTGCATTGGGACCACATCACAAAGTACTTCATCCTGGTATTTGCCGATACAGAAATTGACAAGCACATGCCGATTTACCTTGACACCGACTCCATCTGTCATCCAATGGAGCTGATATGGCTTCGGATGTCTGATCGTTGGTAAGTCCAGTTTATCTACCATCATCCAACTCGCGCAATTGGTGCAGCTGCCGTTGTCAATGATGATGGAACAACCCTTCTTGTCTATCACACCTCGGGTATGGAACAGATTTGTCCGTTGTTCCTCGTCACACACTTCCTCTGTGGCTTGCACACTTAGATTCCGACGGACAACAAGCAGATGAACCTGCTCACCATTCTAACAGTCACCATCCGAATCGGCACAACCATCTCCCTTAGGTTCCGATTCCTCCAGATTATCATCCGATTCTTCTTCACCATTCGGTCTGATGATGAAGACTCTCTTATTCGGGCACTCCGATTTCTTGTGTCCTCGGCCGTTACATTTGAAACAGATTATTTCCTTAGTGGCTGGCCGATCCACGGGTGGAGTATAAGGTTTGTTAGTAGCCGTTTTGGAGGGAATAACGGTACTAGAGGAGCTCTTCGGAATGGTAGGAACCGTTCTGTCTTCTTTATTCCAAGACGGCTTCTTCCAAGGTGTTAACCCGGTAAACTTAGAAGAGCTCTTAGCCTTCCGATGTTTCTCAATCTTTTGGGCCATGTGAAGCATCTCCTCGAGAGTATTGTATTGAGTTAGCTCCAAGGCGTCGACAATCTCAATATTCAAACCGGCCATAAACCGAGCCATTGTGACCTCAGGTTCCTCAGTAATCCTTGCTTGAGCTAGCGCAATCTCCATCTCATTAAAATAGGCTCCAACCCCTTTGCTGCCTTGCTTCAAAGTTTGAAGCCGTTGATGAAGCTCACGGTGAAAGTGTAACGGCACAAACCGTTGTCTCATTGCCTGTTTCATCTCTCCCCAAGTAACAATCGGGCCTGCCAAAACAGTCGCTCGCTTCAGATTGAACTGCTCCCACCAATGACTAACATACCCACTGAATTCAACTGCTGCCAGCTGAACCTTTTTAATCTCTGAATAATTGTGACATAGGAAGATAGCATCTACCTTCCGTTCCCATGTTAAGAAGGTATCAGGCTCGTCCGTACCCTCAAACGGAGGTATTTTCATTTTGATGCTGCTGAGGTTGGCATCCAAACGGTCATCTTCCCGTTCTCTTCTATCATCACGACGATCGTGTCTCTCCCTTCTCTGTCCATCCCTTGCATTTATCCATCCTTCTCCCCCGTCAGGTTCTTCTTCCAGATCAGGTTGTGGGACTTGTGGCCCACGTCTAGCAAATCGCCTGGGAGGGACGTTGGCCAGCTCACGCCGCCGATTCATATCACGTGGTCGACGGGCGTTGTCATCTTCTTCTGACAGATCGGTCATACGTCCATCGTGTCGGTCCTCCGCTGCTCTATGGTTCGGGTTGATAGTGGCTAACGCTTCAACCCTAGCCATCCTTGCATCAGTAGTTAATTGCCGTTCAGTCATGGTTCGGAGCTGTTCCATTATGTTAGCCAACATGGCTGACAAATCGGGATGTTGTACGCCTTCTTGAGCCATCTATAAGATTTCCTAAAATTCACAACACAAAGAAAACGTAAAATTGCACTAACCTAGCGCTCCCTCACGTGTTTACTCTCGTGTTTAATCACTCTAATAATCTCACAATTTCTCTCAAAATCTCCTGCAATGTTCAAGCGTTAGTGAGACTCAAGAATCCAAGAAAAAGCTTCCAAGAAGACTCTCAAAGAAAACTGGCTTCAAACAAACGGGATACTTGGTATTTGATTAATTGCAAGAGCAACCAATTTAACAAATAACAAGTGGAGTAGAAAACAATATTAAAGAATCAAAGAAAAGCTCTATTTGACTCGAACGGACTCAAATAAAATTAATCTCCAATATAATATTGTATAGCTTATGTTGTATGGGTGAAAGAATAGACTAAGATTTGCCTTTAGAAAGTGGAAGACAAAAACAGAGAATATTCCAACTAAAAAGGTAGTGGGTGCGGGACAAGACAAAGTGGAAGGATGGGTTGCCTTCTACCTTTAGAAATAACTTATAGTATACCCTGAAAAGTTTGTTTAAACAAATGATTGCACATGGGATGCAATAATTTTGAACGGATGTGGGATAAGTGGGCAAACAACACAAATAATTTTCTTGTCACTGAAACGGAGCAAGCCAGATTCTTGTGCTGCGTTCTTATATAATCTTTATTTTTTTTTTTTTTTTGACTTCACAAATCCCAGTTCAGTAGAACGAATGTAACTTTTGTTTCAGGTGTCCAAATCACTCGATTCCTTTTGATTCGGAATCCTCACAAGCACAGCTTTCCAACAAGACCAAAATCACCCAAATCGTACTTCAACAGCTATACTTTAAAAATCAATTTCGACAACTGACTAGAATTTGCACATATACTAATCAAGCACAGCAAAGAAATCGGTTTTGAATGGAGTAGAATGAATTACCGATTTCAACAATGAAAACTTGAAACAAATAAAGATACTTACCAATCTTTGAACGCCTTAAGCTCCGCTACCAACTGATACGATCCTGGTTCCTTAGGATGCGTAGCACCAAATTTGATCGTTGTTCAAAGACGGATTTCCCTGCGGAATAAGATAACTCACTTACACAATTTAAGTCTGCTGAACGCTAAGCAACAACCACCCTAAATCCGAGCAAGAGAGGATCCTTGATGTTACTGAACTCGCACAATTTAAGTCTGCTGAACGCTAAGCAACAGCCACCCTAAATCCGAACAAGAAGACAGACAACAAGTAGAATGCAATTCCAAGATTTACTTGTATACGACTCAAGTATTGCGGACTCAAGAAGAACAAGGTTCAACCAACTTGAACAAGGGGCAGAAATTTGAAGAGAATATCTCAATTTATCAAAATAACAGCTAAGTTTCTAAGGAGGCCAAGTGGCTCCTTATATAGGTTACAAGCAAACCCTAATTCCAAATAGGAATATTAAATAAAGTAGAACACTTAACTAATTAATTAAAGTATCTAATTAATTAAGCTAAAATAAATAGAAGGTCGCAGCCTTGCTAAAAATAGTACAGTCAACGCACGTCAACTCCAGGACAGGCGAAACGGACAGGAGCCGTTATCAACAACGAGCAGACAGGCGTGAACGCGGAACGGGTATAGCAAACGGCCTGCGCGACAGATGATAGAATCGACAACGGCTAAGTGAAACGGACAAGTGCCGTTTTGACCCAAACGGTAAATGCCGTTTGTTTTGAAACGGATAGATACCGTTTGGATGAAAACGGTCAAGTGCCGTTTGCGTGAATCGGTTCCATGCCATTTCTATCAGACGGAACATCGGTCAAGCTGAAGGTAAGAAGATTCACCACTCTTGTTGTCTTCTCTCTCAGTGTAGCATTCTCACTTGTCATCTCAGACTCTAGCTCCCTGTGAAGGAGAGATGACAATCGGCCTTGAAGCTTTTGAGCTCTGTCTCGAGTCATTGGACCAGCTGGCGGTAAAGGCACCTGGATGCGTGGATTCGCATCAGTAACTGTCAATTGCCCTGGGTTTGTTTGGGGACTTTAACGAGATCCTATGGTCTGATGAAAAGCATGGAGGACGTAATAGACATATCTCCGCCATGTTAGATTTCCATCAAGCCTTAGATGATTGTGGTTTGCAGGACTTGGGCTATAAGGGAGCTCCTTTCATATGGTGTAATAACCAATGGGGTACTGGCCTAATTCTAGAAAGAATTAATAGAGGGGTTGCGACATAGGGTTCGAAGGACGTCTTTCCTGATAGCTTCTTGTACCATCTTCCTCGGTTTGGGTCGGACCACTGCCCGTTGTTACTACAACTTAGACAAAAGAGATCGGAGCGGCGAAAAGGTAAGCCCTATCTTTTTTAGGCTACTTGGTTGAGGGAAGATACTTGTAAGGATGTGGTGGAAGAAGCATGACAGTTTTTTAGAATCTGGGGTGGTAGCCCCACTATTACGGATAGATTGCGTCATTGTGGAGAGTCCCTTACAAAGTGGAGTAGAGTCTCTTTTGGTTCCATTACTAGGAGGATTAGATTTTGTAGGGACAGATTAGGGCAGCTACAACAGTTATCGGTGTCGGATCAAATCCAAGATGAGATTCAAAGGGTATCGAGGGAATTGGCAGAGCTTATTCACAGGGAGGAGATAATGTGGCAGCAACGGTCCCGCACTTTGTGGTTGGAGGCTGGGGATAAGAATACTACTTTTTTCCATAGGCAAGCTAGTCAACGACGGAAGAAAAATCGCCTCTAGGGAATCAATGATGAGCTCGGAGTGTGGCACGAAGATCTTGGAGCAGTAGAGTCCATTTTTACAGAATACTTCAAGAAGCTGTTTACATCAACTAATCCTGCAGATGTGACGGATGCATTGTGTCCCATCCACCCGATCGTGTCATTGGCTATGAATGATCACTTGATGACTCCCTATACTAAAGAGGAGGTGCATCAAGTGCTAAAACAAATGAAACCTAAAACAACTCCTGGTTCTGATGGTATGCCCCCTCTTTTCTATCAAAAAATTTGGTGCCTTGTAGGAGACTCTGTATGTGTTGTTGTTCTTAATGTTCTTAATCATGCTGCTGACCTTTATTACTTGAACCATACCTTCATCACTTTGATTCCTAAGGTTGATAACCCTTTAGATTGTTCCCACTTTAGACCTATTAGTTTATGCAATGTTATTTTCAAACTTATTACTAAGGTCATAGCTAATAGACTAAAACTCTTCCTTCCTGACATCATCTCCGAGAATCAAAGTACTTTTGTCCCAAATAGGTTGATTACTGATAATGCTTGTGTTGCACAAGAGATTTTTCATGCCATGCAGACTAGGCGGACGGGATGAGGCCTAATGAGTCTCAAACTCGACATGAGTAAAGCCTATGACAGGGTGGAGTGGCACTACCTAGGTCAAATATTGCGTAAGCTTGGATTTTATAACGGGTGGGTGGATCTTGTAATGCGTTGCGTCTCGACGGTGTCATACTCCGTTCTAGTGGAAGGTAGCCCTGGCTCAACTTTCAGTCCAACAATAGGCCTCAGGCAGGGAGATCCCCTCTCCCCCTACCTTTTTGTCCTCTATACGGAAGGTTTATCAGCGATGTTACATGAGGCTAACCACCTTCAGCTGATGCATGGCATTTCGGTGAGTCGGGGGGGCCCTGTGTGAGTCATCTCTTCTATGTAGATGATAGCCTCATTTTTGCTAGAGCCACCCCTTGTGAAGCTGATGTCATAGCAGGGATTCTAGCTAAATATGAGGAGGCATCAGGCCAAAAGATTAATTTGGAAAATTCAGAGGTGGTGTTCAGTAGAAACGTTGGTGGTGATTTAGGTTTGCAATCCAACATAGCCTCGACATTAGAGTGGTGAGCCATCATTCTAAGTATCTAGGCCTTCTGGTTGGATTTGGTCGCTCTAAAAAGACGATGTTCATATCAGTTCGCGATCGATTATGCAAGCGCCTGAGCGGCTGGAAAGAAAAAATGTTGTCCCAGGCAGGGAAGGAAGTACTAATTAAGTCAGTCGCACAAGCAATCCCCACATACTTAATGAGCTATTTTGAGATGCACCGCGGTGTTTGTGAGGATATGGATCGTGCCATGAGGCAATACTGGTGGGGGGAGGGGGGGGAGTGATGAAAAATGCAAAACTAGTTGGATCTCATGGGATATGCTCTGTAAGTCTAAACGGGAGGGTGGTTTGGGATTTCGCAAATTGCGGGAGTTTAACCTTGCGTTATTGGCTAAATAGGATTGGCGGATTATTCACCATCCATCCTCTCTTCTCTCTAAGGTGTTAAAAGCCAAATACTTCCCAACAGAGAATTTTCTAGACGCTTCGCTGGGCCCTCGTCATAGTTGTATTTAGAGGAGTTTTTTGGCTGGCCGAGATGCTCTTGCGAAAGGATGTATTTGGCGGGTGGGGGATGGTGAGCATATTCAAATTTAGGACAATCCTTGGATCTCGTGTTCTTTATCTGGATTAGTTCAGGCGCCGATCTCTCGTCTACAGGCAGACGCTATGGTTAGCGAGCTGATGAAGCATGATTTGGGTCATTGGAATATCCCTCTTGTTCGTGAGATTTTTGGGCCTGCCGAATCTGATGCCATTCTGGCAATGCAAGTTAGTTTATTCCATCCGCCTGATAGACTTGTTTGGCGCTGTTCGACTTCGGGGAAATTTTCGATGAAGAGTTGCTACCATCTTTTATTGGCAGATTTTTTCCAACGGGGTTGACTTCTAGTTGCTGGGTTGTGTAAACTACAGATTCCTCCTAAGTTTAAGATCTTCATCTAGAGGTTGATCCATGATAGACTCCCAACATGGAAGAAGTTGTTGCCTAGAGGCATTGTTGGAGAGGACATGTGTTCGTTCTGTCAGCAGGAGCCTGAGACGGTTGACCATCTTTTCTTGCACTGTACGGTAACGATGAACATCTGGAGGTCGAGCCATATCCCTCCGAATTGCTGTTTCTCCCCGGTTTCAATGCTCTATGGTTGGTTAGGGGACGTGAGGGCCTTTACCTCGATCTCTATTCTAGAAGAGGTGTTAGAAATGCCAGAAATGATCTGGTATTCTCCCAAGTGGAGTCATCTCATCAAATCCTTTTTCGTGGCACTCGACTGCTGGGAGAGTACAGAATGATAAATGAGCGTAGTGCTGATGAGCATCGACTGACTAACTAGGGCTCTGTGTCAGAATGGTCCCCCCTTGAGAGGGGATTATCTGCCTTAATTCAGAAGCGGCTGTCGGCCCTTCTCGTACTGGTTTGGGTTTCATTGCTCGGGATAGCTCCGGTCGATGCATTTTTTTAGGTCATGAGTGTGCCCAATACCGTCTTGACATCGCTGTGGCGGAAGCGTTAGCCGTACGAAGAGTCCTCGAAATAGCCGCTAAGTGAAATATCGGTCGTATCCAAATCTAGTCCGATTGTCTTGAACTAATTCAAGCCATTCTCACTAATTCCCAGTCCCACTCAAGTTTGGGTGTCATCGCTACTGATATTAATCGCCTTGCTTCCTGTTTTAGTTTATGCAATTTTGCGCATGTTCAAAGAACTGCTAATGTAGCTGCTCATGCACTTGCTATGAGAGCCTATGTATTAGGCATGTCTGATTGTTGGAACAGATTGTGTCCTGAACAACTCGATTATTTTATGAATCCTTAGTAATGAAAAGTCGTTATTTATAATATAAAAAAAACAAAATTAGTTAGTATGGATCATCTCATGAAATAAAATGTATCATATTTTTAGTATGATCATCAAATAATTCGATTATTTCAATGAGTGTTGATTGTTTTGGATTTATGTCAAATAAAAATTCAAAGAAAAATAATGTTTTTTTTCCGTAAATTTTAACACGCCTATTTACCTAAAATTTGAGCCTAAATTTTTTGATTAAGCTGGAATAAAATTCTCTCACGTTTGATTTATCGTACTTTTGCGTTAAATCCTTATCAACACAACACTCTCTTTTTCATTTTTTTTTGGTATGGTTTCCTTAGTCCCTAGATTCCCCACCTTACATAGTTACATTACCCCTTTTAGCCCCATAGTTTCTAGAATACCATCATACCTCTCCTCTCTTTGTTAAAATCTTATCTCCAACAAAAGAAAAAGAAAAATCAAATTAAAAAATATCTCTTCCCCCACTTATTATGCCCCCCTATAAATACCCCACTCATCATATCAAAGATTCATCAAAACCATCTTCAGTCTCATCACTTCCAAATCTGGAAATTCATTTATACCCACTCTTCTCTTTTTCCCTCTTTTATACTAATTTCTTGCTATTTTGGTATTTCTTTTTTCTTTTCACTTTCTTAGGTTTCTTGATTTTTGATTTTTGATTTCGTAATTATCCCAATCATGGAGTTAATTCCTGGCCTTCCTAACGAAATAGCGCGTGACTGTCTTTTCCGGGTCACATACAAGGAATTTCCGACTGTTATATCGGTCAGCAAGGAATGGAAAAGTGAGGTAGAGTTGCCGGAATTTCGCCGGCGTAGACGGGAGATTTCTCGGAGTCAGAAATTCATCGTCATGGCCCAAGCCAGAGTTGATCCCGGTAAGAATTCTTCCGTCTTGAAGTATCGGGCGAGTCCGGTTTACCGGTTCACGCTTCTTGAACCGGATACCGGTACATGGTGCGAGCTGCCTGCTCTTCCGGAGTTTTCTAATGGGTTACCCATGTTTTGCCAAGTGGTGAGTGTTGGCCTGGATCTTGTGGTTCTGGGCGGGCTGGATCCGGTGACTTGGGAGGTTTCGGATTCTGTTTTCGTCTTTAATTTCGTATCGGCAACGTGGCGACGTGGCGCTGACATGCCAGGTGTACGGCGGTCGTTCTTTGGTTGTGCGTCAGATTCTGATCGGATGGTGTATGTTGTGGGAGGGCATGATGGGGACAAAAATGCGTTGAGATCAGCAATGACGTATGATGTGGTTAAAAATGAGTGGACCATACTTCCTGATATGGCAAGAGAGCGAGATGAGTGCAAAGCCATATTCCACCGTGGCAAACTCAACGTCATCGGCGGGTATTGCACGGAAATGCAGGGTCAATTCGAGCGAAGCTCTGAAGTGTTCAATGTTCACATGTGGGAATGGAGTGGTCGACAGGATGACTTATTAGATATCGCCACGTGTCCCAAAACATGTCTGTACGGTAGCGATGAAAAATTGTATACGTGCCGAGGAAGTGATGTGATGACATGTAATGGTATGACATGGCAATCTGCTGCCAAGTTGCCCGCTGATGTGTCAAACACAGCCTATGTGGCGACGTGGGAGAATAAGTTATTAGTCATTGGCTCCGCAAGGTACGGTGAGCCCCACATGGCTTATGTGTTGGAGTTAAAAACCTACAAGTGGACAAATGTGGACATACCGGAACAGTACTCGGGTCATGTTCAATCAGGCTGCTATCTTGAAATTTAAGTTTTTTCAAACCATGGGAGTATGTATATTATGTAGATTAAAGAGAGAAGATTTTTGGTTTCTTTTCTTTTCTTTTCAAGTGATGAGAATTTTGTGATAGAGCAACATTGTGTATTGTAATTTCTACTGCTTAGTGCCCGACAAAGATGAGTATTAATTATTGTTTCAACGATTTGATAAAAAGATATTATCAGTTTTAAAGTATATATTTATTTTAATAAAATTTACTCAATTTCTAAAGATTTAACTAGTCTCTCCATAGTCAATTTTTAATCATGGACTAATTCATAGCTAACAATTTTGTTGCATATTGTTCTCGACCAACTCGGGTATTCCAGACGTTGTGATGATTTTTTTTAAATATAGATAGAGATTGCAAAAGTATTATTAAGCTTGCTGCTTCATCAACGTCGTGACTTACCGGGAAAAATGGTACTGATCTTTTGTGTCAGCTAATTAATTAACCAATACTAAAGGTCTCCCTACAGGCTACACTACAGGCGGCTTAATCATCTGTTAATCCTAATTACTTTTACTCTTTAAAAAGTGTATGTTGACTGACTTAGATAACCAAAACCTGCACCTTAAAACAAGGAAACGTTGACTATCTTTGTTTTCAGATCTAAGAATATGGATTTGGGATTTTTCTTTTTCTTTTTCTTTTTAACTTCTTTTTGGGCCTACAATAATTAATTTTCAAGAGAATCTATATTACGCCACAAAATCCTAAAATTCGAATTAATCTGAATTATGAATTTGTTCTCTCAGGCAAAACAATGAGTGAAAGCCAAAAGAAATGGATTCTAGCTTTTGATTTCAAGTGCCCGGCCCTACTAGTTGCTTATTTCCTGCGTTAATAACAGCTGGCTAATTCATTTTTTAATGTGGAATAATTATAATTATAATTGTTGGGTACATTCATGTGTGTCAAATACACCTTACTTTCATAAGTAGTATTATAAGATGGGTTCGGCTATAGTAAGCTCGTCCGCTTATGGGCTACAGAGACAGATTATTTGGCCGGTGGATAGTTATAGATAAAATTTCGATAAGATCTTCTGGGGCAGGTGAATTGATTCTTTTCTCTGACCAGTCCTATTTCTAGACTCCACTGCATGCAGGTTAGCTGGCTTAGCTGCTCACTTGAAGAACCAAACTTATTTTCTTTCAAATCAAATCAAAAGTAGCCACGTGATTGGATATCCCGCTGTCAACTTGAATATTCGCTCAACCAGCCCAAGTTCCGACTTCACTACCTTTGATTCTCGCCTTTCCTCCAGACCATGGATGAATGGGTATGGATATCCAAGTAACAGTAGAATTTACCGTGGTTGGAGAATTTTTTATAAAAAGTTTTAATTCTCATAAAACTGAAAATATTTCTGAATTTGTGTTTAGGTAATAGTTTTTTCCAAAATGAAAAAAATCTCGAAAAAATCAGAAAATTTTCTAAATTAATACTGAAAATTAGAAACACCCAAAATAGAATTTTCCAATTTTTCTAAAACCATTTTTCTAATTTGTTTTTTTTTACTCTTGCTCACAACCAGCCCATCTTGTTAACACTTACAACCGGTCCTCCTCCTTTTCTTCATCTTTTCTTCATCTTTTCTTTTATTTCAACACAACCGGTCCTCCTCCTTCCCCCCCTCCTCCTCCATCACTAGATTTGTTACAATCGCCGCCTCCGCCGCCGCCACCTTCGTTCGAGTAAGGTACTCTCTGCATCTTCTTCTATATCTGTTAATGAGTTTTTTTTTCTTAACTTTTTTTACATCTGGTATCCACTCCTCTAATGGATCTATGGTGGGTTGTCCTCAAAACCTCTGATTATCTATTCAAGATCTCATTTTTATTCCATTTCTGCATCGTTGTGTACTCGCACTACTTGTTTTCATCAAAGATACCTAAATAGATAAGTTTGAAATTATGAGAAATTGGTAGTGAATATTCACCATGGGTTAACGAATACATGATAAATGTCACCTCCTAGTTTTAATGATTCATGATTTAGATGGGAGGAAGAAATAATGGAGAAGATGAGGCTAAATGGTCCGACAAAAGTGATAAGATCTTAGTTCCGATTTGGAGAAGATAGCCGGATGGAGATGATTGTAGGACATAGTCCTCTTTGAGAGATTGGTAACCACATATGAGAGGTGGATTGATGGACGATATAGATGGAATGTGGAGTGATAAATGTAGCAGAAATATGGATGAAAAACATGAGAAAAAATCGTACCAACCTAGAGATGGTCGAGTATTGTGGACGTAGGATCTAGCCCTCTACGTTAGGTTGACACGCACGGATGAAGGAGTGGATGGTTGACGTTTGTAGATGGTTAAATGGAGTAATATGCAACGGTTTTAATGGAACAAGGATAGAGATGTATTGAATGAAAACTTGTATTGAACTTGATAGACGGAGAAACCCCTCCTTACAACTTGGTAAGGCAACCTTTCTATGTCAACTAACAAGGATCTCAAACCTAGCTTGACCCTCTCACCAACAAGGATGAGCAACCCAAGATTTAGGAAAGATAGAAGATAACTTGGTTCTAGGAACCCTAATTGCTAAGCTAAGCTAAATGGCCTTAGATGAAGATATCATTCAGTTCAAAGACCACCTAAAATAAGTCTTACTCTAGCTATTTATGGTTATTACAAACAAGGCTGAAAAGCCACTTAAAAATAGCCCAAAATGTTAACGAACCAGTCCTTGGCGTTATGACGCCAGCCACTACCCTAAAATGCTTCCAATCTGTGTCTTGGCGTCATGAAGCCGAGGGCTTGGCATCATGACGCCAAGCACTGCCCCAAATTCCTCCTTTGCGCGTGAGTGCGGAGAAGCTAGGCCACATGGGTGCCCTTCGTGTGCGATGTACGGATCCATAATATGGTCTTGGCTCTGATTTGAAGGAGATGGCCGAGTATTATGGACGTAGGATTTAGCCCTCTACGTTAGGTTGACACGCACGGATGAAGGAGTGGATGGTTGACATTTGTAGATGGATAAATAGAGTAATATGCAACGGTTTTAATGGAAGAAAGATAGAGATGTATTGAATGGAGACTTGTATTGAACTTGATAGATGGAGAAAACCATCCTTAAAACTTGGTAAGGCAACTTTTCTATGTCAACTAACAAGGATCTCAAACCTAGCTTGACCCTCTCACCAACAAGGATGAGTAACCCAAGATTTAGGAAAGATGGAAGATAACTTGGTTCTAGGAACCCTAATTTCTAAGCTAAGCTAAATTGCCTTAGATGAAGATATCATTCAGTTCAAAGACCACCTAAAATGATTCTTACTCTAGCTATTTATAGTTATTATAAACAAGGCTGAAAAGACACTTAAAAATAGCCCAAAATGTTAACGAACCAATCCTTGGGATCATGACACTAAGGGCTTGGCGTCATTGCGCCAGCCACTGCCCTAAAATGCGTCCAATATGTGTCTTGGCGTCATGACGCCAAGCACTGCCCCAAATTCCTCCTTTGCGCACGAGTGCAGGAAATCTAGGCCACGCGGGTGGCCTTTCGTGTGCGATGTACGGATCCACGCTCGTATCATCCCATCCCCCTTTGAGGAGATTCGTCCTCGAATCTAAGCGTTGGAGGATATGAGTTTCCGAATACGTAGAAGATGACTTAAGCATAAAAATGACCATGTCTCCCTTCCCGTCTTGTTTCGTCTCAAAATGAGAGGTCTAAGGAGTGATGGAGGAGACTCGGCCAACATGCTAATTACGATGGTCCATAAAGGAGCTTAGGAAAGGATCCTCATAAGCTCCGAATTCCTTTACCAGATGAATTTCCTGCACAAGAGGCTCACAAAGGGAAGAGAAAGAGTCATCAATGTTAGCATGAGCTAAACGATCCTCATTACTCAAAGGCACACTCATTGGATCATTAGCAAACAAGATATTCTCTCTAATTTGTATCTCACTTTCTTCGCTCACACTTTCAACCCTCTTTGGTGTTTCCTCACCCTTGTCACTCCCACAAATAGCATTGACAAATTCAAAGAAAGGATTGACCAGAATTGTGAACGCATTCGGTTCAATGTTGTTTGGCACACTCACATTATTCTCTCCACTCATCTCTTTGCCAGTGGAAATTGCACACACAACAGTCTTCTTTTTCTCTCCACTCAATCTCTCATTCGCATGCTCATTCTTTTCATGTGGGTTGTTTTTTGCATTCACATTTTTTACTCTATTGTTAGGGCATATGTCACTCAAGTGCCCTCAACCCGTACATATGGTACAAAATATATCTCTTGCTCTTTTGGGAGTAGAAGAAGAAAAGGAAGGAGAAGTGGAGTCCACTCGAATGTTACCTCGGTTCCTATGTGCTCGGTCACCTATTGGTTCATGTGGTGCGGCCACATAGAAGTCATTGTAGTGTGTAGGTCATCGTGGTTTGAGATAAGGCTCTTAGAAATACTAGAATGACACACTAGTGGAGGGGTCATGGCCAAGGCCTTGTGCATACGAACCGCCATAGCTCGAATGAAGAGGACCTCGAAATGAGGATGGTTGGGGGTGTCGTGGAATAGTCCGTCGACTTTGCTGCAATTCTTGGACATTTCGGCCTTGGTGAGGCCGAATCCTAGGAGGAGGGGGAGGAGGCACTCGACCGTGTCTTCTATCATGATTATTCCGGACTAGAAGTGGGGCCACGACCAAGGCTTTGATTGGAAACATAACCGAGGCCACAACTAGAGACAGATGGAGGTGGAGTGTTAAGGTCTAAGCTTGTCCAGGGCATTGTTCAGCCTATGGCCGCCTAACCTTAACTAGGGCTTTGGTTGTAATCCTTGTAATCGGGTTGGGAGAGTGAGTAATCAGCCTCTTGTGCCATGGGCTCGGTTATTCATTGGAAGGGATGTCTTGAGTCGGCCGTGCGGGCGGCCCCCTTGTCCGCAACCTTAGTGGCCTTACCAGTGTTAAACATTTACTTAATAAAGAGATGCCTTTTATGACTATATGTGCCTTGTATGGACTTTGTTGTGCCTATACGATTATATGCTTATATAATATTATGTATAGAGTGCTTATAATTTCTCATGTTGGTTATTAACCTACGTACTCTTTTGTAGATGCAGAACTAAGGTGGGATTGAAAGGCTGGTTCGTGTAACGAGACCTCACAAACGCCGCACGAACGCAATCCTTTTGAGTTCAAGGATTGGTCCGGGACAGTTGGTAGCGGAGCCGCTCTTTCGAATTCTTTCATGATGGTAAAGTCTTCGAAAGTAAGATGCACCGAACTAGAAAGTCGGGTGCTTGTCATTGAGAATTGGATGAAGAGTCAGAGGACATGGGATCAGATCCTTGAGAGGGACAAACGCATCAAGTTGCTTGAGTCCCGTCTGACCTAGTATGATACTTTATTAAAAGGCAAGAGCGCCACAGGTGACCCTGCTGCAGAGGCAGACGAGGGATCTTTTAACCTCTTTGTCGAACGTGTGCGACGCATTGAAGCGCTTGAGGCATAGTTGACAAAGAGACTTTCTGCTCTGGAAGGTCGATCCCCGAATAGGGTAGGTGATTTCCAGGGAAGTGCTGGGAAACTTTCTACCCTAGAAGGCAGATACCCAAATAGGGCAGGCGGTTTCCAGGGAAATCTCGAGGGTTTGCTTGAGAGAGAAGACCTCAGAGAGATGACTGAAGCATTGAATATTACTAGTTCACGAGTGAACAATCTACAAGATAACTTGCAAGAGGCATGGAGCCCCTTCCACAACTCTGAGGACATGATGGATATGTTGAATAACTTAATTACCGAATTGGGAACTAAGCTCAGTAAAGTTGAACAAAGAGAACCTACTAGACCCTCTAGTTCGGTGTTTGCAGATTTAAACAAATGCAAAGGCTTCCAACCGAAACCCTATAATAGGGAGAAGAGTGCAAAAGAAATTGATAATTTCTTGTTCGATATGGAAAACTATTTTCGAATTGGCCAAGTGACATCGGATTCTTCTCGATTGTCGATAGGGTAATGTTACTGTCCGAAGATGCCAAAGTATGGTGGCGGTCCCGCTTGGGCGACATCACCACTTGGGAAGAATTCAAAGGAGAGCTGCGAAAAGCATTTTGTCCAGAGGATGTGGAATATGCGCGAGTTTGCAAGACCTAGTACTAGTGTTATCAGAACCGGACCGGACCGGCCGGTCCGTCCTGTTCAACCGGCCATTTTCACCATTCCGGTCCGATTCAGTTTTCGGACCGGACTTACCTCTGACCCGGGTCGGACTGGCCGGTTCGTCCGGTTTTTCACGAACCGACAAACTGGCCGGTTTTCTGCCAAACTGTCCGGTTTGATGACTTACCAAAAATGACGCCATTTTGCACCTTCCAAAACGGGTCAGGTGCTAAAATGCTTTCTCCGCACACCGTCGCAGCAACCATCTCATCCTAGCCACCCAACCACCGAAACCAAATCAATCATCAAATCCCAAATACAAACACAATCGGTAACCAAAATCAACCACACGGTCCACACCACAGTTGCAGCCAATCCAATGAAACTAAACAACAAATGGATAAACCATATTGCGTTCAAATGAGAGTTGATCGATCAGCACTTACCGTTTTCTACCGCTTCTCCGGAGCTAGTTTTCTACTTGCTCCTCGCTTATGGTTGCGGCTGCGTTCTGAATCAAGGTGTAAGAGACTGTGTTGTTGATTTTAGGGTTTTGTTATAACTTATATTAGACTCTGTTGGGCTGTATGTGTTTTTTGCTTCTAATTACAATTTGGGCCGCAACCTGTTGTTTATATTCCATTAGTGGGCCTTGTATAATCTTGCTTTCTACCCAAGTTAACTCTAAATATCCCAATGGCTTACGTGAGGACAATAAATAGTATAAGTACCATAAAATAATATTACAATAAATAATTAAAATAATACTCACAAACCGATTTAAAACATTAAAGAGAAATAAATTTATTTTAAAAATATTTCTGATTACTTGAAACCGTGTGTATAATAATAATAATAATAATACATTTATACTTTAAATATGTATATATATTCTAGTAATAATAAGGAAAAATATATTAGAAAATTTAACATTTTATAAAGTATGTAAAAACTAATAATTAAACTCTCAAAATTTATATTTAATTAAATTTCTTTAAAAAAACACAAATTTGTACTCCCTCCGGAACTTATTAAGTGTCCCTCGCGCATATCGACGAGGCCGGATGACGCACTATTTGACTCTAAAAAATTTCGTACTTTTTTTTGAACATACTTGTGATGTTGGTACACAAACATGTATTGGTTTAAACTTTAAGAATGATTTCATTTGAATGTTAGATTATTTCTTTATTTTGTAATTTGGATAATTAAGTGTGTTTGAATGTTGGATTGCTTCTTTATTTTGTAATTTGAATATTTAAGTGTCATTTGAATGTTAGATAGTTTCTTTATTTTCAACTTTTGATTTTTATCTACTTGATATACTTTATTTTGATATATTATAAAATGCTACAATAAAAAAACCAGCCGATTCAATCCGGTTTAATCCGGTTTTATCGTCTAAGATTGACCGGTTTAATGTATGAACGGTTCTGAACGGACCAGCATCTACAATCCGATCGAACCCGGTTCAACCCGGTTGAACCACCAAATTTTCAAAAACGGTTCACTGTCCAGTCCGGTTCTGATAACACTGCCTAGTACAGACCGCCTCAATTCGGGAGTATGTGAACAAATATTCAACCCTTATGTTGGATATTAATGACATGTCAGAAGCAGATTGGCTGTTCAATTTCATACAAGGTCTCAAACCCTACCACAGAAGTGAAGTCCGCCGACAGAATCCTAAAAACTTGAGTGATGCAATCACGGGTGGAGGATAGATCAGACGGTGGACCAAAAATGAAGTTTGATATGACGGAAGCCTCAGAGTCTACACCAAACAAATTTGGGAGGATCTTAATGGGGGATAATGAGAGTAAATTCCCCGCAAAGCCAGGAAATACTCAAGAATGGGGTGGATATGTAAGCAAAACCCCGCGACCTATTGCCTGTTATATTTGTAAAGGACCCTATAGAGCCGTCGAATGCGGCTAAGGCAGCCTTGAATGCTTTGCAGAGTGTTAGAGAATCATTAAACTCCCCGCCAGAAAGGGAAGCCTCAGAAGGCTCAGGTCCAAGCGAGAAAAGGTTCTTGTCTGCCTTAAAGAAACAGTTAACCGAGCAAGAGATGGTAAAAGGACTCATGTATGTCACAGTTCAAATAGGGGAATGGACTATGGAAGCTCTTGTCGATACAGGAGCCACAGATAGCTTTCTCTCCGATACCTTTGCTAAGAAATTACAAGTGGATATTGTCGCTGATGGAGGCAAGCTGAAAACCATGAATTCCGAGGCAATAGAGACAGAGGGCTTTGCCAAAGATGTCTCGATCAAGATGGGTTCTTGGAAAGGAATGTTTGATTTTGTAGTAGCAGCTTTGGATTAGACTTCCTCGTATTGGCTAAAGTAGTTCCTGTCCCTTCAGCTCGATGTTTACTATTAATGGGCAAAGAGCCAACAGTCATCCCTGTGTTGATAAACCCGGCTAAAGAGAAAAGTTATTGTCCGCGATGCAGTTAAAGAAGGGAATGAAGAAAAATAAAGCCACCCTCATGGCGACTCCTTTAGATGCTAAAAAAGTATCCGAAGTAATCCTTGCAGAACGCGCAGTGGAAGTCACAAGATAGATTCAAAATATGAAGAAACGGATTCAACAACCTCAGTGGAAGGACTTGGGTGACAAAGATATTAGTTGGGAAAGCGTAGCAGATCTTGCGAACAGACGAGACCTGATTGAAGGATTCCTCGAAGACCAGTCAAAGAGGGCGTCGACGAATTGGGTGGGGGAGAGTGTTAACGTCTAAGCTTGTCCAGGGCATTGTTCAGCCTATGACCGCTTAACCTTAACTAGGGCTTTGGTTGTAATCCTTATAATCGGGTTGAGGGAGTGAGTAATCAACCTCTTGTGCCATGGGCTCGGTTATTCATTCGAAGGGATGTCTTGAGTCGGCCATGCGGACGACCCCCTTGTCCGCAACCTTAATGGCCTTACTAGTGTTAAACGTTTACTAAATAAAGATATGCCTTTTATTATTATCTGTGCCTTGTGTGGACCCATCATAACGCTTAACAGACCACATGTGCGGACGTGATCAGACACAACATTAAAAACACGATGTGGGGACGTGACCCTTAACAACGCTTATCAGGCGACATGTGCGGACGTGACCAGACACAACATTAAAAATACGATGTGGGGAGGTGACCCTTCACAATGCTTAACAGACGACATGTGCGGACGTGACCAGACACACCATTAAAAATATGAGGTGGGGACGTCACCCTTCACAACGCTTAATAGACGACATGTGCGGACGTGAGGTGACACAACATTAAAAACACGAGGTGGGGACATGACCCTTCACAACGCTTAACAGACGACATGTGCTGACGTGACCAAACACAACATTAAAACACGGTGTGGGGATGTGACCCTTCACAACGCTTAACAGACGACATGTGCGGATGTGACCAGACACAGCATTAAAAACACGATGTGGGGAGGTGACCCTTCACAATGCTTAACAGATGACATGTGCGGACGTGACCAGACACATCATTAAAAATACGATGTGGGGAGGTGACCCTTTACAACGCTTAACTGACGACATGTGCGGACGTGGCAAGACACATCATTAAAAACAAGGTGTGGGGATGTGACCCTTCATAACGCTTAACAGACAACATGTGCGGACGTGACCAGACACAGCATCAAAAATACGATGTGGGGACGTGACCCTTGACAACGCTTAACAGATGACATGTGTGGACGTGACCAGACACAGCATTAAAACACGGTGTGGGGATGTGACCCTTCATGATGCTTAACAGACAACATGTGCGGACGTGACCAGACACAACATTAAAAACACGATATGGGGACGTGACCCTTGACAACGCTTAACAGACGACAAGTACGGACGTGACCAGCCAACATTAAAACATGGTGTGGGGATGTGACCCTTCACAACGCTTAACAGATAACATGTGCGGACGCCACCAGACACAACATTAAAAATAGATGTGGGGACGTGACCCTTCACAACGCTTAACAGATGACATGTGCGGACGTGACCACACACAACATTAAAAACACGAGGTGGGGACGTGACCCTTCACAACGCTTAAGAGACAACATGTGCGGACGTGACCAGACATAACATTTGGGTACGTGACCCTTCACAAGCTTAATAGACGACATGTGCGGATGTGACCAGACACTGCATTAAAACACGGTGTGGGGAGGTGACCCTTCACAACTGTTGATACCCGAAATTTGACGCCACTTTTATTTAATTTTAGCATTTCTGTTATTCAGTTAATTTACAGTCATTTTCAGTTGATTTAATGTCGCTAGCATTCTTACGTGTTTCGTGGCATTTTAGCATCATCGTTAGCATCGTCAGCTTTCGAAATCGCATTTTTAATTTTTCGGCATGTATTTTCATTATTATTATCATTAATATTTTTAGCCTTAAAAATCACATTTTTAATTATCAGGCAGTCGTTTGCTAACTTTTTCTTCGTTTTAGGTCATCACACGAATTTTAGGATTTTTTATATTTTAGCACATTTTTTAGTATTTTTATTATTTTATTATTATTTTTATTCAAGCTTTTATTGGACCCGAGTAAGTCGGACAATAGCTTGACTTTAAAATGTTTTCCATCAACTAGTTGCTAGATTTTTTTCTGGTCGCAACGGTCTACAGCGATTCGTGTAATTTTCGGCGTAACGTTATTATTTTTCCGTTCAAACGTTTCACATTTTTGAACGCGAAAATAAACACGTTAAACGAGGAATTTTCATCCTTCGCTGTAGACGGTTAAACCCGTCGTATTTTTCTCTACGCGACGGTACCTTCGGCTCGAAAAGTCAGAACGTTTGGTCGCGGGAACCGGCTCGAGGCCATTTTAATCAGATAAAATGCCATTTGATCATGGCCATTGATCTGGTCAACCAAGGAAAGTCAACCAGATCAATGGCCCTTGATTTAATGTGCATAATGCACATGCACAGTGCCAAGGGAGTGCAGCGAAGCAGCCCACGCCCGAGCCACCTGCTCCCGTCGCGTCCATAGCCTCCTGTTCCTCCGCTATCATCACCGCTATCACCCTAGCTCCGCCACCTCACGCAGCCGTAGACCCGACGTCATCACAGCAACGTCATCACGGCCTCCACGCGCAGCACCCGCACCTCCTCCTCACGCGATCTTCGGCTATAAATAGCCCCCTCCTCCAACGCATTCGGGGCACAAAAAAAAACAGCAAGAAACCTTGCTTTCTTCCCTCCCTCTGATCAGTTGCTCATATTGAGCGAAGATCGTCAAAGTTCAAAGTTTGAGAGTGAGTTTCTCTCTCTAGAATTTCTCGGTTTTTTTAGCCACTTTCTTGCTTAATTTCGTTTGGCTCTTGTTTGAGCAAGTTAATTGTTTTCTTTTATGTCATTAATTCATATGCATAATGTAGATTAAATACACTCCTTCAATTTTAAAAATCGTTGGTTAGATCGCTCAAATTAATTAGTTTTCGATAATTAACAGTTTTGTCGTTTTTTCGAAATTAAATTTTGTACGAGTCAAACTAAAAATCGGGGTTGGTATAGTCGGGAAGTCGTCGAAGAGACGAACATTTCGGTACGAACGATTTTTAAATCGGCCACTTGTGGCCGGAGCTTTGCCGCCGGCAGTACGCCGGCGACCAAGAAAGGTGACGAATGAACAGTGCCAGGCCAACGACACTGTTCACGCGGGAATGGGCTTGGCCCATTCCCTTTTAAATTCTCATGGGCCAGGCACTATTCTTGGCCCATTTTTCACTTCTTTTCATTCTTCAATTGGGCCCAGCCCATTTTCAATTGTTTTCAAAACTTCGGATCACGTTTTTTCGTAAAATACTCGTATGCTTTGTATGATTATTTGTCGTACTAACACTTTTAATTTTCTGTAATATCAACTGTTTATTTTCTGTAAATATCAACTGTTTAATTTTCCCCACTTTAATTTTCTGCAATTTACTTTCGGCAATTTAAATTCAATACCGCCTACATGGTCGGTCGCACTTATCAACTGTTTAATTTTCCGCACTTTAATTTTCCGCAATTTACTTTCAGCAATTTAAATTCAATACCGCCTACATGGTCGGTCGCACTTATCAACTGTTTAATTTTCCGCACTTTAAATTCCAGCAATTTACTTTCAGCAATTTAAATTCAATACCGCCTACATGGTCGGTCGCATTTTAATTTTCGTAAACATTCAACTGCTTTAATTTTTCGCACACTGCTGGAAATCCTTCCGCAAATTATCAACTGTTTACTTTTCCGCACTTTACTTTTCCGCACTTTAAATTTCAGCAATTTAAATTCAATACCGCCTACATGGTCGGTCGCAATATCAACTGTTTATTTTCTGCAATATCAACTGCTTTAAGTTTTCGCAAAACTGCTGGAAATCCTTCCGCAAATTATCAACTGTTTACTTTTCCGCACTTTACTTTCCCGCACTTTAAATTTCAGCAATTTACTTTCAGCAATTTAAATTCAATACCGCCTACATGGTCGGTCGCAATATCAACTGTTTATTTTCCGCAAATATCCAACTGTTTATTCCCTGCATTATCAACCTGTTTTATTTTCTGCAAATCATTAAACTTTTTTTCTTCCCTGTAAATCGCCAATAGCATTTAATTTTTCTGCACTTATCAAAACAGCATTTCATTTTCGTATGCGTAAAATCCATCATTTTTCGCATGCAAATCAAAACAGCATTTCATTTTCGTATGCGTAAAATCCATCATTTTTCGCATGCAATCAACCTAGCATTTAAATTCTCGTATGCGTAAAATCAATCATTTTTTGCATGCAAATCAAAACAGCATTTCATTTTCGTATGCGTAAAATCCATCATTTTTCGCATGCAATCAACCTAGCATTTAAATTCTCGTATGCGTAAAATCAATCATTTTTCGCATGCAATCAACACAGCATTTAAATTTTCGTGTGCTTAAAATCAATCATTTTTCGCATGCAATCAACTCAGCATTTAAATCTCGTATGCGTAAAATCCATCATTTTTCGCATACAATCAACTGTCATCATTTTATCAAACTCAGCATCTAACTTTCGCATGCGTAGAATCCATCATTTTACGTGTGCAATCGACTGTCATTTAAATTTTCGCACTCATAGAATTGCCTAGTTATTTCTCGAGCTATCACTAACACTCTCCTTTTGTAGGTTAATTTCAAGCTTCGCTCGAAAGTACGCCTCACAAGTCCTTTTTATTTATTCGATGCTTTCTGCGAATATCAACTGCATGCATGATATATAGAACTGCTAGAATTAAAATCAACCCACATGAACAACGTGTTTAAAGAGTTTCTTAAAATGCCATGTTCATATGATTTTAAATTCTCGCTTGTATTGACTGCATGTACATGGGGATTTTCGATCCCACATCAGTTTTCCACTATTAAAATCAATCATTTAAATCTGTACTCTGTTAGCAATCCATGTTAGGATCACGTAGTAATTAGGTTAATCATGCATGGCCCGATGATGAAATAAGAGGGCGCTCATTCAGTCTTACGGAAAATTCAGTCCCATCACGATCATAAAAAAGACTAAAGTGACGATTCCTCTGAGGGCCCCCTTTTTCAAAACGCATTTTATAAAACACCTTTTTAAACACCTCTCTCATCAACCGGTAACCGTTTTCGGATGTGTCTCGGGTGCCTAACACCTTCCCGAGACCATAATACGACCCCGAACCTTTGTCTGGGGTCCAGACCCCTTTTTTTTGTGCCTTTAGTTTTTTACTTATTATATTTCCTATGCCATGACGATTAGGGTTCCCTAAGCCTAGCAACCAAATTAGGGTGGCGACTTCATTGCATGCTGCGAGGCGTCCTTTTACGCCGAGCATCTGAAGGTCTCAAATTTCGTTGCACACTCGCGAATTTTTTTTAAATTTCCGAGGCGCGACAGTTTGGCGACTTCACTGGGGAAAGTTAGGGTTGGAGCCGGTTTTATCTTTTTAGAGAGGTGTTTTATTTGTTTATTTGCTTTGATCAATTGTTGGCCTGTTTATTTATTTGCTTTATCAATTGTCATATGCATTTCATAGCGCCCTACACCCAGGGGACAATTACCAAAATAGGAGGGTAGTAGTGACGCCCTAGGACACATGTCCTGGGTAGTGTTCACCAATCCCAACTCGGATGAACCCCTAAAGCCAGTCGAAAGGTTATACGATTTCGCAAGGAATCGGGCGACTGGACGACACTTTAGGGACCTTTTCATGGTATCATCCGGGAACCATTCAAGCCAGTTAGAAATGTCAGAATCAGAGCCCTAGCACGTGCATCATGATTATACCTGTTTGTCGCGGCATATTGACGTGATTTTTCTGTTATACGAACTGTAAATTTTCTGACACGTGCAGGTTACTTTGCATTTAAAATCTTATTTTTGTCCCATAGGACCCATTTTGCTCATTCGACATGTCGGCACATACACTACTTTCACTTGATATTTTCGGGGAACGAAGTTTCAACAATCAGACACTACAAAGCCGAATTGCCGCTTTAGAGGCTGAGATAGAGATGAAGAAAGGGGAGTTGGCTTCAATGGAGTACCTTTGGCAGGAACAAGAAGACTCAGACGCCCAGGAATGACACCTTCAGGGAAAGGCTCGGATATCGGCAAATCTTTTCTTTTTAGCTAGGACCCCTGATTCCACCTATCTTAGCCATTTTTGATAAATTTAGCAAGTTTACCATACTTTTGTAAACACTTTTAATAAAGGCGTACTCTTTCGGATATTTATTAAAATCATTTCATCTTTTCCATATCGATTATCCATCCAAACGCAACTCAAAAGACTATCGCAAAAAGAAAGAGAAAATCCCTCCGGGATAAACACAGTTGTTTCACCCAAAGAACCAAAAAATCAGACCAAACAGTCAAAAAAAAAAACCCCCCCGGGGTAAAACACAATCATCTCACCGAAATTCCGAAAAATCAGAACAAGTATTCGAAACATCCGAGTATCACTCACTCATGGCCATGTCTTCCTAGTTTATCACAAAAACTCCAAAGATTGTCGTCTCTCCCCTCGGTTGAGTTTACCAGGCATCAGACATTACATCATCAAGAGTATAGCGTAAAAGAGACCTTCCTAGCATGGCGGCATTGGTTACCCCTGCTGATTTGGGTTTCGCCGTTAGCATCTCAGGTTTGCTTCATATCGGGGGAATGTATAGAGGCTTCTGTCGTATCTTGTCAACCACTGGGATTCCTCGCCTCACCGACCTCCTTGGAAATATCAAGTGAAAGTGTGGCCGGAAAATGAATGAGCAACGTGGAGGCCTCGGGATTGCATATCACCTGTATATCCTCACTTGTATTTACTTTTTCTGTGTTTTTCCCTTTTTTAGGTTCACAATAGCTCCTCGAAAGCAAGCTACTCCGCACAGGCTCCCCCTAACTAGACTTCAAAAACGAAAAATGACTGAACCGGCCAAGACCGATGAAGCACTAATGGCTAGAATCACGGAGTTAGAGGAGCAAGTTAGGATCACTACAGAAAGAGCCACCAGGGCCGAAAAGGAAAGAGATGAAGCTGTCGCCGAAGTACCACCGGGTTTTGATCTCCCTCAAATAAAAGGACCTCACTCTTCGCTCACCGTCGCAGGACCTTCCGTACTCCCGCCACTTTCTGGTCCCCCGAGCCATTGGAGATGGGTTAGTCCCTTCACTGTACCCAACGTTGCGAGTCCTCCAGTTAAGACGGGTGAAGAGATCTTCCCGTCGCTTCAGTACCTTTCAATCAACCCTGCTGTGGACCCCAGCAAGAGCCAGGCCCACCCAGAGGACCTGTATCTCCCTCCTATTCCTCCGAGCATAGTTCCCGGACCTGTGGGAACTCAGCTCCTCACTTTCAACCCAGCACAACCTCAGTTCTCATCAGAACCAATGCTGCCCTTCGGTTCTAACCCCATCGGGGCCGAGAAACCGAAAAGTGACAGACTGAATCTTCTCGAGGAGAGACTCAGAGCAATCGAAGGGGCCGATCCATTCGATCCCACAGGTCCCGCCGACATGTGCATGGTCCCCGGGATCGTCATACCTCCGAAGTACAAGATCCCGGACTTCGAAAAATATACTGGGGTAGAATGCCCGAAGACCCACCTCAGAGCATACTGCAACAAGATGGCAGAGATGATCCACAACGAACCGTTGTTGATCCATTTATTCCGAGAAAGCTTGACCAAACACGCCCTAACTTGGTATATGGGGCTGGACAAAGCCAGGATCAGGACGTGGAGAGACCTGTCCGATGACTTCTACCGACAATACAAATTCAACATGGAGGTGGCTCCTGACCGCGCCGACCTGCAAAATCTGGAAAAGAAAATCGGCGAGTCCGTGAAGACCTATGCGCAAAGATGGAGAGAGTTGGCTTCGAGAATCTCTCCACCCTTAAGCGACAAGGAACTCTTGTCGATTTTCTTGCACACCTTCAAAGCTCCCTACTACACCTACCTGATCTCGAACCCCTCAAACAGCTTCTCCGACATGGTCCTAATTGCCGAAAGAGTCGAGTAAGGGATTAAGTCTGGGCGAATCACGCATCCAACACCAGAGTCTGTACCAAAGAAAGCATCAGTCGTGAAAAGGGACGTCGGATTTGTCGCTCCCCAAGTTAATCAGGGGCAGCCGTTTCCGCCACCACCGCCTTATTTGGTACCACCGCCGTATCAGCCGGCATCACTATATCAACCCACCTCCTTTCCTTTTAATTCACCACCAATCGTTAATATCCTACCTCAAAATCCTACTCATTTCCCACCACCTCCAGTGCAAACATCACAACCTATGCAACCCAAACCATATAACCCACCAAAAGACCCAAATAACCAAAACACGACCAACAATCGGTGGAACCGAGAGCCTCCACCTCCTCTCCCTCTCCCTGCAGGAGAAATCTACAAACATCTCCTGGCGGCCGGACAGATCGTACCGGTTCCGGCTCAGCCTCAATTGCCTCCTTACCCAAAGTGGTATGATCACAACGCAAGATGCGAATATCACGATGGAGTCCCAGGTCACACTCTGGAAAATTGCTTCGCATTCAAGGCAAAGGTCCATCACTTGATCAAAAGTGGATGGGTATCTTTCGAAGGATTAGCAAAAGGACCCAACACATCCACCAACCCTCTTCCCAATCATTCCCAAGGAAAGGGAGGGGTGAATGCCATCTCGGCAGGAGAAAGCAACGACCATTTATCTTCCGCATCGAGTTGGCCACAAGAACAGCTTTTCCAGGCCTTAGCTCGAGAGGGATATGTGCTATACTCAGGGGGCAATCCGAGTCACTGCATGTACTGCAAGGGAAGCGACGGTCACAAGATCCGAAGCTGCAAGTCGTTCGCAGAAAAGGTGAGACAACTCTCGAGTCTCGGGGTAATACAAACCCAGAAAGTGACCCCTAGGGAAGGATCCATCAACACGATTGGAGATGGATTTCCTATCCCGTACAACGCCAATGGAACCCCGCTCCAAATGGTCCAGAAGAAAAGATCGACTTCATCGTGCAAGCGGTTCTCCGCGCGCCGCGACGAAGGCGACCGCGAGATTGACACCTTGGGCCAACCTTCCGGGAAGTTCGATTACCTCGTCAGGTATTCGGCACCACCTTCCTATTCTAGCACAGTGCCCTTACTACCTTCTTGGGAATCCTCAGGCTCCGAGTCATACCTTTCACCGACATGGTCGCTTCCTCCGTTTCCTTTGAAAGAGATCTACGCAAGCCTTTTGGCAGGCGGGCAGATTACACCATCCCCACTCTCTCCTCAATCCCTTCCTTACCCTAGCTGGTATGATCCAAAGGATAGCTACGAATATCACGCCGGAACCCGAGGACACTCCTTGGAAAACTGCTACGACTTTAGAGAGAAGGTCGAGCACCTAACCAAAGAAGGACGAATCTCGTCCAAGGGTTTGACAAGGCGTCCTGATATGACAACCAGTCCTCTACCGCACCATAATCCTGGGATAAGCGACATTTCTTCCATGGGAATTGACCTTTCTCACCTGTCGATGGGGGAAGTACCCAATGAAGAATTGTTCTTCGCATTAGCCAACAACGCTTATTTGCCATTCCCAGGGAATAGTCAGGCCCAATGCCTATTCTGCCAAGGGGAAACCAAGCATGACATCCAGGATTGCAGACTTTTTTGGCAAAAAGTCAAGCAACTCGCAACATTCGGGATCATTCAAACAAAAGGGGAAACCCAAGGAGCCATCAACGCCATCGAGGACAATCCACCAGCACCTTACTCCTTCGAATATGTGGCCCAGGCAGGGGAGGCAGCCACGATCCCACGCAAAGTAGTATTCACATTAGCTGTGAATACTCCCAGCCGGGACTTACATGCGGTCCCATTCAACTACGGATACACGGTGGTCACCACCCCTCCTGCAGTCGCACCAACAACACTCGCTATCGGCGAAGCCTCTCATATCGGGGGCATGACTCGCACCGGAAGATGTTATATCTCGGAGGAAGTAGAAAAGCAACGACAAGCCAAAGGAAAAGACCCTGTGATCCGTGAAGAGATAGTAGAAGAGACGCAAGGTTTGAGCAAACCTGTAACTGAGGACGAGACAGCCGAGTTCCTCAAGATCATGAAACAGAGCGAGTTCAGCATCATCGAACAGCTAAAGAAAACCCCAGCTCGTATCTCCATCATGGAGCTGATCCTCACTTCAGAGCCACATCGCCAAGCTCTCTTAAAAGTCTTGAAACAAGCTTTCGTGACTAAGGATATCACCACAGAAGGGGTGGAAAACCTTGTCGGAAGGATCCAAGCCTTAAGCAGCATTTCCTTCTCGGAAGAAGAGATCGGCCCCTCGGGAAGAGATCACAACAAGGCCCTATACATCACAGTGGAATGTAAGGGACACGTCATAGCAAAGGCCCTAATCGACAATGGGTCCGCACTTAATGTCATGCCCAGGCATGTCCTTGAACAGCTGCCGGTCGATTCCTCCCTCATAAAACCTAGCGGAATGATGGCGAGGGCTTTCGATGGCACCACTCGAGAGATCATCGGGAACATTGAGTTGGATATGGTCATCGGGCCCCACCCTTTCATCTTGACATTCCAGATCATGGAAATCCAACCCGCCTATAGCATGCTTCTAGGACAGCCTTGGATCCATTCAGCGGGAGCCGTCCCCTCTTCCCTGCATCAGTGCCTCAAATACGTCAAAGACAATGCCCTCATCACAATAAAGACAGAAGAAGCCTTGATTTTGGCCAAGCATGCATCCGTGCCTTACATCGAAACTGCCGAAACCTTGGAGAGTTCCTTCCAAGCCTTTGAAATCGTCAACGCGGGTTGGATCGAGGAGGGATCCCCCGTTTGCGAAGCCTCAAAATCGGGGGTAGCCGAAACAACCACTAAGTCAACACTAGAGGGAAGCTTCCAATTAGGAAAACGGCTCGGGGCCGAGTTACAAGGATCGAAAGGCTGGGCGCCTCCGAAGAGCTTCGGAGATCGATTTGGGTTAGGGTACCAACCCAGCAAGGCCGATTTCACCAGGATCGCCCAAGAAAAGAAAGAAAAGCAGCTGGCTAAGCTATTTGGACGTTCTGCACCAGGGGGCAAAATGCCGATTCCCCATATCCGAACCACGTTCCCCTTCGCCGCTGAAACCATCAATGAAAATCCAATCAGGGTATCAGACCTCCGTATCTGCACTCTAGGAGAAGAAGGATCGTCGCCTGG
The DNA here is from genome assembly GCA_963691705.1 of Viola odorata. Lineage (NCBI taxonomy): Eukaryota > Viridiplantae > Streptophyta > Magnoliopsida > Malpighiales > Violaceae > Viola > Viola odorata. The sequence goes on along the minus strand of OY829540.1, from coordinate 40,356,091 downwards.
TTCAGTCATTTTCGTTAAGAAGTCAGGGGAGTCTGTGGGCAACTGGACCATCACCATGCTTCCGGATGTCTCTCCGTAATTTCTCATTTTGAAAAATATATATATGTTTTTGGCACGTTTTCTTACGAAAACATTTTTGTAGGGACTCCTGTTCCCTTTTGTTAAAAATCAATATATATGCAAATTTTCATTTTACGCATCTCTTTTTTCGCGGTTTTAATTTCAGGATGAGTGTTAGTTCGGATTGTCTTGATAAAACCTATGTCTTTACTGGCGAAGAAATCATCGCTACGACCGAAGACAATGCCGAAATCTCCGACGAACTGACCCGTTTACTAGAAAGTTCAGAAAAGGAAATAACCCCTCATCGGGAGGAATTGGACGAAGTAAACTTGGGGGCAAGCAATGAGAATCAAAAACTGGTTAAGATCGGAACTACCCTGGATACGAATCAGAGAGAAAGGTTGATTTCTCTCCTCAAGGACTACTCCGATGTATTCGCATGGTCATACGCCGACATGCCAGGTCTTGATCCCGGGATAGGTAAGCATCGCATTCCATTGAGACCTGAGTTTAGACCAGTCAAATCAAAGCTTGAAGAAAATCATCCAAAAATGGTAGTTACTCACAAAGACTGGCATGACACGCTTCCTTTCACGCTGCACGCTTACCGGATAACAACTCTTAGATCCCCAGGGGGCAACTCCCTACTCATTAGTTTACGGTATGGAAGCCGTAATTCCCCTCGAGGTAGAAATTCCTTCTCTCAGAATCCTGGCAGAATCTGAAGTAGAAGAATCAGATTGGGCAAGAGTAAGGTATGAGCAGCTGAACCTCCTTCCCGAAAAGCGCTTGGCCGCTATCTGCCATGCGCAATTATATCAGCAAAGAATGGTCAACGCTTATAACAAGAAAGTGCGACCTCGCAAGTTCGAGGCTGGAGATTTAGTGCTGAAGAAAATTCTCCCTCATCAGGAGGCTAGTCAAGGAAAGTGGGCCCCAAGGTACGAGGGCCCATATCTGGTCAAAAGTGCATTCTCAGGGGGTGCCCTAATGCTAACCAACATGGATGGAGACGATCTCCCGAGACCGGTAAATGCCGATGCAGTCAAGAGATACTTCGCCTAAAGCATCGCGAACAGAGCGTCCGGGCAGACCAAGGACATAGGGTTTTATCATGACAATCTAGCACAAACATTTGTCCTGAAATGAATAAAATAAGTTTTTTTCAAGAGATGCTTTGTTTTAAAATTTGTTGTCCCCTGTTTTTTCTTAAAATTGTGAGATGACAAAAGGAGGCATGGCATGGATGGATCCCCAGGAGTAGCTCGGGACGCAAGACGCGTCACTTAGACTAACGCCACTAATTACTCTTCAGTTTTGCAGGGACGTAAGGTCTTACGCCTCAAATCGTCGTCATAATAAAACCAGAAAGTTTCGCTCGTAGGAGTTGTTGAATGGCCGTAGCAGGCCACCTTTAAGAGCGAATCAGGAAAGATTTTAAGACAAACCATCACCATCTAAAGTGAAATTTCTTTTCCTCGCAGTGCTACCAGCACAACCGGCATCGCAAACAACCAGTCTCAAAGGACTAAATGCCGGACCAAAGTCACAAAGCCCATCCTACGCCGGCCGAGCTGTCAGAACACTAGCAGCGTCGGCTTCCATCTCCGTTCACCTATTTGGAAGGAGCTCATCACCAAAACGCCATGGTCGCCCAGCACACCCTTGCAAGCAACAACTCCTGGAAAAAGCACGACAGAAAGATGTCCCCCTAGAACTACCGTCAACATTCTCAATGCGGTCTGGTTCAAGCAGTATCCCAACCTCCGCACCATGATCAACACGGTGAAGATCAATCCTTTAATTGAGGGACAGCCAGGCTGCGAGTGTCACCCACGCCAAGGCAAGAGCTACGACAAAGCATCTAACAACAAAGCCATCATCAACCAACATCCGACACAAGTCACACTCAGTGACCCATGGATTGCCCGTCTAAAAGGGAGAGCTTAAAACTTATCAATCGCTTTACTTTTGCTAAAGAGCGTCTTGCATTTACTCCTCATTTGTGCTTGCCGTATCTTTTTCAGGGACGGGGTCACCCCCATTTGTTGCCTGCAGAAGAACGGTAAGCATACACCCTTGCAGCCCCGCTGCACATCACGGGGACAGAGGGTTATCCCCTCTATCCCCGAGCAACCACGAAGCCAATCAGCGAAGGTCCAGCAGGACCGGCAAGCAACTGAACCGAATGCAGATCTCGTCCTCACTACGGCTCGGATCGGCAATACCCGCAAAATAGCTAAAAAGAAACCAATCAAAGCAAGGCGTCCCAGGACTAGGACCACGTCATAGGCACCCTCGAAAAGTCGGGTTAAAGGAAGGGAGAATCCCTGAACTTATCTCATTTTTGTTTTCAAATTAATTTCCCTTTCCGTTTTCCCCTCTGCATCTCGCAGGGACAGGAAGCATCTCGCTGTCATCCGCATGGAGCTTGTGGAAGACGCCCGCGCAGCCCCGCTGCGCAGTTCAGGGGAGTCCCTCTTTCTTTTCCCTTTATTTAAATTTGTTTTTATTCTTGCTCACTTTGATTAGCTTTAAGTCGAGTACGGTCGTCTAGCCCACTGGGGGGCAACCTTAGGTCCTCGTTAGAACGTTGCAAATAAGTCGTCCCCCACATTCTAGCAATCAAAACATCTAGCAATCAAACATCTGGCCATCAAACATCCAGCAATCAAACATCTGGCCATCAAACATCCAGCAATCAAACATCTGGCCATCAAACCATCTAGCAATCAAACATCTGGCCATCAAACCATCTAGCAATCAAAGATCTGGCCATCAAACCATCTAGCAATCAAACATCCAGCAATCAAACATCTGGCCATCAAACCATCTAGCAATCAAACATCTGGCCATCAAACCATCTAGCAATCAAACATCCAGCAATCAAACGTTTAGCAATCAAACCATCCGGCAATCAAATCATCAATCAATCAAAATCAAAAATCAATCAAAAATCCCTCTTTAGCCCGGCTCAAACAAAAGCATACTACTCTCATAAGCATTTTCATGCACAGCATAGGTTAGGAATATTTAATCCCTCTGTTAACTCCAGAATCTATCCAAATTACGTGCCATGCATGATATTACTTGTTTGCTCTTATATCCGCGGTTTGCTCCGACGTAAGCAGTCACAAACAAATCCCGGTAAGCATCTTTGAGCCATCACGTCTTATCCTTCATGAGTGTAAGGGCCTGACTAGATACTAGTTGAGTTCACATAATATCCAGGGTACATGCGCCATTAGACATGGGATAGCTATAAAATGACGTGGGACTTTTATGATTTTCTCCACTTTTTTCGTTTCTTCCCTCTTTCCACTATATATGTCATCACTCCCCCCAAAACGTCAATATCACTCATACTCCGGGAGCCAAAGAGCAGTTTCAGCTAAAATTGCCAGCCGGAAGCAAAAGCACGCCAAGTTCAAATTCACGATGAAGGAGACGGAAAAGGTCACCAAGAGATCGCTAAGGACTATCACCGAAGAAGCAGCAACGACGAAGGCCGAGGCTTCAAGACAGAAGGGGAAGAGATCAAGACAAAGGCTGTGCTTGCTCTGCTCTGTTGCATTTTCAAATCAAATCAAAAAGGGGAGGGATATATAAAAAAATAAAAAATAAAAAATAAAAAATAAAAAGAAAAGAAAGAGGGGAAATGAGAAAAAAAAAGGAGAGAGGGGAAAAAGAAGAAGAAGAGAGAAATGCTCAGAGACATTCGAAGAATACAAACAGTCGGAGAGCCAAAGCAAGCACAGCCCGGGGACAACTCAATTCGAGAAAATCTCGAAGACAACTTTCCCCAGTGAACTCGAGTAGAAAAGCCCAAGGCCAACTCGAGAAATCTCAAAGTATCCTTCCCCAGTAAAGTCAAGCAAAAGAGGCCCAACGCCAACTCAAGACACCTCAAAGCAAGCAGAAAGGGGCCTCACGCCAACTCAAGTAGTGAGTCGCAAAAAGAACAGCGACGACACTCCCCAATGAGGACTCAAGAAAAGGGCCCCAGGTCGAACAAAAAGCACCCCCAGCAAGGATCCCAGAGCTCACGCACTCTGTCAAGCAAGCATCCTCAGCGAAAAGCGAAAAGGCTCACGTACCTCGCCCTCATCAGCAAAGCATCAGTCATCAAAAACCTTCCAGCAAAGCAACCTTTTTTAAAACAAACTCATTTCCGGACGTTTCATGTCCTTTCATTCTTTTCCGTAAAAGTCCCATCGATTATTAGAATGCCCATGCATGTGCATCTTCATTTGAAGTCTATTCACTCGGATTGACATTGCGAACTGTAAATTATGTATCATGTTAGTTGCATCTTTATGAGTGTAAAACACTTAGCCTTGTTTCAGAGCGTGAGTGCAAACACTAATATCAGGTGAGGACTGCTTACGGCTGCAAATCGTGGGAAAGTCTTGTCCTTGGGGTCGTTACCTCCTGAGCAGGACGCAGACGCATTCTAGGTTCGTATCAAGGCCGCTGGCGATAGCTTTCTTCTCCTCTCAGAGTGACATCATAGTTTAGTCTTTAGCATTAGCATCTCCTCCTCCCAGAGCGACAGCATTTAGCATTCTTCTCCTCCCAGAGCGACAGCATTTAGCATTCTCCTCCTCCCAGAGCGACAACATTTAGCATTCTCCTCCTCCTAGAGCGACAACATTTAGCATTCTCCTCCTCCCAGAGCGACAACATTTAGCATTCTCCTCCTCCCAGAGCGACAGCATTTAGCATTCTTCTCCTCCCAGAGCGACAGCATTTAACATTCTTCTCCTCCCAGAGTGACAGCATTTAGTTTCAGCATTAGCATTTCTTCTCCTCCCAGAGTGACATCATTTAGTTTCAGTGTTAGCATTTCTGCTCCTCCCAGAGTGACAGCATTTAGTTTCCAGCGTAGCATTTCTCCTCCTCCCAGAGTGACAGCATTTAGTTTCCCGCGTAGCATTTCTTCTCCTCCCAGAGTGATAGCATAGCGTAGTTCTACCTTTTTCAACCTTAGCATTTCTTCCCCTCCCAGAGCAACATCATTCATACAATTCTACATTACTGCATAATTATTTTCCTCCTCCTAGAGTGACATCATTAGGACAAATCATTCATACTTCTGCGAATCGCGCACTATCTTCCGAAGCAACATCAGTCACATGTCAAGTGATCATCCCCCCAGTGGGGCTGCCGTTTACATTTTCATAAAATTACTTTCCATCCCCGGTAGAGTAGTTGTCATTTACATTCCCTGCAACTTATGTGCCTCTCAATACCCGAGCAGATCTAAGTTTACGTCTTTGCATGATCAACAACCTATCTCCTCCCAGAGTGACGTCAAGCAAGCACCTGGTATCCCCAGTAACAGCATCAATCAATCTCCTCCTCCCAGAGCGACATCAAGCAACTACCTCCTCCCAGAGCGACCTCATCACTGTAAGTTTGAGGTAAGACCTGCCGTGTCGCCAAAATTCGGATATCTAGGGGCAACTGTCTTTACTGCTTATCAAATACTTCGATAAGACAGTAAAGAGGGGGCAACTGTTGATACCCGAATTTTGACGCCATTTTTATTTAATTTTAGCATTTCTGTTATTCAGTTAATTTACAGTCATTTTCAGTTGATTTAATGTCGCTAGCATTCTTAGGTGTTTCGTGGCATTTTAGCATCATCGTTAGCATCGTCAGCTTTCGAAATCGCATTTTTAATTTTTCGGCATGTATTTTCATTATTATTATCATTAATATTTTTAGCCTTAAAAATCACATTTTTAATTATCAGGCAGTCGTTTGCTAACTTTTTCTTCGTTTTAGGTCATCACACGAATTTTAGGATTTTTTATATTTTAGCACATTTTTTAGTATTTTTATTATTTTATTATTTTTTTTATTCAAGCTTTTATTGGACCCGAGTAAGTCCACTCGGACAATAGCTTGACTTTAAAATGTTTTCCATCAACTAGTTGCTAGATTTTTTTCTGGTCGCAACGGTCTACAGCGATTCGCGTAATTTTCGGCGTTAACGTTATTATTTTTCCGTTCAAACGTTTCACATTTTTGAACGCGAAAATAAACACGTTAAACGAGGAATTTTCATCCTTCGCTGTAGATGGTTAAACCCGTCGTATTTTTCTCTACGTGACGGTACCTTCGGCTCGAAAAGTCAGAACGTTTGGTCGCGGGAACCGGCTCGAGGCCATTTTAATCAGATAAAATGCCATTTGATCATGGCCATTGATCTGGTCAACCAAGGAAAGTCAACCAGATCAATGGCCCTTGATTTAATGTGCATAATGCACATGCACAGTGCCAAGGGAGTGCAGCGAAGCAGCCCACGCCCGAGCCACCTGCTCCCGTCGCGTCCATAGCCTCCTGTTCCTCCGCCATCATCACCGCTATCACCCTAGCTCCGCCACCTCACGCAGCCGTAGACCCGACGTCATCACGGCCTCCACGCGCAGCACCCGCACCTCCTCCTCACGCGATCTTCGGCTATAAATAGCCCCCTCCTCCAACGCATTCGGGGCACCAAAAAAAACAGCAAGAAACCTTGCTTTCTTCCCTCCCTCTGATCAGTTGCTCATATTGAGCGAAGATCGTCAAAGTTCAAAGTTTGAGAGTGAGTTTCTCTCTCTAGAATTTCTCGGTTTTTTTAGCCACTTTCTTGCTTAATTTCGTTTGGCTCTTGTTTGAGCAAGTTAATTGTTTTCTTTTATGTCATTAATTCATATGCATAACGTAGATTAAATACACTCCTTCAATTTTAAAAATCGTTGGTTAGATCGCTCAAATTAATTAGTTTTCGATAATTAACAGTTTTGTCATTTTTTCGAAATTAAATTTTGTACGAGTCAAACTAAAAATCGGGGTTGGTATAGTCGGGAAGTCGTCGAAGAGACGAACATTTCGGTATGAACGATTTTTAAATCGGCCACTTGTGGCCGGAGCTTTGCCGCCGGCAGTACGCCGGCGACCAAGAAAGGTGACGAATGAACAGTGCCAGGCCAACGGCACTGTTCACGCGGGAATGGGCTTGGCCCATTCCCTTTTAAATTCTCATGGGCCAGGCACTATTCCTGGCCCATTTTTCACTTCTTTTCATTCTTCAATTGGGCCCAGCCCATTTTCAATTGTTTTCAAAACTTCGGATCACGTTTTTTCGTAAAATACTCGTATGCTTTGTATGATTATTTGTCGTACTAACACTTTTAATTTTCTGTAATATCAACTGTTTATTTTCTGTAAATATCAACTGTTTAATTTTCCGCACTTTAATTTTCTGCAATTTACTTTCGGCAATTTAAATTCAATACCGCCTACATGGTCGGTCGCACTTATCAACTGTTTAATTTTCCGCACTTTAATTTTCCGCAATTTACTTTCAGTAATTTAAATTCAATACCGCCTACATGGTCGGTCGCACTTATCAACTGTTTAATTTTCCGCACTTTAAATTCCAGCAATTTACTTTCAGCAATTTAAATTCAATACCGCCTACATGGTCGGTCGCATTTTAATTTTCGTAAACATTCAACTGCTTTAATTTTTCGCACACTGCTGGAAATCCTTCCGCAAATTATCAACTGTTTACTTTTCCGCACTTTAAATTTCAGCAATTTAAATTCAATACCGCCTACATGGTCGGTCGCAATATCAACTGTTTATTTTCTGCAATATCAACTGCTTTAAGTTTTCGCAAAACTGCTGGAAATCCTTCCGCAAATTATCAACTGTTTACTTTTCCGCACTTTACATTCCCGCACTTTAAATTTCAGCAATTTACTTTCAGCAATTTAAATTCAATACCGCCTACATGGTCGGTCGCAATATCAACTGTTTATTTTCCGCAAATATCCAACTGTTTATTCCCTGCATTATCAACCTATTTTATTTTCTGCAAATCATTAAACTTTTTTTCTTCCCTATAAATCGCCAATAGCATTTAATTTTTCTGCACTTATCAAAACAGCATTTCATTTTCGTATGCGTAAAATCCATCATTTTTCGCATGCAAATCAAAACAGCATTTCATTTTCGTATGCGTAAAATCCATCATTTTTCGCATGCAATCAACCTAGCATTTAAATTCTCGTATGCGTAAAATCAATCATTTTTCGCATGCAAATCAAAACAGCATTTCATTTTCGTATGCGTAAAATCCATCATTTTTCGCATGCAATCAACCTAGCATTTAAATTCTCGTATGCGTAAAATCAATCATTTTTCGCATGCAATCAACACAGCATTTAAATTCTCGTGTGCTTAAAATCAATCATTTTTCGCATGCAATCAACTCAGCATTTAAATCTCGTATGCGTAAAATCCATCATTTTTCGCATACAATCAACTGTCATCATTTTATCAAACTCAGCATCTAACTTTCGTATGCGTAGAATCCATCATTTTACGTGTGCAATCGACTGTCATTTAAATTTTCGCACTCATAGAATTGCCTAGTTATTTCTCGAGCTATCACTAACACTCTCCTTTTGTAGGTTAATTTCAAGCTTCGCTCGAAAGTACGCCTCACAAGTCCTTTTTATTTATTCGATGCTTTCTGCGAATATCAACTGCATGCATGATATATAGAACTGCTAGAATTAAAATCAACCCACATGAACAACGTGTTTAAAGAGTTGCTTAAAATGCCATGTTCATATGATTTTAAATTCTCGCTTGTATTGACTGCATGTACATGGGGATTTTCGATCCCACATCAGTTTTCCACTATTAAAATCAATCATTTAAATCTGTACTCTGTTAGCAATCCATGTTAGGATCACGTAGTAATTAGGTTAATCATGCATGGCCCGATGATGAAATAAGAGGGCGCTCATTCAGTCTTACGGAAAATTCAGTCCCATCACGATCATAAAAAAGACTAAAGTGACGATTCCTCTGAGGGCCCCCTTTTTCAAAACGCATTTTATAAAACACCTTTTTAAACACCTCTCTCATCAACCGGTAACCGTTTTCGGATGTGTCTCGGGTGCCTAACACCTTCCCGAGACCATAATACGACCCCGAACCTTTGTCTGGGGTCCAGACCCCTTTTTTTTGTGCCTTTAGTTTTTTACTTATTATATTTCCTATGCCATGACGATTAGGGTTCCCTAAGCCTAGCAACCAAATTAGGGTGGCGACTTCATTGCATGCTGCGAGGCCTCCTTTTACGCCGAGCATCTGAAGGTCTCAAATTTCGTTGCACACTTGCGAATTTTTTTTAAATTTCCGAGGCGCGACAACAACGCTTAACAGACGACATGTGCAGACGTGACCAGACACAGCATTAAAAGCACAATGTGAGGACGTGACCCTTCACAATGCTTAACAGACGACATGTGCGGACGTGACCAGACACAGCATTAAAAACACGATGTGGGGATATGACGCTTCACAACGCTTAAGAGATGACAAGTGCGGACGTGACTAGACACAACATTTAAAACACGGTGTGGGTACGTGACAATTCACAAGCTTAACAGACGACATGTGCGGAGGTGACCAGACACATCATTAAAAACACGATGTGGGGACGTGACCCTTCACACCCTTAACAGACGACATGTGCGGACGTGACCAGACACAACTTTTAAATGACGAGGTGTATGTGGGGATGTGACCTATCACAACACTTAACAGACGATGGCATTAAAACATGGTGTGGGTATATGACCCTTCACAATGCTTAACAGACGACATTCGCGGATGTGAGCAGACACAACATTAAAAACACGTGGTGGGGACGTGACCCTTCACAACGCTTAACAGACGACATGTGCGGACGTGACCACACGCAACATTAAAATACGGTGTTAGGATGTGACCCTTCATAACGCTTAACAGACAACATGTGCGGACGTGACCAGACACAACATTGAAAACACGATGTGGGGACGTGACCCTTGACAACGCTTAACAGAAGACATGTGCGGACGTGACCAGACATAGCATTAAAAGACAGTGTGGAGATGTGACCCTTCACAACGCTCAACAGACGACATGTGCGGACGTGACCAGACACAACATTAAAAACACGATGTGGGGAGGTGACCCTTCCCAACGCTTAACAGACGACATGTGCGGATGTGACCTGACACAGCATTAAAAACACGATGTGGGGAGGTGACCCTTCACAACGCTTAACAGACGACATGTGTTGACGTGACAAGACACATCATTAAAAACACGGTGTGGGGATGTGACCCTTCATAATGCTTAACAGACGACATGTGCGGACGTGACCAGACACAACATTAAAAACACAATGTGGGGACGTGACCCTTGACAACGCTTAACAGCCGACAGGTGCGGACGTGACCAGACACAGCATTCAAACACGGTGTGGGGATGTGACCCTTTATAACGCTTAACAGACAACAAGTGCGGACGTGACCAGACACAACATTAAAAACACGATGTGGGGACGTGACCCTTGGCAAAGCTTAACAGACGACATATGCGGACGTGACCAGACACATCATTAAAACACGGTGTTGGGATGTGACCCTTCACAACGCTTAACAGAAAATATGTGCGGACGTCACCAGACACAACATTAAAAACAGATGTGGGGACGTGACCACACACAATCCTTCACAACGCTTAACAGACGACATGTGCGGACGTGACCACACGCAACATTAAAATACGGTGTTAGGATGTGACCCTTCATAACGCTTAACAGACAACATGTGCGGACGTGACCAGACACAACATTGAAAACACGATGTGGGGACGTGACCCTTCACAACGCTTAACAGATGACATGTGCGAACGTGACCACACACAACATTAAAAACACGAGGTGGGGACGTGACCCTTCACAACGCTTAAGAGACAACATGTGCGGACGTGACCAGACACATCATTAAAAACACGATGTGGGGACATGATCAGACACAGTATTAAAAACACGATGTGGGGACGTGACCTTTCACACCCTTAACAGACGACATGTGCGGACGTGACCAGACACAACATTAAAAACACGATGTGGGGACGTGACCCTTGACAACGCTTAATAGACGACATGTGCGGATGTGACCAGGCACAACATTAAAAACACGGTGTGGGGATGTGACCCTTCACAACGGTTAACAGACGAAATGTGCGGACGTGACCAAACACAACATTAAAAACACGATGTGGGTACGTTCCCTTTCACACGCTTAATAGACGACATGTGCGGACGTGACCAGACACAACATTAAAAACACGATGTGGGGACGTGACCCTTCACAACACTCAACAGACGACATGTGCGGACGTGACCAGACACAGCATTAAAAGCACGATGTGGGGAGTTGAACCTTCACAACGCTTAACAGACAACATGTGCGGATGTGACCAGACACAACATTAAAAATACGATGTGGGGAGGTGACCCTTCACAACGCTTAACAGACGACATGTGTGGACGTGACAAGACACATCATTAAAAACACGGTGTGGGGATGTGGCCCTTCATAACGCTTAACAGACGACATGTGCGGACGTGACCAGACACAACATTAAAAATACGATGTGGGGACGTGACCCTTGACAACGCTTAACTGACGACATGTGCGGACGTGACCAGACACAGCATTAACACACGGTGTGGGGATGTGACCCTTCATAACGCTTAACAGACAACATGTGCGGACGTGACCAAACACAACATTAAAAACACGATGTGGGGACGTGACCCTTGACAAAGCTTAACAGACGACATATGCGGACGTGACCAGACACATCATTAAAACACGGTGTTGGGATGTGACCCTTCACAACGCTTAACAGACAACATGTGCGGACGTCACCAGACACAACATTAAAAATAAATGTGGGGACGTGACCCTTCACAATCCTTAACAGATGACATGTGCGGACGTGACCACACACAACATTAAAAACACGAGGTGGGGACGTGACCCTTCACAACGCTTAAGAGACAACATGTGCGGACGTGACCAGACATAACATTTAAAACACGGTGTGGGTACGTGACACTTCACAAGCTTAATAGACGACATGTGCGGATGTGACCACACACAACATTAAAAACACGATGTGGGGACGTGACCCTTGACAACGCTTAATAGACGACATGTGCGGACGTGACCAGACACAGCATTAAAACACGGTGTGGGGATGTGACCCTTCACAACGGTTAACAGACGACATGTGCGGACGTGACCAGACACAACATTAAAAACACGATGTGGGGACGTGACCCTTCACAACGCTCAACAGACGATATGTGCGGACGTTACCAGACACAGCATTAAAAACACGATGCGGGGATGTGACCCTTCACAACGCTTAACAGACGAAATGTGCGAACGTGACCAGACACTGCATTAAAACACGGTGTGGGGAGGTGACCCTTCACAACGCTTAACTAACGACATGTGCGGACGTGACCAGACACAGCATTAAAAACACGATGTGGGGATGTGACGCTTCACAACGCTTAAGAGAAGACAAGTGCGGACGTGACCAGACACAACATTTAAAACACGGTGTGGGTACGTGACCCTTCACAACGCTTAACAAACGACATGTGCGGACGTGACCAGACACAACATTAAAACACGGTGTGGGGATGTGACCCTTCATAACGCTTAACAGACAACATGTGCGGACGTGACCAGACAACATTAAAAATACGATGTGGGAACGTGACCCTTGACAACGCTTAACAGACGACATGTGCAGACGTGACCAGACACAACATTTAAAACACGGTGTGGGTACGTGACCCTTCACAACGCTTAATAAACGACATGTGCGGACGTGACCAGACACAACATTAAAACACGGGGTGGGGATGTGACCCTTCATAACGCTTAACAGACAACATGTGCGGACGTGACCAGACAACATTAAAAATACGATGTGGGGACGTGACCCTTGACAACGCTTAATAGACGACATGTGCGGACGTGACCAGACACAGCATTAAAACACGGTGTGGGGATGTGACCTTTCACAACGCTTAATAGACGACATGTGCGGACGTCACCAGACACAACATTAAATAGACGACATGTGCGGACGTGACCTTACACAACATTAAAAATATGATGCGGGGACGTGACCCTTCACAACGCTCAATAGACGACATGTGCGATCGAGACCAGACACAAGATTAAAAACATGATGCGGGGACGTGACCCTTCACAACGCTCAACAGACGACATGTGCGGACGTGACCAGACACAACATTAAAAACACAATGTGGGTATGTGACCCTTCGCAACGCTTGACAGACGAAATGTTCGAACGTGACCAGACACTGCATTAAAACACAGTGTGGGGAGGTGACCCTTCACAACGCTTAAGAGGCGACATGTGCGGACGTGACCAGACACAGCATTAAAAGCACAATGTGGGGACGTGACCCTTCACAACACTTAACAGACGAGATGTGCGGCCGTGACCAGACACAGTATTAAAAAACACGATGTGGGGATGTGGCCCTTCGCAACGCTTAAGAGACGCCAAGTGCGGACGTGACCAGACACAACATTTAAAACACGGTATGGGTACGTGACCCTTCACAAGCATAACAGACGACATGTGCGGAGGTGACCAGACACATCATTAAAAACACGATGTGGGGACGTGACCAGACACAGTATTAAAAACACGATGTGGGGATGTGACCAGACATAGTATTGAAAACATGATGTGGGGACGTGACCCTTCTCACGCTTAATAGACGACATGTGCGGACGTGACCAGACAAAACTTTCAAATGACGAGGTGTATGTGGGGACGTGACCAATCACAACACTTAACATACGATGGCATTAAAACATAGTGTGGGGATATGACCCTTCACAACGCTTAACAGACGACATTTGCGGACGTGAGCAAACACAACATTAAACACACGTGGTGGGGACGTGACCCTTCACAACGCTTAACAGACGACATGTGCGGACGTGACCAGACACAGCACTAAAAGTACGATATGGGGAGGTGAACGTTCACAACGCTTATTAGACGACATGTGCGAACGTGACCAGACACATCATTAAAAATACGATGTGGGGACGTGACCCTTCATAACGCTTAACAGACAACATGTGCGGACGTGACCAGACACAACAGTAAAAACACGATGTGGGTACGTGACCCTTGAGAATGCTTAACAGACGACATGTGCGGACGTGACCAGACATAGCATTAAAACACGGTGTGGGGATGTGACCCTTCACAACGCTTAATAGACAACATGTGCGGAGGTCACCAGACACAACATTAAATAGACGACATGTGCGGACGTGACCTGACACAACATTACAAATACGATGCGGGGACGTGACCCTTCACAGTGCTCAACAGACGACATGTGCGGACTTGACCAGATACAGCATTAAAAACACGATGCGGGGATGTGACCGTTCGCAACGCTTAACAGACGAAATGTGCGAACGTGACCAGACACTGCATTAAAAGACAGTGTGGGGAGGTGACCCTTCAGTTCACAACGCTTAACAGACGTCATGTGCGGACGTGACCAGACACAGCATTAAGAGCACAATGTGGGGACGTGACCCTTCACAACGCTTAACAGACGACATGTGCGGACGTGACCAGACACAGCATTAAAAGCACGATGTGGGGATGTGACCCTTCGCAACGATTAAGAGACGACAAGTGCGGACGTGACCAGACACAACATTTAAAACACGGTGTGGGTACGTTACCCTTCACAAGCTTAACAGACGACATGTGCGGAGGTGACCAGACACATCATTAAAAACACGATGTGGGGACGTGACCAGAAACATTATTAAAAACACGATGTGGGGACGTGACCCTTCACACGCTTAATAGAGGACATGTGCGGACGTGACCAGACACAACTTTGAAATGACGAGGTGTATGTGGGGACGTGACTTATCACAACACTTAACAGACGATGGCATTAAAACATGGTGTGGGGATATGACCCTTCACAACGCTTAACAGACAACATTTGCGGACGTGAGCAAACACAACATTAAACACACGTGGTAGGGACGTGACCCTTCACAACGCTTAACAGACGACATGTGCGGACGTGACCAGACAAAACATTAAAACACGGTGTGGGGATGTGTCCCTTCACAAAGCTTAACAGACGACATGTGCGGACGTGACCAGACACAACATTAAAAGCACAATATGGGGAGGTGAACCTTCACAACGCTTAATAGACGACATGTGCGAACGTGACCAGACACATCATTAAAAATACGATGTGGGGACGTGACCCTTCATAACGCTTAACAGACAACATGTGCGGACGAGACTAGACACAACATTAAAAACACGATGTGGGTACGTGACCCTTGACAACGCTTAACAGACGACATGTGCGGACATGACCAGACATAGCATTAAAACACGGTGTGGGGATGTGACCCTTCACAACGCTTAACAGACAACATGTGCGGACGTCAACAAACACAACATTAAATAGACGACATGTGCGGATGTGACCTGACACAACATTAAAAATACGATGCGGTGACGTGACCCTTCATAACGCTCAACAGACGACATGTGCGGTTGAGACCAGACACAACATTAAAAAACGATGCGGGGACGTGACCCTTCACAACGCTCTACAGACGACATGTGCGGACGTGACTAGACACAGCATTAAAAACACGATGCGGGGACGTGACCCTTCACAACGCTTAACAGACGAAATGTGCAGACGTGACCAGAGACTGCATGAAAACACAGTGTGGGGAGGTGACCCTTCACAACGCTTAACAGACGACATGTGCGGACGTGACCAGACACAACATTAAAAGCACAATGTGGGGACGTGACCCTTCACAACGCTTAACAGACGACATGTGCGGACGTGACCAGACACAACCTTAAAAGCACAATGTGGGGACGTGACCCTTCACAACGCTTAAGAGACGATATGTGCGGACGTGACCAGACACAACATTAAAAACACGATGTGGGGATGTGACCCTTCACAACGCTTAAGAGACGACAAGTGCGGACGTGACCGGACACAACATTTAAAACACGGTGTGGGTACGTGACCCTTCACAAGCTTAAAAGACGACATGTGCGGAGGTGACCAGACACATCAATAAAAACACGATGTGGGGACGTGACCAGACACAGTATTAAAAACACGATGTGGGGAGGTGACCCTTCACAACGCTTAAGAGACGACATGTGCGGACGTGACCAGACACAGCATTAAAAGCACAATGTGGGGACGTGACCCTTCACAACGCTTAACAGACGACATGTGCGGACGTGACCAGACACAGTATTAAAAAACACGATGTGGGGATGTGACCCTTCGCAACGCTTAAGAGACGACAAGTGCGGACGTGACCAGACACAACATTTAAAACACGGTGTGGGTACGTGACCCTTCACAAGCATAACAGACGACATGTGCGGAGGTGACCAGACACATCATTAAAAACACGATGTGGGGACGTGACCAGACACAGTATAAAAAACACGATGTGGGGATGTGACCAGACATAGTATTGAAAACATGATGTGGGGACGTGACCCTTCTCACGCTTAATAGACGACATGTGCGGACGTGACCAGACACAACTTTCAAATGACGAGGTGTATGTGGGGACGTGACCAATCACAACACTTAACATACGATGGCATTAAAACATGGTGTGGGGATATGACCCTTCACAACGCTTAACAGACGACATTTGCGCACGTGAGCAAACACAACATTAAACACACGTGGTGGGGACGTGACCCTTCACAACGCTTAACAGACGACATGTGCGGACGTGACCAGACACAGCATTAAAAGTACGATATGGGGAGGTGAACGTTCACAACGCTTATTAGACGACATGTGCGAACGTGACCAGACACATCATTAAAAATACGATGTGGGGACGTGACCCTTCATAACGCTTAACAGACAACATGTGCGGACGTGACCAGACACAACATTAAAAACACGATGTGGGTACGTGACCCTTGAGAATGCTTAACAGACGACATGTGCGGACGTGACCAGACATAGCATTAAAACACGGTGTGGGGATGTGACCCTTCACAACGCTTAACAGACAACATGTGCGGAGGTCACCAGACACAACATTAAATAGACGACATGTGCGGACGTGACCTGACACAACATTACAAATACGATGCGGGGACGTGACCCTTCACAGTGCTCAACAGACGACATGTGCGGACTTGACCAGATACAACATTAAAAACACAATGCGGGGATGTGACCCTTCACAACGCTTAACAGACGACATGTGCGGACGTGACCAGACACAGCATTAAAAGCACGATGTGGGGATGTGACCCTTCGCATCGATTAAGAGACGACAAGTGCGGACGTGACCAGACACAACATTTAAAATACGGTGTGGGTACGTTACCCTTCACAAGCTTAACAGACGACATGTGCGGAGGTGACCAGACACATCATTAAAAACACGATGTGGGGACGTGACCAGACACATTATTAAAAACACGATGTGGGGACGTGACCCTTCACACACTTAATAGAGGACATGTGCGGACGTGACCAGACACAACTTTGAAATGACGAGGTGTATGTGGGGACGTGACTTATCACAACACTTAACAGACGATGGCATTAAAACATGGTGTGGGGATATGACCATTCACAACGCTTAACAGACAACATTTGCGGACGTGAGCAAACACAACATTAAACACACGTGGTAGGGACGTGACCCTTCACAACGCTTAACAGACGACATGTGCGGACGTGACCAGACAAAACATTAAAACACGGTGTGGGGATGTGTCCCTTCACAAAGCTTAACAGACGACATGTGCGGACGTGACCAGACACAACATTAAAAGCACAATATGGGGAGGTGAACCTTCACAACGCTTAATAGACGACATGTGCGAACGTGACCAGACACATCATTAAAAATACGATGTGGGGACGTGACCCTTCATAACGCTTAACAGACAACATGTGCGGACGAGACTAGACACAACATTAAAAATACGATGTGGGTACGTGACCCTTGACAACGCTTAACAGACGACATGTGCGGACGAGACTAGACACAACATTAAAAACACGATGTGGGTACGTGACCCTTGACAACGCTTAACAAACGACATGTGCGGACATGACCAGACATAGCATTAAAACACGGTGTGGGGATGTGACCCTTCACAACGCTTAACAGACAACATGTGCGGACGTCACCAAACACAACATTAAATAGACGACATGTGCGGATGTGACCTGACACAACATTAAAAATACGATGCGGTGACGTGACCCTTCACAACGCTCAACAGACGACATGTGCGGTTGAGACCAGACACAACATTAAAAAATGATGCGGGGACGTGACCCTTCACAACGCTTAACAGACAACATTTGCGGACGTGAGCAAACACAACATTAAACACACGTGGTAGGGACGTGACCCTTCACAACGCTTAACAGACGACATGTGCGGACGTGACCAGACAAAACATTAAAACACGGTGTGGGGATGTGTCCCTTCACAAAGCTTAACAGACGACATGTGCGGACGTGACCAGACACAACATTAAAAGCACAATATGGGGAGGTGACCCTTCACAACGCTTAACAGACGACATGTGCGGACGTGACCAGACACAACATTAAAAGCACAATGTGGGGACGTGACCCTTCACAACGCTTAACAGACGAGATGTGCGGACGTGACCAGACACAACATTAAAAACACGATGTGGGGATGTGACCCTTCACAACGCTTAAGAGACGACAAGTGCGGACGTGACCGGACGCAACATTTAAAACACGGTGTGGGTACGTGACCCTTCACAAGCTTAACAGACGACATGTGCGGAGGTGACCAAACACATCAATAAAAACACGATGTGGGGACGTGACCAGACACAGTATTAAAAACAAGATGTGGGGACGTGACCCTTCACACGCTTAATAGACGACATGTGCGCACGTGACCAGACACAACTTTCAAATGACGAGGTGTATGTGGGGACGTGACCTATCACAACACTTAACAGACGATGGCATTAAAACATGGTGTAGGGATATGACCCTTCACAACGCTTAACAGAGGACATTTGCGGACGTGAGCAAACACAACATTAATCACACGTGGTGGGGACGTGACCCGTCACAACGCTTAACAGACGACATGTGCGGACGTGACCAGGCACAATATTAAAACACGGTGTGGGGATGTGACCCTTCACAAAGCTTAACAGACGACATGTGCGGACGTGACCAGACACAGCATTAAAAGCATGATATGGGGAGTTGAACCCTCACAACGCTTAATAGACGACATGTGCGAACGTGACCAGACACATCATTAAAAATACGATGTGGGGACGTGACCCTTCAAAACGCTTAACAGATGACATGTGCGAACGTGACTAGACACAACATTAAAAACACGAGGTGGGGACGTGACCCTTCACAACGCTTAATAGACGACATGTGCGGACGTGACTAGACACGGTAGTAAAACACGGTGTGGGGATGTGACCCTTCACAATGCTTAACAAACGACATGTGCGGACGTGACTACACACCGCATTAAAAACACGATGCGGGGACGTGACCCTTCACAACGCTTAACAGACGAAATGTGCAGACGTGACCAGAGGCTGCATGAAAACACAGTGTGGGGAGGTGACCCTTCACAACGCTTAACAGACGACATGTGCGGACGTGACCAGACACAACATTAAAAGCACAATGTGGGGACGTGACCCTTCACAACGCTTAACAGACGACATGTGCGGACGTGACCAGACACAACATTAAAAGCACAATGTGGGGACGTGACCCTTCACAACGCTTAACAGACGACATGTGCGGACGTGACCAGACACAACATTAAAAACACGATGTGGGGATGTGACCCTTCACAACGCTTAAGAGACGACAAGTGCGGACGTGACCGGACGCAACATTTAAAACACGGTGTGGGTACGTGACCCTTCACAAGCTTAACAGACGACATGTGCGGAGGTGACCAAACACATCAATAGAAACACGATGTGGGGACGTGACCAGACACAGTATTAAAAACACGATGTGGGGACGTGACCCTTCACACGCTTAATAGACGACATGTGCGGACGTGACCAGACACAAGTTTCAAATGACAAGGTGTATGTGGGGACGTGACCTATCACAACACTTAACAGACGATGGCATTAAAACATGGTGTAGGGATATGACCCTTCACAACGCTTAACAGAGGACATTTGCGGACGTGAGCAAACACAACATTAATCACACGTGGTGGGGACGTGACCCGTCACAACGCTTAACAGACGACATGTGCGGACGTGACCAGGCACAATATTAAAACACGGTGTGGGGATGTGACCCTTCACAAAGCTTAACAGACGACATGTGCGGACGTGACCAGACACAACATTAAAAACACGATATGGGGAGTTGAACCCTCACAACGCTTAATAGACGACATGTGCGAACGTGACCAGACACATCATTAAAAATACGATGTGGGGACGTGACCCTTCAAAACGCTTAACAGATGACATGTGCGAACGTGACTAGACACAACATTAAAAACACGAGGTGGGGACGTGACCCTTCACAACGCTTAATAGACGACATGTGCGGACGTGACTAGACACGGTAGTAAAACACGGTGTGGGGATGTGACCCTTCACAATGCTTAACAAACGACATGTGCGGACGTGACTACACACCGCATTAAAAACACGATGTGGGGACGTGACCCTTGCCAACGCTTAACAGACGACCTGTGCGGACGTGACCAGACACACCATTAAAATCACGAGGTGGGGACGTCACCCTTCACAACGCTTAATACACGACATTAAAAACTCAAGGTGGGGACGTGACCCTTTACAACGCTTAACAGACGACATGTGCGGATGTGACCAGACACAGCATTAAGAACACGATGTGGGGAGGTGACCCTTTACAACGCTTAACAGACGACATGTGCGGATGTGACCAGACACAGCATTAAGAACACGATGTGGGGAGGTGACCCTTTACAACGGTTAACAGAGGACATGTGCAGACATGAGCAAACACAACATTAAAAACTCAAGGTGGGGACGTGACCCTTTACAACGCTTAACAGACGACATGTGCGGACGTGACCAGACACAGCATTAAAACACGGTGTGGGGATGTGACCCTTCACAATGCTTAACAGACGACATGTGCGGACGTGACCAGAGACAGCATTAAGATCACGATGTGGGGAAGTGACCCTTCACAACGCTTAACAGACGACATGTGCGGACGTGAACAGACACAACATTAATACACGGTGTGGGGATGTGACCCTTCACAAAGCTTAACAGACGACATGTGCGGACGTGACCAGACACAGCATTAAAAGCACGATATGGGGAGTTGAACCCTCACAACGCTTAATAGACGACATGTGCGAACGTGACCAGACACATCATTAAAAATACGATGTGGGGACGTGACCCTTCAAAACGCTTAACAGATGACATGTGCGAACGTGACTAGACACAACATTAAAAACACGAGGTGGGGACGTGACCCTTCACAACGCTTAATAGACGACATGTGCGGACGTGACTAGACACGGTAGTAAAACACGGTGTTGGGATGTGACCCTTCACAATGCTTAACAAACGACATGTGCGGACGTGACTAGACACCGCATTAAAAACACGATGTGGGGACGTGACCCTTGCCAACGCTTAACAGACGACCTGTGCGGACGTGACCAGACACACCATTAAAATCACGAGGTGGGGACGTCACCCTTCACAACGCTTAATACACGACATTAAAAACTCAAGGTGGGGACGTGACCCTTTACAACGCTTAACAGACGACATGTGCGGACGTGACCAGACACAGCATTAAAACTCGGTGTGGGGATGTGACCCTTCACAATTCTTAACAGACGACATGTGCGGACGTGACCAGAGACAGCATTAAGAACACGATGTGGGGAAGTGACCCTTCACAACGATTAAAAGACGACATGTGCGGATGTGACCAGACACATCATTAATAACATGATGTGGGGACGTGACCCTTCACAACGCTTAACAGAGGACATGTGCGGACGTGACCAGTCAAAACATTAAAAACATTAGGTGGGGACGTGACCCTTCACAACGCTTAACAGACGACATGTGCGGACGTGACCAGACTCAACATTAATACACGGTGTGGGGATGTGACCCTTCACAAAGCTTAACAGATGACATGTGCGGACGTGAACAGACACAACATTAAAAGCACGATATGGGGAGGTGAACCTTCACAACGCTTAATAGACGACATGTGCGAACGTGACCAGACACATCAATAAAAATACGATGTGGGAACGTGACCCTTCATAACGCTTAACAGACAACATGTGCGGACGTGACCAGACACAACAATAAAAACACGATGTGGGTACGTGACCCTTGACAACGCTTAACAGACGACATGTGCGGACGTGACCAGACATAGCATTAAAACACGATGTGGGGATGTGACCCTTCACAACGCTTAACAGACAACATGTGCGGACGTGACCAGACACAGCATTAAAAACACGATGTGGGGATGTGACCCTTCACAACGCTTAAGAGACGACAAGTGCGGACGTGACCAGACACAACATTTAAAACACGGTGTGGGTACGTGACCCTTCACAAGCTTAACAGACGACATGTGCGGAGGTGACCAGACACATCAATAAAAACACGATGTGGGGACGTGACCAGACACAGTATTAAAAACACGATGTGGGGACGTGACCCTTCACACGCTTAATAGACGACATGTGCGGACGTGACCAGACACAACTTTCAAATGACGAGGTGTATGTGGGGACGTGAGCTATCACAACACTTAACAGACGATGGCATTAAAACATGGTGTAGGGATATGACCCTTCACAACGCTTAACAGAGGACATTTGCGGACGTGAGCAAACACAACATTAATCACACGTGGTGGGGACGTGACCCTTCACAACGCTTAACAGACGACATGTGCGGACGTGACCAGACACAATATTAAAACACGGTGTGGGGATGTGACCCTTCACAAAGTTTAACAGACGACATGTGCGGACGTGACCAGACACAGCATTAAAAGCACGATATGGGGAGTTGAACCCTCACAACGCTTAATAGACGACATGTGCGAACGTGACCAGACACATCATTAAAAATACGATGTGGGGACGTGACCCTTCAAAACGCTTAACAGATGACATGTGCGAACGTGACTAGACACAACATTAAAAACACGAGGTGGGGACGTGACCCTTCACAACGCTTAATAGACGACATGTGCGGACGTGACTAGACACGGAAGTAAAACACGGTGTGGGGATGTGACCCTTCACAATGCTTAACAAACGACATGTGCGGACGTGACTAGACACCGCATTAAAAACACGATGTGGGGACGTGACCCTTGCCAACGCTTAACAGACGACATGTGCGGACGTGACCAGACACACCATTAAAATCACGAGGTGGGGACGTCACCCTTCACAACGCTTAATACACGACATTAAAAACTCAAGGTGGGGACGTGACCCTTTACAACGCTTAACAGACGACATGTGCGGATGTGACCAGACACAGCATTAAGAACACGATGTGGGGAGGTGACCCTTTACAACTCTTAACAGAGGACATGTGCAGACATGAGCAGACACAACATTAAAAACTCAAGGTGGGGACGTGACCTTTTACAACGCTTAACAGACGACATGTGCGGACGTGACCAGACACAGCATTAAAACACGGTGTGGGGATGTGACCCTTCACAATGCTTAACAGACGACATGTGCGGACGTGACCAGAGACAGCATTAAGAACACGATGTGGGGAGGTGACCCTTCACAACGCTTAAAAGACGACATGTGCGGATGTGACCAGACACATCATTAATAACATGATGTGGGGACGTGACCCTTCACAACGCTTAACAGAGGACATGTGCGGACGTGACCAGTCAAAACATTAAAAACATTAGGTGGGGACGTGACCCTTCACAACGCTTAACAGACGACATGTGCGGACGTGACCAGACACAACATTAATACACGGTGTGGGGATGTGACATTTCACAATGCTTAACAGACGACATGTGCGGACGTGACCAGACACAACATTAAAAGCACGATATGGGGAGGTGAACCTTCACAACGCTTAATAGACGACATGTGCGAACGTGACCAGACACATCAATAAAAATACGATGTGGGAACGTGACCCTTCATAACGCTTAACAGACAACATGTGCGGACGTGACCAGACACAACAAAAAAAACACGATGTGGGTACGTGACCCTTGACAACGCTTAACAGACGACATGTGCGGACGTGACCAGACATAGCATTAAAACACGGTGTGGGGATGTGACCCTTCACAATGCTTAACAAACGACATGTGCGGACGTGACTAGACACCGCATTAAAAACACGATGTGGGGACGTGACCCTTGCCAACGCTTAACAGATGACCTGTGCGGACGTGACCAGACACACCATTAAAATCACGAGGTAGGGACGTCACCCTTCACAACGCTTAATACACGACATTAAAAACTCAAGGTGGGGACGTGACCCTTTACAACGCTTAACAGACGACATGTGCGGATGTGACCAGACACAGCATTAAGAACACGATGTGGGGAGGTGACCCTTTACAACGCTTAACAGACGACATGTGCGGATGTGACCAGACACAGCATTAAGAACACGATGTGGGGAGGTGACCCTTTACAACGGTTAACAGAGGACATGTGCAGACATGAGCAAACACAACATTAAAAACTCAAGGTGGGGACGTGACCCTTTACAACGCTTAACAGACGACATGTGCGGACGTGACCAGACACAGCATTAAAACACGGTGTGGGGATGTGACCCTTCACAATGCTTAATAGACGACATGTGCGGACGTGACCAGAGACAGCATTAAGATCACGATGTGGGGAAGTGACCCTTCACAACGCTTAACAGACGACATGTGCGGACGTGAACAGACACAACATTAATACACGGTGTGGGGATGTGACCCTTCACAAAGCTTAACAGACGACATGTGCGGACGTGACCAGACACAGCATTAAAAGCACGATATGGGGAGTTGAACCCTCACAACGCTTAATAGACGACATGTGCGAACGTGACCAGACACATCATTAAAAATACGATGTGGGGACGTGACCCTTCAAAACGCTTAACAGATGACATGTGCGAACGTGACTAGACACAACATTAAAAACACGAGGTGGGGACGTGACCCTTCACAACGCTTAATAGACGACATGTGCGGACGTGACTAGACACGGTAGTAAAACACGGTGTTGGGATGTGACCCTTCACAATGCTTAACAAACGACATGTGCGGACGTGACTAGACACCGCATTAAAAACACGATGTGGGGACGTGACCCTTGCCAACGCTTAACAGACGACCTGTGCGGACGTGACCAGACACACCATTAAAATCACGAGGTGGGGACGTCACCCTTCACAACGCTTAATACACGACATTAAAAACTCAAGGTGGGGACGTGACCCTTTACAACGCTTAACAGACGACATGTGCGGACGTGACCAGACACAGCATTAAAACTCGGTGTGGGGATGTGACCCTTCACAATTCTTAACAGACGACATGTGCGGACGTGACCAGAGACAGCATTAAGAACACGATGTGGGGAAGTGACCCTTCACAACGATTAAAAGACGACATGTGCGGATGTGACCAGACACATCATTAATAACATGATGTGGGGACGTGACCCTTCACAACGCTTAACAGAGGACATGTGCGGACGTGACCAGTCAAAACATTAAAAACATTAGGTGGGGACGTGACCCTTCACAACGCTTAACAGACGACATGTGCGGACGTGACCAGACTCAACATTAATACACGGTGTGGGGATGTGACCCTTCACAAAGCTTAACAGATGACATGTGCGGACGTGAACAGACACAACATTAAAAGCACGATATGGGGAGGTGAACCTTCACAACGCTTAATAGACGACATGTGCGAACGTGACCAGACACATCAATAAAAATACGATGTGGGAACGTGACCCTTCATAACGCTTAACAGACAACATGTGCGGACGTGACCAGACACAACAATAAAAACACGATGTGGGTACGTGACCCTTGACAACGCTTAACAGACGACATGTGCGGACGTGACCAGACATAGCATTAAAACACGATGTGGGGATGTGACCCTTCACAACGCTTAACAGACAACATGTGCGGACGTGACCAGACACAGCATTAAAAACACGATGTGGGGATGTGACCCTTCACAACGCTTAAGAGACGACAAGTGCGGACGTGACCAGACACAACATTTAAAACACGGTGTGGGTACGTGACCCTTCACAAGCTTAACAGACGACATGTGCGGAGGTGACCAGACACATCAATAAAAACACGATGTGGGGACGTGACCAGACACAGTATTAAAAACACGATGTGGGGACGTGACCCTTCACACGCTTAATAGACGACATGTGCGGACGTGACCAGACACAACTTTCAAATGACGAGGTGTATGTGGGGACGTGAGCTATCACAACACTTAACAGACGATGGCATTAAAACATGGTGTAGGGATATGACCCTTCACAACGCTTAACAGAGGACATTTGCGGACGTGAGCAAACACAACATTAATCACACGTGGTGGGGACGTGACCCTTCACAACGCTTAACAGACGACATGTGCGGACGTGACCAGACACAATATTAAAACACGGTGTGGGGATGTGACCCTTCACAAAGTTTAACAGACGACATGTGCGGACGTGACCAGACACAGCATTAAAAGCACGATATGGGGAGTTGAACCCTCACAACGCTTAATAGACGACATGTGCGAACGTGACCAGACACATCATTAAAAATACGATGTGGGGACGTGACCCTTCAAAACGCTTAACAGATGACATGTGCGAACGTGACTAGACACAACATTAAAAACACGAGGTGGGGACGTGACCCTTCACAACGCTTAATAGACGACATGTGCGGACGTGACTAGACACGGAAGTAAAACACGGTGTGGGGATGTGACCCTTCACAATGCTTAACAAACGACATGTGCGGACGTGACTAGACACCGCATTAAAAACACGATGTGGGGACGTGACCCTTGCCAACGCTTAACAGACGACATGTGCGGACGTGACCAGACACACCATTAAATTCACGAGGTGGGGACGTCACCCATCACAACGCTTAATACACGACATTAAAAACTCAAGGTGGGGACGTGACCCTTTACAACGCTTAACAGACGACATGTGCGGATGTGACCAGACACAGCATTAAGAACACGATGTGGGGAGGTGACCCTTTACAACTCTTAACAGAGGACATGTGCAGACATGAGCAGACACAACATTAAAAACTCAAGGTGGGGACGTGACCTTTTACAACGCTTAACAGACGACATGTGCGGACGTGACCAGACACAGCATTAAAACACGGTGTGGGGATGTGACCCTTCACAATGCTTAACAGACGACATGTGCGGACGTGACCAGAGACAGCATTAAGAACACGATGTGGGGAGGTGACCCTTCACAACGCTTAAAAGACGACATGTGCGGATGTGACCAGACACATCATTAATAACATGATGTGGGGACGTGACCCTTCACAACGCTTAACAGAGGACATGTGCGGACGTGACCAGTCAAAACATTAAAAACATTAGGTGGGGACGTGACCCTTCACAACGCTTAACAGACGACATGTGCGGACGTGACCAGACACAACATTAATACACGGTGTGGGGATGTGACATTTCACAATGCTTAACAGACGACATGTGCGGACGTGACCAGACACAACATTAAAAGCACGATATGGGGAGGTAAACCTTCACAACGCTTAATAGACGACATGTGCGAACGTGACCAGACACATCAATAAAAATACGATGTGGGAACGTGACCCTTCATAACGCTTAACAGACAACATGTGCGGACGTGACCAGACACAACAAAAAAAACACGATGTGGGTACGTGACCCTTGACAACGCTTAACAGACGACATGTGCGGACGTGACCAGACATAGCATTAAAACACGATGTGGGGATGTGACCCTTCACAACGCTTAACAGACAACATGTGCGGACGTCACCAAAAACAAGATTAAATAGACGACATGTGCGGATGTGACCTGACACAACATTAAAAGTACGATGCGGGGACATGACCCTTCACAACGCTCAACAGACGACATGTGCGGACGTGACCAGAGACAGCATTAAGAACACGATGTGGGGAGGTGACCCTTCACAACGCTTAAAAGACGACATGTGCGGATGTGACCAGACACATCATTAATAACATGATGTGGGGACGTGACCCTTCACAACGCTTAACAGAGGACATGTGCGGACGTGACCAGTCAAAACATTAAAAACATTAGGTGGGGACGTGACCCTTCACAACGCTTAACAGACGACATGTGCGGACGTGACCAAACACAGCATTAATACACGGTGTGGGGATGTGACCCTTCACAAAGCTTAACAGATGACATGTGCGGACGTGAACAGACACAACATTAAAAGCACGATATGGGGAGGTGAACCTTCAGAACGCTTAATAGACGACATGTGCGAACGTGACCAGACACATCAATAAAAATACGATGTGGGAACGTGACCCTTCATAACGCTTAACAGACAACATGTGCGGACGTGACCAGACACAACAATAAAAACACGATGTGGGTACGTGACCCTTGACAACGCTTAACAGACGACATGTGCGGACGTGACCAGACATAGCATTAAAACACGATGTGGGGATGTGACCCTTCACAACGCTTAACAGACAACATGTGCGGACGTGACCAGACACAACATTAAAAACACGATGTGGGGATGTGACCCTTCACAACGCTTAAGAGACGACAAGTGCGGACGTGACCAGACACAACATTTAAAACACGGTGTGGGTACGTGACCCTTCACAAGCTTAACAGACGACATGTGCGGAGGTGACCAGACACATCAATAAAAACACGATGTGGGGACGTGACCAGACACAGTATTTAAAACACGATGTGGGGACGTGACCCTTCACACGCTTAATAGACGACATGTGCGGACGTGACCAGACACAACTTTCAAATGACGAGGTGTATGTGGGGACGTGAGCTATCACAACACTTAACAGACGATGGCATTAAAATATGGTGTAGGGATATGACCCTTCACAACGCTTAACAGAGGACATTTGCGGACGTGAGCAAACACAACATTAATCACACGTGGTGGGGACGTGACCCTTCACAACGCTTAACAGACGACATGTGCGGACGTGACCAGACACAATATTAAAACACGGTGTGGGGATGTGACCCTTCACAAAGCTTAACAGACGACATGTGCGGACGTGACCAGACACAGCATTAAAAGCACGATATGGGGAGTTGAACCCTCACAACGCTTAATAGACGACATGTGTGAACGTGACCAGACACATCATTAAAAATACGATGTGGGGACGTGACCCTTCAAAACGCTTAACAGATGACATGTGCGAACGTGACTAGACACAACATTAAAAACACGAGGTGGGGACGTGACCCTTCACAACGCTTAATAGACGACATGTGCGGACGTGACTAGACACGGTAGTAAAACACGGTGTGGGGATGTGACCCTTCACAATGCTTAACAAACGACATGTGCGGACGTGACTAGACACCGCATTAAAAACACGATGTGGGGACGTGACCCTTGCCAACGCTTAACAGACGACCTGTGCGGACGTGACCAGACACACCATTAAAATCACGAGGTAGGGACGTCACCCTTCACAACGCTTAATACACGACATTAAAAACTCAAGGTGGGGACGTGACCCTTTACAACGCTTAACAGACGACATGTGCGGATGTGACCAGACACAGCATTAAGAACACGATATGGGGAGGTGACCCTTTACAACTCTTAACAGAGGACATGTGCAGACATGAGCAGACATAACATTAAAAACTCAAGGTGGGGACGTGACCTTTTACAACGCTTAACAGACGACATGTGCGGACGTGACCAGACACAGCATTAAAACACGGTGTGGGGATGTGACCCTTCACAATGCTTAACAGACGACATGTGCGGACGTGACCAGACACAACATTAAAAGCACGATATGGGGAGGTGAACCTTCACAACGCTTAATAGACGACATGTGCGAACGTGACCAGACACATCATTAATAACATGATGTGGGGACGTGACCCTTCACAA
The DNA here is from genome assembly GCA_963691705.1 of Viola odorata. NCBI lineage: Eukaryota > Viridiplantae > Streptophyta > Magnoliopsida > Malpighiales > Violaceae > Viola > Viola odorata. The sequence continues at coordinate 40,325,755 of OY829540.1, read as the reverse complement.
CGCTTAACAGAGGACATGTGCGAACGTGACCAGACACATCATTAATAACATGATGTGGGGACGTGACCCTTCACAACGCTTAACAGAGGACATGTGCGGACGTGACCAGTCAAAACATTAAAAACATTAGGTGGGGACGTGACCCTTCACAACGCTTAACAGACGACATGTGCGGACGTGACCAGACACAACATTAATACACGGTGTGGGGATGTGACATTTCACAAAGCTTAACAGACGACATGTGCGGACGTGACCAGACACAACATTAAAAGCACGATATGGGGAGGTGAACCTTCACAACGCTTAATAGACGACATGTGCGAACGTGACCAGACACATCAATAAAAATACGATGTGGGAACGTGACCCTTCATAACGCTTAACAGACAACATGTGCGGACGTGACCAGACACAACAAAAAAAACACGATGTGGGTACGTGACCCTTGACAACGCTTAACAGACGACATGTGCGGACGTGACCAGACATAGCATTAAAACACGATGTGGGGATGTGACCCTTCACAACGCTTAACAGACAACATGTGCGGACGTCACCAAAAACAAGATTAAATAGACGACATGTGCGGATGTGACCTGACACAACATTAAAAGTACGATGCGGGGACGTGACCCTTCACAACGCTCAACAGACGACATGTGCGGACGTGACCAGAGACAGCATTAAGAACACGATGTGGGGAGGTGACCCTTCACAACGATTAAAAGACGACATGTGCGGATGTGACCAGACACATCATTAATAACATGATGTGGGGACGTGACCCTTCACAACGCTTAACAGAGGACATGTGCGGATGTGACCAGTCAAAACATTAAAAACATTAGGTGGGGACGTGACCCTTCACAACGCTTAACAGACGACATGTGCGGACGTGACCAGACACAACATTAATACACGGTGTGGGGATGTGACCCTTCACAAAGCTTAACAGATGACATGTGCGGACGTGAACAGACACAACATTAAAAGCACGATATGGGGAGGTGAACCTTCACAACGCTTAATAGACGACATGTGCTAACGTGACCAGACACATCAATAAAAATACGATGTGGGAACGTGACCCTTCATAACGCTTAACAGACAACATGTGCGGACGTGACCAGTGACCAGACACAACAATAAAAACACGATGTGGGTACGTGACCCTTGACAACGCTTAACAGACGACATGTGCGGACGTGACCAGACACAATATTAATACACGGTGTGGGGATGTGACCCTTCACAAAGCTTAACAGACGACATGTGCGGACGTGACCAGACACAGCATTAAAAGCACGATATGGGGAGTTGAACCCTCACAACGCTTAATAGACGACATGTGTGAACGTGACCAGACACATCATTAAAAATACGATGTGGGGACGTGACCCTTCAAAACGCTTAACAGATGACATGTGCGAACGTGACTAGACACAACATTAAAAACACGAGGTGGGGACGTGACCCTTCACAACGCTTAATAGACGACATGTGCGGACGTGACTAGACACGGTAGTAAAACACGGTGTGGGGATGTGACCCTTCACAATGCTTAACAAACGACATGTGCGGACGTGACTAGACACCGCATTAAAAACACGATGTGGGGACGTGACCCTTGCCAACGCTTAACAGATGACCTGTGCGGACGTGACCAGACACACCATTAAAATCACGAGGTAGGGACGTCACCCTTCACAACGCTTAATACACGACATTAAAAACTCAAGGTGGGGACGTGACCCTTTACAACGCTTAACAGACGACATGTGCGGATGTGACCAGACACAGCATTAAGAACACGATATGGGGAGGTGACCCTTTACAACTCTTAACAGAGGACATGTGCAGACATGAGCAGACATAACATTAAAAACTCAAGGTGGGGACGTGACCTTTTACAACGCTTAACAAACGACATGTGCGGACGTGACCAGACACAGCATTAAAACACGGTGTGGGGATGTGACCCTTCACAATGCTTAACAGACGACATGTGCGGACGTGACCAGAGACAGCATTAAGAACACGATGTGGGGAGGTGACCCTTCACAACGCTTAAAAGACGACATGTGCGGATGTGACCAGACACATCATTAATAACATGATGTGGGGACGTGACCCTTCACAACGCTTAACAGAGGACATGTGCGGACGTGACCAGTCAAAACATTAAAAACATTAGGTGGGGACGTGACCCTTCACAACGCTTAACAGACGACATGTGCGGACGTGACCAGACACAACATTAATACACGGTGTGGGGATGTGACATTTCACAAAGCTTAACAGACGACATGTGCGGACGTGACCAGACACAACATTAAAAGCACGATATGGGGAGGTGAACCTTCACAACGCTTAATAGACGACATGTGCGAACGTGACCAGACACATCAATAAAAATACGATGTGGGAACGTGACCCTTCATAACGCTTAACAGACAACATGTGCGGACGTGACCAGACACAACAAAAAAAACACGATGTGGGTACGTGACCCTTGACAACGCTTAACAGACGACATGTGCGGACGTGACCAGACATAGCATTAAAACACGATGTGGGGATGTGACCCTTCACAACGCTTAACAGACAACATGTGCGGACGTCACCAAAAACAAGATTAAATAGACGACATGTACGGATGTGACCTGACACAACATTAAAAGTACGATGCGGGGACGTGACCCTTCACAACGCTCAACAGACGACATGTGCGGACGTGACCAGAGACAGCATTAAGAACACGATGTGGGGAGGTGACCCTTCACAACGATTAAAAGACGACATGTGCGGATGTGACCAGACACATCATTAATAACATGATGTGGGGACGTGACCCTTCACAACGCTTAACAGAGGACATGTGCGGATGTGACCAGTCAAAACATTAAAAACATTAGGTGGGGACGTGACCCTTCACAACGCTTAACAGACGACATGTGCGGACGTGACCAGACACAATATTAATACACGGTGTGGGGATGTGACCCTTCACAAAGCTTAACAGATGACATGTGCGGACGTGAACAGACACAACATTAAAAGCACGATATGGGGAGGTGAACCTTCACAACGCTTAATAGACGACATGTGCGAACGTGACCAGACACATCAATAAAAATACGATGTGGGAACGTGACCCTTCATAACGCTTAACAGACAACATGTGCGGACGTGACCAGACACAGCATTAAAAACACGATGTGGGGATGTGACCCTTCACAACGCTTAAGAGACGACAAGTGCGGACGTGACCAGACACAACATTTAAAACACGGTGTGGGTACGTGACCCTTCACAAGCTTAACAGACGACATGTGCGGAGGTGACCAGACACATCAATAAAAACACGATGTGGGGACGTGACCAGACACAGTATTTAAAACACGATGTGGGGACGTGACCCTTCACACGCTTAATAGACGACATGTGCGGACGTGACCAGACACAACTTTCAAATGACGAGGTGTATGTAGGGACGTGAGCTATCACAACACTTAACAGACGATGGCATTAAAACATGGTGTAGGGATATGACCCTTCACAACGCTTAACAGAGGACATTTGCGGACGTGAGCAAACACAACATTAATCACACGTGGTGGGGACGTGACCCTTCACAACGCTTAACAGACGACATGTGCGGACGTGACCAGACACAATATTAAAACACGGTGTGGGGATGTGACCCTTCACAAAGCTTAACAGACGACATGTGCGGACGTGACCAGACACAGCATTAAAAGCACGATATGGGGAGTTGAACCCTCACAACGCTTAATAGACGACATGTGTGAACGTGACCAGACACATCATTAAAAATATGATGTGGGGACGTGACCCTTCAAAACGCTTAACAGATGACATGTGCGAACGTGACTAGACACAACATTAAAAACACGAGGTGGGGACGTGACCCTTCACAACGCTTAATAGACGACATGTGCGGACGTGACTAGACACGGTAGTAAAACACGGTGTGGGGATGTGACCCTTCACAATGCTTAACAAACGACATGTGCGGACGTGACTAGACACCGCATTAAAAACACGATGTGGGGAGGTGACCCTTTACAACGCTTAACAGAGGACATGTGCAGACATGAGCAGACACAACATTAAAAACTCAAGGTGGGGACGTGACCTTTTACAACGCTTAACAGACGACATGTGCGGACGTGACCAGACACAGCATTAAAACACGGTGTGGGGATGTGACCCTTCACAATGCTTAACAGACGACATGTGCGGACGTGACCAGAGACAGCATTAAGAACACGATGTGGGGAGGTGACCCTTCACAACGCTTAAAAGACGACATGTGCGGATGTGACCAGACACATCATTAATAACATGATGTGGGGACGTGACCAGACACTGCATTAAAGCACAGTGGGGGGAGGTGACCCTTTACAATGCTTAACAGACGACATGTGCGGACGTGACCAGACACAGCATTAAAAGCACAATATGGGGACGTGACCCTTCACAACGCTTAACAGACGACATGTGCGGACGTAACCAGACACAGCATTAAAAACACGATGTGGGGATGTGACCCTTCGCAACGCTTAAGAGACGACAAGTGCGGACGTGACTAGACACAACATTTAAAACACGGTGTGGGTACGTGACCCTTCCCAAGCTTAACAGACAACATGTGCGGAGGTGATCAGACACATCATTAAAAACACGATGTGGGGACGTGACCAGACACAGTATTAAAAACACGATGTGGGGACGTGACCCTTCACACGCTTAATACACGACATGTGCGGACGTGACCAGACATAGCATTAAAACATGACCTATCACAACACTTAACAGACGATGGCATTAAAACATGGTGTAGGGATATGACCCTTCACAACGCTTAACAGAGGACATTTGCGGACGTGAGCAAACACAACATTAAACAGACGTGGTGGGGACGTGACCCTTCACAACGCTTAAAAGATGACATGTGCGGACGTGACCAGACACAACATTAAAACAAGGTGTGGGGATGTGACGCTTCACAAAGCTTAACAGATGACATGTGCGGACGTGACCAGACACAACATTAAAAGCACGATATGGGGAGGTGAACCCTCACAACGCTTAATAGATGACATGTGCGAACGTGACCAGACACATCATTAAAAATACGATGTGGGGATGTGACCATTCAAAATGCTTAACAGATGACATGTGCGAACGTGACTAGACACAACATTAAAAACACGAGGTGGGGGCGTGACCCTTCACAACGCTCTATAGACGACATGTGCGGACGTGACTAGACACGGTAGTAAAACAAGGTGTGGGGATGTGACCCTTCACAATGCTTAACAAAAGACATGTGCGGACGTGACTAGACACAACATTAAAAACACGATGTGGGGACGTGACCCTTCACACGCTTAACAGACAACATGTGCGGACGTGACCAGACACAGCATTAAAAACACGATGTGGGGATGTGACCCTTCACAACGCTTAAGAGACGACAAGTGCGGACGTGACCAGACACAACATTTAAAACACGGTGTGGGTACGTGACCCTTCACAAGCTTAACAGACGACATGTGCGGAGGTGACCAGACACATCAATAAAAACACGATGTGGGGACGTGACCAGACACAGTATTTAAAACACGATGTGGGGACGTGACCCTTCACACGCTTAATAGACGACATGTGCGGACGTGACCAGACACAAGTTTCAAATGACGAGGTGTATGTGGGGACGTGACCTATCACAACACTTAACAGACGATGGCATTAAAACATGGTGTAGGGATATGACCCTTCACAACGCTTAACAGAGGACATTTGCGGACGTGAGCAAACACAACATTAATCACACGTGGTGGGGACGTGACCCTTCACAACGCTTAACAGACGACATGCACGGACGTAACCAGACACAATATTAAAACACGGTGTGGGGATGTGACCCTTCACAAAGCTTAACAGACGACATGTGCGGACGTGACCAGACACAGCATTAAAAGCACGATATGGGGAGTTGAACCCTCACAACGCTTAATAGACGACATGTGCGAACGTGACCAGACACATCATTAAAAATACGATGTGGGGACGTGACCCTTCAAAACGCTTAACAGATGACATGTGCGAACGTGACTAGACACAACATTAAAAACACGAGTTGGGGACGTGACCCGTCACAACGCTTAATAGACGACATGTGCGGACGTGACTAGACACGGTAGTAAAACACGGTGTGGGGATGTGACCCTTCACAATGCTTAACAAACGACATGTGCGGACGTGACTAGACACCGCATTAAAAACACGATGTGGGGACGTGACCCTTGCCAACGCTTAACAGACGACCTGTGCGGACGTGACCAGACACACCATTAAAATCACGAGGTGGGGACGTCACCCTTCACAACGCTTAATACACGACATTAAAAACTCAAGGTGGGGACGTGACCTTTTACAACGCTTAACAGACGACATGTGCGGACGTGACCAGACACAACATTAATACACGGTGTGGGGATGCGACATTTCACAAAGCTTAACAGACGACATGTGCGGACGTGACCAGACACAACATTAAAAGCACGATATGGGGAGGTGAACCTTCACAACGCTTAATAGACGACATGTGCGAACGTGACCAGACACATCAATAAAAATACGATGTGGGAACGTGACCCTTCATAACGCTTAACAGACAACATGTGCGGACGTGACCAGACACAACAAAAAAAACACGATGTGGGTACGTGACCCTTGACAACGCTTAACAGACGACATGTGCGGACGTGACCAGACATAGCATTAAAACACGATGTGGGGATGTGACCCTTCACAACGCTTAACAGACAACATGTGCGGACGTCACCAAAAACAAGATTAAATAGACGACATGTGCGGATGTGACCTGACACAACATTGAAAGTACGATGCGGGGACGTGACCCTTCACAACGCTCAACAGACGACATGTGCGGTTGAGACCAGACATAACATTAAAAAATGATGCGGGGACGTGACCCTTCACAACGCTCTACAGACGACATGTACGGACGTGACCAGACACAGCATTAAAAACACGATGCGGGGATGTGACCCTTCGCAACGCTTAACAGACGAAATGTGCAAACGTGACCAGACACTGCATTAAAGCACAGTGGGGGGAGGTGACCCTTCACAATGCTTAACAGACGACATGTGCGGACGTGACCAGACACAACATTAAAAGCACAATATGGGGACGTGACCCTTCACAACGCTTAACAGACGACATGTGCGGACGTAACCAGACACAGCATTAAAAACACGATGTGGGGATGTGACCCTTCGCAACGCTTAAGAGACGACAAGTGCGGACGTGACTAGACACAACATTTAAAACACGGTGTGGGTACGTGACCCTTCCCAAGCTTAACAGACGACATGTGCGGAGGTGACCAGACACATCATTAAAAACACGATGTGGGGACGTGACCATACACAGTATTAAAAACACGATGTGGGGACGTGACCCTTCACACGCTTAATAGACGACATGTGCGGACGTGACCAGACATAGCATTAAAACATGACCTATCACAACACTTAACAGACGATGGCATTAAAACATGGTGTAGGGATATGACCCTTCACAACGCTTAACAGAGGACATTTGCGGACGTGAGCAAACACAATATTAAACAGACGTGGTGGGGACGTGACCCTTCACAACGCTTAAAAGATGACATGTGCGGACGTGACCAGACACAACATTAAAACACGGTGTGGGGATGTGACGCTTCACAAAGCTTAACAGATGACATGTGCGGACGTGACCAGACACAACATTAAAAGCACGATATGGGGAGGTGAACCCTCACAACGCTTAATAGACGACATGTGCGAACGTGACCAGACACATCATTAAAAATACGATGTGGGGATGTGACCATTCAAAATGCTTAACAGATGACATGTGCGAACGTGACTAGACACAACATTAAAAACACGAGGTGGGGACGTGACCCTTCACAACGCTCTATAGACGACATGTGCGGACGTGACTAGACACGGTAGTAAAACAAGGTGTGGGGATGTGACCCTTCACAATGCTTAACAAAAGACATGTGCGGACGTGACTAGACACAACATTAAAAACACGATGTGGCGACGTGACCCTTCACACGCTTAATAGACGACATTTGCGGACGTGACCAGACACAACTTTCAAATGACGAGGTGTATGTGGGGGCGTGGCCTATCACAACACTTAACAAACGATGACATTAAAACATGGTGTAGGGATATGACCCTTCACAACGCTTAACAGAGGACATTTGCGGACGTGAATAAACACAACATTAATCACACGTGGTGGGGACGTGACCCTTCACAACGCTTAAAAGACGACATGTGCGGACGTGACCAGACACAACATTAAAACACGGTGTGGGGATGTGACCCTTCACAAAGCTTAACAGATGACATGTGCGGACGTGACCCGACACGGCATTAAAAGCACGATATGGGGAGGTGAACCCTCGCAACGCTTCATAGATGACATGTGCGAACGTGACCAGACACATCATTAAAAATACGATGTGGGGACGTGACCCTTCAAAACGCTTAACAGATGACATGTGCGAACGTGACTAGACACAACATTAAAAACACGAGGTGGGGACGTGACCCTTCACAACGCTTAATAGACGACATGTGCGGACGTGACTAGACACGGTAGTAAAACACGGTGTGGGGATGTGACCCTTCACAATGCTTAACAAACGACATGTGCGGACGTGACTAGACACAACATTAAAAACAGGATGTGGGGACGTAACCCTTGACAACGCTTAACAGACCACCTGTGCGGACGTGACCAGACACACCATTAAAATCACGAGGTGGGGACGTCACCCTTCACAACGCTTAAAAGACGACATGTGCGGATGTGTCCAGACACATCATTAATAACATGATGTGGGGACGTGACCCTTCACAACGCTTAACAGAGGACATGTGCGGACGTGACCAGTCAAAACATTAAAAACATTAGGTGGGGACGTGATCCTTCACAACGCTTAACAGACGACATGTGCGGACGTGACCAGACACAACATTAATACACGGTGTGGGGATGTGACCCTTCACAAAGCTTAACAGACGACATGAGCGGACGTGACCAGACACAACATTAAAAGCACGATATGGGGAGGTGAACCTTCACAACGCTTAATAGACGACATGTGCGAACGTGACCAGACACATCAATAAAAATACGATGTGGGAAGGTGACCCTTCATAACGCTTAACAGACAACATGTGCGGACGTGACCAGACACAACAATAAAAACACGATGTGGGTACGTGACCCTTGACAACGCTTAACAGACGACATGTGCGGACGTGACCAGACATAGCATTAAAACACGATGTAGGGATGTGACCCTTCACAACGCTTAACAGACAACATGTGCGGACGTCACCAAAAACAAGATTAAATAGACGACATGTGCGGATGTGACCTGACACAACATTAAAAATACGATGCGGGGACGTGACCCTTCACAACGCTCAACAGACGACATGTACGGTTGAGACCAGACATAACATTAAAAAATGATGCGGGGACGTGACCCTTCACAACGCTCTACAGACGACATGTGCGGATGTGACCAGACACAGCATTAAAAACACGATGCGGGGATGTGACCCTTCGCAACGCTTAACAGACGAAATGTGCGAACGTGACCAGACACTGCATTAAAGCACAGTGGGGGGAGGTGACCCTTCACAATGCTTAACAGACGACATGTGCGGACGTGACCAGACACATCATTAAAAACACGATGTGGGGATGTGACCCTTCACAACGCTTAAAAGATGACATGTGCGGACGTGACCAGACACAACATTAAAACAAGGTGTGGGGATGTGACGCTTCACAAAGCTTAACAGATGACATGTGCGGACGTGACCAGACACAACATTAAAAGCACGATATGGGGAGGTGAACCCTCACAACGCTTAATAGATGACATGTGCGAACGTGACCAGACACATCATTAAAAATACGATGTGGGGATGTGACCATTCAAAATGCTTAACAGATGACATGTGCGAACGTGACTAGACACAACATTAAAAACACGAGGTGGGGGCGTGACCCTTCACAACGCTCTATAGACGACATGTGCGGACGTGACTAGACACGGTAGTAAAACAAGGTGTGGGGATGTGACCCTTCACAATGCTTAACAAAAGACATGTGCGGACGTGACTAGACACAACATTAAAAACACGATGTGGGGACGTGACCCTTCACACGCTTAACAGACAACATGTGCGGACGTGACCAGACACAGCATTAAAAACACGATGTGGGGATGTGACCCTTCACAACGCTTAAGAGACGACAAGTGCGGACGTGACCAGACACAACATTTAAAACACGGTGTGGGTACGTGACCCTTCACAAGCTTAACAGACGACATGTGCGGAGGTGACCAGACACATCAATAAAAACACGATGTGGGGACGTGACCAGACAGTATTTAAAACACGATGTGGGGACGTGACCCTTCACACGCTTAATAGACGACATGTGCGGACGTGACCAGACACAAGTTTCAAATGACGAGGTGTATGTGGGGACATGACCTATCACAACACTTAACAGACGATGGCATTAAAACATGGTGTAGGGATATGACCCTTCACAACGCTTAACAGAGGACATTTGCGGACGTGAGCAAACACAACATTAATCACACGTGGTGGGGACGTGACCCTTCACAACGCTTAACAGACGACATGCACGGACGTAACCAGACACAATATTAAAACACGGTGTGGGGATGTGACCCTTCACAAAGCTTAACAGACGACATGTGCGGACGTGACCAGACACAGCATTAAAAGCACGATATGGGGAGTTGAACCCTCACAACGCTTAATAGACGACATGTGCGAACGTGACCAGACACATCATTAAAAATACGATGTGGGGACGTGACCCTTCAAAACGCTTAACAGATGACATGTGCGAACGTGACTAGACACAACATTAAAAACACGAGTTGGGGACGTGACCCGTCACAACGCTTAATAGACGACATGTGCGGACGTGACTAGACACGGTAGTAAAACACGGTGTGGGGATGTGACCCTTCACAATGCTTAACAAACGACATGTGCGGACGTGACTAGACACCGCATTAAAAACACGATGTGGGGACGTGACCCTTGCCAACGCTTAACAGACGACCTGTGCGGACGTGACCAGACACACCATTAAAATCACGAGGTGGGGACGTCACCCTTCACAACGCTTAATACACGACATTAAAAACTCAAGGTGGGGACGTGACCTTTTACAACGCTTAACAGACGACATGTGCGGACGTGACCAGACACAACATTAATACACGGTGTGGGGATGCGACATTTCACAAAGCTTAACAGACGACATGTGCGGACGTGACCAGACACAACATTAAAAGCACGATATGGGGAGGTGAACCTTCACAACGCTTAATAGACGACATGTGCGAACGTGACCAGACACATCAATAAAAATACGATGTGGGAACGTGACCCTTCATAACGCTTAACAGACAACATGTGCGGACGTGACCAGACACAACAAAAAAAACACGATGTGGGTACGTGACCCTTGACAACGCTTAACAGACGACATGTGCGGACGTGACCAGACATAGCATTAAAACACGATGTGGGGATGTGACCCTTCACAACGCTTAACAGACAACATGTGCGGACGTCACCAAAAACAAGATTAAATAGACGACATGTGCGGATGTGACCTGACACAACATTGAAAGTACGATGCGGGGACGTGACCCTTCACAACGCTCAACAGACGACATGTGCGGTTGAGACCAGACATAACATTAAAAAATGATGCGGGGACGTGACCCTTCACAACGCTCTACAGACGACATGTACGGACGTGACCAGACACAGCATTAAAAACACGATGCGGGGATGTGACCCTTCGCAACGCTTAACAGACGAAATGTGCAAACGTGACCAGACACTGCATTAAAGCACAGTGGGGGGAGGTGACCCTTCACAATGCTTAACAGACGACATGTGCGGACGTGACCAGACACAACATTAAAAGCACAATATGGGGACGTGACCCTTCACAACGCTTAACAGACGACATGTGCGGACGTAACCAGACACAGCATTAAAAACACGATGTGGGGATGTGACCCTTCGCAACGCTTAAGAGACGACAAGTGCGGACGTGACTAGACACAACATTTAAAACACGGTGTGGGTACGTGACCCTTCCCAAGCTTAACAGACGACATGTGCGGAGGTGACCAGACACATCATTAAAAACACGATGTGGGGACGTGACCATACACAGTATTAAAAACACGATGTGGGGACGTGACCCTTCACACGCTTAATAGACGACATGTGCGGACGTGACCAGACATAGCATTAAAACATGACCTATCACAACACTTAACAGACGATGGCATTAAAACATGGTGTAGGGATATGACCCTTCACAACGCTTAACAGAGGACATTTGCGGACGTGAGCAAACACAATATTAAACAGACGTGGTGGGGACGTGACCCTTCACAACGCTTAAAAGATGACATGTGCGGACGTGACCAGACACAACATTAAAACACGGTGTGGGGATGTGACGCTTCACAAAGCTTAACAGATGACATGTGCGGACGTGACCAGACACAACATTAAAAGCACGATATGGGGAGGTGAACCCTCACAACGCTTAATAGACGACATGTGCGAACGTGACCAGACACATCATTAAAAATACGATGTGGGGATGTGACCATTCAAAATGCTTAACAGATGACATGTGCGAACGTGACTAGACACAACATTAAAAACACGAGGTGGGGACGTGACCCTTCACAACGCTCTATAGACGACATGTGCGGACGTGACTAGACACGGTAGTAAAACAAGGTGTGGGGATGTGACCCTTCACAATGCTTAACAAAAGACATGTGCGGACGTGACTAGACACAACATTAAAAACACGATGTGGCGACGTGACCCTTCACACGCTTAATAGACGACATTTGCGGACGTGACCAGACACAACTTTCAAATGACGAGGTGTATGTGGGGGCGTGGCCTATCACAACACTTAACAAACGATGACATTAAAACATGGTGTAGGGATATGACCCTTCACAACGCTTAACAGAGGACATTTGCGGACGTGAATAAACACAACATTAATCACACGTGGTGGGGACGTGACCCTTCACAACGCTTAAAAGACGACATGTGCGGACGTGACCAGACACAACATTAAAACACGGTGTGGGGATGTGACCCTTCACAAAGCTTAACAGATGACATGTGCGGACGTGACCCGACACGGCATTAAAAGCACGATATGGGGAGGTGAACCCTCGCAACGCTTCATAGATGACATGTGCGAACGTGACCAGACACATCATTAAAAATACGATGTGGGGACGTGACCCTTCAAAACGCTTAACAGATGACATGTGCGAACGTGACTAGACACAACATTAAAAACACGAGGTGGGGACGTGACCCTTCACAACGCTTAATAGACGACATGTGCGGACGTGACTAGACACGGTAGTAAAACACGGTGTGGGGATGTGACCCTTCACAATGCTTAACAAACGACATGTGCGGACGTGACTAGACACAACATTAAAAACAGGATGTGGGGACGTAACCCTTGACAACGCTTAACAGACCACCTGTGCGGACGTGACCAGACACACCATTAAAATCACGAGGTGGGGACGTCACCCTTCACAACGCTTAAAAGACGACATGTGCGGATGTGTCCAGACACATCATTAATAACATGATGTGGGGACGTGACCCTTCACAACGCTTAACAGAGGACATGTGCGGACGTGACCAGTCAAAACATTAAAAACATTAGGTGGGGACGTGATCCTTCACAACGCTTAACAGACGACATGTGCGGACGTGACCAGACACAACATTAATACACGGTGTGGGGATGTGACCCTTCACAAAGCTTAACAGACGACATGAGCGGACGTGACCAGACACAACATTAAAAGCACGATATGGGGAGGTGAACCTTCACAACGCTTAATAGACGACATGTGCGAACGTGACCAGACACATCAATAAAAATACGATGTGGGAAGGTGACCCTTCATAACGCTTAACAGACAACATGTGCGGACGTGACCAGACACAACAATAAAAACACGATGTGGGTACGTGACCCTTGACAACGCTTAACAGACGACATGTGCGGACGTGACCAGACATAGCATTAAAACACGATGTAGGGATGTGACCCTTCACAACGCTTAACAGACAACATGTGCGGACGTCACCAAAAACAAGATTAAATAGACGACATGTGCGGATGTGACCTGACACAACATTAAAAATACGATGCGGGGACGTGACCCTTCACAACGCTCAACAGACGACATGTACGGTTGAGACCAGACATAACATTAAAAAATGATGCGGGGACGTGACCCTTCACAATGCTCTACAGACGACATGTGCGGATGTGACCAGACACAGCATTAAAAACACGATGCGGGGATGTGACCCTTCGCAACGCTTAACAGACGAAATGTGCGAACGTGACCAGACACTGCATTAAAGCACAGTGGGGGGAGGTGACCCTTCACAATGCTTAACAGACGACATGTGCGGACGTGACCAGACACATCATTAAAAACACGATGTGGGGATGTGACCCTTCACAACGCTTAAGAGACGACAAGTGCGGACGTGACTAGACACAACATTTAAAACACGGTGTGGGTACGTGACCCTTCCCAAGCTTAACAGACGACATGTGCGGAGGTGACCAGACACATCATTAAAAACACGATGTGGGGACGTGACCAGACACAGCATTAAAAGCACAATATGGGGACGTGACCCTTCACAACGCTTAACAGACGACATGTGCGGACGTAACCAGACACAGCATTAAAAACACGATGTGGGGATGTGACCCTTCGCAACGCTTAAGAGACGACAAGTGCGGACGTGACTAGACACAACATTTAAAACACGGTGTGGGTACGTGACCCTTCCCAAGCTTAACAGACGACATGTGCGGAGGTGACCAGACACATCATTAAAAACACGATGTGGGAACGTGACCAGACACAGTATTAAAAACACGATGTGGGGACGTGACTCTTCACACGCTTAATCGACGACATGTGCGGACGTGACTTGACACAACTTTCAAATGACGAGGTGTATGTGGGGACGTGACCTATCACAACACTTAACAGACGATGGCATTAAAACATGGTGTAGGGATATGACCCTTCACAACGCTTAACAGAGGACATTTGCGGACGTGAGCAAACACAACATTAAACACACGTGGTGGGAACGTGAGCCTTCACAACGCTTAACAGACTACATGTTCGGACGTGACCAGACACAACATTAAAACACGGTGTGGGGATATGACCCTTCACAAAGCTTAACAGACGACATGTGCGGACGTGACCAGACACAGCATTAAAAGCACGATATGGGGAGGTGAACCCTCACAACCCTTTATAGACGACATGTGCGAACGTGACAAGACATATCATTAAAAATACGATGTGGGGATGTGACCCTTCAAAATGCTTAACAGATGACATGTGCGAACGTGACTAGAGACAACATTAAAAACACGAGGTGGGGACGTGACCCTTCACAATGCTTAATAGACGACATGTGCGGACGTGACTAGACACGGTAGTAAAACACGGTGTGGGGATGTGACCCTTCACAATGCTTAACAAAAGACATGTGCGGACGTGACTAGACACAACATTAAAAACACGATGTGGGGACGTGACCCTTCACACGCTTAACAGACGACATTTGCGGACGTGACCAGACACAACTTTCAAATGACGAGGTGTATGTGGGGACATGACCTATCACAACACTTAACAAACGATGGCATTAAAACATGGTGTAGGGATATGACCCTTCACAACGCTTAACAGAGGACATTTGCGGACGTGAGTAAACACAACATTAATCACACGTGGTGGGGACGTGACCCTTCACAACGGTTAAAAGACGACATGTGCGGACGTGACCAGACACAACATTAAAACACGGTGTGGGGATGGGACCCTTCACAAAGCTTAACAGATGACATGTGCGGACGTGACCAGACACAGCATTAAAAGCACGATATGGGGAGGTGAACCCTCGCAACGCTTAATAGACGACTTGTGCGAACGTGACCAGACACATCATTAAAAATACGATGTGGGGACGTGACCCTTCAAAACGCTTAACAGATGACATGTGCGAACGTGACTAGACACAACATTAAAAACATGAGGTGGGGACGTGACCCTTCACAACGCTTAATAGACGACATGTGCGGACGTGACTAGACACTGTAGTAAAACACGGTGTGGGGATGTTACCCTTCACAATGCTTAACAAACGACATGTGCGGACGTGACTAGACACAGCATTAAAAACAGGATGTGCAGACGTGACCCTTGACAACGCTTAACAGACGACCTGTGCGGACGTGACCAGACACACCCTTAAAATCACGAGGTGGGGACGTCACCCTTCACAACGCTTAATACACGACATTAAAAACTCAAGGTGGGGACGTGATCCTTTACAACGCTTAACAGACGACATGTGCGGATGTGACCAGACACAGCATTAAAACACGGTGTCGGCATGTGACCCTTCACAACGCTTAACAGACGACATGTGCGGACGTGACCATAGACAGCATTAAGAACACGATGTGGGGAGGTGACCCTTTACAATGCTTAACAGAGGACATATGCAGGCATGAGCAGACACAACATTAAAAACTCAAGGTGGGGACGTGACCCTTTACAACGCTTAACAGACGACATGTGCGGTCGTGACCAGACACAGCATTAAAACACGGTGTGGGGATGTGACCCTTCACAACGCTTAACAGACGACATGTGCGGACGTGACTAGAGACAACATTAAGAACACGATGTGGGGATGTGACCCTTCACAACGCTTAAAAGACGACATGTGCGGACGTGACCAAACACATCATTAAAAACACGATGTGGGGACGTGACCCTTCACAATGCTTAACAGAGGACATGTGCGGACGTGACCAGTCAAAACATTGAAAACATTAGGTGGGGACATAACCCTTCACAACGCTTAACAGACGACATGTGCGGACGTGACCAGACACAACATTAAAACACGGTGTGGGGATGTGACCCTTCACAAAGCTTAACAGACGACATCTGCGGACGTGACCAGACACAACATTAAAAGCACGATATGGGGAGGTGAACCTTCACAACGCTTAATAGACGACATGTGCGAACGTGACCAGACACATCATTAAAAATACGATGTGGGAACGTGACCCTTCACAACGCTCTACAGACGACATGTGCGGACGTGACCAGACACAGCATTAAAAACACAATGCGGGGATGTGACCCTTTGCAACGCTTAACAGACGAAATGTGCGAACGTGACCAGACACTGCATTAAAACACAGTGTGGGGAGGTGACCCTTCACAACGCTTAACAGACGACATGTGCGGACGTGACCATATACAGCATTAAAAGCACAATGTGGGGACGTGACCCTTCACAACGCTTAACAGACGACATGTGCGGACGTGACCAGACACAACATTAAAAACACGATGTGGGGATGTGACCCTTCGCAACGCTTAAGAGACGACAAGTGCGGACGTGACTAGACACAACATTTAAAACACGGTGTGGGTACGTGACCCTTCCCAAGCTTAACAGACGACATGTGCGGAGGTGACCAGACACATCATTAAAAACATGATGTGGGGACGTGACCAGACACAGTATTAAAAACACGATGTGGGGACGTAACCCTTCACACGCTTAATAGACGACATGTGCGGACGTGACCAGACACAACACTTAACAGACGATGGCTTTAAAACATGGTGTAGGGATATGACCCTTCACAACGCTTAACAGAGGACATTTGCGGACGTGAGCAAACACAACATTAAACACACGTGGTGGGGACGTGAGCCTTCACAACGCTTAATAGACGGCATGTGCGGACGTGACTAGACACGGTAGTAAAACACGGTTTGGGGATGTGACCCTTCACAATGCTTAACAAACGACATGTGCGGAAGTGACTAGACAGAACATTAAAAACACGATGTGGGGACGTGACCCTTCAAAACGCTTAACAGATGACATGTGGGAACGTGACTAGACACAACATTAAAAACACGAGGTGGGGACGTGACCCTTCACAACGCTTAATAGACGACATGTGCGGGCGTGACTAGACACGGTAGTAAAACACGGTGTGGGGATGTGACCCTTCACAATGCTTAACAAACGACATGTGCGGACGTGACTAGACACAGCATTAAAAACACGATGTGGGGACGTGACCCTTGACAACGCTTAACAGACGACCTGTGCGGACGTGACCAGACACACCATTAAAATCACGTGGTGCGGACGTCACCCTTCACAACGCTTAATACACGACATTAAAAACTCAAGGTGGGGACGTGACCCTTTACAACGCTTAACAGACGACATGTGCGGATGTGACTAGACACAGCATTAAAACACGGTGTGGGGATGTGACCCTTCACAACGCTTAACAGACGACATGAGCGGACGTGACCAGACACAACATTAAAAGCACGATATAGGGAGGTGAACCTTCACAACGCTTAATAGACGACATGTGCGAACGTGACCAGACACATCAATAAAAATACGATGTGGGAACGTGACCCTTCATAACGCTTAACAGACAACATGTGCGGACGTGACCAGACACAACAATAAAAACACGATGTGGGTACGTGACCCTTGACAACGCTTAACAGACGACATGTGCGGACGTGACCAGACATAGCATTAAAACACGATGTGGGGATGTGACCCTTCACAACGCTTAACAGACAACATGTGCGGACGTCACCAAAAACAAGATTAAATAGACGACATGTGCGGATGTGACCTGACACAACATTAAAAATACGATGCGGGGACGTGACCCTTCACAACGCTCTACAGACGACATGTGCGGATGTGACCAGACACAGCATTAAAAACACGATGCGGGGATGTGACCCTTCGCAACGCTTAACAGACGAAATGTGCGAACGTGACCAGACACTGCATTAAAGCACAGTGGGGGGAGGTGACCCTTCACAATGCTTAACAGACGACATGTGCGGACGTGACCAGACACAGCATTAAAAGCACAATATGGGGACGTGACCCTTCACAACGCTTAACAGACGACATGTGCGGACGTAACCAGACACAGCATTAAAAACACGATGTGGGGATGTGACCCTTCGCAACGCTTAAGAGACGATAAGTGCGGACGTGACTAGACACAACATTTAAAACACGGTGTGGGTACGTGACCCTTCCCAAGCTTAACAGACGACATGTGCGGAGGTGACCAGACACATCATTAAAAACACGATGTGGGAACGTGACCAGACACAGTATTAAAAACACGATGTGGGGACGTGACTCTTCACACGCTTAATAGACGACATGTGCGGACGTGACTAGACACAACTTTCAAATGACGAGGTGTATGTGGGGACGTGACCTATCACAACACTTAACAGACGATGGCATTAAAACATGGTGTAGGGATATGACCCTTCACAACGCTTAACAGAGGACATTTGCGGACGTGAGCAAACACAACATTAAACACACGTGGTGGGAACGTGAGCCTTCACAACGCTTAACAGACGACTTGTTCGGACGTGACCAGACACAACATTAAAACACGGTGTGGGGATATGACCCTTCACAAAGCTTAACAGACGACATGTGCGGACGTGACCAGACACAGCATTAAAAGCACGATATGGGGAGGTGAACCCTCACAACGCTTAATAGACGACATGTGCGAACGTGACCAGACATATCATTAAAAATACGATGTGGGGATGTGACCCTTCAAAATGCTTAACAGATGACATGTGCGAACGTGACTAGAGACAACATTAAAAACACGAGGTGGGGACGTGACCCTTCACAACGCTTAATAGACGACATGTGCGGACGTGACTAGACATGGTAGTAAAACACGGTGTGGGGATGTGACCCTTCAGAATGCTTAACAAAAGACATGTGCGGACGTGACTAGACACAACATTAAAAACACGATGTGGGGACGTGACCCTTCACACGCTTAACAGACGACATTTGCGGACGTGACCAGACACAACTTTCAAATGACGAGGTGTATGTGGGGACATGACCTATCACAACACTTAACAAACGATGGCATTAAAACATGGTGTCGGGATATGACCCTTCACAACGCTTAACAGAGGACATTTGCGGACGTGAGTAAACACAACATTAATCACACGTGGTGGGGACGTGACCCTTCACAACGCTTAAAAGACGACATGTGCGGACGTGACCAGACACAACATTAAAACACGGTGTGGGGATGTGACCCTTCACAAAGCTTAACAGATGACATGTGCGGACGTGACCAGACACAGCATTAAAAGCACGATATGGGGAGGTGAACCCTCGCAACGCTTAATAGACGACATGTGCGAACGTGACCAGACACATCATTAAAAATACGATGTGGGGACGTGACCCTTCACAACGCTTAATAGACGACATGTGCGGACATGACTAGACACGGTAGTAAAACACGGTGTGGGGATGTGACCCTTCACAATGCTTAACAAACGACATGTGCGGACGTGACTAGACACAGCATTAAAAACAGGATGTGCAGACGTGACCCTTCACAACGCTTAACAGACGACCTGTGCGGACGTGACCAGACACACCCTTAAAATCACGAGGTGGGGACGTCACCCTTCACAACGCTTAATACACGACATTAAAAACTCAAGGTGGGGACGTGATCCTTTACAACGCTTAACAGACGACATGTGCGGATGTGACCAGACACAGCATTAAAACACGGTGTGGGCATGTGACCCTTCACAACGCTTAACAGACGACATGTGCGGACGTGACCATAGACAGCATTAAGAACACGATGTGGGGAGGTGACCCTTTACAATGCTTAACAGAGGACATATGCAGACATGAGCAAACACAACATTAAAAACTCAAGGTGGGGACGTGACCCTTTACAACGCTTAACAGACGACATGTGCGGTCGTGACCAGACACAGCATTAAAACACGGTGTGGGGATGTGACCCTTCACAACGCTTAACAGACGACATGTGCGGACGTGACTAGAGACAGCATTAAGAACACGATGTGGGGATGTGACCCTTCACAACGCTTAAATCACGACATGTGCGGACGTGACCAGACACATCATTAAAAACACGATGTGGGGACGTGACCCTTCACAATGCTTAACAGAGGACATGTGCGGACGTGACCAGTCAAAACATTAAAAACGTTAGGTGGGGATATAACCCTTCACAACGCTTAACAGACGACATGTGCGGACGTGACCAGACACAACATTAAAACACGGTGTGGGGATGTGACCCTTCACAAAGCTTAACAGACGACATGTGCGGACGTGACCAGACACAACATTAAAAGCACGATATGGGGAGGTGAACCTTCACAACGCTTAATAGACGACATGTGCGAACGTGACCAGACACATCATTAAAAATACGATGTGGGAACGTGACCCTTCACAACGCTCTACAGACGACATGTGCGGACGTGACCAGACACAGCATTAAAAACACAATGCGGGGATGTGACCCTTCGCAACGCTTAACAGACGAAATGTGCGAACGTGACCAGACACTGCATTAAAACACAGTGTGGGGAGGTGACCCTTCACAACGCTTAACAGACGACATGTGCGGACGTGACCAGATACAGCATTAAAAGCACAATGTGGGGACGTGACCCTTCACAATGCTTAACAGACGACATGTGCGGACGTGACCAGACACAGCATTAAAAACACGATGTGGGGATGTGACCCTTCGCAACGCTTAAGAGACGACAAGTGCGGACGTGACTAGACACAACATTAAAAACACGGTGTGGGTACGTGACCCTTCCCAAGCTTAACAGACGACATGTGCGGAGGTGACCAGACACATCATTAAAAACACGATGTGGGGACGTGACCAGACACAGTATTAAAAACACGATGTGGGGACGTAACCCTTCACACGCTTAATAGACGACATGTGCGGACGTGACCAGACACAACACTTAACAGACGATGGAATTAAAACATGGTGTAGGGATATGACCCTTCACAACGCTTAACAGAGGACATTTGCGGACGTGAGCAAACACAACATTAAACACACGTGGTGGGGACGTGAGCCTTCACAACGCTTAATAGACGGCATGTGCGGACGTGACTAGACACGGTAGTAAAACACGGTTTGGGGATGTGACCCTTCACAATGCTTAACAAACGACATGTGCGGAAGTGACTAGACACAACATTAAAAACACGATGTGGGGACGTAACCCTTCAAAACGCTTAACAGATGACATGTGGGAACGTGACTAGACACAACATTAAAAACACGAGGTGGGGACGTGACCCTTCACAACGCTTAATAGACGACATGTGCGGGCGTGACTAGACACGGTAGTAAAACACGGTGTGGGGATGTGACCCTTCACAATGCTTAACAAACGACATGTGCGGACGTGACTAGACACAGCATTAAAAACACGATGTGGGGACGTGACCCTTGACAACGCTTAACAGACGACCTGTGCGGACGTGACCAGACACACCATTAAAATCACGTGGTGCGGACGTCACCCTTCACAACGCTTAATACACGACATTAAAAACTCAAGGTGGGGACGTGACCCTTTACAACGCTTAACAGACGACATGTGCGGATGTGACTAGACACAGCAATAAAACACAGTGTGGGGATGTGACCCTTCACAACGCTTAACAGACGACATGTGCGGACATGAGCAGAGACAACATTAAAAACTAAAGGTGGGGACGTGACCCTTTACAACGCTTAACAGACGACATGTGCGGACGTGACCAGACACAGCATTAAAACACAGTGTGGGGATGTGACCCTTCACAACGCTTAACAGACGACATGTGCGGACGTGACCAGAGACAGCATTAAGAACACGATGTGGGGAGGTGACCCTTCACAACGCTTAAAAGAAGACATGTGCGGACGTGACCAGACACATCATTAAAAACACGATGTGGGGACGTGACCCTTCACAACGCTTAACAGAGGACATGTGCGGACGTGACCAGTCAAAACATTAAAAACATTAGGTGGGGACGTGACCCTTCATAACGCTTAACAGACAACATGTGCGGACGTGACCAGACATAGCATTAAAACATGACCTATCACAACACTTAACAGACGATGGCATTAAAACATGGTGTAGGGATATGACCCTTCACAACGCTTAACAGAGGACATTTGCGGACGTGAGCAAACACAACATTAAACAGACGTGGTGGGGACGTGACCCTTCACAACGCTTAAAAGATGACATGTGCGGACGTGACCAGACACAACATTAAAACACGGTGTGGGGATGTGACGCTTCACAAAGCTTAACAGATGACATGTGCGGACGTGACCAGACACAACATTAAAAGCACGATATGGGGAGGTGAACCCTCACAACGCTTAATAGACGACATGTGCGAACGTGACCAGACACATCATTAAAAATACGATGTGGGGATGTGACCATTCAAAATGCTTAACAGATGACATGCGCGAACGTGACTAGACACAACATTAAAAACACGAGGTGGGGACGTGACCCTTCACAACGCTCTATAGACGACATGTGCGGACGTGACTACACACGGTAGTAAAACAAGGTGTGGGGATGTGACCCTTCACAATGCTTAACAAAAGACATGTGCGGACGTGACTAGACACAACATTAAAAACACGATGTGGGGACGTGACCCTTCACACGCTTAACAGACAACATGTGCGGACGTGACCAGACACAGCATTAAAAACACGATGTGGGGATGTGACCCTTCACAACGCTTAAGAGACGACAAGTGCGGACGTGACCAGACACAACATTTAAAACACGGTGTGGGTACGTGACCCTTCAAAACGCTTAACAGATGACATGTGCGAACGTGACTAGACACAACATTAAAAACACGAGGTGGGGACGTGACCCTTCACAACGCTTAATAGACGACATGTGCGGACGTGACTAGACACGGTAGTAAAACACGGTGTGGGGATGTGACCCTTCACAAGGCTTAACAAACGACATGTGCGGACGTGACTAGACACCGCATTAAAAACACGATGTGGGGACGTGACCCATGCCAACGCTTAACAGACGACCTGTGCGGACGTGACCAGACACACCATTAAAATCACGAGGTGGGGACGTCACCCTTCACAACGCTTAATACACGACATTAAAAAGTCAAGGTGGGGACGTGACCCTTTACAACGCTTAACAGACGACATGTGCGGATGTGACCAGACACAGCATTAAGAACACGATGTGGGGAGGTGACCCTTTACAACGCTTAACAGAGGACATGTGCAGACATGAGCAGACACAACATTAAAAACTCAAGGTGGGGACGTGACCTTTTACAACGCTTAACAGACGACATGTGCGGACGTGACCAGACACAGCATTAAAACACGGTGTGGGGATGTGACCCTTCACAATGCTTAACAGACGACATGTGCGGACGTGACCAGAGACAGCATTAAAAACACGATGTGGGGATGTGACCCTTCGCAACGCTTAAGAGACGACAAGTGCGGACGTGACTAGACACAACATTAAAAACACGGTGTGGGTACGTGACCCTTCCCAAGCTTAACAGACGACATGTGCGGAGGTGACCAGACACATCATTAAAAACACGATGTGGGGACGTGACCAGACACAGTATTAAAAACACGATGTGGGGACGTAACCCTTCACACGCTTAATAGACGACATGTGCGGACGTGACCAGACACAACACTTAACAGACGATGGAATTAAAACATGGTGTAGGGATATGACCCTTCACAACGCTTAACAGAGGACATTTGCGGACGTGAGCAAACACAACATTAAACACACGTGGTGGGGACGTGAGCCTTCACAACGCTTAATAGACGGCATGTGCGGACGTGACTAGACACGGTAGTAAAACACGGTTTGGGGATGTGACCCTTCACAATGCTTAACAAACGACATGTGCGGAAGTGACTAGACACAACATTAAAAACACGATGTGGGGACGTGACCCTTCAAAACGCTTAACAGATGACATGTGGGAACGTGACTAGACACAACATTAAAAACACGAGGTGGGGACGTGACCCTTCACAACGCTTAATAGACGACATGTGCGGGCGTGACTAGACACGGTAGTAAAACACGGTGTGGGGATGTGACCCTTCACAATGCTTAACAAACGACATGTGCGGACGTGACTAGACACAGCATTAAAAACACGATGTGGGGACGTGACCCTTGACAACGCTTAACAGACGACCTGTGCGGACGTGACCAGACACACCATTAAAATCACGTGGTGCGGACGTCACCCTTCACAACGCTTAATACACGACATTAAAAACTCAAGGTGGGGACGTGACCCTTTACAACGCTTAACAGACGACATGTGCGGATGTGACTAGACACAGCATTAAAACACGGTGTGGGGATGTGACCCTTCACAACGCTTAACAGACGACATGTGCGGACGTGACCAGAGACCGCATTAAGAACACGATGTGGGGAGGTGACCCTTTACAACGCTTAACAGAGGACATGTGCAGACATGAGCAGAGACAACATTAAAAACTAAAGGTGGGGACGTGACCCTTTACAACGCTTAACAGACGACATGTGCGGACGTGACCAGACACAGCATTAAAACACAGTGTGGGGATGTGACCCTTCACAACGCTTAACAGACGACATGTGTGGACGTGACCAGAGACAGCATTAAGAACACGATGTGGGGAGGTGACCCTTCACAACGCTTAAAAGAAGACATGTGCGGACGTGACCAGACACATCATTAAAAACACGATGTGGGGACGTGACCCTTCACAACGCTTAACAGAGGACATGTGCGGACGTGACCAGTCAAAACATTAAAAACATTAGGTGGGGACGTGACCCTTCATAACGCTTAACAGACAACATGTGCGGACGTGACCAGACATAGCATTAAAACATGACCTATCACAACACTTAACAGACGATGGCATTAAAACATGGTGTAGGGATATGACCCTTCACAACGCTTAACAGAGGACATTTGCGGACGTGAGCAAACACAACATTAAACAGACGTGGTGGGGACGTGACCCTTCACAACGCTTAAAAGATGACATGTGCGGACGTGACCAGACACAACATTAAAACACGGTGTGGGGATGTGACGCTTCACAAAGCTTAACAGATGACATGTGCGGACGTGACCAGACACAACATTAAAAGAACGATATGGGGAGGTGAACCCTCACAACGCTTAATAGACGACATGTGCGAACGTGACCAGACACATCATTAAAAATACGATGTGGGGATGTGACCATTCAAAATGCTTAACAGATGACATGCGCGAACGTGACTAGACACAACATTAAAAACACGAGGTGGGGACGTGACCCTTCACAACGCTCTATAGACGACATGTGCGGACGTGACTACACACGGTAGTAAAACAAGGTGTGGGGATGTGACCCTTCACAATGCTTAACAAAAGACATGTGCGGACGTGACTAGACACAACATTAAAAACACGATGTGGGGACGTGACCCTTCACACGCTTAACAGACAACATGTGCGGACGTGACCAGACACAGCATTAAAAACACGATGTGGGGATGTGACCCTTCACAACGCTTAAGAGACGACAAGTGCGGACGTGACCAGACACAACATTTAAAACACGGTGTGGGTACGTGACCCTTCAAAACGCTTAACAGATGACATGTGCGAACGTGACTAGACACAACATTAAAAACACGAGGTGGGGACGTGACCCTTCACAACGCTTAATAGACGACATGTGCGGACGTGACTAGACACGGTAGTAAAACACGGTGTGGGGATGTGACCCTTCACAAGGCTTAACAAACGACATGTGCGGACGTGACTAGACACCGCATTAAAAACACGATGTGGGGACGTGACCCATGCCAACGCTTAACAGACGACCTGTGCGGACGTGACCAGACACACCATTAAAATCACGAGGTGGGGACGTCACCCTTCACAACGCTTAATACACGACATTAAAAACTCAAGGTGGGGACGTGACCCTTTACAACGCTTAACAGACGACATGTGCGGATGTGACCAGACACAGCATTAAGAACACGATGTGGGGAGGTGACCCTTTACAACGCTTAACAGAGGACATGTGCAGACATGAGCAGACACAACATTAAAAACTCAAGGTGGGGACGTGACCTTTTACAACGCTTAACAGACGACATGTGCGGACGTGACCAGACACAACATTAAAACACGGTGTGGGGATGTGACCCTTCACAATGCTTAACAGACGACATGTGCGGACGTGACCAGAGACAGCATTAAGAACACAATGTGGGGAGGTGACCCTTCACAACGCTTAAAAGACGACATGTGCGGATGTGACCAGACACATCATTAATAACATGATGTGGGGACGTGACCCTTCACAACGCTTAACAGAGGACATGTGCGGACGTGACCAGTCAAAACATTAAAAACATTAGGTGGGGACGTGACTCTTCACAACGCTTAACAGACGACATGTGCGGACGTGACCAGACACAACATTAATACACGGTGTGGGGATGTGACATTTCACAAAGCTTAACAGACGACATGTGCGGACGTGACCAGACACAACATTAAAAGCACGATATGGGGAGGTGAACCTTCACAACGCTTAATAGACGACATGTGCGAACGTGACCAGACACATCAATAAAAATACGATGTGGGAACGTGACCCTTCATAACGCTTAACAGACAACATGTGCGGACGTGACCAGACACAACAAAAAAAACACGATGTGGGTACGTGACCCTTGACAACGCTTAACAGACGACATGTGCGGACGTGACCAGACATAGCATTAAAACACGATGTGGGGATGTGACCCTTCACAACGCTTAACAGACAACATGTGCGGACGTCACCAAAAACAAGATTAAATAGACGACATGTGCGGATGTGACCTGACACAACATTAAAAGTACGATGCGGGGACGTGACCCTTCTCAACGCTCAACAGACGACATGTGCGGTTGAGACCAGACATAACATTAAAAAATGATGCGGGGACGTGACCCTTCACAACGCTCTACAGACGACATGTGCGGACGTGACCAGACACAGCATTAAAAACACGATGCGGGGATGTGACCCTTCGCAACGCTTAACAGACGAAATGTGCAAACGTGACCAGACACTGCATTAAAGCACAGTGGGGGGAGGTGACCCTTCACAATGCTTAACAGACGACATGTGCGGACGTGACCAGACACAGTATTAAAAGCACAATATGGGGACGTGACCCTTCACAACGCTTAACAGACGACATGTGCGGACGTAACCAGACACAGCATTAAAAACACGATGTGGGGATGTGACCCTTCGCAACGCTTAAGAGACGACAAGTGCGGACGTGATTAGACACAACATTTAAAACACGGTGTGGGTACGTGACCCTTCCCAAGCTTAACAGACGACATGTGCGGAGGTGACCAGACACATCATTAAAAACACGATGTGGGGACGTGACCAGACACAGTATTAAAAACACGATGTGGGGACGTGACCCTTCACACGCTTAATAGACGACATGTGCGGACATGACCAGACATAGCATTAAAACATGACCTATCACAACACTTAACAGACGATGGCATTAAAACATGGTGTAGGGATATGACCCTTCACAACGCTTAACAGAGGACATTTGCGGACGTGAGCAAACACAACATTAAAACACGGTGTGGGAATGTGACGCTTCACAAAGCTTAACAGATGACATGTGCGGACGTGACCAGACACAACATTAAAAGCACGATATGGGGAGGTGAACCCTCACAACGCTTAATAGACGACATGTGCGAACGTGACCAGACACATCATTAAAAATACGATGTGGGGATGTGACCATTCAAAATGCTTAACAGATGACATGTGCGAACGTGACTAGACACAACATTAAAAACACGAGGTGGGGACGTGACCCTTCACAACGCTCTATAGACGACATGTGCGGACGTGACTAGACACGGTAGTAAAACAAGGTGTGGGGATGTGACCCTTCACAATGCTTAACAAAAGACATGTGCGGCCGTGACTAGACACAACATTAAAAACACGATGTGGGGACGTGACCCTTCACACGCTTAATAGACGACATTTGCGGACGTGACCAGACACAACTTTCAAATGACGAGGTGTATGTGGGGACGTGACCTATCACAACACTTAACAAACGATGGCATTAAAACATGGTGTAGGGATATGACCCTTCACAACGCTTAACAGAGGACATTTGCGGACGTGAGTAAACACAACATTAATCACACGTGGTGGGGACGTGACCCTTCACAACGCTTAAAAGATGACATGTGCGGACGTGACCAGACACAACATTAAAACACGGTGTGGGGATGTGACCCTTCACAAAGCTTAACAGATGACATGTGCGGACGTGACCAGACACAGCATTAAAAGCACGATATGGGGAGGTGAACCCTCGCAACGCTTAAAAGACGACATGTGCGAACGTGACCAGACACATCATTAAAAATACGATGTGGGGACGTGACCCTTCAAAACGCTTAACAGATGACATGTGCGAACGTAACTAGACACAACATTAAAAACACGAGGTGGGGACGTGACCCTTCACAACGCTTAATAGACGACATGTGCGGACGTGACTAGACACGGTAGTAAAACACGGTGTGGGGATGTGACCCTTCACAATGCTTAACAAAAGACATGTGCGGACGTGACTAGACACAATATTAAAAACACGATGTGGGGACGTGACCCTTCACACGCTTAATAGACGACATTTGCGGACGTGACTAGACACAACTTTCAAATGACGAGGTGTATGTGGGGACGTGGCCTATCACAACACTTAACAAACGATGACATTAAAACATGGTGTAGGGATATGACCCTTCACAACGCTTAACAGAGGACATTTGCGGACGTGAATAAACACAACATTAATCACACGTGGTGGGGACGTGACCCTTCACAACGCTTAAAAGACGACATGTGCGGACGTGACCAGACACAACATTAAAACACGGTGTGGGGATGTGACCCTTCACAAAGCTTAACATATGACATGTGCGGACGTGACCCGACACAGCATTAAAAGCACAATATGGGGAGGTGAACCCTCGCAACGCTTAATAGACGACATGTGCGAACGTGACCAGACACATCATTAAAAATACGATGTGGGGACGTGACCCTTCAAAACGCTTAACAGATGACATGTGCGAACGTGACTAGACACAACATTAAAAACACGAGGTGGGGACGTGACCCTTCACAACGCTTAATAGACGACATGTGCGGACGTGACTAGACACGGTAGTAAAACACGGTGTGGGGATGTGACCCTTCACAATGCTTAACAAACGACATGTGCGGACGTGACTAGACACAACATTAAAAACAGGATGTGGGGACGTGACCCTTGACAACGCTTAACAGACGACCTGTGCGGACGTGACCAGACACACCATTAAAATCACGAGGTGGGGACGTCACCCTTCACAACGCTTAAAAGACGACATGTGCGGATGTGTCCAGACACATCATTAATAACATGATGTGGGGACGTGACCCTTCACAACGCTTAACAGAGGACATGTGCGGACGTGACCAGTCAAAACATTAAAAACATTAGGTGGGGACGTGATCCTTCACAACGCTTAACAGACGACATGTGCGGACGTGACCAGACACAACATTAATACACGGTGTGGGGATGTGACCCTTCACAAAGCTTAACAGACGACATGAGCGGACGTGACCAGACACAACATTAAAAGCACGATATGGGGAGGTGAACCTTCACAACGCTTAATAGACGACATGTGCGAACGTGACCAGACACATCAATAAAAATACGTTGTGGGAACGTGACCCTTCATAACGCTTAACAGACAACATGTGCGGACGTGACCAGACACAACAATAAAAACACGATGTGGGTACGTGACCCTTGACAACGCTTAACAGACGACATGTGCGGACGTGACCAGACATAGCATTAAAACACGATGTGGGGATGTGACACTTCACAACGCTTAACAGACAACATGTGCGGACGTCACCAAAAACAAGATTAAATAGACGACATGTGCGGATGTGACCTGACACAACATTAAAAATACGATGCGGGGACATGACCCTTCACAACGCTCAACAGACGACATGTACGGTTGAGACCAGACATAACATTAAAAAATGATGCGGGGACGTGACCCTTCACAACGCTCTACGGACGACATGTGCGGATGTGACCAGACACAGCATTAAAAACACGATGCAGGGATGTGACCCTTCGCAACGCTTAACAGACGAAATGTGCGAACGTGACCAGACACTGCATTAAAGCACAGTGGGGGGAGGTGACCCTTCACAATGCTTAACAGACGACATGTGCGGACGTGACCAGACACAGCATTAAAAGCACAATATGGGGACATGACCCTTCACAACGCTTAACAGACGACATGTGCGGACGTAACCAGACACAGCATTAAAAACACGATGTGGGGATGTGACCCTTCGCAACGCTTAAGAGACGACAAGTGCGGACGTGACTAGACACAACATTTAAAACACGGTGTGGGTACGTGACCCTTCCCAAGCTTAACAGACGACATGTGCGGAGGTGACCAGACACATCATTAAAAACACGATGTGGGGACGTGACCAGACACAGTATTAAAAACACGATGTGGGGACGTGACTCTTCACACGCTTAATAGACGACATGTGCGGACGTGACTAGACACAACTTTCAAATGACGAGGTGTATGTGGGGACGTGACCTCTCACAACACTTAACAGACGATGGCATTAAAACATGGTGTAGGGATATGACCCTTCACAACGCTTAACAGAGGACATTTGCGGACGTGAGCAAACACAACATTAAACACACGTGGTGGGAACGTGAGCCTTCACAACGCTTAACAGACGACATGTTCGGACGTGACCAGACACAACATTAAAACACGGTGTGGGGATATGACCCTTCAGAAAGCTTAACAGACGACATGTGCGGACGTGACCAGACACAGCATTAAAAGCACGATATGGGGAGGTGAACCCTCACAACGCTTAATAGATGACATGTGCGAACGTGACCAGGCACATCATTAAAAATACGATGTGGGGATGTGACCCTTCAAAATGCTTAACAGATGACATGTGCGAACGTGACTAGAGACAACATTAAAAACACGAGGTGGGGACGTGACCCTTCACAACGCTTAATGGACGACATGTGCGGACGTGACTAGACACGGTAGTAAAACACGGTGTGGGGATGTGACCCTTCACAATGCTTAACAAAAGACATGTGCGGGCGTGACTAGACACAACATTAAAAACACGATGTGGGGACGTGACCCTTCACACGCTTAACAGACGACATTTGCGGACGTGACCAGACACAACTTTCAAATGACGAGGTGTATGTGGGGACGTGACCTATCACAACACTTAACAAACGATGGCATTAAAACATGGTGTAGGGATATGACCCTTCACAACGCTTAACAGAGGACATTTGCGGACGTGAGTAAACACAACATTAATCACACGTGGTGGGGACGTGACCCTTCACAACGCTTAAAACACGACATGTGCGGACGTGACCAGACACAGCATTAAAAGCACGATATGGGGAGTTGAACCCTCACAACGCTTAATAGACGACATGTGCGAACGTGACTAGACACATCATTAAAAATACGATGTGGGGACGTGACCGTTCAAAACGCTTAACAGATGACATGTGCGAACGTGACTAGACATAACATTAAAAACACGAGGTGGGGACGTGACCCTTCACAACGCTTAATGGACGACATGTGCGGACGTGACTAGACACGGTAGTACAACACGGTGTGGGGATGTGACCCTTCACAAGGCTTAACAAACGACATGTGCGGACGTGACTAGACACCGCATTAAAAACACGATGTGGGGACGTGACCCTTGCCAACGCTTAACAGACGACCTGTGCGGACGTGACCAGACACACCATTAAAATCACGAGGTGGGGACGTCACCCTTCACAACGCTTAATACACGACATTAAAAACTCAAGGTGGGGACGTGACCCTTTACAACGCTTAACAGACGACATGTGCGGATGTGACCAGACACAGCATTAAGAACACGATATGGGGAGGTGACCCTTTACAATGCTTAACAGAGGACATGTGCAGACATGAGCAGACACAACATTAAAAACTCAAGATGGGGACGTGACCTTTTACAACGCTTAACAGACGACATGTGCGGACGTGACCAGACACAGCATTAAAACACGGTGTGGGGATGTGACCCTTCACAATGCTTAACAGACGACATGTGCGGACGTGACCAGAGACAGCATTAAGAACACGATGTGGGGAGGTGACCCTTCACAACGCTTAAAAGACGACATGTGCGGATGTGACCAGACACATCATTAATAACATGATGTGGGGACGTGACCCTTCACAACGCTTAACAGAGGACATGTGCGGACGTGACCAGTCAAAACATTAAAAACATTAAGTGGGGACGTGACCCTTCACAACGCTTAACAGACGACATGTGCGGACGTGACCAGACACAACATTAATACACGGTGTGGGGATGTGACATTTCACAAAGCTTAACAGACGACATGTGCGGGCGTGACCAGACACAACATTAAAAGCACGATATGGGGAGGTGAACCTTCACAACGCTTAATAGACGACATGTGCGAACGTGACCAGACACATCAATAAAAATACGATGTGGGAACGTGACCCTTCATAACGCTTAACAGACAACATGTGCGGACGTGACCAGACACAACAAAAAAAACACGATGTGGGTACGTGACCCTTGACAACGCTTAACAGACGACATGTGCGGACGTGACCAGACATAGCATTAAAACACGATGTGGGGATGTGACCCTTCACAACGCTTAACAGACAACATGTGCGGACGTCACCAAAAACAAGATTAAATAAACGACATGTGCGGATGTGACCTGACACAACATTAAAAGTACGATGCGGGGATGTGACCCTTCACAACGCTCAACAGACGACATGTGCGGTTGAGACCAGACATAACATTAAAAAATGATGCGGGGACGTGACCCTTCACAACGCTCTACAGACGACATGTGCGGACGTGACCAGACACAGCATTAAAAACACGATGCAGGGATGTGACCCTTCGCAACGCTTAACAGACGAAATGTGCAAACGTGACCAGACACTGCATTAAAGCACAGTGGGGGGAGGTGACCCTTCACAATGCTTAACAGACGACATGTGCGGACGTGACCAGACACAGTATTAAAAGCACAATATGGGGACGTGACCCTTCACAACGCTTAACAGACGACATGTGCGGACGTAACCAGACACAGCATTAAAAACACGATGTGGGGATGTGACCCTTCGCAACGCTTAAGAGACGACAAGTGCGGACGTGATTAGACACAACATTTAAAACACGGTGTGGGTACGTGACCCTTCCCAAGCTTAACAGACGACATGTGCGGAGGTGACCAGACACATCATTAAAAACACGATGTGGGGTCGTGACCAGACACAGTATTAAAAACACGATGTGGGGACGTGACCCTTCACACGCTTAATAGACGA
Source organism: Viola odorata (assembly GCA_963691705.1). NCBI lineage: Eukaryota > Viridiplantae > Streptophyta > Magnoliopsida > Malpighiales > Violaceae > Viola > Viola odorata. Next base: position 40,290,836 of record OY829540.1, on the reverse strand, counting down.
CATGTGCGGACGTGACCAGACATAGCATTAAAACATGACCTATCACAACACTTAACAGACGATGGCATTAAAACATGGTGTAGGGATATGACCCTTCACAACGCTTAACAGAGGACATTTGCGGACGTGAGCAAACACAACATTAAACAGACGTGGTGGGGACGTGACCCTTCACAACGCTTAAAAGATGACATGTGCGGACGTGACCAGACACAACATTAAAACACGGTGTGGGGATGTGACGCTTCACAAAGCTTAACAGATGACATGTGCGGACGTGACCAGACACAACATTAAAAGCACGATATGGGGAGGTGAACCCTCACAACGCTTAATAGACGACATGTGCGAACGTGACCAGACACATCATTAAAAATACGATGTGGGGATGTGACCATTCAAAATGCTTAACAGATGACATGTGCGAACGTGACTAGACACAACATTAAAAACACGAGGTGGGGACGTGACCCTTCACAACGCTCTATCGACGACATGTGCGGACGTGACTAGACACGGTAGTAAAACAAGGTGTGGGGATGTGACCCTTCACAAAGCTTAACAAAAGACATGTGCGGACGTGACTAGACACAACATTAAAAACACGATGTGGGGACGTGACCCTTCACACGCTTAATAGACGACATTTGCGGACGTGACCAGACACAACTTTCAAATGACGAGGTGTATGTGGGGACGTGACCTATCACAACACTTAACAAACGATGGCATTAAAACATGGTGTAGGGATATGACCCTTCACAACGCTTAACAGAGGACATTTGCGGACGTGAGTAAACACAACATTAATCACACGTGGTGGGGACGTGACCCTTCACAACGCTTAAAAGATGACATGTGCGGACGTGACCAGACACAACATTAAAACACGGTGTGGGGATGTGACCCTTCACAAAGCTTAACAGATGACATGTGCGGACGTGACCAGACACAGCATTAAAAGCACGATATGGGGAGGTGAACCCTCGCAACGCTTAAAAGACGACATGTGCGAACGTGACCAGACACATCATTAAAAATACGATGTGGGGACGTGACCCTTCAAAACGCTTAACAGATGACATGTGCGAACGTAACTAGACACAACAGTAAAAACACGAGGTGGGGACGTGACCCTTCACAACGCTTAATAGACGACATGTGCGGACGTGACTAGACACGGTAGTAAAACACGGTGTGGGGATGTGACCCTTCACAATGCTTAACAAAAGACATGTGCGGACGTGACTAGACACAACATTAAAAACACGATGTGGGGACGTGACCCTTCACACGCTTAATAGACGACATTTGCGGACATGACCAGACACAACTTTCAAATGACGAGGTGTATGTGGGGACGTGGCCTATCACAACACTTAACAAACGATGACATTAAAACATGGTGTAGGGATATGACCCTTCACAACGCTTAACAGAGGACATTTGCGAACGTGAATAAACACAACATTAATCACACGTGGTGGGGACGTGACCCTTCACAACGCTTAAAAGACGACATGTGCGGACGTGACCAGACACAACATTAAAACACGGTGTGGGGATGTGACCCTTCACAAAGCTTAACAGATGACATGTGCGGACGTGACCCGACACAGCATTAAAAGCACAATATGGGGAGGTGAACCCTCGCAACGCTTAATAGACGACATGTGCGAACGTGACCAGACACATCATTAAAAATACGATGTGGGGACGTGACCCTTCAAAACGCTTAACAGATGACATGTGCGAACGTGACTAGACACAACATTAAAAACACGAGGTGGGGACGTGACCCTTCACAACGCTTAATAGACGACATGTGCGGACGTGACTAGACACGGTAGTAAAACACGGTGTGGGGATGTGACCCTTCACAATGCTTAACAAACGACATGTGCGGACGTGACTAGACACAACATTAAAAACAGGATGTGGGGACGTGACCCTTGACAACGCTTAACAGACGACCTGTGCGGACGTGACCAGACACACCATTAAAATCACGAGGTGGGGACGTCACCCTTCACAACGCTTAAAAGACGACATGTGCGGATGTGTCCAGACACATCATTAATAACATGATGTGGGGACGTGACCCTTCACAACGCTTAACAGAGGACATGTGCGGACGTGACCAGTCAAAACATTAAAAACATTAGGTGGGCACGTGATCCTTCACAACGCTTAACAGACGACATGTGCGGACGTGACCAGACACAACATTAATACACGGTGTGGGGATGTGACCTTTCACAAAGCTTAACAGACGACATGAGCGGACGTGACCAGACACAACATTAAAAGCACGATATGGGGAGGTGAACCTTCACAACGCTTAATAGACGACATGTGCGAACGTGACCAGACACATCAATAAAAATACGTTGTGGGAACGTGACCCTTCATAACGCTTAACAGACAACATGTGCGGACGTGACCAGACACAACAATAAAAACACGATGTGGGTACGTGACCCTTGACAACGCTTAACAGACGACATGTGCGGACGTGACCAGACATAGCATTAAAACACGATGTGGGGATGTGACCCTTCACAACGCTTAACAGACAACATGTGCGGACGTCACCAAAAACAAGATTAAATAGACGACATGTGCGGATGTGACCTGACACAACATTAAAAATACGATGCGGGGACATGACCCTTCACAACGCTCAACAGACGACATGTACGGTTGAGACCAGACATAACATTAAAAAATGATGCGGGGACGTGACCCTTCACAACGCTCTACAGACGACATGTGCGGATGTGACCAGACACAGCATTAAAAACACGATGCGGGGATGTGACCCTTCGCAACGCTTAACAGACGAAATGTGCGAACGTGACCAGACACTGCATTAAAGCACAGTGGGGGGAGGTGACCCTTCACAATGCTTAACAGACGACATGTGCGGACGTGACCAGACACAGCATTAAAAGCACAATATGGGGACATGACCCTTCACAACGCTTAACAGACGACATGTGCGGACGTAACCAGACACAGCATTAAAAACACGATGTGGGGATGTGACCCTTCGCAACGCTTAAGAGACGACAAGTGCGGACGTGACTAGACACAACATTTAAAACACGGTGTGGGTACGTGACCCTTCCCAAGCTTAACAAACGACATGTGCGGAGGTGACCAGACACATCATTAAAAACACGATGTGGGGACGTGACCAGACACAGTATTAAAAACACGATGTGGGGACGTGACTCTTCACACGCTTAATAGACGACATGTGCGGACGTGACTAGACACAACTTTCAAATGACGAGGTGTATGTGGGGACGTGACCTCTCACAACACTTAACAGACGATGGCATTAAAACATGGTGTAGGGATATGACCCTTCACAACGCTTAACAGAGGACATTTGCGGACGTGAGCAAACACAACATTAAACACACGTGGTGGGAACGTGAGCCTTCACAACGCTTAACAGACGACATGTTCGGACGTGACCAGACACAACATTAAAACACGGTGTGGGGATATGACCCTTCAGAAAGCTTAACAGACGACATGTGCGGACGTGACCAGACACAGCATTAAAAGCACGATATGGGGAGGTGAACCCTCACAACGCTTAATAGACGACATGTGCGAACGTGACCAGACACATCATTAAAAATACGATGTGGGGATGTGACCCTTCAAAATGCTTAACAGATGACATGTGCGAACGTGACTAGAGACAACATTAAAAACACGAGGTGGGGACGTGACCCTTCACAACGCTTAATGGACGACATGTGCGGACGTGACTAGACACGGTAGTAAAACACGGTGTGGGGATGTGACCCTTCACAATGCTTAACAAAAGACATGTGCGGGCGTGACTAGACACAACATTAAAAACACGATGTGGGGACGTGACCCTTCACACGCTTAACAGACGACATTTGCGGACGTGACCAGACACAACTTTCAAATGACGAGGTGTATGTGGGGACGTGACCTATCACAACACTTAACAAACGATGGCATTAAAACATGGTGTAGGGATATGACCCTTCACAACGCTTAACAGAGGACATTTGCGGACGTGAGTAAACACAACATTAATCACACGTGGTGGGGACGTGACCCTTCACAACGCTTAAAACACGACATGTGCGGACGTGACCAGACACAACATTAAAATACGGTGTGGGGATGTGACCCTTCACAAAGCTTAACAGATGACATGTGCGGACGTGACCAGACACAGCATTAAAAGCACGATATGGGGAGTTGAACCCTCACAACGCTTAATAGACGACATGTGCGAACGTGACTAGACACATCATTAAAAATACGATGTGGGGACGTGACCGTTCAAAACGCTTAACAGATGACATGTGCGAACGTGACTAGACATAACATTAAAAACACGAGGTGGGGACGTGACCCTTCACAACGCTTAATGGACGACATGTGCGGACGTGACTAGACACGGTAGTACAACACGGTGTGGGGATGTGACCCTTCACAAGGCTTAACAAACGACATGTGCGGACGTGACTAGACACCGCATTAAAAACACGATGTGGGGACGTGACCCTTGCCAACGCTTAACAGACGACCTGTGCGGACGTGACCAGACACACCATTAAAATCACGAGGTGGGGACGTCACCCTTCACAACGCTTAATACACGACATTAAAAACTCAAGGTGGGGACGTGACCCTTTACAACGCTTAACAGACGACATGTGCGGATGTGACCAGACACAGCATTAAGAACACGATGTGGGGAGGTGACCCTTTACAACGCTTAACAGAGGACATGTGCAGACATGAGCAGACACAACATTAAAAACTCAAGGTGGGGACGTGACCTTTTACAACGCTTAACAGACGACATGTGCGGACGTGACCAGACACAGCATTAAAACACGGTGTGGGGATGTGACCCTTCACAATGCTTAACAGACGACATGTGCGGACGTGACCAGAGACAGCATTAAGAACACGATGTGGGGAGGTGACCCTTCACAACGCTTAAAAGACGACATGTGCGGATGTGACCAGACACATCATTAATAACATGATGTGGGGACGTGACCCTTCACAACGCTTAACAGAGGACATGTGCGGACGTGACCAGTGAAAACATTATAAACATTAAGTGGGGACGTGACCCTTCACAACGCTTAACAGACGACATGTGCGGACGTGACCAGACACAACATTAATACACGGTGTGGGGATGTGACATTTCACAAAGCTTAACAGACGACATGTGCGGACGTGACCAGACACAACATTAAAAGCACGATATGGGGAGGTGAACCTTCACAACGCTTAATAGACGACATGTGCGAACGTGACCAGACACATCAATAAAAATACGATGTGGGAACGTGACCCTTCATAACGCTTAACAGACAACATGTGCGGACGTGACCAGACACAACAAAAAAAACACGATGTGGGTACGTGACCCTTGACAACGCTTAACAGACGACATGTGCGGACGTGACCAGACATAGCATTAAAACACGATGTGGGGATGTGACCCTTCACAACGCTTAACAGACAACATGTGCGGACGTCACCAAAAACAAGATTAAATAAACGACATGTGCGGATGTGACCTGACACAACATTAAAAGTACGATGCGGGGACGTGACCCTTCACAACGCTCAACAGACGACATGTGCGGTTGAGACCAGACATAACATTAAAAAATGATGCGGGGACGTGACCCTTCACAACGCTCTACAGACGACATGTGCGGACGTGACCAGACACAGCATTAAAAACACGATGCGGGGATGTGACCCTTCGCAACGCTTAACAGACGAAATGTGCAAACGTGACCAGACACTGCATTAAAGCACAGTGGGGGGAGGTGACCCTTCACAATGCTTAACAGACGACATGTGCGGACGTGACCAGACACAGTATTAAAAGCACAATATGGGGACGTGACCCTTCACAACGCTTAACAGACGACATGTGCGGACGTAACCAGACACAGCATTAAAAACACGATGTGGGGATGTGACCCTTCGCAACGCTTAAGAGACGACAAGTGCGGACGTGATTAGACACAACATTTAAAACACGGTGTGGGTACGTGACCCTTCCCAAGCTTAACAGACGACATGTGCGGAGGTGACCAGACACATCATTAAAAACACGATGTGGGGTCGTGACCAGACACAGTATTAAAAACACGATGTGGGGACGTGACCCTTTACACGCTTAATAGACGACATGTGCGGACGTGACCAGACATAGCATTAAAACATGACCTATCACAACACTTAACAGACGATGGCATTAAAACATGGTGTAGGGATATGACCCTTCACAACGCTTAACAGAGGACATTTGCGGACGTGAGCAAACACAACATTAAACAGACGTGGTGGGGACGTGACCCTTCACAACGCTTAAAAGATGACATGTGCGGACGTGACCAGACACAACATTAAAACACGGTGTGGGGATGTGACGCTTCACAAAGCTTAACAGATGACATGTGCGGACGTGACCAGACACAACATTAAAAGCACGATATGGGGAGGTGAACCCTCACAACGCTTAATAGACGACATGTGCGAACGTGACCAGACACATCATTAAAAATACGATGTGGGGATGTGACCATTCAAAATGCTTAACAGATGACATGTGCGAACGTGACTAGACACAACATTAAAAACACGAGGTGGGGACGTGACCCTTCACAACGCTCTATCGACGACATGTGCGGACGTGACTAGACACGGTAGTAAAACAAGGTGTGGGGATGTGACCCTTCACAATGCTTAACAAAAGACATGTGCGGACGTGACTAGACACAACATTAAAAACACGATGTGGGGACGTGACCCTTCACACGCTTAATAGACGACATTTGCGGACGTGACCAGACACAACTTTCAAATGACGAGGTGTATGTGGGGACGTGACCTATCACAACACTTAACAAACGATGGCATTAAAACATGGTGTAGGGATATGACCCTTCACAACGCTTAACAGAGTACATTTGCGGACGTGAGTAAACACAACATTAATCACACGTGGTGGGGACGTGACCCTTCACAACGCTTAAAAGACGACATGTGCGGACGTGACCAGACACAACATTAAAACACGGTGTGGGGATGTGACCCTTCACAAAGCTTAACAGATGACATGTGCGGACGTGACCCGACACAGCATTAAAAGCACGATATGGGGAGGTGAACCCTCGCAACGCTTAATAGACGACATGTGCGAACGTGACCAGACACATCATTAAAAATACGATGTGGGGACGTGACCCTTCAAAACGCTTAACAGATGACATGTGCGAACGTGACTAGACACAACATTAAAAACACGAGGTGGGGACGTGACCCTTCACAACGCTTAATACACGACATGTGCGGACGTGACTAGACACGGTAGTAAAACACGGTGTGGGGATGTGACCCTTCACAATGCTTAACAAATGACATGTGCGGACGTGACTAGACACAGCATTAAAAACAGGATGTGGGGACGTGACCCTTGACAACGCTTAACAGACGACCTGTGCGGACGTGACCAGACACACCATTAAAATCACGAGGTGGGGACGTCACCCTTCACAACGCTTAAAAGACGACATGTGCGGATGTGTCCAGACACATCATTAATAACATGATGTGGGGACGTGACCCTTCACAACGCTTAACAGAGGACATGTGCGAACGTGACCAGTCAAAACATTAAAAACATTAGGTGGGGACGTGATCCTTCACAACGCTTAACAGACAACATGTGCGGACGTGACCAGACACAACATTAATACACGGTGTTGGGATGTGACCCTTCACAAAGCTTAACAGACGACATGAGCGGACGTGACCAGACACAACATTAAAAGCACGATATGGGGAGGTGAACCTTCACAACGCTTAATAGACGACATGTGCGAACGTGACCAGACACATCAATAAAAATACGTTGTGGGAACGTGACCCTTCATAACGCTTAACAGACAACATGTACGGACGTGACCAGACACAACAATAAAAACACGATGTGGGTACGTGACCCTTGACAACGCTTAACAGACGACATGTGCGGACGTGACCAGACATAGCATTAAAACACGATGTGGGGATGTGACCCTTCACAACGCTTAACAGACAACATGTGCGGACGTCACCAAAGACAAGATTAAATAGACGACATGTGCGGATGTGACCTGACACAACATTAAAAATACGATGCGGGGACATGACCCTTCACAACGCTCAACAGACGACATGTACGGTTGAGACCAGACATAACATTAAAAAATGATGCGGGGACGTGACCCTTCACAACGCTCTACAGACCACAGGTGCGGATGTGACCAGACACAGCATTAAAAACACGATGCGGGGATGTGACCCTTCGCAACGCTTAACAGACGAAATGTGCGAACGTGACCAGACACTGCATTAAAGCACAGTGGGGGGAGGTGACCCTTCACAATGCTTAACAGACGACATGTGCGGACGTGACCAGACACAGCATTAAAAGCACAATATGGGGACGTGACCCTTCACAACGCTTAACAGACGACATGTGCGGACGTAACCAGACACAGCATTAAAAACACGATGTGGGGATGTGACCCTTCGCAACGCTTAAGAGACGACAAGTGCGGACGTGACTAGACACAACATTTAAAACACGGTGTGGGTACGTGACCCTTCCCAAGCTTAACAGACGACATGTGCGGAGGTGACCAGACACATCATTAAAAACATGATGTGGGGACGTGACCAGACACAGTATTAAAAACACGATGTGGGGACGTGACTCTTCACACGCTTAATAGACGACATGTGCGGACGTGACTAGACACAACTTTCAAATGACGAGGTGTATGTGGGGACGTGACCTATCACAACACTTAACAGACGATGGCATTAAAACATGGTGTAGGGATATGACCCTTCACAACGCTTAACAGAGGACATTTGCGGACGTGAGCAAACACAACATTAAACACACGTGGTGGGAACGTGAGCCTTCACAACGCTTAACAGACGACATGTTCGGACGTGAGCAGACACAACATTAAAACACGGTGTGGGGATATGACCCTTCAGAAAGCTTAACAGACGACATGTGCGGACGTGACCAGACACAGCATTAAAAGCACGATATGGGGAGGTGAACCCTCGGAACGCTTAATAGACGACATGTGCGAACGTGACCAGACACATCATTAAAAATACGATGTGGGGATGTGACCCTTCAAAATGCTTAACAGATGACATGTCCGAACGTGACTAGAGACAACATTAAAAACACGAGGTGGGGACGTGACCCTTCACAACGCTTAATAGACGACATGTGCGGACGTGACTAGACACGGTAGTAAAACACGGTGTGGGGATGTGACCCTTCACAATGCTTAACAAAAGACATGTGCGGACGTGACTAGACACAACATTAAAAACACGATGTGGGGACGTGACCCTTCACACGCTTAACAGACGACATTTGCGGACGTGACCAGACACAACTTTCAAATGACGAGGTGTATGTGGGGACGTGACCTATCACAACACTTAACAAACGATGGCATTAAAACATGGTGTAGGGATATGACCCTTCACAATGCTTAACAGAGGACATTTGCGGACGTGAGTAAACACAACATTAATCACACGTGGTGGGGACGTGACCCTTCACAACGCTTAAAAGACGACATGTGCGGACGTGACCAGACACAACATTAAAACACGGTGTGGGGATGTGACCCTTCACAAAGCTTAACAGATGACATGTGCGGACGTGACCAGACACAGCATTAAAAGCACGATATGGGGAGTTGAACCCTCACAACGCTTAATAGACGACATGTGCGAACGTGACCAGACACATCATTAAAAATACGATGTGGGGACGTGACCGTTCAAAACGCTTAACAGATGACATGTGCGAACGTGACTAGACACAACATTAAAAACACGAGGTGGGGACGTGACCCTTCACAACGCTTAATAGACGACATGTGCGGACGTGACTAGACACGGTAGTAAAACACGGTGTGGGGATGTGACCCTTCACAAGCCTTAACAAACGACATGTGCGGACGTGACTAGACACCGCATTAAAAACACGATGTGGGGACGTGACCCTTGCCAAATCTTAACAGACGACCTGTGCGGACGTGACCAGACACACCATTAAAATCACGAGGTGGGGACGTCACCCTTCACAACGCTTAATACACGACATTAAAAACTCAAGGTGGGGACGTGACCCTTTACAACGCTTAACAGACGACATGTGCGGATGTGACCAGACACAGCATTAAGAACACGATGTGGGGATGTGACCTTTTACAACGCTTAACAGACGACATGTGCGGACGTGACCAGACACAGCATTAAAACACGGTGTGGGGATGTGACCCTTCACAATGCTAAACAGACGACATGTGCGGACGTGACCAGAGACAGCATTAAGAACACGATGTGGGGAGGTGACCCTTCACAACGCTTAAAAGACGACATGTGCGGATGTGACCAGACACATCATTAATAACATGATGTGGGGACGTGACCCTTCACAACGCTTAACAGAGGACATGTGCGGACGTGACCAGTCAAAACATTAAAAAATTAGGTGGGGACGTGACCCTTCACAACGCTTAACAGACGACATATGCGGACGTGACCAGACACAACATTAATACACGGTGTGGGGATGTGACATTTCACAAAGCTTAACAGACGACATGTGCGGACGTGACCAGACACAACATTAAAAGCACGATATGGGGAGGTGAACCTTCACAACGCTTAATAGACGACATGTGCGAACGTGACCAGACACATCAATAAAAATACGATGTGGGCACGTGACCCTTCATAACGCTTAACAGACAACATGTGCGGACGTGACCAGACATAGCATTAAAACACGATGTGGGGATGTGACCCTTCACAACGCTTAACAGACAACATGTGCGGACGTCACCAAAAACAAGATTAAATAGACGACATGTGCGGATGTGACCTGACACAACATTAAAAGTACGATGCGGGGACGTGACCCTTCACAACGCTCAACAGACGACATGTGCGGTTGAGACCAGACATAACATTAAAAAATGATGCGGGGACGTGACCCTTCACAACGCTCTACAGACGACATGTGCGGACGTGACCAGACACAGCATTAAAAACACGATGCGGGGATGTGACCCTTCGCAACGCTTAACAGACGAAATGTGCAAACGTGACCAGACACTGCATTAAAGCACAGTGGGGGGAGGTGACCCTTCACAATGCTTAACAGACGACATGTGCGCACATGACCAGACACAGCATTAAAAGCACAATATGGGGACGTGACCCTTCACAACGCTTAACAGACGACATGTGCGGACGTAACCAGACACAGCATTAAAAACACGATGTGGGGATGTGACCCTTCGCAACGCTTAAGAGACGACAAGTGCGGACGTGATTAGACACAACATTTAAAACAATGTGTGGGTACGTGACCCTTAACAAGCTTAACAGACGACATGTGCGGAGGTGACCAGACACATCATTAAAAACACGATGTTGGGACGTGACCAGACACAGTATTAAAAACACGATGTGGGGACGTGACCCTTCACACGCTTAATAGACGACATGTGCGGACGTGACCAGACATAGCATTAAAACATGACCTATCACAACACTTAACAGACGATGGCATTAAAACATGGTGTAGGGATATGACCCTTCACAACGCTTAACATAGGACATTTGCGGACGTGAGCAAACACAACATTAAACAGACGTGGTGGGGACGTGACCCTTCACAACGCTTAAAAGATGACATGTGCGGACGTGACCAGACACAACATTAAAACACGGTGTGGGGATGTGACGCTTCACAAAGCTTAACAGATGACATGTGCGGACGTGACCAGACACAACATTAAAAGCACGATATGGGGAGGTGAACCCTCACAACGCTTAATAGACGACATGTGCGAACGTGACCAGACACATCATTAAAAATACGATGTGGGGATGTGACCATTCAAAATGCTTAACAGATGACATGTGCGGACGTGACCAGACACAACATTAAAAGCACGATATGGGGAGGTGAACCCTCACAACGCTTAATAGACGACATGTGCGAACGTGACCAGACACATCATTAAAAATACGATGTGGGGACGTGACCCTTCAAAACGCTTAACAGATGACATGTGCGAACGTAACTAGACTCAACATTAAAAACACGAGGTGGGGACGTGACCCTTCACAACGCTTAATAGACGACATGTGCGGACGTGACTAGACACGGTAGAGAAACACGGTGTGGGGATGTGACCCTTCACAATGCTTAACAAAAGACATGTGCGGACGTGACTAGACACAACATTAAAAACACGATGTGGGGACGTGACCCTTCACACGCTTAATAGACGACATTTGCGGACGTGACCAGACACAACTTTCAAATGACGAGGTGTATGTGGGGACGTGGCCTATCACAACACTTAACAAACGATGACATTAAAACATGGTGTAGGGATATGACCCTTCACAACGCTTAACAGAGGACATTTGCGGACGTGAATAAACACAACATTAATCACACGTGGTGGGGACGTGACCCTTCACAACGCTTAAAAGACGACATGTGCGGACGTGACCAGACACAACATTAAAACACGGTGTGGGGATGTCACCCTTCACAAAGCTTAACAGATGACATGTGCGGACGTGACCCGACATAGCATTAAAAGCACGATATGGGGAGGTGAACCCTCGCAACGCTTAATAGACGACATGTGCGAACGTGACCAGACACATCATTAAAAATACGATGTGGGGACGTGACCCTTCAAAACGCTTAACAGATGACATGTGCGAACGTGACTAGACACAACATTAAAAACACGAGGTGGGGACGTGACCCTTCACAACGCTTACTAGACGACATGTGCGGACGTGACTAGACACGGTAGTAAAACACGGTGTGGGGATGTGACCCTTCACAATGCTTAACAAACGACATGTGCGGACGTGACTAGACACAGCATTAAAAACAGGATGTGGGGACGTGACCCTTGACAACGCTTAACAGACGACCTGTGCGGACGTGACCAGACACACCATTAAAATCACGAGGTGGGGACGTCACCCTTCACAACGCTTAAAAGACGACATGTGCGGATGTGTCCAGACACATCATTAATAACATGATGTGGGGACGTGACCCTTCACAACGCTTAACAGAGGACATGTGCGGACGTGACCAGTCAAAACATTAAAAACATTAGGTGGGGACGTGATCCTTCACAACGCTTAACAGACGACATGTGCGGACGTGACCAGACACAACATTAATACACGGTGTGGGGATGTGACCCTTCACAAAGCGTAACAGACGACATGAGCGGACGTGACCAGACACAATATTAAAAGCACGATATGGGGAGGTGAACCTTCACAACGCTTAATAGACGACATGTGCGAACGTGACCAGACACATCAATAAAAATACGTTGTGGGAACGTGACCCTTCATAACGCTTAACAGACAACATGTGCGGACGTGACCAGACACAACAATAAAAACACGATGTGGGTACGTGACCCTTGACAACGCTTAACAGACGACATGTGCGGACGTGACCAGACATAGCATTAAAACACGATGTGGGGATGTGACCCTTCACAACGCTTAACAGACAACATGTGCGGACGTCACCAAAAACAAGATTAAATAGACGACATGTGCGGATGTGACCTGACACAACATTAAAAATACGATGCGGGGACATGACCCTTCACAACGCTCAACAGACGACATGTACGGTTGAGACCAGACATAACATTAAAAAATGATGCGGGGACGTGACCCTTCACAACGCTCTACAGACGACATGTGCGGATGTGACCAGACACAGCATTAAAAACACGATGCGGGGATGTGACCCTTCGCAGTGCTTAACAGACGAAATGTGCGAACGTGACCAGACACTGCATTAAAGCACAGTGGGGGGAGGTGACCCTTCACAATGCTTAACAGACGACATGTGCGGACGTGACCAGACACAGCATTAAAAGCACAATATGGGGACGTGACCCTTCACAACGCTTAACAGACGACATGTGCGGACGTAACCAGACACAGCATTAAAAACACGATGTGGGGATGTGACCCTTCGTAACGCTTAAGAGACGACAAGTGCGGACGTGACTAGACACAAAATTTAAAACACGGTGTGGGTACGTGACCCTTCCCAAGCTTAACAGACGACATGTGCGGAGGTTACCAGACACATCATTAAAAACACGATGTGGGGACGTGACCAGACACAGTATTAAAAACACGATGTGGGGACGTGACTCTTCACACGCTTAATAGACGACATGTGCGGACGTGACTAGACACAACTTTCAAATGACGAGGTGTATGGATATGACCCTTCACAACGCTTAACAGAGGACATTTGCGGACGTGAGCAAACACAACATTAAACACACGTGGTGGGAACGTGAGCCTTCACAACGCTTAACAGACGACATGTTCGGACGTGACCAGACACAACATTAAAACACGGTGTGGGGATATGACCCTTCAGAAAGCTTAACAGACGACATGTGCGGACGTGACCAGACACAGCATTAAAAGCACGATATGGGGAGGTGAACCCTCACAACGCTTAATAGACGACATGTGCGAACGTGACCAGACACATCATTAAAAATACGATGTGGGGATGTGACCCTTCAAAATGCTTAACAGATGACATGTGCGAACGTGACTAGAGACAACATTAAAAACACGAGGTGGGGACGTGACCCTTCACAACGCTTAATAGACGACATGTGCGGACGTGACTAGACACGGTAGTAAAACACGGTGTGGGGATGTGACCCTTCACAATGCTTAACAAAAGACACGTGCGGACGTGACTAGACACAACATTAAAAACACGATGTGGGGGCGTGACCCTTCACATGCTTAACAGACGACATTTGCGGACGTGACCAGACACAACTTTCAAATGACGAGGTGTATGTGGGGACGTGACCTATCACAACACTTAACAAACGATGGCATTAAAACATGGTGTAGGGATATGACCCTTCACAACGCTTAACAGAGGACATTTGCGGACGTGAGTAAACACAACATTAATCACACGTGGTGGGGACGTGACCCTTCACAACGCTTAAAAGACGACATGTGCGGACATGACCAGACACAACATTAAAACACGGTGTGGGGATGTGACCCTTCACAAAGCTTAACAGATGACATGTGCGGACGTGACCAGACACAGCATTAAAAGCACGATATGGGGAGGTGAACCCTCGCAACGCTTAATAGACGACATGTGCGAACGTGACCAGACACATCATTAAAAATACGATGTGGGGACGTGACCCTTCAAAACGCTGAACAGATGACATGTGCGAACGTGACTAGACACAACATTAAAAACATGAGGTGGGGACGTGACCCTTCACAACGCTTAATAGACGACATGTGCGGACGTGACTAGACACGGTAGTAAAACACGGTGTGGGGATGTGACCCTTCACAATGCTTAACAAACGACATGTGCGGACGTGACTAGACACAGCATTAAAAACAGGATGTGCAGACGTGACCCTTGACAACGCTTAAAAGACGACCTGTGCGGACGTGACCAGACACACCCTTAAAATCACGAGGTGGGGACGTCACCCTTCACAACGCTTAATACACGACATTAAAAACTCAAGGTGGGGACGTGATCCTTTACAACGCTTAACAGACGACATGTGCGGATGTGACCAGACACAGCATTAAAACACGGTGTGGGCATGTGACCCTTCACAACGCTTAACAGACGACATGTGCGGACGTGACCATAGACAGCATTAAGAACACGATGTGGGGAGGTGACGCTTTACAATGCTTAACAGAGGACATATGCAGACATGAGCAGACACAACATTAAAAACTCAAGGTGGGGATGTGACCCTTTACAACGCTTAACAGACGACATGTGCGGTCGTGACCAGACACAGCATTAAAACACGGTGTGGGGATGTGACCCTTCACAACGCTTAACAGACGACATGTGCGGACGTGACTAGAGACAGCATTAAGAACACGATGTGGGGATGTGACCCTTCACAACGCTTAAAAGACGACATGTGCGGACGTGACCAGACACATCATTAAAAACACGATGTGGGGACGTGACCCTTCACAATGCTTAACAGAGGACATGTGCGGACGTGACCAGTCAAAACTTTAAAACATTAGGTGGGGACATAACCCTTCACAACGCTTAACAGACGACATGTGCGGACGTGACCAGACACAACATTAAAACACGGTGTGGGGATGTGACCCTTCACAAAGCTTAACAGACGACATGTGCGGACGTGACCAGACACAACATTAAAAGCACGATATGGGGAGGTGAACCTTCACAACGCTTAATAGACGACATGTGCGAACGTGACCAGACACATCATTAAAAATACGATGTGGGAACGTGACCCTTCACAACGCTCTACAGACGACATGTGCGGACGTGACCAGACACAGCATTAAAAACACAACGCGGGGATGTGACCCTTCACAACGCTTAACAGACGACATGTGCGGACGTGACCAGATACAGCATTAAAAGCACAATGTGGGGACGTGACCCTTCACAACGCTTAACAGACGACATGTGCGGACGTGACCAGACACAGCATTAAAAACACGATGTGGGGATGTGACCCTTCGCAACGCTTAAGAGACGACAAGTGCGGACGTGACTAGACACAACATTTAAAACACGGTGTGGGTACGTGACCCTTCCCAAGCTTAACAGACGACATGTGCGGAGGTGACCAGACACATCATTAAAAACACGATGTGGGGACGCGACCAGACACAGTATTAAAAACACGATGTGGGGACGTAACCCTTCACACGCTTAATAGACGACATGTGCGGACGTGACCAGACACAACACTTAACAGACGATGGCATTAAAACATGGTGTAGGGATATGACCCTTCACAACGCTTAACAGAGGACATTTGCGGACGTGAGCAAACACAACATTAAACACACGTGGTGGGGACGTGAGCCTTCACAACGCTTAATAGACGGCATGTGCGGACGTGACTAGACACGGTAGTAAAACACGGTTTGGGGATGTGACCCTTCAGAATGCTTAACAAACGACATGTGCGGAAGTGACTAGACACAACATTAAAAACACGATGTGGGGACGTGACCCTTCAAAACGCTTAACAGATGACATGTGCGAACGTGACTAGACACAACATTAAAAACACGAGGTGGGGACGTGACCCTTCACAACGCTTAATAGACGACATGTGCGGGCGTGACTAGACACGGTAGTAAAACACGGTGTGGGGATGTGACCCTTCACAATGCTTAATAAACGACATGTGCGGACGTGACTAGACACAGCATTAAAAACACGATGTGGGGACGTGACCCTTGACAACGCTTAACAGACGACCTGTGCGGACGTGACCAGACACACCATTAAAATCACGTGGTGCGGACGTCACCCTTCACAACGCTTAATACACGACATTAAAAACTCAAGGTGGGGACGTGACCCTTTACAACGCTTAACAGACGATATGTGCGGATGTGACTAGACACAGCATTAAAACACGGTGTGGGGATGTGACCCTTCACAACGCTTAACAGACGACATGTGCGGACGTGACCAGAGACCGCATTAAGAACATGATGTGGGGAGGTGACCCTTTACAACGCTTAACAGAGGACATGTGCAGACATGAGCAGAGACAACATTAAAAACTAAAGGTGGGGACGTGACCCTTTACAACGCTTAACAGACGACATGTGCGGACGTGACCAGACACAGCATTAAAACACGGTGTGGGGATGTGACCCTTCACAACGCTTAACAGACGACATGTGCGGACGTGACCAGAGACAGCATTAAGAACACGATGTGGGGAGGTGACCCTTCACAACGCTTAAAAGAAGACATGTGCGGACGTGACCAGACACATCATTTAAAACACGATGTGGGCACGTGACCCTTCACAACGCTTAACAGAGGACATGTGCGGACGTGACTAGTCAAAACATTAAAAACATTAGGTGGGGACGTGACCCTTCATAACGCTTAACAGACAACATGTGCGGACGTGACTAGACACATCATTAAAAATACGATGTGGGGACGTGACCCTTCACAACGCTTAACAGAGGACATGTGCGGACGTGACCAGTCAAAACATTAAAAACATTAGGTGGGGACGTGAGCCTTCACAACGCTTAACAGACGACATGTGCGGACGTGACCAGACACAACATTAAAACACGGTGTGGGGATATGACCCTTCACAAAGCTTAACAGACGACATGTGCGGACGTGACCAGACACAGCATTAAAAGCACGATATGGGGAGGTGAACCCTCACAACGCTTAATAGACGACATGTGCGAACGTGACCAGACACATCATTAAAAATACGATGTGGGGACGTGACCCTTCAAAACGCTTAACAGATGACATGTGCGAACGTGACTAGACACAACATTAAAAACACGAGGTGGGGACGTGACCCTTCACAACGCTTAATGGACGACATGTGCGGACGTGACTAGACACGGTAGTAAAACACGGTGTGGGGATGTGACCCTTCACAATGCTTAACAAACGACATGTGCGGACGTGACTAGACACAGCATTAAAAACACGATGTGGGGACGTGACCCTTCACACGCTTCATAGACGACATTTGCGGACGTGACCAGACACAACTTTCAAATGACGAGGTGTATGTGGGGACGTAACCTATCACAACACTTAACAAACGATGGCATTAAAACATGGTGTTGGGATATGACCCTTCACAATGCTTAACAGAGGACATTTGCGGACGTGAGCAAACACAACATTAATCACACGTGGTGGGGACGTGACCCTTCACAACGCTTAACAGACGACATGTGCGGACGTGACCAGACACAACATTAAAACACGGTGTGGGGATGTGACCCTTCACAAAGATTAACAGACGACATGTGCGGACGTGACCAGACACAGCTTTAAAAGCAAGATATGGGGAGGTGAACCCTCGCAACGCTTAATAGACGACATGTGCGACCGTGACCAGGCACATCATTAAAAATACGATGTGGGGACGTGACCCTTCAAAACGCATAATAGATGACATGTGCGAACGTGACTAGACACAACATTAAAAACACGAGGTGGGGACGTGACCCTTCACAATGCTTAATAGACGACATGTGCGGACGTGACTAGACACGGTAGTATAACACGGTGTGGGGATGTGACCCTTCACAATGCTTAACAAATGACATGTGCGGGCGTGACCAGACACAACATTAAAACACGGTGTGGGGATGTGACCCTTCACAAAGATTAACAGATGACATGTGCGGACGTGACCAGACACAGCATTAAAAGCACGATATGGGGAGGTGAACCCTCGCAACGCTTAATAGACGACATGTGCGAACGTGACCAGACACATCATTAAAAATACGATGTGGGGACGTGACCCTTCAAAACGCTTAACAGATGACATGTGCGAACGTGACTAGACACAACATTAAAAACACGAGGTGGGGACGTGACCCTTGACAACGCTTAACAGACGACCTGTGCGGACGTGACCAGACACACCATTAAAATCACGAAGTGGGGACGTCACCCTTCACAACGCTTAATACACGACATTAAAAACTCAAGGTGGGGACGTGACCCTTTACAATGCTTAACAGACGACATGTGCGGATGTGACCAGACACAACATTAAAACACGGTGTGGGGATGTGACCCTTCACAACGCTTAACAGACGACATGTGCGGACGTGACCAGAGACAACATTAAGAACACGATGTGGGAAGGTGACCCTTTACAACGCTTAACAGAGGACATGTGCAGACATGAGCAGACACAACATTAAAAACTCAAGGTGGGGACGTGACCCTTTACAACGCTTAACAAACGACATGTGCGGACGTGACCAGACACAGCATTAAAAACACGGTGTGGGGATGTGACCCTTCACAACGCTTAACAGACGACA
The DNA here is from genome assembly GCA_963691705.1 of Viola odorata. NCBI lineage: Eukaryota > Viridiplantae > Streptophyta > Magnoliopsida > Malpighiales > Violaceae > Viola > Viola odorata. The sequence goes on along the minus strand of OY829540.1, from coordinate 40,270,748 downwards.
TGTGCGGACGTGACCAGAGACAGCATTAAGAACACGTTGTGGGGTGGTGACCCTTCAATACGCTTAAAAGACGACATGTACGGACGTGACCAGACACATCATTAAAAACACGATGTGGGGACGTGACCCTTCACAACGCTTAACAGAGGATGTGTGCGGACGTGACCAGTCAAAACATTAAAAACATTAGGTGGGGACGTGACCCTTCATAACGCTTAACAGACAACATGTGCGGACGTGACCAGACACAACATTAAAAACACGATGTGGGTACGTGACCCTTGACAACGCTTAACAGACGACATGTGCGGACGTGACCAGACATAGCATTAAAACACGGTGTGGGGATGTGACCCTTCACAACTCTTAACAGACAACATGTACGGACGTCACCAAAAACAAGATTAAATAGACGACATGTGCGGATGTGACCTGACACAACATTAAAAATACGGTGTGGGGATGTGACCCTTCACAACGCTTAACAGACGACATGTGCAAACGTGACCAGAGCCAGCATTAAGAACACGATGTTGGGAGGTGACCCTTTACAACGCTTAATAGAGGACATGTGTAGACATGAGCAGACGCAACATTAAAAACTCAAGGTGGGGACGTGACCCTTTACAACGCTTAACAAACGACATGTGCGGACGTGACCAGACACAGCATTAAAACACGGTGTGGGGATGTGACCCTTCACAACGCTTAACAGACGACATGTGCGGACGTGACCAGAGACAACATTAAGAACACGATGTGGGGAGGTGACCCTTTACAACGCTTAACAGAGGACATGTGCAGACATGAGCAGACACAACATTAAAAACTCAAGGTGGGGACGTGGACCCTTTACAACGCTTAACAGACGACATGTGCGGACGTGACCAGACACAGCATTAAAAACACGGTGTGGGGATGTGACCCTTCACAACGCTTAACAGATGACATGTGCGGACGTGACCAGAGACAGCATTAAGAACACGATGTGGGGAGGTGACCCTTCAATACGCTTAAAAGACGACATGTGCGGACGTGACCAGACACATCATTAAAAACACGATGTGGGGACGTGACCCTTCACAACGCTTTACAGAGGACATGTGCGGACGTGACCAGTCAAAACATTAAAAACATTAGGTGGGGACGTGACCCTTCACAACGCTTAACAGACGACATGTGCGGACGTGACCAGACACAACATTAAAACACGGTGTGGGGATGTGACCCTTCACAAAGCTTAACAAACGACATGCGCGGACGTGACCAGACACAACATTAAAAACACGATATGGGGAGGTGAACCTTCACAACGCTTAATAGACGACATGTGCGAACGTGACCAGACACATCATTAAAAATATGATGTGGGAACGTGACCCTTCATAACGCTTAACAGACAACATGTGCGGACGTGACCAGACACAACATTAAAAATACGATGTGGGTACGTGACCCTTGACAACACTTAACAGACGACATGTGCGGACGTGACCAGACATAGCATTAAAACACGGTGTGGGGATGTGACCCTTCACAACGCTTAATAGACAACATGTGCGGACGTCACCAAAAACAAGATTAAATAGACGAAATGTGCGAACGTGACCAGACACTGCATTAAAACACAGTGTGGGGAGGTGACCCTTCAGTTCACAAGGCTTAACAGACGTCATGTGCGGACGTGACCAGACACAGCATTAAGAGCACAATGTGGGGACGTGACCCTTCACAACGCTTAACAGACGACATGTGCGGACGTGACCAGACACAACATTAAAACACGGTGTGGGGATGTGACCCTTCACAAAGCTTAACAGACGACATGTGCGGACGTGACCAGACACAACATTAAAAGCACGATATGGGGAGGTGAACCTTCGCAACGCTTAATAGACGACATGTGCGAACGTGACCAGACACATCATTAAAAATACGATGTGGGAACGTGACCCTTCACAACGCTCTACAGACGACATGTGCGGACGTGACCAGACACAGCATTAAAAACACAATGCGGGGATGTGACCCTTCGCAACGCTTAACAGACGAAATGTGCGAACGTGACCAGACACTGCATTAAAACACAGTGTGGGGAGGTGACCCTTCACAACGCTTAACAGACGACATGTGCGGACGTGACCAGATACAGCATTAAAAGCACAATGTGGGGACGTGACCCTTCACAACGCTTAACAGACGACATGTGCGGACGTGACCAGACACAGCATTAAAAACACGATGTGGGGATGTGACCCTTCGCAACGCTTAAGAGACGACAAGTGCGGACGTGACTAGACACAACATTTAAAACACGGTGTGGGTACGTGACCCTTCCCAAGCTTAACAGACGACATGTGCGGAGGTGACCAGACACATCATTAAAAACACGATGTGGGGACGTGACCAGACACAGTATTAAAAACACGATGTGGGGACGTGACCCTTCACACGCTTAATAGACGACATGTGCGGACGTGACCAGACACAACACTTAACAGGCGATGGCATTAAAACATGGTGTAGGGATATGACCCTTCACAACGCTTAAGAGAGGACATTTGCGGACGTGAGCAAACACAACATTAAACACACGTGGTAGGGACGTGAGCCTTCCCAACGCTTAATAGACGGCATGTGCGGACGTGACTAGACACGGTAGTAAAACACAGTTTGGGGATGTGACCCTTCACAATGCTTAACAAACGACATGTGCGGACGTGACTAGACACAACATTAAAAACACGATGTGGGGACGTGACCCTTCAAAACGGTTAACATATGACATGTGCAAACGTGACTAGACACAACATTAAAAACACGAGGTGGGGACGTGACCCTTCACAACGCTTAATAGACGACATGTGCGGGCGTGACTAGACACGGCAGTAAAACACGGTGTGGGGATGTGACCCTTCACAATGCTTAACAAACGACATGTGCGGACGTGACTAGACACAGCATTAAAAACACGATGTGGGGACGTGACCCTTGACAACGCTTTACAGACGACCTGTGCGGACGTGACCAGACACACCATTAAAATCACGAGGTGCGGACGTCACCCTTCACAACGCTTAATACACGACATTAAAAACTCAAGGTCGGGACGTGACCCTTTACAACGCTTAACAGACGACATGTGCGGATGTGACCAGACACAGCATTAAAACACGGTGTGGGGATGTGACCCTTCACAACGCTTAACAGACGACATGTGCGGACGTGACCAGAGACCGCATTAAGAACACGATGTGGGGAGGTGACCCTTTACAACGCTTAACAGAGGACATGTGCAGACATGAGCAGAGACAACATTAAAAACTAAAGGTGGGGACGTGACCCTTTACAACGCTTAACAGACGACATGTGCGGACGTGACCAGACACAGCATTAAAACACGGTGTGGGGATGTGACCCTTCACAACGCTTAACAGACGACATGTGCGGACGTGACCAGAGACAGCATTAAGAACACGATGTGGGGAGGTGACCCTTCACAACGCTTAAAAGAAGACATGTGCGGACGTGACCAGACACATCATTAAAAACACGATGTCGGGACGTGACCCTTCACAACGCTTAACAGAGGACATGTGCGGACGTGACCAGTCAAAACATTAAAAACATTAGGTGGGGACGTGACCCTTCATAACGCTTAACAGACAACATGTACGGACGTGACCAGACACATCATTAAAAACACGATGTGGGGACGTGACCCTTCACAACGCTTAACAGAGGACATGTGCGGACGTGACCAGTCAAAACATTAAAAACATTAGGTGGGGACGTGAGCCTTCACAACGCTTAACAGACGACATGTGCGGACGTGACCAGACACAACATTAAAACACGGTGTGGGGATATGACCCTTCACAAAGCTTAACAGACGACATGTGCGGACGTGACCAGACACAGCATTAAAAGCACGATATGGGGAGGTGAACCCTCACAACGCTTAATAGACGACATGTGCGAACGTGACCAGACACATCATTAAAAATATGATGTGGGAACGTGACCCTTCATAACGCTTAACAGACAACATGTGCGGACGTGACCAGACACAACATTAAAAACACGATGTGGGTACGTGACCCTTGACAACACTTAACAGACGACATGTGCGGACGTGACCAGACATAGCATTAAAACACGGTGTGGGGATGTGACCCTTCACAACACTTAATAGACAACATGTGCGGACGTCACCAAAAACAAGATTAAATAGACGAAATGTGCGAACGTGACCAGACACTGCATTAAAACACAGTGTGGGGAGGTGACCCTTCAGTTCACAATGCTTAACAGACGTCATGTGCGGACGTGACCAGACACAGCATTAAGAGCACAATGTGGGGACGTGACCCTTCACAACGCTTAACAGACGACATGTGCGGACGTGACCAGACACAACATTAAAACACGGTGTGGGGATGTGACCCTTCACAAAGCTTAACAGACGACATGTGCGGACGTGACCAGACACAACATTAAAAGCACGATATGGGGAGGTGAACCTTCACAACGCTTAATAGACGACATGTGCGAACGTGACCAGACACATCATTAAAAATACGATGTGGGAACGTGACCCTTCACAACGCTCTACAGACGACATGTGCGGACGTGACCAGACACAGCATTAAAAACACAATGCGGGGATGTGACCCTTCGCAACGCTTAACAGACGAAATGTGCGAACGTGACCAGACACTGCATTAAAACACAGTGTGGGGAGGTGACCCTTCACAACGCTTAACAGACGACATGTGCGGACGTGACCAGACACAGCATTAAAAATACGATGTGGGGTTGTGACCCTTCGCAACGCTTAAGAGACGACAAGTGCGGACGTGACTAGACACAACATTTAAAACACTGTGTGGGTACGTGACCCTTCCCAAGCTTAACAGACGACATGTGCGGAGGTGACCAGACACATCATTAAACACACGTGGTAGGGACGTGAGCCTTCCCAACGCTTAATAGACGGCATGTGCGGACGTGACTAGACACGGTAGTAAAACACAGTTTGGGGATGTGACCCTTCACAATGCTTAACAAACGACATGTGCGGACGTGACTAGACACAACATTAAAAACACGATGTGGGGACGTGACCCTTCAAAACGCTTAACATATGACATGTGCGAACGTGACTAGACACAACATTAAAAACACGAGGTGGGGACGTGACCCTTCACAACGCTTAATAGACGACATGTGCGGGCGTGCCTAGACACGGCAGTAAAACACGGTGTGGGGATGTGACCCTTCACAATGCTTAACAAACGACATGTGCGGACGTGACTAGACACAGCATTAAAAACACGATGTGGGGACGTGACCCTTGACAACGCTTAACAGACGACCTGTGCGGACGTGACCAGACACACCATTAAAATCACGAGGTGCGGACGTCACCCTTCACAACGCTTAATACACGACATTAAAAACTCAAGGTGGGGACGTGACCCTTTACAACGCTTAACAGACGACATGTGCGGATGTGACAAGACACAGCATTAAAACACGGTGTGGGGATGTGACCCTTCACAACGCTTAACAGACGACATGTGCGGACGTGACCAGAGACCGCATTAAGAACACGATGTGGGGAGGTGACCCTTTACAACGCTTAACAGAGGACATGTGCATACATGAGCAGAGACAACATTAAAAACTAAAGGTGGGGACGTGACCCTTTACAACGCTTAACAGACGACATGTGCGGACGTGACCAGACACAGCATTAAAACACGGTGTGGGGATGTGACCCTTCACAACGCTTAACAGACGACATGTGCGGATGTGACCAGAGACAGCATTAAGAACACGATGTGGGGAGGTGACCCTTCACAACGCTTAAAAGAAGACATGTGCGGACGTGACCAGACACATCATTAAAAACACGATGTGGGGACGTGACCCTTCACAACGCTTAACAGAGGACATGTGCGGACGTGACCAGTCAAAACATTAAAAACATTAGGTGGGGACGTGACCCTTCATAACGCTTAACAAACAACATGTACGGACGTGACCAGACACATCATTAAAAATACGATGTGGGGACGTGACCCTTCACAACGCTTAACAGAGGACATGTGCGGACGTGACCAGTCAAAACATTAAAAACATTAGGTGGGGACGTGAGCCTTCACAACGCTTAACAGACGACATGTGCGGACGTGACCAGACACAACATTAAAACACGGTGTGGGGATATGACCCTTCACAAAGCTTAACAGACGACATGTGCGGACGTGACCAGACACAGCATTAAAAGCACGATATGGGGAGGTGAACCCTCACAACGCTTAATAGACGACATGTGCGAACGTGACCAGACACATCATGAAAAATACGATGTGGGGACGTGACCCTTCAAAACGCTTAACAGATGACATGTGCGAACGTGACTAGACACAACATTAAAAACACGAGGTGGGGACGTGACCCTTCACAACGCTTAATGGACGACATGTGCGGACGTGACTAGACACGGTAGTAAAACACGGTGTGGGGATGTGACCCTTCACAATGCTTAACAAACGACATGTGCGGACGTGACTAGACACAGCATTAAAAACACGATGTGGGGACGTGACCCTTCACACGCTTCATAGACGACATTTGCGGACATGACCAGACACAACTTTCAAATGACGAGGTGTATGTGGGGACGTAACCTATCACAACACTTAACAAACGATGGCATTAAAACATGGTGTTGGGATATGACCCTTCACAACGCTTAACAGAGGACATTTGCGGACGTGAGCAAACACAACATTAATCACACGTGGTGGGGACGTGACCCTTCACAACGCTTAACAGACGACATGTGCGGACGTGACCAGACACAACATTAAAACACGGTGTGGGGATGTGACCCTTCACAAAGATTAACAGACGACATGTGCGGACGTGACCAGACACAGCTTTAAAAGCACGATATGGGGAGGTGAACCCTCGCAACGCTTAATAGACGACATGTGCGACCGTGACCAGGCACATCATTAAAAATACGATGTGGGGACGTGACCCTTCAAAACGCTTAACAGATGACATGTGCGAACGTGACTAGACACAACATTAAAAACACGAGGTGGGGACGTGACCCTTCACAATGCTTAATAGACGACATGTGCGGACGTGACTAGACACGGTAGTAAAACACGGTGTGGGGATGTGACCCTTCACAATGCTTAACAAATGACATGTGCGGACGTGACCAGACACAACATTAAAACACGGTGTGGGGATGTGACCCTTCACAAAGATTAACAGATGACATGTGCGGACGTGACCAGACACAGCATTAAAAGCACGATATGGGGAGGTGAACCCTCGCAACGCTTAATAGACGACATGTGCGAACGTGACCAGGCACATCATTAAAAATACGATGTGGGAACGTGACCCTTCAAAACGCCTAACAGATGACATGTGCGAACGTGACTAGACACAACATTAAAAACACGAGGTGGGGACGTGACCCTTCACAATGCTTAATAGACGACATGTGCGGACGTGACTAGACACGGTAGTAAAACACGGTGTGGGGATGTGACGCTTCACAATACTTAACAAACGACATGTGCGGACGTGACCAGACACAACATTAAAACACGGTGTGGGGATGTGACCCTTCACAAAGATTAACAGATGACATGTGCGGACGTGACCAGACACAGCATTAAAAGCACGATATGGGGAGGTGAACCTTCACAACGCTTAATAGACGACATGTGCGAACGTGACCAGACACATCATTAAAAATACGATGTGGGCACGTGACCCTTCAAAACGCTTAACAGATGACATGTGCGAACGTGACTAGACACAACATTAAAAACATGAGGTGGGGACGTGACCCTTCACAACGCTTAATAGACGACATGTGCGGGCGTGCCTAGACACGGCAGTAAAACACGGTGTGGGGATGTGACCCTTCACAATGCTTAACAAACGACATGTGCGGACGTGACTAGACACAGCATTAAAAACACGATGTGGGGACGTGACCCTTGACAACGCTTAACAGACGACCTGTGCGGACGTGACCAGACACACCATTAAAATCACGAGGTGCGGACGTCACCCTTCACAACGCTTAATACACGACATTAAAAACTCAAGGTGGGGACGTGACCCTTTACAACGCTTAACAGACGACATGTGCGGATGTGACAAGACACAGCATTAATACACGGTGTGGGGATGTGACCCTTCACAACGCTTAACAGACGACATGTGCGGACGTGACCAGAGACCGCATTAAGAACACGATGTGGGGAGGTGACCCTTTACAACGCTTAACAGAGGACATGTGCAGACATGAGCAGAGACAACATTAAAAACTAAAGGTGGGGACGTGACCCTTTACAACGCTTAACAGACGACATGTGCGGACGTGACCAGACACAGCATTAAAACACGGTGTGGGGATGTGACCCTTCACAACGCTTAACAGACGACATGTGCGGATGTGACCAGAGACAGCATTAAGAACACTATGTGGGGAGGTGACCCTTCACAACGCTTAAAAGAAGACATGTGCGGACGTGACCAGACACATCATTAAAAACACGATGTGGGGACGTGACCCTTCACAACGCTTAACAGAGGACATGTGCGGACGTGACCAGTCAAAACATTAAAAACATTAGGTGGGGACGTGACCCTTCATAACGCTTAACAAACAACATGTACGGACGTGACCAGACACATCATTAAAATTACGATGTGGGGACGTGACCCTTCACAACGCTTAACAGAGGACATGTGCGGACGTGACCAGTCAAAACATTAAAAACATTAGGTGGGGACGTGAGCCTTCACAACGCTTAACAGACGACATGTGCGGACGTGACCAGACACAACATTAAAACACGGTGTGGGGATATGACCCTTCACAAAGCTTAACAGACGACATGTGCGGACGTGACCAGACACAGCATTAAAAGCACGATATGGGGAGGTGAACCCTCACAACGCTTAATAGACGACATGTGCGAACGTGACCAGACACATCATTAAAAATACGATGTGGGGACGTGACCCTTCAAAACGCTTAACAGATGACATGTGCGAACGTGACTAGACACAACATTAAAAACACGAGGTGGGGACGTGACCCTTCACAACGCTTAATGGACGACATGTGCGGACGTGACTAGACACGGTAGTAAAACACGGTGTGGGGATGTGACCCTTCACAATGCTTAACAAACGACATGTGCGGACGTGACTAGACACAGCATTAAAAACACGATGTGGGGACGTGACCCTTCACACGCTTCATAGACGACATTTGCGGACATGACCAGACACAACTTTCAAATGACGAGGTGTATGTGGGGACGTAACCTATCACAACACTTAACAAACGATGGCATTAAAACATGGTGTTGGGATATGACCCTTCACAACGCTTAACAGAGGACATTTGCGGACGTGAGCAAACACAACATTAATCACACGTGGTGGGGACGTGACCCTTCACAACGCTTAACAGACGACATGTGCGGACGTGACCAGACACAACATTAAAACACGGTGTGGGGATGTGACCCTTCACAAAGATTAACAGACGACATGTGCGGACGTGACCAGACACAGCTTTAAAAGCACGATATGGGGAGGTGAACCCTCGCAACGCTTAATAGACGACATGTGCGACCGTGACCAGGCACATCATTAAAAATACGATGTGGGGACGTGACCCTTCAAAACGCTTAACAGATGACATGTGCGAACGTGACTAGACACAACATTAAAAACACGAGGTGGGGACGTGACCCTTCACAATGCTTAATAGACGACATGTGCGGACGTGACTAGACACGGTAGTAAAACACGGTGTGGGGATGTGACCCTTCACAATGCTTAACAAATGACATGTGCGGACGTGACCAGACACAACATTAAAACACGGTGTGGGGATGTGACCCTTCACAAAGATTAACAGATGACATGTGCGGACGTGACCAGACACAGCATTAAAAGCACGATATGGGGAGGTGAACCCTCGCAACGCTTAATAGACGACATGTGCGAACGTGACCAGGCACATCATTAAAAATACGATGTGGGAACGTGACCCTTCAAAACGCCTAACAGATGACATGTGCGAACGTGACTAGACACAACATTAAAAACACGAGGTGGGGACGTGACCCTTCACAATGCTTAATAGACGACATGTGCGGACGTGACTAGACACGGTAGTAAAACACGGTGTGGGGATGTGACGCTTCACAATACTTAACAAACGACATGCGCGGACGTGACCAGACACAACATTAAAACACGGTGTGGGGATGTGACCCTTCACAAAGATTAACAGATGACATGTGCGGACGTGACCAGACACAGCATTAAAAGCACGATATGGGGAGGTGAACCTTCACAACGCTTAATAGACGACATGTGCGAACGTGACCAGACACATCATTAAAAATACGATGTGGGCACGTGACCCTTCAAAACGCTTAACAGATGACATGTGCGAACGTGACTAGACACAACATTAAAAACACGAGGTGGGGACGTGACCCTTCACAACGCTTAATAGACGACATGTGCGGGCGTGCCTAGACACGGCAGTAAAACACGGTGTGGGGATGTGACCCTTCACAATGCTTAACAAACGACATGTGCGGACGTGACTAGACACAGCATTAAAAACACGATGTGGGGACGTGACCCTTGACAACGCTTAACAGACGACCTGTGCGGACGTGACCAGACACATCATTAAAATCACGAGGTGCGGACGTCACCCTTCACAACGCTTAATACACGACATTAAAAACTCAAGGTGGGGACGTGACCCTTTACAACGCTTAACAGACGACATGTGCGGATGTGACAAGACACAGCATTAAAACACGGTGTGGGGATGTGACCCTTCACAACGCTTAACAGACGACATGTGCGGACGTGACCAGAGACCGCATTAAGAACACGATGTGGGGAGGTGACCCTTTACAACGCTTAACAGAGGACATGTGCAGACATGAGCAGAGACAACATTAAAAACTAAAGGTGGGGACGTGACCCTTTACAACGCTTAACAGACGACATGTGCGGACGTGACCAGACACAGCATTAAAACACGGTGTGGGGATGTGACCCTTCACAACGCTTAACAGACGACATGTGCGGATGTGACCAGAGACAGCATTAAGAACACGATGTGGGGAGGTGACCCTTCACAACGCTTAAAAGAAGACATGTGCGGACGTGACCAGACACATCATTAAAAACACGATGTGGGGACGTGACCCTTCACAAAGGTTAACAGAGGACATGTGCGGACGTGACCAGTCAAAACATTAAAAACATTAGGTGGGGACGTGACCCTTCATAACGCTTAACAAACAACATGTACGGACGTGACCAGACACATCATTAAAAATACGATGTGGGGACGTGACCCTTCACAACGCTTAACAGAGGACATGTGCGGACGTGACCAGTCAAAACATTAAAAACATTAGGTGGGGACGTGAGCCTTCACAACGCTTAACAGACGACATGTGCGGAAGTGACCAGACACAACATTAAAACACGGTGTGGGGATATGACCCTTCACAAAGCTTAACAGACGACATGTGCGGACGTGACCAGACACAGCATTAAAAGCACGATATGGGGAGGTGAACCCTCACAACGCTTAATAGACGACATGTGCGAACGTGACCAGACACATCATTAAAAATACGATGTGGGGACGTGACCCTTCAAAACGCTTAACAGATGACATGTGCGAACGTGACTAGACACAACATTAAAAACACGAGGTGGGGACGTGACCCTTCACAACGCTTAATGGACGACATGTGCGGACGTGACTAGACACGGTAGTAAAACACGGTGTGGGGATGTGACCCTTCACAATGCTTAACAAACGACATGTGCGGACGTGACTAGACACAGCATTAAAAACACGATGTTGGGACATGACCCTTCACACGCTTCATAGACGACATTTGCGGACATGACCAGACACAACTTTCAAATGACGAGGTGTATGTGGGGACGTAACCTATCACAACACTTAACAAACGATGGCATTAAAACATGGTGTTGGGATATGACCCTTCACAACGCTTAACAGAGGACATTTGCGGACGTGAGCAAACACAACATTAATCACACGTGGTGGGGAGGTGACCCTTCACAACGCTTAACAGACGACATGTGCGGACGTGACCAGACACAACATTAAAACACGGTGTGGGGATGTGACCCTTCACAAAGATTAACAGACGACATGCGCGGACGTGACCAGGCACATCATTAAAAATACGATGTGGGGACGTGACCCTTCAAAACGCTTAACAGATGACATGTGCGAACGTGACTAGACACAACATTAAAAACACGAGGTGGGGACGTGACCCTTCACAATGCTTAATAGACGACATGTGCGGACGTGACTAGACACGGTAGTAAAACACGGTGTGGGGATGTGACCCTTCACAATGCTTAACAAATGACATGTGCGGACGTGACCAGACACAACATTAAAACACGGTGTGGGGATGTGACCCTTCACAAAGATTAACAGATGACATGTGCGGACGTGACCAGACACAGCATTAAAAGCACGATATGGGGAGGTGAACCCTCGCAACGCTTAATAGACGACATGTGCGAACGTGACCAGGCACATCATTAAAAATACGATGTGGGGACGTGACCCTTCAAAACGCTTAACAGATGACATGTGCGAACGTGACTAGACACAACATTAAAAACACGAGGTGGGGACGTGACCCTTCACAATGCTTAATAGACGACATGTGCGGACGTGACTAGACACGGTAGTAAAACACGGTGTGGGGATGTGACGCTTCACAATACTTAACAAACGACATGTGCGGACGTGACCAGACACAACATTAAAACACGGTGTGGGGATGTGACCCTTCACAAAGATTAACAGATGACATGTGCGGACGTGACCAGACACAGCATTAAAAGCACGATATGGGGAGGTGAACCTTCACAACGCTTAATAGACGACATGTGCGAACGTGACCAGACACATCATTAAAAATACGATGTGGGCACGTGACCCTTCAAAACGCTTAACAGATGACATGTGCGAACGTGACTAGACACAACATTAAAAACACGAGGTGGGGACGTGACCCTTGACAACGCTTAACAGACGACCTGTGCGGACGTGACCAGACACACCATTAAAATCACGAGGTGGGGACGTCACCCTTCACAACGCTTAATACACGACATTAAAAACTCAAGGTGGGGACGTGACCCTTTATAACGCTTAACAGACGACATGTGCGGATGTGACCAGACACAACATTAAAACACGGTGTGGGGATGTGACCCTTCACAACGCTTAACAGACGATATGTGCGGACGTGACCAGAGACAACATTAAGAACACGATGTGGGGAGGTGACCCTTTACAACGCTTAACAGACGACATGTGCGGACGTGACCAGACACAGCATTAAAAACACGGTGTGGGGATGTGACCCTTCACAACGCTTAACAGACGACATGTGCGGACGTGACCAGAGACAACATTAAGAACACGATGTGGGGAGGTGACCCTTCAATACGCTTAAAAGACGACATGTGCGGACGTGACCAGACACATCATTAAAAACACGATGTGGGGACGTGACCCTTCACAACGCTTAACAGAGGACATGTGCGGACGTGACCAGTCAAAACATTAAAAACATTAGGAGGGGACGTGACCCTTCATAACGCTTAACAGACAACATGTGCGGACGTGACCAGACACAACATTAAAAACACGATGTGGGTACGTGACCCTTGACAACGCTTAACTGACGACATGTGCGGACGTGACCAGACATAGCATTAAAACACGGTGTGGGGATGTGACCCTTCACAACTCTTAACAGACAACATGTGCGGACGTCACCAAAAACAAGATTAAATAGACGACATGTGCGGATGTGACCTGACACAACATTAAAAATACGGTGTGGGGATGTGACCCTTCACAACGCTTAACAGACGACATGTGCAGACGTGACCAGAGACAGCATTAAGAACACGATGTTGGGAGGTGACCCTTTACAACGCTTAATAGAGGACATGTGTAGACATGAGCAGACGCAACATTAAAAACTCAAGGTGGGGACGTGACCCTTTACAACGCTTAACAGACGACAAGTGCGGACGTGACCAGACACAGCATTAAAACACGGTGTGGGGATGTGACCCTTCACAACGCTTAACAGACGACATGTGTGGACGTGACCAGAGATAGCATTAAGAACACGATGTGGGGAGGTGACCCTTCACAACGCTTAAAATACGACATGTGCGGACGTGACCAGACACATCATTAAAAACACGATGTGGGGACGTGACCCTTCACAACGCTTTACAGAGGACATGTGCGGACGTGACCAGTCAAAACATTAAAAACATTAGGTGGGGACGTGACCCTTCACAACGCTTAACAGACGACATGTGCGGACGTGACCAGACACAACATTAAAACTCGGTGTGGGGATGTGACCGTTCACAAAGCTTAACAGACGACATGCGCGGACGTGACCAGACACAACATTAAAAGCACGATATGGGGAGGTGAACCTTCACCACGCTTAATAGACGACATGTGCGAACGTGACCAGACACATCATTAAAAATATGATGTGGGAACGTGACCCTTCATAACGCTTAACAGACAACATGTGCGGACGTGACCAGACACAACATTAAAAACACGATGTGGGTACGTGACCCTTGACAACACTTAACAGACGACATGTGCGGACGTGACCAGACATAGCATTAAAACACGGTGTGGGGATGTGACCCTTCACAACGCTTAATAGACAACATGTGCGGACGTCACCAAAAACAAGATTAAATAGACGAAATGTGCCAACGTGACCAGACACTGCATTAAAACACAGTGTGGGGAGGTGACCCTTCAGTTCACAACGCTTAACAGACGTCATGTGCGGACGTGACCAGACACAACATTAAGAGCACAATGTGGGGACGTGACCCTTTACAACGCTTAACAGACGACATGTGCGGACGTGACCAGACACAGCATTAAAAACACGGTGTGGGGATGTGACCCTTCGCAACGATTAAGAGACGACAAGTGCGCACGTGACCAGACACAACATTTAAAAAACGTTGTGGGTACGTGACCCTTCACAAGCTTAACAGACGACATGTGCGGAGGTGACCAGACACATCATTAAAAACACGATGTGGGGACGTGACCCTTCAAAACTCTTAACAGACAACATGTGCGGACGAGACTAGACACAACATTAAAAACACGATGTGGGTACGTGACCCTTGACAACGCTTAACAGACGACATGTGCGGACGTGACCAGACATACCATTAAAACACGGTGTGGGGATGTGACCCTTCACAACGCGTAACAGACAACATGTGTGGACGTCACCAAACACAACATTAAATAGACGACATGTGCGGATGTGACCTGACACAACATTAAAAATACGATGCGGTGACGTGACCCTTCACAACGCTCAACAGACGACATGTGCGGTTGAGACCAGACAAAGCAGTAAAAAATGATGCGGGGACGTGACCCTTCACAACGCTCTACAGACGACATGTGCGGACGTGACCAGACACAGCATTAAAAACACGATGCGGGGACGTGACCCTTCACAACGCTTAACAGACGAAATGTGCGGACGTGACCAGACACTGCATGAAAACACAGTGTGGGGAGGTGACCCTTCACAACGCTTAACAGACGACATGTGCGGACGTGACCAGACACAACATTAAAAACACGATGTGGGGATGTGACCCTTCGCAACGCTTAAGAGACGACAAGTGCGGACGTGATTAGACACAACATTTAAAACACGGTGTGGGTACGTGACCCTTCACAAGCTTAACAGATGACATGTGCGGAGGTGACCAGACACATCATTAAAAACACGATGTGGGGACGTGACCAGACACAGTATTAAAAACACGATTTGGGGACGCGACCATTCACACGCTTAATAGACGACATGTGCGGACGTGACCAGACACAACTTTCAAATGACGAGGTGTATGTGGGGACGTGACCTATCACAACACTTAACAGACGATGGCATTACAACATGGTGTAGGGATATGAGCCTTCACAATGCTTAATAGAGGACATTTGCGGACGTGAGCAAACACAACATTAATCACACGTTGTGGGGACGTGATCCTTCACAACGCTTAACAGACGACATGTGCGGTCGTGACCAGACACAACATTAAAACACGGTGTGGGGATGTGACCCTTCACAAAGCTTAACAGACGACATGTGCGAACGTGACCAGACACAGCAGTAAAAGCACAATGTGGGGACGTGCACCCTCACAATGCTTAATAGACGACATGTGCGGATGTGACCAGACACAGCATTAAAAGCACGATATGGGGAGGTGAACCCTCACAATGCTTAATAGACGACATGTGCGGATGTGACCAGACACAACATTAAAAGCACGATATGGGGAGGTGAACCCTCACAACGCTTAATAGACGACATGTGCGAACGTGACCAGACACATCATTAAAAATACGATGTGGGGACGTGACCATTCAAAACGCTTAACAGATGACATGTGCGAACGTGACTAGACACAACATTAAAAACACGAGGTGGGGACGTGACCCTTCACAACGCTTAATGGACGACATGTGCGGACGTGACTAGACATGGTAGTAAAACACGGTGTGGGGATGTGACCCTTCACAATGCTTAACAAACGACATGTGCGGACGTGACTAGACACAGCATTAAAAACACGATGTGGGGACGTGACCCTTCACACGCTTAATAGACAACATTTGCGGACGTGACCAGACACAACTTTCAAATGACGAGGTGTATGTGGGGACGTAACCTATCACAACACTTAACAAACGATGGCATTAAAACATGGTGTTGGGATATGACCCTTCACAACGCTTAATAGAGGACATTTGCGGACGTGAGCAAACACAACATTAATCACACGTGGTGGGGACGTGGCCCTTCACAACGCTTAACAGACGACATGTGCGGACGTGACCAGACACAACATTAAAACACGGTGTGGGGATGTGACCCTTCACAAAGCTTAACAGATGACATGTGCGGACGTGACCAGACACAGCATTAAAAGCACGATATGGGTAGGTGAACCCTCGCAACGCTTAATAGACGACATGTGCGAACGTGACCAGACACATCATTAAAAATACGATGTGGGGACGTGACCCTTCGAAACGCTTAACAGATGACATGTGCGAACGTGACTAGACACAACATTAAAAACACGAGGTGGGGACGTGACCCTTGACAACGCTTAACAGACGACCTGTGCGGACGTGACCAGACACACCATTAAAATCACGAGGTGGGGACGTCACCCTTCACAACGCTTAATACACGACATTAAAAACTCAAGGTGGGGACGTGACCCTTTACAACGCTTAACAGACGACATATGCGGATATGACCAGACACAACATTAAAACACGGTGTGGGGATGTGACCCTTCACAACGCTTAACAGACGACCTGTGCGGACGTGACCAGACACACCATTAAAATCACGAGGTGGGGACGTCACCCTTCACAACGCTTAATACACGACATTAAAAACTCAAGGTGGGGGCGTGACCCTTTACAACGCTTAACAGACGACATGTGCGGATGTGACCAGACACAACATTAAAACACGGTGTGGGGATGTGACCCTTCACAACGCTTAACAGACGACATGTGCGGACGTGACCAGAGACAGCATTAAGAACACGATGTGGGGAGGTGACCCTTTACAACGCTTAACAGAGGACATGTGCAGACATGAGCAGACACAACATTAAAAACTCAAGGTGGGGACGTGACCCTTTACAACGCTTAACAGACGACATGTGCGGACGTGACCAGACACAGCATTAAAAACACGGTGTGGGGATGTGACCCTTCGCAACGATTAAGAGACGACAAGTGCGCACGTGACCAGACACAACATTTAAAACACGATGTGGGGACGTGACCCTTGACAACGCTTAACAGACGACCTGTGCGGACGTGACCAGACACACCATTAAAATCACGAGGTGGGGACGTCACCCTTCACAACGCTTAATACACGACATTAAAAACTCAAGGTGGGGGCGTGACCCTTTACAACGCTTAACAGACGACATGTGCGGATGTGACCAGACACAACATTAAAACACGGTGTGGGGATGTGACCCTTCACAACGCTTAACAGACGACATGTGCGGACGTGACCAGAGACAGCATTAAGAACACGATGTGGGGAGGTGACCCTTTACAACGCTTAACAGAGGACATGTGCAGACATGAGCAGACACAACATTAAAAACTCAAGGTGGGGATGTGACCCTTTACAACGCTTAACAGACGACATGTGCGGACGTGACCAGACACAGCATTAAAAACACGGTGTGGGGATGTGACCCTTCGCAACGATTAAGAGACGACAAGTGCGCACGTGACCAGACACAACATTTAAAAAACGTTGTGGGTACGTGACCCTTCACAAGCTTAACAGACGACATGTGCGGAGGTGACCAGACACATCATTAAAAACACGATGTGGGGACGTGACCCTTCAAAACGCTTAACAGACAACATGTGCGGACGAGACTAGACACAACATTAAAAACACGATGTGGGTACGTGACCCTTGACAACGCTTAACAGACGACATGTGCGGACGTGACCAGACATACCATTAAAACACGGTGTGGGGATGTGACCCTTCACAACGCGTAACAGACAACATGTGTGGACGTCACCAAACACAACATTAAATAGACGACATGTGCGGATGTGACCTGACACAACATTAAAAATACGATGCGGTGACGTGACCCTTCACAACGCTCAACAGACGACATGTGCGGTTGAGACCAGACAAAGCAGTAAAAAATGATGCGGGGACGTGACCCTTCACAACGCTCTACAGACGACATGTGCGGACGTGACCAGACACAGCATTAAAAACACGATGCGGGGACGTGACCCTTCACAACGCTTAACAGACGAAATGTGCGGACGTGACCAGACACTGCATGAAAACACAGTGTGGGGAGGTGACCCTTCACAACGCTTAACAGGCGACATGTGCGGACGTGACCAGACACAACATTAAAAACACGATGTGGGGATGTGACCCTTCGCAACGCTTAAGAGACGACAAGTGCGGACGTGACCAGACACAACATTTAAAACACGGTGTGGGTACGTGACCCTTCACAAGCTTAACAGATGACATGTGCGGAGGTGACCAGACACATCATTAAAAACACGATGTGGGGACGTGACCAGACACAGTATTAAAAACACGATTTGGGGACGCGACCATTCACACGCTTAATAGACGACATGTGCGGACGTGACCAGACACAACTTTCAAATGACGAGGTGTATGTGGGGACGTGACCTATCACAACACTTAACAGACGATGGCATTACAACATGGTGTAGGGATATGAGCCTTCACAATGCTTAATAGAGGACATTTGCGGACGTGAGCAAACACAACATTAATCACACGTTGTGGGGACGTGATCCTTCACAACGCTTAACAGACGACATGTGCGGACGTGACCAGACACAACATTAAAACACGGTGTGGGGATGTGACCCTTCACAAAGCTTAACAGACGACATGTGCGAACGTGACCAGACACAGCAGTAAAAGCACAATGTGGGGACGTGAACCCTCACAATGCTTAATAGACGACATGTGCGGATGTGACCAGACACAGCATTAAAAGCACGATATGGGGAGGTGAACCCTCACAATGCTTAATAGACGACATGTGCGGATGTGACCAGACACAACATTAAAAGCACGATATGGGGAGGTGAACCCTCACAACGCTTAATAGACGACATGTGCGGATGTGACCAGACACAACATTAAAAGCACGATATGGGGAGGTGAACCCTCACAACGCTTAATAGACGACATGTGCGAACGAGACCAGACACATCATTAAACATACGATGTGGGGACGTGACCATTCAAAACGCTTAACAGATGACATGTGCGAACGTGACTAGACACAACATTAAAAACACAAGGTGGGGACGTGACCCTTCACAACGCTTAATGGACGACATGTGCGGACGTGACTAGACATGGTAGTAAAACACGGTGTGGGGATGTGACCCTTCACAATGCTTAACAAACGACATGTGCGGACGTGACTAGACACAGCATTAAAAACACGATGTGGGGACGTGACCCTTCACACGCTTAATAGACGACATTTGCGGACGTGACCAGACACAACTTTCAAATGACGAGGTGTATGTGGGGACGTAACCTATCACAACACTTAACAAACGATGGCATTAAAACATGGTGTTGGGATATGACCCTTCACAACGCTTAATAGAGGACATTTGCGGACGTGAGCAAACACAACATTAATCACACGTGGTGGGGACGTGGCCCTTCACAACGCTTAACAGACGACATGTGCGGACGTGACCAGACACAACATTAAAACACGGTGTGGGGATGTGACCCTTCACAAAGCTTAACAGATGACATGTGCGGACGTGACCAGACACAGCATTAAAAGCACGATATGGGGAGGTGAACCCTCGCAACGCTTAATAGACGACATGTGCGAACGTGACCAGACACATCATTAAAAATACGATGTGGGGACGTGACCCTTCGAAACGCTTAACAGATGACATGTGCGAACGTGACAAGACACAACATTAAAAACACGAGGTGGGGACGTGACCCTTGACAACGCTTAACAGACGACCTGTGCGGACGTGACCAGACACACCATTAAAATCACGAGGTGGGGACGTCACCCTTCACAACGCTTAATACACGACATTAAAAACTCAAGGTGGGGACGTGACCCTTTACAACGCTTAACAGACGACATGTGCGGATATGACCAGACACAACATTAAAACACGG
Organism: Viola odorata; assembly: GCA_963691705.1. Classification (NCBI taxonomy): domain Eukaryota; kingdom Viridiplantae; phylum Streptophyta; class Magnoliopsida; order Malpighiales; family Violaceae; genus Viola; species Viola odorata. The sequence continues at coordinate 40,249,746 of OY829540.1, read as the reverse complement.
TGTGGGGATGTGACCCTTCACAACGCTTAACAGACGACATGTGCGGACGTGACCAGAGACAGCATTAAGAACACGATGTGGGGAGGTGACCCTTTACAACGCTTAACAGAGGACATGTGCAGACATGAGCAGACACAACATTAAAAACTCAAGGTGGGGACGTGACCCTTTACAACGCTTAACAGACGACATGTGCGGACGTGACCAGACACAGCATTAAAAACACGGTGTGGGGATGTGACCCTTCACAACGCTTAACACACGACATGTGCGGACGTGACCAGAGACAACATTAAGAACACGATGTGGGGAGGTGACCCATCAATACGCTTAAAAGACGACATGTGCAGACGTGACCAGACACATCATTAAAAAGACGATGTGGGGACGTGACCCTTCACAACGCTTAACAGAGGACATGTGCGGACGTGACCAGTCAAAACATTAAAAACATTAGGTGGGGACGTGACCCTTCATAACGCTTAACAGACAACATGTGCGGACGTGACCAGACACAACATTAAAAACACGATGTGGGTACGTGACCCTTGACAACGCTTAACAGACGACATGTGCGGACGTGACCAGACATAGCATTAAAACACTGTGTGGGGATGTGACCCTTCACAACTCTTAACAGACAACATGTGCGGACGTCACCAAAAACAAGACTAAATAGACGACATGTGCGGATGTGACCTGACACAACATTAAAAATACGATGCGGTGACGTGACCCTTCACAACGCTCAACAGACGACATGTGCGGTTGAGACTAGACACAACAGTAAAAAATGATGCGGGGACGTGACCCTTCACAATGCTCTACAGACGACATGTGCGGACGTGACCAGACACAGCATTAAAAACACTATGCGGGGACGTGACCCTTCACAACGCTTAACAGACGAAATGTGCGGACGTGACCAGACACTGCATGAAAACACAGTGTGGGGAGGTGACCCTTCACAACGCTTAACAGACGACATGTGCGGACGTGACCAGACACAACATTAAATAGACGACATGTGCGGATGTGACCTGACACAACATTAAAAATACGATGCGGTGACATGACCCTTCACAACGCTCAACAGACGACATGTGCGGTTGAGACCAGACACAACAGTAAAAAATGATGCGGGGACGTGACCCTTCACAACGCTCTACAAACGACATGTGCGGACGTGACCAGACACAACATTAAAAACACGATGCGGGGACGTGACCCTTCACAACGCTTAACAGACGAAATATGCGGACGTGACCAGACACTGCATTAAAAACACAGTGTGGGGAGGTGACCCTTCACAACGCTTAACAGACGACATGTGCGGACGTGACCAGACACAACATTAAAAACACGATGTGGGGATGTGACCCTTCGCAACGCTTAAGAGACGACAAGTGCGGACGTGACCAGACACAACATTTAAAACACGGTGTGGGTACGTGACCCTTCACAAGCTTAACAGACGACATGTGTGGAGGTGACCAGACACATCATTAAAAACACGATGTGGGGACGTGACCAGACACAGTATTAAAAACACGATTTGGGGACGCGACCATTCACACGCTTAATAGACGACATGTGCGGACGTGACCAGACACAACTTTCAAATGACGAGGTGTATGTGGGGACGTGACCTATCACAGCACTTAACAGACGATGGCATTACAACATGGTGTAGGGATATGACCCTTCACAACGCTTAATAGAGGACATTTGCGGACGTGAGCAAACACAACATTAATCACACGTTGTGGGGACGTGATCCTTCACAACGCTTAACAGACGACATGTGCGGACGTGACCAGACACAACATTAAAACACGGTGTGGGGATGTGACCCTTCACAAAGCTTAACAGACGACATGTGCGAACGTGACCAGACACAGCAGTAAAAGCACAATGTGGGGACGTGAACCCTCACAATGCTTAATAGACGACATGTGCGGATTTGACCAGACACAGCATTAAAAGCACGATATGGGGAGGTGAACCCTCACAATGCTTAATAGACGACATGTGCGGATGTGACCAGACACAGCATTAAAAGCACGATATGGGGAGGTGAACCCTCACAACGCTTAATAGACGACATGTGCGAACGTGACCAGACACATCATTAAAAATACGATGTGGGCACGTGACCCTTCAAAACGCTTAACAGATGACATGTGCGAACGTGACTAGAACAACATTAAAAACACGAGGTGGGGACGTGACCCTTCACAACGCTTAATGGAGGACATGTGCGGACATGACTAGACACGGTAGTAAAACACGGTGTGGGGATGTGACCCTTCACAAAGCTTAACAGACGACATGTGCGAACGTGACCAGACACAGCAGTAAAAGCACAATGTGGGGACGTGAACCCTCACAATGCTTAATAGACGACATGTGCGGATGTGACCAGACACAGCATTAAAAGCACGATATGGGGACGTGACCCTTCACAACGCTTAATGGACGACATGTGCGGACATGACTAGACACGGTAGTAAAACACGGTGTGGGGATGTGACCCTTCACAATGCTTAACAAACGACATGTGCGGACGTGACTAGACACAGCATTAAAAACACGATGTGGGGACGTGACGCTTCACACGCTTAATAGACGACATTTGCGGACGTGACCAGACACAACTTTCAAATGACGAGGTGTATGTGGGGACGTAACCTATCACAACACTTAACAAACGATGGCATTAAAACATGGTGTTGGGATATGACCCTTCACAACGCTTAACAGAGGACATTTGCGGACGTGAGCAAACACAACATTAATCACACGTGGTGGGGACGTGACCCTTCACAACGCTTAACAGACGACATGTGCGGACGTGACCAGACACACCATTAAAATCACGAGGTGGGGACGTCACCCTTCACAACGCTTAATACACGACATTAAAAACTCAAGGTGGGGACGTGACCCTTTACAACGCTTAACAGACGACATGTGCGGATGTGACCAGACACAACATTAAAACACGGTGTGGGGATGTGACCCTTCACAACGCTTAACAGACGACATGTGCGGACGTGACCAGAGACAACATTAAGAACACGATGTGGGGAGGTGACCCTTCAATACGCTTAAAAGCAACATGTGCGGACGTGACCAGACACACCATTAAAATCACGAGGTGGGGACGTCACCCTTCACAACGCTTAATACACGACATTAAAAACTCAAGGTGGGGGCGTGACCCTTTACAACGCTTAACAGACGACATGTGCGGATGTGACCAGACACAACATTAAAACACGGTGTTCGGATGTGACCCTTCACAACGCTTAACAGACGACATGTGCGGACGTGACCAGAGACAACATTAAGAACACGATGTGGGGAGGTGACCCTTCAATACGCTTAAAAGACGACATGTGCGGACGTGACCAGACACACCATTAAAATCACGAGGTGGGGACGTCACCCTTCACAACGCTTAATACACGACATTAAAAACTCAAGGTGGGGGCGTGACCCTTTACAACGCTTAACAGACGACATGTGCGGATGTGACCAGACACAACATTAAAACACGGTATGGGGATGTGACCCTTCACAACGCTTAACAGACGACATGTGCGGACGTGACCAGAGACAACATTAAGAACACGATGTGGGGAGGTGACCCTTTACAACGCTTAACAGAGGACATGTGCAGACATGAGCAGACACAACATTAAAAACTCAAGGTGGGGACGTGACCCTTTACAACACTTAACAGACGACATGTGCGGACGTGACCAGACACAGCATTAAAAACACGGTGTGGGGATGTGACCCTTCACAACGCTTAACAGACGACATGTGCGGACGTGACGAGAGACAGCATTAAGAACACGATGTGGGGAGGTGACCCTTCAATACGCTTAAAAGACGACATGTGCGGACGTGACCAGACACATCATTAAAAACACGATGTGGGGACGTGACCATTCACAACGCTTTACAGAGGACATGTGCGGACGTGACCAGTCAAAACATTAAAAACATTAGGTGGGGACGTGACCCTTCACAACGCTTAACAGACGACATGTGCGGACGTGACCAGACACAACATTAAAACACGGTGTGGGGATGTGACCCTTCACAAAGCTTAACAGACGACATGCGCGGACGTGACCAGACACAACATTAAAAACACGATGTGGGGATGTGACCCTTCGCAACGCTTAAGAGACGACAAGTGCGGACGTGACCAGACACAACATTTAAAACACGGTGTGGGTACGTGACCCTTCACAAGCTTAACAGACGACATGTGTGGAGGTGACCAGACACATCATTAAAAACACGATGTGGGGACGTGACCAGACACAGTATTAAAAACACGATTTGGGGACGCGACCATTCACACGCTTAATAGACGACATGTGCGGACGTGACCAGACACAACTTTCAAATGACGAGGTATATGTGGGGACGTGACCTATCACAACACTTAACAGACGATGGCATTACAACATGGTGTAGGGATATGACCCTTCACAATGCTTAATAGAGGACATTTGCGGACGTGAGCAAACACAACATTAATCACACGTTGTGGGGACGTGATCCTTCACAACGCTTAACAGACGACATGTGCGGACGTGACCAGACACAACATTAAAACACGGTGTGGGGATGTGACCCTTCACAAAGCTTAACAGACGACATGTGCGAACGTGACCAGACACAGCAGTAAAAGCACAATGTGGGGACGTGAACCCTCACAATGCTTAATAGACGACATGTGCGGATGTGACCAGACACAGCATTAAAAGCACGATATGGGGAGGTGAACCCTCACAATGCTTAATAGACGACATGTGCGGATGTGACCAGACACAGCATTAAAAGCACGATATGGGGAGGTGAACCCTCACAACGCTTAATAGACGACATGTGCGAACGTGACCAGACACATCATTAAAAATACGATGTGGGGACGTGACCCTTCAAAACGCTTAACAGATGACATGTGCGAACGTGACTAGACACAACATTAAAAACACGAGGTGGGGACGTGACCCTTCACAACGCTTAATGGACGACATGTGCGGACATGACTAGACACGGTAGTAAAACACGGTGTGGGGATGTGACCCTTCACAATGCTTAACAAACGACATGTGCGGACGTGACTAGACACAGCATTAAAAACACGATGTGGGGACGTGACGCTTCACACGCTTAATAGACGACATTTGCGGACGTGACCAGACACAACTTTCAAATGACGAGGTGTATGTGGGGACGTAACCTATCACAACACTTAACAAACGATGGCATTAAAACATGGTGTTGGGATATGACCCTTCACAACGCTTAACAGAGGACATTTGCGGACGTGAGCAAATACAACATTAATCACACGTGGTGGGGACGTGACCCTTCACAACGCTTAACAGACGACATGTGCGGACGTGACCAGAGACAACATTAAGAACACGATGTGGGGAGGTGACCCTTCAATACGCTTAAAAGACGACATGTGCGGACGTGACCAGACACACCATTAAAATCACGAGGTGGGGACGTCACCCTTCACAACGCTTAATACACGACATTAAAAACTCAAGGTGGGGGCGTGACCCTTTACAACGCTTAACAGACGACATGTGCGGATGTGACCAGACACAACATTAAAACACGGTGTGGGGATGTGACCCTTCACAACGCTTAACAGACGACATGTGCGGACGTGACCAGAGACAACATTAAGAACACGATGTGGGGAGGTGACCCTTTACAACGCTTAACAGAGGACATGTGCAGACATGAGCAGACACAACATTAAAAACTCAAGGTGGGGACGTGACCCTTTACAACACTTAACAGACGACATGTGCGGACGTGACCAGACACAGCATTAAAAACACGGTGTGGGGATGTGACCCTTCACAACGCTTAACAGACGACATGTGCGGACGTGACGAGAGACAGCATTAAGAACACGATGTGGGGAGGTGACCCTTCAATACGCTTAAAAGACGACATGTGCGGACGTGACCAGACACATCATTAAAAACACGATGTGGGGACGTGACCATTCACAACGCTTTACAGAGGACATGTGCGGACGTGACCAGTCAAAACATTAAAAACATTAGGTGGGGACGTGACCCTTCACAACGCTTAACAGACGACATGTGCGGACGTGACCAGACACAACATTAAAACACGGTGTGGGGATGTGACCCTTCAAAAAGCTTAACAGACGACATGCGCGGACGTGACCAAACACAACATTAAAAACACGATGTGGGGATGTGACCCTTCGCAACGCTTAAGAGACGACAAGTGCGGACGTGACCAGACACAACATTTAAAACACGGTGTGGGTACGTGACCCTTCACAAGCTTAACAGACGACATGTGTGGAGGTGACCAGACACATCATTAAAAACACGATGTGGGGACGTGACCAGACACAGTATTAAAAACACGATTTGGGGACGCGACCATTCACACGCTTAATAGACGACATGTGCGGACGTGACCAGACACAACTTTCAAATGACGAGGTGTATGTGGGGACGTGACCTATCACAACACTTAACAGACGATGGCATTACAACATGGTGTAGGGATATGACCCTTCACAACGCTTAATAGAGGACATTTGCGGACGTGAGCAAACACAACATTAATCACACGTTGTGGGGACGTGATCCTTCACAACGCTTAACAGACGACATGTGCGGACGTGACCAGACACAACATTAAAACACGGTGTGGGGATGTGACCCTTCACAAAGCTTAACAGACGACATGTGCGAACGTGACCAGACACAGCAGTAAAAGCACAATGTGGGGACGTGAACCCTCACAATGCTTAATAGACGACATGTGCGGATGTGACCAGACACAGCATTAAAAGCACGATATGGGGAGGTGAACCCTCACAATGCTTAATAGACGACATGTGCGGATGTGACCAGACACAGCATTAAAAGCACGATATGGGGAGGTGAACCCTCACAACGCTTAATAGACGACATGTGCGAACGTGACCAGACACATCATTAAAAATACGATGTGGGGACGTGACCCTTCAAAACGCTTAACAGATGACATGTGCGAACGTGACTAGACACAACATTAAAAACACGAGGTGGGGACGTGACCCTTCACAACGCTTAATGGACGACATGTGCGGACATGACTAGACACGGTAGTAAAACACGGTGTGGGGATGTGACCCTTCACAATGCTTAACAAACGACATGTGCGGACGTGACTAGACACAGCATTAAAAACACGATGTGGGGACGTGACGCTTCACACGCTTAATAGACGACATTTGCGGACGTGACCAGACACAACTTTCAAATGACGAGGTGTATGTGGGGACGTAACCTATCACAACACTTAACAAACGATGGGATTAAAACATGGTGTTGGGATATGACCCTTCACAACGCTTAACAGAGGACATTTGCGGACGTGAGCAAACACAACATTAATCACACGTGGTGGGGACGTGACCCTTCACAACGCTTAACAGACGACATGTGCGGACGTGACCAGACACACCATTAAAATCACGAGGTGGGGACGTCACCCTTCACAACGCTTAATACACGACATTAAAAACTCAAGGTGGGGACGTGACCCTTTACAACGCTTAACAGACGACATGTGCGGATGTGACCAGACACAACATTAAAACACGGTGTGGGGATGTGACCCTTCACAACGCTTAACAGACGACATGTGCGGACGTGACCAGAGACAACATTAAGAACACGATGTGGGGAGGTGACCCTTCAATACGCTTAAAAGACGACATGTGCGGACGTGACCAGACACACCATTAAAATCACGAGGTGGGGACGTCACCCTTCACAACGCTTAATACACGACATTAAAAACTCAAGGTGGGGGCGTGACCCTTTACAACGCTTAACAGACGACATGTGCGGATGTGACCAGACACAACATTAAAACACGGTGTGGGGATGTGACCCTTCACAACGCTTAACAGACGACATGTGCGGACGTGACCAGAGACAACATTAAGAACACGATGTGGGGAGGTGACCCTTCAATACGCTTAAAAGACGACATGTGCGGACGTGACCAGACACACCATTAAAATCACGAGGTGGGGACGTCACCCTTCACAACGCTTAATACACGACATTAAAAACTCAAGGTGGGGGCGTGACCCTTTACAACGCTTAACAGACGACATGTGCGGATGTGACCAGACACAACATTAAAACACGGTGTGGGGATGTGACCCTTCACAACGCTTAACAGACGACATGTGCGGACGTGACTAGACACAACATTAAAAACACGAGGTGGGGACGTGACCCTTCACAACGCTTAATGGACGACATGTGCGGACATGACTAGACACGGTAGTAAAACACGGTGTGGGGATGTGACCCTTCACAATGCTTAACAAACGACATGTGCGGACGTGACTAGACACAGCATTAAAAACACGATGTGGGGACGTGACGCTTCACACGCTTAATAGACGACATTTGCGGACGTGACCAGACACAACTTTCAAATGACGAGGTGTATGTGGGGACGTAACCTATCACAACACTTAACAAACGATGGGATTAAAACATGGTGTTGGGATATGACCCTTCACAACGCTTAACAGAGGACATTTGCGGACGTGAGCAAACACAACATTAATCACACGTGGTGGGGACGTGACCCTTCACAACGCTTAACAGACGACATGTGCGGACGTGACCAGACACACCATTAAAATCACGAGGTGGGGACGTCACCCTTCACAACGCTTAATACACGACATTAAAAACTCAAGGTGGGGACGTGACCCTTTACAACGCTTAACAGACGACATGTGCGGATGTGACCAGACACAACATTAAAACACGGTGTGGGGATGTGACCCTTCACAACGCTTAACAGACGACATGTGCGGACGTGACCAGAGACAACATTAAGAACACGATGTGGGGAGGTGACCCTTTACAACGCTTAACAGAGGACATGTGCAGACATGAGCAGACACAACATTAAAAACTCAAGGTGGGGACGTGACCCTTTACAACGCTGAACAGACGACATGTGCGGACGTGACCAGACACAGCATTAAAAACACGGTGTGGGGATGTGACCCTTCACAACGCTTAACAGACGACATGTGCGGACGTGACCAGAGACAGCATTAAGAACACGATGTGGGGAGGTGACCCTTCAATACGCTTAAAAGACGACATGTGCGGACGTGACCAGACACATCATTAAAAACACGATGTGGGGACGTGACCATTCACAACGCTTTACAGAGGACATGTGCGGACGTGACCAGTCAAAACATTAAAAACATTAGGTGGGGACGTGACCCTTCACAACGCTTAACAGACAACATGTGCGGACGTGACCAGACACAACATTAAAACACGGTGTGGGGATGTGACCCTTCACAAAGCTTAACAGACGACATGCGCGGACGTGACCAGACACAACATTAAAAGCACGATATGGGGAGGTGAACCTTCACAACGCTTAATAGACGACATGTGCGAACGTGACCAGACACATCATTAAAAATATGATGTGGGAACGTGACCCTTCATAACGCTTAATAGACAACATGTGCGGACGTGACCAGACACAACATTAAAAACACGATGTGGGTACGTGACCCTTGACAACACTTAACAAACGACATGTGCGGACGTGACCAGACATAGCATTAAAACACGGTGTGGGGATGTGACCCATTCACAATGCTTAATAGACAACATGTGCGGACGTCACCAAAAACAAGATTAAATAGACGAAATGTGCGAACGTGACCAGACACTGCATTAAAACACAGTGTGGGGAGGTGACCCTTCAGTTCACAACGCTTAACAGACGTCATGTGCGGACGTGACTAGACACAGCATTAAGAGCACAATGTGGGGACGTGACCCTTCACAACGCTTAACAGACGACATGTGCGGACGTGACCAGACACAGCATTAAAAACACGATGTGGGGATGTGACCCTTCGCAACGATTAAGAGACGACAAGTGCGCACGTGACCAGACACAACATTTAAAACACGGTGTGGGTACGTGACCCTTCACAAGCTTAACAGACGACATGTGCGGAGGTGACCAGACACATCATTAAAAATACGATGTGGGGACGTGACCCTTCAAAACGCTTAACAGATGACATGTGCGAACGTGACTAGACACAACATTAAAAACACGAGGTGGGGACGTGACCCTTGACAACGCTTAACAGACGACCTGTGCGGACGTGACCAGACACACCATTAAAATCACGAGGTGGGGACGTCACCCTTCACAACGCTTAATACACGACATTAAAAACTCAAGGTGGGGACGTGACCCTTTACAACGCTTAACAGACGACATGTGCGGATGTGACCAGACACAACATTAAAACACGGTGTGGGGATGTGACCCTTCACAACGCTTAACAGACGACATGTGCGGACGTGACCAGAGACAGCATTAAGAACACGATGTGGGGAGGTGACCCTTTACAACGCTTAACAGAGGACATGTGCAGACATGAGCAGACACAACATTAAAAACTCAAGGTGGGGACGTGACCCTTTACAACGCTTAACAGACGACATGTGCGGACGTGACCAGACACAGCATTAAAAACACGGTGTGGGGATGTGACCCTTCACAACGCTTAACAGACGACATGTGCGGACGTGACCAGAGACAGCATTAAGAACACGATGTGGGGAGGTGACCCTTCAATACGCTTAAAAGACGACATGTGCGGACGTGACCAGACACATCATTAAAAACACGATGTGGGGACGTGACACTTCACAACGCTTAACAGAGGACATGTGCGGACGTGACCAGTCAAAACATTAAAAACATTAGGTGGGGACGTGACCCTTCATAACGCTTAACAGACAACAAGTGCGGACGTGACCAGACACAACATTAAAAACACGATGTGGGTACGTGACCCTTTACAACGCTTAATAGAGGACATGTGTAGACATGAGCAGACGCAACATTAAAAACTCAAGCTGGGGACATGACCCTTTACAACGCTTAACAGACGACATGTGCGGACGTGACCAGACACAGCATTAAAACACGGTGTGGGGATGTGACCCTTCACAACGCTTAACAGACGACATGTGCGGACGTGACCAGAGACAGCATTAAGAACACGATGTGGGGAGGTGACCCGTCACAACGCTTAAAATACGACATGTGCGGACGTGACTAGACACATCATTAAAAACACGATGTGGGGACGTGACCCTTCACAACGCTTTACAGAGGACATGTGCGGACGTGACCAGTCAAAATATTAAAAACATTAGGTGGGGACGTGACCCTTCACGACGCTTAACAGACGACATGTGCGGACGTGACCAGACACAACATTAAAACACGGTGTGGGGATGTGACCCTTCACAAAGCTTAACAGACGACATGCGCGGACGTGACCAGACACAACATTAAAAGCACGATATGGGGAGGTGAACCTTCACAATGCTTAATAGACGACATGTGCGAACGTGACCAGACACATCATTAAAAATATGATGTGGGAACGTGACCCTTCATAACGCTTAACAGGCAACATGTGCGGACGTGACCAGACACAACATTAAAAACACGATGTGGGTGCGTGACCCTTGACAACACTTAACAGACGACATGTGCGGACGTGACCAGACATAGCATTAAAACACGGTGTGGGGATGTGACCCTTCACAACGCTTAATAGACAACATGTGCGGACGTCACCAAAAACAAGATTAAATAGACGAAATGTGCGAACGTGACCAGACACTGCATTAAAACACAGTGTGGGGAGGTGACCCTTCAGTTCACAACGCTTAACAGACGTCATGTGCGGACGTGACCAGACACAGCATTAAGAGCACAATGTGGGGACGTGACCCTTTGCAACGATTAAGAGACGACAAGTGCGCACGTGACCAGACACAACATTTAAAACACGGTGTGGGTACGTGACCCTTCACAAGCTTAACAGACGACATGTGCGGAGGTGACCAGACACATCATTAAAAACACGATGTGGGGACGTGACCCTTCAAAATGCTTAACAGACAACATGTGCGGACGAGACTAGACACAACATTAAAAACACGATATGGGTACGTGACCCTTGACAACGCTTAACAGACGACATGTGCGAACGTGACCAGACATACCATTAAAACACGGTGTGGGGATGTGACCCTTCACAACGCGTAACAGACAACATGTGCGGACGTCACCAAACACAACATTAAATAGACGACATGTGCGGATGTGACCTGACACAACATTAAAAATACGATGCGGTGACGTGACCCTTCACAACGCTCAACAGACGACATGTGCGGTTGAGACCAGACACAACAGTAAAAAATGATGCGGGACGTGACCCTTCACAACGCTCTACAGACGACATGTGCGGACGTGACCAGACACAGCATTAAAAACACGATGCGGGGACGTGACCCTTCACAACGCTTAACAGACGAAATGTGCGGACGTGACCAGACACTGCATGAAAACACAGTGTGGGGAGGTGACCCTTCACAACGCTTAACGGACGACATGTGCGGACGTGACCAGACACAACATTAAAAACACGATGTGGGGATGTGACCCTTCGCAACGCTTAAGAGACGACAAGTGCGGACGTGACCAGACACAGCATTTAAAACACGGTGTGGGTACGTGACCCTTCACAAGCTTAACAGACGACATGTACGGAGGTGACCAGACACATCATTAAAAACACGATGTGGGGACGTGACCAGACACAGTATTAAAAACACGATTTGGGGACGCGACCATTCACACGCTTAATAGACGACATGTGCGGACGTGACCAGACACAACTTTCAAATGACGAGGTGTATGTGGGGACGTGACCTATCACAACACTTAACAGACGATGGCATTACAACATGGTGTAGGGATATGACCCTTCACAACGCTTAATAGAGGACATTTGCGGACGTGAGCAAACACAACATTAATCACACGTTGTGGGGACGTGATCCTTCACAACGCTTAACAGACGACATGTGCGGACGTGACCAGACACAACATTAAAACACGGTGTGGGGATGTGACCCTTCACAAAGCTTAACAGACGACATGTGCGAACGTGACCAGACACAGCAGTAAAAGCACAATGTGGGGACGTGAACCCTCACAATGCTTAATAGACGACATGTGCGGATGTGACCAGACACAGCATTAAAAGCACGATATGGGGAGGTGAACCCTCACAATGCTTAATAGACGACATGTGCGGATGTGACCAGACACAGCATTAAAAGCACGATATGGGGAGGTGAACCCTCACAACGCTTAATAGACGACATGTGCGAACGTGACCAGACACATCATTAAAAATACGATGTGGGGACGTGACCCTTCAAAACGCTTAACAGATGACATGTGCGAACGTGACTAGACACAACATTAAAAACACGAGGTGGGGACGTGACCCTTCACAACGCTTAATGGACGACATGTGCGGACGTGACTAGACACGGTAGTAAAACACGGTGTGGGGATGTGACCCTTCACAATGCTTAACAAACGACATGTGCGGACGTGACTAGACACAGCATTAAAAACACGATGTGGGGACGTGACCCTTCACACGCTTAATAGACGACATTTGCGGACGTGACCAGACACAACTTTCAAATGACGAGGTGTATGTGGGGACGTAACCTATCACAACACTTAACAAACGATGGCATTAAAACATGGTGTTGGGATATGACCCTTGACAACGCTTAACAGAGGACATTTGCGGACGTGAGCAAACACAACATTAATCACACGTGGTGGGGACGTGACCCTTCACAACGCTTAACAGACGACATGTGCGGACGTGACCAGACACAGCATTAAAACCAAGATATGGGGAGGTGAACCCTCGCAACGCTTAATAGACGACATGTGCGAACGTGACCAGACACATCATTAAAAATACGATGTGGGGACGTGACCCTTCAAAACGCTTAACAGATGACATGTGCGAACGCGACTAGACACAACATTAAAAACACGAGGTGGGGACGTGACCCTTGACAACGCTTAACAGACGACCTGTGCGGACGTGACCAGACACACCATTAAAATCACGAGGTGGGGACGTCACCCTTCACAACGCTTAATACACGACATTAAAAACTCAAGGTGGGGACGTGACCCTTTACAACGCTTAACAAACGACATGTGCGGATGTGACCAGACACAACATTAAAACACGGTGTGGGGATGTGACCCTTCACAACGCTTAACAGACGACATGTGCGGGCGTGACCAGAGACAGCATTAAGAACACGATGTGGGGAGGTGACCCTTTACAACGCTTAACAGAGGACATGTGCAGACATGAGCAGACACAACATTAAAAACTCAAGGTGGGGACGTGACCCTTTACAACGCTTAACAGACGACATGTGCGGACGTGACCAGACACAGCATTAAAAACACGGTGTGGGGATGTGACCCTTCACAACGCTTAACAGACGACATGTGCGGACGTGACCAGAGACAGCATTAAGAACACGATGTGGGGAGGTGACCCTTCAATACGCTAAAAAGACGACATGTGCGGACGAGACCAGACACATCATTAAAAACACGATGTGGGGACGTGACCCTTCACAACGCTTAACAGAGGACATGTGCGGACGTGACCAGTCAAAATATTAAAAACATTAGGTGGGGACGTGACCCTTCATAACGCTTAACAGACAACATGTGCGGACGTGACCAGACACAACATTAAAAACACGATGTGGGTACGTGACCCTTGACAACGCTTAACAGACGACATGTGCGGACGTGACCAGACACAACATTAAAACACGGTGTGGGGATGTGACCCTTCACAACGCTTAACAGACGACATGTGCGGGCGTGACCAGAGACAGCATTAAGAACACGATGTGGGGAGGTGACCCTTCACAACGCTTAAAATACGACATGTGCGGACGTGACCAGACACATCATTAAAAACACGATGTGGGGACGTGACCCTTCACAACGCTTTACAGAGGACATGTGCGGACGTGACCAGTCAAAACATTAAAAACATTAGGTGGGGACGTGACCCTTCACAACGCTTAACAGACGACATGTGCGGACGTGACCAGACACAACATTAAAACACGGTGTGGGGATGTGACCCTTCACAAAGCTTAACAGACGACATGCGCGGACGTGACCAGACACAACATTAAAAGCACGATATGGGGAGGTGAACCTTCAGAACGCTTAATAGACGACATGTGCGAACGTGACCAGACACATCATTAAAAATATGATGTGGGAACGTGACCCTTCATAACGCTTAACAGACAACATGTGCGGACGTGACCAGACACAACATTAAAAACACGATGTGGGTACGTGACCCTTGACAACACTTAACAGACGACATGTGCGGACGTGACCAGACATAGCATTAAAACACGGTGTGGGGATGTGACCCATTCACAATGCTTAATAGACAACATGTGCGGACGTCACCAAAAACAAGATTAAATAGACGAAATGTGCGAACGTGACCAGACACTGCATTAAAACACAGTGTGGGGAGGTGACCCTTCAGTTCACAACGCTTAACAGACGTCATGTGCGGACGTGACCAGACACAGCATTAAGAGCACAATGTGGGGACGTGACCCTTCATAACGCTTAACAGACAACATGTGCGGACGTGACCAGACACAACATTAAAAACACGATGTGGGTACGTGACCCTTGACAACACTTAACAGACGACATGTGCGGACGTGACCAGACATAGCATTAAAACACGGTGTGGGGATGTGACCCATTCACAATGCTTAATAGACAACATGTGCGGACGTCACCAAAAACAAGATTAAATAGACGAAATGTGCGAACGTGACCAGACACTGCATTAAAACACAGTGTGGGGAGGTGACCCTTCAGTTCACAACGCTTAACAGACGTCATGTGCGGACGTGACCAGACACAGCATTAAGAGCACAATGTGGGGACGTGACCCTTCACAACGCTTAACAGACGACATGTGCGGACGTGACCAGACACAGCATTAAAAACACGATGTGGGGATGTGACCCTTGGCAACGATTAAGAGACGACAAGTGCGCACGTGACCAGACACAACATTTAAAACACGGTGTGGGTACGTGACCCTTCACAAGCTTAACAGACGACATGTGCGGAGGTGACCAGACACATCATTAAAAACACGATGTGGGGACGTGACCCTTCAAAACGCTTAACAGACAACATGTGCGGACGAGACTAGACACAACATTAAAAACACGATGTGGGTACGTGACCCTTGACAACGCTTAACAGACGACATGTGCGGACGTGACCAGACACACCATTAAAACACGGTGTGGGGATGTGACCCTTCACAACGCGTAACAGACAACATGTGCGGACGTCACCAAACACAACATTAAATAGACGACATGTGCGGATGTGACCTGACACAACATTAAAAATACGATGCGGTGACGTGACCCTTCACAACGCTCAACAGACGACATGTGCGGTTGAGACCAGACACAACAGTAAAAAATGATGCGGGGACGTGACCCTTCACAACGCTCTACAGACGACATGTGCGGATGTGACCAGACACAGCATTAAAAACACGATGCGGGGACGTGACCCTTCACAACGCTTAACAGACGAAATGTGCGGACATGACCAGACACTGCATGAAAACACAGTGTGGGGAGGTGACCCTTCACAACACTTAACAGACGACATGTGCGGACGTGACCAGACACAACATTAAAAACACGATGTGGGGATGTGACCCTTCGCAACGCTTAAGAGACGACAAGTGCGGACGTGACCAGACACAACATTTAAAACACGGTGTGGGTACGTGACCCTTCACAAGCTTAACAGACGACATGTGCGGAGGTGACCAGACACATCATTAAAAAAACTAGGTGGGGACGTGACCAGACACAGTATTAAAAACACGATTTGGGGACGCGACCATTCACACGCTTAATAGACGACATATGCGGACGTGACCAGACACAACTTTCAAATGACGAGGTGCATGTGGGGACGTGACCTATCACAACACTTAACAGACGATGGCATTACAACATGGTGTAGGGATATGACCCTTCACAACGCTTAATAGAGGACATTTGCGGACGTGAGCAAACACAACATTAATCACACGTTGTGGGGACGTGATCCTTCACAACGCTTAACAGACGACATGTGCGGACGTGACCAGACACAGCATTAAAAGCACGATATGGGGAGTTGAACCCTCACAACGCTTAATAGACGACATGTGCGAACGTGACCAGACACATCATTAAAAATACGATGTGGGGACGTGACCCTTCAAAACGCTTAACAGATGACATGTGCGAACGTGATTAGACACAACATTAAAGACACGAGGTGGGGACGTGACCCTTCAAAACGCTTAATAGACGACATGTGCGGACGTGACTAGACACGGTAGTAAAACACGGTGTGGGGATGTGACCCTTCACAATGCTTAACAAACAATATGTGCGGACGTGACTAGACACAGCATTAAAAACACGATGTGGGGACGTGACCCTTGACAACGCTTAATAGACGACCTGTGCGGACGTGACCAGACACACCATTAAAATCACGAGGTAGGGACGTCACCCTTCACAACGCTAAATACACGACATTAAAAACTCAAGGTGGGGACGTGACCCTTTACAACGCTTAACAGACGACATGTGCGGATGTGACCAGACACGGCATTAAGAACAGGATGTGGGGAGGTGACCCTTTACAACGCTTAACAGAGGACATGTGCAGACATGAGCAGACACAACATTAAAAACTCAAGGTGGGGACGTGACCCTTTACAACGCTTAACAGACGACATGTGCGGACGTGACCAGACACAGCATTAAAACACGGTGTGGGGATGTGACCCTTCACAACGCTTAACAGACGACATGTGCGGACGTGACCAGAGACAGCATTAAGAACACGATGTGGGGAGGTGACCCTTCACAACGCTTAAAAGACGACATGTGCGTACGTGACCAGACACATCATTAAAAATATGATGTGGGGACGTGACCCTTCACAACGCTTAACAGAGGACATGTGCGGACGTGACCAGTCAAAACATTAAAAACATTAGGTGGGGACGTGACCCTTCACAATGCTTAACAGACGACATGTGCGGACGTGACCAGACACAACATTAAAACACGGTGTGGGGATGTGACCCTTCACAAAGCTTAACAGACGACATGTGCGGACGTGACCAGACACAACATTAAAAGATAGATATGGGGAGGTGACCTTCACAACGCTTAATAGACGACATGTGCGAACGTGACCAGACACATCATTAAAAATACGATGTGGGAACGTGACCCTTCATAACGCTTAACAGACAACATGTGCGGACGTGACCAGACACAACATTAAAAACACGATGTGGGTACGTGACCCTTGACAACGCTTAACAGACGACATGTGCGGACGTGACCAGACATAGCATTAAAACAC
The DNA here is from genome assembly GCA_963691705.1 of Viola odorata. Classification (NCBI taxonomy): domain Eukaryota; kingdom Viridiplantae; phylum Streptophyta; class Magnoliopsida; order Malpighiales; family Violaceae; genus Viola; species Viola odorata. The sequence continues at coordinate 40,231,200 of OY829540.1, read as the reverse complement.
GGTGTGGGGATGTGACCCTTCACAACGCTTAACAGACAACATGTGCGGACGTCACCAAAAACAAGATTAAAGAGACGACATGTGCGGATGTGACCTGACACAACATTAAAAATACGATGCGGGGACGTGACCCTTCACAACGCTCAACAGACGACATGTGCGGTTGAGACCAGACACAACATTAAAAAATGATGCGGGGACGTGACCCTTCACAACGCTCTACAGACGACATGTGCGGACGTGACCAGACACTGCATTAAAACACAGTGGGGTGAGGTGACCCTTCACAACGCTTAACAGACGACATGTGCGGACGTGACCAGACACAGCATTAAAAGCACAATGTGGGGACGTGACCCTTCACAACGCTTAACAGACGACATGTGCGGACGTGACCAGACACAGCATTAAAAACACGATGCGGGGATGTGACCCTTCGCAACGCTTAACAGACGAAATGTGCGAACGAGACCAGACACTGCATTAAAACACAGTGGGGGGAGGTGACCCTTCACAATGCTTAACAGACGACATGTGCGGACGTGACCAGACACAGCACTAAAAGCACACTGTGGGGACGTGACCCTTCACAACGCTTAACAGACGACATGTACGGACGTGACCAGACACATCATTAAAAACACGATGTGGGGACGTGACCAGATACAGTATTAAAAACACGATGTGGGAATGTGACCCTTCACACGCTTAATAGACGACATGTGCGGACGTGACCAGACACAACTTTCAAAAGACGAGGTGTATGCGGGGACGTGACCTATCACAACACTTAACAGACGATGGCATTAAAACATGGTGTAGGGATATGACCCTTCACAACGTTTAACAGAGGACATTTGCGGACGTGAGCAAACACAACATTAAACACACGTGGTGGGGACGTGAGCCTTCACAATGCTTAACAGACGACATGTTCGGACGTGACCAGACACAACATTAAAACACGGTGTGGGGATATGACCCTTCACAAAGCTTAACAGACGACATGTGCGAACGTGACCAGACACAGCAGTAAAAGCACAATGTGGGGACGTGAACCCTCACAATGCTTAATAGACGACATGCGCGGATGTGACCAGACACAGCATTAAAAGCACGATATGGGGAGGTGAACCCTCACAACGCTTAATAGACGAGATGTGCGAACATGACCAGACACATCATTAAAAATACGATGTGGGGACGTGACCCTTCAAAACGCTTAACAGATGACATGTGCGAACGTGACTAGACACAACATTAAAAACACGAGGTGGGGACGTGACCCTTCACAACGCTTAATAGACGACATGTGCGGACGTGACTAGACACGGTAGTAAAACACGGTGTGGGGATGTGACCCTTCACAATGCTTAACAAACGACATGTGCGGACGTGACTAGACACAGCATTAAAAACACGATGCGGGGACGTGACCCTTCACACGCTTAATAGAGGACATTTGCGGACGTGAGCAAACACAACATTAATCACACGTGGCGGGGACGTGACCCTTCACAACGCTTAACAGACGACATGTGTGGACGTGACCAGACACAACATTAAAACACGGTATGGGGATGTGACCCTTCACAAAGATTAACAGACGACATGTGCGGACGTGACCAGACACAGCTTTAAAAGCACGATATGGGGAGGTGAACCCTCGCAACGCTTAATAGACGACATGTGCGACCATGACCAGACACATCATTAAAAATACGATGTGGGGACGTGACCCTTCAAAACGCTTAACAGATGACATGTGCGAACATGACTAGACACAACATTAAAAACACGAGGTGGGGACGTGACCCTTCACAACGCTTAATAGACGACATGTGCGGACGTGACTAGACACGGTAGTAAAACACGGTGTGGGGATGTGACCCTTCACAATGCTTAACAAACGACATGTGCGGACGTGACTAGACACAGCATTAAAAACACGATGTGGGGACGTCACCAGAGACAGCATTAAGAACACGATGTGGGGAGGTGACCCTTTACAAAGCTTAACAGAGGACATGTGCAGACATGAGCTGACACAACATTAAAAACTCAAGGTGCGGACGTGACCCTTTACAACGCTTAACAGAGGACATGTGCGGACGTGACCAGACACAGCTTTAAAAGCACGATATGGGGAGGTGAACCCTCGCAACTCTTAATAGACGACATGTGCGACCGTGACCAGACACATCATTAAAAATACGATGTGGGGACGTGACCCTTCAAAACGCTTAACAGATGACATGTGCGAACATGACTAGACACAACATTAAAAACACGAGGTGGGGACGTGACCCTTCACAACGCTTAATAGACGACATGTGCGGACGTGACTAGACACGGTAGTAAAACACGGTGTGGGGATGTGACCCTTCACAATGCTTAACAAACGACATGTGCGGACGTGAACAGAGACAGCATTAAGAACACGATGTGGGGAGGTGACCCTTTACAACGCTTAATAGAGGACATGTGCAGACATGAGCAGACACAACATTAAAAACTCAAGGTGCGGACGTGACCCTTTACAACGCTTAACAGACGACATGTGCGGACCTGACCAGACACAGCAGTAAAAGCACAATGTGGGGATGTGACCCTTCACAAAGCTTAACAGACGACATGTGCGGACGTGACTAGACACAACATTAAAAGCACGATATGGGGAGTTGAACCCTCACAACGCTTAATAGACGACATGTGCGAACGTGACCAGACACATCATTAAAAATACGATGTGGGGACGTGACCCTTCAAAACGCTTAACAGATGACATGTGCGAACGTGACTAGACACAACATTAAAAACACGTGGTGGGGACGTGACCCTTCACAACGCTTAATAGACGACATGTGCGGACGTGACTAGACACGGTGTGGGGATGTGACCCTTCACAATGCTTAACAAGCGACATGTGCGTACGTGACTAGACACAGCATTAAAAACACGATGTGGGGACGTGACCCTTCACACGCTTAATAGACGACATTTGCGGACGTGACCAGACACAACTTTCAAATGACGAGGGGTATGTGGGGACGTGGCCTATCACAACAGTTAACAAACGTTGGCATTAAAACATGGTGTAGGGATATGACCCTTCACAACGCTTAACAGAGGACATTTGCGGACGTGAGCAAACACAACCTTAATCACACGTGGTGGGGACGTGACCCTTCACAACGCTTAACAGACGACATGTGCGGACGTGACCAGACACAGCAGTAAAAGCACAATGTGGGGACGTGACCCTTCACAAAGCTTAACAGACGACATGTGCGGACGTGACTAGACACAGCGTTAAAAGCACGATATGGGGAGGTGAACCCTCACAACGCTTAATAGACGACATGTGCGAACGTGACCAGACACATCATTAAAAATACGATGTGGGGACGTGACCCTTCAAAACGCTTAACAGAGGACATGTGCAGACATGAGCAGACGCAACATTAAAAACTCAAGGTGGGGACGTGACCCTTTACAACGCTTAACAGACGACATGTGAGGACGTGACCAGACACAGCATTAAAACACGGTGTGGGGATGTGACCCTTCACAACGCTTAACAGACGACATGTGCGGACGTGACCAGACACAGCATTAAAAGCACAATGTGGGGACGTGACCCTTCACAACGCTTAATAGACGACATGTGCGGACGTGACTAGACACGGTAGAAAAACACGGTGTGGGGATGTGACCCTTCACAATGCTTAACAAACGACATGTGCGGACGTGACTAGACACAGCATTAAAAATACGATGTGGGGACGTGACCCTTCACACGCTTAATAGACGACATTTGCTGACGTGACCAGACACAACTTTCAAATGACGAGGTGTATGTGGGGACGTGACCTATCACAACACTTAACAAACGATGGCATTAAAACATGGTGTAGGGATATGACCCTTCACAACGCTTAACAGAGGACATTTGCGGACGTGAGCAAACACAACATTAATCACACGTGGTGGGGACGTGACCCTTCACAACGCTTAACAGACGACATGTGCGGACTTGACCAGATACAACATTAAAACACGGTGTGGGGATGTGACCCTTCACAAAGATTAACAGATGACATGTGCGGACGTGACCAGACACAGCATTAAAAGCACGATATGGGGAGGTGAACCCTCGCAACGCTCAATAGACGACATGTGCGACCGTGACCAGGCACATCATTAAAAATACGATGTGGGAACGTGACCCTTCAAAACGCTTAACAGATGACATGTGCGAACGTGACTAGACACAACATTAAAAACACGAGGTGGGGACGTGACCCTTCACAACGCTTAATAGACGACATGTGCGGACGTGACTAGACACGGTAGTAAAACACGGTGTGGCGATGTGACCCTTCACAATGCTTAACAAACGACATGTGCGGACGTGACTAGACACAGCATTAAAAACACGATGTGGGGACGTGACCAGAGACAGCATTAAGAACACGATGTAGGGAGGTGACCCTTTACAACGCTTAACAGAGGACATGTGCGGACGTGACCCTTTACAACGCTTAACAGACGACATGTCCGGACGTGACCAGACACAGCATTAAAACACAGTGGGGGGAGGTGACCCTTCACAACGCTTAATAGACGACATGTGCGGACGTGACCAGACACAGCATTAAAAGCACAATGTGGGGACATGACCCTTCACAGCGCTTAACAGACGACATGTGCGGACGTGACCAGACACATCATTAAAAACACGATGTGGGGACGTGACCAGACACAGTATTAAAAACACGATGTGGGGACGTGACCCTTCACACGCTTAATAGACGACATGTGCGGACGTGACCAGACACAACTTTCAAATGACGAGGTGTATGTGGGGACGTGACCTATCACAACACTTAACAGATGATGGCATTAAAACATGGTGTAGGGATATGACCCTTCACAACGCTTAATAGAGGACATTTGCGGACGTGAGCAAACACAACATTAATCACACGTGGTGGCGACGTGATCCTTCACAACGCTTAACAGATGACATGTGCGGACGTGACCAGACACAGCATTAAAACACGGTGTGGGGATGTGACCCTTCACAAAGCTTAACAGACGACATGTGCGGACGTGACCAGACACAGCATTAAAAGCACGATATGGGGAGTTGAACCCTCACAACGCTTAATAGACGACATGTGCGACCGTGACCAGACACATTATTAAAAATACGATGTGGGGACGTGATCCTTCAAAACGCTTAACAGATGACATGTGCGAACGTGACTAGACACAACATTAAAGACACGAGGTGGGGACGTGACCATTCACAACGCTTAATAGACGACATGTGCGGACGTGACTAGACACGGTAGTAAAACACGGTGTGGGGATGTGACCCTTCACAAGCTTAACAGACGACATGTACGGAGGTGACCAGACACATCATTAAAAACACGATGTGGGGACGTGACCAGACACAGTATTAAAAACACGATTTGGGGACGCGACCATTCACACGCTTAATAGACGACATGTGCGGACGTGACCAGACACAACTTTCAAATGACGAGGTGTATGTGGGGACGTGACCTATCACAACACTTAACAGACGATGGCATTACAACATGGTGTAGGGATATGACCCTTCACAACGCTTAATAGAGGACATTTGCGGACGTGAGCAAACACAACATTAATCACACGTTGTGGGGACGTGATCCTTCACAACGCTTAACAGACGACATGTGCGGACGTGACCAGACACAACATTAAAACACGGTGTGGGGATGTGACCCTTCACAAAGCTTAACAGACGACATGTGCGAATGTGACCAGACACAGCAGTAAAAGCACAATGTGGGGACGTGAACCCTCACAATGCTTAATAGACGACATGTGCGGATGTGACCAGACACAGCATTAAAAGCACGATATGGGGAGGTGAACCCTCACAATGCTTAATAGACGACATGTACGGATGTGACCAGACACAGCATTAAAAGCACGATATGGGGAGGTGAACCCTCACAACGCTTAATAGACGACATGTGCGAACGTGACCAGACACATCATTAAAAATACGATGTGGGGACGTGACCCTTCAAAACGCTTAACAGATGACATGTGCGAACGTGACTAGACACAACATTAAAAACACGAGGTGGGGACGTGACCCTTCACAACGCTTAATGGACGACATGTGCGGACGTGACTAGACACGGTAGTAAAACACGGTGTGGGGATGTGACCCTTCACAATGCTTAACAAACGACATGTGCGGACGTGACTAGACACAGCATTAAAAACACGATGTGGGGACGTGACCCTTCACACGCTTAATAGACGACATTTGCGGACGTGACCAGACACAACTTTCAAATGACGAGGTGTATGTGGGGACGTAACCTATCACAACACTTAACAAACGATGGCATTAAAACATGGTGTTGGGATATGACCCTTCACAACGCTTAACAGAGGACATTTGCGGACGTGAGCAAACACAACATTAATCACACGTGGTGGGGACGTGACCCTTCACAACGCTTAACAGACGACATGTGCGGACGTGACCAGACACAGCATTAAAACCAAGATATGGGGAGGTGAACCCTCGCAACGCTTAATAGACGACATGTGCGAACGTGACCAGACACATCATTAAAAATACGATGTGGGGACGTGACCCTTCAAAACGCTTAACAGATGACATGTGCGAACGTGACTAGACACAACATTAAAAACACGAGGTGGGGACGTGACCCTTGACAACGCTTAACAGACGACCTGTGCGGACGTGACCAGACACACCATTAAAATCACGAGGTGGGGACGTCACCCTTCACAACGCTTAATACACGACATTAAAAACTCAAGGTGGGGACGTGACCCTTTACAACGCTTAACAAACGACATGTGCGGATGTGACCAGACACAACATTAAAACACGGTGTGGGGATGTGACCCTTCACAACGCTTAACAGACGACATGTGCGGACGTGACCAGAGACAGCATTAAGAACACGATGTGGGGAGGTGACCCTTCAATACGCTTAAAAGACGACATGTGCGGACGAGACCAGACACATCATTAAAAACACGATGTGGGGACGTGACCCTTCACAACGCTTAACAGAGGACATGTGCAGACATGAGCAGACACAACATTAAAAACTCAAGGTGGGGACGTGACCCTTTACAACGCTTAACAGACGACATGTGCGGACGTGACCAGACACAGCATTAAAAACACGGTGTGGGGATGTGACCCTTCACAACGCTTAACAGACGACATGTGCGGACGTGACCAGAGACAGCATTAAGAACACGATGTGGGGAGGTGACCCTTCAATACGCTTAAAAGACGACATGTGCGGACGAGACCAGACACATCATTAAAAACACGATGTGGGGACGTGACCCTTCACAACGCTTAACAGAGGACATGTGCGGACGTGACCAGTCAAAACATTAAAAACATTAGGTGGGGACGTGACCCTTCATAACGCTTAACAGACAACATGTGCGGACGTGACCAGACACAACATTAAAAACACGATGTGGGTACGTGACCCTTGACAACGCTTAACAGACGACATGTGCGGACGTGACCAGACATAGCATTAAAACACGGTGTGGGGATGTGACCCTTCACAACTCTTAACAGACAACATGTGCGGACGTCACCAAAAACAAGATTAAATAGACGACATGTGCGGATGTGACCTGACACAACATTAAAAATACGGTGTGGGGATGTGACCCTTCACAATGCTTAACAGACGACATGTGCAGACGTGACCAGAGACAGCATTAAGAACACGATGTTGGGAGGTGACCCTTTACAACGCTTAATAGAGGACATGTGTAGACATGAGCAGACGCAACATTAAAAACTCAAGGTGGGGACGTGACCCTTTACAACGCTTAACAGACGACATGTGCGGACGTGACCAGACACAACATTAAAACACGGTGTGGGGATGTGACCCTTCACAACGCTTAACAGACGACATGTGCGGGCGTGACCAGAGACAGCATTAAGAACACGATGTGGGGAGGTGACCCTTCACAACGCTTAAAATACGACATGTGCGGACGTGACCAGACACATCATTAAAAACACGATGTGGGGACGTGACCCTTCACAACGCTTTACAGAGGACATGTGCGGACGTGACCAGTCAAAACATTAAAAACATTAGGTGGGGACGTGACCCTTCACAACGCTTAACAGACGACATGTGCGGACGTGACCAGACACAACATTAAAACACGGTGTGGGGATGTGACCCTTCACAAAGCTTAACAGACGACATGCGCGGACGTGACCAGACACAACATTAAAAGCACGATATGGGGAGGTGAACCTTCACAACGCTTAATAGACGACATGTGCGAACGTGACCAGACACATCATTAAAAATATGATGTGGGAACGTGACCCTTCATAACGCTTAACAGACAACATGTGCGGACGTGACCAGACACAACATTAAAAACACGATGTGGGTACGTGACCCTTGACAACACTTAACAGACGACATGTGCGGACGTGACCAGACATAGCATTAAAACACGGTGTGGGGATGTGACCCATTCACAATGCTTAATAGACAACATGTGCGGACGTCACCAAAAACAAGATTAAATAGACGAAATGTGCGAACGTGACCAGACACTGCATTAAAACACAGTGTGGGGAGGTGACCCTTCAGTTCACAACGCTTAACAGACGTCATGTGCGGACGTGACCAGACACAGCATTAAGAGCACAATGTGGGGACGTGACCCTTCATAACGCTTAACAGACAACATGTGCGGACGTGACCAGACACAACATTAAAAACACGATGTGGGTACGTGACCCTTGACAACACTTAACAGACGACATGTGCGGACGTGACCAGACATAGCATTAAAACACGGTGTGGGGATGTGACCCATTCACAATGCTTAATAGACAACATGTGCGGACGTCACCAAAAACAAGATTAAATAGACGAAATGTGCGAACGTGACCAGACACTGCATTAAAACACAGTGTGGGGAGGTGACCCTTCAGTTCACAACGCTTAACAGACGTCATGTGCGGACGTGACCAGACACAGCATTAAGAGCACAATGTGGGGACGTGACCCTTCACAACGCTTAACAGACGACATGTGCGGACGTGACCAGACACAGCATTAAAAACACCATGTGGGGATGTGACCCTTGGCAACGATTAAGAGACGACAAGTGCGCACGTGACCAGACACAACATTTAAAACACGGTGTGGGTACGTGACCCTTCACAAGCTTAACAGACGACATGTGCGCAGGTGACCAGACACATCATTAAAAACACGATGTGGGGACGTGACCCTTCAAAACGCTTAACAGACAACATGTGCGGACGAGACTAGACACAACATTAAAAACACGATGTGGGTACGTGACCCTTGACAACGCTTAACAGACGACATGTGCGGACGTGACCGGACACACCATTAAAACACGGTGTGGGGATGTGACCCTTCACAACGCGTAACAGACAACATGTGCGGACGTCACCAAACACAACATTAAATAGACGACATGTGCGGATGTGACCTGACACAACATTAAAAATACGATGCGGTGACGTGACCCTTCACAACGCTCAACAGACGACATGTGCGGTTGAGACCAGACACAACAGTAAAAAATGATGCGGGGACGTGACCCTTCACAACGCTCTACAGACGACATGTGCGGATGTGACCAGACACAGCATTAAAAACACGATGCGGGGACGTGACCCTTCACAACGCTTAACAGACGAAATGTGCGGACATGACCAGACACTGCATGAAAACACAGTGTGGGGAGGTGACCCTTCACAACACTTAACAGACGACATGTGCGGACGTGACCAGACACAACATTAAAAACACGATGTGGGGATGTGACCCTTCGCAACGCTTAAGAGACGACAAGTGCGGACGTGACCAGACACAACATTTAAAACACGGTGTGGGTACGTGACCCTTCACAAGCTTAACAGACGACATGTGCGGAGGTGACCAGACACATCATTAAAAAAACTATGTGGGGACGTGACCAGACACAGTATTAAAAACACGATTTGGGGACGCGACCATTCACACGCTTAATAGACGACATGTGCGGACGTGACCAGACACAACTTTCAAATGACGAGGTGCATGTGGGGACGTGACCTATCACAACACTTAACAGACGATGGCATTACAACATGGTGTAGGGATATGACCCTTCACAACGCTTAATAGAGGACATTTGCGGACGTGAGCAAACACAACATTAATCACACGTTGTGGGGACGTGATCCTTCACAACGCTTAACAGACGACATGTGCGGACGTGACCAGACACAGCATTAAAAGCACGATATGGGGAGTTGAACCCTCACAACGCTTAATAGACGACATGTGCGAACGTGACCAGACACATCATTAAAAATACGATGTGGGGACGTGACCCTTCAAAACGCTTAACAGATGACATGTGCGAACGTGATTAGACACAACATTAAAGACACGAGGTGGGGACGTGACCCTTCACAACGCTTAATAGACGACATGTGCGGACGTGACTAGACACGGTAGTAAAACACGGTGTGGGGATGTGACCCTTCACAATGCTTAACAAACAATATGTGCGGACGTGACTAGACACAGCATTAAAAACACGATGTGGGGACGTGACCCTTGACAATGCTTAATAGACGACCTGTGCGGACGTGACCAGACACACCATTAAAATCACGAGGTAGGGACGTCACCCTTCACAACGCTAAATACACGACATTAAAAACTCAAGGTGGGGACGTGACCCTTTACAACGCTTAACAGACGACATGTGCGGATGTGACCAGACACGGCATTAAGAACACGATGTGGGGAGGTGACCCTTTACAACGCTTAACAGAGGACATGTGCAGACATGAGCAGACACAACATTAAAAACTCAAGGTGGGGACGTGACCCTTTACAACGCTTAACAGACGACATGTGCGGACGTGACCAGACACAGCATTAAAACACGGTGTGGGGATGTGACCCTTCACAACGCTTAACAAACGACATGTGCGGACGTGACCAGAGACAGCATTAAGAACACGATGTGGGGAGGTGACCCTTCACAACGCTTAAAAGACGACATGTGCGTACGTGACCAGACACATCATTAAAAATATGATGTGGGGACGTGACCCTTCACAACGCTTAACAGAGGACATGTGCGGACGTGACCAGTCAAAACATTAAAAACATTAGGTGGGGACGTGACCCTTCACAATGCTTAACAGACGACATGTGCGGACGTGACCAGACACAACATTAAAACACGGTGTGGGGATGTGACCCTTCACAAAGCTTAACAGACGACATGTGCGGACGTGACCAGACACAACATTAAAAGATAGATATGGGGAGGTGACCTTCACAACGCTTAATAGACGACATGTGCGAACGTGACCAGACACATCATTAAAAATACGATGTGGGAACGTGACCCTTCATAACGCTTAACAGACAACATGTGCGGACGTGACCAGACACAACATTAAAAACACGATGTGGGTACGTGACCCTTGACAACACTTAACAGACGACATGTGCGGACGTGACCAAACATAGCATTAAAACACGGTGTGGGGATGTGACCCTTCACAACGCTTAACAGACAACATGTGCGGACGTCACCAAAAACAAGATTAAAGAGACGACATGTGCGGATGTGACCTGACACAACATTAAAAATACGATGCGGGGACGTGACCCTTCACAACGCTCAACAGACGACATGTGCGGTTGAGACCAGACACAACATTAAAAAATGATGCGGGGACGTGACCCTTCACAACGCTCTACAGACGACATGTGCGGACGTGACCAGACACTGCATTAAAACACAGTGGGGTGAGGTGACCCTTCACAACGCTTAACAGACGACATGTGCGGACGTGACCAGACACAGCATTAAAAGCACAATGTGGGGACGTGACCCTTCACAACGCTTAACAGACGACATGTGCGGACGTGACCAGACACAGCATTAAAAACACGATGCGGGGATGTGACCCTTCGCAACGCTTAACAGACGAAATGTGCGAACGAGACCAGACACTGCATTAAAACACAGTGGGGGGAGGTGACCCTTCACAATGCTTAACAGACGACATGTGCGGACGTGACCAGACACAGCACTAAAAGCACACTGTGGGGACGTGACCCTTCACAACGCTTAACAGACGACATGTACGGACGTGACCAGACACATCATTAAAAACACGATGTGGGGACGTGACCAGATACAGTATTAAAAACACGATGTGGGAATGTGACCCTTCACACGCTGAATAGACGACATGTGCGGACGTGACCAGACACAACTTTCAAAAGACGAGGTGTATGCGGGGACGTGACCTATCACAACACTTAACAGACGATGGCATTAAAACATGGTGTAGGGATATGACCCTTCACAACGTTTAACAGAGGACATTTGCGGACGTGAGCAAACACAACATTAAACACACGTGGTGGGGACGTGAGCCTTCACAATGCTTAACAGACGACATGTTCGGACGTGACCAGACACAACATTAAAACACGGTGTGGGGATATGACCCTTCACAAAGCTTAACAGACGACATGTGCGAACGTGACCAGACACAGCAGTAAAAGCACAATGTGGGGACGTGAACCCTCACAATGCTTAATAGACGACATGTGCGGATGTGACCAGACACAGCATTAAAAGCACGATATGGGGAGGTGAACCCTCACAACGCTTAATAGACGAGATGTGCGAACATGACCAGACACATCATTAAAAATACGATGTGGGGACGTGACCCTTCAAAACGCTTAACAGATGACATGTGCGAACGTGACTAGACACAACATTAAAAACACGAGGTGGGGACGTGACCCTTCACAACGCTTAACAGACGACATGTGTGGACGTGACCAGACACAACATTAAAACACGGTATGGGGATGTGACCCTTCACAAAGATTAACAGACGACATGTGCGCACGTGACCAGACACAGCTTTAAAAGCACGATATGGGGAGGTGAACCCTCGCAACGCTTAATAGACGACATGTGCGACCATGACCAGACACATCATTAAAAATACGATGTGGGGACGTGACCCTTCAAAACGCTTAACAGATGACATGTGCGAACATGACTAGACACAACATTAAAAACACGAGGTGGGCACGTGACCCTTCACAACGCTTAATAGACGACATGTGCGGACGTGACTAGACACGGTAGTAAAACACGGTGTGGGGATGTGACCCTTCACAATGCTTAACAAACGACATGTGCGGACGTGACTAGACACAGCATTAAAAACACGATGTGGGGACGTGACCAGAGACAGCATTAAGAACACGATGTGGGGAGGTGACCCTTTACAACGCTTAACAGAGGACATGTGCAGACATGAGCTGACACAACATTAAAAACTCAAGGTGCGGACGTGACCCTTTACAACGCTTAACAGAGGACATGTGCGGACGTGACCAGACACAGCTTTAAAAGCACGATATGGGGAGGTGAACCCTCGCAACTCTTAATAGACGACATGTGCGACCGTGACCAGACACATCATTAAAAATACGATGTGGGGACGTGACCCTTCAAAACGCTTAACAGATGACATGTGCGAACATGACTAGACACAACATTAAAAACACGAGGTGGGGACGTGACCCTTCACAACGCTTAATAGACGACATGTGCGGACGTGACTAGACACGGTAGTAAAACACGGTGTGGGGATGTGACCCTTCACAATGCTTAACAAACGACATGTGCGGACGTGACTAGACACAGCATTAAAAACACGATGTGGGGACGTGAACAGAGACAGCATTAAGAACACGATGTGGGGAGGTGACCCTTTACAACGCTTAACAGAGGACATGTGCAGACATGAGCAGACACAACATTAAAAACTCAAGGTGCGGACGTGACCCTTTACAACGCTTAACAGAGGACATGTGCGGTCGTGACCAGACACAACATTAAAACACAGTGGGGGGAGGTGAGCCTTCACAACGCTTAACAGACGACATGTGCGGACGTGACCAGACACAGCAGTAAAAGCACAATGTGGGGATGTGACCCTTCACAAAGCTTAACAGACGACATGTGCGGACGTGACTAGACACAACATTAAAAGCACGATATGGGGAGTTGAACCCTCACAACGCTTAATAGACGACATGTGCGAACGTGACCAGACACATCATTAAAAATACGATGTGGGGACGTGACCCTTCAAAACGCTTAACAGATGACATGTGCGAACGTGACTAGACACAACATTAAAAACACGTGGTGGGGACGTGACCCTTCACAACGCTTAATAGACGACATGTGCGGACGTGACTAGACACGGTGTGGGGATGTGACCCTTCACAATGCTTAACAAGCGACATGTGCGTACGTGACTAGACACAGCATTAAAAACACGATGTGGGGACGTGACCCTTCACACGCTTAATAGACGACATTTGCGGACGTGACCAGACACAACTTTCAAATGACGAGGGGTATGTGGGGACGTGGCCTATCACAACAGTTAACAAACGTTGGTATTAAAACATGGTGTAGGGATATGACCCTTCACAACGCTTAACAGAGGACATTTGCGGACGTGAGCAAACACAACCTTAATCACACGTGGTGGGGACGTGACCCTTCACAACGCTTAACAGACGACATGTGCGGACGTGACCAGACACAGCAGTAAAAGCACAATGTGGGGACGTGACCCTTCACAAAGCTTAACAGACGACATGTGCGGACGTGACTAGACACAGCGTTAAAAGCACGATATGGGGAGGTGAACCCTCACAACGCTTAATAGACGACATGTGCGAACGTGACCAGACACATCATTAAAAATACGATGTGGGGACGTGACCCTTCAAAACGCTTAACAGAGGACATGTGCAGACATGAGCAGACGCAACATTAAAAACTCAAGGTGGGGACGTGACCCTTTACAACGCTTAACAGACGACATGTGAGGACGTGACCAGACACAGCATTAAAACACGGTGTGGGGATGTGACCCTTCACAACGCTTAACAGATGACATGTGCGGACGTGACCAGACACAGCATTAAAAGCACAATGTGGGGACGTGACCCTTCACAACGCTTAATAGACGACATGTGCGGACGTGACTAGACACGGTAGTAAAACACGGTGTGGGGATGTGACCCTTCACAATGCTTAACAAACGACATGTGCGGACGTGACTAGACACAGCATTAAAAATAAGATGTGGGGACGTGACCCTTCACACGCTTAATAGACGACATTTGCTGACGTGACCAGACACAACTTTCAAATGACGAGGTGTATGTGGGGACGTGACCTATCACAACACTTAACAAACGATGGCATTAAAACATGGTGTAGGGATATGACCCTTCACAACGCTTAACAGAGGACATTTGCGGACGTGAGCAAACACAACATTAATCACACGTGGTGGGGACGTGACCCTTCACAACGCTTAACAGACGACATGTGCGGACTTGACCAGATACAACATTAAAACACGGTGTGGGGATGTGACCCTTCACAAAGATTAACAGATGACATGTGCGGACGTGACCAGACACAGCATTAAAAGCACGATATGGGGAGGTGAACCCTCGCAACGCTTAATAGACGACATGTGCGACCGTGACCAGGCACATCATTAAAAATACGATGTGGGAACGTGACCCTTCAAAACGCTTAACAGATGACATGTGCGAACGTGACTAGACACAACATTAAAAACACGAGGTGGGGACGTGACCCTTCACAACGCTTAATAGACGACATGTGCGGACGTGACTAGACACGGTAGTAAAACACGGTGTGGCGATGTGACCCTTCACAATGCTTAACAAACGACATGTGCGGACGTGACTAGACACAGCATTAAAAACACGATGTGGGGACGTGACCAGAGACAACATTAAGAACACGATGTAGGGAGGTGACCCTTTACAACGCTTAACAGAGGACATGTGCGGACGTGACCCTTTACAACGCTTAACAGACGACATGTCCGGACGTGACCAGACACAGCATTAAAACACAGTGGGGGGAGGTGACCCTTCACAACGCTTAACAGACGACATGTGCGGACGTGACCAGACACAGCATTAAAAGCACAATGTGGGGACATGACCCTTCACAGCGCTTAACAGACGACATGTGCGGACGTGACCAGACACATCATTAAAAACACGATGTGGGGACGTGACCAGACACAGTATTAAAAACACGATGTGGGGACGTGACCCTTCACACGCTTAATAGACGACATGTGCGGACGTGACCAGACACAACTTTCAAATGACGAGGTGTATGTGGGGACGTGACCTATCACAACACTTAACAGATGATGGCATTAAAACATGGTGTAGGGATATGACCCTTCACAATGCTTAATAGAGGACATTTGCGGACGTGAGCAAACACAACATTAATCATACGTGGTGGCGACGTGATCCTTCACAACGCTTAACAGATGACATGTGCGGACGTGACCAGACACAGCATTAAAACACGGTGTGGGGATGTGACCCTTCACAAAGCTTAACAGACGACATGTGCGGACGTGACCAGACACAGCATTAAAAGCACGATATGGGGAGTTGAACCCTCACAACGCTTAATAGACGACATGTGCGACCGTGACCAGACACATCATTAAAAATACGATGTGGGGACGTGATCCTTCAAAACGCTTAACAGATGACATGTGCGAACGTGACTAGACACAACATTAAAGACACGAGGTGGGGACGTGACCATTCACAACGCTTAATAGACGACATGTGCGGACGTGACTAGACACGGTAGTAAAACACGGTGTGGGGATGTGACCCTTCACAATGCTTAACAAACGACATGTGCGGACGTGACTAGACACAACATTAAAAACACGATGTGGGGACGTGACCCTTGACAACATTTAATAGACGACCTGTGCGGACGTGACCAGACACACCATTAAAATCACGAGGTGGGGACGTCACCCTTCACAAAGCTAAATACACGACATTAAAAACTCAAGGTGGGGACGTGACCCTTTACAACGCTTAACAGACGACATGTGCGGATGTGACCAGACACAACATTAAGAACACGATGTGGGGAGGTGACCCTTTACAACGCTTAACAGAGGACATGTGCAGACATGAGCAGACACAACATTAAAAACTCAAGGTGGGGACGTGACCCTTTACAACGCTTAACAGACGACATGTGCGGACGCGACCAGACACAGCATTAAAACACGGTGTGGGGATGTGACCCTTCACAACGCTTAACAGACGACATGTGCGGACGTGACCAGAGACAGCATTAAGAACACGATGTGGGGAGGTGACCCTTCACAACGCTTAAAAGACGACATGTGCGTACGTGACCAGACACATCATTAAAAACATGATGTGGGGACGTGACCCTTCACAACGCTTAACAGAGGACATGTGGGGACGTGACCCTTCACAACGCTTAACAGAGGACATGTGCGGACGTGACCAGTCAGAACATTAAGAACATTAGGTGGGGACGTGACCCTTCACAATGCTTAACAGACGACATGTGCGGACATGACCAGACACAACATTAAAACATGGTGTGGGGATGTGACCCGTCACAAAGCTTAACAGACGACATGTGCGGACGTGACCAGACACAAGATTAAAAGCAAGATATGGGGAGGTGAACCTTCACAACGCTTAATAGACGACATGTGCGGACGTGACCCTTCATAACGCTTAACAGACGACATGTGCGGACGTGACCAGACATAGCAATAAAACACGGTGTGGGGATGTGACCCTTCACAACGCTTAACAGACAACATGTGCGGACGTCACCAAAAACAAGATTAAATAGACGACATGTGCGGATGTGACCTGACACAACATTAAAAATACGATGCGGGGACGTGACCCTTCACAACGCTCAACAGACGACATGTGCGGTTGAGACCAGACACAACATTAAAAAATGATGCGGGGACGTGACCCTTCACAACGCTTTACAGACGACATGTGCGGACGTGACCAGACACAGCATTAAAAATACGATGCGGGGATGTGACCCTTCGCAACGCTTAACAGACGAAATGTGCGAACGTGACCAGACACAGAATTAAAAGCACAATGTGGGGACGTGACCCTTCACAACGCTTAACAGACGACATGTGCGGACGTGACCAGACACAGCATTAAAAATACGATGCCGGGATGTGACCCTTCGCAACGCTTAACAGACGAAATGTGCGAACGTGACCAGACACTGCATTAAAACACAGTGGGGGGGAGGTGACCCTTCACAACGCTTAACAGACGACATGTGCGCACGTGACCTGACACAGCATTAAAAGCACACTGTGGGGACGTGACCCTTCACAACGCTTAACAGACGACATGTGCGGACGTGACCAGATACAGTATTAAAAACACGATGTGGGGACGTGACCAGATACAGTATTAAAAACACGATGTGGGGACGTGACCCTTCACACGCTTAATAGACGACATGTGCGGACGTGACCAGACACAACTTTCAAATGACGAGGTGTATGTGGGGACGTGACCTATCACAACACTTAACAGACGATGGCATTAAAACATGGTGTAGGGATATGACCCTTCACAACGTTTAACAGAGGACATTTGCGGACGTGAGCAAACACAACATTAAACACACGTGGTGGGGACGTGAGCCTTCACAATGCTTAACAGACGACATGTTCGGACGTGACCAGACACAACATTAAAACACGGTGTGGGGATATGACCCTTCACAAAGCTTAACAGACGACATGTGCGGACGTGACCAGACACAGCATTAAAAGCACGATATGGGGAGGTGAACCGTCACAACGCTTAATAGACGACATGTGCGAACGTGACCAGACACATCATTAAAAATACGATGTGGGGACGTGACCCTTCAAAACGCTTAACAGATGACATGTGCGAACGTGACTAGACACAACATTAAAAACACGAGGTGGGGACGTGACCCTTCACAACGCTTAATAGACGACATGTGCGGACGTGACTAGACACGGTAGTAAAACACGGTGTGGGGATGTGACCCCTCACAACGCTTAACAGACAACATGTGCGGACGTGTCCAGAGACATCATTAAGAACACGATGTTGGGAGGTGACCCTTTACAACGATTAACAGAGGACATGTGCAGACATGAGCAGACGCAACATTAAAAACTCAAGGTGGGGACGTGACCCTTTACAACGCTTAACAGACGACATGTGAGGACGTGACCAGACACTGCATTAAAACACAGTGTGGGGATGTGACCCTTCACAACGCTTAACAGACGACATGTGCGGACGTGACCAGACACAGCATTAAAAGCACAATGTGGGGACGTGACCCTTCACAACGCTTAATAGACGACATGTGCGGACGTGACTAGACACGGTAGTAAAACACGGTGTGGGGATGTGACGCTTCACAATGCTTAACAAACGACATGTGCGGACGTGACTAGACACAGCATTAAAAACACGATGTGGGGACGTGACCCTTCACACGCTCAATAGACGACATTTGCTGACGTGACCAGACACAACTTTCAAATGACGAGGTGTATGTAGGGACGTGACCTATCACAACACTTAACAAACGATGGCATTAAAACATGGTGTAGGGATATGACCCTTCACAACGCTTAACAGAGGACATTTGCGGACGTGAGCAAACACAACATTAATCACACGTGGTGGGGACGTGACCCTTCACAACGCTTAACAGACGACATGTGCGGACTTGACCAGATACAACATTAAAACACGGTGTGGGGATGTGACCCTTCACAAAGATTAACAGATGACATGTGCGGACGTGACCAGACACAGCATTAAAAGCACGATATGGGGAGGTGAACCCTCGCAACGCTTAATAGACGACATGTGCGACCGTGACCAGGCACATCATTAAAAATACGATGTGGGGACGTGACCCTTCAAAACGCTTAACAGATGACATGTGCGAACGTGACTAGACACAACATTAAAAACACGAGGTGGGGACGTGACCCTTCACAACGCTTAATAGACGACATGTGCGGACGTGACTAGACACGGTAGTAAAACACGGTGTGGCGATGTGACCCTTCACAATGCTTAACAAACGACATGTGCGGACGTGACTAGACACAGCATTAAAAACACGATGTGGGGACGTGACCAGAGACAGCATTAAGAACACGATGTAGGGAGGTGACCCTTTACAACGCTTAACAGAGGACATGTGCGGACGTGACCCTTTACAACGCTTAACAGACGACATGTCCGGACGTGACCAGACACAGCATTAAAACACAGTGGGGGGAGGTGACCCTTCACAACGCTTAACAGACGACATGTGCGGACGTGACCAGACACAGCATTAAAAGCACAATGTGGGGACATGACCCTTCACAGCGCTTAACAAACGACATGTGCGGACGTGACCAGACACATCATTAAAAACACGATGTGGGGACGTGACCAGACACAGTATTAAAAACACGATGTGGGGACGTGACCCTTCACACGCTTAATAGACGACATGTGCGGACGTGACCAGACACAACTTTCAAATGACGAGGTGTATGTGGGGACGTGACCTATCACAACACTTAACAGATGATGGCATTAAAACATGGTGTAGGGATATGACCCTTCACAACGCTTTATAGAGGACATTTGCGGACGTGAGCAAACACAACATTAATCACACGTGGTGGCGACGTGATCCTTCACAACGCTTAACAGATGACATGTGCGGACGTGACCAGACACAGCATTAAAAGCACGATATGGGGAGTTGAACCCTCACAACGCTTAATAGACGACATGTGCGAACGTGACCAGACACATCATTAAAAATACGATGTGGGGACGTGACCCTTCAAAACGCTTAACAGATGACATGTGCGAACGTGACTAGACACAACATTAAAGACACGAGGTGGGGACGTGACCATTCACAACGCTTAATAGACGACATGTGCGGACGTGACTAGACACGGTAGTAAAACACGGTGTGGGGATGTGACCCTTCACAATGCTTAACAAACGACATGTGCGGACGTGACTAGACACAACATTAGAAACACGATGTGGGGACGTGACCCTTGACAACGCTTAACAGATGACCTGTGCGGACGTGACCAGACACACCATTAAAATCACGAGGTGGGGACGTCACCCTTCACAAAGCTAAATACACGACATTAAAAACTCAAGGTGGGGACGTGACCCTTTACAACGCTTAACAGACGACATGTGCGGATGTGACCAGACACAGTATTAAGAACACGATGTGGGGAGGTGACCCTTTACAACGCTTAACAGAGGACATGTGCAGACATGAGCAGACACAACATTAAAAACTCAAGGTGGGGACGTGACCCTTTACAACGCTTAACAGACGACATGTGCGGACGCGACCAGACACAGCATTAAAACACGGTGTGGGGATGTGACCCTTCACAACGCTTAACAGACGACATGTGCGGACGTGACCAGAGACAGCATTAAGAACACGATGTGGGGAGGTGACCCGTCACAACGCTTAAAAGACGACATGTGCGTACGTGACCAGACACATCATTAAAAACATGATGTGGGGACGTGACCCTTCACAACGCTTAACAGAGGACATGTGGGGACGTGACCCTTCACAACGCTTAACAGAAGACATGTGCGGACGTGACCAGTCAAAACATTAAGAACATTAGGTGGGGACGTGACCCTTCACAACGCTTAACAGAGGACATTTGCGGACGTGAGCAAACACAACATTAATCACACGTGGTGGGGACGTGATCCTTCACAACGCTTAACAGACGACATGTGCGGACGTGACCAGACACAACATTAAAACACGGTGTGGGGATGTGACCCTTCACAAAGCTTAACAGACGACATTTGCGGACGTGACCAGACACAAGATTAAAAGCAAGATATGGGGAGGTGAACCTTCACAACGCTTAATAGACGACATGTGCGGACGTGACCCTTCATAACGCTTAACAGACGACATGTGCGGACGTGACCAGACATAGCAATAAAACACGGTGTGGGGATGTGACCCTTCACAACGCTTAACAGACAACATGTGCGGACGTCACCAAAAACAAGATTAAATAGACGACATGTGCGGATGTGACCTGACACAACATTAAAAATACGATGCGGGGACGTGACCCTTCACAACGCTCAACAGACGACATGTGCGGTTGAGACCAGACACAACATTAAAAAATGATGCGGGGACGTGACCCTTCACAACGCTCTACAGACGACATGTGCGGACGTGACCAGACACAGCATTAAAAATACGATGCGGGGATGTGACCCTTCGCAACGCTTAACAGACGAAATGTACGAACGTGACCAGACACAGAATTAAAAGCACAATGTGGGGACGTGACCCTTCACAACGCTTAACAGACGACATGCGCGGACGTGACCAGACACAGCATTAAAAATACGATGCCGGGATGTGACCCTTCGCAACGCTTAACAGACGAAATGTGCGAACGTGACCAGACACTGCATTAAAACACAGTGGGGGGGAGGTGACCCTTCACAACGCTTAACAGACGACATGTGCGCACGTGACCAGACACAGCATTAAAAGCACACTGTGGGGACGTGACCCTTCACAACGCTTAACAGACGACATGTGCGGACGTGACCAGATACAGTATTAAAAACACGATGTGGGGACGTGACCAGATACAGTATTAAAAACACGATGTGGGGACGTGACCCTTCACACGCTTAATAGACGACATGTGCGGACGTGACCAGACACAACTTTCAAATGACGAGGTGTATGTGGGGACGTGACCTATCACAACACTTAACAGACGATGGCATTAAAACATGGTGTAGGGATATGACCCTTCACAACGTTTAACAGAGGACATTTGCGGACGTGAGCAAACACAACATTAAACACACGTGGTGGGGACGTGAGCCTTCACAATGCTTAACAGACGACATGTTCGGACGTGACCAGACACAACATTAAAACACGGTGTGGGGATATGACCCTTCACAAAGCTTAACAGACGACATGTGCTGACGTGACCAGACACAGCATTAAAAGCACGATATGGGGAGGTGAACCGTCACAACGCTTAATAGACGACATGTGCGAACGTGACCAGACACATCATTAAAAATACGATGTGGGGACGTGACCCTTCAAAACGCTTAACAGATGACATGTGCGAACGTGACTAGACACAGCATTAAAAACACGAGGTGGGGACGTGACCCTTCACAACGCTTAATAGACGACATGTGCGGACGTGACTAGACACGGTAGTAAAACACGGTGTGGGGATGTGACCCCTCACAACGCTTAACAGACGACATGTGCGGACGTGTCCAGGGACAGCATTAAGAACACGATGTTGGGAGGTGACCCTTTACAACGATTAACAGAGGACATGTGCAGACATGAGCAGACGCAACATTAAAAACTCAAGGTGGGGACGTGAGCCTTTACAACGCTTAACAGACGACATGTAAGGACGTGACCAGACACAGCATTAAAACACGGTGTGGGGATGTGACCCTTCACAACGCTTAACAGACGACATGTGCGGACGTGACCAGACACAGCATTAAAAGCACAATGTGGGGACGTGACCCTTCACAACGCTTAATAGACGGCATGTGCGGACGTGACTAGACACGGTAGTAAAACACGGTGTGGGGATGTGACCCTTCACAATGCTTAAGAAACGACATGTGCGGACGTGACTAGACACAGCATTAAAAACACGATGTGGGGACGTGACCCTTCACACGCTTAATAGACGACATTTGCTGACGTGACCAGACACAACTTTCAAATGACGAGGTGTATGTGGGGACGTGACCTATCACAACAGTTAACAAACGATGGCATTAAAACATGGTGTAGGGATATGACCCTTCACAACGCTTAACAGAGGACATTTGCGGACGTGAGCAAACACAACATTAATCACACGTGGTGGGGACGTGACCCTTCACAACGCTTAACAGACGACATGTGCGGACTTGACCAGATACAACATTAAAACACGGTGTGGGGATGTGACCCTTCACAAAGATTAACAGATGACATGTGCGGACGTGACCAGACACAGCATTAAAAGCACGATATGGGGAGGTGAACCCTCGCAACGCTTAATAGACGACATGTGCGACCGTGACCAGGCACATCATTAAAAATACGATGTGGGGACGTGACCCTTCAAAACGCTTAACAGATGACATGTGCGAACGTGACTAGACACAACATTAAAAACACGAGGTGGGGACGTGACCCTTCACAACGCTTAATAGACGACATGTGCGGACGTGACTAGACACGGTAGTAAAACACGGTGTGGCGATGTGACCCTTCACAATGCTTAACAAACGACATGTGCAGACGTGACTAGACACAGCATTAAAAACACGATGTGGGGACGTGACCAGAGACAGCATTAAGAACACGATGTAGGGAGGTGACCCTTTACAACTCTTAACAGAGGACATGTGCGGACGTGACCCTTTACAACGCTTAACAGACGACATGTCCGGACGTGACCAGACACAGCATTAAAACACAGTGGGGGGAGGTGACCCTTCACAACGCTTAACAGACGACATGTGCGGACGTGACCAGACACAGCATTAAAAGCACAATGTGGGGACATGACCCTTCACAGCACTTAACAGACGACATGTGCGGACGTGACCAGACACATCATTAAAAACACGATGTGGGGACGTGACCAGACACAGTATTAAAAACACGATGTGGGGACGTGACCCTTCACACGCTTAATAGACGACATGTGCGGATGTGACCAGACACAACTTTCAAATGACGAGGTGTATGTGGGGACGTGACCTATCACAACACTTAACAGATGATGGCATTAAAACATGGTGTAGGGATATGACCCTTCACAACGCTTAATAGAGGACATTTGCGGACGTGAGCAAACACAACATTAATCACACGTGGTGGCGACGTGATCCTTCACAACGCTTAACAGATGACATGTGCGGACGTGACCAGACACAACATTAAAACACGGTGTGGGGATGTGACCCTTCACAAAGCTTAACAGACGACATGTGCGGACGTGACCAGACACAGCATTAAAAGCACGATATGGGGAGTTGAACCCTCACAACGCTTAATAGACGACATGTGCGAACGTGACCAGACACATCATTAAAAATACGATGTGGGGACGTGACCCTTCAAAACGCTTAACAGATGACATGTGCGAACGTGACTAGACACAACATTAAAGACACGAGGTGGGGACGTGACCATTCACAACGCTTAATAGACGACATGTGCGGACGTGACTAGACACGGTAGTAAAACACGGTGTGGGGATGTGACCCTTCACAATGCTTAACAAACGACATGTGCGGACGTGACTAGACAAAATATTAAAAACACGATGTGGGGACGTGACCCTTGACAACGCTTAACAGACGATCTGTGCGGACATGACCAGACACACCATTAAAATCACGAGGTGGGGACGTCACCCTTCACAAAGCTAAATACACGACATTAAAAACTCAAGGTGGGGACGTGACCCTCTACAACGCTTAACAGACGAAATGTGCGGATGTGACCAGACACAGCATTAAGAACACGATGTGGGGAGGTGACCCTTTACAACGCTTAACAGAGGACATGTGCAGACATGAGCAGACACAACATTAAAAACTCAAGGTGGGGACGTGACCCTTTACAACGCTTAACAGACGACATGTGCGGACGCGACCAGACACAGCATTAAAACACGGTGTGGGGATGTGACCCTTCACAACGCTTAACAGATGACATGTGCGGACGTGACCAGACACAGCATTAAAAGCACGATATGGGGAGGTGAACCCTCGCAACGCTTAATAGACGACATGTGCGACCGTGACCAGGCACATCATTAAAAATACGATGTGGGGACGTGACCCTTCAAAACGCTTAACAGATGACATGTGCGAACGTGACTAGACACAACATTAAAAACACGAGGTGGGGACGTGACCCTTCACAACGCTTAATAGACGACATGTGCGGACGTGACTAGACACGGTAGTAAAACACGGTGTGGCGATGTGACCCTTCACAATGCTTAACAAACGACATGTGCAGACGTGACTAGACACAGCATTAAAAACACGATGTGGGGACGTGACCAGAGACAGCATTAAGAACACGATGTAGGGAGGTGACCCTTTACAACTCTTAACAGAGGACATGTGCGGACGTGACCCTTTACAACGCTTAACAGACGACATGTCCGGACGTGACC
Organism: Viola odorata; assembly: GCA_963691705.1. Classification (NCBI taxonomy): domain Eukaryota; kingdom Viridiplantae; phylum Streptophyta; class Magnoliopsida; order Malpighiales; family Violaceae; genus Viola; species Viola odorata. Next base: position 40,204,805 of record OY829540.1, on the reverse strand, counting down.
AGACACAGCATTAAAACACAGTGGGGGGAGGTGACCCTTCACAACGCTTAACAGACGACATGTGCGGACGTGACCAGACACAGCATTAAAAGCACAATGTGGGGACATGACCCTTCACAGCACTTAACAGACGACATGTGCGGACGTGACCAGACACATCATTAAAAACACGATGTGGGGACGTGACCAGACACAGTATTAAAAACACGATGTGGGGACGTGACCCTTCACACGCTTAATAGACGACATGTGCGGATGTGACCAGACACAACTTTCAAATGACGAGGTGTATGTGGGGACGTGACCTATCACAACACTTAACAGATGATGGCATTAAAACATGGTGTAGGGATATGACCCTTCACAACGCTTAATAGAGGACATTTGCGGACGTGAGCAAACACAACATTAATCACACGTGGTGGCGACGTGATCCTTCACAACGCTTAACAGATGACATGTGCGGACGTGACCAGACACAACATTAAAACACGGTGTGGGGATGTGACCCTTCACAAAGCTTAACAGACGACATGTGCGGACGTGACCAGACACAGCATTAAAAGCACGATATGGGGAGTTGAACCCTCACAACGCTTAATAGACGACATGTGCGAACGTGACCAGACACATCATTAAAAATACGATGTGGGGACGTGACCCTTCAAAACGCTTAACAGATGACATGTGCGAACGTGACTAGACACAACATTAAAGACACGAGGTGGGGACGTGACCATTCACAACGCTTAATAGACGACATGTGCGGACGTGACTAGACACGGTAGTAAAACACGGTGTGGGGATGTGACCCTTCACAATGCTTAACAAACGACATGTGCGGACGTGACTAGACAAAATATTAAAAACACGATGTGGGGACGTGACCCTTGACAACGCTTAACAGACGATCTGTGCGGACATGACCAGACACACCATTAAAATCACGAGGTGGGGACGTCACCCTTCACAAAGCTAAATACACGACATTAAAAACTCAAGGTGGGGACGTGACCCTCTACAACGCTTAACAGACGAAATGTGCGGATGTGACCAGACACAGCATTAAGAACACGATGTGGGGAGGTGACCCTTTACAACGCTTAACAGAGGACATGTGCAGACATGAGCAGACACAACATTAAAAACTCAAGGTGGGGACGTGACCCTTTACAACGCTTAACAGACGACATGTGCGGACGCGACCAGACACAGCATTAAAACACGGTGTGGGGATGTGACCCTTCACAACGCTTAACAGACGACATGTGCGGACGTGACCAGAGACAGCATTAAGAACACGATGTGGGGAGGTGACCCTTCACACCGCTTAAAAGACGACATGTGCGTACGTGACCAGACACATCTTTAAAAACATGATGTGGGGACGTGACCCTTCACAACGCTTAACAGAGGACATGTGGGGACTTGACCCTTCACAACGCTTAACAGAGGACATGTGCGGACGTGACCAGTCAAAACATTAAAAACATTAGGTGGGGACGTGACCCTTCACAATGCTTAACAGACGACATGTGCGGACGTGACCAGACACAACATTAAAACACGGTGTGGGGATGTGACCCTTCACAAAGCTTAATAGAGGACATTTGCGGACGTGAGCAAACACAACATTAATCACACGTGGTGGGGACGTGATCCTTCACAACGCTTAACAGACGACATGTGCGGACGTGACCAGACACAACATTAAAACACGGTGTGGGGATGTGACCCTTCACAAAGCTTAACAGACGACATGTGCGGACGTGATCAGACACAAGATTAAAAGCAAGATATGGGGAGGTGAACCTTCACAACGCTTAATAGACGACATGTGCAGACGTGACCCTTCATAACGCTTAACAGACGACATGTGCGGACGTGACCAGACATAGCAATAAAACACGGTGTGGGGATGTGACCCTTCACAACGCTTAACAGACAACATGCGCGGACGTCACCAAAAACAAGATTAAATAGACGACATGTGCGGATGTGACCTGACACAACATTAAAAATACGATGCGGGGACGTGACCCTTCATAACGCTCAACAGACGACATGTGCGGTTGAGACCAGACACAACATTAAAAAATGATGCGGGGACGTGACCCTTCACAACGCTTTACAGACGACATGTGCGGACGTGACCAGACACAGCATTAAAAATACGATGCGGGGATGTGACCCTTCGCAACGCTTAACAGACGAAATGTGCGAACGTGACCAGACACAGAATTAAAAGCACAATGTGGGGACGTGACCCTTCACAACGCTTAACAGACGACATGTGCGGACGTGACCAGACACAGCATTAAAAATACGATGCCGGGATGTGACCCTTCGCAATGCTTAACAGACGACATGTGCGCACGTGACCAGACACAGCATTAAAAGCACACTGTGGGGACGTGACCCTTCACAACGCTTAACAGACGACATGTGCGGACGTGACCAGATACAGTATTAAAAACACGATGTGGGGACGTGACCAGATACAGTATTAAAAACACGATGTGGGGACGTGACCCTTCACACGCTTAATAGACGACATGTGCGGACGTGACCAGACACAACTTTCAAATGACGAGGTGTATGTGGGGACGTGACCTATCACAACACTTAACAGACGATGGCATTAGAACATGGTGTAGGGATATGACCCTTCACAACATTTAACAGAGGACATTTGCGGACGTGAGCAAACACAACATTAAACACACGTGGTGGGGACGTGAGCCTTCACAATGCTTAACAGACGACATGTTCGGACGTGACCAGACACAACATTAAAACACGGTGTGGGGATATGACCCTTCACAAAGCTTAACAGACAACATGTGCGGACGTGACCAGACACAGCATTAAAAGCACGATATGGGGAGGTGAACCGTCACAACGCTTAATAGACGACATGTGCGAACGTGACCAGACACATCATTAAAAATACGATGTGGGGACGTGACCCTTCAAAACGCTTAACAGATGGCATGTGCGAACGTGACTAGACACAACATTAAAAACACGAGGTGGGGACGTGACCCTTCACAACGCTTAATAGACGACATGTGCGGACGTGACTAGACACGGTAGTAAAACACGGTGTGGGGATGTGACCCATCACAATGCTTAACAAACGACATGTGCGGACGTGACTAGACACAGCATTAAAAACACGATGTGGGGACGTGACCAGAGACAGCATTAAGAACACGATGTGGGGAGGTGACCCTTTACAACGCTTAACAGAGGACATGTGCAGACATGAGCAGACACAACATTAAAAACTCAAGGTGCGGACGTGACCCTTTACAACGCTTAACAGAGGACATGTGCGGACGTGACCAGACACAGCATTAAAACACAGTGGGGGGAGGTGACCCTTCACAACGCTTAACAGACGACATGTGCGGGCATGACCAGACACAGCATTAAAAGCACAATGTGGGGACGTGACCCTTCACAAAGCTTAACAGACGACATGTGCGGACGGGACTAGACACAACATTAAAAGCACGATATGGGGAGGTGAACCCTCACAACGCTTAATAGACGACATGTGCGAACGTGACCAGACACATCATTAAAAATACGATGTGGGGACGTGACCCTTCAAAACGCTTAACAGATGACATGTGCGAACGTGACTAGACACAACATTAAAAACACGAGGTGGGGACGTGACCCTTCACAACGCTTAATAGACGACATGTGCGAACGTGACTAGACACGGTGTGGGGATGTGACCCTTCACAATGCTTAACAAACGACATGTGCGGACGTGACTAGACACAGCATTAAAAACACGATGTGGGGACGTGACCCTTCACACGCTTAATAGATGACATTTGCGGACGTGACCAGACACAACTTTCAAATAACGAGGTGTATGTGGGGACGTGACCTATCACAACACTTAACAAACGATGGCATTAAAACATGGTGTAGGGATATGACCCTTCACAACGCTTAACAGAGGACATTTGCGGACGTGACCAAACACAACATTAATCACACGTGGTGGGGACGTGACCCTTCACAATGCTTAACAGACGACATGTGCGGATGTGACCAGACACAGCATTAAGAACACGATGTGGGGAGGTGACCCTTTACAACGCTTAACAGAGGACATGTGCAGACATGAGCAGACACAACATTAAAAACTCAAGGTGGGGACGTGACCCTTCACAATGCTTAACAGACGACATGTGCGGACGTGACCAGTCAAAACATTAAAAACATTAGGTGGGGACGTGACCCTTCACAATGCTTAACAGACGACATGTGCGGACGTGACCAGACACAACATTAAAACACGGTGTGGGGATGTGACCCTTCACAAAGCTTAATAGAGGACATTTGCGGACGTGAGCAAACACAACATTAATCACACGTGGTGGGGACGTGATCCTTCACAACGCTTAACAGACGACATGTGCGGACGTGACCAGTCAAAACATTAAAAACATTAGGTGGGGACGTGACCCTTCACAATGCTTAACAGACGACATGTGCGGACGTGACCAGACACAACATTAAAACACGGTGTGGGGATGTGACCCTTCACAAAGCTTAATAGAGGACATGTGGGTACGTGAGCAAACACAACATTAATCACACGTGGTGGGGACGTGACCCTTCACAATGCTTAACAGACGACATGTGCGGACGTGACCCTTCACAACGCTTAACAGACGACATGTGCGGACGTGACCAGATACAGTATTAAAAACACGATGTGGGGACGTGACCAGATACAGTATTAAAAACACGATGTGGGGACGTGACCCTTCACACGCTTAATAGACGACATGTGCGGACGTGACCAGACACAACTTTCAAATGACGAGGTGTATGTGGGGACGTGACCTATCACAACACTTAACAGACGATGGTATTAAAACATGGTGTAGGGATATGACCCTTCACAACGTTTAACAGAGGACATTTGCGGACGTGAGCAAACACAACATTAAACACACGTGGTGGGGACGTGAGCCTTCACAATGCTTAAAAGATGACATGTTCGGACGTGACCAGACACAACATTAAAACACGGTGTGGGGATATGACCCTTCACAAAGCTTAACAGACGACATGTGCGGACGTGACCAGACACAGCATTAAAAATACGATGCCGGGATGTGACCCTTCGCAATGCTTAACAGACGACATGTGCGGACGTGACCAGACACAGCATTAAAAATACGATGCCGGGATGTGACCCTTCGCAATGCTTAACAGACGACATGTGCGCACGTGACCAGACACAGCATTAAAAGCACACTGTGGGGACGTGACCCTTCACAACGCTTAACAGACGACATGTGCGGACGTGACCAGATACAGTATTAAAAACACGATGTGGGGACGTGACCAGATACAGTATTAAAAACACGATGTGGGGACGTGACCCTTCACACGCTTAATAGACGACATGTGCGGACGTGACCAGACACAACTTTCAAATGACGAGGTGTATGTGGGGACGTGACCTATCACAACACTTAACAGACGATGGCATTAGAACATGGTGTAGGGATATGACCCTTCACAACATTTAACAGAGGACATTTGCGGACGTGAGCAAACACAACATTAAACACACGTGGTGGGGACGTGAGCCTTCACAATGCTTAACAGACGACATGTTCGGACGTGACCAGACACAACATTAAAACACGGTGTGGGGATATGACCCTTCACAAAGCTTAACAGACAACATGTGCGGACGTGACCAGACACAGCATTAAAAGCACGATATGGGGAGGTGAACCGTCACAACGCTTAATAGACGACATGTGCGAACGTGACCAGACACATCATTAAAAATACGATGTGGGGACGTGACCCTTCAAAACGCTTAACAGATGGCATGTGCGAACGTGACTAGACACAACATTAAAAACACGAGGTGGGGACGTGACCCTTCACAACGCTTAATAGACGACATGTGCGGACGTGACTAGACACGGTAGTAAAACACGGTGTGGGGATGTGACCCATCACAATGCTTAACAAACGACATGTGCGGACGTGACTAGACACAGCATTAAAAACACGATGTGGGGACGTGACCAGAGACAGCATTAAGAACACGATGTGGGGAGGTGACCCTTTACAACGCTTAACAGAGGACATGTGCAGACATGAGCAGACACAACATTAAAAACTCAAGGTGCGGACGTGACCCTTTACAACGCTTAACAGAGGACATGTGCGGACGTGACCAGACACAGCATTAAAACACAGTGGGGGGAGGTGACCCTTCACAACGCTTAACAGACGACATGTGCGGACATGACCAGACACAGCATTAAAAGCACAATGTGGGGACGTGACCCTTCACAAAGCTTAACAGACGACATGTGCGGACGGGACTAGACACAACATTAAAAGCACGATATGGGGAGGTGAACCCTCACAACGCTTAATAGACGACATGTGCGAACGTGACCAGACACATCATTAAAAATACGATGTGGGGACGTGACCCTTCAAAACGCTTAACAGATGACATGTGCGAACGTGACTAGACACAACATTAAAAACACGAGGTGGGGACGTGACCCTTCACAACGCTTAATAGACGACATGTGCGAACGTGACTAGACACGGTGTGGGGATGTGACCCTTCACAATGCTTAACAAACGACATGTGCGGACGTGACTAGACACAGCATTAAAAACACGATGTGGGGACGTGACCCTTCACACGCTTAATAGATGACATTTGCGGACGTGACCAGACACAACTTTCAAATAACGAGGTGTATGTGGGGACGTGACCTATCACAACACTTAACAAACGATGGCATTAAAACATGGTGTAGGGATATGACCCTTCACAACGCTTAACAGAGGACATTTGCGGACGTGACCAAACACAACATTAATCACACGTGGTGGGGACGTGACCCTTCACAATGCTTAACAGACGACATGTGCGGATGTGACCAGACACAGCATTAAGAACACGATGTGGGGAGGTGACCCTTTACAACGCTTAACAGAGGACATGTGCAGACATGAGCAGACACAACATTAAAAACTCAAGGTGGGGACGTGACCCTTCACAATGCTTAACAGACGACATGTGCGGACGTGACCAGTCAAAACATTAAAAACATTAGGTGGGGACGTGACCCTTCACAATGCTTAACAGACGACATGTGCGGACGTGACCAGACACAACATTAAAACACGGTGTGGGGATGTGACCCTTCACAAAGCTTAATAGAGGACATTTGCGGACGTGAGCAAACACAACATTAATCACACGTGGTGGGGACGTGATCCTTCACAACGCTTAACAGACGACATGTGCGGACGTGACCAGTCAAAACATTAAAAACATTAGGTGGGGACGTGACCCTTCACAATGCTTAACAGACGACATGTGCGGACGTGACCAGACACAACATTAAAACACGGTGTGGGGATGTGACCCTTCACAAAGCTTAATAGAGGACATGTGGGGACGTGAGCAAACACAACATTAATCACACGTGGTGGGGACGTGACCCTTCACAATGCTTAACAGACGACATGTGCGGACGTGACCCTTCACAACGCTTAACAGACGACATGTGCGGACGTGACCAGATACAGTATTAAAAACACGATGTGGGGACGTGACCAGATACAGTATTAAAAACACGATGTGGGGACGTGACCCTTCACACGCTTAATAGACGACATGTGCGGACGTGACCAGACACAACTTTCAAATGACGAGGTGTATGTGGGGACGTGACCTATCACAACACTTAACAGACGATGGTATTAAAACATGGTGTAGGGATATGACCCTTCACAACGTTTAACAGAGGACATTTGCGGACGTGAGCAAACACAACATTAAACACACGTGGTGGGGACGTGAGCCTTCACAATGCTTAAAAGATGACATGTTCGGACGTGACCAGACACAACATTAAAACACGGTGTGGGGATATGACCCTTCACAAAGCTTAACAGACGACATGTGCGGACGTGACCAGACACAGCATTAAAAGCACGATATGGGGAGGTGAACCGTCACAACGCTTAATAAACGACATGTGCGAACGTGACCAGACACATCATTAAAAATACGATGTGGGGACATGACCCTTCAAAACGCTTAACAGATGACATGTGCGAACGTGACTAGACACAACATTAAAAACACGAGGTGGGGACGTGACCCTTCACAACGCTTAATAGACGACATGTGCGGACGTGACTAGACACGGTGTGGGGATGTGACCCTTCACAATGCTTAACAAACGACATGTGCGGACGTGACTAGACACAGCATTAAAAACACGATGTGGGGACGTGACCCTTCACACGCTTAATAGACGACATTTGCGGACGTGACCTGACACAACTTTCAAATGACGAGGTGTATGTGGGGACGTGACCTATCACAACACTTAACAAACGATGGCATTAAAACATGGTGTAGGGATATGACCCTTCACAACGCTTAACAGAGGACATTTGCGGACGTGAGCAAACACAACATTAATCACACGTGGTGGGGACGTGACCCTTCACAACGCTTAACAGACGACATGTGTGGACGTGACCAGACACAACATTAAAACACGGTATAGGGATGTGACCCTTCACAAAGGTTAATAGAGGACATTTGCGGACGTGAGCAAACACAACATTAATCACACGTGGTGGGGACGTGATCCTTCACAACGCTTAACAGACGACATGTGCGGACGTGACCAGACACAACATTAAAACACGATGTGGGGATGTGACCCTTCACAAAGCTTAACAGACGACATGTGCGGACGTGACCAGACACAAGATTAAAAGCAAGATAAGGGGAGGTGAACCTTCACAACGCTTAATAGACGACATGTGCGGACGTGACCCTTCATAACGCTTAACAGACGACATGTGCGGACGTGACCAGACATAGCAATAAAACACGGTGTGGGGATGTGACCCTTCACAACGCTTAACAGACGAAATGTGCGAACGTCACCAAAACCAAGATTAAATAGACGACATGTGCGGAAGTGACCTGACACAACATTAAATATACGATGCGGGGACGTGACCCTTCACAACGCTCAATAGACGACATGTGCGGTTGAGACCAGACACAACATTAAAAAATGATGCGGGGACGTGACCCTTCACAACGCTTTACAGACGACATGTGCGGACGTGACCAGACACAGCATTAAAAATACGATGCGGGGATGTGACCCATCGCAACGCTTAACAGACGAAATGTGCGAACGTGACCAGACACTGTATTAAAACACAGTGGGGGGAGGTGACCCTTCACAACGCTTAACAGACGACATGTGGGGACGTGACCAGACACAGAATTAAAAGCACAATGTGGGGACGTGACCCTTCACAACGCTTAACAGACGACATGTGCGGACGTGACCAAACACAGCATTAAAAATACGATGCGGGGATGTGACCCTTCGCAACGCTTAACAGACGAAATGTGCGAACGTGACCAGACACTGCATTAAAACACAGTGGGGGGGAGGTGACCCTTCACATCGCTTAACAGACGACATGTGCGCACGTGACCAGACACAGCATTAAAAGCACACTGTGGGGACGTGACCCTTCACAACGCTTAACAGACGACATGTGCGGACGTGACCAGACACATCATTAAAAACACGATGTGGGGACGTGACCAGATACAGTATTAAAAACACGATGTGGGGACATGACCCTTCACACGCTTAATAGACGACATGTGCGGACGTGACCAGACACAACTTTCAAATGACGAGGTGTATGTGGGGACGTGACCTATCACAACACTTAACAGACGATGGCATTAAAACATGGTGTAGGGATATGACCCTTCACAACGTTTAACAGAGGACATTTGCGGACGTGAGCAAACACAACATTAAACACACGTGGTGGGGACGTGAGCCTTCACAATGCTTAACAGACGACATGTTCGGACGTGACCAGACACAACATTAAAACACGGTGTGGGGATATGACCCTTCACAAAGCTTAACAGACGACATGTGCGGACGTGACCAGACACAGCATTAAAAGCACGATATGGGGAGGTGAACCGTCACAACGCTTAATAGACGACATGTGCGAACGTGACCAGACACATCATTAAAAATACGATGTGGGGACGTGACCCTTCAAAACGCTTAACAGATGACATGTGCGAACGTGACTAGACACAACATTAAAAACACGAGGTGGGGACGTGACCCTTCACAACGCTTAATAGACGACATGTGCGGACGTGACTAGACACGGTGTGGGGATGTGACCCTTCACAATGCTTAACAAACGACATGTGCGGACGTGACTAGGCACAACATTAAAAACACGATGTGGGGACGTGACCCTTCACACGCTTAATAGACGACATTTGCGGACGTGACCAGACACAACTTTCAAATGACGAGGTGTATGTGGGGACGTGACCTATCACAACACTTAACAAACGATGGCATTAAAACATGGTGTAGGGATATGACCCTTCACAACGCTTAACAGAGGACATTTGCGGACGTGAGCAAACACAACATTAATCACACGTGGTGGGGACGTGACCCTTCACAACGCTTAACAGACGACATGTGCGGACATGACCAGACACAACATTAAAACACGGTGTGGGGATGTGACCCTTCACAAAGATTAACAGATGACTTGTGCGGACGTGACCAGACACAGCTTTAAAAGCACGATATGGGGAGGTGAACCCTCGCAACGCTTAATAGACGACATGTGCGACCGTGACCAGACACATCATTAAAAATACGATGTGGGGACGTGACCCTTCAAAACGCTTAACAGATGACATGTGCGAACATGACTAGACACAACATTAAAAACACGAGGTGGGGACGTGACCCTTCACAACGCTTAATAGACGACATGTGCGGACGTGACTAGACACGGTAGTAAAACACGGTGTGGGGATGTGACCCATCACAATGCTTAACAAACGACATGTGCGGACGTGACTAGACACAACATTAAAAGCACGATATGGGGAGGTGAACCCTCACAACGCTTAATAGACGACATGTGCGAACGTGACCAGACACATCATTAAAAATACGATGTGGGGACGTGACCCTTCAAAACGCTTAACAGATGACATGTGCGAACGTGACTAGACACAACATTAAAAACACGAGGTGGGGACGTGACCCTTCACAACGCTTAATAGACGACATGTGCGGACGTGACTAGACACGGTGTGGGGATGTGACCCTTCACAATGCTTAACAAACGACATGTGCGGACGTGACTAGACACAGCATTAAAAACACGATGTGGGGACGTGACCCTTCACACACTTAATAGACGACATTTGCGGACGTGACCAGACACAACTTTCAAATGACGAGGTGTATGTGGGGACGTGACCTATCACAACACTTAACAAACGATGGCATTAAAACATGGTGTAGGGATATGACCCTTCACAACGCTTAACAGAGGACATTTGCGGACGTGAGCAAACACAACATTAATAACACGTGGTGGGGACGTGACCCTTCACAACGCTTAACAGACGACATGTGCGGACGTGACCAGACACAAGATTAAAAGCAAGATATGGGGAGGTGAACCTTCACAACGCTTAATAGATGACATGTGCGGACGTGACCCTTCATAACGCTTAACAGACGACATGTGCGGACGTGACCAGACATAGCAATAAAACACGGTGTGGGGATGTGACCCTTCACAACGCTTAACAGACAACATGTGCGGACGTCACCAAAAACAAGATTAAATAGACGACATGTGCGGATGTGACCTGACACAACATTAAAAATACGATGCGGGGACGTGACCCTTCACAACGCTCAACAGACGACATGTGCGGTTGAGACCAGACACAACATTAAAAAATGATGCGGGGACGTGACCCTTCACAACGCTTTACAGACGACATGTGCGGACGTGACCAGACACAGCATTAAAAATACGATGCGGGGATGTGACCCTTCGCAACGCTTAACAGACGAAATGTGCGAACGTGACCAGACACAGAATTAAAAGCACAATGTGGGGACGTGACCCTTCACAACGCTTAACAGACGACATGTGCGGACGTGACCAGACACAGCATTAAAAATACGATGCCGGGATGTGACCCTTCGCAACGCTTAACAGACGAAATGTGCGAACGTGACCAGACACTGCATTAAAACACAGTGGGGGGGAGGTGACCCTTCACAACGCTTAACAGACGACATGTGCGCACGTGACCAGACACAGCATTAAAAGCACACTGTGGGGACGTGACCCTTCACAACGCTTAACAGACGACATGTGCGGACGTGACCATATACAGTATTAAAAACAGGATGTGGGGACGTGACCAGATACAGTATTAAAAACACGATGTGGGGACGTGACCCTTCACACGCTTAATAGACGACATGTGCGGACGTGACCAGACACAACTTTCAAATGACGAGGTGTATGTGGGGACGTGACCTATCACAACACTTAACAGACGATGGCATTAAAACATGGTGTAGGGATATGACCCTTCACAACGTTTAACAGAGGACATTTGCGGACGTGAGGAAACACAACATTAAACACACGTGGTGGGGACGTGAGCCTTCACAATGCTTAAAAGATGACATGTTCGGACGTGACCAGACACAACATTAAAACACAGTGTGGGGATATGACCCTTCACAAAGCTTAACAGACGACATGTGCGGACGTGACCAGACACAGCATTAAAAGCACGATATGGGGAGGTGAACCGTCACAACGCTTAATAGACGACATGTGCGAACGTGACCAGACACATCATTAAAAATACGATGTGGGGACGTGACCCTTCAAAACGCTTAACAGATGACATGTGCGAACGTGACTAGACACAACATTAAAAACACGAGGTGGGGACGTGACCCTTCACAACGCTTAATAGACGACATGTGCGGACGTGACTAGACACGGTGTGGGGATGTGACCCTTCACAATGCTTAACAAACGACATGTGCGGACGTGACTAGACACAGCATTAAAAACACGATGTGGGGACGTGACCCTTCACACACTTAATAGACGACATTTGCGGACGTGACCTGACACAACTTTCAAATGACGAGGTGTATGTGGGGACGTGACCTATCACAACACTTAACAAACGATGGCATTAAAACATGGTGTAGGGATATGACCCTTCACAACGCTTAACAGAGGACATTTGCGGACGTGAGCAAACACAACATTAATCACACGTGGTGGGGACGTGACCCTTCACAACGCTTAACAGACGACATGTGCGGACATGACCAGACACAACATTAAAACACGGTGTGGGGATGTGACCCTTCACAAAGATTAACAGATGACTTGTGCGGACGTGACCAGACACAGCTTTAAAAGCACGATATGGGGAGGTGAACCCTCGCAACGCTTAATAGACGACATGTGCGACCGTGACCAGACACATCATTAAAAATACGATGTGGGGACGTGACCCTTCAAAACGCTTAACAGATGACATGTGCGAACATGACTAGACACAACATTAAAAACACGAGGTGGGGACGTGACCCTTCACAACGCTTAATAGACGACATGTGCGGACGTGACTAGACACGGTAGTAAAACACGGTGTGGGGATGTGACCCATCACAATGCTTAACAAACGACATGTGCGGACGTGACTAGACACAACATTAAAAGCACGATATGGGGAGGTGAACCCTCACAACGCTTAATAGACGACATGTGCGAACGTGACCAGACACATCATTAAAAATACGATGTGGGGACGTGACCCTTCAAAACGCTTAACAGATGACATGTGCGAACGTGACTAGACACAACATTAAAAACACGAGGTGGGGACGTGACCCTTCACAACGCTTAATAGACGACATGTGCGGACGTGACTAGACACGGTGTGGGGATGTGACCCTTCACAATGCTTAACAAACGACATGTGCGGACGTGACTAGACACAGCATTAAAAACACGATGTGGGGACGTGACCCTTCACACACTTAATAGACGACATTTGCGGACGTGACCAGACACAACTTTCAAATGACGAGGTGTATGTGGGGACGTGACCTATCACAACACTTAACAAACGATGGCATTAAAACATGGTGTAGGGATATGACCCTTCACAACGCTTAACAGAGGACATTTGCGGACGTGAGCAAACACAACATTAATAACACGTGGTGGGGACGTGACCCTTCACAACGCTTAACAGACGACATGTGCGGACGTGACCAGACACAAGATTAAAAGCAAGATATGGGGAGGTGAACCTTCACAACGCTTAATAGATGACATGTGCGGACGTGACCCTTCATAACGCTTAACAGACGACATGTGCGGACGTGACCAGACATAGCAATAAAACACGGTGTGGGGATGTGACCCTTCACAACGCTTAACAGACAACATGTGCGGACGTCACCAAAAACAAGATTAAATAGACGACATGTGCGGATGTGACCTGACACAACATTAAAAATACGATGCGGGGACGTGACCCTTCACAACGCTCAACAGACGACATGTGCGGTTGAGACCAGACACAACATTAAAAAATGATGCGGGGACGTGACCCTTCACAACGCTTTACAGACGACATGTGCGGACGTGACCAGACACAGCATTAAAAATACGATGCGGGGATGTGACCCTTCGCAACGCTTAACAGACGAAATGTGCGAACGTGACCAGACACAGAATTAAAAGCACAATGTGGGGACGTGACCCTTCACAACGCTTAACAGACGACATGTGCGGACGTGACCAGACACAGCATTAAAAATACGATGCCGGGATGTGACCCTTCGCAACGCTTAACAGACGAAATGTGCGAACGTGACCAGACACTGCATTAAAACACAGTGGGGGGGAGGTGACCCTTCACAACGCTTAACAGACGACATGTGCGCACGTGACCAGACACAGCATTAAAAGCACACTGTGGGGACGTGACCCTTCACAACGCTTAACAGACGACATGTGCGGACGTGACCAGATACAGTATTAAAAACAGGATGTGGGGACGTGACCAGATACAGTATTAAAAACACGATGTGGGGACGTGACCCTTCACACGCTTAATAGACGACATGTGCGGACGTGACCAGACACAACTTTCAAATGACGAGGTGTATGTGGGGACGTGACCTATCACAACACTTAACAGACGATGGCATTAAAACATGGTGTAGGGATATGACCCTTCACAACGTTTAACAGAGGACATTTGCGGACGTGAGCAAACACAACATTAAACACACGTGGTGGGGACGTGAGCCTTCACAATGCTTAAAAGATGACATGTTCGGACGTGACCAGACACAACATTAAAACACAGTGTGGGGATATGACCCTTCACAAAGCTTAACAGACGACATGTGCGGACGTGACCAGACACAGCATTAAAAGCACGATATGGGGAGGTGAACCGTCACAACGCTTAATAGACGACATGTGCGAACGTGACCAGACACATCATTAAAAATACGATGTGGGGACGTGACCCTTCAAAACGCTTAACAGATGACATGTGCGAACGTGACTAGACACAACATTAAAAACACGAGGTGGGGACGTGACCCTTCACAACGCTTAATAGACGACATGTGCGGACGTGACTAGACACGGTGTGGGGATGTGACCCTTCACAATGCTTAACAAACGACATGTGCGGACGTGACTAGACACAGCATTAAAAACACGATGTGGGGACGTGACCCTTCACACACTTAATAGACGACATTTGCGGACGTGACCTGACACAACTTTCAAATGACGAGGTGTATGTGGGGACGTGACCTATCACAACACTTAACAAACGATGGCATTAAAACATGGTGTAGGGATATGACCCTTCACAACGCTTAATAGAGGACATTTGCGGACGTGAGCAAACACAACATTAATCACACGTGGTGGGGACGTGACCCTTCACAACGCTTAACAGACGACATGTGTGGACGTGACCAGACACAACATTAAAACACGGTATGGGGATGTGACCCTTCACAAAGCTTAATAGAGGACATTTGCGGACGTGAGCAAACACAACATTAATCACACGTGGTGGGGACGTGATCCTTCACAACGCTTAACAGACGACATGTGCGGACGTGACCAGACACAACATTAAAACACGATGTGGGGATGTGACCCTTCACAAAGCTTAACAGACGACATGTGCGGACGTGACCAGACACAAGATTAAAAGCAAGATTAGGGGAGGTGAACCTTCACAACGCTTAATAGACGACATGTGCGGACGTGACCCTTCATAACGCTTAACAGACGACATGTGCGGACGTGACCAGACATAGCAATAAAACACGGTGTGGGGATGTGACCCTTCACAACGCTTAACAGACGAAATGTGCGAACGTCACCAAAACCAAGATTAAATAGACGACATGTGCGGAAGTGACCTGACACAACATTAAATATACGATGCGGGGACGTGACCCTTCACAACGCTCAATAGACGACATGTGCGGTTGAGACCAGACACAACATTAAAAAATGATGCGGGGACGTGACCCTTCACAACGCTTTACAGACGACATGTGCGGACGTGACCAGACACAGCATTAAAAATACGATGCGGGGATGTGACCCTTCGCAACGCTTAACAGACGAAATGTGCGAACGTGACCAGACACTGCATTAAAACACAGTGGGGGGAGGTGACCCTTCACAACGCTTAACAGACGACATGTGGGGACGTGACCAGACACAGAATTAAAAGCACTATGTGGGGACGTGACCCTTCACAACGCTTAACAGACGACATGTGCGGACGTGACCAGACACAGCATTAAAAATACGATGCGGGGATGTGACCCTTCGCAACGCTTAACAGACGAAATGTGCGAACGTGACCAGACACTACATTAAAACACAGTGGGGGGGAGGTGACCCTTCACATCGCTTAACAGAGGACATGTGCGCACGTGACCAGACACAGCATTAAAAGCACACTGTGGGGACGTGACCCTTCACAACGCTTAACAGACGACATGTGCGGACGTGACCAGACACATCATTAAAAACACGATGTGGGGACGTGACCAGATACAGTATTAAAAACACGATGTGGGGACATGACCCTTCACACGCTTAATAGACGACATGTACGGACGTGACCAGACACAACTTTCAAATGACGAGGTGTATGTGGGGACATGACCTATCACAACACTTAACAGACGATGGCATTAAAACATGGTGTAGGGATATGACCCTTCACAACGTTTAACAGAGGACATTTGCGGACGTGAGCAAACACAACATTAAACACACGTGGTGGGGACGTGAGCCTTCACAATGCTTAACAGACGACATGTTCGGACGTGACCAGACACAACATGAAAACACGGTGTGGGGATATGACCCTTCACAAAGCTTAACAGACGACATGTGCGGACGTGACCAGACACAGCATTAAAAGCACGATATGGGGAGGTGACCCTTCAAAACGCTTAATAGACGACATGTACGGACGTGACTAGACACAGTGTGGGGATGTGACCCTTCACAATGCTTAACAAACGACATGTGCGGACGTGACTAGGCACAGCATTAAAAACACGATGTGGGGACGTGACCCTTCACACGCTTAATAGACGACATTTGCGGACGTGGCCAGACACAACTTTCAAATGACGAGGTGTATGTGGGGACGTGACCTATCACAACACTTAACAAACGATGGCATTAAAACATGGTGTAGGGATATGACCCTTCACAACGCTTAACAGAGGACATTTGCGGACGTGAGCAAACACAACATTAATCACACGTGGTGGGGACGTGACCCTTCACAACGCTTAACAGACGACATGTGCGGACATGACCAGACACAACATTAAAACACGGTGTGGGGATGTGACCCTTCACAAAGATTAACAGATGACTTGTGCGGACGTGACCAGACACAGCTTTAAAAGCACGATATGGGGAGGTGAACCCTCGCAACGCTTAATAGACGACATGTGCGACCGTGACCAGACACATCATTAAAAATACGATGTGGGGACGTGACCCTTCAAAACGCTTAACAGATGACATGTGCGAAAGTGACTAGACACAACATTAAAAACACGAGGTGGGGACGTGACCCTTCACAACGCTTAATAGACGACATGTGCGGACGTGACTAGACACGGTAGTAAAACACGGTGTGGGGATGTGACCCATCACAATGCTTAACAAACGACATGTGCGGACGTGACTAGACACAGCATTAAAAACACGATGTGGGGACGTGACCAGAGACAGCAATAAGAACACGATGTGGGGAGGTGACCCTTTACAACGCTTAACAGAGGACATGTGCAGACATGAGCAGACACAACATTAAAAACTCAAGGTGCGGACGTGACCCTTTACAACGCTTAACAGAGGACATGTGCGGACGTGACCAGACACAGCATTAAAACACAGTGGGGGGAGGTGACCCTTCACAACGCTTAACAGACGACATGTGCGGACATGACCAGACACAGCATTAAAAGCACAATGTGGGGACGTGACCCTTCACAAAGCTTAACAGACGACATGTGCGGACGGGACTAGACACAACATTAAAAGCACGATATGGGGAGGTGAACCCTCACAACGCTTAATAGACGACATGTGCGAACGTGACCAGACACATCATTAAAAATACGATGTGGGGACGTGACCCTTCAAAACGCTTAACAGATGACATGTGCGAACGTGACTAGACACAACATTAAAAACACGAGGTGGGGACGTGACCCTTCACAACGCTTAATCGACGACATGTGCGGACGTGACTAGACACGGTGTGGGGATGTGACCCTTCACAATGCTTAACAAACGACATGTGCGGACGTGACTAGACACAGCATTAAAAACACGATGTGGGGACGTGACCCTTCACACACTTAATAGACGACATTTGCGGACGTGACCAGACACAACTTTCAAATGACGAGGTGTATGTGGGGACGTGACCTATCACAACACTTAACAAACGATGGCATTAAAACATGGTGTAGGGATATGACCCTTCACAACGCTTAACAGAGGACATTTGCGGACGTGAGCAAACACAACATTAATAACACGTGGTGGGGATGTGACCCTTCACAACGCTTAACAGACGACATGTGCGGACGAGACCAGAGACAACATTAAAACACGGTGTGGGGATGTGACCCTTCACAAAGATTAACAGATGACTTGTGCGGACGTGACCAGACACAGCTTTAAAAGCACGATATGGGGAGGTGAACCCTCGCAACGCTTAATAGAGGACATGTGCGACCGTGACCAGACACATCATTAAAAATACGATGTGGGGACGTGACCCTTCAAAACGCTTAACAGATGACATGTGCGAACGTGACTAGACACAACATTAAAAACACGAGGTGGGGACGTGACCCTTCACAACGCTTAGTAGACGACATGTGCGGACGTGACTAGACACGGTAGTAAAACACGGTGTGGGGATGTGACCCATCACAATGCTTAACAACGACATGTGCGGACGTGACTAGACACAGCATTAAAAACACGATGTGGGGACGTGACCAGAGACAGCATTAAGAACACGATGTGGGGAGGTGACCCTTTACAACGCTTAACAGAGGACATGTGCAGACATGAGCAGACACAACATTAAAAACTCAAGGTGCGGACGTGACCCTTTACAACGCTTAACAGAGGACATGTGCGGACGTGACCAGACACAGCATTAAAACACAGTGGGGGGAGGTGACCCTTCACAACGCTTAACAGACGACATGTGCGGACGTGACCAGACACAGCATTAAAAGCACAATGTGGGGACGTGACCCTTCACAAAGCTTAACAGATGACATGTGCGGACGGGACTAGACACAACATTAAAAGCACGATATGGGGAGGTGAACCCTCACAACGCTTAATAGACGACATGTGCGAACGTGACCAGACACATCATTAAAAATACGATGTGGGGACGTGGCCCTTCAAAACGCTTAACAGATGACATGTGCGAACGTGACTAGACACAACATTAAAAACACGAGGTGGGGACGTGACCCTTCACAACGCTTAATAGACGACATGTGCGGACGTGACTAGACACGGTGTGGGGATGTGACCCTTCACAATGCTTAACAAATGACATGTGCGGACGTGACTAGACACAGCATTAAAAACACGATGTGGGGACGTGACCCTTCACACGCTTAATAGATGACATTTGCGGACGTGACCAGACACAACTTTCAAATAACAAGGTGTATGTGGGGACGTGACCTATCACAACACTTAACAAACGATGGCATTAAAACATGGTGTAGGGATATGACCCTTCACAACGCTTAACAGAGGACATTTGCGGACGTGAGCAAACACAACATTAAACACACGTGGTGGGGACGTGACCCTTCACAACGCTTAACAGACGACATGTGCGGACGTGACCAGACACAACATTAAAACACGGTGTGGGGATGTGACCCTTCACAAAGATTAACAAATGACTTGTGCGGACGTGACCAGACACAACTTTAAAAGCACGATATGGGGAGGTGAACCCTCGCAACGCTTAATAGACGACATGTGCGACCGTGACCAGACACATCATTAAAAATACGATGTGGGGACGTGACCCTTCAAAACGCTTAACAGATGACATGTGCGGACGTGACTAGACACAGCATTAAAAACACGATGTGGGGACGTGACCCTTGACAACGCTTAACAGACGACCTGTGAGGACGTGACCAGACACTCCATTAAAATCACGAGGTGGGGCCGTCACCCTTCACAACGCTTAATACACGACATTAAAAACTCAAGGTGGGGACGTGACCCTATACAACGTTTAACAGACGACATGTACGGACGTGACCAGAGACAGCATTAAGAACACGATGTTGGGAGGTGACCCTTTACAACGCTTAACAGAGGACATGTGCAGACATGAGCAGACGCAACATTAAAAACTCAAGGTGGGGACGTGACCCTTTACAACGCTTAACAGACGACATGTGCGGACGTGACCAGACACAGCAATAAAACACGGTGTGGGGATGTGACCCTTCACAACGCTTAACAGCCGACATGTGCGAACGTGACTAGACACGGTAGTAAAACACGGTGTGGGGATGTGACCCTTCACAATGCTTAACAAACGACATGTGCGGACGTGACTAGACACAGCATTAAAAACACGATGTGGGGACGTGACCCTTCACACGCTTAATAGATGACATTTGCGGACGTGACCAGACACAACTTTCAAATAACGAGGTGTATGTGGGGACGTGTCCTATCACAACACTTAACAAACGATGGCATTAAAACATGGTGTAGGGATATGACCCTTCACAACGCTTAACAGAGGACATTTACGGACGTGAGCAAACACAACATTAATCACACGTGGTGGGGACGTGACCCTTCACAACGCTTAACAGACGACATGTGCGGACGTGACCAGACACAACATTAAAACACGGTGTGGGGATGTGACCCTTCACAAAGATTAACAGATGACTTGTGCGGACGTGACCAGACACAACTTTAAAAGCACGATATGGGGAGGTGAACCCTCGCAACGCTTAATAGACGACAAGTGCGACCATGACTAGACACATCATTAAAAATACGATGTGGGGACGTGACCCTTCAAAACGCTTAACAGATGACGTGCGAAAGTGACTAGACACAACATTAAAAACACGAGGTGGGGACGTGACCCTTCACAACGCTTAATAGAGGACATGTGCGGACATGACTAGACACGGTAGTAAAACACGGTGTGGGGATGTGACCCTTCACAATGCTTAACAAACGACATGTGCGGACGTGACTAGACACAGCATTAAAAACACGATGTGGGGACGTGACCCTTGACAACGCTTAACAGACGACCTGTGCGGACGTGACCAGACACTCCATTAAAATCACGAGGTGGGGACGTCACCCTTCACAACGCTTAATACACGACATTAAAAACTCAAGGTGGGGACGTGACCCTATACAATGTTTAACAGACGACATGTGCGGACGTGACCAGAGACAGCATTAAGAACACGATGTTGGGAGGTGACCCTTTACAACGCTTAACAGAGGACATGTGCAGACATGAGCAGACGCAACATTAAAAACTCAAGGTGGGGACGTGACCCTTTACAACGCTTAACAGACGACATGTGCGGACGTGACCAGACACAGCAATAAAACACGGTGTGGGGATGTGACCCATCACAACGCTTAACAACCGACATGTGCGAACGTGACTAGACACGGTAGTAAAACACGGTGTGGGGATGTGACCCTTCACAATGCTTAACAAACGACATGTGCGGACGTGACTAGACACAGCATTAAAAACACGATGTGGGGACGTGACCCTTCACACGCTTAATAGACGACATTTGCGGACGTGACCAGACACAACTTTCTAATGACGAGGTATATGTGGGGACGTGACCTATCACAACACTTAACAAACGATGGCATTAAAACATGGTGTAGGGATATGACCCTTCACAACGCTTAACAGAGGACATTTGCGGACGTGAGCAAACACAACATTAATCACACGTGGTGGGGACGTGACCCACAACGCTTAACAGACGACATGTGCGGACGTGACCAGACACAACATTAAAACACGGTGTGGGGATGTGACCCTTCATAAAGATTAACAGATGACATGTGCGGACGTGACCAGACACAGCTTTAAAAGCACGATATGGGGAGGTGAACCCTCGCAACGCTTAATAGACGACATGTGCGACCGTGACCAGACACATCATTAAAAATACGATGTGGGGACGTGACCCTTCAAAACGCTTAACAGATGACATGTGCGAAAGTGACTAGACACAACATTAAAAACACGAGGTGGGGACGTGACCCTTCACAACGCTTAATAGACGACATGTGCGGACGTGACTAGACACGGTAGTAAAACACGGTGTGGGGATGTGACCCTTCACAATGCTTAAGAAACGACATGTGCGGACGTGACTAGACACTCCATTAAAATCACGAGGTGGGGACGTCACCCTTCACAACGCTTAATACACGACATTAAAAACTCAAGGTGGGGACGTGACCCTATACAACGTTTAACAGACGACATGTGCGGACGTGACCAGAGACAGCATTAAGAACACGATGTTGGGAGGTGACCCTTTACATCGCTTAACAGAGGACATGTGCAGACATGAGCAGACGCAACATTAAAAACTCAAGGTGGGGACGTGACCCTTTACAACGCTTAACAGACGACATGTGCGGACGTGACCAGACACAGCAATAAAACACGGTGTGGGGATGTGACCCTTCACAACGCTTAACAGCCGACATGTGCCAACGTGACTAGACACGGTAGTAAAACACGGTGTGGGGATGTGACCCTTCACAATGCTTAACAAACGACATGTGCGGACGTGACTAGACACAGCATTAAAAACACGATGTGGGGACGTGACCCTTCACACGCTTAATAGACGACATTTGCGGACGTGACCAGACACAACTTTCAAATGACGAGGTGTATGTGGGGACGTGACCTATCACAACACTTAACAAACGATGGCTTTAAAACATGGTGTAGGGATATGACCCTTCACAACGCTTAACAGAGGACATTTGCGGACGTGAGCAAACACAACATTAATCACACGTGGTGGGGACGTGACCCTTCACAACGCTTAACAGACGACATGTGCGGACGTGACCAGACACAACATTAAAACACGGTGTGGGGATGTGACCCTTCACAAAGATTAACAGATGACATGTGCGGACGTGACCAGACACAGCATTAAAAGCACGATATGGGGAGGTGAACCCTCGCAACGCTTAATAGACGACATTGCGACCGTGACCAGACACATCATTAAAAATACGATGTGGGGACGTGACCCTTCAAAACGCTTAACAGATGACATGTGCGAACGTGACTAGACACAACATTAAAAACACGAGGTGGGGGCGTGACCCTTCACAACGCTTAATAGACGACATGTGCGGACGTGACTAGACACGATAGTAAAACACGGTGTGGGGATGTGACCCTTCACAATGCTTAACAAACGACATGTGCGGACGTGACTAGACACAGCATTAAAAACACGATGTGGGGACGTGACCAGAGACAACATTAAGAACACGATGTGGGGAGGTGACCCTTTACAACGCTTAACAGAGGACATGTGCAGACATGAGCAGACACAACATTAAAAACTCAAGGTGGGGACGTGACCCTTTACAACGCTTAACAGACGACATGTGCGGACGTGACCAGACACAGCATTAAAAGCACAATGTGGGGACGTGACCCTTCACAACGCTTAACAGACGACATGTACGGACGTGACCAGACACATCATTAAAAACACGATGTGGGGACGTGACCAGACACAGTATTAAAAACACGATGTGGGGACGTGACCCTTCACACGCTTAATAGACGGCATGTGCGGACGTGACCAGACACAACTTTCAAATGACGAGGTATATGTGGGGACGTGACCTATCACAACACTTAACAGACGATGGCATTAAAACACGGTGTGGGGATGTGACCCTTCACAATGCTTAACAAACGACATGTGCGGACGTGACTAGACACAGCATTAAAAACACGATGTGGGGACGTGACCCTTCACACGCTTAATAGACGAGATTTGCGGACGTGACCAGACACAACTTTCAAATGACGAGGTGTATGTGGGGACGTGACCTATCACAACACTTAACAAACGATGGCATTAAAACATGGTGTAGGGATATGACCCTTCACAACGCTTAACAGAGGACATTTGCGGACGTGAGCAAACACAACATTAATAACACGTGGTGGGGACGTGACCCTTCACAACGCTTAACAGACGACATGTACGGACGTGACCAGACACAACATTAAAACACGGTGTGGGGATGTGACCCTTCACAAAGATTAACAGATGACTTGTGCGGACGTGACCAGACACAGCTTTAAAAGCACGATATGGGGAGGTGAACCCTCGCAACGCTTAATAGACGACATGTGCGACCGTGACCAGACACATCATTAAAAATACGATGTGGGGACGTGACCCTTCAAAACGCTTAACAGATGACATGTGCGAACGTGACTAGACACAACATTAAAAACACGAGGTGGGGACGTGACCCTTCACAACGCTTAATAGACGACATGTGCGGACGTGACTAGACACGGTAGTAAAACACGGTGTAGGGATGTGACCCATCACAATGCTTAACAAACGACATGTGCGGACGTGACTAGACACAGCATTAAAAACACGATGTGGGGACGTGACCAGAGACAGCATTAAGAATACGATGTGGGGAGGTGACCCTTTACAACGCTTAACAGAGGACATGTGCAGACATGAGCAGACACAACATTAAAAACTCAAGGTGTGGACGTGACCCTTTACAACGCTTAATAGAGGACATGTGCGGACGTGACCAGACACAGCATTAAAACACAGTGGGGGGAGGTGACCCTTCACAACGCTTAACAGACGACATGTGCGGACGTGACCAGACACAGCATTAAAAGCACAATGTGGGGACGTGACCCTTCACAAAGCTTAACAGACGACATGTGCGGACGGGACTAGACACAACATTAAAAGCACGATATGGGGAGGTGAACCCTCACAATGCTTAATAGACGACATGTGCGAACGTGATCAGACACATCATTAAAAATACGATGTGGGGACGTGACCCTTCAAAACGCTTAACAGATGACATGTGCGAACGTGACTAGACACAACATTAAAAACGCCAGGTGGGGACGTGACCCTTCACAACGCTTAATAGACGACATGTGCGGACGTGACTAGACACGGTGTGGGGATGTGACCCTTCACAATGCTTAACAAACGACATGTGCGGACGTGACTAGACACAGCATTAAAAACACGATGTGGGGACGTGACCCTTGACAACGCTTAACAGACGACCTGTGCGGACGTGACCAGACACTCCATTAAAATCACGAGGTGGGGACGTCACCCTTCACAACGCTTAATACACGACATTAAAAACTCAAGGTGGGGACGTGACCCTATACAACGTTTAACAGACGACATGTGCGGACGTGACCAGAGACAGCATTAAGAACACGATGTTGGGAGGTGACCCTTTACAACGCTTAACAGAGGACATGTGCAGACATGAGCAGACGCAACATTAAAAACTCAAGGTGGGGACGTGACCCTTTACAACGCTTAACAGACGACATGTGTGGACGTGACCAGACACAGCAATAAAACACGGTGTGGGGATGTGACCCTTCACAACGCTTAACAGCCGACATGTGCGAACGTGACTAGACACGGTAGTAAAACACGGTGTGGGGATGTGACCCTTCACAATGCTTAACAAACGACATGTGCGGACGTGACTAGACACAGCATTAAAAACAAGATGTGGGGACGTGACCCTTCACACGCTTAATAGACGACATTTGCGGACGTGACCAGACAAAACTTTCAAATGACGAGGTGTATGTGGGGACGTGACCTATCACAACACTTAACAAACGATGGCATTAAAACATGGTGTAGGGATGTGACCCTTCACAACGCTTAACAGAGGACATTTGCAGACGTGAGCAAACACAACATTAATCACACGTGGTGGGGACGTGGCCCTTCACAACGCTTAACAGACGACATGTGCGGACGTGACCAGACACAACATTAAAACACGGTGTGGGGATGTGACCCTTCACAAAGATTAACAGATGACTTGTGCGGACGTGACCAGACACAGCTTTAAAAGCACGATATGGGGAGGTGAACCCTCGCAACGCTTAATAGACGACATGTGTGACCGTGACCAGACACATCATTAAAAATACGATGTGGGGACTTGACCCTTCAAAACGCTTAACAGATGACATGTGCGAACGTGACTAGACACAACATTAAAAACACGAGGTGGGGACGTGACCCTTCACAACGCTTAATAGACGACATGTGCGGACGTGACTAGACACGGTAGTAAAACACGGTGTGGGGATGTGACCCATCACAATGCTTAACAAACGACATGTGCGGACGTGACTAGACACAGCATTAAAAACACGATGTGGGGACGTGACCAGAGACAGCATTAAGAACACGATGTGGGGAGGTGACCCTTTACAACGCTTAACAGAGGACATGTGCAGACATGAGCAGACACAACATTAAAAACTCAAGGTGCGGACGTGACCCTTTACAACGCTTAACAGAGGACATGTGCGGACGTGACCAGACACAACATTAAAACACAGTGGGGGGAGGTGACCCTTCACAACGCTTAACAGACGACATGTGCAGACGTGACCAGACACAGCATTAAAAGCACAATGTGGGGACGTGACCCTTCACAAAGCTTAACAGACGACATGTGCGGACGGGACTAGACACAACATTAAAAGCACGATATGGGGAGGTGAACCCTCACAACGCTTAATAGACGACATGTGCGAACGTGACCAGACACATCATTAAAAATACGATGTGGGGACGTGACCCTTCAAAACGCTTAACAGATGACATGTGCGAACGTGACTAGACACAACATTAAAAACACGAGGTGGGGACGTGACCCTTCACAACGCTTAATAGACGACATGTGCGGACGTGACTAGACACGGTGTGGGGATGTGACCCTTCACAATGCTTAACAAACGACATGTGCGGACGTGACTAGACACAGCATTAAAAACACGATGTGGGGACGTGACCCTTCACACGCTTAATAGATGACATTTGCGGACGTGACCAGACACAACTTTCAAATAACGAGGTGTATGTGGGGACGTGACCTATCACAACACTTAACAAACGATGACATTAAAACATGGTGTAGGGATATGACCCTTCACAACGCTTAACAGAGGACATTTGCGGACGTGAGCAAACACAACATTAATCACACGTGGTGGGGACGTGACCCTTCACAACGCTTAACAGACGACATGTGCGGACGTGACCAGACACAACATTAAAACACGGTGTGGGGATGTGACCCTTCACAAAGATTAACAGATGACATGTGCGGACGTGACCAGACACAGCTTTAAAAGCACGATATGGGGAGGTGAACCCTCGCAACGCTTAATAGACGACATGTGCGACCGTGACCAGACACATCATTAAAAATACGATGTGGGGACGTGACCCTTCAAAACGCTTAACAGATGACATGTGCGAAAGTGACTAGACACAACATTAAAAACACGAGGTGGGGACGTGACCCTTCACAACGCTTAATAGACGACATGTGCGGACGTGACTAGACACGGTAGTAAAACACGGTGTGGGGATGTGACCCTTCACAATGCTTAAGAAACGACATGTGCGGACGTGACTAGACACTCCATTAAAATCACGAGGTGGGGACGTCACCCTTCACAACGCTTAATACACGACATTAAAAACTCAAGGTGGGGACGTGACCCTATACAACGTTTAACAGACGACATGTGCGGACGTGACCAGAGACAGCATTAAGAACACGATGTTGGGAGGTGACCCTTTACATCGCTTAACAGAGGACATGTGCAGACATGAGCAGACGCAACATTAAAAACTCAAGGTGGGGACGTGACCCTTTACAACGCTTAACAGACGACATGTGCGGACGTGACCAGACACAGCAATAAAACACGGTGTGGGGATGTGACCCTTCACAACGCTTAACAGCCGACATGTGCCAACGTGACTAGACACGGTAGTAAAACACGGTGTGGGGATGTGACCCTTCACAATGCTTAACAAACGACATGTGCGGACGTGACTAGACACAGCATTAAAAACACGATGTGGGGACGTGACCCTTCACACGCTTAATAGACGACATTTGCGGACGTGACCAGACACAACTTTCAAATGACGAGGTGTATGTGGGGACGTGACCTATCACAACACTTAACAAACGATGGCTTTAAAACATGGTGTAGGGATATGACCCTTCACAACGCTTAACAGAGGACATTTGCGGACGTGAGCAAACACAACATTAATCACACGTGGTGGGGACGTGACCCTTCACAACGCTTAACAGACGACATGTGCGGACGTGACCAGACACAACATTAAAACACGGTGTGGGGATGTGACCCTTCACAAAGATTAACAGATGACATGTGCGGACGTGACCAGACACAGCATTAAAAGCACGATATGGGGAGGTGAACCCTCGCAACGCTTAATAGACGACATTGCGACCGTGACCAGACACATCATTAAAAATACGATGTAGGGACGTGACCCTTCAAAACGCTTAACAGATGACATGTGCGAACGTGACTAGACACAACATTAAAAACACGAGGTGGGGGCGTGACCCTTCACAACGCTTAATAGACGACATGTGCGGACGTGACTAGACACGATAGTAAAACACGGTGTGGGGATGTGACCCTTCACAATGCTTAACAAACGACATGTGCGGACGTGACTAGACACAGCATTAAAAACACGATGTGGGGACGTGACCAGAGACAACATTAAGAACACGATGTGGGGAGGTGACCCTTTACAACGCTTAACAGAGGACATGTGCAGACATGAGCAGACACAACATTAAAAACTCAAGGTGGGGACGTGACCCTTTACAACGCTTAACAGACGACATGTGCGGACGTGACCAGACACAGCATTAAAAGCACAATGTGGGGACGTGACCCTTCACAACGCTTAACAGACGACATGTACGGACGTGACCAGACACATCATTAAAAACACGATGTGGGGACGTGACCAGACACAGTATTAAAAACACGATGTGGGGACGTGACCCTTCACACGCTTAATAGACGGCATGTGCGGACGTGACCAGACACAACTTTCAAATGACGAGGTATATGTGGGGACGTGACCTATCACAACACTTAACAGACGATGGCATTAAAACACGGTGTGGGGATGTGACCCTTCACAATGCTTAACAAACGACATGTGCGGACGTGACTAGACACAGCATTAAAAACACGATGTGGGGACGTGACCCTTCACACGCTTAATAGACGAGATTTGCGGACGTGACCAGACACAACTTTCAAATGACGAGGTGTATGTGGGGACGTGACCTATCACAACACTTAACAAACGATGGCATTAAAACATGGTGTAGGGATATGACCCTTCACAACGCTTAACAGAGGACATTTGCGGACGTGAGCAAACACAACATTAATAACACGTGGTGGGGACGTGACCCTTCACAACGCTTAACAGACGACATGTACGGACGTGACCAGACACAACATTAAAACACGGTGTGGGGATGTGACCCTTCACAAAGATTAACAGATGACTTGTGCGGACGTGACCAGACACAGCTTTAAAAGCACGATATGGGGAGGTGAACCCTCGCAACGCTTAATAGACGACATGTGCGACCGTGACCAGACACATCATTAAAAATACGATGTGGGGACGTGACCCTTCAAAACGCTTAACAGATGACATGTGCGAACGTGACTAGACACAACATTAAAAACACGAGGTGGGGACGTGACCCTTCACAACGCTTAATAGACGACATGTGCGGACGTGACTAGACACGGTAGTAAAACACGGTGTAGGGATGTGACCCATCACAATGCTTAACAAACGACATGTGCGGACGTGACTAGACACAGCATTAAAAACACGATGTGGGGACGTGACCAGAGACAGCATTAAGAATACGATGTGGGGAGGTGACCCTTTACAACGCTTAACAGAGGACATGTGCAGACATGAGCAGACACAACATTAAAAACTCAAGGTGTGGACGTGACCCTTTACAACGCTTAACAGAGGACATGTGCGGACGTGACCAGACACAGCATTAAAACACAGTGGGGGGAGGTGACCCTTCACAACGCTTAACAGACGACATGTGCGGACGTGACCAGACACAGCATTAAAAGCACAATGTGGGGACGTGACCCTTCACAAAGCTTAACAGACGACATGTGCGGACGGGACTAGACACAACATTAAAAGCACGATATGGGGAGGTGAACCCTCACAATGCTTAATAGACGACATGTGCGAACGTGATCAGACACATCATTAAAAATACGATGTGGGGACGTGACCCTTCAAAACGCTTAACAGATGACATGTGCGAACGTGACTAGACACAACATTAAAAACGCCAGGTGGGGACGTGACCCTTCACAACGCTTAATAGACGACATGTGCGGACGTGACTAGACACGGTGTGGGGATGTGACCCTTCACAATGCTTAACAAACGACATGTGCGGACGTGACTAGACACAGCATTAAAAACACGATGTGGGGACGTGACCCTTGACAACGCTTAACAGACGACCTGTGCGGACGTGACCAGACACTCCATTAAAATCACGAGGTGGGGACGTCACCCTTCACAACGCTTAATACACGACATTAAAAACTCAAGGTGGGGACGTGACCCTATACAACGTTTAACAGACGACATGTGCGGACGTGACCAGAGACAGCATTAAGAACACGATGTTGGGAGGTGACCCTTTACAACGCTTAACAGAGGACATGTGCAGACATGAGCAGACGCAACATTAAAAACTCAAGGTGGGGACGTGACCCTTTACAACGCTTAACAGACGACATGTGTGGACGTGACCAGACACAGCAATAAAACACGGTGTGGGGATGTGACCCTTCACAACGCTTAACAGCCGACATGTGCGAACGTGACTAGACACGGTAGTAAAACACGGTGTGGGGATGTGACCCTTCACAATGCTTAACAAACGACATGTGCGGACGTGACTAGACACAGCATTAAAAACAAGATGTGGGGACGTGACCCTTCACACGCTTAATAGACGACATTTGCGGACGTGACCAGACAAAACTTTCAAATGACGAGGTGTATGTGGGGACGTGACCTATCACAACACTTAACAAACGATGGCATTAAAACATGGTGTAGGGATGTGACCCTTCACAACGCTTAACAGAGGACATTTGCAGACGTGAGCAAACACAACATTAATCACACGTGGTGGGGACGTGGCCCTTCACAACGCTTAACAGACGACATGTGCGGACGTGACCAGACACAACATTAAAACACGGTGTGGGGATGTGACCCTTCACAAAGATTAACAGATGACTTGTGCGGACGTGACCAGACACAGCTTTAAAAGCACGATATGGGGAGGTGAACCCTCGCAACGCTTAATAGACGACATGTGTGACCGTGACCAGACACATCATTAAAAATACGATGTGGGGACTTGACCCTTCAAAACGCTTAACAGATGACATGTGCGAACGTGACTAGACACAACATTAAAAACACGAGGTGGGGACGTGACCCTTCACAACGCTTAATAGACGACATGTGCGGACGTGACTAGACACGGTAGTAAAACACGGTGTGGGGATGTGACCCATCACAATGCTTAACAAACGACATGTGCGGACGTGACTAGACACAGCATTAAAAACACGATGTGGGGACGTGACCAGAGACAGCATTAAGAACACGATGTGGGGAGGTGACCCTTTACAACGCTTAACAGAGGACATGTGCAGACATGAGCAGACACAACATTAAAAACTCAAGGTGCGGACGTGACCCTTTACAACGCTTAACAGAGGACATGTGCGGACGTGACCAGACACAACATTAAAACACAGTGGGGGGAGGTGACCCTTCACAACGCTTAACAGACGACATGTGCAGACGTGACCAGACACAGCATTAAAAGCACAATGTGGGGACGTGACCCTTCACAAAGCTTAACAGACGACATGTGCGGACGGGACTAGACACAACATTAAAAGCACGATATGGGGAGGTGAACCCTCACAACGCTTAATAGACGACATGTGCGAACGTGACCAGACACATCATTAAAAATACGATGTGGGGACGTGACCCTTCAAAACGCTTAACAGATGACATGTGCGAACGTGACTAGACACAACATTAAAAACACGAGGTGGGGACGTGACCCTTCACAACGCTTAATAGACGACATGTGCGGACGTGACTAGACACGGTGTGGGGATGTGACCCTTCACAATGCTTAACAAACGACATGTGCGGACGTGACTAGACACAGCATTAAAAACACGATGTGGGGACGTGACCCTTCACACGCTTAATAGATGACATTTGCGGACGTGACCAGACACAACTTTCAAATAACGAGGTGTATGTGGGGACGTGACCTATCACAACACTTAACAAACGATGACATTAAAACATGGTGTAGGGATATGACCCTTCACAACGCTTAACAGAGGACATTTGCGGACGTGAGCAAACACAACATTAATCACACGTGGTGGGGACGTGACCCTTCACAACGCTTAACAGACGACATGTGCGGACGTGACCAGACACAACATTAAAACACGGTGTGGGGATGTGACCCTTCACAAAGATTAACAGATGACATGTGCGGACGTGACCAGACACAGCTTTAAAAGCACGATATGGGGAGGTGAACCCTCGCAACGCTTAATAGACGACATGTGCGACCGTGACCAGACACATCATTAAAAATACGATGTGGGGACGTGACCCTTCAAAACGCTTAACAGATGACATGTGCGAAAGTGACTAGACACAACATTAAAAACACGAGGTGGGGACGTGACCCTTCACAACGCTTAATAGACGACATGTGCGGACGTGACTAGACACGGTAGTAAAACACGGTGTGGGGATGTGACCCTTCACAATGCTTAAGAAACGACATGTGCGGACGTGACTAGACACTCCATTAAAATCACGAGGTGGGGACGTCACCCTTCACAACGCTTAATACACGACATTAAAAACTCAAGGTGGGGACGTGACCCTATACAACGTTTAACAGACGACATGTGCGGACGTGACCAGAGACAGCATTAAGAACACGATGTTGGGAGGTGACCCTTTACATCGCTTAACAGAGGACATGTGCAGACATGAGCAGACGCAACATTAAAAACTCAAGGTGGGGACGTGACCCTTTACAACGCTTAACAGACGACATGTGCGGACGTGACCAGACACAGCAATAAAACACGGTGTGGGGATGTGACCCTTCACAACGCTTAACAGCCGACATGTGCCAACGTGACTAGACACGGTAGTAAAACACGGTGTGGGGATGTGACCCTTCACAATGCTTAACAAACGACATGTGCGGACGTGACTAGACACAGCATTAAAAACACGATGTGGGGACGTGACCCTTCACACGCTTAATAGACGACATTTGCGGACGTGACCAGACACAACTTTCAAATGACGAGGTGTATGTGGGGACGTGACCTATCACAACACTTAACAAACGATGGCTTTAAAACATGGTGTAGGGATATGACCCTTCACAACGCTTAACAGAGGACATTTGCGGACGTGAGCAAACACAACATTAATCACACGTGGTGGGGACGTGACCCTTCACAACGCTTAACAGACGACATGTGCGGACGTGACCAGACACAACATTAAAACACGGTGTGGGGATGTGAC
The DNA here is from genome assembly GCA_963691705.1 of Viola odorata. Taxonomy (NCBI): domain Eukaryota; kingdom Viridiplantae; phylum Streptophyta; class Magnoliopsida; order Malpighiales; family Violaceae; genus Viola; species Viola odorata. The sequence continues at coordinate 40,170,309 of OY829540.1, read as the reverse complement.
CCTTCACAAAGATTAACAAACGACATGTGCGGACGTGACTAGACACAGCATTAAAAACACGATGTGGGGACGTGACCAGAGACAACATTAAGAACACGATGTGGGGAGGTGACCCTTTACAACGCTTAACAGAGGACATGTGCGGACGTGACTAGACACAGCATTAAAAACACGATGTGGGGACGTGACCAGAGACAACATTAAGAACACGATGTGGGGAGGTGACCCTTTACAACGCTTAACAGAGGACATGTGCAGACATGAGCAGACACAACATTAAAAACTCAAGGTGGGGACATGACCCTTTACAACGCTTAACAGACGACATGTGCGGACGTGACCAGACACAGCATTAAAAGCACAATGTGGGGACGTGACCCTTCACAACGCTTAACAGACGACATGTACGGACGTGACCAGACACATCATTAAAAACACGATGTGGGGACGTGACCAGACACAGTATTAAAAACACGATGTGGGGACGTGACCCTTCACACGCTTAATAGACGGCATGTGCGGACGTGACCAGACACAACTTTCAAATGACGAGGTGTATGTGGGGACGTGACCTATCACAACACTTAACAGACGATGGCATTAAAACACGGTGTGGGGATGTGACCCTTCACAATGCTTAACAAACGACATGTGCGGACGTGACTAGACACAGCATTATAAACACGATGTGGGGACGTGACCCTTCACACGCTTAATAGACGAGATTTGCGGACGTGACCAGACACAACTTTCAAATGACGAGGTGTATGTGGGGACGTGACCTATCACAACACTTAACAAACGATGGCATTAAAACATGGTGTAGGGATATGACCCTTCACAACGCTTAACAGAGGACATTTGCGGACGTGAGCAAACACAACATTAATAACACGTGGTGGGGACGTGACCCTTCACAACGCTTAACAGACGACATGTACGGACGTGACCAGACACAACATTAAAACACGGTGTGGGGATGTGACCCTTCACAAAGATTGACAGATGACTTGTGCGGACGTGACCAGACACAGCTTTAAAAGCACGATATGGGGAGGTGAACCCTCGCAACGCTTAATAGACGACATGTGCGACCGTGACCAGACACATCATTAAAAATACGATGTGGGGACGTGACCCTTCAAAACGCTTAACAGATGACATGTGCGAACGTGACTAGACACAACATTAAAAACACGAGGTGGGGACGTGACCCTTCACAACGCTTAATAGACGACATGTGCGGACGTGACTAGACACGGTAGTAAAACACGGTGTAGGGATGTGACCCATCACAATGCTTAACAAACGACATGTGCGGACGTGACTAGACACAGCATTAAAAACAAGATGTGGGGACGTGACCAGAGACAGCATTAAGAATACGATGTGGGGAGGTGACCCTTTACAACGCTTAACAGAGGACATGTGCAGACATGAGCAGACACAACATTAAAAACTCAAGGTGTGGACGTGACCCTTTACAACGCTTAACAGAGGACATGTGCGGACGTGACCAGACACAGCATTAAAACACAGTGGGGGGAGGTGACCCTTCACAACGCTTAACAGACGACATGTGCGGACGTGACCAGACACAGCATTAAAAGCACAATGTGGGGACGTGACCCTTCACAAAGCTTAACAGACGACATGTGCGGACGGGACTAGACACAACATTAAAAGCACGATATGGGGAGGTGAACCCTCACAATGCTTAATAGACGACATGTGCGAACGTGATCAGACACATCATTAAAAATACGATGTGGGGACGTGACCCTTCAAAACGCTTAACAGATGACATGTGCGAACGTGACTAGACACAACATTAAAAACGCGAGGTGGGGACGTGACCCTTCACAACGCTTAATAGACGACATGTGCGGACGTGACTAGACACGGTGTGGGGATGTGACCCTTCACAATGCTTAACAAACGACATGTGCGGACGTGACTAGACACAGCATTAAAAACACGATGTGGGGACGTGACCCTTGACAACGCTTAACAGACGACCTGTGCGGACGTGACCAGACACTCCATTAAAATCACGAGGTGGGGACGTCACCCTTCACAACGCTTAATACACGACATTAAAAACTCAAGGTGGGGACGTGACCCTATACAACGTTTAACAGACGACATGTGCGGACGTGACCAGAGACAGCATTAAGAACACGATGTTGGGAGGTGACCCTTTACAACGCTTAACAGAGGACATGTGCAGACATGAGCAGACGCAACATTAAAAACTCAAGGTGGGGACGTGACCCTTTACAACGCTTAACAGACGAGATGTGTGGACGTGACCAAACACAGCAATAAAACACGGTGTGGGGATGTGACCCTTCACAACGCTTAACAGCCGACATGTGCGAACGTGACTAGACACGGTAGTAAAACACGGTGTGGGGATGTGACCCTTCACAATGCTTAACAAACGACATGTGCGGACGTGACTAGACACAGCATTAAAAACACGATGTGGGGACGTGACCCTTCACACGCTTAATAGACGACATTTGCGGACGTGACCAGACAAAACTTTCAAATGACGAGGTGTATGTGGGGACGTGACCTATCACAACACTTAACAAACGATGGCATTAAAACATGGTGTAGGGATGTGACCCTTCACAACGCTTAACAGAGGACATTTGCGGACGTGAGCAAAGACAACATTAATCACACGTGGTGGGGACGTGACCCTTCACAACGCTTAACAGACGACATGTGCGGACGTGACCAGACACAACATTAAAACACGGTGTGGGGATGTGACCCTTCACAAAGATTAACAGATGACTTGTGCGGACGTGACCAGACACAGCTTTAAAAGCACGATATGGGGAGGTGAACCCTCGCAACGCTTAATAGACGACATGTGTGACCGTGACCAGACACATCATTAAAAATACGATGTGGGGACTTGACCCTTCAAAACGCTTAACAGATGACATGTGCGAACGTGACTAGACACAACATTAAAAACACGAGGTGGGGACGTGACCCTTCACAACGCTTAATAGACGACATGTGCGGACGTGACTAGACACGGTAGTAAAACACGGTGTGGGGATGTGACCCATCACAATGCTTAACAAACGACATGTGCGGACGTGACTAGACACAGCATTAAAAACACGATGTGGGGACGTGACCAGAGACAGCATTAAGAACACGATGTGGGGAGGTGACCCTTTACAACGCTTAACAGAGGACATGTGCAGACATGAGCAGACACAACATTAAAAACTCAAGGTGCGGACGTGACCCTTTACAACGCTTAACAGAGGACATGTGCGGACGTGACCAGACACAGCATTAAAACACAGTGGGGGGAGGTGACCCTTCACAACGCTTAACAGACGACATGTGCAGACGTGACCAGACACAGCATTAAAAGCACAATGTGGGGACGTGACCCTTCACAAAGCTTAACAGACGACATGTGCGGACGGGACTAGACACAACATTAAAAGCACGATATGGGGAGGTGAACCCTCACAACGCTTAATAGACGACATGTGCGAACGTGACCAGACACATCATTAAAAATACGATGTGGGGACGTGACCCTTCAAAACGCTTAACAGATGACATGTGCGAACGTGACTAGACACAACATTAAAAACACGAGGTGGGGACGTGACCCTTCACAACGCTTAATAGACGACATGTGCGGACGTGACTAGACACGGTGTGGGGATGTGACCCTTCACAATGCTTAACAAACGACATGTGCGGACGTGACTAGACACAGCATTAAAAACACGATGTGGGGACGTGACCCTTCACACGCTTAATAGATGACATTTGCGGACGTGACCAGACACAACTTTCAAATAACGAGGTGTATGTGGGGACGTGACCTATCACAACACTTAACAAACGATGACATTAAAACATGGTGTAGGGATATGACCCTTCACAACGCTTAACAGAGGACATTTGCAGACGTGAGCAAACACAACATTAATCACACGTGGTGGGGACGTGACCCTTCACAACGCTTAACAGACGACATGTGCGGACGTGACCAGACACAACATTAAAACACGGTGTGGGGATGTGACCCTTCACAAAGATTAACAGATGACTTGTGCGGACGTGACCAGACACAGCTTTAAAAGCACGATATGGGGAGGTGAACCCTCGCAACGCTTAATAGACGAGATGTGCGACCGTGACCAGACACATCATTAAAAATACGATGTGGGGACGTGACCCTTCAAAACGCTTAACAGATGACATGTGCGAAAGTGACTAGACACAACATTAAAAACACGAGGTGGGGACGTGACCCTTCACAACGCTTAATAGACGACATGTGCGGACGTGACTAGACACGGTAGTAAAATACGGTGTGGGGATGTGACCCTTCACAATGCTTAACAAACGACATGTGCGGACGTGACTAGACACAGCATTAAAAACACGATGTGGGGACGTGACCCTTGACAACGCTTAACAGACGACCTGTGCGGACGTGACCAGACACTCCATTAAAATCACGAGGTGGAGACGTCACCCTTCACAACGCTTAATACACGACATTAAATACTCAAGGTGGGGACGTGACCCTATACAACGTTTAACAGACGATATGTGCGGACGTGACCAGAGACAGCATTAAGAACACGATGTTGGGAGGTGACCCTTTACAACGCTTAACAGAGGACATGTGCAGACATGAGCAGACGCAACATTAAAAACTCAAGGTGGGGACGTGACCCTTTACAACGCTTAACAGACGACATGTGCGGACGTGACCAGACACAGCAATAAAACACGGTGTGGGGATGTGACCCTTCACAACGCTTAACAGCCGACATGTGCGAACGTGACTAGACACGGTAGTAAAACACGGTGTGGGGATGTGACCCTTCACAATGCTTAACAAACGACATGTGCGGACGTGACTAGACACAGCATTAAAAACACGATGTGGGGACGTGACCCTTCACACGCTTAATAGAAGACATTTGCGGACGTGACCAGACACAACTTTCAAATAACGAGGTGTATGTGGGGACGTGACCTATCACAACACTTAACAAACGATGGCATTAAAACATGGTGTAGGGATATGACCCTTTACAACGCTTAACAGAGGACATTTGCGGACGTGAGCAAACACAACATTAATCACACGTGGTGGGGACGTGACCCTTCACAACGCTTAACAGACGACATGTGCGGACGTGACCAGACACAACATTAAAACACGGTGTGGGGATGTGACCCTTCACAAAGATTAACAGATGACATGTGCGGACGTGACCAGACACAGCATTAAAAGCACGATATGGGGAGGTGAACCCTCGCAACGCTTAATAGACGACATGTGTGACCGTGACCAGACACATCATTAAAAATACGATGTGGGGACGTGACCCTTCAAAACGCTTAACAGATGACATGTGCGAACGTGACTAGACACAACATTAAAAACACGAGGTGGGGGCGTGACCCTACACAACGCTTAATAGACGACATGTGCGGACGTGACTAGACACGGTAGTAAAACACGGTGTGGGGATGTGACCCTTCACAATGCTTAACAAACGACATGTGCGGACGTGACTAGACACAGCATTAAAAACACGATGTGGGGACGTGACCAGAGACAACATTAAGAACACGATGTGGGGAGGTGACCCTTTACAACGCATAACAGAGGACATGTGCAGACATGAGCAGACACAACATTAAAAACTCAAGGTGGGGAGGTGACCCTTTACAACGCTTAACAGACGACATGTGCGGACGTGACCAGACACAGCATTAAAAGCACAATGTGGGGACGTGACCCTTCACAACGCTTAACAGACGACATGTACGGACGTGACCAGACACATCATTAAAAACACGATGTGGGGACGTGACCAGACACAGTATTAAAAACACGATGTGGGGACGTGACCCTTCACACGCTTAATAGACGGTATGTGCGGACGTGACCAGACACAACTTTCAAATGACGAGGTGTATGTGGGGACGTGACCTATCACAACACTTAACAGACGATGGCATTAAAACATGGTGTAGGGATATGACCCTTCACAACGTATAACAGAGCACATTTGTGGACGTGAGCAAACACAACATTAATCACACGTGGTGGGGACGTGATCCTTCACAACGCTTAACAGACGACATGTTCGGACGTGACCAGACACAACATTAAAACACGGTGTGGGGATGTGACCCTTCACAAAGCTTAACAGACGACATGTTCGGACGTGACCAGACACAAGATTAAAAGCAAGATATGGGGAGGTGAACCTTCAAAACGCTTAATAGACGACATGTGCGGACGTGACCCTTCATAACGCTTAACAGACGACATGTGCGGACGTGACCAGACATAGCAATAAAACACGGTGTGGGGATGTGACCCTTCACAACGCTTAACAGACAACATGTGTGGACGTCACCAAAAACAAGATTAAATAGACGACATGTGCGGATGTGACCTGACACAACATTAAAAATACGATGCGGGGACGTGACCCTTCACAACGCTCAACAGACGACATGTGCGGTTGAGACCAGGCACAACATTAAAAAATGATGCGGGGACGTGACCCTTCACAATGCTTTACAGACGAAATGTGCGAACGTGACCAGACACAGAATTAAAACCACAATGTGGGGACGTGACCCTTCACAACGCTTAACAGACGACATGTGCGGACGTGACCAGACACAGCATTAAAAATACGATGCGGGGATGTGACCCTTCGCAACGCTTAACAGACGAAATGTGCGAACGTGAACAGACACAGAATTAAAAGCACAATGTTGGGACGTGACCCTTCACAACGCTTAACAGACGACATGTGCGGACGTGACCAGACACAGCATTAAAAATACGATGCCGGGATGTGACCCTTCGCAACGCTTAACAGACGAAATGTGCGAACGTGACCAGACACTGCATTAAAACACAGTGGGGGGGGAGGTGACCCTTCACAACGCTTAACAGACGACCTGTGCGCACGTGACCAGACACAGCATTAAAAGCACACTGTGGGGACGTGACCCTTCACAACGCTTAACAGACGACATGTGCGGACGTGACCAGACACATCATTAAAAACACGATGTGGGGACGTGACCAGATACAGTATTAAAAACACGATGTGGGGACGTGACCCTTCACACGCTTAATAGATGACATGTGCGGACGTGACCAGACACAACTTTCAAATGACGAGGTGTATGTGGGGACATGACCTATCACAACACTTAACAGACGATGGCATTAAAACATGGTGTAGGGATATGACCCTTCACAACGTTTAACAGAGGACATTTGCGGACGTGAACAAACACAACATTAAACACACGTGGTGGTGACGTGAGCCTTCACAATGCTTAACAGACGACATGTTCGGACGTGACCAGACACAACATTAAAACACGGTGTGGGGATATGACCCTTCACAAAGCTTAACAGACGACATGTGCGGACGTGACCAGACACAGCATTAAAAGCACGATATGGGGAGGTGAACCGTCACAACGCTTAATAGACGACATGTGCGAACGTGACCAGACACATCATTAAAAATACGATGTGGGGACGTGACCCTTCAAAACGCTTAACAGATGACATGTGCGAACGTGACTAGACACAACATTAAAAATACGAGGTGGGGACGTGACCCTTCACAACGCTTAATAGACGACATGTGCGGACGTGACTAGACACGGTGTGGGGATGTGACCCTTCACAATGCTTAACAAACGACATGTGCGGACGTGACTAGACACAGCATTAAAAACACGATGTGGGGACGTGACCCTTCACACGCTTAATAGACGACATTTGCGGACGTGACCAGACAAAACTTTCAAATGACGAGGTGTATGTGGAGACGTGACCTATCACAACACTTAACAAACGATGGCATTAAAACATGGTGTAGGGATATGATCCTTCACAACGCTTAACAGAGGACATTTGTGGACGTGAGTAAACACAACATTAATGACACGTGGTAGGGACGTGATCCTTCACAACGTTTAACAGACGACATGTGCGGACGTGACCAGAGACAGCATTAAGAACACGATGTTGGGAGGTGACCCTTTACAACGCTTAACAGAGGACATGTGCAGACATGAGCAGACGCAACATTAAAAACTCAAGGTGGGGACGTGACCCTTTACAACGCTTAACAGACGACATGTGCGGACGTGACCAGACACAGCATTAAAACACGGTGTGGGGATGTGACCCTTCACAACGCTTAACAGCCGACATGTGCGAACGTGACTAGACACGGTAGTAAAACACGGTGTGGGGATGTGACCCTTCACAATGCTTAACAAACGACATGTGCGGACGTGACTAGACACAGGATTAAAAACACGATGTGGGGACGTGACCCTTCACACGCTTAATAGACGACATTTGCGGACGTGACCAGACACAACTTTCAAATGACGAGGTGTATGTGGGGACGTGACCTATCACAACACTTAACAAACGATGGCATTATAACATGGTGTAGGGATATGACCCTTCACAACGCTTAACAGAGGACATTTGCGAACGTGAGCAAACACAACATTAATCACACGTGGTGGGGACGTGACCCTTCACAACGCTTAACAGACGACATGTGCGGACGTGACCAGACACAACATTAAAACACGGTGTGGGGATGTGACACTTCACAAAGATTAACAGATGACATGTGCGGACGTGACCAGACACAGCATTAAAAGCACGATATGGGGAGGTGAACCCTCGCAACGCTTAATAGACGACATGTGCGACCGTGACCAGACACATCATTAAAAATACGATGTGGGGACGTGACCCTTCAAAATGCTTAACAGATGACATGTGCGAACGTGACTAGACACAACATTAAAAACACGAGGTGGGGCCGTGACCCTTCACAACGCTTAATAGACGACATGTGCGGACGTGACTAGACACGGTAGTAAAACACGGTGTGGGGATGTGACCCTTCACAATGCTTAACAAACGACATGTGCGGACGTGACTAGACACAGCATTAAAAACACGATATGGGGACGTGACCAGAGACAACATTAAGAACACGATGTGGGGAGGTGACCCTTTACAACGCTTAACAGAGGACATGTGCAGACATGAGCAGACACAACATTAAAAACTCAAGGTGGGGACGTGACCCTTTACAATGCTTAACAGACGACATGTGCGGACGTGACCAGACACAGCATTAAAACACAGTGGGGGGAGGTGACCCTTCACAACGCTTAACAGACGACATGTGGGGACGTGACCAGACACAGCATTAAAAGCACAATGTGGGGACGTGACCCTTCACAACGCTTAACAGACGACATGTACGGACGTGACCAGACACATCATTAAAAACACGATGTGGGGACGTGACCAGACACAGTATTAAAAACACGATGTGGGGACGTGACCCTTCACACGCTTAATAGACGGCATGTGCGGACGTGACCAGACACAACTTTCAAATGACGAGGTGAATGTGGGGACGTGACCTATCACAACACTTAACAGACAATGGCATTAAAACATGGTGTAGGGATATGACCCTTCACAGCGTTTAACAGAGGACATTTGCGGACGTGAGCAAACACAACATTAATCACACGTGGTGGGGATGTGATCCTTCACAACGCTTAACAGACGACATGTGCGGACGTGACCAGACACAACATTAAAACACGGTGTGGAGATGTGACCCTTCACAAAGCTTAACAGACGACATGTGCGGACGTGACCAGACACAAGATTAAAAGCAAGATATGGGGAGGTGAACCTTCACAACGCTTAATAGGCGACGTGTGCGGACGTGACCCTTCATAACGCTTAACAGACGACATGTGCGGACGTGACCAGACATAGCAATAAAACACGGTGTGGGGATGTGACCCTTCACAACGCTTAACAGACAACATGTGCGGACGTCACCAAAAACAAGATTAAATAGACGACATGTGCGGATGTGACCTGACACAACATTAAAAATACGATGCGGGGACGTGACCCTTCACAACGCTCAACAGACGACATGTGCGGTTGAGACCAGACACAACATTAAAAAATGATGCGGGGACGTGACCCTTCACAACGCTTTACAGACGAAATGTGCGAACGTGACCAGACACAGAATTAAAAGCACAATGTGGGGACGTGACCCTTCACAACGCTTAACAGACGACATGTGCGGACGTGACCAGACACAGCATTAAAAATACGATGCGGGGATGTGACCCTTCGCAACGCTTAACAGACGAAATGTGCGAACGTGACCAGACACAGAATTAAAAGCACAATGTGGGGACGTGACCCTTCACAACGCTTAACAGACGACATGTGCGGACGTGACCAGACACAGCATTAAAAATACGATGCCGGGATGTGACCCTTCGCAACGCTTAACAGACGAAATGTGCGAACGTGACCAGACACAACTTTCAAATGACGAGGTGTATGTGCGGACGTGACCTATCACAACACTTAACAGACGATGGCATTAAAACATGGTGTAGGGATGTGACCCTTCACAACGTTTAACAGAGGACATTTGCGGACGTGAGCAAACACAACATTAAACACACGTGGTGGGGACGTGAGCCTTCACAATGCTTAACAGACGACATGTTCGGACGTGACCAGACACAACATTAAAACACGGTGTGGGGATATGACCCTTCACAAAGCTTAACAGACGACATGTGCGGACGTGACCAGACACAGCATTAAAAGCACGATATGGGGAGGTGAACCGTCACAACGCCTAATAGACGACATGTGCGAATGTGACCAGACACATCATTAAAAATACGATGTGGGGACGTGACCCTTCAAAACGCTTAACAGATGACATGTGCGAACGTGACTAGACACAACATTAAAAACACGAGGTGGGGACGTGACCCTTCACAACGCTTAATAGACGACATGTGCGGACGTGACTAGACACGGTGTGGGGATGTGACCCTTCACAATGCTTAACAAACGACATGTGCGGACGTGACTAGACACACCATTAAAAACACGATGTGGGGACGTGACCCTTCACACGCTTAATAGATGACATTTGCGGACGTGACCAGACACAACTTTCAAATAACGAGGTGTATGTGGGGACGTGACCTATCACAACACTTAACAAACGATGACATTAAAACATGGTGTAGGGATATGACCCTTCACAACGTTTAACAGAGGACATTTGCGGACGTGAGCAAACACAACATTAAACACACGTGGTGGGGACGTGAGCCTTCACAATGCTTAACAGACGACATGTTCGGACGTGACCAGACACAACATTAAAACACGGTGTGGGGATATGACCCTTCACAAAGCTTAACAGACGACATGTGCGGACGTGACCAGACACAGCATTAAAAGCACGATATGGGGAGGTGAACCGTCACAACGCTTAATAGACGACATGTGCGAACGTGACCAGACACATCATTAAAAATACGATGTGGGGACGTGACCCTTCAAAACGCTTAACAGATGACATGTGCGAACGTGACTAGACACAACATTAAAAACACGAGGTGGGGATGTGACCCTTCACACGCTTAATAGACGACATGTGCGGACGTGACTAGACACGGTGTGGGGATGTGACCCTTCACAATGCTTAACAAACGACATGTGCGGACGTGACTAGACACAGCATTAAAAACACGATGTGGGGACGTGACCCTTCACACGCTTAATAGACGACATTTGCGGACGTGACCAGACAAAACTTTCAAATGACGAGGTGTACGTGGGGACGTGACCTATCACAACACTTAACAAACGATGGCATTAAAACATGGTGTAGGGATATGACCCTTCACAACGCTTAACAGAGGACATTTGCGGACGTGAGTAAACACAACATTAATTACACGTGGTGGGGACGTGATCCTTCACAACGCTTAACAGACGACATGTGCGGACGTGACCAGAGACAGCATTAAGAACACGATGTTGGGAGGTGACCCTTTACAACGCTTAACAGAGGACATGTGCAGACATGAGCAGACGCAACATTAAAAACTCAAGGTGGGGACGTGACCCTTTACAACGCTTAACAGACGACATGTGCGGACGTGACCAGACACAGCATTAAAACACGGTGTGGGGATGTGACCCTTCACAACGCTTAACAGCCGACATGTGCGAACGTGACTAGACACGGTAGTAAAACACGGTGTGGGGATGTGACCCTTCACAATGCTTAACAAACGACATGTGCGGACGTGACTAGACACAGCATTAAAAACACGATGTGGGGACGTGACCCTTCACACGCTTAATAAACGACATTTGCGGACGTGACCAGACACAACTTTCAAATGACGAGGTGTATGTGGGGACGTGACCTATCACAACACTTAACAAACGATGGCATTATAACATGGTGTAGGGATATGACCCTTCACAACGCTTAACAGAGGACATTTGCGAACGTGAGCAAACACAACATTAATCACACGTGGTGGGGACGTGACCCTTCACAACGCTTAACAGACGACATGTGCGGACGTGACCAGACACAACATTAAAACACGGTGTGGGGATGTGACACTTCACAAAGATTAACAGATGACATGTGCGGACGTGACCAGACACAGCATTAAAAGCACGATATGGGGAGGTGAACCCTCGCAACGCTTAATAGACGACATGTGCGACCGTGACCAGACACATCATTAAAAATACGATGTGGGGACGTGACCCTTCAAAATGCTTAACAGATGACATGTGCGAACGTGACTAGACACAACATTAAAAACACGAGGTGGGGCCGTGACCTTTCACAACGCTTAATAGACGACATGTGCGGACGTGACTAGACACGGTAGTAAAACACGGTGTGGGGATGTGACCCTTCACAATGCTTAACAAACGACATGTGCGGACGTGACTAGACACAGCATTAAAAACACGATATGGGGACGTGACCAGAGACAACATTAAGAACACGATGTGGGGAGGTGACCCTTTACAACGCTTAACAGAGGACATGTGCAGACATGAGCAGACACAACATTAAAAACTCAAGGTGGGGACGTGACCCTTTACAATGCTTAACAGACGACATGTGCGGACGTGACCAGACACAGCATTAAAACACAGTGGGGGGAGGTGACCCTTCACAACGCTTAACAGACGACATGTGGGGACGTGACCAGACACAGCATTAAAAGCACAATGTGGGGACGTGACCCTTCACAACGCTTAACAGACGACATGTACGGACGTGACCAGACACATCATTAAAAACACGATGTGGGGACGTGACCAGACACAGTATTAAAAACACGATGTGGGGACGTGACCCTTCACACGCTTAATAGACGGCATGTGCGGACGTGACCAGACACAACTTTCAAATGACGAGGTGAATGTGGGGACGTGACCTATCACAACACTTAACAGACAATGGCATTAAAACATGGTGTAGGGATATGACCCTTCACAGCGTTTAACAGAGGACATTTGCGGACGTGAGCAAACACAACATTAATCACACGTGGTGGGGATGTGATCCTTCACAACGCTTAACAGACGACATGTGCGGACGTGACCAGACACAACATTAAAACACGGTGTGGAGATGTGACCCTTCACAAAGCTTAACAGACGACATGTGCGGACGTGACCAGACACAAGATTAAAAGCAAGATATGGGGAGGTGAACCTTCACAACGCTTAATAGGCGACGTGTGCGGACGTGACCCTTCATAACGCTTAACAGACGACATGTGCGGACGTGACCAGACATAGCAATAAAACACGGTGTGGGGATGTGACCCTTCACAACGCTTAACAGACAACATGTGCGGACGTCACCAAAAACAAGATTAAATAGACGACATGTGCGGATGTGACCTGACACAACATTAAAAATACGATGCGGGGACGTGACCCTTCACAACGCTCAACAGACGACATGTGCGGTTGAGACCAGACACAACATTAAAAAATGATGCGGGGACGTGACCCTTCACAACGCTTTACAGACGAAATGTGCGAACGTGACCAGACACAGAATTAAAAGCACAATGTGGGGACGTGACCCTTCACAACGCTTAACAGACGACATGTGCGGACGTGACCAGACACAGCATTAAAAATATGATGCGGGGATGTGACCCTTCGCAACGCTTAACAGACGAAATGTGCGAACGTGACCAGACACAGAATTAAAAGCACAATGTGGGGACGTGACCCTTCACAACGCTTAACAGACGACATGTGCGGACGTGACCAGACACAGCATTAAAAATACGATGCCGGGATGTGACCCTTCGCAACGCTTAACAGACGAAATGTGCGAACGTGACCAGACACAACTTTCAAATGACGAGGTGTATGTGCGGACGTGACCTATCACAACACTTAACAGACGATGGCATTAAAACATGGTGTAGGGATGTGACCCTTCACAACGTTTAACAGAGGACATTTGCGGACGTGAGCAAACACAACATTAAACACACGTGGTGGGGACGTGAGCCTTCACAATGCTTAACAGACGACATGTTCGGACGTGACCAGACACAACATTAAAACACGGTGTGGGGATATGACCCTTCACAAAGCTTAACAGACGACATGTGCGGACGTGACCAGACACAGCATTAAAAGCACGATATGGGGAGGTGAACCGTCACAACGCCTAATAGACGACATGTGCGAATGTGACCAGACACATCATTAAAAATACGATGTGGGGACGTGACCCTTCAAAACGCTTAACAGATGACATGTGCGAACGTGACTAGACACAACATTAAAAACACGAGGTGGGGACGTGACCCTTCACAACGCTTAATAGACGACATGTGCGGACGTGACTAGACACGGTGTGGGGATGTGACCCTTCACAATGCTTAACAAACGACATGTGCGGACGTGACTAGACACACCATTAAAAACACGATGTGGGGACGTGACCCTTCACACGCTTAATAGATGACATTTGCGGACGTGACCAGACACAACTTTCAAATAACGAGGTGTATGTGGGGACGTGACCTATCACAACACTTAACAAACGATGACATTAAAACATGGTGTAGGGATATGACCCTTCACAACGTTTAACAGAGGACATTTGCGGACGTGAGCAAACACAACATTAAACACACGTGGTGGGGACGTGAGCCTTCACAATGCTTAACAGACGACATGTTCGGACGTGACCCGACACAACATTAAAACACGGTGTGGGGATATGACCCTTCACAAAGCTTAACAGACGACATGTGCGGACGTGACCAGACACAGCATTAAAAGCACGATATGGGGAGGTGAACCGTCACAACGCTTAATAGACGACATGTGCGAACGTGACCAGACACATCATTAAAAATACGATGTGGGGACGTGACCCTTCAAAACGCTTAACAGATGACATGTGCGAACGTGACTAGACACAACATTAAAAACACGAGGTGGGGATGTGACCCTTCACACGCTTAATAGACGACATGCGCGGACGTGACTAGACACGGTGTGGGGATGTGACCCTTCACAATGCTTAACAAACGACATGTGCGGACGTGACTAGACACAGCATTAAAAACACGATGTGGGGACGTGACCCTTCACACGCTTAATAGACGACATTTGCGGACGTGACCAGACAAAACTTTCAAATGATGAGGTGTATGTGGGGACGTGACCTATCACAACACTTAACAAACGATGGCATTAAAACATGGTGTAGGGATATGACCCTTCACAACGCTTAACAGAGGACATTTGCGGACGTGAGTAAACACAACATTAATTACACGTGGTGGGGACGTGATCCTTCACAACGCTTAACAGACGACATGTGCGGACGTGACCAGAGACAGCATTAAGAACACGATGTTGGGAGGTGACCCTTTACAACGCTTAACAGAGGACATGTGCAGACATGAGCAGACGCAACATTAAAAACTCAAGGTGGGGACGTGACCCTTTACAACGCTTAACAGACGACATGTGCGGACGTGACCAGACACAGCATTAAAACACGGTGTGGGGATGTGACCCTTCACAACGCTTAACAGCCGACATGTGCGAACGTGACTAGACACGGTAGTAAAACACGGTGTGGGGATGTGACCCTTCACAATGCTTAACAAACGACATGTGCGGACGTGACTAGACACAGCATTAAAAACACGATGTGGGGACGTGACCCTTCACACGCTTAATAGACGACATTTGCGGACGTGACCAGACACAACTTTCAAATGACGAGGTGTATGTGGGGACGTGACCTATCACAACACTTAACAAACGATGGCATTATAACATGGTGTAGGGATATGACCCTTCACAACGCTTAACAGAGGACATTTGCGGACGTGAGCAAACACAACATTAATCACACGTGGTGGGGACGTGACCCTTCACAACGCTTAACAGACGACATGTGCGGACGTGACCAGACACAACATTAAGAACACGATGTTGGGAGGTGACCCTTTACAACGCTTAACAGAGGACATGTGCAGACATGAGCAGACGCAACATTAAAAACTCAAGGTGGGGACGTGACCCTTTACAACGCTTAACAGACGACATGTGCGGACGTGACCAGACACAAGATTAAAAGCAAGATATGGGGACGTGACCCTTCATAACGCTTAACAGACGACATGTGCGGACGTGACCAGACATAGCAATAAAACACGGTGTGGGGATGTGACCCTTCACAACGCTTAACAGACAACATGTGTGGACGTCACCAAAAACAAGATTAAATAGACGACATGTGCGGATGTGACCTGACACAACATTAAAAATACGATGCGGGGACCTGACCCTTCACAACGCTCAACAGACGACATGTGCGGTTGAGACCAGGCACAACATTAAAAAATGATGCGGGGACGTGACCCTTCACAACGCTTTACAGACGAAATGTGCGAACGTGACCAGACACAGAATTAAAAGCACAATGTGGGGACGTGACCCTTCACAACGCTTAACAGACGACATGTGCGGACGTGACCAGACACAGCATTAAAAATACGATGCGGGGATGTGACCCTTCGCAACGCTTAACAGACGAAATGTGCGAACGTGAACAGACACTGAATTAAAAGCACAATGTGGGGACGTGACCCTTCACAATGCTTAACAGACGACATGTGCGGACGTGACCAGACACAGCATTAAAAATACGATGCCGGGATGTGACCCTTCGCAACGCTTAACAGACGAAATGTGCGAACGTGACCAGACACTGCATTAAAACACGGTGTGGGGATGTGACCCTTCACAAAGCTTAACAGACGACATGTTCAGACGTGACCAGACACAAGATTAAAAGCAAGATATGGGGAGGTGAACCTTCAAAACGCTTAATAGACGACATGTGCGGACGTGACCCTTCATAACGCTTAACAGACGACATGTGCGGACGTGACCAGACATAGCAATAAAACACGGTGTGGGGATGTGACCCTTCACAACGCTTAACAGACAACATGTGTGGACGTCACCAAAAACAAGATTAAATAGACGACATGTGCGGATGTGACCTGACACAACATTAAAAATACGATGCGGGGACGTGACCCTTCACAAGGCTCAACAGACGACATGTGCGGTTGAGACCAGGCACAACATTAAAAAATGATGCGGGGACGTGACCCTTCACAACGCTTTACAGACGAAATGTGCGAACGTGACCAGACACAGAATTAAAAGCACAATGTGGGGACGTGACCCTTCACAACGCTTAACAGACGACATGTGCGGACGTGACCAGACACAGCATTAAAAATACGATGCGGGGATGTGACCCTTCGCAACGCTTAACAGACGAAATGTGCGAACGTGAACAGACACTGAATTAAAAGCACAATGTGGGGACGTGACCCTTCACAACGCTTAACAGACGACATGTGCGGACGTGACCAGACACAGCATTAAAAATACGATGCCGGGATGTGACCCTTCGCAACGCTTAACAGACGAAATGTGCGAACGTCACCAGACACTGCATTAAAACACAGTGGGGGGGAGGTGACCCTTCACAACGCTTAACAGACGACCTGTGCGCACGTGACCAGACACAGCATTAAAAGCACACTGTGGGGACGTGACCCTTCACAACGCTTAACAGACGACATGTGCGGACGTGACCAGACACATCATTAAAAACACGATGTGGGGACGTGACCAGATACAGTATTAAAAACACGATGTGGGGACGTGACCCTTCACACGCTTAATAGATGACATGTGCGGACGTGACCAGACACAACTTTCAAATGACGAGGTGTATATGGGGACATGACCTATCACAACACTTAACAGACGATGGCATTAAAACATGGTGTAGGGATATGACCCTTCACAACGTTTAACAGAGGACATTTGCGGACGTGAACAAACACAACATTAAACACACGTGGTGGGGACGTGAGCCTTCACAATGCTTAACAGACGACATGTTCGGACGTGACCAGACACAACATTAAAACACGGTGTGGGGATATGACCCTTCACAAAGCTTAACAGACGACATGTGCGGACGTGACCAGACACAGCATTAAAAGCACGATATGGGGAGGTGAACCGTCACAACGCTTAATAGACGACATGTGCGAACGTGACCAGACACATCATTAAAAATACGATGTGGGGACGTGACCCTTCAAAACGCTTAACAGATGACATGTGCGAACGTGACTAGACACAACATTAAAAACACGAGGTGGGGACGTGACCCTTCACAACGCTTAATAGACGACATGTGCGGACGTGACTAGACACGGTGTGGGGATGTGACCCTTCACAATGCTTAACAAACGACATGTGCGGACGTGACTAGACACAGCATTAAAAACACGATGTGGGGACGTGACCCTTCACACGCTTAATAGACGACATTTGCGGACGTGACCAGACAAAACTTTCAAATGACGAGGTGTATGTGGGGACGTGACCTATCACAACACTTAACAAACGATGGCATTAAAACATGGTGTAGGGATATGACCCTTCACAACGCTTAACAGAGGACATTTGCGGACGTGAGTAAACACAACATTAATGACACGTGGTGGGGACGTGATCCTTCACAACGTTTAACAGACGACATGTGCGGACGTGACCAGAGACAGCATTAAGAACACGATGTTGGGAGGTGACCCTTTACAACGCTTAACAGAGGACATGTGCAGACATGAGCAGACGCAACATTAAAAACTCAAGGTGGGGACGTGAGCCTTTACAACGCTTAACAGACGACATGTGCGGACGTGACCAGACACAGCATTAAAACACGGTGTGGGGATGTGACCCTTCACAACGCTTAACAGCCGACATGTGCGAACGTGACTAGACACGGTAGTAAAACACGGTGTGGGGATGTGACCCTTCACAATGCTTAACAAACGACATGTGCGGACGTGACTAGACACAGGATTAAAAACACGATGTGGGGACGTGACCCTTCACACGCTTAATAGACGACATTTGCGGACGTGACCAGACACAACTTTCAAATGACGAGGTGTATGTGGGGACGTGACCTATCACAACACTTAACAAACGATGGCATTATAACATGGTGTAGGGATATGACCCTTCACAACGCTTAACAGAGGACATTTGCGGACGTGAGCAAACACAACATTAATCACACGTGGTGGGGACGTGACCCTTCACAACGCTTAACAGACGACATGTGCGGACGTGACCAGACACAACATTAAAACACGGTGTGGGGATGTGACACTTCACAAAGATTAACAGATGACATGTGCGGACGTGACCAGACACAGCATTAAAAGCACGATATGGGGAGGTGAACCCTCGCAACGCTTAATAGACGACATGTGCGACCGTGACCAGACACATCATTAAAAATACGATGTGGGCACGTGACCCTTCAAAACGCTTAACAGATGACATGTGCGAACGTGACTAGACACAACATTAAAAACACGAGGTGGGGCCGTGACCCTTCACAACGCTTAATAGCCGACATGTGCGGACGTGACTAGACACGGTAGTAAAACACGGTGTGGGGATGTGACCCTTCACAATGCTTAACAAACGACATGTGCGGACGTGACTAGACACAGCATTAAAAACACGATGTGGGGACGTGACCAGAGACAACATTAAGAACACAATGTGGGGAGGTGACCCTTTACAACGCTTAACAGAGGACATGTGCAGACATGAGCAGACACAACATTAAAAACTCAAGGTGGGGACGTGACCCTTTACAATGCTTAACAGACGACATGTGCGGACGTGACCAGACACAGCATTAAAACACAGTGGGGGGAGGTGACCCTTCACAACGCTTAACAGACGACATGTGGGGACGTGACCAGACACAGCATTAAAAGCACAATGTGGGGACGTGACCCTTCACAACGCTTAACAGACGACATGTACGGACGTGACCAGACACATTATTAAAAACACGATGTGGGGACGTGACCAGACACAGTATTAAAAACACGATGTGGGGACGTGACCCTTCACACGCTTAATAGACGGCATGTGCGGACGTGACCAGACACAACTTTCAAATGACGAGGTGAATGTGGGGACGTGACCTATCACAACACTTAACAGACAATGGCATTAAAACATGGTGTAGGGATATGACCCTTCACAACGTTTACCAGAGGACATTTGCGGACGTGAGCAAACACAACATTAATCACACGTGGTGGGGATGTGATCCTTCACAACGCTTAACAGACGACATGTGCGGACGTGACCAAACACAACATTAAAACACGGTGTGGGGATGTGACCCTTCACAAAGCTTAACAGACGACATGTGCGGACGTGACCAGACACAAGATTAAAAGCAAGATATGGGGAGGTGAACCTTCACAACGCTTAATAGACGACATGTGCGGACGTGACCCTTCATAACGCTTAACAGACGACATGTGCGGACGTGACCAGACATAGCAATAAAACACGGTGTGGGGATGTGACCCTTCACAACGCTTAACAGACAACATGTGCGGACGTCACCAAAAACAAGATTAAATAGACGACATGTGCGGATGTGACCTGACACAACATTAAAAATACGATGCGGGGACGTGACCCTTCACAACGCTCAACAGACGACATGTGCGGTTGAGACCAGACACAACATTAAAAAATGATGCGGGGACGTGACCCTTCACAACGCTTTACAGACGACATGTGCGGACGTGACCAGACACAGCATTAAAAATACGATGCGGGGATGTGACCCTTCGCAACGCTTAACAGACGAAATGTGCGAACGTGACCAGACACAGAATTAAAAGCACAATGTGGGGACGTGACCCTTCACAACGCTTAACAGACGACATGTGCGGATGTGACCAGACACAGCATTAAAAATACGATGCCGGGATGTGACCCTTCGCAACGCTCAACAGACGACATGTGCGGTTGAGACCAGACACAACATTAAAAAATGATGCGGGGACGTGACCCTTCACAACGCTTTACAGACGAAATGTGCGAACGTGACCAGACAAAGAATTAAAAGCACAATGTGGGGACGTGACCCTTCACAATGCTTAACAGACGACATGTGCGGACGTCACCAGACACAGCATTAAAAATACGATGCGGGGATGTGACCCTTCGCAACGCTTAACAGACGAAATGTGCGAACGTGACCAGACACAGAATTAAAAGCACAATGTGGGGACGTGACCCTTCACAACGCTTAACAGACGACATGTGCGGACGTGACCAGACACAGCATTAAAAATACGATGCCGGGATGTGACCCTTCGCAACGCTTAACAGACGAAATGTGCGAACGTGACCAGACACAACTTTCAAATGACGAGGTGTATGTGCGGACGTGACCTATCACAACACTTAACAGACGATGGCATTAAAACATGGTGTAGGGATGTGACCCTTCATAACGTTTAACAGAGGACATTTGCGGACGTGAGCAAACACAACATTAAACACACGTGGTGGGGACGTGAGCCTTCACAATGCTTAACAGACGACATGTTCGGACGTGACCAGACACAACATTAAAACACGGTGTGGGGATATGACCCTTCACAAAGCTTAACAGACGAAATGTGCGAACGTGACCAGACACAACTTTCAAATGACGAGGTGTATGTGCGGACGTGACCTATCACAACACTTAACAAACGATGGCATTAAAACATGGTGTAGGGATATGACCCTTCACAACGCTTAACAGAGGACATTTGCGGAGGTGAGTAAACACAACATTAATGACACGTGGTGGGGACGTGATCCTTCACAACGTTTAACAGACGACATGTGCGGACGTGACCAGAGACAGCATTAAGAACACGATGTTGGGAGGTGACCCTTTACAACGCTTAACAGAGGACATGTGCAGACATGAGCAGACGCAACATTAAAAACTCAAGGTGGGGACGTGAGCCTTTACAACGCTTAACAGACGACATGTGCGGACGTGACCAGACACAGCATTAAAACACGGTGTGGGGATGTGACCCTTCACAACGCTTAACAGCCGACATGTGCGAACGTGACTAGACACGGTAGTAAAACACGGTGTGGGGATGTGACCCTTCACAATGCTTAACAAACGACTTGTGCGGACATGACTAGACACAGGATTAAAAACACGATGTGGGGACGTGACCCTTCACACGCTTAATAGACGACATTTGCGGACGTGACCAGACACAACTTTCAAATGACGAGGTGTATGTGGGGACGTGACCTATCACAACACTTAACAAACGATGGCATTATAACATGGTGTAGGGATATGACCCTTCACAACGCTTAACAGAGGACATTTGCGGACGTGAGCAAACACAACATTAATCACACGTGGTGGGGACGTGACCCTTCACAACGCTTAACAGACGACATGTGCGGACGTGACCAGACACAACATTAAAACACGGTGTGGGGATGTGACACTTCACAAAGATTAACAGATGACATATGCGGACGTGACCAGACACAGCATTAAAAGCACGATATGGGGAGGTGAACCCTCGCAACGCTTAATAGACGACATGTGCGACCGTGACCAGACACATCATTAAAAATACGATGTGGGCACGTGACCCTTCAAAACGCTTAACAGATGACATGTGCGAACGTGACTAGACACAACATTAAAAACACGAGGTGGGGGCGTGACCCTTCACAACGCTTAATAGACGACATGTGCGGACGTGACTAGACACGGTAGTAAAACACGGTGTGGGGATGTGACCCTTCACAATGCTTAACAAACGACATGTGCGGACGTGACTAGACACAGCATTAAAAACACGATGTGGGGACGTGACCAGAGACAACATTAAGAACACGATGTGGGGAGGTGACCCTTTACAACGCTTAACAGAGGACATGTGCAGACATGAGCAGACACAACATTAAAAACTCAAGGTGGGGACGTGACCCTTTACAATGCTTAACAGACGACATGTGCGGACGTGACCAGACACAGCATTAAAACACAGTGGGGGGAGGTGACCCTTCACAACGCTTAACAGACGACATGTGGGGACGTGACCAGACACAGCATTAAAAGCACAATGTGGGGACGTGACCCTTCACAACGCTTAACAGACGACATGTACGGACGTGACCAGACACATCATTAAAAACACGATGTGGGGACGTGACCAGACACAGTATTAAAAACACGATGTGGGGACGTGACCCTTCACACGCTTAATAGACGGCATGTGCGGACGTGACCAGACACAACTTTCAAATGACGAGGTGAATGTGGGGACGTGACCTATCACAACACTTTACAGACAATGGCATTAAAACATGGTGTAGGGATATGACCCTTCACAACGTTTAACAGAGGACATTTGCGGACGTGAGCAAACACAACATTAATCACACGTGGTGGGGATGTGATCCTTCACAACGCTTAACAGACGACATGTGCGGACGTGACCAGACACAACATTAAAACACGGTGTGGGGATGTGACCCTTCACAAAGCTTAACAGACGACATGTGCGGACGTGACCAGACACAAGATTAAAAGCAAGATATGGGGAGGTGAACCTTCACAACGCTTAATAGACGACATGTGCGGACGTGACCCTTCATAACGCTTAACAGACGACATGTGCGGACGTGACCAGACATAGCAATAAAACACGGTGTGGGGATGTGACCCTTCACAACGCTTAACAGACAACATGTGCGGACGTCACCAAAAACAAGATTAAATAGACGACATGTGCGGATGTGACCTGACACAACATTAAAAATACGATGCGGGGACGTGACCCTTCACAACGCTCAACAGACGACATGTGCGGTTGAGACCAGACACAACATTAAAAAATGATGCGGGGACGTGACCCTTCACAACGCTTTACAGACGAAATGTGCGAACGTGACCAGACACAGAATTAAAAGCACAATGTGGGGACGTGACCCTTCACAATGCTTAACAGACGACATGTGCGGACGTGACCAGACACAGCATTAAAAATACGATGCGGGGATGTGACCCTTCGCAACGCTTAACAGACGAAATGTGCGAACGTGACCAGACACAGAATTAAAAGCACAATGTGGGGACGTGACCCTTCACAACGCTTAACAGACGACATGTGCGGACGTGACCAGACACAGCATTAAAAATACGATGCCGGGATGTGACCCTTCGCAACGCTTAACAGACGAAATGTGCGAACGTGACCAGACACAACTTTCAAATGACGAGGTGTATGTGCGGACGTGACCTATCACAACACTTAACAGACGATGGCATTAAAACATGGTGTAGGGATGTGACCCTTCATAACGTTTAACAGAGGACATTTGCGGACGTGAGCAAACACAACATTAAACACACGTGGTGGGGACGTGAGCCTTCACAATGCTTAACAGACGACATGTTCGGACGTGACCAGACACAACATTAAAACACGGTGTGGGGATATGACCCTTCACAAAGCTTAACAGACGACATGTGCGGACGTGACCAGACACAGCATTAAAAGCACGATATGGGGAGGTGAACCGTCACAACGCCTAATAGACGACATGTGCGAATGTGACCAGACACATCATTAAAAATACGATGTGGGGACGTGACCCTTCAAAACGCTTAACAGATGACATGTGCGAACGTGACTAGACACAACATTAAAAACACGAGGTGGGGACGTGACCCTTCACAACGCTTAATAGACGACATGTGCGGACGTGACTAGACACGGTGTGGGGATGTGACCCTTCACAATGCTTAACAAACGACATGTGCGGACGTGACTAGACACAGCATTAAAAACACGATGTGGGGACGTGACCCTTCACACGCTTAATAGATGACATTTGCGGACGTGACCAGACAAAACTTTCAAATAACGAGGTGTATGTGGGGACGTGACCTATCACAACACTTAACAAACGATGACATTAAAACATGGTGTAGGGATATGACCCTTCACAACGTTTAACAGAGGACATTTGCGGACGTGAGCAAACACAACATTAAACACACGTGGTGGGGACGTGAGCCTTCACAATGCTTAACAGACGACATGTTCGGACGTGACCAGACACAACATTAAAACACGGTGTGGGGATATGACCCTTCACAAAGCTTAACAGACGACATGTGCGGACGTGACCAGACACAGCATTAAAAGCACGATATGGGGAGGTGAACCGTCACAACGCTTAATAGACGACATGTGCGAACGTGACCAGACACATCATTAAAAATACGATGTGGGGACGTGACCCTTCAAAACGCTTAACAGATGACATGTGCGAACGTGACTAGACACAACATTAAAAACACGAGGTGGGGACGTGACCCTTCACAACGCTTAATAGACGACATGTGCGGACGTGACTAGACACGGTGTGGGGATGTGACCCTTCACAATGCTTAACAAACGACATGTGCGGACGTGACTAGACACAGCATTAAAAACACGATGTGGGGACGTGACCCTTCACACGCTTAATAGACGACATTTGCGGACGTGACCAGACAAAACTTTCAAATGACGAGGTGTATGTGGGGACGTGACCTATCACAACACTTAACAAACGATGGCATTAAAACATGGTGTAGGGATATGACCCTTCACAACGCTTAACAGAGGACATTTGCGGACGTGAGTAAACACAACATTAATGACACGTGGTGGGGACGTGATCCTTCACAACGTTTAACAGACGACATGTGCGGACGTGACCAGAGACAACATTAAGAACACGATGTTGGGAGGTGACCCTTTACAACGCTTAACAGAGGACATGTGCAGACATGAGCAGACGCAACATTAAAAACTCAAGGTGGGGACGTGAGCCTTTACAACGCTTAACAGACGACATGTGCGGACGTGACCAGACACAGCATTAAAACACGGTGTGGGGATGTGACCCTTCACAACGCTTAACAGCCGACATGTGCGAACGTGACTAGACACGGTAGTAAAACACGGTGTGGGGATGTGACCCTTCACAATGCTTAACAAACGATGACATTAAAACATGGTGTAGGGATATGACCCTTCACAACGTTTAACAGAGGACATTTGCGGACGTGAGCAAACACAACATTAAACACACGTGGTGGGGACGTGAGCCTTCACAATGCTTAACAGACGACATGTTCGGACGTGACCAGACACAACATTAAAACACGGTGTGGGGATATGACCCTTCACAAAGCTTAACAGACGACATGTGCGGACGTGACCAGACACAGCATTAAAAGCACGATATGGGGAGGTGAACCGTCACAACGCCTAATAGACGACATGTGCGAATGTGACCAGACACATCATTAAAAATACGATGTGGGGACGTGACCCTTCAAAACGCTTAACAGATGACATGTGCGAACGTGACTAGACACAACATTAAAAACACGAGGTGGGGACGTGACCCTTCACAACGCTTAATAGACGACATGTGCGGACGTGACTAGACACGGTGTGGGGATGTGACCCTTCACAATGCTTAACAAACGACATGTGCGGACGTGACTAGACACAGCATTAAAAACACGATGTGGGGACGTGACCCTTCACACGCTTAATAGATGACATTTGCGGACGTGACCAGACACAACTTTCAAATAACGAGGTGTATGTGGGGACGTGACCTATCACAACACTTAACAAACGATGACATTAAAACATGGTGTAGGGATATGACCCTTCACAACGTTTAACAGAGGACATTTGCGGACGTGAGCAAACACAACATTAAACACACGTGGTGGGGACGTGAGCCTTCACAATGCTTAACAGACGACATGTTCGGACGTGACCAGACACAACATTAAAACACGGTGTGGGGATATGACCCTTCACAAAGCTTAACAGACGACATGTGCGGACGTAACCAGACACAGCATTAAAAGCACGATATGGGGAGGTGAACCGTCACAACGCTTAATAGACGACATGTGCGAACGTGACCAGACACATCATTAAAAATACGATGTGGGGACGTGACCCTTCAAAACGCTTAACAGATGACATGTGCGAACGTGACTAGCCACAACATTAAAAACACGAGGTGGGGACGTCACCCTTCACAACGCTTAATAGACGACATGTGCGGACGTGACTAGACACGGTGTGGGGATGTGACCCTTCACAATGCTTAACAAACGACATGTGCGGACGTGACTAGACACAGCATTAAAAACACGATGTGGGGACGTGACCCTTCACACGCTTAATAGACGACATTTGCGGACGTGACCAGACAAAACTTTCAAATGACGAGGTGTATGTGGGGACGTGACCTATCACAACACTTAACAAACGATGGCATTAAAACATGGTGTAGGGATATGACCCTTCACAACGCTTAACAGAGGACATTTGCGGACGTGAGTAAACACAACATTAATGACACGTGGTGGGGACGTGATCCTTCACAACGTTTAACAGACGACATGTGCGGACGTGACCAGAGACAACATTAAGAACACGATGTTGGGAGGTGACCCTTTACAACGCTTAACAGAGGACATGTGCAGACATGAGCAGACGCAACATTAAAAACTCAAGGTGGGGACGTGAGCCTTTACAACGCTTAACAGACGACATGTGCGGACGTGACCAGACACAGCATTAAAACACGGTGTGGGGATGTGACCCTTCACAACGCTTAACAGCCGACATGTGCGAACGTGACTAGACACGGTAGTAAAACACGGTGTGGGGATGTGACCCTTCACAATGCTTAACAAACGATGACATTAAAACATGGTGTAGGGATATGACCCTTCACAACGTTTAACAGAGGACATTTGCGGACGTGAGCAAACACAACATTAAACACACGTGGTGGGGACGTGAGCCTTCACAATGCTTAACAGACGACATGTTCGGACGTGACCAGACACAACATTAAAACACGGTGTGGGGATATGACCCTTCACAAAGCTTAACAGACGACATGTGCGGACGTGACCAGACACAGCATTAAAAGCACGATATGGGGAGGTGAACCGTCACAACGCCTAATAGACGACATGTGCGAATGTGACCAGACACATCATTAAAAATACGATGTGGGGACGTGACCCTTCAAAACGCTTAACAGATGACATGTGCGAACGTGACTAGACACAACATTAAAAACACGAGGTGGGGACGTGACCCTTCACAACGCTTAATAGACGACATGTGCGGACGTGACTAGACACGGTGTGGGGATGTGACCCTTCACAATGCTTAACAAACGACATGTGCGGACGTGACTAGACACAGCATTAAAAACACGATGTGGGGACGTGACCCTTCACACGCTTAATAGATGACATTTGCGGACGTGACCAGACACAACTTTCAAATAACGAGGTGTATGTGGGGACGTGACCTATCACAACACTTAACAAACGATGACATTAAAACATGGTGTAGGGATATGACCCTTCACAACGTTTAACAGAGGACATTTGCGGACGTGAGCAAACACAACATTAAACACACGTGGTGGGGACGTGAGCCTTCACAATGCTTAACAGACGACATGTTCGGACGTGACCAGACACAACATTAAAACACGGTGTGGGGATATGACCCTTCACAAAGCTTAACAGACGACATGTGCGGACGTGACCAGACACAGCATTAAAAGCACGATATGGGGAGGTGAACCGTCACAACGCTTAATAGACGACATGTGCGAACGTGACCAGACACATCATTAAAAATTCGATGTGGGGACGTGACCCTTCAAAACGCTTAACAGATGACATGTGCGAACGTGACTAGACACAACATTAAAAACACGAGGTGGGGACGTGACCCTTCACAACGCTTAATAGACGACATGTGCGGACGTGACTAGACACGGTGTGGGGATGTGACCCTTCACAATGCTTAACAAACGACATGTGCGGACGTGACTAGACACAGCATTAAAAACACGATGTGGGGACGTGACCCTTCACACGCTTAATAGACGACATTTGCGGACGTGACCAGACAAAACTTTCAAATGACGAGGTGTATGTGGGGACGTGACCTATCACAACACTTAACAAACGATGGCATTAAAACATGGTGTAGGGATATGACCCTTCACAACGCTTAACAGAGGACATTTGCGGACGTGAGTAAACACAACATTAATGACACGTGGTGGGGACGTGATCCTTCACAACGTTTAACAGACGACATGTGCGGACGTGACCAGAGACAACATTAAGAACACGATGTTGGGAGGTGACCCTTTACAACGCTTAACAGAGGACATGTGCAGACATGAGCAGACGCAACATTAAAAACTCAAGGTGGGGACGTGAGCCTTTACAACGCTTAACAGACGAAATGTGCGAACGTGACCAGACACAGAATTAAAAGCACAATGTGGGGACGTGACCCTTCACAACGCTTAACAGACGACATGTGCGGACGTGACCAGACACAGCATTAAAAATACGATGCCGGGATGTGACCCTTCGCAACGCTCAACAGACGACATGTGCGGTTGAGACCAGACACAACATTAAAAAATGATGCGGGGACGTGACCCTTCACAACGCTTTACAGACGAAATGTGCGAACGTGACCAGACAAAGAATTAAAAGCACAATGTGGGGACGTGACCCTTCACAATGCTTAACAGACGACATGTGCGGACGTCACCAGACACAGCATTAAAAATACGATGCGGGGATGTGACCCTTCGCAACGCTTAACAGACGAAATGTGCGAACGTGACCAGACACAGAATTAAAAGCACAATGTGGGGACGTGACCCTTCACAACGCTTAACAGACGACATGTGCGGACGTGACCAGACACAGCATTAAAAATACGATGCCGGGATGTGACCCTTCGCAACGCTTAACAGACGAAATGTGCGAACGTGACCAGACACAACTTTCAAATGACGAGGTGTATGTGCGGACGTGACCTATCACAACACTTAACAGACGATGGCATTAAAACATGGTGTAGGGATGTGACCCTTCATAACGTTTAACAGAGGACATTTGCGGACGTGAGCAAACACAACATTAAACACACGTGGTGGGGACGTGAGCCTTCACAATGCTTAACAGACGACATGTTCGGACGTGACCAGACACAACATTAAAACACGGTGTGGGGATATGACCCTTCACAAAGCTTAACAGACGAAATGTGCGAACGTGACCAGACACAACTTTCAAATGACGAGGTGTATGTGCGGACGTGACCTATCACAACACTTAACAAACGATGGCATTAAAACATGGTGTAGGGATATGACCCTTCACAACGCTTAACAGAGGACATTTGCGGACGTGAGTAAACACAACATTAATGACACGTGGTGGGGACGTGATCCTTCACAACGTTTAACAGACGACATGTGCGGACGTGACCAGAGACAGCATTAAGAACACGATGTTGGGAGGTGACCCTTTACAACGCTTAACAGAGGACATGTGCAGACATGAGCAGACGCAACATTAAAAACTCAAGGTGGGGACGTGAGCCTTTACAACGCTTAACAGACGACATGTGCGGACGTGACCAGACACAGCATTAAAACACGGTGTGGGGATGTGACCCTTCACAACGCTTAACAGCCGACATGTGCGAACGTGACTAGACACGGTAGTAAAACACGGTGTGGGGATGTGACCCTTCACAATGCTTAACAAACGACTTGTGCGGACATGACTAGACACAGGATTAAAAACACGATGTGGGGACGTGACCCTTCACACGCTTAATAGACGACATTTGCGGACGTGACCAGACACAACTTTCAAATGACGAGGTGTATGTGGGGACGTGACCTATCACAACACTTAACAAACGATGGCATTATAACATGGTGTAGGGATATGACCCTTCACAACGCTTAACAGAGGACATTTGCGGACGTGAGCAAACACAACATTAATCACACATGGTGGGGACGTGACCCTTCACAACGCTTAACAGACGACATGTGCGGACGTGACCAGACACAACATTAAAACACGGTGTGGGGATGTGACACTTCACAAAGATTAACAGATGACATATGCGGACGTGACCAGACACAGCATTAAAAGCACGATATGGGGAGGTGAACCCTCGCAACGCTTAATAGACGACATGTGCGACCGTGACCAGACACATCATTAAAAATACGATGTGGGCACGTGACCCTTCAAAACGCTTAACAGATGACATGTGCGAACGTGACTAGACACAACATTAAAAACACGAGGTGGGGCCGTGACCCTTCACAACGCTTAATAGACGACATGTGCGGACGTGACTAGACACGGTAGTAAAACACGGTGTGGGGATGTGACCCTTCACAATGCTTAACAAACGACATGTGCGGACGTGACTAGACACAGCATTAAAAACACGATGTGGGGACGTGACCAGAGACAACATTAAGAACACGATGTGGGGAGGTGACCCTTTACAACGCTTAACAGAGGACATGTGCAGACATGAGCAGACACAACATTAAAAACTCAAGGTGGGGACGTGACCCTTTACAATGCTTAACAGACGACATGTGCGGACGTGACCAGACACAGCATTAAAACACAGTGGGGGGAGGTGACCCTTCACAACGCTTAACAGACGACATGTGGGGACGTGACCAGACACAGCATTAAAAGCACAATGTGGGGACGTGACCCTTCACAACGCTTAACAGACGACATGTACGGACGTGACCAGACACATCATTAAAAACACGATGTGGGGACGTGACCAGACACAGTATTAAAAACACGATGTGGGGACGTGACCCTTCACACGCTTAATAGACGGCATGTGCGGACGTGACCAGACACAACTTTCAAATGACGAGGTGAATGTGGGGACGTGACCTATCACAACACTTAACAGACAATGGCATTAAAACATGGTGTAGGGATATGACCCTTCACAACGTTTAACAGAGGACATTTGCGGACGTGAGCAAACACAACATTAATCACACGTGGTGGGGATGTGATCCTTCACAACGCTTAACAGACGACATGTGCGGACGTGACCAGACACAACATTAAAACACGGTGTGGGGATGTGACCCTTCACAAAGCTTAACAGACGACATGTGCGGACGTGACCAGACACAAGATTAAAAGCAAGATATGGGGAGGTGAACCTTCACAACGCTTAATAGACGACATGTGCGGACGTGACCCTTCATAACGCTTAACAGACGACATGTGCGGACGTGACCAGACATAGCAATAAAACACGGTGTGGGGATGTGACCCTTCACAACGCTTAACAGACAACATGTGCGGACGTCACCAAAAACAAGATTAAATAGACGACATGTGCGGATGTGACCTGACACAACATTAAAAATACGATGCGGGGACGTGACCCTTCACAACGCTCAACAGACGACATGTGCGGTTGAGACCAGACACAACATTAAAAAATGATGCGGGGACGTGACCCTTCACAACGCTTTACAGACGAAATGTGCGAACGTGACCAGACACAGAATTAAAAGCACAATGTGGGGACGTGACCCTTCACAATGCTTAACAGACGACATGTGCGGACGTGACCAGACACAGCATTAAAAATACGATGCGGGGATGTGACCCTTCGCAACGCTTAACAGACGAAATGTGCGAACGTGACCAGACACAGAATTAAAAGCACAATGTGGGGACGTGACCCTTCACAACGCTTAACAGACGACATGTGCGGACGTGACCAGACACAGCATTAAAAATACGATGCCGGGATGTGACCCTTCGCAACGCTTAACAGACGAAATGTGCGAACGTGACCAGACACAACTTTCAAATGACGAGGTGTATGTGCGGACGTGACCTATCACAACACTTAACAGACGATGGCATTAAAACATGGTGTAGGGATGTGACCCTTCATAACGTTTAACAGAGGACATTTGCGGACGTGAGCAAACACAACATTAAACACACGTGGTGGGGACGTGAGCCTTCACAATGCTTAACAGACGACATGTTCGGACGTGACCAGACACAACATTAAAACACGGTGTGGGGATATGACCCTTCACAAAGCTTAACAGACGACATGTGCGGACGTGACCAGACACAGCATTAAAAGCACGATATGGGGAGGTGAACCGTCACAACGCCTAATAGACGACATGTGCGAATGTGACCAGACACATCATTAAAAATACGATGTGGGGACGTGACCCTTCAAAACGCTTAACAGATGACATGTGCGAACGTGACTAGACACAACATTAAAAACACGAGGTGGGGACGTGACCCTTCACAACGCTTAATAGACGACATGTGCGGACGTGACTAGACACGGTGTGGGGATGTGACCCTTCACAATGCTTAACAAACGACATGTGCGGACGTGACTAGAGACAGCATTAAAAACACGATGTGGGGACGTGACCCTTCACACGCTTAATAGATGACATTTGCGGACGTGACCAGACACAACTTTCAAATAACGAGGTGTATGTGGGGACGTGACCTATCACAACACTTAACAAACGATGACATTAAAACATGGTGTAGGGATATGACCCTTCACAACGTTTAACAGAGGACATTTGCGGACGTGAGCAAACACAACATTAAACACACGTGGTGGGGACGTGAGCCTTCACAATGCTTAACAGACGACATGTTCGGACGTGACCAGACACAACATTAAAACACGGTGTGGGGATATGACCCTTCACAAAGCTTAACAGACGACATGTGCGGACGTGACCAGACACAGCATTAAAAGCACGATATGGGGAGGTGAACCGTCACAACGCTTAATAGACGACATGTGCGAACGTGACCAGACACATCATTAAAAATACGATGTGGGGACGTGACCCTTCAAAACGCTTAACAGATGACATGTGCGAACGTGACTAGACACAACATTAAAAACACG
Organism: Viola odorata; assembly: GCA_963691705.1. NCBI lineage: Eukaryota > Viridiplantae > Streptophyta > Magnoliopsida > Malpighiales > Violaceae > Viola > Viola odorata. The sequence goes on along the minus strand of OY829540.1, from coordinate 40,135,941 downwards.
AGGTGGGGACGTGACCCTTCACAACGCTTAATAGACGACATGTGCGGACGTGACTAGACACGGTGTGGGGATGTGACCCTTCACAATGCTTAACAAACGACATGTGCGGACGTGACTAGACACAGCATTAAAAACACGATGTGGGGACGTGACCCTTCACACGCTTAATAGACGACATTTGCGGACGTGACCAGACAAAACTTTCAAATGACGAGGTGTATGTGGGGACGTGACCTATCACAACACTTAACAAACGATGGCATTAAAACATGGTGTAGGGATATGACCCTTCACAACGCTTAACAGAGGACATTTGCGGACGTGAGTAAACACAACATTAATGACACGTGGTGGGGACGTGATCCTTCACAACGTTTAACAGACGACATGTGCGGACGTGACCAGAGACAACATTAAGAACACGATGTTGGGAGGTGACCCTTTACAACGCTTAACAGAGGACATGTGCAGACATGAGCAGACGCAACATTAAAAACTCAAGGTGGGGACGTGAGCCTTTACAACGCTTAACAGACGACATGTGCGGACGTGACCAGACACAGCATTAAAACACGGTGTGGGGATGTGACCCTTCACAACGCTTAACAGCCGACATGTGCGAACGTGACTAGACACGGTAGTAAAACACGGTGTGGGGATGTGACCCTTCACAATGCTTAACAAACGATGACATTAAAACATGGTGTAGGGATATGACCCTTCACAACGTTTAACAGAGGACATTTGCGGACGTGAGCAAACACAACATTAAACACACGTGGTGGGGACGTGAGCCTTCACAATGCTTAACAGACGACATGTTCGGACGTGACCAGACACAACATTAAAACACGGTGTGGGGATATGACCCTTCACAAAGCTTAACAGACGACATGTGCGGACGTGACCAGACACAGCATTAAAAGCACGATATGGGGAGGTGAACCGTCACAACGCCTAATAGACGACATGTGCGAATGTGACCAGACACATCATTAAAAATACGATGTGGGGACGTGACCCTTCAAAACGCTTAACAGATGACATGTGCGAACGTGACTAGACACAACATTAAAAACACGAGGTGGGGACGTGACCCTTCACAACGCTTAATAGACGACATGTGCGGACGTGACTAGACACGGTGTGGGGATGTGACCCTTCACAATGCTTAACAAACGACATGTGCGGACGTGACTAGACACAGCATTAAAAACACGATGTGGGGACGTGACCCTTCACACGCTTAATAGATGACATTTGCGGACGTGACCAGACACAACTTTCAAATAACGAGGTGTATGTGGGGACGTGACCTATCACAACACTTAACAAACGATGACATTAAAACATGGTGTAGGGATATGACCCTTCACAACGTTTAACAGAGGACATTTGCGGACGTGAGCAAACACAACATTAAACACACGTGGTGGGGACGTGAGCCTTCACAATGCTTAACAGACGACATGTTCGGACGTGACCAGACACAACATTAAAACACGGTGTGGGGATATGACCCTTCACAAAGCTTAACAGACGACATGTGCGGACGTAACCAGACACAGCATTAAAAGCACGATATGGGGAGGTGAACCGTCACAACGCTTAATAGACGACATGTGCGAACGTGACCAGACACATCATTAAAAATACGATGTGGGGACGTGACCCTTCAAAGTGCTTAACAGATGACATGTGCGAACGTGACTAGCCACAACATTAAAAACACGAGGTGGGGACGTGACCCTTCACAACGCTTAATAGACGACATGTGCGGACGTGACTAGACACGGTGTGGGGATGTGACCCTTCACAATGCTTAACAAACGACATGTGCGGACGTGACTAGACACAGCATTAAAAACACGATGTGGGGACGTGACCCTTCACACGCTTAATAGACGACATTTGCGGACGTGACCAGACAAAACTTTCAAATGACGAGGTGTATGTGGGGACGTGACCTATCACAACACTTAACAAACGATGGCATTAAAACATGGTGTAGGGATATGACCCTTCACAACGCTTAACAGAGGACATTTGCGGACGTGAGTAAACACAACATTAATGACACGTGGTGGGGACGTGATCCTTCACAACGTTTAACAGACGACATGTGCGGACGTGACCAGAGACAACATTAAGAACACGATGTTGGGAGGTGACCCTTTACAACGCTTAACAGAGGACATGTGCAGACATGAGCAGACGCAACATTAAAAACTCAAGGTGGGGACGTGAGCCTTTACAACGCTTAACAGACGACATGTGCGGACGTGACCAGACACAGCATTAAAACACGGTGTGGGGATGTGACCCTTCACAACGCTTAACAGCCGACATGTGCGAACGTGACTAGACACGGTAGTAAAACACGGTGTGGGGATGTGACCCTTCACAATGCTTAACAAACGACATGTGCGGACGTGACTAGACACAGGATTAAAAACACGATGTGGGGACGTGACCCTTCACACGCTTAATAGACGACATTTGCGGACGTGACCAGACACAACTTTCAAATGACGAGGTGTATGTGGGGACGTGACCTATCACAACACTTAACAAACGATGGCATTATAACATGGTGTAGGGATATGACCCTTCACAACGCTTAACAGAGGACATTTGCGGACGTGAGCAAACACAACATTAATCACACGTGGTGGGGACGTGACCCTTCACAACGCTTAACAGACGACATGTGCGGACGTGACCAGACACAACATTAAAACACGGTGTGGGGATGTGACACTTCACAAAGATTAACAGATGACATGTGCGGACGTGACCAGACACAGCATTAAAAGCACGATATGGGGAGGTGAACCGTCACAACGCTTAATAGACGACATGTGCGAACGTGACCAGACACATCATTAAAAATTCGATGTGGGGACGTGACCCTTCAAAACGCTTAACAGATGACATGTGCGAACGTGACTAGACACAACATTAAAAACACGAGGTGGGGACGTGACCCTTCACAACGCTTAATAGACGACATGTGCGGACGTGACTAGACACGGTGTGGGGATGTGACCCTTCACAATGCTTAACAAACGACATGTGCGGACGTGACTAGACACAGCATTAAAAACACGATGTGGGGACGTGACCCTTCACACGCTTAATAGACGACATTTGCGGACGTGACCAGACAAAACTTTCAAATGACGAGGTGTATGTGGGGACGTGACCTATCACAACACTTAACAAACGATGGCATTAAAACATGGTGTAGGGATATGACCCTTCACAACGCTTAACAGAGGACATTTGCGGACGTGAGTAAACACAACATTAATGACACGTGGTGGGGACGTGATCCTTCACAACGTTTAACAGACGACATGTGCGGACGTGACCAGAGACAACATTAAGAACACGATGTTGGGAGGTGACCCTTTACAACGCTTAACAGAGGACATGTGCAGACATGAGCAGACGCAACATTAAAAACTCAAGGTGGGGACGTGAGCCTTTACAACGCTTAACAGACGACATGTGCGGACGTGACCAGACACAGCATTAAAACACGGTGTGGGGATGTGACCCTTCACAACGCTTAACAGCCGACATGTGCGAACGTGACTAGACACGGTAGTAAAACACGGTGTGGGGATGTGACCCTTCACAATGCTTAACAAACGACATGTGCGGACGTGACTAGACACAGGATTAAAAACACGATGTGGGGACGTGACCCTTCACACGCTTAATAGACGACATTTGCGGACGTGACCAGACACAACTTTCAAATGACGAGGTGTATGTGGGGACGTGACCTATCACAACACTTAACAAACGATGGCATTATAACATGGTGTAGGGATATGACCCTTCACAACGCTTAACAGAGGACATTTGCGGACGTGAGCAAACACAACATTAATCACACGTGGTGGGGACGTGACCCTTCACAACGCTTAACAGACGACATGTGCGGACGTGACCAGACACAACATTAAAACACGGTGTGGGGATGTGACACTTCACAAAGATTAACAGATGACATGTGCGGACGTGACCAGACACAGCATTAAAAGCACGATATGGGGAGGTGAACCCTCGCAACGCTTAATAGACGACATGTGCGACCGTGACCAGACACATCATTAAAAATACGATGTGGGCACGTGACCCTTCAAAACGCTTAACAGATGACATGTGCGAACGTGACTAGACACAACATTAAAAACACGAGGTGGGGCCGTGACCCTTCACAACGCTTAATAGACGACATGTGCGGACGTGACTAGACACGGTAGTAAAACACGGTGTGGGGATGTGACCCTTCACAATGCTTAACAAACGACATGTGCGGACGTGACTAGACACAGCATTAAAAACACGATGTGGGGACGTGACCAGAGACAACATTAAGAACACGATGTGGGGAGGTGACCCTTTACAACGCTTAACAGAGGACATGTGCAGACATGAGCAGACACAACATTAAAAACTCAAGGTGGGGACGTGACCCTTTACAATGCTTAACAGACGACATGTGCGGACGTGACCAGACACAGCATTAAAACACAGTGGGGGGAGGTGACCCTTCACAACGCTTAACAGACGACATGTGGGGACGTGACCAGACACAGCATTAAAAGCACAATGTGGGGACGTGACCCTTCACAACGCTTAACAGACGACATGTACGGACGTGACCAGACACATCATTAAAAACACGATGTGGGGACGTGACCAGACACAGTATTAAAAACACGATGTGGGGACGTGACCCTTCACACGCTTAATAGACGGCATGTGCGGACGTGACCAGACACAACTTTCAAATGACGAGGTGAATGTGGGGACGTGACCTATCACAACACTTAACAGACAATGGCATTAAAACATGGTGTAGGGATATGACCCTTCACAACGTTTAACAGAGGACATTTGCGGACGTGAGCAAACACAACATTAATCACACGTGGTGGGGATGTGATCCTTCACAACGCTTAACAGACGACATGTGCGGACGTGACCAGACACAACATTAAAACACGGTGTGGGGATGTGACCCTTCACAAAGCTTAACAGACGACATGTGCGGACGTGACCAGACACAAGATTAAAAGCAAGATATGGGGAGGTGAACCTTCACAACGCTTAATAGACGACATGTGCGGACGTGACCCTTCATAACGCTTAACAGACGACATGTGCGGACGTGACCAGACATAGCAATAAAACACGGTGTGGGGATGTGACCCTTCACAACGCTTAACAGACAACATGTGCGGACGTCACCAAAAACAAGATTAAATAGACGACATGTGCGGATGTGACCTGACACAACATTAAAAATACGATGCGGGGACGTGACCCTTCACAACGCTCAACAGACGACATGTGCGGTTGAGACCAGACACAACATTAAAAAATGATGCGGGGACGTGACCCTTCACAACGCTTTACAGACGAAATGTGCGAACGTGACCAGACACAGAATTAAAAGCACAATGTGGGGACGTGACCCTTCACAATGCTTAACAGACGACATGTGCGGACGTGACCAGACACAGCATTAAAAATACGATGCGGGGATGTGACCCTTCGCAACGCTTAACAGACGAAATGTGCGAACGTGACCAGACACAGAATTAAAAGCACAATGTGGGGACGTGACCCTTCACAACGCTTAACAGACGACATGTGCGGACGTGACCAGACACAGCATTAAAAATACGATGCCGGGATGTGACCCTTCGCAACGCTTAACAGACGAAATGTGCGAACGTGACCAGACACAACTTTCAAATGACGAGGTGTATGTGCGGACGTGACCTATCACAACACTTAACAGACGATGACATTAAAACATGGTGTAGGGATGTGACCCTTCATAACGTTTAACAGAGGACATTTGCGGACGTGAGCAAACACAACATTAAACACACGTGGTGGGGACGTGAGCCTTCACAATGCTTAACAGACGACATGTTCGGACGTGACCAGACACAACATTAAAACACGGTGTGGGGATATGACCCTTCACAAAGCTTAACAGACGACATGTGCGGACGTGACCAGACACAGCATTAAAAGCACGATATGGGGAGGTGAACCGTCACAACGCCTAATAGACGACATGTGCGAATGTGACCAGACACATCATTAAAAATACAATGTGGGGACGTGACCCTTCAAAACGCTTAACAGATGACATGTGCGAACGTGACTAGACACAACATTAAAAACACGAGGTGGGGACGTGACCCTTCACAACGCTTAATAGACGACATGTGCGGACGTGACTAGACACGGTGTGGGGATGTGACCCTTCACAATGCTTAACAAACGACATGTGCGGACGTGACTAGACACAGCATTAAAAACACGATGTGGGGACGTGACCCTTCACACGCTTAATAGATGACATTTGCGGACGTGACCAGACACAACTTTCAAATAACGAGGTGTATGTGGGGACGTGACCTATCACAACACTTAACAAACGATGACATTAAAACATGGTGTAGGGATATGACCCTTCACAACGTTTAACAGAGGACATTTGCGGACGTGAGCAAACACAACATTAAACACACGTGGTGGGGACGTGAGCCTTCACAATGCTTAACAGACGACATGTTCGGACGTGACCAGACACAACATTAAAACACGGTGTGGGGATATGACCCTTCACAAAGCTTAACAGACGACATGTGCGGACGTGACCAGACACAGCATTAAAAGCACGATATGGGGAGGTGAACCGTCACAACGCTTAATAGACGACATGTGCGAACGTGACCAGACACATCATTAAAAATACGATGTGGGGACGTGACCCTTCAAAACGCTTAACAGATGACATGTGCGAACGTGACTAGACACAACATTAAAAACACGAGGTGGGGACGTGACCCTTCACAACGCTTAATAGACGACATGTGCGGACGTGACTAGACACGGTGTGGGGATGTGACCCTTCACAATGCTTAACAAACGACATGTGCGGACGTGACTAGACACAGCATTAAAAACACGATGTGGGGACGTGACCCTTCACACGCTTAATAGACGACATTTGCGGACGTGACCAGACAAAACTTTCAAATGACGAGGTGTATGTGGGGACGTGACCTATCACAACACTTAACAAACGATGGCATTAAAACATGGTGTAGGGATATGACCCTTCACAACGCTTAACAGAGGACATTTGCGGACGTGAGTAAACACAACATTAATGACACGTGGTGGGGACGTGATCCTTCACAACGTTTAACAGACGACATGTGCGGACGTGACCAGAGACAACATTAAGAACACGATGTTGGGAGGTGACCCTTTACAACGCTTAACAGAGGACATGTGCAGACATGAGCAGACGCAACATTAAAAACTCAAGGTGGGGACGTGAGCCTTTACAACGCTTAACAGACGACATGTGCGGACGTGACCAGACACAGCATTAAAACACGGTGTGGGGATGTGACCCTTCACAACGCTTAACAGCCGACATGTGCGAACGTGACTAGACACGGTAGTAAAACACGGTGTGGGGATGTGACCCTTCACAATGCTTAACAAACGACATGTGCGGACGTGACTAGACACAGCATTAAAAACACGATGTGGGGACGTGACCCTTCACACGCTTAATAGACGACATTTGCGGACGTGACCAGACACAACTTTCAAATGACGAGGTGTATGTGGGGACGTGACCTATCACAACACTTAACAAACGATGGCATTATAACATGGTGTAGGGATATGACCCTTCACAACGCTTAACAGAGGACATTTGCGGACGTGAGCAAACACAACATTAATCACACGTGGTGGGGACGTGACCCTTCACAACGCTTAACAGACGACATGTGTGGACGTGACCAGACACAACATTAAAACACGGTGTGGGGATGTGACACTTCACAAAGATTAACAGATGACATGTGCGGACGTGACCAGACACAGCATTAAAAGCACGATATGGGGAGGTGAACCCTCGCAACGCTTAATAGACGACATGTGCGACCGTGACCAGACACATCATTAAAAATACGATGTGGGCACGTGACCCTTCAAAACGCTTAACAGATGACATGTGCGAACGTGACTAGACACAACATTAAAAACACGAGGTGGGGCCGTGACCCTTCACAACGCTTAATAGACGACATGTGCGGACGTGACTAGACACGGTAGTAAAACACGGTGTGGGGATGTGACCCTTCACAATGCTTAACAAACGACATGTGCGGACGTGACTAGACACAGCATTAAAAACACGATGTGGGGACGTGACCAGAGACAACATTAAGAACACGATGTGGGGAGGTGACCCTTTACAACGCTTAACAGAGGACATGTGCAGACATGAGCAGACACAACATTAAAAACTCAAGGTGGGGACGTGACCCTTTACAATGCTTAACAGACGACATGTGCGGACGTGACCAGACACAGCATTAAAACACAGTGGGGGGAGGTGACCCTTCACAACGCTTAACAGACGACATGTGGGGACGTGACCAGACACAGCATTAAAAGCACAATGTGGGGACGTGACCCTTCACAACGCTTAACAGACGACATGTACGGACGTGACCAGACACATCATTAAAAACACGATGTGGGGACGTGACCAGACACAGTATTAAAAACACGATGTGGGGACGTGACCCTTCACACGCTTAATAGACGGCATATGCGGACGTGACCAGACACAACTTTCAAATGACGAGGTGAATGTGGGGACGTGACCTATCACAACACTTAACAGACAATGGCATTAAAACATGGTGTAGGGATATGACCCTTCACAACGTTTAACAGAGGACATTTACGGACGTGAGCAAACACAACATTAATCACACGTGGTGGGGATGTGATCCTTCACAACGCTTAACAGACGACATGTGCGGACGTGACCAGACACAACATTAAAACACGGTGTGGGGATGTGACCCTTCACAAAGCTTAACAGACGACATGTGCGGACGTGACCAGACACAAGATTAAAAGCAAGATATGGGGAGGTGAACCTTCACAACGCTTAATAGACGACATGTGCGGACGTGACCCTTCATAACGCTTAACAGACGACATGTGCGGACGTGACCAGACATAGCAATAAAACACGGTGTGGGGATGTGACCCTTCACAACGCTTAACAGACAACATGTGCGGACGTCACCAAAAACAAGATTAAATAGACGACATGTGCGGATGTGACCTGACACAACATTAAAAATACGATGCGGGGACGTGACCCTTCACAACGCTCAACAGACGACATGTGCGGTTGAGACCAGACACAACATTAAAAAATGATGCGGGGACGTGACCCTTCACAACGCTTTACAGACGAAATGTGCGAACGTGACCAGACACAGAATTAAAAGCACAATGTGGGGACGTGACCCTTCACAATGCTTAACAGACGACATGTGCGGACGTGACCAGACACAGCATTAAAAATACGATGCGGGGATGTGACCCTTCGCAACGCTTAACAGACGAAATGTGCGAACGTGACCAGACACAGAATTAAAAGCACAATGTGGGGACGTGACCCTTCACAACGCTTAACAGACGACATGTGCGGACGTGACCAGACACAGCATTAAAAATACGATGCCGGGATGTGACCCTTCGCAACGCTTAACAGACGAAATGTGCGAACGTGACCAGACACAACTTTCAAATGACGAGGTGTATGTGCGGACGTTACCTATCACAACACTTAACAGACGATGGCATTAAAACATGGTGTAGGGATGTGACCCTTCATAACGTTTAACAGAGGACATTTGCGGACGTGAGCAAACACAACATTAAACACACGTGGTGGGGACGTGAGCCTTCACAATGCTTAACAGACGACATGTTCGGACGTGACCAGACACAACATTAAAACACGGTGTGGGGATATGACCCTTCACAAAGCTTAACAGACGACATGTGCGGACGTGACCAGACACAGCATTAAAAGCACGATATGGGGAGGTGAACCGTCACAACGCCTAATAGACGACATGTGCGAATGTGACCAGACACATCATTAAAAATACGATGTGGGGACGTGACCCTTCAAAACGCTTAACAGATGACATGTGCGAACGTGACTAGACACAACATTAAAAACACGAGGTGGGGACGTGACCCTTCACAACGCTTAATAGACGACATGTGCGGACGTGACTAGACACGGTGTGGGGATGTGACCCTTCACAATGCTTAACAAACGACATGTGCGGACGTGACTAGACACAGCATTAAAAACACGATGTGGGGACGTGACCCTTCACACGCTTAATAGATGACATTTGCGGACGTGACCAGACACAACTTTCAAATAACGAGGTGTATATGGGGACGTGACCTATCACAACACTTAACAAACGATGACATTAAAACATGGTGTAGGGATATGACCCTTCACAACGTTTAACAGAGGACATTTGCGGACGTGAGCAAACACAACATTAAACACACGTGGTGGGGACGTGAGCCTTCACAATGCTTAACAGACGACATGTTCGGACGTGACCAGACACAACATTAAAACACGGTGTGGGGATATGACCCTTCACAAAGCTTAACAGACGACATGTGCGGACGTGACCAGACACAGCATTAAAAGCACGATATGGGGAGGTGAACCGTCACAACGCTTAATAGACGACATGTGCGAACGTGACCAGACACATCATTAAAAATACGATGTGGGGACGTGACCCTTCAAAACGCTTAACAGATGACATGTGCGAACGTGACTAGACACAACATTAAAAACACGAGGTGGGGACGTGACCCTTCACAACGCTTAATAGACGACATGTGCGGACGTGACTAGACACGGTGTGGGGATGTGACCCTTCACAATGCTTAACAAACGACATGTGCGGACGTGACTAGACACAGCATTAAAAACACGATGTGGGGACGTGACCCTTCACACGCTTAATAGACGACATTTGCGGACGTGACCAGACAAAACTTTCAAATGACGAGGTGTATGTGGGGACGTGACCTATCACAACACTTAACAAACGATGGCATTAAAACATGGTGTAGGGATATGACCCTTCACAACGCTTAACAGAGGACATTTGCGGACGTGAGTAAACACAACATTAATGACACGTGGTGGGGACGTGATCCTTCACAACGTTTAACAGACGACATGTGCGGGCGTGACCAGAGACAACATTAAGAACACGATGTTGGGAGGTGACCCTTTACAACGCTTAACAGAGGACATGTGCAGACATGAGCAGACGCAACATTAAAAACTCAAGGTGGGGACGTGAGCCTTTACAACGCTTAACAGACGACATTTGCGGACGTGACCAGACACAGCATTAAAACACGGTGTGGGGATGTGACCCTTCACAACGCTTAAAAGCCGACATGTGCGAACGTGACTAGACACGGTAGTAAAACACGGTGTGGGGATGTGACCCTTCACAATGCTTAACAAACGACATGTGCGGACGTGACTAGACACAGCATTAAAAACACGATGTGGGGACGTGACCCTTCACACGCTTAATAGACGACATTTGCGGACGTGACCAGACACAACTTTCAAATGACGAGGTGTATGTGGGGACGTGACCTATCACAACACTTAACAAACGATGGCATTATAACATGGTGTAGGGATATGACCCTTCACAACGCTTAACAGAGGACATTTGCGGACGTGAGCAAACACAACATTAATCACACGTGGTGGGGACGTGACCCTTCACAACGCTTAACAGACGACATGTGCGGACGTGACCAGACACAACATTAAAACACGGTGTGGGGATGTGACACTTCACAAAGATTAACAGATGACATGTGCGGACGTGACCAGACACAGCATTAAAAGCACGATATGGGGAGGTGAACCCTCGCAACGCTTAATAGACGACATGTGCGACCGTGACCAGACACATCATTAAAAATACGATGTGGGCACGTGACCCTTCAAAACGCTTAACAGATGACATGTGCGAACGTGACTAGACACAACATTAAAAACACGAGGTGGGGCCGTGACCCTTCACAACGCTTAATAGACGACATGTGCGGACGTGACTAGACACGGTAGTAAAACACGGTGTGGGGATGTGACCCTTCACAATGCTTAACAAACGACATGTGCGGACGTGACTAGACACAGCATTAAAAACACGATGTGGGGACGTGACCAGAGACAACATTAAGAACACGATGTGGGGAGGTGACCCTTTACAACGCTTAACAGAGGACATGTGCAGACATGAGCAGACACAACATTAAAAACTCAAGGTGGGGACGTGACCCTTTACAATGCTTAACAGACGACATGTGCGGACGTGACCAGACACAGCATTAAAACACAGTGGGGGGAGGTGACCCTTCACAACGCTTAACAGACGACATGTGGGGACGTGACCAGACACAGCATTAAAAGCACAATGTGGGGACGTGACCCTTCACAACGCTTAACAGACGACATGTACGGACGTGACCAGACACATCATTAAAAACACGATGTGGGGACGTGACCAGACATATTATTAAAAACACGATGTGGGGACGTGACCCTTCACACGCTTAATAGACGGCATGTGCGGACGTGACCAGACACAACTTTCAAATGACGAGGTGAATGTGGGGACGTGACCTATCACAACACTTAACAGACAATGGCATTAAAACATGGTGTAGGGATATGACCCTTCACAACGTTTAACAGAGGACATTTGCGGACGTGAGCAAACACAACATTAATCACACGTGGTGGGGATGTGATCCTTCACAACGCTTAACAGACGACATGTGCGGACGTGACCAGACACAACATTAAAACACGGTGTGGGGATGTGACCCTTCACAAAGCTTAACAGACGACATGTGCGGACGTGACCAGACACAAGATTAAAAGCAAGATATGGGGAGGTGAACCTTCACAACGCTTAATAGACGACATGTGCGGACGTGACCCTTCATAACGCTTAACAAACGACATGTGCGGACGTGACCAGACATAGCAATAAAACACGGTGTGGGGATGTGACCCTTCACAACGCTTAACAGACAACATGTGCGGACGTCACCAAAAACAAGATTAAATAGACGACATGTGCGGATGTGACCTGACACAACATTAAAAATACGATGCGGGGACGTGACCCTTCACAACGCTCAACAGACGACATGTGCGGTTGAGACCAGACACAACATTAAAAAATGATGCGGGGACGTGACCCTTCACAACGCTTTACAGACGAAATGTGCGAACGTGACCAGACACAGAATTAAAAGCACAATGTGGGGACGTGACCCTTCACAATGCTTAACAGACGACATGTGCGGACGTGACCAGACACAGCATTAAAAATACGATGCGGGGATGTGACCCTTCGCAACGCTTCACAGACGAAATGTGCGAACGTGACCAGACACAGAATTAAAAGCACAATGTGGGGACGTGACCCTTCACAACGCTTAACAGACGACATGTGCGGACGTGACCAGACACAGCATTAAAAATACGATGCCGGGATGTGACCCTTCGCAACGCTTAACAGACGAAATGTGCGAACGTGACCAGACACAACTTTCAAATGACGAGGTGTATGTGCGGACGTGACCTATCACAACACTTAACAGACGATGGCATTAAAACATGGTGTAGGGATGTGACCCTTCATAACGTTTAACAGAGGACATTTGCGGACGTGAGCAAACACAACATTAAACACACGTGGTGGGGACGTGAGCCTTCACAATGCTTAACAGACGACATGTTCGGACGTGACCAGACACAACATTAAAACACGATGTGGGGATATGACCCTTCACAAAGCTTAACAGACGACATGTGCGGACGTGACCAGACACAGCATTAAAAGCACGATATGGGGAGGTGAACCGTCACAACGCCTAATAGACGACATGTGCGAATGTGACCAGACACATCATTAAAAATACGATGTGGGGACGTGACCCTTCAAAACGCTTAACAGATGACATGTGCGAACGTGACTAGACACAACATTAAAAACACGAGGTGGGGACGTGACCCTTCACAACGCTTAATAGACGACATGTGCGGACGTGACTAGACACGGTGTGGGGATGTGACCCTTCACAATGCTTAACAAACGACATGTGCGGACGTGACTAGACACAGCATTAAAAACACGATGTGGGGACGTGACCCTTCACACGCTTAATAGATGACATTTGCGGACGTGACCAGACACAACTTTCAAATAACGAGGTGTATGTGGGGACGTGACCTATCACAACACTTAACAAACGATGACATTAAAACATGGTGTAGGGATATGACCCTTCACAACGTTTAACAGAGGACATTTGCGGACGTGAGCAAACGCAACATTAAACACACGTGGTGGGGACGTGAGCCTTCACAATGCTTAACAGACGACATGTTCGGACGTGACCAGACACAACATTAAAACACGGTGTGGGGATATGACCCTTCACAAAGCTTAACAGACGACATGTGCGGACGTGACCAGACACAGCATTAAAAGCACGATATGGGGAGGTGAACCGTCACAACGCTTAATAGACGACATGTGCGAACGTGACCAGACACATCATTAAAAATACGATGTGGGGACGTGACCCTTCAAAACGCTTGACAGATGACATGTGCGAACGTGACTAGACACAACATTAAAAACACGAGGTGGGGACGTGACCCTTCACAACGCTTAATAGACGACATGTGCGGACGTGACTAGACACGGTGTGGGGATGTGACCCTTCACAATGCTTAACAAACGACATGTGCGGACGTGACTAGACACAGCATTAAAAACACGATGTGGGGACGTGACCCTTCACACGCTTAATAGACGACATTTGCGGACGTGACCAGACAAAACTTTCAAATGACGAGGTGTATGTGGGGACGTGACCTATCACAACACTTAACAAACGATGGCATTAAAACATGGTGTAGGGATATGACCCTTCACAACGCTTAACAGAGGACATTTGCGGACGTGAGTAAACACAACATTAATTACACCTGGTGGGGACGTGATCCTTCACAACGCTTAACAGACGACATGTGCGGACGTGACCAGACACAACATTAAGAACACGATGTTGGGAGGTGACCCTTTACAACGCTTAACAGAGGACATGTGCAGACATGAGCAGACGCAACATTAAAAACTCAAGGTGGGGACGTGACCCTTTACAACGCTTAACAGACGACATGTGCGGACGTGACCAGACACAGCATTAAAACACGGTGTGGGGATGTGACCCTTCACAACGCTTAACAGCCGACATGTGCGAACGTGACTAGAAACGGTAGTAAAACACGGTGTGGGGATGTGACCCTTCACAATGCTTAACAAACGACATGTGCGGACGTGACTAGACACAGCATTAAAAACACGATGTGGGGACGTGACCCTTCACACGCTTAATAGACGACATTTGCGGACGTGACCAGACACAACTTTCAAATGACGAGGTGTATGTGGGGACGTGACCTATCACAACACTTAACAAACGATGGCATTATAACATGGTGTAGGGATATGACCCTTCACAACGCTTAACAGAGGAAATTTGCGGACGTGAGCAAACACAACATTAATCACACGTGGTGGGGACGTGACCCTTCACAACGCTTAACAGACGACATGTGCGGACGTGACCAGACACAACATTAAGAACACGATGTTGGGAGGTGACCCTTTACAACGCTTAACAGAGGACATGTGCAGACATGAGCAGACGCAACATTAAAAACTCAAGGTGGGGACGTGACCCTTTACAACGCTTAACAGACGACATGTGCGGACGTGACCAGACACAGCATTAAAACACGGTGTGGGGATGTGACCCTTCACAACGCTTAACAGCCGACATGTGCGAACGTGACTAGACACGGTAGTAAAACACGGTGTGGGGATGTGACCCTTCACAATGCTTAACAAACGACATGTGCGGACGTGACTAGACACAGTATTAAAAACACGATGTGGGGACGTGACCCTTCACACGCTTAATAGACGACATTTGCGGACGTGACCAGACACAACTTTCAAATGACGAGGTGTATGTGGGGACGTGACCTATCACAACACTTAACAAACGATGGCATTATAACATGGTGTAGGGATATGACCCTTCACAACGCTTAACAGAGGACATTTGCGGACGTGAGCAAACACAACATTAATCACACGTGGTGGGGACGTGACCCTTCACAACGCTTAACAGACGACATGTGCGGACGTGACCAGACACAACATTAAGAACACGATGTTGGGAGGTGACCCTTTACAACGCTTAATAGAGGACATGTGCAGACATGAGCAGACGCAACATTAAAAACTCAAGGTGGGGACGTGACCCTTTACAACGCTTAACAGACGACATGTGCGGACGTGACCAGACACAGCATTAAAACACGGTGTGGGGATGTGACCCTTCACAACGCTTAACAGCCGACATGTGCGAACGTGACTAGACACGGTAGTAAAACACGGTGTGGGGATGTGACCCTTCACAATGCTTAACAAACGACATGTGCGGACGTGACTAGACACAGCATTAAAAACACGATGTGGGGACGTGACCCTTCACACGCTTAATAGACGACATTTGCGGACGTGACCAGACACAACTTTCAAATGACGAGGTGTATGTGGGGACGTGACCTATCACAACACTTAACAAACGATGGCATTATAACATGGTGTAGGGATATGACCCTTCACAACGCTTAACAGAGGACATTTGCGGACGTGAGCAAACACAACATTAATCACACGTGGTGGGGACGTGACCCTTCACAACGCTTAACAGACGACATGTGCGGACGTGACCAGACACAACATTAAGAACACGATGTTGGGAGGTGACCCTTTACAACGCTTAACAGAGGACATGTGCAGACATGAGCAGACGCAACATTAAAAACTCAAGGTGGGGACGTGACCCTTTACAACGCTTAACAGACGACATGTGCGGACGTGACCAGACACAGCATTAAAACACGGTGTGGGGATGTGACCCTTCACAACGCTTAACAGCCGACATGTGCGAACGTGACTAGACACGGTAGTAAAACACGGTGTGGGGATGTGACCCTTCACAATGCTTAACAAACGACATGTGCGGACGTGACTAGACACAGTATTAAAAACACGATGTGGGGACGTGACCCTTCACACGCTTAATAGACGACATTTGCGGACGTGACCAGACACAACTTTCAAATGACGAGGTGTATGTGGGGACGTGACCTATCACAACACTTAACAAACGATGGCATTATAACATGGTGTAGGGATATGACCCTTCACAACGCTTAACAGAGGACATTTGCGGACATGAGCAAACACAACATTAATCACACGTGGTGGGGACGTGACCCTTCACAACGCTTAACAGACGACATGTGCGGACGTGACCAGACACAACATTAAAACACGGTGTGGGGATGTGACCCTTCACAAAGATTAACAGATAACATGTGCGGACGTGACCAGACACAGCATTAAAAGCACGATATGGGGAGGTGAACCCTCGCAACGCTTAATAGACGACATGTGCGACCGTGACCAGACACATCATTAAAAATACGATGTGGGGACGTGACCCTTCAAAACGCTTAACAGATGACATGTGCGAACGTGACTAGACACAACATTAAAAACACGAGGTGGGGCCGTGACCCTTCACAACGCTTAATAGACGACATGTGCGGACGTGACTAGACACGGTAGTAAAACACGGTGTGGGGATGTGACCCTTCACAAAGCTTAACAGACGACATGTGCGGACGTGACCAGACACAAGATTAAAAGCAAGATATGGGGAGGTGAACCTTCACAACGCTTAATAGACGACATGTGCGGACGTGACCCTTCATAACGCTTAACAAACGACATGTGCGGACGTGACCAGACATAGCAATAAAACACGGTGTGGGGATGTGACCCTTCACAACGCTTAACAGACAACATGTGCGGACGTCACCAAAAACAAGATTAAATAGACGACATGTGCGGATGTGACCTGACACAACATTAAAAATACGATGCGGGGACGTGACCCTTCACAACGCTCAACAGACGACATGTGCGGTTGAGACCAGACACAACATTAAAAAATGATGCGGGGACGTGACCCTTCACAACGCTTTACAGACGAAATGTGCGAACGTGACCAGACACAGAATTAAAAGCACAATGTGGGGACGTGACCCTTCACAATGCTTAACAGACGACATGTGCGGACGTGACCAGACACAGCATTAAAAATACGATGCGGGGATGTGACCCTTCGCAACGCTTCACAGACGAAATGTGCGAACGTGACCAGACACAGAATTAAAAGCACAATGTGGGGACGTGACCCTTCACAACGCTTAACAGACGACATGTGCGGACGTGACCAGACACAGCATTAAAAATACGATGCCGGGATGTGACCCTTCGCAACGCTTAACAGACGAAATGTGCGAACGTGACCAGACACAACTTTCAAATGACGAGGTGTGTGTGCGGACGTGACCTATCACAACACTTAACAGACGATGGCATTAAAACATGGTGTAGGGATGTGACCCTTCATAACGTTTAACAGAGGACATTTGCGGACGTGAGCAAACACAACATTAAACACACGTGGTGGGGACGTGAGCCTTCACAATGCTTAACAGACGACATGTTCGGACGTGACCAGACACAACATTAAAACACGGTGTGGGGATATGACCCTTCACAAAGCTTAACAGACGACATGTGCGGACGTGACCAGACACAGCATTAAAAGCACGATATGGGGAGGTGAACCGTCACAACGCCTAATAGACGACATGTGCGAATGTGACCAGACACATCATTAAAAATACGATGTGGGGACGTGACCCTTCAAAACGCTTAACAGATGACATGTGCGAACGTGACTAGACACAACATTAAAAACACGAGGTGGGGACGTGACCCTTCACAACGCTTAATAGACGACATGTGCGGACGTGACTAGACACGGTGTGGGGATGTGACCCTTCACAATGCTTAACAAATGACATGTGCGGACGTGACTAGACACAGCATTAAAAACACGATGTGGGGACGCGACCCTTCACACGCTTAATAGACGACATTTGCGGACGTGACCAGACAAAACTTTCAAATGACGAGGTGTATGTGGGGACGTGACCTATCACAACACTTAACAAACGATGGCATTAAAACATGGTGTAGGGATATGACCCTTCACAACGCTTAACAGAGGACATTTGCGGACGTGAGTAAACACAACATTAATTACACGTGGTGGGGACGTGATCCTTCACAACGCTTAACAGACGACATGTGCGGACGTGACCAGAGACAACATTAAGAACACGATGTTGGGAGGTGACCCTTTACAACGCTTAACAGAGGACATGTGCAGACATGAGCAGACGCAACATTAAAAACTCAAGGTGGGGACGTGACCCTTTACAACGCTTAACAGACGACATGTGCGGACGTGACCAGACACAGCATTAAAACACGGTGTGGGGATGTGACCCTTCACAACGCTTAACAGCCGACATGTGCGAACGTGACTAGACACGGTAGTAAAACACGGTGTGGGGATGTGACCCTTCACAATGCTTAACAAACGACATGTGCGGACGTGACTAGACACAGCATTAAAAACACGATGTGGGGACGTGACCCTTCACACGCTTAATAGACGACATTTGCGGACGTGACCAGACACAACTTTCAAATGACGAGGTGTATGTGGGGACGTGACCTATCACAACACTTAACAAACGATGGCATTATAACATGGTGTAGGGATATGACCCTTCACAACGCTTAACAGAGGACATTTGCGGACGTGAGCAAACACAACATTAATCACACGTGGTGGGGACGTGACCCTTCACAACGCTTAACAGACGACATGTGCGGACGTGACCAGACACAACATTAAGAACACGATGTTGGGAGGTGACCCTTTACAACGCTTAACAGAGGACATGTGCAGACATGAGCAGACGCAACATTAAAAACTCAAGGTGGGGACGTGACCCTTTACAACGCTTAACAGACGACATGTGCGGACGTGACCAGACACAGCATTAAAACACGGTGTGGGGATGTGACCCTTCACAACGCTTAACAGCCGACATGTGCGAACGTGACTAGACACGGTAGTAAAACACGGTGTGGGGATGTGACCCTTCACAATGCTTAACAAACGACATGTGCGGACGTGACTAGACACAGTATTAAAAACACGATGTGGGGACGTGACCCTTCACACGCTTAATAGACGACATTTGCGGACGTGACCAGACACAACTTTCAAATGACGAGGTGTATGTGGGGACGTGACCTATCACAACACTTAACAAACGATGGCATTATAACATGGTGTAGGGATATGACCCTTCACAACGCTTAACAGAGGACATTTGCGGACATGAGCAAACACAACATTAATCACACGTGATGGGGACGTGACCCTTCACAACGCTTAACAGACGACATGTGCGGACGTGACCAGACACAACATTAAAACACGGTGTGGGGATGTGACCCTTCACAAAGATTAACAGATAACATGTGCGGACGTGACCAGACACAGCATTAAAAGCACGATATGGGGAGGTGAACCCTCGCAACGCTTAATAGACGACATGTGCGACCGTGACCAGACACATCATTAAAAATACGATGTGGGGACGTGACCCTTCAAAACGCTTAACAGATGACATGTGCGAACGTGACTAGACACAACATTAAAAACACGAGGTGGGGGCGTGACCCTTCACAACGCTTAATAGACGACATGTGCGGACGTGACTAGACACGGTAGTAAAACACGGTGTGGGGATGTGACCCTTCACAATGCTTAACAAACGACATGTGCGGACGTGACTAGACACAGCATTAAAAACACGATGTGGGGACGTGACCAGAGACAACATTAAGAACACGATGTGGGGAGGTGACCCTTTACAACGCTTAACAGAGGACATGTGCAAACATGAGCAGACACAACATTAAAAACTCAAGGTGGGGACGTGACCCTTTACAACGCTTAACAGACGACATGTACGGACGTGACCAGACACAGCATTAAAACACGGTGTGGGGATGTGACCCTTCACAACGCTTAACAGCCGACATGTGCGAACGTGACTAGACACGGTAGTAAAACACGGTGTGGGGATGTGACCCTTCACAATGCTTAACAAACGACATGTGCGGACGTGACTAGACACAGCATTAAAAACACGATGTGGGGACGTGACCCTTCACACGCTTAACAAACGATGGCATTATAACATGGTGTAGGGATATGACCCTTCACAACGCTTAACAGAGGACATTTGCGGACGTGAGCAAACACAACATTAATCACGCGTGGTGGGGACGTGACCCTTCACAATGCTTAACAGACGACATGTGCGGACGTGACCAGACACAACATTAAGAACACGATGTTGGGAGGTGACCCTTTACAACGCTTAACAGAGGACATGTGCAGACATGAGCAGACGCAACATTAAAAACTCAAGGTGGGGACGTGACCTTTTACAACGCTTAACAGACGACATGTGCAGACGTGACCAGACACAGCATTAAAACACGGTGTGGGGATGTGACCCTTCACAACGCTTAACAGCCGACATGTGCGAACGTGACTAGACACGGTAGTAAAACACGGTGTGGGGATGTGACCCTTCACAATGCTTAACAAACGACATGTGCGGAGGTGACTAGACACAGTATTAAAAACACGATGTGGGGACGTGACCCTTCACACGCTTAATAGACGATATTTGCGGACGTGACCAGACACAACTTTCAAATGACGAGGTGTATGTGGGGACGTGACCTATCACAACACTTAACAAACGATGGCATTATAACATGGTGTAGGGATATGACCCTTCACAACGCTTAACAGAGGACATTTGCGGACATGAGCAAACACAACATTAATCACACGTGATGGGGACGTGACCCTTCACAACGCTTAACAGACGACATGTGCGGACGTGACCAGACACAACATTAAAACACGGTGTGGGGATGTGACCCTTCACAAAGATTAACAGATAACATGTGCGGACGTGACCAGACACAGCATTAAAAGCACGATATGGGGAGGTGAACCCTCGCAACGCTTAATAGACGACATGTGCGACCGTGACCAGACACATCATTAAAAATACGATGTGGGGACGTGACCCTTCAAAACGCTTAACAGATGACATGTGCGAACGTGACTAGACACAACATTAAAAACACGAGGTGGGGGCGTGACCCTTCACAACGCTTAATAGACGACATGTGCGGACGTGACTAGACACGGTAGTAAAACACGGTGTGGGGATGTGACCCTTCACAATGCTTAACAAACGACATGTGCGGACGTGACTAGACACAGCATTAAAAACACGATGTGGGGACGTGACCAGAGACAACATTAAGAACACGATGTGGGGAGGTGACCCTTTACAACGCTTAACAGAGGACATGTGCAAACATGAGCAGACACAACATTAAAAACTCAAGATGGGGACGTGACCCTTTACAACGCTTAACAGACGACATGTGCGGACGTGACCAGACACAGCATTAAAACACGGTGTGGGGATGTGACCCTTCACAACGCTTAACAGCCGACATGTGCGAACGTGACTAGACACGGTAGTAAAACACGGTGTGGGGATGTGACCCTTCACAATGCTTAACAAACGACATGTGCGGACGTGACTAGACACAGCATTAAAAACACGATGTGGGGACGTGAACCTTCACACGCTTAATAGACGACATTTGCGGACGTGACCAGACACAACTTTCAAATGACGAGGTGTATGTGGGGACGTGACCTATCACAACACTTAACAAACGATGGCATTATAACATGGTGTAGGGATATGACCCTTCACAACGCTTAACAGAGGACATTTGCGGACGTGAGCAAACACAACATTAATCACGCGTGGTGGGGACGTGACCCTTCACAATGCTTAACAGACGACATGTGCGGACGTGACCAGACACAACATTAAGAACACGATGTTGGGAGGTGACCCTTTACAACGCTTAACAGAGGACATGTGCAGACATGAGCAGACGCAACATTAAAAACTCAAGGTGGGGACGTGACCCTTTACAACGCTTAACAGACGACATGTGCGGACGTGACCAGACACAGCATTAAAACACGGTGTGGGGATGTGACCCTTCACAACGCTTAACAGCCGACATGTGCGAACGTGACTAGACACGGTAGTAAAACACGGTGTGGGGATGTGACCCTTCACAATGCTTAACAAACGACATGTGCGGACGTGACTAGACACAGTATTAAAAACACGATGTGGGGACGTGACCCTTCACACGCTTAATAGACGACATTTGCGGACGTGACCAGACACAACTTTCAAATGACGAGGTGTATGTGGGGACGTGACCTATCACAACACTTAACAAACGATGGCATTATAACATGGTGTAGGGATATGACCCTTCACAACGCTTAACAGAGGACATTTGCGGACATGAGCAAACACAACATTAATCACACGTGGTGGGGACGTGACCCTTCACAACGCTTAACAGACGACATGTGCGGACGTGACCAGACACAACATTAAAACACGGTGTGGGGATGTGACCCTTCACAAAGATAAACAGATGACATGTGCGGACGTGACCAGACACAGCATTAAAAGCACGATATGGGGAGGTGAACCCTCGCAACGCTTAATAGACGACATGTGCGACCGTGACCAGACACATCATTAAAAATACGATGTGGGGACGTGACCCTTCAAAACGCTTAACAGATGACATGTGCGAATGTGACTAGACACAACATTAAAAACACGAGGTGGGGGCGTGACCCTTCACAACGCTTAATAGACGACATGTGCGGACGTGACTAGACACGGTAGTAAAACACGGTGTGGGGATGTGACCCTTCACAATGCTTAACAAACGACATGTGCGGACGTGACTAGACACAGCATTAAAAACACGATGTGGGGACGTGACCAGAGACAACATTAAGAACACGATGTGGGGAGGTGACCCTTTACAACGCTTAACAGAGGACATGTGCAAACATGAGCAGACACAACATTAAAAACTCAAGGTGGGGACGTGACCCTTTACAACGCTTAACAGACGACATGTACGGACGTGACCAGACACAGCATTAAAACACGGTGTGGGGATGTGACCCTTCACAACGCTTAACAGCCGACATGTGCGAACGTGACTAGACACGGTAGTAAAACACGGTGTGGGGATGTGACCCTTCACAATGCTTAACAAACGACATGTGCGGACGTGACTAGACACAGCATTAAAAACACGATGTGGGGACGTGACCCTTCACACGCTTAATAGACGACATTTGCGGACGTGACCAGACACAACTTTCAAATGACGAGGTGTATGTGGGGACGTGACCTATCACAACACTTAACAAACGATGGCATTATAACATGGTGTAGGGATATGACCCTTCACAACGCTTAACAGAGGACATTTGCGGACGTGAGCAAACACAACATTAATCACGCGTGGTGGGGACGTGACCCTTCACAACGCTTAACAGACGACATGTGCGGACGTGACCAGACACAACATTAAGAACACGATGTTGGGAGGTGACCCTTTACAACGCTTAACAGAGGACATTTGCAGACATGAGCAGACGCAACATTAAAAACTCAAGGTGGGGACGTGACCCTTTACAACGCTTAACAGACGACATGTGCGGACGTGACCAGACACAGCATTAAAACACGGTGTGGGGATGTGACCCTTCACAACGCTTAACAGCCGACATGTGCGAACGTGACTAGACACGGTAGTAAAACACGGTGTGGGGATGTGACCCTTCACAACACTTAACAGCCGACATGTGCGAACGTGACTAGACACGGTAGTAAAACACGGTGTGGGGATGTGACCCTTCACAATGCTTAACAAACGACATGTGCGGACGTGACTAGACACAGTATTAAAAACACGATGTGGGGACGTGACCCTTCACACGCTTAATAGACGACATTTGCGGACGTGACCAGACACAACTTTCAAATGACGAGGTGTATGTGGGGACGTGACCTATCACAACACTTAACAAACGATGGCATTATAACATGGTGTAGGGATATGACCCTTCACAACGCTTAACAGAGGACATTTGCGGACATGAGCAAACACAACATTAATCACACGTGGTGGGGACGTGACCCTTCACAACGCTTAACAGACGACATGTGCGGACGTGACCAGACACAACATTAAAACACGGTGTGGGGATGTGACCCTTCACAAAGATTAACAGATGACATGTGCGGACGTGACCAGACACAGCATTAAAAGCACGATATGGGGAGGTGAACCCTCGCAACGCTTAATAGACGACATGTGCGACCGTGACCAGACACATCATTAAAAATACGATGTGGGGACGTGACCCTTCAAAACGCTTAACAGATGACATGTGCGAACGTGACTAGACACAACATTAAAAACACGAGGTGGGGGCGTGACCCTTCACAACGCTTAATAGACGACATGTGCGGACGTGACTAGACACGGTAGTAAAACACGGTGTGGGGATGTGACCCTTCACAATGCTTAACAAACGACATGTGCGGACGTGACTAGACACAGCATTAAAAACACGATGTGGGGACGTGACCAGAGACAACATTAAGAACACGATGTGGGGAGGTGACCCTTTACAACGCTTAACAGAGGACATGTGCAAACATGAGCAGACACAACATTAAAAACTCAAGGTGGGGACGTGACCCTTTACAACGCTTAACAGACGACATGTACGGACGTGACCAGACACAGCATTAAAACACGGTGTGGGGATGTGACCCTTCACAACGCTTAACAGCCGATATGTGCGAACGTGACTAGACACGGTAGTAAAACACGGTGTGGGGATGTGACCCTTCACAATGCTTAACAAACGACATGTGCGGACGTGACTAGACACAGCATTAAAAACACGATGTGGGGACGTGACCCTTCACACGCTTAATAGACGACATTTGCGGACGTGACCAGACACAACTTTCAAATGACGAGGTGTATGTGGGGACGTGACCTATCACAACACTTAACAAACGATGGCATTATAACATGGTGTAGGGATATGACCCTTCACAACGCTTAACAGAGGACATTTGCGGACGTGAGCAAACACAACATTAATCACACGTGGTGGGGCCGTGACCCTTCACAACGCTTAACAGACGACATGTGCGGACGTGACCAGACACAACATTAAAACACGGTGTGGGGATGTGACCCTTCACAAAGATTAACAGATGACATGTGCGGACGTGACCAGACACAGCATTAAAAGCACGATATGGGGAGGTGAACCCTCGCAACGCTTAATAGACGACATGTGCGACCGTGACCAGACACATCATTAAAAATACGATGTGGGGACGTGACCCTTCAAAACGCTTAACAGATGACATGTGCGAACGTGACTAGACATAACATTAAAAACACGAGGTGGGGGCGTGACCCTTCACAACGCTTAATAGACGACATGTGCGGACGTGACTAGACACGGTAGTAAAACACGGTGTGGGGTTGTGACCCTTCACAATGCTTAACAAACGACATGTGCGGACGTGACTAGACACAGCATTAAAAATACGATGTGGGGACGTGACCAGAGACAACATTAAGAACACGATGTGGGGAGGTGACCCTTTACAACGCTTAACAGAGGACATGTGCAGACATGAGCAGACACAACATTAAA
Organism: Viola odorata; assembly: GCA_963691705.1. Taxonomy (NCBI): domain Eukaryota; kingdom Viridiplantae; phylum Streptophyta; class Magnoliopsida; order Malpighiales; family Violaceae; genus Viola; species Viola odorata. The sequence continues at coordinate 40,109,136 of OY829540.1, read as the reverse complement.
AACTCAAGGTGGGGACGTGACCCTTTACAACGCTTAACAAACGACATGTGCGGACGTGACCAGACACAGCATTAAAACACAGTGGGGGGAGGTGACCCTTCACAACGCTTAACAGACGACATGTGGGGACGTGACCAGACACAGCATTAAAAGCACAATGTGGGGACGTGACCCTTCACAACGCTTAACAGACGACATGCACGGACGTGACCAGACACATCATTAAAAACACGATGTGGGGACGTGACCAGACACAGTATTAAAAACACGATGTGGGGACGTGACCCTTCACACGCTTAATAGACGGCATGTGCGGACGTGACCAGACACAACTTTCAAATGACGAGGTGTATGTGGGGACGTGACCTATCACAACACTTAACAGACGATGGCATTAAAACATGGTGTAGGGATATGACCCTTCACAACGTTTAACAGAGGACATTTACGGACGTGAGCAAACACAACATTAATCACACGTGGTGGGGATGTGATCCTTCACAACGCTTAACAGACGACATGTGCGGACGTGACCAGACACAACATTAAAACACGGTGTGGGGATGTGACCCTTCACAAAGCTTAACAGACGACATGTGCGGACGTGACCAGACACAAGATTAAAAGCAAGATATGGGGAGGTGAACCTTCACAACGCTTAATAGACGACATGTGCGGACGTGACCCTTCATAACGCTTAACAGACGACATGTGCGGACGTGACCAGACATAGCAATAAAACACGGTGTGGGGATGTGACCCTTCACAACGCTTAACAGACAACATGTGCGGACGTCACCAAAAACAAGATTAAATAGACGACATGTGCGGATGTGACCTGACACAACATTAAAAATACGATGCGGGGACGTGACCCTTCACAACGCTCAACAGACGACATGTGCGGTTGAGACCAGACACAACATTAAAAAATGATGCGGGGACGTGACCCTTCACAACGCTTTACAGACGAAATGTGCGAACGTGACCAGACACAGAATTAAAAGCACAATGTGGGGACGTGACCCTTCACAACGCTTAACAGACGACATGTGCGGACGTGACCAGACACAGCATTAAAAATACGATGCGGGGATGTGACCCTTCGCAACGCTTAACAGACGAAATGTGCGAACGTGACCAGACACAGAATTAAAAGCACAATGTGGGGACGTGACCCTTCACAACGCTTAACAGACGACATGTGCGGACGTGACCAGACACAGCATTAAAAATACGATGCGGGGATGTGACCCTTCGCAACGCTTAACAGACGAAATGTGCGAACGTGACCAGACACAACTTTCAAATGACGAGGTGTATGTGCGGACGTGACCTATCACAACACTTAACAGATGATGGCATTAAAACATGGTGTAGGGATATGACCCTTCACAACGTTTAACAGAGGACATTTGCGGACGTGAGCAAACACAACATTAAACACACGTGGTGGGGACGTGACCCTTCACAATGCTTAACAGACGACATGTTCGGACGTGACCAGACACAACATTAAAACACGGTGTGGGGATATGACCCTTCACAAAGCTTAACAGACGACATGTGCGGACGTGACCAGACACAGCATTAAAAGCACGATATGGGGAGGTGAACCGTCACAATGCTTAATAGACGACATGTGCGAACGTGACCAGACACATCATTAAAAATACGATGTGGGGACGTCACCCTTCAAAACGCTTAACAGATGACATGTGCGAACGTGACTAGACACAACATTAAAACACACGAGGTGGGGACGTGACCCTTCACAACGCTTAATAGACGACATGTGCGGACGTGACTAGACACGGTGTGGGGATGTGACCCTTCACAATGCTTAACAAACGACATGTGCGGACGTGACTAGACACAGCATTAAAAACACGATGTGGGGACGTGACCCTTCACACGCTTAATAGACATTTGCGGACGTGACCAGACACAACTTTCAAATGACGAGGTGTATGTGGGGACGTGACCTATCACAACACTTAACAAACGATGGCATTATAACATGGTGTAGGGATATGACCCTTCACAACGCTTAACAGAGGACATTTGCGGACGTGAGCAAACACAACATTAATCACACGTGGTGGGGACGTGACCCTTCACAACGCTTAACAGACGACATGTGCGGACGTGACCAGACACAACATTAAGAACACGATGTTGGGAGGTGACCCTTTACAACGCTTAACAGAGGACATGTGCAGACATGAGCAGACGCAACATTAAAAACTCAAGGTGGGGACGTGACCCTTTACAACGCTTAACAAACGACATGTGCGGACGTGACTAGACACAGCATTAAAAACACGATGTGGGGACGTGACCCTTCACACGCTTAATAGACGACATTTGCGGACGTGACCAGACACAACTTTCAAATAACGAGGTGTAGGGATGTGACCCTTCACAACGCTTAATAGACGACATGTGCGGACGTGACTAGACACGGTGTGGGAATGTGACCCTTCACAATGCTTAACAAACGACATGTGCGGACGTGACTAGACACAGCATTAAAAACACGATGTGGGGACGTGACCCTTCACACGCTTAATAGACGACATTTGCGGACGTGACCAGACAAAACTTTCAAATGACGAGGTGTATGTGGGGACGTGACCTATCACAACACTTAACAAACGATGGCATTAAAACATGGTGTAGGGATATGACCCTTCACAACGCTTAACAGAGGACATTTGCGGACGTGAGTAAACACAACATTAATCACACGTGGTGGGGACGTGATCCTTCACAACGCTTAACAGACGACATGTGCGGACGTGACCAGAGACAGCATTAAGAACACGATGTTGGGAGGTGACCCTTTACAACGCTTAACAGAGGACATGTGCAGACATGAGCAGACGCAACATTAAAAACTCAAGGTGGGGACGTGACCCTTTACAACGCTTAACAGACGACATGTGCGGACGTGACCAGACACAGCATTAAAACACGGTGTGGGGATGTGACCCTTCACAACGCTTAACAGCCGACATGTGCGAACGTGACTAGACACGGTAGTAAAACACGGTGTGGGGATGTGACCCTTCCCAATGCTTAACAAACGACATGTGCGGACGTGACTAGACACAGCATTAAAAACACGATGTGGGGACGTGACCCTTCACACGCTTAATAGACGACATTTGCGGACGTGACCAGACACAACTTTCAAATGACGAGGTGTATGTGGGGACGTGACCTATCACAACACTTAACAAACGATGGCATTATAACATGGTGTAGGGATATGACCCTTCACAACGCTTAACAGAGGACATTTGCGGACGTGAGCAAACACAACATTAATCACACGTGGTGGGGACGTGACCCTTCACAACGCTTAACAGACGACATGTGCGGACGTGACCAGACACAACATTAAGAACACGATGTTGGGAGGTGACCCTTTACAACGCTTAACAGAGGACATGTGCAGACATGAGCAGACGCAACATTAAAAACTCAAGGTGGGGACGTGACCCTTTACAACGCTTAACAGACGACATGTGCGGACGTGACCAGACACAGCATTAAAACACGGTGTGGGGATGTGACCCTTCACAACGCTTAACAACCGACATGTGCGAACGTGACTAGACACGGTAGTAAAACACGGTGTGGGGATGTGACCCTTCACAATGCTTAACAAACGACATGTGCGGACGTGACTAGACACAACATTAAAAACACGATGTGGGGACGTGACCCTTCACACGCTTAATAGACGACATTTGCGGACGTGACCAGACACAACTTTCAAATGACGAGGTGTATGTGGGGACGTGACCTATCACAACACTTAACAAACGATGGCATTATAACATGGTGTAGGGATATGACCCTTCACAACGCTTAACAGAGGACATTTGCGGACATGAGCAAACACAACATTAATCACACGTGGTGGGGACGTGACCCTTCACAACGCTTAACAGACGACATGTGCGGACATGACCAGACACAACATTAAAACACGGTGTGGGGATGTGACCCTTCACAAAGATTAACAGATGACATGTGCGGACGTGACCAGACACAGCATTAAAAGCACGATATGGGGAGGTGAACCCTCGCAACGCTTAATAGACGACATGTGCGACCGTGACCAGACACATCATTAAAAATACGATGTGGGGACGTGACCCTTCAAAACGCTTAACAGATGACATGTGCGAACGTGACTAGACACAACATTAAAAACACGAGGTGGGGACGTGACCCTTCACAACGCTTAATAGAGGACATGTGCGGACGTGACTAGACACGGTAGTAAAACACGGTGTGGGGATGTGACCCTTCACAATGCTTAACAAACGACATGTGCGGACGTGACTAGACACAGCATTAAAAACACGATGTGGGGACGTGACCAGAGACAACATTAAGAACACGATGTGGGGAGGTGACCCTTTACAACGCTTAACAGAGGACATGTGCAGACATGAGCAGACACAACATTAAAAACTCAAGGTGGGGACGTGACCCTTTACAACGCTTAACAGACGACATGTACGGACGTGACCAGACACAACATTAAAACACGGTGTGGGGATGTGACCCTTCACAACGCTTAACAGCCGACATGTGCGAACGTGACTAGACACGGTAGTAAAACACGGTGTGGGGATGTGACCCTTCACAATGCTTAACAAACGACATGTGCGGACGTGACTAGACACAGCATTAAAAACACGATGTGGGGACGTGACCCTTCACACGCTTAATAGACGACATTTGCGGACGTGACCAGACACAACTTTCAAATGACGAGGTGTATGTGGGGACGTGACCTATCACAACACTTAACAAACGATGGCATTATAACATGGTGTAGGGATATGACCCTTCACAACGCTTAACAGAGGACATTTGCGGACGTGAGCAAACACAACATTAATCACACGTGGTGGGGACGTGACCCTTCATAACGCTTAACAGACGACATGTGCGGACGTGACCAGACACAACATTAAAACACGGTGTGGGGATGTGACCCTTCACAAAGATTAACAGATGACATGTGCGGACGTGACCAGACACAGCATTAAAAGCACGATATGGGGAGGTGAACCCTCGCAACGCTTAATAGACGACATGTGCGACCGTGACCAGACACATCATTAAAAATACGATGTGGGGACGTGACCCTTCAAAACGCTTAACAGATGACATGTGCGAACGTGACTAGACATAACATTAAAAACACGAGGTGGGGGCGTGACCCTTCACAACGCTTAATAGACGACATGTGCGGACGTGACTAGACACGGTAGTAAAACACGGTGTGGGGATGTGACCCTTCACAATGCTTAACAAACGACATGTGCGGACGTGACTAGACACAGCATTAAAAATACGATGTGCGGACGTGACCAGAGACAACATTAAGAACACGATGTGGGGAGGTGACCCTTTACAACGCTTAACAGAGGACATGTGCAAACATGAGCAGACACAACATTAAAAACTCAAGGTGGGGACGTGACCCTTTACAACGCTTAACAAACGACATGTGCGGACGTGACCAGACACAGCATTAAAACACAGTGGGGGGAGGTGACCCTTCACAACGCTTAACAGACGACATGTGGGGACGTGACCAGACACATCATTAAAAGCACAATGTGGGGACGTGACCCTTCACAACGCTTAACAGACGACATGTACGGACGTGACCAGACACATCATTAAAAACACGATGTGGGGACGTGACCAGACACAGTATTAAAAACACGATGTGGGGACGTGACCCTTCACACGCTTAATAGACGGCATGTGCGGACGTGACCAGACACAACTTTCAAATGACGAGGTGTATGTGGGGACGTGACCTATCACAACACTTAACAGACGATGGCATTAAAACATGGTGTAGGGATATGACCCTTCACAACGTTTAACAGAGGACATTTGCGGACGTGAGCAAACACAACATTAATCACACGTGGTGGGGATGTGATCCTTCACAACGCTTAACAGACGACATGTGCGGACGTGACCAGACACAACATTAAAACACGGTGTGGGGATGTGACCCTTCACAAAGCTTAACAGACGACATGTGCGGACGTGACCAGACACAAGATTAAAAGCAAGATATGGGGAGGTGAACCTTCACAACGCTTAATAGACGACATGTGCGGACGTGACCCTTCATAACGCTTAACAGACGACATGTGCGGACGTGACCAGACATAGCAATAAAACACGGTGTGGGGATGTGACCCTTCACAACGCTTAACAGACAACATGTGCGGACGTCACCAAAAACAAGATTAAATAGACGACATGTGCGGATGTGACCTGACACAACATTAAAAATACGATGCGGGGACGTGACCCTTCACAACGCTCAACAGACGACATGTGCGGTTGAGACCAGACACAACATTAAAAAATGATGCGGGGACGTGACCCTTCACAACGCTTTACAGACGAAATGTGCGAACGTGACCAGACACAGAATTAAAAGCACAATGTGGGGACGTGACCCTTCACAACGCTTAACAGACGACATGTGCGGACGTGACCAGACACAGCATAAAAAATACGATGCGGGGATGTGACCCTTCGCAACGCTTAACAGACGAAATGTGCGAACGTGACCAGACACAGAATTAAAAGCACAATGTGGGGACGTGACCCTTCACAACGCTTAACAGACGACATGTGCGGACATGACCAGACACAGCATTAAAAATACGATGCCGGGATGTGACCCTTCGCAACGCTTAACAGACGAAATGTGCGAACGTGACCAGACACAACTTTCAAATGACGAGGTGTATGTGCGGACGTGACCTATCACAACACTTAACAGACGATGGCATTAAAACATGGTGTAGGGATATGACCCTTCACAACGTTTAACAGAGGACATTTGCGGACGTGAGCAAACACAACATTAAACACACGTGGTGGGGACGTGAGCCTTCACAATGCTTAACAGACGACATGTTCGGACGTGACCAGACACAACATTAAAACACGGTGTGGGGATATGACCCTTCACAAAGCTTAACAGACGACATGTGCGGACGTGACCAGACACAGCATTAAAAGCACGATATGGGGAGGTGAACCGTCACAACGCTTAATAGACGACATGTGCGAACGTGACCAGACACATCATTAAAAATACGATGTGGGGACGTGACCCTTCAAAACGCTTAACAGATGACATGTGCGAACGTGATTAGACACAACATTAAAACACACGAGGTGGGGACGTGACCCTTCACAACGCTTAATAGACGACATGTGCGGACGTGACTAGACACGGTGTGGGGATGTGACCCTTCACGATGCTTAACAAACGACATGTGTGGACGTGACTAGACACAGCATTAAAAACACGATGTGGGGACGTGACCCTTCACACGCTTAATAGACGACATTTGCGGACGTGACCAGACACAACTTTCAAATAACGAGGTGTATGTGGGGACGTGACCTATCACAACACTTAACAAACGATGACATTAAAACATGGTGTAGGGATATGACCCTTCACAACGTTTAACAGAGGACATTTGCGGACGTGAGCAAACACAACATTAAACACACGTGGTGGGGACGTGAGCCTTCACAATGCTTAACAGACGACATGTTCGGACGTGACCAGACACAACATTAAAACACGGTGTGGGGATATGACCCTTCACAAAGCTTAACAGACGACATGTGCGGACGTGACCAGACACAGCATTAAAAGCACGATATGGGGAGGTGAACCGTCACAACGCTTAATAGACGACATGTGCGAACGTGACCAGACACATCATTAAAAATACGATGTGGGGACGTGACCCTTCAAAACGCTTAACAGATGACATGTGCGAACGTGACTAGACACAACATTAAAAACACGAGGTGGGGACGTGACCCTTCACAACGCTTAATAGACGACATGTGCGGACGTGACTAGACACGGTGTGGGGATGTGACCCTTCACAATGCTTAACAAACGACATGTGCGGACGTGACTAGACACAGCATTAAAAACACGATGTGGGGACGTGACCCTTCACACGCTTAATAGACGACATTTGCGGACGTGACCAGACAAAACTTTCAAATGACGAGGTGTATGTGGGGACGTGACCTATCACAACACTTAACAAACGATGGCATTAAAACATGGTGTAGGGATATGACCCTTCACAACGCTTAACAGAGGACATTTGCGGACGTGAGTAAACACAACATTAATCACACGTGGTGGGGACGTGATCCTTCACAACGCTTAACAGACGACATGTGCGGACGTGACCAGAGACAGCATTAAGAACACGATGTTGGGAGGTGACCCTTTACAACGCTTAACAGAGGACATGTGCAGACATGAGCAGACGCAACATTAAAAACTCAAGGTGGGGACGTGACCCTTTACAACGCTTAACAGACGACATGTGCGGACGTGACCAGACACAGCATTAAAACACGGTGTGGGGATGTGACCCTTCACAACGCTTAACAGCCGACATGTGCGAACGTGACTAGACACGGTAGTAAAACACGGTGTGGGGATGTGACCCTTCACAATGCTTAACAAACGACATGTGCGGACGTGACTAGACACAGCATTAAAAACACGATGTGGGGACGTGACCCTTCACACGCTTAATAGACGACATTTGCGGATGTGACCAGACACAACTTTCAAATGACGAGGTGTATGTGGGGACGTGACCTATCACAACACTTAACAAACGATGGCATTATAACATGGTGTAGGGATATGACCCTTCACAACGCTTAACAGAGGACATTTGCGGACATGAGCAAACACAACATTAATCACACGTGGTGGGGACGTGACCCTTCACAACGCTTAACAGACGACATGTGCGGACGTGACCAGACACAACATTAAAACACGGTGTGGGGATGTGACCCTTCACAAAGATTAACAGATGACATGTGCGGACGTGACCAGACACAACATTAAAAGCACGATATGGGGAGGTGAACCCTCGCAACGCTTAATAGACGACATGTGCGACCGTGACCAGACACATCATTAAAAATACGATGTGGGGACGTGACCCTTCAAAACGCTTAACAGATGACATGTGCGAACGTGACTAGACACAACATTAAAAACACGAGGTGGGGGCGTGACCCTTCACAACGCTTAATAGACGACATGTGCGGACGTGACTAGACACGGTAGTAAAACACGGTGTAGGGATGTGACCCTTCACAATGCTTAACAAACGACATGTGCGGACGTGACTAGACACAGCATTAAAAACACGATGTGGGGACGTGACCAGAGACAACATTAAGAACACGATGTGGGGAGGTGACCCTTTACAACGCTTAACAGAGGACATGTGCAAACATGAGCAGACACAACATTAAAAACTCAAGGTGGGGACGTGACCCTTTACAACGCTTAACAGACGACATGTACGGACGTGACCAGACACAGCATTAAAACACGGTGTGGGGATGTGACCCTTCACAACGCTTAACAGCCGACATGTGCGAACGTGACTAGACACGGTAGTAAAACACGGTGTGGGGATGTGACCCTTCACAATGCTTAACAAACGACATGTGCGGACGTGACTAGACACAGCATTAAAAACACGATGTGGGGACGTGACCCTTCACACGCTTAATAGACGACATTTGCGGACGTGACCAGACACAACTTTCAAATGACGAGGTGTATGTGGGGACGTGACCTATCACAACACTTAACAAACGATGGCATTATAACATGGTGTAGGGATATGACCCTTCACAACGCTTAACAGAGGACATTTGCTGACGTGAGCAAACACAACATTAATCACACGTGGTGGGGACGTGACCCTTCACAACGCTTAACAGACGACGTATGCGGACGTGACCAGACACAACATTAAAACACGGTGTGGGGATGTGACCCTTCACAAAGATTAACAGATGACATGTGCGGACGTGACCAGACACAGCATTAAAAGCACGATATGGGGAGGTGAACCCTCACAACGCTTAATAGACGACATGTGCGACCGTGACCAGACACATCATTAAAAATACGATGTGGGGACGTGACCCTTCAAAACGCTTAACAGATGGCATGTGCGAACGTGACTAGACACAACATTAAAAACACGAGGTGGGGGCGTGACCCTTCACAACGCTTAATAGACGACATGTGCGGACGTGACTAGACACGGTAGTAAAACACGGTGTGGGGATCTGACCCTTCACAATGCTTAACAAACGACATGTGCGGACGTGACTAGACACAGCATTAAAAACACGATGTGGGGACGTGACCAGAGACAACATTAAGAACACGATGTGGGGAGGTGACCCTTTACAACGCTTAACAGAGGACATGTGCAAACATGAGCAGACACAACATTAAAAACTCAAGGTGGGGACGTGACCCTTTACAACGCTTAACAGACGACATGTGTGGACGTGACCAGACACAGCATTAAAAGCACAATGTGGGGACGTGACCCTTCACAACGCTTAACAAACGACATGTACGGAGGTGACCAGACACATCATTAAAAACACGATGTGGGGACGTGACCAGACACAGTATTAAAAACACGATGTGGGGACGTGACCCTTCACACGCTTAATAGACGGCATGTGCGGACGTGACCAGACACAACTTTCAAATGACGAGGTGTATGTGGGGACGTGACCTATCACAACACTTAACAGACGATGGCATTAAAACACGGTGTGGGGATGTGACCCTTCACAATGCTTAACAAACGACATTTGCGGACGTGACTAGACACAGCATTAAAACATGGTGTAGGGATATGACCCTTCACAACGTTTAACAGAGGACATTTGCGGACGTGAACAAACACAACATTAATCACACGTGGTGGGGATGTGATCCTTCACAACGCTTAACAGACGACATGTGCGGACGTGACCAGACACAACATTAAAACACGGTGTGGGGATGTGACCCTTCACAAAGCTTAACAGACGACATGTGCGGACGTGACCAGTCACAAGATTAAAAGCAAGATATGGGGAGGTGAACCTTCACAACGCTTAATAGGCGACATGTGCGGACGTGACCCTTCATAACGCTTAACAGACGACATGTGCGGACGTGACCAGACATAGCAATAAAACACGGTGTGGGGATGTGACCCTTCACAACGCTTAACAGACAACATGTGCGGACGTCACCAAAAACAAGATTAAATAGACGACATGTGCGGATGTGACCTGACACAACATTAAAAATACGATGCGGGGACGTGACCCTTCACAACGCTCAACAGACGACATGTGCGGTTGAGACCAGACACAACATTAAAAAATGATGCGGGGACGTGACCCTTCACAACGCTTTACAGACGAAATGTGCGAACGTGACCAGACACAGAATTAAAAGCACAATGTGGGGACGTGACCCTTCACAACGCTTAACAGACGACATGTGCGGACGTGACCAGACACAGCATTAAAAATACGATGCGGGGATGTGACCCTTCGCAACGCTTAACAGACGAAATGTGCGAACGTGACCAGACACAGAATTAAAAGCACAATGTGGGGACGTGACCCTTCACAACGCTTAACAGACGACATGTGCGGACGTGACCAGACACAGCATTAAAAATACGATGCCGGGATGTGACCCTTCGCAACGCTTAACAGACGAAATGTGCGAACGTGACCAGACACAAATTTCAAATGACGAGGTGTATGTGCGGACGTGACCTATCACAACACTTAACAGACGATGGCATTAAGACATGGTGTAGGGATATGACCCTTCACAACGTTTAACAGAGGACATTTGCGGACGTGAGCAAACACAACATTAAACACACGTGGTGGGGACGTGAGCCTTCACAATGCTTAACAGACGACATGTTCGGACGTGACCAGACACAACATTAAAACACGGTGTGGGGATATGACCCTTCACAAAGCTTAACAGACGACATGTGCGGACGTGACCAGACACAGCATTAAAAGCACGATATGGGGAGGTGAACCGTCACAACGCTTAATAGACGACATGTGCGAACGTGACCAGACACATCATTAAAAATACGATGTGGGGACGTGACCCTTCAAAACGCTTAACAGATGACATGTGCGAACGTGACTAGACACAACATTAAAAACACGAGGTGGGGACGTGACCCTTCACAACGCTTAATAGACGACATGTGCGGACGTGACTAGACACGGTGTGGGGATGTGACCCTTCACAATGCTTAACAAACGACATGTGCGGACGTGACTAGACACAGCATTAAAAACACGATGTGGGGACGTGACCCTTCACACGCTTAATAGACGACATTTGCGGACGTGACCAGACAAAACTTTCAAATGACGAGGTGTATGTGGGGACGTGACCTATCGCAACACTTAACAAACGATGGCATTAAAACATGGTGTAGGGATATGACCCTTCACAACGCTTAACAGAGGACATTTGCGGACGTGAGTAAACACAACATTAATCACACGTGGTGGGGACGTGATCCTTCACAACGCTTAACAGACGACATGTGCGGACGTGACCAGAGACAGCATTAAGAACACGATGTTGGGAGGTGACCCTTTACAACGCTTAACAGAGGACATGTGCAGACATGAGCAGACGCAACATTAAAAACTCAAGGTGGGGACGTGACCCTTTACAACGCTTAACAGACGACATGTGCGGACGTGACCAGACACAGCATTAAAACACGGTGTGGGGATGTGACCCTTCACAACGCTTAACAGCCGACATGTGCGAACGTGACTAGACACGGTAGTAAAACACGGTGTGGGGATGTGACCCTTCACAATGCTTAACAAACGACATGTGCGGACGTGACTAGACACAGCATTAAAAACACGATGTGGGGACGTGACCCTTCACACGCTTAATAGACGACATTTGCGGACGTGACCAGACACAACTTTCAAATGACGAGGTGTATGTGGGGACGTGACCTATCACAACACTTAACAAACGATGGCATTATAACATGGTGTAGGGATATGACCCTTCACAACGCTTAACAGAGGACATTTTCGGACGTGAGCAAACACAACATTAATCGCACGTGGTGGGGACGTGACCCTTCACAACGCTTAACAGACGACATGTGCGGACGTGACCAGACACAACATTAAAACACGGTGTGGGGATGTGACCCTTCACAAAGATTAGCAGATGACATGTGCGGACGTGACCAGACACAGCATTAAAAGCACGATATGGGGAGGTGAACCCTCGCAACGCTTAATAGACGACATGTGCGACCGTGACCAGACACATCATTAAAAATACGATGTGGGGACGTGACCCTTCAAAACGCTTAACAGATGACATGTGCGAACGTGACTAGACACAACATTAAAAACACGAGGTGGGGGCGTGACCCTTCACAACGCTTAATAGACGACATGTGCGGACGTGACTAGACACGGTAGTGAAACACGGTATGGGGATCTGACCCTTCACAATGCTTAACAAACGACATGTGTGGACGTGACTAGACGCAGCATTAAAAACACGATGTGGGGACGTGACCAGAGACAACATTAAGAACACGATGTGGGGAGGTGACCCTTTACAACGCTTAACAGAGGACATGTGCAGACATGAGCAGACACAACATTAAAAACTCAAGGTGGGGACGTGACCCTTTACAACGCTTAACAGACGACATGTGCGGACGTGACCAGACACAGCATTAAAACACAGTGGGGGGAGGTGACCCTTCACAACGCTTAACAGACGACATGTGGGGACGTGACCAGACACAGCATTAAAAGCACAATGTGGGGACGTGACCCTTCACAACGCTTAACAGACGACATGTACGGACGTGACCAGACACATCATTAAAAACACGATGTGGGGACGTGACCAGACACAGTATTAAAAACACGATGTGGGGACGTGACCTATCACAACACTTAACAGACGATGGCATTAAAACATGGTGTAGGGATATGACCCTTCACAACGTTTAACAGAGGACATTTGCGGACGTGAGCAAACACAACATTAATCACACGTGGTGGGGATGTGATCCTTCACAACGCTTAACAGACGACATGTGCGGACGTGACCAGACACAACATTAAAACACGGTGTGGGGATGTGACCCTTCAGAAAGCTTAACAGACGACATGTGCGGCCGTGACCAGACACAAGATTAAAGGCAAGATATGGGGAGGTGAACCTTCACAACGCTTAATAGACGACATGTGCGGACGTGACCCATCATAACGCTTAACAGACGACATGTGCGGACGTGACCAGACATAGCAATAAAACACGGTGTGGGGATGTGACCCTTCACAACGCTTAACAGACAACATGTGCGGACGTCACCAAAAAAAGGATTAAATAGACGACATGTGCGGATGTGACCTGACACAACATTAAAAATACGATGCGGGGACGTGACCCTTCAAAACGATTAACAGATGACATGTGCGAACGTGACTAGACACAACATTAAAAACACGAGGTGGGGACGTGACCCTTCACAACGCTTAATAGACGACATGTGCGGACGTGACTAGACAAGGTGTGGGGATGTGACCCTTCACAATGCTTAACAAACGACATGTGCGGACGTGACTAGACACAGCATTAAAAACACGATGTGGGGACGTGACCCTTCACACGCTTAATAGACGACATTTGCGGACGTGACCAGACACAACTTTCAAATAACGAGGTGTATGTGGGGACGTGACCTATCACAACACTTAACAAACGATGGCATTAAAACATGGTGTAGGGATATGACCCTTCACAACGCTTAACAGAGGACATTTGCGGACGTGAGCAAACACAACATTAATCACACGTGGTGGGGACGTGACCCTTCACAACGCTTAACAGACGACATGTGCGGACGTGACCAGACACAACATTAAAACACGGTGTGGGGATGTGACCCTTCACAAAGATTAAAAGATGACATGTGCGGACGTGACCAGACACAGCATTAAAAGCACGATATGGGGAGGTGAACCCTCGCAACGCTTAATAGACTACATGTGCGACCGTGACCAGACACATCATTAAAAATACGATGTGGGGACGTGACCCTTCAAAACGCTTAACAGATGACATGTGCGAACGTGACTAGACACAACATTAAAAACACGAGGTGGGGGCGTGACCCTTCACAACGCTTAATAGACGACATGTGCGGACGTGACTAGACGCGGTAGTAAAACACGGTGTGGGGACGTGACCCTTCACAACGCTTAACAGACGACATGTGCGGACGTGACCAGACACAGCATTAAAAGCACAATGTGGGGATGTGACCCTTCGCAACGCTTAACAGACGAAATGTGCGAACGTGACCAAACACAACTTTCAAATGACGAGGTGTATGTGCGGACGTGACCTATCACAACACTTAACAGACGATGGCATTAAAACATGGTGTAGGGATATGACCCTTCACAACGTTTAACAGAGGACATTTGCGGACGTGAGCAAACACAACATTAAACACACGTGGTGGGGACGTGAGCCTTCACAATGCTTAACAGACGACATGTTCGGACGTGACCAGACACAACATTAAAACACGGTGTGGGGATATGACCCTTCACAAAGCTTAACAGACGACATGTGCCGACGTGACCAGACACAGCATTAAAAGCACGATATGGGGACGTGAACCGTCACAACGCTTAATAGACGACATGTGCGAACGTGACCAGACACATCATTAAAAATACGATGTGGGGACGTGACCCTTCAAAACGCTTAACAGATGACATGTGCGAACGTGACTAGACACAACATTAAAAACACGAGGTGGGGACGTGACCCTTCACAACGCTTAATAGACGACATGTGCGGACGTGACTAGACACGGTGTGGGGATGTGACCCTTCACAATGCTTAACAAACGACATGTGCGGACGTGACTAGACACAGCATTAAAAACACGATGTGGGGACGTGAACCTTCAAAACGCTTAATAGACGACATGTGCTGACGTGACCCTTCATAACGCTTAACAGACGACATGTGCGGACGTGACCAGACATTGCAATAAAACACGGTGTGGGGATGTGACCCTTCACAACGCTTAACAGACAACATGTGTGGACGTCACCAAAAACAAGATTAAATAGACGACATGTGCGGATGTGACCTGACACAACATTAAAAATACAATGCGGGGACGTGACCCTTCACAACGCTCAACAGACGACATGTGCGGTTGAGACCAGACACAACATTAAAAATTGATGCGGGGACGTGACCCTTCACAACGCTTTACAGACGAAATGTGCGAACGTGACCAGACACAGAATTAAAAGCACAATGTGGGGACGTGACCCTTCACAACGCTTAACAGACGACATGTGCGGACGTGACCAGACACAGCATTAAAAATACGATGCGGGGATGTGACCCTTCGCAACGCTTAACAGACGAAATGTGCGAACGTGACCAGACACAGAATTAAAAGCACAAAGTGGGGACGTGACCCTTCACAACGCTTAACAAACGACATGTGCGGACGTGACCAGACACAGCATTAAAAATACGATGCCGGGATGTGACCCTTCGCAACGCTTAACAGACGAAATGTGCGAACGTGACCAAACACAACTTTCAAATGACGAGGTGTATGTGCGGACGTGACCTATCACAACACTTAACAGACGATGGCATTAAAACATGGTGTAGGGATATGACCCTTCACAACGTTTAACAGAGGACATTTGCGGACGTGAGCAAACACAACATTAAACACACGTGGTGGGGACGTGAGCCTTCACAATGCTTAACAGACGACATGTTCGGACGTGACCAGACACAACATTAAAACACGGTGTGGGGATATGACCCTTCACAAAGCTTAACAGACGACATGTGCGGACGTGACCAGACACAGCATTAAAAGCACGATATGGGGAGGTGAACCGTCACAACGCTTAATAGACGACATGTGCGAACGTGACCAGACACATCATTAAAAATACGATGTGGGGACGTGACCCTTCAAAACGCTTAACAGATGACATGTGCGAACGTGACTAGACACAACATTAAAAACACGAGGTGGGGACGTGACCCTTCACAACGCTTAATAGACGACATGTGCGGACGTGACTAGACACGGTGTGGGGATGTGACCCTTCACAATGCTTAACAAACGACATGTGCGGACGTGACTAGACACAGCATTAAAAACACGATGTGGGGACGTGAACCTTCAAAACGCTTAATAGACGACATGTGCTGACGTGACCCTTCATAACGCTTAACAGACGACATGTGCGGACGTGACCAGACATTGCAATAAAACACGGTGTGGGGATGTGACCCTTCACAACGCTTAACAGACAACATGTGTGGACGTCACCAAAAACAAGATTAAATAGACGACATGTGCGGATGTGACCTGACACAACATTAAAAATACGATGCGGGGACGTGACCCTTCACAACGCTCAACAGACGACATGTGCGGTTGAGACCAGACACAACATTAAAAATTGATGCGGGGACGTGACCCTTCACAACGCTTTACAGACGAAATGTGCGAACGTGACCAGGCACAGAATTAAAAGCACAATGTGGGGACGTGACCCTTCACAACGCTTAACAGACGACATGTGCGGACGTGACCAGACACAGCATTAAAAATACGATGCCGGGATGTGACCCTTCGCAACGCTTAACAGACGAAATGTGCGAACGTGACCAGACACTGCATTAAAACACAGTGGGGGGGAGGTGACCCTTCACAACGCTTAACAGACGACCTGTGCGCACGTGACCAGACACAGCATTAAAAGCACACTGTGGGGACGTGACCCTTCACAACGCTTAATAGACGACATGTGCGGACGTGACCAGACACATCATTAAAAACACGATGTGGGGACGTGACCAGATACAGTATTAAAAACACGATGTGGGGACGTGACCCTTCACACGCTTAATAGACGACATGTGCGGACGTGACCAGACACAACTTTCAAATGACGAGGTGTATGTGGGGACGTGACCTATCACAACACTTAACAGACGATGGCATTAAAACATGGTGTAGGATATGACCCTTCACAACGTTTAACAGAGGACATTTGCGGACGTGAGTAAACACAACATTAAACACACGTGGTGGGGACGTGAGCCTTCACAATGCTTAACAGACGACATGTACGGACGTGACCAGACACAACATTAAAACACGGTGTGGGGATATGACCCTTCACAAAGCTTAACAGACGACATGTGCGGACGTGACCAGACACAGCATTAAAAGCACGATATGGGGAGGTGAACCGTCACAACGCTTAATAGACGACATGTGCGAACGTGACCAGACACATCATTAAAAATACGATGTGGGGACGTGACCCTTCAAAACGCTTAACAGATGACATGTGCGAACGTGACTAGACACAACATTAAAAACACGAGGTGGGGACGTGACCCTTCACAACGCTTAATAGACGACATGTGCGGACGTGACTAGACACGGTGTGGGGATGTGACCCTTCACAATGCTTAACAAACGACATGTGCGGACGTGACTAGACACAGCATTAAAAACACGATGTGGGGACGTGACCCTTCACATGCTTAATAGACGACATTTGCGGACGTGACCAGACAAAACTTTCAAATGACAAGGTGTATGTGGGGACGTGACCTATCACAACACTTAACAAACGATGGCATTAAAACATGGTGTAGGGATATGACCCTTCACAACGCTTAACAGAGGAATTTGCGGACGTGAGTAAACACAACATTAATCACACGTGGTGGGGACGTGATCCTTCACAACGCTTAACAGACGACATGTGCGGACGTGACCAGAGACAGCATTAAGAACACGATGTTGGGAGGTGACCCTTTACAACGCTTAACAGAGGACATGTGCAGACATGAGCAGACGCAACATTAAAAACTCAAGGTGGGGACGTGACCCTTTACAACGCTTAACAGACGACATGTGCGGACGTGACCAGACACAGCATTAAAACACGGTGTGGGGATGTGACCCTTCACAACGCTTAACAGCCGACATGTGCGAACGTGACTAGACACGGTAGTAAAACACGGTGTGGGGATGTGACCCTTCACAATGCTTAACAAACGACATGTGCGGACGTGACTAGACACAGCATTAAAAACACGATGTGGGGACGTGACCCTTCACACGCTTAATAGACGACATTTGCGGACGTGACCAGACACAACTTTCAAATGACGAGGTGTATGTGGGGACGTGACCTATCACAACACTTAACAAACGATGGCATTATAACATGGTGTAGGGATATGACCCTTCACAACGCTTAACAGAGGACATTTGCGGACGTGAGCAAACACAACATTAATCACACGTGGTGGGGATGTGACCCTTCACAACGCTTAACAGACGACATGTGCGGACGTGACCAGACACAACATTAAAACACGGTGTGGGGATGTGACCCTTCACAAAGATTAACAGATGACATATGCGGACGTGACCAGACACAGCATTAAAAGCACGATATGGGGAGGTGAACCCTCGCAACGCTTAATAGACGACATGTGCGACCGTGACCAGACACATCATTAAAAATACGATGTGGGGACGTGACCCTTCAAAACGCTTAACAGATGACATGTGCGAACGTGACTAGACACAACATTAAAAACACGAGGTGGGGGCGTGACCCTTCACAACGCTTAATAGACGACATGTGCGGACGTGACTAGACACGGTAGTAAAACACGGTGTGGGGATGTCACCCTTCACAATGCTTAACAAACGACATGTGCGGACGTGACTAGACACAGCATTAAAAACACGATGTGGGGACGTGACCAGAGACAACATTAAGAACACGATGTGGGGAGGTGACCCTTTACAACGCTTAACAGAGGACATGTGCAGACATGACCAGACACAGCATTAAAACACAGTGGGGGGAGGTGCCCTTCACAACGCTTAACAGACGACATGTGGGGACGTGACCAGACACAGCATTAAAAGCACAATGTGGGGACGTGACCCTTCACAACGCTTAACAGACGACATGTACGGACGTGACCAGACACATCATTAAAAACACGATGTGGGGACGTGACCAGACACAGTATTAAAAACACGATGTGGGGACGTGACCCTTCACACGCTTAATAGACGGCATGTGCGGACGTGACCAGACACAACTTTCAAATGACGAGGTGTATGTGGGGACGTGACCTATCACAACACTTAACAGACGATGGCATTAAAACATGGTGTAGGTATATGACCCTTCACAACGTTTAACAGAGGACATTTGCGGACATGAGCAAACACAACATTAATCACACGTGGTGGGGATGTGATCCTTCACAACGCTTAACAGACGACATGTGCGGACGTGACCAGACACAACATCAAAACACGGTGTGGGGATGTGATGCTTCACAAAGCTTAACAGACGACATGTGCGGACGTGACCAGACACAAGATTAAAAGCAAGATATGGGGAGGTGAACCTTCACAACGCTTAATAGACGACATGTGCGGAAGTGACCCTTCATAACGCTTAACAGACGACATGTGCGGACGTGACCAGACATAGCAATAAAACACGGTGTGGGGATGTGACCCTTCACAACGCTTAACAGACAACATGTGCGGACGTCACCAAAAACAAGATTAAATAGACGACAAGTGCGGATGTGACCTGACACAACATTAAAAATACGATGCGGGGATGTGACCCTTCACAACGCTCAACAGACGACATGTGCGGTTGAGACCAGACACAACATTAAAAAATGATGCGGGGATGTGACCCTTCGCAACGCTTAACAGACAAAATGTGCGAACGTGACCAGACACAGAATTAAAAGCACAATGTGGGGACGTGACCCTTCACAACGCTTAACAGACGACATGTGCGGACGTGACCAGACACAGCATTAAAAATACGATGCTGGGATGTGACCCTTCGCAACGCTTAACAGACGAAATGTGCGAACGTGACCAGACACAGAATTAAAAGCACAAAGTGGGGACGTGACCCTTCACAACGCTTAACAGACGACATGTGCGGACGTGACCAGACACAGCATTAAAAATACGATGCTGGGATGTGACCCTTCGCAACGCTTAACAGACGAAATGTGCGAACGTGACCAGACACAACTTTCAAATGACGAGGTGTATGTGCGGACGTGACCTATCACAACACTTAACAGACGATGGCATTAAAACATGGTGTAGGGATATGACCCTTCACAACGTTTAACAGAGGACATTTGCGGACGTGAGCAAACACAACATTACACACACGTGGTGGGGACGTGAGCCTTCACAATGCTTAACAGACGACATGTTCGGACGTGACCAGACACAACATTAAAACATGGTGTGGGGATATGACCCTTCACAAAGCTTAACAGACGACATGTGCGGACGTGACCAGACACAGCATTAAAAGCACGATACGGGGAGGTGAACCGTCACAACGCTTAATAGACGACATGTGCGAACGTGACCAGACACATCATTAAAAATACGATGTGGGGACGTGACCCTTCAAAACGCTTAACAGATGACATGTGCGAACGTGACTAGACACAACATTAAAAACACGAGGTGGGGACGTGACCCTTCACAACACTTAATAGACGACATGTGCGGACGTGACTAGACACGGTGTGGGGATGTGACCCTTCACAATGCTTAACAAACGACATGTGCGGACGTGACTAGACACAGCATTAAAAACACGATGTGGGGACGTGACCCTTCACATGCTTAATAGACGACATTTGCGGACGTGACCAGACAAAACTTTCAAATGACAAGGTGTATGTGGGGACGTGACCTATCACAACACTTAACAAACGATGGCATTAAAACATGGTGTAGGGATATGACCCTTCACAACGCTTAACAGAGGAATTTGCGGACGTGAGTAAACACAACATTAATCACACGTGGTGGGGACGTGATCCTTCACAACGCTTAACAGACGACATGTGCGGACGTGACCAGAGACAGCATTAAGAACACGATGTTGGGAGGTGACCCTTTACAACGCTTAACAGAGGACATGTGCAGACATGAGCAGACGCAACATTAAAAACTCAAGGTGGGGACGTGACCCTTTACAACGCTTAACAGACGACATGTGCGGACGTGACCAGACACAGCATTAAAACACGGTGTGGGGATGTGACCCTTCACAACGCTTAACAGCCGACATGTGCGAACGTGACTAGACACGGTAGTAAAACACGGTGTGGGGATGTGACCCTTCACAATGCTTAACAAACGACATGTGCGGACGTGACTAGACACAGCATTAAAAACACGATGTGGGGACGTGACCCTTCACACGCTTAATAGACGACATTTGCGGACGTGACCAGACACAACTTTCAAATGACGAGGTGTATGTGGGGACGTGACCTATCACAACACTTAACAAACGATGGCATTATAACATGGTGTAGGGATATGACCCTTCACAACGCTTAACAGAGGACATTTGCGGACGTGAGCAAACACAACATTAATCACACGTGGTGGGGATGTGACCCTTCACAACGCTTAACAGACGACATGTGCGGACGTGACCAGACACAACATTAAAACACGGTGTGGGGATGTGACCCTTCACAAAGATTAACAGATGACATATGCGGACGTGACCAGACACAGCATTAAAAGCACGATATGGGGAGGTGAACCCTCGCAACGCTTAATAGACGACATGTGCGACCGTGACCAGACACATCATTAAAAATACGATGTGGGGACGTGACCCTTCAAAACGCTTAACAGATGACATGTGCGAACGTGACTAGACACAACATTAAAAACACGAGGTGGGGGCGTGACCCTTCACAACGCTTAATAGACGACATGTGCGGACGTGACTAGACACGGTAGTAAAACACGGTGTGGGGATGTCACCCTTCACAATGCTTAACAAACGACATGTGCGGACGTGACTAGACACAGCATTAAAAACACGATGTGGGGACGTGACCAGAGACAACATTAAGAACACGATGTGGGGAGGTGACCCTTTACAACGCTTAACAGAGGACATGTGCAGACATGAGCAGACACAACATTAAAAACTCAAGGTGGGGACGTGACCCTTTACAACGCTTAACAGACGACATGTGCGGACGTGACCAGACACAGCATTAAAACACAGTGGGGGGAGGTGCCCTTCACAACGCTTAACAGACGACATGTGGGGACGTGACCAGACACAGCATTAAAAGCACAATGTGGGGACGTGACCCTTCACAACGCTTAACAGACGACATGTACGGACGTGACCAGACACATCATTAAAAACACGATGTGGGGACGTGACCAGACACAGTATTAAAAACACGATGTGGGGACGTGACCCTTCACACGCTTAATAGACGGCATGTGCGGACGTGACCAGACACAACTTTCAAATGACGAGGTGTATGTGGGGACGTGACCTATCACAACACTTAACAGACGATGGCATTAAAACATGGTGTAGGGATATGACCCTTCACAACGTTTAACAGAGGACATTTGCGGACATGAGCAAACACAACATTAATCACACGTGGTGGGGATGTGATCCTTCACAACGCTTACAGACGACATGTGCGGACGTGACCAGACACAACATTAAAACACGGTGTGGGGATGTGATGCTTCACAAAGCTTAACAGACGACATGTGCGGACGTGACCAGACACAAGATTAAAAGCAAGATATGGGGAGGTGAACCTTCACAACGCTTAATAGACGACATGTGCGGAAGTGACCCTTCATAACGCTTAACAGACGACATGTGCGGACGTGACCAGACATAGCAATAAAACACGGTGTGGGGATGTGACCCTTCACAACGCTTAACAGACAACATGTGCGGACGTCACCAAAAACAAGATTAAATAGACGACAAGTGCGGATGTGACCTGACACAACATTAAAAATACGATGCGGGGACGTGACCCTTCACAACGCTCAACAGACGACATGTGCGGTTGAGACCAGACACAACATTAAAAAATGATGCGGGGATGTGACCCTTCGCAACGCTTAACAGACAAAATGTGCGAACGTGACCAGACACAGAATTAAAAGCACAATGTGGGGACGTGACCCTTCACAACGCTTAACAGACGACATGTGCGGACGTGACCAGACACAGCATTAAAAATACGATGCTGGGATGTGACCCTTCGCAACGCTTAACAGACGAAATGTGCGAACGTGACCAGACACAGAATTAAAAGCACAAAGTGGGGACGTGACCCTTCACAACGCTTAACAGACGACATGTGCGGACGTGACCAGACACAGCATTAAAAATACGATGCTGGGATGTGACCCTTCGCAACGCTTAACAGACGAAATGTGCGAACGTGACCAGACACAACTTTCAAATGACGAGGTGTATGTGCGGACGTGACCTATCACAACACTTAACAGACGATGGCATTAAAACATGGTGTAGGGATATGACCCTTCACAACGTTTAACAGAGGACATTTGCGGACGTGAGCAAACACAACATTACACACACGTGGTGGGGACGTGAGCCTTCACAATGCTTAACAGACGACATGTTCGGACGTGACCAGATACAACATTAAAACATGGTGTGGGGATATGACCCTTCACAAAGCTTAACAGACGACATGTGCGGACGTGACCAGACACAGCATTAAAAGCACGATATGGGGAGGTGAACCGTCACAACGCTTAATAGACGACATGTGCGAACGTGACCAGACACATCATTAAAAATACGATGTGGGGACGTGACCCTTCAAAACGCTTAACAGATGACATGTGCGAACGTGACTAGACACAACATTAAAAACACGAGGTGGGGACGTGACCCTTCACAACACTTAATAGACGACATGTGCGGACGTGACTAGACACGGTGTGGGGATGTGACCCTTCACAATGCTTAACAAACGACATGTGCGGACGTGACTAGACACAGCATTAAAAACACGATGTGGGGACGTGACCTATCACAACACTTAACAAACGATGGCATTAAAACATGGTGTAGGGATATGACCCTTCACAACGCTTAACAGAGGA
This sequence comes from Viola odorata, assembly GCA_963691705.1. Lineage (NCBI taxonomy): Eukaryota > Viridiplantae > Streptophyta > Magnoliopsida > Malpighiales > Violaceae > Viola > Viola odorata. The sequence goes on along the minus strand of OY829540.1, from coordinate 40,084,039 downwards.
CATTTGCGGACGTGAGTAAACACAACATTAATCACACGTGGTGGGGACGTGATCCTTCACAACGCTTAACAAACGACATGTGCGGACGTGACCAGAGACAGCATTAAGAACACGATGTTGGGAGGTGACCTTTACAACGCTTAACAGAGGACATGTGCAGACATGAGCAGACGCAACATTAAAAACTCAAGGTGGGGACGTGACCCTTTACAACGCTTAACAGACGACATGTGCGGACGTGACCAGACACAGCATTAAAACACGGTGTGGGGATGTGACCCTTCACAACGCTTAACAGCCGACATGTGCGAACGTGACTAGACACGGTTGGAAAACACGGTGTGGGGATGTGACCCTTCACAATGCTTAACAAACGACATGTGCGGACGTGACTAGACACAGCATTAAAAACACGATGTGGGGACGTGACCCTTCACACGCTTAATAGACGACGTTTGCGGACGTGACCAGACACAACTTTCAAATGACGAGGTGTATGTGGGGACGTGACCTATCACAACACTTAACAAACGATGGCATTATAACATGGTGTAGGGATATGACCCTTCACAACGCTTAACAGAGGACATTTTCGGACGTGAGCAAACACAACATTAATCACACGTGGTGGGGACGTGACCCTTCACAACGCTTAACAGACGACATGTGCGGACGTGACCAGACACAACATTAAAACACGGTGTGGGGAGGTGAACCCTCGCAACGCTTAATAGACGACATGTGCGACCGTGACCAGACACATCATTAAAAATACGATGTGGGGACGTGACCCTTCAAAACGCTTAACAGATGACATGTGCGGACGTGACCAGACATAGCAATAAAACACGGTGTGGGGATGTGACCCTTCACAACGTTTAACAGAGGACATTTGCGGACGTGAGCAAACACAACATTAAACACACGTGGTGGGGACGTGACCCTTCACAATGCTTAACAGACGACATGTTCGGACGTGACCAGACACAACATTAAAACACGGTGTGGGGATATGACCCTTCACAAAGCTTAACAGACGACATGTGCGGACGTGACCAGACACAGCATTAAAAGCACGATATGGGGAGGTGAACCGTCACAACGCTTAATAGACGACATGTGCGAACGTGACCAGACACATCATTAAAAATACGATGTGGGGACGTGACCCTTCAAAACGCTTAACAGATGACCTGTGCGAACGTGACTAGACACAACATTAAAAACACGAGGTGGGGACGTGACCCTTCACAACACTTAATAGACGACATGTGCGGACGTGACTAGACACGGTGTGGGGATGTGACCCTTCACAATGCTTAACAAACGACATGTGCGGACGTGACTAGACACAGCATTAAAAACACGATGTGGGGACGTGACCTATCACAACACTTAACAAACGATGGCATTAAAACATGGTGTAGGGATATGACCCTTCACAACGCTTAACAGAGGACATGTGCAGACATGAGCAGACACAACATTAAAAACTCAAGGTGCGGACGTGACCCTTTACAACGCTTAACAGAGGACATGTGTGGACGTGACCAGACACAGCATTAAAACACAGTGGGGGGAGGTGACCCTTCTCAACGCTTAACAGACGACATGTGCGGACGTGACCAGACACAGCATTAAAAGCACAATGTGGGGACGTGACCCTTCACAAAGCTTAACAGACGACATGTGCGGACGGGACTAGACACAGCATTAAAAGCATGATATGGGGAGGTGAACCCTCACAACGCTTAATAGACGACATGTGCGAACGTGACCAGACACATCATTAAAAATACGATGTGGGGACGTGACCCTTCAAAACGCTTAACAGATGACATGTGCGAACGTGACTAGACACAACATTAAAAGCACGAGGTGGGGACGTGACCCTTCTCAACGCTTAACAGACGACATGTGCGGACGTGACCAGACACAGCATTAAAAGCACAATGTGGGGACGTGACCCTTCACAAAGCTTAACAGACGACATGTGCGGACGGGACTAGACACAGCATTAAAAGCATGATATGGGGAGGTGAACCCTCACAACGCTTAATAGACGAAATGTGCGAACGTGACCAGACACAGAATTAAAAGCACAAAGTGAGGACGTGACCCTTCACAACGCTTAACAAACGACATGTGCGGACGTGACCAGACACAGCATTAAAAATACGATGCCGGGATGTGACCCTTCGCAACGCTTAACAGACGAAATGTGCGAACGTGACCAAACACAACTTTCAAATGACGAGGTGTATGTGCGGACGTGACCTATCACAACACTTAACAGACGATGGCATTAAAACATGGTGTAGGGATATGACCCTTCACAACGTTTAACAGAGGACATTTGCGGACGTGAGCAAACACAACATTAAACACACGTGGTGGGGACGTGAGCCTTCACAATGCTTAACAGACGACATGTTCGGACGTGACCAGACACAACATTAAAACACGGTGTGGGGATATGACCCTTCACAAAGCTTAACAGACGACATGTGCGGACGTGACCAGACACAGCATTAAAAGCACGATATGGGGAGGTGAACCGTCACAACGCTTAATAGACGACATGTGCGAACGTGACCAGACACATCATTAAAAATACGATGTGGGGACGTGACCCTTCAAAACGCTTAACAGATGACATGTGCGAACGTGACTAGACACAACATTAAAAACACGAGGTGGGGACGTGACCCTTCACAACGCTTAATAGACGACATGTGCGGACGTGACTAGACACGGTGTGGGGATGTGACCCTTCACAATGCTTAACAAACGACATGTGCGGACGTGACTAGACACAGCATTAAAAACACGATGTGGGGACGTGAACCTTCAAAACGCTTAATAGACGACATGTGCTGACGTGACCCTTCATAACGCTTAACAGACGACATGTGCGGACGTGACCAGACATTGCAATAAAACACGGTGTGGGGATGTGACCCTTCACAACGCTTAACAGACAACATGTGTGGACGTCACCAAAAACAAGATTAAATAGACGACATGTGCGGATGTGACCTGACACAACATTAAAAATACGATGCGGGGACGTGACCCTTCACAACGCTCAACAGACGACAAGTGCGGTTGAGACCAGACACAACATTAAAAATTGATGCGGGGACGTGACCCTTCACAACGCTTTACAGACGAAATGTGCGAACGTGACCAGGCACAGAATTAAAAGCACAATGTGGGGACGTGACCCTTCACAACGCTTAACAGACGACATGTGCGGACGTGACCAGACACAGCATTAAAAATACGATGCCGGGATGTGACCCTTCGCAACGCTTAACAGACGAAATGTGCGAACGTGACCAGACACTGCATTAAAACACAGTGGGGGGGAGGTGACCCTTCACAACGCTTAACAGACGACCTGTGCGCACGTGACCAGACACAGCATTAAAAGCACACTGTGGGGACGTGACCCTTCACAACGCTTAATAGACGACATGTGCGGACGTGACCAGACACATCATTAAAAACACGATGTGGGGACGTGACCAGATACAGTATTAAAAACACGATGTGGGGACGTGACCCTTCACACGCTTAATAGACGACATGTGCGGACGTGACCAGACACAACTTTCAAATGACGAGGTGTATGTGGGGACGTGACCTATCACAACACTTAACAGACGATGGCATTAAAACATGGTGTAGGATATGACCCTTCACAACGTTTAACAGAGGACATTTGCGGACGTGAGTAAACACAACATTAAACACACGTGGTGGGGACGTGAGCCTTCACAATGCTTAACAGACGACATGTACGGACGTGACCAGACACAACATTAAAACACGGTGTGGGGATATGACCCTTCACAAAGCTTAACAGACGACATGTGCGGACGTGACCAGACACAGCATTAAAAGCACGATATGGGGAGGTGAACCGTCACAACGCTTAATAGACGACATGTGCGAACGTGACCAGACACATCATTAAAAATACGATGTGGGGACGTGACCCTTCAAAACGCTTAACAGATGACATGTGCGAACGTGACTAGACACAACATTAAAAACACGAGGTGGGGACGTGACCCTTCACAACGCTTAATAGACGACATGTGCGGACGTGACTAGACACGGTGTGGGGATGTGACCCTTCACAATGCTTAACAAACGACATGTGCGGACGTGACTAGACACAGCATTAAAAACACGATGTGGGGACGTGACCCTTCACATGCTTAATAGACGACATTTGCGGACGTGACCAGACAAAACTTTCAAATGACAAGGTGTATGTGGGGACGTGACCTATCACAACACTTAACAAACGATGGCATTAAAACATGGTGTAGGGATATGACCCTTCACAACGCTTAACAGAGGAATTTGCGGACGTGAGTAAACACAACATTAATCACACGTGGTGGGGACGTGATCCTTCACAACGCTTAACAGACGACATGTGCGGACGTGACCAGAGACAGCATTAAGAACACGATGTTGGGAGGTGACCCTTTACAACGCTTAACAGAGGACATGTGCAGACATGAGCAGACGCAACATTAAAAACTCAAGGTGGGGACGTGACCCTTTACAACGCTTAACAGACGACATGTGCGGACGTGACCAGACACAGCATTAAAACACGGTGTGGGGATGTGACCCTTCACAACGCTTAACAGCCGACATGTGCGAACATGACTAGACACGGTAGTAAAACACGGTGTGGGGATGTGACCCTTCACAATGCTTAACAAACGACATGTGCGGACGTGACTAGACACAGCATTAAAAACACGATGTGGGGACGTGACCCTTCACACGCTTAATAGACGACATTTGCGGACGTGACCAGACACAACTTTCAAATGACGAGGTGTATGTGGGGACGTGACCTATCACAACACTTAACAAACGATGGCATTATAACATGGTGTAGGGATATGACCCTTCACAACGCTTAACAGAGGACATTTGCGGACGTGAGCAAACACAACATTAATAACACGTGGTGGGGATGTGACCCTTCACAACGCTTAACAGACGACATGTGCGGACGTGACCAGACACAACATTAAAACACGGTGTGGGGATGTGACCCTTCACAAAGATTAACAGATGACATATGCGGACGTGACCAGACACAGCATTAAAAGCACGATATGGGGAGGTGAACCCTCGCAACGCTTAATAGACGACATGTGCGACCGTGACCAGACACATCATTAAAAATACGATGTGGGGACGTGACCCTTCAAAACGCTTAACAGATGACATGTGCGAACGTGACTAGACACAACATTAAAAACACGAGGTGGGGGCGTGACCCTTCACAACGCTTAATAGACGACATGTGCGGACGTGACTAGACACGGTAGTAAAACACGGTGTGGGGATGTCACCCTTCACAATGCTTAACAAACGACATGTGCGGACGTGACTAGACACAGCATTAAAAACACGATGTGGGGACGTGACCAGAGACAACATTAAGAACACGATGTGGGGAGGTGACCCTTTACAACGCTTAACAGAGGACATGTGCAGACATGAGCAGACACAACATTAAAAACTCAAGGTGGGGACGTGACCCTTTACAACGCTTAACAGACGACATGTGCGGACGTGACCAGACACAGCATTAAAACACAGTGGGGGGAGGTGCCCTTCACAACGCTTAACAGACGACATGTGGGGACGTGACCAGACACAGCATTAAAAGCACAATGTGGGGACGTGACCCTTCACAACGCTTAACAGACGACATGTACGGACGTGACCAGACACATCATTAAAAACACGATGTGGGGACGTGACCAGACACAGTATTAAAAACACGATGTGGGGACGTGACCCTTCACACGCTTAATAGACGGCATGTGCGGACGTGACCAGACACAACTTTCAAATGACGAGGTGTATGTGGGGACGTGACCTATCACAACACTTAACAGACGATGGCATTAAAACATGGTGTAGGGATATGACCCTTCACAACGTTTAACAGAGGACATTTGCGGACATGAGCAAACACAACATTAATCACACGTGGTGGGGATGTGATCCTTCACAACGCTTACAGACGACATGTGCGGACGTGACCAGACACAACATTAAAACACGGTGTGGGGATGTGATGCTTCACAAAGCTTAACAGACGACATGTGCGGACGTGACCAGACACAAGATTAAAAGCAAGATATGGGGAGGTGAACCTTCACAACGCTTAATAGACGACATGTGCGGAAGTGACCCTTCATAACGCTTAACAGACGACATGTGCGGACGTGACCAGACATAGCAATAAAACACGGTGTGGGGATGTGACCCTTCACAACGCTTAACAGACAACATGTGCGGACGTCACCAAAAACAAGATTAAATAGACGACAAGTGCGGATGTGACCTGACACAACATTAAAAATACGATGCGGGGACGTGACCCTTCACAACGCTCAACAGACGACATGTGCGGTTGAGACCAGACACAACATTAAAAAATGATGCGGGGATGTGACCCTTCGCAACGCTTAACAGACAAAATGTGCGAACGTGACCAGACACAGAATTAAAAGCACAATGTGGGGACGTGACCCTTCACAACGCTTAACAGACGACATGTGCGGACGTGACCAGACACAGCATTAAAAATACGATGCTGGGATGTGACCCTTCGCAACGCTTAACAGACGAAATGTGCGAACGTGACCAGACACAGAATTAAAAGCACAAAGTGGGGACGTGACCCTTCACAACGCTTAACAGACGACATGTGCGGACGTGACCAGACACAGCATTAAAAATACGATGCTGGGATGTGACCCTTCGCAACGCTTAACAGACGAAATGTGCGAACGTGACCAGACACAACTTTCAAATGACGAGGTGTATGTGCGGACGTGACCTATCACAACACTTAACAGACGATGGCATTAAAACATGGTGTAGGGATATGACCCTTCACAACGTTTAACAGAGGACATTTGCGGACGTGAGCAAACACAACATTACACACACGTGGTGGGGACGTGAGCCTTCACAATGCTTAACAGACGACATGTTCGGACGTGACCAGACACAACATTAAAACATGGTGTGGGGATATGACCCTTCACAAAGCTTAACAGACGACATGTGCGGACGTGACCAGACACAGCATTAAAAGCACGATATGGGGAGGTGAACCGTCACAACGCTTAATAGACGACATGTGCGAACGTGACCAGACACATCATTAAAAATACGATGTGGGGACGTGACCCTTCAAAACGCTTAACAGATGACATGTGCGAACGTGACTAGACACAACATTAAAAACACGAGGTGGGGACGTGACCCTTCACAACACTTAATAGACGACATGTGCGGACGTGACTAGACACGGTGTGGGGATGTGACCCTTCACAATGCTTAACAAACGACATGTGCGGACGTGACTAGACACAGCATTAAAAACACGATGTGGGGACGTGACCTATCACAACACTTAACAAACGATGGCATTAAAACATGGTGTAGGGATATGACCCTTCACAACGCTTAACAGAGGACATTTGCGGACGTGAGTAAACACAACATTAATCACACGTGGTGGGGACGTGATCCTTCACAACGCTTAACAAACGACATGTGCGGACGTGACCAGAGACAGCATTAAGAACACGATGTTGGGAGGTGACCTTTACAACGCTTAACAGAGGACATGTGCAGACATGAGCAGACGCAACATTAAAAACTCAAGGTGGGGACGTGACCCTTTACAACGCTTAACAGACGACATGTGCGGACGTGACCAGACACAGCATTAAAACACGGTGTGGGGATGTGACCCTTCACAACGCTTAACAGCCGACATGTGCGAACGTGACTAGACACGGTTGGAAAACACGGTGTGGGGATGTGACCCTTCACAATGCTTAACAAACGACATGTGCGGACGTGACTAGACACAGCATTAAAAACACGATGTGGGGACGTGACCCTTCACACGCTTAATAGACGACGTTTGCGGACGTGACCAGACACAACTTTCAAATGACGAGGTGTATGTGGGGACGTGACCTATCACAACACTTAACAAACGATGGCATTATAACATGGTGTAGGGATATGACCCTTCACAACGCTTAACAGAGGACATTTTCGGACGTGAGCAAACACAACATTAATCACACGTGGTGGGGACGTGACCCTTCACAACGCTTAACAGACGACATGTGCGGACGTGACCAGACACAACATTAAAACACGGTGTGGGGAGGTGAACCCTCGCAACGCTTAATAGACGACATGTGCGACCGTGACCAGACACATCATTAAAAATACGATGTGGGGACGTGACCCTTCAAAACGCTTAACAGATGACATGTGCGGACGTGACCAGACATAGCAATAAAACACGGTGTGGGGATGTGACCCTTCACAACGTTTAACAGAGGACATTTGCGGACGTGAGCAAACACAACATTAAACACACGTGGTGGGGACGTGACCCTTCACAATGCTTAACAGACGACATGTTCGGACGTGACCAGACACAACATTAAAACACGGTGTGGGGATATGACCCTTCACAAAGCTTAACAGACGACATGTGCGGACGTGACCAGACACAGCATTAAAAGCACGATATGGGGAGGTGAACCGTCACAACGCTTAATAGACGACATGTGCGAACGTGACCAGACACATCATTAAAAATACGATGTGGGGACGTGACCCTTCAAAACGCTTAACAGATGACCTGTGCGAACGTGACTAGACACAACATTAAAAACACGAGGTGGGGACGTGACCCTTCACAACACTTAATAGACGACATGTGCGGACGTGACTAGACACGGTGTGGGGATGTGACCCTTCACAATGCTTAACAAACGACATGTGCGGACGTGACTAGACACAGCATTAAAAACACGATGTGGGGACGTGACCTATCACAACACTTAACAAACGATGGCATTAAAACATGGTGTAGGGATATGACCCTTCACAACGCTTAACAGAGGACATGTGCAGACATGAGCAGACACAACATTAAAAACTCAAGGTGCGGACGTGACCCTTTACAACGCTTAACAGAGGACATGTGTGGACGTGACCAGACACAGCATTAAAACACAGTGGGGGGAGGTGACCCTTCTCAACGCTTAACAGACGACATGTGCGGACGTGACCAGACACAGCATTAAAAGCACAATGTGGGGACGTGACCCTTCACAAAGCTTAACAGACGACATGTGCGGACGGGACTAGACACAGCATTAAAAGCATGATATGGGGAGGTGAACCCTCACAACGCTTAATAGACGACATGTGCGAACGTGACCAGACACATCATTAAAAATACGATGTGGGGACGTGACCCTTCAAAACGCTTAACAGATGACATGTGCGAACGTGACTAGACACAACATTAAAAGCACGAGGTGGGGACGTGACCCTTCTCAACGCTTAACAGACGACATGTGCGGACGTGACCAGACACAGCATTAAAAGCACAATGTGGGGACGTGACCCTTCACAAAGCTTAACAGACGACATGTGCGGACGGGACTAGACACAGCATTAAAAGCATGATATGGGGAGGTGAACCCTCACAACGCTTAATAGACGAAATGTGCGAACGTGACCAGACACAGAATTAAAAGCACAAAGTGAGGACGTGACCCTTCACAACGCTTAACAAACGACATGTGCGGACGTGACCAGACACAGCATTAAAAATACGATGCCGGGATGTGACCCTTCGCAACGCTTAACAGACGAAATGTGCGAACGTGACCAAACACAACTTTCAAATGACGAGGTGTATGTGCGGACGTGACCTATCACAACACTTAACAGACGATGGCATTAAAACATGGTGTAGGGATATGACCCTTCACAACGTTTAACAGAGGACATTTGCGGACGTGAGCAAACACAACATTAAACACACGTGGTGGGGACGTGAGCCTTCACAATGCTTAACAGACGACATGTTCGGACGTGACCAGACACAACATTAAAACACGGTGTGGGGATATGACCCTTCACAAAGCTTAACAGACGACATGTGCGGACGTGACCAGACACAGCATTAAAAGCACGATATGGGGAGGTGAACCGTCACAACGCTTAATAGACGACATGTGCGAACGTGACCAGACACATCATTAAAAATACGATGTGGGGACGTGACCCTTCAAAACGCTTAACAGATGACATGTGCGAACGTGACTAGACACAACATTAAAAACACGAGGTGGGGACGTGACCCTTCACAACGCTTAATAGACGACATGTGCGGACGTGACTAGACACGGTGTGGGGATGTGACCCTTCACAATGCTTAACAAACGACATGTGCGGACGTGACTAGACACAGCATTAAAAACACGATGTGGGGACGTGAACCTTCAAAACGCTTAATAGACGACATGTGCTGACGTGACCCTTCATAACGCTTAACAGACGACATGTGCGGACGTGACCAGACATTGCAATAAAACACGGTGTGGGGATGTGACCCTTCACAACGCTTAACAGACAACATGTGTGGACGTCACCAAAAACAAGATTAAATAGACGACATGTGCGGATGTGACCTGACACAACATTAAAAATACGATGCGGGGACGTGACCCTTCACAACGCTCAACAGACGACAAGTGCGGTTGAGACCAGACACAACATTAAAAATTGATGCGGGGACGTGACCCTTCACAACGCTTTACAGACGAAATGTGCGAACGTGACCAGGCACAGAATTAAAAGCACAATGTGGGGACGTGACCCTTCACAACGCTTAACAGACGACATGTGCGGACGTGACCAGACACAGCATTAAAAATACGATGCCGGGATGTGACCCTTCGCAACGCTTAACAGACGAAATGTGCGAACGTGACCAGACACTGCATTAAAACACAGTGGGGGGGAGGTGACCCTTCACAACGCTTAACAGACGACCTGTGCGCACGTGACCAGACACAGCATTAAAAGCACACTGTGGGGACGTGACCCTTCACAACGCTTAATAGACGACATGTGCGGACGTGACCAGACACATCATTAAAAACACGATGTGGGGACGTGACCAGATACAGTATTAAAAACACGATGTGGGGACGTGACCCTTCACACGCTTAATAGACGACATGTGCGGACGTGACCAGACACAACTTTCAAATGACGAGGTGTATGTGGGGACGTGACCTATCACAACACTTAACAGACGATGGCATTAAAACATGGTGTAGGATATGACCCTTCACAACGTTTAACAGAGGACATTTGCGGACGTGAGTAAACACAACATTAAACACACGTGGTGGGGACGTGAGCCTTCACAATGCTTAACAGACGACATGTACGGACGTGACCAGACACAACATTAAAACACGGTGTGGGGATATGACCCTTCACAAAGCTTAACAGACGACATGTGCGGACGTGACCAGACACAGCATTAAAAGCACGATATGGGGAGGTGAACCGTCACAACGCTTAATAGACGACATGTGCGAACGTGACCAGACACATCATTAAAAATACGATGTGGGGACGTGACCCTTCAAAACGCTTAACAGATGACATGTGCGAACGTGACTAGACACAACATTAAAAACACGAGGTGGGGACGTGACCCTTCACAACGCTTAATAGACGACATGTGCGGACGTGACTAGACACGGTGTGGGGATGTGACCCTTCACAATGCTTAACAAACGACATGTGCGGACGTGACTAGACACAGCATTAAAAACACGATGTGGGGACGTGACCCTTCACATGCTTAATAGACGACATTTGCGGACGTGACCAGACAAAACTTTCAAATGACAAGGTGTATGTGGGGACGTGACCTATCACAACACTTAACAAACGATGGCATTAAAACATGGTGTAGGGATATGACCCTTCACAACGCTTAACAGAGGAATTTGCGGACGTGAGTAAACACAACATTAATCACACGTGGTGGGGACGTGATCCTTCACAACGCTTAACAGACGACATGTGCGGACGTGACCAGAGACAGCATTAAGAACACGATGTTGGGAGGTGACCCTTTACAACGCTTAACAGAGGACATGTGCAGACATGAGCAGACGCAACATTAAAAACTCAAGGTGGGGACGTGACCCTTTACAACGCTTAACAGACGACATGTGCGGACGTGACCAGACACAGCATTAAAACACGGTGTGGGGATGTGACCCTTCACAACGCTTAACAGCCGACATGTGCGAACATGACTAGACACGGTAGTAAAACACGGTGTGGGGATGTGACCCTTCACAATGCTTAACAAACGACATGTGCGGACGTGACTAGACACAGCATTAAAAACACGATGTGGGGACGTGACCCTTCACACGCTTAATAGACGACATTTGCGGACGTGACCAGACACAACTTTCAAATGACGAGGTGTATGTGGGGACGTGACCTATCACAACACTTAACAAACGATGGCATTATAACATGGTGTAGGGATGTGACCCTTCACAACGCTTAACAGAGGACATTTGCGGACGTGAGCAAACACAACATTAATAACACGTGGTGGGGATGTGACCCTTCACAACGCTTAACAGACGACATGTGCGGACGTGACCAGACACAACATTAAAACACGGTGTGGGGATGTGACCCTTCACAAAGATTAACAGATGACATATGCGGACGTGACCAGACACAGCATTAAAAGCACGATATGGGGAGGTGAACCCTCGCAACGCTTAATAGACGACATGTGCGACCGTGACCAGACACATCATTAAAAATACGATGTGGGGACGTGACCCTTCAAAACGCTTAACAGATGACATGTGCGAACGTGACTAGACACAACATTAAAAACACGAGGTGGGGGCGTGACCCTTCACAACGCTTAATAGACGACATGTGCGGACGTGACTAGACACGGTAGTAAAACACGGTGTGGGGATGTCACCCTTCACAATGCTTAACAAACGACATGTGCGGACGTGACTAGACACAGCATTAAAAACACGATGTGGGGACGTGACCAGAGACAACATTAAGAACACGATGTGGGGAGGTGACCCTTTACAACGCTTAACAGAGGACATGTGCAGACATGAGCAGACACAACATTAAAAACTCAAGGTGGGGACGTGACCCTTTACAACGCTTAACAGACGACATGTGCGGACGTGACCAGACACAGCATTAAAACACAGTGGGGGGAGGTGCCCTTCACAACGCTTAACAGACGACATGTGGGGACGTGACCAGACACAGCATTAAAAGCACAATGTGGGGACGTGACCCTTCACAACGCTTAACAGACGACATGTACGGACGTGACCAGACACATCATTAAAAACACGATGTGGGGACGTGACCAGACACAGTATTAAAAACACGATGTGGGGACGTGACCCTTCACACGCTTAATAGACGGCATGTGCGGACGTGACCAGACACAACTTTCAAATGACGAGGTGTATGTGGGGACGTGACCTATCACAACACTTAACAGACGATGGCATTAAAACATGGTGTAGGGATATGACCCTTCACAACGTTTAACAGAGGACATTTGCGGACATGAGCAAACACAACATTAATCACACGTGGTGGGGATGTGATCCTTCACAACGCTTAACAGACGACATGTGCGGACGTGACCAGACACAACATTAAAACACGGTGTGGGGATGTGATGCTTCACAAAGCTTAACAGACGACATGTGCGGACGTGACCAGACACAAGATTAAAAGCAAGATATGGGGAGGTGAACCTTCACAACGCTTAATAGACGACATGTGCGGAAGTGACCCTTCATAACGCTTAACAGACGACATGTGCGGACGTGACCAGACATAGCAATAAAACACGGTGTGGGGATGTGACCCTTCACAACGCTTAACAGACAACATGTGCGGACGTCACCAAAAACAAGATTAAATAGACGACAAGTGCGGATGTGACCTGACACAACATTAAAAATACGATGCGGGGACGTGACCCTTCACAACGCTCAACAGACGACATGTGCGGTTGAGACCAGACACAACATTAAAAAATGATGCGGGGATGTGACCCTTCGCAACGCTTAACAGACAAAATGTGCGAACGTGACCAGACACAGAATTAAAAGCACAATGTGGGGACGTGACCCTTCACAACGCTTAACAGACGACATGTGCGGACGTGACCAGACACAGCATTAAAAATACGATGCTGGGATGTGACCCTTCGCAACGCTTAACAGACGAAATGTGCGAACGTGACCAGACACAGAATTAAAAGCACAAAGTGGGGACGTGACCCTTCACAACGCTTAACAGACGACATGTGCGGACGTGACCAGACACAGCATTAAAAATACGATGCTGGGATGTGACCCTTCGCAACGCTTAACAGACGAAATGTGCGAACGTGACCAGACTCAACTTTCAAATGACGAGGTGTATGTGCGGACGTGACCTATCACAACACTTAACAGACGATGGCATTAAAACATGGTGTAGGGATATGACCCTTCACAACGTTTAACAGAGGACATTTGCGGACGTGAGCAAACACAACATTAAACACACGTGGTGGGGACGTGAGCCTTCACAATGCTTAACAGACGACATGTTCGGACGTGACCAGACACAACATTAAAACACGGTGTGGGGATATGACCCTTCACAAAGCTTAACAGACGACATGTGCCGACGTGACCAGACACAGCATTAAAAGCACGATATGGGGACGTGAACCGTCACAACGCTTAATAGACGACATGTGCGAACGTGACCAGACACATCATTAAAAATACGATGTGGGGACGTGACCCTTCAAAACGCTTAACAGATGACATGTGCGAACGTGACTAGACACAACATTAAAAACACGAGGTGGGGACGTGACCCTTCACAACGCTTAATAGACGACATGTGCGGACGTGACTAGACACGGTGTGGGGATGTGACCCTTCACAATGCTTAACAAACGACATGTGCGGACGTGACTAGACACAGCATTAAAAACACGATGTGGGGACGTGAACCTTCAAAACGCTTAATAGACGACATGTGCTGACGTGACCCTTCATAACGCTTAACAGACGACATGTGCGGACGTGACCAGACATTGCAATAAAACACGGTGTGGGGATGTGACCCTTCACAACGCTTAACAGACAACATGTGTGGACGTCACCAAAAACAAGATTAAATAGACGACATGTGCGGATGTGACCTGACACAACATTAAAAATACGATGCGGGGACGTGACCCTTCACAACGCTCAACAGACGACATGTGCGGTTGAGACCAGACACAACATTAAAAATTGATGCGGGGACGTGACCCTTCACAACGCTTTACAGACGAAATGTGCGAACGTGACCAGACACAGAATTAAAAGCACAACGTGGGGACGTGACCCTTCACAACGCTTAACAGACGACATGTGCGGACGTGACCAGACACAGCATTAAAAATACGATGCGGGGATGTGACCCTTCGCAACGCTTAACAGACGAAATGTGCGAACGTGACCAGACACAGAATTAAAAGCACAAAGTGGGGACGTGACCCTTCACAACGCTTAACAAACGACATGTGCGGACGTGACCAGACACAGCATTAAAAATACGATGCCGGGATGTGACCCTTCGCAACGCTTAACAGACGAAATGTGCGAACGTGACCAAACACAACTTTCAAATGACGAGGTGTATGTGCGGACGTGACCTATCACAACACTTAACAGACGATGGCATTAAAACATGGTGTAGGGATATGACCCTTCACAACGTTTAACAGAGGACATTTGCGGACGTGAGCAAACACAACATTAAACACACGTGGTGGGGACGTGAGCCTTCACAATGCTTAACAGACGACATGTTCGGACGTGACCAGACACAACATTAAAACACGGTGTGGGGATATGACCCTTCACAAAGCTTAACAGACGACATGTGCGGACGTGACCAGACACAGCATTAAAAGCACGATATGGGGAGGTGAACCGTCACAACGCTTAATAGACGACATGTGCGAACGTGACCAGACACATCATTAAAAATACGATGTGGGGACGTGACCCTTCAAAACGCTTAACAGATGACATGTGCGAACGTGACTAGACACAACATTAAAAACACGAGGTGGGGACGTGACCCTTCACAACGCTTAATAGACGACATGTGCGGACGTGACTAGACACGGTGTGGGGATGTGACCCTTCACAATGCTTAACAAACGACATGTGCGGACGTGACTAGACACAGCATTAAAAACACGATGTGGGGACGTGAACCTTCAAAACGCTTAATAGACGACATGTGCTGACGTGACCCTTCATAACGCTTAACAGACGACATGTGCGGACGTGACCAGACATTGCAATAAAACACGGTGTGGGGATGTGACCCTTCACAACGCTTAACAGACAACATGTGTGGACGTCACCAAAAACAAGATTAAATAGACGACATGTGCGGATGTGACCTGACACAACATTAAAAATACGATGCGGGGACGTGACCCTTCACAACGCTCAACAGACGACATGTGCGGTTGAGACCAGACACAACATTAAAAATTGATGCGGGGACGTGACCCTTCACAACGCTTTACAGACGAAATGTGCGAACGTGACCAGACACAGAATTAAAAGCACAATGTGGGGACGTGACCCTTCACAACGCTTAACAGACGACATGTGCGGACGTGACCAGACACAGCATTAAAAATACGATGCGGGGATGTGACCCTTCGCAACGCTTAACAGACGAAATGTGCGAACGTGAACAGACACAGAATTAAAAGCACAATGTGGGGACGTGACCCTTCACAACGCTTAACAGACGACATGTGCGGACGTGACCAGACACAGCATTAAAAATACGATGCCGGGATGTGACCCTTCGCAACGCTTAACAGACGAAATGTGCGAACGTGACCAGACACTGCATTAAAACACAGTGGGGGGGAGGTGACCCTTCACAACGCTTAACAGACGACCTGTGCGCACGTGACCAGACACAGCATTAAAAGCACACTGTGGGGACGTGACCCTTCACAACGCTTAATAGACGACATGTGCGGACGTGACCAGACACATCATTAAAAACACGATGTGGGGACGTGACCAGATACAGTATTAAAAACACGATGTGGGGACGTGACCCTTCACACGCTTAATAGACGACATGTGCGGACGTGACCAGACACAACTTTCAAATGACGAGGTGTATGTGGGGACGTGACCTATCACAACACTTAACAAACGATGGCATTATAACATGGTGTAGGGATATGACCCTTCACAACGCTTAACAGAGGACATTTTCGGACGTGAGCAAACACAACATTAATCACACGTGGTGGGGACGTGACCCTTCACAACGCTTAACAGACGACATGTGCGGACGTGACCAGACACAACATTAAAACACGGTGTGGGGAGGTGAACCCTCGCAACGCTTAATAGACGACATGTGCGACCGTGACCAGACACATCATTAAAAATACGATGTGGGGACGTGACCCTTCAAAACGCTTAACAGATGACATGTGCGGACGTGACCAGACATAGCAATAAAACACGGTGTGGGGATGTGACCCTTCACAACGTTTAACAGAGGACATTTGCGGACGTGAGCAAACACAACATTAAACACACGTGGTGGGGACGTGACCCTTCACAATGCTTAACAGACGACATGTTCGGACGTGACCAGACACAACATTAAAACACGGTGTGGGGATATGACCCTTCACAAAGCTTAACAGACGACATGTGCGGACGTGACCAGACACAGCATTAAAAGCACGATATGGGGAGGTGAACCGTCACAACGCTTAATAGACGACATGTGCGAACGTGACCAGACACATCATTAAAAATACGATGTGGGGACGTGACCCTTCAAAACGCTTAACAGATGACCTGTGCGAACGTGACTAGACACAACATTAAAAACACGAGGTGGGGACGTGACCCTTCACAACACTTAATAGACGACATGTGCGGACGTGACTAGACACGGTGTGGGAATGTGACCCTTCACAATGCTTAACAAACGACATGTGCGGACGTGACTAGACACAGCATTAAAAACACGATGTGGGGACGTGACCTATCACAACACTTAACAAACGATGGCATTAAAACATGGTGTAGGGATATGACCCTTCACAACGCTTAACAGAGGACATGTGCAGACATGAGCAGACACAACATTAAAAACTCAAGGTGCGGACGTGACCCTTTACAACGCTTAACAGAGGACATGTGTGGACGTGACCAGACACAGCATTAAAACACAGTGGGGGGAGGTGACCCTTCTCAACGCTTAACAGACGACATGTGCGGACGTGACCAGACACAGCATTAAAAGCACAATGTGGGGACGTGACCCTTCACAAAGCTTAACAGACGACATGTGCGGACGGGACTAGACACAGCATTAAAAGCATGATATGGGGAGGTGAACCCTCACAACGCTTAATAGACGACATGTGCGAACGTGACCAGACACATCATTAAAAATACGATGTGGGGACGTGACCCTTCAAAACGCTTAACAGATGACATGTGCGAACGTGACTAGACACAACATTAAAAGCACGAGGTGGGGACGTGACCCTTCTCAACGCTTAACAGACGACATGTGCGGATGTGACCAGACACAGCATTAAAAGCACAATGTGGGGACGTGACCCTTCACAAAGCTTAACAGACGACATGTGCGGACGGGACTAGACACAGCATTAAAAGCATGATATGGGGAGGTGAACCCTCACAACGCTTAATAGACGAAATGTGCGAACGTGACCAGACACAGAATTAAAAGCACAAAGTGAGGACGTGACCCTTCACAACGCTTAACAAACGACATGTGCGGACGTGACCAGACACAGCATTAAAAATACGATGCCGGGATGTGACCCTTCGCAACGCTTAACAGACGAAATGTGCGAACGTGACCAAACACAACTTTCAAATGACGAGGTGTATGTGCGGACGTGACCTATCACAACACTTAACAGACGATGGCATTAAAACATGGTGTAGGGATATGACCCTTCACAACGTTTAACAGAGGACATTTGCGGACGTGAGCAAACACAACATTAAACACACGTGGTGGGGACGTGAGCCTTCACAATGCTTAACAGACGACATGTTCGGACGTGACCAGACACAACATTAAAACACGGTGTGGGGATATGACCCTTCACAAAGCTTAACAGACGACATGTGCCGACGTGACCAGACACAGCATTAAAAGCACGATATGGGGACGTGAACCGTCACAACGCTTAATAGACGACATGTGCGAACGTGACCAGACACATCATTAAAAATACGATGTGGGGACGTGACCCTTCAAAACGCTTAACAGATGACATGTGCGAACGTGACTAGACACAACATTAAAAACACGAGGTGGGGACGTGACCCTTCACAACGCTTAATAGACGACATGTGCGGACGTGACTAGACACGGTGTGGGGATGTGACCCTTCACAATGCTTAACAAACGACATGTGCGGACGTGACTAGACACAGCATTAAAAACACGATGTGGGGACGTGAACCTTCAAAACGCTTAATAGACGACATGTGCTGACGTGACCCTTCATAACGCTTAACAGACGACATGTGCGGACGTGACCAGACATTGCAATAAAACACGGTGTGGGGATGTGACCCTTCACAACGCTTAACAGACAACATGTGTGGACGTCACCAAAAACAAGATTAAATAGACGACATGTGCGGATGTGACCTGACACAACATTAAAAATACGATGCGGGGACGTGACCCTTCACAACGCTCAACAGACGACATGTGCGGTTGAGACCAGACACAACATTAAAAATTGATGCGGGGACGTGACCCTTCACAACGCTTTACAGACGAAATGTGCGAACGTGACCAGACACAGAATTAAAAGCACAATGTGGGGACGTGACCCTTCACAACGCTTAACAGACGACATGTGCGGACGTGACCAGACACAGCATTAAAAATACGATGCGGGGATGTGACCCTTCGCAACGCTTAACAGACGAAATGTGCGAACGTGACCAGACACAGAATTCAAAGCACAAAGTGGGGACGTGACCCTTCACAACGCTTAACAAACGACATGTGCGGACGTGACCAGACACAGCATTAAAAATACGATGCCGGGATGTGACCCTTCGCAACGCTTAACAGACGAAATGTGCGAACGTGACCAAACACAACTTTCAAATGACGAGGTGTATGTGCGGACGTGACCTATCACAACACTTAACAGACGATGGCATTAAAACATGGTGTAGGGATATGACCCTTCACAACGTTTAACAGAGGACATTTGCGGACGTGAGCAAACACAACATTAAACACACGTGGTGGGGACGTGAGCCTTCACAATGCTTAACAGACGACATGTTCGGACGTGACCAGACACAACATTAAAACACGGTGTGGGGATATGACCCTTCACAAAGCTTAACAGACGACATGTGCGGACGTGACCAGACACAGCATTAAAAGCACGATATGGGGAGGTGAACCGTCACAACGCTTAATAGACGACATGTGCGAACGTGACCAGACACATCATTAAAAATACGATGTGGGGACGTGACCCTTCAAAACGCTTAACAGATGACATGTGCGAACGTGACTAGACACAACATTAAAAACACGAGGTGGGGACGTGACCCTTCACAACGCTTAATAGACGACATGTGCGGACGTGACTAGACACGGTGTGGGGATGTGACCCTTCACAATGCTTAACAAACGACATGTGCGGACGTGACTAGACACAGCATTAAAAACACGATGTGGGGACGTGAACCTTCAAAACGCTTAATAGACGACATGTGCTGACGTGACCCTTCATAACGCTTAACAGACGACATGTGCGGACGTGACCAGACATTGCAATAAAACACGGTGTGGGGATGTGACCCTTCACAACGCTTAACAGACAACATGTGTGGACGTCACCAAAAACAAGATTAAATAGACGACATGTGCGGATGTGACCTGACACAACATTAAAAATACGATGCGGGGACGTGACCCTTCACAACGCTCAACAGACGACATGTGCGGTTGAGACCAGACACAACATTAAAAATTGATGCGGGGACGTGACCCTTCACAACGCTTTACAGACGAAATGTGCGAACGTGACCAGACACAGAATTAAAAGCACAATGTGGGGACGTGACCCTTCACAACGCTTAACAGACGACATGTGCGGACGTGACCAGACACAGCATTAAAAATACGATGCGGGGATGTGACCCTTCGCAACGCTTAACAGACGAAATGTGCGAACGTGAACAGACACAGAATTAAAAGCACAATGTGGGGACGTGACCCTTCACAACGCTTAACAGACGACATGTGCGGACGTGACCAGACACAGCATTAAAAATACGATGCCGGGATGTGACCCTTCGCAACGCTTAACAGACGAAATGTGCGAACGTGACCAGACACTGCATTAAAACACAGTGGGGGGGAGGTGACCCTTCACAACGCTTAACAGACGACCTGTGCGCACGTGACCAGACACAGCATTAAACGCACACTGTGGGGACGTGACCCTTCACAACGCTTAATAGACGACATGTGCGGACGTGACCAGACACATCATTAAAAACACGATGTGGGGACGTGACCAGATACAGTATTAAAAACACGATGTGGGGACGTGACCCTTCACACGCTTAATAGACGACATGTGCGGACGTGACCAGACACAACTTTCAAATGACGAGGTGTATGTGGGGACGTGACCTATCACAACACTTAACAGACGATGACATTAAAACATGGTGTAGGATATGACCCTTCACAACGTTTAACAGAGGACATTTGCGGACGTGAGTAAACACAACATTAAACACACGTGGTGGGGACGTGAGCCTTCACAATGCTTAACAGACGACATGTACGGACGTGACCAGACACAACATTAAAACACGGTGTGGGGATATGACCCTTCACAAAGCTTAACAGACGACATGTGCGGACGTGACCAGACACAGCATTAAAAGCACGATATGGGGAGGTGAACCGTCACAACGCTTAATAGACGACATGTGCGAACGTGACCAGACACATCATTAAAAATACGATGTGGGGACGTGACCCTTCAAAACGCTTAACAGATGACATGTGCGAACGTGACTAGACACAACATTAAAAACACGAGGTGGGGACGTGACCCTTCACAACGCTTAATAGACGACATGTGCGGACGTGACTAGACACGGTGTGGGGATGTGACCCTTCACAATGCTTAACAAACGACATGTGCGGACGTGACTAGACACAGCATTAAAAACACGATGTGGGGACGTGACCCTTCACATGCTTAATAGACGACATTTGCGGACGTGACCAGACAAAACTTTCAAATGACAAGGTGTATGTGGGGACGTGACCTATCACAACACTTAACAAACGATGGCATTAAAACATGGTGTAGGGATATGACCCTTCACAACGCTTAACAGAGGAATTTGCGGACGTGAGTAAACACAACATTAATCACACGTGGTGGGGACGTGATCCTTCACAACGCTTAACAGACGACATGTGCGGACGTGACCAGAGACAACATTAAGAACACGATGTTGGGAGGTGACCCTTTACAACGCTTAACAGCCGACATGTGCGAACATGAGCAGACGCAACATTAAAAACTCAAGGTGGGGACGTGACCCTTTAGAACGCTTAACAGACGACATGTGCGGACGTGACCAGACACAGCATTAAAACACGGTGTGGGGATGTGACCCTTCACAACGCTTAACAGCCGACATGTGCGAACGTGACTAGACACGGTAGTAAAACACGGTGTGGGGATGTGACCCTTCACAATGCTTAACAAACGACATGTGCGGACGTGACTAGACACAGCATTAAAAACACGATGTGGGGACGTGACCCTTCACACGCTTAATAGACGACATTTGCGGACGTGACCAGACACAACTTTCAAATGACGAGGTGTATGTGGGGACGTGACCTATCACAACACTTAACAAACGATGGCATTATAACATGGTGTAGGGATATGACCCTTCACAACGCTTAACAGAGGACATTTGCGGACGTGAGCAAACACAACATTAATCACACGTGGTGGGGACGTGACCCTTCACAACGCTTAACAGACGACATGTGCGGACGTGACCAGACACAACATTAAAACACGGTGTGGGGATGTGACCCTTCACAAAGATTAACAGATGACATATGCGGACGTGACCAGACACAGCATTAAAAGCACGATATGGGGAGGTGAACCCTCGCAACGTTTAATAGACGACATGTGCGACCGTGACCAGACACATCATTAAAAATACGATGTGGGGACGTGACCCTTCAAAACGCTTAACAGATGACATGTGCGAACGTGACTAGACACAACATTAAAAACACGAGGTGGGGGCGTGACCCTTCACAACGCTTAATAGACGACATGTGCGGACGTGACTAGACACGGTAGTAAAACACGGTGTGGGGATGTCACCCTTCACAATGCTTAACAAACGACATGTGCGGACGTGACTAGACACAGCATTAAAAACACGATGTGGGGACGTGACCAGAGACAACATTAAGAACACGATGTGGGGAGGTGACCCTTTACAACGCTTAACAGAGGACATGTGCAGACATGAGCAGACACAACATTAAAAAGTCAAGGTGGGGACGTGACCCTTTACAACGCTTAACAGACGACATGTGCGGACGTGACCAGACACAGCATTAAAACACAGTGGGGGGAGGTGCCCTTCACAACGCTTAACAGACGACATGTGGGGACGTGACCAGACACAGCATTAAAAGCACAATGTGGGGACGTGACCCTTCACAATGCTTAACAGACGACATGTACGGACGTGACCAGACACATCATTAAAAACACGATGTGGGGACGTGACCAGACACAGTATTAAAAACACGATGTGGGGACGTGACCCTTCACACGCTTAATAGACGGCATGTGCGGACGTGACCAGACACAACTTTCAAATGACGAGGTGTATGTGGGGACGTGACCTATCACAACACTTAACAGACGATGGCATTAAAACATGGTGTAGGGATATGACCCTTCACAACGTTTAACAGAGGACATTTGCGGACATGAGCAAACACAACATTAATCACACGTGGTGGGGATGTGATCCTTCACAACGCTTAACAGACGACATGTGCGGACGTGACCAGACACAACATTAAAACACGGTGTGGGGATGTGATGCTTCACAAAGCTTAACAGACGACATGTGCGGACGTGACCAGACACAAGATTAAAAGCAAGATATGGGGAGGTGAACCTTCACAACGCTTAATAGACGACATGTGCGGAAGTGACCCTTCATAACGCTTAACAGACGACATGTGCGGACGTGACCAGACATAGCAATAAAACACGGTGTGGGGATGTGACCCTTCACAACGCTTAACAGACAACATGTGCGGACGTCACCAAAAACAAGATTAAATAGACGACAAGTGCGGATGTGACCTGACACAACATTAAAAATACGATGCGGGGACGTGACCCTTCACAACGCTCAACAGACGACATGTGCGGTTGAGACCAGACACAACATTAAAAAATGATGCGGGGATGTGACCCTTCGCAACGCTTAACAGACAAAATGTGCGAACGTGACCAGACACAGAATTAAAAGCACAATGTGGGGACGTGACCCTTCACAATGCTTAACAGACGACATGTGCGGACGTGACCAGACACAGCATTAAAAATACGATGCTGGGATGTGACCCTTCGCAACGCTTAACAGACAAAATGTGCGAACGTGACCAGACACAGAATTAAAAGCACAAAGTGGGGACGTGACCCTTCACAACGCTTAACAGACGACATGTGCGGACGTGACCAGACACAGCATTAAAAATACGATGCTGGGATGTGACCCTTCGCAACGCTTAACAGACGAAATGTGCGAACGTGACCAGACACAACTTTCAAATGACGAGGTGTATGTGCGGACGTGACCTATCACAACACTTAACAGACGATGGCATTAAAACATGGTGTAGGGATATGACCCTTCACAACGTTTAACAGAGGACATTTGCGGACGTGAGCAAACACAACATTACACACACGTGGTGGGGACGTGAGCCTTCACAATGCTTAACAGACGACATGTTCGGACGTGACCAGACACAACATTAAAACATGGTGTGGGGATATGACCCTTCACAAAGCTTAACAGACGACATATGCGGACGTGACCAGACACAGCATTAAAAGCACGATATGGGGAGGTGAACCGTCACAACGCTTAATAGACGACATGTGCGAACGTGACCAGACACATCATTAAAAATACGATGTGGGGACGTGACCCTTCAAAACGCTTAACAGATGACATGTGCGAACGTGACTAGACACAACATTAAAAACACGAGGTGGGGACGTGACCCTTCACAACACTTAATAGACGACATGTGCGGACGTGACTAGACACGGTGTGGGGATGTGACCCTTCACAATGCTTAACAAACGACATGTGCGGACGTGACTAGACACAGCATTAAAAACACGATGTGGGGACGTGACCTATCACAACACTTAACAAACGATGGCATTAAAACATGGTGTAGGGATATGACCCTTCACAACGCTTAACAGAGGACATTTGCGGACGTGAGTAAACACAACATTAATCACACGTGGTGGGGACGTGATCCTTCACAACGCTTAACAGACGACATGTGCGGACGTGACTAGAGACAGCATTAAGAACACGATGTTGGGAGGTGACCTTTACAACGCTTAACAGAGGACATGTGCAGACATGAGCAGACGCAACATTAAAAACTCAAGGTGGGGACGTGACCCTTTACAACGCTTAACAGACGACATGTGCGGACTTGACCAGACACAGCATTAAAACACGGTGTGGGGATGTGACCCTTCACAACGCTTAACAGCCGACATGTGCGAACGTGACTAGACACGGTTGGAAAACACGGTGTGGGGATGTGACCCTTCACAATGCTTAACAAACGACATGTGCGGACGTGACTAGACACAGCATTAAAAACACGATGTGGGGACGTGACCCTTCACACGCTTAATAGACGACGTTTGCGGACGTGACCAGACACAACTTTCAAATGACGAGGTGTATGTGGGGACGTGACCTATCACAACACTTAACAAACGATGGCATTATAACATGGTGTAGGGATATGACCCTTCACAACGCTTAACAGAGGACATTTTCGGACGTGAGCAAACACAACATTAATCACACGTGGTGGGGACGTGACCCTTCACAACGCTTAACAGACGACATGTGCGGACGTGACCAGACACAACATTAAAACACGGTGTGGGGAGGTGAACCCTCGCAACGCTTAATAGACGACATGTGCGACCGTGACCAGACACATCATTAAAAATACGATGTGGGGACGTGACCCTTCAAAACGCTTAACAGATGACATGTGCGGACGTGACCAGACATAGCAATAAAACACGGTGTGGGGATGTGACCCTTCACAACGTTTAACAGAGGACATTTGCGGACGTGAGCAAACACAACATTAAACACACGTGGTGGGGACGTGACCCTTCACAATGCTTAACAGACGACATGTTCGGACGTGACCAGACACAACATTAAAACACGGTGTGGGGATATGACCCTTCACAAAGCTTAACAGACGACATGTGCGGACGTGACCAGACACAGCATTAAAAGCACGATATGGGGAGGTGAACCGTCACAACGCTTAATAGACGACATGTGCGAACGTGACCAGACACATCATTAAAAATACGATGTGGGGACGTGACCCTTCAAAACGCTTAACAGATGACCTGTGCGAACGTGACTAGACACAACATTAAAAACACGAGGTGGGGACGTGACCCTTCACAACACTTAATAGACGACATGTGCGGACGTGACTAGACACGGTGTGGGGATGTGACCCTTCACAATGCTTAACAAACGACATGTGCGGACGTGACTAGACACAGCATTAAAAACACGATGTGGGGACGTGACCTATCACAACACTTAACAAACGATGGCATTAAAACATGGTGTAGGGATATGACCCTTCACAACGCTTAACAGAGGACATGTGCAGACATGAGCAGACACAACATTAAAAACTCAAGGTGCGGACGTGACCCTTTACAACGCTTAAGAGAGGACATGTGTGGACGTGACCAGACACAGCATTAAAACACAGTGGGGGGAGGTGACCCTTCTCAACGCTTAACAGACGACATGTGCGGACGTGACCAGACACAGCATTAAAAGCACAATGTGGGGACGTGACCCTTCACAAAGCTTAACAGACGACATATGCGGACGGGACTAGACACAGCATTAAAAGCATGATATGGGGAGGTGAACCCTCACAACGCTTAATAGACGACATGTGCGAACGTGACCAGACACATCATTAAAAATACGATGTGGGGACGTGACCCTTCAAAACGCTTAACAAATGACATGTGCGAACGTGACTAGACACAACATTAAAAGCACGAGGTGGGGACGTGACCCTTCACACGCTTAATAGACGACATTTGCGGACGTGACCAGACACAACTTTCAAATGACGAGGTGTATGTGGGGACGTGACCTATCACAACACTTAACAAACGATGGCATTAAAACATGGTGTAGGGATATGACCCTTCACAACGCTTAACAGAGGACATGTGCAGACATGAGCAGACACAACATTAAAAACTCAAGGTGCGGACGTGACCCTTTACAACGCTTAACAGAGGACATGTGCGGACGTGACCAGACACAGCATTAAAACACAGTGGGGGGAGGTGACCCTTCTCAACGCTTAACAGACGACATGTGCGGACGTGACCAGACACAGCATTAAAAGCACAATGTGGGGACGTGACCCTTCACAAAGCTTAACAGACGACATGTGCGGACGGGACTAGACACAGCATTAAAAGCACGATATGGGGAGGTGAACCCTCACAACGCTTAATAGACGACATGTGCGAACGTGACCAGACACATCATTAAAAATACGATGTGGGGACGTGACCCTTCAAAACGCTTAACAGATGACATGTGCGAACGTGACTAGACACAACATTAAAAACACGAGGTGGGGACGTGACCCTTCACAACGCTTAATAGACGACATGTGCGGACGTGACTAGACACGGTGTGGGGATGTGACCCTTCACAATGCTTAAGAAACGACATGTGCGGACGTGACTAGACACAGCATTAAAAACACGATGTGGGGACGTGACCCTTCACACGCTTAATAGATGACATTTGCGGACGTGACCAGACACAACTTTCAAATGACGAGGTGTATGTGGGGACGTGACCTATCACAACACTTAACAAACGATGGCATTAAAACATGGTGTAGGGATATGACCCTTCACAACGCTTAACAGAGGACATTTGCGGACGTGAGCAAACACAACATTAATCACACGTGGTGGGGACGTGACCCTTCACAACGCTTAACAGACGACATGTGCGGACGTGACCAGACACAACATTAAAACACGGTGTGGGGATGTGACCCTTCACAAAGATTAACAGATGACTTGTGCGGACGTGAACAGACACAGCTTTAAAAGCACGATATGGGGAGGTGAACCCTCGCAACGCTTAATAGACGACATGTGCGACCGTGACCAGACACATCATTAAAAATACGATGTGGGGACGTGACCCTTCAAAATGCTTAACAGATGACATGTGCGAACGTGACTAGATACAACATTAAAAACACGAGTTGGGGACGTGACCCTTCACACGCTTAATAGACGACATTTGCGGACGTGACCAGACACAACTTTCAAATGACGAGGTGTATGTGGGGACGGGACCTATCACAACACTTAACAAACGATGGCATTAAAACATGGTGTAGGGATATGACCCTTCACAACGCTTAACAGAGGACATGTGCAGACATGAGCAGACACAACATTAAAAACTCAAGGTGCGGACGTGACCCTTTACAACGCTTAACAGAGGACATGTGCGGACGTGACCAGACACAGCATTAAAACACAGTGGGGGGAGGTGACCCTTCTCAACGCTTAACAGACGACATGTGCGGACGTGACCAGACACAGCATTAAAAGCACAATGTGGGGACGTGACCCTTCACAAAGCTTAACAGACGACATGTGCGGACGGGACTAGACACAGCATTAAAAGCACGATATGGGGAGGTGAACCCTCACAACGCTTAATAGACGACATGTGCGAACGTGACCAGACACATCATTAAAAATACGATGTGGGGACGTGACCCTTCAAAACGCTTAACAGATGACATGTGCGAACGTGACTAGACACAACATTAAAAACACGAGGTGGGGACGTGACCCTTCACAACGCTTAATAGACGACATGTGCGGACGTGACTAGACACGGTGTGGGGATGTGACCCTTCACAATGCTTAAGAAACGACATGTGCGGACGTGACTAGACACAGCATTAAAAACACGATGTGGGGACGTGACCCTTCACACGCTTAATAGATGACATTTGCGGACGTGACCAGACACAACTTTCAAATGACGAGGTGTATGTGGGGACGTGACCTATCACAACACTTAACAAACGATGGCATTAAAACATGGTGTAGGGATATGACCCTTCACAACGCTTAACAGAGGACATTTGCGGACGTGAGCAAACACAACATTAATCACACGTGGTGGGGACGTGACCCTTCACAACGCTTAACAGACGACATGTGCGGACGTGACCAGACACAACATTAAAACACGGTGTGGGGATGTGACCCTTCACAAAGATTAACAGATGACTTGTGCGGACGTGACCAGACACAGCTTTAAAAGCACGATATGGGGAGGTGAACCCTCGCAACGCTTAATAGACGACATGTGCGACCGTGACCAGACACATCATTAAAAATACGATGTGGGGACGTGACCCTTCAAAACGCTTAACAGATGACATGTGCGAACGTGACTAGACACAACATTAAAAACACGAGGTTGGGACGTGACCCTTCACAACGCTTAATAGACGACATGTGCGGACGTGACTAGACACGGTAGTAAAACACGGTGTGGGGATGTGACCCTTCACAATGCTTAACAATCGACATGTGCGGACGTGACTAGACACAGCATTAAAAACACGATGTGGGGACGTGAGCCTTGACAACGCTTAACAGACGACCTGTGCGGACGTGACCAGACACACCATTAAAATCACGAGGTGGGGACGTCACCCTTCACAACGCTAAATACACGACATTACAAACTCAAGGTGGGGACGTGACCCTTTACAACGCTTAACAGACGACATGTGAGGATGTGACCAGACACAACATTAAGAACACGATGTGGGGAGGTGACCCTTTACAACGCTTAATAGAGGACATGTGCAGACATGAGCAGACACAACATTAAAACTCAAGGTGGGGACGTGACCCTTTACAACGCTTAACAGACGACATGTGCGGACGCGACCAGACACAGCATTAAAACACGGTGTGGGGATGTGACCCTTCACAACGCTTAACAGACGACATGTGCGGACGTGACCAGAGACAGCATTAAGAACACGATGTGGGCAGGTGACCCTTCACAACGCTTAAAAGACGACATGTGCGTACGTGACCAGACACATCATTAAAAACATGATGTGGGGACGTGACCCTTCACAACGCTTAACAGAGGACATGTGGAGACGTGACCCTTCACAACGCTTAACAGAGGACATGTGCGGACGTGACCAGTCAAAACATTAAAAACATTAGGTGGGGACGTGACCCTTCACAATGCTTAACAGACGACATGTGCGGACGTGACCAGACACAACATTAAAACACGTTGTGGGGATGTGACCCTTCACAAAGCTTAATACAAGACATTTGCGGACGTGAGCAAACACAACATTAATCACACGTGGTGGGGACGTGATCCTTCACAACGCTTAACAGACGACATGTGCGGACGTGACCAGACACAACATTAAAACGAGGTGTGGGGATGTGACCCTTCACAAAGCTTAACAGACGACATGTGCGGACGTGACCAGACACAAGATTAAAAGCAAGATTTGGGGAGGTGAACCTTCACAACGCTTAATAGACGACATGTGCGGACGTGACCCTTCATACCGCTTAACAGACGACATGGGCGGACGTGACCAGACATAGCAATAAAACACGGTGTGGGGATGTGACCCTTCACAACGCTTAACAGACAACATGTGCGGACGTCACCAAAAACAAGATTAAATAGACGACATGTGCGGATGTGACCTGACACAACATTAAAAATACGATGCGGGGACGTGACCCTTCACAACGCTCAACAGACGACATGTGCGGTTGAGACCAGACACAACATTAAAAAATGATGCGGGGACGTGACCCTTCACAACGCTTTACAGACAAAATGTGCGAACGTGACCAGACACAGAATTAAAAGCACAATGTGGGGACGTGACCCTTCACAACGCTTAACAGACGACATGTGCGGACGTGACTAGACACAACATTAAAAATACGATGCTGGGATGTGACCCTTCGCAACGCTTAACAGACGAAATGTGCGAACGTGACCAGACACTGCATTAAAACACAGTGGGGGGGAGGTGACCCTTCACAACGCTTAACAGACGACATGTACGAACGTGACCAGACACATCATTAAAAATACGATGTGGGGACGTGACCCTTCAAAACGCTTAACAGATGACATGTGCGAACGTGACTAGACACAACATTAAAAACACGAGGTGGGGACGTGACCCTTCACAACGCTTAATAGATGACATGTGCGGACGTGACTAGACACGGTGTGGGGATGTGACCCTTCACAATGCTTAACAAACGACATGTGCGGACGTGACTAGACACAGCATTAAAAAGACGATGTGGGGACGTGACCCTTCACACGCTTAATAGACGACATTTGCGGACGTGACCAGACACAACTTTCAAATGACGAGGTGTATGTGGGGACGTGACCTATCACAACACTTAACAAACGATGGCATTAAAACATGGTGTAGGGATATGACCCTTCACAACGCTTAACAGAGGACATTTGCGAACGTGACCAGACACAACATTAAAACACGGTGTGGGGATGTGACCCTTCACAAAGATTAACAGATGACTTGTTCGGACGTGACCAGACACAGCTTTAAAAGCACGATATGGGGAGGTGAACCC
Source organism: Viola odorata (assembly GCA_963691705.1). Lineage (NCBI taxonomy): Eukaryota > Viridiplantae > Streptophyta > Magnoliopsida > Malpighiales > Violaceae > Viola > Viola odorata. Next base: position 40,051,821 of record OY829540.1, on the reverse strand, counting down.
TCGCAACGCTTAATAGACGACATGTGCGACCGTGACCAGACACATCATTAAAAATACGATGTGGGGACGTGACCCTTCAAAACGCTTAACAGATGACATGTGCGAACGTGACTAGACACAACATTAAAAACACGAGGTGGGGACGTGACCCTTCACAACGCTTAATAGACGACATGTGCGGATGTGACTAGACACGGTAGTAAAACACGGTGTGGGGATGTGACCCTTCACAATGCTTAACAAACGACATGTGCGGACGTGACTAGACACAGCATTAAAAACATGATGTGGGGACGTGACCAGAGACAGCATTAAGAACACGATGTGGGGAGGTGACCCTTTACAACGCTTAACAGAGGACATGTGCAGACATGAGCAGACACAACATTAAAAACTCAAGGTGCGGACGTGACCCTTTACAACGCTTAACAGAGGACATGTGCGGACGTGACCAGACACAGCATTAAAACACAGTGGGGGGAGGTGACCCTTCACAACGCTTAACAGACGACATGTGCGGACGTGACCAGACACAGCATTAAAAGCACAATGTGGGGACGTGACCCTTCACAAAGCTTAACAGACGACATGTGCGGACGTGACTAGACACAGCATTAAAAGCACGATATGGGGAGGTGTACCCTCACAACGCTTAATATACGACATGTGCGAACGTGACCAGACACATCATTAAAAATACGATGTGGGAACGTGACCCTTCAAAACGCTTAACAGATGACATGTGCGAACGTGACTAGACACAACATTAAAAACACGAGGTGGGGACGTGACCCTTCACAACGCTTAATAGACGACATGTGCGGACGTGACTAGACACGGTGTGGGGATGTGACCCTTCACAATGCTTAACAAACGACATGTGCGGACGTGACTAGACACAGCATTAAAAACACGATGTGGGGACGTGACCAGAGACAGCATTAAGAACACGATGTGGGGAGGTGACCCTTTACAACGCTTAACAGAGGACATGTGCAGACATGAGGAGACACAACATTAAAAACACGAGGTGCGGACGTGACCCTTTACAACGCTTAACAGACGACATGTGCGGACGTGACCAGACACAGCATTAAAACACAGTGGGGGGAGGTGACCCTTCACAACGCTTAACAGACGACATGTGCGGACGTGACCAGACACAGCATTAAAAGCACAATGTGGGGACGTGACCCTTCACAAAGCTTAACAGACGACATGTGCGGACGTGACTAGACATAGCATTAAAAGCACGATATGGGGAGGTGAACCCTCACAACGCTTAATAGACGACATGTGCGAACGTGACCAGACACATCATTAAAAATACGATGTGGGAACGTGACCCTTCAAAATGCTTAACAGATGACATGTGCGGACGTGACTAGACACAAGATTAAAAGCAAGATATGGGGAGGTGAACCTTCACAACGCTTAATAGACGACATGTGCGGACATGACCCTTCATAACGCTTAACAGACGACATGTGCGGGCGTGACCAGACATAGCAATAAAACACGGTGTTGGGATGTGACCCTTCACAACGCTTAACAGACGACATGTGCGGACGTGACCAGACACAGCATTAAAAATACGATGCTGGGATGTGACCCTTCGCAACGCTTAACAGACGAAATGTGCGAACGTGACCAGACACTGCATTAAAACACAGTGGGGGGGAGGTGACCCTTCACAACGCTTAACAGACGACATGTGCGCACGTGACCAGACACAGCATTAAAAGCACACTGTGGGGACGTGACCCTTCACAACGCTTAACAGACGACATGTGCGGACGTGACCAGACACAGCATTAAAAGCACGATATGGGGAGGTGAACCGTCACAACGCTTAATAGACGAAATGTGCGAACGTGACCAGACACAGAATTAAAAGCACAATGTGGGGACGTGACCCTTCACAACGCTTAACAGACGACATGTGCGGACATGACCAGACACAGCATTAAAAATACGATGCCGGGATGTGACCATTCGCAACGCTTAACAGACGAAATGTGCGAACGTGACCAGACACAACTTTCAAATGACGAGGTGTATGTGGGGACGTGACCCTTCACAACGTTTAACAGAGGACATTTGCGGACGTGAGCAAACACAACATTAAACACACGTGGTGGGGACGTGAGCCTTCACAATGCTTAACAGACGACATGTTCGGACGTGACCAGACACAACATTAAAACACGGTGTGGGGATATGACCCTTCACAAAGCTTAACAGACGACATGTGCTGACGTGACCAGACACAGCATTAAAAGCACGATATGGGGAGGTGAACCGTCACAACGCTTAATAGACGACATGTGCGAACGTGACCAGACACATCATTAAAAATACGATGTGGGGACGTGACCCTTCAAAACGCTTAACAGATGACATGTGCGAACGTGACTAGACACAACATTAAAAACACGAGGTGGGGACGTGACCCTTCACAACGCTTAATAGACGACATGTGCGGACGTGACTAGACACAGTGTGGGGATGTGACCCTTCACAATGCTTAATAGACGACATGTGCGAACGTGACCAGACACATCATTAAAAATACGATGTGGGGATGTGACCCTTCAAAACGCTTAACAGATGACATGTGCGAACGTGACTAGACACAACATTAAAAACACGATGTGGGAACGTGACCCTTCACACGCTTAATAGACGACATTTGCGGATGTGACCAGACACAACTTTCAAATGACGAGGTGTATGTAGGGACGTGACCTATCACAACACTTAACAAACGATGGCATTAAAACATGGTGTAGGGATATGACCCTTCACAACGCTTAACAGAGGACATTTGCGGAAGTGAGCAAACACAACATTAACCACACGTGGTGGGGACGTGACCCTTCACAACGCTTAACAGACGACATGTACGGACGTGACCAGACACAACATTAAAACACGGTGTGGGGATGTGACCAGAGACAGCATTAAGAACACGATGTGGGGAGGTGACGCTTCACAATGCTTAATAGACGACATTTGCGGACGTGACCAGACACAACTTTCAAATGACGAGGTGTATGTGGGGACGTGACCTATCACAACGCTTAACAGAGGACATGTGCAGACATGAGCAGACACAACATTAAAAACTCAAGGTGCGGACGTGACCCTTTACAACGCTTAACAGAGGACATGTGCGGACGTGACCAGACACAGCATTAAAACACAGTGGGGGGAGGTGACCCTTCTCAACGCTTAACAGACGACATGTGCGGACGTGACCAGACACAGCATTAAAAGCACAATGTGGGGACGTGACCCTTCACAAAGCTTAACAGACGACATGTGCGGACGGGACTAGACACAGCATTAAAAGCACGATATGGGGAGGTGAACCCTCACAACGCTTAGTAGACGACATGTGCGAACGTGACCAGACACATCATTAAAAATACGATGTGGGGACGTGACCCTTCAAAACGCTTAACAGATGACATGTGCGAACGTGACTAGACACAACATTAAAAACAGGAGGTGGGGACGTGACCCTTCACACGCTTAATAGACGATATTTGCGGACGTGACCAGACACAACTTTCAAATGACGAGGTGTATGTGGGGACGTGACCTATCACAACACTTAACAAACGATGGCATTAAAACATGGTGTAGGGATATGACCCTTCACAACGCTTAACAGAGGACATGTGCAGACATGAGCAGACACAACATTAAAAACTCAAGGTGCGGACGTGACCCTTTACAACGCTTAACAGAGGACATGTGCGGACGTGACCAGACACAGCATTAAAACACAGTGGGGGGAGGTGACCCTTCTCAACGCTTAACAGACGACATGTGCGGACGTGACCAGACACAGCATTAAAAGCACAATGTGGGGACGTGACCCTTCACAAAGCTTAACAGACGACATGTGCGGACGGGACTAGACACAGCATTAAAAGCACGATATGGGGAGGTGAACCCTCACAACGCTTAATGGACGACATGTGCGAACGTGACCAGACACATCATTAAAAATACGATGTGGGGACGTGACCCTTCAAAACGCTTAACAGATGACATGTGCGAACGTGACTAGACACAACATTAAAAACACGAGGTGGGGACGTGACCCTTCACAACGCTTAATAGATGACATGTGCGGACGTGACTAGACACGGTGTGGGGATGTGACCCTTCACAATGCTTAAGAAACGACATGTGCGGACGTGACTAGACACAGCATTAAAAACACGATGTGGGGACGTGACCCTTCACACGCTTAACAGATGACATTTGCGGACGTGACCAGACACAACTTTCAAATGACGAGGTGTATGTGGGGACGTGACCTATCACAACACTTAACAAACGATGGCATTAAAACATGGTGTAGGGATATGACCCTTCACAACGCTTAACAGAGGACATTTGCGGACGTGAGCAAACACAACATTAATCACACGTGGTGGGGACGTGACCCTTCACAACGCTTAACAGACGACATGTGCGGACGTGACCAGACACAACATTAAAACACGGTGTGGGGATGTGACCCTTCACAAAGATTAACAGATGACTTGTGCGGACGTGACCAGACACAGCTTTAAAAGCACGATATGGGGAGGTGAACCCTCGCAACGCTTAATAGACGACATGTGCGACCGTGACCAGACACATCATTAAAAATACGATGTGGGGACGTGACCCTTCAAAACGCTTAACAGATGACATGTGCGAACGTGACTAGACACAACATTAAAAACACGAGGTGGGGACGTGACCCTTCACAACGCTTAATAGACGACATGTGCGGACGTGACTAGACACGGTAGTAAAACACGGTGTGGGGATGTGACCCTTCACAATGCTTAACAATCGACATGTGCGGACGTGACTAGACACTGCATTAAAAACACGATGTGGGGACGTGACCCTTGACAACGCTTAACAGACGACCTGTGCGGACGTGACCAGACACACCATTAAAATCACGAGGTGGGGACGTCACCCTTCACAACGCTAAATACACGACATTAAAAACTCAAGGTGGGGACGTGACCCTTTACAACGCTTAACAGACGACATGTGCGGATGTGACCAGACACAGCATTAAGAACACGATGTGGGGAGGTGACCCTTTACAACGCTTAATAGAGGACATGTGCAGACATGAGCAGACACAACATTAAAACTCAAGGTGGGGACGTGACCCTTTACAACGCTTAACAGACGACATGTGCGGACGCGACCAGACACAGCATTAAAACACGGTGTGGGGATGTGACCCTTCACAACGCTTAACAGACGACATGTGCGGACGTGACCAGAGACAGCATTAAGAACACGATGTGGGCAGGTGACCCTTCACAACGCTTAAAAGACGACATGTGCGTACGTGACCAGACACATCATTAAAAACATGATGTGGGGACGTGAGCCTTCACAACGCTTAACAGAGGACATGTGGGGACGTGACCCTTCACAACGCTTAACAGAGGACATGTGCGGACGTGACCAGTCAAAACATTAAAAACATTAGGTGGGGACGTGACCCTTCACAATGCTTAACAGACGACATGTGCGGACGTGACCAGACACAACATTAAAACACGTTGTGGGGATGTGACCCTTCACAAAGCTTAACAGACGACATGTGCGGACGTGACCAGACACAAGATTAAAAGCAAGATTTGGGGAGGTGAACCTTCACAACGCTTAATAGACGACATGTGCGGACGTGACCCTTCATACCGCTTAACAGAGGACATGGGCGGACGTGACCAGACATAGCAATAAAACACGGTGTGGGGATGTGACCCTTCACAACGCTTAACAGACAACATGTGCGGACGTCGCCAAAAACAAGATTAAATAGACGACATGTGCGGATGTGCCCTGACACAACATTAAAAATACGATGCGGGGACGTGACCCTTCACAACGCTCAACAGACGACATGTGCGGTTGAGACCAGACACAACATTAAAAAATGATGCGGGGACGTGACCCTTCACAACGCATTACAGACGAAATGTGCGAACGTGACCAGACACAGCATTAAAAATACGATACGGGGATGTGACCCTTCGCAACGCTTAACAGACGAAATGTGCGAACGTGACCAGACACAGAATTAAAAGCACAATGTGGGGACGTGACCCTTCACAACGCTTAACAGACGACATGTGCGGACGTGACTAGACACAGCATTAAAAATACGATGCTGGGATGTGACCCTTCGCAACGCTTAACAGACGAAATGTGCGAATGTGACTAGACACGGAAGTAAAACACGGTGTGGGGATGTGACCCTTCACAATGCTTAACAAACGACATGTGCGGACGTGACTAGACACAGCATTAAAAACATGATGTGGGGACGTGACCAGAGACAGCATTAAGAACACGATGAGGGGAGGTGACCCTTTACAACGCTTAACAGAGGACATGTGCAGACATGAGCAGACACAACGTTAAAAACTCAAGGTGCGGACGTGACCCTTTACAACGCTTAACAGAGGACATGTGCGGACGTGACCAGACACAGCATTAAAACACAGTGGGGGGAGGTGACCCTTCACAACGCTTAACAGACGACATGTGCGGACGTGACCAGACACAGCATTAAAAGCACAATGTGGGGACGTGACCCTTCACAAAGCTTAACAGACGACATGTGCGGACGTGACTAGACACAGCATTAAAAGCACGATATGGGGAGGTGAACCCTCACAACGCTTAATAGACGACATGTGCGAACGTGACCAGACACATCATTAAAAATACGATGTGGGGACGTGACCCTTCAAAACGCTTAACAGATGACATGTGCGAACGTGACTAGACACAACATTAAAGACACGAGGTGGGGACGTGACCCTTCACAACGCTTAATAGACGACATGTGCGGACGTGAATAGACACGGTGTGGGGATGTGACCCTTCACAATGCTTAACAAACGACATGTGCGGACGTGACTAGACACAGCATTAAAAACACGATGTGGGGACGTGACCAGAGACAGCATTAAGAACACGATGTGGGGAGGTGACCCTTTACAACGCTTAACAGAGGACATGTGCAGACATGAGGAGACACAACATTAAAAACTCAAGGTGCGGACGTGACCCTTTACAACGCTTAACAGACGACATGTGCGGACGTGACCAGACACAGCATTAAAACACAGTGGGGGGAGGTGACCCTTCACAACGCTTAACAGACAACATGTGCGGACATGACTAGACACAGCATTAAAAGCACGATATGGGGAGGTGAACCTTCACAGCGCTTAATAGACGACATGTGCGAACGTGACCAGACACATCATTAAAAATACGATGTGGGAACGTGACCCTTCAAAACGCTTAACAGATGACATGTGCGAACGTGACTAGACACAACATTAAAAACACGAGGTGGGGTCGTGACCCTTCACAACGCTTAATAGACGACATGTGCGGACGTGACTAGACACGGTGTGGGGATGTGACCCTTCACAATGCTTAACAAACGACATGTGCGGACGTGACTAGACACAGCATTAAAAACACGATGTGGGGACGTGACCAGAGACAGCATTAAGAACACGATGTGGGGAGGTGACCCTTTACAACGCTTAACAGAGGACATGTGCAGACATGACGAGACACAACATTAAAAACTCAAGGTGCGGACGTGACCCTTTACAACGCTTAACTGACGACATGTGCGGACGTGACCAGACACAGCATTAAAACACAGTGGGGGGAGGTGACCCTTCACAACGCTCAACAGACGACATGTGCGGACGTGACCAGACACAGCATTAAAAGCACAATGTGGGGACGTGACCCTTCACAAAGCTTAACAGACGACATGTGCGGACGTGACTAGACACAACATTAAAAGCACGATATGGGGAGGTGAACCCTCACAACGCTTAATAGACGACATGTGCGAACGTGACCAGACACATCATTAAAAATACGATGTGGGAACGTGACCCTTCAAAATGCTTAACAGATGACATGTGCGGACGTGACTAGACACAAGATTAAAAGCAAGATATGGGGAGGTGAACCTTCACAACGCTTAATAGACGACATGTGCGGACGTGACCCTTCATAACGCTTAACAGACGACATGTGCGGGCGTGACCAGACATAGCAAAAAAACACGGTGTGGGGATGTGACCCTTCACAACGCTTAACAGACGACATGTGCGGACGTGACCAGACACAGCATTAAAAATACGATGCTGGGATGTGACCCGTCGCAACGCTTAACAGACGAAATGTGCGAACGTGACCAGACACTGCATTAAAACACAGTGGGGGGGAGGTGACCCTTCACAACGCTTAACAGACGACATGTGCGCACGTGACCAGACACAGCATTAAAAGCAAACTGTGGGGACGTGACCCTTCACAACGCTTAACAGACGACATGTGCGGACGTGACCAGACACAGCATTAAAAGCACGATATGGGGAGGTGAACCGTCACAACGCTTAATAGACGACATGTGCGAACGTGACCAGACACATCATTAAAAATACGATGTGGGGACGTGACCTTTGAAAACGCTTAACAGATGACATGTGCGAACGTGACTAGACACAACATTAAAAACACGAGGTGGGGACGTGACCCTTCACAACGCTTAATAGATGACATGTGCGGACGTGACTAGACACGGTGTGGGGATGTGACCCTTCACAATGCTTAACAAACGACATGTGCGGACGTGACTAGACACAACATTAAAAAGACGATGTGGGGACGTGACCCTTCACACGCTTAATAGACGACATTTGCGGACGTGACCAGACACAACTTTCAAATGACGAGGTGTATGTGGGGACGTGACCTATCACAACACTTAACAAACAATGGCATTAAAACATGGTGTAGGGATATGACCCTTCACAACGCTTAACAGAGGACATTTGCGGACGTGAGCAAACACAACATTAATCACACGTGGTGGGGACGTGACCCTTCACAACGCTTAACAGACGGCATGTGCGGACGTGACCAGACACAACATTAAAACACGGTGTGGGGATGTGACCCTTCACAAAGATTAACAGATGACTTGTTCGGACGTGACCAGACACAGCTTGAAAAGCACGATATGGGGAGGTGAACCCTCGCAACGCTTAATAGACGACATGTGCGACCGTGACCAGACACATCATTAAAAATACGATGTGGGGACGTGACCCTTCAAAACGCTTAACAGATGACATGTGCGAACGTAACTAGACACAACATTAAAAACACGAGGTGGGGACGTGACCCTTCACAACGCTTAATAGACGACATGTGCGGACGTGACTAGACACGGTAGTAAAACACGGTGTGGGGATGTGACCCTGCACAATGCTTAACAAACGACATGTGCGGACGTGACTAGACACAGCATTAAAAACACGATGTGGGGACGTGACCAGAGACAGCATTAAGAACACGATGTGGGGAGGTGACCCTTTACAACGCTTAACAGAGGACATGTGCAGACATGAGCAGACACAACATTAAAAACTCAAGGTGCGGACGTGACCCTTTACAACGCTTAACAGAGGACATGTGCGGACGTGACCAGACACAGCATTTAAACACAGTGGGGGGAGGTGACCCTTCACAACGCTTAACAGACGACATGTGCGGACGTGACCAGACACAACATTAAAAGCACAATGTGGGGACGTGACCCTTCGCAAAGCTTAACAGACGACATGTGCGGACGTGACTAGACACAGCATTAAAAGCACGATATGGGGAGGTGAACCCTCACAATGCTTAATAGACGACATGTGCGAACGTGACCAGACACATCATTAAAAATACGATGTGGGGACGTGACCCTTCAAAACGCTTAACAGATGACATGTGCGAACGTGACTAGACACAACATTAAAAACACGAGGTGGGGACGTGACCCTTCACAACGCTTAATAGACGACATGTGCGGACGTGAATAGACACGGTGTGGGGATGTGACCCTTCACAATGCTTAACAAACGACATGTGCGGACGTGACTAGACACAGCATTAAAAACACGATGTGGGGACGTGACCAGAGACAGCATTAAGAACACGATGTGGGGAGGTGACCCTTTACAACGCTTAACAGAGGACATGTGCAGACATGAGGAGACACAACATTAAAAACTCAAGGTGCGGACGTGACCCTTTACAACGCTTAACAGACGACATGTGCGGACGTGACCAGACACAGCATTAAAAGCACGATATGGGGAGGTGAACCGTCACAACGCTTAATAGACGACATGTGCGAACGTGACCAGACACATCATTAAAAATACGATGTGGGGACGTGACCCTTCAAAACGCTTAACAGATGACATGTGCGAACGTGACTAGACACAACATTAAAAACACGAGGTGGGGACGTGACCCTTCACAACGCTTAATAGACGACATGTGCGGACGTGACTAGACACGGTGTGGAGATGTGACCCTTCACAATGCTTAACAAACGACATGTGCGGACGTGACTAGACACAGCATTAAAAACACGATGTGGGGACGTGACCCTTCACACGCTTAATAGACGACATTTGCGGACGTGACCAGACAAAACTTTCAAATGACGAGGTGTATGCGGGGACGTGACCTATCACAACACTTAACAAACGATGGCATTAAAACATGGTGTAGGGATATGACCCTTCACAACGCTTAACAGAGGACATTTGCGGACGTGAGTAAACACAACATTAATCACACGTGGTGGGGACGTGATCCTTCACAACGCTTAACAGACGACATGTGCGGACGTGACCAGAGACAGCATTAAGAACACGATGTTGGGAGGTGACCCTTTACAACGCTTAACAGAGGACATGTACAGACATGAGCAGACGCAACATTAAAAACTCAAGGTGGGGACGTGACCCTTTACAACGCTTAACAGACGACATGTACGGACGTGACCAGACACAGCATTAAAACACGGTGTGGGGATGTGACCCTTCACAACGCTTAACAGCCGACATGTGCGAACGTGACTAGACACGGTAGGAAAAGACGGTGTGGGGATGTGACCCTTCACAATGCTTAATAGACGACATGTGCGGACGTGACTAGACACGGTGTGGGGATGTGACCCTTCACAACGCGTAACAAACGACATGTGCGGACGTGACTAGACACAGCATTAAAAACACGATGTGGGGACGTGACCCTTCACACGCTTAATAGACGACATTTGCGGACGTGACCAGACACAACTTGCAAATGACGAGGTGTATGTGGGGACGTGACCTATCACAACACTTAACAAACGATGGCATTATAACATGGTGTAGGGATATGACCCTTCACAACGCTTAACAGAGGACATTTTCGGACGTGAGCAAACACAACATTAATCACACGTGGTGGGGACGTGACCCTTCACAACGCTTAACAGACGACATGTGCGGACGTGACCAGACACAACATTAAAACACGGTGTGGGGATGTGACCCTTCACAAAGATTAACAGATGACATGTGCGGACGTGACCAGACACAGCATTAAAAGCACGATATGGGGAGGTGAACCCTCGCAACGCTTAATAGACGACATGTGCGACCGTGACCAGACACATCATTAAAAATACGATGTGGGGACGTGACCCTTCAAAACGCTTAACAGATGACATGTGCGAACGTGACTAGACACAACATTAAAAACACGAGGTGGGGGCGTGACCCTTCACAACGCTTAATAGACGACATGTGCGGACGTGACTAGACACGGTAGTAAAACACGGTGTGGGGATCTGACCCTTCACAATGCTTAACAAACGACATGTGCGGACGTGACTAGACACAGCATTAAAAACAAGATGTGGGGACGTGACCAGAGACAACATTAAGAACACGATGTGGGGAGGTGACCCTTTATGACGCTTAACAGAGGACATGTGCAGACATGAGCAGACACAACATTAAAAACTCAAGGTGGGGACGTGACCCTTCACAACGCTTAATAGATGACATGTACGGACGTGACCAGACACATCATTAAAAACACGATGTGGGGACGTGAGCAGACACAGTATTAAAAACACGATGTGGGGACGTGACCCTTCACACGCTTAATAGACGGCATGTGCGGACGTGACCAGACACAACTTTCAAATGACGAGGTGTATGTGGGGACGTGACCTATCACAACACTTAACAGACGATGGCATTAAAACATGGTGTAGGGATATGACCCTTCACAACGTTTAACAGAGGACATTTGCGGACGTGAGCAAACACAACATTAATCACACGTGGTGGGGATGTGATCCTTCACAACGCTTAACAGACGACATGTGCGGACGTGACCAGACACAACATTAAAACACGGTGTGGGGATGTGACCCTTCACAAAGCTTAACAGACGACATGTGCGGACGTGACCAGACACAAGATTAAAAGCAAGATATGGGGAGGTGAACCTTCACAACGCTTAATAGACGACATGTGCGGATGTGACCTGACACAACATTAAAAATACGATGCGGGGACGTGACCCTTCACAACGCTCAACAGACGACATGTGCGGTTGAGACCAGACACAACATTAAAAAATGATGCGGGGACGTGACCCTTCACAACGCATTACAGACGAAATGTGCGAACGTGACCAGACACAGCATTAAAAATACGATACGGGGATGTGACCCTTCGCAACGCTTAACAGACGAAATGTGCGAACGTGACCAGACACAGAATTAAAAGCACAATGTGGGGACGTGACCCTTCACAACGCTTAACAGACGACATGTGCGGACGTGACTAGACACAGCATTAAAAATACGATGCTGGGATGTGACCCTTCGCAACGCTTAACAGACGAAATGTGCGAATGTGACTAGACACGGAAGTAAAACACGGTGTGGGGATGTGACCCTTCACAATGCTTAACAAACGACATGTGCGGACGTGACTAGACACAGCATTAAAAACATGATGTGGGGACGTGACCAGAGACAGCATTAAGAACACGATGAGGGGAGGTGACCCTTTACAACGCTTAACAGAGGACATGTGCAGACATGAGCAGACACAACGTTAAAAACTCAAGGTGCGGACGTGACCCTTTACAACGCTTAACAGAGGACATGTGCGGACGTGACCAGACACAGCATTAAAACACAGTGGGGGGAGGTGACCCTTCACAACGCTTAACAGACGACATGTGCGGACGTGACCAGACACAGCATTAAAAGCACAATGTGGGGACGTGACCCTTCACAAAGCTTAACAGACGACATGTGCGGACGTGACTAGACACAGCATTAAAAGCACGATATGGGGAGGTGAACCCTCACAACGCTTAATAGACGACATGTGCGAACGTGACCAGACACATCATTAAAAATACGATGTGGGGACGTGACCCTTCAAAACGCTTAACAGATGACATGTGCGAACGTGACTAGACACAACATTAAAGACACGAGGTGGGGACGTGACCCTTCACAACGCTTAATAGACGACATGTGCGGACGTGAATAGACACGGTGTGGGGATGTGACCCTTCACAATGCTTAACAAACGACATGTGCGGACGTGACTAGACACAGCATTAAAAACACGATGTGGGGACGTGACCAGAGACAGCATTAAGAACACGATGTGGGGAGGTGACCCTTTACAACGCTTAACAGAGGACATGTGCAGACATGAGGAGACACAACATTAAAAACTCAAGGTGCGGACGTGACCCTTTACAACGCTTAACAGACGACATGTGCGGACGTGACCAGACACAGCATTAAAACACAGTGGGGGGAGGTGACCCTTCACAACGCTTAACAGACAACATGTGCGGACGTGACTAGACACAGCATTAAAAGCACGATATGGGGAGGTGAACCTTCACAGCGCTTAATAGACGACATGTGCGAACGTGACCAGACACATCATTAAAAATACGATGTGGGAACGTGACCCTTCAAAACGCTTAACAGATGACATGTGCGAACGTGACTAGACACAACATTAAAAACACGAGGTGGGGTCGTGACCCTTCACAACGCTTAATAGACGACATGTGCGGACGTGACTAGACACGGTGTGGGGATGTGACCCTTCACAATGCTTAACAAACGACATGTGCGGACGTGACTAGACACAGCATTAAAAACACGATGTGGGGACGTGACCAGAGACAGCATTAAGAACACGATGTGGGGAGGTGACCCTTTACAACGCTTAACAGAGGACATGTGCAGACATGACGAGACACAACATTAAAAACTCAAGGTGCGGACGTGACCCTTTACAACGCTTAACTGACGACATGTGCGGACGTGACCAGACACAGCATTAAAACACAGTGGGGGGAGGTGACCCTTCACAACGCTTAACAGACGACATGTGCGGACGTGACCAGACACAGCATTAAAAGCACAATGTGGGGACGTGACCCTTCACAAAGCTTAACAGACGACATGTGCGGACGTGACTAGACACAACATTAAAAGCACGATATGGGGAGGTGAACCCTCACAACGCTTAATAGACGACATGTGCGAACGTGACCAGACACATCATTAAAAATACGATGTGGGAACGTGACCCTTCAAAATGCTTAACAGATGACATGTGCGGACGTGACTAGACACAAGATTAAAAGCAAGATATGGGGAGGTGAACCTTCACAACGCTTAATAGACGACATGTGCGGACGTGACCCTTCATAACGCTTAACAGACGACATGTGCGGGCGTGACCAGACATAGCAAAAAAACACGGTGTGGGGATGTGACCCTTCACAACGCTTAACAGACGACATGTGCGGACGTGACCAGACACAGCATTAAAAATACGATGCTGGGATGTGACCCGTCGCAACGCTTAACAGACGAAATGTGCGAACGTGACCAGACACTGCATTAAAACACAGTGGGGGGGAGGTGACCCTTCACAACGCTTAACAGACGACATGTGCGCACGTGACCAGACACAGCATTAAAAGCAAACTGTGGGGACGTGACCCTTCACAACGCTTAACAGACGACATGTGCGGACGTGACCAGACACAGCATTAAAAGCACGATATGGGGAGGTGAACCGTCACAACGCTTAATAGACGACATGTGCGAACGTGACCAGACACATCATTAAAAATACGATGTGGGGACGTGACCTTTGAAAACGCTTAACAGATGACATGTGCGAACGTGACTAGACACAACATTAAAAACACGAGGTGGGGACGTGACCCTTCACAACGCTTAATAGATGACATGTGCGGACGTGACTAGACACGGTGTGGGGATGTGACCCTTCACAATGCTTAACAAACGACATGTGCGGACGTGACTAGACACAACATTAAAAAGACGATGTGGGGACGTGACCCTTCACACGCTTAATAGACGACATTTGCGGACGTGACCAGACACAACTTTCAAATGACGAGGTGTATGTGGGGACGTGACCTATCACAACACTTAACAAACAATGGCATTAAAACATGGTGTAGGGATATGACCCTTCACAACGCTTAACAGAGGACATTTGCGGACGTGAGCAAACACAACATTAATCACACGTGGTGGGGACGTGACCCTTCACAACGCTTAACAGACGGCATGTGCGGACGTGACCAGACACAACATTAAAACACGGTGTGGGGATGTGACCCTTCACAAAGATTAACAGATGACTTGTTCGGACGTGACCAGACACAGCTTGAAAAGCACGATATGGGGAGGTGAACCCTCGCAACGCTTAATAGACGACATGTGCGACCGTGACCAGACACATCATTAAAAATACGATGTGGGGACGTGACCCTTCAAAACGCTTAACAGATGACATGTGCGAACGTGACTAGACACAACATTAAAAACACGAGGTGGGGACGTGACCCTTCACAACGCTTAATAGACGACATGTGCGGACGTGACTAGACACGGTAGTAAAACACGGTGTGGGGATGTGACCCTGCACAATGCTTAACAAACGACATGTGCGGACGTGACTAGACACAGCATTAAAAACACGATGTGGGGACGTGACCAGAGACAGCATTAAGAACACGATGTGGGGAGGTGACCCTTTACAACGCTTAACAGAGGACATGTGCAGACATGAGCAGACACAACATTAAAAACTCAAGGTGCGGACGTGACCCTTTACAACGCTTAACAGAGGACATGTGCGGACGTGACCAGACACAGCATTAAAACACAGTGGGGGGAGGTGACCCTTCACAACGCTTAACAGACGACATGTGCGGACGTGACCAGACACAACATTAAAAGCACAATGTGGGGACGTGACCCTTCGCAAAGCTTAACAGACGACATGTGCGGACGTGACTAGACACAGCATTAAAAGCACGATATGGGGAGGTGAACCCTCACAATGCTTAATAGACGACATGTGCGAACGTGACCAGACACATCATTAAAAATACGATGTGGGGACGTGACCCTTCAAAACGCTTAACAGATGACATGTGCGAACGTGACTAGACACAACATTAAAAACACGAGGTGGGGACGTGACCCTTCACAACGCTTAATAGACGACATGTGCGGACGTGAATAGACACGGTGTGGGGATGTGACCCTTCACAATGCTTAACAAACGACATGTGCGGACGTGACTAGACACAGCATTAAAAACACGATGTGGGGACGTGACCAGAGACAGGATTAAGAACACGATGTGGGGAGGTGACCCTTTACAACGCTTAACAGAGGACATGTGCAGACATGAGGAGACACAACATTAAAAACTCAAGGTGCGGACGTGACCCTTTACAACGCTTAACAGACGACATGTGCGGACGTGACCAGACACAGCATTAAAAGCACGATATGGGGAGGTGAACCGTCACAACGCTTAATAGACGACATGTGCGAACGTGACCAGACACATCATTAAAAATACGATGTGGGGACGTGACCCTTCAAAACGCTTAACAGATGACATGTGCGAACGTGACTAGACACAACATTAAAAACACGAGGTGGGGACGTGACCCTTCACAACGCTTAATAGACGACATGTGCGGACGTGACTAGACACGGTGTGGGGATGTGACCCTTCACAATGCTTAACAAACGACATGTGCGGACGTGACTAGACACAGCATTAAAAACACGATGTGGGGACGTGACCCTTCACACGCTTAATAGACGACATTTGCGGACGTGACCAGACAAAACTTTCAAATGACGAGGTGTATGCGGGGACGTGACCTATCACAACACTTAACAAACGATGGCATTAAAACATGGTGTAGGGATATGACCCTTCACAACGCTTAACAGAGGACATTTGCGGACGTGAGTAAACACAACATTAATCACACGTGGTGGGGACGTGATCCTTCACAACGCTTAACAGACGACATGTGCGGACGTGACCAGAGACAGCATTAAGAACACGATGTTGGGAGGTGACCCTTTACAACGCTTAACAGAGGACATGTACAGACATGAGCAGACGCAACATTAAAAACTCAAGGTGGGGACGTGACCCTTTACAACGCTTAACAGACGACATGTACGGACGTGACCAGACACAGCATTAAAACACGGTGTGGGGATGTGACCCTTCACAACGCTTAACAGCCGACATGTGCGAACGTGACTAGACACGGTAGGAAAAGACGGTGTGGGGATGTGACCCTTCACAATGCTTAATAGACGACATGTGCGGACGTGACTAGACACGGTGTGGGGATGTGACCCTTCACAACGCGTAACAAACGACATGTGCGGACGTGACTAGACACAGCATTAAAAACACGATGTGGGGACGTGACCCTTCACACGCTTAATAGACGACATTTGCGGACGTGACCAGACACAACTTGCAAATGACGAGGTGTATGTGGGGACGTGACCTATCACAACACTTAACAAACGATGGCATTATAACATGGTGTAGGGATATGACCCTTCACAACGCTTAACAGAGGACATTTTCGGACGTGAGCAAACACAACATTAATCACACGTGGTGGGGACGTGACCCTTCACAACGCTTAACAGACGACATGTGCGGACGTGACCAGACACAACATTAAAACACGGTGTGGGGATGTGACCCTTCACAAAGATTAACAGATGACATGTGCGGACGTGACCAGACACAGCATTAAAAGCACGATATGGGGAGGTGAACCCTCGCAACGCTTAATAGACGACATGTGCGACCGTGACCAGACACATCATTAAAAATACGATGTGGGGACGTGACCCTTCAAAACGCTTAACAGATGACATGTGCGAACGTGACTAGACACAACATTAAAAACACGAGGTGGGGGCGTGACCCTTCACAACGCTTAATAGACGACATGTGCGGACGTGACTAGACACGGTAGTAAAACACGGTGTGGGGATCTGACCCTTCACAATGCTTAACAAACGACATGTGCGGACGTGACTAGACACAGCATTAAAAACAAGATGTGGGGACGTGACCAGAGACAACATTAAGAACACGATGTGGGGAGGTGACCCTTTATGACGCTTAACAGAGGACATGTGCAGACATGAGCAGACACAACATTAAAAACTCAAGGTGGGGACGTGACCCTTCACAACGCTTAATAGATGACATGTACGGACGTGACCAGACACATCATTAAAAACACGATGTGGGGACGTGAGCAGACACAGTATTAAAAACACGATGTGGGGACGTGACCCTTCACACGCTTAATAGACGGCATGTGCGGACGTGACCAGACACAACTTTCAAATGACGAGGTGTATGTGGGGACGTGACCTATCACAACACTTAACAGACGATGGCATTAAAACATGGTGTAGGGATATGACCCTTCACAACGTTTAACAGAGGACATTTGCGGACGTGAGCAAACACAACATTAATCACACGTGGTGGGGATGTGATCCTTCACAACGCTTAACAGACGACATGTGCGGACGTGACCAGACACAACATTAAAACACGGTGTGGGGATGTGACCCTTCACAAAGCTTAACAGACGACATGTGCGGACGTGACCAGACACAAGATTAAAAGCAAGATATGGGGAGGTGAACCTTCACAACGCTTAATAGACGACATGTGCGGATGTGACCTGACACAACATTAAAAATACGATGCGGGGACGTGACCCTTCACAACGCTCAACAGACGACATGTGCGGTTGAGACCAGACACAACATTAAAAAATGATGCGGGGACGTGACCCTTCACAACGCTTTACAGTCGAAATGTGCGGACGTGACCAGACACAGCATTAAAAATACGATGCGGGGACGTGACCCTTCGCAATGCTTAACAGACGAAATGTGCGAACGTGACCAGACACAGAATTAAAAGCACAATGTGGGGACGTGACCGTTCACAACGCTTAAC
The DNA here is from genome assembly GCA_963691705.1 of Viola odorata. Taxonomy (NCBI): domain Eukaryota; kingdom Viridiplantae; phylum Streptophyta; class Magnoliopsida; order Malpighiales; family Violaceae; genus Viola; species Viola odorata. Next base: position 40,032,484 of record OY829540.1, on the reverse strand, counting down.
AGACGACATGTGCGGACGTGACCAGACACAGCATTAAAAATACGATGCGGGGATGTGACCCTTCGCAACGCTTAACAGGCGAAATGTGCGAACGTGACCAGACACAGCATTAAAAACACGATATGGGGAGGTGAACTGTCACAACGCTTAATAGACGACATGTGCGAACGTGACCAGACACATCATTAAAAATACGATGTGGGGACGTGACCCTTCAAAACGCTTAACAGATGACATGCGCGAACGTGACTAGACACAACATTAAAAACACGAGGTGGGGACGTGACCCTTCACAACGCTTAATAGACGACATGTGCGGACGTGACTAGACACGGTGTGGGGATGTGACCCTTCACAATGCTTAATAGACGACATGTGCGAACGTGACCAGACACATCATTAAAAATACGATGTGGGGACGTGACCCTTCAAAACGCTTAACAGATGACATGTGCGAACGTGACTAGACACAACATTAAAAACACGATGTGGGGACGTGACCCTTCACAACGCTTAATAGACGACATGTGCGGACGTGACTAGACACGGTAGTAAAACACGGTGTGGGGATGTGACCCTTCACAATGCTTAACAAACGACATGTGCGGACGTGACTAGACACAGCATTAAAAACACGATGTGGGGACGTGACCAGAGACAGCATTAAGAACACGATGTGGGGAGGTGACCCTTTACAACGCTTAACAGAGGACATGTGCAGACATGAGCTGACACAACATTAAAAACTCAAGGTGCGGACGTGACCCTTTACAACGCTTAACAGAGGACATGTGCGGACGTGACCAGACACAGCATTAAAACACAGTGGGGGGAGGTGACCCTTCTCAACGCTTAACAGACGACATGTGCGGACGTGACCAGACACAGCATTAAAAGCACAATGTGGGGACGTGGCCCTTCACAAAGCTTAACAGACGACATGTGCGGACGGGACTAGACACAACATTAAAAGCACGATATGGGGAGGTGAACCCTCACAACGCTTAATAGACGACATGTACGAACGTGACCAGACACATCATTAAAAATACGATGTGGGGACGTGACCCTTCAAAACGCTTAACAGATGACATGTGCGAACGTGACTAGACACAACATTAAAAACACGAGGTGGGGACGTCACCCTTCACAACGCTTAATAGACGACATGTGCGGACGTGACTAGACACGGTGTGGGGATGTGACCCTTCACAATGCTTAACAAACGACATGTGCGGACGTGACTAGACACAACATTAAAAACACGATGTGGGGACGTGACCCTTCACACGCTTAATAGATGACATTTGCGGACGTGACCAGACACAACTTTCAAATGACGAGGTGTATGTGGGGACGTGACCTATCACAACACTTAACAAACGATGGCATTAAAACATGGTGTAGGGATATGACCCTTCACAACGCTTAACAGAGGACATTTGCGGACGTGAGTAAACACAACATTAATCACACGTGGTGGGGACGTGATCCTTCACAACGCTTAACAGACGACATGTGCGGACGTGACCAGAGACAGCATTAAGAACACGATGTTGGGAGGTGACCCTTTACAACGCTTAACAGAGGACATGTACAGACATGAGCAGACGCAACATTAAAAACTCAAGGTGGGGACGTGACCCTTTACAACGCTTAACAGACGACATGTACGGACGTGACCAGACACAGCATTAAAACACGGTGTGGGGATGTGACCCTTCACAACGCTTAACAGCCGACATGTGCGAACGTGACTAGACACGGTAGGAAAAGACGGTGTGGGGATGTGACCCTTCACAATGCTTAATAGACGACATGTGCGGACGTGACTAGACACGGTGTGGGGATGTGACCCTTCACAACGCGTAACAAACGACATGTGCGGACGTGACTAGACACAGCATTAAAAACACGATGTGGGGACGTGACCCTTCACACGCTTAATAGACGACATTTGCGGACGTGACCAGACACAACTTGCAAATGACGAGGTGTATGTGGGGACGTGACCTATCACAACACTTAACAAACGATGGCATTATAACATGGTGTAGGGATATGACCCTTCACAACGCTTAACAGAGGACATTTTCGGACGTGAGCAAACACAACATTAATCACACGTGGTGGGGACGTGACCCTTCACAACGCTTAACAGACGACATGTGCGGACGTGACCAGACACAACATTAAAACACGGTGTGGGGATGTGACCCTTCACAAAGATTAACAGATGACATGTGCGGACGTGACCAGACACAGCATTAAAAGCACGATATGGGGAGGTGAACCCTCGCAACGCTTAATAGACGACATGTGCGACCGTGACCAGACACATCATTAAAAATACGATGTGGGGACGTGACCCTTCAAAACGCTTAACAGATGACATGTGCGAACGTGACTAGACACAACATTAAAAACACGAGGTGGGGGCGTGACCCTTCACAACGCTTAATAGACGACATGTGCGGACGTGACTAGACACGGTAGTAAAACACGGTGTGGGGATCTGACCCTTCACAATGCTTAACAAACGACATGTGCGGACGTGACTAGACACAGCATTAAAAACAAGATGTGGGGACGTGACCAGAGACAACATTAAGAACACGATGTGGGGAGGTGACCCTTTATGACGCTTAACAGAGGACATGTGCAGACATGAGCAGACACAACATTAAAAACTCAAGGTGGGGACGTGACCCTTCACAACGCTTAATAGATGACATGTACGGACGTGACCAGACACATCATTAAAAACACGATGTGGGGACGTGAGCAGACACAGTATTAAAAACACGATGTGGGGACGTGACCCTTCACACGCTTAATAGACGGCATGTGCGGACGTGACCAGACACAACTTTCAAATGACGAGGTGTATGTGGGGACGTGACCTATCACAACACTTAACAGACGATGGCATTAAAACATGGTGTAGGGATATGACCCTTCACAACGTTTAACAGAGGACATTTGCGGACGTGAGCAAACACAACATTAATCACACGTGGTGGGGATGTGATCCTTCACAACGCTTAACAGACGACATGTGCGGACGTGACCAGACACAACATTAAAACACGGTGTGGGGATGTGACCCTTCACAAAGCTTAACAGACGACATGTGCGGACGTGACCAGACACAAGATTAAAAGCAAGATATGGGGAGGTGAACCTTCACAACGCTTAATAGACGACATGTGCGGATGTGACCTGACACAACATTAAAAATACGATGCGGGGACGTGACCCTTCACAACGCTCAACAGACGACATGTGCGGTTGAGACCAGACACAACATTAAAAAATGATGCGGGGACGTGACCCTTCACAACGCTTTACAGTCGAAATGTGCGGACGTGACCAGACACAGCATTAAAAATACGATGCGGGGACGTGACCCTTCGCAATGCTTAACAGACGAAATGTGCGAACGTGACCAGACACAGAATTAAAAGCACAATGTGGGGACGTGACCGTTCACAACGCTTAACAGACGACATGTGCGGACGTGACCAGACACAGCATTAAAAATACGATGCGGGGATGTGACCCTTCGCAACGCTTAACAGGCGAAATGTGCGAACGTGACCAGACACAGCATTAAAAACACGATATGGGGAGGTGAACTGTCACAACGCTTAATAGACGACATGTGCGAACGTGACCAGACACATCATTAAAAATACGATGTGGGGACGTGACCCTTCAAAACGCTTAACAGATGACATGTGCGAACGTGACTAGACACAACATTAAAAACACGAGGTGGGGACGTGACCCTTCACAACGCTTAATAGACGACATGTGCGGACGTGACTAGACACGGTGTGGGGATGTGACCCTTCACAATGCTTAATAGACGACATGTGCGAACGTGACCAGACACATCATTAAAAATACGATGTGGGGACGTGACCCTTCAAAACGCTTAACAGATGACATGTGCGAACGTGACTAGACACAACATTAAAAACACGATGTGGGGACGTGACCCTTCACAACGCTTAATAGACGACATGTGCGGACGTGACTAGACACGGTAGTAAAACACGGTGTGGGGATGTGACCCTTCACAATGCTTAACAAACGACATGTGCGGACGTGACTAGACACAGCATTAAAAACACGATGTGGGGACGTGACCAGAGACAGCATTAAGAACACGATGTGGGGAGGTGACCCTTTACAACGCTTAACAGAGGACATGTGCAGACATGAGCTGACACAACATTAAAAACTCAAGGTGCGGACGTGACCCTTTACAACGCTTAACAGAGGACATGTGCGGACGTGACCAGACACAGCATTAAAACACAGTGGGGGGAGGTGACCCTTCTCAACGCTTAACAGACGACATGTGCGGACGTGACCAGACACAGCATTAAAAGCACAATGTGGGGACGTGGCCCTTCACAAAGCTTAACAGACGACATGTGCGGACGGGACTAGACACAACATTAAAAGCACGATATGGGGAGGTGAACCCTCACAACGCTTAATAGACGACATGTACGAACGTGACCAGACACATCATTAAAAATACGATGTGGGGACGTGACCCTTCAAAACGCTTAACAGATGACATGTGCGAACGTGACTAGACACAACATTAAAAACACGAGGTGGGGACGTCACCCTTCACAACGCTTAATAGACGACATGTGCGGACGTGACTAGACACGGTGTGGGGATGTGACCCTTCACAATGCTTAACAAACGACATGTGCGGACGTGACTAGACACAACATTAAAAACACGATGTGGGGACGTGACCCTTCACACGCTTAATAGATGACATTTGCGGACGTGACCAGACACAACTTTCAAATGACGAGGTGTATGTGGGGACGTGACCTATCACAACACTAAACAAACGATGGCATTAAAACATGGTGTAGGGATATGACCCTTCACAACGCTTAACAGAGGACATTTGCGGACGTAAGCAAACACAACATTAATCACACGTGGTGGGGACGTGACCCTTCACAACGCTTAACAGACGACATGTGCGGACGTGACCAGACACAACATTAAAACACGGTGTGGGGATGTGACCCTTCACAAAGATTAACAGATGACTTGTGCGGACGTGACCAGACACAGCTTTAAAAGCACGATATGGGGAGGTGAACCCTCGCAACGCTTAATAGACGACATGTGCGACCGTGACCAGACACATCATTAAAAATACGATGTGGGGACGTGACCCTTCAAAACGCTTAACAGATGACATGTGCGAACGTGACTAGACACAACATTAAAAACACGAGGTGGGGACGTGACCCTTCACAACGCTTAATAGACGACATGTGCGGACGTGACTAGACACGGTAGTAAAACACGGTGTGGGGATGTGACCCTTCACAATGCTTAACAAACGACATGTGCGGACGTGACTAGACACCGCATTAAAAACACGATGTGGGGACGTGACCCTTGACAACGCTTAACAGACGACCTGTGCGGACGTGACCAGACACACCATTAAAATCACGAGGTGGGGACGTCACCCTTCACAACGCTAAATACACGACATTAAAAACTCAAGGTGGGGACGTGACCCTTTACAACGCTTAACAGACGACATGTGCGGATGTGACCAGACACAGCATTAAGAACACGATGTGGGGAGGTGACCCTTTACAACGCTTAACAGAGGACATGTGCAGACATGAGCAGACACAACATTAAAAACTCAAGGTGGGGACGTGACCCTTTACAACGCTTAACAGACGACATGTGCGGACGCGACCAGACACAGCATTAAAACACAGTGTGGGGATGTGACCCTTCACAACGCTTAACAGACGGCATGTGCGGACGTGACCAGAGACAGCATTAAGAACACGATGTGGGCAGGTGACCCTTCACAACGCTTAAAAGACGACATGTGCGTACGTGACCAGACACATCATTAAAAACATGATGTGGGGACGTGACCCTTCACAACGCTTAACAGAGGACATGTGGGGACGTGACCCTTCACAACGCTTAACAGAGGACATGTGCGGACGTGACCAGTCAAAACATTAAAAACATTTGGTGGGGACGTGACCCTTCACAATGCTTAACAGACGACATGTGCGGACGTGACCAGACACAACATTAAAACACGGTGTGGGGATATGACCCTTCACAAAGCTTAATAGAGGACATTTGCGGACGTGAGCAAACACAACATTAATCACACGTGGTGGGGACGTGATCCTTCACAACGCTTAACAGACGACATGTGCGGATTTGACCAGACACAGCATTAAAAATACGATGCCGGGATGTGACCATTCGCAACGCTTAACAGACGAAATGTGCGAACGTGACCAGACACAACTTTCAAATGACGAGGTGTATGTGGGGACGTGACCTATCACAACACTTAACAAACGATGGCATTAAAATATGGTGTAGGGATATGACCCTTCACAACGCTTAACAGAGGACATTTGCGGACGTGAGTAAACACAACATTAATCACACGTGGTGGGGACGTGATCCTTCACAACGCTTAACAGACGACATGTGCGGACGTGACCAGAGACAGCATTAAGAACACGATGTTGGGAGGTGACCCTTTACAACGCTTAACAGAGGACAAGTGCAGACATGAGCAGACGCAACATTAAAAACTCAAGGTGGGGACGTGACCCTTTACAACGCTTAACAGACGACATGTACGGACGTGACCAAACACAGCATTAAAACACGGTGTGGGGATGTGACCCTTCACAACGCTTAACAGCCGACATGTGCGAACGTGACTAGACACGGTAGGAAAACACGGTGTGGGGATGTGACCCTTCACAATGCTTAACAAACGACATGTGCGGACGTGACTAGACACAGCATTAAAAACACGATGTGGGGACGTGACCCTTCACACGCTTAATAGACGACATTTGCGGACGTGACCAGACACAACTTTTCAAATGACGAGGTGTATGTGGGGACGTGACCTATCACAACACTTAACAAACGATGGCATTATAACATGGTGTAGGGATATGACCCTTCACAACGCTTAACAGAGGACATTTTCGGACGTGAGCAAACACAACATTAATCACACGTAGTGGGGACGTGACCCTTCACAACGCTTAACAGACGACATGTGCGGACGTGACCAGACACAACATTAAAACACGGTGTGGGGATGTGACCCTTCTCAAAGATTAACAGATGACATGTGCGGACGTGACCAGACACAGCATTAAAAGCACGATATGGGGAGGTGAACCCTCGCAACGCTTAATAGACGACATGTGCGACCGTGACCAGACACATCATTAAAAATACGATGTGGGGACGTGACCCTTCAAAACGCTTAACAGATGACATGTGCGAACGTGACTAGACACAACATTAAAAACACGAGGTGGGGGCGTGACCCTTCACAACGCTTAATAGACGACATGTGCGGACGTGACTAGACACGGTAGTAAAACACGGTGTGGGGATCTGACCCTTCACAATGCTTAACAAACGACATGTGCGGACGTGACTACACACAGCATTAAAAACACGATGTGGGGACGTGACCAGAGACAACATTAAGAACACGATGTGGAGAGGTGACCCTTTATAACGCTTAACAGAGGACATGTGCAGACATGAGCAGACACAACATTAAAAACTCAAGGTGGGGGCGTGACCCTTTACAACGCTTAACAGACGACATGTGCGGACATGACCAGACACAACATTAAAACACAGTGGGGGGAGGTGACCCTTCACAACGCTTAACAGACGACATGTGGGGACGTGACCATACACATCATTAAAAGCACAATGTGGGGACGTGACCCTTCACAACGCTTAACAGACGACATGTACGGACGTGACCAGACACATCATTAAAAACACGATGTGGGGACGTGACCAGACACAGTATTAAAAGCACGATATGGGGAGGTGAACCGTCACAACGCTTAATAGATGACATGTGCGAACGTGACCAGACACATCATTAAAAATACGATGTGGGGACGTGACCCTTCAAAACGCTTAACAGATGACATGTGCGAACGTGACTAGACACAACATTAAAAACACGAGGTGGGGACGTGACCCTTCACAACGCTTAATAGACGACATGTGCAGACGTGACTAGACATGGTGTGGGGATGTGACCCTTCACAATGCTTAATAGACGACATGTGCGAACGTGACCAGACACATCATTAAAAATACGATGTGGGGACGTGACCCTTCAAAACGCTTAACAGATGACATGTGCGAACGTGACTAGACACAACATTAAAAACACGATGTGGGGACGTGACCCTTCACACGCTTAATAGACGACATTTGCGGACGTGACCAGACACAACTTTCAAATGACGAGGTGTATGTGGGGACGTGACCTATCACAACACTTAACAGACGATGGCATTAAAACATGGTGTAGGGATATGACCCTTCACAACGTTTAACAGAGGACATTTGCGGACGTGAGCAAACACAACATTAATCACACGTGGTGGGGATGTGATCCTTCACAACGCTTAACAGACGACATGTGCGGACGTGACCAGACACAACATTAAAACACGGTGTGGGGATGTGACCCTTCACAAAGCTTAACAGACGACATGTGCGGACGTGACCAGACACAAGATTAAAAGCAAGATATGGGGAGGTGAACCTTCACAACGCTTAATAGACGACATGTGCGGACGTGACCCTTCATAACGCTTAACAGACGACATGTGCGGACGTGACCAGACATAGCAATAAAACACGGTGTGGGGATGTGACCCTTCACAACGCTTAACAGACAACATGTGCGGACGTCACCAAAAACAAGATTAAATAGACGACATGTGCGGATGTGACCAGACACAACATTAAAAATACGATGCGGGGACGTGACCCTTCACAACGCTCAACAGACGACATGTGCGGTTGAGACCAGACACAACATTAAAAAATGATGCGGGGGCGTGACCCTTCACAACGCTTTACAGTCGAAATGTGCGGACGTGACCAGACACAGCATTAAAAATACGATGCGGGGACGTGACCCTTCGCAACGCTTAACAGACGAAATGTGCGAACGTGACCAGACACAGAATTAAAAGCACAATGTGGGGACGTGACCCTTCACAACGCTTAACAGACGACATGTGCGGACGTGACCAGACACAGCATTAAAAATACGATGCGGGGATGTGACCCTTCGCAACGCTTAACAGACGAAATGTGCGAACGTGACCAGACACAGCATTAAAAGCACGATATGGGGAGGTGAACCGTCACAACGCTTAATAGACGACATGTGCGAACGTGACCAGACACATCATTAAAAATACGATGTGGGGACGTGACCCTTCAAAACGCTTAACAGATGACATGTGCGAATGTGACTAGACACAACATTAAGAACACGAGGTGGGGACGTGACCCTTCACAACGCTTAATAGACGACATGTGCGGACGTGACTAGACACGGTGTGGGGATGTGACCCTTCACAATGCTTAATAGACGACATGTGCGAACGTGACCAGACACATCATTAAAAACACGATGTGGGGACGTGACCAGACACAGCATTAAAAATACGATGCGGGGACGTGACCCTTCGCAACGCTTAACAGACAAAATGTGCGAACGTGACCAGACACAGAATTAAAAGCACAATGTGGGGACGTGACCCTTCACAACGCTTAACAGACGACATGTGCGGACGTGACTAGACACGGTGTGGGGATGTGACCCTTCACAATGCTTAATAGACGACATGTGCGAACGTGACCAGACACATCATTAAAAATACGATGTGGGGACGTGACCCTTCAAAACGCTTAACAGATGACATGTGCGAACGTGACTAGACACAACATTAAAAACACGATGTGGGGACGTGACCCTTCACAACGCTTAATAGACGACATGTGCGGACGTGACTAGACACGGTAGTAAAACACGGTGTGGGGATGTGACCCTTCACAATGCTTAACAAACGACATGTGCGGACGTGACTAGACACAGCATTAAAAACACGATGTGGGGACGTGACCAGAGACAGCATTAAGAACACGATGTGGGGAGGTGACCCTTTACAACGCTTAACAGAGGACATGTGCAGACATGAGCTGACACAACATTAAAAACTCAAGGTGCGGACGTGACCCTTTACAACGCTTAACAGAGGACATGTGCGGACGTGACCAGACACAGCATTAAAACACAGTGGGGGGAGGTGACCCTTCTCAACGCTTAACAGACGACATGTGCGGACGTGACCAGACACAGCATTAAAAGCACAATGTGGGGACGTGGCCCTTCACAAAGCTTAACAGACGACATGTGCGGACGGGACTAGACACAACATTAAAAGCACGATATGGGGAGGTGAACCCTCACAACGCTTAATAGACGACATGTACGAACGTGACCAGACACATCATTAAAAATACGATGTGGGGACGTGACCCTTCAAAACGCTTAACAGATGACATGTGCGAACGTGACTAGACACAACATTAAAAACACGAGGTGGGGACGTCACCCTTCACAACGCTTAATAGACGACATGTGCGGACGTGACTAGACACGGTGTGGGGATGTGACCCTTCACAATGCTTAACAAACGACATGTGCGGACGTGACTAGACACAACATTAAAAACACGATGTGGGGACGTGACCCTTCACACGCTTAATAGATGACATTTGCGGACGTGACCAGACACAACTTTCAAATGACGAGGTGTATGTGGGGACGTGACCTATCACAACACTAAACAAACGATGGCATTAAAACATGGTGTAGGGATATGACCCTTCACAACGCTTAACAGAGGACATTTGCGGACGTAAGCAAACACAACATTAATCACACGTGGTGGGGACGTGACCCTTCACAACGCTTAACAGACGACATGTGCGGACGTGACCAGACACAACATTAAAACACGGTGTGGGGATGTGACCCTTCACAAAGATTAACAGATGACTTGTGCGGACGTGACCAGACACAGCTTTAAAAGCACGATATGGGGAGGTGAACCCTCGCAACGCTTAATAGACGACATGTGCGACCGTGACCAGACACATCATTAAAAATACGATGTGGGGACGTGACCCTTCAAAACGCTTAACAGATGACATGTGCGAACGTGACTAGACACAACATTAAAAACACGAGGTGGGGACGTGACCCTTCACAACGCTTAATAGACGACATGTGCGGACGTGACTAGACACGGTAGTAAAACACGGTGTGGGGATGTGACCCTTCACAATGCTTAACAAACGACATGTGCGGACGTGACTAGACACCGCATTAAAAACACGATGTGGGGACGTGACCCTTGACAACGCTTAACAGACGACCTGTGCGGACGTGACCAGACACACCATTAAAATCACGAGGTGGGGACGTCACCCTTCACAACGCTAAATACACGACATTAAAAACTCAAGGTGGGGACGTGACCCTTTACAACGCTTAACAGACGACATGTGCGGATGTGACCAGACACAGCATTAAGAACACGATGTGGGGAGGTGACCCTTTACAACGCTTAACAGAGGACATGTGCAGACATGAGCAGACACAACATTAAAAACTCAAGGTGGGGACGTGACCCTTTACAACGCTTAACAGACGACATGTGCGGACGCGACCAGACACAGCATTAAAACACAGTGTGGGGATGTGACCCTTCACAACGCTTAACAGACGGCATGTGCGGACGTGACCAGAGACAGCATTAAGAACACGATGTGGGCAGGTGACCCTTCACAACGCTTAAAAGACGACATGTGCGTACGTGACCAGACACATCATTAAAAACATGATGTGGGGACGTGACCCTTCACAACGCTTAACAGAGGACATGTGGGGACGTGACCCTTCACAACGCTTAACAGAGGACATGTGCGGACGTGACCAGTCAAAACATTAAAAACATTTGGTGGGGACGTGACCCTTCACAATGCTTAACAGACGACATGTGCGGACGTGACCAGACACAACATTAAAACACGGTGTGGGGATATGACCCTTCACAAAGCTTAATAGAGGACATTTGCGGACGTGAGCAAACACAACATTAATCACACGTGGTGGGGACGTGATCCTTCACAACGCTTAACAGACGACATGTGCGGATTTGACCAGACACAGCATTAAAAATACGATGCCGGGATGTGACCATTCGCAACGCTTAACAGACGAAATGTGCGAACGTGACCAGACACAACTTTCAAATGACGAGGTGTATGTGGGGACGTGACCTATCACAACACTTAACAAACGATGGCATTAAAATATGGTGTAGGGATATGACCCTTCACAACGCTTAACAGAGGACATTTGCGGACGTGAGTAAACACAACATTAATCACACGTGGTGGGGACGTGATCCTTCACAACGCTTAACAGACGACATGTGCGGACGTGACCAGAGACAGCATTAAGAACACGATGTTGGGAGGTGACCCTTTACAACGCTTAACAGAGGACAAGTGCAGACATGAGCAGACGCAACATTAAAAACTCAAGGTGGGGACGTGACCCTTTACAACGCTTAACAGACGACATGTACGGACGTGACCAAACACAGCATTAAAACACGGTGTGGGGATGTGACCCTTCACAACGCTTAACAGCCGACATGTGCGAACGTGACTAGACACGGTAGGAAAACACGGTGTGGGGATGTGACCCTTCACAATGCTTAACAAACGACATGTGCGGACGTGACTAGACACAGCATTAAAAACACGATGTGGGGACGTGACCCTTCACACGCTTAATAGACGACATTTGCGGACGTGACCAGACACAACTTTTCAAATGACGAGGTGTATGTGGGGACGTGACCTATCACAACACTTAACAAACGATGGCATTATAACATGGTGTAGGGATATGACCCTTCACAACGCTTAACAGAGGACATTTTCGGACGTGAGCAAACACAACATTAATCACACGTAGTGGGGACGTGACCCTTCACAACGCTTAACAGACGACATGTGCGGACGTGACCAGACACAACATTAAAACACGGTGTGGGGATGTGACCCTTCTCAAAGATTAACAGATGACATGTGCGGACGTGACCAGACACAGCATTAAAAGCACGATATGGGGAGGTGAACCCTCGCAACGCTTAATAGACGACATGTGCGACCGTGACCAGACACATCATTAAAAATACGATGTGGGGACGTGACCCTTCAAAACGCTTAACAGATGACATGTGCGAACGTGACTAGACACAACATTAAAAACACGAGGTGGGGGCGTGACCCTTCACAACGCTTAATAGACGACATGTGCGGACGTGACTAGACACGGTAGTAAAACACGGTGTGGGGATCTGACCCTTCACAATGCTTAACAAACGACATGTGCGGACGTGACTACACACAGCATTAAAAACACGATGTGGGGACGTGACCAGAGACAACATTAAGAACACGATGTGGAGAGGTGACCCTTTATAACGCTTAACAGAGGACATGTGCAGACATGAGCAGACACAACATTAAAAACTCAAGGTGGGGGCGTGACCCTTTACAACGCTTAACAGACGACATGTGCGGACATGACCAGACACAACATTAAAACACAGTGGGGGGAGGTGACCCTTCACAACGCTTAACAGACGACATGTGGGGACGTGACCATACACATCATTAAAAGCACAATGTGGGGACGTGACCCTTCACAACGCTTAACAGACGACATGTACGGACGTGACCAGACACATCATTAAAAACACGATGTGGGGACGTGACCAGACACAGTATTAAAAGCACGATATGGGGAGGTGAACCGTCACAACGCTTAATAGATGACATGTGCGAACGTGACCAGACACATCATTAAAAATACGATGTGGGGACGTGACCCTTCAAAACGCTTAACAGATGACATGTGCGAACGTGACTAGACACAACATTAAAAACACGAGGTGGGGACGTGACCCTTCACAACGCTTAATAGACGACATGTGCAGACGTGACTAGACATGGTGTGGGGATGTGACCCTTCACAATGCTTAATAGACGACATGTGCGAACGTGACCAGACACATCATTAAAAATACGATGTGGGGACGTGACCCTTCAAAACGCTTAACAGATGACATGTGCGAACGTGACTAGACACAACATTAAAAACACGATGTGGGGACGTGACCCTTCACACGCTTAATAGACGACATTTGCGGACGTGACCAGACACAACTTTCAAATGACGAGGTGTATGTGGGGACGTGACCTATCACAACACTTAACAGACGATGGCATTAAAACATGGTGTAGGGATATGACCCTTCACAACGTTTAACAGAGGACATTTGCGGACGTGAGCAAACACAACATTAATCACACGTGGTGGGGATGTGATCCTTCACAACGCTTAACAGACGACATGTGCGGACGTGACCAGACACAACATTAAAACACGGTGTGGGGATGTGACCCTTCACAAAGCTTAACAGACGACATGTGCGGACGTGACCAGACACAAGATTAAAAGCAAGATATGGGGAGGTGAACCTTCACAACGCTTAATAGACGACATGTGCGGACGTGACCCTTCATAACGCTTAACAGACGACATGTGCGGACGTGACCAGACATAGCAATAAAACACGGTGTGGGGATGTGACCCTTCACAACGCTTAACAGACAACATGTGCGGACGTCACCAAAAACAAGATTAAATAGACGACATGTGCGGATGTGACCAGACACAACATTAAAAATACGATGCGGGGACGTGACCCTTCACAACGCTCAACAGACGACATGTGCGGTTGAGACCAGACACAACATTAAAAAATGATGCGGGGGCGTGACCCTTCACAACGCTTTACAGTCGAAATGTGCGGACGTGACCAGACACAGCATTAAAAATACGATGCGGGGACGTGACCCTTCGCAACGCTTAACAGACGAAATGTGCGAACGTGACCAGACACAGAATTAAAAGCACAATGTGGGGACGTGACCCTTCACAACGCTTAACAGACGACATGTGCGGACGTGACCAGACACAGCATTAAAAATACGATGCGGGGATGTGACCCTTCGCAACGCTTAACAGACGAAATGTGCGAACGTGACCAGACACAGCATTAAAAGCACGATATGGGGAGGTGAACCGTCACAACGCTTAATAGACGACATGTGCGAACGTGACCAGACACATCATTAAAAATACGATGTGGGGACGTGACCCTTCAAAACGCTTAACAGATGACATGTGCGAATGTGACTAGACACAACATTAAGAACACGAGGTGGGGACGTGACCCTTCACAACGCTTAATAGACGACATGTGCGGACGTGACTAGACACGGTGTGGGGATGTGACCCTTCACAATGCTTAATAGACGACATGTGCGAACGTGACCAGACACATCATTAAAAACACGATGTGGGGACGTGACCAGACACAGCATTAAAAATACGATGCGGGGACGTGACCCTTCGCAACGCTTAACAGACAAAATGTGCGAACGTGACCAGACACAGAATTAAAAGCACAATGTGGGGACGTGACCCTTCACAACGCTTAACAGACGACATGTGCGGACGTGACCAGACACAGCATTAAAAATACGATGCGGGGATGTGACCCTTCGCAACGCTTAACAGACGAAAAGTGCGAACGTGACCAGACAAGCATTAAAAGCACGATATGGGGAGGTGAACCGTCACAACGCTTAATAGACGACATGTGCGAACGTGACCAGACACATCATTAAAAATACGATGTGGGGACGTGACCCTTCAAAACGCTTAACAGATGACATGTGCGAACGTGACTAGACACAACATTAAGAACACGAGGTGGGGACGTGACCCTTCACAACGCTTAATAGACGACATGTGCGGACGTGACTAGACACGGTGTGGGGATGTGACCCTTCACAATGCTTAACAGACGACATGTGCGGATGTGACCAGACACAACATTAAGAACACGATGTGGGGAGGTGACCCTTTACAACGCTTAACAGAGGACATGTGCAGACATGAGCAGACACAACATTAAAAACTCAAGGTGGGGACGTGACCCTTTACAACGCTTAACAGACGACATGTGTGGACGCGACCAGACACAGCATTAAAACACGGTGTGGGGATGTGACCCTTCACAACGCTTAACAGACGACATGTGCGGACGTGACCAGAGACAGCATTAAGAACACGATGTGGGCAGGTGACCCTTCACAACGCTTAAAAGACGACATGTGCGTACGTGACCAGACACATCATTAAAAACATGATGTGGGGACGTGACCCTTCACAACGCTTAACAGAGGACATGTGGGGACGTGACCCTTCACAACGCTTAACAGAGGACATGTGCGGACGTGACCAGTCAAAACATTAAAAACATTTGGTGGGGACGTGACCCTTCACAATGCTTAACAGACGACATGTGCGGACGTGACCAGACACAACATTAAAACACGGAGTGGGGATGTGACCCTTCACAAAGCTTAATAGAGGACATTTGCGGACGTGAGCAAACACAACATTAATCACACGTGGTGGGGACGTGATCCTTCACAACGCTTAACAGACGACATGTGCGGATTTGACCAGACACAGCATTAAAAATACGATGCCGGGATGTGACCATTCGCAACGCTTAACAGACGAAATGTGCGAACGTGACCAGACACAACTTTCAAATGACGAGGTGTATGTGGGGACGTGACCTATCACAACACTTAACAAACGATGGCATTAAAATATGGTGTAGGGATATGACCCTTCACAACGCTTAACAGAGGACATTTGCGGACGTGAGTAAACACAACATTAATCACACGTGGTGGGGACGTGATCCTTCACAACGCTTAACAGACGACATGTGCGGACGTGACCAGAGACAACATTAAGAACACGATGTTGGGAGGTGACCCTTTACAACGCTTAACAGAGGACAAGTGCAGACATGAGCAGACGCAACATTAAAAACTCAAGGTGGGGACGTGACCCTTTACAACGCTTAACAGACGACATGTACGGACGTGACCAGACACAGCATTAAAACACGGTGTGGGGATGTGACCCTTCACAACGCTTAACAGCCGACATGTGCGAACGTGACTAGACACGGTAGGAAAACACGGTGTGGGGATGTGACCCTTCACAATGCTTAACAAACGACATGTGCGGACGTGACTAGACACAGCATTAAAAACACGATGTGGGGACGTGACCCTTCACACGCTTAATAGACGACATTTGCGGACGTGACCAGACACAACTTTCAAATGACGAGGTGTATGTGGGGACGTGACCTATCACAACACTTAACAAACGATGGCATTATAACATGGTGTAGGGATATGGCCCTTCACAACGCTTAACAGAGGACATTTTCGGACGTGAGCAAACACAACATTAATCACACGTGGTGGGGACGTGAACCTTCACAACGCTTAACAGACGACATGTGCGGACGTGACCAGACACAACATTAAAACACGGTGTGGGGATGTGACCCTTCACAAAGATTAACAGATGACATGTGCGGACGTGACCAGACACAGCATTAAAAGCACGATATGGGGAGGTGAACCCTCGCAACGCTTAATAGACGACATGTGCGACCGTGACCAGACACATCATTAAAAATACGATGTGGGGACGTGACCCTTCAAAACGCTTAACAGATGACATGTGCGAACGTGACTAGACACAACATTAAAAACACGAGGTGGGGGCGTGACCCTTCACAACGCTTAATAGACGACATGTGCGGACGTGACTAGACACGGTAGTAAAACACGGTGTGGGGATCTGACCCTTCACAATGCTTAACAAACGACATGTGCGGACGTGACTACACACAGCATTAAAAACACGATGTGGGGACGTGACCAGAGACAACATTAAGAACACGATGTGGGGAGGTGACCCTTTATAACGCTTAACAGAGGACATGTGCAGACATGAGCAGACACAACATTAAAAACTCAAGGTGGGGACGTGACCCTTTACAACGCTTAACAGACAACATGTGCGGACGTGACCAGACACAACATTAAAACACAGTGGGGGGAGGTGACCCTTCACAACGCTTAACAGACGACATGTGGGGACGTGACCATACACAGCATTAAAAGCACATTGTGGGGACGTGACCCTTCATAACGCTTAACAGACGACATGTACGGACGTGACCAGACACATCATTAAAAACACGATGTGGGGACGTGACCAGACACAGTATTAAAAGCACGATATGGGGAGGTGAACCGTCACAACGCTTAATAGATGACATGTGCGAACGTGACCAGACACATCATTAAAAATACGATGTGGGGACGTGACCCTTCAAAACGCTTAACAGATGACATGTGCGAACGTGACTAGACACAACATTAAAAACACGAGGTGGGGACGTGACCCTTCACAACGCTTAATAGACGACATGTGCGGACGTGACTAGACATGGTGTGGGGATGTGACCCTTCACAATGCTTAATAGACGACATGTGCGAACGTGACCAGACACATCATTAAAAATACGATGTGGGGACGTGACCCTTCAAAACGCTTAACAGATGACATGTGCGAACGTGACTAGACACAACATTAAAAACACGATGTGGGGACGTGACCCTTCACACGCTTAATAGACGACATTTGCGGACGTGACCAGACACAACTTTCAAATGACGAGGTGTATGTGGGGACGTGACCTATCACAACACTTAACAGACGATGGCATTAAAACATGGTGTACGGATATGACCCTTCACAACGTTTAACAGAGGACATTTGCGGACGTGAGCAAACACAACATTAATCACACGTGGTGGGGATGTGATCCTTCACAACGCTTAACAGACGACATGTGCGGACGTGACCAGACATAACATTAAAACACGGTGTGGGGATGTGACCCTTCACAACGCTTAACAGACGACATGTGCGGACGTGACCAGACACAAGATTAAAAGCAAGATATGGGGAGGTGAACCTTCACAACGCTTAATAGACGACATGTGCGGACATGACCCTTCATAACGCTTAACAGACGACATGTGCGGACGTGACCAGACATAGCAATAAAACACGGTGTGGGGATGTGACCCTTCACAACGCTTAACAGACAACATGTGCGGACGTCACCAAAAACAAGATTAAATAGACGACATGTGCGGATGTGACCTGACACAACATTAAAAATACGATGCGGGCACGTGACCCTTCACAACGCTCAACAGACGACATGTGCGGTTGAGACCAGACACAACATTAAAAAATGATGCGGGGACGTGACCCTTCACAACGCTTTACAGTCGAAATGTGCGGACGTGACCAGACACAACATTAAAAATACGATGCGGGGACGTGACCCTTCGCAACGCTTAACAGACGAAATGTGCGAACGTGACCAGACACAGAATTAAAAGCACAATGTGGGGACGTGACCCTTCACAACGCTTAACAGACGACATGTGCGGACGTGACCAGACACAGCATTAAAAATACGATGCGGGGATGTGACCCTTCGCAACGCTTAACAGACGAAATGTGCGAACGTGACCAGACACAGCATTAAAAGCACGATATGGGGAGGTGAACCGTCACAACGCTTAATAGACGACATGTGCGAACGTGACCAGACACATCATTAAAAATACGATGTGGGGACGTGACCCTTCAAAACGCTTAACAGATGACATGTGCGAACGTGACTAGACACAACATTAAGAACACGAGGTGGGGACGTGACCCTTCACAACGCTTAATAGACGACATGTGCGGACGTGACTAGACACGGTGTGGGGATGTGACCCTTCACAATGCTTAATAGACGACATGTGCGAACGTGACCAGACACATCATTAAAAATACGATGTGGAGACGTGACCCTTCAAAACGCTTAACAGATGACATGTGCGAACGTGACTAGACACAACATTAAAAACACGAGGTGGGGACGTGACCCTTCACAACGCTTAATAGACGACATGTGCGGACGTGACTAGACACGGTGTGGGGATGTGACCCTTCACAATGCTTAACAAACGACATGTGCGGACGTGACTAGACACAACATTAAAAACACGATGTGGGGACGTGACCCTTCACACGCTTAATAGATGACATTTGCGGACGTGACCAGACACAACTTTCAAATGACGAGGTGTATGTGGGGACGTGACCTATCACAACACTTAACAAACGATGGCATTAAAACATGGTGTAGGGATATGACCCTTCACAACGCTTAACAGAGGACATTTGCGGACGTGAGCAAACACAACATTAATCACACGTGGTGGGGACGTGACCCTTCACAACGCTTAACAGACGACATGTGCGGACGTGACCAGACACAACATTAAAACACGGTGTGGGGATGTGACCCTTCACAAAGATTAACAGATGACTTGTGCGGACGTGACCAGACACAGCTTTAAAAGCACGATATGGGGAGGTGAACCCTCGCAACGCTTAATAGACGACATGTGCGACCGTGACCAGACACATCATTAAAAATACGATGTGGGGACGTGACCCTTCAAAACGCTTAACAGATGACATGTGCGAACGTGACTAGACACAACATTAAAAACACGAGGTGGGGACGTGACCCTTCACAACGCTTAATAGACGACATGTGCGGACGTGACTACACACGGTAGTAAAACACGGTGTGGGGATGTGACCCTTCACAATGCTTAACAAACGACATGTGCGGACGTGACTACACACAGCATTAAAAACACGATGTGGGGACGTGACCCTTGACAACGCTTAACAGACGACCTGTGCGGACGTGACCAGACACACCATTAAAAACTCAAGGTGGGGACGTCACCCTTTACAACGCTTAACAAACGACATGTGCGGATGTGACCAGACACAGCATTAAGAACACGATGTGGGGAGGTGACCCTTTACAACGCTTAACAGAGGACATGTGCAGACATGAGCAGACACAACATTGAAAACTCAAGGTGGGGACGTGACCCTTTACAACGCTTAACGTACGACATGTGCGGACGCGACCAGACACAGCATTAAAACACGGTGTGGGGATGTGACCCTTCACAATGCTTAACAGACGACATGTGCGGACGTGACCAGAGACAGCATTAAGAACACGATGTGGGCAGGTGACCCTTCACAACGCTTAAAAGACGGTGTGGGGATGTGACCCTTCACAAAGATTAACAGATGACATGTGCGGACGTGACGAGACACAGCATTAAAAGCACGATATGGGGAGGTGAACCCTCGCAACGCTTAATAGACGACATGTGCGACCGTGACCAGACACATCATTAAAAATACGATGTGGGGACGTGACCCTTCAAAACGCTTAACAGATGACATGTGCGAACGTGACTAGACACAACATTAAAAACACGAGGTGGGGGCGTGACCCTTCACAACGCTTAATAGACGACATGTGCGGACGTGACTAGACACGGTAGTAAAACACGGTGTGGGGATCTGACCCTTCACAATGCTTAACAAACGACATGTGCGGACGTGACTAGACACAGCATTAAAAACACGATGTGGGGACGTGACCAGAGACAACATTAAGAACACGATGTAGGGAGGTGACCCTCTATAACGCTTAACAGAGGACATGTGCAGACATGAGCAGACACAACATTAAAAACTCAAGGTGGGGACGTGACCCTTTACAACGCTTAACAGACGACATGTGCGGACGTGACCAGACACAGCATTAAAACACAGTGGGGGGAGGTGACCCTTCACAACGCTTAACAGACGACATGTGGGGACGTGACCAGACACAGCATTAAAAGCACAATGTGGGGACGTGACCCTTCACAACGCTTAACAGACGACATGTACGGACGTGACCAGACACATCATTAAAAACACGATGTGGGGACGTGACCAGACACAGTATTAAAAACACGATGTGGGGACGTGACCTTTCACACGCTTAATAGACGGCATGTGCGGACGTGACGAGACACAACTTTCAAATGACGAGGTGTATGCGGGGACGTGACCTATCACAACACTTAACAGACGATGGCATTAAAACATGGTTTAGGGATATGACCCTTCACAACGTTTAATAGAGGACATTTGCGGACGTGAGCAAACACAACATTAATCACACGTGGTGGGGATGTGATCCTTTACAACGCTTAACAGACGACATGTGCGGACGTGACCAGACACAACATTAAAACACGGTGTGGGGATGTGACCCTTCACAAAGCTTAACAGACGACATGTGCGGACGTGACCAGACACAAGATTAAAAGCAAGATATGGGGAGGTGAACCTTCACAACGCTTAATAGACGACATGTGCGGACGTGACCCTTCATAACGCTTAACAGACGACATGTGCGGACGTGACCAGACATAGCAATAAAACACTGTGTGGGGATGTGACCTGACACAACATTAAAAATACGATGCGGGGACGTGACCCTTCACAACGCTCAACAGACGACATGTGCGGTTGAGACCAGACACAACATTAAAAAATGATGCGGGGACGTGACCCTTCACAACGCTTTACAGACGAAATGTGCGAACGTGACCAGAAACAGAATTAAAAGCACAATGTGGGGACGTGACCCTTCACAACGCTTAACAGACGACATGTGCGGACGTGACCAAACACAGCATTAAAAATACGATGCGGGGATGTGACCCTTCGCAACGCTTAACAGACGAAATGTGCGAACGTGACCAGACACAGAATTAAAAGCACAATGTGGGGACGTGACCCTTCACAACGCTTAACAGACGACATGTGCGGACGTGACCAGACACAGCATTAAAAATACGATGCCGGGATATGACCATTCGCAACGCTTAACAGACGAAATGTGCGAACGTGACCAGACACAACTTTCAAATGACGAGGTGTATGTGGGGACGTGACCTATCACAACACTTAACAGACGATGGCATTAAAACATGGTGTAGGGATATGACCCTTCACAACGTTTAACAGAGGACATTTGCGGACGTGAGCAAACACAACATTAAACACACGTGGTGGGGACGTGAGCCTTCACAATGCTTAACAGACGACATGTTCGGACGTCACCAGACACAACATTAAAACACGGTGTGGGGATATGACCCTTCACAAAGCTTAACAGACGACATGTGCGGACGTGACCAGACACAGCATTAAAAGCACGATATGGGGAGGTGAACCGTCACAACGCTTAATAGACGACATGTGCGAACGTGACCAGACACATCATTAAAAATACGATGTGGGGACGTGACCCTTCAAAACGCTTAACAGATGACATGTGCGAACGTGACTAGACACAATATTAAAAACACGAGGTGGGGACGTGACCCTTCACAACGCTTAATAGACGACATGTGCGGACGTGACTAGACACGGTGTGGGGATGTGACCCTTCACAATGCTTAATAGACGACATGTGCGAACGTGACCAGACACATCATTAAAAATACGATGTGGGGACGTGACCGTTCAAAACGCTTAACAGATGACATGTGCGAACGTGACTAGACACAACATTAAAAACACGATGTGGGGACGTGACCCTTCACACGCTTAATAGACGACATTTGCGGACGTGACCAGACATAACTTTCAAATGACGAGGTGTATGTGGGGACGTGACCTATCACAACACTTAACAAACGATGGCATTAAAACATGGTGTAGGGATATGACCCTTCACAACGCTTAACAGAGGACATTTGCGGAAGTGAGCAAACACAACATTAATCACACGTGGTGGGGACGTGACCCTTCACAACGCTTAACAGACGACATGTGCGGACGTGACCAGACACAGCATTAAAACACAGTGGGGGGAGGTGACCCTTCACAACGCTTAACAGACGACATGTGGGGACGTGACCAGACACAGCATTAAAAGCACAATGTGGGGACGTGACCCTTCACAACGCTTAACAGACGACATGTACGGACGTGACCAGACACATCATTAAAAACACGATGTGGGGACGTGACCAGACACAGTATTAAAAACACGATGTGGGGACGTGACCCTTCACACGCTTAATAGACGGCATGTGCGGACGTGACCAGACACAACTTTCAAATGACGAGGTGTATGTGGGGACGTGACCTATCACAACACTTAACAGACGATGGCATTAAAACATGGTGTAGGGATATGACCCTTCACAACGTTTAACAGAAGACATTTGCGGACGTGAGCAAACACAACATTAATCACACGTGGTGGGGATGTGATCCTTCACAACGCTTAACAGACGACATGTGCGGACGTGACCAGACACAACATTAAAACACGGTGTGGGGATGTGACCCTTCACAAAGCTTAACAAACGACATGTGCGGACGTGACCAGACACAAGATTAAAAGCAAGATATGGGGAGGTGAACCTTCACAACGCTTAATAGACGACATGTGCGGACGTGACCCTTCATAACGCTTAACAGACGACATGTGCGGACGTGACCAGACATAGCAATAAAACACGGTGTGGGGATGTGACCCTTCACAACGCTTAACAGACAACATGTGCGGACGTCACCAAAAACAAGATTAAATAGACGACATGTGCGGATGTGACCTGACACAACATTAAAAATACTATGCGGGGACGTTACCCTTCACAACGCTCAACAGACGACATGTGCGGTTGAGACCAGACACAACATTAAAAAATGATGCGGGGACGTGACCCTTCACAACGCTTTACAGACGAAATGTGCGAACCTGACCAGACACAGACTTAAAAGCACAATGTGGGGACGTGACCCTTCACAACGCTTAACAGACGACATGTGCGGACGTGACCAGACACAGCATTAAAAATACGATGCGGGGATGTGACCCTTCGCAACGCTTAACAGACGAAATGTGCGAACGTGACCAGACACAGAATTAAAAGCACAATGTGGGGACGTGACCCTTCACAACGCTTAACAGACGACATGTGCGGACGTGACCAGACACAGCATTAAAAATACGATGCCGGGATGTGACCATTCGCAACGCTTAACAGACGAAATGTGCGAACGTGACCAGACACAACTTTCAAATGACGAGGTGTATGTGGGGACGTGACCTATCACAACACTTAGCAGACGATGGCATTAAAACATGGTGTAGGGATATGACCCTTCACAAGGTTTAACAGAGGACATTTGCGGACGTGAGCAAACACAACATTAAACACACGTGGTGGGGACGTGAGCCTTCACAATGCTTAACAGACGACATGTTCGGACGTGACCAGACACAACATTAAAACACGGTGTGGGGATATGACCCTTCACAAAGCTTAACAGACGACATATGCGGACGTGACCAGACACAGCATTAAAAGCACGATATGGGGAGGTGAACCGTCACAACGCTTAATAGACGACATGTGCGAAGGTGACCAGACACATCATTAAAAATACGATGTGGGGACGTGACCCTTCAAAACGCTTAACAGATGACATGTGCGAACGTGACTAGACACAACATTAAAAACACGAGGTGGGGACGTGACCCTTCACAACGCTTAATAGACGACATGTGCGGACGTGACTAGACACAACATTAAAAACACGAGGTGGGGACGTGACCCTTCACAACGCTTAATAGACGACATGTGCGGACGTGACTAGACACGGTGTGGGGATGTGACCCTTCACAATGCTTAATAGACGACATGTGCGAACGTGACCAGACCCATCATTAATCACACGTGGTGGGGACGTGACCCTTCACAACGCTTAACAGACGACATGTGCGGACGTGACCAGACATAGCATTAAAACACAGTGGGGGGAGGTGACCCTTCACAACGCTTAACAGACGACATGTGGGGACGTGACCAGACACAGCATTAAAAGCACAATGTGGGGACGTGACCCTTCACAACGCTTAACAGACGACATGTACGGACGTGACCAGACACATCATTAAAAACACGATGTGGGGACGTGACCAGACACAGTATTAAAAACACGATGTGGGGACGTGACCCTTCACACGCTTAATAGACGGCATGTGCGGACGTGACCAGACACAACTTTCAAATGACGAGGTGTATGTGGGGACGTGACCTATCACAACACTTAACAGACGATGGCATTAAAACATGGTGTAGGGATATGACCCTTCACAACGTTTAACAGAGGACATTTGCGGACGTGAGCAAACACAACATTAATCACACGTGGTGGGGATGTGATCCTTCACAACGCTTAACAGACGACATGTGCGGACGTGACCAGACACAACATTAAAACACGGTGTGGGGATGTGACCCTTCACAAAGCTTAACAGACGACATGTGCGGACGTGACCAGACACAAGATTAAAAGCAAGATATGGGGAGGTGAACCTTCACAACGCTTAATAGACGACATGTGCGGACGTGACCCTTCATAACGCTTAACAGACGACATGTGCGGACGTGTCCAGACATAGCAATAAAACACGGTGTGGGGATGTGACCCTTCACAACGCTTAACAGACAACATGTGCGGACGTCACCAAAAACAAGATTAAATAGACGACATGTGCGGATGTGACCTGACACAACATTAAAAATACGATGCGGGGACGTGACCCTTCACAACGCTCAACAGACGACATGTGCGGTTGAGACCAGACACAACATTAAAAAATGATGCGGGGACGTGACCCTTCACAACGCTTTACAGACGAAATGTGCGAACGTGACCAGACACAGAATTAAAAGCACAATGTGGGGACGTGACCCTTCACAACGCTTAACAGACGACATGTGCGGACGTGACCAGACACAGAATTAAAAGCACAATGTGGGGACGTGACCCTTCACAACGCTTAACAGACGACATGTGCGGACGTGACCAGACACAGCATTAAAAATACGATGCGGGGATGTGACCCTTCGCAACGCTTAACAGACGAAATGTGCGAACGTGACCAGACACAGAATTAAAAGCACAATGTGGGGACGTGACCCTTCACAACGCTTAACAGACGACATGTGCGGACGTGACCAGACACAGCATTAAAAATACGATGCGGGGATGTGACCCTTCGCAACGCTTAACAGACGAAATGTGCGAACGTGACCAGACACAGAATTAAAAGCACAATGTGGGGACGTGACCCTTCACAACGCTTAACAGACGACATGTGCGGACGTGACCAGACACAGCATTAAA
Organism: Viola odorata; assembly: GCA_963691705.1. Taxonomy (NCBI): domain Eukaryota; kingdom Viridiplantae; phylum Streptophyta; class Magnoliopsida; order Malpighiales; family Violaceae; genus Viola; species Viola odorata. The sequence continues at coordinate 40,005,321 of OY829540.1, read as the reverse complement.
AATACGATGCCGGGATGTGACCATTCGCAACGCTTAACAGACGAAATGTGCGAACGTGACCAGACACAACTTTCAAATGACGAGGTGTATGTGGGGACGTGACCTATCACAACACTTAGCAGACGATGGCATTAAAACATGGTGTAGGGATATGACCCTTCACAACGTTTAACAGAGGATATTTGCGGACGTGAGCAAACACAACATTAAACACACGTGGTGGGGACGTGAGCCTTCACAATGCTTAACAGACGACATGTTCGGACGTGACCAGACACAACATTAAAACACGGTGTGGGGATATGACCCTTCACAAAGCTTAACAGACGACATGTGCGGACGTGACCAGACACAGCATTAAAAGCACGATATGGGGAGGTGAACCGTCACAACGCTTAATAGACAACATGTGCGAACGTGACCAGACACATCATTAAAAATACGATGTGGGGACGTGACCCTTCAAAACGCTTAACAGATGACATGTGCGAACGTGACTAGACACAACATTAAAAACACGAGGTGGGGACGTGACCCTTCACAACGCTTAATAGACGACATGTGCGGACGTGACTAGACACGGTGTGGGGATGTGACCCTTCACAATGCTTAATAGACGACATGTGCGAACGTGACCAGACACATCATTAAAAATACGATGTGGGGACGTGACCCTTCCAAACGCTTAACAGATGACATGTGCGAACGTGACTAGACACAACATTAAAAACACGATGTGGGGACGTGACCCTTCACACGCTTAATAGACGACATTTGCGGACGTGACCAGACACAACTTTCAAATGACGAGGTGTATGTGGGGACGTGACCTATCACAACACTTAACAAACGATGGCATTAAAACATGGTGTAGGGATATGACCCTTCACAACGCTTAACAGAGGACATTTGCGGAAGTGAGCAAACACAACATTAATCACACGTGGTGGGGACGTGACCCTTCACAACGCTTAACAGACGACATGTGCGGACGTGACCAGACACAGCATTAAAACACAGTGGGGGGAGGTGACCCTTCACAACGCTTAACAGACAACATGTGCGGACGTCACCAAAAATAACATTAAATAGACGACATGTGCGGATGTGACCTGACACAACATTAAAAATACGATGCGGGGATGTGACCCTTCGCAACGCTTAACAGACGAAATGTGCGAACGTGACCAGACACAGAATTAAAAGCACAATGTGGGGACGTGACCCTTCACAACGCTTAACAGACGACATGTGCGGACGTGACCAGACACAGCATTAAAAATACGATGCCGGGATATGACCATTCGCAACGCTTAACAGACGAAATGTGCGAACGTGACCAGACACAACTTTCAAATGACGAGGTGTATGTGGGGACGTGACCTATCACAACACTTAACAGACGATGGCATTAAAACATGGTGTAGGGATATGACCCTTCACAACGTTTAACAGAGGACATTTGCGGACGTGAGCAAACACAACATTAAACACACGTGGTGGGGACGTGAGCCTTCACAATGCTTAACAGACGACATGTTCGGACGTCACCAGACACAACATTAAAACACGGTGTGGGGATATGACCCTTCACAAAGCTTAACAGACGACATGTGCGGACGTGACCAGACACAGCATTAAAAGCACGATATGGGGAGGTGAACCGTCACAACGCTTAATAGACGACATGTGCGAACGTGACCAGACACATCATTAAAAATACGATGTGGGGACGTGACCCTTCAAAACGCTTAACAGAGGACATGTGCGAACGTGACTAGACACAATATTAAAAACACGAGGTGGGGACGTGACCCTTCACAACGCTTAATAGACGACATGTGCGGACGTGACTAGACACGGTGTGGGGATGTGACCCTTCACAATGCTTAATAGACGACATGTGCGAACGTGACCAGATACATCATTAAAAATACGATGTGGGGACGTGACCGTTCAAAACGCTTAACAGATGACATGTGCGAACGTGACTAGACACAACATTAAAAACACGATGTGGGGACGTGACCCTTCACACGCTTAATAGACGACATTTGCGGACGTGACCAGACACAACTTTCAAATGACGAGGTGTATGTGGGGACGTGACCTATCACAACACTTAACAAACGATGGCATTAAAACATGGTGTAGGGATATGACCCTTCACAACGCTTAACAGAGGACATTTGCGGAAGTGAGCAAACACAACATTAATCACACGTGGTGGGGACGTGACCCTTCACAACGCTTAACAGACGACATGTGCGGACGTGACCAGACACAGCATTAAAACACAGTGGGGGGAGGTGACCCTTCACAACGCTTAACAGACGACATGTGGGGACGTGACCAGACACAGCATTAAAAGCACAATGTGGGGACGTGACCCTTCACAACGCTTAACAGACGACATGTACGGACGTGACCAGACACATCATTAAAAACACGATGTGGGGACGTGACCAGACACAGTATTAAAAACACGATGTGGGGACGTGACCCTTCACACGCTTAATAGACGGCATGTGCGGACGTGACCAGACACAACTTTCAAATGACGAGGTGTATGTGGGGACGTGACCTATCACAACACTTAACAGACGATGGCATTAAAACATGGTGTAGGGATATGACCCTTCACAACGTTTAACAGAGGACATTTGCGGACGTGAGCAAACACAACATTAATCACACGTGGTGGGGATGTGATCCTTCACAACGCTTAACAGACGACATGTGCGGACGTGACCAGACACAACATTAAAACACAGTGTGGGGATGTGACCCTTCACAAAGCTTAACAGACGACATGTGCGGACGTGACCAGACACAAGATTAAAAGCAAGATATGGGGAGGTGAACCTTCACAACGCTTAATAGACGACATGTGCGGACGTGACCCTTCATAACGCTTAACAGACGACATGTACGGACGTGACCAGACATAGCAATAAAACACGGTGTGGGGATGTGACCCTTCACAACGCTTAACAGACAACATGTGCGGACGTCACCAAAAACAAGATTAAATAGACGACATGTGCGGATGTGACCTGACACAACATTAAAAATACGATGCGGGGACGTGACCCTTCACAACGCTCAACAGACGACATGTGCGGTTGAGACCAGACACAACATTAAAAAATGATGCGGGGACGTGACCCTTCACAACGCTTTACAGACGAAATGTGCGAACGTGACCAGAAACAGAATTAAAAGCACAATGTGGGGACGTGACCCTTCACAACGCTTAACAGACGACATGTGCGGACGTGACCAGACACAGCATTAAAAATACGATGCCGGGATGTGACCATTCGCAACGCTTAACAGACGAAATGTTCGAACGTGACCAGACACAAATTTCAAATGACGAGGTGTATGTGGGGACGTGACCTATCACAACACTTAACAGACGATGGCATTAAAACATGGTGTAGGGATATGACCCTTCACAACGTTTAATAGAGGACATTTGCGGACGTGAGCAAACACAACATTAAACACACGTGGTGGGGACGTGAGCCTTCACAATGCTTAACAGACGACATGTTCGGACGTGACCAGACACAACATTAAAACACGGTGTGGGGATATGACCCTTCACAAAGCTTAACAGACGACATGTGCGGACGTGACCAGACACAGCATTAAAAGCACGATATGGGGAGGTGAACCGTCACAACGCTGAATAGACGACATGTGCGAACGTGACCAGACACATCATTAAAAATACGATGTGGGGACGTGACCCTTCAAAACGCTTAACAGATGACATGTGCGAACGTGACTAGACACAACATTAAAAACACGAGGTGGGGACGTGACCCTTCACAACGCTTAATAGACGACATGTGCGGACGTGACTAGACACGGTGTGGGGATGTGACCCTTCACAATGCTTAATAGACGACATGTGCGAACGTGACCAGACACATCATTAAAAATACGATGTGGGGACGTGACCCTTCCAAACGCTTAACAGATGACATGTGCGAACGTGACTAGACACAACATTAAAAACACGATGTGGGGACGTGACCCTTCACACGCTTAATAGACGACATTTGCGGACGTGACCAGACACAACTTTCAAATGACGAGGTGTATGTGGGGACGTGACCTATCACAACACTTAACAAACGATGGCATTAAAACATGGTGTAGGGATATGACCCTTCACAACGCTTAACAGAGGACATTTGCGGAAGTGAGCAAACACAACATTAATCACACGTGGTGGGGACGTGACCCTTCACAACGCTTAACAGACGACATGTGCGGACGTGACCAGACACAGCATTAAAACACAGTGGGGGGAGGTGACCCTTCACAACGCTTAACAGACGACATGTGGGGACGTGACCAGACACAGCATTAAAAGCACAATGTGGGGACGTGACCCTTCACAACGCTTAACAGACGACATGTACGGACGTGACCAGACACATCATTAAAAACACGATGTGGGGACGTGACCAGACACAGTATTAAAAACACGATGTGGGGACGTGACCCTTCACACGCTTAATAGACGGCATGTGCGGACGTGACCAGACACAACTTTCAAATGACGAGGTGTATGTGGGGACGTGACCTATCACAACACTTAACAGACGATGGCATTAAAACATGGTGTAGGGATATGACCCTTCACAACGTTTAACAGAGGACATTTGCGGACGTGAGCAAACACAACATTAATCACACGTGGTGGGGATGTGATCCTTCACAACGCTTAACAGACGACATGTGCGGACGTGACCCTTCATAACGCTTAACAGACGACATGTGCGGACGTGACCAGACATAGCAATAAAACACGGTGTGGGGATGTGACCCTTCACAACGCTTAACAGACAACATGTGCGGACGTCACCAAAAACAAGATTAAATAGACGACATGTGCGGATGTGACCTGACACAACATTAAAAATACGATGCGGGGACGTGACCCTTCACAACGCTCAACAGACGACATGTGCGGTTGAGACCAGACACAACATTAAAAAATGATGCGGGGACGTGACCCTTCACAACGCTTTACAGACGAAATGTGCGAACGTGACCAGAAACAGAATTAAAAGCACAATGTGGGGACGTGACCCTTCACAACGCTTAACAGACGACATGTGCGGACGTGACCAGACACAGCATTAAAAGCACAATGTGGGGACGTGACCCTTCACAACGCTTAACAGACGACATGTACGGACGTGACCAGACACATCATTAAAAACACGATGTGGGGACGTGACCAGACACAGTATTAAAAACACGATGTGGGGACGTGACCCTTCACACGCTTAATAGACGGCATGTGCGGACGTGACCAGACACAACTTTCAAATGACGAGGTGTATGTGGGGACGTGACCTATCACAACACTTAGCAGACGATGGCATTAAAACATGGTGTAGGGATATGACCCTTCACAACGTTTAACAGAGGACATTTGCGGACGTGAGCAAACACAACATTAAACACACGTGGTGGGGACGTGAGCCTTCACAATGCTTAACAGACGACATGTTCGGACGTGACCAGACACAACATTAAAACACGGTGTGGGGATATGACCCTTCACAAAGCTTAACAGACGACATATGCGGACGTGACCAGACACAGCATTAAAAGCACGATATGGGGAGGTGAACCGTCACAACGCTTAATAGACGACATGTGCGAAGGTGACCAGACACATCATTAAAAATACGATGTGGGGACGTGACCCTTCAAAACGCTTAACAGATGACATGTGCGAACGTGACTAGACACAACATTAAAAACACGAGGTGGGGACGTGACCCTTCACAACGCTTAATAGACGACATGTGCGGACGTGACTAGACACAACATTAAAAACACGAGGTGGGGACGTGACCCTTCACAACGCTTAATAGACGACATGTGCGGACGTGACTAGACACGGTGTGGGGATGTGACCCTTCACAATGCTTAATAGACGACATGTGCGAACGTGACCAGACCCATCATTAATCACACGTGGTGGGGACGTGACCCTTCACAACGCTTAACAGACGACATGTGCGGACGTGACCAGACATAGCATTAAAACACAGTGGGGGGAGGTGACCCTTCACAACGCTTAACAGACGACATGTGGGGACGTGACCAGACACAGCATTAAAAGCACAATGTGGGGACGTGACCCTTCACAACGCTTAACAGACGACATGTACGGACGTGACCAGACACATCATTAAAAACACGATGTGGGGACGTGACCAGACACAGTATTAAAAACACGATGTGGGGACGTGACCCTTCACACGCTTAATAGACGGCATGTGCGGACGTGACCAGACACAACTTTCAAATGACGAGGTGTATGTGGGGACGTGACCTATCACAACACTTAACAGACGATGGCATTAAAACATGGTGTAGGGATATGACCCTTCACAACGTTTAACAGAGGACATTTGCGGACGTGAGCAAACACAACATTAATCACACGTGGTGGGGATGTGATCCTTCACAACGCTTAACAGACGACATGTGCGGACGTGACCAGACACAACATTAAAACACGGTGTGGGGATGTGACCCTTCACAAAGCTTAACAGACGACATGTGCGGACGTGACCAGACACAAGATTAAAAGCAAGATATGGGGAGGTGAACCTTCACAACGCTTAATAGACGACATGTGCGGACGTGACCCTTCATAACGCTTAACAGACGACATGTGCGGACGTGTCCAGACATAGCAATAAAACACGGTGTGGGGATGTGACCCTTCACAACGCTTAACAGACAACATGTGCGGACGTCACCAAAAACAAGATTAAATAGACGACATGTGCGGATGTGACCTGACACAACATTAAAAATACGATGCGGGGACGTGACCCTTCACAACGCTCAACAGACGACATGTGCGGTTGAGACCAGACACAACATTAAAAAATGATGCGGGGACGTGACCCTTCACAACGCTTTACAGACGAAATGTGCGAACGTGACCAGACACAGAATTAAAAGCACAATGTGGGGACGTGACCCTTCACAACGCTTAACAGACGACATGTGCGGACGTGACCAGACACAGCATTAAAAATACGATGCGGGGATGTGACCCTTCGCAACGCTTAACAGACGAAATGTGCGAACGTGACCAGACACAGAATTAAAAGCACAATGTGGGGACGTGACCCTTCACAACGCTTAACAGACGACATGTGCGGACGTGACCAGACACAGCATTAAAAATACGATGCGGGGATGTGACCCTTCGCAACGCTTAACAGACGAAATGTGCGAACGTGACCAGACACAGAATTAAAAGCACAATGTGGGGACGTGACCCTTCACAACGCTTAACAGACGACATGTGCGGACGTGACCAGACACAGCATTAAAAATACGATGCCGGGATGTGACCATTCGCAACGCTTAACAGACGAAATGTGCGAACGTGACCAGACACAACTTTCAAATGACGAGGTGTATGTGGGGACGTGACCTATCACAACACTTAGCAGACGATGGCATTAAAACATGGTGTAGGGATATGACCCTTCACAACGTTTAACAGAGGATATTTGCGGACGTGAGCAAACACAACATTAAACACACGTGGTGGGGACGTGAGCCTTCACAATGCTTAACAGACGACATGTTCGGACGTGACCAGACACAACATTAAAATACGGTGTGGGGATATGACCCTTCACAAAGCTTAACAGACGACATGTGCGGACGTGACCAGACACAGCATTAAAAGCACGATATGGGGAGGTGAACCGTCACAACGCTTAATAGACAACATGTGCGAACGTGACCAGACACATCATTAAAAATACGATGTGGGGACGTGACCCTTCAAAACGCTTAACAGATGACATGTGCGAACGTGACTAGACACAACATTAAAAACACGAGGTGGGGACGTGACCCTTCACAACGCTTAATAGACGACATGTGCGGACGTGACTAGACACGGTGTGGGGATGTGACCCTTCACAATGCTTAATAGACGACATGTGCGAACGTGACCAGACACATCATTAAAAATACGATGTGGGGACGTGACCCTTCCAAACGCTTAACAGATGACATGTGCGAACGTGACTAGACACAACATTAAAAACACGATGTGGGGACGTGACCCTTCACACGCTTAATAGACGACATTTGCGGACGTGACCAGACACAACTTTCAAATGACGAGGTGTATGTGGGGACGTGACCTATCACAACACTTAACAAACGATGGCATTAAAACATGGTGTAGGGATATGACCCTTCACAACGCTTAACAGAGGACATTTGCGGAAGTGAGCAAACACAACATTAATCACACGTGGTGGGGACGTGACCCTTCACAACGCTTAACAGACGACATGTGCGGACGTGACCAGACACAGCATTAAAACACAGTGGGGGGAGGTGACCCTTCACAACGCTTAACAGACGACATGTGGGGACGTGACCAGACACAGCATTAAAAGCACAATGTGGGGACGTGACCCTTCACAACGCTTAACAGACGACATGTACGGACGTGACCAGACACATCATTAAAAACACGATGTGGGGACGTGACCAGACACAGTATTAAAAACACGATGTGGGGACGTGACCCTTCACACGCTTAATAGACGGCATGTGCGGACGTGACCAGACACAACTTTCAAATGACGAGGTGTATGTGGGGACGTGACCTATCACAACACTTAACAGACGATGGCATTAAAACATGGTGTAGGGATATGACCCTTCACAACGTTTAACAGAGGACATTTGCGGACGTGAGCAAACACAACATTAATCACACGTGGTGGGGATGTGATCCTTCACAACGCTTAACAGACGACATGTGCGGACGTGACCCTTCATAACGCTTAACAGACGACATGTGCGGACGTGACCAGACATAGCAATAAAACACGGTGTGGGGATGTGACCCTTCACAACGCTTAACAGACAACATGTGCGGACGTCACCAAAAACAAGATTAAATAGACGACATGTGCGGATGTGACCTGACACAACATTAAAAATACGATGCGGGGACGTGACCCTTCACAACGCTCAACAGACGACATGTGCGGTTGAGACCAGACACAACATTAAAAAATGATGCGGGGACGTGACCCTTCACAACGCTTTACAGACGAAATGTGCGAACGTGACCAGAAACAGAATTAAAAGCACAATGTGGGGACGTGACCCTTCACAACGCTTAACAGACGACATGTGCGGACGTGACCAGACACAGCATTAAAAGCACAATGTGGGGACGTGACCCTTCACAACGCTTAACAGACGACATGTACGGACGTGACCAGACACATCATTAAAAACACGATGTGGGGACGTGACCAGACACAGTATTAAAAACACGATGTGGGGACGTGACCCTTCACACGCTTAATAGACGGCATGTGCGGACGTGACCAGACACAACTTTCAAATGACGAGGTGTATGTGGGGACGTGACCTATCACAACACTTAGCAGACGATGGCATTAAAACATGGTGTAGGGATATGACCCTTCACAACGTTTAACAGAGGACATTTGCGGACGTGAGCAAACACAACATTAAACACACGTGGTGGGGACGTGAGCCTTCACAATGCTTAACAGACGACATGTTCGGACGTGACCAGACACAACATTAAAACACGGTGTGGGGATATGACCCTTCACAAAGCTTAACAGACGACATATGCGGACGTGACCAGACACAGCATTAAAAGCACGATATGGGGAGGTGAACCGTCACAACGCTTAATAGACGACATGTGCGAAGGTGACCAGACACATCATTAAAAATACGATGTGGGGACGTGACCCTTCAAAACGCTTAACAGATGACATGTGCGAACGTGACTAGACACAACATTAAAAACACGAGGTGGGGACGTGACCCTTCACAACGCTTAATAGACGACATGTGCGGACGTGACTAGACACAACATTAAAAACACGAGGTGGGGACGTGACCCTTCACAACGCTTAATAGACGACATGTGCGGACGTGACTAGACACGGTGTGGGGATGTGACCCTTCACAATGCTTAATAGACGACATGTGCGAACGTGACCAGACCCATCATTAATCACACGTGGTGGGGACGTGACCCTTCACAACGCTTAACAGACGACATGTGCGGACGTGACCAGACATAGCATTAAAACACAGTGGGGGGAGGTGACCCTTCACAACGCTTAACAGACGACATGTGGGGACGTGACCAGACACAGCATTAAAAGCACAATGTGGGGACGTGACCCTTCACAACGCTTAACAGACGACATGTACGGACGTGACCAGACACATCATTAAAAACACGATGTGGGGACGTGACCAGACACAGTATTAAAAACACGATGTGGGGACGTGACCCTTCACACGCTTAATAGACGGCATGTGCGGACGTGACCAGACACAACTTTCAAATGACGAGGTGTATGTGGGGACGTGACCTATCACAACACTTAACAGACGATGGCATTAAAACATGGTGTAGGGATATGACCCTTCACAACGTTTAACAGAGGACATTTGCGGACGTGAGCAAACACAACATTAATCACACGTGGTGGGGATGTGATCCTTCACAACGCTTAACAGACGACATGTGCGGACGTGACCAGACACAACATTAAAACACGGTGTGGGGATGTGACCCTTCACAAAGCTTAACAGACGACATGTGCGGACGTGACCAGACACAAGATTAAAAGCAAGATATGGGGAGGTGAACCTTCACAACGCTTAATAGACGACATGTGCGGACGTGACCCTTCATAACGCTTAACAGACGACATGTGCGGACGTGTCCAGACATAGCAATAAAACACGGTGTGGGGATGTGACCCTTCACAACGCTTAACAGACAACATGTGCGGACGTCACCAAAAACAAGATTAAATAGACGACATGTGCGGATGTGACCTGACACAACATTAAAAATACGATGCGGGGACGTGACCCTTCACAACGCTCAACAGACGACATGTGCGGTTGAGACCAGACACAACATTAAAAAATGATGCGGGGACGTGACCCTTCACAACGCTTTACAGACGAAATGTGCGAACGTGACCAGACACAGAATTAAAAGCACAATGTGGGGACGTGACCCTTCACAACGCTTAACAGACGACATGTGCGGACGTGACCAGACACAGCATTAAAAATACGATGCGGGGATGTGACCCTTCGCAACGCTTAACAGACGAAATGTGCGAACGTGACCAGACACAGAATTAAAAGCACAATGTGGGGACGTGACCCTTCACAACGCTTAACAGACGACATGTGCGGACGTGACCAGACACAGCATTAAAAATACGATGCGGGGATGTGACCCTTCGCAACGCTTAACAGACGAAATGTGCGAACGTGACCAGACACAGAATTAAAAGCACAATGTGGGGACGTGACCCTTCACAACGCTTAACAGACGACATGTGCGGACGTGACCAGACACAGCATTAAAAATACGATGCCGGGATGTGACCATTCGCAACGCTTAACAGACGAAATGTGCGAACGTGACCAGACACAACTTTCAAATGACGAGGTGTATGTGGGGACGTGACCTATCACAACACTTAGCAGACGATGGCATTAAAACATGGTGTAGGGATATGACCCTTCACAACGTTTAACAGAGGATATTTGCGGACGTGAGCAAACACAACATTAAACACACGTGGTGGGGACGTGAGCCTTCACAATGCTTAACAGACGACATGTTCGGACGTGACCAGACACAACATTAAAACACGGTGTGGGGATATGACCCTTCACAAAGCTTAACAGACGACATGTGCGGACGTGACCAGACACAGCATTAAAAGCACGATATGGGGAGGTGAACCGTCACAACGCTTAATAGACAACATGTGCGAACGTGACCAGACACATCATTAAAAATACGATGTGGGGACGTGACCCTTCAAAACGCTTAACAGATGACATGTGCGAACGTGACTAGACACAACATTAAAAACACGAGGTGGGGACGTGACCCTTCACAACGCTTAATAGACGACATGTGCGGACGTGACTAGACACATCATTAAAAATACGATGTGGGGACGTGACCCTTCCAAACGCTTAACAGATGACATGTGCGAACGTGACTAGACACAACATTAAAAACACGATGTGGGGACGTGACCCTTCACACGCTTAATAGACGACATTTGCGGACGTGACCAGACACAACTTTCAAATGACGAGGTGTATGTGGGGACGTGACCTATCACAACACTTAACAAACGATGGCATTAAAACATGGTGTAGGGATATGACCCTTCACAACGCTTAACAGAGGACATTTGCGGAAGTGAGCAAACACAACATTAATCACACGTGGTGGGGACGTGACCCTTCACAACGCTTAACAGACGACATGTGCGGACGTGACCAGACACAGCATTAAAACACAGTGGGGGGAGGTGACCCTTCACAACGCTTAACAGACAACATGTGCGGACGTCACCAAAAATAACATTAAATAGACGACATGTGCGGATGTGACCTGACACAACATTAAAAATACGATGCGGGGATGTGACCCTTCGCAACGCTTAACAGACGAAATGTGCGAACGTGACCAGACACAGAATTAAAAGCACAATGTGGGGACGTGACCCTTCACAACGCTTAACAGACGACATGTGCGGACGTGACCAGACACAGCATTAAAAATACGATGCCGGGATATGACCATTCGCAACGCTTAACAGACGAAATGTGCGAACGTGACCAGACACAACTTTCAAATGACGAGGTGTATGTGGGGACGTGACCTATCACAACACTTAACAGACGATGGCATTAAAACATGGTGTAGGGATATGACCCTTCACAACGTTTAACAGAGGACATTTGCGGACGTGAGCAAACACAACATTAAACACACGTGGTGGGGACGTGAGCCTTCACAATGCTTAACAGACGACATGTTCGGACGTGACCAGACACAACATTAAAACACGGTGTGGGGATATGACCCTTCACAAAGCTTAACAGACGACATGTGCGGACGTGACCAGACACAGCATTAAAAGCACGATATGGGGAGGTGAACCGTCACAACGCTTAATAGACGACATGTGCGAACGTGACCAGACACATCATTAAAAATACGATGTGGGGACGTGACCCTTCAAAACGCTTAACAGAGGACATGTGCGAACGTGACTAGACACAATATTAAAAACACGAGGTGGGGACGTGACCCTTCACAACGCTTAATAGACGACATGTGCGGACGTGACTAGACACGGTGTGGGGATGTGACCCTTCACAATGCTTAATAGACGACATGTGCGAACGTGACCAGACACATCATTAAAAATACGATGTGGGGACGTGACCGTTCAAAACGCTTAACAGATGACATGTGCGAACGTGACTAGACACAACATTAAAAACACGATGTGAGGACGTGACCCTTCACACGCTTAATAGACGACATTTGCGGACGTGACCAGACACAACTTTCAAATGACGAGGTGTATGTGGGGACGTGACCTATCACAACACTTAACAAACGATGGCATTAAAACATGGTGTAGGGATATGACCCTTCACAACGCTTAACAGAGGACATTTGCGGAAGTGAGCAAACACAACATTAATCACACGTGGTGGGGACGTGACCCTTCACAACGCTTAACAGACGACATGTGCGGACGTGACCAGACACAGCATTAAAACACAGTGGGGGGAGGTGACCCTTCACAACGCTTAACAGACGACATGTGGGGACGTGACCAGACACAGCATTAAAAGCACAATGTGGGGACGTGACCCTTCACAACGCTTAACAGACGACATGTACGGACGTGACCAGACACATCATTAAAAACACGATGTGGGGACGTGACCAGACACAGTATTAAAAACACGATGTGGGGACGTGACCCTTCACACGCTTAATAGACGGCATGTGCGGACGTGACCAGACACAACTTTCAAATGACGAGGTGTATGTGGGGACGTGACCTATCACAACACTTAACAGACGATGGCATTAAAACATGGTGTAGGGATATGACCCTTCACAACGTTTAACAGAGGACATTTGCGGACGTGAGCAAACACAACATTAATCACACGTGGTGGGGATGTGATCCTTCACAACGCTTAACAGACGACATGTGCGGACGTGACCAGACACAACATTAAAACACAGTGTGGGGATGTGACCCTTCACAAAGCTTAACAGACGACATGTGCGGACGTGACCAGACACAAGATTAAAAGCAAGATATGGGGAGGTGAACCTTCACAACGCTTAATAGACGACATGTGCGGACGTGACCCTTCATAACGCTTAACAGACGACATGTACGGACGTGACCAGACATAGCAATAAAACACGGTGTGGGGATGTGACCCTTCACAACGCTTAACAGACAACATGTGCGGACGTCACCAAAAACAAGATTAAATAGACGACATGTGCGGATGTGACCTGACACAACATTAAAAATACGATGCGGGGACGTGACCCTTCACAACGCTCAACAGACGACATGTGCGGTTGAGACCAGACACAACATTAAAAAATGATGCGGGGACGTGACCCTTCACAACGCTTTACAGACGAAATGTGCGAACGTGACCAGAAACAGAATTAAAAGCACAATGTGGGGACGTGACCCTTCACAACGCTTAACAGACGACATGTGCGGACGTGACCAGACACAGCATTAAAAATACGATGCCGGGATGTGACCATTCGCAACGCTTAACAGACGAAATGTTCGAACGTGACCAGACACAAATTTCAAATGACGAGGTGTATGTGGGGACGTGACCTATCACAACACTTAACAGACGATGGCATTAAAACATGGTGTAGGGATATGACCCTTCACAACGTTTAATAGAGGACATTTGCGGACGTGAGCAAACACAACATTAAACACACGTGGTGGGGACGTGAGCCTTCACAATGCTTAACAGACGACATGTTCGGACGTGACCAGACACAACATTAAAACACGGTGTGGGGATATGACCCTTCACAAAGCTTAACAGACGACATGTGCGGACGTGACCAGACACAGCATTAAAAGCACGATATGGGGAGGTGAACCGTCACAACGCTGAATAGACGACATGTGCGAACGTGACCAGACACATCATTAAAAATACGATGTGGGGACGTGACCCTTCAAAACGCTTAACAGATGACATGTGCGAACGTGACTAGACACAACATTAAAAACACGAGGTGGGGACGTGACCCTTCACAACGCTTAATAGACGACATGTGCGGACGTGACTAGACACGGTGTGGGGATGTGACCCTTCACAATGCTTAATAGACGACATGTGCGAACGTGACCAGACACATCATTAAAAATACGATGTGGGGACGTGACCCTTCCAAACGCTTAACAGATGACATGTGCGAACGTGACTAGACACAACATTAAAAACACGATGTGGGGACGTGACCCTTCACACGCTTAATAGACGACATTTGCGGACGTGACCAGACACAACTTTCAAATGACGAGGTGTATGTGGGGACGTGACCTATCACAACACTTAACAAACGATGGCATTAAAACATGGTGTAGGGATATGACCCTTCACAACGCTTAACAGAGGACATTTGCGGAAGTGAGCAAACACAACATTAATCACACGTGGTGGGGACGTGACCCTTCACAACGCTTAACAGACGACATGTGCGGACGTGACCAGACACAGCATTAAAACACAGTGGGGGGAGGTGACCCTTCACAACGCTTAACAGACGACATGTGGGGACGTGACCAGACACAGCATTAAAAGCACAATGTGGGGACGTGACCCTTCACAACGCTTAACAGACGACATGTACGGACGTGACCAGACACATCATTAAAAACACGATGTGGGGACGTGACCAGACACAGTATTAAAAACACGATGTGGGGACGTGACCCTTCACACGCTTAATAGACGGCATGTGCGGACGTGACCAGACACAACTTTCAAATGACGAGGTGTATGTGGGGACGTGACCTATCACAACACTTAACAGACGATGGCATTAAAACATGGTGTAGGGATATGACCCTTCACAACGTTTAACAGAGGACATTTGCGGACGTGAGCAAACACAACATTAATCACACGTGGTGGGGATGTGATCCTTCACAACGCTTAACAGACGACATGTGCGGACGTGACCCTTCATAACGCTTAACAGACGACATGTGCGGACGTGACCAGACATAGCAATAAAACACGGTGTGGGGATGTGACCCTTCACAACGCTTAACAGACAACATGTGCGGACGTCACCAAAAACAAGATTAAATAGACGACATGTGCGGATGTGACCTGACACAACATTAAAAATACGATGCGGGGACGTGACCCTTCACAACGCTCAACAGACGACATGTGCGGTTGAGACCAGACACAACATTAAAAAATGATGCGGGGACGTGACCCTTCACAACGCTTTACAGACGAAATGTGCGAACGTGACCAGAAACAGAATTAAAAGCACAATGTGGGGACGTGACCCTTCACAACGCTTAACAGACGACATGTGCGGACGTGACCAGACACAGCATTAAAAGCACAATGTGGGGACGTGACCCTTCACAACGCTTAACAGACGACATGTACGGACGTGACCAGACACATCATTAAAAACACGATGTGGGGACGTGACCAGACACAGTATTAAAAACACGATGTGGGGACGTGACCCTTCACACGCTTAATAGACGGCATGTGCGGACGTGACCAGACACAACTTTCAAATGACGAGGTGTATGTGGGGACGTGACCTATCACAACACTTAACAGACGATGGCATTAAAACATGGTGTAGGGATATGACCCTTCACAACGTTTAACAGAGGACATTTACGGACGTGAGCAAACACAACATTAATCACACGTGGTGGGGATGTGATCCTTCACAACGCTTAACAGACGACATGTGCGGACGTGACCAGACACAACATTAAAACACGGTGTGGGGATGTGACCCTTCACAAAGCTTAACAGACGACATGTGCGGACGTGACCAGACACAAGATTAAAAGCAAGATATGGGGAGGTGAACCTTCACAACGCTTAATAGACGACATGTGCGGACGTGACCCTTCATAACGCTTAACAGACGACATGTGCGGACGTGACCAGACATAGCAATAAAACACGGTGTGGGGATGTGACCCTTCACAACGCTTAACAGACAACATGTGCGGACGTCACCAAAAACAAGATTAAATAGACGACATGTGCGGATGTGACCTGACACAACATTAAAAATACGATGCGGGGACGTGACCCTTCACAACGCTCAACAGACGACATGTGCGGTTGAGACCAGACACAACATTAAAAAATGATGCGGGGACGTGACCCTTCACAACGCTTTACAGACGAAATGTGCGAACGTGACCAGAAACAGAATTAAAAGCACAATGTGGGGACGTGACCCTTCACAACGCTTAACAGACGACATGTGCGGACGTGACCAGACACAGCATTAAAAATACGATGCGGGGATGTGACCCTTCGCAACGCTTAACAGACGAAATGTGCGAACGTGACCAGACACAGAATTAAAAGCACAATGTGGGGACGTGACCCTTCACAACGCTTAACAGACGACATGTGCGGACGTGACCAGACACAGCATTAAAAATACGATGCCGGGATGTGACCATTCGCAACGCTTAACAGACGAAATGTGCGAACGTGACCAGACACAACTTTCAAATGACGAGGTGTATGTGGGGACGTGACCTATCACAACACTTAACAGACGATGGCATTAAAACATGGTGTAGGGATATGACCCTTCACAACGTTTAACAGAGGACATTTGCGGACGTGAGCAAACACAACATTAAACACACGTGGTGGGGACGTGAGCCTTCACAATGCTTAACAGACGACATGTTCGGACGTGACCAGACACAACATTAAAACACGGTGTGGGGATATGACCCTTCACAAAGCTTAACAGACGACATGTGCGGACGTGACCAGACACAGCATTAAAAGCACGATATGGGGAGGTGAACCGTCACAATGCTTAATAGACGACATGTGCGAACGTGACCAGACACATCATTAAAAATACGATGTGGGGACGTGACCCTTCAAAACGCTTAACAGATGACATGTGCGAACGTGACTAGACACAACATTAAAAACACGAGGTGGGGACGTGACCCTTCACAACGCTTAATAGACGACATGTGCGGACGTGACTAGACACGGTGTGGGGATGTGATCCTTCACAATGCTTAATAGACGACATGTGCGAACGTGACCAGACACATCATTAAAAATACGATGTGGGGACGTGACCCTTCCAAACGCTTAACAGATGACATGTGCGAACGTGACTAGACACAACATTAAAAACACGATGTGGGGACGTGACCCTTCACACGCTTAATAGACGACATTTGCGGACGTGACCAGACACAACTTTCAAATGACGAGGTGTATGTGGGGACGTGACCTATCACAACACTTAACAAACGATGGCATTAAAACATGGTGTAGGGATATGACCCTTCACAACGCTTAACAGAGGACATTTGCGGAAGTGAGCAAACACAACATTAATCACACGTGGTGGGGACGTGACCCTTCACAACGCTTAACAGACGACATGTGCGGACGTGACCAGACACAGCATTAAAACACAGTGGGGGGAGGTGACCCTTCACAACGCTTAACAGACGACATGTGGGGACGTGACCAGACACAGCATTAAAAGCACAATGTGGGGACGTGACCCTTCACAACGCTTAACAGACGACATGTACGGACGTGACCAGACACATCATTAAAAACACGATGTGGGGACGTGACCAGACACAGTATTAAAAACACGATGTGGGGACGTGACCCTTCACACGCTTAATAGACGGCATGTGCGGACGTGACCAGACACAACTTTCAAATGACGAGGTGTATGTGGGGACGTGACCTATCACAACACTTAACAGACGATGGCATTAAAACATGGTGTAGGGATATGACCCTTCACAACGTTTAACAGAGGACATTTGCGGACGTGAGCAAACACAACATTAATCACACGTGGTGGGGATGTGATCCTTCACAACGCTTAACAGACGACATGTGCGGACGTGACCAGACACAACATTAAAACACAGTGTGGGGATGTGACCCTTCACAAAGCTTAACAGACGACATGTGCGGACGTGACCAGACACAAGATTAAAAGCAAGATATGGGGAGGTGAACCTTCACAACGCTTAATAGACGACATGTGCGGACGTGACCCTTCATAACGCTTAACAGACGACATGTGCGGACGTGACCAGACATAGCAATAAAACACGGTGTGGGGATGTGACCCTTCACAACGCTTAACAGACAACATGTGCGGACGTCACCAAAAACAAGATTAAATAGACGACATGTGCGGATGTGACCTGACACAACATTAAAAATACGATGCGGGGACGTGACCCTTCACAACGCTCAACAGACGACATGTGCGGTTGAGACCAGACACAACATTAAAAAATGATGCGGGGACGTGACCCTTCACAACGCTTTACAGACGAAATGTGCGAACGTGACCAGAAACAGAATTAAAAGCACAATGTGGGGACGTGACCCTTCACAACGCTTAACAGACGACATGTGCGGACGTGACCAGACACAGCATTAAAAATACGATGCCGGGATGTGACCATTCGCAACGCTTAACAGACGAAATGTGCGAACGTGACCAGACACAACTTTCAAATGACGAGGTGTATGTGGGGACGTGACCTATCACAACACTTAACAGACGATGGCATTAAAACATGGTGTAGGGATATGACCCTTCACAACGTTTAATAGAGGACATTTGCGGACGTGAGCAAACACAACATTAAACACACGTGGTGGGGACGTGAGCCTTCACAATGCTTAACAGACGACATGTTCGGACGTGACCAGACACAACATTAAAACACGGTGTGGGGATATGACCCTTCACAAAGCTTAACAGACGACATGTGCGGACGTGACCAGACACAGCATTAAAAGCACGATATGGGGAGGTGAACCGTCACAACGCTTAATAGACGACATGTGCGAACGTGACCAGACACATCATTAAAAATACGATGTGGGGACGTGACCCTTCAAAACGCTTAACAGATGACATGTGCGAACGTGACTAGACACAACATTAAAAACACGAGGTGGGGACGTGACCCTTCACAACGCTTAATAGACGACATGTGCGGACGTGACTAGACACGGTGTGGGGATGTGACCCTTCACAATGCTTAATAGACGACATGTGCGAACGTGACCAGACACATCATTAAAAATACGATGTGGGGACGTGACCCTTCCAAACGCTTAACAGATGACATGTGCGAACGTGACTAGACACAACATTAAAAACACGATGTGGGGACGTGACCCTTCACACGCTTAATAGACGACATTTGCGGACGTGACCAGACACAACTTTCAAATGACGAGGTGTATGTGGGGACGTGACCTATCACAACACTTAACAAACGATGGCATTAAAACATGGTGTAGGGATATGACCCTTCACAACGCTTAACAGAGGACATTTGCGGAAGTGAGCAAACACAACATTAATCACACGTGGTGGGGACGTGACCCTTCACAACGCTTAACAGACGACATGTGCGGACGTGACCAGACACAGCATTAAAACACAGTGGGGGGAGGTGACCCTTCACAACGCTTAACAGACGACATGTGGGGACGTGACCAGACACAGCATTAAAAGCACAATGTGGGGACGTGACCCTTCACAACGCTTAACAGACGACATGTACGGACGTGACCAGACACATCATTAAAAACACGATGTGGGGACGTGACCAGACACAGTATTAAAAACACGATGTGGGGACGTGACCCTTCACACGCTTAATAGACGGCATGTGCGGACGTGACCAGACACAACTTTCAAATGACGAGGTGTATGTGGGGACGTGACCTATCACAACACTTAACAGACGATGGCATTAAAACATGGTGTAGGGATATGACCCTTCACAACGTTTAACAGAGGACATTTGCGGACGTGAGCAAACACAACATTAATCACACGTGGTGGGGATGTGATCCTTCACAACGCTTAACAGACGACATGTGCGGACGTGACCAGACACAACATTAAAACACGGTGTGGGGATGTGACCCTTCACAAAGCTTAACAGACGACATGTGCGGACGTGACCAGACACAAGATTAAAAGCAAGATATAGGGAGGTGAACCTTCACAACGCTTAATAGACGACATGTGCGGACGTGACCCTTCATAACGCTTAACAGACGACATGTGCGGACGTGACCAGACATAGCAATAAAACACGGTGTGGGGATGTGACCACAACGCTTAACAGACAACATGTGCGGACGTCACCAAAAACAAGATTAAATAGACGACATGTGCGGATGTGACCTGACACAACATTAAAAATACGATGCGGGGACGTGACCCTTCACAACGCTCAACAGACGACATGTGCGGTTGAGACCAGACACAACATTAAAAAATGATGCGGGGACGTGACCCTTCACAACGCTTTACAGACGAAATGTGCGAACGTGACCAGAAACAGAATTAAAAGCACAATGTGGGGACGTGACCCTTCACAACGCTTAACAGACGACATGTGCGGACGTGACCAGACACAGCATTAAAAGCACAATGTGGGGACGTGACCCTTCACAACGCTTAACAGACGACATGTACGGACGTGACCAGACACATCATTAAAAACACGATGTGGGGACGTGACCAGACACAGTATTAAAAACACGATGTGGGGACGTGACCCTTCACACGCTTAATAGACGGCATGTGCGGACGTGACCAGACACAACTTTCAAATGACGAGGTGTATGTGGGGACGTGACCTATCACAACACTTAACAGACGATGGCATTAAAACATGGTGTAGGGATATGACCCTTCACAACGTTTAACAGAGGACATTTGCGGACGTGAGCAAACACAACATTAATCACACGTGGTGGGGATGTGATCCTTCACAACGCTTAACAGACGACATGTGCGGACGTGACCAGACACAACATTAAAACACGGTGTGGGGATGTGACCCTTCACAAAGCTTAACAGACGACATGTGCGGACGTGACCAGACACAAGATTAAAAGCAAGATATGGGGAGGTGAACCTTCACAACGCTTAATAGACGACATGTGCGGACGTGACCCTTCATAACGCTTAACAGACGACATGTGCGGACGTGACCAGACATAGCAATAAAACACGGTGTGGGGATGTGACCCTTCACAACGCTTAACAGACAACATGTGCGGACGTCACCAAAAACAAGATTAAATAGACGACATGTGCGGATGTGACCTGACACAACATTAAAAATACGATGCGGGGACGTGACCCTTCACAACGCTCAACAGACGACATGTGCGGTTGAGACCAGACACAACATTAAAAAATGATGCGGGGACGTGACCCTTCACAACGCTTTACAGACGAAATGTGCGAACGTGACCAGAAACAGAATTAAAAGCACAATGTGGGGACGTGACCCTTCACAACGCTTAACAGACGACATGTGCGGACGTGACCAGACACAGCATTAAAAATACGATGCGGGGATGTGACCCTTCGCAACGCTTAACAGACGAAATGTGCGAACGTGACGAGACACAGAATTAAAAGCACAATGTGGGGACGTGACCCTTCACAACGCTTAACAGACGACATGTGCGGACGTGACCAGACACAGCATTAAAAATACGATGCCGGGATGTGACCATTCGCAACGCTTAACAGACGAAATGTGCGAACGTGACCAGACACAACTTTCAAATGACGAGGTGTATGTGGGGACGTGACCTATCACAACACTTAACAGACGATGGCATTAAAACATGGTGTAGGGATATGACCCTTCACAACGTTTAACAGAGGACATTTGCGGACGTGAGCAAACACAACATTAAACACACGTGGTGGGGACGTGAGCCTTCACAATGCTTAACAGACGACATGTTCGGACGTGACCAGACACAACATTAAAACACGGTGTGGGGATATGACCCTTCACAAAGCTTAACAGACGACATGTGCGGACGTGACCAGACACAGCATTAAAAGCACGATATGGGGAGGTGAACCGTCACAATGCTTAATAGACGACATGTGCGAACGTGACCAGACACATCATTAAAAATACGATGTGGGGACGTGACCCTTCAAAACGCTTAACAGATGACATGTGCGAACGTGACTAGACACAACATTAAAAACACGAGGTGGGGACGTGACCCTTCACAACGCTTAATAGACGACATGTGCGGACGTGACTAGACACGGTGTGGGGATGTGACCCTTCACAATGCTTAATAGACGACATGTGCGAACGTGACCAGACACATCATTAAAAATACGATGTGGGGACGTGACCCTTCCAAACGCTTAACAGATGACATGTGCGAACGTGACTAGACACAACATTAAAAACACGATGTGGGGACGTGACCCTTCACACGCTTAATACACGACATTTGCGGACGTGACCAGACACAACTTTCAAATGACGAGGTGTATGTGGGGACGTGACCTATCACAACACTTAACAAACGATGGCATTAAAACATGGTGTAGGGATATGACCCTTCACAACGCTTAACAGAGGACATTTGCGGAAGTGAGCAAACACAACATTAATCACACGTGGTGGGGACGTGACCCTTCACAACGCTTAACAGACGACATGTGCGGACGTGACCAGACACAGCATTAAAACACAGTGGGGGGAGGTGACCCTTCACAACGCTTAACAGACGACATGTGGGGACGTGACCAGACACAGCATTAAAAGCACAATGTGGGGACGTGACCCTTCACAACGCTTAACAGACGACATGTACGGACGTGACCAGACACATCATTAAAAACACGATGTGGGGACGTGACCAGACACAGTATTAAAAACACGATGTGGGGACGTGACCCTGCACACGCTTAATAGACGGCATGTGCGGACGTGACCAGACACAACTTTCAAATGACGAGGTGTATGTGGGGACGTGACCTATCACAACACTTAACAGACGATGGCATTAAAACATGGTGTAGGGATATGACCCTTCACAACGTTTAAGAGAGGACATTTGCGGACGTGAGCCAACACAACATTAATCACACGTGGTGGGGATGTGATCCTTCACAACGCTTAACAGACGACATGTGCGGACGTGACCAGACACAACATTAAAACACGGTGTGGGGATGTGACCCTTCACAAAGCTTAACAGACGACATGTGCGGACGTGACCAGACACAAGATTAAAAGCAAGATATGGGGAGGTGAACCTTCACAACGCTTAATAGACGACATGTGCGGACGTGACCCTTCATAACGCTTAACAGACGACATGTGCGGACGTGACCAGACATAGCAATAAAACACGGTGTGGGGATGTGACCCTTCACAACGCTTAACAGACAACATGTGCGGACGTCACCAAAAACAAGATTAAATAGACGACATGTGCGGATGTGACCTGACACAACATTAAAAATACGATGCGGGGACGTGACCCTTCACAACGCTCAACAGACGACATGTGCGGTTGAGACCAGACACAACATTAAAAAATGATGCGGGGACGTGACCCTTCACAACGCTTTACAGACGAAATGTGCGAACGTGACCAGAAACAGAATTAAAAGCACAATGTGGGGACGTGACCCTTCACAACGCTTAACAGACGACATGTGCGGACGTGACCAGACACAGCATTAAAAATACGATGCGGGGATGTGACCCTTCGCAACGCTTAACAGACGAAATGTGCGAACGTGACCAGACACAGAATTAAAAGCACAATGTGGGGACGTGACCCTTCACAACGCTTAACAGACGACATGTGCGGACGTGACCAGACACAGCATTAAAAATACGATGCCGGGATGTGACCATTCGCAACGCTTAACAGACGAAATGTGCGAACGTGACCAGACACAACTTTCAAATGACGAGGTGTATGTGGGGACGTGACCTATCACAACACTTAACAGACGATGGCATTAAAACATGGTGTAGGGATATGACCCTTCACAACGTTTAACAGAGGACATTTGCGGACGTGAGCAAACACAACATTAAACACACGTGGTGGGGACGTGAGCCTTCACAATGCTTAACAGACGACATGTTCGGACGTGACCAGACACAACATTAAAACACGGTGTGGGGATATGACCCTTCACAAAGCTTAACAGACGACATGTGCGGACGTGACCAGACACAGCATTAAAAGCACGATATGGGGAGGTGAACCGTCACAACGCTTAATAGACGACATGTGCGAACGTGACCAGACACATCATTAAAAATACGATGTGGGGACGTGACCCTTCAAAACGCTTAACAGATGACATGTGCGAACGTGACTAGACACAACATTAAAAACACGAGGTGGGGACGTGACCCTTCACAACGCTTAATAGACGACATGTGCGGACGTGACTAGACACGGTGTGGGGATGTGACCCTTCACAATGCTTAATAGACGACATGTGCGAACGTGACCAGACACATCATTAAAAATACGATGTGGGGACGTGACCCTTCCAAACGCTTAACAGATGACATGTGCGAACGTGACTAGACACAACATTAAAAACACGATGTGGGGACGTGACCCTTCACACGCTTAATAGTCGACATTTGCGGACGTGACCAGACACAACTTTCAAATGACGAGGTGTATGTGGGGACGTGACCTATCACAACACTTAACAAACGATGGCATTAAAACATGGTGTAGGGATATGACCCTTCACAACGCTTAACAGAGGACATTTGCGGAAGTGAGCAAACACAACATTAATCACACGTGGTGGGGACGTGACCCTTCACAACGCTTAACAGACGACATGTGCGGACGTGACCAGACACAGCATTAAAACACAGTGGGGGGAGGTGACCCTTCACAACGCTTAACAGACGACATGTGGGCACGTGACCAGACACAGCATTAAAAGCACAATGTGGGGACGTGACCCTTCACAACGCTTAACAGACGACATGTACGGACGTGACCAGACACATCATTAAAAACACGATGTGGGGACGTGACCAGACACAGTATTAAAAACACGATGTGGGGACGTGACCCTTCACACGCTTAATAGACGGCATGTGCGGACGTGACCAGACACAACTTTCAAATGACGAGGTGTATGTGGGGACGTGACCTATCACAACACTTAACAGACGATGGCATTAAAACATGGTGTAGGGATATGACCCTTCACAACGTTTAACAGAGGACATTTGCGGACGTGAGCAAACACAACATTAATCACACGTGGTGGGGATGTGATCCTTCACAACGCTTAACAGACGACATGTGCGGACGTGACCAGACACAACATTAAAACACGGTGTGGGGATGTGACCCTTCACAAAGCTTAACAGACGACATGTGCGGACGTGACCAGACACAAGATTAAAAGCAAGATATGGGGAGGTGAACCTTCACAACGCTTAATAGACGACATGTGCGGACGTGACCCTTCATAACGCTTAACAGACGACATGTGCGGACGTGACCAGACATAGCAATAAAACACGGTGTGGGGATGTGACCCTTCACAACGCTTAACAGACAACATGTGCGGACGTCACCAAAAACAAGATTAAATAGACGACATGTGCGGATGTGACCTGACACAACATTAAAAATACGATGCGGGGACGTGACCCTTCACAACGCTCAACAGACGACATGTGCGGTTGAGACCAGACACAACATTAAAAAATGATGCGGGGACGTGACCCTTCACAACGCTTTACAGACGAAATGTGCGAACGTGACCAGAAACAGAATTAAAAGCACAATGTGGGGACGTGACCCTTCACAACGCTTAACAGACGACATGTGCGGACGTGACCAGACACAGCATTAAAAGCACAATGTGGGGACGTGACCCTTCACAACGCTTAACAGACGACATGTACGGACGTGACCAGACACATCATTAAAAACACGATGTGGGGACGTCACCAGACACAGTATTAAAAACACGATGTGGGGACGTGACCCTTCACACGCTTAATAGACGGCATGTGCGGACGTGACCAGACACAACTTTCAAATGACGAGGTGTATGTGGGGACGTGACCTATCACAACACTTAACAGACGATGGCATTAAAACATGGTGTAGGGATATGACCCTTCACAACGCTTAACAGACAACATGTGCGGACGTCACCAAAAACAAGATTAAATAGACGACATGTGCGGATGTGACCTGACACAACATTAAAAATACGATGCGGGGACGTGACCCTTCACAACGCTCAACAGACGACATGTGCGGTTGAGACCAGACACAACATTAAAAAATGATGCGGGGACGTGACCCTTCACAACGCTTTACAGACGAAATGTGCGAACGTGACCAGAAACAGAATTAAAAGCACAATGTGGGGACGTGACCCTTCACAACGCTTAACAGACGACATGTGCGGACGTGACCAGACACAGCATTAAAAGCACAATGTGGGGACGTGACCCTTCACAACGCTTAACAGACGACATGTGCGGACGTGACCAGACACAGCATTAAAAATACGATGCCGGGATGTGACCATTCGCAACGCTTAACAGACGAAATGTGCGAACGTGACCAGACACAACTTTCAAATGACGAGGTGTATGTGGGGACGTGACCTATCACAACACTTAACAGACGATGGCATTAAAACATGGTGTAGGGATATGACCCTTCACAACGTTTAACAGAGGACATTTGCGGACGTGAGCAAACACAACATTAAACACACGTGGTGGGGACGTGAGCCTTCACAATGCTTAACAGACGACATGTTCGGACGTGACCAGACACAACATTAAAACACGGTGTGGGGATATGACCCTTCACAAAGCTTAACAGACGACATGTGCGGACGTGACCAGACACAGCATTAAAAGCACGATATGGGGAGGTGAACCGTCGCAACGCTTAATAGACGACATGTGCGAACGTGACCAGACACATCATTAAAAATACGATGTGGGGACGTGACCCTTCAAAACGCTTAACAGATGACATGTGCGAACGTGACTAGACACAACATTAAAAACACGAGGTGGGGACGTGACCCTTCACAACGCTTAATAGACGACATGTGCGGACGTGACTAGACACGGTGTGGGGATGTGACCCTTCACAATGCTTAATAGACGACATGTGCGAACGTGACCAGACACATCATTAAAAATACGATGTGGGGACGTGACCCTTCCAAACGCTTAACAGATGACATGTGCGAACGTGACTAGACACAACATTAAAAACACGATGTGGGGACGTGACCCTTCACACGCTTAATAGACGACATTTGCGGACGTGACCAGACACAACTTTCAAATGACGAGGTGTATGTGGGGACGTGACCTATCACAACACTTAACAAACGATGGCATTAAAACATGGTGTAGGGATATGACCCTTCACAACGCTTAACAGAGGACATTTGCGGAAGTGAGCAAACACAACGTTAATCACACGTGGTGGGGACGTGACCCTTCACAACGCTTAACAGACGACATGTGCGGACGTGACCAGACACAGCATTAAAACACAGTGGGGGGAGGTGACCCTTCACAACGCTTAACAGACGACATGTGGGGACGTGACCAGACACAGCATTAAAAGCACAATGTGGGGACGTGACCCTTCACAACGCTTAACAGACGACATGTACGGACGTGACCAGACACATCATTAAAAACACGATGTGGGGACGTGACCAGACACAGTATTAAAAACACGATGTGGGGACGTGACCCTTCACACGCTTAATAGACGGCATGTGCGGACGTGACCAGACACAGCATTAAAAATACGATGCGGGGATGTGACCCTTCGCAACGCTTAACAGACGAAATGTGCGAACGTGACCAGACACAGAATTAAAAGCACAATGTGGGGACGTGACCCTTCACAACGCTTAACAGACGACATGTGCGGACGTGACCAGACACAGCATTAAAAATACGATGCCGGGATGTGACCATTCGCAACGCTTAACAGACGAAATGTGCGAACGTGACCAGACACAACTTTCAAATGACGAGGTGTATGTGGGGACGTGACCTATCACAACACTTAACAGACGATGGCATTAAAACATGGTGTAGGGATATGACCCTTCACAACGTTTAACAGAGGACATTTGCGGACGTGAGCAAACACAACATTAAACACACGTGGTGGGGACGTGAGCCTTCACAATGCTTAACAGACGACATGTTCGGACGTGACCAGACACAACATTAAAACACGGTGTGGGGATATGACCCTTCACAAAGCTTAACAGACGACATGTGCGGACGTGACCAGACACAGCATTAAAAGCACGATATGGGGAGGTGAACCGTCGCAACGCTTAATAGACGACATGTGCGAACGTGACCAGACACATCATTAAAAATACGATGTGGGGACGTGACCCTTCAAAACGCTTAACAGATGACATGTGCGAACGTGACTAGACACAACATTAAAAACACGAGGTGGGGACGTGACCCTTCACAACGCTTAATAGACGACATGTGCGGACGTGACTAGACACGGTGTGGGGATGTGACCCTTCACAATGCTTAATAGACGACATGTGCGAACGTGACCAGACACATCATTAAAAATACGATGTGGGGACGTGACCCTTCCAAACGCTTAACAGATGACATGTGCGAACGTGACTAGACACAACATTAAAAACACGATGTGGGGACGTGACCCTTCACACGCTTAATAGACGACATTTGCGGACGTGACCAGACACAACTTTCAAATGACGAGGTGTATGTGGGGACGTGACCTATCACAACACTTAACAAACGATGGCATTAAAACATGGTGTAGGGATATGACCCTTCACAACGCTTAACAGAGGACATTTGCGGAAGTGAGCAAACACAACGTTAATCACACGTGGTGGGGACGTGACCCTTCACAACGCTTAACAGACGACATGTGCGGACGTGACCAGACACAGCATTAAAACACAGTGGGGGGAGGTGACCCTTCACAACGCTTAACAGACGACATGTGGGGACGTGACCAGACACAGCATTAAAAGCACAATGTGGGGACGTGACCCTTCACAACGCTTAACAGACGACATGTACGGACGTGACCAGACACATCATTAAAAACACGATGTGGGGACGTGACCAGACACAGTATTAAAAACACGATGTGGGGACGTGACCCTTCACACGCTTAATAGACGGCATGTGCGGACGTGACCAGACACAACTTTCAAATGACGAGGTGTATGTGGGGACGTGACCTATCACAACACTTAACAGACGATGGCATTAAAACATGGTGTAGGGATATGACCCTTCACAACGTTTAACAGAGGACATTTGCGGACGTGAGCAAACACAACATTAATCACACGTGGTGGGGATGTGATCCTTCACAACGCTTAACAGACGACATGTGCGGACGTGACCAGACACAACATTAAAACACGGTGTGGGGATGTGACCCTTCACAAAGCTTAACAGACGACATGTGCGGACGTGACCAGACACAAGATTAAAAGCAAGATATGGGGAGGTGAACCTTCACAACGCTTAATAGACGACATGTGCGGACGTGACCCTTCATAACGCTTAACAGACGACATGTGCGGACGTGACCAGACATAGCAATAAAACACGGTGTGGGGATGTGACCCTTCACAACGCTTAACAGACAACATGTGCGGACGTTACCAAAAACAAGATTAAATAGACGACATGTGCGGATGTGACCTGACACAACATTAAAAATACGATGCGGGGACGTGACCCTTCACAACGCTCAACAGACGACATGTGCGGTTGAGACCAGACACAACATTAAAAAATGATGCGGGGACGTGACCCTTCACAACGCTTTACAGACGAAATGTGCGAACGTGACCAGAAACAGAATTAAAAGCACAATGTGGGGACGTGACCCTTCACAACGCTTAACAGACGACATGTGCGGACGTGACCAGACACAGCATTAAAAATACGATGCGGGGATGTGACCCTTCGCAACGCTTAACAGACGAAATGTGCGAACGTGACCAGACACAGAATTAAAAGCACAATGTGGGGACGTGACCCTTCACAACGCTTAACAGACGACATGTGCGGACGTGACCAGACACAGCATTAAAAATACGATGCCGGGATGTGACCATTCGCAACGCTTAACAGACGAAATGTGCGAACGTGACCAGACACAACTTTCAAATGACGAGGTGTATGTGGGGACGTGACCTATCACAACACTTAACAGACGATGGCATTAAAACATGGTGTAGGGATATGACCCTTCACAACGTTTAACAGAGGACATTTGCGGACGTGAGCAAACACAACATTAAACACACGTGGTGGGGACGTGAGCCTTCACAATGCTTAACAGACGACATGTTCGGACGTGACCAGACACAACATTAAAACACGGTGTGGGGATATGACCCTTCACAAAGCTTAACAGACGACATGTGCGGACGTGACCAGACACAGCATTAAAAGCACGATATGGGGAGGTGAACCGTCACAACGCTTAATAGACGACATGTGCGAACGTGACCAGACACATCATTAAAAATACGATGTGGGGACGTGACCCTTCAAAACGCTTAACAGATGACATGTGCGAACGTGACTAGACACAACATTAAAAACACGAGGTGGGGACGTGACCCTTCACAACGCTTAATAGACGACATGTGCGGACGTGACTAGACACGGTGTGGGGATGTGACCCTTCACAATGCTTAATAGACGACATGTGCGAACGTGACCAGACACATCATTAAAAATACGATGTGGGGACGTGACCCTTCCAAACGCTTAACAGATGACATGTGCGAACGTGACTAGACACAACATTAAAAACACGATGTGGGGACGTGACCCTTCACACGCTTAATAGACGACATTTGCGGACGTGACCAGACACAACTTTCAAATGACGAGGTGTATGTGGGGACGTGACCTATCACAACACTTAACAAACGATGGCATTAAAACATGGTGTAGGGATATGACCCTTCACAACGCTTAACAGAGGACATTTGCGGAAGTGAGCAAACACAACGTTAATCACACGTGGTGGGGACGTGACCCTTCACAACGCTTAACAGACGACATGTGCGGACGTGACCAGACACAGCATTAAAACACAGTGGGGGGAGGTGACCCTTCACAACGCTTAACAGACGACATGTGGGGACGTGACCAGACACAGCATTAAAAGCACAATGTGGGGACGTGACCCTTCACAACGCTTAACAGACGACATGTACGGACGTGACCAGACACATCATTAAAAACACGATGTGGGGACGTGACCAGACACAGTATTAAAAACACGATGTGGGGACGTGACCCTTCACACGCTTAATAGACGGCATGTGCGGACGTGACCAGACACAACTTTCAAATGACGAGGTGTATGTGGGGACGTGACCTATCACAACACTTAACAGACGATGGCATTAAAACATGGTGTAGGGATATGACCCTTCACAACGTTTAACAGAGGACATTTGCGGACGTGAGCAAACACAACATTAATCACACGTGGTGGGGATGTGATCCTTCACAACGCTTAACAGACGACATGTGCGGACGTGACCAGACACAACATTAAAACACGGTGTGGGGATGTGACCCTTCACAAAGCTTAACAGACGACATGTGCGGACGTGACCAGACACAAGATTAAAAGCAAGATATGGGGAGGTGAACCTTCACAACGCTTAATAGACGACATGTGCGGACGTGACCCTTCATAACGCTTAACAGACGACATGTGCGGACGTGACCAGACATAGCAATAAAACACGGTGTGGGGATGTGACCCTTCACAACGCTTAACAGACAACATGTGCGGACGTTACCAAAAACAAGATTAAATAGACGACATGTGCGGATGTGACCTGACACAACATTAAAAATACGATGCGGGGACGTGACCCTTCACAACGCTCAACAGACGACATGTGCGGTTGAGACCAGACACAACATTAAAAAATGATGCGGGGACGTGACCCTTCACAACGCTTTACAGACGAAATGTGCGAACGTGACCAGAAACAGAATTAAAAGCACAATGTGGGGACGTGACCCTTCACAACGCTTAACAGACGACATGTGCGGACGTGACCAGACACAGCATTAAAAATACGATGCGGGGATGTGACCCTTCGCAACGCTTAACAGACGAAATGTGCGAACGTGACCAGACACAGAATTAAAAGCACAATGTGGGGACGTGACCCTTCACAACGCTTAACAGACGACATGTGCGGACGTGACCAGACACAGCATTAAAAATACGATGCCGGGATGTGACCATTCGCAACGCTTAACAGACGAAATGTGCGAACGTGACCAGACACAACTTTCAAATGACGAGGTGTATGTGGGGACGTGACCTATCACAACACTTAACAGACGATGGCATTAAAACATGGTGTAGGGATATGACCCTTCACAACGTTTAACAGAGGACATTTGCGGACGTGAGCAAACACAACATTAAACACACGTGGTGGGGACGTGAGCCTTCACAATGCTTAACAGACGACATGTTCGGACGTGACCAGACACAACATTAAAACACGGTGTGGGGATATGACCCTTCACAAAGCTTAACAGACGACATGTGCGGACGTGACCAGACACAGCATTAAAAGCACGATATGGGGAGGTGAACCGTCACAACGCTTAATAGACGACATGTGCGAACGTGACCAGACACATCATTAAAAATACGATGTGGGGACGTGACCCTTCAAAACGCTTAACAGATGACATGTGCGAACGTGACTAGACACAACATTAAAAACACGAGGTGGGGACGTGACCCTTCACAACGCTTAATAGACGACATGTGCGGACGTGACTAGACACGGTGTGGGGATGTGACCCTTCACAATGCTTAATAGACGACATGTGCGAACGTGACCAGACACATCATTAAAAATACGATGTGGGGACGTGACCCTTCCAAACGCTTAACAGATGACATGTGCGAACGTGACTAGACACAACATTAAAAACACGATGTGGGGACGTGACCCTTCACACGCTTAATAGACGACATTTGCGGACGTGACCAGACACAACTTTCAAATGACGAGGTGTATGTGGGGACGTGACCTATCACAACACTTAACAAACGATGGCATTAAAACATGGTGTAGGGATATGACCCTTCACAACGCTTAACAGAGGACATTTGCGGAAGTGAGCAAACACAACGTTAATCACACGTGGTGGGGACGTGACCCTTCACAACGCTTAACAGACGACATGTGCGGACGTGACCAGACACAGCATTAAAACACAGTGGGGGGAGGTGACCCTTCACAACGCTTAACAGACGACATGTGGGGACGTGACCAGACACAGCATTAAAAGCACAATGTGGGGACGTGACCCTTCACAACGCTTAACAGACGACATGTACGGACGTGACCAGACACATCATTAAAAACACGATGTGGGGACGTGACCAGACACAGTATTAAAAACACGATGTGGGGACGTGACCCTTCACACGCTTAATAGACGGCATGTGCGGACGTGACCAGACACAACTTTCAAATGACGAGGTGTATGTGGGGACGTGACCTATCACAACACTTAACAGACGATGGCATTAAAACATGGTGTAGGGATATGACCCTTCACAACGTTTAACAGAGGACATTTGCGGACGTGAGCAAACACAACATTAATCACACGTGGTGGGGATGTGATCCTTCACAACGCTTAACAGACGACATGTGCGGACGTGACCAGACACAACATTAAAACACGGTGTGGGGATGTGACCCTTCACAAAGCTTAACAGACGACATGTGCGGACGTGACCAGACACAAGATTAAAAGCAAGATATGGGGAGGTGAACCTTCACAACGCTTAATAGACGACATGTGCGGACGTGACCCTTCATAACGCTTAACAGACGACATGTGCGGACGTGACCAGACATAGCAATAAAACACGGTGTGGGGATGTGACCCTTCACAACGCTTAACAGACAACATGTGCGGACGTTACCAAAAACAAGATTAAATAGACGACATGTGCGGATGTGACCTGACACAACATTAAAAATACGATGCGGGGACGTGACCCTTCACAACGCTCAACAGACGACATGTGCGGTTGAGACCAGACACAACATTAAAAAATGATGCGGGGACGTGACCCTTCACAACGCTTTACAGACGAAATGTGCGAACGTGACCAGAAACAGAATTAAAAGCACAATGTGGGGACGTGACCCTTCACAACGCTTAACAGACGACATGTGCGGACGTGACCAGACACAGCATTAAAAATACGATGCGGGGATGTGACCCTTCGCAACGCTTAACAGACGAAATGTGCGAACGTGACCAGACACAGAATTAAAAGCACAATGTGGGGACGTGACCCTTCACAACGCTTAACAGACGACATGTGCGGACGTGACCAGACACAGCATTAAAAATACGATGCCGGGATGTGACCATTCGCAACGCTTAACAGACGAAATGTGCGAACGTGACCAGACACAACTTTCAAATGACGAGGTGTATGTGGGGACGTGACCTATCACAACACTTAACAGACGATGGCATTAAAACATGGTGTAGGGATATGACCCTTCACAACGTTTAACAGAGGACATTTGCGGACGTGAGCAAACACAACATTAAACACACGTGGTGGGGACGTGAGCCTTCACAATGCTTAACAGACGACATGTTCGGACGTGACCAGACACAACATTAAAACACGGTGTGGGGATATGACCCTTCACAAAGCTTAACAGACGACATGTGCGGACGTGACCAGACACAGCATTAAAAGCACGATATGGGGAGGTGAACCGTCACAACGCTTAATAGACGACATGTGCGAACGTGACCAGACACATCATTAAAAATACGATGTGGGGACGTGACCCTTCAAAACGCTTAACAGATGACATGTGCGAACGTGACTAGACACAACATTAAAAACACGAGGTGGGGACGTGACCCTTCACAACGCTTAATAGACGACATGTGCGGACGTGACTAGACACGGTGTGGGGATGTGACCCTTCACAATGCTTAATAGACGACATGTGCGAACGTGACCAGACACATCATTAAAAATACGATGTGGGGACGTGACCCTTCCAAACGCTTAACAGATGACATGTGCGAACGTGACTAGACACAACATTAAAAACACGATGTGGGGACGTGACCCTTCACACGCTTAATAGACGACATTTGCGGACGTGACCAGACACAACTTTCAAATGACGAGGTGTATGTGGGGACGTGACCTATCACAACACTTAACAAACGATGGCATTAAAACATGGTGTAGGGATATGACCCTTCACAACGCTTAACAGAGGACATTTGCGGAAGTGAGCAAACACAACGTTAATCACACGTGGTGGGGACGTGACCCTTCACAACGCTTAACAGACGACATGTGCGGACGTGACCAGACACAGCATTAAAACACAGTGGGGGGAGGTGACCCTTCACAACGCTTAACAGACGACATGTGGGCACGTGACCAGACACAGCATTAAAAGCACAATGTGGGGACGTGACCCTTCACAACGCTTAACAGACGACATGTACGGACGTGACCAGACACATCATTAAAAACACGATGTGGGGACGTGACCAGACACAGTATTAAAAACACGATGTGGGGACGTGACCCTTCACACGCTTAATAGACGGCATGTGCGGACGTGACCAGACACAACTTTCAAATGACGAGGTGTATGTGGGGACGTGACCTATCACAACACTTAACAGACGATGGCATTAAAACATGGTGAAGGGATATGACCCTTCACAACGTTTAACAGAGGACATTTGCGGACGTGAGCAAACACAACATTAATCACACGTGGTGGGGGTGTGATCCTTCACAACGCTTAACAGACGACATGTGCGGACGTGACCAGACACAACATTAAAACACGGTGTGGGGATGTGACCCTTCACAAAGCTTAACAGACGACATGTGCGGACGTGACCAGACACAAGATTAAAAGCAAGATATGGGGAGGTGAACCTTCACAACGCTTAATAGACGACATGTGCGGACGTGACCCTTCATAACGCTTAACAGACGACATGTGCGGACGTGACCAGACATAGCAATAAAACACGGTGTGGGGATGTGACCCTTCACAACGCTTAACAGACAACATGTGCGGACGTTACCAAAAACAAGATTAAATAGACGACATGTGCGGATGTGACCTGACACAACATTAAAAATACGATGCGGGGACGTGACCCTTCACAACGCTCAACAGACGACATGTGCGGTTGAGACCAGACACAACATTAAAAAATGATGCGGGGACGTGACCCTTCACAACGCTTTACAGACGAAATGTGCGAACGTGACCAGAAACAGAATTAAAAGCACAATGTGGGGACGTGACCCTTCACAACGCTTAACAGACGACATGTGCGGACGTGACCAGACACAGCATTAAAAATACGATGCGGGGATGTGACCCTTCGCAACGCTTAACAGACGAAATGTGCGAACGTGACCAGACACAGAATTAAAAGCACAATGTGGGGACGTGACCCTTCACAACGCTTAACAGACGACATGTGCGGACGTGACCAGACACAGCATTAAAAATACGATGCCGGGATGTGACCATTCGCAACGCTTAACAGACGAAATGTGCGAACGTGACCAGACACAACTTTCAAATGACGAGGTGTATGTGGGGACGTGACCTATCACAACACTTAACAGACGATGGCATTAAAACATGGTGTAGGGATATGACCCTTCACAACGTTTAACAGAGGACATTTGCGGACGTGAGCAAACACAACATTAAACACACGTGGTGGGGACGTGAGCCTTCACAATGCTTAACAGACGACATGTTCGGACGTGACCAGACACAACATTAAAACACGGTGTGGGGATATGACCCTTCACAAAGCTTAACAGACGACATGTGCGGACGTGACCAGACACAGCATTAAAAGCACGATATGGGGAGGTGAACCGTCACAACGCTTAATAGACGACATGTGCGAACGTGACCAGACACATCATTAAAAATACGATGTGGGGACGTGACCCT
Source organism: Viola odorata (assembly GCA_963691705.1). Taxonomy (NCBI): domain Eukaryota; kingdom Viridiplantae; phylum Streptophyta; class Magnoliopsida; order Malpighiales; family Violaceae; genus Viola; species Viola odorata. The sequence goes on along the minus strand of OY829540.1, from coordinate 39,967,103 downwards.
TCAAAACGCTTAACAGATGACATGTGCGAACGTGACTAGACACAACATTAAAAACACGAGGTGGGGACGTGACCCTTCACAACGCTTAATAGACGACATGTGCGGACGTGACTAGACACGGTGTGGGGATGTGACCCTTCACAATGCTTAATAGACGACATGTGCGAACGTGACCAGACACATCATTAAAAATACGATGTGGGGACGTGACCCTTCCAAAACGCTTAACAGATGACATGTGCGAACGTGACTAGACACAACATTAAAAACACGAGGTGGGGACGTGACCCTTCACAACGCTTAATAGACGACATGTGCGGACGTGACTAGACACGGTGTGGGGATGTGACCCTTCACAATGCTTAATAGACGACATGTGCGAACGTGACCAGACACATCATTAAAAATACGATGTGGGGACGTGACCCTTCCAAACGCTTAACAGATGACATGTGCGAACGTGACTAGACACAACATTAAAAACACGATGTGGGGACGTGACCCTTCACACGCTTAATAGACGACATTTGCGGACGTGACCAGACACAACTTTCAAATGACGAGGTGTATGTGGGGACGTGACCTATCACAACACTTAACAAACGATGGCATTAAAACATGGTGTAGGGATATGACCCTTCACAACGCTTAACAGAGGACATTTGCGGAAGTGAGCAAACACAACGTTAATCACACGTGGTGGGGACGTGACCCTTCACAACGCTTAACAGACGACATGTGCGGACGTGACCAGACACAGCATTAAAACACAGTGGGGGGAGGTGACCCTTCACAACGCTTAACAGACGACATGTGGGGACGTGACCAGACACAGCATTAAAAGCACAATGTGGGGACGTGACCCTTCACAACGCTTAACAGACGACATGTACGGACGTGACCAGACACATCATTAAAAACACGATGTGGGGACGTGACCAGACACAGTATTAAAAACACGATGTGGGGACGTGACCCTTCACACGCTTAATAGACGGCATGTGCGGACGTGACCAGACACAACTTTCAAATGACGAGGTGTATGTGGGGACGTGACCTATCACAACACTTAACAGACGATGGCATTAAAACATGGTGTAGGGATATGACCCTTCACAACGTTTAACAGAGGACATTTGCGGACGTGAGCAAACACAACATTAATCACACGTGGTGGGGATGTGATCCTTCACAACGCTTAACAGACGACATGTGCGGACGTGACCAGACACAACATTAAAACACGGTGTGGGGATGTGACCCTTCACAAAGCTTAACAGACGACATGTGCGGACGTGACCAGACACAAGATTAAAAGCAAGATATGGGGAGGTGAACCTTCACAACGCTTAATAGACGACATGTGCGGACGTGACCCTTCATAACGCTTAACAGACGACATGTGCGGACGTGACCAGACATAGCAATAAAACACGGTGTGGGGATGTGACCCTTCACAACGCTTAACAGACAACATGTGCGGACGTTACCAAAAACAAGATTAAATAGACGACATGTGCGGATGTGACCTAACACAACATTAAAAATACGATGCGGGGACGTGACCCTTCACAACGCTCAACAGACGACATGTGCGGTTGAGACCAGACACAACATTAAAAAATGATGCGGGGACGTGACCCTTCACAACGCTTTACAGACGAAATGTGCGAACGTGACCAGAAACAGAATTAAAAGCACAATGTGGGGACGTGACCCTTCACAACGCTTAACAGACGACATGTGCGGACGTGACCAGACACAGCATTAAAAATACGATGCGGGGATGTGACCCTTCGCAACGCTTAACAGACGAAATGTGCGAACGTGACCAGACACAGAATTAAAAGCACAATGTGGGGACGTGACCCTTCACAACGCTTAACAGACGACATGTGCGGACGTGACCAGACACAGCATTAAAAATACGATGCCGGGATGTGACCATTCGCAACGCTTAACAGACGAAATGTGCGAACGTGACCAGACACAACTTTCAAATGACGAGGTGTATGTGGGGACGTGACCTATCACAACACTTAACAGACGATGGCATTAAAACATGGTGTAGGGATATGACCCTTCACAACGTTTAACAGACGACATTTGCGGACGTGAGCAAACACAATATTAAACACACGTGGTGGGGACGTGAGCCTTCACAATGCTTAACAGACGACATGTTCGGACGTGACCAGACACAACATTAAAACACGGTGTGGGGATATGACCCTTCACAAAGCTTAACAGACGACATGTGCGGACGTGACCAGACACAGCATTAAAAGCACGATATGGGGAGGTGAACCGTCACAACGCTTAATAGACGACATGTGCGAACGTGACCAGACACATCATTAAAAATACGATGTGGGGACGTGACCCTTCAAAACGCTTAACAGATGACATGTGCGAACGTGACTAGACACAACATTAAAAACACGAGGTGGGGACGTGACCCTTCACAACGCTTAATAGACGACATGTGCGGACGTGACTAGACACGGTGTGGGGATGTGACCCTTCACAATGCTTAATAGACGACATGTGCGAACGTGACCAGACACATCATTAAAAATACGATGTGGGGACGTGACCCTTCCAAACGCTTAACAGATGACATGTGCGAACGTGACTAGACACAACATTAAAAACACGATGTGGGGACGTGACCCTTCACACGCTTAATAGACGACATTTGCGGACGTGACCAGACACAACTTTCAAATGACGAGGTGTATGTAGGGACGTGACCTATCACAACACTTAACAAACGATGGCATTAAAACATGGTGTAGGGATATGACCCTTCACAACGCTTAACAGAGGACATTTGCGGAAATGAGCAAACACAACGTTAATCACACGTGGTGGGGACGTGACCCTTCACAACGCTTAACAGACGACATGTGCGGACGTGACCAGACACAGCATTAAAACACAGTGGGGGGAGGTGACCCTTCACAACGCTTAACAGACGACATGTGGGGACGTGACCAGACACAGCATTAAAAGCACAATGTGGGGACGTGACCCTTCACAACGCTTAACAGACGACATGTACGGACGTGACCAGACACATCATTAAAAACACGATGTGGGGACGTGACCAGACACAGTATTAAAAACACGATGTGGGGACGTGACCCTTCACACGCTTAATAGACGGCATGTGCGGACGTGACCAGACACAACTTTCAAATGACGAGGTGTATGTGGGGACGTGACCTATCACAACACTTAACAGACGATGGCATTAAAACATGGTGAAGGGATATGACCCTTCACAACGTTTAACAGAGGACATTTGCGGACGTGAGCAAACACAACATTAATCACACGTGGTGGGGGTGTGATCCTTCACAACGCTTAACAGACGACATGTGCGGACGTGACCAGACACAACATTAAAACACGGTGTGGGGATGTGACCCTTCACAAAGCTTAACAGACGACATGTGCGGACGTGACCAGACACAAGATTAAAAGCAAGATATGGGGAGGTGAACCTTCACAACGCTTAATAGACGACATGTGCGGACGTGACCCTTCATAACGCTTAACAGACGACATGTGCGGACGTGACCAGACATAGCAATAAAACACGGTGTGGGGATGTGACCCTTCACAACGCTTAACAGACAACATGTGCGGACGTTACCAAAAACAAGATTAAATAGACGACATGTGCGGATGTGACCTGACACAACATTAAAAATACGATGCGGGGACGTGACCCTTCACAACGCTCAACAGACGACATGTGCGGTTGAGACCAGACACAACATTAAAAAATGATGCGGGGACGTGACCCTTCACAACGCTTTACAGATGAAATGTGCGAACGTGACCAGAAACAGAATTAAACGCACAATGTGGGGACGTGACCCTTCACAACGCTTAACAGACGACATGTGCGGACGTGACCAGACACAGCATTAAAAATACGATGCGGGGATGTGACCCTTCGCAACGCTTAACAGACGAAATGTGCGAACGTGACCAGACACAGAATTAAAAGCACAATGTGGGGACGTGACCCTTCACAACGCTTAACAGACGACATGTGCGGACGTGACCAGACACAGCATTAAAAATACGATGCCGGGATGTGACCATTCGCAACGCTTAACAGACGAAATGTGCGAACGTGACCAGACACAACTTTCAAATGACGAGGTGTATGTGGGGACGTGACCTATCACAACACTTAACAGACGATGGCATTAAAACATGGTGTAGGGATATGACCCTTCACAACGTTTAACAGAGGACATTTGCGGACGTGAGCAAACACAACATTAAACACACGTGGTGGGGACGTGAGCCTTCACAATGCTTAACAGACGACATGTTCGGACGTGACCAGACACAACATTAAAACACGGTGTGGGGATATGACCCTTCACAAAGCTTAACAGACGACATGTGCGGACGTGACCAGACACAGCATTAAAAGCACGATATGGGGAGGTGAACCGTCACAACGCTTAATAGACGACATGTGCGAACGTGACCAGACACATCATTAAAAATACGATGTGGGGACGTGACCCTTCAAAACGCTTAACAGATGACATGTGCGAACGTGACTAGACACAACATTAAAAACACGAGGTGGGGACGTGACCCTTCACAACGCTTAATAGACGACATGTGCGGACGTGACTAGACACGGTGTGGGGATGTGACCCTTCACAATGCTTAATAGACGACATGTGCGAACGTGACCAGACACATCATTAAAAATACGATGTGGGGACGTGACCCTTCCAAACGCTTAACAGATGACATGTGCGAACGTGACTAGACACAACATTAAAAACACGAGGTGGGGACGTGACCCTTCACAACGCTTAATAGACGACATGTGCGGACGTGACTAGACACGGTGTGGGGATGTGACCCTTCACAATGCTTAATAGACGACATGTGCGAACGTGACCAGACACATCATTAAAAATACGATGTGGGGACGTGACCCTTCCAAACGCTTAACAGATGACATGTGCGAACGTGACTAGATACAACATTAAAAACACGATGTGGGGACGTGACCCTTCACACGCTTAATAGACGACATTTGCGGACGTGACCAGACACAACTTTCAAATGACGAGGTGTATGTGGGGACGTGACCTATCACAACACTTAACAAACGATGGCATTAAAACATGGTGTAGGGATATGACCCTTCACAACGCTTAACAGAGGACATTTGCGGAAGTGAGCAAACACAACGTTAATCACACGTGGTGGGGACGTGACCCTTCACAACGCTTAACAGACGACATGTGCGGACGTGACCAGACACAGCATTAAAACACAGTGGGGGGAGGTGACCCTTCACAACGCTTAACAGACGACATGTGGGGACGTGACCAGACACAGCATTAAAAGCACAATGTGGGGACGTGACCCTTCACAACGCTTAACAGACGACATGTACGGACGTGACCAGACACATCATTAAAAACACGATGTGGGGACGTGACCAGACACAGTATTAAAAACACGATGTGGGGACGTGACCCTTCACACGCTTAATAGACGGCATGTGCGGACGTGACCAGACACAACTTTCAAATGACGAGGTGTATGTGGGGACGTGACCTATCACAACACTTAACAGACGATGGCATTAAAACATGGTGTAGGGATATGACCCTTCACAACGTTTAACAGAGGACATTTGCGGACGTGAGCAAACACAACATTAATCACACGTGGTGGGGATGTGATCCTTCACAACGCTTAACAGACGACATGTGCGGACGTGACCAGACACAACATTAAAACACGGTGTGGGGATGTGACCCTTCACAAAGCTTAACAGACGACATGTGCGGACGTGACCAGACACAAGATTAAAAGCAAGATATGGGGAGGTGAACCTTCACAACGCTTAATAGACGACATGTGCGGACGTGACCCTTCATAACGCTTAACAGACGACATGTGCGGACGTGACCAGACATAGCAATAAAACACGGTGTGGGGATGTGACCCTTCACAACGCTTAACAGACAACATGTGCGGACGTTACCAAAAACAAGATTAAATAGACGACATGTGCGGATGTGACCTGACACAACATTAAAAATACGATGCGGGGACGTGACCCTTCACAACGCTCAACAGACGACATGTGCGGTTGAGACCAGACACAACATTAAAAAATGATGCGGGGACGTGACCCTTCACAACGCTTTACAGACGAAATGTGCGAACGTGACCAGAAACAGAATTAAAAGCACAATGTGGGGACGTGACCCTTCACAACGCTTAACAGACGACATGTGCGGACGTGACCAGACACAGCATTAAAAATACGATGCGGGGATGTGACCCTTCGCAACGCTTAACAGACGAAATGTGCGAACGTGACCAGACACAGAATTAAAAGCACAATGTGGGGACGTGACCCTTCACAACGCTTAACAGACGACATGTGCGGACGTGACCAGACACAGCATTAAAAATACGATGCCGGGATGTGACCATTCGCAACGCTTAACAGACGAAATGTGCGAACGTGACCAGACACAACTTTCAAATGACGAGGTGTATGTGGGGACGTGACCTATCACAACACTTAACAGACGATGGCATTAAAACATGGTGTAGGGATATGACCCTTCACAACGTTTAACAGAGGACATTTGCGGACGTGAGCAAACACAACATTAAACACACGTGGTGGGGACGTGAGCCTTCACAATGCTTAACAGACGACATGTTCGGACGTGACCAGACACAACATTAAAACACGGTGTGGGGATATGACCCTTCACAAAGCTTAACAGACGACATGTGCGGACGTGACCAGACACAGCATTAAAAGCACGATATGGGGAGGTGAACCGTCACAACGCTTAATAGACGACATGTGCGAACGTGACCAGACACATCATTAAAAATACGATGTGGGGACGTGACCCTTCAAAACGCTTAACAGATGACATGTGCGAACGTGACTAGACACAACATTAAAAACACGAGGTGGGGACGTGACCCTTCACAACGCTTAATAGACGACATGTGCGGACGTGACTAGACACGGTGTGGGGATGTGACCCTTCACAATGCTTAATAGACGACATGTGCGAACGTGACCAGACACATCATTAAAAATACGATGTGGGGACGTGACCCTTCCAAACGCTTAACAGATGACATGTGCGAACGTGACTAGACACAACATTAAAAACACGATGTGGGGACGTGACCCTTCACACGCTTAATAGACGACATTTGCGGACGTGACCAGACACAACTTTCAAATGACGAGGTGTATGTGGGGACGTGACCTATCACAACACTTAACAAACGATGGCATTAAAACATGGTGTAGGGATATGACCCTTCACAACGCTTAACAGAGGACATTTGCGGAAGTGAGCAAACACAACGTTAATCACACGTGGTGGGGACGTGACCCTTCACAACGCTTAACAGACGACATGTGCGGACGTGACCAGACACAGCATTAAAACACAGTGGGGGGAGGTGACCCTTCACAACGCTTAACAGACGACATGTGGGGACGTGACCAGACACAGCATTAAAAGCACAATGTGGGGACGTGACCCTTCACAACGCTTAACAGACGACATGTACGGACGTGACCAGACACATCATTAAAAACACGATGTGGGGACGTGACCAGACACAGTATTAAAAACACGATGTGGGGACGTGACCCTTCACACGCTTAATAGACGGCATGTGCGGACGTGACCAGACACAACTTTCAAATGACGAGGTGTATGTGGGGACGTGACCTATCACAACACTTAACAGACGATGGCATTAAAACATGGTGTAGGGATATGACCCTTCACAACGTTTAACAGAGGACATTTGCGGACGTGAGCAAACACAACATTAATCACACGTGGTGGGGATGTGATCCTTCACAACGCTTAACAGACGACATGTGCGGACGTGACCAGACACAACATTAAAACACGGTGTGGGGATGTGACCCTTCACAAAGCTTAACAGACGACATGTGCGGACGTGACCAGACACAAGATTAAAAGCAAGATATGGGGAGGTGAACCTTCACAACGCTTAATAGACGACATGTGCGGACGTGACCCTTCATAACGCTTAACAGACGACATGTGCGGACGTGACCAGACATAGCAATAAAACACGGTGTGGGGATGTGACCCTTCACAACGCTTAACAGACAACATGTGCGGACGTTACCAAAAACAAGATTAAATAGACGACATGTGCGGATGTGACCTGACACAACATTAAAAATACGATGCGGGGACGTGACCCTTCACAACGCTCAACAGACGACATGTGCGGTTGAGACCAGACACAACATTAAAAAATGATGCGGGGACGTGACCCTTCACAACGCTTTACAGACGAAATGTGCGAACGTGACCAGAAACAGAATTAAAAGCACAATGTGGGGACGTGACCCTTCACAACGCTTAACAGACGACATGTGCGGACGTGACCAGACACAGCATTAAAAATACGATGCGGGGATGTGACCCTTCGCAACGCTTAACAGACGAAATGTGCGAACGTGACCAGACACAGAATTAAAAGCACAATGTGGGGACGTGACCCTTCACAACGCTTAACAGACGACATGTGCGGACGTGACCAGACACAGCATTAAAAATACGATGCCGGGATGTGACCATTCGCAACGCTTAACAGACGAAATGTGCGAACGTGACCAGACACAACTTTCAAATGACGAGGTGTATGTGGGGACGTGACCTATCACAACACTTAACAGACGATGACATTAAAACATGGTGTAGGGATATGACCCTTCACAACGTTTAACAGAGGACATTTGCGGACGTGAGCAAACACAACATTAAACACACGTGGTGGGGACGTGAGCCTTCACAATGCTTAACAGACGACATGTTCGGACGTGACCAGACACAACATTAAAACACGGTGTGGGGATATGACCCTTCACAAAGCTTAACAGACGACATGTGCGGACGTGACCAGACACAGCATTAAAAGCACGATATGGGGAGGTGAACCGTCACAACGCTTAATAGACGACATGTGCGAACGTGACCAGACACATCATTAAAAATACGATGTGGGGACGTGACCCTTCAAAACGCTTAACAGATGACATGTGCGAACGTGACTAGACACAACATTAAAAACACGAGGTGGGGACGTGACCCTTCACAACGCTTAATAGACGACATGTGCGGACGTGACTAGACACGGTGTGGGGATGTGACCCTTCACAATGCTTAATAGACGACATGTGCGAACGTGACCAGACACATCATTAAAAATACGATGTGGGGACGTGACCCTTCCAAACGCTTAACAGATGACATGTGCGAACGTGACTAGACACAACATTAAAAACACGATGTGGGGACGTGACCCTTCACACGCTTAATAGACGACATTTGCGGACGTGACCAGACACAACTTTCAAATGACGAGGTGTATGTGGGGACGTGACCTATCACAACACTTAACAAACGATGGCATTAAAACATGGTGTAGGGATATGACCCTTCACAACGCTTAACAGAGGACATTTGCGGAAGTGAGCAAACACAACGTTAATCACACGTGGTGGGGACGTGACCCTTCACAACGCTTAACAGACGACATGTGCGGACGTGACCAGACACAGCATTAAAACACAGTGGGGGGAGGTGACCCTTCACAACGCTTAACAGACGACATGTGGGGACGTGACCAGACACAGCATTAAAAGCACAATGTGGGGACGTGACCCTTCACAACGCTTAACAGACGACATGTACGGACGTGACCAGACACATCATTAAAAACACGATGTGGGGACGTGACCAGACACAGTATTAAAAACACGATGTGGGGACGTGACCCTTCACACGCTTAATAGACGGCATGTGCGGACGTGACCAGACACAACTTTCAAATGACGAGGTGTATGTGGGGACGTGACCTATCACAACACTTAACAGACGATGGCATTAAAACATGGTGAAGGGATATGACCCTTCACAACGTTTAACAGAGGACATTTGCGGACGTGAGCAAACACAACATTAATCACACGTGGTGGGGGTGTGATCCTTCACAACGCTTAACAGACGACATGTGCGGACGTGACCAGACACAACATTAAAACACGGTGTGGGGATGTGACCCATCACAAAGCTTAACAGACGACATGTGCGGACGTGACCAGACACAAGATTAAAAGCAAGATATGGGGAGGTGAACCTTCACAACGCTTAATAGACGACATGTGCGGACGTGACCCTTCATAACGCTTAACAGACGACATGTGCGGACGTGACCAGACATAGCAATAAAACACGGTGTGGGGATGTGACCCTTCACAACGCTTAACAGACAACATGTGCGGACGTCACCAAAAACAAGATTAAATAGACGACATGTGCGGAAGTGACCTGACACAACATTAAAAATACGATGCGGGGACGTGACCCTTCACAACGCTCAACAGACGACATGTGCGGTTGAGACCAGACACAACATTAAAAAATGATGCGGGGACGTGACCCTTCACAACGCTTTACAGACGAAATGTGCGAACGTGACCAGAAACAGAATTAAAAGCACAATGTGGGGACGTGACCCTTCACAACGCTTAACAGACGACATGTGCGGACGTGACCAGACACAGCATTAAAAATACGATGCGGGGATGTGACCCTTCGCAACGCTTAACAGACAAAATGTGCGAACGTGACCAGACACAGAATTAAAAGCACAATGTGGGGACGTGACCCTTCACAACGCTTAACAGACGACATGTGCGGACGTGACCAGACACAGCATTAAAAATACGATGCCGGGATGTGACCATTCGCAACGCTTAACAGACGAAATGTGCGAACGTGACCAGACACAACTTTCAAATGACGAGGTGTATGTGGGGACGTGACCTATCACAACACTTAACAGACGATGGCATTAAAACATGGTGTAGGGATATGACCCTTCACAACGTTTAACAGAGGACATTTGCGGACGTGAGCAAACACAACATTAAACACACGTGGTGGGGACGTGAGCCTTCACAATGCTTAACAGACGACATGTTCGGACGTGACCAGACACAACATTAAAACACGGTGTGGGGATATGACCCTTCACAAAGCTTAACAGACGACATGTGCGGACGTGACCAGACACAACATTAAAAGCACGATATGGGGAGGTGAACCGTCACAACGCTTAATAGACGACATGTGCGAACGTGACCAGACACATCATTAAAAATACGATGTGGGGACGTGACCCTTCAAAACGCTTAACAGATGACATGTGCGAACGTGACTAGACACAACATTAAAAACACGAGGTGGGGACGTGACCCTTCACAACGCTTAATAGACGACATGTGCGGACGTGACTAGACACGGTGTGGGGATGTGACCCTTCACAATGCTTAATAGACGACATGTGCGAACGTGACCAGACACATCATTAAAAATACGATGTGGGGACGTGACCCTTCAAAACGCTTAACAGATGACATATGCGAACGTGACTAGACACAACATTAAAAACACGATGTGGGGACGTGACCCTTCACACGCTTAATAGACGGCATGTGCGGACGTGACCAGACACAACTTTCAAATGACGAGGTGTATGTGGGGACGTGACCTATCACAACACTTAACAGACGATGGCATTAAAACATGGTGTAGGGATATGACCCTTCATAACGTTTAACAGAGGACATTTGCGGACGTGAGCAAACACAACATTAATCACACGTGGTGGGGATGTGATCCTTCACAACGCTTAACAGACGACATGTGCGGACGTGACCAGACACAACATTAAAACACGGTGTGGGGATGTGACCCTACACAAAGCTTAACAGACGACATGCGCGGACGTGACCAGACACAAGATTAAAAGCAAGATATGGGGAGGTGAACCTTCACAACGCTTAATAGACGACATGTGCGGACGTGACCCTTCATAACGCTTAACAGACGACATGTGCGGACGTGACCAGACATAGCAATAAAACACGGTGTGGGGATGTGACCCTTCACAACGCTTAACAGACAACATGTGCGGACGTCACCAAAAACAAGATTAAATAGACGACATGTGCGGATGTGACCTGCACAACATTAAAAATACGATGCGGGGACGTGACCCTTCACAACGCTCAACAGACGACATGTGCGGTTGAGACCGGACACAACATTAAAAAATGATGCGGGGACGTGACCCTTCACAACGCTTTACAGACGAAATGTGCGAACGTGACCAGAAACAGAATTAAAAGCACAATGTGGGGACGTGACCCTTCACAACGCTTAACAGACGACATGTGCGGACGTGACCAAACACAACATTAAAAATACGATGCGGGGATGTGACCCTTCGCAACGCTTAACAGACGAAATGTGCGAACGTGACCAGACACAGAATTAAAAGCACAATGTGGGGACGTGACCCTTCACAACGCTTAACAGACGACATGTGCGGACGTGACCAGACACAGCATTAAAAATACGATGCCGGGATATGACCATTCGCAACGCTTAACAGACGAAATGTGCGAACGTGACCAGACACAACTTTCAAATGACGAGGTGTATGTGGGGACGTGACCTATCACAACACTTAACAGACGATGGCATTAAAACATGGTGTAGGGATATGACCCTTCACAACGTTTAACAGAGGACATTTGCGGACGTGAGCAAACACAACATTAAACACACGTGGTGGGGACGTGAGCCTTCACAATGCTTAACAGATGACATGTTCGGACGTCACCAGACACAACATTAAAACACGGTGTGGGGATATGACCCTTCACAAAGCTTAACAGACGACATGTGCGGACGTGACCAGACACAGCATTAAAAGCACGATATGGGGAGGTGAACCGTCACAACGCTTAATAGACGACATGTGCGAACGTGACCAGACACATCATTAAAAATACGATGTGGGGACGTGACCCTTCAAAACGCTTAACAGATGACATGTGCGAACGTGACTAGACACAATATTAAAAACACGAGGTGGGGACTTGACCCTTCACAACGCTTAATAGACGACATGTGCGGACGTGACTAGACACGGTGTGGGGATGTCACCCTTCACAATGCTTAATAGACGACATGTGCGAACGTGACCAGACACATCATTAAAAATACGATGTGGGGACGTGACCCTTCAAAACGCTTAACAGATGCCATGTGCGAACGTGACTAGACACAACATTAAAAACACGATGTGGGGACGTGACCCTTCACCCGCTTAATAGACGACATTTGCGGACGTGACCAGACACAACTTTCAAATGACGAGGTGTATGTGGGGACGTGACCTATCACAACACTTAACAAACGATGGCATTAAAACATGGTGTAGGGATATGACCCTTCACAACGCTTAACAGAGGACATTTGCGGAAGTGAGCAAACACAACATTAATCACACGTGGTGGGGACGTGACCCTTCACAACGCTTAACAGACGACATGTGCGGACGTGACCAGACACAACATTAAAACACGGTGTGGGGATGTGACCCTTCACAAAGATTAACAGATGACTTGTGCGGACGTGACCAGACACAGCTTTAAAAGCACGATATCGGGAGGTGAACCCTCGCAACGCTTAATAGACGACATGTGCGACCGTGACCAGACACATCATTAAAAATACGATGTGGGGATGTGGCCCTTCACAACGCTTAACAAACGACATGTGCGGACGTGACTAGACACAGCATTAAAAACACGATGTGGGGACGTGACCAGAGACAGCATTAGGAACACGATGTGGGGAGGTGACCCTTTACAACGCTTAACAGAGGACATGTGCAGACATGAGCAGACACAACATTAAAAACTCAAGGTGCGGACGTGACCCTTTACAACGCTTAACAGAGGACATGTGCGGACGTGACCAGACACAGCATTAAAACACAGTGGGGGGAGGTGACCCTTCTCAACGCTTAACAGACGACATGTGCGGACGTGACCAGACACAGCATTAAAAGCACAATGTGGGGACGTGACCCTTCACAAAGCTTAACAGACGACATGTGCGGACGAGACTAGACACAGCATTAAAAGCACGATATGGGGAGGTGAACCCTCACAACGCTTAATAGACGACATGTGCGAACGTGACCAGACACATCATTAAAAATACGATGTGGGGACGTGACCCTTCAAAATGCTTAACAGATGATATGTGCGAACGTGACTAGACACAACATTAAAAACACGAGGTGGGGACGTGACACTTCACAACGCTTAATAGACGACATGCGCGGACGTGACTAGACACGGTGTGGGGATGTGACCCTTCACAATGCTTAACAAACGACATGTGCGGACGTGACTAGACACAGCATTAAAAACACGATGTGGGGACGTGAGCCTTCACACGCTTAATAGATGACATTTGCGGACGTGACCAGACACAACTTTCAAATGACGAGGTGTATGTGGGGACGTGACCTATCACAACACTTAACAGACGATGGCATTAAAACATGGTGTAGGGATATGACCCTTCACAACGTTTAACAGAGGACATTTGCGGACGTGAGCAAACACAACATTAAACACACGTGGTGGGGACGTGAGCCTTCACAATGCTTAACAGACGACATGTTCGGACGTGACCAGACACAACATTAAAACACGGTGTGGGGATATGACCCTTCACAAAGCTTAACAGACGACATGTGCGGACGTGACCAGACACAGCATTAAAAGCACGATATGGAGAGGTGAACCGTCACAACGCTAAATAGACGACATGTGCGAACGTGACCAGACACATCATTAAAAATACGATGTGGGGACGTGACCCTTCAAAACGCTTAACAGATGACATGTGCGAACGTTACTAGACACAACATTAAAAACACGAGGTGGGGACGTGACCCTTCACAACGCTTAATAGACGACATGTGCGGACGTGACTAGACACGGTGTGGGGATGTGACCCTTCACAATGCTTAATAGACGACATGTGCGAACGTGACCAGACACATCATTAAAAATACGATGTGGGGACGTGACCCTTCAAAACGCTTAACAGATGACATGTGCGAATGTGACTAGACACAACATTAAAAACACGATGTGGGGACGTGACCCTTCACACGCTTAATAGACGACATTTGCGGACGTGACCAGACACAACTTTCAAATGACGAGGTGTATGTGGGGACGTGACCTATCACAACACTTAACAAACGATGGCATTAAAACATGGTGTAGGGATATGACCCTTCACAACGCTTAACAGAGGACATTTGCGGAAGTGAGCAAACACAACATTAATCACCCGTGGTGGGGACGTGACCCTTCACAACGCTTAACAGACGACATGTGCGGACGTGACCAGACACAACATTAAAACACGGTGTGGGGATGTGACCCTTCACAAAGCTTAACAGACGACATGCGCGGACGTGACCAGACACAAGATTAAAAGCAAGATATGGGGAGGTGAACCTTCACAACGCTTAATAGACGACATGTGCGGACGTGACCCTTCATAACGCTTAACAGACGACATGTGCGGACGTGACCAGACATAGCAATAAAACACGGTGTGGGGATGTGACCCTTCACAACGCTTAACAGACAACATGTGCGGACGTCACCAAAAACAAGATTAAATAGACGACATGTGCGGATGTGACCTGACACAACATTAAAAATACGATGCGGGGACGTGACCCTTCACAACGCTCAACAGACGACATGTGCGGTTGAGACCAGACACAACATTAAAAAATGATGCGGGGACGTGACCCTTCACAACGCTTTACAGACGAAATGTGCGAACGTGACCAGAAACAGAATTAAAAGCACAATGTGGGGACGTGACCCTTCACAACGCTTAACAGACGACATGTGCGGACGTGACCAAACACAGCATTAAAAATACGATGCGGGGATGTGACCCTTCGCAACGCTTAACAGACGAAATGTGCGAACGTGACCAGACACAGAATTAAAAGCACAATGTGGGGACGTGACCCTTCACAACGCTTAACAGACGACATGTGCGGACGTGACCAGACACAGCATTAAAAATACGATGCCGGGATATGACCATTCGCAACGCTTAACAGACGAAATGTGCGAACGTGACCAGACACAACTTTCAAATGACGAGGTGTATGTGGGGACGTGACCTATCACAACACTTAACAGACGATGGCATTAAAACATGGTGTAGGGATATGACCCTTCACAACGTTTAACAGAGGACATTTGCGGACGTGAGCAAACACAACATTAAACACACGTGGTGGGGACGTGAGCCTTCACAATGCTTAACAGACGACATGTTCGGACGTCACCAGACACAACATTAAAACACGGTGTGGGGATATGACCCTTCACAAAGCTTAACAGACGACATGTGCGGACGTGACCAGACACAGCATTAAAAGCACGATATGGGGAGGTGAACCGTCACAACGCTTAATAGACGACATGTGCGAACGTGACCAGACACATCATTAAAAATACGATGTGGGGACGTGACCCTTCAAAACGCTTAACAGATGACATGTGCGAACGTGACTAGACACAATATTAAAAACACGAGGTGGGGACTTGACCCTTCACAACGCTTAATAGACGACATGTGCGGACGTGACTAGACACGGTGTGGGGATGTGACCCTTCACAATGCTTAATAGACGACATGTGCGAACGTGACCAGACACATCATTAAAAATACGATGTGGGGACGTGACCCTTCAAAACGCTTAACAGATGACATGTGCGAACGTGACTAGACACAACATTAAAAACACGATGTGGGGACGTGACCCTTCACACGCTTAATAGACGACATTTGCGGACGTGACCAGACACAACTTTCAAATGACGAGGTGTATGTGGGGACGTGACCTATCACAACACTTAACAAACGATGGCATTAAAACATGGTGTAGGGATATGACCCTTCACAACGCTTAACAGAGGACATTTGCGGAAGTGAGCAAACACAACATTAATCACACGTGGTGGGGACGTGACCCTTCACAACGCTTAACAGACGACATGTGCGGACGTGACCAGACACAACATTAAAACACGGTGTGGGGATGTGACCCTTCACAAAGATTAACAGATGACTTGTGCGGACGTGACCAGACACAGCTTTAAAAGCACGATATCGGGAGGTGAACCCTCGCAACGCTTAATAGACGACATGTGCGACCGTGACCAGACACATCATTAAAAATACGATGTGGGGATGTGACCCATCACAACGCTTAACAAACGACATGTGCGGACGTGACTAGACACAGCATTAAAAACACGATGTGGGGACGTGACCAGAGACGGCATTAGGAACACGATGTGGGGAGGTGACCCTTTACAACGCTTAACAGAGGACATGTGCAGACATGAGCAGACACAACATTAAAAACTCAAGGTGCGGACGTGACCCTTTACAACGCTTAACAGAGGACATGTGCGGACGTGACCAGACACAGCATTAAAACACAGTGGGGGGAGGTGACCCTTCTCAACGCTTAACAGACGACATGTGCGGACGTGACCAGACACAGCATTAAAAGCACAATGTGGGGACGTGACCCTTCACAAAGCTTAACAGACGACATGTGCGGACGAGACTAGACACAGCATTAAAAGCACGATATGGGGAGGTGAACCCTCACAACGCTTAATAGACGACATGTGCGAACGTGACCAGACACATCATTAAAAATACGATGTGGGGACGTGACCCTTCAAAATGCTTAACAGATGATATGTGCGAACGTGACTAGACACAACATTAAAAACACGAGGTGGGGACGTGACCCTTCACAACGCTTAATAGACGACATGCGCGGACGTGACTAGACACGGTGTGGGGATGTGACCCTTCACAATGCTTAACAAACGACATGTGCGGACGTGACTAGACACAGCATTAAAAACACGATGTGGGGACGTGAGCCTTCACACGCTTAATAGATGACATTTGCGGACGTGACCAGACACAACTTTCAAATGACGAGGTGTATGTGGGGACGTGACCTATCACAACACTTAACAGACGATGGCATTAAAACATGGTGTAGGGATATGACCCTTCACAACGTTTAACAGAGGACATTTGCGGACGTGAGCAAACACAACATTAAACACACGTGGTGGGGACGTGAGCCTTCACAATGCTTAACAGACGACATGTTCGGACGTGACCAGACACAACATTAAAACACGGTGTGGGGATATGACCCTTCACAAAGCTTAACAGACGACATGTGCGGACGTGACCAGACACAGCATTAAAAGCACGATATGGAGAGGTGAACCGTCACAACGCTTAATAGACGACATGTGCGAACGTGACCAGACACATCATTAAAAATACGATGTGGGGACGTGACCCTTCAAAACGCTTAACAGATGACATGTGCGAACGTGACTAGACACAACATTAAAAACACGAGGTGGGGACGTGACCCTTCACAACGCTTAATAGACGACATGTGCGGACGTGACTAGACACGGTGTGGGGATGTGACCCTTCACAATGCTTAATAGACGACATGTGCGAACGTGACCAGACACATCATTAAAAATACGATGTGGGGACGTGACCCTTCAAAACGCTTAACAGATGACATGTGCGAATGTGACTAGACACAACATTAAAAACACGATGTGGGGACGTGACCCTTCACACGCTTAATAGACGACATTTGCGGACGTGACCAGACACAACTTTCAAATGACGAGGTGTATGTGGGGACGTGACCTATCACAACACTTAACAAACGATGGCATTAAAACATGGTGTAGGGATATGACCCTTCACAACGCTTAACAGAGGACATTTGCGGAAGTGAGCAAACACAACATTAATCACCCGTGGTGGGGACGTGACCCTTCACAACGCTTAACAGACGACATGTGCGGACGTGACCAGACACAACATTAAAACACGGTGTGGGGATGTGACCCTTCACAAAGCTTAACAGACGACATGCGCGGACGTGACCAGACACAAGATTAAAAGCAAGATATGGGGAGGTGAACCTTCACAACGCTTAATAGACGACATGTGCGGACGTGACCCTTCATAACGCTTAACAGACGACATGTGCGGACGTGACCAGACATAGCAATAAAACACGGTGTGGGGATGTGACCCTTCACAACGCTTAACAGACAACATGTGCGGACGTCACCAAAAACAAGATTAAATAGACGACATGTGCGGATGTGACCTGACACAACATTAAAAATACGATGCGGGGACGTGACCCTTCACAACGCTCAACAGACGACATGTGCGGTTGAGACCAGACACAACATTAAAAAATGATGCGGGGACGTGACCCTTCACAACGCTTTACAGACGAAATGTGCGAACGTGACCAGAAACAGAATTAAAAGCACAATGTGGGGACGTGACCCTTCACAACGCTTAACAGACGACATGTGCGGACGTGACCAAACACAGCATTAAAAATACGATGCGGGGATGTGACCCTTCGCAACGCTTAACAGACGAAATGTGCGAACGTGACCAGACACAGAATTAAAAGCACAATGTGGGGACGTGACCCTTCACAACGCTTAACAGACGACATGTGCGGACGTGACCAGACACAGCATTAAAAATACGATGCCGGGATATGACCATTCGCAACGCTTAACAAACGAAATGTGCGAACGTGACCAGACACAACTTTCAAATGACGAGGTGTATGTGGGGACGTGACCTATCACAACACTTAACAGACGATGGCATTAAAACATGGTGTAGGGATATGACCCTTCACAACGTTTAACAGAGGACATTTGCGGACGTGAGCAAACACAACATTAAACACACGTGGTGGGGACGTGAGCCTTCACAATGCTTAACAGACGACATGTTCGGACGTCACCAGACACAACATTAAAACACGGTGTGGGGATATGACCCTTCACAAAGCTTAACAGACGACATGTGCGGACGTGACCAGACACAGCATTAAAAGCACGATATGGGGAGGTGAACCGTCACAACGCTTAATAGACGACATGTGCGAACGTGACCAGACACATCATTAAAAATACGATGTGGGGACGTGACCCTTCAAAACGCTTAACAGATGACATGTGCGAACGTGACTAGACACAATATTAAAAACACGAGGTGGGGACTTGACCCTTCACAACGCTTAATAGACGACATGTGCGGACGTGACTAGACACGGTGTGGGGATGTCACCCTTCACAATGCTTAATAGACGACATGTGCGAACGTGACCAGACACATCATTAAAAATACGATGTGGGGACGTGACCCTTCAAAACGCTTAACAGATGACATGTGCGAACGTGACTAGACACAACATTAAAAACACGATGTGGGGACGTGACCCTTCACACGCTTAATAGACGACATTTGCGGACGTGACCAGACACAACTTTCAAATGACGAGGTGTATGTGGGGACGTGACCTATCACAACACTTAACAAACGATGGCATTAAAACATGGTGTAGGGATATGACCCTTCACAACGCTTAACAGAGGACATTTGCGGAAGTGAGCAAACACAACATTAATCACACGTGGTGGGGACGTGACCCTTCACAACGCTTAACAGACGACATGTGCGGACGTGACCAGACACAACATTAAAACACGGTGTGGGGATGTGACCCTTCACAAAGATTAACAGATGACTTGTGCGGACGTGACCAGACACAGCTTTAAAAGCACGATATCGGGAGGTGAACCCTCGCAACGCTTAATAGACGACATGTGCGACCGTGACCAGACACATCATTAAAAATACGATGTGGGGATGTGACCCATCACAACGCTTAACAAACGACATGTGCGGACGTGACTAGACACAGCATTAAAAACACGATGTGGGGACGTGACCAGAGACGGCATTAGGAACACGATGTGGGGAGGTGACCCTTTACAACGCTTAACAGAGGACATGTGCAGACATGAGCAGACACAACATTAAAAACTCAAGGTGCGGACGTGACCCTTTACAACGCTTAACAGAGGACATGTGCGGACGTGACCAGACACAGCATTAAAACACAGTGGGGGGAGGTGACCCTTCTCAACGCTTAACAGACGACATGTGCGGACGTGACCAGACACAGCATTAAAAGCACA
This sequence comes from Viola odorata, assembly GCA_963691705.1. Classification (NCBI taxonomy): domain Eukaryota; kingdom Viridiplantae; phylum Streptophyta; class Magnoliopsida; order Malpighiales; family Violaceae; genus Viola; species Viola odorata. The sequence continues at coordinate 39,945,940 of OY829540.1, read as the reverse complement.
ATGTGGGGACGTGACCCTTCACAAAGCTTAACAGACGACATGTGCGGACGAGACTAGACACAGCATTAAAAGCACGATATGGGGAGGTGAACCCTCACAACGCTTAATAGACGACATGTGCGAACGTGACCAGACACATCATTAAAAATACGATGTGGGGACGTGACCCTTCAAAATGCTTAACAGATGATATGTGCGAACGTGACTAGACACAACATTAAAAACACGAGGTGGGGACGTGACCCTTCACAACGCTTAATAGACGACATGCGCGGACGTGACTAGACACGGTGTGGGGATGTGACCCTTCACAATGCTTAACAAACGACATGTGCGGACGTGACTAGACACAGCATTAAAAACACGATGTGGGGACGTGAGCCTTCACACGCTTAATAGATGACATTTGCGGACGTGACCAGACACAACTTTCAAATGACGAGGTGTATGTGGGGACGTGACCTATCACAACACTTAACAGACGATGGCATTAAAACATGGTGTAGGGATATGACCCTTCACAACGTTTAACAGAGGACATTTGCGGACGTGAGCAAACACAACATTAAACACACGTGGTGGGGACGTGAGCCTTCACAATGCTTAACAGACGACATGTTCGGACGTGACCAGACACAACATTAAAACACGGTGTGGGGATATGACCCTTCACAAAGCTTAACAGACGACATGTGCGGACGTGACCAGACACAGCATTAAAAGCACGATATGGAGAGGTGAACCGTCACAACGCTTAATAGACGACATGTGCGAACGTGACCAGACACATCATTAAAAATACGATGTGGGGACGTGACCCTTCAAAACGCTTAACAGATGACATGTGCGAACGTGACTAGACACAACATTAAAAACACGAGGTGGGGACGTGACCCTTCACAACGCTTAATAGACGACATGTGCGGACGTGACTAGACACGGTGTGGGGATGTGACCCTTCACAATGCTTAATAGACGACATGTGCGAACGTGACCAGACACATCATTAAAAATACGATGTGGGGACGTGACCCTTCAAAACGCTTAACAGATGACATGTGCGAATGTGACTAGACACAACATTAAAAACACGATGTGGGGACGTGACCCTTCACACGCTTAATAGACGACATTTGCGGACGTGACCAGACACAACTTTCAAATGACGAGGTGTATGTGGGGACGTGACCTATCACAACACTTAACAAACGATGGCATTAAAACATGGTGTAGGGATATGACCCTTCACAACGCTTAACAGAGGACATTTGCGGAAGTGAGCAAACACAACATTAATCACCCGTGGTGGGGACGTGACCCTTCACAACGCTTAACAGACGACATGTGCGGACGTGACCAGACACAACATTAAAACACGGTGTGGGGATGTGACCCTTCACAAAGCTTAACAGACGACATGCGCGGACGTGACCAGACACAAGATTAAAAGCAAGATATGGGGAGGTGAACCTTCACAACGCTTAATAGACGACATGTGCGGACGTGACCCTTCATAACGCTTAACAGACGACATGTGCGGACGTGACCAGACATAGCAATAAAACACGGTGTGGGGATGTGACCCTTCACAACGCTTAACAGACAACATGTGCGGACGTCACCAAAAACAAGATTAAATAGACGACATGTGCGGATGTGACCTGACACAACATTAAAAATACGATGCGGGGACGTGACCCTTCACAACGCTCAACAGACGACATGTGCGGTTGAGACCAGACACAACATTAAAAAATGATGCGGGGACGTGACCCTTCACAACGCTTTACAGACGAAATGTGCGAACGTGACCAGAAACAGAATTAAAAGCACAATGTGGGGACGTGACCCTTCACAACGCTTAACAGACGACATGTGCGGACGTGACCAAACACAGCATTAAAAATACGATGCGGGGATGTGACCCTTCGCAACGCTTAACAGACGAAATGTGCGAACGTGACCAGACACAGAATTAAAAGCACAATGTGGGGACGTGACCCTTCACAACGCTTAACAGACGACATGTGCGGACGTGACCAGACACAGCATTAAAAATACGATGCCGGGATATGACCATTCGCAACGCTTAACAGACGAAATGTGCGAACGTGACCAGACACAACTTTCAAATGACGAGGTGTATGTGGGGACGTGACCTATCACAACACTTAACAGACGATGGCATTAAAACATGGTGTAGGGATATGACCCTTCACAACGTTTAACAGAGGACATTTGCGGACGTGAGCAAACACAACATTAAACACACGTGGTGGGGACGTGAGCCTTCACAATGCTTAACAGACGACATGTTCGGACGTCACCAGACACAACATTAAAACACGGTGTGGGGATATGACCCTTCACAAAGCTTAACAGACGACATGTGCGGACGTGACCAGACACAGCATTAAAAGCACGATATGGGGAGGTGAACCGTCACAACGCTTAATAGACGACATGTGCGAACGTGACCAGACACATCATTAAAAATACGATGTGGGGACGTGACCCTTCAAAACGCTTAACAGATGACATGTGCGAACGTGACTAGACACAATATTAAAAACACGAGGTGGGGACTTGACCCTTCACAACGCTTAATAGACGACATGTGCGGACGTGACTAGACACGGTGTGGGGATGTCACCCTTCACAATGCTTAATAGACGACATGTGCGAACGTGACCAGACACATCATTAAAAATACGATGTGGGGACGTGACCCTTCAAAACGCTTAACAGATGACATGTGCGAACGTGACTAGACACAACATTAAAAACACGATGTGGGGACGTGACCCTTCACCCGCTTAATAGACGACATTTGCGGACGTGACCAGACACAACTTTCAAATGACGAGGTGTATGTGGGGACGTGACCTATCACAACACTTAACAAACGATGGCATTAAAACATGGTGTAGGGATATGACCCTTCACAACGCTTAACAGAGGACATTTGCGGAAGTGAGCAAACACAACATTAATCACACGTGGTGGGGACGTGACCCTTCACAACGCTTAACAGACGACATGTGCGGACGTGACCAGACACAACATTAAAACACGGTGTGGGGATGTGACCCTTCACAAAGATTAACAGATGACTTGTGCGGACGTGACCAGACACAGCTTTAAAAGCACGATATCGGGAGGTGAACCCTCGCAACGCTTAATAGACGACATGTGCGACCGTGACCAGACACATCATTAAAAATACGATGTGGGGATGTGACCCTTCACAACGCTTAACAAACGACATGTGCGGACGTGACTAGACACAGCATTAAAAACACGATGTGGGGACGTGACCAGAGACAGCATTAGGAACACGATGTGGGGAGGTGACCCTTTACAACGCTTAACAGAGGACATGTGCAGACATGAGCAGACACAACATTAAAAACTCAAGGTGCGGACGTGACCCTTTACAACGCTTAACAGAGGACATGTGCGGACGTGACCAGACACAGCATTAAAACACAGTGGGGGGAGGTGACCCTTCTCAACGCTTAACAGACGACATGTGCGGACGTGACCAGACACAGCATTAAAAGCACAATGTGGGGACGTGACCCTTCACAAAGCTTAACAGACGACATGTGCGGACGAGACTAGACACAGCATTAAAAGCACGATATGGGGAGGTGAACCCTCACAACGCTTAATAGACGACATGTGCGAACGTGACCAGACACATCATTAAAAATACGATGTGGGGACGTGACCCTTCAAAATGCTTAACAGATGATATGTGCGAACGTGACTAGACACAACATTAAAAACACGAGGTGGGGACGTGACACTTCACAACGCTTAATAGACGACATGCGCGGACGTGACTAGACACGGTGTGGGGATGTGACCCTTCACAATGCTTAACAAACGACATGTGCGGACGTGACTAGACACAGCATTAAAAACACGATGTGGGGACGTGAGCCTTCACACGCTTAATAGATGACATTTGCGGACGTGACCAGACACAACTTTCAAATGACGAGGTGTATGTGGGGACGTGACCTATCACAACACTTAACAGACGATGGCATTAAAACATGGTGTAGGGATATGACCCTTCACAACGTTTAACAGAGGACATTTGCGGACGTGAGCAAACACAACATTAAACACACGTGGTGGGGACGTGAGCCTTCACAATGCTTAACAGACGACATGTTCGGACGTGACCAGACACAACATTAAAACGCGGTGTGGGGATATGACCCTTCACAAAGCTTAACAGACGACATGTGCGGACGTGACCAGACACAGCATTAAAAGCACGATATGGAGAGGTGAACCGTCACAACGCTAAATAGACGACATGTGCGAACGTGACCAGACACATCATTAAAAATACGATGTGGGGACGTGACCCTTCAAAACGCTTAACAGATGACATGTGCGAACGTGACTAGACACAACATTAAAAACACGAGGTGGGGACGTGACCCTTCACAACGCTTAATAGACGACATGTGCGGACGTGACTAGACACGGTGTGGGGATGTGACCCTTCACAATGCTTAATAGACGACATGTGCGAACGTGACCAGACACATCATTAAAAATACGATGTGGGGACGTGACCCTTCAAAACGCTTAACAGATGACATGTGCGAATGTGACTAGACACAACATTAAAAACACGATGTGGGGACGTGACCCTTCACACGCTTAATAGACGACATTTGCGGACGTGACCAGACACAACTTTCAAATGACGAGGTGTATGTGGGGACGTGACCTATCACAACACTTAACAAACGATGGCATTAAAACATGGTGTAGGGATATGACCCTTCACAACGCTTAACAGAGGACATTTGCGGAAGTAAGCAAACACAACATTAATCACCCGTGGTGGGGACGTGACCCTTCACAACGCTTAACAGACGACATGTGCGGACGTGACCAGACACAACATTAAAACACGGTGTGGGGATGTGACCCTTCACAAAGCTTAACAGACGACATGCGCGGACGTGACCAGACACAAGATTAAAAGCAAGATATGGGGAGGTGAACCTTCACAACGCTTAATAGACGACATGTGCGGACGTGACCCTTCATAACGCTTAACAGACGACATGTGCGGACGTGACCAGACATAGCAATAAAACACGGTGTGGGGATGTGACCCTTCACAACGCTTAACAGACAACATGTGCGGACGTCACCAAAAACAAGATTAAATAGACGACATGTGCGGATGTGACCTGACACAACATTAAAAATACGATGCGGGGACGTGACCCTTCACAACGCTCAACAGACGACATGTGCGGTTGAGACCAGACACAACATTAAAAAATGATGCGGGGACGTGACCCTTCACAACGCTTTACAGACGAAATGTGCGAACGTGACCAGAAACAGAATTAAAAGCACAATGTGGGGACGTGACCCTTCACAACGCTTAACAGACGACATGTGCGGACGTGACCAAACACAGCATTAAAAATACGATGCGGGGATGTGACCCTTCGCAACGCTTAACAGACGAAATGTGCGAACGTGACCAGACACAGAATTAAAAGCACAATGTGGGGACGTGACCCTTCACAACGCTTAACAGACGACATGTGCGGACGTGACCAGACACAGCATTAAAAATACGATGCCGGGATATGACCATTCGCAACGCTTAACAGACGAAATGTGCGAACGTGACCAGACACAACTTTCAAATGACGAGGTGTATGTGGGGACGTGACCTATCACAACACTTAACAGACGATGGCATTAAAACATGGTGTAGGGATATGACCCTTCACAACGTTTAACAGAGGACATTTGCGGACGTGAGCAAACACAACATTAAACACACGTGGTGGGGACGTGAGCCTTCACAATGCTTAACAGACGACATGTTCGGACGTCACCAGACACAACATTAAAACACGGTGTGGGGATATGACCCTTCACAAAGCTTAACAGACGACATGTGCGGACGTGACCAGACACAGCATTAAAAGCACGATATGGGGAGGTGAACCGTCACAACGCTTAATAGACGACATGTGCGAACGTGACCAGACACATCATTAAAAATACGATGTGGGGACGTGACCCTTCAAAACGCTTAACAGATGACATGTGCGAACGTGACTAGACACAATATTAAAAACACGAGGTGGGGACTTGACCCTTCACAACGCTTAATAGACGACATGTGCGGACGTGACTAGACACGGTGTGGGGATGTGACCCTTCACAATGCTTAATAGACGACATGTGCGAACGTGACCAGACACATCATTAAAAATACGATGTGGGGACGTGACCCTTCAAAACGCTTAACAGATGACATGTGCGAACGTGACTAGACACAACATTAAAAACACGATGTGGGGACGTGACCCTTCACACGCTTAATAGACGACATTTGCGGACGTGACCAGACACAACTTTCAAATGACGAGGTGTATGTGGGGACGTGACCTATCACAACACTTAACAAACGATGGCATTAAAACATGGTGTAGGGATATGACCCTTCACAACGCTTAACAGAGGACATTTGCGGAAGTGAGCAAACACAACATTAATCACACGTGGTGGGGACGTGACCCTTCACAACGCTTAACAGACGACATGTGCGGACGTGACCAGACACAACATTAAAACACGGTGTGGGGATGTGACCCTTCACAAAGATTAACAGATGACTTGTGCGGACGTGACCAGACACAGCTTTAAAAGCACGATATCGGGAGGTGAACCCTCGCAACGCTTAATAGACGACATGTGCGACCGTGACCAGACACATCATTAAAAATACGATGTGGGGATGTGACCCATCACAACGCTTAACAAACGACATGTGCGGACGTGACTAGACACAGCATTAAAAACACGATGTGGGGACGTGACCAGAGACAGCATTAGGAACACGATGTGGGGAGGTGACCCTTTACAACGCTTAACAGAGGACATGTGCAGACATGAGCAGACACAACATTAAAAACTCAAGGTGCGGACGTGACCCTTTACAACGCTTAACAGAGGACATGTGCGGACGTGACCAGACACAGCATTAAAACACAGTGGGGGGAGGTGACCCTTCTCAACGCTTAACAGACGACATGTGCGGACGTGACCAGACACAGCATTAAAAGCACAATGTGGGGACGTGACCCTTCACAAAGCTTAACAGATGACATGTGCGGACGAGACTAGACACAGCATTAAAAGCACGATATGGGGAGGTGAACCCTCACAACGCTTAATAGACGACATGTGCGAACGTGACCAGACACATCATTAAAAATACGATGTGGGGACGTGACCCTTCAAAATGCTTAACAGATGATATGTGCGAACGTGACTAGACACAACATTAAAAACACGAGGTGGGGACGTGACCCTTCACAACGCTTAATAGACGACATGCGCGGACGTGACTAGACACGGTGTGGGGATGTGACCCTTCACAATGCTTAACAAACGACATGTGCGGACGTGACTAGACACAGCATTAAAAACACGATGTGGGGACGTGAGCCTTCACACGCTTAATAGATGACATTTGCGGACGTGACCAGACACAACTTTCAAATGACGAGGTGTATGTGGGGACGTGACCTATCACAACACTTAACAGACGATGGCATTAAAACATGGTGTAGGGATATGACCCTTCACAACGTTTAACAGAGGACATTTGCGGACGTGAGCAAACACAACATTAAACACACGTGGTGGGGACGTGAGCCTTCACAATGCTTAACAGACGACATGTTCGGACGTGACCAGACACAACATTAAAACACGGTGTGGGGATATGACCCTTCACAAAGCTTAACAGACGACATGTGCGGACGTGACCAGACACAGCATTAAAAGCACGATATGGAGAGGTGAACCGTCACAACGCTTAATAGACGACATGTGCGAACGTGACCAGACACATCATTAAAAATACGATGTGGGGACGTGACCCTTCAAAACGCTTAACAGATGACATGTGCGAACGTGACTAGACACAACATTAAAAACACGAGGTGGGGACGTGACCCTTCACAACGCTTAATAGACGACATGTGCGGACGTGACTAGACACGGTGTGGGGATGTGACCCTTCACAATGCTTAATAGACGACATGTGCGAACGTGACCAGACACATCATTAAAAATACGATGTGGGGACGTGACCCTTCAAAACGCTTAACAGATGACATGTGCGAATGTGACTAGACACAACATTAAAAACACGATGTGGGGACGTGACCCTTCACACGCTTAATAGACGACATTTGCGGACGTGACCAGACACAACTTTCAAATGACGAGGTGTATGTGGGGACGTGACCTATCACAACACTTAACAAACGATGGCATTAAAACATGGTGTAGGGATATGACCCTTCACAACGCTTAACAGAGGACATTTGCGGAAGTGAGCAAACACAACATTAATCACCCGTGGTGGGGACGTGACCCTTCACAACGCTTAACAGACGACATGTGCGGACGTGACCAGACACAACATTAAAACACGGTGTGGGGATGTGACCCTTCACAAAGCTTAACAGACGACATGCGCGGACGTGACCAGACACAAGATTAAAAGCAAGATATGGGGAGGTGAACCTTCACAACGCTTAATAGACGACATGTGCGGACGTGACCCTTCATAACGCTTAACAGACGACATGTGCGGACGTGACCAGACATAGCAATAAAACACGGTGTGGGGATGTGACCCTTCACAACGCTTAACAGACAACATGTGCGGACGTCACCAAAAACAAGATTAAATAGACGACATGTGCGGATGTGACCTGACACAACATTAAAAATACGATGCGGGGACGTGACCCTTCACAACGCTCAACAGACGACATGTGCGGTTGAGACCAGACACAACATTAAAAAATGATGCGGGGACGTGACCCTTCACAACGCTTTACAGACGAAATGTGCGAACGTGACCAGAAACAGAATTAAAAGCACAATGTGGGGACGTGACCCTTCACAACGCTTAACAGACGACATGTGCGGACGTGACCAAACACAGCATTAAAAATACGATGCGGGGATGTGACCCTTCGCAACGCTTAACAGACGAAATGTGCGAACGTGACCAGACACAGAATTAAAAGCACAATGTGGGGACGTGACCCTTCACAACGCTTAACAGACGACATGTGCGGACGTGACCAGACACAGCATTAAAAATACGATGCCGGGATATGACCATTCGCAACGCTTAACAGACGAAATGTGCGAACGTGACCAGACACAACTTTCAAATGACGAGGTGTATGTGGGGACGTGACCTATCACAACACTTAACAGACGATGGCATTAAAACATGGTGTAGGGATATGACCCTTCACAACGTTTAACAGAGGACATTTGCGGACGTGAGCAAACACAACATTAAACACACGTGGTGGGGACGTGAGCCTTCACAATGCTTAACAGACGACATGTTCGGACGTCACCAGACACAACATTAAAACACGGTGTGGGGATATGACCCTTCACAAAGCTTAACAGACGACATGTGCGGACGTGACCAGACACAGCATTAAAAGCACGATATGGGGAGGTGAACCGTCACAACGCTTAATAGACGACATGTGCGAACGTGACCAGACACATCATTAAAAATACGATGTGGGGACGTGACCCTTCAAAACGCTTAACAGATGACATGTGCGAACGTGACTAGACACAATATTAAAAACACGAGGTGGGGACTTGACCCTTCACAACGCTTAATAGACGACATGTGCGGACGTGACTAGACACGGTGTGGGGATGTGACCCTTCACAATGCTTAATAGACGACATGTGCGAACGTGACCAGACACATCATTAAAAATACGATGTGGGGACGTGACCCTTCAAAACGCTTAACAGATGACATGTGCGAACGTGACTAGACACAACATTAAAAACACGATGTGGGGACGTGACCCTTCACACGCTTAATAGACGACATTTGCGGACGTGACCAGACACAACTTTCAAATGACGAGGTGTATGTGGGGACGTGACCTATCACAACACTTAACAAACGATGGCATTAAAACATGGTGTAGGGATATGACCCTTCACAACGCTTAACAGAGGACATTTGCGGAAGTGAGCAAACACAACATTAATCACACGTGGTGGGGACGTGACCCTTCACAACGCTTAACAGACGACATGTGCGGACGTGACCAGACACAACATTAAAACACGGTGTGGGGATGTGACCCTTCACAAAGATTAACAGATGACTTGTGCGGACGTGACCAGACACAGCTTTAAAAGCACGATATCGGGAGGTGAACCCTCGCAACGCTTAATAGACGACATGTGCGACCGTGACCAGACACATCATTAAAAATACGATGTGGGGATGTGACCCATCACAACGCTTAACAAACGACATGTGCGGACGTGACTAGACACAGCATTAAAAACACGATGTGGGGACGTGACCAGAGACAGCATTAGGAACACGATGTGGGGAGGTGACCCTTTACAACGCTTAACAGAGGACATGTGCAGACATGAGCAGACACAACATTAAAAACTCAAGGTGCGGACGTGACCCTTTACAACGCTTAACAGAGGACATGTGCGGACGTGACCAGACACAGCATTAAAACACAGTGGGGGGAGGTGACCCTTCTCAACGCTTAACAGACGACATGTGCGGACGTGACCAGACACAGCATTAAAAGCACAATGTGGGGACGTGACCCTTCACAAAGCTTAACAGATGACATGTGCGGACGAGACTAGACACAGCATTAAAAGCACGATATGGGGAGGTGAACCCTCACAACGCTTAATAGACGACATGTGCGAACGTGACCAGACACATCATTAAAAATACGATGTGGGGACGTGACCCTTCAAAATGCTTAACAGATGATATGTGCGAACGTGACTAGACACAACATTAAAAACACGAGGTGGGGACGTGACCCTTCACAACGCTTAATAGACGACATGCGCGGACGTGACTAGACACGGTGTGGGGATGTGACCCTTCACAATGCTTAACAAACGACATGTGCGGACGTGACTAGACACAGCATTAAAAACACGATGTGGGGACGTGAGCCTTCACACGCTTAATAGATGACATTTGCGGACGTGACCAGACACAACTTTCAAATGACGAGGTGTATGTGGGGACGTGACCTATCACAACACTTAACAGACGATGGCATTAAAACATGGTGTAGGGATATGACCCTTCACAACGTTTAACAGAGGACATTTGCGGACGTGAGCAAACACAACATTAAACACACGTGGTGGGGACGTGAGCCTTCACAATGCTTAACAGACGACATGTTCGGACGTGACCAGACACAACATTAAAACACGGTGTGGGGATATGACCCTTCACAAAGCTTAACAGACGACATGTGCGGACGTGACCAGACACAGCATTAAAAGCACGATATGGAGAGGTGAACCGTCACAACGCTTAATAGACGACATGTGCGAACGTGACCAGACACATCATTAAAAATACGATGTGGGGACGTGACCCTTCAAAACGCTTAACAGATGACATGTGCGAACGTGACTAGACACAACATTAAAAACACGAGGTGGGGACGTGACCCTTCACAACGCTTAATAGACGACATGTGCGGACGTGACTAGACACGGTGTGGGGATGTGACCCTTCACAATGCTTAATAGACGACATGTGCGAACGTGACCAGACACATCATTAAAAATACGATGTGGGGACGTGACCCTTCAAAACGCTTAACAGATGACATGTGCGAATGTGACTAGACACAACATTAAAAACACGATGTGGGGACGTGACCCTTCACACGCTTAATAGACGACATTTGCGGACGTGACCAGACACAACTTTCAAATGACGAGGTGTATGTGGGGACGTGACCTATCACAACACTTAACAAACGATGGCATTAAAACATGGTGTAGGGATATGACCCTTCACAACGCTTAACAGAGGACATTTGCGGAAGTGAGCAAACACAACATTAATCACCCGTGGTGGGGACGTGACCCTTCACAACGCTTAACAGACGACATGTGCGGACGTGACCAGACACAACATTAAAACACGGTGTGGGGATGTGACCCTTCACAAAGCTTAACAGACGACATGCGCGGACGTGACCAGACACAAGATTAAAAGCAAGATATGGGGAGGTGAACCTTCACAACGCTTAATAGACGACATGTGCGGACGTGACCCTTCATAACGCTTAACAGACGACATGTGCGGACGTGACCAGACATAGCAATAAAACATGGTGTGGGGATGTGACCCTTCACAACGCTTAACAGACAACATGTGCGGACGTCACCAAAAACAAGATTAAATAGACGACATGTGCGGATGTGACCTGACACAACATTAAAAATACGATGCGGGGACGTGACCCTTCACAACGCTCAACAGACGACATGTGCGGTTGAGACCAGACACAACATTAAAAAATGATGCGGGGACGTGACCCTTCACAACGCTTTACAGACGAAATGTGCGAACGTGACCAGAAACAGAATTAAAAGCACAATGTGGGGACGTGACCCTTCACAACGCTTAACAGACGACATGTGCGGACGTGACCAAACACAGCATTAAAAATACGATGCGGGGATGTGACCCTTCGCAACGCTTAACAGACGAAATGTGCGAACGTGACCAGACACAGAATTAAAAGCACAATGTGGGGACGTGACCCTTCACAACGCTTAACAGACGACATGTGCGGACGTGACCAGACACAGCATTAAAAATACGATGCCGGGATATGACCATTCGCAACGCTTAACAGACGAAATGTGCGAACGTGACCAGACACAACTTTCAAATGACGAGGTGTATGTGGGGACGTGACCTATCACAACACTTAACAGACGATGGCATTAAAACATGGTGTAGGGATATGACCCTTCACAACGTTTAACAGAGGACATTTGCGGACGTGAGCAAACACAACATTAAACACACGTGGTGGGGACGTGAGCCTTCACAATGCTTAACAGACGACATGTTCGGACGTCACCAGACACAACATTAAAACACGGTGTGGGGATATGACCCTTCACAAAGCTTAACAGACGACATGTGCGGACGTGACCAGACACAGCATTAAAAGCACGATATGGGGAGGTGAACCGTCACAACGCTTAATAGACGACATGTGCGAACGTGACCAGACACATCATTAAAAATACGATGTGGGGACGTGACCCTTCAAAACGCTTAACAGATGACATGTGCGAACGTGACTAGACACAATATTAAAAACACGAGGTGGGGACTTGACCCTTCACAACGCTTAATAGACGACATGTGCGGACGTGACTAGACACGGTGTGGGGATGTGACCCTTCACAATGCTTAATAGACGACATGTGCGAACGTGACCAGACACATCATTAAAAATACGATGTGGGGACGTGACCCTTCAAAACGCTTAACAGATGACATGTGCGAACGTGACTAGACACAACATTAAAAACACGATGTGGGGACGTGACCCTTCACACGCTTAATAGACGACATTTGCGGACGTGACCAGACACAACTTTCAAATGACGAGGTGTATGTGGGGACGTGACCTATCACAACACTTAACAAACGATGGCATTAAAACATGGTGTAGGGATATGACCCTTCACAACGCTTAACAGAGGACATTTGCGGAAGTGAGCAAACACAACATTAATCACACGTGGTGGGGACGTGACCCTTCACAACGCTTAACAGACGACATGTGCGGACGTGACCAGACACAACATTAAAACACGGTGTGGGGATGTGACCCTTCACAAAGATTAACAGATGACTTGTGCGGACGTGACCAGACACAGCTTTAAAAGCACGATATCGGGAGGTGAACCCTCGCAACGCTTAATAGACGACATGTGCGACCGTGACCAGACACATCATTAAAAATACGATGTGGGGATGTGACCCATCACAACGCTTAACAAACGACATGTGCGGACGTGACTAGACACAGCATTAAAAACACGATGTGGGGACGTGACCAGAGACGGCATTAGGAACACGATGTGGGGAGGTGACCCTTTACAACGCTTAACAGAGGACATGTGCAGACATGAGCAGACACAACATTAAAAACTCAAGGTGCGGACGTGACCCTTTACAACGCTTAACAGAGGACATGTGCGGACGTGACCAGACACAGCATTAAAACACAGTGGGGGGAGGTGACCCTTCTCAACGCTTAACAGACGACATGTGCGGACGTGACCAGACACAGCATTAAAAGCACAATGTGGGGACGTGACCCTTCACAAAGCTTAACAGACGACATGTGCGGACGAGACTAGACACAGCATTAAAAGCACGATATGGGGAGGTGAACCCTCACAACGCTTAATAGACGACATGTGCGAACGTGACCAGACACATCATTAAAAATACGATGTGGGGACGTGACCCTTCAAAATGCTTAACAGATGATATGTGCGAACGTGACTAGACACAACATTAAAAACACGAGGTGGGGACGTGACCCTTCACAACGCTTAATAGACGACATGCGCGGACGTGACTAGACACGGTGTGGGGATGTGACCCTTCACAATGCTTAACAAACGACATGTGCGGACGTGACTAGACACAGCATTAAAAACACGATGTGGGGACGTGAGCCTTCACACGCTTAATAGATGACATTTGCGGACGTGACCAGACACAACTTTCAAATGACGAGGTGTATGTGGGGACGTGACCTATCACAACACTTAACAGACGATGGCATTAAAACATGGTGTAGGGATATGACCCTTCACAACGTTTAACAGAGGACATTTGCGGACGTGAGCAAACACAACATTAAACACACGTGGTGGGGACGTGAGCCTTCACAATGCTTAACAGACGACATGTTCGGACGTGACCAGACACAACATTAAAACACGGTGTGGGGATATGACCCTTCACAAAGCTTAACAGACGACATGTGCGGACGTGACCAGACACAGCATTAAAAGCACGATATGGAGAGGTGAACCGTCACAACGCTTAATAGACGACATGTGCGAACGTGACCAGACACATCATTAAAAATACGATGTGGGGACGTGACCCTTCAAAACGCTTAACAGATGACATGTGCGAACGTGACTAGACACAACATTAAAAACACGAGGTGGGGACGTGACCCTTCACAACGCTTAATAGACGACATGTGCGGACGTGACTAGACACGGTGTGGGGATGTGACCCTTCACAATGCTTAATAGACGACATGTGCGAACGTGACCAGACACATCATTAAAAATACGATGTGGGGACGTGACCCTTCAAAACGCTTAACAGATGACATGTGCGAATGTGACTAGACACAACATTAAAAACACGATGTGGGGACGTGACCCTTCACACGCTTAATAGACGACATTTGCGGACGTGACCAGACACAACTTTCAAATGACGAGGTGTATGTGGGGACGTGACCTATCACAACACTTAACAAACAATGGCATTAAAACATGGTGTAGGGATATGACCCTTCACAACGCTTAACAGAGGACATTTGCGGAAGTGAGCAAACACAACATTAATCACCCGTGGTGGGGACGTGACCCTTCACAACGCTTAACAGACGACATGTGCGGACGTGACCAGACACAACATTAAAACACGGTGTGGGGATGTGACCCTTCACAAAGCTTAACAGACGACATGCGCGGACGTGACCAGACACAAGATTAAAAGCAAGATATGGGGAGGTGAACCTTCACAACGCTTAATAGACGACATGTGCGGACGTGACCCTTCATAATGCTTAACAGACGACATGTGCGGACGTGACCAGACATAGCAATAAAACACGGTGTGGGGATGTGACCCTTCACAACGCTTAACAGACAACATGTGCGGACGTCACCAAAAACAAGATTAAATAGACGACATGTGCGGATGTGACCTGACACAACATTAAAAATACGATGCGGGGACGTGACCCTTCACAACGCTCAACAGACGACATGTGCGGTTGAGACCAGACACAACATTAAAAAATGATGCGGGGACGTGACCCTTCACAACGCTTTACAGACGAAATGTGCGAACGTGACCAGAAACAGAATTAAAAGCACAATGTGGGGACGTGACCCTTCACAACGCTTAACAGACGACATGTGCGGACGTGACCAAACACAGCATTAAAAATACGATGCGGGGATGTGACCCTTCGCAACGCTTAACAGACGAAATGTGCGAACGTGACCAGACACAGAATTAAAAGCACAATGTGGGGACGTGACCCTTCACAACGCTTAACAGACGACATGTGCGGACGTGACCAGACACAGCATTAAAAATACGATGCCGGGATATGACCATTCGCAACGCTTAACAGACGAAATGTGCGAACGTGACCAGACACAACTTTCAAATGACGAGGTGTATGTGGGGACGTGACCTATCACAACACTTAACAGACGATGGCATTAAAACATGGTGTAGGGATATGACCCTTCACAACGTTTAACAGAGGACATTTGCGGACGTGAGCAAACACAACATTAAACACACGTGGTGGGGACGTGAGCCTTCACAATGCTTAACAGACGACATGTTCGGACGTCACCAGACACAACATTAAAACACGGTGTGGGGATATGACCCTTCACAAAGCTTAACAGACGACATGTGCGGACGTGACCAGACACAGCATTAAAAGCACGATATGGGGAGGTGAACCGTCACAACGCTTAATAGACGACATGTGCGAACGTGACCAGACACATCATTAAAAATACGATGTGGGGACGTGACCCTTCAAAACGCTTAACAGATGACATGTGCGAACGTGACTAGACACAATATTAAAAACACGAGGTGGGGACTTGACCCTTCACAACGCTTAATAGACGACATGTGCGGACGTGACTAGACACGGTGTGGGGATGTCACCCTTCACAATGCTTAATAGACGACATGTGCGAACGTGACCAGACACATCATTAAAAATACGATGTGGGGACGTGACCCTTCAAAACGCTTAACAGATGACATGTGCGAACGTGACTAGACACAACATTAAAAACACGATGTGGGGACGTGACCCTTCACCCGCTTAATAGACGACATTTGCGGACGTGACCAGACACAACTTTCAAATGACGAGGTGTATGTGGGGACGTGACCTATCACAACACTTAACAAACGATGGCATTAAAACATGGTGTAGGGATATGACCCTTCACAACGCTTAACAGAGGACATTTGCGGAAGTGAGCAAACACAACATTAATCACACGTGGTGGGGACGTGACCCTTCACAACGCTTAACAGACGACATGTGCGGACGTGACCAGACACAACATTAAAACACGGTGTGGGGATGTGACCCTTCACAAAGATTAACAGATGACTTGTGCGGACGTGACCAGACACAGCTTTAAAAGCACGATATCGGGAGGTGAACCCTCGCAACGCTTAATAGACGACATGTGCGACCGTGACCAGACACATCATTAAAAATACGATGTGGGGATGTGACCCTTCACAACGCTTAACAAACGACATGTGCGGACGTGACTAGACACAGCATTAAAAACACGATGTGGGGACGTGACCAGAGACAGCATTAGGAACACGATGTGGGGAGGTGACCCTTTACAACGCTTAACAGAGGACATGTGCAGACATGAGCAGACACAACATTAAAAACTCAAGGTGCGGACGTGACCCTTTACAACGCTTAACAGAGGACATGTGCGGACGTGACCAGACACAGCATTAAAACACAGTGGGGGGAGGTGACCCTTCTCAACGCTTAACAGACGACATGTGCGGACGTGACCAGACACAGCATTAAAAGCACAATGTGGGGACGTGACCCTTCACAAAGCTTAACAGACGACATGTGCGGACGAGACTAGACACAGCATTAAAAGCACGATATGGGGAGGTGAACCCTCACAACGCTTAATAGACGACATGTGCGAACGTGACCAGACACATCATTAAAAATACGATGTGGGGACGTGACCCTTCAAAATGCTTAACAGATGATATGTGCGAACGTGACTAGACACAACATTAAAAACACGAGGTGGGGACGTGACACTTCACAACGCTTAATAGACGACATGCGCGGACGTGACTAGACACGGTGTGGGGATGTGACCCTTCACAATGCTTAACAAACGACATGTGCGGACGTGACTAGACACAGCATTAAAAACACGATGTGGGGACGTGAGCCTTCACACGCTTAATAGATGACATTTGCGGACGTGACCAGACACAACTTTCAAATGACGAGGTGTATGTGGGGACGTGACCTATCACAACACTTAACAGACGATGGCATTAAAACATGGTGTAGGGATATGACCCTTCACAACGTTTAACAGAGGACATTTGCGGACGTGAGCAAACACAACATTAAACACACGTGGTGGGGACGTGAGCCTTCACAATGCTTAACAGACGACATGTTCGGACGTGACCAGACACAACATTAAAACACGGTGTGGGGATATGACCCTTCACAAAGCTTAACAGACGACATGTGCGGACGTGACCAGACACAGCATTAAAAGCACGATATGGAGAGGTGAACCGTCACAACGCTAAATAGACGACATGTGCGAACGTGACCAGACACATCATTAAAAATACGATGTGGGGACGTGACCCTTCAAAACGCTTAACAGATGACATGTGCGAACGTGACTAGACACAACATTAAAAACACGAGGTGGGGACGTGACCCTTCACAACGCTTAATAGACGACATGTGCGGACGTGACTAGACACGGTGTGGGGATGTGACCCTTCACAATGCTTAATAGACGACATGTGCGAACGTGACCAG
Organism: Viola odorata; assembly: GCA_963691705.1. NCBI lineage: Eukaryota > Viridiplantae > Streptophyta > Magnoliopsida > Malpighiales > Violaceae > Viola > Viola odorata. The sequence goes on along the minus strand of OY829540.1, from coordinate 39,927,107 downwards.
ACACATCATTAAAAATACGATGTGGGGACGTGACCCTTCAAAACGCTTAACAGATGACATGTGCGAATGTGACTAGACACAACATTAAAAACACGATGTGGGGACGTGACCCTTCACACGCTTAATAGACGACATTTGCGGACGTGACCAGACACAACTTTCAAATGACGAGGTGTATGTGGGGACGTGACCTATCACAACACTTAACAAACGATGGCATTAAAACATGGTGTAGGGATATGACCCTTCACAACGCTTAACAGAGGACATTTGCGGAAGTGAGCAAACACAACATTAATCACCCGTGGTGGGGACGTGACCCTTCACAACGCTTAACAGACGACATGTGCGGACGTGACCAGACACAACATTAAAACACGGTGTGGGGATGTGACCCTTCACAAAGCTTAACAGACGACATGCGCGGACGTGACCAGACACAAGATTAAAAGCAAGATATGGGGAGGTGAACCTTCACAACGCTTAATAGACGACATGTGCGGACGTGACCCTTCATAACGCTTAACAGACGACATGTGCGGACGTGACCAGACATAGCAATAAAACACGGTGTGGGGATGTGACCCTTCACAACGCTTAACAGACAACATGTGCGGACGTCACCAAAAACAAGATTAAATAGACGACATGTGCGGATGTGACCTGACACAACATTAAAAATACGATGCGGGGACGTGACCCTTCACAACGCTCAACAGACGACATGTGCGGTTGAGACCAGACACAACATTAAAAAATGATGCGGGGACGTGACCCTTCACAACGCTTTACAGACGAAATGTGCGAACGTGACCAGAAACAGAATTAAAAGCACAATGTGGGGACGTGACCCTTCACAACGCTTAACAGACGACATGTGCGGACGTGACCAAACACAGCATTAAAAATACGATGCGGGGATGTGACCCTTCGCAACGCTTAACAGACGAAATGTGCGAACGTGACCAGACACAGAATTAAAAGCACAATGTGGGGACGTGACCCTTCACAACGCTTAACAGACGACATGTGCGGACGTGACCAGACACAGCATTAAAAATACGATGCCGGGATATGACCATTCGCAACGCTTAACAGACGAAATGTGCGAACGTGACCAGACACAACTTTCAAATGACGAGGTGTATGTGGGGACGTGACCTATCACAACACTTAACAGACGATGGCATTAAAACATGGTGTAGGGATATGACCCTTCACAACGTTTAACAGAGGACATTTGCGGACGTGAGCAAACACAACATTAAACACACGTGGTGGGGACGTGAGCCTTCACAATGCTTAACAGACGACATGTTCGGACGTCACCAGACACAACATTAAAACACGGTGTGGGGATATGACCCTTCACAAAGCTTAACAGACGACATGTGCGGACGTGACCAGACACAGCATTAAAAGCACGATATGGGGAGGTGAACCGTCACAACGCTTAATAGACGACATGTGCGAACGTGACCAGACACATCATTAAAAATACGATGTGGGGACGTGACCCTTCAAAACGCTTAACAGATGACATGTGCGAACGTGACTAGACACAATATTAAAAACACGAGGTGGGGACTTGACCCTTCACAACGCTTAATAGACGACATGTGCGGACGTGACTAGACACGGTGTGGGGATGTGACCCTTCACAATGCTTAATAGACGACATGTGCGAACGTGACCAGACACATCATTAAAAATACGATGTGGGGACGTGACCCTTCAAAACGCTTAACAGATGACATGTGCGAACGTGACTAGACACAACATTAAAAACACGATGTGGGGACGTGACCCTTCACACGCTTAATAGACGACATTTGCGGACGTGACCAGACACAACTTTCAAATGACGAGGTGTATGTGGGGACGTGACCTATCACAACACTTAACAAACGATGGCATTAAAACATGGTGTAGGGATATGACCCTTCACAACGCTTAACAGAGGACATTTGCGGAAGTGAGCAAACACAACATTAATCACACGTGGTGGGGACGTGACCCTTCACAACGCTTAACAGACGACATGTGCGGACGTGACCAGACACAACATTAAAACACGGTGTGGGGATGTGACCCTTCACAAAGATTAACAGATGACTTGTGCGGACGTGACCAGACACAGCTTTAAAAGCACGATATCGGGAGGTGAACCCTCGCAACGCTTAATAGACGACATGTGCGACCGTGACCAGACACATCATTAAAAATACGATGTGGGGATGTGACCCATCACAACGCTTAACAAACGACATGTGCGGACGTGACTAGACACAGCATTAAAAACACGATGTGGGGACGTGACCAGAGACAGCATTAGGAACACGATGTGGGGAGGTGACCCTTTACAACGCTTAACAGAGGACATGTGCAGACATGAGCAGACACAACATTAAAAACTCAAGGTGCGGACGTGACCCTTTACAACGCTTAACAGAGGACATGTGCGGACGTGACCAGACACAGCATTAAAACACAGTGGGGGGAGGTGACCCTTCTCAACGCTTAACAGACGACATGTGCGGACGTGACCAGACACAGCATTAAAAGCACAATGTGGGGACGTGACCCTTCACAAAGCTTAACAGATGACATGTGCGGACGAGACTAGACACAGCATTAAAAGCACGATATGGGGAGGTGAACCCTCACAACGCTTAATAGACGACATGTGCGAACGTGACCAGACACATCATTAAAAATACGATGTGGGGACGTGACCCTTCAAAATGCTTAACAGATGATATGTGCGAACGTGACTAGACACAACATTAAAAACACGAGGTGGGGACGTGACCCTTCACAACGCTTAATAGACGACATGCGCGGACGTGACTAGACACGGTGTGGGGATGTGACCCTTCACAATGCTTAACAAACGACATGTGCGGACGTGACTAGACACAGCATTAAAAACACGATGTGGGGACGTGAGCCTTCACACGCTTAATAGATGACATTTGCGGACGTGACCAGACACAACTTTCAAATGACGAGGTGTATGTGGGGACGTGACCTATCACAACACTTAACAGACGATGGCATTAAAACATGGTGTAGGGATATGACCCTTCACAACGTTTAACAGAGGACATTTGCGGACGTGAGCAAACACAACATTAAACACACGTGGTGGGGACGTGAGCCTTCACAATGCTTAACAGACGACATGTTCGGACGTGACCAGACACAACATTAAAACACGGTGTGGGGATATGACCCTTCACAAAGCTTAACAGACGACATGTGCGGACGTGACCAGACACAGCATTAAAAGCACGATATGGAGAGGTGAACCGTCACAACGCTTAATAGACGACATGTGCGAACGTGACCAGACACATCATTAAAAATACGATGTGGGGACGTGACCCTTCAAAACGCTTAACAGATGACATGTGCGAACGTGACTAGACACAACATTAAAAACACGAGGTGGGGACGTGACCCTTCACAACGCTTAATAGACGACATGTGCGGACGTGACTAGACACGGTGTGGGGATGTGACCCTTCACAATGCTTAATAGACGACATGTGCGAACGTGACCAGACACATCATTAAAAATACGATGTGGGGACGTGACCCTTCAAAACGCTTAACAGATGACATGTGCGAATGTGACTAGACACAACATTAAAAACACGATGTGGGGACGTGACCCTTCACACGCTTAATAGACGACATTTGCGGACGTGACCAGACACAACTTTCAAATGACGAGGTGTATGTGGGGACGTGACCTATCACAACACTTAACAAACGATGGCATTAAAACATGGTGTAGGGATATGACCCTTCACAACGCTTAACAGAGGACATTTGCGGAAGTGAGCAAACACAACATTAATCACCCGTGGTGGGGACGTGACCCTTCACAACGCTTAACAGACGACATGTGCGGACGTGACCAGACACAACATTAAAACACGGTGTGGGGATGTGACCCTTCACAAAGCTTAACAGACGACATGCGCGGACGTGACCAGACACAAGATTAAAAGCAAGATATGGGGAGGTGAACCTTCACAACGCTTAATAGACGACATGTGCGGACGTGACCCTTCATAACGCTTAACAGACGACATGTGCGGACGTGACCAGACATAGCAATAAAACACGGTGTGGGGATGTGACCCTTCACAACGCTTAACAGACAACATGTGCGGACGTCACCAAAAACAAGATTAAATAGACGACATGTGCGGATGTGACCTGACACAACATTAAAAATACGATGCGGGGACGTGACCCTTCACAACGCTCAACAGACGACATGTGCGGTTGAGACCAGACACAACATTAAAAAATGATGCGGGGACGTGACCCTTCACAACGCTTTACAGACGAAATGTGCGAACGTGACCAGAAACAGAATTAAAAGCACAATGTGGGGACGTGACCCTTCACAACGCTTAACAGACGACATGTGCGGACGTGACCAAACACAGCATTAAAAATACGATGCGGGGATGTGACCCTTCGCAACGCTTAACAGACGAAATGTGCGAACGTGACCAGACACAGAATTAAAAGCACAATGTGGGGACGTGACCCTTCACAACGCTTAACAGACGACATGTGCGGACGTGACCAGACACAGCATTAAAAATACGATGCCGGGATATGACCATTCGCAACGCTTAACAGACGAAATGTGCGAACGTGACCAGACACAACTTTCAAATGACGAGGTGTATGTGGGGACGTGACCTATCACAACACTTAACAGACGATGGCATTAAAACATGGTGTAGGGATATGACCCTTCACAACGTTTAACAGAGGACATTTGCGGACGTGAGCAAACACAACATTAAACACACGTGGTGGGGACGTGAGCCTTCACAATGCTTAACAGACGACATGTTCGGACGTCACCAGACACAACATTAAAACACGGTGTGGGGATATGACCCTTCACAAAGCTTAACAGACGACATGTGCGGACGTGACCAGACACAGCATTAAAAGCACGATATGGGGAGGTGAACCGTCACAACGCTTAATAGACGACATGTGCGAACGTGACCAGACACATCATTAAAAATACGATGTGGGGACGTGACCCTTCAAAACGCTTAACAGATGACATGTGCGAATGTGACTAGACACAATATTAAAAACACGAGGTGGGGACTTGACCCTTCACAACGCTTAATAGACGACATGTGCGGACGTGACTAGACACGGTGTGGGGATGTGACCCTTCACAATGCTTAATAGACGACATGTGCGAACGTGACCAGACACATCATTAAAAATACGATGTGGGGACGTGACCCTTCAAAACGCTTAACAGATGACATGTGCGAACGTGACTAGACACAACATTAAAAACACGATGTGGGGACGTGACCCTTCACACGCTTAATAGACGACATTTGCGGACGTGACCAGACACAACTTTCAAATGACGAGGTGTATGTGGGGACGTGACCTATCACAACACTTAACAAACGATGGCATTAAAACATGGTGTAGGGATATGACCCTTCACAACGCTTAACAGAGGACATTTGCGGAAGTGAGCAAACACAACATTAATCACACGTGGTGGGGACGTGACCCTTCACAACGCTTAACAGACGACATGTGCGGACGTGACCAGACACAACATTAAAACACGGTGTGGGGATGTGACCCTTCACAAAGATTAACAGATGACTTGTGCGGACGTGACCAGACACAGCTTTAAAAGCACGATATCGGGAGGTGAACCCTCGCAACGCTTAATAGACGACATGTGCGACCGTGACCAGACACATCATTAAAAATACGATGTGGGGATGTGACCCATCACAACGCTTAACAAACGACATGTGCGGACGTGACTAGACACAGCATTAAAAACACGATGTGGGGACGTGACCAGAGACAGCATTAGGAACACGATGTGGGGAGGTGACCCTTTACAACGCTTAACAGAGGACATGTGCAGACATGAGCAGACACAACATTAAAAACTCAAGGTGCGGACGTGACCCTTTACAACACTTAACAGAGGACATGTGCGGACGTGACCAGACACAGCATTAAAACACAGTGGGGGGAGGTGACCCTTCTCAACGCTTAACAGACGACATGTGCGGACGTGACCAGACACAGCATTAAAAGCACAATGTGGGGACGTGACCCTTCACAAAGCTTAACAGACGACATGTGCGGACGAGACTAGACACAGCATTAAAAGCACGATATGGGGAGGTGAACCCTCACAACGCTTAATAGACGACATGTGCGAACGTGACCAGACACATCATTAAAAATACGATGTGGGGACGTGACCCTTCAAAATGCTTAACAGATGATATGTGCGAACGTGACTAGACACAACATTAAAAACACGAGGTGGGGACGTGACCCTTCACAACGCTTAATAGACGACATGCGCGGACGTGACTAGACACGGTGTGGGGATGTGACCCTTCACAATGCTTAACAAACGACATGTGCGGACGTGACTAGACACAGCATTAAAAACACGATGTGGGGACGTGAGCCTTCACACGCTTAATAGATGACATTTACGGACGTGACCAGACACAACTTTCAAATGACGAGGTGTATGTGGGGACGTGACCTATCACAACACTTAACAGACGATGGCATTAAAACATGGTGTAGGGATATGACCCTTCACAACGTTTAACAGAGGACATTTGCGGACGTGAGCAAACACAACATTAAACACACGTGGTGGGGACGTGAGCCTTCACAATGCTTAACAGACGACATGTTCGGACGTGACCAGACACAACATTAAAACACGGTGTGGGGATATGACCCTTCACAAAGCTTAACAGACGACATGTGCGGACGTGACCAGACACAGCATTAAAAGCACGATATGGAGAGGTAAACCGTCACAACGCTTAATAGACGACATGTGCGAACGTGACCAGACACATCATTAAAAATACGATGTGGGGACGTGACCCTTCAAAACGCTTAACAGATGACATGTGCGAACGTGACTAGACACAACATTAAAAACACGAGGTGGGGACGTGACCCTTCACAACGCTTAATAGACGACATGTGCGGACGTGACTAGACACGGTGTGGGGATGTGACCCTTCACAATGCTTAATAGACGACATGTGCGAACGTGACCAGACACATCATTAAAAATACGATGTGGGGACGTGACCCTTCAAAACGCTTAACAGATGACATGTGCGAATGTGACTAGACACAACATTAAAAACACGATGTGGGGACGTGACCCTTCACACGCTTAATAGACGACATTTGCGGACGTGACCAGACACAACTTTCAAATGACGAGGTGTATGTGGGGACGTGACCTATCACAACACTTAACAAACGATGGCATTAAAACATGGTGTAGGGATATGACCCTTCACAACGCTTAACAGAGGACATTTGCGGAAGTGAGCAAACACAACATTAATCACCCGTGGTGGGGACGTGACCCTTCACAACGCTTAACAGACGACATGTGCGGACGTGACCAGACACAACATTAAAACACGGTGTGGGGATGTGACCCTTCACAAAGCTTAACAGACGACATGCGCGGACGTGACCAGACACAAGATTAAAAGCAAGATATGGGGAGGTGAACCTTCACAACGCTTAATAGACGACATGTGCGGACGTGACCCTTCATAACGCTTAACAGACGACATGTGCGGACGTGACCAGACATAGCAATAAAACACGGTGTGGGGATGTGACCCTTCACAACGCTTAACAGACAACATGTGCGGACGTCACCAAAAACAAGATTAAATAGACGACATGTGCGGATGTGACCTGACACAACATTAAAAATACGATGCGGGGACGTGACCCTTCACAACGCTCAACAGACGACATGTGCGGTTGAGACCAGACACAACATTAAAAAATGATGCGGGGACGTGACCCTTCACAACGCTTTACAGACGAAATGTGCGAACGTGACCAGAAACAGAATTAAAAGCACAATGTGGGGACGTGACCCTTCACAACGCTTAACAGACGACATGTGCGGACGTGACCAAACACAGCATTAAAAATACGATGCGGGGATGTGACCCTTCGCAACGCTTAACAGACGAAATGTGCGAACGTGACCAGACACAGAATTAAAAGCACAATGTGGGGACGTGACCCTTCACAACGCTTAACAGACGACATGTGCGGACGTGACCAGACACAGCATTAAAAATACGATGCCGGGATATGACCATTCGCAACGCTTAACAGACGAAATGTGCGAACGTGACCAGACACAACTTTCAAATGACGAGGTGTATGTGGGGACGTGACCTATCACAACACTTAACAGACGATGGCATTAAAACATGGTGTAGGGATATGACCCTTCACAACGTTTAACAGAGGACATTTGCGGACGTGAGCAAACACAACATTAAACACACGTGGTGGGGACGTGAGCCTTCACAATGCTTAACAGACGACATGTTCGGACGTCACCAGACACAACATTAAAACACGGTGTGGGGATATGACCCTTCACAAAGCTTAACAGACGACATGTGCGGACGTGACCAGACACAGCATTAAAAGCACGATATGGGGAGGTGAACCGTCACAACGCTTAATAGACGACATGTGCGAACGTGACCAGACACATCATTAAAAATACGATGTGGGGACGTGACCCTTCAAAACGCTTAACAGATGACATGTGCGAACGTGACTAGACACAATATTAAAAACACGAGGTGGGGACTTGACCCTTCACAACGCTTAATAGACGACATGTGCGGACGTGACTAGACACGGTGTGGGGATGTGACCCTTCACAATGCTTAATAGACGACATGTGCGAACGTGACCAGACACATCATTAAAAATACGATGTGGGGACGTGACCCTTCAAAACGCTTAACAGATGACATGTGCGAACGTGACTAGACACAACATTAAAAACACGATGTGGGGACGTGACCCTTCGCACGCTTAATAGACGACATTTGCGGACGTGACCAGACACAACTTTCAAATGACGAGGTGTATGTGGGGACGTGACCTATCACAACACTTAACAAACGATGGCATTAAAACATGGTGTAGGGATATGACCCTTCACAACGCTTAACAGAGGACATTTGCGGAAGTGAGCAAACACAACATTAATCACACGTGGTGGGGACGTGACCCTTCACAACGCTTAACAGACGACATGTGCGGACGTGACCAGACACAACATTAAAACACGGTGTGGGGATGTGACCCTTCACAAAGATTAACAGATGACTTGTGCGGACGTGACCAGACACAGCTTTAAAAGCACGATATCGGGAGGTGAACCCTCGCAACGCTTAATAGACGACATGTGCGACCGTGACCAGACACATCATTAAAAATACGATGTGGGGATGTGACCCATCACAACGCTTAACAAACGACATGTGCGGACGTGACTAGACACAGCATTAAAAACACGATGTGGGGACGTGACCAGAGACAGCATTAGGAACACGATGTGGGGAGGTGACCCTTTACAACGCTTAACAGAGGACATGTGCAGACATGAGCAGACACAACATTAAAAACTCAAGGTGCGGATGTGACCCTTTACAACGCTTAACAGAGGACATGTGCGGACGTGACCAGACACAGCATTAAAACACAGTGGGGGGAGGTGACCCTTCTCAACGCTTAACAGACGACATGTGCGGACGTGACCAGACACAGCATTAAAAGCACAATGTGGGGACGTGACCCTTCACAAAGCTTAACAGACGACATGTGCGGACGAGACTAGACACAGCATTAAAAGCACGATATGGGGAGGTGAACCCTCACAACGCTTAATAGACGACATGTGCGAACGTGACCAGACACATCATTAAAAATACGATGTGGGGACGTGACCCTTCAAAATGCTTAACAGATGATATGTGCGAACGTGACTAGACACAACATTAAAAACACGAGGTGGGGACGTGACCCTTCACAACGCTTAATAGACGACATGCGCGGACGTGACTAGACACGGTGTGGGGATGTGACCCTTCACAATGCTTAACAAACGACATGTGCGGACGTGACTAGACACAGCATTAAAAACACGATGTGGGGACGTGAGCCTTCACACGCTTAATAGATGACATTTGCGGACGTGACCAGACACAACTTTCAAATGACGAGGTGTATGTGGGGACGTGACCTATCACAACACTTAACAGACGATGGCATTAAAACATGGTGTAGGGATATGACCCTTCACAACGTTTAACAGAGGACATTTGCGGACGTGAGCAAACACAACATTAAACACACGTGGTGGGGACGTGAGCCTTCACAATGCTTAACAGACGACATGTTCGGACGTGACCAGACACAACATTAAAACACGGTGTGGGGATATGACCCTTCACAAAGCTTAACAGACGACATGTGCGGACGTGACCAGACACAGCATTAAAAGCACGATATGGAGAGGTGAACCGTCACAACGCTTAATAGACGACATGTGCGAACGTGACCAGACACATCATTAAAAATACGATGTGGGGACGTGACCCTTCAAAATGCTTAACAGATGATATGTGCGAACGTGACTAGACACAACATTAAAAACACGAGGTGGGGACGTGACCCTTCACAACGCTTAATAGACGACATGTGCGGACGTGACTAGACACGGTGTGGGGATGTGACCCTGCACAATGCTTAACAAACGACATGTGCGGACGTGACTAGACACAGCATTAAAAACACGATGTGGGGACGTGAGCCTTCACACGCTTAATAGACGACATTTGCGGACGTGACCAGACACAACTTTCAAATGACGAGGTGTATGTGGGGACGTGACCTATCACAACACTTAACAAACGATGGCATTAAAACATGGTGTAGGGATATGACCCTTCACAACGCTTAACAGAGGACATTTGCGGAAGTGAGCAAACACAACATTAATCACCCGTGGTGGGGACGTGACCCTTCACAACGCTTAACAGACGACATGTGCGGACGTGACCAGACACAACATTAAAACACGGTGTGGGGATGTGACCCTTCACAAAGATTAACAGATGACTTGTGCGGACGTGACCAGACACAGCTTTAAAAGCACGATATGGGGAGGTGAACCCTCGCAACGCTTAATAGACGACATGTGCGACCGTGACCAGACACATCATTAAAAATACGATGTGGGGATGTGACCCTTCACAACGCTTAACAAACGACATGTGCGGACGTGACTAGACACAGCATTAAAAACACGATGTGGGGACGTGACCAGAGACAGCATTAAGAACACGATGTGGGGAGGTGACCCTTTACAACGCTTAACAGAGGACATGTGCAGACATGAGCAGACACAACATTAAAAACTCAAGGTGCGGACGTGACCCTTTACAACGCTTAACAGAGGACATGTGCGGACGTGACCAGACACAGCATTAAAACACAGTGGGGGGAGGTGACCCTTCTCAACGCTTAACAGACGACATGTGCGGACGTGACCAGACACAGCATTAAAAGCACAATGTGGGGACGTGACCCTTCACAAAGCTTAACAGACGACATGTGCGGACGAGACTAGACACAGCATTAAAAGCACGATATGGGGAGGTGAACCCTCACAACGCTTAATAGACGACATGTGCGAACGTGACCAGACACATCATTAAAAATACGATGTGGGGACGTGACCCTTCAAAATGCTTAACAGATGATATGTGCGAACGTGACTAGACACAACATTAAAAACACGAGGTGGGGACGTGACCCTTCACAACGCTTAATAGACGACATGTGCGGACGTGACTAGACACGGTGTGGGGATGTGACCCTTCACAATGCTTAACAAACGACATGTGCGGACGTGACTAGACACAGCATTAAAAACACGATGTGGGGACGTGAGCCTTCACACGCTTAATAGATGACATTTGCGGACGTGACCAGACACAACTTTCAAATGACGAGGTGTATGTGGGGACGTGACCTATCACAACACTTAACAGACGATGGCATTAAAACATGGTGTAGGGATATGACCCTTCACAACGTTTAACAGAGGACATTTGCGGACGTGAGCAAACACAACATTAAACACACGTGGTGGGGACGTGAGCCTTCACAATGCTTAACAGACGACATGTTCGGACGTGACTAGACACAGCATTAAAAACACGATGTGGGGACGTGACCCTTCACACGCTTAATAGATGACATTTGCGGACGTGACCAGACACAACTTTCAAATGACGAGGTGTATGTGGGGACGTGACCTATCACAACACTTAACAAACGATGGCATTAAAACATGGTGTAGGGATATGACCCTTCACAACGCTTAACAGAGGACATTTGCGGAAGTGAGCAAACACAACATTAATCACCCGTGGTGGGGACGTGACCCTTCACAACGCTTAACAGACGACATGTGCGGACGTGACCAGACACAACATTAAAACACGGTGTGGGGATGTGACCCTTCACAAAGCTTAACAGACGACATGCGCGGACGTGACCAGACACAAGATTAAAAGCAAGATATGGGGAGGTGAACCTTCACAACGCTTAATAGACGACATGTGCGGACGTGACCCTTCATAACGCTTAACAGACGACATGTGCGGACGTGACCAGACATAGCAATAAAACACGGTGTGGGGATGTGACCCTTCACAACGCTTAACAGACAACATGTGCGGACGTCACCAAAAACAAGATTAAATAGACGACATGTGCGGATGTGACCTGACACAACATTAAAAATACGATGCGGGGACGTGACCCTTCACAACGCTCAACAGACGACATGTGCGGTTGAGACCAGACACAACATTAAAAAATGATGCGGGGACGTGACCCTTCACAACGCTTTACAGACGAAATGTGCGAACGTGACCAGAAACAGAATTAAAAGCACAATGTGGGGACGTGACCCTTCACAACGCTTAACAGACGACATGTGCGGACGTGACCAAACACAGCATTAAAAATACGATGCGGGGATGTGACCCTTCGCAACGCTTAACAGACGAAATGTGCGAACGTGACCAGACACAGAATTAAAAGCACAATGTGGGGACGTGACCCTTCACAACGCTTAACAGACGACATGTGCGGACGTGACCAGACACAGCATTAAAAATACGATGCCGGGATATGACCATTCGCAACGCTTAACAGACGAAATGTGCGAACGTGACCAGACACAACTTTCAAATGACGAGGTGTATGTGGGGACGTGACCTATCACAACACTTAACAGACGATGGCATTAAAACATGGTGTAGGGATATGACCCTTCACAACGTTTAACAGAGGACATTTGCGGACGTGAGCAAACACAACATTAAACACACGTGGTGGGGACGTGAGCCTTCACAATGCTTAACAGACGACATGTTCGGACGTCACCAGACACAACATTAAAACACGGTGTGGGGATATGACCCTTCACAAAGCTTAACAGACGACATGTGCGGACGTGACCAGACACAGCATTAAAAGCACGATATGGGGAGGTGAACCGTCACAACGCTTAATAGACGACATGTGCGAACGTGACCAGACACATCATTAAAAATACGATGTGGGGACGTGACCCTTCAAAACGCTTAACAGATGACATGTGCGAACGTGACTAGACACAATATTAAAAACACGAGGTGGGGACTTGACCCTTCACAACGCTTAATAGACGACATGTGCGGACGTGACTAGACACGGTGTGGGGATGTGACCCTTCACAATGCTTAATAGACGACATGTGCGAACGTGACCAGACACATCATTAAAAATACGATGTGGGGACGTGACCCTTCAAAACGCTTAACAGATGACATGTGCGAACGTGACTAGACACAACATTAAAAACACGATGTGGGGACGTGACCCTTCGCACGCTTAATAGACGACATTTGCGGACGTGACCAGACACAACTTTCAAATGACGAGGTGTATGTGGGGACGTGACCTATCACAACACTTAACAAACGATGGCATTAAAACATGGTGTAGGGATATGACCCTTCACAACGCTTAACAGAGGACATTTGCGGAAGTGAGCAAACACAACATTAATCACACGTGGTGGGGACGTGACCCTTCACAACGCTTAACAGACGACATGTGCGGACGTGACCAGACACAACATTAAAACACGGTGTGGGGATGTGACCCTTCACAAAGATTAACAGATGACTTGTGCGGACGTGACCAGACACAGCTTTAAAAGCACGATATCGGGAGGTGAACCCTCGCAACGCTTAATAGACGACATGTGCGACCGTGACCAGACACATCATTAAAAATACGATGTGGGGATGTGACCCATCACAACGCTTAACAAACGACATGTGCGGACGTGACTAGACACAGCATTAAAAACACGATGTGGGGACGTGACCAAAGACAGCATTAGGAACACGATGTGGGGAGGTGACCCTTTACAACGCTTAACAGAGGACATGTGCAGACATGAGCAGACACAACATTAAAAACTCAAGGTGCGGACGTGACCCTTTACAACGCTTAACAGAGGACATGTGCGGACGTGACCAGACACAGCATTAAAACACAGTGGGGGGAGGTGACCCTTCTCAACGCTTAACAGACGACATGTGCGGACGTGACCAGACACAGCATTAAAAGCACAATGTGGGGACGTGACCCTTCACAAAGCTTAACAGACGACATGTGCGGACGAGACTAGACACAGCATTAAAAGCACGATATGGGGAGGTGAACCCTCACAACGCTTAATAGACGACATGTGCGAACGTGACCAGACACATCATTAAAAATACGATGTGGGGACGTGACCCTTCAAAATGCTTAACAGATGATATGTGCGAACGTGACTAGACACAACATTAAAAACACGAGGTGGGGACGTGACCCTTCACAACGCTTAATAGACGACATGCGCGGACGTGACTAGACACGGTGTGGGGATGTGACCCTTCACAATGCTTAACAAACGACATGTGCGGACGTGACTAGACACAGCATTAAAAACACGATGTGGGGACGTGAGCCTTCACACGCTTAATAGATGACATTTGCGGACGTGACCAGACACAACTTTCAAATGACGAGGTGTATGTGGGGACGTGACCTATCACAACACTTAACAGACGATGGCATTAAAACATGGTGTAGGGATATGACCCTTCACAACGTTTAACAGAGGACATTTGCGGACGTGAGCAAACACAACATTAAACACACGTGGTGGGGACGTGAGCCTTCACAATGCTTAACAGACGACATGTTCGGACGTGACCAGACACAACATTAAAACACGGTGTGGGGATATGACCCTTCACAAAGCTTAACAGACGACATGTGCGGACGTGACCAGACACAGCATTAAAAGCACGATATGGAGAGGTGAACCGTCACAACGCTTAATAGACGACATGTGCGAACGTGACCAGACACATCATTAAAAATACGATGTGGGGACGTGACCCTTCAAAATGCTTAACAGATGATATGTGCGAACGTGACTAGACACAACATTAAAAACACGAGGTGGGGACGTGACCCTTCACAACGCTTAATAGACGACATGTGCGGACGTGACTAGACACGGTGTGGGGATGTGACCCTTCACAATGCTTAACAAACGACATGTGCGGACGTGACTAGACACAGCATTAAAAACACGATGTGGGGACGTGAGCCTTCACACGCTTAATAGACGACATTTGCGGACGTGACCAGACACAACTTTCAAATGACGAGGTGTATGTGGGGACGTGACCTATCACAACACTTAACAAACGATGGCATTAAAACATGGTGTAGGGATATGACCCTTCACAACGCTTAACAGAGGACATTTGCAGAAGTGAGCAAACACAACATTAATCACCCGTGGTGGGGACGTGACCCTTCACAACGCTTAACAGACGACATGTGCGGACGTGACCAGACACAACATTAAAACACGGTGTGGGGATGTGACCCTTCACAAAGATTAACAGATGACTTGTGCGGACGTGACCAGACACAGCTTTAAAAGCACGATATGGGGAGGTGAACCCTCGCAACGCTTAATAGACGACATGTGCGACCGTGACCAGACACATCATTAAAAATACGATGTGGGGATGTGACCCTTCACAACGCTTAACAAACGACATGTGCGGACGTGACTAGACACAGCATTAAAAACACGATGTGGGGACGTGACCAGAGACAGCATTAAGAACACGATGTGGGGAGGTGACCCTTTACAACGCTTAACAGAGGACATGTGCAGACATGAGCAGACACAACATTAAAAACTCAAGGTGCGGACGTGACCCTTTACAACGCTTAACAGAGGACATGTGCGGACGTGACCAGACACAGCATTAAAACACAGTGGGGGGAGGTGACCCTTCTCAACGCTTAACAGACGACATGTGCGGACGTGACCAGACACAGCATTAAAAGCACAATGTGGGGACGTGACCCTTCACAAAGCTTAACAGACGACATGTGCGGACGAGACTAGACACAGCATTAAAAGCACGATATGGGGAGGTGAACCCTCACAACGCTTAATAGACGACATGTGCGAACGTGACCAGACACATCATTAAAAATACGATGTGGGGACGTGACCCTTCAAAATGCTTAACAGATGATATGTGCGAACGTGACTAGACACAACATTAAAAACACGAGGTGGGGACGTGACCCTTCACAACGCTTAATAGACGACATGTGCGGACGTGACTAGACACGGTGTGGGGATGTGACCCTTCACAATGCTTAACAAACGACATGTGCGGACGTGACTAGACACAGCATTAAAAACACGATGTGGGGACGTGAGCCTTCACACGCTTAATAGATGACATTTGCGGACGTGACCAGACACAACTTTCAAATGACGAGGTGTATGTGGGGACGTGACCTATCACAACACTTAACAGACGATGGCATTAAAACATGGTGTAGGGATATGACCCTTCACAACGTTTAACAGAGGACATTTGCGGACGTGAGCAAACACAACATTAAACACACGTGGTGGGGACGTGAGCCTTCACAATGCTTAACAGACGACATGTTCGGACGTGACTAGACACAGCATTAAAAACACGATGTGGGGACGTGACCCTTCACACGCTTAATAGATGACATTTGCGGACGTGACCAGACACAACTTTCAAATGACGAGGTGTATGTGGGGACGTGACCTATCACAACACTTAACAAACGATGGCATTAAAACATGGTGTAGGGATATGACCCTTCACAACACTTAACAGAGGACATTTGCGGACGTGAGCAAACACAACATTAATCACACGTGGTGGGGACGTGACCCTTCACAACGCTTAACAGACGACATGTGCGGACGTGACCAGACACAACATTAAAACACGGTGTGGTGATGTGACCCTTCACAAAGATTAACAGATGACTTGTGCGGACGTGACCAGACACAGCTTTAAAAGCACGATATGGGGAGGTGAACCCTCGCAACGCTTAATAGACGACATGTGCGACCGTGACCAGACACATCATTAAAAATACGATGTGGGGACGTGACCCTTCAAAATGCTTAACAGATGACATGTGCGAACGTGACTAGACACAACATTAAAAACACGAGGTGGGGACGTGACCCTTCACAACGCTTAATAGACGACATGTGCGGACGTGACTAGACACGGTAGTAAAACACGGTGTGGGGATGTGACCCTTCACAATGCTTAACAAACGACATGTGCGGACGTGACTACACACAGCATTAAAAACACGATGTGGGGACGTGACCCTTGACAACGATTAACAGACGACCTGTGCGGACGTGACCAGACACACCATTAAAATCACGAGGTGGGGACGTCACCCTTCACAACGCTAAATACACGACATTAAAAACTCAAGGTGGGGACGTGACCCTTTACAACGCTTAACAGACGACATGTGCGGATGTGACCAGACACAGCATTAAGAACACGATGTGGGGAGGTGACCCTTTACAACGCTTAACAGAGGACATGTGCAGACATGAGCAGACACAACATTAAAAACTCAAGGTGGGGACGTGACCCTTTACAACGCTTAACAGACGACATGTGCGGACGCGACCAGACACAGCATTAAAACACGGTGTGGGGATGTGACCCTTCACAACGCTTAACAGACGACATGTGCGGACGTGACCAGAGACAGCATTAAGAACACGATGTGGGCAGGTGACCCTTCACAACGCTTAAAAGACGACATGTGCGTACGTGACCAGACACATCATTAAAAACATGATGTGGGGACGTGACCCTTCACAACGCTTAATAGAGGACATTTGCGGACGTGAGCAAACACAACATTAATCACACGTGGTGGGGACGTGATCCTTCACAACGCTTAACAGACGACATGTGCGGACGTGACCAGACACAACATTAAAACGAGGTGTGGGGATGTGACCCTTCACAAAGCTTAACAGACGACATGTGCGGACGTGACCAGACACAAGATTAAAAGCAAGATTTGGGGAGGTGAACCTTCACAACGCTTAATAGACGACATGTGCGGACGTGACCCTTCATACCGCTTAACAGACGACATGGGCGGACGTGACCAGACATAGCAATAAAACACGGTGTGGGGATGTGACCCTTCACAACGCTTAACAGACAACATGTGCGGACGTCACCAAAAACAAGATTAAATAGACGACATGTGCGGATGTGACCTGACACAACATTAAAAATACGATGCGGGGACGTGACCCTTCACAACGCTCAACAGACGACATGTGCGGTTGAGACCAGACACAGCATTAAAAATACGATACGGGGATGTAACCCTTCGCAACGCTTAACAGACGAAATGTGCGAACGTGACCAGACACAGAATTAAAAGCACAATGTGGGGACGTGACCCTTCACAACGCTTAACAGACGACATGTGCGGACGTGACTAGACACAGCATTAAAAATACGATGCTGGGATGTGACCCTTCGCAACGCTTAACAGACAAAATGTGCGAACGTGACCAGACACTGCATTAAAACACAGTGGGGGGGAGGTGACCCTTCACAACACTTAACAGACGACATGTGCGCACGTGACTAGACACAGCATTAAAAGCACACTGTGGGGACGTGACCCTTCACAACGCTTAACAGACGACATGTGCGGACGTGACCAGACACAGCATTAAAAGCACGATATGGGGAGGTGAACCGTCACAACGCTTAATAGACGACATGTGCGAACGTGACCAGACACATCATTAAAAATACGATGTGGGGACGTGACCCTTCAAAACGCTTAACAGATGACATGTGCGAACGTGACTAGACACAACATTAAAAACACGAGGTGGGGACGTGACCCTTCACAACGCTTAATAGATGACATGTGCGGACGTGACTAGACACGGTGTGGGGATGTGACCCTTCACAATGCTTAACAAACGACATGTGCGGACGTAACTAGACACAGCATTAAAAAGACGATGTGGGGACGTGACCCTTCACAAAGCTTAATAGACGACATTTGCGGACGTGACCAGACACAACTTTCAAATGACGAGGTGTATGTGGGGACGTGACCTATATCAACACTTAACAAACGATGGGATTAAAACATGGTGTAGGGATATGACCCTTCACAACGCTTAACAGAGGACATTTGCGGACGTGAGCAAACACAACATTAATCACACGTGGTGGGGACGTGACCCTTCACAACGCTTAACAAACGGCATGTGCGGACGTGACCAGACACAACATTAAAACACGGTGTGGGGATGTGACCCTTCACAAAGATTAACAGATGACTTGTTCGGACGTGACCAGACACAGCTTTAAAAGCACGATATGGGGAGGTGAACCCTCGCAACGCTTAACAGATGACATGTGCGAACGTGACTAGACACAACATTAAAAACACGAGGTGGGGACGTGACCCTTCACAACGCTTAATAGACGACATGTGCGGACGTGACTAGACACGGTAGTAAAACACGGTGTGGGGATGTGACCATTCACAATGCTTAACAAACGACATGTGCGGACGTCACTAGACACAGCATTAAAAACATGATGTGGGGACGTGACCAGAGACAGCATTAAGAACACGATGTGGGGAGGTGACCCTTTACAACGCTTAACAGAGGACATGTGCAGACATGAGCAGACACAACATTAAAAACTCAAGGTGCGGACGTGACCCTTTACAACGCTTAACAGAGGACATGTACGGACGTGACCAGACACAGCATTAAAACACAGTGGGGGGAGGTGACCCTTCACAACGCTTAACAGACGACATGTGCGGACGTGACCAGACACAACATTAAAAGCACAATGTGGGGACGTGACCCTTCACAAAGCTTAACAGACGACATGTGCGGACGGGACTAGACACAACATTAAAAGCACGATATGGGGAGGTGAACCCTCACAACGCTTAATAGACGACATGTGCGAACGTGACCAGACACATCATTAAAAATACGATGTGGGGACGTGACCCTTCAAAACGCTTAACAGATGACATGTGCGAACGTGACTAGACACAACATTAAAAACACGAGGTGGGGACGTGACCCTTCACAACGCTTAATAGACGACATGTGCGGACGTGACCAGACACGGTAGTAAAACACGGTGTGGGGATGTGACCCTTCACAATGCCTAACAAACGACATGTGCGGACGTGACTATACACAGCATTAAAAACACGATGTGCGGACGTGACCCTTCACACGCTTAACAGATGACATTTGCGGACGTGACCAGACACAACTTTCAAATGACGAGGTGTATGTGGGGACGTGACCTATCACAACACTTAACAAACGATGGCATTAAAACATGGTGTAGGGATATGACCCTTCACAACGCTTAACAGAGGACATTTGCGGACGTGAGCAAACACAACATTAATCACACGTGGTGGGGACGTGACCCTTCACAACGCTTAACAGACGACATGTGCGGACGTGACCAGACACAACATTAAAACACGGTGTGGGGATGTGACCCTTCACAAAGATTAACAGATGACTTGTTCGGACGTGACCAGACACAGCTTTAAAAGCACGATATGGGGAGGTGAACCCTCGCAACGCTTAACAGATGGCATGTGCGAACGTGACTAGACACAACATTAGAAACACGAGGTGGGGACGTGACCCTTCACAACGCTTAATAGACGACATGTGCGGACGTGACTAGACACGGTAGTAAAACACGGTGTGGGGATGTGACCCTTCACAATGCTTAACAAACGACATGTGCGGACGTGACTAGACACAGCATTAAAAAGACGATGTGGGGACGTGACCAGAGACAGCATTAAGAACACGATGTGGGGAGGTGACCCTTTACAACGCTTAACAGAGGACATGTGCAGACATGAGCAGACACAACATTAAAAACTCAAGGTGCGGACGTGACCCTTTACAACGCTTAACAGAGGACATGTACGGACGTGACCAGACACAGCATTAAAACACAGTGGGGGGAGGTGACCCTTCACAACGCTTAACAGACGACATGTGCGGACGTGACCAGACACAACATTAAAAG
This sequence comes from Viola odorata, assembly GCA_963691705.1. Taxonomy (NCBI): domain Eukaryota; kingdom Viridiplantae; phylum Streptophyta; class Magnoliopsida; order Malpighiales; family Violaceae; genus Viola; species Viola odorata. Next base: position 39,905,586 of record OY829540.1, on the reverse strand, counting down.
CACAATGTGGGGACGTGACCCTTCACAAAGCTTAACAGACGACATGTCCGGACGGGACTAGACACAGCATTAAAAGCACGATATGGGGAGGTGAACCCTCACAACGCTTAATAGACGACATGTGCGAACGTGACCAGACACATCATTAAAAATACGATGTGGGGACGTGACCCTTCAAAACGCTTAACAGATGACATGTGCGAACGTGACTAGACACAACATTAAAAACACGAGGTGGGGACGTGACCCTTCACAACGCTTAATAGACGACATTTGCGGACGTGACTAGACACGGTGTGGGGATGTGACCCTTCACAATGCCTAACAAACGACATGTGCGGACGTGACTATACACAGCATTAAAAACACGATGTGGGGACGTGACCCTTCACACGCTTAACAGATGACATTTGCGGACGTGACCAGACACAACATTAAAAGCACAATGTGGGGACGTGACCCTTCACAAAGCTTAACAGACGACATGTCCGGACGGGACTAGACACAGCATTAAAAGCACGATATGGGGAGGTGAACCCTCACAACGCTTAATAGACGACATGTGCGAACGTGACCAGACACATCATTAAAAATACGATGTGGGGACGTGACCCTTCAAAACGCTTAACAGATGACATGTGCGAACGTGACTAGACACAACATTAAAAACACGAGGTGGGGACGTGACCCTTCACAACGCTTAATAGACGACATTTGCGGACGTGACTAGACACGGTGTGGGGATGTGACCCTTCACAATGCCTAACAAACGACATGTGCGGACGTGACTATACACAGCATTAAAAACACGATGTGGGGACGTGACCCTTCACACGCTTAACAGATGACATTTGCGGACGTGACCAGACACAACTTTCAAATGACGAGGTGTATGTGGGGACGTGACCTATCACAACACTTAACAAACGATGGCATTAAAACATGGTGTAGGGATATGACCCTTCACAACGCTTAACAGAGGACATTTGCGGACGTGAGCAAACACAACATTAATCACACGTGGTGGGGACGTGACCCTTCACAACGCTTAACAGACGACATGTGCGGACGTGACCCGACACAACATTAAAACACGGTGTGGGGATGTGACCCTTCACAAAGATTAACAGATGACTTGTGCGGACGTGACCAGACACAGCTTTAAAAGCACGATATGGGGAGGTGAACCCTCGCAACGCTTAATAGACGACATGTGCGACCGTGACCAGACACATCATTAAAAATACGATGTGGGGACGTGACCCTTCAAAACGCTTAACAGATGACATGTGCGAACGTGACTAGACACAACATTAAAAACACGAGGTGGGGACGTGACCCTTCACAACGCTTAATAGACGACATGTGCGGACGTGACTAGACATGGTAGTAAAACACGGTGTGGGGATGTGACCCTTCACAATGCTTAACAAACAACATGTGCGGACGTGACTAGACACAACATTAAAAACACGATGTGGGGACGTGACCCTTGACAACGCTTAACAGACGACCTGTGCGGACGTGACCAGACACACCATTAAAATCACGAGGTGGGGACGTCACCCTTCACAACGCTAAATACACGACATTAAAAACTCAAGGTGGGGACGTGACCCTTTACAACGCTTAACAGACGACATGTGCGGATGTGACCAGACACAGCATTAAGAACATGATGTGGGGAGGTGACCCTTTACAACGCTTAACAGAGGACATGTGCAGACATGAGCAGACACAACATTAAAAACTCAAGGTGGGGACGTGACCCTTCACAACGCTTAACAGAGGACATGTGCGGACGTGACCAGTCAAAACATTAAAAACATTAGGTGGGGACGTGACCTTTCACAATGCTTAACAGACGACATGTGCGGACGTGACCAGACACAACATTAAAACACGGTGTGGGGATGTGACCCTTCACAAAGCTTAATAGAGGACATTTGCGGACGTGAGGAAACACAACATTAATCACACGTGGTGGGGACGTGATCCTTCACAACGCTTAACAGACGACATGTGCGGACGTGACCAGACACAACATTAAAACGAGGTGCGGGGATGTGACCCTTCACAAAGCTTAACAGACGACATGTGCGGACGTGACCAGACACAAGATTAAAAGCAAGATTTGGGGAGGTGAACCTTCACAACGCTTAATAGACGACATGTGCGGACGTGACCCTTCATACCGCTTAACAGACGACATGGGCGGACGTGACCAGACATAGCAATAAAACACGGTGTGGGGATGTGACCCTTCACAACGCTTAACAAACAACATGTGCGGACGTCACCAAAAACAAGATTAAATAGACGATATGTGCGGATGTGACCTGACACAACATTAAAAATACGATGCGGGGACGTGACCCTTCACAACGCTCAACAGACGACATGTGCGGTTGAGACCAGACACAACATTAAAAAATGATGCGGGGACGTGACCCTTCACAACGCTTTACAGACAAAATGTGCGAACGTGACCAGACACAGAATTAAAAGCACAATGTGGGGACGTGACCCTTCACAATGCTTAACAGACGACATGTGCGGACGTGACCAGACACAGCATTAAAAATACGATACGGGGATGTGACCCTTCGCAACGCTTAACAGACGAAATGTGCGAACGTGACCAGACACAGAATTAAAAGCACAATGTGGGGACGTGACCCTTCACAACGCTTAACAGACGACATGTGCGGACGTGACTAGACACAACATTAAAAATACGATGCTGGGATGTGACCCTTCGCAACGCTTAACAGACGAAATGTGCGAACGTGACCAGACACTGCATTAAAACACAGTGGGGGGGAGGTGACCCTTCACAACGCTTAACAGACGACATGTGCGCACGTGACCAGACACAGCATTAAAAGCACACTGTGGGGACGTGACCCTTCACAACGCTTAACAGACGACATGTGCGGACGTGACCAGACACAGCATTAAAAGCATGATATGGGGAGGTGAAACGTCACAACGCTTAATAGACGACATGTGCGAACGTGACCAGACACATCATTAAAAATACGATGTGGGGACGTGACCCTTCAAAACGCTTAACAGATGACTTGTGCGAACGTGACTAGACACAACATTAAAAACACGAGGTGGGGACGTGACCCTTCACAACGCTTAATAGATGACATGTGCGGACGTGACTAGACACGGTGTGGGGATGTGACCCTTCACAATGCTTAACAAACGACATGTGCGGACGTGACTAGACACAGCATTAAAAAGTCGATGTGGGGACGTGACCCTTCACACGCTTAATAGACGACATTTGCGGTGTGGGGATGTGACCCTTCACAAAGATTAACAGATGACTTGTTCGGACGTGACCAGACACAGCTTTAAAAGCACGATATGGGGAGGTGAACCCTCGCAACGCTTAATAGACGACATGTGCGACCGTGACCAGACACATCATTAAAAATAGGATGTGGGGACGTGACCCTTCAAAACGCTTAACAGATGACATGTGCGAACGTGACTAGACACAACATTAAAAACACGAGGTGGGGACGTGACCCTTCACAACGCTTAATAGACGACATGTGCGGACGTGACTAGACACGGTAGTAAAACACGGTGTGGGGATGTGACCCTTCACAATGCTTAACAAACGACATGTGCGGACGTGACTAGACACAGCATTAAAAACACGATGTGGGGACGTGACCAGAGACAGCATTAAGAACACGATGTGGGGAGGTGACCCTTTACAACGCTTAACAGAGGACATGTGCAGACATGAGCAGACACAACATTAAAAACTCAAGGTGCGGACGTGACCCTTTACAACGCTTAACAGAGGACATGTGCGGACGTGACCAGACACAGCATTAAAACACAGTGGGGGGAGGTGACCCTTCACAACGCTTAACAGACGACATGTGCGGACGTGACCAGACACAGCATTAAAAGCACAATGTGGGGACGTGACCCTTCACAAAGCTTAACAGACGACATGTGCGGACGTGACTAGACACAGCATTAAAAGCACGATATGGGGAGGTGAACCCTCACAACGCTTAATAGACGACATGTGCGAACGTGACCAGACACATCATTAAAAATACGATGTGGGGACGTGACCCTTCAAAACGCTTAACAGATGACATGTGCGAACGTGACTAGACACAACATTAAAAACACGAGGTGGGGACGTGACCCTTCACAACGCTTAATAGACGACATGTGCGGACGTGAATAGACACGGTGTGGGGATGTGACCCTTCACAATGCTTAACAAACGACATGTGCGGACGTGACTAGACACAGCATTAAAAACACGATGTGGGGACGTGACCCTTCACAACGCTTAATAGACGACATGTGCGGACGTGAATAGACACGGTGTGGGGATGTGACCCTTCACAATGCTTAACAAACGACATGTGCGGACGTGACTAGACACAGCATTAAAAACACGATGTGGGGACGTGACCAGAGACAGCATTAAGAACACGATGTGGGGAGGTGACCCTTTACAACGCTTAACAGAGGACATGTGCAGACATGAGGAGACACAACATTAAAAACTCAAGGTGCGGACGTGACCCTTTACAACGCTTAACAGACGACATGTGCGGACGTGACCAGACACAGCATTAAAACACAGTGGGGGGAGGTGACCCTTCACAACGCTTAACAGACGACATGTGCGGACGTGACCAGACACAGCATTAAAAGCACAATGTGGGGACGTGACCCTTCACAAAGCTTAACAGACGACATGTGCGGACGTGACTAGACACAGCATTAAAAGCACGATATGGGGAGGTGAACCCTCACAACGCTTAATAGACGACATGTGCGAACGTGACCAGACACATCATTAAAAATACGATGTGGGGACGTGACCCTTCAAAACGCTTAACAGATGACATGTGCGAACGTGACTAGACACAACATTAAAAACACGAGGTGGGGACGTGACCCTTCACAACGCTTAATAGACGACATGTGCGGACGTGAATAGACACGGTGTGGGGATGTGACCCTTCACAATGCTTAACAAACGACATGTGCGGACGTGACTAGACACAGCATTAAAAACACGATGTGGGGACGTGACCAGAGACAGCATTAAGAACACGATGTGGGGAGGTGACCCTTTGCAACGCTTAACAGAGGACATGTGCAGACATGAGGAGACACAACATTAAAAACTCAAGGTGCGGACGTGACCCTTTACAACGCTTAACAGACGACATGTGCGGACGTGACCAGACACAGCATTAAAACACAGTGGGGGGAGGTGACCCTTCACAACGCTTAACAGACGACATGTGCGGACGTGACCAGACACAGCATTAAAAAACAGTGGGGGGAGGTGACCCTTCACAACGCTTAACAGACGACATGTGCGGACGTGACCAGACACAGCATTAAAAGCACAATGTGGGGACGTGACCCTTCACAAAGCTTAACAGACGACATGTGCGGACGTGACTAGACACAGCATTAAAAGCACGATATGGGGAGGTGAACCTTCACAACGCTTAATAGACGACATGTGCGAACGTGACCAGACACATCATTAAAAATACGATGTGGGAACGTGACCCTTCAAAACGCTTAACAGATGACATGTGCGGACGTGACCAGACACAAGATTAAAAGCAAGATATGGGGAGGTGAACCTTCACAACGCTTAATAGACGACATGTGCGGACGTGACCCTTCATAACGCTTAACAGACGACATGTGCGGACGTGACCAGACATAGCAATAAAACACGGTGTGGGGATGTGACCCTTCACAACGCTTAACAGACGACATGTGCGTACGTGACCAGACACAGCATTAAAAATACGATGCTGGGATGTGACCCTTCGCAACGCTTAACAGACGAAATGTGCGAACGTGACCAGACACTGCATTAAAACACAGTGGGGGGGAGGTGACCCTTAACAACGCTTAACAGACGACATGTGCGCACGTGACCAGACACAGCATTAAAAGCACACTGTGGGGACGTGACCCTTCACAACGCTTAACAGACGACATGTGCGGACGTGACCAGACACAGCATTAAAAGCACGATATGGGGAGGTGAACCGTCACAACGCTTAATAGACGACATGTGCGAACGTGACCAGACACATCATTAAAAATACGATGTGGGAACGTGACCCTTCAAAACGCTTAACAGATGACATGTGCGAACGTGACTAGACACAACATTAAAAACACGAGGTGGGGACGTGACCCTTCACAACGCTTAATAGATGACATGTGCGGACGTGACTAGACACGGTGTGGGGATGTGACCCTTCACAATGCTTAACAAACGACATGTGCGGACGTGACTAGACACAGCATTAAAAAGACGATGTGGGGACGTGACCCTTCACACGCTTAATAGACGACATTTGCGGACGTGACCAGACACAACTTTCAAATGACGAGGTGTATGTGGGGACGTGACCTATCACAACACTTAACAAACGATGGCATTAAAACATGGTGTAGGGATATGACCCTTCACAACGCTTAACAGAGGACATTTGCGGACGTGAGCAAACACAACATTAATCACACGTGGTGGGGACGTGACCCTTCACAACGCTTAACAGACGGCATGTGCGGACGTGACCAGACACAACATTAAAACACGGTGTGGGGATGTGACCCTTCACAAAGATTAACAGATGACTTGTTCGGACGTGACCAGACACAGCTTTAAAAGCACGATATGGGGAGGTGTACCCTCGCAACGCTTAATAGACGACATGTGCGACCGTGACCAGACACATCATTAAAAATAGGATGTGGGGACGTGACCCTTCAAAACGCTTAACAGATGACATGTGCGAACGTGACTAGACACAACATTAAAAACACGAGGTGGGGACGTGACCCTTCACAACGCTTAATAGACGACATGTGCGGACGTGACTAGACACGGTAGTAAAACACGGTGTGGGGATGTGACCCTTCACAATGCTTAACAAACGACATGTGCGGACGTGACTAGACACAGCATTAAAAACACGATGTGGGGACGTGACCAGAGACAGCATTAAGAACACGATGTGGGGAGGTGACCCTTTACAACGCTTAACAGACGGCATGTGCGGACGTGACCAGACACAACATTAAAACACGGTGTGGGGATGTGACCCTTCACAAAGATTAACAGATGACTTGTTCGGACGTGACCAGACACAGCTTTAAAAGCACGATATGGGGAGGTGAACCCTCGCAACGCTTAATAGACGACATGTGCGACCGTGACCAGACACATCATTAAAAATAGGATGTGGGGACGTGACCCTTCAAAACGCTTAACAGATGACATGTGCGAACGTGACTAGACACAACATTAAAAACACGAGGTGGGGACGTGACCCTTCACAACGCTTAATAGACGACATGTGCGGACGTGACTAGACACGGTAGTAAAACACGGTGTGGGGATGTGACCCTTCACAATGCTTAACAAACGACATGTGCGGACGTGACTAGACACAGCATTAAAAACACGATGTGGGGACGTGACCAGAGACAGCATTAAGAACACGATGTGGGGAGGTGACCCTTTACAACGCTTAACAGAGGACATGTGCAGACATGAGCAGACACAACATTAAAAACTCAAGGTGCGGACGTGACCCTTTACAACGCTTAACAGAGGACATGTGCGGACGTGACCAGACACAGCATTAAAACACAGTGGGGGGAGGTGACCCTTCACAACGCTTAACAGACGACATGTGCGGACGTGACCAGACACAGCATTAAAAGCACAATGTGGGGACGTGACCCTTCACAAAGCTTAACAGACGACATGTGCGGACGTGACTAGACACAGCATTAAAAGCACGATATGGGGAGGTGAACCCTCACAACGCTTAATAGACGACATGTGCGAACGTGACCAGACACATCATTAAAAATACGATGTGGGGACGTGACCCTTCAAAACGCTTAACAGATGACATGTGCGAACGTGACTAGACACAACATTAAAAACACGAGGTGGGGACGTGACCCTTCACAACGCTTAATAGACGACATGTGCGGACGTGAATAGACACGGTGTGGGGATGTGACCCTTCACAATGCTTAACAAACGACATGTGCGGACGTGACTAGACACAGCAATAAAAACACGATGTGGGGACGTGACCCTTCACAACGCTTAATAGTCGACATGTGCGGACGTGAATAGACACGGTGTGGGGATGTGACCCTTCACAATGCTTAACAAACGACATGTGCGGACGTGACTAGACACAGCATTAAAAACACGATGTGGGGACGTGACCAGAGACAGCATTAAGAACACGATGTGGGGAGGTGACCCTTTACAACGCTTAACAGAGGACATGTGCAGACATGAGGAGACACAACATTAAAAACTCAAGGTGCGGACGTGACCCTTTACAACGCTTAACAGACGACATGTGCGGACGTGACCAGACACAGCATTAAAACACAGTGGGGGGAGGTGACCCTTCACAACGCTTAACAGACGACATGTGCGGACGTGACCAGACACAGCATTAAAAGCACAATGTGGGGACGTGACCCTTCACAAAGCTTAACAGACGACATGTGCGGACGTGACTAGACACAGCATTAAAAGCACGATATGGGGAGGTGAACCCTCACAACGCTTAATAGACGACATGTGCGAACGTGACCAGACACATCATTAAAAATACGATGTGGGGACGTGACCCTTCAAAACGCTTAACAGATGACATGTGCGAACGTGACTAGACACAACATTAAAAACACGAGGTGGGGACGTGACCCTTCACAACGCTTAATAGACGACATGTGCGGACGTGAATAGACACGGTGTGGGGATGTGACCCTTCACAATGCTTAACAAACGACATGTGCGGACGTGACTAGACACAGCATTAAAAACACGATGTGGGGACGTGACCAGAGACAGCATTAAGAACACGATGTGGGGAGGTGACCCTTTGCAACGCTTAACAGAGGACATGTGCAGACATGAGGAGACACAACATTAAAAACTCAAGGTGCGGACGTGACCCTTTACAACGCTTAACAGACGACATGTGCGGACGTGACCAGACACAGCATTAAAACACAGTGGGGGGAGGTGACCCTTCACAACGCTTAACAGACGACATGTGCGGACGTGACCAGACACAGCATTAAAAAACAGTGGGGGGAGGTGACCCTTCACAACGCTTAACAGACGACATGTGCGGACGTGACCAGACACAGCATTAAAAGCACAATGTGGGGACGTGACCCTTCACAAAGCTTAACAGACGACATGTGCGGACGTGACTAGACACAGCATTAAAAGCACGATATGGGGAGGTGAACCTTCACAACGCTTAATAGACGACATGTGCGAACGTGACCAGACACATCATTAAAAATACGATGTGGGAACGTGACCCTTCAAAACGCTTAACAGATGACATGTGCGGACGTGACCAGACACAAGATTAAAAGCAAGATATGGGGAGGTGAACCTTCACAACGCTTAATAGACGACATGTGCGGACGTGACCCTTCATAACGCTTAACAGACGACATGTGCGGACGTGACCAGACATAGCAATAAAACACGGTGTGGGGATGTGACCCTTCACAACGCTTAACAGACGACATGTGCGTACGTGACCAGACACAGCATTAAAAATACGATGCTGGGATGTGACCCTTCGCAACGCTTAACAGACGAAATGTGCGAACGTGACCAGACACTGCATTAAAACACAGTGGGGGGGAGGTGACCCTTAACAACGCTTAACAGACGACATGTGCGCACGTGACCAGACACAGCATTAAAAGCACACTGTGGGGACGTGACCCTTCACAACGCTTAACAGACGACATGTGCGGACGTGACCAGACACAGCATTAAAAGCACGATATGGGGAGGTGAACCGTCACAACGCTTAATAGACGACATGTGCGAACGTGACCAGACACATCATTAAAAATACGATGTGGGAACGTGACCCTTCAAAACGCTTAACAGATGACATGTGCGAACGTGACTAGACACAACATTAAAAACACGAGGTGGGGACGTGACCCTTCACAACGCTTAATAGATGACATGTGCGGACGTGACTAGACACGGTGTGGGGATGTGACCCTTCACAATGCTTAACAAACGACATGTGCGGACGTGACTAGACACAGCATTAAAAAGACGATGTGGGGACGTGACCCTTCACACGCTTAATAGACGACATTTGCGGACGTGACCAGACACAACTTTCAAATGACGAGGTGTATGTGGGGACGTGACCTATCACAACACTTAACAAACGATGGCATTAAAACATGGTGTAGGGATATGACCCTTCACAACGCTTAACAGAGGACATTTGCGGACGTGAGCAAACACAACATTAATCACACGTGGTGGGGACGTGACCCTTCACAACGCTTAACAGACGGCATGTGCGGACGTGACCAGACACAACATTAAAACACGGTGTGGGGATGTGACCCTTCACAAAGATTAACAGATGACTTGTTCGGACGTGACCAGACACAGCTTTAAAAGCACGATATGGGGAGGTGTACCCTCGCAACGCTTAATAGACGACATGTGCGACCGTGACCAGACACATCATTAAAAATAGGATGTGGGGACGTGACCCTTCAAAACGCTTAACAGATGACATGTGCGAACGTGACTAGACACAACATTAAAAACACGAGGTGGGGACGTGACCCTTCACAACGCTTAATAGACGACATGTGCGGACGTGACTAGACACGGTAGTAAAACACGGTGTGGGGATGTGACCCTTCACAATGCTTAACAAACGACATGTGCGGACGTGACTAGACACAGCATTAAAAACACGATGTGGGGACGTGACCAGAGACAGCATTAAGAACACGATGTGGGGAGGTGACCCTTTACAACGCTTAACAGACGGCATGTGCGGACGTGACCAGACACAACATTAAAACACGGTGTGGGGATGTGACCCTTCACAAAGATTAACAGATGACTTGTTCGGACGTGACCAGACACAGCTTTAAAAGCACGATATGGGGAGGTGAACCCTCGCAACGCTTAATAGACGACATGTGCGACCGTGACCAGACACATCATTAAAAATAGGATGTGGGGACGTGACCCTTCAAAACGCTTAACAGATGACATGTGCGAACGTGACTAGACACAACATTAAAAACACGAGGTGGGGACGTGACCCTTCACAACGCTTAATAGACGACATGTGCGGACGTGACTAGACACGGTAGTAAAACACGGTGTGGGGATGTGACCCTTCACAATGCTTAACAAACGACATGTGCGGACGTGACTAGACACAGCATTAAAAACACGATGTGGGGACGTGACCAGAGACAGCATTAAGAACACGATGTGGGGAGGTGACCCTTTACAACGCTTAACAGAGGACATGTGCAGACATGAGCAGACACAACATTAAAAACTCAAGGTGCGGACGTGACCCTTTACAACGCTTAACAGAGGACATGTGCGGACGTGACCAGACACAGCATTAAAACACAGTGGGGGGAGGTGACCCTTCACAACGCTTAACAGACGACATGTGCGGACGTGACCAGACACAGCATTAAAAGCACAATGTGGGGACGTGACCCTTCACAAAGCTTAACAGACGACATGTGCGGACGTGACTAGACACAGCATTAAAAGCACGATATGGGGAGGTGAACCCTCACAACGCTTAATAGACGACATGTGCGAACGTGACCAGACACATCATTAAAAATACGATGTGGGGACGTGACCCTTCAAAACGCTTAACAGATGACATGTGCGAACGTGACTAGACACAACATTAAAAACACGAGGTGGGGACGTGACCCTTCACAACGCTTAATAGACGACATGTGCGGACGTGAATAGACACGGTGTGGGGATGTGACCCTTCACAATGCTTAACAAACGACATGTGCGGACGTGACTAGACACAGCAATAAAAACACGATGTGGGGACGTGACCCTTCACAACGCTTAATAGTCGACATGTGCGGACGTGAATAGACACGGTGTGGGGATGTGACCCTTCACAATGCTTAACAAACGACATGTGCGGACGTGACTAGACACAGCATTAAAAACACGATGTGGGGACGTGACCAGAGACAGCATTAAGAACACGATGTGGGGAGGTGACCCTTTACAACGCTTAACAGAGGACATGTGCAGACATGAGGAGACACAACATTAAAAACTCAAGGTGCGGACATGACCCTTTACAACGCTTAACAGACGACATGTGCGGACGTGACCAGACACAGCATTAAAACACAGTGGGGGGAGGTGACCCTTCACAACGCTTAACAGACGACATGTGCGGACGTGACCAGACACAGCATTAAAAGCACAATGTGGGGACGTGACCCTTCACAAAGCTTAACAGACGACATGTGCGGACGTGACTAGACACAGCATTAAAAGCACGATATGGGGAGGTGAACCCTCACAACGCTTAATAGACGACATGTGCGAACGTGACCAGACACATCATTAAAAATACGATGTGGGGACGTGACCCTTCAAAACGCTTAACAGATGACATGTGCGAACGTGACTAGACACAACATTAAAAACACGAGGTGGGGACGTGACCCTTCACAACGCTTAATAGACGACATGTGCGGACGTGAATAGACACGGTGTGGGGATGTGACCCTTCACAATGCTTAACAAACGACATGTGCGGACGTGACTAGACACAGCATTAAAAACACGATGTGGGGACGTGACCAGAGACAGCATTAAGAACACGATGTGGGGAGGTGACCCTTTGCAACGCTTAACAGAGGACATGTGCAGACATGAGGAGACACAACATTAAAAACTCAAGGTGCGGACGTGACCCTTTACAACGCTTAACAGACGACATGTGCGGACGTGACCAGACACAGCATTAAAACACAGTGGGGGGAGGTGACCCTTCACAACGCTTAACAGACGACATGTGCGGACGTGACCAGACACAGCATTAAAAGCACAATGTGGGGACGTGACCCTTCACAAAGCTTAACAGACGACATGTGCGGACGTGACTAGACACAGCATTAAAAGCACGATATGGGGAGGTGAACCCTCACAACGCTTAATAGACGACATGTGCGAACGTGACCAGACACATCATTAAAAATACGATGTGGGGACGTGACCCTTCAAAACGCTTAACAGATGACATGTGCGAACGTGACTAGACACAACATTAAAAACACGAGGTGGGGACGTGACCCTTCACAACGCTTAATAGACGACATGTGCGGACGTGAATAGACACGGTGTGGGGATGTGACCCTTCACAATGCTTAACAAACGACATGTGCGGACGTGACTAGACACAGCAATAAAAACACGATGTGGGGACGTGACCCTTCACAACGCTTAATAGTCGACATGTGCGGACGTGAATAGACACGGTGTGGGGATGTGACCCTTCACAATGCTTAACAAACGACATGTGCGGACGTGACTAGACACAGCATTAAAAACACGATGTGGGGACGTGACCAGAGACAGCATTAAGAACACGATGTGGGGAGGTGACCCTTTACAACGCTTAACAGAGGACATGTGCAGACATGAGGAGACACAACATTAAAAACTCAAGGTGCGGACATGACCCTTTACAACGCTTAACAGACGACATGTGCGGACGTGACCAGACACAGCATTAAAACACAGTGGGGGGAGGTGACCCTTCACAACGCTTAACAGACGACATGTGCGGACGTGACCAGACACAGCATTAAAAGCACAATGTGGGGACGTGACCCTTCACAAAGCTTAACAGACGACATGTGCGGACGTGACTAGACACAGCATTAAAAGCACGATATGGGGAGGTGAACCGTCACAACGCTTAATAGACGACATGTGCGTACGTGACCAGACACATCATTAAAAATACGATGTGGGAACGTGACCCTTCAAAACGCTTAACAGATGACATGTACGAACGTGACTAGACACAACATTAAAAACACGAGGTGGGGACGTGACCCTTCACAACGCTTAATAGATGACATGTGCGGACGTGACTAGACACGGTGTGGGGATGTGACCCTTCACAATGCTTAACAAACGACATGTGCGGACGTGGCTAGACACAGCATTAAAAAGACGATGTGGGGACGTGACCCTTCACACGCTTAATAGACGACATTTGCGGACGTGACCAGACACAACTTTCAAATGACGAGGTGTATGTGGGGACGTGACCTATCACAACACTTAACAAACGATGGCATTAAAACATGGTGTAGGGATATGACCCTTCACAACGCTTAACAGAGGACATTTGCGGACGTGAGCAAACACAACATTAATCACACGTGGTGGGGACGTGACCCTTCACAACGCTTAACAGACGGCATGTGCGGACGTGACCAGACACAACATTAAAACACGGTGTGGGGATGTGACCCTTCACAAAGATTAACAGATGACTTGTTCGGACGTGACCAGACACAGCTTTAAAAGCACGATATGGGGAGGTGTACCCTCGCAACGCTTAATAGACGACATGTGCGACCGTGACCAGACACATCATTAAAAATAGGATGTGGGGACGTGACCCTTCAAAACGCTTAACAGATGACATGTGCGAACGTGACTAGACACAACATTAATAACACGAGGTGGGGACGTGACCCTTCACAACGCTTAATAGACGACATGTGCGGACGTGACTAGACACGGTAGTAAAACACGGTGTGGGGATGTGACCCTTCACAATGCTTAACAAACGACATGTGCGGACGTGACTAGACACACCATTAAAAACACGATGTGGGGACGTGACCAGAGACAGCATTAAGAACACGATGTGGGGAGGTGACCCTTTGCAACGCTTAACAGAGGACATGTGCAGACATGAGGAGACACAACATTAAAAACTCAAGGTGCGGACGTGACCCTTTACAACGCTTAACAGACGACATGTGCGGACGTGACCAGACACAGCATTAAAACACAGTGGGGGGAGGTGACCCTTCACAACGCTTAACAGACGACATGTGCGGACGTGACCAGACACAGCATTAAAAGCACAATGTGGGGACGTGACCCTTCACAAAGCTTAACAGACGACATGTGCGGACGTGACTAGACACAGCATTAAAAGCACGATATGGGGAGGTGAACCTTCACAACGCTTAATAGACGACATGTACGAACGTGACCAGACACATCATTAAAAATACGATGTGGGAACGTGACCCTTCAAAATGCTTAACAGATGACATGTGCGGACGTGACCAGACACAAGATTAAAAGCAAGATATGGGGAGGTGAACCTTCACAACGCTTAATAGACGACATGTGCGGACGTGACCCTTCATAACGCTTAACAGACGACATGTGCGGACGTGACCAGACATAGCAATAAAACACGGTGTGGGGATGTGACCCTTCACAACGCTTAACAGACGACATGTGCGTACGTGACCAGACACAACATTAAAAATACGATGCTGGGATGTGACCCTTCGCAACGCTTAACAGACGAAATGTGCGAACGTGACCAGACACTGCATTAAAACACAGTGGGGGGGAGGTGACCCTTCACAACGCTTAACAGACGACATGTGCGCACGTGACCAGACACAGCATTAAAAGCACACTGTGGGGACGTGACCCTTCACAACGCTTAACAGACGACATGTGCGGACGTGACCAGACACAGCATTAAAAGCACGATATGGGGAGGTGAACCGTCACAACGCTTAATAGACGACATGTGTGAACGTGACCAGACACATCATTAAAAATACGATGTGGGAACGTGACCCTTCAAAACGCTTAACAGATGACATGTGCGAACGTGACTAGACACAACATTAAAAACACGAGGTGGGGACGTGACCCTTCACAACGCTTAATAGATGACATGTGCGGACGTGACTAGACACGGTGTGGGGATGTGACCCTTCACAATGCTTAACAAACGACATGTGCGGACGTGACTAGACACAGCATTAAAAAGACGATGTGGGGACGTGACCCTTCACATGCTTAATAGACGACATTTGCGGACGTGACCAGACACAACTTTCAAATGACGAGGTGTATGTGGGGACGTGACCTATCACAACACTTAACAAACGATGGCATTAAAACATGGTGTAGGGATATGACCCTTCACAACGCTTAACAGAGGACATTTGCGGACGTGAGCAAACACAACATTAATCACACGTGGTGGGGACGTGACCCTTCACAACGCTTAACAGACGGCATGTGCGGACGTGACCAGACACAACATTAAAACACGGTGTGGGGATGTGACCCTTCACAAAGATTAACAGATGACTTGTTCGGACGTGACCAGACACAGCTTTAAAAGCACGATATGGGGAGGTGTACCCTCGCAACGCTTAATAGACGACATGTGCGACCGTGACCAGACACATCATTAAAAATAGGATGTGGGGACGTGACCCTTCAAAACGCTTAACAGATGACATGTGCGAACGTGACTAGACACAACATTAAAAACACGAGGTGGGGACGTGACCCTTCACAACGCTTAATAGACGACATGTGCGGACGTGACTAGACACGGTAGTAAAACACGGTGTGGGGATGTGACCCTTCACAATGCTTAACAAACGACATGTGCGGACGTGACTAGACACACCATTAAAAACACGATGTGGGGACGTGACCACAGACAGCATTAAGAACACGATGTGGGGAGGTGACCCTTTGCAACGCTTAACAGAGGACATGTGCAGACATGAGGAGACACAACATTAAAAACTCAAGGTGCGGACGTGACCCTTTACAACGCTTAACAGACGACATGTGCGGACGTGACCAGACACAGCATTAAAACACAGTGGGGGGAGGTGACCCTTCACAACGCTTAACAGACGACATGTGCGGACGTGACCAGACACAGCATTAAAAGCACAATGTGGGGACGTGACCCTTCACAAAGCTTAACAGACGACATGTGCGGACGTGACTAGACACAGCATTAAAAGCACGATATGGGGAGGTGAACCTTCACAACGCTTAATAGACGACATGTGCGAACGTGACCAGACACATCATTAAAAATACGATGTGGGAACGTGACCCTTCAAAACGCTTAACAGATGACATGTGCGGACGTGACCAGACACAAGATTAAAAGCAAGATATGGGGAGGTGAACCTTCACAACGCTTAATAGACGACATGTGCGGACGTGACCCTTCATAACGCTTAACAGACGACATGTGCGGACGTGACCAGACATAGCAATAAAACACGGTGTGGGGATGTGACCCTTCACAACGCTTAACAGACGACATGTGCGTACGTGACCAGACACAACATTAAAAATACGATGCTGGGATGTGACCCTTCGCAACGCTTAACAGACGAAATGTGCGAACGTGACCAGACACTGCATTAAAACACAGTGGGGGGGAGGTGACCCTTCACAACGCTTAACAGACGACATGTGCGCACGTGACCAGACACAGCATTAAAAGCACACTGTGGGGACGTGACCCTTCACAACGCTTAACAGACGACATGTGCGGACGTGACCAGACACAGCATTAAAAGCACGATATGGGGAGGTGAACCGTCACAACGCTTAATAGACGACATGT
Organism: Viola odorata; assembly: GCA_963691705.1. NCBI lineage: Eukaryota > Viridiplantae > Streptophyta > Magnoliopsida > Malpighiales > Violaceae > Viola > Viola odorata. The sequence goes on along the minus strand of OY829540.1, from coordinate 39,887,971 downwards.
GCGAACGTGACCAGACACATCATTAAAAATACGATGTGGGAACGTGACCCTTCAAAACGCTTAACAGATGACATGTGCGAACGTGACTAGACACAACATTAAAAACACGAGGTGGGGACGTGACCCTTCACAACGCTTAATAGATGACATGTGCGGACGTGACTAGACACGGTGTGGGGATGTGACCCTTCACAATGCTTAACAAACGACATGTGCGGACGTGACTAGACACAGCATTAAAAAGACGATGTGGGGACGTGACCCTTCACATGCTTAATAGACGACATTTGCGGACGTGACCAGACACAACTTTCAAATGACGAGGTGTATGTGGGGACGTGACCTATCACAACACTTAACAAACGATGGCATTAAAACATGGTGTAGGGATATGACCCTTCACAACGCTTAACAGAGGACATTTGCGGACGTGAGCAAACACAACATTAATCACACGTGGTGGGGACGTGACCCTTCACAACGCTTAACAGACGGCATGTGCGGACGTGACCAGACACAACATTAAAACACGGTGTGGGGATGTGACCCTTCACAAAGATTAACAGATGACTTGTTCGGACGTGACCAGACACAGCTTTAAAAGCACGATATGGGGAGGTGTACCCTCGCAACGCTTAATAGACGACATGTGCGACCGTGACCAGACACATCATTAAAAATAGGATGTGGGGACGTGACCCTTCAAAACGCTTAACAGATGACATGTGCGAACGTGACTAGACACAACATTAAAAACACGAGGTGGGGACGTGACCCTTCACAACGCTTAATAGACGACATGTGCGGACGTGACTAGACACGGTAGTAAAACACGGTGTGGGGATGTGACCCTTCACAATGCTTAACAAACGACATGTGCGGACGTGACTAGACACAGCATTAAAAACACGATGTGGGGACGTGACCAGAGACAACATTAAGAACACGATGTGGGGAGGTGACCCTTTACAACGCTTAACAGAGGACATGTGCAGACATGAGCAGACACAACATTAAAAACTCAAGGTGCGGACGTGACCCTTTACAACGCTTAACAGAGGACATGTGCGGACGTGACCAGACACAGCATTAAAACACAGTGGGGGGAGGTGACCCTTCACAACGCTTAACAGACGACATGTGCGGACGTGACCAGACACAGCATTAAAAGCACAATGTGGGGACGTGACCCTTCACAAAGCTTAACAGACGACATGTGCGGACGTGACTAGACACAGCATTAAAAGAACGATATGGGGAGGTGAACCCTCACAATGCTTAATAGACGACATGTGCGAACGTGACCAGACACATCATTAAAAATACGATGTGGGGACGTGACCCTTCAAAACGCTTAACAGATGACATGTGCGAACGTGACTAGACACAACATTAAAAACACGAGGTGGGGAGGTGACCCTTCACAACGCTTAATAGACGACATGTGCGGACGTGAATAGACACGGTGTGGGGATGTGACCCTTCACAATGCTTAACAAACGACATGTGCGGACGTGACTAGACACAGCATTAAAAACACGATGTGGGGACGTGACCAGAGACAGCATTAAGAACACGATGTGGGGAGGTGACCCTTTACAACGCTTAACAGAGGACATGTGCAGACATGAGGAGACACAACATTAAAAACTCAAGGTGCGGACGTGACCCTTTACAACGCTTAACAGACGACATGTGCGGACGTGACCAGACACAGCATTAAAACACAGTGGGGGGAGGTGACCCTTCACAACGCTTAACAGACGACATGTGTGGACGTGACCAGACACAGCATTAAAAGCACAATGTGGGGACGTGACCCTTCACAAAGCTTAACAGACGACATGTGCGGACGTGACTAGACACAGCATTAAAAGCACGATATGGGGAGGTGAACCCTCACAACGCTTAATAGACGTCATGTGCGAACGTGACCAGACACATCATTAAAAATACGATGTGGGGACGTGACCCTTCAAAACGCTTAACAGATGACATGTGCGAACGTGAGTAGACACAACATTAAAAACACGAGGTGGGGACGTGACCCTTCACAACGCTTAATAGACGACATGTGCGGACGTGACTAGACACGGTGTGGGGATGTGACCCTTCACAATGCTTAACAAACGACATGTGCGGACGTGACTAGACACAGCATTAAAAACACGATGTGGGGACGTGACCCTTCACACGCTTAATAGATGACATTTGCGGACGTTACCAGACACAACTTTCAAATGACGAGGTGTATGTGGGGACGTGACCTATCACAACACTTAACAAATGATGGCATTAAAACATGGTGTAGGGATATGACCCTTCACAACGCTTAACAGAGGACATTTGCGGACGTTAGCAAACACAACATTAATCACACGTGGTGGGGACGTGACCCTTCACAACGCTTAACAGACGACATGTGCGGACGTGACCAGACACAACATTAAAACACGGTGTGGGGATGTGACCCTTCACAAAGATTAACAGATGACTTGTTCGGACGTGACCAGACACAGCTTTAAAAGCACGATATGGGGAGGTGAACCCTCGCAACGCTTAATAGACGACATGTGCGACCGTGACCAGACACATCATTAAAAATAGGATGTGGGGACGTGACCCTTCAAAACGCTTAATAGATGACATGTGCGAACGTGACTAGACACAACATTAAAAACACGAGGTGGGGACGTGACCCTTCACAACGCTTAATAGACGACATGTGCAGACGTGACTAGACACGGTAGTAAAACACGGTGTGGGGATGTGACCCTTCACAATGCTTAACAAACGACATGTGCGGACGTGACTAGACACAGCATTAAAAACACGATGTGGGGACGTGACCAGAGACAGCATTAAGAACACGATGTGGGGAGGTGACCCTTTACAACGCTTAACAGAGGACATGTGCAGACATGAGCAGACACAACATTAAAAACTCAAGGTGCGGACGTGACCCTTTACAACGCTTAACAGAGGACATGTGCGGACGTGACCAGACACAGCATTAAAACACAGTGGGGGGAGGTGACCCTTCACAACGCTTAACAGACGACATGTGCGGACGTGACCAGACACAACATTAAAAGCACAATGTGGGGACGTGACCCTTCACAAAGCTTAACAGACGACATGTGCGGACGTGACTAGACACAGCATTAAAAGCACGATATGGGGAGGTGAACCCTCACAACGCTTAATAGACGACATTTGCGAACGTGACCAAACACATCATTAAAAATACGATGTGGGGACGTGACCCTTCAAAACGCTTAACAGATGACATGTGCGAACGTGAGTAGACACAACATTAAAAACACGAGGTGGGGACGTGACCCTTCACAACGCTTAATAGACGACATGTGCGGACGTGACTAGACACGGTGTGGGGATGTGACCCTTCACAATGCTTAACAAACGACATATGCGGACGTGACTAGACACAGCATTAAAAACACGATGTGGGGACGTGACCCTTCACACGCTTAATAGATGACATTTGCGGACGTTACCAGACACAACTTTCAAATGACGAGGTGTATGTGGGGACGTGACCTATCACAACACTTAACAAATGATGGCATTAAAACATGGTGTAGGGATATGACCCTTCACAACGCTTAACAGAGGACATTTGCGGACGTTAGCAAACACAACATTAATCACACGTGGTGGGGACGTGACCCTTCACAACGCTTAACAGACGACATGTGCGGACGTGACCAGACACAACATTAAAACACGGTGTGGGGATGTGACCCTTCACAAAGCTTAACAGACGACATGTGCGGACGTGACCAGACACAAGATTAAAAGCAAGATATGGGGAGGTGAACCTTCACAACGCTTAATAGACGACATGTGCGGACGTGACCCTTCATAACGCTTAACAGACGACATGTGCGGACGTGACTAGACATAGCAATAAAACACGGTGTGGGGATGTGACCCTTCACAACGCTTAACAGACAACATGTGCGGACGTCACCAAAAACAAGATTAAATAGACGACATGTGCGGATGTGACCTGAGACAACATTAAAAATACGATGCGGGGACGTGACCCTTCACAACGCTCAACAGACGACATGTGCGGTTGAGACTAGACACAACATTGAAAAATGATGCGGGGACGTGACCCTTCACAACGCTTTACAGACGAAATGTGCGAACGTGACCAGACACAGAATTAAAAGCACAATGTGGGGACGTGACCCTTCACAACGCTTAACAGACGACATGTGCGGACGTGACCAGACACAGCATTAAAAATACGATGCGGGGATGTGACCCTTCGCAACGCTTAATAGACGAAATGTGCGAACGTGACCAGACACAGAATTAAAAGCACAATGTGGGGACGTGGCCCTTCACAACGCTTAACAGACGACATGTGCGGACGTGACCAGACACAGCATTAAAAATACGATGCCGGGATGTGACCCTTCGCAACGCTTAACAGACGAAATGTGCGAACGTGACCAGACACTGCATTAAAACACAGTGGGGGGGAGATGACCCTTCACAACGCTTAACAGACGACATGTGCGCACGTGACCAGACACAGCATTAAAAGCACACTGTGGGGACGTGACCCTTCACAACGCTTAACAGACGACATGTGCGGACGAGACCAGACACATCTTTAAAAACACGATGTGGGGACGTGACCAGATACAGTATTAAAAACACGATGTGGGGACGTGACCCTTCACACGCTTAATAGACGAAATGTGCGGACGTGACCAGACACAACTTTCAAATGACGAGGTGTATGTAGGGACGTGACCTATCACAACACTTAACAGACGATGGCATTAAAACATGGTGTAGGGATTTGACCCTTCACAACGTTTAGCAGAGGACATTTGCGGACGTGAGCAAACACAACATTAAACACACGTGGTGGGGACGTGAGCCTTCACAATGCTTAACAGACGACATGTTCGGACGTGACCAGACACAACATTAAAACATGGTGTGGGGATATGACCCTTCACAAAGCTTAACAGACGACATGTGCGGACGTGACCAGACACAGCATTAAAAGCACGATATGGGGAGGTGAACCGTCATAACGCTTAATAGACGACATGTGCGAACGTGACCAGACAAATCATTAAAAATACGATGTGGGGACGTGACCCTTCAAAACGCTTAACAGATGACATGTGCGAACGTGACTAGACACAACATTAAAAACACGAGGTGGGGACGTGACCCTTGACAACGCTTAATAGACGACATGTGCGGACGTGACTAGACACGGTGTGGGGATGTGACCCTTCACAATGCTTAACAAACGACATGTGCGGACGTGACTAGACACAGCATTAAAAACACGATGTGGGGACGTGACCCTTCACACGCTTAATAGACGACATTTGCGGACGTGACCAGACACAACTTTCAAATGACGAGGTGTATGTGGGGACGTGACCTATCACAACACTTAACAAACGATGGCATTCAAACATGGTGTAGGGATATGACCCTTCACAACGCTTAACAGAGGACATTTGCGGACGTGAGCAAACACAACATTAATCACACGTGGTGGGGACGTGATCCTTCACAACGCTTAACAGGCGACATGTGCGGACGTGACCAGAGACAGCATTAAGAACACGATGTTGGGAGGTGACCCTTTACAACGCTTAACAGAGGATATGTGCAGACATGAGCAGACGCAACATTAAAAACTCAAGGTGGGGACGTGACCCTTTACAACGCTTAACAGACGACATGTGCGGACGTGACCAGACACAGCATTAAAACACGGTGTGGGGATGTGACCATTAACAACGCTTAACAGCCGACATGTGCGAACGTGACCAGACACATCATTAAAAATACGATGTGGGAACGTGACCCTTCAAAACGCTTAACAGATGACATGTGCGAACGTGACTAGACACAACATTAAAAACACGATGTGGGGACGTGACCCTTCACACGCTTAATAGACGACATTTGCGGACGTGACCAGACACAACTTTCAAATGACGAGGTGTATGTGGGGACGTGACCTATCACAACACTTAACAAACGATGGCATTAAAACATGGTGTAGGGATATGACCCTTCACAACGCTTAACAGAGGACATTTGCGGACGTGAGCAAACACAACATTAATCACACGTGGTGGGGACGTGACCCTTCACAACGCTTAACAGACGGCATGTGCGGACGTGACCAGACACAACATTAAAACACGGTGTGGGGATGTGACCCTTCACAAAGATTAACAGATGACTTGTTCGGACGTGACCAGACACAGCTTTAAAAGCACGATATGGGGAGGTGTACCCTCGCAACGCTTAATAGACGACATGTGCGACCGTGACCAGACACATCATTAAAAATAGGATGTGGGGACGTGACCCTTCAAAACGCTTAACAGATGACATGTGCGAACGTGACTAGACACAACATTAAAAACACGAGGTGGGGACGTGACCCTTCACAACGCTTAATAGACGACATGTGCGGACGTGACTAGACACGGTAGTAAAACACGGTGTGGGGATGTGACCCTTCACAATGCTTAACAAACGACATGTGCGGACGTGACTAGACACAGCATTAAAAACACGATGTGGGGACGTGACCAGAGACAACATTAAGAACACGATGTGGGGAGGTGACCCTTTACAACGCTTAACAGAGGACATGTGCAGACATGAGCAGACACAACATTAAAAACTCAAGGTGCGGACGTGACCCTTTACAACGCTTAACAGAGGACATGTGCGGACGTGACCAGACACAGCATTAAAACACAGTGGGGGGAGGTGACCCTTCACAACGCTTAACAGACGACATGTGCGGACGTGACCAGACACAGCATTAAAAGCACAATGTGGGGACGTGACCCTTCACAAAGCTTAACAGACGACATGTGCGGACGTGACTAGACACAGCATTAAAAGAACGATATGGGGAGGTGAACCCTCACAATGCTTAATAGACGACATGTGCGAACGTGACCAGACACATCATTAAAAATACGATGTGGGGACGTGACCCTTCAAAACGCTTAACAGATGACATGTGCGAACGTGACTAGACACAACATTAAAAACACGAGGTGGGGAGGTGACCCTTCACAACGCTTAATAGACGACATGTGCGGACGTGAATAGACACGGTGTGGGGATGTGACCCTTCACAATGCTTAACAAACGACATGTGCGGACGTGACTAGACACAGCATTAAAAACACGATGTGGGGACGTGACCAGAGACAGCATTAAGAACACGATGTGGGGAGGTGACCCTTTACAACGCTTAACAGAGGACATGTGCAGACATGAGGAGACACAACATTAAAAACTCAAGGTGCGGACGTGACCCTTTACAACGCTTAACAGACGACATGTGCGGACGTGACCAGACACAGCATTAAAACACAGTGGGGGGAGGTGACCCTTCACAACGCTTAACAGACGACATGTGTGGACGTGACCAGACACAGCATTAAAAGCACAATGTGGGGACGTGACCCTTCACAAAGCTTAACAGACGACATGTGCGGACGTGACTAGACACAGCATTAAAAGCACGATATGGGGAGGTGAACCCTCACAACGCTTAATAGACGTCATGTGCGAACGTGACCAGACACATCATTAAAAATACGATGTGGGGACGTGACCCTTCAAAACGCTTAACAGATGACATGTGCGAACGTGAGTAGACACAACATTAAAAACACGAGGTGGGGACGTGACCCTTCACAACGCTTAATAGACGACATGTGCGGACGTGACTAGACACGGTGTGGGGATGTGACCCTTCACAATGCTTAACAAACGACATGTGCGGACGTGACTAGACACAGCATTAAAAACACGATGTGGGGACGTGACCCTTCACACGCTTAATAGATGACATTTGCGGACGTTACCAGACACAACTTTCAAATGACGAGGTGTATGTGGGGACGTGACCTATCACAACACTTAACAAATGATGGCATTAAAACATGGTGTAGGGATATGACCCTTCACAACGCTTAACAGAGGACATTTGCGGACGTTAGCAAACACAACATTAATCACACGTGGTGGGGACGTGACCCTTCACAACGCTTAACAGACGACATGTGCGGACGTGACCAGACACAACATTAAAACACGGTGTGGGGATGTGACCCTTCACAAAGATTAACAGATGACTTGTTCGGACGTGACCAGACACAGCTTTAAAAGCACGATATGGGGAGGTGAACCCTCGCAACGCTTAATAGACGACATGTGCGACCGTGACCAGACACATCATTAAAAATAGGATGTGGGGACGTGACCCTTCAAAACGCTTAATAGATGACATGTGCGAACGTGACTAGACACAACATTAAAAACACGAGGTGGGGACGTGACCCTTCACAACGCTTAATAGACGACATGTGCAGACGTGACTAGACACGGTAGTAAAACACGGTGTGGGGATGTGACCCTTCACAATGCTTAACAAACGACATGTGCGGACGTGACTAGACACAGCATTAAAAACACGATGTGGGGACGTGACCAGAGACAGCATTAAGAACACGATGTGGGGAGGTGACCCTTTACAACGCTTAACAGAGGACATGTGCAGACATGAGCAGACACAACATTAAAAACTCAAGGTGCGGACGTGACCCTTTACAACGCTTAACAGAGGACATGTGCGGACGTGACCAGACACAGCATTAAAACACAGTGGGGGGAGGTGACCCTTCACAACGCTTAACAGACGACATGTGCGGACGTGACCAGACACAACATTAAAAGCACAATGTGGGGACGTGACCCTTCACAAAGCTTAACAGACGACATGTGCGGACGTGACTAGACACAGCATTAAAAGCACGATATGGGGAGGTGAACCCTTCAAAACGCTTAACAGATGACATGTGCGAACGTGAGTAGACACAACATTAAAAACACGAGGTGGGGACGTGACCCTTCACAACGCTTAATAGACGACATGTGCGGACGTGACTAGACACGGTGTGGGGATGTGACCCTTCACAATGCTTAACAAACGACATATGCGGACGTGACTAGACACAGCATTAAAAACACGATGTGGGGACGTGACCCTTCACACGCTTAATAGATGACATTTGCGGACGTTACCAGACACAACTTTCAAATGACGAGGTGTATGTGGGGACGTGACCTATCACAACACTTAACAAATGATGGCATTAAAACATGGTGTAGGGATATGACCCTTCACAACGCTTAACAGAGGACATTTGCGGACGTTAGCAAACACAACATTAATCACACGTGGTGGGGACGTGACCCTTCACAACGCTTAACAGACGACATGTGCGGACGTGACCAGACACAACATTAAAACACGGTGTGGGGATGTGACCCTTCACAAAGCTTAACAGACGACATGTGCGGACGTGACCAGACACAAGATTAAAAGCAAGATATGGGGAGGTGAACCTTCACAACGCTTAATAGACGACATGTGCGGACGTGACCCTTCATAACGCTTAACAGACGACATGTGCGGACGTGACTAGACATAGCAATAAAACACGGTGTGGGGATGTGACCCTTCACAACGCTTAACAGACAACATGTGCGGACGTCACCAAAAACAAGATTAAATAGACGACATGTGCGGATGTGACCTGAGACAACATTAAAAATACGATGCGGGGACGTGACCCTTCACAACGCTCAACAGACGACATGTGCGGTTGAGACTAGACACAACATTGAAAAATGATGCGGGGACGTGACCCTTCACAACGCTTTACAGACGAAATGTGCGAACGTGACCAGACACAGAATTAAAAGCACAATGTGGGGACGTGACCCTTCACAACGCTTAACAGACGACATGTGCGGACGTGACCAGACACAGCATTAAAAATACGATGCGGGGATGTGACCCTTCGCAACGCTTAATAGACGAAATGTGCGAACGTGACCAGACACAGAATTAAAAGCACAATGTGGGGACGTGGCCCTTCACAACGCTTAACAGACGACATGTGCGGACGTGACCAGACACAGCATTAAAAATACGATGCCGGGATGTGACCCTTCGCAACGCTTAACAGACGAAATGTGCGAACGTGACCAGACACTGCATTAAAACACAGTGGGGGGGAGATGACCCTTCACAACGCTTAACAGACGACATGTGCGCACGTGACCAGACACAGCATTAAAAGCACACTATGGGGACGTGACCCTTCACAACGCTTAACAGACGACATGTGCGGACGAGACCAGACACATCTTTAAAAACACGATGTGGGGACGTGACCAGATACAGTATTAAAAACACGATGTGGGGACGTGACCCTTCACACGCTTAATAGACGAAATGTGCGGACGTGACCAGACACAACTTTCAAATGACGAGGTGTATGTAGGGACGTGACCTATCACAACACTTAACAGACGATGGCATTAAAACATGGTGTAGGGATTTGACCCTTCACAACGTTTAGCAGAGGACATTTGCGGACGTGAGCAAACACAACATTAAACACACGTGGTGGGGACGTGAGCCTTCACAATGCTTAACAGACGACATGTTCGGACGTGACCAGACACAACATTAAAACATGGTGTGGGGATATGACCCTTCACAAAGCTTAACAGACGACATGTGCGGACGTGACCAGACACAGCATTAAAAGCACGATATGGGGAGGTGAACCGTCATAACGCTTAATAGACGACATGTGCGAACGTGACCAGACAAATCATTAAAAATACGATGTGGGGACGTGACCCTTCAAAACGCTTAACAGATGACATGTGCGAACGTGACTAGACACAACATTAAAAACACGAGGTGGGGACGTGACCCTTGACAACGCTTAATAGACGACATGTGCGGACGTGACTAGACACGGTGTGGGGATGTGACCCTTCACAATGCTTAACAAACGACATGTGCGGACGTGACTAGACACAGCATTAAAAACACGATGTGGGGACGTGACCCTTCACACGCTTAATAGACGACATTTGCGGACGTGACCAGACACAACTTTCAAATGACGAGGTGTATGTGGGGACGTGACCTATCACAACACTTAACAAACGATGGCATTCAAACATGGTGTAGGGATATGACCCTTCACAACGCTTAACAGAGGACATTTGCGGACGTGAGCAAACACAACATTAATCACACGTGGTGGGGACGTGATCCTTCACAACGCTTAACAGGCGACATGTGCGGACGTGACCAGAGACAGCATTAAGAACACGATGTTGGGAGGTGACCCTTTACAACGCTTAACAGAGGATATGTGCAGACATGAGCAGACGCAACATTAAAAACTCAAGGTGGGGACGTGACCCTTTACAACGCTTAACAGACGACATGTGCGGACGTGACCAGACACAGCATTAAAACACGGTGTGGGGATGTGACCATTAACAACGCTTAACAGCCGACATGTGCGAACGTGACCAGACACATCATTAAAAATACGATGTGGGAACGTGACCCTTCAAAACGCTTAACAGATGACATGTGCGAACGTGACTAGACACAACATTAAAAACACGATGTGGGGACGTGACCCTTCACACGCTTAATAGACGACATTTGCGGACGTGACCAGACACAACTTTCAAATGACGAGGTGTATGTGGGGACGTGACCTATCACAACACTTAACAAACGATGGCATTAAAACATGGTGTAGGGATATGACCCTTCACAACGCTTAACAGAGGACATTTGCGGACGTGAGCAAACACAACATTAATCACACGTGGTGGGGACGTGACCCTTCACAACGCTTAACAGACGGCATGTGCGGACGTGACCAGACACAACATTAAAACACGGTGTGGGGATGTGACCCTTCACAAAGATTAACAGATGACTTGTTCGGACGTGACCAGACACAGCTTTAAAAGCACGATATGGGGAGGTGTACCCTCGCAACGCTTAATAGACGACATGTGCGACCGTGACCAGACACATCATTAAAAATAGGATGTGGGGACGTGACCCTTCAAAACGCTTAACAGATGACATGTGCGAACGTGACTAGACACAACATTAAAAACACGAGGTGGGGACGTGACCCTTCACAACGCTTAATAGACGACATGTGCGGACGTGACTAGACACGGTAGTAAAACACGGTGTGGGGATGTGACCCTTCACAATGCTTAACAAACGACATGTGCGGACGTGACTAGACACAGCATTAAAAACACGATGTGGGGACGTGACCAGAGACAACATTAAGAACACGATGTGGGGAGGTGACCCTTTACAACGCTTAACAGAGGACATGTGCAGACATGAGCAGACACAACATTAAAAACTCAAGGTGCGGACGTGACCCTTTACAACGCTTAACAGAGGACATGTGCGGACGTGACCAGACACAGCATTAAAACACAGTGGGGGGAGGTGACCCTTCACAACGCTTAACAGACGACATGTGCGGACGTGACCAGACACAGCATTAAAAGCACAATGTGGGGACGTGACCCTTCACAAAGCTTAACAGACGACATGTGCGGACGTGACTAGACACAGCATTAAAAGAACGATATGGGGAGGTGAACCCTCACAATGCTTAATAGACGACATGTGCGAACGTGACCAGACACATCATTAAAAATACGATGTGGGGACGTGACCCTTCAAAACGCTTAACAGATGACATGTGCGAACGTGACTAGACACAACATTAAAAACACGAGGTGGGGAGGTGACCCTTCACAACGCTTAATAGACGACATGTGCGGACGTGAATAGACACGGTGTGGGGATGTGACCCTTCACAATGCTTAACAAACGACATGTGCGGACGTGACTAGACACAGCATTAAAAACACGATGTGGGGACGTGACCAGAGACAGCATTAAGAACACGATGTGGGGAGGTGACCCTTTACAACGCTTAACAGAGGACATGTGCAGACATGAGGAGACACAACATTAAAAACTCAAGGTGCGGACGTGACCCTTTACAACGCTTAACAGACGACATGTGCGGACGTGACCAGACACAGCATTAAAACACAGTGGGGGGAGGTGACCCTTCACAACGCTTAACAGACGACATGTGTGGACGTGACCAGACACAGCATTAAAAGCACAATGTGGGGACGTGACCCTTCACAAAGCTTAACAGACGACATGTGCGGACGTGACTAGACACAGCATTAAAAGCACGATATGGGGAGGTGAACCCTCACAACGCTTAATAGACGTCATGTGCGAACGTGACCAGACACATCATTAAAAATACGATGTGGGGACGTGACCCTTCAAAACGCTTAACAGATGACATGTGCGAACGTGAGTAGACACAACATTAAAAACACGAGGTGGGGACGTGACCCTTCACAACGCTTAATAGACGACATGTGCGGACGTGACTAGACACGGTGTGGGGATGTGACCCTTCACAATGCTTAACAAACGACATGTGCGGACGTGACTAGACACAGCATTAAAAACACGATGTGGGGACGTGACCCTTCACACGCTTAATAGATGACATTTGCGGACGTTACCAGACACAACTTTCAAATGACGAGGTGTATGTGGGGACGTGACCTATCACAACACTTAACAAATGATGGCATTAAAACATGGTGTAGGGATATGACCCTTCACAACGCTTAACAGAGGACATTTGCGGACGTTAGCAAACACAACATTAATCACACGTGGTGGGGACGTGACCCTTCACAACGCTTAACAGACGACATGTGCGGACGTGACCAGACACAACATTAAAACACGGTGTGGGGATGTGACCCTTCACAAAGATTAACAGATGACTTGTTCGGACGTGACCAGACACAGCTTTAAAAGCACGATATGGGGAGGTGAACCCTCGCAACGCTTAATAGACGACATGTGCGACCGTGACCAGACACATCATTAAAAATAGGATGTGGGGACGTGACCCTTCAAAACGCTTAATAGATGACATGTGCGAACGTGACTAGACACAACATTAAAAACACGAGGTGGGGACGTGACCCTTCACAACGCTTAATAGACGACATGTGCAGACGTGACTAGACACGGTAGTAAAACACGGTGTGGGGATGTGACCCTTCACAATGCTTAACAAACGACATGTGCGGACGTGACTAGACACAGCATTAAAAACACGATGTGGGGACGTGACCAGAGACAGCATTAAGAACACGATGTGGGGAGGTGACCCTTTACAACGCTTAACAGAGGACATGTGCAGACATGAGCAGACACAACATTAAAAACTCAAGGTGCGGACGTGACCCTTTACAACGCTTAACAGAGGACATGTGCGGACGTGACCAGACACAGCATTAAAACACAGTGGGGGGAGGTGACCCTTCACAACGCTTAACAGACGACATGTGCGGACGTGACCAGACACAACATTAAAAGCACAATGTGGGGACGTGACCCTTCACAAAGCTTAACAGACGACATGTGCGGACGTGACTAGACACAGCATTAAAAGCACGATATGGGGAGGTGAACCCTCACAACGCTTAATAGACGACATTTGCGAACGTGACCAAACACATCATTAAAAATACGATGTGGGGACGTGACCCTTCAAAACGCTTAACAGATGACATGTGCGAACGTGAGTAGACACAACATTAAAAACACGAGGTGGGGACGTGACCCTTCACAACGCTTAATAGACGACATGTGCGGACGTGACTAGACACGGTGTGGGGATGTGACCCTTCACAATGCTTAACAAACGACATATGCGGACGTGACTAGACACAGCATTAAAAACACGATGTGGGGACGTGACCCTTCACACGCTTAATAGATGACATTTGCGGACGTTACCAGACACAACTTTCAAATGACGAGGTGTATGTGGGGACGTGACCTATCACAACACTTAACAAATGATGGCATTAAAACATGGTGTAGGGATATGACCCTTCACAACGCTTAACAGAGGACATTTGCGGACGTTAGCAAACACAACATTAATCACACGTGGTGGGGACGTGACCCTTCACAACGCTTAACAGACGACATGTGCGGACGTGACCAGACACAACATTAAAACACGGTGTGGGGATGTGACCCTTCACAAAGCTTAACAGACGACATGTGCGGACGTGACCAGACACAAGATTAAAAGCAAGATATGGGGAGGTGAACCTTCACAACGCTTAATAGACGACATGTGCGGACGTGACCCTTCATAACGCTTAACAGACGACATGTGCGGACGTGACTAGACATAGCAATAAAACACGGTGTGGGGATGTGACCCTTCACAACGCTTAACAGACAACATGTGCGGACGTCACCAAAAACAAGATTAAATAGACGACATGTGCGGATGTGACCTGAGACAACATTAAAAATACGATGCGGGGACGTGACCCTTCACAACGCTCAACAGACGACATGTGCGGTTGAGACTAGACACAACATTGAAAAATGATGCGGGGACGTGACCCTTCACAACGCTTTACAGACGAAATGTGCGAACGTGACCAGACACAGAATTAAAAGCACAATGTGGGGACGTGACCCTTCACAACGCTTAACAGACGACATGTGCGGACGTGACCAGACACAGCATTAAAAATACGATGCGGGGATGTGACCCTTCGCAACGCTTAATAGACGAAATGTGCGAACGTGACCAGACACAGAATTAAAAGCACAATGTGGGGACGTGGCCCTTCACAACGCTTAACAGACGACATGTGCGGACGTGACCAGACACAGCATTAAAAATACGATGCCGGGATGTGACCCTTCGCAACGCTTAACAGACGAAATGTGCGAACGTGACCAGACACTGCATTAAAACACAGTGGGGGGGAGATGACCCTTCACAACGCTTAACAGACGACATGTGCGCACGTGACCAGACACAGCATTAAAAGCACACTGTGGGGACGTGACCCTTCACAACGCTTAACAGACGACATGTGCGGACGAGACCAGACACATCTTTAAAAACACGATGTGGGGACGTGACCAGATACAGTATTAAAAACACGATGTGGGGACGTGACCCTTCACACGCTTAATAGACGAAATGTGCGGACGTGACCAGACACAACTTTCAAATGACGAGGTGTATGTAGGGACGTGACCTATCACAACACTTAACAGACGATGGCATTAAAACATGGTGTAGGGATTTGACCCTTCACAACGTTTAGCAGAGGACATTTGCGGACGTGAGCAAACACAACATTAAACACACGTGGTGGGGACGTGAGCCTTCACAATGCTTAACAGACGACATGTTCGGACGTGACCAGACACAACATTAAAACATGGTGTGGGGATATGACCCTTCACAAAGCTTAACAGACGACATGTGCGGACGTGACCAGACACAGCATTAAAAGCACGATATGGGGAGGTGAACCGTCATAACGCTTAATAGACGACATGTGCGAACGTGACCAGACAAATCATTAAAAATACGATGTGGGGACGTGACCCTTCAAAACGCTTAACAGATGACATGTGCGAACGTGACTAGACACAACATTAAAAACACGAGGTGGGGACGTGACCCTTGACAACGCTTAATAGACGACATGTGCGGACGTGACTAGACACGGTGTGGGGATGTGACCCTTCACAATGCTTAACAAACGACATGTGCGGACGTGACTAGACACAGCATTAAAAACACGATGTGGGGACGTGACCCTTCACACGCTTAATAGACGACATTTGCGGACGTGACCAGACACAACTTTCAAATGACGAGGTGTATGTGGGGACGTGACCTATCACAACACTTAACAAACGATGGCATTCAAACATGGTGTAGGGATATGACCCTTCACAACGCTTAACAGAGGACATTTGCGGACGTGAGCAAACACAACATTAATCACACGTGGTGGGGACGTGATCCTTCACAACGCTTAACAGGCGACATGTGCGGACGTGACCAGAGACAGCATTAAGAACACGATGTTGGGAGGTGACCCTTTACAACGCTTAACAGAGGATATGTGCAGACATGAGCAGACGCAACATTAAAAACTCAAGGTGGGGACGTGACCCTTTACAACGCTTAACAGACGACATGTGCGGACGTGACCAGACACAGCATTAAAACACGGTGTGGGGATGTGACCATTAACAACGCTTAACAGCCGACATGTGCGAACGTGACTAGACACGGTAGTAAAACACGGTGTGGGGATGTGACCCTTCACAATGCTTAACAAACGACATGTGCGGACGTGACTAGACACAGCATTAAAAACACGATGTGGGGACGTGACCCTTCACACGCTTAATAGACGACATTTGCGGACGTGACCAGACACAACTTTCAAATGACGAGGTGTATGTGGGGACGTGACCTATCACAACACTTAACAAACGATGGCATTAAAACATGGTGTAGGGATATGACCCTTCACAACGCTTAACAGACGACATTTGCGGACGTGAGCAAACACAACATTAATCACACGTGGTGGGGACGTGACCCTTCACAACGCTTAACAGACGACATGTGCGGACGTGACCAGACACAACATTAAAACACGGTGTGGGGATGTGACCCTTCACAAAGATTAACAGATGACATGTGCGGACGTGACCAGACACAGCATTAAAAGCACGATATGGGGAGGTGAACCCTCGCAACGCTTAATAGACGACATGTGCGACCGTGACCAGACACATCATTAAA
Source organism: Viola odorata (assembly GCA_963691705.1). NCBI lineage: Eukaryota > Viridiplantae > Streptophyta > Magnoliopsida > Malpighiales > Violaceae > Viola > Viola odorata. The sequence goes on along the minus strand of OY829540.1, from coordinate 39,870,293 downwards.
AATACGATGTGGGGACGTGACCCTTCAAAACGCTTAACAGATGACATGTGCGAACGTGACTAGACACAACATTAAAAACACGAGGTGGGGGCGTGACCCTTCACAACGCTTAATAGACGACATGTGCGGACGTGACTAGACACGGTAGTAAAACACGGTGTGGGGATGTGACCCTTCACAATGCTTAACAAACGACATGTGCGGACGTGACTAGACACAGCATTAAAAACACGATGTGGGGACGTGACCAGAGACAACATTAAGAACACGATGTGGGGAGGTGACCCTGTACAACGCTTAACAGAGGACATGTGCAGACATGAGCAGACACAACATTAAAAACTCAAGGTGGGGACGTGACCCTTTACAACGCTTAACAGACGACATGTGCGGACGTGACCAGACACAATATTAAAACACAGTGGGGGGAGGTGACCCTTCACAACGCTTAACAGACGACATGTACGGACGTGACCAGACACATCATTAAAAACACGATGTGGGGACGTGACCCTTCACACGCTTAATAGACGGCATGTGCGGACGTGACCTGACACAACTTTCAAATGACGAGGTGTATGTGGGGACGTGACCTATCACAACAGTTAACAGACGATGGCATTAAAACATGGTGTAGGGATATGACCCTTCACAACGTTTAACAGAGGACATTTGCGGACGTGAGCAAACACAACATTAATCACACGTGGTGGGGACGTGATCCTTCACAACGCTTAACAGACGACATGTGCGGACGTGACCAGACACAACATTAAAACACGGTGTGGGGATATGACCCTTCACAAAGCTTAACAGACAACATGTGCGGACGTGACCCTTCATAACGCTTAACAGACAACATGTGCGGACGTGACCAGACATAGCAATAAAACACAGTGTGGGGATGTGACCCTTCACAACGCTTAACAGACAACATGTGCGGACGTCACCAAAAACAAGATTAAATAGACGACATGTGCGGATGTGACCTGACACAACATTGAAAATACGATGCGGGGACGTGACCCTTCACAACGCTCAACAGACGACATGTGCGGTTGAGACCATACACAACATTAAAAAATGATGCGGGGACGTGACCCTTCACAACGCTTTACAGACGAAATGTGCGAACGTGACCAGACACAGAATTAAAAGCACAATGTGGGGACGTGACCCTTCACAACGCTTAACAGACGACATGTGCGGACGTGACCAGACACAGCATTAAAAATACGATGCCGGGATGTGACCCTTCGCAACGCTTAACAGACGAAATGTGCGAACGTGACCAGACACTGCATTAAAACACAGTGGGGGGGAGGTGACCCTTCACAACGCTTAACAGACGACATGTGCGCACGTGACCAGACACAGCATTAAAAGCACACTGTGGGGACGTGACCCTTCACAACGCTTAACAGACGACATGTGCGGACGTGACCAGACACATCATTAAAAACACGATGTGGGGACGTGACCAGATACAGTATTAAAAACACGATGTGGGGACGTGACCCTTCACACGCTTAATAGACGACATGTGCGGACGTGACCAGACACAACTTTCAAATGACGAGGTGTATGTGGGGACGTGACCTATCACAACACTTAACAGACGATGGCATTAAAACATGGTGTAGGGATATGACCCTTCACAACGCTTAACAGAGGACATTTGCGGACGTGAGCAAACACAACATTAATCACACGTGGTGGGGACGTGATCCTTCACAACGCTTAACAGGCGACATGTGCGGACGTGACCAGAGACAGCATTAAGAACACGATGTTGGGAGGTGACCCTTTACAACGCTTAACAGAGGATATGTGCAGACATGAGCAGACGCAACATTAAAAACTCAAGGTGGGGACGTGACCCTTTACAACGCTTAACAGACGACATGTGCGGACGTGACCAGACACAGCATTAAAACACGGTGTGGGGATGTGACCATTAACAACGCTTAACAGCCGACATGTGCGAACGTGACTAGACACGGTAGTAAAACACGGTGTGGGGATGTGACCCTTCACAATGCTTAACAAACGACATGTGCGGACGTGACTAGACACAGCATTAAAAACACGATGTGGGGACGTGACCCTTCACACGCTTAATAGACGACATTTGCGGACGTGACCAGACACAACTTTCAAATGACGAGGTGTATGTGGGGACGTGACCTATCACAACACTTAACAAACGATGGCATTAAAACATGGTGTAGGGATATGACCCTTCACAACGCTTAACAGACGACATTTGCGGACGTGAGCAAACACAACATTAATCACACGTGGTGGGGACGTGACCCTTCACAACGCTTAACAGACGACATGTGCGGACGTGACCAGACACAACATTAAAACACGGTGTGGGGATGTGACCCTTCACAAAGATTAACAGATGACATGTGCGGACGTGACCAGACACAGCATTAAAAGCACGATATGGGGAGGTGAACCCTCGCAACGCTTAATAGACGACATGTGCGACCGTGACCAGACACATCATTAAAAATACGATGTGGGGACGTGACCCTTCAAAACGCTTAACAGATGACATGTGCGAACGTGACTAGACACAACATTAAAAACACGAGGTGGGGGCGTGACCCTTCACAACGCTTAATAGACGACATGTGCGGACGTGACTAGACACGGTAGTGAAACACGGTGTGGGGATGTGACCCTTCACAATGCTTAACAAACGACATGTGCGGACGTGACTAGACACAGCATTAAAAACACGATGTGGGGACGTGACCAGAGACAACATTAAGAACACGATGTGGGGAGGTGACCCTGTACAACGCTTAACAGAGGACATGTGCAGACATGAGCAGACACAACATTAAAAACTCAAGGTGGGGACGTGACCCTTTACAACGCTTAACAGACGACATGTGCGGACGTGACCAGACACAATATTAAAACACAGTGGGGGGAGGTGACCCTTCACAACGCTTAACAGACGACATGTACGGACGTGACCAGACACATCATTAAAAACACGATGTGGGGACGTGACCCTTCACACGCTTAATAGACGGCATGTGCGGACGTGACCTGACACAACTTTCAAATGACGAGGTGTATGTGGGGACGTGACCTATCACAACAGTTAACAGACGATGGCATTAAAACATGGTGTAGGGATATGACCCTTCACAACGTTTAACAGAGGACATTTGCGGACGTGAGCAAACACAACATTAATCACACGTGGTGGGGACGTGATCCTTCACAACGCTTAACAGACGACATGTGCGGACGTGACCAGACACAACATTAAAACACGGTGTGGGGATGTGACCCTTCACAAAGCTTAACAGACAACATGTGCGGACGTGACCCTTCATAACGCTTAACAGACAACATGTGCGGACGTGACCAGACATAGCAATAAAACACAGTGTGGGGATGTGACCCTTCACAACGCTTAACAGACAACATGTGCGGACGTCACCAAAAACAAGATTAAATAGACGACATGTGCGGATGTGACCTGACACAACATTGAAAATACGATGCGGGGACGTGACCCTTCACAACGCTCAACAGACGACATGTGCGGTTGAGACCATACACAACATTAAAAAATGATGCGGGGACGTGACCCTTCACAACGCTTTACAGACGAAATGTGCGAACGTGACCAGACACAGAATTAAAAGCACAATGTGGGGACGTGACCCTTCACAACGCTTAACAGACGACATGTGCGGACGTGACCAGACACAGCATTAAAAATACGATGCCGGGATGTGACCCTTCGCAACGCTTAACAGACGAAATGTGCGAACGTGACCAGACACTGCATTAAAACACAGTGGGGGGGAGGTGACCCTTCACAACGCTTAACAGACGACATGTGCGCACGTGACCAGACACAGCATTAAAAGCACACTGTGGGGACGTGACCCTTCACAACGCTTAACAGACGACATGTGCGGACGTGACCAGACACATCATTAAAAACACGATGTGGGGACGTGACCAGATACAGTATTAAAAACACGATGTGGGGACGTGACCCTTCACACGCTTAATAGACGACATGTGCGGACGTGACCAGACACAACTTTCAAATGACGAGGTGTATGTGGGGACGTGACCTATCACAACACTTAACAGACGATGGCATTAAAACATGGTGTAGGGATATGACCCTTCACAACGTTTAACAGAGGACATTTGCGGACGTGAGCAAACACAACATTAAACACACGTGGTGGGGACGTGAGCCTTCACAATGCTTAACAGACGACATGTTCGGACGTGACCAGACACAACATTAAAACACGGTGTGGGGATATGACCCTTCACAAAGCTTAACAGACGACATGTGCGGACGTGACCAGACACAGCATTAAAAGCACGATATGGGGAGGTGAACCGTCACAACGCTTAATAGATGACATGTGCGAACGTGACCAGACACATCATTAAAAATACGAGGTGGGGACGTGACCCTTCAAAACGCTTAACAGATGACATGTGCGAACGTGACTAGACACAACATTAAAAACACGAGGTGGGGACGTGACCCTTCACAACGCTTAATAAACGACATGTGCGGACGTGACTAGACACGGTGTGGGGATGTGACCCTTCACAATGCTTAACAAACGACATGTGCGGACGTGACTAGACACAGCATTAAAAACACGATGTGGGGACGTGACCCTTCACACGCTTAATAGACGACATTTGCGGACTTGACCAGACACAACTTTCAAATGACGAGGTGTATGTGGGGACGTGACCTATCACAACACTTAACAAACGATGGCATTAAAACATGGTGTAGGGATATGACCCTTCACAACGCTTAACAGACGACATTTGCGGACGTGAGCAAACACAACATTAATCACACGTGGTGGGGACGTGACCCTTCACAACGCTTAACAGACGACATGTGCGGACGTGACCAGACACAACATTAAAACACGGTGTGGGGATGTGACCCTTCACAAAGATTAACAGATGACATGTGCGGACGTGACCAGACACAGCATTAAAAGCACGATATGGGGAGGTGAACCCTCGCAACGCTTAATAGACGACATGTGCGACCGTGACCAGACACATCATTAAAAATACGATGTGGGGACGTGACCCTTCAAAACGCTTAACAGATGACATGTGCGAACGTGACTAGACACAACATTAAAAACACGAGGTGGGGGCGTGACCCTTCACAACGCTTAATAGACGACATGTGCGGACGTGACTAGACACGGTAGTAAAACACGGTGTGGGGATGTGACCCTTCACAATGCTTAACAAACGACATGTGCGGACGTGACTAGACACAGCATTAAAAACACGATGTGGGGACGTGACCAGAGACAACATTAAGAACACGATGTGGGGAGGTGACCCTGTACAACGCTTAACAGAGGACATGTGCAGACATGAGCAGACACAACATTAAAAACTCAAGGTGGGGACGTGACCCTTTACAACGCTTAACAGACGACATGTGCGGACGTGACCAGACACAATATTAAAACACAGTGGGGGGAGGTGACCCTTCACAACGCTTAACAGACGACATGTACGGACGTGACCAGACACATCATTAAAAACACGATGTGGGGACGTGACCCTTCACACGCTTAATAGACGGCATGTGCGGACGTGACCTGACACAACTTTCAAATGACGAGGTGTATGTGGGGACGTGACCTATCACAACAGTTAACAGACGATGGCATTAAAACATGGTGTAGGGATATGACCCTTCACAACGTTTAACAGAGGACATTTGCGGACGTGAGCAAACACAACATTAATCACACGTGGTGGGGACGTGATCCTTCACAACGCTTAACAGACGACATGTGCGGACGTGACCAGACACAACATTAAAACACGGTGTGGGGATGTGACCCTTCACAAAGCTTAACAGACAACATGTGCGGACGTGACCCTTCATAACGCTTAACAGACAACATGTGCGGACGTGACCAGACATAGCAATAAAACACAGTGTGGGGATGTGACCCTTCACAACGCTTAACAGACAACATGTGCGGACGTCACCAAAAACAAGATTAAATAGACGACATGTGCGGATGTGACCTGACACAACATTGAAAATACGATGCGGGGACGTGACCCTTCACAACGCTCAACAGACGACATGTGCGGTTGAGACCATACACAACATTAAAAAATGATGCGGGGACGTGACCCTTCACAACGCTTTACAGACGAAATGTGCGAACGTGACCAGACACAGAATTAAAAGCACAATGTGGGGACGTGACCCTTCACAACGCTTAACAGACGACATGTGCGGACGTGACCAGACACAGCATTAAAAATACGATGCCGGGATGTGACCCTTCGCAACGCTTAACAGACGAAATGTGCGAACGTGACCAGACACTGCATTAAAACACAGTGGGGGGGAGGTGACCCTTCACAACGCTTAACAGACGACATGTGCGCACGTGACCAGACACAGCATTAAAAGCACACTGTGGGGACGTGACCCTTCACAACGCTTAACAGACGACATGTGCGGACGTGACCAGACACATCATTAAAAACACGATGTGGGGACGTGACCAGATACAGTATTAAAAACACGATGTGGGGACGTGACCCTTCACACGCTTAATAGACGACATGTGCGGACGTGACCAGACACAACTTTCAAATGACGAGGTGTATGTGGGGACGTGACCTATCACAACACTTAACAGACGATGGCATTAAAACATGGTGTAGGGATATGACCCTTCACAACGTTTAACAGAGGACATTTGCGGACGTGAGCAAACACAACATTAAACACACGTGGTGGGGACGTGAGCCTTCACAATGCTTAACAGACGACATGTTCGGACGTGACCAGACACAACATTAAAACACGGTGTGGGGATATGACCCTTCACAAAGCTTAACAGACGACATGTGCGGACGTGACCAGACACAGCATTAAAAGCACGATATGGGGAGGTGAACCGTCACAACGCTTAATAGACGACATGTACGAACGTGACCAGACACATCATTAAAAATACGATGTGGGGACGTGACCCTTCAAAACGCTTAACAGATGACATGTGCGAACGTGACTAGACACAACATTAAAAACACGAGGTGGGGACGTGACCCTTCACAACGCTTAATAAACGACATGTGCGGACGTGACTAGACACGGTGTGGGGATGTGACCCTTCACAATGCTTAACAAACGACATGTGCGGACGTGACTAGACACAGCATTAAAAACACGATGTGGGGACGTGACCCTTCACACGCTTAATAGACGACATTTGCGGACTTGACCAGACACAACTTTCAAATGACGAGGTGTATGTGGGGACGTGACCTATCACAACACTTAACAAACGATGGCATTAAAACATGGTGTAGGGATATGACCCTTCACAACGCTTAACAGAGGACATTTGCGGACGTGAGCAAACACAACATTAATCACACGTGGTGGGGACGTGACCCTTCACAACGCTTAACAGACGACATGTGCGGACGTGACCAGACACAACATTAAAACACGGTGTGGGGATGTGACCCTTCACAAAGATTAACAGATGACTTGTGCGGACGTGACCAGACACAGCTTTAAAAGCACGATATGGGGAGGTGAACCCTCGCAACGCTTAATAGACGACATGTGCGACCGTGACCAGACACATCATTAAAAATACGATGTGGGGACGTGACCCTTCAAAACGCTTAACAGATGACATGTGCGAACGTGACTAGACACAACATTAAAAACACGAGGTGGGGGCGTGACCCTTCACAAGGCTTAATAGACGACATGTGCGGACGTGACTAGACACGGTAGTAAAACACGGTGTGGGGATGTGACCCTTCACAATGCTTAACAAACGACATGTGCGGACGTGACTAGACACAACATTAAAAACACGATGTGGGGACGTGACCAGAGACAACATTAAGAACACGATGTGGGGAGGTGACCCTGTACAACGCTTAACAGAGGACATGTGCAGACATGAGCAGACACAACATTAAAAACTCAAGGTGGGGACGTGACCCTTTACAACGCTTAACAGACGACATGTGCGGACGTGACCAGACACAATATTAAAACACAGTGGGGGGAGGTGACCCTTCACAACGCTTAACAGACGACATGTACGGACGTGACCAGACACATCATTAAAAACACGATGTGGGGACGTGACCCTTCACACGCTTAATAGACAGCATGTGCGGACGTGACCTGACACAACTTTCAAATGACGAGGTGTATGTGGGGACGTGACCTATCACAACAGTTAACAGACGATGGCATTAAAACATGGTGTAGGGATATGACCCTTCACAACGTTTAACAGAGGACATTTGCGGACGTGAGCAAACAGAACATTAATCACACGTGGTGGGGACGTGATCCTTCACAACGCTTAACAGACGACATGTGCGGACGTGACCAGACACAACATTAAAACACGGTGTGGGGATGTGACCCTTCACAAAGCTTAACAGACAACATGTGCGGACGTGACCCTTCATAACGCTTAACAGACAACATGTGCGGACGTGACCAGACATAGCAATAAAACACAGTGTGGGGATGTGACCCTTCACAACGCTTAACAGACAACATGTGCGGACGTCACCAAAAACAAGATTAAATAGACGACATGTGCGGATGTGACCTGACACAACATTGAAAATACGATGCGGGGACGTGACCCTTCACAACGCTCAACAGACGACATGTGCGGTTGAGACCATACACAACATTAAAAAATGATGCGGGGACGTGACCCTTCACAACGCTTTACAGACGAAATGTGCGAACGTGACCAGACACAGAATTAAAAGCACAATGTGGGGACGTGACCCTTCACAACGCTTAACAGACGACATGTGCGGACGTGACCAGACACAGCATTAAAAATACGATGCCGGGATGTGACCCTTCGCAACGCTTAACAGACGAAATGTGCGAACGTGACCAGACACTGCATTAAAACACAGTGGGGGGGAGGTGACCCTTCACAACGCTTAACAGACGACATGTGCGCACGTGACCAGACACAGCATTAAAAGCACACTGTGGGGACGTGACCCTTCACAACGCTTAACAGACGATATGTGCGGACGTGACCAGACACATCATTAAAAACACGATGTGGGGACGTGACCAGATACAGTATTAAAAACACGATGTGGGGACGTGACCCTTCACACGCTTAATAGACGACATGTGCGGACGTGACCAGACACAACTTTCAAATGACGAGGTGTATGTGGGGACGTGACCTATCACAACACTTAACAGACGATGGCATTAAAACATGGTGTAGGGATATGACCCTTCATAACGTTTAACAGAGGACATTTGCGGACGTGAGCAAACACAACATTAAACACACGTGGTGGGGACGTGAGCCTTCACAATGCTTAACAGACGACATGTTCGGACGTGACCAGACACAACATTAAAACACGGTGTGGGGATATGACCCTTCACAAAGCTTAACAGACGACATGTGCGGACGTGACCAGACACAGCATTAAAAGCACGATATGGGGAGGTGAACCGTCACAACGCTTAATAGTCGACATGTGCGAACGTGACCAGACACATCATTAAAAATACGATGTGGGGACGTGACCCTTCAAAACGCTTAACAGATGACATGTGCGAACGTGACTAGACACAACATTAAAAACACGAGGTGGGGACGTGACCCTTCACAACGCTTAATAAACGACATGTGCGGACGTGACTAGACACGGTGTGGGGATGTGACCCTTCACAATGCTTAACAAACGACATGTGCGGACGTGACTAGACACAGCATTAAAAACACGATGTGGGGACGTGACCCTTCACACGCTTAATAGACGATATTTGCGGACTTGACCAGACACAACTTTCAAATGACGAGGTGTATGTGGGGACGTGACCTATCACAACACTTAACAAACGATGGCATTAAAACATGGTGTAGGGATATGACCCTTCACAACGCTTAACAGAGGACATTTGCGGACGTGAGCAAACACAACATTAATCACACGTGGTGGGGACGTGACCCTTCACAACGCTTAACAGACGACATGTGCGGACGTGACCAGACACAACATTAAAACACGGTGTGGGGATGTGACCCTTCACAAAGATTAACAGATGACTTGTGCGGACGTGACCAGACACAGCTTTAAAAGCACGATATGGGGAGGTGAACCCTCGCAACGCTTAATAGACGACATGTGCGACCGTGACCAGACACATCATTAAAAATACGATGTGGGGACGTGACCCTTCAAAACGCTTAACAGATGACATGTGCGAACGTGACTAGACACAACATTAAAAACACGAGGTGGGGACGTGACCCTTCACAACGCTTAATAGACGACATGTGTGGACGTGACTAGACACGGTAGTAAAACACGGTGTGGGGATGTGACCCTTCACAATGCTTAACAAACGACATGTGCGGACGTGACTAGACACAGCATTAAAAACACGATGTGGGGACGTGACCAGAGACAGCATTAAGAACACGATGTGGGGAGGTGACCCTTTACAACACTTAACAGAGGACATGTGCAGACATGAGCAGACACAACATTAAAAACTCAAGGTGCGGACGTGACCCTTTACAACGCTTAACAGAGGACATGTGCGGACGTGACCAGACACAGCATTAAAACACAGTGGGGGGAGGTGACCCTTCACAACGCTTAACAGACGACATGTGCGGACGTGACCAGACACAACATTAAAACACAATGTGGCGACGTGACCCTTCACAAAGCTTAACAGACGACATGTGCGGACGGGACTAGACACAGCATTAAAAGCACGATATGGGGAGGTGAACCCTCACAACGCTTAATAGACGACATGTGCGAACGTGACCAGACACATCATTAAAAATACGATGTGGGGACGTGACCCTTCAAAACGCTTAACAGATGACATGTGCGAACGTGACTAGACACAACATTAAAAACACGAGGTGGGGACGTGACCCTTCACAACGCTTAATAGACGACATGTGCGGACGTGACTAGACACGGTGTGGGGATGTGACCCTTCACAATGCTTAACAAACGACATGTGCGGACGTGACTAGACACAGCATTAAAAACACGATGTGGGGACGTGACCCTTCACACGCTTAATAGATGACATTTGCGGACGTGACCAGACACAACTTTCGAATGACGAGGTGTATGTGGGGACGTGACCTATCACAACACTTAACAAACGATGGCATTAAAACATGGTGTAGGGATATGACCCTTCACAACGCTTAACAGAGGACATTTGCGGATGTGAGCAAACACAACATTAATCACACGTGGTGGGGACGTGACCCTTCACAACGCTTAACAGACGACATGTGCGGACGTGACCAGACACAACATTAAAACACGGTGTGGGGATGTGACCCTTCACAAAGATTAACAGATGACTTGTGCGGACGTGACCAGACACAGCTTTAAAAGCACGATATGGGGAGGTGAACCATCGCAACGCTTAATAGACGACATGTGCGACCATGACCAGACACAGAATTAAAAGCACAATGTGGGGACGTGACCCTTCACAACGCTTAACAGACGACATGTGCGGACGTGACCAGACACAGCATTAAAAATACGATGCCGGGATGTGACCCTTCGCAACGCTTAACAGACGAAATGTGCGAACGTGACCAGACACTGCATTAAAACACAGTGGGGGGGAGGTGACCCTTCACAACGCTTAACAGACGACATGTGCGCACGTGACCAGACACAGCATTAAAAGCACACTGTGGGGACGTGAGCCTTCACAACGCTTAACAGACGACATGTGCGGACGTGACCAGACACATCATTAAAAACACGATGTGGGGACGTGACCAGATACAGTATTAAAAACACGATGTGGGGACGTGACCCTTCACACGCTTAATAGACGACATGTGCGGACGTGACCAGACACAACTTTCAAATGACGAGGTGTATGTGGGGACGTGACCTATCACAACACTTAACAGACGATGGCATTAAAACATGGTGTAGGGATATGACCCTTCATAACGTTTAACAGAGGACATTTGCGGACGTGAGCAAACACAACATTAAACACACGTGGTGGGGACGTGAGCCTTCACAATGCTTAACAGACGACATGTTCGGACGTGACCAGACACAACATTAAAACACGGTGTGGGGATATGACCCTTCACAAAGCTTAACAGACGACATGTGCGGACGTGACCAGACACAGCATTAAAAGCACGATATGGGGAGGTGAACCGTCACAACGCTTAATAGTCGACATGTGCGAACGTGACCAGACACATCATTAAAAATACGATGTGGGGACGTGACCCTTCAAAACGCTTAACAGATGACATGTGCGAACGTGACTAGACACAACATTAAAAACACGAGGTGGGGACGTGACCCTTCACAACGCTTAATAAACGACATGTGCGGACGTGACTAGACACGGTGTGGGGATGTGACCCTTCACAATGCTTAACAAACGACATGTGCGGACGTGACTAGACACAGCATTAAAAACACGATGTGGGGACGTGACCCTTCACACGCTTAATAGACGATATTTGCGGACTTGACCAGACACAACTTTCAAATGACGAGGTGTATGTGGGGACGTGACCTATCACAACACTTAACAAACGATGGCATTAAAACATGGTGTAGGGATATGACCCTTCACAACGCTTAACAGAGGACATTTGCGGACGTGAGCAAACACAACATTAATCACACGTGGTGGGGACGTGACCCTTCACAACGCTTAACAGACGACATGTGCGGACGTGACCAGACACAACATTAAAACACGGTGTGGGGATGTGACCCTTCACAAAGATTAACAGATGACTTGTGCGGACGTGACCACACACAGCTTTAAAAGCACGATATGGGGAGGTGAACCCTCGCAACGCTTAATAGACGACATGTGCGACCGTGACCAGACACATCATTAAAAATACGATGTGGGGACGTGACCCTTCAAAACGCTTAACAGATGACATGTGCGAACGTGACTAGACACAACATTAAAAACACGAGGTGGGGACGTGACCCTTCACAACGCTTAATAGACGACATGTGTGGACGTGACTAGACACGGTAGTAAAACACGGTGTGGGGATGTGACCCTTCACAATGCTTAACAAACGACATGTGCGGACGTGACTAGACACAGCATTAAAAACACGATGTGGGGACGTGACCAGAGACAGCATTAAGAACACGATGTGGGGAGGTGACCCTTTACAACACTTAACAGAGGACATGTGCAGACATGAGCAGACACAACATTAAAAACTCAAGGTGCGGACGTGACCCTTTACAACGCTTAACAGAGGACATGTGCGGACGTGACCAGACACAGCATTAAAACACAGTGGGGGGAGGTGACCCTTCACAACGCTTAACAGACGACATGTGCGGACGTGACCAGACACAACATGAAAACACAATGTGGGGACGTGACCCTTCACAAAGCTTAACAGACGACATGTGCGGACGGGACTAGACACAGCATTAAAAGCACGATATGGGGAGGTGAACCCTCACAACGCTTAATAGACGACATGTGCGAACGTGACCAGACACATCATTAAAAATACGATGTGGGGACGTGACCCTTCAAAACGCTTAACAGATGACATGTGCGAACGTGACTAGACACAACATTAAAAACACGAGGTGGGGACGTGACCCTTCACAACGCTTAATAGACGACATGTGCGGACGTGACTAGACACGGTGTGGGGATGTGACCCTTCACAATGCTTAACAAACGACATGTGCGGACGTGACTAGACACAGCATTAAAAACACGATGTGGGGACGTGACCCTTCACACGCTTAATAGATGACATTTGCGGACGTGACCAGACACAACTTTCGAATGACGAGGTGTATGTGGGGACGTGACCTATCACAACACTTAACAAACGATGGCATTAAAACATGGTGTAGGGATATGACCCTTCACAACGCTTAACAGAGGACATTTGCGGATGTGAGCAAACACAACATTAATCACACGTGGTGGGGACGTGACCCTTCACAACGCTTAACAGACGACATGTGCGGACGTGACCAGACACAACATTAAAACACGGTGTGGGGATGTGACCCTTCACAAAGATTAACAGATGACTTGTGCGGACGTGACCAGACACAGCTTTAAAAGCACGATATGGGGAGGTGAACCATCGCAACGCTTAATAGACGACATGTGCGACCATGACCAGACACAGAATTAAAAGCACAATGTGGGGACGTGACCCTTCACAACGCTTAACAGACGACATGTGCGGACGTGACCAGACACAGCATTAAAAATACGATGCCGGGATGTGACCCTTCGCAACGCTTAACAGACGAAATGTGCGAACGTGACCAGACACTGCATTAAAACACAGTGGGGGGGAGGTGACCCTTCACAACGCTTAACAGACGACATGTGCGCACGTGACCAGACACAGCATTAAAAGCACACTGTGGGGACGTGACCCTTCACAACGCTTAACAGACGACATGTGCGGACGTGACCAGACACATCATTAAAAACACGATGTGGGGATGTGACCAGATACAGTATTAAAAACACGATGTGGGGACGTGACCCTTCACACGCTTAATAGACGACATGTGCGGACGTGACCAGACACAACTTTCAAATGACGAGGTGTATGTGGGGACGTGACCTATCACAACACTTAACAGACGATGGCATTAAAACATGGTGTATGGATATGACCCTTCACAACGCTTAATAGACGACATGTGCGGACGTGACTAGACACGGTGTGGGGATGTGACCCTTCACAATGCTTAACAAACGACATGTGCGGACGTGACTAGACACAGCATTAAAAACACGATGTGGGGACGTGACCTATCACAACACTTAACAAACGATGGCATTAAAACATGGTGTAGGGATATGACCCTTAACAACGCTTAACAGAGGACATTTGCGGACGTGAGCAAACACAACATTAATCACACGTGGTGGGGACGTGACCCTTCACAACGCTTAACAGACGACATGTGCGGACGTGACCAGACACAACATTAAAACACGGTGTGGGGATGTGACCCTTCACAAAGATTAACAGATGACTTGTGCGGACGTGACCAGACACAGCTTTAAAAGCACGATATGGGGAGGTGAACCCTCGCAACGCTTAATAGACGACATGTGCGACCGTGACCAGACACAGAATTAAAAGCACAATGTGGGGACGTGACCCTTCACAACGCTTAACAGACGACATGTGCGGACGTGACCAGACACAGCATTAAAAATACGATGTGGGGACGTGACCCTTCAAAACGCTTAACAGATGACATGTGCGAATGTGACTAGACTCAACATTAAAAACACGAGGTGGGGACGTGACCCTTCACAACGCTTAATAGACGACATGTGCGGACGTGACTAGACACGGTGTGGGGATGTGACCCTTCACAATGCTTAACAAACGACATGTGCGGACGTGACTAGACTCAGCATTAAAAACACTATGTGGGGACGTGACCCTTCACACGCTTAATAGACGACATTTGCGGACGTGACCAGACACAACTTTCAAATGACGAGGTGTATGTGGGGACGTGACCTATCACAACACTTAACATACGATGGCATTAAAACATGGTGTAGGGATATGACCCTTCACAACGCTTAACAGAGGACATTTGCGGACGTGAGCAAACACAACATTAATCACACGTGGTGGGGACGTGACCCTTCACAACGCTTAACAGACGACATGTGCGGACGTGACCAGACACAACATTAAAACACGGTGTGGGGATGTGACCCTTCACAAAGATTAACAGATGACTTGTGCGGACGTGACCAGACACAGCTTTAAAAGCACGATATGGGCAGGTGAACCCTCGCAACGCTTAATAGACGACATGTGCGACCGTGACCAGACACATCATTAAAAATACGATGTGGGGACGTGACCCTTCAAAACGCTTAACAGATGACATGTGCGAACGTGACTAGACACAACATTAAAAACACGAGGTGGGGACGTGACCCTTCACAACGCTTAATAGACGACATGTGCGGATGTGACTAGACACGGTAGTAAAACACGGTGTGGGGATGTGACCCATAACAATGCTTAACAAACGACATGTGCGGACGTGACTAGACACAGCATTAAAAACACGATGTGGGGACGTGACCAGAGACAGCATTAAGAACACGATGTGGGGAGGTGACCCTTTACAACGCTTAACAGAGGACATGTGCAGACATGAGCAAACACAACATTAAAAACTCAAGGTGCGGACGTGACCCTTTACAACGCTTAACAGAGGACATGTGCGGACGTGACCAGACACAGCATTAAAACACAGTGGGGGGAGGTGACCCTTCACAACGCTTAACAGACGACATGTGCGGACGTGACCAGACACAGCATTAAAACACAATGTGGGGACGTGACCCTTCACAAAGCTTAACAGACGACATGTGCGGACGGGACTAGACACAGCATTAAAAGCACGATATGGGGAGGTGAACCCTCACAACACTTAATAGACGACATGTGCGAACGTGACCAGACACATCATTAAAAATACGATGTGGGGACGTGACCCTTCAAAACGCTTAACAGATGACATGTGCGAACGTGACTAGACACAACATTAAAAACACGAGGTGGGGACGTGACCCTTCACAACGCTTAATAGACGACATGTGCGGACGTGACTAGACACGGTGTGGGGATGTGACCCTTCACAATGCTTAACAAACGACATGTGCGGACGTGACTAGATACAGCATTAAAAACACGATGTGGGGACGTGACCCTTCACACGCTTAATAGATGACATTTGCGGACGTGACCACACACAACTTTCAAATGACGAGGTGTATGTGGGGACGTGACCTATCACAACACTTAACAAACGATGGCATTAAAACATGGTGTAGGGATATGACCCTTCACAACGCTTAACAGAGGACATTTGCGGACGTGAGCAAACACAACATTAATCACACGTGGTGGGGACGTGACCCTTCACAACGCTTAACAGACGACATGTGCGGACGTGACCAGACACAACATTAAAACACGGTGTGGGGATGTGACCCTTCACAAAGATTAACAGATGACTTGTGCGGACGTGACCAGACACAGGTTTAAAAGCACGATATGGGGAGGTGAACCCTCGCAACGCTTAATAGACGACATGTGCGACCGTGACCAGACACATCATTAAAAATACGATGTGGGGACGTGACCCTTCAAAACGCTTAACAGATGACATGTGCGAACGTGACTAGACACAACATTAAAAACACGAGGTGGGGACGTGACCCTTCACAACGCTTAATAGACGACATGTGTGGACGTGACTAGACACGGTAGTAAAACACGGTGTGGGGATGTGACCCTTCACAATGCTTAACAAACGACATGTGCAGACGTGACTAGACACAGCATTAAAAACACGATGTGGGGACGTGACCCTTGACAACGCTTAACAGACGACCTGTGCGGACGTGACCAGACACACCATTAAAATCACGAGGTGGGGACGTCACCCTTCACAACGCTATATACACGACATTAAAAACTCAAGGTGGGGACGTGACCATTTACAACGCTTAACAGACGACATGTGCGGATGTGACCAGACACAGCATTAAGAACACGATGTGGGGAGGTGACCCTTTACAACGCTTAACAGAGGACATGTGCAGACATGAGCAGACACAACATTAAAAACTCAAGGTGGGGACGTGACCCTTTACAACGCTTAACAGACGACATGTGCGGACGCGACCAGACACAGCATTAAAACACGGTGTGGGGATGTGACCCTTCACAACGCTTAACAGACGACATGTGCGGACGTGACCAGAGACAGCATTAAGAACACGATGTGGGCAGGTGACCCTTCACAACGCTTAAAAGACGACATGTGCGTACGTGACCAGACACATCATTAAAAACATGATGTGGGGACGTGACCCTTCACAACGCTTAACAGAGGACATGTGGGGACGTGACCCTCCACAACGCTTAACAGAGGACATGTGCGGACGTGACCAGTCAAAACATTAAAAACATTAGGTGGGGACGTGACCCTTCACAATGCTTAACAGACGACATGTGCGGACGTGACCAGACACATTATTAAAACACGGTGTGGGGATGTGACCCTTCACAAAGCTTAATAGAGGACATTTGCGGACGTGAGCAAACACAACATTAATCACACGTGGTGGGGACGTGATCCTTCACAACGCTTAACAGACGACATGTGTGGACGTGACCAGACACAACATTAAAACACGATGTGGGGATGTGACCCTTCACAAAGCTTAACAGACGACATGTGCGGACGTGACCAGACACAAGATTAAAAGCAAGATATGGGGAGGTGAACCTTCACAACGCTTAATAGACGACATGTGCGGACGTGACCCTTCATAACGCTTAACAGACGACATGTGCGGACGTGACCAGACATAGCAATAAAACACGGTGTGGGGTTGTGACCCTTCACAACGCTTAACAGACAACATGTGCGGACGTCACCAAAAACAAGATTAAATAGACGACATGTGCGGATGTGACCTGACACAACATTAAAAATACGATGCGGGGACGTGACCCTTCACAACGCTCAACAGACGACATGTGCGGTTGAGACCAGACACAACATTAAAAATTGATGTGGGGACGTGACACTTCACAACGCTTTATAGACGAAATGTGCGAACGTGACCAGACACAGAATTAAAAGCACAATGTGGGGACGTGTCCCTTCACAACGCTTAACAGACGACATGTGCGGACGTGACCAGACACAACATTAAAAATACGATGCGGGGATGTGACCCTTCGCAACGCTTAACAGACGAAATGTGCGAACGTGACCAGACACAGAATTAAAAGCACAATGTGGGGACGTGACCCTTCACAACGCTTAACAGACGACATGTGCGGACGTGACCAGACACAGCATTAAAAATACGATGCCGGGATGTGACCCTTCGCAACGCTTAACAGACGAAATGTGCGAACGTGACCAGACACTGCATTAAAACACAGTAGGGGGGAGGTGATCCTTCACAATGCTTAACAGACGACATGTGCGCACGTGACCAGACACAGCATTAAAAGCACACTGTGGGGACGTGACCCTTCACAACGCTTAACAGACGACATGTGCGGACGTGACCAGACACATCATTAAAAACACGATGTGGGGACGTGACCAGATACAGTATTAAAAACACGATGTGGGGACGTGACCCTTCACACGCTTAATAGACGACATGTGCGGACGTGACCAGACACAACTTTCAAATGACGAGGTGTATGTGGGGACGTGACCTATCACAACACTTAACAGACGATGGCATTAAAACATGGTGTAGGGATATGACCCTTCACAACGTTTAACAGAGGACATTTGCGGACGTGAGCAAACACAACATTAAACACACGTGGTGGGTACGTGAGCCTTCACAATGCTTAACAGACGACATGTTCGGACGTGACCAGACACAACATTAAAACACGGTGTGGGGATATGACCCTTCACAAAGCTTAACAGACGACATGTGCGGACGTGACCAGACACAGCATTAAAAGCACGATATGGGGAGGTGAACCGTCACAACGCTTAATAGACGACATGTGCGAACGTGACCAGACACATCATTAAAAATACGATGTGGAGACGTGACCCTTCAAAACGCTTAACAGATGACATGTGCGAACGTGACTAGACACAACATTAAAAACACGAGATGGGGACGTGACCCTTCACAACGCTTAATAGATGACATGTGCGGACGTGACTAGACACGGTGTGGGGATGTGACCCTTCACAATGCTTAACAAACGACATGTGCGGACGTGACTAGACACAGCATTAAAAACACGATGTGGGGACGTGACCCTTCACACGCTTAATAGACGACATTTGCGGACGTGACCAGACACAACTTTCAAATGACGAGGTGTATGTGGGGACGTGACCTATCACAACACTTAACAAACGATGGCATTAAAACATGGTGTAGGGATATGACCCTTCATAACGCTTAACAGAGGACATTTGCGGACGTGAGCAAACACAACATTAATCACACGTGGTGGGGACGTGACCCTTCACAACGCTTAACAGACGACATGTGCGGACGTGACAAGACACAACATTAAAACACGGTGTGGGGATGTGACCCTTCACAAAGATTAACAGATGACTTGTGCGGACGTGACCAGACACAGCTTTAAAAGCACGATATGGGGAGGTGAACCCTCGCAACGCTTAATAGACGACATGTGCGACCGTGACCAGACACATCATTAAAAATACGATGTGGGGACGTGACCCTTCAAAACGCTTAACAGATGACATGTGCGAACGTGACTAGACACAACATTAAAAACACGAGGTGGGGACGTGACCCTTCACAACGCTTAATAGACGACATGTGCGGACGTGACTAGACACGGTGTGGGGATGTGACCCTTCACAATGCTTAACAAACGACATGTGCGGACGTGACTAGACACAGCATTAAAAACACGATGTGGGGACGTGACCAGAGACAACAATAAGAACACGATGTGGGGAGTTGACCCTTTACAACGCTTAACAGAGGACATGTGCAGACATGAGCAGACACAACATTAAAAACTCAAGGTGCGGACGTGACCCTTTACAACGCTTAACAGACGACATGTGCGGACGTGACCAGACACAGCATTAAAACACAGTGGGGGGAGGTGACCCTTCACAACGCTTAACAGACGACATGTGCGGACGTGACCAGACACAGCATTAAAAGCACAATGTGGGGACGTGTCCCTTCACAACGCTTAACAGACGACATGTGCGGACGTGACCAGACACAGCATTAAAAATACGATGCGGGGATGTGACCCTTCGCAACGCTTAACAGACGAAATGTGCGAACGTGACCAGACACAGAATTAAAAGCACAATGTGGGGACGTGACCCTTCACAACGCTTAACAGACGACATGTGCGGACGTGACCAGACACAGCATTAAAAATACGATGCCGGGATGTGACCCTTCGCAACGCTTAACAGACGAAATGTGCGAACGTGACCAGACACTGCATTAAAACACAGTGGGGGGGAGGTGATCCTTCACAACGCTTAACAGACGACATGTGCGCACGTGACCAGACACAGCATTAAAAGCACACTGTGGGGACGTGACCCTTCACAACGCTTAACAGACGACATGTGCGGACGTGACCAGACACATCATTAAAAACACGATGTGGGGACGTGACCAGATACAGTATTAAAAACACGATGTGGGGACGTGACCCTTCACACGCTTAATAGACGACATGTGCGGACGTGACCAGACACAACTTTCAAATGACGAGGTGTATGTGGGGACGTGACCTATCACAACACTTAACAGACGATGGCATTAAAACATGGTGTAGGGATATGACCCTTCACAACGTTTAACAGAGGACATTTGCGGACGTGAGCAAACACAACATTAAACACACGTGGTGGGGACGTGAGCCTTCACAATGCTTAACAGACGACATGTTCGGACGTGACCAGACACAACATTAAAACACGGTGTGGGGATATGACCCTTCACAAAGCTTAACAGACGACATGTGCGGACGTGACCAGACACAGCATTAAAAGCACGATATGGGGAGGTGAACCGTCACAACGCTTAATAGACGACATGTGCGAATGTGACCAGACACATCATTAAAAATACGATGTGGAGACGTGACCCTTCAAAACGCTTAACAGATGACATGTGCGAACGTGACTAGACACAACATTAAAAACACGAGATGGGGACGTGACCCTTCACAACGCTTAATAGATGACATGTGCGGACGTGACTAGACACGGTGTGGGGATGTGACCCTTCACAATGCTTAACAAACGACATGTGCGGACGTGACCAGACACAGCATTAAAAAGACGATGTGGGGACGTGACCCTTCACACGCTTAATAGACGACATTTGCGGACGTGACCAGACACAACTTTCAATTGACGAGGTGTATGTGGGGACGTGACCTATCACAACACTTAACAAACGATGGCATTAAAACATGGTGTAGGGATATGACCCTTCATAACGCTTAACAGAGGACATTTGCGGACGTGAGCAAACACAACATTAATCACACGTGGTGGGGACGTGACCCTTCACAACGCTTAACAGACGACATGTGCGGACGTGACCAGACACAACATTAAAACACGGTGTGGGGATGTGACCCTTCACAAAG
This sequence comes from Viola odorata, assembly GCA_963691705.1. Taxonomy (NCBI): domain Eukaryota; kingdom Viridiplantae; phylum Streptophyta; class Magnoliopsida; order Malpighiales; family Violaceae; genus Viola; species Viola odorata. Next base: position 39,847,962 of record OY829540.1, on the reverse strand, counting down.
ATTAACAGATGACTTGTGCGGATGTGACCAGACACAGCTTTAAAAGCACGATATGGGGAGGTGAACCCTCGCAACGCTTAATAGACGACATGTGCGACCGTGACCAGACACATCATTAAAAATACGATGTGGGGACGTGACCCTTCAAAACGCTTAACAGATGACATGTGCGAACGTGACTAGACACAACATTAAAAACACGAGGTGGGGACGTGACCCTTCACAACGCTTAATAGACGACATGTGCGGACGTGACTAGACACGGTGTGGGGATGTGACCCTTCACAATGCTTAACAAACGACATGTGCGGACGTGACTAGACACAGCATTAAAAACACGATGTGGGGACGTGACCAGAGACAACAATAAGAACACGATGTGGGGAGTTGACCCTTTACAACGCTTAACAGAGGACATGTGCAGACATGAGCAGACACAACATTAAAAACTCAAGGTGCGGACGTGACCCTTTACAACGCTTAACAGACGACATGTGCGGACGTGACCAGACACAGCATTAAAACACAGTGGGGGGAGGTGACCCTTCACAACGCTTAACAGACGACATGTGCCGACGTGACCAGACACAGCATTAAAAGCACAATGTGGGGACGTGTCCCTTCACAACGCTTAACAGACGACATGTGCGGACGTGACCAGACACAGCATTAAAAATACGATGCGGGGATGTGACCCTTCGCAACGCTTAACAGACGAAATGTGCGAACGTGACCAGACACAGAATTAAAAGCACAATGTGGGGACGTGACCCTTCACAACGCTTAACAGACGACATGTGCGGACGTGACCAGACACAGCATTAAAAATACGATGCCGGGATGTGACCCTTCGCAACGCTTAACAGACGAAATGTGCGAACGTGACCAGACACTGCATTAAAACACAGTGGGGGGGAGGTGATCCTTCACAACGCTTAACAGACGACATGTGCGCACGTGACCAGACACAGCATTAAAAGCACACTGTGGGGACGTGACCCTTCACAACGCTTAACAGACGACATGTGCGGACGTGACCAGACACATCATTAAAAACACGATGTGGGGACGTGACCAGATACAGTATTAAAAACACGATGTGGGGACGTGACCCTTCACACGCTTAATAGACGACATGTGCGGACGTGACCAGACACAACTTTCAAATGACGAGGTGTATGTGGGGACGTGACCTATCACAACACTTAACAGACGATGGCATTAAAACATGGTGTAGGGATATGACCCTTCACAACGTTTAACAGAGGACATTTGCGGACGTGAGCAAACACAACATTAAACACACGTGGTGGGGACGTGAGCCTTCACAATGCTTAACAGACGACATGTTCGGACGTGACCAGACACAACATTAAAACACGGTGTGGGGATATGACCCTTCACAAAGCTTAACAGACGACATGTGCGGACGTGACCAGACACAGCATTAAAAGCACGATATGGGGAGGTGAACCGTCACAACGCTTAATAGACGACATGTGCGAACGTGACCAGACACATCATTAAAAATACGATGTGGAGACGTGACCCTTCAAAACGCTTAACAGATGACATGTGCGAACGTGACTAGACACAACATTAAAAACACGAGATGGGGACGTGACCCTTCACAACGCTTAATAGATGACATGTGCGGACGTGACTAGACACGGTGTGGGGATGTGACCCTTCACAATGCTTAACAAACGACATGTGCGGACGTGACTAGACACAGCATTAAAAAGACGATGTGGGGGCGTGACCCTTCACACGCTTAATAGACGACATTTGCGGACGTGACCAGACACAACTTTCAAATGACGAGGTGTATGTGGGGACGTGACCTATCACAACACTTAACAAACGATGGCATTAAAACATGGTGTAGGGATATGACCCTTCATAACGCTTAACAGAGGACATTTGCGGACGTGAGCAAACACAACATTAATCACACGTGGTGGGGACGTGACCCTTCACAACGCTTAACAAACGACATGTGCGGACGTGACCAGACACAACATTAAAACACGGTGTGGGGATGTGACCCTTCACAAAGATTAACAGATGACTTGTGCGGACGTGACCAGACACAGCTTTAAAAGCACGATATGGGGAGGTGAACCCTCGCAACGCTTAATAGACGACATGTGCGACCGTGACCAGACACATCATTAAAAATACGATGTGGGGACGTGACCCTTCAAAACGCTTAACAGATGACATGTGCGAACGTGACTAGACACAACATTAAAAACACGAGGTGGGGACGTGACCCTTCACAACGCTTAATAGACGACATGTGCGGACGTGACTAGACACGGTGTGGGGATGTGACCCTTCACAATGCTTAACAAACGACATGTGCGGACGTGACTAGACACAGCATTAAAAACACGATGTGGGGACGTGACCAGAGACAACAATAAGAACACGATGTGGGGAGTTGACCCTTTACAACGCTTAACAGAGGACATGTGCAGACATGAGCAGACACAACATTAAAAACTCAAGGTGCGGACGTGACCCTTTACAACGCTTAACAGACGACATGTGCGGACGTGACCAGACACAGCATTAAAACACAGTGGGGGGAGGTGACCCTTCACAACGCTTAACAGACGACATGTGCGGACGTGACCAGACACAGCATTAAAAGCACAATGTGGGGACGTGTCCCTTCACAACGCTTAACAGACGACATGTGCGGACGTGACCAGACACAACATTAAAAATACGATGCGGGGATGTGACCCTTCGCAACGCTTAACAGACGAAATGTGCGAACGTGACCAGACACAGAATTAAAAGCACAATGTGGGGACGTGACCCTTCACAACGCTTAACAGACGACATGTGCGGACGTGACCAGACACAGCATTAAAAATACGATGCCGGGATGTGACCCTTCGCAACGCTTAACAGACGAAATGTGCGAACGTGACCAGACACTGCATTAAAACACAGTGGGGGGGAGGTGATCCTTCACAACGCTTAACAGACGACATGTGCGCACGTGACCAGACACAGCATTAAAAGCACACTGTGGGGACGTGACCCTTCACAACACTTAACAGACGACATGTGCGGACGTGACCAGACACATCATTAAAAACACGATGTGGGGACGTGACCAGATACAGTATTAAAAACACGATGTGGGGACGTGACCCTTCACACGCTTAATAGACGACATGTGCGGACGTGACCAGACACAACTTTCAAATGACGAGGTGTATGTGGGGACGTGACCTATCACAACACTTAACAGACGATGGCATTAAAACATGGTGTAGGGATATGACCCTTCACAACGTTTAACAGAGGACATTTGCGGACGTGAGCAAACACAACATTAAACACACGTGGTGGGGACGTGAGCCTTCACAATGCTTAACAGACGACATGTTCGGACGTGACCAGACACAACATTAAAACACGGTGTGGGGATATGACCCTTCACAAAGCTTAACAGACGACATGTGCGGACGTGACCAGACACAGCATTAAAAGCACGATATGGGGAGGTGAACCGTCACAACGCTTAATAGACGACATGTGCGAACGTGACCAGACACATCATTAAAAATACGATGTGGAGACGTGACCCTTCAAAACGCTTAACAGATGACATGTGCGAACGTGACTAGACACAACATTAAAAACACGAGATGGGGACGTGACCCTTCACAACGCTTAATAGATGACATGTGCGGACGTGACTAGACACGGTGTGGGGATGTGACCCTTCACAATGCTTAACAAACGACATGTGCGGACGTGACTAGACACAGCATTAAAAAGACGATGTGGGGACGTGACCCTTCACACGCTTAATAGACGACATTTGCGAACGTGACCAGACACAACTTTCAAATGACGAGGTGTATGTGGGGACGTGACCTATCACAACACTTAACAAACGATGGCATTAAAACATGGTGTAGGGATATGACCCTTCATAACGCTTAACAGAGGACATTTGCGGACGTGAGCAAACACAACATTAATCACACGTGGTGGGGACGTGACCCTTCACAACGCTTAACAAACGACATGTGCGGACGTGACCAGACACAACATTAAAACACGGTGTGGGGATGTGACCCTTCACAAAGATTAACAGATGACTTGTGCGGACGTGACCAGACACAGCTTTAAAAGCACGATATGGGGAGGTGAACCCTCGCAACGCTTAATAGACGACATGTGCGACCGTGACCAGACACATCATTAAAAATACGATGTGGGGACGTGACCCTTCAAAACGCTTAACAGATGACATGTGCGAACGTGACTAGACACAACATTAAAAACACGAGGTGGGGACGTGACCCTTCACAACGCTTAATAGACGACATGTGCGGACGTGACTAGACACGGTGTGGGGATGTGACCCTTCACAATGCTTAACAAACGACATGTGCGGACGTGACTAGACACAGCATTAAAAACACGATGTGGGGACGTGACCAGAGACAACAATAAGAACACGATGTGGGGAGTTGACCCTTTACAACACTTAACAGAGGACATGTGCAGACATGAGCAGACACAACATTAAAAACTCAAGGTGCGGACGTGAACCTTTACAACGCTTAACAGACGACATGTGCGGACGTGACCAGAAACAGCATTAAAACACAGTGGGGGGAGGTGACCCTTCACAACGCTTAACAGACGACATGTGCGGACGTGACCAGACACAGCATTAAAAGCACAATGTGGGGACGTGACCCTTCACAAAGCTTAACAGACGACATGTGCGGACGTGACTAGACACAGCATTAAAAGCACGATATGGGGAGGTGAACCCTCGCAACGCTTAATAGACGACATGTGCGACCGTGACCAGACACATCATTAAAAATACGATGTGGGGACGTGACCCTTCAAAACGCTTAACAGATGACATGTGCGAACGTGACTAGACACAACATTAAAAACACGAGGTGGGGACGTGACCCTTCACAACGCTTAATAGATGACATGTGCGGACGTGACTAGACACGGTGTGGGGATGTGACCCTTCACAATGCTTAACAAACGACATGTGCGGACGTGACTAGACACAGCATTAAAAAGACGATGTGGGGACGTGACCCTTCACACGCTTAATAGACGACATTTGCGGACGTGACCAGACACAACTTTCAATTGACGAGGTGTATGTGGGGACGTGACCTATCACAACACTTAACAAACGATGGCATTAAAACATGGTGTAGGGATATGACCCTTCATAACGCTTAACAGAGGACATTTGCGGACGTGAGCAAACACAACATTAATCACACGTGGTGGGGACGTGACCCTTCACAACGCTTAACAGACGACATGTGCGGACGTGACCAGACACAACATTAAAACACGGTGTGGGGATGTGACCCTTCACAAAGATTAACAGATGACTTGTGCGGACGTGACCAGACACAGCTTTAAAAGCACGATATGGGGAGGTGAACCCTCGCAACGCTTAATAGACGACATGTGCGACCGTGACCAGACACATCATTAAAAATACGATGTGGGGACGTGACCCTTCAAAACGCTTAACAGATGACATGTGCGAACGTGACTAGACACAACATTAAAAACACGAGGTGGGGACGTGACCCTTCACAACGCTTAATAGACGACATGTGCGGACGTGACTAGACACGGTGTGGGGATGTGACCCTTCACAATGCTTAACAAACGACATGTGCGGACGTGACTAGACACAGCATTAAAAACACGATGTGGGGACGTGACCAGAGACAACAATAAGAACACGATGTGGGGAGTTGACCCTTTACAACGCTTAACACAGGACATGTGCAGACATGAGCAGACACAACATTAAAAACTCAAGGTGCGGACGTGACCCTTTACAACGCTTAACAGACGACATGTGCGGACGTGACCAGACACAGCATTAAAACACAGTGGGGGGAGGTGACCCTTCACAACGCTTAACAGACGACATGTGCGGACGTGACCAGACACAGCATTAAAAGCACAATGTGGGGACGTGTCCCTTCACAACGCTTAACAGACGACATGTGCGGACGTGACCAGACACAACATTAAAAATACGATGCGGGGATGTGACCCTTCGCAACGCTTAACAGACGAAATGTGCGAACGTGACCAGACACAGAATTAAAAGCACAATGTGGGGACGTGACCCTTCACAACGCTTAACAGACGACATGTGCGGACGTGACCAGACACAGCATTAAAAATACGATGCCGGGATGTGACCCTTCGCAACGCTTAACAGACGAAATGTGCGAACGTGACCAGACACTGCATTAAAACACAGTGGGGGGGAGGTGATCCTTCACAACGCTTAACAGACGACATGTGCGCACGTGACCAGACACAGCATTAAAAGCACACTGTGGGGACGTGACCCTTCACAACACTTAACAGACGACATGTGCGGACGTGACCAGACACATCATTAAAAACACGATGTGGGGACGTGACCAGATACAGTATTAAAAACACGATGTGGGGACGTGACCCTTCACACGCTTAATAGACGACATGTGCGGACGTGACCAGACACAACTTTCAAATGACGAGGTGTATGTGGGGACGTGACCTATCACAACACTTAACAGACGATGGCATTAAAACATGGTGTAGGGATATGACCCTTCACAACGTTTAACAGAGGACATTTGCGGACGTGAGCAAACACAACATTAAACACACGTGGTGGGGACGTGAGCCTTCACAATGCTTAACAGACGACATGTTCGGACGTGACCAGACACAACATTAAAACACGGTGTGGGGATATGACCCTTCACAAAGCTTAACAGACGACATGTGCGGACGTGACCAGACACAGCATTAAAAGCACGATATGGGGAGGTGAACCGTCACAACGCTTAATAGACGACATGTGCGAACGTGACCAGACACATCATTAAAAATACGATGTGGAGACGTGACCCTTCAAAACGCTTAACAGATGACATGTGCGAACGTGACTAGACACAACATTAAAAACACGAGATGGGGACGTGACCCTTCACAACGCTTAATAGATGACATGTGCGGACGTGACTAGACACGGTGTGGGGATGTGACCCTTCACAATGCTTAACAAACGACATGTGCGGACGTGACTAGACACAGCATTAAAAAGACGATGTGGGGACGTGACCCTTCACACGCTTAATAGACGACATTTGCGAACGTGACCAGACACAACTTTCAAATGACGAGGTGTATGTGGGGACGTGACCTATCACAACACTTAACAAACGATGGCATTAAAACATGGTGTAGGGATATGACCCTTCATAACGCTTAACAGAGGACATTTGCGGACGTGAGCAAACACAACATTAATCACACGTGGTGGGGACGTGACCCTTCACAACGCTTAACAAACGACATGTGCGGACGTGACCAGACACAACATTAAAACACGGTGTGGGGATGTGACCCTTCACAAAGATTAACAGATGACTTGTGCGGACGTGACCAGACACAGCTTTAAAAGCACGATATGGGGAGGTGAACCCTCGCAACGCTTAATAGACGACATGTGCGACCGTGACCAGACACATCATTAAAAATACGATGTGGGGACGTGACCCTTCAAAACGCTTAACAGATGACATGTGCGAACGTGACTAGACACAACATTAAAAACACGAGGTGGGGACGTGACCCTTCACAACGCTTAATAGACGACATGTGCGGACGTGACTAGACACGGTGTGGGGATGTGACCCTTCACAATGCTTAACAAACGACATGTGCGGACGTGACTAGACACAGCATTAAAAACACGATGTGGGGACGTGACCAGAGACAACAATAAGAACACGATGTGGGGAGTTGACCCTTTACAACGCTTAACAGAGGACATGTGCAGACATGAGCAGACACAACATTAAAAACTCAAGGTGCGGACGTGACCCTTTACAACGCTTAACAGACGACATGTGCGGACGTGACCAGACACAGCATTAAAACACAGTGGGGGGAGGTGACCCTTCACAACGCTTAACAGACGACATGTGCGGACGTGACCAGACACAGCATTAAAAGCACAATGTGGGGACGTGTCCCTTCACAACGCTTAACAGACGACATGTGCGGACGTGACCAGACACAACATTAAAAATACGATGCGGGGATGTGACCCTTCGCAACGCTTAACAGACGAAATGTGCGAACGTGACCAGACACAGAATTAAAAGCACAATGTGGGGACGTGACCCTTCACAACGCTTAACAGACGACATGTGCGGACGTGACCAGACACAGCATTAAAAATACGATGCCGGGATGTGACCCTTCGCAACGCTTAACAGACGAAATGTGCGAACGTGACCAGACACTGCATTAAAACACAGTGGGGGGGAGGTGATCCTTCACAACGCTTAACAGACGACATGTGCGCACGTGACCAGACACAGCATTAAAAGCACACTGTGGGGACGTGACCCTTCACAACACTTAACAGACGACATGTGCGGACGTGACCAGACACATCATTAAAAACATGATGTGGGGACGTGACCAGATACAGTATTAAAAACACGATGTGGGGACGTGACCCTTCACACGCTTAATAGACGACATGTGCGGACGTGACCAGACACAACTTTCAAATGACGAGGTGTATGTGGGGACGTGACCTATCACAACACTTAACAGACGATGGCATTAAAACATGGTGTAGGGATATGACCCTTCACAACGTTTAACAGAGGACATTTGCGGACGTGAGCAAACACAACATTAAACACACGTGGTGGGGACGTGAGCCTTCACAATGCTTAACAGACGACATGTTCGGACGTGACCAGACACAACATTAAAACACGGTGTGGGGATATGACCCTTCACAAAGCTTAACAGACGACATGTGCGGACGTGACCAGACACAGCATTAAAAGCACGATATGGGGAGGTGAACCGTCACAACGCTTAATAGACGACATGTGCGAACGTGACCAGACACATCATTAAAAATACGATGTGGAGACGTGACCCTTCAAAACGCTTAACAGATGACATGTGCGAACGTGACTAGACACAACATTAAAAACACGAGATGGGGACGTGACCCTTCACAACGCTTAATAGATGACATGTGCGGACGTGACTAGACACGGTGTGGGGATGTGACCCTTCACAATGCTTAACAAACGACATGTGCGGACGTGACTAGACACAGCATTAAAAAGACGATGTGGGGACGTGACCCTTCACACGCTTAATAGACGACATTTGCGAACGTGACCAGACACAACTTTCAAATGACGAGGTGTATGTGGGGACGTGACCTATCACAACACTTAACAAACGATGGCATTAAAACATGGTGTAGGGATATGACCCTTCATAACGCTTAACAGAGGACATTTGCGGACGTGAGCAAACACAACATTAATCACACGTGGTGGGGACGTGACCCTTCACAACGCTTAACAAACGACATGTGCGGACGTGACCAGACACAACATTAAAACACGGTGTGGGGATGTGACCCTTCACAAAGATTAACAGATGACTTGTGCGGACGTGACCAGACACAGCTTTAAAAGCACGATATGGGGAGGTGAACCCTCGCAACGCTTAATAGACGACATGTGCGACCGTGACCAGACACATCATTAAAAATACGATGTGGGGACGTGACCCTTCAAAACGCTTAACAGATGACATGTGCGAACGTGACTAGACACAACATTAAAAACACGAGGTGGGGACGTGACCCTTCACAACGCTTAATAGACGACATGTGCGGACGTGACTAGACACGGTGTGGGGATGTGACCCTTCACAATGCTTAACAAACGACATGTGCGGACGTGACTAGACACAGCATTAAAAACACGATGTGGGGACGTGACCAGAGACAACAATAAGAACACGATGTGGGGAGTTGACCCTTTACAACGCTTAACAGAGGACATGTGCAGACATGAGCAGACACAACATTAAAAACTCAAGGTGCGGACGTGACCCTTTACAACGCTTAACAGACGACATGTGCGGACGTGACCAGACACAGCATTAAAACACAGTGGGGGGAGGTGACCCTTCACAACGCTTAACAGACGACATGTGCGGACGTGACCAGACACAGCATTAAAAGCACAATGTGGGGACGTGTCCCTTCACAACGCTTAACAGACGACATGTGCGGACGTGACCAGACACAACATTAAAAATACGATGCGGGGATGTGACCCTTCGCAACGCTTAACAGACGAAATGTGCGAACGTGACCAGACACAGAATTAAAAGCACAATGTGGGGACGTGACCCTTCACAACGCTTAACAGACGACATGTGCGGACGTGACCAGACACAGCATTAAAAATACGATGCCGGGATGTGACCCTTCGCAACGCTTAACAGACGAAATGTGCGAACGTGACCAGACACTGCATTAAAACACAGTGGGGGGGAGGTGATCCTTCACAACGATTAACAGACGACATGTGCGCACGTGACCAGACACAGCATTAAAAGCACACTGTGGGGACGTGACCCTTCACAACACTTAACAGACGACATGTGCGGACGTGACCAGACACATCATTAAAAACATGATGTGGGGACGTGACCAGATACAGTATTAAAAACACGATGTGGGGACGTGACCCTTCACACGCTTAATAGACGACATGTGCGGACGTGACCAGACACAACTTTCAAATGACGAGGTGTATGTGGGGACGTGACCTATCACAACACTTAACAGACGATGGCATTAAAACATGGTGTAGGGATATGACCCTTCACAACGTTTAACAGAGGACATTTGCGGACGTGAGCAAACACAACATTAAACACACGTGGTGGGGACGTGAGCCTTCACAATGCTTAACAGACGACATGTTCGGACGTGACCAGACACAACATTAAAACACGGTGTGGGGATATGACCCTTCACAAAGCTTAACAGACGACATGTGCGGACGTGACCAGACACAGCATTAAAAGCACGATATGGGGAGGTGAACCGTCACAACGCTTAATAGACGACATGTGCGAACGTGACCAGACACATCATTAAAAATACGATGTGGAGACGTGACCCTTCAAAACGCTTAACAGATGACATGTGCGAACGTGACTAGACACAACATTAAAAACACGAGATGGGGACGTGACCCTTCACAACGCTTAATAGATGACATGTGCGGACGTGACTAGACACGGTGTGGGGATGTGACCCTTCACAATGCTTAACAAACGACATGTGCGGACGTGACTAGACACAGCATTAAAAAGACGATGTGGGGACGTGACCCTTCACACGCTTAATAGACGACATTTGCGAACGTGACCAGACACAACTTTCAAATGACGAGGTGTATGTGGGGACGTGACCTATCACAACACTTAACAAACGATGGCATTAAAACATGGTGTAGGGATATGACCCTTCATAACGCTTAACAGAGGACATTTGCGGACGTGAGCAAACACAACATTAATCACACGTGGTGGGGACGTGACCCTTCACAACGCTTAACAAACGACATGTGCGGACGTGACCAGACACAACATTAAAACACGGTGTGGGGATGTGACCCTTCACAAAGATTAACAGATGACTTGTGCGGACGTGACCAGACACAGCTTTAAAAGCACGATATGGGGAGGTGAACCCTCGCAACGCTTAATAGACGACATGTGCGACCGTGACCAGACACATCATTAAAAATACGATGTGGGGACGTGACCCTTCAAAACGCTTAACAGATGACATGTGCGAACGTGACTAGACACAACATTAAAAACACGAGGTGGGGACGTGACCCTTCACAACGCTTAATAGACGACATGTGCGGACGTGACTAGACACGGTGTGGGGATGTGACCCTTCACAATGCTTAACAAACGACATGTGCGGACGTGACTAGACACAGCATTAAAAACACGATGTGGGGACGTGACCAGAGACAACAATAAGAACACGATGTGGGGAGTTGACCCTTTACAACGCTTAACAGAGGACATGTGCAGACATGAGCAGACACAACATTAAAAACTCAAGGTGCGGACGTGACCCTTTACAACGCTTAACAGACGACATGTGCGGACGTGACCAGACACAGCATTAAAACACAGTGGGGGGAGGTGACCCTTCACAACGCTTAACAGACGACATGTGCGGACGTGACCAGACACAGCATTAAAAGCACAATGTGGGGACGTGTCCCTTCACAACGCTTAACAGACGACATGTGCGGACGTGACCAGACACAACATTAAAAATACGATGCGGGGATGTGACCCTTCGCAACGCTTAACAGACGAAATGTGCGAACGTGACCAGACACAGAATTAAAAGCACAATGTGGGGACGTGACCCTTCACAACGCTTAACAGACGACATGTGCGGACGTGACCAGACACAGCATTAAAAATACGATGCCGGGATGTGACCCTTCGCAACGCTTAACAGACGAAATGTGCGAACGTGACCAGACACTGCATTAAAACACAGTGGGGGGGAGGTGATCCTTCACAACGCTTAACAGACGACATGTGCGCACGTGACCAGACACAGCATTAAAAGCACACTGTGGGGACGTGACCCTTCACAACACTTAACAGACGACATGTGCGGACGTGACCAGACACATCATTAAAAACACGATGTGGGGACGTGACCAGATACAGTATTAAAAACACGATGTGGGGACGTGACCCTTCACACGCTTAATAGACGACATGTGCGGACGTGACCAGACACAACTTTCAAATGACGAGGTGTATGTGGGGACGTGACCTATCACAACACTTAACAGACGATGGCATTAAAACATGGTGTAGGGATATGACCCTTCACAACGTTTAACAGAGGACATTTGCGGACGTGAGCAAACACAACATTAAACACACGTGGTGGGGACGTGAGCCTTCACAATGCTTAACAGACGACATGTTCGGACGTGACCAGACACAACATTAAAACAAGGTGTGGGGATATGACCCTTCACAAAGCTTAACAGACGACATGTGCGGACGTGACCAGACACAGCATTAAAAGCACGATATGGGGAGGTGAACCGTCACAACGCTTAATAGACGACATGTGCGAACGTGACCAGACACATCATTAAAAATACGATGTGGAGGCGTGACCCTTCAAAACGCTTAACAGATGACATGTGCGAACGTGACTAGACACAACATTAAAAATACGAGATGGGGACGTGACCCTTCACAACGCTTAATAGATGACATGTGCGGACGTGACTAGACACGGTGTGGGGATGTGACCCTTCACAATGCTTAACAAACGACATGTGCGGACGTGACTAGACACAGCATTAAAAAGACGATGTGGGGACGTGACCCTTCACACGCTTAATAGACGACATTTGCGAACGTGACCAGACACAACTTTCAAATGACGAGGTGTATGTGGGGACGTGACCTATCACAACACTTAACAAACGATGGCATTAAAACATGGTGTAGGGATATGACCCTTCATAACGCTTAACAGAGGACATTTGCGGACGTGAGCAAACACAACATTAATCACACGTGGTGGGGACGTGACCCTTCACAACGCTTAACAAACGACATGTGCGGACGTGACCAGACACAACATTAAAACACGGTGTGGGGATGTGACCCTTCACAAAGATTAACAGATGACTTGTGCGGACGTGACCAGACACAGCTTTAAAAGCACGATATGGGGAGGTGAACCCTCGCAACGCTTAATAGACGACATGTGCGACCGTGACCAGACACATCATTAAAAATACGATGTGGGGACGTGACCCTTCAAAACGCTTAACAGATGACATGTGCGAACGTGACTAGACACAACATTAAAAACACGAGGTGGGGACGTGACCCTTCACAACGCTTAATAGACGACATGTGCGGACGTGACTAGACACGGTGTGGGGATGTGACCCTTCACAATGCTTAACAAATGACATGTGCGGACGTGACTAGACACAGCATTAAAAACACGATGTGGGGACGTGACCAGAGACAACAATAAGAACACGATGTGGGGAGTTGACCCTTTACAACACTTAACAGAGGACATGTGCAGACATGAGCAGACACAACATTAAAAACTCAAGGTGCGGACGTGACCCTTTACAACGCTTAACAGACGACATGTGCGGACGTGACCAGAAACAGCATTAAAACACAGTGGGGGGAGGTGACCCTTCACAACGCTTAACAGACGACATGTGCGGACGTGACCAGACACAGCATTAAAAGCACAATGTGGGGACGTGACCCTTCACAAAGCTTAACAGACGACATGTGCGGACGTGACTAGACACAGCATTAAAAGCACGATATGGGGAGGTGAACCCTCGCAACGCTTAATAGACGACATGTGCGACCGTGACCAGACACATCATTAAAAATACGATGTGGGGACGTGACCCTTCAAAACGCTTAACAGATGACATGTGCGAACGTGACTAGACACAACATTAAAAACACGAGGTGGGGACGTGACCCTTCACAACGCTTAATAGATGACATGTGCGGACGTGACTAGACACGGTAGTAAAACACGGTGTGGGGATGTGACCCTTCACAATGCTTAACAAACGACATGTGCAGACGTGACTAGACACAGCATTAAAAACACGATGTGGGGACGTGACCCTTGACAACGCTTAACAGACGACCTGTGCGGACGTGACCAGACACACCATTAAAATCACGAGGTGGGAACGTCACCCTTCACAACGCTAAATACACGACATTAAAAACTCAAGGTGGGGACGTGATCCTTTACAACGCTTAACAGACGACATGTGCGGATGTGACCAGACACAGCATTAAGAACACGATGTGGGGAGGGGACCCTTTACAACGCTTAATAGAGGACATGTGCAGACATGAGCAGACACAACATTAAAAACTCAAGGTGGGGACGTGACCCTTTACAACGCTTAACAGACGACATGTGCGGATGCGACCAGACACAGCATTAAAACACGGTGTGGGGATGTGACCCTTCACAACGCTTAACAGACGACATGTGCGGATGTGACCAGAGACAGGATTAAGAACACGATGTGGGCAGGTGACCCTTCACAACGCTTAAAAGACGACATGTGCGTACGTGACCAGACACATCATTAAAAACATGATGTGGGGACGTGACCCTTCACAACGCTTAACAGAGGACATGTGGGGACGTGACCCTTCACAACGCTTAACAGAGGATATGTGCGGACGTGACCAGTCAAAACATTAAAAACATTAGGTGGGGACGTGACCCTTCACAATGCTTAACAGACGACATGTGCGGACGTGACCAGACACAACATTAAAACACGGTGTGGGGATGTGACCCTTCACAAAGCTTAATAGAGGACATTTGCGGACGTGAGCAAACACAACATTAATCACACGTGGTGGGGACGTGATCCTTCACAACGCTTAACAGACGACATGTGTGGACGTGACCAGACACAACATTAAAACACGGTGTGGGGATGTGACCCTTCACAAAGCTTAACAGACGACATGTGCGGACGTGACCAGACACAAGATTAAAAGCAAGATATGGGGAGGTGAACCTTCACAACGCTTAATAGACGACATGTGCGGACGTGACCCTTCATAACGCTTAACAGACGACATGTGCGGACGTGACCAGACATAGCAATAAAACACGGTGTGGGGATGTGACCCTTCACAACGCTTAACAGACAACATGTGCGGACGTCACCAAAAACAAGATTAAATAGACGACATGTGCGGATGTGACCTGACACAACATTAAAAATATGATGCGGGGACGTGACCCTTCACAACGCTCAACAGACGACATGTGCGGTTGAGACCAGACACAACATTAAAAAATGATGCGGGGACGTGACACTTCACAACACTTTACAGACGAAATGTGCGAACGTGACCAGACACAGAATTAAAAGCACAATGTGGGGACGTGTCCCTTCACAACGCTTAACAGACGACATGTGCGGACGTGACCAGACACATCATTAAAATCACGATGTGGGGACGTGACCAGATACAGTATTAAAAACACGATGTGGGGACGTGACCCTTCACACGCTTAATAGACGACATGTGCGGACGTGACCAGACATAACTTTCAAATGACGAGGTGTATGTGGGGACGTGACCCTTTACAACGCTTAACAGACGACATGTGCGGACGTGACCAGACACAGCATTAAAACACAGTGGGGGGAGGTGACCCTTCACAACGCTTAACAGACGACATGTGCGGACGTGACCAGACACAGCATTAAAAGCACAATGTGGGGACGTGACCCTTCACAAAGCTTAACAGACGACATGTGCGGACGTGACTAGACACAGCATTAAAAGCACGATATGGGGAGGTGAACCCTCGCAACGCTTAATAGACGACATGTGCGACCGTGACCAGACACATCATTAAAAATACGATGTGGGGACGTGACCCTTCAAAACGCTTAACAGATGACATGTGCGAACGTGACTAGACACAACATTAAAAACACGAGGTGGGGACGTGACCCTTCACAACGCTTAATAGATGACATGTGCGGACGTGACTAGACACGGTAGTAAAACACGGTGTGGGGATGTGACCCTTCACAATGCTTAACAAACGACATGTGCAGACGTGACTAGACACAGCATTAAAAACACGATGTGGGGACGTGACCCTTGACAACGCTTAACAGACGACCTGTGCGGACGTGACCAGACACACCATTAAAATCACGAGGTGGGAACGTCACCCTTCACAACGCTAAATACACGACATTAAAAACTCAAGGTGGGGACGTGATCCTTTACAACGCTTAACAGACGACATGTGCGGATGTGACCAGACACAGCATTAAGAACACGATGTGGGGAGGGGACCCTTTACAACGCTTAATAGAGGACATGTGCAGACATGAGCAGACACAACATTAAAAACTCAAGGTGGGGACGTGACCCTTTACAACGCTTAACAGACGACATGTGCGGATGCGACCAGACACAGCATTAAAACACGGTGTGGGGATGTGACCCTTCACAACGCTTAACAGACGACATGTGCGGATGTGACCAGAGACAGGATTAAGAACACGATGTGGGCAGGTGACCCTTCACAACGCTTAAAAGACGACATGTGCGTACGTGACCAGACACATCATTAAAAACATGATGTGGGGACGTGACCCTTCACAACGCTTAACAGAGGACATGTGGGGACGTGACCCTTCACAACGCTTAACAGAGGATATGTGCGGACGTGACCAGTCAAAACATTAAAAACATTAGGTGGGGACGTGACCCTTCACAATGCTTAACAGACGACATGTGCGGACGTGACCAGACACAACATTAAAACACGGTGTGGGGATGTGACCCTTCACAAAGCTTAATAGAGGACATTTGCGGACGTGAGCAAACACAACATTAATCACACGTGGTGGGGACGTGATCCTTCACAACGCTTAACAGACGACATGTGTGGACGTGACCAGACACAACATTAAAACACGGTGTGGGGATGTGACCCTTCACAAAGCTTAACAGACGACATGTGCGGACGTGACCAGACACAAGATTAAAAGCAAGATATGGGGAGGTGAACCTTCACAACGCTTAATAGACGACATGTGCGGACGTGACCCTTCATAACGCTTAACAGACGACATGTGCGGACGTGACCAGACATAGCAATAAAACACGGTGTGGGGATGTGACCCTTCACAACGCTTAACAGACAACATGTGCGGACGTCACCAAAAACAAGATTAAATAGACGACATGTGCGGATGTGACCTGACACAACATTAAAAATATGATGCGGGGACGTGACCCTTCACAACGCTCAACAGACGACATGTGCGGTTGAGACCAGACACAACATTAAAAAATGATGCGGGGACGTGACACTTCACAACACTTTACAGACGAAATGTGCGAACGTGACCAGACACAGAATTAAAAGCACAATGTGGGGACGTGTCCCTTCACAACGCTTAACAGACGACATGTGCGGACGTGACCAGACACAGCATTAAAAATACGATGCGGGGATGTGACCCTTCGCAATGCTTAACAGACGAAATGTGCGAACGTGACCAGACACAGAATTAAAAGAACAATGTGGGGACGTGACCTTTCACAACGCTTAACAGACGACATGTGCGGACGTGACCAGACACAGCATTAAAAATACGATGCCGGTATGTGACCCTTCGCAACGCTTAACAGACGAAATGTGCGAACGTGACCAGACACTGCATTAAAACACAGTGGGGGGGAGGTGACCCTTCACAACGCTTAACAGACGACATGTGCGCACGTGACCAGACACAGCATTAAAAGCACACTGTGGGGACGTGACCCTTCACAACGCTTAACAGACGACATGTGCGGACGTGACCAGACACATCATTAAAATCACGATGTGGGGACGTGACCAGATACAGTATTAAAAACACGATGTGGGGACGTGACCCTTCACACGCTTAATAGACGACATGTGCGGACGTGACCAGACATAACTTTCAAATGACGAGGTGTATGTGGGGACGTGACCTATCACAACACTTAACAGACGATGGCATTAAAACATGGTGTAGGGATATGACCCTTCACAACGTTTAACAGAGGACATTTGCGGACGTGAGCAAACACAACATTAAACACACGTGGTGGGGACGTGAGCCTTCACAATGCTTAACAGACGACATGTTCGGACGTGACCAGACACAACATTGAAACACGGTGTGGGGATATGACCCTTCACAAAGCTTAACAGACGACATGTGCGGACGTGACCAGACACAGCATTAAAACACGGTGTGGGGATGTGACCCTTCACAAAGATTAACAGATGACTTGTGCGGACGTGACCAGACACAGCTTTAAAAGCACGATATGGGGAGGTGAACCCTCGCAACGCTTAATAGACGACATGTGCGACCGTGACCAGACACATCATTAAAAATACGATGTGGGGACGTGACCCTTCAAAACGCTTAACAGATGACATGTGCGAACGTGACTAGACACAACATTAAAAACACGAGGTGGGGACGTGACCCTTCACAACGCTTAATAGACGACATGTGCGGACGTGACTAGACACGGTGTGGGGATGTGACCCTTCACAATGCTTAACAAACGACATGTGCGGACGTGACTAGACACAGCATTAAAAACACGATGTGGGGACGTGACCAGAGACAACAATAAGAACACGATGTGGGGAGTTGACCCTTTACAACGCTTAACAGAGGACATGTGCAGACATGAGCAGACACAACATTAAAAACTCAAGGTGCGGACGTGACCCTTTACAACGCTTAACAGACGACATGTGCGGACGTGACCAGACACAGCATTAAAACACAGTGGGGGGAGGTGACCCTTCACAATGCTTAACAGACGACATGTGCGGACGTGACCAGACACAGCATTAAAAGCACAATGTGGGGACGTGTCCCTTCACAACGCTTAACAGACGACATGTGCGGACGTGACCAGACACAGCATTAAAAATACGATGCGGGGATGTGACCCTTCGCAACGCTTAACAGACGAATTGTGCGAACGTGACCAGACACAGAATTAAAAGCACACTGTGGGGACGTGACCCTTCACAACGCTTAACAGACGACATGTGCGCACGTGACCAGACACAGCATTAAAAGCACACTGTGGGGACGTGACCCTTCACAACGCTTAACAGACGACATGTGCGGACGTGACCAGACACATCATTAAAAACACGATGTGGGGACGTGACCAGATACAGTATTAAAAACACGATGTGGGGACGTGACCCTTCACACGCTTAATAGACGACATGTGCGGACGTGACCAGACACAACTTTCAAATGACGAGGTGTATGTGGGGACGTGACCTATCACAACACTTAACAGACGATGGCATTAAAACATGGTGTAGGGATATGACCCTTCACAACGTTTAACAGAGGACATTTGCGGACGTGAGCAAACACAACATTAAACACACGTGGTGGGGACGTGAGCCTTCACAATGCTTAACAGACGACATGTTCGGACGTGACCAGACACAACATTAAAACACGGTGTGGGGATATGACCCTTCACAAAGCTTAACAGACGACATGTGCGGACGTGACCAGACACAGCATTAAAAGCACGATATGGGGAGGTGAACCGTCACAACGCTTAATAGACGACATGTGCGAACGTGACCAGACACATCATTAAAAATACGATGTGGAGACGTGACCCTTCAAAACGCTTAACAGATGACATGTGCGAACGTGACTAGACACAACATTAAAAACACGAGATGGGGACGTGACCCTTCACAACGCTTAATAGATGACATGTGCGGACGTGACTAGACACGGTGTGGGGATGTGACCCTTCACAATGCTTAACAAACGACATGTGTGGACGTGACTAGACACAGCATTAAAAAGACGATGTGGGGACGTGACCCTTCACAGCTTAATAGACGACATTTGCGGACGTGACCAGACACAACTTTCAAATGACGAGGTGTATGTGGGGACGTGACCTATCACAACACTTAACAAACGATGGCATTAAAACATGGTGTAGGGATATGACCCTTCATAACGCTTAACAGAGGACATTTGCGGACGTGAGCAAACACAACATTAATCACACGTGGTGGGGACGTGACCCTTCACAACGCTTAACAAACGACATGTGCGGACGTGACCAGACACAACATTAAAACACGGTGTGGGGATGTGACCCTTCACAAAGATTAACAGATGACTTGTGCGGACGTGACCAGACACAGCTTTAAAAGCACGATATGGGGAGGTGAACCCTCGCAACGCTTAATAGACGACATGTGCGACCGTGACCAGACACATCATTAAAAATACGATGTGGGGACGTGACCCTTCAAAACGCTTAACAGATGACATGTGCGAACGTGACTAGACACAACATTAAAAACACGAGGTGGGGACGTGACCCTTCACAACGCTTAATAGACGACATGTGCGGACGTGACTAGACACGGTGTGGGGATGTGACCCTTCACAATGCTTAACAAACGACATGTGCGGACGTGACTAGACACAGCATTAAAAACACGATGTGGGGACATGACCAGAGACAACAATAAGAACACGATGTGGGGAGTTGACCCTTTACAACACTTAACAGAGGACATTTGCAGACATGAGCAGACACAACATTAAAAACTCAAGGTGCGGACGTGACCCTTTACAACGCTTAACAGACGACATGTGCGGACGTGACCAGAAACAGCATTAAAACACAGTGGGGGGAGGTGACCCTTCACAACGCTTAACAGACGACATGTGCGGACGTGACCAGACACAGCATTAAAAGCACAATGTGGGGACGTGACCCTTCACAAAGCTTAACAGACGACATGTGCGGACGTGACTAGACACAGCATTAAAGGCACGATATGGGGAGGTGAACCCTCGCAACGCTTAATAGACGACATGTGCGACCGTGACCAGACACATCATTAAAAATACGATGTGGGGACGTGACCCTTCAAAACGCTTAACAGATGACATGTGCGAACGTGACTAGACACAACATTAAAAACACGAGGTGGGGACGTGACCCTTCACAACGCTTAATAGATGACATGTGCGGACGTGACTAGACACGGTAGTAAAACACGGTGTGGGGATGTGACCCTTCACAATGCTTAACAAACGACATGTGCAGACGTGACTAGACACAGCATTAAAAACACGATGTGGGGACGTGACCCTTGACAACGCTTAACAGACGACCTGTGCGGACGTGACCAGACACACCATTAAAATCACGAGGTGGGAACGTCACCCTTCACAACGCTAAATACACGACATTAAAAACTCAAGGTGGGGACGTGATCCTTTACAACGCTTAACAGACGACATGTGCGGATGTGACCAGACACAGCATTAAGAACACGATGTGGGGAGGGGACCCTTTACAACGCTTAACAGAGGACATGTGCAGACATGAGCAGACACAACATTAAAAACTCAAGGTGGGGACGTGACCCTTTACAACGCTTAACAGACGACATGTGCGGATGCGACCAGACACAGCAT
Source organism: Viola odorata (assembly GCA_963691705.1). Lineage (NCBI taxonomy): Eukaryota > Viridiplantae > Streptophyta > Magnoliopsida > Malpighiales > Violaceae > Viola > Viola odorata. Next base: position 39,825,901 of record OY829540.1, on the reverse strand, counting down.
TAAAACACGGTGTGGGGATGTGACCCTTCACAACGCTTAACAGACGACATGTGCGGATGTGACCAGAGACAGCATTAAGAACACGATGTGGGCAGGTGACCCTTCACAACGCTTAAAAGACGACATGTGCGTACGTGACCAGACACATCATTAAAAACATGATGTGGGGACGTGACCCTTCACAACGCTTAACAGAGGACATGTGGGGACGTGACCCTTCACAACGCTTAACAGAGGATATGTGCGGACGTGACCAGTCAAAACATTAAAAACATTAGGTGGGGACGTGACCCTTCACAATGCTTAACAGACGACATGTGCGGACGTGACCAGACACAACATTAAAACACGGTGTGGGGATGTGACCCTTCACAAAGCTTAATAGAGGACATTTGCGGACGTGAGCAAACACAACATTAATCACACGTGGTGGGGACGTGATCCTTCACAACGCTTAACAGACGACATGTGTGGACGTGACCAGACACAACATTAAAACACGGTGTGGGGATGTGACCCTTCACAAAGCTTAACAGACGACATGTGCGGACGTGACCAGACACAAGATTAAAAGCAAGATATGGGGAGGTGAACCTTCACAACGCTTAATAGACGACATGTGCGGACGTGACCCTTCATAACGCTTAACAGACGACATGTGCGGACGTGACCAGACATAGCAATAAAACACGGTGTGGGGATGTGACCCTTCACAACGCTTAACAGACAACATGTGCGGACGTCACCAAAAACAAGATTAAATAGACGACATGTGCGGATGTGACCTGACACAACATTAAAAATATGATGCGGGGACGTGACCCTTCACAACGCTCAACAGACGACATGTGCGGTTGAGACCAGACACAACATTAAAAAATGATGCGGGGACGTGACACTTCACAACACTTTACAGACGAAATGTGCGAACGTGACCAGACACAGAATTAAAAGCACAATGTGGGGACGTGTCCCTTCACAACGCTTAACAGACGACATGTGCGGACGTGACCAGACACAGCATTAAAAATACGATGCGGGGATGTGACCCTTCGCAATGCTTAACAGACGAAATGTGCGAACGTGACCAGACACAGAATTGAAAGAACAATGTGGGGACGTGACCCTTCACAACGCTTAACAGACGACATGTGCGGACGTGACCAGACACAGCATTAAAAATACGATGCCGGTATGTGACCCTTCGCAACGCTTAACAGACGAAATGTGCGAACGTGACCAGACACTGCATTAAAACACAGTGGGGGGGAGGTGACCCTTCACAACGCTTAACAGACGACATGTGCGCACGTGACCAGACACAGCATTAAAAGCACACTGTGGGGACGTGACCCTTCACAACGCTTAACAGACGACATGTGCGGACGTGACCAGACACATCATTAAAATCACGATGTGGGGACGTGACCAGATACAGTATTAAAAACACGATGTGGGGACGTGACCCTTCACACGCTTAATAGACGACATGTGCGGACGTGACCAGACATAACTTTCAAATGACGAGGTGTATGTGGGGACGTGACCTATCACAACACTTAACAGACGATGGCATTAAAACATGGTGTAGGGATATGACCCTTCACAACGTTTAACAGAGGACATTTGCGGACGTGAGCAAACACAACATTAAACACACGTGGTGGGGACGTGAGCCTTCACAATGCTTAACAGACGACATGTTCGGACGTGACCAGACACAACATTGAAACACGGTGTGGGGATATGACCCTTCACAAAGCTTAACAGACGACATGTGCGGACGTGACCAGACACAGCATTAAAAGCACGATATGGGGAGGTGAACCGTCACAACGCTTAATAGACGACATGTGCGAACGTGACCAGACACATCATTAAAAATACGATGTGGGGACGTGACCCTTCAAAACGCTTAACAGATGACATGCGCGAACGTGACTAGACACAACATTAAAAACACGAGATGGGGACGTGACCCTTCACAACGCTTAATAGATGACATGTGCGGACGTGACTAGGCACGGTGTGGGGATGTGACCCTTCACAATGCTTAACAAACGACATGTGCGGACGTGACTAGACACAGCATTAAAAAGACGATGTGGGGACGTGACCCTTCACACGCTTAATAGACGACGTTTGCGGACGTGACCAGACACAACTTTCAAATGACGAGGTGTATGTGGGGACGTGACCTATCACAACACTTAACAAACGATGGCATTAAAACATGGTGTAGGGATATGACCATTCACAACGCTTAACAGAGGACATTTGCGGACGTGAGCAAACACAACATTAATCACACGTGGTGGGGACGTGACCCTTCACAACGCTTAACAGACGACATGTGCGGACGTGACCAGACACAACATTAAAACACGGTGTGGGGATGTGACCCTTCACAAAGATTAACAGATGACTTGTGCGGACGTGACCAGACACAGCTTTAAAAGCACGATATGGGGAGGTGAACCCTCGCAACGCTTAATAGACGACATGTGCGACCGTGACCAGACACATCATTAAAAATACGATGTGGGGACGTGACCCTTCAAAATGCTTAACAGATGACATGTGCGAACGTGACTAGACATAACATTAAAAACACGAGGTGGGGACGTGACCCTTCACAACGCTTAATAGATGACATGTGCGGACGTGACTAGACACGGTAGTAAAACACGGTGTGGGGATGTGACCCTTCACAATGCTTAACAAACGACATGTGCAGACGTGACTAGACACAGCATTAAAAACACGATGTGGGGACGTGACCCTTGACAACGCTTAACAGACGACCTGTGCGGACGTGACCAGACACACCATTAAAATCACGAGGTGGGAACGTCACCCTTCACAACGCTAAATACACGACATTAAAAACTCAAGGTGGGGACGTGATCCTTTACAACGCTTAACAGACGACATGTGCGGATGTGACCAGACACACCATTAAGAACACGATGTGGGGAGGGGACCCTTTACAACGCTTAACAGAGGACATGTGCAGACATGAGCAGACACAACATTAAAAACTCAAGGTGGGGACGTGACCCTTTACAACGCTTAACAGACGACATGTGCGGATGCGACCAGACACAGCATTAAAACACGGTGTGGGGATGTGACCCTTCACAACGCTTAACAGACGACATGTGCGGATGTGACCAGAGACAGCATTAAGAACACGATGTGGGCAGGTGACCCTTCACAACGCTTAAAAGACGACATGTGCGTACGTGACCAGACACATCATTAAAAACATGATGTGGGGACGTGACCCTTCACAACGCTTAACAGAGGACATGTGGGGACGTGACCCTTCACAACGCTTAACAGAGGATATGTGCGGACGTGACCAGTCAAAACATTAAAAACATTAGGTGGGGACGTGACCCTTCACAATGCTTAACAGACGACATGTGCGGACGTGACCAGACACAACATTAAAACACGGTGTGGGGATGTGACCCTTCACAAAGCTTAATAGAGGACATTTGCGGACGTGAGCAAACACAACATTAATCACACGTGGTGGGGACGTGATCCTTCACAACGCTTAACAGACTACATGTGTGGACGTGACCAGACACAACATTAAAACACGGTGTGGGGATGTGACCCTTCACAAAGCTTAACAGACGACATGTGCGGACGTGACCAGACACAAGATTAAAAGCAAGATATGGGGAGGTGAACCTTCACAACGCTTAATAGACGACATGTGCGGACGTGACCCTTCATAACGCTTAACAGACGACATGTGCGGACGTGACCAGACATAGCAATAAAACACGGTGTGGGGATGTGACCCTTCACAACGCTTAACAGACAACATGTGCGGACGTCACCAAAAACAAGATTAAATAGACGACATGTGCGGATGTGACCTGACACAACATTAAAAATATGATGCGGGGACGTGACCCTTCACAACGCTCAACAGACGACATGTGCGGTTGAGACCAGACACAACATTAAAAAATGATGCGGGGACGTGACACTTCACAACACTTTACAGACGAAATGTGCGAACGTGACCAGACACAGAATTAAAAGCACAATGTGGGGACGTGTCCCTTCACAATGCTTAACAGACGACATGTGCGGACGTGACCAGACACAGCATTAAAAATACGATGCGGGGATGTGACCCTTCGCAATGCTTAACAGACGAAATGTGCGAACGTGACCAGACACAGAATTAAAAGAACAATGTGGGGACGTGACCCTTCACAACGCTTAACAGACGACATGTGCGGACGTGACCAGACACAGCATTAAAAATACGATGCCGGTATGTGACCCTTCGCAACGCTTAACAGACGAAATGTGCGAACGTGACCAGACACTGCATTAAAACACAGTGGGGGGGAGGTGACCCTTCACAACGCTTAACAGACGACATGTGCGCACGTGACCAGACACAGCATTAAAAGCACACTGTGGGGACGTGACCCTTCACAACGCTTAACAGACGACATGTGCGGACGTGACCAGACACATCATTAAAATCACGATGTGGGGACGTGACCAGATACAGTATTAAAAACACGATGTGGGGACGTGACCCTTCACACGCTTAATAGACGACATGTGCGGACGTGACCAGACATAACTTTCAAATGACGAGGTGTATGTGGGGACGTGACCTATCACAACACTTAACAGACGATGGCATTAAAACATGGTGTAGGGATATGACCCTTCACAACGTTTAACAGAGGACATTTGCGGACGTGAGCAAACACAACATTAAACACACGTGGTGGGGACGTGAGCCTTCACAATGCTTCACAGACGACATGTTCGGACGTGACCAGACACAACATTGAAACACGGTGTGGGGATATGACCCTTCACAAAGCTTAACAGACGACATGTGCGGACGTGACCAGACACAGCATTAAAAGCACGATATGGGGAGGTGAACCGTCACAACGCTTAATAGACGACATGTGCGAACGTGACCAGACACATCATTAAAAATACGATGTGGGGACGTGACCCTTCAAAACGCTTAACAGATGACATGCGCGAACGTGACTAGACACAACATTAAAAACACGAGATGGGGACGTGACCCTTCACAACGCTTAATAGATGACATGTGCGGACATGACTAGGCACGGTGTGGGGATGTGACCCTTCACAATGCTTAACAAACGACATGTGCGGACGTGACTAGACACAGCATTAAAAAGACGATGTGGGGACGTGACCCTTCACACGCTTAATAGACGACATTTGCGGACGTGACCAGACACAACTTTCAAATGACGAGGTGTATGTGGGGACGTGACCTATCACAACACTTAACAAACGATGGCATTAAAACATGGTGTAGGGATATGACCATTCACAACGCTTAACAGAGGACATTTGCGGACGTGAGCAAACACAACATTAATCACACGTGGTGGGGACGTGACCCTTCACAACGCTTAACAGACGACATGTGCGGACGTGACCAGACACAACATTAAAACACGGTGTGGGGATGTGACCCTTCACAAAGATTAACAGATGACTTGTGCGGACGTGACCAGACACAGCTTTAAAAGCACGATATGGGGAGGTGAACCCTCGCAACGCTTAATAGACGACATGTGCGACCGTGACCAGACACATCATTAAAAATACGATGTGGGGACGTGACCCTTCAAAACGCTTAACAGATGACATGTGCGAACGTGACTAGACACAACATTAAAAACACGAGATGGGGACGTGACCCTTCACAACGCTTAATAGACGACATGTGCGGACGTGACTAGACACGGTGTGGGGATGTGACCCTTCACAATGCTTAACAAACGACATGTGCGGACGTGACTAGACACAACATTAAAAACACGATGTGGGGACGTGACCAGAGACAACAATAAGAACACGATGTGGGGAGTTGACCCTTTACAACGCTTAACAGAGGACATGTGCAGACATGAGCAGACACAACATTAAAAACTCAAGGTGCGGACGTGACCCTTTACAACGCTTAACAGACGACATGTGCGGACGTGACCAGACACAGCATTAAAACACAGTGGGGGGAGGTGACCCTTCACAACGCTTAACAGACGACATGTGCGGACGTGACCAGACACAGCATTAAAAGCACAATGTGGGGACATGACCCTTCACAAAGCTTAACAGACGACATGTGCGGACGTGACTAGACACAGCATTAAAAGCACGATATGGGGAGGTGAACCCTCGCAACGCTTAATAAACGACATGTGCGACCGTGACCAGACACATCATTAAAAATACGATGTGGGGACGTGACCCTTCAAAACGCTTAACAGATGACATGTGCGAACGTGATTAGACACAACATTAAAAACACGAGGTGGGGACGTGACCCTTCACAACGCTTAATAGACGACATGTGCGGACGTGACTAGACACGGTAGTAAAACACGGTGTGGGGATGTGACCCTTCACAATGCTTAACAAACGACATGTGCAGACGTGACTAGACACAGCATTAAAAACACGATGTGGGGACGTGACCCTTGACAACCCTTAACAGACGACCTGTGCGGACGTGACCAGACACACCATTAAAATCACGAGGTGGGGACGTCACCCTTCACAACGCTAAATACACGACATTAAAAACTCAAGGTGGGGACGTGACCCTTTACAACGCTTAACAGACGACATGTGCGGATGTGACCAGAGACAGCATTAAGAACACGATGTGGGCAGGTGACCCTTCACAACGCTTAAAAGACGACATGTGCGTACGTGACCAGACACATCATTAAAAACATGATGTGGGGACGTGACCCTTCACAACACTTAACAGAGGACATGTGGGGACGTGACCCTTCACAACGCTTAACAGAGGACATGTGCGGACGTGACCAGTCAAAACATTAAAAGCATTAGGTGGGGACGTGACCCTTCACAATGCTTAACAGACGACATGTGCGGACGTGACCAGACACAACATTAAAACACGGTGTGGGGATGTGACCCTTCACAAAGCTTAATAGAGGACATTTGCGGACGTGAGCAAACACAACATTAATCACACGTGGTGGGGACGTGATCCTTCACAACGCTTAACAGACGACATGTGCGGACGTGACCAGACACAACATTAAAACACGGTGTGGGGATGTGACCCTTCACAAAGCTTAACAGACGACATGTGCGGACGTGACCAGACACAAGATTAAAAGCAAGATATGGGGAGGTGAACCTTCACAACGCTTAATAGACGACATGTGCGGACGTGACCCTTCATAACGCTTAACAGACGACATGTGCGGACGTGACCAGACATAGCAATAAAACACGGTGTGGGGATGTGACCCTTTACAACGCTTAACAGACAACATGTGCGGACGTCACCAAAAACAAGATTAAATAGACGACATGTGCGGATGTGACCTGACACAACATTAAAAATACGATGCGGGGACGTGACCCTTCACAACGCTCAACAGACGACATGTGCGGTTGAGACCAGACACAACATTAAAAAATGATGCGGGGACGTGACCCTTCGCAACGCTTAACAGACGAAATGTGCGAACGTGACCAGACACAGAATTAAAAGCACAATGTGGGGACGTGACCCTTCACAACGCTTAACAGACGACATGTGCGGACGTGACCAGACACAGCATTAAAAATACGATGCCGGGATGTGACCCTTCGCAACGCTTAACAGACGAAATGTGCGAACGTGACCAGACACTGCATTAAAACACAGTGGGGGGGGGAGGTGACCCTTCACAACGCTTAACAGACGACATGTGCGCACGTGACCAGACACAGCATTAAAAGCACACTGTGGGGACGTGACCCTTCACAACGCTTAACAGACGACATGTGCGGACGTGACCAGACACAGCATTAAAAATACGATGCGGGGATGTGACCCTTCGCAACGCTTAACAGACGAAATGTGCGAACATGACCAGACACAGAATTAAAAGCACACTGTGGGGACGTGACCCTTCACAACGCTTAACAGACGACATGTGCGGACGTGACCAGACACATCATTAAAAACACGATGTGGGGACGTGACCAGATACAGTATTAAAAACACGATGTGGGGACGTGACCCTTCACACGCTTAATAGACGACATATGCGGACGTGACCAGACACAACTTTCAAATGACGAGGTGTATGTGGGGACGTGACCTATCACAACACTTAACAGACGATGGCATTAAAACATGGTGTAGGGATATGACCCTTCACAACGTTTAACAGAGGACATTTGCGGACGTGAGCAAACACAACATTAAACACACGTGGTGGGGACGTGAGCCTTCACAATGCTTAACAGACGACATGTTCGGACGTGACCAGACACAACATTAAAACACGGTGTGGGGATATGACCCTTCACAAAGCTTAACAGACGACATGTGCGGACGTGACCAGACACAGCATTAAAAGCACGATATGGGGAGGTGAACCGTCACAACGCTTAATAGACGACATGTGCGAACGTGACCAGACACATCATTAAAAATACGATGTGGGGACGTGACCCTTCAAAACGCTTAACAGATGACATGTGCGAACGTGACTAGACACAACATTAAAAACACGAGGTGGGGACGTGACCCTTCACAACGCTTAATAGACGACATGTGCGGACGTGACTAGACACGGTAGTAAAACACGGTGTGGGGATGTGACCCTTCACAATGCTTAACAAACGACATGTGCAGACGTGACTAGACACAACATTAAAAACACGATGTGGGGACGTGACCCTTGACAACCCTTAACCGACGACCTGTGCGGACGTGACCAGACACACCATTAAAATCACGAGGTGGGGACGTCACCCTTCACAACGCTAAATACATGACATTAAAAACTCAAGGTGGGGACGTGACCCTTTACAACGCTTAACAGACGACATGTGCGGATGTGACCAGACACAGCATTAAGAACACGATGTGGGGAGGTGACCCTTTACAACGCTTAACAGACGACATGTGCAGACATGAGCAGACACAACATTAAAAACTCAAGGTGGGGACGTGACCCTTTACAACGCTTAACAGACGACATGTGCGGACGCGACCAGACACAGCATTAAAACACGGTGTGGGGATGTGACCCTTCGCAACGCTTAACAGACGACATGTGCGGACGTGACCAGAGACAGCATGAAGAACACGATGTGGGCAGGTGACCCTTCACAACGCTTAAAAGACGACATGTGCGTACGTGACCAGACACATCATTAAAAACATGATGTGGGGACGTGACCCTTCACAACGCTTAACAGAGGACATGTGGGGACGTGACCCTTCACAACGCTTAACAGAGGACATGTGCGGACGTGACCAGTCAAAACATTAAAAGAATTAGGTGGGGACGTGACCCTTCACAATGCTTAACAGACGACATGTGCGGACGTGACCAGACACAACATTAAAACACGGTGTGGGGATGTGACCCTTCACAAAGCTTAATAGAGGACATTTGCGGACGTGAGCAAACAGAACATTAATCACACGTGGTGGGGACGTGATCCTTCACAACGCTTAACAGACGACATGTGCGGACGTGACCAGACACAACATTAAAACACGGTGTGGGGATGTGACCCTTCACAAAGCTTAACAGACGACATGTGCGGACGTGACCAGACACAAGATTAAAAGCAAGATATGGGGAGGTGAATCTTCACAACGCTTAATAGACGACATGTGCGGACGTGACCCTTCTTAACGCTTAACAGACGACATGTGCGGACGTGACCAGACATAGCAATAAAACACGGTGTGGGGATGTGACCCTTCACAACGCTTAACAGACAACATGTGCGGACGTCACCAAAAACAAGATTAAATAGACGACATGTGCGGATGTGACCTGACACAACATTAAAAATACGATGCGGGGACGTGACCCTTCACAACGCTCAACAGACGACATGTGCGGTTGAGACCAGACACAACATTAAAAAATGATGCGGGGACGTGACCCTTCGCAACGCTTAACAGACGAAATGTGCGAACGTGACCAGACACAGAATTAAAAGCACAATGTGGGGACGTGACCCTTCGCAACGCTTAACAGACGAAATGTGCGAACGTGACCAGACACAAGATTAAAAGCAAGATATGGGGAGGTGAACCTTCACAACGCTTAATAGACGACATGTGCGGACGTGACCCTTCATAACGCTTAACAGACGACATGTGCGGACGTGACCAGACATAGCAATAAAACACGGTGTGGGGATGTGACCCTTCACAAAGCTTAACAGACGACATATGCGGACGTGACTAGACACAGCATTAAAAGCACGATATGGGGAGGTGAACCCTCACAACGCTTAATAGACGACATGTGCGAACGTCACCAGACACATCATTAAAAATACGATGTGGGGACGTGACCCTTCAAAACGCTTAACAGATGACATGTGCGAACGTGACTAGACACAACATTAAAAACACGAGGTGGGGACGTGACCCTTCACAACGCTTAATAGACGACATGTGCGGACGTGACTAGACACGGTGTGGGGATGTGACCCTTCACAATGCTTAACAAACGACATGTGCGGACGTGACTAGACACAGCATTAAAAACACGATGTGGGCACGTGACCAGAGACAGCATTAAGAACACGATGTGGGGAGGTGACCCTTTACAACGCTTAACAGAGGACATGTGCAGACATGAGGAGACACAACATTAAAAACTCAAGGTGCGGACGTGACCCTTTACAACGCTTAACAGACGACATGTGCGGACGTGACCAGACACAGCATTAAAACACAGTGGGGGGAGGTGACCCTTCACAACGCTTAACAGACGACATGTGCGGACGTGACTAGACACGACATTAAAAGCACGATATGGGGAGGTGAACCCTCACAACGCTTAGTAGACGACATGTGCGAACGTGACCAGACACATCATTAAAAATACGATGTGGGAACGTGACCCTTCAAAACGCTTAACAGATGACATGTGCGAACGTGACTAGACACAACATTAAAAACACGAGGTGGGGACGTGACCCTTCACAACGCTTAATAGACGACATGTGCGGACGTGACTAGACACGGTGTGGGGATGTGACCCTTCACAATGCCTAACAAATGACATGTGCGGACGTGACTAGACACAGCATTAAAAACACGATGTGGGGACGTGACCCTTCACACGCTTAATAGATGACATTTGCGGACGTGACCAGACACAACTTTCAAATGACGAGGTGTATGTGGGGACGTGACCTATCATAACACTTAACAAACGATGGCATTAAAACATGGTGTAGGGATATGACCCTTCACAACGCTTAACAGAGGACATTTGCGGACGTGAGCAAACACAACATTAATCACACGTGGTGGGGACGTGACCCTTCACAACGCTTAACAGACGACATGTGCGGACGTGCCCAGACACAACATTAAAACACGGTGTGGGGATGTGACCCTTCACAAAGATTAACAGATGACTTGTGCGGACGTGACCAGACACAGGTTTAAAAGCACGATATGGGGAGGTGAACCCTCGCAACGCTTAATAGACGACATGTGCGACCGTGACCAGACACATCATTAAAAATACGATGTGGGGACGTGACTCTTCAAAACGCTTAACAGATGACATAGCGAACGTGACTAGACACAACATTAAATACACGAGGTGGGGACGTGACCCTTCACAACGCTTAATAGACGACATGTGCGGACGTGACTAGACACGGTAGTAAAACACGGTGTGTGGATTTGACCCTTCACAATGCTTAACAAACGACATGTGCGGACGTGACTAGACACAGCATTAAAAACACGATGTGGGGACGTGACCCTTGACAACGCTTAACAGACGACCTGTGCGGACGTGACCAGACACACCATTAAAATCACGAGGTGGGGACGTCACCTTTCACAACGCTTAATACACGACATGTGCGGACGTGACCAGAGACAGCATTAAGAACACGATGTTGGGACGTGACCCTTCACACGCTTAATAGACGACATTTGCGGACGTGACCAGACACAACTTTCAAATGACGAGGTGTATGTGGGGACGTGACCTATCACAACACTTAACAAACGATGGCATTAAAACATGGTGTAGGGATATGACCCTTCACAACGCTTAACAGAGGACATTTGCGGACGTGAGCAAACACAACATTAATCACACGTGGTGGGGACGTGACCCTTCACAACGCTTAGCAGACGACATGTGCGGACGTGACCAGCCACAGCATTAAAACACGGTGTGGGGATGTGACCCTTCACAACGCTTAACAGATGACATGTGCGGACGTGACCAGAGACAGCTTTAAGAACACGATGTTGGGACGTGACCCTTCACACGCTTAATAGACGACATTTGCGGACGTGACCAGACACAACTTTCAAATGACGAGGTGTATGTGGGGACGTGACCTATCACAACACTTAACAAACGATGGCATTAAAACATGGTGTAGGGATATGACCCTTCACAACGCTTAACAGAGGACATTTGCGGACGTGAGCAAACACAACATTAATCACACGTGGTGGGGACGTGACCCTTCACAACGCTTAACAGACGACATGTGCGGACGTGACTAGACACAGGATTAAAAACACGATGTGGGGACGTGACCCTTGACAACGCTTAACAGACGACCTGTGCGGACGTGACCAGACACACCATTAAAATCACGAGGTGGGGACGTGACCTTTCACAACGCTTAATACACGACATTAAAAACTCAAGGTGGGGACGTGACCCTATACAACGTTTAACAGACGACATGTGCGGACGTGACCAGACACAGCATTAAAACACGGTGTGGGGATGTGACCCTTCACAACGCTTAACAGACGACATGTGCGGACGTGACCAGAGACAGCATTAAGAACACGATGTTGGGAGGTGACCCTTTACAACGCTTAACAGAGGACATGTGCAGACATGAGCAGACGCAACATTAAAAACTCAAGGTGGGGACGTGACCCTTTACAACGCTTAACAGACGACATGTGCGGACGTGACTAGACACGGTAGTAAAACACGGTGTGGGGATGTGACCCTTCACAATGCTTAACAAACGACATGTGCGGACGTGACTAGACATAGCATTAAAAACACGATGTGGGGACGTGACCCTTCACACGCTTAATAGACGACATTTGCGGACGTGACCAGACACAACTTTCAAATGACGAGGTGTATGTGGGGACGTGACCTATCACAACACTTAACAAACGATGGCATTAAAACATGGTGTAGGGATATGACCCTTCACAACGCTTAACAGAGGACATTTGCGGACGTGAGCAAACATAACATTAATCACACGTGGTGGGGACGTGACCCTTCACAACGCTTAACAGACGACATGTTCGGACGTGACCAGACACAACATTAAAACACGGTGTGCGGATGTGACCCTTCACAAAGATTAACAGATGACATGTGCGGACGTGACTAGACACAGCATTAAAAGCACGATATGGGGAGGTGAACCCTCGCAACGCTTAATAGACGACACGTGCGACCGTGACCAGACACATCATTAAAAATACGATGTGGGGACGTGACCCTTCAAAACGCATAACAGATGACATGTGCGAACGTGACTAGACACAACATTAAAAACACGCGGTGGGGACGTGACCCTTCACAATGCTTAATAGACGACATGTGCGGACGTGACTAGACACGGTAGTAAAACAAGGTGTGGGGATGTGACCCTTCACAATGCTTAACAAACGACATGTGCGGACGTGACTAGACACAACATTTAAAACACGATGTGGGGACGTGACCCTTGACAACGCTGAACAGACGACCTGTGCGGACGTGACGAGACACACCATTAAAATCACTAGGTGGGGACGTCACCCTTCACAACGCTTAATACACGACATTAAAAACTCAAGGTGGGGACGTGACCCTGTACAACGTTTAACAGACGACATGTGCGGACGTGACCAGACACAGCATTAAAACACGGTGTGGGGATGTGACCCTTCACAACCCTTAACAGACGACATGTGCGGACGTGACCAGACACAGCATTAAAACACGGTGTGGGGATGTGACCCTTCACAATGCTTAACAGACGACATGTGCGGACGTGACCAGAGACAGCATTAAGAACACGATGTTGGGACGTGACCCTTCGCACGCTTAATAGACGACATTTGCGGACGTGACCAGACACAACTTTCAAATGACGAGGTGTATGTGGGGACGTGACCTATCACAACACTTAACAAACGATGGCATTAAAACATGGTGTAGGGATATGACCCTTCACAACGCTTAACAGAGGACATTTGCGGACGTGAGCAAACACAACATTAATCACACGTGGTGGGGACGTGACCCTTCACAACGCTTAGCAGACGACATGTGCGGACGTGACCAGACACAGCATTAAAACACGGTGTGGGGATGTGACCCTTCACAACGCTTAACAGATGACATGTGCGGACGTGACCAGAGACAGCTTTAAGAACACGATGTTGGGACGTGACCCTTCACACGCTTAATAGACGACATTTGCGGACGTGACCAGACACAACTTTCAAATGACGAGGTGTATGTGGGGACGTGACCTATCACAACACTTAACAAACGATGGCATTAAAACATGGTGTAGGGATATGACCCTTCACAACGCTTAACAGAGGACATTTGCGGACGTGAGCAAACACAACATTAATCACACGTGGTGGGGACGTGACCCTTCACAACGCTTAACAGACGACATGTGCGGACGTGACTAGACACAGGATTAAAAACACGATGTGGGGACGTGACCCTTGACAACGCTTAACAGACGACCTGTGCGGACGTGACCAGACACACCATTAAAATCACGAGGTGGGGACGTGACCTTTCACAACGCTTAATACACGACATTAAAAACTCAAGGTGGGGACGTGACCCTATACAACGTTTAACAGACGACATGTGCGGACGTGACCAGACACAGCATTAAAACACGGTGTGGGGATGTGACCCTTCACAACGCTTAACAGACGACATGTGCGGACGTGACCAGAGACAGCATTAAGAACACGATGTTGGGAGGTGACCCTTTACAACGCTTAACAGAGGACATGTGCAGACATGAGCAGACGCAACATTAAAAACTCAAGGTGGGGACGTGACCCTTTACAACGCTTAACAGACGACATGTGCGGACGTGACTAGACACGGTAGTAAAACACGGTGTGGGGATGTGACCCTTCACAATGCTTAACAAACGACATGTGCGGACGTGACTAGACATAGCATTAAAAACACGATGTGGGGACGTGACCCTTCACACGCTTAATAGACGACATTTGCGGACGTGACCAGACACAACTTTCAAATGACGAGGTGTATGTGGGGACGTGACCTATCACAACACTTAACAAACGATGGCATTAAAACCTTGTGTAGGGATATGACCCTTCACAACGCTTAACAGAGGACATTTGCGGACGTGAGCAAACATAACATTAATCACACGTGGTGGGGACGTGACCCTTCACAACGCTTAACAGACGACATGTTCGGACGTGACCAGACACAACATTAAAACACGGTGTGCGGATGTGACCCTTCACAAAGATTAACAGATGACATGTGCGGACGTGACTAGACACAGCATTAAAAGCACGATATGAGGAGGTGAACCCTCGCAACGCTTAATAGACGACACGTGCGACCGTGACCAGACACATCATTAAAAATACGATGTGGGGACGTGACCCTTCAAAATGCATAACAGATGACATGTGCGAACGTGACTAGACACAACATTAAAAACACGCGGTGGGGACGTGACCCTTCACAATGCTTAATAGACGACATGTGCGGACGTGACTAGACACGGTAGTAAAACAAGGTGTGGGGATGTGACCCTTCACAATGCTTAACAAACGACATGTGCGGACGTGACTAGACACAACTTTTAAAACACGATGTGGGGACGTGACCCTTGACAACGCTGAACAGACGACCTGTGCGGACGTGACGAGACACACCATTAAAATCACTAGGTGGGGACGTCACCCTTCACAACGCTTAATACACGACATTAAAAACTCAAGGTGGGGACGTGACCCTGTACAACGTTTAACAGACGACATGTGCGGACGTGACCAGACACAGCATTAAAACACGGTGTGGGGATGTGACCCTTCACAACCCTTAACAGACGACATGTGCGGACGTGACCAGACACAGCATTAAAACACGGTGTGGGGATGTGACCCTTCACAATGCTTAACAGACGATATGTGCGGACGTGACCAGAGACAGCATTAAGAACACGATGTTGGGACGTGACCCTTCACACGCTTAATAGACGACATTTGCGGACGTGACCAGACACAACTTTCAAATGACGAGGTGTATGTGGGGACGTGACCTATCACAACACTTAACAAACGATGGCATTAAAACATGGTGTAGGGATATGACCCTTCACAACGCTTAACAGAGGACATTTGCGGACGTGAGCAAACACAACATTAATCACACGTGGTGGGGACGTGACCCTTCACAACGCTTAGCAGACGACATGTGCGGACGTGACCAGACACAACATTAAAACACGGTGTGGGGATGTGACCCTTCACAACGCTTAACAGACGACATGTGCGGACGTGACCAGAGACAGTATTAAGAACACGATGTTGGGACGTGACCCTTCACACGCTTAATAGACGACATTTGCGGACGTGACCAGACACAACTTTCAAATGACGAGGTGTATGTGGGGACGTGACCTATCACAACACTTAACAAACGATGGCATTAAAACATGGTGTAGGGATATGACCCTTCACAACGCTTAACAGAGGACATTTGCGGACGTGAGCAAACACAACATTAATCACACGTGGTGGGGACGTGACCCTTCACAACGCTTAGCAGACGACATGTGCGGACGTGACCAGACACAGCATTAAAACACGGTGTGGGGATGTGACCCTTCACAACGCTTAACAGATGACATGTGCGGACGTGACCAGAGACAGCTTTAAGAACACGATGTTGGGACGTGACCCTTCACACGCTTAATAGACGACATTTGCGGACGTGACCAGACACAACTTTCAAATGACGAGGTGTATGTGGGGACGTGACCTATCACAACACTTAACAAACGATGGCATTAAAACATGGTGTAGGGATATGACCCTTCACAACGCTTAACAGAGGACATTTGCGGACGTGAGCAAACACAACATTAATCACACGTGGTGGGGACGTGACCCTTCACAACGCTTAACAGACGACATGTGCGGACGTGACTAGACACAGGATTAAAAACACGATGTGGGGACGTGACCCTTGACAACGCTTAACAGACGACCTGTGCGGACGTGACCAGACACACCATTAAAATCACGAGGTGGGGACGTGACCTTTCACAACGCTTAATACACGACATTAAAAACTCAAGGTGGGGACGTGACCCTATACAACGTTTAACAGACGACATGTGCGGACGTGACCAGACACAGCATTAAAACACGGTGTGGGGATGTGACCCTTCACAACGCTTAACAGACGACATGTGCGGACGTGACCAGAGACAGCATTAAGAACACGATGTTGGGAGGTGACCCTTTACAACGCTTAACAGAGGACATGTGCAGACATGAGCAGACGCAACATTAAAAACTCAAGGTGGGGACGTGACCCTTTACAACGCTTAACAGACGACATGTGCGGACGTGACTAGACATGGTAGTAAAACACGGTGTGGGGATGTGACCCTTCACAATGCTTAACAAACGACATGTGCGGACGTGACTAGACATAGCATTAAAAACACGATGTGGGGACGTGACCCTTCACACGCTTAATAGACGACATTTGCGGACGTGACCAGACACAACTTTCAAATGACGAGGTGTATGTGGGGACGTGACCTATCACAACACTTAACAAACGATGGCATTAAAACATGGTGTAGGGATATGACCCTTCACAACGCTTAACAGAGGACATTTGCGGACGTGAGCAAACATAACATTACTCACACGTGGTGGGGACGTGACCCTTCACAACGCTTAACAGACGACATGTTCGGACGTGACCAGACACAACATTAAAACACGGTGTGCGGATGTGACCCTTCACAAAGATTAACAGATGACATGTGCGGACGTGACTAGACACAGCATTAAAAGCACGATATGGGGAGGTGAACCCTCGCAACGCTTAATAGACGACACGTGCGACCGTGACCAGACACATCATTAAAAATACGATGTGGGGACGTGACCCTTCAAAACGCATAACAGATGACATGTGCGAACGTGACTAGACACAACATTAAAAACACGCGGTGGGGACGTGACCCTTCACAATGCTTAATAGACGACATGTGCGGACGTGACTAGACACGGTAGTAAAACAAGGTGTGGGGATGTGACCCTTCACAATGCTTAACAAACGACATGTGCGGACGTGACTAGACACAACATTTAAAACACGATGTGGGGACGTGACCCTTGACAACGCTGAACAGACGACCTGTGCGGACGTGACGAGACACACCATTAAAATCACTAGGTGGGGACGTCACCCTTCACAACGCTTAATACACGACATTAAAAACTCAAGGTCGGGACGTGACCCTGTACAACGTTTAACAGACGACATGTGCGGATGTGACCAGACACAGCATTAAAACACGGTGTGGGGATGTGACCCTTCACAACCCTTAACAGACGACATGTGCGGACGTGACCAGACACAGCATTAAAACACGGTGTGGGGATGTGACCCTTCACAATGCTTAACAGACGACATGTGCGGACGTGACCAGAGACAGCATTAAGAACACGATGTTGGGACGTGACCCTTCACACGCTTAATAGACGACATTTGCGGACGTGACCAGACACAACTTTCAAATGACGAGGTGTATGTGGGGACGTGACCTATCACAACACTTAACAAACGATGGCATTAAAACATGGTGTAGGGATATGACCCTTCACAACGCTTAACAGAGGACATTTGCGGACGTGAGCAAACACAACATTAATCACACGTGGTGGGGACGTGACCCTTCACAACGCTTAGCAGACGACATGTGCGGACGTGACCAGACACAGCATTAAAACACGGTGTGGGGATGTGACCCTTCACAACGCTTAACAGATGACATGTGCGGACGTGACCAGAGACAGCTTTAAGAACACGATGTTGGGACGTGACCCTTCACACGCTTAATAGACGACATTTGCGGACGTGACCAGACACAACTTTCAAATGACGAGGTGTATGTGGGGACGTGACCTATCACAACACTTAACAAACGATGGCATTAAAACATGGTGTAGGGATATGACCCTTCACAACGCTTAACAGAGGACATTTGCGGACGTGAGCAAACACAACATTAATCACACGTGGTGGGGACGTGACCCTTCACAACGCTTAACAGACGACATGTGCGGACGTGACTAGACACAGGATTAAAAACACGATGTGGGGACGTGACCCTTGACAACGCTTAACAGACGACCTGTGCGGACGTGACCAGACACACCATTAAAATCACGAGGTGGGGACGTGACCTTTCACAACGCTTAATACACGACATTAAAAACTCAAGGTGGGGACGTGACCCTATACAACGTTTAACAGACGACATGTGCGGACGTGACCAGACACAGCATTAAAACACGGTGTGGGGATGTGACCCTTCACAACGCTTAACAGACGACATGTGCGGACGTGACCAGAGACAGCATTAAGAACACGATGTTGGGAGGTGACCCTTTACAACGCTTAACAGAGGACATGTGCAGACATGAGCAGACGCAACATTAAAAACTCAAGGTGGGGACGTGACCCTTTACAACGCTTAACAGACGACATGTGCGGACGTGACTAGACACGGTAGTAAAACACGGTGTGGGGATGTGACCCTTCACAATGCTTAACAAACGACATGTGCGGACGTGACTAGACATAGCATTAAAAACACGATGTGGGGACGTGACCCTTCACACGCTTAATAGACGACATTTGCGGACGTGACCAGACACAACTTTCAAATGACGAGGTGTATGTGGGGACGTGACCTATCACAACACTTAACAAACGATGGCATTAAAACATGGTGTAGGGATATGACCCTTCACAACGCTTAACAGAGGACATTTGCGGACGTGAGCAAACATAACATTACTCACACGTGGTGGGGACGTGACCCTTCACAACGCTTAACAGACGACATGTTCGGACGTGACCAGACACAACATTAAAACACGGTGTGCGGATGTGACCCTTCACAAAGATTAACAGATGACATGTGCGGACGTGACTAGACACAGCATTAAAAGCACGATATGGGGAGGTGAACCCTCGCAACGCTTAATAGACGACACGTGCGACCGTGACCAGACACATCATTAAAAATACGATGTGGGGACGTGACCCTTCAAAACGCATAACAGATGACATGTGCGAACGTGACTAGACACAACATTAAAAACACGCGGTGGGGACGTGACCCTTCACAATGCTTAATAGACGACATGTGCGGACGTGACTAGACACGGTAGTAAAACAAGGTGTGGGGATGTGACCCTTCACAATGCTTAACAAACGACATGTGCGGACGTGACTAGACACAACATTTAAAACACGATGTGGGGACGTGACCCTTGACAACGCTGAACAGACGACCTGTGCGGACGTGACGAGACACACCATTAAAATCACTAGGTGGGGACGTCACCCTTCACAACGCTTAATACACGACATTAAAAACTCAAGGTCGGGACGTGACCCTGTACAACGTTTAACAGACGACATGTGCGGATGTGACCAGACACAGCATTAAAACACGGTGTGGGGATGTGACCCTTCACAACCCTTAACAGACGACATGTGCGGACGTGACCAGACACAGCATTAAAACACGGTGTGGGGATGTGACCCTTCACAATGCTTAACAGACGACATGTGCGGACGTGACCAGAGACAGCATTAAGAACACGATGTTGGGACGTGACCCTTCACACGCTTAATAGACGACATTTGCGGACGTGACCAGACACAACTTTCAAATGACGAGGTGTATGTGGGGACGTGACCTATCACAACACTTAACAAACGATGGCATTAAAACATGGTGTAGGGATATGACCCTTCACAACGCTTAACAGAGGACATTTGCGGACGTGAGCAAACACAACATTAATCACACGTGGTGGGGACGTGACCCTTCACAACGCTTAGCAGACGACATGTGCGGACGTGACCAGACACAGCATTAAAACACGGTGTGGGGATGTGACCCTTCACAACGCTTAACAGATGACATGTGCGGACGTGACCAGAGACAGCTTTAAGAACACGATGTTGGGACGTGACCCTTCACACGCTTAATAGACGACATTTGCGGACGTGACCAGACACAACTTTCAAATGACGAGGTGTATGTGGGGACGTGACCTATCACAACACTTAACAAACGATGGCATTAAAACATGGTGTAGGGATATGACCCTTCACAACGCTTAACAGAGGACATTTGCGGACGTGAGCAAACACAACATTAATCACACGTGGTGGGGACGTGACCCTTCACAACGCTTAACAGACGACATGTGCGGACGTGACTAGACACAGGATTAAAAACACTATGTGGGGACGTGACCCTTGACAACGCTTAACAGACGACCTGTGCGGACGTGACCAGACACACCATTAAAATCACGAGGTGGGGACGTGACCTTTCACAACGCTTAATACACGACATTAAAAACTCAAGGTGGGGACGTGACCCTATACAACGTTTAACAGACGACATGTGCGGACGTGACCAGACACAGCATTAAAACACGGTGTGGGGATGTGACCCTTCACAACGCTTAACAGACGACATGTGCAGACGTGACCAGAGACAGCATTAAGAACACGATGTTGGGAGGTGACCCTTTACAACGCTTAACAGAGGACATGTGCAGACATGAGCAGACGCAACATTAAAAACTCAAGGTGGGGACGTGACCCTTTACAACGCTTAACAGACGACATGTGCGGACGTGACTAGACACGGTAGTAAAACACGGTGTGGGGATGTGACCCTTCACAATGCTTAACAAACGACATGTGCGGACGTGACTAGACATAGCATTAAAAACACGATGTGGGGACGTGACCCTTCACACGCTTAATAGACGACATTTGCGGACGTGACCAGACACAACTTTCAAATGACGAGGTGTATGTGGGGACGTGACCTATCACAACACTTAACAAACGATGGCATTAAAACATGGTGTAGGGATATGACCCTTCACAACGCTTAACAGAGGACATTTGCGGACGTGAGCAAACATAACATTAATCACACGTGGTGGGGACGTGACCCTTCACAACGCTTAACAAACGACATGTGCGGACGTGACTAGACACAATATTTAAAACACGATGTGGGGACGTGACCCTTGACAACGCTGAACAGACGACCTGTGCGGACGTGACGAGACACACCATTAAAATCACTAGGTGGGGACGTCACCCTTCACAACGCTTAATACACGACATTAAAAACTCAAGGTGGGGACGTGACCCTGTACAACGTTTAACAGACGACATGTGCGGACGTGACCAGACACAGCATTAAAACACGGTGTGGGGATGTGACCCTTCACAACCCTTAACAGACGACATGTGCGGACGTGACCAGACACAGCATTAAAACACGGTGTGGGGATGTGACCCTTCACAATGCTTAACAGACGATATGTGCGGACGTGACCAGAGACAGCATTAAGAACACGATGTTGGGACGTGACCCTTCACACGCTTAATAGACGACATTTGCGGACGTGACCAGACACAACTTTCAAATGACGAGGTGTATGTGGGGACGTGACCTATCACAACACTTAACAAACGATGGCATTAAAACATGGTGTAGGGATATGACCCTTCACAACGCTTAACAGAGGACATTTGCGGACGTGAGCAAACACAACATTAATCACACGTGGTGGGGACGTGACCCTTCACAACGCTTAGCAGACGACATGTGCGGACGTGACCAGACACAACATTAAAACACGGTGTGGGGATGTGACCCTTCACAACGCTTAACAGACGACATGTGCGGACGTGACCAGAGACAGTATTAAGAACACGATGTTGGGACGTGACCCTTCACACGCTTAATAGACGACATTTCCGGACGTGACCAGACACAACTTTCAAATGACGAGGTGTATGTGGGGACGTGACCTATCACAACACTTAACAAACGATGGCATTAAAACATGGTGTAGGGATATGACCCTTCACAACGCTTAACAGAGGACATTTGCGGACGTGAGCAAACACAACATTAATCACACGTGGTGGGGACGTGACCCTTCACAACGCTTAACAGACGACATGTGCGGACGTGACCAGAGACAACATTAAAACACGGTGTGGGGATGTGACCCTTCACAAAGATTAACAGATGACATTTGCGGACGTGACCAGACACAGCATTAAAAGTACGATATGGGGAGGTGAACCCTCGCAACGCTTAATAGACGACATGTGCGACCGTGACCAGACACATCATTAAAAATACGATGTGGGGACGTGACCCTTCAAAACGCTTAACAGATGACATGTGCGAACGTGACTGGACACAACATTAAAAACACGAGGTGGGGACGTGACCCTTCACAACGCTTAATAGACGACATGTGCGGACGTGACTAGACACGGTAGTAAAACACGGTGTGGGGATGTGACCCTTCACAATGCTTAACAAACGACATGTGCGGACGTGACTAGACACAGGATTAAAAACACGATGTGGGGACGTGACCCTTGACAACGCTTAACAGACGACCTGTGCGGACGTGACCAGACACACCATTAAAATCACGGGGTGGGGACGTCACCCTTCACAACGCTTAATACACAACATTAAAAACTCAAGGTGGGGACGTGACCCTATACAACGGTTAACAGACAACATGTGCGGACGTGACCAGACACAGCATTAAAACACGGTGTGGGGATGTGACCCTTCACAACGCTTAACAGACGACATGTGCGGACGTGACCAGAGACAGCATTAAGAACACGATGTTGGGAGGTGACCCTTTACAATGCTTAACAGAGGACATGTGCAGACATGAGCAGACGCAACATTAAAAACTCAAGGTGGGGACGTGACCCTTTACAACGCTTAACAGATGACATGTGCGGACGTGACCAGACACAACATTAAAACACGGTGTGGGGATGTGACCCTTCACAACGCTTAACAGCCGACATGTGCAAACGTGACTAGACACGGTAGTAAAACACGGAGTGGGGATGTGACCCTTCACAATGCTTAACAAACGACATGTGCGGACGCGACTAGACACAGCATTAAAAACACGATGTGGGGACGTGACCCTTCACACGCTTAATAGACGACATTTGCGGACGTGACCAGACACAACTTTCAAATGACGAGGTGTATGTGGGGACGTGACCTATCGCAACACTTAACAAACGATGGCATTAAAATATGGTGTAGGGATATGACCCTTCACAACGCTTAACAGAGGACATTTGCGGAAGTGAGCAAACACAACATTAATCACACGTGGTGGGGACGTGACCCTTCACAACGCTTAACAGACGACATGTGCGGACGTGACCAGACACAACAATAAAACACGGTGTGGGGATGTGGCCCTTCACAAAGATTAACAGATGACATGTGCGGACGTGACCAGACACAGCATTAAAAACACGATGTGGGGACGTGACCAGACACAGTATTAAAAACACGATGTGGGGACGTGACCCTTCACACGCTTAATAGACTACATGTACGGACGTGACCAGACACAGCATTAAAAACACGATGTGGGGACGTGACCAGACACAGTGTTAAAAACACGATGTGGTGACGTGACCCTGCACACGCTTAATAGACGACATGTGCGGACGTGACCAGACACAACTTTCAAATGACGAGGTGTATGTGGGGACGTGACCTATCACAACACTTAACAGACGATGGCATTAAAACATGGTGTAGGTATATGACCCTTCACAACGTTTAACGGAGGACATTTGCGGACGTGAGCAAACACAACGTTAAACACACGTGGTGGGGACGTGAGCCTTCACAATGCTTAACAGACAACATGTTCGGACGTGACCAGACACAACATTAAAACACGGTGTGGGGATCTGACCCTTCACAAAGCTTAACAGACGACATGTGCGGACGTGACCAGACACAGCATTAAAAGCACAATATGGGGAGGTGAACCCTCACAACGCTTAATAGACGACATGTGCGAACGTGACCAGACACATCATTAAAAATACGATGTGGGGACGTGACCCTTCAAAACGCTTAACAGATGACATGTGCAAACGTGACTAGACACAATATTAAAAACACGAGGTAGGGACGTGACCCTTCACAACGCTTAATAGACGACATGTGCGGACGTGACTAGACACGGTAGTAAAACACGGTGTGGGGATGTGACCCTTCACAATGCTTAACAAACGACATGTGCGGACGTGACTAGACACAACATTAAAAATACGATGTGGGGACGTGACCCTTGACAACGCTTAACAGACGACCTGTGCGGACGTGACCAGACACACCATTAAAATCACGAGGTGGGGACGTCACCCTTCACAACGCTTGATACACGACATTAAAAACTCAAGGTGGGGACGTGACCCTATACAACGTTTAACAAACGACATGTGCAGACGTGACCAGACACATCATTAAAAACACGATGTGGGGACGTGACCAGACACAGTATTAAAAACACGATGTGGGGACGTGACCCTTCACACGCTTAATAGACGACATGTGCGGACGTGACCAGACACAACTTTCAAATGACGAGGTGTATGTGGGGACGTGACCTATCACAACACTTAACAGACGATGGCATTAAAACATGGTGTAGGGATATGGCCCTTCACAACGTTTAACAGAGGACATTTGCGGACGTGAGCAAACACAACATTAAACACACGTGGTGGGGACGTGAGCCTTCACAATGCTTAACAGACGACATGTTCGGACGTGACCAGACACAACATTAAAACACGGTGTGGGGATATGACCATTCACAAAGCTTAACAGACGACATGTGCGGACGTGACCAGACACAGCATTAAAAGCACGATATGGGGAGGTGAACCCTCACAACGCTTAATAGACGACATGTGCGAACGTGACCAGACACATCATTAAAAGTACGATGTGGGGACGTGACCCTTCAAAATGCTTAACAGATGACATGTGCGAACGTGACTAGACACAACATTAAAAACACGAGGTGGGGACGTGACCCTTCACAACGCTTAATAGACGACATGTGCGGACGTGACTAGACACGGTAGTAAAACACGGTGTGGGGATGTGACCCTTCACAATGCTTAACAAACGACATGTGCGGACGTGACTAGACACAGCATTAAAAACACGATGTGGGGACGTGACCCTTGACAACGCTTAACAGACGACCTGTGCGGACGTCACCAGACACTCCATTAAAATCACGAGGTGGGGACGTCACCCTTCACAACGCTTAATACACGACATTAAAAACTCAAGGTGGGGACGTGACCCTATACAACGTTTAACAGACGACATGTGCGGACGTGACCAGAGACAGCATTAAGAACACGATGTTGGGAGGTGACCCTTTACAACGCTTAACAGAGGACATGTGCAGACATGAGCAGACGCAACATTAAAAACTCAAGGTGGGGAAGTGACCCTTTACAACGCTTAACAGACGACATGTGCGGACGCGACCAGACACAACATTAAAACACGGTGTGGGGATGTGACCCTTCACAACGCTTAACAGATGACATGTGCGGACGTGACCAGAGACAGCATTAAGAACACGATGTTGGGAGGTGACCCTTTACAACGCTTAACAGAGGACATGTGCAGACATGAGCAGACGCAACATTAAAAACTCAAGGTGGGGACGTGACCCTTTACAACGCTTAACAGACGACATGTGCGGACGTGACCAGACATAGCATTAAAACACGGTGTGGGGATGTGACCCTTCACAACGCTTAACAGCCGACATGTGCGAACGTGACTAGACACGGTAGTAAAACACGGTGTGGGGATGTGACCCTTCACAATGCCTAACAAACGACATGTGCGGACGTGACTAGACACAGCATTAAAAATACGATGTGGGGACGTGACCCTTCACACGCTTAATAGACGACATTTGCGGACGTGACCAGACACAACTTTCAAATGACGAGGTGTATGTGGGGACGTGACCTATCACAACACTTAACAAACGATGGCATTAAAACATGGTGTAGGGATATGACCCTTCACATCGCTTAACAGAGGACATTTGCGGACGTGAGCAAACACAACATTAATCACACGTGGTGGGTACGTGACCCTTCACAACGCTTAACAGACGACATGTGCGGACGTGACCAGACACAACATTAAAACACGGTGTGGGGATGTGACCCTTCATAAAGATTAACAGATGACATGTGCGGACGTGACCAGACACAGCATTAAAAGCACGATATGGGGAGGTGAACCCTCGCAACGCTTAATAGACGACATGTGCGACCGTGACCAGACACATCATTAAAAATACAATGTGGGGACGTGACCCTTCAAAACGCTTAACAGATGACATGTGCGAACGTGACTAGACACAACATTAAAAACACGAGGTGGGGGCGTGACCCTTCACAACGCTTAATAGACGACATGTGCGGACGTGACTAGACACGGTAGTAAAACACGGTGTGGGGATTTGACCCTTCACAATGCTTAACAAACGACATGTGCGGACGTGACTAGACACAGCATTAAAAACACGATGTGGGGACGTGACCCTTGACAACGCTTAACAGACGACCTGTGCGGACGTGACCAGACACACCATTAAAATCACGAGGTGGGGACGTCACCTTTCACAACGCTTAATACACGACATTAAAAACTCAAGGTGGGGACGTGACCCTATACAACGTTTAACAGACGACATGTGCGGACGTGACCAGACACAGCATTAAAACACGGTGTGGGGATGTGACCCTTCACAACGCTTAACAGACGACATGTGCGGACGTGACCAGAGACAGCATTAAGAACACGATGTTGGCAGGTGACCCTTTACAACGCTTAACAGAGGACATGTGCAGACATGAGCAGACGCAACATTAAAAACTCAAGGTAGGGACGTGACCCTTTACAACGCTTAACAGACGACATGTGCGGACGTGACTAGACACGGTAGTAAAACACGGTGTGGGGATGTGACCCTTCACAATGCTTAACAAACGACATGTGCGGACGTGACTAGACATAGCATTAAAAACACGATGTGGGGACGTGACCCTTCACACGCTTAATAGACGACATTTGCAGACGTGACCAGACACAACTTTCAAATGACGAGGTGTATGTGGGGACGTGACCTAT
Organism: Viola odorata; assembly: GCA_963691705.1. NCBI lineage: Eukaryota > Viridiplantae > Streptophyta > Magnoliopsida > Malpighiales > Violaceae > Viola > Viola odorata. Next base: position 39,797,419 of record OY829540.1, on the reverse strand, counting down.
CACAACACTTAACAAACGATGGCATTAAAACATGGTGTAGGGATATGACCCTTCACAACGCTTAACAGAGGACATTTGCGGACGTGAGCAAACATAACATTAATCACACGTGGTGGGGACGTGACCCTTCACAACGCTTAACAGACGACATGTTCGGACGTGACCAGACACAACATTAAAACACGGTGTGCGGATGTGACCCTTCACAAAGATTAACAGATGACATGTGCGGACGTGACTAGACACAGCATTAAAAGCACGATATGGGGAGGTGAACCCTCGCAACGCTTAATAGACGACACGTGCGACCGTGACCAGACACATCATTAAAAATACGATGTGGGGACGTGACCCTTCAAAACGCATAACAGATGACATGTGCGAACGTGACTAGACACAACATTAAAAACACGCGGTGGGGACGTGACCATTCACAATGCTTAATAGACGACATGTGCGGACGTGACTAGACACGGTAGTAAAACAAGGTGTGGGGATGTGACCCTTCACAATGCTTAACAAACGACATGTGCGGACGTGACTAGACACAACATTTAAAACACGATGTGGGGACGTGACCCTTGACAACGCTGAACAGACGACCTGTGCGGACGTGACGAGACACACCATTAAAATCACTAGGTGGGGACGTCACCCTTCACAACGCTTAATACACGACATTAAAAACTCAAGGTGGGGACGTGACCCTGTACAACGTTTAACAGACGACATGTGCGGACGTGACCAGACACAGCATTAAAACACGGTGTGGGGATGTGACCCTTCACAACCCTTAACAGACGACATGTGCGGACGTGACCAGACACAGCATTAAAACACGGTGTGGGGATGTGACCCTTCACAATGCTTAACAGACGACATGTGCGGACGTGACCAGAGACAGCATTAAGAACACGATGTTGGGACGTGACCCTTCACACGCTTAATAGACGACATTTGCGGACGTGACCAGACACAACTTTCAAATGACGAGGTGTATGTGGGGACGTGACCTATCACAACACTTAACAAACGATGGCATTAAAACATGGTGTAGGGATATGACCCTTCACAACGCTTAACAGAGGACATTTGCGGACGTGAGCAAACACAACATTAATCACACGTGGTGGGGACGTGACCCTTCACAACGCTTAGCAGACGACATGTGCGGACGTGACCAGACACAACATTAAAACACGGTGTGGGGATGTGACCCTTCACAACGCTTAACAGACGACATGTGCGGACGTGACCAGAGACAGCATTAAGAACACGATGTTGGGACGTGACCCTTCACACGCTTAATAGACGACATTTGCGGACGTGACCAGACACAACTTTCAAATGACGAGGTGTATGTGGGGACGTGACCTATCACAACACTTAACAAACGATGGCATTAAAACATGGTGTAGGGATATGACCCTTCACAACGCTTAAGAGAGGACATTTGCGGACGTGAGCAAACACAACATTAATCACCCGTGGTGGGGACGTGACCCTTCACAACGCTTAACAGACGACATGTGCGGACGTGACCAGAGACATCATTAAAACACGGTGTGGGGATGTGACCCTTCACAAAGATTAACAGATGACATTTGCGGACGTGACCAGACACAGCATTAAAAGTACGATATGGGGAGGTGAACCCTCGCAACGCTTAATAGACGACATGTGCGACCGTGACCAGACACATCATTAAAAATACGATGTGGGGACGTGACCCTTCAAAACGCTTAACAGATGACATGTGCGAACGTGACTGGACACAACATTAAAAACACGAGGTGGGGACGTGACCCTTCACAACGCTTAATAGACGACATGTGCAGACGTGACTAGACACGGTAGTAAAACACGGTGTGGGGATGTGACCCTTCACAATGCTTAACAAACGACATGTGCGGACGTGACTAGACACAGGATTAAAAACACGATGTGGGGACGTGACCCTTGACAACGCTTAACAGACGACCTGTGCGGACGTGACCAGACACACCATTAAAATCACGGGGTGGGGACGTCACCCTTCACAACGCTTAATACACGACATTAAAAACTCAAGGTGGGGACGTGACCCTATACAACGGTTAACAGACGACATGTGCGGACGTGACCAGACACAGCATTAAAACACGGTGTGGGGATGTGACCCTTCACAACGCTTAACAGACGACATGTGCGGACGTGACCAGAGACAGCATTAAGAACACGATGTTGGGAGGTGACCCTTTACAACGCTTAACAGAGGACATGTGCAGACATGAGCAGACGCAACATTAAAAACTCAAGGTGGGGACGTGACCCTTTACAACGCTTAACAGATGACATGTGCGGACGTGACCAAACACAACATTAAAACACGGTGTGGGGATGTGACCCTTCACAACGCTTAACAGCCGACATGTGCAAACGTGACTAGACACGGTAGTAAAACACGGAGTGGGGATGTGACCCTTCACAATGCTTAACAAACGACATGTGCGGACGTGACTAGACACAGCATTAAAAACACGATGTGGGGACGTGACCCTTCACACGCTTAATAGACGACATTTGCGGACGTGACCAGACACAACTTTCAAATGACGAGGTGTATGTGGGGACGTGACCTATCACAACACTTAACAAACGATGGCATTAAAACATGGTGTAGGGATATGACCCTTCACAACGCTTAAGAGAGGACATTTGCGGACGTGAGCAAACACAACATTAATCACCCGTGGTGGGGACGTGACCCTTCACAACGCTTAACAGACGACATGTGCGGACGTGACCAGAGACATCATTAAAACACGGTGTGGGGATGTGACCCTTCACAAAGATTAACAGATGACATTTGCGGACGTGACCAGACACAGCATTAAAAGTACGATATGGGGAGGTGAACCCTCGCAACGCTTAATAGACGACATGTGCGACCGTGACCAGACACATCATTAAAAATACGATGTGGGGACGTGACCCTTCAAAACGCTTAACAGATGACATGTGCGAACGTGACTGGACACAACATTAAAAACACGAGGTGGGGACGTGACCCTTCACAACGCTTAATAGACGACATGTGCAGACGTGACTAGACACGGTAGTAAAACACGGTGTGGGGATGTGACCCTTCACAATGCTTAACAAACGACATGTGCGGACGTGACTAGACACAGGATTAAAAACACGATGTGGGGACGTGACCCTTGACAACGCTTAACAGACGACCTGTGCGGACGTGACCAGACACACCATTAAAATCACGGGGTGGGGACGTCACCCTTCACAACGCTTAATACACGACATTAAAAACTCAAGGTGGGGACGTGACCCTATACAACGGTTAACAGACGACATGTGCGGACGTGACCAGACACAGCATTAAAACACGGTGTGGGGATGTGACCCTTCACAACGCTTAACAGACGACATGTGCGGACGTGACCAGAGACAGCATTAAGAACACGATGTTGGGAGGTGACCCTTTACAACGCTTAACAGAGGACATGTGCAGACATGAGCAGACGCAACATTAAAAACTCAAGGTGGGGACGTGACCCTTTACAACGCTTAACAGATGACATGTGCGGACGTGACCAAACACAACATTAAAACACGGTGTGGGGATGTGACCCTTCACAACGCTTAACAGCCGACATGTGCAAACGTGACTAGACACGGTAGTAAAACACGGAGTGGGGATGTGACCCTTCACAATGCTTAACAAACGACATGTGCGGACGTGACTAGACACAGCATTAAAAACACGATGTGGGGACGTGACCCTTCACACGCTTAATAGACGACATTTGCGGACGTGACCAGACACAACTTTCAAATGACGAGGTGTATGTGGGGACGTGACCTATCGCAACACTTAACAAACGATGGCATTAAAATATGGTGTAGGGATATGACCCTTCACAACGCTTAACAGAGGACATTTGCGGACGTGAGCAAACACAACATTAATCACACGTGGTGGGGACGTGACCCTTCACAACGCTTAACAGACGACATGTGCGGACGTGACCAGACACAACAATAAAACACGGTGTGGGGATGTGGCCCTTCACAAAGATTAACAGACGACGTGTACGGACGTGACCAGACACAGCATTAAAAACACGATGTGGGGACGTGACCAGACACAGTGTTAAAAACACGATGTGGTGACGTGACCCTTCACACGCTTAATAGACGACATGTGCGGACGTGACCAGACACAACTTTCAAATGACGAGGTGTATCTGGGGACGTGAGCTATCACAACACTTAACAGACGATGGCATTAAAACATGGTGTAGGTATATGACCCTTCACAACGTTTAACGGAGGACATTTGCGGACGTGAGCAAACACAATGTTAAACACACGTGGTGGGGACGTGAGCCTTCACAATGCTTAACAAACAACATGTTCGGACGTGACCAGACACAACATTAAAACACGGTGTGGGGATCTGACCCTTCACAAAGCTTAACAGACGACATGTGCGGACGTGACCAGACACAGCATTAAAAGCACAATATGGGGAGGTGAACCCTCACAACGCTTAATAGACGACATGTGCGAACGTGACCAGACACATCATTAAAAATACGATGTGGGGACGTGACCCTTCAAAACGCTTAACAGATGACATGTGCAAACGTGACTAGACACAATATTAAAAACACGAGGTGGGGACGTCACCCTTCACAACGCTTGATACACGACATTAAAAACTCAAGGTGGGGACGTGACCCTATACAACGTTTAACAGACGACATGTGCGGACGTGACCAGAGACAGCATTAAGAACACGATGTTGGGAGGTGACCCTTTACAACGCTTAACAGAGGACATGTGCAAACGTGACTAGACACAATATTAAAAACACGAGGTGGGGACGTCACCCTTCACAACGCTTGATACACGACATTAAAAACTCAAGGTGGGGACATGACCCTATACAACGTTTAACAAACGACATGTGCAGACGTGACCAGACACATCATTAAAAACACGATGTGGGGACGTGACCCTTCACACGCTTAATAGACGACATGTGCGGACGTGACCAGACACAACTTTCAAATGACGAGGTGTATGTGGGGACGTGACCTATCACAACACTTAACAAACGATGGCATTAAAACATGGTGTAGGGATATGACCCTTCACAACGTTTAACAGAGGACATTTGCGGACGTGAGCAAACACAACATTAAACACACGTGGTGGGGATGTGAGCCTTCACAATGCTTAACAGACGGCATGTTCGGACGTGACCAGACACAACATTAAAACACGGTGTGGGGATATGACCCTTCACAAAGCTTAACAGACGACATGTGCGGACGTGACCAGACACAGCATTAAAAGCACGATATGGGGAGGTGAACCCTCACAACGCTTAATAGACGACATGTGCGAACGTGACCAGACACATCATTAAAAATACGATGTGGGGACGTGACCCTTCAAAATGCTTAACAGATGACATGTGCGAACGTGACTAGACACAACATTAAAAACACGAGGTGGGGACGTGACCCTTCACAACGCTTAGTAGACGACATGTGCGGACGTGACTAGACACGGTAGTAAAACACGGTGTGGGGATGTGACCCTTCACAATGCTTAACAAACGACATGTGCGGACGTGACTAGACACAGCATTAAAAACACGATGTGGGGACGTGACCCTTGACAACGCTTAACAGACGACCTGTGCGGACGTCACCAGACACTCCATTAAAATCACGAGGTGGGGACGTCACCCTTCACAACGCTTAATACACGACATTAAAAACTCAAGGTGGGGACGTGACCCTATACAACGTTTAACAGACGACATGTGCGGACGTGACCAGAGACAGCATTAAGAACACGATGTTGGGAGGTGACCCTTTACAACGCTTAACAGAGGACATGTGCAGACATGAGCACACGCAACATTAAAAACTCAAGGTGGGGAAGTGACCCTTTACAACGCTTAACAGACGACATGTGCGGACGCGACCAGACACAACATTAAAACACGGTGTGGGGATGTGACCCTTCACAACGCTTAACAGATGACATGTGCGGACGTGACCAGAGACAACATTAAGAACACGATGTTGGGAGGTGACCCTTTACAACGCTTAACAGAGGACATGTGCAGACATGAGCAGACGCAACATTAAAAACTCAAGGTGGGGACGTGACCCTTTACAACGCTTAACAGACGACATGTGCGGACGTGACCAGACACAGCATTAAAACACGGTGTGGGGATGTGACCCTTCACAACGCTTAACAGCCGACATGTGCGAACGTGACTAGACACGGTAGTAAAACAAGGTGTGGGGATGTGACCCTTCACAATGCCTAACAAACGACATGTGCGGACGTGACTAGACACAGCATTGAAAACACGATGTGGGGACGTGACCCTTCACACGCTTAATAGACGACATTTGCGGACGTGACCAGACACAACTTTCAAATGACGAGGTGTATGTGGGGACGTGACCTATCACAACACTTAACAAACGATGGCATTAAAACATGGTGTAGGGATATGACCCTTCACATCGCTTAACAGAGGACATTTGCGGACGTGAGCAAACACAACATTAATCACACGTGGTGGGTACGTGACCCTTCACAACGCTTAACAGACGACATGTGCGGACGTGACCAGACACAACATTAAAACACGGTGTGGGGATGTGACCCTTCACAAAGATTAACAGATGACATGTGCGGACGTGACCAGACACAGCATTAAAAGCACGATATGGGGAGGTGAACCCTCGCAACGCTTAATAGACGACATGTGCGACCGTGACCAGACACATCATTAAAAATACAATGTGGGGACGTGACCCTTCAAAACGCTTAACAGATGACATGTGCGAACGTGACTAGACACAACATTAAAAACACGAGGTGGGGGCGTGACCCTTCACAACGCTTAATAGACGACATGTGCGGACGTGACTAGACACGGTAGTAAAACACGGTGTGGGGATGTGACCCTTCACAATGCTTAACAAACGACATGTGCGGACGTGACTAGACACAGCATTAAAAACACGATGTGGGGACGTGACCAGAGACAACATTAAGAACACGATGTGGGGAGGTGACCCTTTACAACGCTTAACAGAGGACATGTGCAGACATGAGCAGACACAACATTAAAAACTCAAGGTGGGGACGTGACCCTTTACAACGCTTAACAGACGACATGTGCGGACGTGACCAGACACAACTTTCAAATGACGAGGTGTATGTGGGGACGTGACCTATCACAACACTTAACAGACGATGGCATTAAAACATGGTATAGGGATATGACCCTTCACAACGTTTAACAGAGGACATTTGCGGACGTGAGCAAACACAACATTAAACACACGTGGTGGGGACGTGAGCCTTCACAATGCTTAACAGACGACATGTTCGGACGTGACCAGACACAACATTAAAACACGGTGTGGGGATATGACCCTTCACAAAGCTTAACAGACGACATGTGCGGACGTGACCAGACACAGCATTAAAAGCACGATATGGGGAGGTGAACCCTCACAACGTTAATAGACGACATGTGCGAACGTGACCAGACACATCATTAAAAATACGATGTGGGGACGTGACCCTTCAAAAGGCTTAACAGATGACATGTGCGAACGTGACTAGACACAACATTAAAAACACGAGGTGGGGACGTGACCCTTCACAACGCTTAACAGACGACCTGTGCGGACGTGACCAGACACACCATTAAAATCACGTGGTGGGGACGTCACCCTTCACAACGCTTAATACACGACATTAAAAACTCAAGGTGGGGACGTGACCCTATACAACGTTTAACAGACGACATGTGCGGACGTGACCAGACACAACTTTCAAATGACGAGGTGTATGTGGGGACGTGACCTATCACAACACTTAACAGACGATGGCATTAAAACATGGTGTAGGGATATGACCCTTCACAACGTTTAACAGAGGACATTTGCGGACGTGAGCAAACACAACATTAAACACACGTGGTGGGGACGTGAGCCTTCACAATGCTTAACAGACGACATGTTCGGACGTGACCAAACACAACATTAAAACACGGTGTGGGGATATGACCCTTCACAAAGCTTAACAAACGACATGTGCGGACGTGACTAGACACAACATTAAAAACACGATGTGGGGACGTGACCCTTGACAACGCTTAACAGACGACCTGTGCGGACGTGACCAGACACACCATTAAAATCACGTGGTGGGGACGTCACCCTTCACAACGCTTAATACACGACATTAAAAACTCAAGGTGGGGACGTGACCCTATACAACGTTTAACAGACGACATGTGCGGACGTGACCAGACACAACTTTCAAATGACGAGGTGTATGTGGGGACGTGACCTATCACAACACTTAACAGACGATGGCATTAAAACATGGTGTAGGGATATGACCCTTCACAACGTTTAACAGAGGACATTTGCGGACGTGAGCAAACACAACATTAAACACACGTGGTGGGGACGTGAGCCTTCACAATGCTTAACAGACGACATGTTCGGACGTGACCAAACACAACATTAAAACACGGTGTGGGGATATGACCCTTCACAAAGCTTAACAAACGACATGTGCGGACGTGACTAGACACAACATTAAAAACACGATGTGGGGACGTGACCCTTGACAACGCTTAACAGACGACCTGTGCGGACGTGACCAGACACACCATTAAAATCACGTGGTGGGGACGTCACCCTTCACAACGCTTAATACACGACATTAAAAACTCAAGGTGGGGACGTGACCCTACACAACGTTTAACAGACGACATGTGCAGACGTGACCAGACACATCATTAAAAACACGATGTGGGGACGTGACCCTTCACACGCTTAATAGACGACATGTGCGGACGTGACCAGACACAACTTTCAAATGACGAGGTGTATGTGGGGACGTGACCTATCACAACACTTAACAGACGATGGCATTAAAACATGGTGTAGGGATATGACCCTTCACAACGTTTAACAGAGGACATTTGCGGACGTGAGCAAACACAACATTAAACACACGTGGTGGGGATGTGAGCCTTCACAATGCTTAACAGACGGCATGTTCGGACGTGACCAGACACAACATTAAAACACGGTGTGGGGATATGACCCTTCACAAAGCTTAACAGACGACATGTGCGGACGTGACCAGACACAGCATTAAAAGCACGATATGGGGAGGTGAACCCTCACAACGCTTAATAGACGACATGTGCGAACGTGACCAGACACATCATTAAAAATACGATGTGGGGACGTGACCCTTCAAAATGCTTAACAGATGACATGTGCGAACGTGACTAGACACAACATTAAAAACACGAGGTGGGGACGTGACCCTTCACAACGCTTAGTAGACGACATGTGCGGACGTGACTAGACACGGTAGTAAAACACGGTGTGGGGATGTGACCCTTCACAATGCTTAACAAACGACATGTGCGGACGTGACTAGACAAAGCATTAAAAACACGATGTGGGGACGTGACCCTTGACAACGCTTAACAGACGACCTGTGCGGACGTCACCAGACACTCCATTAAAATCACGAGGTGGGGACGTCACCCTTCACAACGCTTAATACACGACATTAAAAACTCAAGGTGGGGACGTGACCCTATACAACGTTTAACAGACGACATGTGCGGACGTGACCAGAGACAGCATTAAGAACACGATGTTGGGAGGTGACCCTTTACAACGCTTAACAGAGGACATGTGCAGACATGAGCACACGCAACATTAAAAACTCAAGGTGGGGAAGTGACCCTTTACAACGCTTAACAGACGACATGTGCGGACGCGACCAGACACAACATTAAAACACGGTGTGGGGATGTGACCCTTCACAACGCTTAACAGATGACATGTGCGGACGTGACCAGAGACAACATTAAGAACACGATGTTGGGAGGTGACCCTTTACAACGCTTAACAGAGGACATGTGCAGACATGAGCAGACGCAACATTAAAAACTCAAGGTGGGGACGTGACCCTTTACAACGCTTAACAGACGACATGTGCGGACGTGACCAGACACAGCATTAAAACACGGTGTGGGGATGTGACCCTTCACAACGCTTAACAGCCGACATGTGCGAACGTGACTAGACACGGTAGTAAAACAAGGTGTGGGGATGTGACCCTTCACAATGCCTAACAAACGACATGTGCGGACGTGACTAGACACAGCATTGAAAACACGATGTGGGGACGTGACCCTTCACACGCTTAATAGACGACATTTGCGGACGTGACCAGACACAACTTTCAAATGACGAGGTGTATGTGGGGACGTGACCTATCACAACACTTAACAAACGATGGCATTAAAACATGGTGTAGGGATATGACCCTTCACATCGCTTAACAGAGGACATTTGCGGACGTGAGCAAACACAACATTAATCACACGTGGTGGGTACGTGACCCTTCACAACGCTTAACAGACGACATGTGCGGACGTGACCAGACACAACATTAAAACACGGTGTGGGGATGTGACCCTTCACAAAGATTAACAGATGACATGTGCGGACGTGACCAGACACAGCATTAAAAGCACGATATGGGGAGGTGAACCCTCGCAACGCTTAATAGACGACATGTGCGACCGTGACCAGACACATCATTAAAAATACAATGTGGGGACGTGACCCTTCAAAACGCTTAACAGATGACATGTGCGAACGTGACTAGACACAACATTAAAAACACGAGGTGGGGGCGTGACCCTTCACAACGCTTAATAGACGACATGTGCGGACGTGACTAGACACGGTAGTAAAACACGGTGTGGGGATGTGACCCTTCACAATGCTTAACAAACGACATGTGCGGACGTGACTAGACACAGCATTAAAAACACGATGTGGGGACGTGACCAGAGACAACATTAAGAACACGATGTGGGGAGGTGACCCTTTACAACGCTTAACAGAGGACATGTGCAGACATGAGCAGACACAACATTAAAAACTCAAGGTGGGGACGTGACCCTTTACAACGCTTAACAGACGACATGTGCGGACGTGACCAGACACAACTTTCAAATGACGAGGTGTATGTGGGGACGTGACCTATCACAACACTTAACAGACGATGGCATTAAAACATGGTATAGGGATATGACCCTTCACAACGTTTAACAGAGGACATTTGCGGACGTGAGCAAACACAACATTAAACACACGTGGTGGGGACGTGAGCCTTCACAATGCTTAACAGACGACATGTTCGGACGTGACCAGACACAACATTAAAACACGGTGTGGGGATATGACCCTTCACAAAGCTTAACAGACGACATGTGCGGACGTGACCAGACACAGCATTAAAAGCACGATATGGGGAGGTGAACCCTCACAACGTTAATAGACGACATGCGCGAACGTGACCAGACACATCATTAAAAATACGATGTAGGGACGTGACCCTTCAAAATGCTTAACAGATGACATGTGCGAACGTGACTAGACACAACATTAAAAACACGAGGTGGGGACGTGACCCTTCACAACGCTTAACAGACGACCTGTGCGGACGTGACCAGACACACCATTAAAATCACGTGGTGGGGACGTCACCCTTCACAACGCTTAATACACGACATTAAAAACTCAAGGTGGGGACGTGACCCTATACAACGTTTAACAGACGACATGTGCGGACGTGACCAGACACAACTTTCAAATGACGAGGTGTATGTGGGGACGTGACCTATCACAACACTTAACAGACGATGGCATTAAAACATGGTGTAGGGATATGACCCTTCACAACGTTTAACAGAGGACATTTGCGGACGTGAGCAAACACAACATTAAACACACGTGGTGGGGACGTGAGCCTTCACAATGCTTAACAGACGACATGTTCGGACGTGACCAAACACAACATTAAAACACGGTGTGGGGATATGACCCTTCACAAAGCTTAACAAACGACATGTGCGGACGTGACTAGACACAACATTAAAAACACGATGTGGGGACGTGACCCTTGACAACGCTTAACAGACGACCTGTGCGGACGTGACCAGACACACCATTAAAATCACGTGGTGGGGACGTCACCCTTCACAACGCTTAATACACGACATTAAAAACTCAAGGTGGGGACGTGACCCTACACAACGTTTAACAGACGACATGTGCAGACGTGACCAGACACATCATTAAAAACACGATGTGGGGACGTGACCCTTCACACGCTTAATAGACGACATGTGCGGACGTGACCAGACACAACTTTCAAATGACGAGGTGTATGTGGGGACGTGACCTATCACAACACTTAACAGACGATGGCATTAAAACATGGTGTAGGGATATGACCCTTCACAACGTTTAACAGAGGACATTTGCGGACGTGAGCAAACACAACATTAAACACACGTGGTGGGGACGTGAGCCTTCACAATGCTTAACAGACGACATGTTCGGACGTGACCAAACACAACATTAAAACACGGTGTGGGGATATGACCCTTCACAAAGCTTAACAGACGACATGTGCGGACGTGACCAGACACAGCATTAAAAGCATGATATGGGGAGGTGAACCCTCACAACGCTTAATAGACGACATATGCGAATGTGACCAGACACATCATTAAAAATACGATGTGGGGACGTGACCCTTCAAAACGCTTAACAGATGACATGTGCAAACGTGACTAGACACAACATTAAAAACACGAGGTGGGGACGTGACCCTTCACAACGCTTAATAGACGACATGTGCAGACGTGACTAGACACGGTAGTAAAACACGGTGTGGGGATGTGACCCTTCACAATGCTTAACAAACGACATGTGCGGAAGTGACTAGACACAACACTAAAAACACGATGTGGGGACGTGACCCTTGACAACGCTTAACAGACGACCTGTGCGGACGTGACCAGACACACCATTAAAATCACGAGGTGGGGACGTCACCCTTCACAACGCTTAATACACGACATTAAAAACTCAAGGTGGGGACGTGACCCTATACAACGTTTAACAGACGACATGTGCAGACGTGACCAGACACATCATTAAAAACACGATGTGGGGACGTGACCAGACACAGTATTAAAAACACGATGTGGGGACGTGACCCTTCACACGCTTAATAGACGACATGTGCGGACGTGACCAGACACAACTTTCAAATGACGAGGTGTATGTGGGGACGTGACCTATCACAACACTTAACAGACGATGGCATTAAAACATGGTGTACGGATATGACCCTTCAAAACGCTTAACAGATGACATGTGCAAACGTGACTAAACACAACATTAAAAACACGAGGTGGGGACGTGACCCTTCACAACGCTTAATAGACGACATGTGCGGACGTGACTAGACACGGTAGTAAAACACGGTGTGGGGATGTGACCCTTCACAATGCTTAACAAACGACATGTGCGGACGTGACTAGACACAGCATTAAAAACACGATGTGGGGACGTGACCCTTGACAACGCTTAACAGACGACCTGTGCGGACGTGACCAAACACACCATTAAAATCACGAGGTGGGGACGTCACCCTTCACAACGCTTAATACACGACATTAAAAACTCAAGGTGGGGACGTGACCCTATACAACACAGACGACATGTGCGGACGTGACCAGAGACAGCATTAAGAACACGATGTTGGGCGGTGACCCTTTACAACGCTTAACAGAGGACATGTGCAGACATGAGCAGACGGAACATTAAAAACTCAAGGTGGGGACGTGACCCTTTACAACGCTTAACAGACGACATGTGCGGACGTGACCAGACACAACATTAAAACACGGTGTGGGGATGTGATCCCTTCACAACGCTTAACAGACGACATGTGTGGACGTGACCAAAGACAGCATTAAGAACACGATGTTGGGAGGTGACCCTTTACAACGCTTAACAGAGGACATGTGCAGACATGAGCAGACGCAACATTAAAAACTCAAGGTGGGGACGTGAACCTTTACAACGCTTAACAGACGACATGTGCGGACGTGACCAGACACAGCATTAAAACACGGTGTGGGGATGTGACCCTTCACAACGCTTAACAGCCGACATGTGCGAACGTGACTAGACACGGTAGTAAAACACGGTGTGGGGATGTGACCCTTCACAATGCTTAACAAACGACATGTGCGGACGTGACTAGACACAACATTAAAAACACGATGTGGGGACGTGACCCTTCACACGCTTAATAGACGACATTTGCGGACGTGACCAGACACAACTTTTAAATGACGAGGTGTATGTGGGGACGTGACCTATCACAACACTTAACAAACGATGGCATTAAAACATGGTGTACGAATATGACCCTTCACAACGCTTAACAGTGGACATTTGCGGACGTGACCAAACACAACATTAATCACACGTGGTGGGGACGTGACCCTTCACAACGCTTAACAGACGACATGTGCGGACGTGACCAGACACAACATTAAAACACGGTGTGGGGATGTGACCCTTCACAAAGATTAACAGATGACATGTGCGGACGTGACCAGACACAGCATTAAAAGCACGATATGGGGAGGTGAACCCTCACAACGCTTAATAGACGACATGTGCAAACGTGACCAGACACATCATTAAAAATACGATGTGGGGACGTGACCCTTCAAAATGCTTAACAGATGACATGTGCGAACGTGACTAGACACAACATTAAAAACACGAGGTGGGGACGTGACCCTTCACAACGCTTAATAGACGACATGTGCGGACGTGACTAGACACGGTAGTAAAACACGGTGTGGGGATGTGACCCTTCACAATGCTTAACAAACGACATGTGCGGACGTGACTAGACACAGCATTAAAAACACGATGTGGGGACGTGACCCTTGACAACCCTTAACAGACGACCTGTGCGGACGTGACCAGACACACCATTAAAATCACGAGGTGGGGACGTCACCCTTCACAACGCTTAATACACACCATTAAAAACTCAAGGTGGGGACGTGACCCTTTACAACGTTTAACAGACGACATGTGCGGACGTGACCAGAGACAGCATTAAGAACACGATGTTGGGCGGTGACCCTTTACAACGCTTAACAGTGGACATGTGCAGACATGAGCAGACGGAACATTAAAAACTCAAGGTGGGGACGTGACCCTTTACAACGCTTAACAGACGACATGTGCGGACGTGACCAGACACAGCATTAAAACGCGGTGTGGGGATGTGACCCTTCACAACGCTTAACAGACGACATGTGCGGACGTGACCAAAGACAGCATTAAGAACACGATGTTGGGAGGTGACCCTTTACAACGCTTAACAGAGGACATGTGCAGACATGAGCAGACGCAACATTAAAAACTCAAGGTGGGGACGTGAACCTTTACAACGCTTAACAGACGACATGTGCGGACGTGACCAGACACAGCATTAAAACACGGTGTGGGGATGTGACCCTTCACAACGCTTAACAGCCGACATGTGCGAACGTGACTAAACACGGTAGTAAAACACGGTGTGGGGATGTGACCCTTCACACGCTTAATAGACGACATTTGCGGACGTGACCAGACACAACTTTCAAATGACGAGGTGTATGTGGGGACGTGACCTATCACAACACTTAACAGACGATGGCATTAAAACATGGTGTACGGATATGACCCTTCACAACGCTTAACAGTGGACATTTGCGGACGTGAGCAAACACAACATTAAACACACGTGGTGGGGACGTGAGCCTTCACAATGCTTAACAGACGACATGTTCGGACGTGACCAAACACAACATTAAAACACGGTGTGGGGATATGACCCTTCACAAAGCTTAACAGACGACATGTGCGGACGTGACCAGACACAACATTAAAAGCATGATATGGGGAGGTGAACCCTCACAACGCTTAATAGACGACATGTGCGAAGGTGACCAGACACATCATTAAAAATACGATGTGGGGACGTGACCCTTCAAAACGCTTAACAGATGACATGTGCAAACGTGACTAGACACAACATTAAAAACACGAGGTGGGGACGTGACCCTTCACAACGCTTAATAGACGACATGTGCAGACGTGACTAGACACGGTAGTAAAACACGGTGTGGGGATGTGACCCTTCACAATGCTTAACAAACGACATGTGCGGAAGTGACTAGACACAACACTAAAAACACGATGTGGGGACGTGACCCTTGACAACGCTTAACAGACGACCTGTGCGGACGTGACCAGACACACCATTAAAATCACGAGGTGGGGACGTCACCCTTCACAACGCTTAATACACGACATTAAAAACTCAAGGTGGGGACGTGACCCTATATAACGTTTAACAGACGACATGTGCAGACGTGACCAGACACATCATTAAAAACACGATGTGGGGACGTGACCAGACACAATATTAAAAACACGATGTGGGGACGTGACCCTTCACACGCTTAATAGACGACATGTGCGGACGTGACCAGACACAACTTTCAAATGACGAGGTGTATGTGGGGACGTGACCTATCACAACACTTAACAGACGATGGCATTAAAACATGGTGTACGGATATGACCCTTCACAACGTTTAACAGAGGACATTTGCGGACGTGAGCAAACACAACATTAAACACATGTGGTGGGGACGTGAGCCTTCACAATGCTTAACAGACGACATGTTCGGACGTGACCAGACACAACATTAAAACACGGTGTGGGGATATGACCCTTCACAAAGCTTAACAGACGACATGTGCGGACGTGACCAGACACAGCATTAAAAGCACGATATGGGGAGGTGAACCCTCACAACGCTTAATAGACGACATGTGCGAACGTGACCAGACACATCATTAAAAATACGATGTGGGGACGTGACCCTTCAAAATGCTTAACAGACGACATGTGTGGACGTGACCAATGACAGCATTAAGAACACGATGTGGGGATGTGACCCTTTACAACGCTTAACAGAGGACATGTGCAGACATGAGCAGACGCAACATTAAAAACTGAAGGTGGGGACGTGAACCTTTACAACGCTTAACAGACGACATGTGCGGACGTGACCAGACACAGCATTAAAACACGGTGTGGGGATGTGACCCTTCACAACGCTTAACAGCCGACATGTGCGAACGTGACTAGACACGGTAGTAAAACACGGTGTGGGGATGTGACCCTTCACAATGCTTAACAAACGACATGTGCGGACGTGACTAGACACAACATTAAAAACACGATGTGGGGACGTGACCCTTCACACGCTTAATAGACGACATTTGCGGACGTGACCAGACACAACTTTTAAATGACGAGGTGTATGAGGGGACGTGACCAATCACAACACTTAACAAACGATGGCATTAAAACATGGTGTACGAATATGACCCTTCACAACGCTTAACAGTGGACATTTGCGGACGTGAGCAAACACAACATTAATCACACGTGGTGGGGACGTGACCCTTCACAACGCTTAACAGACGACATCTGCAGACGTGACCAGACACAACATTAAAAATACGATGTGGGGACGTGACCCTTCAAAATGCTTAACAGATGACATGTGCGAACGTGACTAGACACAACATTAAAAACACGAGGTGGGGACGTGACCCTTCACAACGCTTAATAGACGACATGTGCGGACGTGACTAGACACGGTAGTAAAACACGGTGTGGGGATGTGACCCTTCACAATGCTTAACAAACGACATGTGCGGACGTGACTAGACACAGCATTAAAAACACGATGTGGGGACGTGACCCTTGACAACGCTTAACAGACGACCTGTGCGGACGTGACCAGACACACCATTAAAATCACGAGGTGGGGACGTCACCCTTCACAACGCTTAATACACGACATTAAAAACTCAAGGTGGGGACGTGACCCTATACAACGTTTAACAGACGACATGTGCGGACGTGACCAGAGACAGCATTAAGAACACGATGTTGGGCGGTGACCCTTTACAACGCTTAACAGTGGACATGTGCAGACATGAGCAGACGGAACATTAAAAACTCAAGGTGGGGACGTGACCCTTTACAACGCTTAACAGACGACATGTGCGGACGTGACCAGACACAGCATTAAAACACGGTGTGGGGATGTGACCCTTCACAACGCTTAACAGACGACATGTGCGGACGTGACCAAAGACAGCATTAAGAACACGATGTTGGGAGGTGACCCTTTACAACGCTTAACAGAGGACATGTGCAGACATGAGCAGACGCAACATTAAAAACTCAAGGTGGGGACGTGAACCTTTACAACGCTTAACAGACGACATGTGCGGACGTGACCAGACACAGCATTAAAACACGGTGTGGGGATGTGACCCTTCACAACGCTTAACAGCCGACATGTGCGAACGTGACTAGACACGGTAGTAAAACACGGTGTGGGGATGTGACCCTTCACAATGCTTAACAAACGACATGTGCGGACGTGACTAGACACAACATTAAAAACACGATGTGGTGACGTGACCCTTCACACGCTTAATAGACGACATTTGCGGACGTGACCAGACACAACTTTCAAATGACGAGATGTATGTGGGGACGTGACCTATCACAACACTTAACAGACGATGGCATTAAAACATGGTGTACGGATATGACCCTTCACAACGCTTAACAGTGGACATTTGCGGACGTGAGCAAACACAACATTAATCACACGTGGTGGGGACGTGACCCTTCACAACGCTTAACAGACGACATGTGCGGACGTGACCAGACACAACATTAAAACACAGTGTGGGGATGTGACCCTTCACAAAGATTAACAGATGACATGTGCGGACGTGACCAGACACAGCATTAAAAGCACGATATGGGGAGGTGAACCCTCGCAACGCTTAACAGACGACATGTGCGACCGTGACCAGACACATCATTAAAAATACGATGTGGGGACGTGACCCTTCAAAATGCTTAACAGATGACATGTGCGAACGTGACTAGACACAACATTAAAAATACGAGGTGGGGGCGTGACCCTTCACAACGTTTAATGGACGACATGTGCGGACGTGACTAGACACGGTAGTAAAACACGGTGTGGGGATGTGACCCATCACAATGCTTAACAAACGACATGTGCGGACGTGACTAGACACAGCATTAAAAACACGATTTGGGGACGTGACCAGAGACAACATTAAGAACACGATGTGGGTAGGTGACCCTTTACAACGCTTAACAGAGGACATGTGCAGACATGAGCAGACACAACATTAAAAACTCAAGGTGGGGACGTGACCCTTTACAACGCTTAATAGACGACATGTGCGGACGTGACCAGACACAGCATTAAAACACAATGGGGGGAGGTGACCCTTCACAACGCTTAACAAACGACATGTGCGGACGTGACCAGACACAGCATTAAAAGCACAATGTGGGGACGTGACCCTTCACAACGCTTAACAAACGACATGTACGGACGTGACCAGACACATCATTAAAAACATGATGTGGGGACGTGACCAGACACAGTATTAAAAACACGATGTGGGGACGTGACCCTTCACACGCTTAATAGACGACATGTGCGGACGTGACCAGACACAACTTTCAAATGACGAGGTGTATGTGGGGACGTGACCTATCACAACACTTAACAGACGATGGCATTAAAACATGGTGTAGGGATATGACCCTTCACAACGTTTAATAGAGGAAATTTGCGGACGTGAGCAAACACAACATTAAACACACATGGTGGGGACGTGAGCCTTCACAATGCTTAACAGACGACATGTTCGGACGTGACCAGACACAACATTAAAACACGGTGTGGGTATATGACCCTTCACAAAGCTTAACAGACGACATGTGCGGACGTGACCAGACACAACATTAAAAGCACGATATGGGGAGGTGAACCCTCACAACGCTTAATAGACGACATGGGCGAACGTGACCAGACACATCATTAAAAATACGATGTGGGGACGTGACCCTTCAAAACGCTTAACAGATGACATGTGCAAACGTGACTAGACACAACATTAAAAACACGAGGTGGGGACGTGATCCTTCACAACGCTTAATAGACGACATGTGCGGACGTGACTAGACACGGTAGTAATACACGGTGTGGGGATGTGATCCTTCACAATGCTTAACAAACGACATGTGCGGACGTGACTATACACAGCATTATAAACACGATGTGGGGACGTGACCCTTGACAACGCTTAACAGACGACCTGTGCGGACGTGACCAGACACACCATTAAAATCACGAGGTGGGGACGTCACCCTTCACAACGCTTAATACACGACATTAAAAACTCAAGGTGGGGACGTGACCCTATACAACGTTTAACAGACGACATGTGCGGACGTGACCAGAGACAGCATTAAGAACACGATGTTGGGCGGTGACCCTTTACAACGCTTAACAGTGGACATGTGCAGACATGAGCAGACGGAACATTAAAAACTCAAGGTGGGGACGTGACCCTTTACAACGCTTAACAGACGACATGTGCGGACGTGACCAGACACAGCATTAAAACACGGTGTGGGGATGTGACCCTTCACAACGCTTAACAGACGACATGTGCGGACGTGACCAAAGACAGCATTAAGAACACGATGTTGGGAGGTGACCCTTTACAACGCTTAACAGAGCACATGTGCAGACATGAGCAGACGCAACATTAAAAACTCAAGGTGGGGACGTGAACCTTTACAACGCTTAACAGACGTCATGTGCGGACGTGACTAGACACGGTAGTAAAACACGGTGTGGGGATGTGACCCTTCACAATGCTTAACAAACGACATGTGCGGACGTGACTAGACACAACATTAAAAACACGATGTGGTGACGTGACCCTTCACACGCTTAATAGACGACATTTGCGGACGTGACCAGACACAACTTTCAAATGACGAGGTGTATGTGGGGACGTGACCTATCACAACACTTAACAGACGATGGCATTAAAACATGGTGTACGGATATGACCCTTCACAACGCTTAACAGTGGACATTTGCGGACGTGAGCAAACACAACATTAATCACACGTGGTGGGGACGTGACCCTTCACAACGCTTAACAGACGACATGTGCGGACGTGACCAGACACAACATTAAAACACAGTGTGGGGATGTGACCCTTCACAAAGATTAACAGATGACATGTGCGGACGTGACCAGACACAGCATTAAAAGCACGATATGGGGAGGTGAACCCTCGCAACGCTTAACAGACGACATGTGCGACCGTGACCAGACACATCATTAAAAATATGATGTGGGGACGTGACCCTTCAAAACGCTTAACAGATGACATGTGCGAACGTGACTAGACACAACATTAAAAATACGAGGTGGGGGCGTGACCCTTCACAACGTTTAATGGACGACATGTGCGGACGTGACTAAACACGGTAGTAAAACACGGTGTGGGGATGTGACCCATCACAATGCTTAACAAACGACATGTGTGGACGTGACTAGACACAGCATTAAAAACACGATTTGGGGACGTGACCAGAGACAACATTAAGAACACGATGTGGGGAGGTGACCCTTTACAACGCTTAACAGAGGACATGTGCAGACATGAGCAGACACAACATTAAAAACTCAAGGTGGGGACGTGACCCTTTACAACGCTTAACAGACGACATGTGCGGACGTGACCAGACACAGCATTAAAACACAGTGGGGGGAGGTGACCCTTCACAACGCTTAACAAACGACATGTGCGGACGTGACCAGACACAGCATTAAAAGCACAATGTGGGGACGTGACCCTTCACAACGCTTAACAAACGACATGTACGGACGTGACCAGACACATCATTAAAAACATGATGTGGGGACGTGACCAGACACAGTATTAAAAACACGATGTGGGGACGTGACCCTTCACACGCTTAATAGACGACATGTGCGGGCGTGACCAGACACAACTTTCAAATGACGAGGTGTATGTGGGGACGTGACCTATCACAACACTTAACAGACGATGGCATTAAAACATGGTGTAGGGATATGACCCTTCACAATGTTTAATAGAGGAAATTTGCGGACGTGAGCAAACACAACATTAAACACACGTGGTGGGGACGTGAGCCTTCACAATGCTTAACAGAAGACATGTTCGGACGTGACCAGACACAACATTAAAATACGGTGTGGGGATATGACCCTTCACAAAGCTTAACAGACGACATGTGCGGACGTGACCAGACACAACATTAAAAGCACGATATGGGGAGGTGAACCCTCACAACGCTTAATAGACGACATGGGCGAACGTGACCAGACACATCATTAAAAATACGATGTGGGGACGTGACCCTTCAAAACGCTTAACAGATGACATGTGCAAACGTGACTAGACACAACATTAAAAACACGAGGTGGGGACGTGATCCTTCACAACGCTTAATAGACGACATGTGCGGACGTGACTAGACACGGTAGTAAAACACGGTGTGGGGATGTGATCCTTCACAATACTTAACAAACGACATGTGCGGACGTGACTATACACAGCATTATAAACACGATGTGGGGACGTGACCCTTGACAACGCTTAACAGACGACCTGTGCGGACGTGACCAGACACACCATTAAAATCACGAGGTGGGGACGTCACCCTTCACAACGCTTAATACACGACATTAAAAACTCAAGGTGGGGACGTGACCCTATACAACGTTTAACAGACGACATGTGCGGACGTGACCAGAGACAGCATTAAGAACACGATGTTGGGCGGTGACCCTTTACAACGCTTAACAGTGGACATGTGCAGACATGAGCAGACGGAACATTAAAAACTCAAGGTGGGGACGTGACCCTTTACAACGCTTAACAGACGACATGTGCGGACGTGACCAGACACAGCATTAAAACACGGTGTGGGGATGTGACCCTTCACAACGCTTAACAGACGACATGTGCGGACGTGACCAAAGACAGCATTAAGAACACGATGTTGGGAGGTGACCCTTTACAACGCTTAACAGAGGACGTGACCCTTTACAACGCTTAACAGACGACATGTGCGGACGTGACCAGACACAGCATTAAAACACGGTGTGGGGATGTGACCCTTCACAACGGTTAACAGACGACATGTACGGACGTGACCAAAGACAGCATTAAGAACACGATGTTGGGAGGTGACCCTTTACAACGCTTAACAGAGGACATGTGCAGACATGAGCAGACGCAACATTAAAAACTCAAGGTGGGGACGTGAACCATTACAACGCTTAACAGACGACATGTGCGGACGTGACCAGACACAGTATTAAAACACGGTGTGGGGATGTGACCCTTCACAACGCTTAACAGCCGACATGTGCGAACGTGACTAGACACGGTAGTAAAACACGGTGTGGGGATGTGACCCTTCACAATGCTTAACAAACGACATGTGCGGACGTGACTAGACACAACATTAAAAACACGATGTGGTGACGTGACCCTTCACACGCTTAATAGACGACATTTGCGGACGTGACCAGACACAACTTTCAAATGACGAGATGTATGTGGGGACGTGACCTATCACAACACTTAACAGACGATGGCATTAAAACATGGTGTACGGATATGACCCTTCACAACGCTTAACAGTGGACATTTGCGGACGTGAGCAAACACAACATTAATCACACGTGGTGGGGACGTGACCCTTCACAACGCTTAACAGACGACATGTGCGGACGTGACCAGACACAACATTAAAACACAGTGTGGGGATGTGACCCTTCACAAAGATTAACAGATGACATGTGCGGACGTGACCAGACACAGCATTAAAAGCACGATATGGGGAGGTGAACCCTCGCAACGCTTAACAGACGACATGTGCGACCGTGACCAGACACATCATTAAAAATACGATGTGGGGACGTGACCCTTCAAAATGCTTAACAGATGACATGTGCGAACGTGACTAGACACAACATTAAAAATACGAGGTGGGGGCGTGACCCTTCACAACGTTTAATGGACGACATGTGCGGACGTGACTAGACACGGTAGTAAAACACGGTGTGGGGATGTGACCCATCACAATGCTTAACAAACGACATGTGCGGACGTGACTAGACACAGCATTAAAAACACGATTTGGGGACGTGACCAGAGACAACATTAAGAACACGATGTGGGTAGGTGACCCTTTACAACGCTTAACAGAGGACATGTGCAGACATGAGCAGACACAACATTAAAAACTCAAGGTGGGGACGTGACCCTTTACAACGCTTAATAGACGACATGTGCGGACGTGACCAGACACAGCATTAAAACACAATGGGGGGAGGTGACCCTTCACAACGCTTAACAAACGACATGTGCGGACGTGACCAGACACAGCATTAAAAGCACAATGTGGGGACGTGACCCTTCACAACGCTTAACAAACGACATGTACGGACGTGACCAGACACATCATTAAAAACATGATGTGGGGACGTGACCAGACACAGTATTAAAAACACGATGTGGGGACGTGACCCTTCACACGCTTAATAGACGACATGTGCGGACGTGACCAGACACAACTTTCAAATGACGAGGTGTATGTGGGGACGTGACCTATCACAACACTTAACAGACGATGGCATTAAAACATGGTGTAGGGATATGACCCTTCACAACGTTTAATAGAGGAAATTTGCGGACGTGAGCAAACACAACATTAAACACACATGGTGGGGACGTGAGCCTTCACAATGCTTAACAGACGACATGTTCGGACGTGACCAGACACAACATTAAAACACGGTGTGGGTATATGACCCTTCACAAAGCTTAACAGACGACATGTGCGGACGTGACCAGACACAACATTAAAAGCACGATATGGGGAGGTGAACCCTCACAACGCTTAATAGACGACATGGGCGAACGTGACCAGACACATCATTAAAAATACGATGTGGGGACGTGACCCTTCAAAACGCTTAACAGATGACATGTGCAAACGTGACTAGACACAACATTAAAAACACGAGGTGGGGACGTGATCCTTCACAACGCTTAATAGACGACATGTGCGGACGTGACTAGACACGGTAGTAATACACGGTGTGGGGATGTGATCCTTCACAATGCTTAACAAACGACATGTGCGGACGTGACTATACACAGCATTATAAACACGATGTGGGGACGTGACCCTTGACAACGCTTAACAGACGACCTGTGCGGACGTGACCAGACACACCATTAAAATCACGAGGTGGGGACGTCACCCTTCACAACGCTTAATACACGACATTAAAAACTCAAGGTGGGGACGTGACCCTATACAACGTTTAACAGACGACATGTGCGGACGTGACCAGAGACAGCATTAAGAACACGATGTTGGGCGGTGACCCTTTACAACGCTTAACAGTGGACATGTGCAGACATGAGCAGACGGAACATTAAAAACTCAAGGTGGGGACGTGACCCTTTACAACGCTTAACAGACGACATGTGCGGACGTGACCAGACACAGCATTAAAACACGGTGTGGGGATGTGACCCTTCACAACGCTTAACAGACGACATGTGCGGACGTGACCAAAGACAGCATTAAGAACACGATGTTGGGAGGTGACCCTTTACAACGCTTAACAGAGCACATGTGCAGACATGAGCAGACGCAACATTAAAAACTCAAGGTGGGGACGTGAACCTTTACAACGCTTAACAGACGTCATGTGCGGACGTGACTAGACACGGTAGTAAAACACGGTGTGGGGATGTGACCCTTCACAATGCTTAACAAACGACATGTGCGGACGTGACTAGACACAACATTAAAAACACGATGTGGTGACGTGACCCTTCACACGCTTAATAGACGACATTTGCGGACGTGACCAGACACAACTTTCAAATGACGAGGTGTATGTGGGGACGTGACCTATCACAACACTTAACAGACGATGGCATTAAAACATGGTGTACGGATATGACCCTTCACAACGCTTAACAGTGGACATTTGCGGACGTGAGCAAACACAACATTAATCACACGTGGTGGGGACGTGACCCTTCACAACGCTTAACAGACGACATGTGCGGACGTGACCAGACACAACATTAAAACACAGTGTGGGGATGTGACCCTTCACAAAGATTAACAGATGACATGTGCGGACGTGACCAGACACAGCATTAAAAGCACGATATGGGGAGGTGAACCCTCGCAACGCTTAACAGACGACATGTGCGACCGTGACCAGACACATCATTAAAAATATGATGTGGGGACGTGACCCTTCAAAACGCTTAACAGATGACATGTGCGAACGTGACTAGACACAACATTAAAAATACGAGGTGGGGGCGTGACCCTTCACAACGTTTAATGGACGACATGTGCGGACGTGACTAGACACGGTAGTAAAACACGGTGTGGGGATGTGACCCATCACAATGCTTAACAAACGACATGTGTGGACGTGACTAGACACAGCATTAAAAACACGATTTGGGGACGTGACCAGAGACAACATTAAGAACACGATGTGGGGAGGTGACCCTTTACAACGCTTAACAGAGGACATGTGCAGACATGAGCAGACACAACATTAAAAACTCAAGGTGGGGACGTGACCCTTTACAACGCTTAACAGACGACATGTGCGGACGTGACCAGACACAGCATTAAAACACAGTGGGGGGAGGTGACCCTTCACAACGCTTAACAAACGACATGTGCGGACGTGACCAGACACAGCATTAAAAGCACAATGTGGGGACGTGACCCTTCACAACGCTTAACAAACGACATGTACGGACGTGACCAGACACATCATTAAAAACATGATGTGGGGACGTGACCAGACACAGTATTAAAAACACGATGTGGGGACGTGACCCTTCACACGCTTAATAGACGACATGTGCGGGCGTGACCAGACACAACTTTCAAATGACGAGGTGTATGTGGGGACGTGACCTATCACAACACTTAACAGACGATGGCATTAAAACATGGTGTAGGGATATGACCCTTCACAATGTTTAATAGAGGAAATTTGCGGACGTGAGCAAACACAACATTAAACACACGTGGTGGGGACGTGAGCCTTCACAATGCTTAACAGAAGACATGTTCGGACGTGACCAGACACAACATTAAAATACGGTGTGGGGATATGACCCTTCACAAAGCTTAACAGACGACATGTGCGGACGTGACCAGACACAACATTAAAAGCACGATATGGGGAGGTGAACCCTCACAACGCTTAATAGACGACATGGGCGAACGTGACCAGACACATCATTAAAAATACGATGTGGGGACGTGACCCTTCAAAACGCTTAACAGATGACATGTGCAAACGTGACTAGACACAACATTAAAAACACGAGGTGGGGACGTGATCCTTCACAACGCTTAATAGACGACATGTGCGGACGTGACTAGACACGGTAGTAAAACACGGTGTGGGGATGTGATCCTTCACAATACTTAACAAACGACATGTGCGGACGTGACTATACACAGCATTATAAACACGATGTGGGGACGTGACCCTTGACAACGCTTAACAGACGACCTGTGCGGACGTGACCAGACACACCATTAAAATCACGAGGTGGGGACGTCACCCTTCACAACGCTTAATACACGACATTAAAAACTCAAGGTGGGGACGTGACCCTATACAACGTTTAACAGACGACATGTGCGGACGTGACCAGAGACAGCATTAAGAACACGATGTTGGGCGGTGACCCTTTACAACGCTTAACAGTGGACATGTGCAGACATGAGCAGACGGAACATTAAAAACTCAAGGTGGGGACGTGACCCTTTACAACGCTTAACAGACGACATGTGCGGACGTGACCAGACACAGCATTAAAACACGGTGTGGGGATGTGACCCTTCACAACGCTTAACAGACGACATGTGCGGACGTGACCAAAGACAGCATTAAGAACACGATGTTGGGAGGTGACCCTTTACAACGCTTAACAGAGGACGTGACCCTTTACAACGCTTAACAGACGACATGTGCGGACGTGACCAGACACAGCATTAAAACACGGTGTGGGGATGTGACCCTTCACAACGGTTAACAGACGACATGTACGGACGTGACCAAAGACAGCATTAAGAACACGATGTTGGGAGGTGACCCTTTACAACGCTTAACAGAGGACATGTGCAGACATGAGCAGACGCAACATTAAAAACTCAAGGTGGGGACGTGAACCATTACAACGCTTAACAGACGACATGTGCGGACGTGACCAGACACAGTATTAAAACACGGTGTGGGGATGTGACCCTTCACAACGCTTAACAGCCGACATGTGCGAACGTGACTAGACACGGTAGTAAAACACGGTGTGGGGATGTGACCCTTCACAATGCTTAACAAACGACATGTGCGGACGTGACTAGACACAACATTAAAAACACGATGTGGTGACGTGACCCTTCACACGCTTAATAGACGACATTTGCGGACGTGACCAGACACAACTTTCAAATGACGAGGTGTATGTGGGGACGTGACCTATCACAACACTTAACAGACGATGGCATTAAAACATGGTGTACGGATATGACCCTTCACAACGCTTAACAGTGGACATTTGCGGACGTGAGCAAACACAACATTAATCACACGTGGTGGGGACGTGACCCTTCACAACGCTTAACAGACGACATGTGCGGACGTGACCAGACACAACATTAAAACACAGTGTGGGGATGTGACCCTTCACAAAGATTAACAGATGACATGTGCGGACGTGACCAGACACAGCATTAAAAGCACGATATGGGGAGGTGAACCCTCGCAACGCTTAACAGACGACATGTGCGACCGTGACCAGACACATCATTAAAAATACGATGTGGGGACGTGACCCTTCAAAACGCTTAACAGATGACATGTGCGAACGTGACTAGACACAACATTAAAAACACGAGGTGGGGGCGTGACCCTTCACAACGTCTAATAGACGACATGTGCGGACGTGACTAGACACGGTAGTAAAGCACGGTGTGGGGATGTGACCCATCACAATGCTTAACAAACGACATGTGCGGACGTGACTAGACACAGCATTAAAAACACGATTTGGGGACGTGACCAGAGACAACATTAAGAACACGATGTAGGGAGGTGACCCTTTACAACGCTTAACAGAGGACATGTGCAGACATGAGCAGACACAACATTAAAAACTCAAGGTGGGGACGTGACCCTTTACAACGCTTAACAGACGACATGTGCGGACGTGACCAGACACAGCATTAAAACACAGTGGGGGGAGGTGACCCTTCACAACGCTTAACAAACGACATGTGCGGACGTGACCAGACACAGCATTAAAAGTAGAATGTGGGGACGTGACCCTTCACAACGCTTAACAAACGACATGTACGGACGTGACCAGACACATCATTAAAAACATGATGTGGGGACGTGACCAGACACAGTATTAAAAACACGATGTGGGGACGTGACCCTTCACACGCTTAATAGACGACATGTGCGGGCGTGACCAGACACAACTTTCAAATGACGAGGTGTATGTGGGGACGTGACCTATCACAACACTTAACAGACGATGACATTAAAACATGGTGTAGGGATATGACCCTTCACAACGTTTAATAGAGGAAATTTGCGGACGTGAGCAAACACAACATTAAACACACGTGGTGGGGACGTGAGCCTTCACAATGCTTAACAGACGACATGTTCGGACGTGACCAGACACAACATTAAAACACGGTGTGGGGATATGACCCTTCACAAAGCTTAACAGACGACATGTGCGGACGTGACCAGACACAACATTAAAAGCACGATATGGGGAGGTGAACCCTCACAACGCTTAATAGACGACATGGGCGAACGTGACCAGACACATCATTAAAAATACGATGTGGGGACGTGACCCTTCAAAACGCTTAACAGATGACATGTGCAAACGTGACTAGACACAACATTAAAAACACGAGGTGGGGACGTGATCCTTCACAACGCTTAATAGACGACATGTGCGGACGTGACTAGACACGGTAGTAAAACACGGTGTGGGGATGTGATCCTTCACAATACTTAACAAACGACATGTGCGGACGTGACTATACACAGCATTATAAACACGATGTGGGGACGTGACCCTTGACAACGCTTAACAGACGACCTGTGCGGACGTGACCAGACACACCATTAAAATCACGAGGTGGGGACGTCACCCTTCACAACGCTTAATACACGACATTAAAAACTCAAGGTGGGGACGTGACCCTATACAACGTTTAACAGACGACATGTGCGGACGTGACCAGAGACAGCATTAAGAACACGATGTTGGGCGGTGACCCTTTACAACGCTTAACAGTGGACATGTGCAGACATGAGCAGACGGAACATTAAAAACTCAAGGTGGGGACGTGACCCTTTACAACGCTTAACAGACGACATGTGCGGACGTCACCAGACACAGCATTAAAACACGGTGTGGGGATGTGACCCTTCACAACGCTTAACAGACGACATGTGCGGACGTGACCAAAGACAGCATTAAGAACACGATGTTGGGAGGTGACCCTTTACAACGCTTAACAGAGGACGTGACCCTTTACAACGCTTAACAGACGACATGTGCGGACGTGACCAGACACAGCATTAAAACACGGTGTGGGGATGTGACCCTTCACAACGGTTAACAGACGACATGTACGGACGTGACCAAAGACAGCATTAAGAACACGATGTTGGGAGGTGACCCTTTACAACGCTTAACAGAGGACATGTGCAGACATGAGCAGACGCAACATTAAAAACTCAAGGTGGGGACGTGAACCATTACAACGCTTAACAGACGACATGTGCGGACGTGACCAGACACAGCATTAAAACACGGTGTGGGGATGTGACCCTTCACAACGCTTAACAGCCGACATGTGCGAACGTGACTAGACACGGTAGTAAAACACGGTGTGGGGATGTGACCCTTCACAATGCTTAACAAACGACATGTGCGGACGTGACTAGACACAACATTAAAAACACGATGTGGTGACGTGACCCTTCACACGCTTAATAGACGACATTTGCGGACGTGACCAGACACAACTTTCAAATGACGAGGTGTATGTGGGGACGTGACCTATCACAACACTTAACAGACGATGGCATTAAAACATGGTGTACGGATATGACCCTTCACAACGCTTAACAGTGGACATTTGCGGACGTGAGCAAACACAACATTAATCACACGTGGTGGGGACGTGACCCTTCACAACGCTTAACAGACGACATGTGCGGACGTGACCAGACACAACATTAAAACACAGTGTGGGGATGTGACCCTTCACAAAGATTAACAGATGACATGTGCGGACGTGACCAGACACAGCATTAAAAGCACGATATGGGGAGGTGAACCCTCGCAACGCTTAACAGACGACATGTGCGACCGTGACCAGACACATCATTAAAAATACGATGTGGGGACGTGACCCTTCAAAACGCTTAACAGATGACATGTGCGAACGTGACTAGACACAACATTAAAAACACGAGGTGGGGGCGTGACCCTTCACAACGTCTAATAGACGACATGTGCGGACGTGACTAGACACGGTAGTAAAGCACGGTGTGGGGATGTGACCCATCACAATGCTTAACAAACGACATGTGCGGACGTGACTAGACACAGCATTAAAAACACGATTTGGGGACGTGACCAGAGACAACATTAAGAACACGATGTAGGGAGGTGACCCTTTACAACGCTTAACAGAGGACATGTGCAGACATGAGCAGACACAACATTAAAAACTCAAGGTGGGGACGTGACCCTTTACAACGCTTAACAGACGACATGTGCGGACGTGACCAGACACAGCATTAAAACACAGTGGGGGGAGGTGACCCTTCACAACGCTTAACAAACGACATGTGCGGACGTGACCAGACACAGCATTAAAAGTAGAATGTGGGGACGTGACCCTTCACAACGCTTAACAAACGACATGTACGGACGTGACCAGACACATCATTAAAAACATGATGTGGGGACGTGACCAGACACAGTATTAAAAACACGATGTGGGGACGTGACCCTTCACACGCTTAATAGACGACATGTGCGGGCGTGACCAGACACAACTTTCAAATGACGAGGTGTATGTGGGGACGTGACCTATCACAACACTTAACAGACGATGACATTAAAACATGGTGTAGGGATATGACCCTTCACAACGTTTAATAGAGGAAATTTGCGGACGTGAGCAAACACAACATTAAACACACGTGGTGGGGACGTGAGCCTTCACAATGCTTAACAGACGACATGTTCGGACGTGACCAGACACAACATTAAAACACGGTGTGGGGATATGACCCTTCACAAAGCTTAACAGACGACATGTGCGGACGTGACCAGACACAACATTAAAAGCACGATATGGGGAGGTGAACCCTCACAACGCTTAATAGACGACATGGGCGAACGTGACCAGACACATCATTAAAAATACGATGTGGGGACGTGACCCTTCAAAACGCTTAACAGATGACATGTGCAAACGTGACTAGACACAACATTAAAAACACGAGGTGGGGACGTGATCCTTCACAACGCTTAATAGACGACATGTGCGGACGTGACTAGACACGGTAGTAAAACACGGTGTGGGGATGTGATCCTTCACAATACTTAACAAACGACATGTGCGGACGTGACTATACACAGCATTATAAACACGATGTGGGGACGTGACCCTTGACAACGCTTAACAGACGACCTGTGCGGACGTGACCAGACACACCATTAAAATCACGAGGTGGGGACGTCACCCTTCACAACGCTTAATACACGACATTAAAAACTCAAGGTGGGGACGTGACCCTATACAACGTTTAACAGACGACATGTGCGGACGTGACCAGAGACAGCATTAAGAACACGATGTTGGGCGGTGACCCTTTACAACGCTTAACAGTGGACATGTGCAGACATGAGCAGACGGAACATTAAAAACTCAAGGTGGGGACGTGACCCTTTACAACGCTTAACAGACGACATGTGCGGACGTGACCAGACACAGCATTAAAACACGGTGTGGGGATGTGACCCTTCACAACGCTTAACAGACGACATGTGCGGACGTGACCAAAGACAGAATTAAGAACACGATGTTGGGAGGTGACCCTTTACAACGCTTAACAGAGGACGTGACCCTTTACAACGCTTAACAGACGACATGTGCGGACGTGACCAGACACAGCATTAAAACACGGTGTGGGGATGTGACCCTTCACAACGGTTAACAGACGACATGTACGGACGTGACCAAAGACAGCATTAAGAACACGATGTTGGGAGGTGACCCTTTACAACGCTTAACAGAGGACATGTGCAGACATGAGCAGACGCAACATTAAAAACTCAAGGTGGGGACGTGAACCATTACAACGCTTAACAGACGACATGTGCGGACGTGACCAGACACAGCATTAAAACACGGTGTGGGGATGTGACCCTTCACAACGCTTAACAGCCGACATGTGCGAACGTGACTAGACACGGTAGTAAAACACGGTGTGGGGATGTGACCCTTCACAATGCTTAACAAACGACATGTGCGGACGTGACTAGACACAACATTAAAAACACGATGTGGTGACGTGACCCTTCACACGCTTAATAGACGACATTTGCGGACGTGACCAGACACAACTTTCAAATGACGAGGTGTATGTGGGGACGTGACCTATCACAACACTTAACAGACGATGGCATTAAAACATGGTGTACGGATATGACCCTTCACAACGCTTAACAGTGGACATTTGCGGACGTGAGCAAACACAACATTAATCACACGTGGTGGGGACGTGACCCTTCACAACGCTTAACAGACGACATGTGCGGACGTGACCAGACACAACATTAAAACACAGTGTGGGGATGTGACCCTTCACAAAGATTAACAGATGACATGTGCGGACGTGACCAGACACAGCATTAAAAGCACGATATGGGGAGGTGAACCCTCGCAACGCTTAACAGACGACATGTGCGACCGTGACCAGACACATCATTAAAAATACGATGTGGGGACGTGACCCTTCAAAACGCTTAACAGATGACATGTGCGAACGTGACTAGACACAACATTAAAAACACGAGGTGGGGGCGTGACCCTTCACAACGTCTAATAGACGACATGTGCGGACGTGACTAGACACGGTAGTAAAGCACGGTGTGGGGATGTGACCCATCACAATGCTTAACAAACGACATGTGCGGACGTGACTAGACACAGCATTAAAAACACGATTTGGGGACGTGACCAGAGACAACATTAAGAACACGATGTAGGGAGGTGACCCTTTACAACGCTTAACAGAGGACATGTGCAGACATGAGCAGACACAACATTAAAAACTCAAGGTGGGGACGTGACCCTTTACAACGCTTAACAGACGACATGTGCGGACGTGACCAGACACAGCATTAAAACACAGTGGGGGGAGGTGACCCTTCACAACGCTTAACAAACGACATGTGCGGACGTGACCAGACACAGCATTAAAAGTAGAATGTGGGGACGTGACCCTTCACAACGCTTAACAAACGACACGTACGGACGTGACCAGACACATCATTAAAAACATGATGTGGGGACGTGACCAGACACAACATTAAAAATACGATGTGGGGACGTGACCCTTCAAAACGCTTAACAGATGACATGTGCAAACGTGACTAGACACAACATTAAAAACACGAGGTGGGGACGTGATCCTTCACAACGCTTAATAGACGACATGTGCGGACGTGACTAGACACGGTAGTAAAACACGGTGTGGGGATGTGATCCTTCACAATGCTTAACAAACGACATGTGCGGACGTGACTATACACAGCATTATAAACACGATGTGGGGACGTGACCCTTGACAACGCTTAACAGACGACCTGTGCGGACGTGACTAGACACACCATTAAAATCACGAGGTGGGGACGTCACCCTTCACAACGCTTAATACACGACATTAAAAACTCAAGGTGGGGACGTGACCCTATACAACGTTTAACAGACGACATGTGCGGACGTGACCAGAGACAGCATTAAGAACACGATGTTGGGCGGTGACCCTTTACAACGCTTAACAGTGGACATGTGCAGACATGAGCAGACGGAACATTAAAAACTCAAGGTGGGGACGTGACCCTTTACAACGCTTAACAGACGACATGGGCGGACGTGACCAGACACAGCATTAAAACACGGTGTGGGGATGTGACCCTTCACAACGCTTAACAGACGACATGTGCGGACGTGACCAAAGACAGCATTAAGAACACGATGTTGGGAGGTGACCCTTTACAACGCTTAACAGAGGACATGTGCAGACATGAGCAGACGCAACATTAAAAACTCAAGGTGGGGACGTGAACCATTACAACGCTTAACAGACGACATGTGCGGACGTGACCAGACACAGCATTAAAACACGGTGTGGGGATGTGACCCTTCACAACGCTTAACAGCCGACATGTGCGAACGTGACTAGACACGGTAGTAAAACACGGTGTGGGGATGTGACCCTTCACAATGCTTAACAAACGACATGTGCGGACGTGACTAGACACAACATTAAAAACACGATGTGGTGACGTGACCCTTCACACGCTTAATAGACGACATTTGCGGACGTGACCAGACACAACTTTCAAATGACGAGGTGTATGTGGGGACGTGACCTATCACAACACTTAACAGACGATGGCATTAAAACATGGTGTACGGATATGACCCTTCACAACGCTTAACAGTGGACATTTGCGGACGTGAGCAAACACAACATTAATCACACGTGGTGGGGACGTGACCCTTCACAACGCTTAACAGACGACATGTGCGGACGTGACCAGACACAACATTAAAACACAGTGTGGGGATGTGACCCTTCACAAAGATTAACACATGACATGTGCGGACGTGACCAGACACAGCATTAAAAGCACGATATGGGGAGGTGAACCCTCGCAACGCTTAACAGACGACATGTGCGACCGTGACCAGACACATCATTAAAAATACGATGTGGGGACGTGACCCTTCAAAACGCTTAACAGATGACATGTGCGAACGTGACTAGACACAACATTAAAAACACGAGGTGGGGGCGTGACCCTTCACAACGTCTAATAGACGACATGTGCGGACGTGACTAGACACGGTAGTAAAACACGGTGTGGGGATGTGACCCATCATAATGCTTAACAAACGACATGTGCGGACGTGACTAGACACAGCATTAAAAACACGATTTGGGGACGTGACCAGAGACAACATTAAGAACACGATGTGGGGAGGTGACCCTTTACAACGCTTAACAGAGGACATGTGCAGACATGAGCAGACACAACATTAAAAACTCAAGGTGGGGACGTGACCCTTTACAACGCTTAACAGACGACATGTGCGGACGTGACCAGACACAGCATTAAAAGTAGAATGTGGGGACGTGACCCTTCACAACGCTTAACAAACGACATGTACGGACGTGACCAGACACATCATTAAAAACATGATGTGGGGACGTGACCAGACACAGTATTAAAAACACGATGTGGGGACGTAACCCTTCACACGCTTAATAGACGACATGTGCGGACGTGACCAGACACAACTTTCAAATGACGAGGTGTATGTGGGGACGTGACCTATCACAACACTTAACAGACGATGGCATTAAAACATGGTGTAGGGATATGACCCTTCACAACGTTTAATAGAGGAAATTTGCGGACGTGAGCAAACACAACATTAAACACACGTGGTGGGGACGTGAGCCTTCACAATGCTTAACAGACGACATGTTCGGACGTGACCAGACACAACATTAAAACACGGTGTGGGGATATGACCCTTCACAAAGCTTAACAGACGACATGTGCGGACGTGACCAGACACAACATTAAAAGCACGATATGGGGAGGTGAACCCTCACAACGCTTAATAGAAGACATGGGCGAACGTGACCAGACACATCATTAAAAATACGATGTGGGGACGTGACCCTTCAAAACGCTTAACAGATGACATGTGCAAACGTGACTAGACACAACATTAAAAACACGAGCTGGGGACGTGATCCTTCACAACGCTTAATAGACGACATGTGCGGACGTGACTAGACACGGTAGTAAAACACGGTGTGGGGATGTGATCCTTCACAATGCTTAACAAACGACATGTGCGGACGTGACTATACACAGCATTATAAACACGATGTGGGGACGTGACCCTTGACAACGCTTAACAGACGACCTGTGCGGACGTGACCAGACACACCATTAAAATCACGAGGTGGGGACGTCACCCTTCACAACGCTTAATACACGACATTAAAAACTCAAGGTGGGGACGTGACCCTATACAACGTTTAACAGACGACATGTGCGGACGTGACCAGACACAGCATTAAAACACGGTGTGGGGATGTGACCCTTCACAACGCTTAACAGACGACATGTGCGGACGTGACCAGAGACAGCATTAAGAACACGATGTTGGGAGGTGACCCTTTACAACGCTTAACAGAGGACATGTGCAGACATGAGCAGACGCAACATTAAAAACTCAAGGTGGGGACGTGACCCTTTACAACGCTTAACAGACGACATGTGCGGACGTGACCAGACACAGCATTAAAACACGGTGTGGCGATGTGACCCTTCACAACGCTTAACAGACGACATGTGCGAACGTGACTAGACACGGTAGTAAAACACGGTGTGGGGATGTGACCCTTCACAATGCTTAACAAACGACATGTGCGGACGTTACTAGACACAACATTAAAAACACGATGTGGGGACGTGACCCTTCACACGCTTAATAGACGACATTTGCGGACGTGACCAGAAACAACTTTCAAATGACGAGGTGTATGTGGGGACGTGACCTATCACAACACTTAACAAACGATGGCATTAAAACATGGTGTAGGGATATGACCCTTCACAACGTTTAACAGAGGACATTTGCGGACGTGAGCAGACACAACATTAAAACACGGTGTGGGGATATGACCCTTCACAAAGCTTAACAGACGACATGTGCGGACGTGACCAGACACAGCATTAAAAGCACGATATGGGGAGGTGAACCCTCACAACGCTTAATAGACGACATGGGCGAACGTGACCAGACACATCATTAAAAATACGATGTGGGGACGTGACCCTTCAAAACGCTTAACAGATGACATGTGCAAACGTGACTAGACACAACATTAAAAACACGAGGTGGGGACGTGACCCTTCACAACGCTTAATAGACGACATGTGCGGACGTGACTAGACACGGTAGTAAAACACGGTGTGGGGATGTGACCCTTCACAATGCTTAACAAACGACATGTGCGGACGTGACTATACACAGCATTATAAACTCGATGTGGGGACGTGACCCTTGACAACGCTTAACAGACGACCTGTGCGGACGTGACCAGACACACCATTAAAATCACGAGGTGGGGACGTCACCCTTCACAACGCATAATACACGACATTAACAACTCAAGGTGGGGACGTGACCCAATACAACGTTTAACAGACGACATGTGCGGACGTGACCAGACACAGCATTAAGACACGGTGTGGGGATGTGACCCTTCACAACGCTTAACAGACGACATGTACGGACGTGACCAGAGACAGCATTAAGAACACGATGTTGGGAGGTGACCCTTCAAAACGCTTAACAGATGACATGTGCGAACGTGACTAGACACAACATTAAAAACACGAGGTGGGGACGTGACCCTTCACAATGCTTAATAGACGACATGTGCGGACGTGACTATTGACGGTAGTAAAACACGGTGTGGGGATGTGACCCTTCACAATGCTTAACAAACGACATGTGCGGACGTGACTAGACACAGCATTAAAAACACGATGTGGGGACGTGACCCTTGACAACGCTTAACAGACGACCTGTGCGGACGTGACCAGACACACCATTAAAATCACGAGGTGGGGACGTCACCCTTCACAACGCTTAATACACGACATTAAAACCTCAAGGTGGGGACGTGACCCTATACAACGTTTAACAGACGACATGTGCGGACGTGACCAGACACAACATTAAAACACGGTGTGGGGATGTGACCCTTCACAATGCTTAACAAACGACATGTGCGGACGTGACTAGACACAGCAATAAAAACACGATG
This sequence comes from Viola odorata, assembly GCA_963691705.1. Classification (NCBI taxonomy): domain Eukaryota; kingdom Viridiplantae; phylum Streptophyta; class Magnoliopsida; order Malpighiales; family Violaceae; genus Viola; species Viola odorata. The sequence goes on along the minus strand of OY829540.1, from coordinate 39,758,114 downwards.
TGGGGACGTGACCCTTGACAACGCTTAACAGACGACCTGTGCGGACGTGACCAGACACACCATTAAAATCACGAGGTGGGGAAGTCACCCTTCACAGCGCTTAATACACGACATTAAAACCTCAAGGTGGGGACGTGACCCTATACAACGTTTAACAGACGACATGTGCGGACGTGACCAGACACAACATTAAAACACGGTGTGGGGATGTGACCCTTCACAATGCTTAACAAACGACATGTGCGGACGTGACTAGACAAAGCATTAAAAACACGATGTGGGGACGTGACCCTTCACACGCTTAATAGACGACAATTACGGACGTGACCAGAAACAACTTTCAAATGACGAGGTGTATGTGGGGACGTGACCTATCACAACACTTAACAAATGATGGCATTAAAACATGGTGTAGGGATATGACCCTTCACAACGCTTAACAGAGGACATTTGCGGACGGGAGCAAACACAACATTAATCACACGTGGTGGGGACGTGACCCTTCACAACGCTTAACAGACGACATGTGCGGACGTGACCAGACACAACATTAAAACACGGTGTGGGGATGTGACCCTTCACAAAGATTAACAGATGACATTTGCGGACGTGACCAGACACAACATTAAAAGCACGATATGGGGAGGTGAACCCTCGCAACGCTTAATAGACGACATGTGCGACCGTGACCAGACACATCATTAAAAATACGATGTGGGGACGTGACCCTTCAAAACGCTTAACAAATGACATGTGCGAACGTGACTAGACACAACATTAAAAACACGAGGTGGGGACGTGACCCTTCACAACGCTTAATAGACGACATGTGCGGACGTGACTAGCGACGGTAGTAAAACACGGTGTGGGGATGTGACCCTTCACAATGCTTAACAAACGACATGTGCGGACGTGACTAGACACAGCATTAAAAACACGATGTGGGGACGTGACCCTTGACAACGCTTAACAGACGACCTGTGCGGACGTGACCAGACACACCATTAAAATCACGAGGTGGGGACGTCACCCTTCACAACGCTTAATACACGACATTAAAAACTCAAGGTGGGGACGTGACCCTATACAACGTTTAACAGACGACATGTGCGGACGTGACCAGACACAGCATTAAAACACGGTGTGGGGATGTGACCCTTCACAACGCTTAACAGACGACATGTGCGGACGTGACCAGAGACAGCATTAAGAACACGATGTTGGGAGGTGACCCTTTACAACGCTTAACATAGGTCATGTGCAGACATGAGTAGACGCAACATTAAAAACTCAAGGTGGGGACGTGACCCTTTACAACGCTTAACAGACGACATGTGCGGACATGACCAGACACAACATTAAAACACGGTGTGGGGATGTGACCCTTCACAACGCTTAACAGACGACATGTGCGAACGTGACTAGACACGGTAGTAAAACACGGTGTGGGGATGTGACCCTTCACAATGCTTAACAAATGACATGTGCGGACGTGACTAGACACAGCATTAAAAACACGATGTGGGGACGTGACCCTTCACACGCTTAATAGACGACATTTGCGGACGTGACCAGAAATAACTTTCAAATGACGAGGTGTATGTGGGGACGTGACCTATCACAACACTTAACAAACGATGGCATTAAAACATGGTGTAGGGATATGACCCTTCACAACGTTTAACAGAGGACATTTGCGGACGTGAGCAGACACAACATTAAAACACGGTGTGGGGATATGACCCTTCACAAAGCTTAACAGACGACATGTGCGGACGTGACCAGACACAGCATTAAAACACGGTGTGGGGATGTGACCCTTCACAACGCTTAACAGACGATATGTGCGGACGTGACCAGAGACAGCATTAAGAACACGATGTTGGGAGGTGACCCTTTACAACGCTTAACAGAGGACATGTGCAGACATGAGCAGGCGCAACATTAAAAACACAAGGTGGGGACGTGACCCTTTACAACGCTTAACAGACGACATGTGCGGACGTGACCAGACACAGCATTAAAACACGGTGTGGGGATGTGACCCGTCACAACGCTTAACAGACGACATGTGCGAACGTGACTAGACACGGTAGTAAAACACGGTGTGGGGATGTGACCCTTCACAATGCTTAACAAACGACATGTGCGGACGTGACTAGACACAGCATTAAAAACACGATGTGGGGACGTGACCCTTCACACGCTTAATAGACGACATTTCCGGACGTGACCAGACACAACTTTCAAATGACGAGGTGTATGTGGGGACGTGACCTATCACAACAGTTAACAAACGATGACATTAAAACATGGTGTAGGGATATGACCCTTCACAACGCTTAACAGAGGACATTTGCGGACGTGAGCAAACACAACATTAATCACACGTGGTGGGGACGTGACCCCTCACAACGCTTAACAGACGACATGTGCGGACGTGACCAGACACAACATTAAAACACGGTGTGGGGATGTGACCCTTCACAAAGATTAACAGATGACATTTGCGGACGTGACCAGACACAGCATTAAAAGCACGATATGGGGAGGTGAACCCTCGCAACGCTTAATAGACGACATGTGCGACCGTGACCAGACACATCATTAAAAATACGATGTGGGGACGTGACCCTTCAAAACTCTTAACAGATGACATGTGCGAACGTGACTAGACACAACATTAAAAACACGAGGTGGGGACGTGACCCTTCACAACGCTTAATAGACGACATGTGCGGACGTGACTAGACACGGTAGTAAAACACGGTGTGGGGATGTGACCCTTCACAATGCTTAACAAACGACATGTGCGGACGTGACTAGACACAGCATTACAAACACGATGTGGGGACGTGACCCTTGACAACGCTTAACAGACGACCTGTGCGGACGTGACCAGACACACCATTTAAATCACGAGGTGGGGACGTCACCCTTCACAACGCTTAATACACGACATTAAAAACTCAAGGTGGGGACGTGACCCTATACAACGTTTAACAGACGACATGTGCGGACGTGATCAGACACAGCATTAAAACACGGTGTGGGGATGTGACCCTTCACAACGCTTAACAGACGACATGTGCGGACGTGACCAGAGACAGCATTAAGAACACGATGTTGGGAGGTGACCCTTTACAACGCTTAACAGAGGACATGTGCAGTCATGAGCAGACGCAACATTAAAAACTCAAGGTGGGGACGTGACCCTATACAACGTTTAACAGACGACATGTGCGGACGTGATCAGACACAGCATTAAAACACGGTGTGGGGATGTGACCCTTCACAACGCTTAACAGACGACATGTGCGGACGTGACCAGACACAGCATTAAAACACGGTGTGGGGATGTGACCCTTCACAACGCTTAACAGACGACATGTGCGAACGTGACTAGACACGGTAGTAAAACACGGTGTGGGGATGTGACCCTTCACAATGCTTAACAAACGACATGTGCGGACGTGACTAGACACAGCATTAAAAACACGATGTGGGGACGTGACCCTTCACACGCTTAATAGACGACATTTGCGGACGTGACCAGAAATAACTTTCAAATGACGAGGTGTATGTGGGGACGTGACCTATCACAACACTTAACAAACGATGGCATTAAAACATGGTGTAGGGATATGACCCTTCACAACGTTTAACAGAGGACATTTGCGGACGTGAGCAGACACAACATTAAAACACGGTGTGGGGATATGACCCTTCACAAAGCTTAACAGACGACATGTGCGGACGTGACCAGACACAGCATTAAAACACGGTGTGGGGATGTGACCCTTCACAACGCTTAACAGACGATATGTGCGGACGTGACCAGAGACAGCATTAAGAACACGATGTTGGGAGGTGACCCTTTACAACGCTTAACAGAGGACATGTGCAGACATGAGCAGGCGCAACATTAAAAACACAAGGTGGGGACGTGACCCTTTACAACGCTTAACAGACGACATGTGCGGACGTGACCAGACACAGCATTAAAACACGGTGTGGGGATGTGACCCGTCACAACGCTTAACAGACGACATGTGCGAACGTGACTAGACACGGTAGTAAAACACGGTGTGGGGATGTGACCCTTCACAATGCTTAACAAACGACATGTGCGGACGTGACTAGACACAGCATTAAAAACACGATGTGGGGACGTGACCCTTCACACGCTTAATAGACGACATTTCCGGACGTGACCAGACACAACTTTCAAATGACGAGGTGTATGTGGGGACGTGACCTATCACAACAGTTAACAAACGATGACATTAAAACATGGTGTAGGGATATGACCCTTCACAACGCTTAACAGAGGACATTTGCGGACGTGAGCAAACACAACATTAATCACACGTGGTGGGGACGTGACCCCTCACAACGCTTAACAGACGACATGTGCGGACGTGACCAGACACAACATTAAAACACGGTGTGGGGATGTGACCCTTCACAAAGATTAACAGATGACATTTGCGGACGTGACCAGACACAGCATTAAAAGCACGATATGGGGAGGTGAACCCTCGCAACGCTTAATAGACGACATGTGCGACCGTGACCAGACACATCATTAAAAATACGATGTGGGGACGTGACCCTTCAAAACTCTTAACAGATGACATGTGCGAACGTGACTAGACACAACATTAAAAACACGAGGTGGGGACGTGACCCTTCACAACGCTTAATAGACGACATGTGCGGACGTGACTAGACACGGTAGTAAAACACGGTGTGGGGATGTGACCCTTCACAATGCTTAACAAACGACATGTGCGGACGTGACTAGACACAGCATTACAAACACGATGTGGGGACGTGACCCTTGACAACGCTTAACAGACGACCTGTGCGGACGTGACCAGACACACCATTTAAATCACGAGGTGGGGACGTCACCCTTCACAACGCTTAATACACGACATTAAAAACTCAAGGTGGGGACGTGACCCTATACAACGTTTAACAGACGACATGTGCGGACGTGATCAGACACAGCATTAAAACACGGTGTGGGGATGTGACCCTTCACAACGCTTAACAGACGACATGTGCGGACGTGACCAGAGACAGCATTAAGAACACGATGTTGGGAGGTGACCCTTTACAACGCTTAACAGAGGACATGTGCAGTCATGAGCAGACGCAACATTAAAAACTCAAGGTGGGGACGTGACCCTATACAACGTTTAACAGACGACATGTGCGGACGTGATCAGACACAGCATTAAAACACGGTGTGGGGATGTGACCCTTCACAACGCTTAACAGACGACATGTGCGGACGTGACCAGACACAGCATTAAAACACGGTGTGGGGATGTGACCCTTCACAACGCTTAACAGACGACATGTGCGAACGTGACTAGACACGGTAGTAAAACACGGTGTGGGGATGTGACCCTTCACAATGCTTAACAAACGACATGTGCGGACGTGACTAGACACAACATTAAAAACACGATGTGGGGACGTGACCCTTCACACGCTTAATAGACGACATTTGCGGACGTGACCAGACACAACTTTCAAATGACGAGGTGTATGTGGGGACGTGACCTATCACAACACTTAACAAACGATGGCATTAAAACATGGTGTAGGGATATGACCCTTCACAACGCTTAACAGAGGACATTTGCGGACGTGAGCAAACACAACATTAATCACACGTGGTGGGGACGTGACCCTTTACAACGCTTAACAGACGACATGTGCGGACGTGACCAGACACAGCATTAAAACACAGTGTGGGGATGTGACCCTTCACAACGCTTAACAGATGACATGTGCGGACGTGACCAGAGACAGCATTAAGAACACGATGTTGGGAGGTGACCCTTTACAACGCTTAACAGAGGACATGTGCAGACATGAGCAGACGCAACATTAAAAACTCAAGGTGGGGACGTGAGCAAACACAACATTAATCACACGTGGTGGGGATGTGACCCTTCACAACGCTTAACAGACGACATGTGCGGACGTGACCAGACACAACATTAAAACACGGTGTGGGGATGTGAGCCTTCACAACGCTTAACAGACGACATGTGCGAACGTGACTAGACACGGTAGTAAAACACGGTGTGGGGATGTGACCCTTCACAATGCTTAACAAACGACATGTGCGGACGTGACTAGACACAACATTAAAAACACGATGTGGGGACGTGACCCTTCACACGCTTAATAGACGACATTTGCGGACGTGACCAGACACAACTTTCAAATGACGAGGTGTATGTGGGGACGTGACCTATCACAACACTTAACAAACGATGGCATTAAAACATGGTGTAGGGATATGACCCTTCACAACGCTTAACAGAGGACATTTGCGGACGTGAGCAAACACAACATTAATCACACGTGGTGGGGACGTGACCCTTCACAACGCTTAACAGACGACATGTGCGGACGTGACCAGACACAACATTAAAACACGGTGTGGGGATGTGACCCTTCACAAAGATTAACAGATGACATTTGCGGACGTGACCAGACACAGCATTAAAAGCACGATATGGGGAGGTGAACCCTCGCAACGCTTAATAGACGACATGTGCGACCGTGACCAGACACATCATTAAAAATACGATGTGGGGACGTGACCCTTCAAAATGCTTAACAGATGACATGTGCGAACGTGACTAGACACAACATTAAAAACACGAGGTGGGGACGTGACCCTTCACAACGCTTAATAGACGACATGTGCGGACGTGACTAGACACAGTAGAAAAACACGGTGTGGGGATGTAACCCTTCACAATGCTTAACAAACGACATGTGCGGACGTGACTAGACACAGCATTAAAAACACGATGTGGGGACGTGACCCTTGACAACGCTTAACAGACGACCTGTGCGGACGTGACCAAACACACCATTAAAATCACGAGGTGGGGACGTCACCCTTCACAACGCTTAATACACGACATTAAAAACTCAAGGTGGGGACGTGACCCTATACAATGTTTAACAGACGACATGTGCAGACGTGACCAGACACAGCATTAAAACACGGTGTGGGGATGGGACCCTTCCCAAGCTTAACAGACGACATGTGCGGAGGTGACCAAACACATCATTAAAAACACGATGTGGGGACGTGACCAGACACAGTATTAAAAACACGATGTGGGGACGTGACCCTTCACACGCTTAATAGACGACATGTGCGGACGTGACCAAACACAACTTTCAAATGACGAGGTGTATGTGGGGACGTGACCTATCACAACACTTAACAGACGATGGCATTAAAACATGGTGTAGGGATATGACCCTTCACAACGCTTAACAGAGGACATTTGCGGACGTGAGCTAACAAAACATTAAACACACGTGGTGGGGACGTGAGCCTTCACAATGCTTAGCAGACGACATGTTCGGACGTGACCAGACACAACATTAAAACACGGTGTGGGGATATGACCCTTCACAAAGCTTAACAGACGACATGTGCGGACGTGACCAGACACAGCATTAAAAGCACGATATGGGGAGGTGAACCCTCACAACGCTTAATAGACGACATGTGCGAACGTGACCAGACACATCATTAAAAATACGGTGTGGGGACGTGACCCTTCAAAACGCTTAACAGATGACATGTGCGAACGTGACTAGACACAACATTAAAAACACGAGGTGGGGACGTGACCCTTCACAACGCTTAATAGACGACATGTGCGGACGTGACTAGACACGGTAGTAAAACACGGTGTGGGGATGTGACCCTTCACAATGCTTAACAAACGACATGTGCGGACGTGACTAGACACAGCATTAAAAACACGATGTGGGGACGTGACCCTTCACACGCTTAATAGACGACATTTGCGGACGTGACCAGATACAACTTTCAAATGACGAGGTGTATGTGGGGACGTGACCTATCACAACACTTAACAAACGATGGCATTAAAACATGGTGTAGGGATATGACCCTTCACAACGCTTAACAGAGGACATTTGCGGACGTGAGCAGAGACAGCATTAAAACACGGTGTGGGGATGTGACCCTTCCCAACGCTTAACAGACGACATGTGCGGACGTGACCAGAGACAGCATTAAGAACACGATGTGGGGACGTGACCAGACACATCATTAAAAACACGATGTGGGGACGTGACCCTTCACAACGCTTAAAAGACGACATGTGCGGACGTGACCAGACACATCATTAAAAACACGATGTGGGGACGTGACCCTTCACAACGCTTAACAGAGGACATGTGCGGACGTGACTATACACGGTAGTAAAACACGGTGTGGGGATGTGACCCTTCACAATGCTTAACAAACGACATGTGCGGACGTGACTATACACAGCATTATAAACACGATGTGGGGACGTGACCCTTGACAACGCTTAACAGACGACCTGTGCGGACGTGACCAGACACACCATTAAAATCACGAGGTGGGGACGTCACCCTTCACAACGCTTAATACACGACATTAAAAACTCAAGGTGGGGACGTGACCCTATACAACGTTTAACAGACGACATGTGCGGACGTGACCAGACACAGCATTAAAACACGGTGTGGGGATGTGACCCTTCACAACGCTTAACAGACGACATGTGCGGACGTGACCAGAGACAGCATTAAGAACACGATGTTGGGAGGTGACCCTTTACAACGCTTAACAGAGGACATGTGCAGACATGAGCAGACGTAACATTAAAAACTCAAGGTGGGGACGTGACCCTTTACAACGCTTAACAGACGACATGTGCGGACGTGACCAGACACAGCATTAAAACACGGTGTGGCGATGTGACCCTTCACAACGCTTAACAGACGACATGTGCGAACGTGACTAGACACGGTAGTAAAACACGGTGTGGGGATGTGACCCTTCACAATGCTTAACAAACGACATGTGCGGACGTGACTAGACACAGCATTAAAAACACGATGTGGGGACGTGACCCTTCACACGCTTAATAGACGACATTTGGGGACGTGACCAGACACAACTTTCAAATGACGAGGTGTATGTGGGGACGTGACCTATCACAACACTTAACAAACGATGGCATTAAAACATGGTGTAGGGATATGACCCTTCACAACGTTTAACAGAGGACATTTGCGGACGTGAGCAGACACAACATTAAAACACGGTGTGGGGATATGACCCTTCACAAAGCTTAACAGACGACATGTGCGGACGTGACCAGACACAGCATTAAAAGCACGATATGGGGAGGTGAACCCTCACAACGCTTAATAGACGACATGGGCGAACGTGACTAGACACAACATTAAAAACACGAGGTGGGGACGTGACCCTTCACAACGCTTAAAAGACGACATGTGCGGACGTGACTAGACACGGTAGTAAAACACGGTGTGGGGATGTGACCCTTCACAATGCTTAACAAACGACATGTGCGGACGTGACTATACACAGCATTATAAACTCGATGTGGGGACGTGACCCTTGACAACGCTTAACAGACGACCTGTGCGGACGTGACCAGACACACCATTAAAATCACGAGGTGGGGACGTCACCCTTCACAACGCATAATACACGACATTAAAAACTCAAGGTGGGGACGTGACCCAATACAACGTTTAACAGACGACATGTGCGGACGTGACCAGACACAGCATTAAGACACGGTGTGGGGATGTGACCCTTCACAACGCTTAACAGACGACATGTACGGACGTGACCAGAGACAGCATTAAGAACACGATGTTGGGAGGTGACCCTTCAAAACGCTTAACAGATGACATGTGCGAACGTGACTAGACACAACATTAAAAACACGAGGTGGGGACGTGACCCTTCACAACGCTTAATAGACGACATGTGCGGACGTTACTATTGACGGTAGTAAAACACGGTGTGGGGATGTGACCCTTCACAATGCTTAACAAACGACATGTGCGGACGTGACTAGACACAGCATTAAAAACACGATGTGGGGACGTGACCCTTCACAACGCTTAACAGACGACATGTGCGGACGTGACCAGACACAACATTAAAACACGGTGTGGGGATGTGACCCTTCACAAAGATTAACAGATGACATTTGCGGACGTGACCAGACACAGCATTAAAAGCACGATATGGGGAGGTGAACCCTCGCAACGCTTAATAGACGACATGTGCGACCGTGACCAGACACATCATTAAAAATACGATGTGGGGACGTGACCCTTCAAAACGCTTAACAAATGACATGTGCGAACGTGACTAGACACAACATTAAAAACACGAGGTGGGGACGTGACCCTTCACAACGCTTAATAGACTACATGTGCGGACGTGACTAGCGACGGTAGTAAAACACGGTGTGGGGATGTGACCCTTCACAATGCTTAACAAACGACATGTGCGGACGTGACTAGACACAGCATTAAAAACACGATGTGGGGATGTGACCCTTGACAACGCTTAACAGACGACCTGTGCGGACGTGACCAGACACACCATTAAAATCACAAGGTGGGGACGTCACCCTTCACAACGCTTAATACACGACATTAAAAACTCAAGGTGGGGACGTGACCCTATACAACGTTTAACAGACGACATGTGCGGACGTGACCAGACACAGCATTAAAACACGGTGTGGGGATGTGACCCTTCACAACGCTTAACAGACGACATGTGCGGACGTGACCAGAGACAGCATTAAGAACACGATGTTGGGAGGTGACCCTTTACAACGCTTAACATAGGTCATGTGCAGACATGAGTAGACGCAACATTAAAAACTCAAGGTGGGGACGTGACCCTTTACAACGCTTAACAGACGACATGTGCGGACATGACCAGACACAACATTAAAACACGGTGTGGGGATGTGACCCTTCGCAACGCTTAACAGACGACATGTGCGAACGTGACTAGACACGGTAGTAAAACACGGTGTGGGGATGTGACCCTTCACAATGCTTAACAAACGACATGTGCGGACGTGACTAGACACAACATTAAAAACACGATATGGGGACGTGACCCTTCACACGCTTAATAGACGACATTTGCGGACGTGACCAGGCACAACTTTCAAATGACGAGGTGTATGTGGGGACGTGACCTATCACAACACTTAACAAACGATAGCATTAAAACATGGTGTAGGGATATGACCCTTCACAACGCTTAATAGAGGACATTTGCGGACGTGAGCAAACACAACATTAATCACACGTGGTGGGGACGTGACCCTTCACAACGCTTAACAGACGACATGTGCGGACGTGACCAGACACAACATTAAAACACGGTGTGGGGATGTGACCCTTCACAACGCTTAACAGACGACATGTGCGGACGTGACCAGAGACAGCATTAAGAACACGATGTTGGGAGGTGACCCTTTACAACGCTTAACAGAGGACATGTGCAGACATGAGCAGGCGCAACATTAAAAACTCAAGGTGGGGACGTGACCCTTTACAACGCTTAACAGACGACATGTGCGGACGTGACCAGACACAGCATTAAAACACGGTGTGGGGATGTGACCCTTCACAACGCTTAACAGACGACATGTGCGAACGTGACTAGACACGGTAGTAAAACACGGTGTGGGGATGTGACCCTTCACAATGCTTAACAAATGACATGTGCGGACGTGACTAGACACAGCATTAAAAACACGATGTGGGGACGTGACCCTTCACACGCTTAATAGACGACATTTCCGGATGTGACCAGACACAACTTTCAAATGACGAGGTGTATGTGGGGACGTGACCTATCACAACAGTTAACAAACGATGACATTAAAACATGGTGTAGGGATATGACCCTTCACAACGCTTAACAGAGGACATTTGCGGACGTGAGCAAACACAACATTAATCACACGTGGTGGGGACGTGACCCCTCACAACGCTTAACAGACGACATGTGCGGACGTGACCAGACACAACATTAAAACACGGTGTGGGGATGTGACCCTTCACAAAGATTAACAGATGACATTTGCGGACGTGACCAGACACAGCATTAAAAGCACGATATGGGGAGGTGAACCCTCGCAACGCTTAATAGACGACATGTGCGACCGTGACCAGACACATCATTAAAAATACGATGTGGGGACGTGACCCTTCAAAACTCTTAACAGATGACATGTGCGAACGTGACTAGACACAACATTAAAAACACGAGGTGGGGACGTGACCCTTTACAACGCTTAATAGACGACATGTGCGGACGTGACTAGACACGGTAGTAAAACACGGTGTGGGGATGTGACCCTTCACAATGCTTAACAAACGACATGTGCGGACGTGACTAGACACAGCATTACAAACACGATGTAGGGACGTGACCCTTGACAACGCTTAACAGACGACCTGTGCGGACGTGACCAGACACACCATTTAAATCACGAGGTGGGGACGTCACCCTTCACAACGCTTAATACATGACATTAAAAACTCAAGGTGGGGACGTGACCCTATACAACGTTTAACAGACGACATGTGCGGACGTGATCAGACACAGCATTAAAACACGGTGTGGGGATGTGACCCTTCACAGCGCTTAACAGACGACATGTGCGGACGTGACCAGAGACAGCATTAAGAACACGATGTTGGGAGGTGACCCTTTACAACGCTTAACAGAGGACATGTGCAGTCATGAGCAGACGCAACATTAAAAACTCAAGGTGGGGACGTGACCCTATACAACGTTTAACAGACAACATGTGCGGACGTGATCAGACACAGCATTAAAACACGGTGTGGGGATGTGACCCTTCACAACGCTTAACAGACGACATGTGCGGACGTGACCAGACACAGCATTAAAACACGGTGTGGGGATGTGACCCTTCACAACGCTTAACAGACGACATGTGCGAACGTGACTAGACACGGTAGTAAAACACGGTGTGGGGATGTGACCCTTCACAATGCTTAACAAACGACATGTGCGGACGTGACTAGACACAACATTAAAAACACGATGTGGGGACGTGACCCTTCACACGCTTAATAGACGACATTTGCGGACGTGACCAGACACAACTTTCAAATGACGAGGTGTATGTGGGGACGTGACCTATCACAACACTTAACAAACGATGGCATTAAAACATGGTGTAGGGATATGACCCTTCACAACGCTTAACAGAGGACATTTGCGGACGTGGGCAAACACAACATTAATCACACGTGGTGGGGACGTGACCCTTCACAACGCTTAACAGACGACATGTGCGGACGTGACCAGACAAAGCATTAAAACACGGTGTGGGGATGTGACCCTTCACAACGCTTAACAGATGACATGTGCGGACGTGACCAGAGACAGCATTAAGAACACGATGTTGGGACGTGACCCTTTACAACGCTTAACAGAGGACATGTGCAGACATGAGCAGACGCAACATTAAAAACTCAAGGTGGGGACGTGAGCAAACACAACATTAATCACACGTGGTGGGGATGTGACCCTTCACAACGCTTAACACACGACATGTGCGGACGTGACCAGACACAACATTAAAACACGGTGTGGGGATGTGACCCTTCACAACGCTTAACAGACGACATGTGCGAACGTGACTAGACACGGTAGTAAAACACGGTGTGGGGATGTGACCCTTCACAATGCTTAACAAACGACATGTGCGGACGTGACTAGACACAACATTAAAAACACGATGTGGGGACGTGACCCTTCACACGCTTAATAGACGACATTTGCGGACGTGACCAGACACAACTTTCAAATGACGAGGTGTATGTGGGGACGTGACCTATCACAACACTTAACAAACGATGGCATTAAAACATGGTGTAGGGATATGACCCTTCACAACGCTTAACAGAGGACATTTGCGGACGTGAGCAAACACAACATTAATCACACGTGGTGGGGACGTGACCCTTCACAACGCTTAACAGACGACATGTGCGGACGTGACCAGACACAACATTAAAACACGGTGTGGGGATGTGACCCTTCACAAAGATTAACAGATGACATTTGCGGACGTGACCAGACACAGCATTAAAAGCACGATATGGGGAGGTGAACCCTCGCAACGCTTAATAGACGACATGTGCGACCGTGACCAGACACATCATTAAAAATACGATGTGGGGACGTGACCCTTCAAAATGCTTAACAGATGACATGTGCGAACGTGACTAGACACAACATTAAAAACACGAGGTGGGGACGTGACCCTTCACAACGCTTAATAGACGACATGTGCGGACGTGACTAGACACGGTAGAAAAACACGGTGTGGGGATGTAACCCTTCACAATGCTTAACAAACGACATGTGCGGACGTGACTAGACACAGCATTAAAAACACGATGTGGGGACGTGACCCTTGACAACGCTTAACAGACGACCTGTGCGGACGTGACCAAACACACCATTAAAATCACGAGGTGGGGACGTCACCCTTCACAACGCTTAATACACGACATTAAAAACTCAAGGTGGGGACGTGACCTTATACAACGTTTAACAGACGACATGTGCGGACGTGACCAGACACAGCATTAAAACACGGTGTGGGGATGTGACCCTTCACAACGCTTAACAGACGACATGTGCAGACGTGACCAGAGACAGCATTAAGAACACGATGTTGGGAGGTGACCCTTTACAACGCTTAACAGAGGACATGTGCAGACATGAGCAGACGCAACATTAAAAGCTCAAGGTGGGGACGTGACCCTTTACAACGCTTAACAGACGACATGTGCGGACGTGACCAGACACAACATTAAAACACGGTGTGGGGATGTTACCCTTCACAACGCTTAACAGACGACATGTGCGAACGTGACTAGACACGGTAGTAAAACACGGTGTGGGGATGTGACCCTTCACAATGCTTAACAAACGACATGTGCGGACGTGACTAGACACAGCATTAAAAACACGATGTGGGGACGTGACCCTTCACACGCTTAATAGACGACATTTGCGGACCTGACCAGACACAACTTTCAAATGACGAGGTGTATGTGGGGACGTGACCTATCACAACACTTAACAAACGATGGCATTAAAACATGGTGTAGGGATATGACCCTTCACAACGCTTAACAGAGGACATTTGCGGACGTGAGCAAACACAACATTAATCACACGTGGTGGGGACGTGACCCTTCACAACGCTTAACAGACGACATGTGCGGACGTGACCAGACACAACATTAAAACACGGTGTGGGGATGTGACCCTTCACAAAGATTAACAGATGACATGTGCGGACGTCACCAGACACAGCATTAAAAGCACGATATGGGGAGGTGAACCCTCGCAACGCTTAATAGACGACATGTGCGACCGTGACCAGACACATCATTAAAAATACGATGTGGGGACGTGACCCTTCAAAACGCTTAACATATGACATGTGCGAACGTGACTAGACACAAAATTAAAAACACGAGGTGGGGACGTGACCCTTTACAACGCTTAACAGACGACATGTGCGGACGTGACCAGACACAACATTAAAACACGGTGTGGGGATGTTACCCTTCACAACGCTTAACAGACGACATGTGCGAACGTGACTAGACACGGTAGTAAAACACGGTGTGGGGATGTGACCCTTCACAATGCTTAACAAACGACATGTGCGGACGTGACTAGACACAGCATTAAAAACACGATGTGGGGACGTGACCCTTCACACGCTTAATAGACGACATTTGCGGACCTGACCAGACACAACTTTCAAATGACGAGGTGTATGTGGGGACGTGACCTATCACAACACTTAACAAACGATGGCATTAAAACATGGTGTAGGGATATGACCCTTCACAACGCTTAACAGAGGACATTTGCGGACGTGAGCAAACACAACATTAATCACACGTGGTGGGGACGTGACCCTTCACAACGCTTAACAGACGACATGTGCGGACGTGACCAGACACAGCATTAAAACACGGTGTGGGGATGTGACCCTTCACAACGCTTAACAGATGACATGTGCGGACGTGACCAGAGACAGCATTAAGAACACGATGTTGGGACGTGACCCTTTACAACGCTTAACAGAGGACATGTGCAGACATGAGCAGACGCAACATTAAAAACTCAAGGTGGGGACGTGAGCAAACACAACATTAATCACACGTGGTGGGGATGTGACCCTTCACAACGCTTAACACACGACATGTGCGGACGTGACCAGACACAACATTAAAACACGGTGTGGGGATGTGACCCTTCACAACGCTTAACAGACGACATGTGCGAACGTGACTAGACACGGTAGTAAAACACGGTGTGGGGATGTGACCCTTCACAATGCTTAACAAACGACATGTGCGGACGTGACTAGACACAACATTAAAAACACGATGTGGGGACGTGACCCTTCACACGCTTAATAGACGACATTTGCGGACGTGACCAGACACAACTTTCAAATGACGAGGTGTATGTGGGGACGTGACCTATCACAACACTTAACAAACGATGGCATTAAAACATGGTGTAGGGATATGACCCTTCACAACGCTTAACAGAGGACATTTGCGGACGTGAGCAAACACAACATTAATCACACGTGGTGGGGACGTGACCCTTCACAACGCTTAACAGACGACATGTGCGGACGTGACCAGACACAACATTAAAACACGGTGTGGGGATGTGACCCTTCACAAAGATTAACAGATGACATTTGCGGACGTGACCAGACACAGCATTAAAAGCACGATATGGGGAGGTGAACCCTCGCAACGCTTAATAGACGACATGTGCGACCGTGACCAGACACATCATTAAAAATACGATGTGGGGACGTGACCCTTCAAAATGCTTAACAGATGACATGTGCGAACGTGACTAGACACAACATTAAAAACACGAGGTGGGGACGTGACCCTTCACAACGCTTAATAGACGACATGTGCGGACGTGACTAGACACGGTAGAAAAACACGGTGTGGGGATGTAACCCTTCACAATGCTTAACAAACGACATGTGCGGACGTGACTAGACACAGCATTAAAAACACGATGTGGGGACGTGACCCTTGACAACGCTTAACAGACGACCTGTGCGGACGTGACCAAACACACCATTAAAATCACGAGGTGGGGACGTCACCCTTCACAACGCTTAATACACGACATTAAAAACTCAAGGTGGGGACGTGACCTTATACAACGTTTAACAGACGACATGTGCGGACGTGACCAGACACAGCATTAAAACACGGTGTGGGGATGTGACCCTTCACAACGCTTAACAGACGACATGTGCGGACGTGACCAGAGACAGCATTAAGAACACGATGTTGGGAGGTGACCCTTTACAACGCTTAACAGAGGACATGTGCAGACATGAGCAGACGCAACATTAAAAGCTCAAGGTGGGGACGTGACCCTTTACAACGCTTAACAGACGACATGTGCGGACGTGACCAGACACAACATTAAAACACGGTGTGGGGATGTTACACTTCACAACGCTTAACAGACGACATGTGCGAACGTGACTAGACACGGTAGTAAAACACGGTGTGGGGATGTGACCCTTCACAATGCTTAACAAACGACATGTGCGGACGTGACTAGACACAGCATTAAAAACACGATGTGGGGACGTGACCCTTCACACGCTTAATAGACGACATTTGCGGACCTGACCAGACACAACTTTCAAATGACGAGGTGTATGTGGGGACGTGACCTATCACAACACTTAACAAACGATGGCATTAAAACATGGTGTAGGGATATGACCCTTCACAACGCTTAACAGAGGACATTTGCGGACGTGAGCAAACACAACATTAATCACACATGGTGGGGACGTGACCCTTCACAACGCTTAACAGACGACATGTGCGGACGTGACCAGACACAACATTAAAACACGGTGTGGGGATGTGACCCTTCACAAAGATTAACAGATGACATGTGCGGACGTCACCAGACACAGCATTAAAAGCACGATATGGGGAGGTGAACCCTCGCAACGCTTAATAGACGACATGTGCGACCGTGACCAGACACATCATTAAAAATACGATGTGGGGACGTGACCCTGCAAAACGCTTAACATATGACATGTGCGAACGTGACTAGACACAAAATTAAAAACACGAGGTGGGGACGTGACCCTTCACAACGCTTAATAGACGACATGTGCGGACGTGACTAGACACGGTAGTAAAACACGGTGTGGGGATGTGACCCTTCACAATGCTTAACAAACGACATGTGCGGACGTGACTAGACACAGCATTAAAAACACGATGTGGGGACGTGACCAGAGACAGCATTAAGAACACAATGTGGGGAGGTGACCCTTTACAACGCTTAACAGAGGACATGTGCAGACATGAGCAGACACAACATTAAAAACTCAAGGTGGGGACGTGACCCTTTACAACGCTTAATAGACAACATGTGCGGACGTGACCAGACACAGCATTAAAACACAGTGGGGGGAGGTGACCCTTCACAACGCTTAACAGACGACATGTGCGGACGTGACCAGACACAGCATTAAAAGCACAATGTGGGGACGTGACCCTTCACAACGCTTAACAGACGACATGTGCGGACGTGACCAGACACATCATTAAAAACACGATGTGGGGACGTGACCAGACACAGTATTAAAAACACGATGTGGGGACGTGACCCTTCACACGCTTAATAGACGACATGTGCGGACGTGACCAGACACAACTTTCAAATGACGAGGTGTATGTGGGGACGTGACCTATCACAACACTTAACAGACGATGGCATTAAAACATGGTGTAGGGATATGACCCTTCACAACGTTTAACAGAGGACATTTGCGGACGTGAGCAAACACAACATTAAACACACGTGGTGGGGACGTGAGCCTTCACAATGCTTAACAGACGACATGTTCGGACGTGACCAGACACAACTTTAAAACACGGTGTGGGGATATGACCCTTCACAAAGCTTAACAGACGACATGTGCGGACGTGACCAAACACAGCAGTAAAAGCACGATATGGGGAGGTGAATCCTTACAACGCTTAATAGACGACATGTGCGAACCTGACCAGACACATCATTAAAAATACGATGTGGGGACGTGACCCTTCAAAACGCTTAACAGATGACATGTGTGAACGTGACTAGACACAACATTAAAAACACGAGGTGGGGATGTGACCCTTCACAACGCTTAATAGACGACATGTGCGGACGTGACTAGACACGGTAGTAAAACACGGTGTGGGGATGTGACCCTTCACAATGCTTAACATACGATGTGGGGACGTGACCCTTGACAACGCTTAACAGACGACCTGTGCGGACGTGACCAGACACACCATTAAAATCACGAGGTGGGGACGTCACCCTTCACAACGCTTAATACACGACATTAAAAACTCAAGGTGGGGACGTGACCCTATACAACGTTTAACAGACGACATGTGCGAACGTGACCAGACACAGCATTAAAACACGGTGTGGGGATGTGACCCTTCACAACGCTTAACAGAGGACATGTGCGGACGTGACCAGAGACAGAATTAAGAACACGATGTTGCGAGGTGACCCTTTACAACGCTTAACAGACGACATGTGCGGACGCGACCAGACACAGCATTAAAACACGGTGTGGGGGTGTGACCCTTCACAACGCTTAACAGACGACATGTGTGGACGTGACCAGAGACAACATTAAGAACACGATGTGGGAGGTGACCCTTCACAACGCTTAAAAGACGACATGTGCGGACGTGACCAGACACATCATTAAAAATACGATGTGGGGACGTGACCCTTCACAACGCTTAACAGAGGACATGTGCGGACGTGACCAGTCAAAACATTAAAAACATTAGGTGGGGAAGTGACCCTTCACAACGCGTAACAGACGACATGTGCAGACGTAACCAGACACAACATTAAAACACGGTGTGGGGATGTGACCCGTCACAAAGCTTAACAGACGACATGTGCGGACGTGACCAAACACAACATTAAAAGCACGATATGGGGAGGTGAACCTTCACAACGCTTAATAGACGACATGTGCGAACGTGACCAGACACATCATTAAAAATACGATGTGGGAACGTGACCCTTCATAACGCTTAACAGACAACATGTGCGGACGTGACCAGACACAACATTAAAAACACGATGTGGGTACGTGACCCTTTAAAACGCTTAACAGACGACATGTGCGGACGTGACCAGACATAGGATTATAACACGTTGTGGGGATGTGACCCTTCACAACGCTTAACAGACAACATGTGCGGACGTCACCAAAAACAAGATTAAATAGACGACATGTGCGGATGTGACCTGACACAACATTAAAAATACGATGCGGGGACATGACCCTTCACAACGCTCAACAGACGACATGTGCGGTTGAGACCAGACACAACATTAAAAAATGATGCGGGGACGTGACCCTTCACAACGCTCTACAGACGACATGTGCGGACGTGACCAGACACAGCATTAAAAACACGATGCGGGGATGTGACCCTTCGCAACGCTTAACAGACGAAATGTGCGAACGTGTCCAGACACTGCATTAAAACACAGTGTGGGGAGGTGACCCTTCACAACGCTTAACAGACGACATGTGCGGACGTGACCAGACACAGCATTAAAAGCACAATGTGGGGACGTGACCCTTCACAACGCTTAACAGACGACATGTGCGGATGTGACCAGACACAGCATTAAAAACACGATGTGGGGATGTGACTCTTCGCAACGCTTAAGAGACGACAAGTGCGGACGTGACTAGACACAACATTTAAAACACGGTGTGGGTACGTGACCCTTCCCAAGCTTAACAGACGACATGTGCGGAGGTGACCAAACACATCATTAAAAACACGATGTGGGGATGTGACCAGACACAGTATTAAAAACACGATGTGGGGACGTGACCCTTCACACGCTTAATAGACGACATGTGCGGACGTGACCAAACACAACTTTCAAATGACGAGGTGTATGTGGGGACGTGACCTATCACAACACTTAACAGACGATGGCATTAAAACATGGTGTAGGGATATGACCCTTCACAACGCTTAACAGAGGACATTTGCGGACGTGAGCTAACAAAACATTAAACACACGTGGTGGGGACGTGAGCCTTCACAATGCTTAGCAGACGACATGTTCGGACGTGACCAGACACAACATTAAAACACGGTGTGGGGATATGACCCTTCACAAAGCTTAACAGACGACATGTGCGGACGTGACCAGACACAGCATTAAAAGCACGATATGGGGAGGTGAACCCTCACAACGCTTAATAGACGACATGTGCGAACGTGACCAGACACATCATTAAAAATACGGTGTGGGGACGTGACCCTTCAAAACGCTTAACAGATGACATGTGCGAACGTGACTAGACACAACATTAAAAACACGAGGTGGGGACGTGACCCTTCACAACGCT
The DNA here is from genome assembly GCA_963691705.1 of Viola odorata. Taxonomy (NCBI): domain Eukaryota; kingdom Viridiplantae; phylum Streptophyta; class Magnoliopsida; order Malpighiales; family Violaceae; genus Viola; species Viola odorata. Next base: position 39,736,656 of record OY829540.1, on the reverse strand, counting down.
TAATAGACGACATGTGCGGACGTGACTAGACACGGTAGTAAAACACGGTGTGGGGATGTGACCCTTCACAATCCTTAACAAACGACATGTGCGGACGTGACTAGACACAGCATTAAAAACACGATGTGGGGACGTGACCCTTCACACGCTTAATAGACGACATTTGCGGACGTGACCAGATACAACTTTCAAATGAGGAGGTGTATGTGGGGACGTGACCTATCACAACACTTAACAAACGATGGCATTAAAACATGGTGTAGGGATATGACCCTTCACAACGCTTAATAGAGGACATTTGCGGACGTGAGCAGAGACAGCATTAAAACACGGTGTGGGGATGTGACCCTTCCCAACGCTTAACAGACGACATGTGCGGACGTGACCAGAGACAGCATTAAGAACACGATGTGGGGACGTGACCAGACACATCATTAAAAACACGATGTGGGGACGTGACCCTTCACAACGCTTAAAAGACGACATGTGCGGACGTGACCAGACACATCATTAAAAACACGATGTGGGGACGTGACCCTTCACAACGCTTAACAGACGACATGTGCGGATGTGACCAGACACAGCATTAAAAACACGATGTGGGGATGTGACTCTTCGCAACGCTTAAGAGACGACAAGTGCGGACGTGACTAGACACAACATTTAAAACACGGTGTGGGTACGTGACCCTTCCCAAGCTTAACAGACGACATGTGCGGACGTGACCAGACACAACATTAAAACACGGTGTGGGGATGTGACCCTTCACAACGCTTAACAGACGACATGTGCGAACGTGACTAGACACGGTAGTAAAACACGGTGTGGGGATGTGACCCTTCACAATGCTTAACAAACGACATGTGCGGACGTGACTAGACACAACATTAAAAACACGATGTGGGGACGTGACCCTTCACACGCTTAATAGACGACATTTGCGGACGTGACCAGACACAACTTTCAAATGACGAGGTGTATGTGGGGACGTGACCTATCACAACACTTAACAAACGATGGCATTAAAACATGGTGTAGGGATATGACCCTTCACAACGCTTAACAGAGGACATTTGCGGACGTGAGCAAACACAACATTAATCACACGTGGTGGGGACGTGACCCTTCACAACGCTTAACAGACGACATGTGCGGACGTGACCAGACACAACATTAAAACACGGTGTGGGGATGTGACCCTTCACAAAGATTAACAGATGACATTTGCGGACGTGACCAGACACAGCATTAAAAGCACGATATGGGGAGGTGAACCCTCGCAACGCTTAATAGACGACATGTGCGACCGTGACCAGACACATCATTAAAAATACGATGTGGGGACGTGACCCTTCAAAATGCTTAACAGATGACATGTGCGAGCGTGACTAGACACAACATTAAAAACACGAGGTGGGGACGTGACCCTTCACAACGCTTAATAGACGACATGTGCGGACGTGACTAGACACGGTAGAAAAACACGGTGTGGGGATGTAACCCTTCACAATGCTTAACAAACGACATGTGCGGACGTGACTAGACACAGCATTAAAAACACGATGTGGGGACGTGACCCTTGACAACGCTTAACAGACGACCTGTGCGGACGTGACCAAACACACCATTAAAATCACGAGGTGGGGACGTCACCCTTCACAACGCTTAATACACGACATTAAAAACTCAAGGTGGGGACGTGACCTTATACAACGTTTAACAGACGACATGTGCGGACGTGACCAGACACAGCATTAAAACACGGTGTGGGGATGTGACCCTTCACAACGCTTAACAGACGACATGTGCGGACGTGACCAGAGACAGCATTAAGAACACGATGTTGGGAGGTGACCCTTTACAACGCGTAACAGAGGACATGTGCAGACATGAGCAGACGCAACATTAAAAGCTCAAGGTGGGGACGTGACCCTTTACAACGCTTAACAGACGACATGTGCGGACGTGACCAGACACAACATTAAAACACGGTGTGGGGATGTTACCCTTCACAACGCTTAACAGACGACATGTGCGAACGTGACTAGACACGGTAGTAAAACACGGTGTGGGGATGTGACCCTTCACAATGCTTAACAAACGACATGTGCGGACGTGACTAGACACAACATTAAAAACACGATGTGGGGACGTGACCCTTCACACGCTTAATAGACGACATTTGCGGACCTGACCAGACACAACTTTCAAATGACGAGGTGTATGTGGGGACGTGACCTATCACAACACTTAACAAACGATGGCATTAAAACATGGTGTAGGGATATGACCCTTCACAACGCTTAACAGAGGACATTTGCGGACGTGAGCAAACACAACATTAATCACACGTGGTGGGGACGTGACCCTTCACAACGCTTAACAGACGACATGTGCGGACGTGACCAGACACAACATTAAAACACGGTGTGGGGATGTGACCCTTCACAAAGATTAACAGATGACATGTGCGGACGTCACCAGACACAGCATTAAAAGCACGATATGGGGAGGTGAACCCTCGCAACGCTTAATAGACGACATGTGCGACCGTGACCAGACACATCATTAAAAATACGATGTGGGGACGTGACCCTTCAAAACGCTTAACATATGACATGTGCGAACGTGACTAGACACAAAATTAAAAACACGAGGTGGGGACGTGACCCTTCACAACGCTTAATAGACGACATGTGCGGACGTGACTAGACACGGTAGTAAAACACGGTGTGGGGATGTGACCCTTCACAATGCTTAACAAACGACATGTGCGGACGTGACTAGACATAGCATTAAAAACACGATGTGGGGACGTGACCAGAGACAGCATTAAGAACACAATGTGGGGAGGTGACCCTTTACAACGCTTAACAGAGGACATGTGCAGACATGAGCAGACACAACATTAAAAACTCAAGGTGGGGACGTGACCCTTTACAACGCTTAATAGACAACATGTGCGGACGTCACCAGACACAGCATTAAAACACAGTGGGGGGAGGTGACCCTTCACAACGCTTAACAGACGACATGTGCGGACGTGACCAGACACAGCATTAAAAGCACAATGTGGGGACGTGACCCTTCACAACGCTTAACAGACGACATGTGCGGACGTGACCAGACACATCATTAAAAACACGATGTGGGGACGTGACCAGACACAGTATTAAAAACACGATGTGGGGACGTGACCCTTCACACGCTTAATAGACGACATGTGCGGACGTGACCAGACACAACTTTAAAATGACGAGGTGTATGTGGGGACGTGACCTATCACAACACTTAACAGACGATGGCATTAAAACATGGTGTAGGGATATGACCCTTCACAACGTTTAACAGAGGACATTTGCGGACGTGAGCAAACACAACATTAAACACACGTGGTGGGGACGTGAGCCTTTACAATGCTTAACAGACGACATGTTCGGACGTGACCAGACACAACTTTAAAACACGGTGTGGGGATATGACCCTTCACAAAGCTTAACAGACGACATGTGCGGACGTGACCAGACACAGCAGTAAAAGCACGATATGGGGAGGTGAATCCTTACAACGCTTAATAGACGACATGTGCGAACCTGACCAGACACATCATTAAAAATACGATGTGGGGACGTGACCCTTCAAAACGCTTAACAGATGACATGTGTGAACGTGACTAGACACAACATTAAAAACACGAGGTGGGGATGTGACCCTTCACAACGCTTAATAGACGACATGTGCGGACGTGACTAGACACGGTAGTAAAACACGGTGTGGGGATGTGACCCTTCACAATGCTTAACATACGATGTGGGGACGTGACCCTTGACAACGCTTAACAGACGACCTGTGCGGACGTGACCAGACACACCATTAAAATCACGAGGTGGGGACGTCACCCTTCACAACGCTTAATACACGACATTAAAAACTCAAGGTGGGGACGTGACCCTATACAAGGTTTAACAGACGACATGTGCGAACGTGACCAGACACAGCATTAAAACACGGTGTGGGGATGTGACCCTTCACAACGCTTAACAGACGACATGTGCGGACGTGACCAGAGACAGAATTAAGAACACGATGTTGCGAGGTGACCCTTTACAACGCTTAACAGACGACATGTGCGGACGCGACCAGACACAGCATTAAAACACGGTGTGGGGGTGTGACCCTTCACAACGCTTAACAGACGACATGTGTGGACGTGACCAGAGACAACATTAAGAACACGATGTGGGAGGTGACCCTTCACAACGCTTAAAAGACGACATGTGCGGACGTGACCAGACACATCATTAAAAATACGATGTGGGGACGTGACCCTTCACAACGCTTAACAGAGGACATGTGCGGACGTGACCAGTCAAAACATTAAAAACATTAGGTGGGGAAGTGACCCTTCACAACGCGTAACAGACGACATGTGCAGACGTAACCAGACACAACATTAAAACACGGTGTGGGGATGTGACCCGTCACAAAGCTTAACAGACGACATGTGCGGACGTGACCAAACACAACATTAAAAGCACGATATGGGGAGGTGAACCTTCACAACGCTTAATAGACGACATGTGCGAACGTGACCAGACACATCATTAAAAATACGATGTGGGAACGTGACCCTTCATAACGCTTAACAGACAACATGTGCGGACGTGACCAGACACAACATTAAAAACACGATGTGGGTACGTGACCCTTTAAAACGCTTAACAGACGACATGTGCGGACGTGACCAGACATAGGATTAAAACACGTTGTGGGGATGTGACCCTTCACAACGCTTAACAGACAACATGTGCGGACGTCACCAAAAACAAGATTAAATAGACGACATGTGCGGATGTGACCTGACACAACATTAAAAATACGATGCGGGGACATGACCCTTCACAACGCTCAACAGACGACATGTGCGGTTGAGACCAGACACAACATTAAAAAATGATGCGGGGACGTGACCCTTCACAACGCTCTACAGACGACATGTGCGGACGTGACCAGACACAGCATTAAAAATACGATGCGGGGATGTGACCCTTCGCAACGCTTAACAGACGAAATGTGCGAACGTGTCCAGACACTGCATTAAAACACAGTGTGGGGAGGTGACCCTTCAGAACGCTTAACAGACGACATGTGCGGACGTGACCAGACACAGCATTAAAAGCACAATGTGGGGACGTGACCCTTCACAACGCTTAACAGACGACATGTGCGGATGTGACCAGACACAGCATTAAAAACACGATGTGGGGATGTGACTCTTCGCAACGCTTAAGAGACGACAAGTGCGGACGTGACTAGACACAACATTTAAAACACGGTGTGGGTACGTGACCCTTCCCAAGCTTAACAGACGACATGTGCGGAGGTGACCAAACACATCATTAAAAACACGATGTGGGGACGTGACCAGACACAGTATTAAAAACACGATGTGGGGACGTGACCCTTCACACGCTTAATAGACGACATGTGCGGACGTGACCAAACACAACTTTCAAATGACGAGGTGTATGTGGGGACGTGACCTATCACAACACTTAACAGACGATGGCATTAAAACATGGTGTAGGGATATGACCCTTCACAACGCTTAACAGAGGACATTTGCGGACGTGAGCTAACAAAACATTAAACACACGTGGTGGGGACGTGAGCCTTCACAATGCTTAGCAGACGACATGTTCGGACGTGACCAGACACAACATTAAAACACGGTGTGGGGATATGACCCTTCACAAAGCTTAACAGACGACATGTGCGGACGTGACCAGACACAGCATTAAAAGCACGATATGGGGAGGTGAACCCTCACAACGCTTAATAGACGACATGTGCGAACGTGACCAGACACATCATTAAAAATACGGTGTGGGGACGTGACCCTTCAAAACGCTTAACAGATGACATGTGCGAACGTGACTAGACACAACATTAAAAACACGAGGTGGGGACGTGACCCTTCACAACGCTTAATAGACGACATGTGCGGACGTGACTAGACACGGTAGTAAAACACGGTGTGGGGATGTGACCCTTCACAATCCTTAACAAACGACATGTGCGGACGTGACTAGACACAGCATTAAAAACACGATGTGGGGACGTGACCCTTCACACGCTTAATAGACGACATTTGCGGACGTGACCAGATACAACTTTCAAATGACGAGGTGTATGTGGGGACGTGACCTATCACAACACTTAACAAACGATGGCATTAAAACATGGTGTAGGGATATGACCCTTCACAACGCTTAACAGAGGACATTTGCGGACGTGAGCAGAGACAGCATTAAAACACGGTGTGGGGATGTGACCCTTCCCAACGCTTAACAAACGACATGTGCGGACGTGACCAGAGACAGCATTAAGAACACGATGTGGGGACGTGACCAGACACATCATTAAAAACACGATGTGGGGACGTGACCCTTCACAACGCTTAAAAGACGACATGTGCGGACGTGACCAGACACATCATTAAAAACACGATGTGGGGACGTGACCCTTCACAACGCTTAACAGAGGACATGTGCGGACGTGACCAGTCAAAACATTAAAAACATTATGTGGGGACGTGACCCTTCACAACGCTTAACAGACGACATGTGCGGACGTGACCAGACACAACATTAAAACACGGTGTGGGGATGTGACCCTTCACAAAGCTTAACAGACGACATGTGCGGACGTGACCAGACACAACATTAAAAGCACGATATGGGGAGGTGAACCTTCACAACGCTTAATAGACGACATGTACGAACGTGACACTTCATAACGCTTAACAGACAATATGTGCGGACGTGACCAGACACAACATTAAAAACACGATGTGGGTACGTGACCCTTGACAACGCTTAACAGACAACATGTGCGGACGTGACAAGACATAGCATTAAAACACGGTATGGGGATGTGACCCTTCACAACGCTTAACAGACAACATGTGCGGACGTCACCAAAAACAAGATTAAGTAGACGACATGTGCGGATGTGAGCTGACACAACATTAAAAATACGATGCGGGGACGTGACCCTTTACAATGCTTAACAGACGACATGTCCGGACGTGACCAGACACAGCATTAAAACACGGTGTGGGGATGTGACCCTTCACAACGCTTAATAGACGACATGTGCGGACGTGACCAGAGACAGCATTAAGAACACGATGTGGGGAGGTGATCCTTTACAACGCTTAAAAGACGACATGTGCGGACGTGACCAGACACATCATTAAAAACACGATGTGGGGACGTGACCCTTCACAACGCTTAACAGAGGACATGTGCGGACGTGACCAGTCAAAACATTAAAAACATTAGGTGGAGACGTGACCCTTCACAACGCTTAACAGACGACATGTGCGGACGTGACCAGACACAACAATAAAACACGGTGTGGGGATGTAACCCTTCACAAAGCTTAACAGACGACATGTGCGGACGTGACCAGACACAACATTAAAAGCACGATATGGGGAGGTGAACCTTCACAACGCTTAATAGACGACATGTGCGACATAACGCTTAACAGACAACATGTGCGGACGTGACCAGACACAACATTAAAAACACGATGTGGGTACGTGACCCTTGACAACGCTTAACAGACGACATGTGCGGACGTGACCAGACATAGCATTAAAACACGGTGTGGGGATGTGACATTCAGAACGCTTAACAGACAACATGTGCGGACGTCAACAAAAACAAGATTAAATAGACGACATGTGCGGATGTGACCTGACACAACATTAAAAATACGATGCGGGGACGTGACCCTTCACAACGCTCAACAGACGACATGTGCGGTTGAGACCAGACACAACATTAAAAAATGATGCGGGGACGTGACCCTTCACAACGCTCTACAGACGACATGTGCGGACGTGACCAGACACAGCATTAAAAACACGATGCGGGGATGTGCCCCTTCGCAACGCTTAATAGACGAAATGTGCGAACGTGTCCAGACACTGCATTAAAACACAGTGGGGGGAGGTGACCCTTCACAACGCTTAACAGACGACATGTGCGGACGTGACCAGACACAGCATTAAAAGCACAATGTGGGGACGTGACCCTTCACAACGCTTAACAGACGACATGTGCGGATGTGACCAGACACAGCATTAAAAACACGATGTGGGGATGTGACTCTTCGCAACGCTTAAGAGACGACAAGTGCGAACGTGACTAGACACAACATTTAAAACACGGTGTGGGTACGTGACCCTTCCCAAGCTTAACAGACGACATGTGCGGAGGTGACCAAACACATCATTAAAACAAAACATTAAACACACGTGGTGGGGACGTGAGCCTTCACAATGCTTAGCAGACGACATGTTCGGACGTGACCAGACACAACATTAAAACACACGTGGTGGGGATATGACCCTTCACAACGCTTAACAGACGACATGTGCGGACGTGACCAGACACAGCATTAAAAGCACGATATGGGGAGGTGAACCCTCACAACGCTTAATAGACGACATGTGCGAACGTGACCAGACACATCATTAAAAATACGGTGTGGGGACGTGACCCTTCAAAACGCTTAACAGATGACATGTGCGAACGTGACTAGACACAACATTAAAAACACGAGGTGGGGACGTGACCCTTCACAACGCTTAATAGACGACATGTGCGGACGTGACTACACACGGTAGTAAAACACGGTGTGGGGATGTGACCCTTCACAATCCTTAACAAACGACATGTGCGGACGTGACTAGACACAGCATTAAAAACACGATGTGGGGACGTGACCCTTCACACGCTTAATAGACGACATTTGCGGACGTGACCAGATACAACTTTCAAATGACGAGGTGTATGTGGGGACGTGACCTATCACAACACTTAACAAACGATGGCATTAAAACATGGTGTAGGGATATGACCCTTCACAACGCTTAACAGAGGACATTTGCGGACGTGAGCAGAGACAGCATTAAGAACACGATGTGGGGAGGAGACCCTTCACAACGCTTAAAAGACGACATGTGCGGACGTGACCAGACACAACATTAAAACACGGTGTGGGGATGTGACCCTTCACAAAGCTTAACAGACGACATGTGCGGACGTGACCAGACACAACATTAAAAGCACGATATGGGGAGGTGAACCTTCACAACGCTTAATAGACGACATGTGCGGACGTGACCAGACACATCATTAAAAATACGATGTGGGAACGTTACACTTCATAACGCTTAACAGACAATATGTGCGGACGTGACCAGACACAACATTAAAAACACGATGTGGGTGCGTGACCCTTGACAACGCTTAACAGACAACATGTGCGGACATGACAAGACATAGCATTAAAACACGGTATGGGGATGTGACCCTTCACAACGCTTAACAGACAACATGTGCGGACGTCACCAAAAACAAGATTAAATAGACGACATGTGCGGATGTGAGCTGACACAACATTAAAAATACGATGCGGGGACGTGACCCTTTACAATGCTTAACAGACGACATGTCCGGACGTGACCAGACACAGCATTAAAACACGGTGTGGGGATGTGACCCTTCACAACGCTTAATAGACGACATGTGCGGACGTGACCAGAGACAGCATTAAGAACACGATGTGGGGACGTGACCAGACACATCATTAAAAACACGATGTGGGGACGTGACCCTTCACAACGCTTAAAAGACGACATGTGCGGACGTGACCAGACACATCATTAAAAACACGATGTGGGGACGTGACCCTTCACAACGCTTAACAGAGGACATGTGCTGACGTGACCAGTCAAAACATTAAAAACATTATGTGGGGACGTGACCCTTCACAACGCTTAACAGACGACATGTGCGGACGTGACCAGACACAACATTAAAACACGGTGTGGGGATGTGACCCTTCACAAAGCTTAACAGACGACATGTGCGGACGTGACCAGACACAACATTAAAAGCACGATATGGGGAGGTGAACCTTCACAACGCTTAATAGACGACATGTACGAACGTGACACTTCATAACGCTTAACAGACAATATGTGCGGACGTGACCAGACACAACATTAAAAACACGATGTGGGTACGTGACCCTTGACAACGCTTAACAGACAACATGTGCGGACGTGACAAGACATAGCATTAAAACACGGTATGGGGATGTGACCCTTCACAACGCTTAACAGACAACATGTGCGGACGTCACCAAAAACAAGATTAAGTAGACGACATGTGCGGATGTGAGCTGACACAACATTAAAAATACGATGCGGGGACGTGACCCTTTACAATGCTTAACAGACGACATGTCCGGACGTGACCAGACACAGCATTAAAACACGGTGTGGGGATGTGACCCTTCACAACGCTTAATAGACGACATGTGCGGACGTGACCAGAGACAGCATTAAGAACACGATGTGGGGAGGTGATCCTTTACAACGCTTAAAAGACGACATGTGCGGACGTGACCAGACACATCATTAAAAACACGATGTGGGGACGTGACCCTTCACAACGCTTAACAGAGGACATGTGCGGACGTGACCAGTCAAAACATTAAAAACATTAGGTGGAGACGTGACCCTTCACAACGCTTAACAGACGACATGTGCGGACGTGACCAGACACAACAATAAAACACGGTGTGGGGATGTAACCCTTCACAAAGCTTAACAGACGACATGTGCGGACGTGACCAGACACAACATTAAAAGCACGATATGGGGAGGTGAACCTTCACAACGCTTAATAGACGACATGTGCGACATAACGCTTAACAGACAACATGTGCGGACGTGACCAGACACAACATTAAAAACACGATGTGGGTACGTGACCCTTGACAACGCTTAACAGACGACATGTGCGGACGTGACCAGACATAGCATTAAAACACGGTGTGGGGATGTGACATTCAGAACGCTTAACAGACAACATGTGCGGACGTCAACAAAAACAAGATTAAATAGACGACATGTGCGGATGTGACCTGACACAACATTAAAAATACGATGCGGGGACGTGACCCTTCACAACGCTCAACAGACGACATGTGCGGTTGAGACCAGACACAACATTAAAAAATGATGCGGGGACGTGACCCTTCACAACGCTCTACAGACGACATGTGCGGACGTGACCAGACACAGCATTAAAAACACGATGCGGGGATGTGACCCTTCGCAACGCTTAATAGACGAAATGTGCGAACGTGTCCAGACACTGCATTAAAACACAGTGGGGGGAGGTGACCCTTCACAACGCTTAACAGACGACATGTGCGGACGTGACCAGACACAGCATTAAAAGCACAATGTGGGGACGTGACCCTTCACAACGCTTAACAGACGACATGTGCGGATGTGACCAGACACAGCATTAAAAACACGATGTGGGGATGTGACTCTTCGCAACGCTTAAGAGACGACAAGTGCGAACGTGACTAGACACAACATTTAAAACACGGTGTGGGTACGTGACCCTTCCCAAGCTTAACAGACGACATGTGCGGAGGTGACCAAACACATCATTAAAACAAAACATTAAACACACGTGGTGGGGACGTGAGCCTTCACAATGCTTAGCAGACGACATGTTCGGACGTGACCAGACACAACATTAAAACACACGTGGTGGGGATATGACCCTTCACAACGCTTAACAGACGACATGTGCGGACGTGACCAGACACAGCATTAAAAGCACGATATGGGGAGGTGAACCCTCACAACGCTTAATAGACGACATGTGCGAACGTGACCAGACACATCATTAAAAATACGGTGTGGGGACGTGACCCTTCAAAACGCTTAACAGATGACATGTGCGAACGTGACTAGACACAACATTAAAAACACGAGGTGGGGACGTGACCCTTCACAACGCTTAATAGACGACATGTGCGGACGTGACTACACACGGTAGTAAAACACGGTGTGGGGATGTGACCCTTCACAATCCTTAACAAACGACATGTGCGGACGTGACTAGACACAGCATTAAAAACACGATGTGGGGACGTGACCCTTCACACGCTTAATAGACGACATTTGCGGACGTGACCAGATACAACTTTCAAATGACGAGGTGTATGTGGGGACGTGACCTATCACAACACTTAACAAACGATGGCATTAAAACATGGTGTAGGGATATGACCCTTCACAACGCTTAACAGAGGACATTTGCGGACGTGAGCAGAGACAGCATTAAAACACGGTGTGGGGATGTGACCCTTCCCAACGCTTAACAGACGACATGTGCGGACGTGACCAGAGACAGCATTAAGAACACGATGTGGGGAGGAGACCCTTCACAACGCTTAAAAGACGACATGTGCGGACGTGACCAGACACAACATTAAAACACGGTGTGGGGATGTGACCCTTCACAAAGCTTAACAGACGACATGTGCGGACGTGACCAGACACAACATTAAAAGCACGATATGGGGAGGTGAACCTTCACAACGCTTAATAGACGACATGTGCGGACGTGACCAGACACATCATTAAAAATACGATGTGGGAACGTTACACTTCATAACGCTTAACAGACAATATGTGCGGACGTGACCAGACACAACATTAAAAACACGATGTGGGTGCGTGACCCTTGACAACGCTTAACAGACAACATGTGCGGACATGACAAGACATAGCATTAAAACACGGTATGGGGATGTGACCCTTCACAACGCTTAACAGACAACATGTGCGGACGTCACCAAAAACAAGATTAAATAGACGACATGTGCGGATGTGAGCTGACACAACATTAAAAATACGATGCGGGGACGTGACCCTTTACAATGCTTAACAGACGACATGTCCGGACGTGACCAGACACAGCATTAAAACACGGTGTGGGGATGTGACCCTTCACAACGCTTAATAGACGACATGTGCGGACGTGACCAGAGACAGCATTAAGAACACGATGTGGGGAGGTGACCCTATACAATGCTTAATAGACGACATGTGCGGACGTGACCAGAGACAGCATTAAGAACACGATGCGGGGACGTGACCCTTTACAATGCTTAACAGACGACATGTGCGGACGTGACCAGACACAGCATTAAAACACGGTGTGGGGATGTGACCCTTCACAACGCTTAATAGACGACATGTGCGGACGTGACCAGAGACAGCATTAAGAACACGATATGGGGAGGTGAACCTTCACAACGCTTAATAGACGACATGTGCGAACGTGACCAGACACATCATTAAAAATACGATGTGGGAACGTTACACTTCATAACGCTTAACAGACAATATGTGCGGACGTGACCAGACACAACATTAAAAACACGATGTGGGTACGTGACCCTTGACAACGCTTAACAGACAACATGTGCGGACATGACAAGACATAGCATTAAAACACGGTATGGGGATGTGACCCTTCACAACGCTTAACAGACAACATGTGCGGACGTCACCAAAAACAAGATTAAATAGACGACATGTGCGGATGTGAGCTGACACAACATTAAAAATACGATGCGGGGACGTGACCCTTTACAATGCTTAACAGACGACATGTCCGGACGTGACCAGACACAGCATTAAAACACGGTGTGGGGATGTGACCCTTCACAACGCTTAATAGACGACATGTGCGGATGTGACCAGAGACAGCATTAAGAACACGATGTGGGGATGTGACCCTTCACAACGCTTAATAGACGACATGTGCGGACGTGACCAGAGACAGCATTAAGAACACGATGCGGGGACGTGACCCTTTACAATGCTTAACAGACGACATGTGAGGACGTGACCAGACACAGCATTAAAACACGGTGTAGGGATGTGACCCTTCACAACGCTTAATAGACGACATGTGCGGACGTGACCAGAGACAGCATTAAGAACACGATGTGGGGAGGTGACCCTTCACAACGCTTAAAAGACGACATGTGCGGACGTGACCAGACACATCATTAAAAACACGATGTGGGGACGTGACCCTTCACAACGCTTAACAGAGGACATGTGCGGACGTGACCAGTCAAAACATTAAAAACATTAGGTGGGGACGTGACCCTTCACAACGCTTAACAGACGACATGTGCGGACGTGACCAGACACAACATTAAAACACGGTGTGGGGATGTGACCCTTCACAAAGCTTAACAGACGACATGTGCGGACGTGACCAGACACAACATTAAAAGCACGATATGGGGAGGTGAACCTTCACAACGCTTAATAGACGACATGTGCGAACGTGACCAGACACATCATTAAAAATACGATGTGGGAACGTTACACTTCATAACGCTTAACAGACAATATGTGCGGACGTGACCAGACACAACATTAAAAACACGATGTGGGTACGTGACCCTTGACAACGCTTAACAGACAACATGTGCGGACATGACAAGACATAGCATTAAAACACGGTATGGGGATGTGACCCTTCACAACGCTTAACAGACAACATGTGCGGACGTCACCAAAAACAAGATTAAATAGACGACATGTGCGGATGTGAGCTGACACAACATTAAAAATACGATGCGGGGACGTGACCCTTTACAATGCTTAACAGACGACATGTCCGGACGTGACCAGACACAGCATTAAAACACGGTGTGGGGATGTGACCCTTCACAACGCTTAATAGACGACATGTGCGGACGTGACCAGAGACAGCATTAAGAACACGATGTGGGGATGTGACCCTTCACAACGGTTAATAGACGACATGTGCGGACGTGACCAGAGACAGCATTAAGAACACGATGCGGGGACGTGACCCTTTACAATGCTTAACAGACGACATGTGCGGACGTGACCAGACACAGCATTAAAACACGGTGTGGGGATGTGACCCTTCACAACGCTTAATAGACGACATGTGCGGACGTGACCAGAGACAGCATTAAGAACACGATGTGGGGAGGTGACCCTTCACAACGCTTAAAAGACGACATGTGCGGACGTGACCAGACACATCATTAAAAACACGATGTGGGGACGTGACCCTTCACAACGCTTAACAGAGGACATGTGCGGACGTGACCAGTCAAAACATTAAAAACATTAGGTGGGGACGTGACCCTTCACAACGCTTAACAGACGACATGTGCGGACGTGACCAGACACAACATTAAAACACGGTGTGGGGATGTGACCCTTCACAAAGCTTAACAGACGACATGTGCGGACGTGACCAGACACAACATTAAAAGCACGATATGGGGAGGTGAACCTTCACAACGCTTAATAGACGACATGTGCGACATAACGCTTAACAGACAACATATGCGGACGTGACCAGACACAACATTAAAAACACAATGTGGGTACGTGACCCTTCACAACGCTTAACAGACGACATGTGCGGACGTGACCAGACATAGCATTAAAACACGGTGTGGGGATGTGACCCTTCAGAACGCTTAACAGACAACATGTGCGGACGTCACCAAAAACAAGATTAAATAGACGACATGTGCGGATGTGACCTGACACAACATTAAAAATACGATGCGGGTACGTGACCCTTCACAACGCTCAACAGATGACATGTGCGGTTGAGACCAGACACAACATTAAAAAATGATGCGGGGATGTGACCCTTCACAACGCTCTACAGACGACATGTGCGGACGTGACCAGACACAGCATTAAAAATACAATGCGGGGATGTGACCCTTCGCAACGCTTAACAGACGAAATGTGCGAACGTGACAAGACACTGCATTAAAACACAGTGTGGGGAGGTGACCCTTCACAATGCTTAACAGACGACATGTGCGGATGTGACCAGACACAGCATTAAAAGCACAATGTGGGGACGTGACCGTTCACAACGCTTAACAGACGACATGTGCGGACGTGACCAGACACAGCATTAAAAACACGATGTGGGGATGTGACCCTTCGCAACGCTTAAGCGACGACAAGTGCGGACGTGACTAGACACAACATTTAAAACACGGTGTGGGTACGTGACCTTTCCCAAGCTTAACAGACGACATGTGCGGAGGTGACCAGACACATCATTAAAAACACGATGTGGGGACGTGACCAGACACAGTTTTAAAAACACGATGTGGGGACGTGACCCTTCACACGCTTAATAGACGACATGTGCGGACGTGACCAGACACAACTTTCAAATGACGAGGTGTATGTGGGGACGTGACCTATCACAACACTTAACAGACGATGGCATTAAAACATGGTGTAGGGATATGACCCTTCACAACGCTTAACAGAGGACATTTGCGGACGTGAGCAAACACAACATTAAACACACGTGGTGGGGATGTGAGCCGTCACAACGCTTAACAGACGACATGTTCGGACGGACCAGACACAGCATTAAAACAAGGTGTGGGGATGTGACCCTTCACAAAGCTTAACAGACGACATGTGCGGACGTGACCAGACACATCATTAAAAATACGGTGTGGGGACGTGACCCTTCAAAACGCTTAACAGATGACATGTGCGAACGTGACTAGACACAACATTAAAAACACGAGGTGGGGACGTGACCCTTCACAACGCTTAATAGACGACATGTGCGGACGTGACTAGACACGGTAGTAAAACACGGTGTGGGGATGTGACCCTTCACAATCCTTAACAAACGACATGTGCGGACGTGACTAGACACAGCATTAAAAACACGATGTGGGGACGTGACCCTTCACACGCTTAATAGATGATATTTGCGGACGTGACCAGATACAACTTTCAAATGACGAGGTGTATGTGGGGACGTGACCTATCACAACACTTAACAAACGATGGCATTAAAACATGGTGTAGGGATATGACCCTTCACAACGCTTAACAGAGGACATTTGCGGACGTGAGCTGAGACAGCATTAAAACACGGTGTGGGGATGTGACCCTTCCCAACGCTTAACAGACGACATGTGCGGACGTGACCAGAGACAGCATTAAGAACACGATGTGGAGAGGTGACCCTTTACAACGCTTAAAAGACGACATGTGCGGACGTGACCAGACACATCATTAAAAACACGATGTGGGGACGTGACCCTTCATAACGCTTAACAGAGGACATGTGCGGACGTGACCAGTCAAAACATTAAAAACATTAGATGGGGACGTGACCCTTCACAACGCTTAACATACGACATGTGCGGACGTGACTAGACACAACATTAAAACACGGTGTGGGGATGTGACCCTTCACAAAGCTTAACAGACGACATGTGCGGACGTGACCAGACACAACATTAAAAGCACGATATGGGGAGGTGAACCTTCACAACGCTTAATAGACGACATGTGCGAACGTGACCAGACACATCATTAAAAATACGATGTGGGAACGTACCACTTCATAACGCTTAATAGACAACATGTGCGGACGTGACCAGACACAACATTAAAAACACGATGTGGGTACGTGACCCTTGACAACGCTTAACAGACAACATGTGCGGACGTGACAAGACATAGCATTAAAACACGGTGTGGGGATGTGACCCTTCACAACGCTTAACAGACAACATGTGCGGACGTCACCAAAAACAAGATTAAATAGACGAAATGTGCGGATGTGACCTGACACAACATTAAAAATACGATGCGGGGACGTGACCCTTTACAATGCTTAACAGACGACATGTGCGGACGTGACTAGACACAGCATTAAAACACGGTGTGGGGATATGACCCTTCACAACGCTTAATAGACGACATGTGCGGACGTGACCAGAGACAGCATTAAGAACACGATGTGGGGAGGTGACCCTTCACAACGCTTAAAAGACGACATGTGCGGACGTGACCAGACACATCATTAAAAACACGATGTGGGGACGTGACCCTTCACAACGCTTAACAGAGGACATGTGCGGACGTGACCAGTCAAAACATTAAAAACATTAGGTGGGGACGTGACCCTTCACAACGCTTAACAGACGACATGTGCGGACGTGACCAGACACAACATTAAAAGCACGATATGGGGAGGTGAACCTTCACAACGCTTAATAGACGACATGTGCGACATAACGCTTAACAGACAACATGTGCGGACGTGACCAGACACAACATTAAAAACACAATGTGGGTACGTGACCCTTGACAACGCTTAACAGACGACATGTGCGGACGTGACCAGACATAGCATTAAAACACGGTGTGGGGATGTGACCCTTCAGAACGCTTAACAGACAACATGTGCGGATGTCACCAAAAACAAGATTAAATAGACGACATGTGCGGATGTGACCTGACACAACATTAAAAATACGATGCGGGGACGTGACCCTTCACAACGCTCAACAGACGACATGTGCGGTTGAGACCAGACACAACATTAAAAAATGATGCGGGGACGTGACCCTTCACAACGCTCTACAGACGACATGTGCGGACGTGACCAGACACAGCATTAAAAATACAATGCGGGGATGTGACCCTTCACAACGCTTAACAGACGAAATGTGCGAACGTGACAAGACACTGCATTAAAACACAGTGTGGGGAGGTGACCCTTCACAATGCTTAACAGACGACATGTGCGGACGTGACCAGACACAGCATTAAAAATACGGTGTGGGGACGTGACCAGACACATCATTAAAAATACGGTGTGGGGACGTGACCCTTCAAAACGCTTAACAGATGACATGTGCGAACGTGACTAGACACAACATTAAAAACACGAGGTGGGGACGTGACCCTTCACAACGCTTAATAGACGACATGTGCGGACGTGACTAGACACGGTAGTAAAACACGGTGTGGGGATGTGACCCTTCATAATCCTTAACAAACGACATGTGCGGACGTGACTAGACACAGCATTAAAAACACGATGTGGGGACGTGACCCTTCACACGCTTAATAGACGTAATTTGCGGACGTGACCAGATACAACTTTCAAATGACGAGGTGTATGTGGGGACGTGACCTATCACAACACTTAACAAACGATGGCATTAAAACATGGTGTAGGTATATGACCCTTCACAACGCTTAACAGAGGACATTTGCGGACGTGAGCTGAGACAGCATTAAAACACGGTGTGGGGATGTGACCCTTCCCAACGCTTAACAGACGACATGTGCGGACGTGACCAGAGACAGCATTAAGAACACGATGTGGGGAGGTGACCCTTCACAACGCTTAAAAGACGACATGTGCGGACGTGACCAGACACATCATTAAAAACACAATGTGGGGACGTGACCCTTCACAACGCTTAACAGAGGACATGTGCGGACGTGACCAGTCAAAACATTAAAAACATTAGGTGGGGACGTGACCCTTCACAACGCTTAACAGACGACATGTGCGGACGTGACCAGACACAACATTAAAACACGGTGTGGGGATGTGACCCTTCACAAAGCTTAACAGACGACATGTGCGGACGTGACCAGACACAACATTAAAAGCACGATATGGGGAGGTGAACCTTCACATCGCTTAATAGACGACATGTTGGAACGTGACCAGACACATCATTAAAAATACGATGTGGGAACGTGACACTTCATAACGCTTAACAGACAACATGTGCGGACGTGACCAGACACAATATTAAAAATACGATGTGGGTACGTGACCCTTGACAACGCTTAACAGACAACATGTGCGGACGTGACAAGACATAGCATTAAAACACGGTGTGGGGATGTGACCCTTCACAACGCTTAACAGACAACATGTGCGGACGTCACCAAAAACAAGATTAAATAGACAACATGTGCGGATGTAACCTGACACAACATTAAAAATACGATGCGGGGACGTGACCCTTTACAATGCTTAACAGACGACATGTGCGGACGTGACCAGACACAGCATTAAAACACGGTGTGGGGATGTGACCCTTCACAACGCTTAATAGACGACATGTGCGGACGTGACCAGAGACAGCATTAAGAACACGATGTGGAGAGGTGACCCTTCACAACGCTTAAAAGACGACATGTACGGACGTGGCCAGACACATCATTAAAAACACGATGTGGGGACGTGACCCTTCACAACGCTTAACAGAGGACATGTGCGGACGTGACCAGTCAAAACATTAAAAACATTAGGTGGGGACGTGACCCTTCACAACGCTTAACAGACGACATGTGCGGACGTGACCAGACACAATATTAAAACACGGTGTGGGGATGTGACCCTTCACAAAGCTTAACAGACGACATGTGCGGACGTGACCAGACACAACATTAAAAGCACGATATGGGTAGGTGAACCTTCACAACGCTTAATAGACGACATGTGCGAACGTGACCAGACACATCATTAAAAATACGATGTGGGAACGTGACCCTTCATAACGCTTAACAGACAACATGTGCGGACGTGACCAGACACAACATTAAAAACACGATGTGGGTACATGACCCTTGACAACGCTTAACAGACGACATATGCGGACGTGACAGACATAGCATTAAAACACGGTGTGGGGATGTGACCCTTGACAACGCTTAACAGACAACATGTGCTGACGTCACCAAAAACAAGATTAAATAGACGAAATGTGCGGATGTGACCTGACACAACATTAAAAATACGATGCGGGGACGTGACCCTTCGCAACGCTCAACAGATGACATGTGCGGTTGAGACCAGACACAACATTAAAAAATGATGCGGGGACGTGACCCTTCACAACGCTCAACAGACGACATGTGCGGACGTGACCAGACACAGCATTAAAAACACGATGCGGGGATGTGACCCTTCACAACGCTTAACAGACAAAATGTGCGAACATGACCAGACACTGCATTAAAACACAGTGTGGGGAGGTGACCCTTCACAACACTTAACAGACGACATGTGCGGACGTGACCAGACACAGCATTAAAAGCACAATGTGGGGACGTGACCCTTCACAACGCTTAACAGACGACATGTGCGGACGTGACCATACACAGCATTAAAAACACGATGTGGGGATGTGACCCTTCACAACGCTTAAGAGACGACAACTGCAGACGTGACTAGACACAATATTTCAAACACGGTGTGGGTACGTGACCCTTCCCAAGCTTAACAGACGACATGTGCGGAGGTGACCAGAGACATCATTAAAAACACGATGTGGGGACGTGACCAGACACAGTATTAAAAACACGATGTGGGGACGTGGCCCTTCACACGCTTAAAAGACAACATGTGCGGACGTGACCAGACACAACTTTCAAATGACGAGGTGTATATGGGGACGTGACCTATCACAACACTTAACAGACGATGGCATTAAAACATGGTGTAGGGATATGACCCTTCACAACGCTTAACAGAGGACATTTGCGGACGTGAGCAAACACAACATTAAACACACGTGGTGGGGACGTGAGCCTTCACAACGCTTAACAGACGACATGTTCGGACGTGACCAGACACAACCTTAAAATACGGTGTGGGGATGTGACCCTTCACAAAGCTTAAAAGACGACATGTGCGGACGTGACCAGACACAACATTAAAAGCACGATATGGGGAGGTGAACCCTCACAACGCTTAATAGACGACATGTGCGAACGTGACCAGACACATCATTAAAAATACAATGTGGGGACGTGACCCTTCAAAACGCTTAAAAGATGACATGTGCGAACATGACCAGACACAGCATTAAAACACAGTGTGGGGATGTGACCCTTCACAATGCTTAATAGACGACATGTGCGGACGTGACCAGAGACAGCATTAAGAACACGATGTGGGGAGGTGACCCTTCACAACGCTTAACAGACGACATGTGCGGACGTGAACAGACACAACATTAAAAACTCAAGGTGGGGACGTGACCCTTTACAACGCTTAACAGACGACATGTGCGGACGTGACCAGACACAACATTAAAACACGTTGTGGGGATGTGACCCTTCACAACGCTTAACAGACGACATGTGCGGACGCGACCAGAGACAGCAATAAGAACACGATGTGGGGAGGTGACCCTTCACAACCCTTAACAGACGACATGTGCGGACGTGACCAGACACATCATTAAATACATGATTTGTGGGACGTGACCCTTCACAACACTTAACAGAGGACATGTGCGGACGTGACCAGTCAAAACATTAAAAACATGAGGTGGGGATGTGACCCTTCACAACGCTTAAGAGACGACATGTTTGGACGTGACCAGACACAACATTAAAAGCACGATATGGGGAGGTGAACCCTCACAACGCTTAATAGACGACATGTGCGAACGTGACCAGACTCATCATTAAAAATACGATTTGGGGACGTGACCCTTCAAAACGCTTAAAAGATGACATGTGCGAACGTGACTAGACACAACATTAAAAACACGAGGTGGCGACGTGACCTTTCACAACGCTTAATAGACGACATGTGCGGACGTGACTAGACACGGTAGTAAAACACGGTGTGGGGATGTGACCCTTCACAATGCTCAACAAACGACATGTCCGGACGTGACTAGACACAGCATTAAAAACACGATGTGGGGACGTGACCCTTGACAACGCTTAACAGATGACCTGTGCGGACGTGGCCAGACACACCATGAAAATCACGAGGTGGGGACGTCACCCTTCACAACGCTTAATACACGACATTAAAAACTCAAGGTGTGGACGTGACCCTATACAACGTTTAACAGACGACATGTGCGGACGTGACCAGACACAGCATTAAAACACGGTGTGGGGATGTGACCCTTCACAACGCTTAACAGACGACATGTGCGGACGTGACCAGAGACAACATTAAGAACACGATGTGGGGAGGTGACCCTTTACAACGGTTAATAGAGGACATGTGCAGACATGAGCAGACACAACATTAAAAACTCAAGGTGGGGACGTGACCCTTTACAACGCTTAACAGACGACATGTGCGGACGTGACCAGACACAGCATTAAAACATGGTGTGGGGATGTGACCCTTCACAACGCTTAACAGACGACATGTGCGGACGTGACCAGAGACAGCATTAAGAACACGATGTGGGGAGGTGACCCTTCACAACGCTTAAAAGACGACATGTGCGGACGTGACCAGACACATCATTAAAAACACGATGTGGGGACGTGACCCTTCACAACGCTTAACAGAGGACATGTGCGGACGTGACCAGTCAAAACATTAAAAAGATTAGGTGGGGACGTGACCCTTCACAACGCTTAACAGACGACATGTGCGGACGTGACCAGACACAACATTAAAACACGGTGTGGGGATGTGACCCTTCACAAAGCTTAACAGACGACATGTGCGGACGTGACCAGACACAACATTAAAAGCACGATATGGGTAGGTGAACCTTCACAACGCTTAATAGACGACATGTGCGAACGTGACCAGACACATCATTAAAAATACGATGTGGGAACGTGACCCTTCATAACGCTTAACAGACAACATGTGCGGACGTGACCAGACACAACATTAAAAACACGATGTGGGTACATGACCCTTGACAACGCTTAACAGACGACATATGCGGACGTGACAGACATAACATTAAAACACGGTGTGGGGATGTGACCCTTGACAACGCTTAACAGACAACATGTGCTGACGTCACCAAAAACAAGATTAAATAGACGAAATGTGCGGATGTGACCTGACACAACATTAAAAATACGATGCGGGGACGTGACCCTTCGCAACGCTCAACAGATGACATGTGCGCTTGAGACCAGACACAACATTAAAAAATGATGCGGGGACGTGACCCTTCACAACGCTCAACAGACGACATGTGCGGACGTGACCAGACACAGCATTAAAAACACGATGCGGGGATGTGACCCTTCACAACGCTTAACAGACAAAATGTGCGAACATGACCAGACACTGCATTAAAACACAGTGTGGGGAGGTGACCCTTCACAACGCTTAACAGACGACATGTGCGGACGTGACCAGACACAGCATTAAAAGCACAATGTGGGGACGTGACCCTTCACAACGCTTAACAGACGACATGTGCGGACGTGACCATACACAGCATTAAAAACACGATGTGGGGATGTGACCCTTCACAACGCTTAAGAGACGACAACTGCAGACGTGACTAGACACAATATTTCAAACACGGTGTGGGTACGTGACCCTTCCCAAGCTTAACAGACGACATGTGCGGAGGTGACCAGAGACATCATTAAAAACACGATGTGGGGACGTGACCAGACACAGTATTAAAAACACGATGTGGGGACGTGGCCCTTCACACGCTTAAAAGACAACATGTGCGGACGTGACCAGACACAACTTTCAAATGACGAGGTGTATATGGGGACGTGACCTATCACAACACTTAACAGACGATGGCATTAAAACATGGTGTAGGGATATGACCCTTCACAACGCTTAACAGAGGACATTTGCGGACGTGAGCAAACACAACATTAAACACACGTGGTGGGGACGTGAGCCTTCACAACGCTTAACAGACGACATGTTCGGACGTGACCAGACACAACATTAAAATACGGTGTGGGGATGTGACCCTTCACAAAGCTTAAAAGACGACATGTGCGGACGTGACCAGACACAACATTAAAAGCACGATATGGGGAGGTGACCCCTCACAACGCTTAATAGACGACATGTGCGAACGTGACCAGACACATCATTAAAAATACAATGTGGGGACGTGACCCTTCAAAACGCTTAAAAGATGACATGTGCGAACATGACCAGACACAGCATTAAAACACAGTGTGGGGATGTGACCCTTCACAATGCTTAATAGACGACATGTGCGGACGTGACCAGAGACAGCATTAAGAACACGATGTGGGGAGGTGACCCTTCACAACGCTTAACAGACGACATGTGCGGACGTGAACAGACACAACATTAAAAACTCAAGGTGGGGACGTGACCCTTTACAACGCTTAACAGACGACATGTGCGGACGTGACCAGACACAGCATTAAAACACGTTGTGGGGATGTGACCCTTCACAACGCTTAACAGACGACATGTGCGGACGCGACCACAGACAGCAATAAGAACACGATGTGGGGAGGTGACCCTTCACAACCCTTAACAGACGACATGTGCGGACGTGACCAGACACATCATTAAATACATGATTTGTGGGACGTGACCCTTCACAACACTTAACAGAGGACATGTGCGGACGTGACCAGTCAAAACATTAAAAACATGAGGTGGGGACGTGACCCTTCACAACGCTTAAGAGACGACATGTTTGGACGTGACCAGACACAACATTAAAAGCACGATATGGGGAGGTGAACCCTCACAACGCTTAATAGACGACATGTGCGAACGTGACCAGACTCATCATTAAAAATACGATTTGGGGACGTGACCCTTCAAAACGCTTAAAAGATGACATGTGCGAACGTGACTAGACACAACATTAAAAACACGAGGTGGCGACGTGACCTTTCACAACGCTTAATAGACGACATGTGCGGACGTGACTAGACACGGTAGTAAAACACGGTGTGGGGATGTGACCCTTCACAATGCTCAACAAACGACATGTCCGGACGTGACTAGACACAGCATTAAAAACACGATGTGGGGACGTGACCCTTGACAACGCTTAACAGATGACCTGTGCGGACGTGGCCAGACACACCATGAAAATCACGAGGTGGGGACGTCACCCTTCACAACGCTTAATACACGACATTAAAAACTCAAGGTGTGGACGTGACCCTATACAACGTTTAACAGACGACATGTGCGGACGTGACCAGACACAGCATTAAAACACGGTGTGGGGATGTGACCCTTCACAACGCTTAACAGACGACATGTGCGGACGTGACCAGAGACAACATTAAGAACACGATGTGGGGAGGTGACCCTTTACAACGGTTAATAGAGGACATGTGCAGACATGAGCAGACACAACATTAAAAACTCAAGGTGGGGACGTGACCCTTTACAACGCTTAACAGACGACATGTGCGGACGTGACCAGACACAGCATTAAAACATGGTGTGGGGATGTGACCCTTCACAACGCTTAACAGACGACATGTGCGGACGCGACCAGAGACAGCATTAAGAACACGATGTGGGGAGGTGACCCTTCACAACGCTTAAGAGACGACATATTTGGACGTGACCAGACACAACATTAAAAGCACGATATGGGGAGGTGAACCCTCACAACGCTTAATAGACGACATGTGCGAACGTGACCAGACACATCATTAAAAATACGATGTGGGGACGTGACCCTTCAAAACGCTTAAAAGATGATATTTGCGGACGTGACCAGATACAACTTTCAAATGACGAGGTGTATGTGGGGACGTGACCTATCACAACACTTAACAAACGATGGCATTAAAACATGGTGTAGGGATATGACCCTTCACAACGCTTAACAGAGGACATTTGCGGACGTGAGCTGAGACAGCATTAAAACACGGTGTGGGGATGTGACCCTTCCCAACGCTTAACAGACGACATGTGCGGACGTGACTAGACACAGCATTAAAAACACGATGTGGGGACGTGACCCTTCACACGCTTAATAGATGATATTTGCGGACGTGACCAGATACAACTTTCAAATGACGAGGTGTATGTGGGGACGTGACCTATCACAACACTTAACAAACGATGGCATTAAAACATGGTGTAGGGATATGACCCTTCACAACGCTTAACAGAGGACATTTGCGGACGTGAGCTGAGACAGCATTAAAACACGGTGTGGGGATGTGACCCTTCCCAACGCTTAACAGACGACATGTGCGGACGTGACCAGAGACAGCATTAAGAACACGATGTGGAGAGGTGACCCTTCACAACGCTTAAAAGACGACATGTGCGGACGTGACCAGACACATCATTAAAAACACAATGTGGGGACGTGACCCTTCATAACGCTTAACAGAGGACATGTGCGGACGTGACCAGTCAAAACATTAAAAACATTAGATGGGGACGTGACCCTTCACAACGCTTAACAGACGACATGTGCGGACGTGACTAGACACAACATTAAAACACGGTGTGGGGATGTGACCCTTCACAAAGCTTAACAGACGACATGTGCGGACGTGACCAGACACAACATTAAAAGCACGATATGGGGAGGTGAACCTTCACAACGCTTAATAGACGACATGTGCGAACGTGACCAGACACATCATTAAAAATACGATGTGGGAACGTGACACTTCATAACGCTTAATAGACAACATGTGCGGACGTGACCAGACACAACATTAAAAACACGATGTGGGTACGTGACCCTTGACAACGCTTAACAGACAACATGTGCGGACGTGACAAGACATAGCATTAAAACACGGTGTGGGGATGTGACCCTTCACAACGCTTAACAGACAACATGTGCGGACGTCACCAAAAACAAGATTAAATAGACGACATGTGCGGATGTGACCTGACACAACATTAAAAATACGATGCGGGGACGTGACCCTTTACAATGCTTAACAGACGACATGTGCGGACGTGACCAGGCACAGCATTAAAACACGGTGTGGGGATATGACCCTTCACAACGCTTAATAGACGACATGTGCGGACGTGACCAGAGACAGCATTAAGAACACGATGTGGGGAGGTGACCCTTCACAACGCTTAAAAGACGACATGTGCGGACGTGACCAGACACATCATTAAAAACACGATGTGGGGACGTGACCCTTCACAACGCTTAACAGAGGACATGTGCGGACGTGACCAGTCAAAACATTAAAAACATTAGGTGGAGACGTGACCCTTCACAACGCTTAACAGACGACATGTGCGGACGTGACCAGACACAACATTAAAACACGGTGTGGGGATGCGACCCTTCACAAAGCTTAACAGACGACATGTGCGGACGTGACCAGACACAACATTAAAAGCACGATATGGGGAGGTGAACCTTCACAACGCTTAATAGACGACATGTGCGACATAACGCTTAACAGACAACATGTACGGACGTGACCAGACACAACATTAAAAACACAATGTGGGTACGTGACCCTTGACAACGCTTAACAGACGACATGTGCGGACGTGACCAGACATAGCATTAAAACACGGTGTGGGGATGTGACCCTTCAGAACGCTTAACAGACAACATGTGCGGATGTCACCAAAAACAAGATTAAATAGACGACATGTGCGGATGTGACCTGACACAACATTAAAAATACGATGCGGGGACGTGACCCTTCACAACGCTCAACAGACGACATGTGCGGTTGAGACCAGACACAACATTAAAAAATGATGCGGGGACGTGACCCTTCACAACGCTCTACAGACGACATGTGCGGACGTGACCAGACACAGCATTAAAAATACAATGCAGGGATGTGACCCTTCGCAACGCTTAACAGACGAAATGTGCGAACGTGACAAGACACTGCATTAAAACACAGTGTGGGGAGGTGACCCTTCACAATGCTTAACAGACGACATGTGCGGACGTGACCAGACACAGCATTAAAAATACGGTGTGGGGACGTGACCAGACACATCATTAAAAATACGGTGTGGGGACGTGACCCTTCAAAACGCTTAACAGATGACATGTGCGAACGTGACTAGACACAACATTAAAAACACGAGGTGGGGACGTGACCCTTCACAACGCTTAATAGACGACATGTGCGGACGTGACTAGACACGGTAGTAAAACACGGTGTGGGGATGTGACCCTTCACAATCCTTAACAAACGACATGTGCGGACGTGACTAGACACAGCATTAAAAACACGATGTGGGGACGTGACCCTTCACACGCTTAATAGACGTAATTTGCGGACGTGACCAGATACAACTTTCAAATGACGAGGTGTATGTGGGGACGTGACCTATCACAACACTTAACAAACGATGGCATTAAAACATGGTGTAGGTATATGACCCTTCACAACGCTTAACAGAGGACATTTGCGGACGTGTGCTGAGACAGCATTAAAACACGGTGTGGGGATGTGACCCTTCCCAACGCTTAACAGACGACATGTGCGGACGTGACCAGAGACAGCATTAAGAACACGATGTGGGGAGGTGACCCTTCACAACGCTTAAAAGACGACATGTGCGGACGTGACCAGACACATCATTAAAAACACAATGTGGGGACGTGACCCTTCACAACGCTTAACAGAGGACATGTGCGGATGTGACCAGTCAAAACATTAAAAACATTAGGTGGGGACGTGACCCTTCACAACGCTTAACAGACGACATGTGCGGACGTGACCAGACACAACATTAAAACACGGTGTGGGGATGTGACCCTTCACAAAGCTTAACAGACGACATGTGCGGACGTGACCAGACACAACATTAAAAGCACGATATGGGGAGGTGAACCTTCACATCGCTTAATAGACGACATGTTGGAACGTGACCAGACACATCATTAAAAATACGATGTGGGAACGTGACACTTCATAACGCTTAACAGACAACATGTGCGGACGTGACCAGACACAATATTAAAAATACGATGTGGGTACGTGACCCTTGACAACGCTTAACAGACAACATGTGCGGACGTGACAAGACATAGCATTAAAACACGGTGTGGGGATGTGACCCTTCACAACGCTTAACAGACAACATGTGCGGACGTCACCAAAAACAAGATTAAATAGACAACATGTGCGGATGTAACCTGACACAACATTAAAAATACGATGCGGGGACGTGACCCTTTACAATGCTTAACAGACGACATGTGCGGACGTGACCAGACACAGCATTAAAACACGGTGTGGGGATGTGACCCTTCACAACGCTTAATAGACGACATGTGCGGACGTGACCAGAGACAGCATTAAGAACACGATGTGGGGAGGTGACCCTTCACAACGCTTAAAAGACGACATGTGCGGACGTGACCAGACACATCATTAAAAACACGATGTGGGGACGTGACCCTTCACAACGCTTAACAGAGGACATGTGCGGACGTGACCAGTCAAAACATTAAAAACATTAGGTGGGGACGTGACCCTTCACAACGCTTAACAGACGACATGTGCGGACGTGACCAGACACAACATTAAAACACGGTGTGGGGATGTGACCCTTCACAAAGCTTAACAGACGACATGTGCGGACGTGACCAGACACAACATTAAAAGCACGATATGGGTAGGTGAACCTTCACAACGCTTAATAGACGACATGTGCGAACGTGACCAGACACATCATTAAAAATACGATGTGGGAACGTGACCCTTCATAACGCTTAACAGACAACATGTGCGGACGTGACCAGACACAACATTAAAAACACGATGTGGGTACATGACCCTTGACAACGCTTAACAGACGACATATGCGGACGTGACAGACATAGCATTAAAACACGGTGTGGGGATGTGACCCTTGACAACGCTTAACAGACAACATGTGCTGACGTCACCAAAAACAAGATTAAATAGACGAAATGTGCGGATGTGACCTGACACAACATTAAAAATACGATGCGGGGACGTGACCCTTCGCAACGCTCAACAGATGACATGTGCGGTTGAGACCAGACACAACATTAAAAAATGATGCGGGGACGTGACCCTTCACAACGCTCAACAGACGACATGTGCGGACGTGACCAGACACAGCATTAAAAACACGATGCGGGGATGTGACCCTTCACAACGCTTAACAGACAAAATGTGCGAACATGACCAGACACTGCATTAAAACACAGTGTGGGGAGGTGACCCTTCACAACGCTTAACAGACGACATGTGTGGACGTGACCAGACACAGCATTAAAAGCACAATGTGGGGACGTGACCCTTCACAACGCTTAACAGACGACATGTGCGGACGTGACCATACACAGCATTAAAAACACGATGTGGGGATGTGACCCTTCACAACGCTTAAGAGACGACAACTGCAGACGTGACTAGACACAATATTTCAAACACGGTGTGGGTACGTGACCCTTCCCAAGCTTAACAGACGACATGTGCGGAGGTGACCAGAGACATCATTAAAAACACGATGTGGGGACGTGACCAGACACAGTATTAAAAACACGATGTGGGGACGTGGCCCTTCACACGCTTAAAAGACAACATGTGCGGACGTGACCAGACACAACTTTCAAATGACGAGGTGTATATGGGGACGTGACCTATCACAACACTTAACAGACGATGGCATTAAAACATGGTGTAGGGATATGACCCTTCACAACGCTTAACAGAGGACATTTGCGGACGTGAGCAAACACAACATTAAACACACGTGGTGGGGACGTGAGCCTTCACAACGCTTAACAGACGACATGTTCGGACGTGACCAGACACAACATTAAAATACGGTGTGGGGATGTGACCCTTCACAAGGCTTAAAAGACGACATGTGCGGACGTGACCAGACACAACATTAAAAGCACGATATGGGGAGGTGAACCCTCACAACGCTTAATAGACGACATGTGCGAACGTGACCAGACACATCATTAAAAATACAATGTGGGGACGTGACCCTTCAAAACGCTTAAAAGATGACATGTGTGAACATGACCAGACACAGCATTAAAACACAGTGTGGGGATGTGACCCTTCACAATGCTTAATAGACGACATGTGCGGACGTGACCAGAGACAGCATTAAGAACACGATGTGGGGAGGTGACCCTTCACAACGCTTAACAGACGACATGTGCGGACGTGAACAGACACAACATTAAAAACTCAAGGTGGGGACGTGACCCTTTACAACGCTTAACAGACGACATGTGCGGACGTGACCAGACACAGCATTAAAACACGTTGTGGGGATGTGACCCTTCACAACGCTTAACAGACGACATGTGCGGACGCGACCAGAGACAGCAATAAGAACACGATGTGGGGAGGTGACCCTTCACAACCCTTAACAGACGACATGTGCGGACGTGACCAGACACATCATTAAATACATGATTTGTGGGACGTGACCCTTCACAACACTTAACAGAGGACATGTGCGGACGTGACCAGTCAAAACATTAAAAACATGAGGTGGGGACGTGACCCTTCACAACGCTTAAGAGACGACATGTTTGGACGTGACCAGACACAACATTAAAAGCACGATATGGGGAGGTGAACCCTCACAACGCTTAATAGACGACATGTGCGAACGTGACCAGACTCATCATTAAAAATACGATTTGGGGACGTGACCCTTCAAAACGCTTAAAAGATGACATGTGCGAACGTGACTAGACACAGCATTAAAAACACGATGTGGGGACGTGACCCTTGACAACGCTTAACAGATGACCTGTGCGGACGTGGCCAGACACACCATGAAAATCACGAGGTGGGGACGTCACCCTTCACAACGCTTAATACACGACATTAAAAACTCAAGGTGTGGACGTGACCCTATACAACGTTTAACAGACGACATGTGCGGACGTGACCAGACACAGCATTAAAACACGGTGTGGGGATGTGACCCTTCACAACGCTTAACAGACGACATGTGCGGACGTGACCAGAGACAACATTAAGAACACGATGTGGGGAGGTGACCCTTTACAACGGTTAATAGAGGACATGTGCAGACATGAGCAGACACAACATTAAAAACTCAAGGTGGGGACGTGACCCTTTACAACGCTTAACAGACGACATGTGCGGACGTGACCAGACACAGCATTAAAACATGGTGTGGGGATGTGACCCTTCACAACGCTTAACAGACGACATGTGCGGACGCGACCAGAGACAGCATTAAGAACACGATGTGGGGAGGTGACCCTTCACAACGCTTAAGAGACGACATATTTGGACGTGACCAGACACAACATTAAAAGCACGATATGGGGAGGTGAACCCTCACAACGCTTAATAGACGACATGTGCGAACGTGACCAGACACATCATTAAAAATACGATGTGGGGACGTGACCCTTCAAAACGCTTAAAAGATGACATGTGCGAACGTGACTAGACACAACATTAAAAACACGAGGTGGCGACGTGACCCTTCACAACGCTTAATAGACGACATGTGCGGACGTGACTAGACACGGTAGTAAAACACGGTGTGGGGATGTGACCCTTCACAATGCTTAACAAACGACATGTCCGGACGTGACTAGACACAGCATTAAAAACACGATGTGGGGACGTGACCCTTGACAACGCTTAACAGATGACCTGTGAGGACGTGACCAGACACACCATGAAAATCACGAGGTGGGGACGTCACCCTTCACAACGCTTAATACACGACATTAAAAACTCAAGGTGTGGACGTGACCCTTCACAACGCTTAACAGACGACATGTGCAGACGTGACCAGAGACAGCATTAAGAACACGATGTGGGGAGGTGACCCTTTACAACGCTTAACAGAGGACATGTGCAGACATGAGCAGACACAACATTAAAAACTCAAGGTGGGGGCGTGACCCTTTACAACGCTTAACAGACGATATGTGCGGACGTGACCAGACACAGCATTAAAACACGGTGTGGGGATGTGACCCTTCACAAAGCTTAACAGGCGACATGTGCGGACGTTACAAGACACAACATTAAAACACGGTGTGGGGATGTAACCCTTCACAACGCTTAATAGACGACATGTACGGACGTGACCAGACACAGCATTAAAAACAGATGTGGGGACGTGACCCTTCACAACGCTTAACAGACGACATGTGCGGACGTGACCAGACATAGCAATAAAACTCGGAGTGGGGATATGACCCTTCATAACGCTTAAAAGACAACATGTGCGGACGTGACCAGACACAACATTAAAAACACGATGTGGGGACGTGACCCTTGACAACGCTTAACAGAAGACATGTGCGGACGTGACCAGACACAACATTAAAACACGGTGTGGGGATGTGACCCTTCACAATGCTTAATAAAGGACATGTGCGGACGTGACTAGACACAGCATTAAAAACACGATGTGGGGACGTGACCCTTGACAACGCTTAACAGACGACCTGTGCGGACGTGACCAGACACACCATTAAAATCACGAGGTGGGGCCGTGACCCTTTACAACAGTTAATACACGAAATTAAAAACTCAAGGTGGGGACGTGACCCTTTACAACGCTTAACAGACGACATGTGCGGACATGACCAGACACAGCATTAAAACACAGTGTGGGGATGTGACCCTTCACAATGCTTAACAGACGACATGTGCGGACGTGAGCAGAGACAACATTAAGAATACGATGTGGGGAGGTGACCCTTTACAACGCTTAACAGAGGACATGTGTAGACGTGAGCAGACACAACATTAAAAACTCAAGGTGGGGACGTGACCCTTTACAACGCTTAACAGACGACATGTGCGGACGTGACCAGACACAGCATTAAAACACGGTGTGGGGATGTGACCCTTCACAACGCTTAACAGACGACATGTGCGGACGCGACCAGAGACAACATTAAGAACACGATGTGGGGAGGTGACCCTTCACAACGCTTAACAGACGACATGTGCGGACGTGAACAGACACATCATTAAAAACATGATTTGTGGGACGTGACCCTTCACAACACTTAACAGAGGACATGTGCGGACGTGACCACTCAAAAC
Source organism: Viola odorata (assembly GCA_963691705.1). Classification (NCBI taxonomy): domain Eukaryota; kingdom Viridiplantae; phylum Streptophyta; class Magnoliopsida; order Malpighiales; family Violaceae; genus Viola; species Viola odorata. The sequence continues at coordinate 39,702,098 of OY829540.1, read as the reverse complement.
ATTAAAAACATGAGGTGGGGACGTGACCCTTCACAACGCTTAAGAGACGACATGTTTGGACGTGACCAGACACAACATTTAAAATACGGTGTGGGTATTTGACACTTCACAAGCTTAATAGACGACATGTGCGGAGGTGACCAGACACAACATTAAAAACACGATGTGGGGACGTGACCCTTCACAACGCTTAACAAACGACATATGCGGACGTGACCAGACACAACATTAAAAACACGATGTGGGGATGTGACCCTTCACAACGCATAACAGACGACATGTGCGGACGTGACCAGACACAGAATTAAAACACGGTGTGGGGATGTGACCCTTCACAAAGCTTAACAGACGACATGTGCGGACGTTACCAGACACATCATTAAAACAAGGTGTGGGGATGTGACCCTTCACAACGCTTAATAGACGACATGTACGGACGTGACCTGACACAGCATTAAAAATAGATGTGGGGACGTGACCCTTCACAACGCTTAACAGACGACATGTGCGGACGTGACCAGACATAGCATTAAAACTCGGTGTGGGGATATGACCCTTCATAACGCTTAAAAGACAACATGTGCGGACGTGACCAAACACAACATTAAAAACACAATGTGGGGACGTGACCCTTGACAACGCTTAATAGAAGACATGTGCGGACGTGACCAGACACAACATTAAAACATGGTGTGGGGATGTGACCCTTCATAATGCTTAACAGACATCATTTTCGGACGTATCCAGACACGGCAATAAAAACACGATGTGGTCAAGTGACCCTTGACGACGCTTAACGGACAACATGTGCGGACGTGACTTTTCACAACGCTTAATAGACGACATGTGCGGATGTGACCAGACACAGCATTAAAAACACGATGTGGGGACGTGACCCTTGACAACGCTTAATAGACGACATGTGCGGACGTGACAAGACATAGCATTAAAACACGGTGTGGGGATGTGACCCTTCACAACGGTTAACAGACGATATGTGCGGATATGACTAGACACAGTATTAAAAACACGATTTAGGAACGTGACCCTTCACAACGCTTAACAGACGACATGTGCGGACGTGACCAGACACAACATTTAATACACGGTGTGGGGACGTGACCCTTCACACGCTTAATAGACAACATGTGCGGACGTGACCAGACACAAGTTTTAATTGAAGAGGTGTATGTACGGACGTGACCTATCACAACACTTAACAGACGATAGCATTAAATCACGGTGTGGGGATATGACCCTTCACAACGTTTAACAGACGAGATGTGCGGACGTGACTTGACATAGCATCAAAAATACGATGTGGGGACGTGACCCTTCACAACGCTTAATAGACGACATGTGCGGACGTGACCAGACACACAATTAAAAACACGAGGTGAAGACGTCACCCTTCACCACGCTTAATAGACGACATGTGCGGACGTGAGCAGACACAACATTAAATACACGAGGTGGGGACGTGACCCTTCGCAACGCTTAATAGACGACATGTACGAACGTGAGGAGACACAGTATTAAAACACGGTGTGGGGATGTGACCCTTCACAACGCTTAACAGAAGACATGTGCGGACGTGACCAGACACAACATTAAAACATGGTGTAGGGATGTGATCCTTCAGAATGCTTAACAGACAACATGTGCGGACGTATCCAGACACAGCAATAAAAACACGATGTGGGGACGTGACCCTTGACAACGCTTAACAGACAACATGTGCGGACGTGACCAGACACAACATTAAAAACAGATGTGGGGACGTAACCCTTCACAACGCTTAACAGATGACATGTGCAGACGTGACCAGACACACCATTAAAAACACGAGGTGGGGACGTGACCCTTCACAACGCTCAAGAGACGACATGAGCTGACGTGACCAAACATAACAGTTAAAACACGGTGTGGATACGGGCCCCTTCACAAGCTTAAGATACGACATGTGCGGATGTGACCAGACACAGCATTAAAAACACGATGTGGGGACGTGACCCTTGACAACGCTTAATAGACGACATGTGCGGACGTGACAAGACATAGCATTAAAACACGGTGTGGGGATGTGACCCTTCACAACGGTTAATAGACGATATGTGCGGACGTGACTAGACACAGTATTAAAAACACGATATAGGGACGTGACCCTTCACAACGCTTAACAGATGACATGTGCGAACGTGACTAGACACAACATTAAAAACACGAGGTGGGGACGTGACCCTTCATAACGTTTAATAGACGACATGTGCGGACGTGACTAGACACGGTAGTAAAACACGGTGTGGGGATGTGATCCTTCACAATGCTTAATAAACGACATGTGCTGACGTGACTAGACACTGCATTAAAAACACGATGTGGGGACGTGACCCTTGACAACGCTTAACAGACGACCTGTGCGGACGTTACCAGACACACCATTAAATTCACGAGGTGGGGACATGACCCTTTACAACGCTTAATACACGACATTAAAAACTCAAGGTGGGGACGTGACCCTTTACAACGCTTAACAGACGACATGTGCGGACGTGACCAGACACAGCATTAAAACACGGTTTGGGGAAGTGACCCTTCACAATGCTTAACAGACGACATGTGCGGACGTGACCAGAGACAGCATTAAGAACACGATGTGGGGAGGTGACCCTTTACAACGCTTAACAGAGGACATGTGCAGACGTGAGCAGACACAACATTAAAAATTCAAGGTGGGGACGTGACCCTTTACAACGCTTAACAGACGACATGTGCGGACGTGACCAGACACAGCATTAAAACACGGTGTGGGGATGTGACCCTTCACAATGCTTAACAGACGACATGTGCGGACGTGACCAGAGACAGCATTAAGAACACGATGTGGGGAGGTGACCCTTCACAACGCTTAACAGACGACATGCGCAGGCGTGACCAGACACGTCATTAAAAATATGATGTGGGGACGTGACCCTTCACAACGCTTAACAGAGGACATGTGCGGACGCGACCAGTCAAAACATTAAAAACATGAGGTGGGGACGTGACCCTTCACAACGCTTAAGAGACGACATGTGCGGACGTGACCAGACACAACATTTAAAATACGGTGTGGGGATGTGACCCTTGACAACGCTTAATAGACGACATGTGCGGACGTGACAAGACATAGCATTAAAACACGGTGTGGGGATGTGACCCTTCACAACGGTTAACGGACGATATGTGCGGATATGACTAGACACAGTATTAAAAACACGATGTAGGAATGTGACCCTTCACAACGCTTAACAGACGACATGTGCGGACGTGACCAGACACAACATTTAATACACGGTGTGGGGACGTGACCCTTCACACGCTTAATAGACAACATGTGCGGACGTGACCAGACACAAGTTTTAATTGAAGAGGTGTATGTACGGACGTGACCTATCACAACACTTAACAGACGATAGCATTAAATCACGGTGTGGGGACATGACCCTTCACAACGTTTAACAGACGAGATGTGCGGACGTGACTTGACACAGCATCAAAAATACGATGTGGGGACGTGACCCTTCACAACGCTTAATAGACGACATGTGCGGACGTGACCAGACACACAATTAAAAACACGAGGTGAAGACGTCACCCTTCACCACGCTTAATAGACGACATGTGCGGACGTGAGCAGACACAACCTTAAATACACGAGGTGGGGACGTGACCCTTCGCAACGCTTAATAGACGGCATGTGCGAACGTGAGGAGACACAGTATTAAAACACGGTGTGGCGATGTGACCCTTCACAACGCTTAACAGAAGACATGTGCGGACGTGACCAGACACAACATTAAAACATGGTGTAGGGATGTGACCCTTCAGAATGCTTAATAGACAACATGTGCGGACGTATCCAGACACAGCAATAAAAACACGATGTGGGGACGTGACCCTTGACAACGCTTAACAGACAACATGTGCGGACGTGACCAGACACAACATTAAAAACAGATGTGGGGACGTAACCCGTCACAACGCTTAATAGATGACATGTGCAGACGTGACCAGACACACCATTAAAAACACGAGGTGGGGACGTGACCCTTCACAACGCTTAAGAGACGACATGAGCTGACGTGACCAGACATAACAGTTAAAACACGGTGTGGGTACGTGCCCCTTCACAAGCTTAAGATACGACATGTGCGGATGTGACCAGACACAGCATTAAAAACACGATGTGGGGACGTGACCCTTGACAACGCTTAATAGACGACATGTGCGGACGTGACAAGACATAGCATTAAAACACGGTGTGGGGATGTGACCCTTCACAACGGTTAACAGACGATATGTGCGGACGTGACTAGACACAGTATTAAAAACACGATGTAGGGACGTGACCCTTCACAACGCTTAACAGATGACATGTGCGAACGTGACTAGACACAACATTAAAAACACGAGGTGGGGACGTGACCCTTCATAACGTTTAATAGACGACATGTGCGGACGTGACTAGACACGGTAGTAAAACACGGTGTGGGGATGTGATCCTTCACAATGCTTAATAAACGACATGTGCTGACGTGACTAGACACAACATTAAAAACACGATGTGGGGACGTGACCCTTGACAACGCTTAACAGACGACCTGTGCGGACGTTACCAGACACACCATTAAATTCACGAGGTGGGGACGTGACCCTTTACAATGCTTAATACACGACATTAAAAACTCAAGGTGGGGACGTGACCCTTTACAACGCTTAACAGACGACATGTGCGGACGTGACAAGACACAGCATTAAAACACGGTGTGGGGAAGTGACCCTTCACAACGCTTAACAGACGACATGTGCGGACGTGACCAGAGACAGCATTAAGAACACGAAGTGGGGAGGTGACCCTTTACAACGCTTAACAGAGGACATGTGCAGACGTGAGCAGACACAACATTAAAAATTCAAGGTGGGGACGTGACCCTTTACAACGCTTAACAGACGACATGTGCGGACGTGACCTGACACAGCATTAAAACACGGTGTGGGGATGTGACCCTTCACAACGCTTAACAGACGACATGTGCGGACGTGACCAGAGACAGCATTAAGAACACGATGTGGGGAGGTGACCCTTGACAACGCTTAACAGACGACATGCGCGGGCGTGACCAGACACGTCATTAAAAACATGATGTGGGGACGTGACCCTTCACAACGCTTAACAGAGGACATGTGCGGACGTGACCAGTCAAAACATTAAAAACATGAGGTGGGGACGTGACCCTTCACAACGCTTAAGAGACGACATGTGCGGACGTGACCAGACACAACATTTAAAATACGGTGTGGGTATTTGACACTTCACAAGCTTAACAGACGACATGTGCGGACGTGACCAGAGACAGCATTAAAAATTCAAGGTGGGGACGTGACCCTTTACAACGCTTAACAGACGACATGTGCGGACGTGACCAGACACAGCATTAAGAACACGATGTGGGGAGGTGACCCTTTACAACGCTTAATAGAGGACATGTGCAGACGTGAGCAGACACAACATCAAAAATTCAAGGTGGGGACGTGACCCTTTACAACGCTTAACAGACGACATGTGCGGACGTGACCAGACACAGCATTAAAAACACGATGTGGGGATGTGACCCTTCACAACGCATAACAGACGACATGTGCGGACGTGACCAGACACAGCATTAAAACACGGTGTGGGGATGTCACCCTTCACAAAGCTTAACAGACGACATGTGCGGACGTTACCAGACACAGCAGTAAAACACGGTGTGGGGATATGACCCTTCACAACGCTTAATAGACGACATGTACGGACGTGACCAGACACAACATTAAAAACAGATGTGGGGACGTGACCCTTCACAACGCTTAACAGACGACGTGTGCAAACGTGACCAGACATAGGATTAAAACTCGGTGTGGGGATATGACCCTTCATAACGCTTAAAAGACAACATGTGCGGACGTGACCAGACAAAACATTAAAAACACGATGTGGGGACGTGACCCTTGACAACGCTTAATAGAAGACATGTGCGGACGTGACCAGACACAACATTAAAACACGGTGTGGGGATGTGACCCTTCATAATGCTTAACAGACAACATGTGCGGATGTATCCAGACGCAGCAATAAAAACACGATGTGGGGACGTGACCCTTGACAACGCTTAATAGACAACATGTGCGGACTTGACCAGACACAACATTAAAAACAGATGTGGGGACGTGACCCTTCACAACGCTTAACAGATGACATGTGCGGACGTGACAAGACATAGCATTAAAACACGGTGTGGGGATGTGACCCTTCACAACGGTTAACAGACGATATGTGCGGACGTGACTAGACACAGTTTTAAAAACACGATGTAGGGACGTGACCCTTCACAACGCTTAACAGATGACATGTGCGAACGTGACTAGACACAACATTAAAAACACCAGGTGGGGACGTGACCCTTCATAACGTTTAATAGACGACATGTGCGGACGTGACTAGACACGGTAGTAAAACACGGTGTGGGGATGTGATCCTTCACAATGCTTAATAAACGACATGTGCTGACGTGACTAGACACAACATTAAAAATACGATGTGGGGACGTGACCCTTGACAACGCTTAACAGACGACCTGTGCGGACGTTACCAGACACACCATTAAATTCACGAGGTGGGGACGTGACCCTTTACAACGCTTAATACACGACATTAAAAACTCAAGGTGGGGACGTGACCCTTTACAACGCTTAACAGACGACATGTGCGGACGTGACCAGACACAGCATTAAAACACGGTGTGGGGAAGTGACCCTTCACAACGCTTAACAGACGACATGTGCGGACGTGACCAGAGACAGCATTTAGAACACGAAGTGGGGAGGTGACCCTTTACAACGCTTAACAGAGGACATGTGCAGACGTGAGCAGACACAACATTAAAAATTCAAGGTGGGAACGTGACCCTTTACAACGCTTAACAGACGACATGTGCGGACGTGACCTGACACAGCATTAAAACACGGTGTGGCGATGTGACCCTTCACAACGCTTAACAGACGACATGTGCGGACGTGACCAGAGACAGCATTAAGAACACGATGTGGGGAGGTGACCCTTGACAACGCTTAACAGACGACATGCGCGGGCGTGACCAGACACGTCATTAAAAACATGATGTGGGGACGTGACCCTTCACAACGCTTAACAGAGGACATGTGCGGACGTGACCAGTCAAAACATTAAAAACATGAGGTGGGGACGTGACCCTTCACAACGCTTAAGAGACGACATGTGCGGACGTGACCGACACAACATTTAAAATACGGTGTGGGTATTTGACACTTCACAAGCTTAACAGACGACATGTGCGGACGTGACCAGAGACAGCATTAAAAATTCAAGGTGGGGACGTGACCCTTTACAACGCTTAACAGACGACATGTGCGGACGTGACCAGACACAGCATTAAGAACACGATGTGGGGAGGTGACCCTTTACAACGCTTAACAGAGGACATGTGCAGACGTGAGCAGACACAACATCAAAAATTCAAGGTGGGGACGTGACCCTTTACAACGCTTAACAGACGACATGTGCGGACGTGACCAGACACAGCATTAAAAACACGATGTGGGGATGTGACCCTTCACAACGCATAACAGACGACATGTGCGGACGTGACCAGACACAGCATTAAAACACGGTGTGGGGATGTCACCCTTCACAAAGCTTAACAGACGACATGTGCGGACGTTACCAGACACAGCATTAAAACACGGTGTGGGGATATGACCCTTCACAACGCTTAATAGACGACATGTACGGACGTGACCAGACACAACATTAAAAACAGATGTGGGGACGTGACCCTTCACAACGCTTAACAGACGACGTGTGCAAACGTGACCAGACATAGGATTAAAACTCGGTGTGGGGATATGACCCTTCATAACGCTTAAAAGACAACATGTGCGGACGTGACCAGACACAACATTAAAAACACGATGTGAGGACGTGACCCTTGACAACGCTTAATAGAAGACATGTGCGGACGTGACCAGACACAACATTAAAACACGGTGTGGGGATGTGACCCTTCATAATGCTTAACAGACAACATGTGCGGATGTATCCAGACGCAGCAATAAAAACACGATGTGGGGACGTGACCCTTGACAACGCTTAACAGACAACATGTGCGGACTTGACCAGACACAACATTAAAAACAGATGTGGAGACGTGACCCTTCACAACGCTTAATAGACGGCATGTGCGGACGTGAGCAGACACAACATTAAAAACACGAGGTGGGGACGTGACCCTTCACAACGCTTAACAGACGACGTGTGCAAACGTGACCAGACATAGGATTAAAACTCGGTGTGGGGATATGACCCTTCATAACGCTTAAAAGACAACATGTGCGGACGTGACCAGACACAACATTAAAAACACGATGTGGGGACGTGACCCTTGACAACGCTTAATAGAAGACATGTGCGGACGTGACCAGACACAACATTAAAACACGGTGTGGGGATGTGACCCTTCATAATGCTTAACAGACAACATGTGCGGATGTATCCAGACGCAGCAATAAAAACACGATGTGGGGACGTGACCCTTGACAACGCTTAATAGACAACATGTGCGGACTTGACCAGACACAACATTAAAAACAGATGTGGGGACGTGACCCTTCACAACGCTTAACAGATGACATGTGCGGACGTGACAAGACATAACATTAAAACACGGTGTGGGGATGTGACCCTTCACAACGGTTAATAGACGATATGTGCGGACGTGACTAGACACAGTATTAAAAACACGATGTAGGGACGTGACCCTTCACAACACTTAACAGACGCGATGTGCGGACGTGACCAGACACAACATTTAATACACGGTGTGGGGACGTGACCGTTTACACGCTTAGTAGACAACATGTGCGGACGTTACCAGACACAACTTTTAAATGACGAGGTGTATGTAGGGACATGACCTATCACAACACTAAACAGACGATAGAATTAAATCATGGTGTGGGGATATGACCCTTCACAACGCTTAACAGACGACATGTGCGGACGTGACTAGACACAGCATCAAAAACACGATGTGGGGACGTGACCCTTCACAACGCTTAATAGACGACATGTGCGGAGGTGACCAGACACACCATTAAAAACACGAGGTGGGGACGTCACCCTTCACAACTCTTAATAGACGACATGTGCGGACGTGAGCAGACACAACATTAAAAACACGAGGTGGGGACGTGACCCTTCACAACGCTTAATAGACGATATGTGCGAACGTGACCAGACACAGTATTAAAACACGGTGTGGGGATGTGACCCTTCACAACGCATAACAGACGACATGTGCGGACGTGACCAGACACAGCATTAAAACACGGTGTGGGGATGTCACCCTTCACAAAGCTTAACAGACGACATGTGCGGACGTTACCAGACACAGCATTAAAACACGGTGTGGGGATATGACCCTTCACAACGCTTAATAGACGACATGTACGGACGTGACCAGACACAACATTAAAAACAGATGTGGGGACGTGACCCTTCACAACGCTTAACAGGCGACGTGTGCAAACGTGACCAGACATAGGATTAAAACTCGGTGTGGGGATATGACCCTTCATAACGCATAACAGACGACATGTGCGGACGTGACCAGACACAGCATTAAAACACGGTGTGGGGATGTCACCTTTCACAAAGCTTAACAGACGACATGTGCGGACGTTACCGGACACAGCATTAAAACTCGGTGTGGGGATATGACCCTTCATAACGCTTAAAAGACAACATGTGCGGATGTATCCAGACGCAGCAATAAAAACACGATGTGGGGACGTGACCCTTGACAACGCTTAACAGACAACATGTGCGGACTTGACCAGACACAACATTAAAAACAGATGTGGGGACGTGACCCTTCACAACGCTTAACAGATGACATGTGCGGACGTGACAAGACATAGCATTAAAACACGGTGTGGGGATGTGACCCTTCACAACGGTTAATAGACGATATGTGCGGACGTGACTAGACACAGTATTAAAAACACGATGTAGGGACGTGACCCTTCACAACGCTTAACAGACGACATGTGCGGACGTTACCAGACACACCATTAAAAACACGAGGTGGGGACGTGACCCTTTACACGCTTAGTAGACAACACGTGCGGACGTTACCAGACACAACTTTTAAATGACGAGGTGTATGTAGGGACGTGACCTATCACAACACTAAACAGACGATAGAATTAAATCATGGTGTGGGGATATGACCCTTCACAACGCTTAACAGACGACATGTGCGGACGTGACTAGACACAGCATCAAAAACACGATGTGGGGACGTGACCCTTCACAACGCTTAATAGACGACATGTGCGGACGTGACCAGACACACCATTAAAAACACGAGGTGGGGACGTCACCCTTCACAACGCTTAATAGACAACATGTGCGGACGTGACCAGACACAACTTTTAAATGACGAGGTGTATGTATGGACGTAACCTATCACAACACTCAACAGACGATAGCATTAAAACATGGTGTGGGGATGTGACCCTTCACAATGCTTAACAGACGACCTGTGCGGACGTGACCAGACATCATTAAAAACACGATGTTGGGACGTGATCTTTCACAATGCTTAACATATGACATGTGCGGACGTGACCACACACAACATTAAAAACACGAGGTGGGGACGTGACCCTTCACACGCTTAATAGACAACATGTGCGGACGTGACCAAACACAACTTTTAAATGACGAGGTGTATGTATGGACGTGACCTATCACAACACTTAACAGACGATAACATTAAAACATGGTGTGGGGATGTGACCCTTCACAACGCTTAACAGATGACATGTGGGGACGTAACTAGACACAACATCAAAAACACGATGTGGGGACGTGACCTTTCACAACGCTTAACAGATGACATGTGCGGACGTGACCAGACACACCATTAAAAACACGAGGTGGGGACATCACCCTTCACAACGCTTAACAGACGACATGTACGGACGTGACCAGACACAACATTTAAAATACGGTGTGGGTATTTGACACTTCACAAGCTTAACAGACGACATGTGCGGACGTGACTAGAGACAGCATTAAAAATTCAAGGTGGGGACGTGACCCTTTACAACGCTTAACAGACGACATGTGCGGACGTGACCAGACACAACATTAAGAACACGATGTGGGGAGGTGACCCTTTTCAACGTTTAACAGAGGACATGTGCAGACGTGAGCAGACACAACATCAAAAATTCAAGGTGGGGACGTGACCCTTTACAACGATTAACAGAGGACATGTGCAGACGTGAGCAAACACAACATCAAAAATTCAAGGTGGGGACGTGACCCTTTACAACGCTTAACAGACGACATGTGCGGACGTGACCAGACACAGCATTAAAAACACGATGTGGGGATGTGACCCTTCACAACAAATAACAGACGACATGTGCGGACGTGACCAGACACAGCATTAAAACACGGTGTGGGGATGTCACCCTTCACAAAGCTTAACAGACGACATGTGCGGACGTTACCAGACACAGCATTAAAACACGGTGTGGGGATATGACCCTTCACAACGCTTAATAGACGACATGTACGGACGTGACCAGACACAACATTAAAAACAGATGTGGGGACGTGACCCTTCACAACGCTTAACAGACGACGTGTGCAAACGTGACCAGACATAGGATTAAAACTCGGTGTGGGGATATGACCCTTCATAACGCTTAAAAGACAACATGTGCGGACGTGACCAGACACAACATTAAAAACACGATGTGGGGACGTGACCCTTGACAACGCTTAATAGAAGACATGTGCGGACGTGACCAGACACAACATTAAAACACGGTGTGGGGATGTGACCCTTCATAATGCTTAACAGACAACATGTGCGGATGTATCCAGACGCAGCAATAAAAACACGATGTGGGGACGTGACCCTTGACAACGCTTAACAGACAACATGTGCGGACTTGACCAGACACAACATTAAAAACAGATGTGGGGACGTGACCCTTCACAACGCTTAACAGATGACATGTGCAGACGTGACAAGACATAGCATTAAAACACGGTGTGGGGATGTGACCCTTCACAACGGTTAATAGACGATATGTGCGGACGTGACTAGACACAGTATTAAAAACACGATGTAGGGACGTGACCCTTCACAACGCTTAACAGACGACATGTGAGGACGTGACCAGACACAACATTTAATACACGGTGTGGGGACGTGACCGTTTACACGCTTAGTAGACAACATGTGCGGACGTTACCAGACACAACTTTTAAATGACGAGGTGTATGTAGGGACGTGACCTATCACAACACTAAACAGACGATAGAATTAAATCATGGTGTGGGGATATGACCCTTCACAACGCTTAACAGACGACATGTGCGGACGTGACTAGACACAGCATCAAAAACACGATGTGGGGACGTGACCCTTCACAACGCTTAATAGACGACATGTGCGGACGTGACCAGACACACCATTAAAAACACGAGGTGGGGACGTCACCCTTCACAACGCTTAATAGACGGCATGTGCGGACGTGAGCAGACACAACATTAAAAACACGAGGTGGGGACGTCACCCTTCACAACGCTTAATAGACGGCATGTGCGGACGTGAGCAGACACAACATTAAAAACACGAGGTGGGGACGTGACCCTTCACAACGCTTAATCGACGATATGTGCGAACGTGACCAGACACAGTATTAAAACACGGTGTGGGGATGTGACCCTTCACAACGCATAACAGACGACATGTGCGGACGTGACCAGACACAGCATTAAAACACGGTGTGGGGATGTCACCCTTCACAAAGCTTAACAAACGACATGTGCGGACGTTACCAGACACAGCATTAAAACACGGTGTGGGGATATGACCCTTCACAACGCTTAATAGACGACATGTACGGACGTGACCAGACACAACATTAAAAACAGATGTGGGGACGTGACCCTTCACAACGCTTAACAGATGACGTGTGCAAACGTGACCAGACATAGGATTAAAACTCGGTGTGGGGATATGACCCTTCATAACGCTTAAAAGACAACATGTGCGGACGTGACCAGACACAACATTAAAAACACGATGTGGGGACGTGACCCTTGACAACGCTTAATAGAAGACATGTGCGGACGTGACCAGACACAACATTAAAACACGGTGTGGGGATGTGACCCTTCATAATGCTTAACAGACAACATGTGCGGATGTATCCAGACGCAGCAATAAAAACACGATGTGGGGACGTGACCCTTGACGACGCTTAACAGACAACATGTGCGGACTTGACCAGACACAACATTAGAAACAGATGTGGGGACGTGACCCTTCACAACGCTTAACAGATGACATGTGCGGACGTGACAAGACATAGCATTAAAACACGGTGTGGGGATGTGACCCTTCACAACGGTTAATAGACGATATGTGCGGACGTGACTAGACACAGTATTAAAAACACGATGTAGGGACGTGACCCTTCACAACGCTTAACAGACGACATGTGCGGACGTTACCAGACACACCATTAAAAACACGAGGTGGGGACGTGACCCTTTACACGCTTAGTAGACAACACGTGCGGACGTTACCAGACACAACTTTTAAATGACGAGGTGTATGTAGGGACGTGACCTATCACAACACTAAACAGACGATAGAATTAAATCTTGATGTGGGGATATGACCCTTCACAACGCTTAACAGACGACATGTGCGGACGTGACTAGACATAGCATCAAAAACACGATGTGGAGACGTGACCCTTCACAACGCTTAATAGACAACATGTGCGGACGTGACCAGACACACCATTAAAAACACGAGGTGGGGACGTCACCCTTCACAACGCTTAATAGACGGCATGTGCGGACGTGAGCAGACACAACATTAAAAACACAAGGTGGGGACGTGACCCTTCACAACGCTTAATAGACGATATGTGCGAACGTGACCAGACACAGTATTAAAACACGGTGTGGGGATGTGACCCTTCATAATGCTTAACAGACGACATGTGCAGACGTGACCATACACAGCATTGACAACACGATGTGGGGAGGTGACCCTTCACAACCCTTAACAGACGACATGTGCGGACGTGACCAGAGACAGCAATAAAAACACGATGTGGGGACGTGACCCTTGACAATGTTTAATAGACGACATGTGCGGACGTGACCAGACACAACATTAGAACACGGTGTGGGGATGTGACCCTTCACAACGGTTAACAGACGACATGTGCGGACGTGACTAGACACAGTATTAAAAACACGATGTGGTGACGTGAGCAGACACAACATTAAAAACACGAGGTGGGGACGTGACCCTTCACAACGCTTAATAGACGACATGTGCGGACGTGACTAGACACAGTATTAAAACACGGTGTGGGGATGTGACCCTTCACAACGCTGAACAGACTACTTGTTCGGTCGTGACCACACAGCATTAAAAATACGATGTGGGGACATGACCCTTCACAACGCATAACAGACGACATGTGCGGACGTGACCAGACACATCATTAAAAACACGATGTGGGGACGTGACCTTTCACAATGCTTAACAGATGACATGTGCGGACGTGACCAGACACAACATTAAAAACACGAGGTGTGGACGTGACCCTTCACACGCTTAATAGACAACATGTGCGGACGTGACCAGACACAACTTTTAAATGACGAGGTGTATGTATGGACGTAACCTATCACAACACTCAACAGACGATAGCATTAAAACATGGTGTGGGGATGTGACCCTTCACAATGCTTAACAGACGACATGTGCGGACGTGACCAGACATCATTAAAAACACGATGTTGGGACGTGATCTTTCACAATGCTTAACATATGACATGTGCGGACGTGACCACACACAACATTAAAAACACGAGGTGGGGACGTGACCCTTCACACGCTTAATAGACAACATGTGCGGACGTGACCAAACACAACTTTTAAATGACGAGGTGTATGTATGGACGTGACCTATCACAACACTTAACAGACGATAACATTAAAACATGGTGTGGGGATGTGACCCTTCACAACGCTTAACAGATGACATGTGGGGACGTAACTAGACACAGCATCAAAAACACGATGTGGGGACGTGACCCTTCACAACGCTTAACAGACGACATGTGCGGACGTGACCAGACACACCATTAAAAACACGAGGTGGGGACATCACCCTTCACAACGCTTAAGAGACGACATGTACGGACGTGACCAGACACAACATTTAAAATACGGTGTAGGTATTTGACACTTCACAAGCTTAACAAACGACATGTGCGGACGTGACCAGAGACAGCATTAAAAATTCAAGGTGGGGACGTGACCCTTTACAACGCCTAACAGACGACATGTGCGGACGTGACCAGACACAGCATTAAGAACACGATGTGGGGAGGTGACCCTTTACAACGATTAACCGAGGACATGTGCAGACGTGAGCAGACACAACATCAAAAATTCAAGGTGGGGACGTGACCCTTTACAACGCTTAACAGACGACATGTGCGGACGTGACCAGACACAGCATTAAAAACACGATGTGCGGACGTGACCAGACACAACATTAAAACACGGTGTGGGGATGTGACCCTTCATAATTCTTAACAGACAACATGTGCGGATGTATCCAGACGCAGCAATAAAAACACGATGTGGGGACGTGACCCTTGACAACGCTTAACAGACAACATGTGCGGACTTGACCAGACACAACATTAAAAACAGATGTGGGGACGTGACCCTTCACAACGCTTAACAGATGACATGTGCGGACGTGACAAGACATAGCATTAAAACACGGTGTGGGGATATGACCCTTCACAACGGTTAATAGACGATATGTGCGGACGTGACTAGACACAGTATTAAAAACACGATGTAGGGACGTGACCCTTCACAACGCTTAACAGACGACATGTGCGGACGTTACCAGACACACCATTAAAAACACGAGGTGGGGACGTGACCCTTTACACGCTTAGTAGACAACACGTGCGGACGTTACCAGACACAACTTTTAAATGACGAGGTGTATGTAGGGACGTGACCTATCACAACACTAAACAGACGATAGAATTAAATCATGATGTGGGGATATGACCCTTCACAACGCTTAACAGACGACATGTGCGGACGTGACTAGACATAGCATCAAAAACACGATGTGGGGACGTGACCCTTCACAACGCTTAATAGACAACATGTGCGGACGTGACCAGACACACCATTAAAAACACGAGGTGGGGACGTCACCCTTCACAACGCTTAATAGACGGCATGTGCGGACGTGAGCAGACACAACATTAAAAACACAAGGTGGGGACGTAACCCTTCACAACGCTTAATAGACGATATGTGCGAACGTGACCAGACACAGTATTAAAACACGGTGTGGGGATGTGACCCTTCATAATGCTTAACAGACGACATGTGCAGACGTGACCATACACAGCATTGACAACACGATGTGGGGAGGTGACCCTTCACAACCCTTAACAGACGACATGTGCGGACGTGACCAGAGACAACAATAAAAACACGATGTGGGGACGTGACCCTTGACAATGTTTAATAGACGACATGTGCGGACGTGACCAGACACAACATTAGAACACGGTGTGGGGATGTGACCCTTCACAACGGTTAACAGACGACATGTGCGGACGTGACTAGACACAGTATTAAAAACACGATGTGGTGACGTGAGCAGACACAACATTAAAAACACGAGGTGGGGACGTGACCCTTCACAACGCTTAATAGACGACATGTGCGGACGTGACTAGACACAGTATTAAAACACGGTGTGGGGATGTGACCCTTCATAATGCTTAACAGACAACATGTGCGGATGTATCCAGACGCAGCAATAAAAACACGATGTGGGGACGTGACCCTTGACAACGCTTAACAGACAACATGTGCGGACTTGACCAGACACAACATTAAAAACAGATGTGGGGACGTGACCCTTCACAACGCTTAACAGATGACATGTGCAGACGTGACAAGACATAGCATTAAAACACGGTGTGGGGATGTGACCCTTCACAACGGTTAATAGACGATATGTGCGGACGTGACTAGACACAGTATTAAAAACACGATGTAGGGACGTGACCCTTCACAACGCTTAACAGACGACATGTGAGGACGTGACCAGACACAACATTTAATACACGGTGTGGGGACGTGACCGTTTACACGCTTAGTAGACAACATGTGCGGACGTTACCAGACACAACTTTTAAATGACGAGGTGTATGTAGGGACGTGACCTATCACAACACTAAACAGACGATAGAATTAAATCATGGTGTGGGGATATGACCCTTCACAACGCTTAACAGACGACATGTGCGGACGTGACTAGACACAGCATCAAAAACACGATGTGGGGACGTGACCCTTCACAACGCTTAATAGACGACATGTGCGGACGTGACCAGACACACCATTAAAAACACGAGGTGGGGACGTCACCCTTCACAACGCTTAATAGACGGCATGTGCGGACGTGAGCAGACACAACATTAAAAACACGAGGTGGGGACGTCACCCTTCACAACGCTTAATAGACGGCATGTGCGGACGTGAGCAGACACAACATTAAAAACACGAGGTGGGGACGTGACCCTTCACAACGCTTAATCGACGATATGTGCGAACGTGACCAGACACAGTATTAAAACACGGTGTGGGGATGTGACCCTTCACAACGCATAACAGACGACATGTGCGGACGTGACCAGACACAGCATTAAAACACGGTGTGGGGATGTCACCCTTCACAAAGCTTAACAGACGACATGTGCGGACGTTACCAGACACAGCATTAAAACACGGTGTGGGGATATGACCCTTCACAACGCTTAATAGACGACATGTACGGACGTGACCAGACACAACATTAAAAACAGATGTGGGGACGTGACCCTTCACAACGCTTAACAGATGACGTGTGCAAACGTGACCAGACATAGGATTAAAACTCGGTGTGGGGATATGACCCTTCATAACGCTTAAAAGACAACATGTGCGGACGTGACCAGACACAACATTAAAAACACGATGTGGGGACGTGACCCTTGACAACGCTTAATAGAAGACATGTGCGGACGTGACCAGACACAACATTAAAACACGGTGTGGGGATGTGACCCTTCATAATGCTTAACAGACAACATGTGCGGATGTATCCAGACGCAGCAATAAAAACACGATGTGGGGACGTGACCCTTGACGACGCTTAACAGACAACATGTGCGGACTTGACCAGACACAACATTAGAAACAGATGTGGGGACGTGACCCTTCACAACGCTTAACAGATGACATGTGCGGACGTGACAAGACATAGCATTAAAACACGGTGTGGGGATGTGACCCTTCACAACGGTTAATAGACGATATGTGCGGACGTGACTAGACACAGTATTAAAAACACGATGTAGGGACGTGACCCTTCACAACGCTTAACAGACGACATGTGCGGACGTTACCAGACACACCATTAAAAACACGAGGTGGGGACGTGACCCTTTACACGCTTAGTAGACAACACGTGCGGACGTTACCAGACACAACTTTTAAATGACGAGGTGTATGTAGGGACGTGACCTATCACAACACTAAACAGACGATAGAATTAAATCTTGATGTGGGGATATGACCCTTCACAACGCTTAACAGACGACATGTGCGGACGTGACTAGACATAGCATCAAAAACACGATGTGGAGACGTGACCCTTCACAACGCTTAATAGACAACATGTGCGGACGTGACCAGACACACCATTAAAAACACGAGGTGGGGACGTCACCCTTCACAACGCTTAATAGACGGCATGTGCGGACGTGAGCAGACACAACATTAAAAACACAAGGTGGGGACGTGACCCTTCACAACGCTTAATAGACGATATGTGCGAACGTGACCAGACACAGTATTAAAACACGGTGTGGGGATGTGACCCTTCATAATGCTTAACAGACGACATGTGCAGACGTGACCATACACAGCATTGACAACACGATGTGGGGAGGTGACCCTTCACAACCCTTAACAGACGACATGTGCGGACGTGACCAGAGACAGCAATAAAAACACGATGTGGGGACGTGACCCTTGACAATGTTTAATAGACGACATGTGCGGACGTGACCAGACACAACATTAGAACACGGTGTGGGGATGTGACCCTTCACAACGGTTAACAGACGACATGTGCGGACGTGACTAGACACAGTATTAAAAACACGATGTGGTGACGTGAGCAGACACAACATTAAAAACACGAGGTGGGGACGTGACCCTTCACAACGCTTAATAGACGACATGTGCGGACGTGACTAGACACAGTATTAAAACACGGTGTGGGGATGTGACCCTTCACAACGCTGAACAGACTACTTGTTCGGTCGTGACCACACAGCATTAAAAATACGATGTGGGGACATGACCCTTCACAACGCATAACAGACGACATGTGCGGACGTGACCAGACACATCATTAAAAACACGATGTGGGGACGTGACCTTTCACAATGCTTAACAGATGACATGTGCGGACGTGACCAGACACAACATTAAAAACACGAGGTGTGGACGTGACCCTTCACACGCTTAATAGACAACATGTGCGGACGTGACCAGACACAACTTTTAAATGACGAGGTGTATGTATGGACGTAACCTATCACAACACTCAACAGACGATAGCATTAAAACATGGTGTGGGGATGTGACCCTTCACAATGCTTAACAGACGACATGTGCGGACGTGACCAGACATCATTAAAAACACGATGTTGGGACGTGATCTTTCACAATGCTTAACATATGACATGTGCGGACGTGACCACACACAACATTAAAAACACGAGGTGGGGACGTGACCCTTCACACGCTTAATAGACAACATGTGCGGACGTGACCAAACACAACTTTTAAATGACGAGGTGTATGTATGGACGTGACCTATCACAACACTTAACAGACGATAACATTAAAACATGGTGTGGGGATGTGACCCTTCACAACGCTTAACAGATGACATGTGGGGACGTAACTAGACACAGCATCAAAAACACGATGTGGGGACGTGACCCTTCACAACGCTTAACAGACGACATGTGCGGACGTGACCAGACACACCATTAAAAACACGAGGTGGGGACATCACCCTTCACAACGCTTAAGAGACGACATGTACGGACGTGACCAGACACAACATTTAAAATACGGTGTAGGTATTTGACACTTCACAAGCTTAACAAACGACATGTGCGGACGTGACCAGAGACAGCATTAAAAATTCAAGGTGGGGACGTGACCCTTTACAACGCCTAACAGACGACATGTGCGGACGTGACCAGACACAGCATTAAGAACACGATGTGGGGAGGTGACCCTTTACAACGATTAACCGAGGACATGTGCAGACGTGAGCAGACACAACATCAAAAATTCAAGGTGGGGACGTGACCCTTTACAACGCTTAACAGACGACATGTGCGGACGTGACCAGACACAGCATTAAAAACACGATGTGCGGACGTGACCAGACACAACATTAAAACACGGTGTGGGGATGTGACCCTTCATAATTCTTAACAGACAACATGTGCGGATGTATCCAGACGCAGCAATAAAAACACGATGTGGGGACGTGACCCTTGACAACGCTTAACAGACAACATGTGCGGACTTGACCAGACACAACATTAAAAACAGATGTGGGGACGTGACCCTTCACAACGCTTAACAGATGACATGTGCGGACGTGACAAGACATAGCATTAAAACACGGTGTGGGGATATGACCCTTCACAACGGTTAATAGACGATATGTGCGGACGTGACTAGACACAGTATTAAAAACACGATGTAGGGACGTGACCCTTCACAACGCTTAACAGACGACATGTGCGGACGTTACCAGACACACCATTAAAAACACGAGGTGGGGACGTGACCCTTTACACGCTTAGTAGACAACACGTGCGGACGTTACCAGACACAACTTTTAAATGACGAGGTGTATGTAGGGACGTGACCTATCACAACACTAAACAGACGATAGAATTAAATCATGATGTGGGGATATGACCCTTCACAACGCTTAACAGACGACATGTGCGGACGTGACTAGACATAGCATCAAAAACACGATGTGGGGACGTGACCCTTCACAACGCTTAATAGACAACATGTGCGGACGTGACCAGACACACCATTAAAAACACGAGGTGGGGACGTCACCCTTCACAACGCTTAATAGACGGCATGTGCGGACGTGAGCAGACACAACATTAAAAACACAAGGTGGGGACGTAACCCTTCACAACGCTTAATAGACGATATGTGCGAACGTGACCAGACACAGTATTAAAACACGGTGTGGGGATGTGACCCTTCATAATGCTTAACAGACGACATGTGCAGACGTGACCATACACAGCATTGACAACACGATGTGGGGAGGTGACCCTTCACAACCCTTAACAGACGACATGTGCGGACGTGACCAGAGACAACAATAAAAACACGATGTGGGGACGTGACCCTTGACAATGTTTAATAGACGACATGTGCGGACGTGACCAGACACAACATTAGAACACGGTGTGGGGATGTGACCCTTCACAACGGTTAACAGACGACATGTGCGGACGTGACTAGACACAGTATTAAAAACACGATGTGGTGACGTGAGCAGACACAACATTAAAAACACGAGGTGGGGACGTGACCCTTCACAACGCTTAATAGACGACATGTGCGGACGTGACTAGACACAGTATTAAAACACGGTGTGGGGATGTGACCCTTCACAACGCTGAACAGACTACATGTTCGGACGTGACCACACAGCATTAAAAATACGATGTGGGGACGTGACCCTTCACAACGCATAACAGACGACATGTGCGGACGTGACCAGACACATCATTAAAAACACGATGTGGGGACGTGACCTTTCACAATGCTTAACAGATGACATGTGCGGACGTGACCAGACACAACATTAAAAACACGAGGTGTGGACGTGACCCTTCACACGTTTAATAGACAACATGTGCGGACGTGACCAGACACAACTTTTAAATGACGAGGTGTATGTATGGACGTAACCTATCACAACACTCAACAGACGATAGCATTAAAACATGGTGTGGGGATGTGACCCTTCACAATGCTTAACAGACGACATGTGCGGACGTGACCAGACATCATTAAAAACACGATGTTGGGACGTGATCTTTCACAATGCTTAACATATGACATGTGCGGACGTGACCACACACAACATTAAAAACACGAGGTGGGGACGTGACCCTTCACACGCTTAATAGACAACATGTGCGGACGTGACCAAACACAACTTTTAAATGACGAGGTGTATGTATGGACGTGACCTATCACAACACTTAACAGACGATAACATTAAAACATGGTGTGGGGATGTGACCCTTCACAACGCTTAACAGATGACATGTGGGGACGTAACTAGACACAGCATCAAAAACACGATGTGGGGACGTGACCCTTCACAACGCTTAACAGACGACATGTGCGGACGTGACCAGACACACCATTAAAAACACGAGGTGGGGACATCACCCTTCACAACGCTTAAGAGACGACATGTACGGACGTGACCAGACACAACATTTAAAATACGGTGTAGGTATTTGACACTTCACAAGCTTAACAGACGACATGTGCGGACGTGACCAGAGACAACATTAAAAATTCAAGGTGGGGACGTGACCCTTTACAACGCTTAACAGACGACATGTGCGGACGTGACCAGACACAGCATTAAGAACACGATGTGGGGAGGTGACCCTTTACAACGCTTAACAGAGGACATGTGCAGACGTGAGCAGACACAACATCAAAAATTCAAGGTGGGGACGTGACCCTTTACAACGATTAACAGAGGACATGTACAGACGTGAGCAGACACAACATCAAAAATTCAAGGTGGGGACGTGACCCTTTACAACGCTTAACAGACGACATGTGCGGACGTGACCAGACACAGCATTAAAAACACGATGTGGGGATGTGACCCTTCACAACGCATAACAGACGACATGTGCGGACGTGACCAGACACAGCATTAAAACACGGTATGGGGATGTCACCCTTCACAAAGCTTAACAGACGACATGTGCGGACGTTACCAGACACAGCATTAAAACACGGTGTGGGGATATGACCCTTCACAACGCTTAATAGACGACATGTACGGACGTGACCAGACACAACATTAAAAACAGATGTGGGGACGTGACCCTTCACAACGCTTAACAGACGACGTGTGCAAACGTGACAAGACATAGGATTAAAACTCGGTGTGGGGATATGACCCTTCATAACGCTTAAAAGACGACATGTGCGGACGTGACCAGACACAACATTTAATACACGGTGTGGGGACGTGACCCTTTACACGCTTAGTAGACAACATGTGCGGACGTGACCAGACACAACTTTTAAATGACGAGGTGTATGTAGGGACGTGACCTATCACAACACTAAACAGACGATAGAATTAAATCATGGTGTGGGGATATGACCCTTCACAACGCTTAACAGACGACATGTGCGGACGTGACTAGACACAGCATCAAAAACACGATGTGGGGACGTGACCCTTCACAACGCTTAATAGACGACATGTGCGGACGTGACCAGACACACCATTAAAAACACGAGGTGGGGACGTCACCCTTCACAACGCTTAATAGACGGCATGTGCGGACGTGAGCAGACACAACATTAAAAACACGAGGTGGGGACGTGACCCTTCACAACGCTTAATAGACGATATGTGCGAACGTGACCAGACACAGTATTAAAACACGGTGTGGGGATGTGACCCTTCACAACGCATAACAGACGACATGTGCGGACGTGACCAGACACAGCATTAAAACACGGTGTGGGGATGTCACCCTTCACAAAGCTTAACAGACGACATGTGCGGACGTTACCAGACACAGCATTAAAACTCGGTGTGGGGATATGACCCTTCATAACGCTTAAAAGACAACATGTGCGGACGTGACCAGACACAACATTAAAAACACGATGTGGGGACGTGACCCTTGACAACGCTTAATAGAAGACATGTGCGGACGTGACCAGACACAACATTAAAACACGGTGTGGGGATGTGACCCTTCATAATGCTTAACAGACAACATGTGCGGATGTATCCAGACGCAGCAATAAAAACACGATGTGGGGACGTGACCCTTGACAACGCTTAACAGACAACATGTGCGGACTTGACCAGACACAACTTTTAAATGACGAGGTGTATGTATGGACGTAACCTATCACAACACTCAACAGACGATAGCATTAAAACATGGTGTGGGGATGTGACCCTTCACAATGCTTAACAGACGACATGTGCGGACGTGACCAGACATCATTAAAAACACGATGTTGGGACGTGATCTTTCACAATGCTTAACATATGACATGTGCGGACGTGACCACACACAACATTAAAAACACGAGGTGGGGACGTGACCCTTCACACGCTTAATAGACAACATGTGCGGACGTGACCAAACACAACTTTTAAATGACGAGGTGTATGTATGGACGTGACCTATCACAACACTTAACAGACGATAACATTAAAACATGGTGTGGGGATGTGACCCTTCACAACGCTTAACAGATGACATGTGGGGACGTAACTAGACACAGCATCAAAAACACGATGTGGGGACGTGACCCTTCACAACGCTTAACAGACGACATGTGCGGACGTGACCAGACACACCATTAAAAACACGAGGTGGGGACATCACCCTTCACAACGCTTAAGAGACGACATGTACGGACGTGACCAGACACAACATTTAAAATACGGTGTAGGTATTTGACACTTCACAAGCTTAACAAACGACATGTGCGGACGTGACCAGAGACAGCATTAAAAATTCAAGGTGGGGACGTGACCCTTTACAACGCCTAACAGACGACATGTGCGGACGTGACCAGACACAGCATTAAGAACACGATGTGGGGAGGTGACCCTTTACAACGATTAACCGAGGACATGTGCAGACGTGAGCAGACACAACATCAAAAATTCAAGGTGGGGACGTGACCCTTTACAACGCTTAACAGACGACATGTGCGGACGTGACCAGACACAGCATTAAAAACACGATGTGCGGACGTGACCAGACACAACATTAAAACACGGTGTGGGGATGTGACCCTTCATAATTCTTAACAGACAACATGTGCGGATGTATCCAGACGCAGCAATAAAAACACGATGTGGGGACGTGACCCTTGACAACGCTTAACAGACAACATGTGCGGACTTGACCAGACACAACATTAAAAACAGATGTGGGGACGTGACCCTTCACAACGCTTAACAGATGACATGTGCGGACGTGACAAGACATAGCATTAAAACACGGTGTGGGGATATGACCCTTCACAACGGTTAATAGACGATATGTGCGGACGTGACTAGACACAGTATTAAAAACACGATGTAGGGACGTGACCCTTCACAACGCTTAACAGACGACATGTGCGGACGTTACCAGACACACCATTAAAAACACGAGGTGGGGACGTGACCCTTTACACGCTTAGTAGACAACACGTGCGGACGTTACCAGACACAACTTTTAAATGACGAGGTGTATGTAGGGACGTGACCTATCACAACACTAAACAGACGATAGAATTAAATCATGATGTGGGGATATGACCCTTCACAACGCTTAACAGACGACATGTGCGGACGTGACTAGACATAGCATCAAAAACACGATGTGGGGACGTGACCCTTCACAACGCTTAATAGACAACATGTGCGGACGTGACCAGACACACCATTAAAAACACGAGGTGGGGACGTCACCCTTCACAACGCTTAATAGACGGCATGTGCGGACGTGAGCAGACACAACATTAAAAACACAAGGTGGGGACGTAACCCTTCACAACGCTTAATAGACGATATGTGCGAACGTGACCAGACACAGTATTAAAACACGGTGTGGGGATGTGACCCTTCATAATGCTTAACAGACGACATGTGCAGACGTGACCATACACAGCATTGACAACACGATGTGGGGAGGTGACCCTTCACAACCCTTAACAGACGACATGTGCGGACGTGACCAGAGACAACAATAAAAACACGATGTGGGGACGTGACCCTTGACAATGTTTAATAGACGACATGTGCGGACGTGACCAGACACAACATTAGAACACGGTGTGGGGATGTGACCCTTCACAACGGTTAACAGACGACATGTGCGGACGTGACTAGACACAGTATTAAAAACACGATGTGGTGACGTGAGCAGACACAACATTAAAAACACGAGGTGGGGACGTGACCCTTCACAACGCTTAATAGACGACATGTGCGGACGTGACTAGACACAGTATTAAAACACGGTGTGGGGATGTGACCCTTCACAACGCTGAACAGACTACATGTTCGGACGTGACCACACAGCATTAAAAATACGATGTGGGGACGTGACCCTTCACAACGCATAACAGACGACATGTGCGGACGTGACCAGACACATCATTAAAAACACGATGTGGGGACGTGACCTTTCACAATGCTTAACAGATGACATGTGCGGACGTGACCAGACACAACATTAAAAACACGAGGTGTGGACGTGACCCTTCACACGTTTAATAGACAACATGTGCGGACGTGACCAGACACAACTTTTAAATGACGAGGTGTATGTATGGACGTAACCTATCACAACACTCAACAGACGATAGCATTAAAACATGGTGTGGGGATGTGACCCTTCACAATGCTTAACAGACGACATGTGCGGACGTGACCAGACATCATTAAAAACACGATGTTGGGACGTGATCTTTCACAATGCTTAACATATGACATGTGCGGACGTGACCACACACAACATTAAAAACACGAGGTGGGGACGTGACCCTTCACACGCTTAATAGACAACATGTGCGGACGTGACCAAACACAACTTTTAAATGACGAGGTGTATGTATGGACGTGACCTATCACAACACTTAACAGACGATAACATTAAAACATGGTGTGGGGATGTGACCCTTCACAACGCTTAACAGATGACATGTGGGGACGTAACTAGACACAGCATCAAAAACACGATGTGGGGACGTGACCCTTCACAACGCTTAACAGACGACATGTGCGGACGTGACCAGACACACCATTAAAAACACGAGGTGGGGACATCACCCTTCACAACGCTTAAGAGACGACATGTACGGACGTGACCAGACACAACATTTAAAATACGGTGTAGGTATTTGACACTTCACAAGCTTAACAGACGACATGTGCGGACGTGACCAGAGACAACATTAAAAATTCAAGGTGGGGACGTGACCCTTTACAACGCTTAACAGACGACATGTGCGGACGTGACCAGACACAGCATTAAGAACACGATGTGGGGAGGTGACCCTTTACAACGCTTAACAGAGGACATGTGCAGACGTGAGCAGACACAACATCAAAAATTCAAGGTGGGGACGTGACCCTTTACAACGATTAACAGAGGACATGTACAGACGTGAGCAGACACAACATCAAAAATTCAAGGTGGGGACGTGACCCTTTACAACGCTTAACAGACGACATGTGCGGACGTGACCAGACACAGCATTAAAAACACGATGTGGGGATGTGACCCTTCACAACGCATAACAGACGACATGTGCGGACGTGACCAGACACAGCATTAAAACACGGTATGGGGATGTCACCCTTCACAAAGCTTAACAGACGACATGTGCGGACGTTACCAGACACAGCATTAAAACACGGTGTGGGGATATGACCCTTCACAACGCTTAATAGACGACATGTACGGACGTGACCAGACACAACATTAAAAACAGATGTGGGGACGTGACCCTTCACAACGCTTAACAGACGACGTGTGCAAACGTGACAAGACATAGGATTAAAACTCGGTGTGGGGATATGACCCTTCATAACGCTTAAAAGACGACATGTGCGGACGTGACCAGACACAACATTTAATACACGGTGTGGGGACGTGACCCTTTACACGCTTAGTAGACAACATGTGCGGACGTGACCAGACACAACTTTTAAATGACGAGGTGTATGTAGGGACGTGACCTATCACAACACTAAACAGACGATAGAATTAAATCATGGTGTGGGGATATGACCCTTCACAACGCTTAACAGACGACATGTGCGGACGTGACTAGACACAGCATCAAAAACACGATGTGGGGACGTGACCCTTCACAACGCTTAATAGACGACATGTGCGGACGTGACCAGACACACCATTAAAAACACGAGGTGGGGACGTCACCCTTCACAACGCTTAATAGACGGCATGTGCGGACGTGAGCAGACACAACATTAAAAACACGAGGTGGGGACGTGACCCTTCACAACGCTTAATAGACGATATGTGCGAACGTGACCAGACACAGTATTAAAACACGGTGTGGGGATGTGACCCTTCACAACGCATAACAGACGACATGTGCGGACGTGACCAGACACAGCATTAAAACACGGTGTGGGGATGTCACCCTTCACAAAGCTTAACAGACGACATGTGCGGACGTTACCAGACACAGCATTAAAACTCGGTGTGGGGATATGACCCTTCATAACGCTTAAAAGACAACATGTGCGGACGTGACCAGACACAACATTAAAAACACGATGTGGGGACGTGACCCTTGACAACGCTTAATAGAAGACATGTGCGGACGTGACCAGACACAACATTAAAACACGGTGTGGGGATGTGACCCTTCATAATGCTTAACAGACAACATGTGCGGATGTATCCAGACGCAGCAATAAAAACACGATGTGGGGACGTGACCCTTGACAACGCTTAACAGACAACATGTGCGGACTTGACCAGACACAACATTAAAAATAGATGTGGGGACGTGACCCTTCACAACGCTTAACAGATGACATGTGCGCATGTGACAAGACATAGCATTAAAACACGGTGTGGGGATGTGACCCTTCACAACGGTTAATAGACGATATGTGCGGACGTGACTAGACACAGTATTAAAAACACGATGTAGGGACGTGACCCTTCACAACGCTTAACAGACGACATGTGCGGACGTTACCAGACACACCATTAAAAACACGAGGTGGGGACGTGACCCTTTACACGCTTAGTAGACAACACGTGCGGACGTTACCAGACACAACTTTTAAATGACGAGGTGTATGTAGGGACGTGACCTATCACAACACTAAACAGACGATAGAATTAAATCATGGTGTGGGGATATGACCCTTCACAACGCTTAACAGACGACATGTGCGGACGTGACTAGACACAGCATCAAAAACACGATGTGGGGACGTGACCCTTCACAACGCTTAATAGACGACATGTGCGGACGTGACCAGACACACCATTAAAAACACGAGGTGGGGACGTCACCCTTCACAACGCTTAATAGACGGCATGTGCGGACGTGAGCAGACACAACATTAAAAACACAAGGTGGGGACGTGACCCTTCACAACGCTTAATAGACGATATGTGCGAACGTGACCAGACACAGTATTAAAACACGGTGTGGGGATGTGACCCTTCATAACACTTAACAGACGACATGTGCAGACGTGACCATACACAGCATTGACAACACGATGTGGGGAGGTGACCCTTCACAACCCTTAACAGACGACATGTGCGGACGTGACCAGAGACAGCAATAAAAACACGATGTGGGACGTGACCCTTGACACAACATTAGAACACGGTGTGGGGATGTGACCCTTCACAACGGTTAACAGACGACATGTGCGGACGTGACTAGACACAGTATTAAAAACAAGATGTGGTGACGTGAGCAGACACAACATTAAAAACACGAGGTGGGGACGTGACCCTTCACAACGCTTAATAGACGACATGTGCGGACGTGACCAGACACAGCATTAAAACACGGTGTGGGGATGTGACCCTTCACAACGCTGAACAAACTACATGTTCGGACGTGACCACACAACATTAAAAACACGATGTGGGGACGTGACCCTTCACAACGCATAACAGACGACATGTGCGGACGTGACCAGACACATCATTAAAAACACGATGTGGGGACGTGACCTTTCACAATGCTTAACAGATGACATGTGCGGACGTGACCAGACACAACATTAAAAACACGAGGTGTGGACGTGACCCTTCACACGCTTAATAGACAACATGTGCGGACGTGACCAGACACAACTTTTAAATGACGAGGTGTATGTATGGACGTAACCTATCACAACACTCAACAGACGATAGCATTAAAACATGGTGTGGGGATGTGACCCTTCACAACGCTTAACAGACGACATGTGCGAACGTGACCAGACATCATTAAAAACACGATGTTGGGACGTGATCTTTCACAATGCTTAACATATGACATGTGCGGACGTGACCACACACAACATTAAAAACACGAGGTGAGGACGTGACCCTTCACACGCTTAATAGACAACATGTGCGGACGTGACCAAACACAACTTTTAAATGACGAGGTGTATGTATGGACGTGACCTATCACAACACTTAACAGACGATAACATTAAAACATGGTGTGGGGACGTGACCCTTCACAACGCTTAACAGACGACATGTGCGGACGTGACCAGACACCATTAAAAATACGAGGTGGGGACTTCACCCTTCAAAACGCTTAATAGACGACATGTGCGGATGTGAGCAGACACAACATTAAAAACACGAGGTGGGGACCTTTACTACGCTTAACAGACGACATGTGCGGACGTGACCAGACATAGCATTAAAAACACGATGTGGGGACGTGACCCTTCACAACGCATAACAGACGACATGTGAGGACGTGACCAGACACATCATTAAAATCACGATGTGGGGACGTGACCATTCACAACGCTTAAACAGATGCCATGTGCAGACGTGACCAGACACAACATTAAAAACACGAGGAGGGGACGTGCCCCTTCACAACGCTTAAGAGACGACATGTGCGGACGTGACCAGACACAACATTTAAAACACAGTATCGGTACGTGACCCTTCACAAGCTTAACAGACGACATGTGCTGATATGACCAGACACAAAATTCAAAACACGATGTGGGGGAGTGACCGTTCACAACGCTTAATAGGCGACATGTGCGGACGTGACCATACACAGCATTAAAAACACGATGTGGGGGCGTGACCCTTCACAACGCATAACCGACGACATGTGCGGACGTGACCAGACACAGCATTAAAACACGGTGTGGGGATGTGACCCTTCACAACGCTTAACAGACGACATGTGCGGACATGACCAGACATAGCATTAAAACACGGTGTGGGGATGTGACCCTTCACAATGCTTAATAGACGACATGTGCGGATGTGACCAGACACAACATTAAAAACACGATGTGGGGACGTGACCCTTGACAACGCTTAATAGACGACATGTGCGGACATGACAAGAGACAACATTAAAACACGGTGTGGGGATGTGACCCTTCACAATGGTTAACAGACCATATGTGCGGACGTGACTAGACACAGTATTAAAAACACGATGTAGGGACGTGACCATTCACAACGCTTAACAGACGACATGTGCGGACGTGACCAGACACAACATTTAATACACGGTGTGGGGACGTGACCCTTTACACGCTTAGTAGACAACATGTGCGGACGTGACCAGACACAACTTTTAAATGACGAGGTGTATGTAGGGACGTGACCTATCACAACACTAAACAGACGATAGAATTAAATCATGGTGTGGGGATATGACCCTTCACAACGCTTAACAGACGACATGTGCGGACGTGACTAGACACAGCATCAAAAACACGATGTGGGGACGTGACCCTTCACAACGCTTAATAGACGACATGTGCGGACGTGACCAGACACACCATTAAAAACACGAGGTGGGGACGTCACCCTTCACAACGCTTAAGAGACGACATGTGCGGACGTGACCAGACACAACATTTAAAATACGGTGTGGGTATTTGACACTTCACAAGCTTAACAGACGACATGTGCGGACGTGACCAAAGACAGCATTAAAAATTCAAGGTGGGGACGTGACCCTTTACAACGCTTAACAGACGACATGTGCGGACGTGACCAGACACAGCATTAAGAACACGATGTGGGGAGGTGACACTTTACAACGCTTAACAGAGGACATGTGCAGACGTGAGCAGACACAACATCAAAAATTCAAGGTGGGGACGTGACCCTTTACAACGATTAACAGAGGACATGTGCAGACGTGAGCAGACACAACATCAAAAATTCAAGGTGGGGACGTGACCCTTTACAACGCTTAACAGACGACATGTGCGGACGTGACCAGACACAGCATTAAAAACACGATGTGGGGATGTGACCCTTCACAACGCATAACAGACGACATGTGCGGACGTGACCAGACACAGCATTAAAACACGGTATGGGGATGTCACCCTTCACAAAGCTTAACAGACGACATGTGCGGACGTTACCAGACACAGCATTAAAACACGGTGTGGGGATATGACCCTTCACAACGCTTAATAGACGACATGTACGGACGTGACCAGACACAACATTAAAAACAGATGTGGGACGTGACCCTTCACAACGCTTAACAGACGACGTGTGCAAACGTGACCAGACATAGGATTAAAACTCGGTGTGGGGATATGACCCTTCATAACGCTTAAAGGACAACATGTGCGGACGTGACCAGAAACAACATTAAAAATACGATGTGGGGACGTGACCCTTGACAACGCTTAATAGAAGACATGTGCGGACGTGACCAGACACAACATTAAAACACGGTGTGGGGATGTGACCCTTCATAATGCTTAACAGACAACATGTGCGGATGTATCCAGACGCAGCAATAAAAACACGATGTGGGCACGTGACCCTTGACAACGCTTAACAGACAACATGTGCGGACTTGACCAGACACAACATTAAAAACAGATGTGGGGACGTGACCCTTCACAACGCTTAACAGATGACATGTGCGGACGTGACAAGACATAGCATTAAAACACGGTGTGGGGATGTGACCCTTCACAACGGTTAATAGACGATATGTGCGGACGTGACTAGACACAGTATTAAAAACACGATGTAGGGACGTCACCCTTCACAACGCTTAACAGACGACATGTGCGGACGTGACCAGACACATCAATAAAATCACGATGTGGGGACGTGACCATTCACAACGCTTAACAGATGCCATGTGCAGACGTGACCAGACACAACATTAAAAACACGAGGAGGGGACGTGCCCCTTCACAACGCTTAAGAGACGACATGTGCGGACGTGACCAGACACAACATTTAAAACACAGTATCGGTACGTGACCCTTCACAAGCTTAACAAACGACATGTGCTGATATGACCAGACACAAAATTCAAAACACGATGTGGGGGAGTGACCGTTCACAACGCTTAATAGGCGACATGTGCGGACGTGACCATACACAGCATTAAAAACACGATGTGGGGGCGTGACCCTTCACAACGCATAACCGACGACATGTGCGGACGTGACCCGACACAGCATTAAAACACGGTGTGGGGATGTGACCCTTCACAACGCTTAACAGACGACATGTGCGGACATGACCAGACATAGCATTAAAACACGGTGTGGGGATGTGACCCTTCACAATGCTTAATAGACGACATGTGCGGATGTGACCAGACACAACATTAAAAACACGATGTGGGGACGTGACCCTTGACAACGCTTAATAGACGACATGTGCGGACATGACAAGAGACAACATTAAAACACGGTGTGGGGATGTGACCCTTCACAATGGTTAACAGACGATATGTGCGGACGTGACTAGACACAGTATTAAAAACACGATGTAGGGACGTGACCATTCACAACGCTTAACAGACGACATGTGCGGACGTGACCAGACACAACATTTAATACACGGTGTGGGGACGTGACCCTTTACACGCTTAGTAGACAACATGTGCGGACGTGACCAGACACAACTTTTAAATGACGAGGTGTATGTAGGGACGTGACCTATCACAACACTAAACAGACGATAGAATTAAATCATGGTGTGGGGATATGACCCTTCACAACGCTTAACAGACGACATGTGCGGACGTGACTAGACACAGCATCAAAAACACGATGTGGGGACGTGACCCTTCACAACGCTTAATAGACGACATGTGCGGACGTGACCAGACACACCATTAAAAACACGAGGTGGGGACGTCACCCTTCACAACGCTTAATAGACGGCATGTGCGGACGTGAGCAGACACAACATTAAAAACACGAGGTGGGGACGTGACCCTTCACAACGCTTAATAGACGATATGTGCGAACGTGACCAGACACAGTATTAAAACACGGTGTGGGGATGTCACCCTTCACAAAGCTTAACAGACGACATGTGCGGACGTTACCAGACACAGCATTAAAACTCGGTGTGGGGATATGACCCTTCATAACGCTTAAAAGACAACATGTGCGGACGTGACCAGACACAACATTAAAAACACGATGTGGGGACGTGACCCTTGACAACGCTTAATAGAAGACATGTGCGGACGTGACCAGACATAACATTAAAACACGGTGTGGGGATGTGACCCTTCATAATGCTTAACAGACAACATGTGCGTATGTATCCAGACGCAGCAATAAAAACACGATGTGGGGACGTGACCCTTGACAACGCTTAACAGACAACATGTGCGGACTTGACCAGACACAACATTAAAAATAGATGTGGGGACGTGACCCTTCACAACGCTTAACAGATGACATGTGCGGATGTCACAAGACATAGCATTAAAACACGGTGTGGGGATGTGACCCTTCACAACGGTTAATAGACGATATGTGCGGACGTGACTAGACACAGTATTAAAAACACGATGTAGGGACGTGACCCTTCACAACGCTTAACAGACGACATGTGCGGACGTTACCAGACACACCATTAAAAACACGAGGTGGGGACGTGACCCTTTACACGCTTAGTAGACAACACGTGCGGACGTTACCAGACACAACTTTTAAATGACGAGGTGTATGTAGGGTCGTGACCTATCACAACACTAAACAGACGATAGAATTAAATCATGGTGTGGGGACATGACCCTTCACAACGCTTAACAGACGACATGTGCGGACGTGACTAGACACAGCATCAAAAACACGATGTGGGGACATGACCCTTCACAACGCTTAATAGACGACATGTGCGGACGTGACCAGACACACCATTAAAAACACGAGGTGGGGACGTCACCCTTCACAACGCTTAATAGACGGCATGTGCGGACGTGAGCAGACACAACATTAAAAACACAAGGTGGGGACGTGACCCTTCACAACGCTTAATAGACGATATGTGCGAACGTGACCAGACACAGTATTAAAACACGGTGTGGGGATGTGACCCTTCATAACGCTTAACAGACGACATGTGCAGACATGACCATACACAGCATTGACAACACGATGTGGGGAGGTGACCCTTCACAACCCTTAACAGACGACATGTGCGGACGTGACGAGAGACAGCAATAAAAACACGATGTGGGGACGTGACCCTTGACAATGTTTAATAGACGACATGTGCGGACGTGACCAGACACAACATTAGAACACGGTGTGGGGATGTGACCCTTCACAACGGTTAACAGACGACATGTGCGGACGTGACTAGACACAGTATTAAAAACACGATGTGGTGACGTGAGCAGACACAACATTAAAAACACGAGGTGGGGACGTGACCCTTCACAACGCTTAATAGACGACATGTGCGGACGTGACCAGACACAGCATTAAAACACGGTGTGGGGATGTGACCCTTCACAACGCTGAACAGACTACATGTTCGGACGTGACCACACAGCATTAAAAACACGATGTGGGGACGTGACCCTTCACAACGCATAACCGACGACATGTGCGGACGTGACCAGACACAGCATTAAAACACGGTGTGGGGATGTCACCCTTCACAACGCTTAACAGACGACATGTGCGGACATGACCAGACATAGCATTAAAACACGGTGTGGGGATGTGACCCTTCACAATGCTTAATAGACGACATGTGCGGATGTGACCAGACACAACATTAAAAACACGATGTGGGGACGTGACCCTTCACAACGCTTAATAGACGACATGTGCGGACATGACAAGAGACAACATTAAAACACGGTGTGGGGATGTGACCCTTCACAATGGTTAACAGACGATATGTGCGGACGTGACTAGACACAGTATTAAAAACACGATGTAGGGACGTGACCATTCACAACGCTTAACAGACGACATGTGCGGACGTGACCAGACACAACATTTAATACACGGTGTGGGGACGTGACCCTTTACACGCTTAGTAGACAACATGTGCGGACGTGACCAGACACAACTTTTAAATGACGAGGTGTATGTAGGGACGTGACCTATCACAACACTAAACAGACGATAGAATTAAATCATGGTGTGGGGATATGACCCTTCACAACGCTTAACAGACGACATGTGCGGACGTGACTAGACACAGCATCAAAAACACGATGTGGGGACGTGACCCTTCACAACGCTTAATAGACGACATGTGCGGACGTGACCAGACACACCATTAAAAACACGAGGTGGGGACGTCACTCTTCACAACGCTTAAGAGACGACATGTGCGGACGTGACCAGACACAACATTTAAAATACGGTGTGGGTATTTGACACTTCACAAGCTTAACAGACGACATGTGCGGACGTGACCAAAGACAGCATTAAAAATTCAAGGTGGGGACGTGACCCTTTACAACGCTTAACAGACGACATGTGCGGACGTGACCAGACACAGCATTAAGAACACGATGTGGGGAGGTGACACTTTACAACGCTTAACAGAGGACATGTGCAGACGTGAGCAGACACAACATCAAAAATTCAAGGTGGGGACGTGACCCTTTACAACGATTAACAGAGGACATGTGCAGACGTGAGCAGACACAACATCAAAAATTCAAGGTGGGGACGTGACCCTTTACAACGCTTAACAGACGACATGTGCGGACGTGACCAGACACAGCATTAAAAACACGATGTGGGGATGTGACCCTTCACAACGCATAACAGACGACATGTGCGAACGTGACCAGACACAGCATTAAAACACGGTGTGGGGATGTCACCCTTCACAAAGCTTAACAGACGACATGTGCGGACGTTACCAGACACAGCATTAAAACACGGTGTGGG
Source organism: Viola odorata (assembly GCA_963691705.1). NCBI lineage: Eukaryota > Viridiplantae > Streptophyta > Magnoliopsida > Malpighiales > Violaceae > Viola > Viola odorata. The sequence continues at coordinate 39,664,553 of OY829540.1, read as the reverse complement.
GATATGACCCTTCACAACGCTTAATAGACGACATGTACGGACGTGACCAGACACAACATTAAAAATAGATGTGGGGACGTGACCCTTCACAACGCTTAACAGACGACGTGTGCAAACGTGACCAGACATAGGAGTAAAACTCGGTGTGGGGATATGACCCTTCATAACGCTTAAAAGACAACATGTGCGGACGTGACCAGACACAACATTAAAAACACGATGTGGGGACGTGACCCTTGACAACGCTTAATAGAAGACATGTGCGGACGTGACCAGACACAACATTAAAACACGGTGTGGGGATGTGACCCTTCATAATGCTTAACAGACAACATGTGCGGACGTGACTAGACACAGCATCAAAAACACGATGTGGGGACGTGACCCTTCACAACGCTTAATAGACGACATGTGCGGACGTGACCAGACACACCATTAAAAACACGAGGTGGGGACGTCACCCTTCACAACGCTTAATAGACGGCATGTGCGGACGTGAGCAGACACAACATTAAAAACACAAGGTGGGGACGTGACCCTTCACAACGCTTAATAGACGATATGTGCGAACGTGACCAGACACAGTATTAAAACACGGTGTGGGGATGTGACCCTTCATAACGCTTAACAGACGACATGTGCAGACGTGACCATACACAGCATTGACAACACGATGTGGGGAGGTGACCCTTCACAACCCTTAACAGACGACATGTGCGGACGTGACCAGAGACAACAATAAAAACACGATGTGGGGACGTGACCCTTGACAATGTTTAATAGACGACATGTGCGGACGTGACCAGACACAACATTAGAACACGGTGTGGGGATGTGACCCTTCACAACGGTTAACAGACGACATGTGCGGACGTGACTAGACACAGTATTAAAAACACGATGTGGTGACGTGAGCAGACACAACATTAAAAACACGAGGTGGGGACGTGACCCTTCACAACGCTTAATAGACGACATGTGCGGACGTGACCAGACACAGCATTAAAACACGGTGTGGGGATGTGACCCTTCACAACGCTTAATAGACGACATGTTCGGACGTGACCACACAGCATTAAAAACACGATGTGGGGACGTGACCCTTCACAACGCATAACAGACGACATGTGCGGACGTGACCAGACACATCATTAAAAACACGATGTGGGGACGTGACCTTTCACAATGCTTAACAGATGACATGTGCGGACGTGACCAGACACAACATTAAAAACACGAGGTGTGGACGTGACCCTTCACACGCTTAATAGACAACATGTGCGGACGTGACCAGACACAACTTTTAAATGACGAGGTGTATGTATGGACGTAACCTATCACAACACTCAACAGACGATAGCATTAAAACATGGTGTGGGGATGTGACCCTTCACAACGCTTAACAGACGACATGTGCGGACGTGACCAGACATCATTAAAAACACGATGTTGGGACGTGATCTTTCACAATGCTTAACATATGACATGTGCGGACGTGACCACACACAACATTAAAAACACGAGGTGGGGACGTGACCCTTCACACGCTTAATAGACAACATGTGCGGACGTGACCAAACACAACTTTTAAATGACGAGGTGTATGTATGGGCGTGACCTATCACAACACTTAATAGACGATAACATTAAAACATGGTGTGGGGACGTGACCCTTCACAACGCTTAACAGACGACATGTGCGGACGTGACCAGACACCATTAAAAATACGAGGTGGGGACGTTACCCTTCAAAACGCTTAATAGACGACATGTGCGGATGTGAGCAGACACAACATTAAAAACACGAGGTGGGGACCTTTACTACGCTTAACAGACGACATGTGCGGACGTGACCAGACATAGCATTAAAAACACGATGTGGGGACGTGACCCTTCACAACGCATAACAGACGACATGTGAGGACGTGACCAGACACATCATTAAAATCACGATGTGGGGACGTGACCATTCACAACGCTTAACAGATGCCATGTGCAGACGTGACCAGACACAACATTAAAAACACGAGGAGGGGACGTGCCCCTTCACAACGCTTAAGAGACGACATGTGCGGACGTGACCAGACACAACATTTAAAACACAGTATCGGTACGTGACCCTTCACAAGCTTAACAGACGACATGTGCTGATATGACCAGACACAAAATTCAAAACACCATGTGGGGGAGTGACCGTTCACAACGCTTAATAGGCGACATGTGCGGACGTGACCATACACAGCATTAAAAACACGATGTGGGGGCGTGACCCTTCACAACGCATAACCGACGACATGTGCGGACGTGACCAGACACAGCATTAAAACACGGTGTGGGGATGTGACCCTTCACAACGCTTAACAGACGACATGTGCGGACATGACCAGACATAGCATTAAAACACGGTGTGGGGATGTGACCCTTCACAATGCTTAATAGACGACATGTGCGGATGTGACCAGACACAACATTAAAAACACGATGTGGGGACGTGACCCTTGACAACGCTTAATAGACGACATGTGCGGACATGACAAGAGACAATATTAAAACACGGTGTGGGGATGTGACCCTTCACAATGGTTAACAGACGATATGTGCGGACGTGACTAGACACAGTATTAAAAACACGATGTAGGGACGTGACCATTCACAACGCTTAACAGACGACATGTGCGGACGTGACCAGACACAACGTTTAATACACGGTGTGGGGACGTGACCCTTTACACGCTTAGTAGACAACATGTGCGGACGTGACCAGACACAACTTTTAAATGATGAGGTGTATGTAGGGACGTGACCTATCACAACACTAAACAGACGATAGAATTAAATCATGGTGTGGGGATATGACCCTTCACAACGCTTAACAGACGACATGTGCGGACGTGACTAGACACAGCATCAAAAACACGATGTGGGGACGTGACCCTTCACAACGCTTAATAGACGACATGTGCGGACGTGACCAGACACACCATTAAAAACACGAGGTGGGGACGTCACCCTTCACAACGCTTAAGAGACGACATGTTCGGACGTGACCAGACACAACATTTAAAATACGGTGTGGGTATTTGACACTTCACAAGCTTAACAGACGACATGTGCGGACGTGACCAAAGACAGCATTAAAAATTCAAGGTGGGGACGTGACCCTTTACAACGCTTAACAGACGACATGTGCGGACGTGACCAGACACAGCATTAAGAACACGATGTGGGGAGGTGACACTTTACAACGCTTAACAGAGGACATGTGCAGACGTGAGCAGACACAACATCAAAAATTCAAGGTGGGGACGTGACCCTTTACAACGATTAACAGAGGACATGTGCAGACGTGAGCAGACACAACATCAAAAATTCAAGGTGGGGACGTGACCCTTTACAACGCTTAACAGACGACATGTGCGGACGTGACCAGACACAGCATTAAAAACACGATGTGGGGATGTGACCCTTCACTACGCATAACAGACGACATGTGCGAACGTGACCAGACACAGCATTAAAACACGGTGTGGGGATGTCACCCTTCACAAAGCTTAACAGACGACATGTGCGGACGTTACCAGACACAGCATTAAAACACGGTGTGGGGATATGACCCTTCACAACGCTTAATAGACGACATGTACGGACGTGACCAGACACAACATTAAAAATAGATGTGGGGACGTGACCCTTCACAACGCTTAACAGACGACGTGTGCAAACGTGACCAGACATAGGAGTAAAACTCGGTGTGGGGATATGACCCTTCATAACGCTTAAAAGACAACATGTGCGGACGTGACCAGACACAACATTAAAAACACGATGTGGGGACGTGACCCTTGACAACGCTTAATAGAAGACATGTGCGGACGTGACCAGACACAACATTAAAACACGGTGTGGGGATGTGACCCTTCATAATGCTTAACAGACAACATGTGCGGACGTGACTAGACACAGCATCAAAAACACGATGTGGGGACGTGACCCTTCACAACGCTTAATAGACGACATGTGCGGACGTGACCAGACACACCATTAAAAACACGAGGTGGGGACGTCACCCTTCACAACGCTTAATAAACGGCATGTGCGGACGTGAGCAGACACAACATTAAAAACACAAGGTGGGGACGTGACCCTTCACAACGCTTAATAGACGATATGTGCGAACGTGACCAGACACAGTATTAAAACACGGTGTGGGGATGTGACCCTTCATAACGCTTAACAGACGACATGTGCAGACGTGACCATACACAGCATTGACAACACGATGTGGGGAGGTGACCCTTCACAACCCTTAACAGACGACATGTGCGGACGTGACCAGAGACAGCAATAAAAACACGATGTGGGGACGTGACCCTTGACAATGTTTAATAGACGACATGTGCGGACGTGACCAGACACAACATTAGAACACGGTGTGGGGATGTGACCCTTCACAACGGTTAACAGACGACATGTGCGGACGTGACTAGACACAGTATTAAAAACACGATGTGGTGACGTGAGCAGACACAACATTAAAAACACGAGGTGGGGACGTGACCCTTCACAACGCTTAATAGACGACATGTGCGGACGTGACCAGACACAGCATTAAAACACGGTGTGGGGATGTGACCCTTCACAACGCTTAATAGACGACATGTTCGGACGTGACCACACAGCATTAAAAACACGATGTGGGGACGTGACCCTTCACAACGCATAACAGACGACATGTGCGGACGTGACCAGACACATCATTAAAAACACGATGTGGGGACGTGACCTTTCACAATGCTTAACAGATGACATGTGCGGACGTGACCAGACACAACATTAAAAACACGAGGTGTGGACGTGACCCTTCACACGCTTAATAGACAACATGTGCGGACGTGACCAGACACAACTTTTAAATGACGAGGTGTATGTATGGACGTAACCTATCACAACACTCAACAGACGATAGCATTAAAACATGGTGTGGGGATGTGACCCTTCACAACGCTTAACAGACGACATGTGCGGACGTGACCAGACATCATTAAAAACACGATGTTGGGACGTGATCTTTCACAATGCTTAACATATGACATGTGCGGACGTGACCACACACAACATTAAAAACACGAGGTGGGGACGTGACCCTTCACACGCTTAATAGACAACATGTGCGGACGTGACCAAACACAACTTTTAAATGACGAGGTGTATGTATGGACGTGACCTATCACAACACTTAACAGACGATAACATTAAAACATGGTGTGGGGACGTGACCCTTCACAACGCTTAACAGACGACATGTGCGGACGTGACCAGACACCATTAAAAATACGAGGTGGGGACGTCACCCTTCAAAACGCTTAATAGACGACATGTGCGGATGTGAGCAGACACAACATTAAAAACACGAGGTGGGGACCTTTACTACGCTTAACAGACGACATGTGCGGACGTGACCAGACATAGCATTAAAAACACGATGTGGGGACGTGACCCTTCACAACGCATAACAGACGACATGTGAGGACGTGACCAGACACATCATTAAAATCACGATGTGGGGACGTGACCATTCACAACGCTTAACAGATGCCATGTGCAGACGTGACCAGACACAACATTAAAAACACGAGGAGGGGACGTGCCCCTTCACAACGCTTAAGAGACGACATGTGCGGACGTGACCAGACACAACATTTAAAACACAGTATCGGTACGTGACCCTTCACAAGCTTAACAGACGACATGTGCTGATATGACCAGACACAAAATTCAAAACACCATGTGGGGGAGTGACCGTTCACAACGCTTAATAGGCGACATGTGCGGACGTGACCATACACAGCATTAAAAACACGATGTGGGGGCGTGACCCTTCACAACGCATAACCGACGACATGTGCGGACGTGACCAGACACAGCATTAAAACACGGTGTGGGGATGTGACCCTTCACAACGCTTAACAGACGACATGTGCGGACATGACCAGACATAGCATTAAAACACGGTGTGGGGATGTGACCCTTCACAATGCTTAATAGACGACATGTACGGATGTGACCAGACACCACATTAAAAACACGATGTGGGGACGTGACCCTTGACAACGCTTAATAGACGACATGTGCGGACATGACAAGAGACAATATTAAAACACGGTGTGGGGATGTGACCCTTCACAATGGTTAACAGACGATATGTGCGGACGTGACTAGACACAGTATTAAAAACACGATGTAGGGACGTGACCATTCACAACGCTTAACAGACGACATGTGCGGACGTGACCAGACACAACGTTTAATACACGGTGTGGGGACGTGACCCTTTACACGCTTAGTAGACAACATGTGCGGACGTGACCAGACACAACTTTTAAATGACGAGGTGTATGTAGGGACGTGACCTATCACAACACTAAACAGACGATGGAATTAAATCATGGTGTGGGGATATGACCCTTCACAACGCTTAACAGACGACATGTGCGGACGTGACTAGACACAGCATCAAAAACACGATGTGGGGACGTGACCCTTCACAACGCTTAATAGACGACATGTGCGGACGTGACCAGACACACCATTAAAAACACGAGGTGGGGACGTCACCCTTCACAACGCTTAAGAGACGACATGTTCGGACGTGACCAGACACAACATTTAAAATACGGTGTGGGTATTTGACACTTCACAAGCTTAACAGACGACATGTGCGGACGTGACCAAAGACAGCATTAAAAATTCAAGGTGGGGACGTGACCCTTTACAACGCTTAACAGACGACATGTGCGGACGTGACCAGACACAGCATTAAGAACACGATGTGGGGAGGTGACACTTTACAACGCTTAACAGAGGACATGTGCAGACGTGAGCAGACACAACATCAAAAATTCAAGGTGGGGACGTGACCCTTTACAACGATTAACAGAGGACATGTGCAGACGTGAGCAGACACAACATCAAAAATTCAAGGTGGGGACGTGACCCTTTACAACGCTTAACAGACGACATGTGCGGACGTGACCAGACACAGCATTAAAAACACGATGTGGGGATGTGACCCTTCACAACGCATAACAGACGACATGTGCGAACGTGACCAGACACAGCATTAAAACACGGTGTGGGGATGTCACCCTTCACAAAGCTTAACAGACGACATATGCGGACGTTACCAGACACAGCATTAAAACACGGTGTGGGGATATGACCCTTCACAACGCTTAATAGACGACATGTACGGACGTGACCAGACACAACATTAAAAACAGATGTGGGGACGTGACCCTTCACAACGCTTAACAGACGACGTGTGCAAACGTGACCAGACATAGGAGTAAAACTCGGTGTGGGGATATGACCCTTCATAACGCTTAAAAGACAACATGTGCGGACGTGACCAGACACAACATTAAAAACACGATGTGGGGACGTGACCCTTGACAACGCTTAATAGAAGACATGTGCGGACGTGACCAGACACAACATTAAAACACGGTGTGGGGATGTGACCCTTCATAATGCTTAACAGACAACATGTGCGGATGTATCCAGACGCAGCAATAAAAACACGATGTGGGGACGTGACCCTTGACAACGCTTAACAGACAACATGTGCGGACTTTACCAGACACAACATTAAAAACAGATGTGGGGACGTGACCCTTCACAACGCTTAACAGATGACATGTGCGGACGTGACAAGACATAGCATTAAAACACGGTGTGGGGATGTGACCCTTCACAACGGTTAATAGACGATATGTGCGGACGTGACTAGACACAGTATTAAAAACACGATGTAGGGACGTGACCCTTCACAACGCTTAACAGACGACATGTGCGGACGTTACCAGACACACCATTAAAAACACGAGGTGGGGACGTGACCCTTTACACGCTTAGTAGACAACACGTGCGGACGTTACCAGACACAACTTTTAAATGACGAGGTGTATGTAGGGACGTGACCTATCACAACACTAAACAGACGATAGAATTAAATCATGGTGTGGGGATATGACCCTTCACAACGCTTAACAGACGACATGTGCGGACGTGATTAGACACAGCATCAAAAACACGATGTGGAGACGTGACCCTTCACAACGCTTAATAGACGACATGTGCGGACGTGACCAGACACACCATTAAAAACACGAGGTGGGCACGTCACCCTTCACAACGCTTAATAGACGGCATGTGCGGACGTGAGCAGACACAAGATTAAAAACACAAGGTGGGGACGTGACCCTTCACAACGCTTAATAGACGATATGTGCGAACGTGACCAGACACAGTATTAAAACACGGTGTGGGGATGTGACCCTTCATAACGCTTAACAGACGACATGTGCAGACGTGACCAGACACAGTATTAAAACACGGTGTGGGGATGTGACCCTTCATAACGCTTAACAGACGACATGTGCAGACGTGACCATACACAGCATTGACAACACGATGTGGGGAGGTGACCCTTCACAACCCTTAACAGACGACATGTGCGGACGTGACCAGAGACAGCAATAAAAACACGATGTGGGAGGTGACACTTGACAATGTTTAATAGACGACATGTGCGGACGTGACCAGACACAACATTAGAACACGGTGTGGGGATGTGACCCTTCACAACGGTTAACAGACGACATGTGCGGACGTGACTAGACACAGTATTAAAAACACGATGTGGTGACGTGAGCAAACACAACATTAAAAACACGAGGTGGGGACGTGACCCTTCACAACGCTTAATAGACGACATGTGCGGACGTGACCAGACACAGTATTAAAACACGGTGTGGGGATGTGACCCTTCACAACGCTGAACAGACTACATGTTCGGACGTGACCACACAGCATTAAAAACACGATGTGGGGACGTGACCCTTCACAACGCATAACAGACGACATGTGCGGACGTGACCAGACACATCATTAAAAACACGATGTGGGGACGTGACCTTTCACAATGCTTAACAGATGACATGTGCGGACGTGACCAGACACAACATTAAAAACACGAGGTGTGGACGTGACCCTTCACACGCTTAATAGACAACATGTGCGGACGTGACCAGACACAACTTCTAAATGACGAGGTGTATGTATGGACGTAACCTATCACAACACTCAACAGACGATAGCATTAAAACATGGTGTGGGGATGTGACCCTTCACAACGCTTAACAGACGACATGTGCAAACGTGACCAGACATAGGAGTAAAACTCGGTGTGGGGATATGACCCTTCATAACGCTTAAAAGACAACATGTGCGGACGTGACCAGACACAACATTAAAAACACGATGTGGGGACGTGACCCTTGACAACGCTTAATAGAAGACATGTGCGGACGTGACCAGACACAACATTAAAACACGGTGTGGGGATGTGACCCTTCATAATGCTTAACAGACAACATGTGCGGATGTATCCAGACGCAGCAATAAAAACACGATGTGGGGACGTGACCCTTGACAACGCTTAACAGACAACATGTGCGGACTTGACCAGACACAACATTAAAAACAGATGTGGGGACGTGACCCTTCACAACGCTTAACAGATGACATGTGCGGACGTGACAAGACACAACATTAAAAACACGAGGTGTGGACGTGACCCTTCACACGCTTAATAGACAACATGTGCGGACGTGACCAGACACAACTTCTAAATGACGAGGTGTATGTATGGACGTAACCTATCACAACACTCAACAGACGATAGCATTAAAACATGGTGTGGGGATGTGACCCTTCACAACGCTTAACAGACGACATGTGCGGACGTGACCAGACATCATTAAAAACACGATGTTGGGACGTGATCTTTCACAATGCTTAACATATGACATGTGCGGACGTGACCACACACAACATTAAAAACACGAGGTGGGGACGTGACCCTTCATACGCTTAATAGACAACATGTGCGGACGTGACCAAACACAACTTTTAAATGACGAGATGTATGTATGGACGTGACCTATCACAACACTTAACAGACGATAACATTAAAACATGGTGTGGGGATGTGACCCTTCACAACGCTTAACAGATGACATGTGGGGACGTAACTAGACACAGCATCAAAAAAACGATGTGGGGACCAGACATAGTATTAAAAGTAGATGTGGGGACGTGACCCTTCACAAAGCTTAACAGACGACATGTACGGACGTGACCAGACACAGCATTAAAAACACGATGTGGGGATGTGACCCTTCACAACGCTTAACAGACGACATGTGCGGACGTGACCAGACATAGCATTAAAACACGGTGTGGGGACGTGACTCTTCACAACGCTTAACAGACGACATGTGCGGACGTGACCAGACACAGCATTAAAAACAAGATATGGGGGCGTGACCCTTCACAACGCATAACAGACGACATGTGCGGACGTGACCAGACACAACATTAAAACACGGTGTGGGGATGTGACCCTTCACAACGCTTAACAGACGACATGTGCGGACGTGACCAGACACAACATTAAAACACGGTGTGGGGATGTGACCCTTCACAACGCTTAACAGACGACATGTGCGGACGTGACCAGACATAACATTAAAACACGGTGTGGGGACGTGACTCTTCACAACGCTTAACAGACGACATGTGCGGACGTGACCAGACACAACATTAAAAACAAGATGTGGGGGCGTGACCCTTCACAACGCTTAACAGACGAAATGTGCGGACGTGACCAGACATAACATTAAAACACGGTGTGGGGACGTGACTCTTCACAACGCTTAACAGACGACATGTGCGGGCGTGACCAGACATAGTATTAAAAGTAGATGTGGGGACGTGACCCTTCACAAAGCTTAACAGACGACATGTGCGGATGTGACCAGACACAGCATTAAAAACACGATGTGGAGACGTGACCAGACACAACATTAAAACACGGTGTGAGGATGTGACCCTTCACAACGCTTAACAGACGACATGTGCGGACGTGACCAGACATAGTATTAAAAGTAGATGTGGGGACGTGACCCTTCACAAAGCTTAACAGACGACATGTGCGGACGTGACCAGACACAACATTAAAAACACGATGTGGAGACGTGACCCTTCACAACGCTTAACAGATGACATGTGCGGACGTGACCAGACATAGCATTAAAACACGGTGTGGGGACGTGACTCTTCACAATGCTTAACAGACGACATGTGCGGACGTGACCAGACATACCATTAAAACACGGTGTGGGGACGTGACTCTTCACAACGCTTAACAGACGACATGTGCGGACGTGACCAGACATAGTATTAAAAGTAGATGTGGGGACGTGACCCTTCACAAAGCTTAACAGACGACATGTGCGGACGTGACCAGACACAACATTAAAAACACGATGTGGAGACGTGACCCTTCACAACGCTTAACAGATGACATGTGCGGACGTGACCAGACATAGCATTAAAACACGGTGTGGGGACGTGACTCTTCACAACGCTTAACAGACGACATGTGCGGACGTGACCAGACACAACATTAAAAACAAGATGTGGGGGCGTGACCCTTCACAACGCATAACAGACGACATGTGCGGACGTGACCAAACACAACATTAAAACACGGTGTGGGGATGTGACCCTTCACAACGCTTAACAGACGACATGTGCGGACGTGACCAGACATAGTATTAAAAGTAGATGTGGGGACGTGACCCTTCACAAAGCTTAACAGACGACATGTGCGGACGTGACCAGACACAGCATTAAAAACACGATGTGGAGACGTGACCCTTCACAACGCTTAACAGATGACATGTGCGGACGTGACCAGACATAGCATTAAAACACGGTGTGGGGACGTGACTCTTCACAACGCTTAACAGACGACATGTGCGGACGTGACCAGACACAACATTAAAAACAAGATGTGGGGGCGTGACCCTTCACAACGCATAACAGACGACATGTGCGGACGTGACCAGACACAACATTAAAACACGGTGTGGGGATGTGACCCTTCACAACGCTTAACAGACGACATGTGCGGACGTGACCAGACATAACATTAAAACACGGTGTTGGGACGTGACTCTTCACAACGCTTAACAGACGACATGTGCGGACGTGACCAGACATAGTATTAAAAGTAGATGTGGGGACGTGACCCTTCACAAAGCTTAACAGACGACATGTGCGGACGTGACCAGACACAGCATTAAAAACACGATGTGGGGACGTGACCCTTCACAACGCTTAACAGACGACATGTGCGGACGTGACCAGACATCATTAAAAACACGATGTTGGGACGTGATCTTTCACAATGCTTAACATATGACATGTGCGGACGTGACCACACACAACATTAAAAACACGAGGTGGGGACGTGACCCTTCATACGCTTAATAGACAACATGTGCGGACGTGACCAAACACAACTTTTAAATGACGAGATGTATGTATGGACGTGACCTATCACAACACTTAACAGACGATAACATTAAAACATGGTGTGGGGATGTGACCCTTCACAACGCTTAACAGATGACATGTGGGGACGTAACTAGACACAGCATCAAAAAAACGATGTGGGGACCAGACATAGTATTAAAAGTAGATGTGGGGACGTGACCCTTCACAAAGCTTAACAGAAAACATGTACGGACGTGACCAGACACAGCATTAAAAACACGATGTGGGGATGTGACCCTTCACAACGCTTAACAGACGACATGTGCGGACGTGACCAGACTTAGCATTAAAACACGGTGTGGGGACGTGACTCTTCACAACGCTTAACAGACGACATGTGCGGACGTGACCAGACACAGCATTAAAAACAAGATATGGGGGCGTGACCCTTCACAACGCATAACAGACGACATGTGCGGACGTGACCAGACACAACATTAAAACACGGTGTGGGGATGTGACCCTTCACAACGCTTAACAGACGACATGTGCGGACGTGACCAGACACAACATTAAAACACGGTGTGGGGATGTGACTCTTCACAACGCTTAACAGACGACATGTGCGGACGTGACCAGACATAACATTAAAACACGGTGTGGGGACGTGACTCTTCACAACGCTTAACAGACGACATGTGCGGACGTGACCAGACACAACATTAAAAACAAGATGTGGGGGCGTGACCCTTCACAACGCTTAACAGACGAAATGTGCGGACGTGACCAGACATAACATTAAAACACGGTGTGGGGACGTGACTCTTCACAACGCTTAACAGACGACATGTGCGGACGTGACCAGACATAGTATTAAAAGTAGATGTGGGGACGTGACCCTTCACAAAGCTTAACAGACGACATGTGCGGATGTGACCAGACACAGCATTAAAAACACGATGTGGAGACGTGACCAGACACAACATTAAAACACGGTGTGAGGATGTGACCCTTCACAACGCTTAACAGACGACATGTGCGGACGTGACCAGACATAGTATTAAAAGTAGATGTGGGGACGTGACCCTTCACAAAGCTTAACAGACGACATGTGCGGACGTGACCAGACACAGCATTAAAAACACGATGTGGAGACGTGACCCTTCACAACGCTTAACAGATGACATGTGCGGACGTGACCAGACATAGCATTAAAACACGGTGTGGGGACGTGACTCTTCACAACGCTTAACAGACGACATGTGCGGACGTGACCAGACATACCATTAAAACACGGTGTGGGGACGTGACTCTTCACAACGCTTAACAGACGACATGTGCGGACGTGACCAGACATAGTATTAAAAGTAGATGTGGGGACGTGACCCTTCACAAAGCTTAACAGACGACATGTGCGGACGTGACCAGACACAGCATTAAAAACACGATGTGGAGACGTGACCCTTCACAACGCTTAACAGATGACATGTGCGGACGTGACCAGACATAGCATTAAAACACGGTGTGGGGACGTGACTCTTCACAACGCTTAACAGACGACATGTGCGGACGTGACCAGACACAACATTAAAAACAAGATGTGGGGGCGTGACCCTTCACAACGCATAACAGACGACATGTGCGGACGTGACCAAACACAACATTAAAACACGGTGTGGGGATGTGACCCTTCACAACGCTTAACAGACGACATGTGCGGACGTGACCAGACATAGTATTAAAAGTAGATGTGGGGACGTGACCCTTCACAAAGCTTAACAGACGACATGTGCGGACGTGACCAGACACAGCATTAAAAACACGATGTGGAGACGTGACCCTTCACAACGCTTAACAGATGACATGTGCGGACGTGACCAGACATAGCATTAAAACACGGTGTGGGGACGTGACTCTTCACAACGCTTAACAGACGACATGTGCGGACGTGACCAGACACAACATTAAAAACAAGATGTGGGGGCGTGACCCTTCACAACGCATAACAGACGACATGTGCGGACGTGACCAGACACAACATTAAAACACGGTGTGGGGATGTGACCCTTCACAACGCTTAACAGACGACATGTGCGGACGTGACCAGACATAACATTAAAACACGATGTTGGGACGTGACTCTTCACAACGCTTAACAGACGACATGTGCGGACGTGACCAGACATAGTATTAAAAGTAGATGTGGGGACGTGACCCTTCACAAAGCTTAACAGACGACATGTGCGGACGTGACCAGACACAGCATTAAAAACACGATGTGGGGACGTGACCCTTCACAACGCTTAACAGACGACATGTGCGGACGTGACCAGACATCATTAAAAAAACGATGTTGGGACGTGATCTTTCACAATGCTTAACATATGACATGTGCGGACGTGACCACACACAACATTAAAAACACGAGGTGGGGACGTGACCCTTCATACGCTTAATAGACAACATGTGCGGACGTGACCAAACACAACTTTTAAATGACGAGATGTATGTATGGACGTGACCTATCACAACACTTAACAGACGATAACATTAAAACATGGTGTGGGGATGTGACCCTTCACAACGCTTAACAGATGACATGTGGGGACGTAACTAGACACAGCATCAAAAAAACGATGTGGGGACCAGACATAGTATTAAAAGTAGATGTGGGGACGTGACCCTTCACAAAGCTTAACAGAAAACATGTACGGACGTGACCAGACACAGCATTAAAAACACGATGTGGGGATGTGACCCTTCACAACGCTTAACAGACGACATGTGCGGACGTGACCAGACTTAGCATTAAAACACGGTGTGGGGACGTGACTCTTCACAACGCTTAACAGACGACATGTGCGGACGTGACCAGACACAGCATTAAAAACAAGATATGGGGGCGTGACCCTTCACAACGCATAACAGACGACATGTGCGGACGTGACCAGACACAACATTAAAACACGGTGTGGGGATGTGACCCTTCACAACGCTTAACAGACGACATGTGCGGACGTGACCAGACACAACATTAAAACACGGTGTGGGGATGTGACCCTTCACAACGCTTAACAGACGACATGTGCGGACGTGACCAGACATAACATTAAAACACGGTGTGGGGACGTGACTCTTCACAACGCTTAACAGACGACATGTGCGGACGTGACCAGACACAACATTAAAAACAAGATGTGGGGGCGTGACCCTTCACAACGCTTAACAGACGAAATGTGCGGACGTGACCAGACATAACATTAAAACACGGTGTGGGGACGTGACTCTTCACAACGCTTAACAGACGACATGTGCGGACGTGACCAGACATAGTATTAAAAGTAGATGTGGGGACGTGACCCTTCACAAAGCTTAACAGACGACATGTGCGGATGTGACCAGACACAGCATTAAAAACACGATGTGGAGACGTGACCAGACACAACATTAAAACACGGTGTGAGGATGTGACCCTTCACAACGCTTAACAGACGACATGTGCGGACGTGACCAGACATAGTATTAAAAGTAGATGTGGGGACGTGACCCTTCACAAAGCTTAACAGACGACATGTGCGGACGTGACCAGACACAGCATTAAAAACACGATGTGGAGACGTGACCCTTCACAACGCTTAACAGATGACATGTGCGGACGTGACCAGACATAGCATTAAAACACGGTGTGGGGACGTGACTCTTCACAACGCTTAACAGACGACATGTGCGGACGTGACCAGACATACCATTAAAACACGGTGTGGGGACGTGACTCTTCACAACGCTTAACAGACGACATGTGCGGACGTGACCAGACATAGTATTAAAAGTAGATGTGGGGACGTGACCCTTCACAAAGCTTAACAGACGACATGTGCGGACGTGACCAGACACAGCATTAAAAACACGATGTGGAGACGTGACCCTTCACAACGCTTAACAGATGACATGTGCGGACGTGACCAGACATAGCATTAAAACACGGTGTGGGGACGTGACTCTTCACAACGCTTAACAGACGACATGTGCGGACGTGACCAGACACAACATTAAAAACAAGATGTGGGGGCGTGACCCTTCACAACGCATAACAGACGACATGTGCGGACGTGACCAAACACAACATTAAAACACGGTGTGGGGATGTGACCCTTCACAACGCTTAACAGACGACATGTGCGGACGTGACCAGACATAGTATTAAAAGTAGATGTGGGGACGTGACCCTTCACAAAGCTTAACAGACGACATGTGCGGACGTGACTAGACACAGCATTAAAAACACGATGTGGAGACGTGACCCTTCACAACGCTTAACAGATGACATGTGCGGACGTGACCAGACATAGCATTAAAACACGGTGTGGGGACGTGACTCTTCACAACGCTTAACAGACGACATGTGCGGACGTGACCAGACACAACATTAAAAACAAGATGTGGGGGCGTGACCCTTCACAACGCATAACAGACGACATGTGCGGACGTGACCAGACACAACATTAAAACACGGTGTGGGGATGTGACCCTTCACAACGCTTAACAGACGACATGTGCGGACGTGACCAGACATAACATTAAAACACGGTGTTGGGACGTGACTCTTCACAACGCTTAACAGACGACATGTGCGGACGTGACCAGACATAGTATTAAAAGTAGATGTGGGGACGTGACCCTTCACAAAGCTTAACAGACGACATGTGCGGACGTGACCAGACACAGCATTAAAAACACGATGTGGGGACGTGACCCTTC
The DNA here is from genome assembly GCA_963691705.1 of Viola odorata. Classification (NCBI taxonomy): domain Eukaryota; kingdom Viridiplantae; phylum Streptophyta; class Magnoliopsida; order Malpighiales; family Violaceae; genus Viola; species Viola odorata. The sequence continues at coordinate 39,647,390 of OY829540.1, read as the reverse complement.
ACAACGCTTAACAGACGACATGTGCGGACGTGACCAGACATCATTAAAAACACGATGTTGGGACGTGATCTTTCACAATGCTTAACATATGACATGTGCGGACGTGACCACACACAACATTAAAAACACGAGGTGGGGACGTGACCCTTCATACGCTTAATAGACAACATGTGCGGACGTGACCAAACACAACTTTTAAATGACGAGATGTATGTATGGACGTGACCTATCACAACACTTAACAGACGATAACATTAAAACATGGTGTGGGGATGTGACCCTTCACAACGCTTAACAGATGACATGTGGGGACGTAACTAGACACAGCATCAAAAAAACGATGTGGGGACCAGACATAGTATTAAAAGTACATGTGGGGACGTGACCCTTCACAAAGCTTAACAGAAAACATGTACGGACGTGACCAGACACAGCATTAAAAACACGATGTGGGGATGTGACCCTTCACAACGCTTAACAGACGACATGTGCGGACGTGACCAGACTTAGCATTAAAACACGGTGTGGGGACGTGACTCTTCACAACGCTTAACAGACGACATGTGCGGACGTGACCAGACACAGCATTAAAAACAAGATATGGGGGCGTGACCCTTCACAACGCATAACAGACGACATGTGCGGACGTGACCAGACACAACATTAAAACACGGTGTGGGGATGTGACCCTTCACAACGCTTAACAGACGACATGTGCGGACGTGACCAGACACAACATTAAAACACGGTGTGGGGATGTGACCCTTCACAACGCTTAACAGACGACATGTGCGGACGTGACCAGACATAACATTAAAACACGGTGTGGGGACGTGACTCTTCACAACGCTTAACAGACGACATGTGCGGACGTGACCAGACACAACATTAAAAACAAGATGTGGGGGCGTGACCCTTCACAACGCTCAACAGACGAAATGTGCGGACGTGACCAGACATAACATTAAAACACGGTGTGGGGACGTGACTCTTCACAACGCTTAACAGACGACATGTGCGGACGTGACCAGACATAGTATTAAAAGTAGATGTGGGGACGTGACCCTTCACAAAGCTTAACAGACGACATGTGCGGATGTGACCAGACACAGCATTAAAAACACGATGTGGAGACGTGACCAGACACAACATTAAAACACGGTGTGAGGATGTGACCCTTCACAACGCTTAACAGACGACATGTGCGGACGTGACCAGACATAGTATTAAAAGTAGATGTGGGGACGTGACCCTTCACAAAGCTTAACAGACGACATGTGCGGACGTGACCAGACACAGCATTAAAAACACGATGTGGAGACGTGACCCTTCACAACGCTTAACAGATGACATGTGCGGACGTGACCAGACATAGCATTAAAACACGGTGTGGGGACGTGACTCTTCACAACGCTTAACAGACGACATGTGCGGACGTGACCAGACATACCATTAAAACACGGTGTGGGGACGTGACTCTTCACAACGCTTAACAGACGACATGTGCGGACGTGACCAGACATAGTATTAAAAGTAGATGTGGGGACGTGACCCTTCACAAAGCTTAACAGACGACATGTGCGGACGTGACCAGACACAGCATTAAAAACACGATGTGGAGACGTGACCCTTCACAACGCTTAACAGATGACATGTGCGGACGTGACCAGACATAGCATTAAAACACGGTGTGGGGACGTGACTCTTCACAACGCTTAACAGACGACATGTGCGGACGTGACCAGACACAACATTAAAAACAAGATGTGGGGGCGTGACCCTTCACAACGCATAACAGACGACATGTGCGGACGTGACCAAACACAACATTAAAACACGGTGTGGGGATGTGACCCTTCACAACACTTAACAGACGACATGTGCGGACGTGACCAGACATAGTATTAAAAGTAGATGTGGGGACGTGACCCTTCACAAAGCTTAACAGACGACATGTGCGGACGTGACCAGACACAGCATTAAAAACACGATGTGGAGACGTGACCCTTCACAACGCTTAACAGATGACATGTGCGGACGTGACCAGACATAGCATTAAAACACGGTGTGGGGACGTGACTCTTCACAACGCTTAACAGACGACATGTGCGGACGTGACCAGACACAACATTAAAAACAAGATGTGGGGGCGTGACCCTTCACAACGCATAACAGACGACATGTGCGGACGTGACCAGACACAACATTAAAACACGGTGTGGGGATGTGACCCTTCACAACGCTTAACAGACGACATGTGCGGACGTGACCAGACATAACATTAAAACACGATGTTGGGACGTGACTCTTCACAACGCTTAACAGACGACATGTGCGGACGTGACCAGACATAGTATTAAAAGTAGATGTGGGGACGTGACCCTTCACAAAGCTTAACAGACGACATGTGCGGACGTGACCAGACACAGCATTAAAAACACGATGTGGGGACGTGACCCTTCACAACGCTTAACAGACGACATGTGCGGACGTGACCAGACATCATTAAAAAAACGATGTTGGGACGTGATCTTTCACAATGCTTAACATATGACATGTGCGGACGTGACCACACACAACATTAAAAACACGAGGTGGGGACGTGACCCTTCATACGCTTAATAGACAACATGTGCGGACGTGACCAAACACAACTTTTAAATGACGAGATGTATGTATGGACGTGACCTATCACAACACTTAACAGACGATAACATTAAAACATGGTGTGGGGATGTGACCCTTCACAACGCTTAACAGATGACATGTGGGGACGTAACTAGACACAGCATCAAAAAAACGATGTGGGGACCAGACATAGTATTAAAAGTAGATGTGGGGACGTGACCCTTCACAAAGCTTAACAGAAAACATGTACGGACGTGACCAGACACAGCATTAAAAACACGATGTGGGGATGTGACCCTTCACAACGCTTAACAGACGACATGTGCGGACGTGACCAGACTTAGCATTAAAACACGGTGTGGGGACGTGACTCTTCACAACGCTTAACAGACGACATGTGCGGACGTGACCAGACACAGCATTAAAAACAAGATATGGGGGCGTGACCCTTCACAACGCATAACAGACGACATGTGCGGACGTGACCAGACACAACATTAAAACACGGTGTGGGGATGTGACCCTTCACAACGCTTAACAGACGACATGTGCGGACGTGACCAGACACAACATTAAAACACGGTGTGGGGATGTGACCCTTCACAACGCTTAACAGACGACATGTGCGGACGTGACCAGACATAACATTAAAACACGGTGTGGGGACGTGACTCTTCACAACGCTTAACAGACGACATGTGCGGACGTGACCAGACACAACATTAAAAACAAGATGTGGGGGCGTGACCCTTCACAACGCTTAACAGACGAAATGTGCGGACGTGACCAGACATAACATTAAAACACGGTGTGGGGACGTGACTCTTCACAACGCTTAACAGACGACATGTGCGGACGTGACCAGACATAGTATTAAAAGTAGATGTGGGGACGTGACCCTTCACAAAGCTTAACAGACGACATGTGCGGATGTGACCAGACACAGCATTAAAAACACGATGTGGAGACGTGACCAGACACAACATTAAAACACGGTGTGAGGATGTGACCCTTCACAACGCTTAACAGACGACATGTGCGGACGTGACCAGACATAGTATTAAAAGTAGATGTGGGGACGTGACCCTTCACAAAGCTTAACAGACGACATGTGCGGACGTGACCAGACACAGCATTAAAAACACGATGTGGAGACGTGACCCTTCACAACGCTTAACAGATGACATGTGCGGACGTGACCAGACATAGCATTAAAACACGGTGTGGGGACGTGACTCTTCACAACGCTTAACAGACGACATGTGCGGACGTGACCAGACATACCATTAAAACACGGTGTGGGGACGTGACTCTTCACAACGCTTAACAGACGACATGTGCGGACGTGACCAGACATAGTATTAAAAGTAGATGTGGGGACGTGACCCTTCACAAAGCTTAACAGACGACATGTGCGGACGTGACCAGACACAGCATTAAAAACACGATGTGGAGACGTGACCCTTCACAACGCTTAACAGATGACATGTGCGGACGTGACCAGACATAGCATTAAAACACGGTGTGGGGACGTGACTCTTCACAACGCTTAACAGACGACATGTGCGGACGTGACCAGACACAACATTAAAAACAAGATGTGGGGGCGTGACCCTTCACAACGCATAACAGACGACATGTGCGGACGTGACCAAACACAACATTAAAACACGGTGTGGGGATGTGACCCTTCACAACGCTTAACAGACGACATGTGCGGACGTGACCAGACATAGTATTAAAAGTAGATGTGGGGACGTGACCCTTCACAAAGCTTAACAGACGACATGTGCGGACGTGACTAGACACAGCATTAAAAACACGATGTGGAGACGTGACCCTTCACAACGCTTAACAGATGACATGTGCGGACGTGACCAGACATAGCATTAAAACACGGTGTGGGGACGTGACTCTTCACAACGCTTAACAGACGACATGTGCGGACGTGACCAGACACAACATTAAAAACAAGATGTGGGGGCGTGACCCTTCACAACGCATAACAGACGACATGTGCGGACGTGACCAGACACAACATTAAAACACGGTGTGGGGATGTGACCCTTCACAACGCTTAACAGACGACATGTGCGGACGTGACCAGACATAACATTAAAACACGGTGTTGGGACGTGACTCTTCACAACGCTTAACAGACGACATGTGCGGACGTGACCAGACATAGTATTAAAAGTAGATGTGGGGACGTGACCCTTCACAAAGCTTAACAGACGACATGTGCGGACGTGACCAGACACAGCATTAAAAACACGATGTGGGGACGTGACCCTTCACAACGCTTAACAGACGACATGTGCGGACGTGACCAGACATCATTAAAAACACGATGTTGGGACGTGATCTTTCACAATGCTTAACATATGACATGTGCGGACGTGACCACACACAACATTAAAAACACGAGGTGGGGACGTGACCCTTCATACGCTTAATAGACAACATGTGCGGACGTGACCAAACACAACTTTTAAATGACGAGATGTATGTATGGACGTGACCTATCACAACACTTAACAGACGATAACATTAAAACATGGTGTGGGGATGTGACCCTTCACAACGCTTAACAGATGACATGTGGGGACGTAACTAGACACAGCATCAAAAAAACGATGTGGGGACCAGACATAGTATTAAAAGTACATGTGGGGACGTGACCCTTCACAAAGCTTAACAGAAAACATGTACGGACGTGACCAGACACAGCATTAAAAACACGATGTGGGGATGTGACCCTTCACAACGCTTAACAGACGACATGTGCGGACGTGACCAGACTTAGCATTAAAACACGGTGTGGGGACGTGACTCTTCACAACGCTTAACAGACGACATGTGCGGACGTGACCAGACACAGCATTAAAAACAAGATATGGGGGCGTGACCCTTCACAACGCATAACAGACGACATGTGCGGACGTGACCAGACACAACATTAAAACACGGTGTGGGGATGTGACCCTTCACAACGCTTAACAGACGACATGTGCGGACGTGACCAGACACAACATTAAAACACGGTGTGGGGATGTGACCCTTCACAACGCTTAACAGACGACATGTGCGGACGTGACCAGACATAACATTAAAACACGGTGTGGGGACGTGACTCTTCACAACGCTTAACAGACGACATGTGCGGACGTGACCAGACACAACATTAAAAACAAGATGTGGGGGCGTGACCCTTCACAACGCTCAACAGACGAAATGTGCGGACGTGACCAGACATAACATTAAAACACGGTGTGGGGACGTGACTCTTCACAACGCTTAACAGACGACATGTGCGGACGTGACCAGACATAGTATTAAAAGTAGATGTGGGGACGTGACCCTTCACAAAGCTTAACAGACGACATGTGCGGATGTGACCAGACACAGCATTAAAAACACGATGTGGAGACGTGACCAGACACAACATTAAAACACGGTGTGAGGATGTGACCCTTCACAACGCTTAACAGACGACATGTGCGGACGTGACCAGACATAGTATTAAAAGTAGATGTGGGGACGTGACCCTTCACAAAGCTTAACAGACGACATGTGCGGACGTGACCAGACACAGCATTAAAAACACGATGTGGAGACGTGACCCTTCACAACGCTTAACAGATGACATGTGCGGACGTGACCAGACATAGCATTAAAACACGGTGTGGGGACGTGACTCTTCACAACGCTTAACAGACGACATGTGCGGACGTGACCAGACATACCATTAAAACACGGTGTGGGGACGTGACTCTTCACAACGCTTAACAGACGACATGTGCGGACGTGACCAGACATAGTATTAAAAGTAGATGTGGGGACGTGACCCTTCACAAAGCTTAACAGACGACATGTGCGGACGTGACCAGACACAGCATTAAAAACACGATGTGGAGACGTGACCCTTCACAACGCTTAACAGATGACATGTGCGGACGTGACCAGACATAGCATTAAAACACGGTGTGGGGACGTGACTCTTCACAACGCTTAACAGACGACATGTGCGGACGTGACCAGACACAACATTAAAAACAAGATGTGGGGGCGTGACCCTTCACAACGCATAACAGACGACATGTGCGGACGTGACCAAACACAACATTAAAACACGGTGTGGGGATGTGACCCTTCACAACGCTTAACAGACGACATGTGCGGACGTGACCAGACATAGTATTAAAAGTAGATGTGGGGACGTGACCCTTCACAAAGCTTAACAGACGACATGTGCGGACGTGACTAGACACAGCATTAAAAACACGATGTGGAGACGTGACCCTTCACAACGCTTAACAGATGACATGTGCGGACGTGACCAGACATAGCATTAAAACACGGTGTGGGGACGTGACTCTTCACAACGCTTAACAGACGACATGTGCGGACGTGACCAGACACAACATTAAAAACAAGATGTGGGGGCGTGACCCTTCACAACGCATAACAGACGACATGTGCGGACGTGACCAGACACAACATTAAAACACGGTGTGGGGATGTGACCCTTCACAACGCTTAACAGACGACATGTGCGGACGTGACCAGACATAACATTAAAACACGGTGTTGGGACGTGACTCTTCACAACGCTTAACAGACGACATGTGCGGACGTGACCAGACATAGTATTAAAAGTAGATGTGGGGACGTGACCCTTCACAAAGCTTAACAGACGACATGTGCGGACGTGACCAGACACAGCATTAAAAACACGATGTGGGGACGTGACCCTTCACAACGCTTAACAGACGACATGTGCGGACGTGACCAGACATCATTAAAAACACGATGTTGGGACGTGATCTTTCACAATGCTTAACATATGACATGTGCGGACGTGACCACACACAACATTAAAAACACGAGGTGGGGACGTGACCCTTCATACGCTTAATAGACAACATGTGCGGACGTGACCAAACACAACTTTTAAATGACGAGATGTATGTATGGACGTGACCTATCACAACACTTAACAGACGATAACATTAAAACATGGTGTGGGGATGTGACCCTTCACAACGCTTAACAGATGACATGTGGGGACGTAACTAGACACAGCATCAAAAAAACGATGTGGGGACCAGACATAGTATTAAAAGTACATGTGGGGACGTGACCCTTCACAAAGCTTAACAGAAAACATGTACGGACGTGACCAGACACAGCATTAAAAACACGATGTGGGGATGTGACCCTTCACAACGCTTAACAGACGACATGTGCGGACGTGACCAGACTTAGCATTAAAACACGGTGTGGGGACGTGACTCTTCACAACGCTTAACAGACGACATGTGCGGACGTGACCAGACACAGCATTAAAAACAAGATATGGGGGCGTGACCCTTCACAACGCATAACAGACGACATGTGCGGACGTGACCAGACACAACATTAAAACACGGTGTGGGGATGTGACCCTTCACAACGCTTAACAGACGACATGTGCGGACGTGACCAGACACAACATTAAAACACGGTGTGGGGATGTGACCCTTCACAACGCTTAACAGACGACATGTGCGGACGTGACCAGACATAACATTAAAACACGGTGTGGGGACGTGACTCTTCACAACGCTTAACAGACGACATGTGCGGACGTGACCAGACACAACATTAAAAACAAGATGTGGGGGCGTGACCCTTCACAACGCTCAACAGACGAAATGTGCGGACGTGACCAGACATAACATTAAAACACGGTGTGGGGACGTGACTCTTCACAACGCTTAACAGACGACATGTGCGGACGTGACCAGACATAGTATTAAAAGTAGATGTGGGGACGTGACCCTTCACAAAGCTTAACAGACGACATGTGCGGATGTGACCAGACACAGCATTAAAAACACGATGTGGAGACGTGACCAGACACAACATTAAAACACGGTGTGAGGATGTGACCCTTCACAACGCTTAACAGACGACATGTGCGGACGTGACCAGACATAGTATTAAAAGTAGATGTGGGGACGTGACCCTTCACAAAGCTTAACAGACGACATGTGCGGACGTGACCAGACACAGCATTAAAAACACGATGTGGAGACGTGACCCTTCACAACGCTTAACAGATGACATGTGCGGACGTGACCAGACATAGCATTAAAACACGGTGTGGGGACGTGACTCTTCACAACGCTTAACAGACGACATGTGCGGACGTGACCAGACATACCATTAAAACACGGTGTGGGGACGTGACTCTTCACAACGCTTAACAGACGACATGTGCGGACGTGACCAGACATAGTATTAAAAGTAGATGTGGGGACGTGACCCTTCACAAAGCTTAACAGACGACATGTGCGGACGTGACCAGACACAGCATTAAAAACACGATGTGGAGACGTGACCCTTCACAACGCTTAACAGATGACATGTGCGGACGTGACCAGACATAGCATTAAAACACGGTGTGGGGACGTGACTCTTCACAACGCTTAACAGACGACATGTGCGGACGTGACCAGACACAACATTAAAAACAAGATGTGGGGGCGTGACCCTTCACAACGCATAACAGACGACCTGTGCGGACGTGACCAAACACAACATTAAAACACGGTGTGGGGATGTGACCCTTCACAACGCTTAACAGACGACATGTGCGGACGTGACCAGACATAGTATTAAAAGTAGATGTGGGGACGTGACCCTTCACAAAGCTTAACAGACGACATGTGCGGACGTGACCAGACACAGCATTAAAAACACGATGTGGAGACGTGACCCTTCACAACGCTTAACAGATGACATGTGCGGACGTGACCAGACATAGCATTAAAACACGGTGTGGGGACGTGACTCTTCACAACGCTTAACAGACGACATGTGCGGACGTGACCAGACACAACATTAAAAACAAGATGTGGGGGCGTGACCCTTCACAACGCATAACAGACGACATGTGCGGACGTGACCAGAGACAACATTAAAACACGGTGTGGGGATGTGACCCTTCACAACGCTTAACAGACGACATGTGCGGACGTGACCAGACATAACATTAAAACACGGTGTTGGGACGTGACTCTTCACAACGCTTAACAGACGACATGTGCGGACGTGACCAGACATAGTATTAAAAGTAGATGTGGGGACGTGACCCTTCACAAAGCTTAACAGACGACATGTGCGGACGTGACCAGACACAGCATTAAAAACACGATGTGGGGACGTGACCCTTCACAACGATTAACAGACGACATGTGCGGACGTGACCAGACATAGCATTAATACACGGTGTGGGGACGTGACTCTTCACAACGCTTAACAGACGACATGTGCGGACGTGACCAGACGTAGTATTAAAAGTAGATGTGGGGACGTGACCCTTCACAAAGCTTAACAGACGACATGTGCGGACGTGACCAGAAACAACATTAAAACACGGTGTGGGGATGTGACCCTTCACAACGCTTAACAGACGAAATGTGCGGACGTGACCAGACACAGCATTAAAAACAAGATGTGGGGGCGTGACCCTTCACAACGCATAACAGACGACATGTACGGACGTGACCAGACACAACATTAAAACACGGTGTGGGGACGTGACCCTTCACAAAGCTTAACAGACGACATGTGCGGATGTGACCAGACATAGCATTAAAACACGGTGTGGGGAGGTGACCCTTCACAACGCTTAACAGACGACATGAGCGGACGTGACCAGACATAGTATTAAAAGTAGATGTGGGGACGAGACCCTTCACAAAGCTTAACAGACGACATGTGCGGACGTGACCAGACACAGCATTAAAAACACGATGTGGGGACGTGACCCTTCACAACGCTTAACAGACGACATGTGCGGACGTGACCAGACACAACATTAAAAACAAGATGTGGGGGCGTGACCCTTCACAACGCATAACAGACGACATGTGCGGACGTGACCAGACACAACATTAAAACACGGTGTGGGGATGTGACCCTTCACAACGCTTAACAGACGACATGTGCGGACGTGACCAGACACAGCATTAAAACACGGTGTGGGGACGTGACTCTTCACAATGCTTAACAGACGACATGTGCGGACGTGACCAGACATAGTATTAAAAGTAGATGTGGGGACGTGACCCTTCACAAAGCTTAACAGACGACATGTGCGGACGTGACCAGACACAGCATTAAAAACACGATGTGGGGATGTGACCCTTCACAACGCTTAACAGACGACATGTGCGGACGTGACCAGACATAGCATTAAAACACGGTGTGGGGACGTGACTCTTCACAACGCTTAACAGACGACATGTGCGGACGTGACCAGACATAGTATTAAAAGTAGATGTGGGGACGTGACCCTTCACAAAGCTTAACAGACGACATGTGCGGACGTGACCAGACACAACATTAAAACACGGTGTGGGGATGTGACCCTTCACAACGCTTAACAGACGACATGTGCGGACGTGACCAGACACAACATTAAAAACAAGATGTGGGGGCGTGACCCTTCACAACGCATAACAGACGACATGTGCGGACGTGACCAAACACAACATTAAAACACGGTGTGGGGATGTGACCCTTCACAACGCTTAACAGACGACATGTGCGGACGTGACCAGACATAGTATTAAAAGTAGATGTGGGGACGTGACCCTTCACAAAGCTTAACAGACGACATGTGCGGACGTGACCAGACACAGCATTAAAAACACGATGTGGAGACGTGACCCTTCACAACGCTTAACAGATGACATGTGCGGACGTGACCAGACATAGCATTAAAACACGGTGTGGGGACGTGACTCTTCACAACGCTTAACAGACGACATGTGCGGACGTGACCAGACACAACATTAAAAACAAGATGTGGGGGCGTGACCCTTCACAACGCATAACATACGACATGTGCGGACGTGACCAGACACAACATTAAAACACGGTGTGGGGATGTGACCCTTCACAACGCTTAACAGACGACATGTGCGGACGTGACCAGACATAACATTAAAACACGGTGTTGGGACGTGACTCTTCACAACGCTTAACAGACGACATGTGCGGACGTGACCAGACATAGTATTAAAAGTAGATGTGGGGACGTGACCCTTCACAAAGCTTAACAGACGACATGTGCGGACGTGACCAGACACAGCATTAAAAACACGATGTGGGGACGTGACCCTTCACAACGCTTAACAGACGACATGTGCGGACGTGACCAGACATAGCATTAATACACGGTGTGGGGACGTGACTCTTCACAACGCTTAACAGACGACATGTGCGGACGTGACCAGACATAGTATTAAAAGTAGATGTGGGGACGTGACCCTTCACAAAGCTTAACAGACGACATGTGTGGACGTGACCAGACACAACATTAAAACACGGTGTGGGGATATGACCCTTCACAACGCTTAACAGACGACATGTGCGGACGTGACCAGACATAGTATTAAAAGTAGATGTCGGGGCGTGACCCTTCACAAAGCTTAACAGACGACATGTGCGGATGTGACCAGACACAGCATTAAAAACACGATGTGGGGACGTGACCCTTCACAACGATTAACAGACGACATGTGCGGACGTGACCAGACATAGCATTAATACACGGTGTGGGGACGTGACTCTTCACAACGCTTAACAGACGACATGTGCGGACGTGACCAGACGTAGTATTAAAAGTAGATGTGGGGACGTGACCCTTCACAAAGCTTAACAGACGACATGTGCGGACGTGACCAGAAACAACATTAAAACACGGTGTGGGGATGTGACCCTTCACAACGCTTAACAGACGAAATGTGCGGACGTGACCAGACACAGCATTAAAAACAAGATGTGGGGGCGTGACCCTTCACAACGCATAACAGACGACATGTACGGACGTGACCAGACACAACATTAAAACACGGTGTGGGGACGTGACCCTTCACAAAGCTTAACAGACGACATGTGCGGACGTGACCAGACATAGCATTAAAACACGGTATGGGGACGTGACCCTTCACAACGCTTAACAGACGACATGTGCGGACGTGACCAGACATAGCATTAAAACACGGTGTGGGGAGGTGACCCTTCACAAAGCTTAATAGACGACATGTGCGGACGTGACCAGACACAGCATTAAAAACACGATGTGGGGACGTGACCCTTCACAACGCTTAACAGACGACATGTGCGGACGTGACCAGACACAACATTAAAAACAAGATGTGGGGGCGTGACCCTTCACAACGCATAACAGACGACATGTGCGGACGTGACCAGACACAACATTAAAACACGGTGTGGGGATGTGACCCTTCACAACGCTTAACAGACGACATGTGCGGACGTGACCAGACACAGCATTAAAACACGGTGTGGGGACGTGACTCTTCACAATGCTTAACAGACGACATGTGCGGACGTGACCAGACATAGTATTAAAAGTAGATGTGGGGACGTGACCCTTCACAAAGCTTAACAGACGACATGTGCGGACGTGACCAGACACAGCATTAAAAACACGATGTGGGGACGTGACCCTTCACAACGCTTAACAGACGACATGTGCGGACGTGACCAGACATAGCATTAAAACACGGTGTGGGGACGTGACTCTTCACAACGCTTAACAGACGACATGTGCGGACGTGACCAGACATAGTATTAAAAGTAGATGTGGGGACGTGACCCTTCACAAAGCTTAACAGACGACATGTGCGGACGTGACCAGACACAACATTAAAACACGGTGTGGGGATGTGACCCTTCACAACGCTTAACAGACGACATGTGCGGACGTGACCAGACACAACATTAAAAACAAGATGTGGGGGCGTGACCCTTCACAACGCATAACAGACGACATGTGCGGACGTGACCAAACACAACATTAAAACACGGTGTGGGGATGTGACCCTTCACAACGCTTAACAGACGACATGTGCGGACGTGACCAGACATAGTATTAAAAGTAGATGTGGGGACGTGACCCTTCACAAAGCTTAACAGACGACATGTGCGGACGTGACCAGACACAGCATTAAAAACACGATGTGGGGACGTGACCCTTCACAACGCTTAACAGACGATATGTGCGGACGTGACCAGACACAACATTAAAAACAAGATGTGGGGGCGTGACCCTTCACAACGCATAACAGACGACATGTGCGGACGTGACCTATCACAACACTAAACAGACGATAGAATTAAATCATGGTGTGGGGATATGACCCTTCACAACGCTTAACAGACGACATGTGCGGACGTGACTAGACACAGCATCAAAAACACGATGTGGGGACGTGACCCTTCACAACGCTTAATAGACGACATGTGCGGACGTGACCAGACACACCATTAAAAACACGAGGTGGGGACGTCACCCTTCACAACGCTTAAGAGACGACATGTGCGGACGTGACCAGACACAACATTTAAAATACGGTGTGGGTATTTGACACTTCACAAGCTTAACAGACGACATGTGCGGACGTGACCAAAGACAGCATTAAAAATTCAAGGTGGGGACGTGACCCTTTACAACGCTTAACAGACGACATGTGCGGACGTGACCAGACACAGCATTAAGAACACGATGTGGGGAGGTGACACTTTACAACGCTTAACAGAGGACATGTGCAGACGTGAGCAGACACAACATCAAAAATTCAAGGTGGGGACGTGACCCTTTACAACGATTAACAGAGGACATGTGCAGACGTGAGCAGACACAACATCAAAAATTCAAGGTGGGGACGTGACCCTTTACAACGCTTAACAGACGACATGTGCGGACGTGACCAGACACAGCATTAAAAACACGATGTGGGGATGTGACCCTTCACAACGCATAACAGACGACATGTGCGGACGTGACCAGACACAGCATTAAAACACGGTATGGGGATGTCACCCTTCACAAAGCTTAACAGACGACATGTGCGGACGTTACCAGACACAACATTAAAACACGGTGTGGGGATATGACCCTTCACAACGCTTAATAGACGACATGTACGGACGTGACCAGACACAACATTAAAAACAGATGTGGGGACGTGACCCTTCACAACGCTTAACAGACGACGTGTGCAAACGTGACCAGACATAGGATTAAAACTCGGTGTGGGGATATGACCCTTCATAACGCTTAAAGGACAACATGTGCGGACGTGACCAGAAACAACATTAAAAATACGATGTGGGGACGTGACCCTTGACAACGCTTAATAGAAGACATGTGCGGACGTGACCAGACACAACATTAAAACACGGTGTGGGGATGTGACCCTTCATAATGCTTAACAGACAACATGTGCGGATGTATCCAGACGCAGCAATAAAAACACGATGTGGGCACGTGACCCTTGACAACGCTTAACAGACAACATGTGCGGACTTGACCAGACACAACATTAAAAACAGATGTGGGGACGTGACCCTTCACAACGCTTAACAGATGACATGTGCGGACGTGACAAGACATAGCATTAAAACACGGTGTGGGGATGTGACCCTTCACAACGGTTAATAGACGATATGTGCGGACGTGACTAGACACAGTATTAAAAACACGATGTAGGGACGTGACCCTTCACAACGCTTAACAGACGACATGTGCGGACGTGACCAGACACATCAATAAAATCACGATGTGGGGACGTGACCATTCACAACGCTTAACAGATGCCATGTGCAGACGTGACCAGACACAACATTAAAAACACGAGGAGGGGACGTGCCCCTTCACAACGCTTAAGAGACGACATGTGCGGACGTGACCAGACACAACATTTAAAACACAGTATCGGTACGTGACCCTTCACAAGCTTAACAAACGACATGTGCTGATATGACCAGACACAAAATTCAAAACACGATGTGGGGGAGTGACCGTTCACAACGCTTAATAGGCGACATGTGCGGACGTGACCATACACAGCATTAAAAACACGATGTGGGGGCGTGACCCTTCACAACGCATAACCGACGACATGTGCGGACGTGACCCGACACAGCATTAAAACACGGTGTGGGGATGTGACCCTTCACAACGCTTAACAGACGACATGTGCGGACATGACCAGACATAGCATTAAAACACGGTGTGGGGATGTGACCCTTCACAATGCTTAATAGACGACATGTGCGGATGTGACCAGACACAACATTAAAAACACGATGTGGGGACGTGACCCTTGACAACGCTTAATAGACGACATGTGCGGACATGACAAGAGACAACATTAAAACACGGTGTGGGGATGTGACCCTTCACAATGGTTAACAGACGATATGTGCGGACGTGACTAGACACAGTATTAAAAACACGATGTAGGGACGTGACCATTCACAACGCTTAACAGACGACATGTGCGGACGTGACCAGACACAACATTTAATACACGGTGTGGGGACGTGACCCTTTACACGCTTAGTAGACAACATGTGCGGACGTGACCAGACACAACTTTTAAATGACGAGGTGTATGTAGGGACGTGACCTATCACAACACTAAACAGACGATAGAATTAAATCATGGTGTGGGGATATGACCCTTCACAACGCTTAACAGACGACATGTGCGGACGTGACTAGACACAGCATCAAAAACACGATGTGGGGACGTGACCCTTCACAACGCTTAATAGACGACATGTGCGGACGTGACCAGACACACCATTAAAAACACGAGGTGGGGACGCCACCCTTCACAACGCTTAATAGACGGCATGTGCGGACGTGAGCAGACACAACATTAAAAACACGAGGTGGGGACGTGACCCTTCACAACGCTTAATAGACGATATGTGCGAACGTGACCAGACACAGTATTAAAACACGGTGTGGGGATGTCACCCTTCACAAAGCTTAACAGACGACATGTGCGGACGTTACCAGACACAGCATTAAAACTCGGTGTGGGGATATGACCCTTCATAACGCTTAAAAGACAACATGTGCGGACGTGACCAGACACAACATTAAAAACACGATGTGGGGACGTGACCCTTGACAACGCTTAATAGAAGACATGTGCGGACGTGACCAGACACAACATTAAAACACGGTGTGGGGATGTGACCCTTCATAATGCTTAACAGACAACATGTGCGTATGTATCCAGACGCAGCAATAAAAACACGATGTGGGGACGTGACCCTTGACAACGCTTAACAGACAACATGTGCGGACTTGACCAGACACAACATTAAAAATAGATGTGGGGACGTGACCCTTCACAACGCTTAACAGATGACATGTGCGGATGTCACAAGACATAGCATTAAAACACGGTGTGGGGATGTGACCCTTCACAACGGTTAATAGACGATATGTGCGGACGTGACTAGACACAGTATTAAAAACACGATGTAGGGACGTGACCCTTCACAACGCTTAACAGACGACATGTGCGGACGTTACCAGACACACCATTAAAAACACGAGGTGGGGACGTGACCCTTTACACGCTTAGTAGACAACACGTGCGGACGTTACCAGACACAACTTTTAAATGACGAGGTGTATGTAGGGTCGTGACCTATCACAACACTAAACAGACGATAGAATTAAATCATGGTGTGGGGACATGACCCTTCACAACGCTTAACAGACGACATGTGCGGACGTGACTAGACACAGCATCAAAAACACGATGTGGGGACGTGACCCTTCACAACGCTTAATAGACGACATGTGCGGACGTGACCAGACACACCATTAAAAACACGAGGTGGGGACGTCACCCTTCACAACGCTTAATAGACGGCATGTGCGGACGTGAGCAGACACAACATTAAAAACACAAGGTGGGGACGTGACCCTTCACAACGCTTAATAGACGATATGTGCGAACGTGACCAGACACAGTATTAAAACACGGTGTGGGGATGTGACCCTTCATAACGCTTAACAGACGACATGTGCAGACATGACCATACACAGCATTGACAACACGATGTGGGGAGGTGACCCTTCACAATCCTTAACAGACGACATGTGCGGACGTGACGAGAGACAGCAATAAAAACACGATGTGGGGACGTGACCCTTGACAATGTTTAATAGACGACATGTGCGGACGTGACCAGACACAACATTAGAAAACGGTGTGGGGATGTGACCCTTCACAACGGTTAACAGACGACATGTGCGGACGTGACTAGACACAGTATTAAAAACACGATGTGGTGACGTGAGCAGACACAACATTAAAAACACGAGGTGGGGACGTGACCCTTCACAACGCTTAATAGACGACATGTGCGGACGTGACCAGACACAGCATTAAAACACGGTGTGGGGATGTGACCCTTCACAACGCTGAACAGACTACATGTTCGGACGTGACCACACAGCATTAAAAACACGATGTGGGGACGTGACCCTTCACAACGCATAACCGACGACATATGCGGACGTGACCAGACACAGCATTAAAACACGGTGTGGGGATGTCACCCTTCACAACGCTTAACAGACGACATGTGCGGACATGACCAGACATAGCATTAAAACACGGTGTGGGGATGTGACCCTTCACAATGCTTAATAGACGACATGTGCGGATGTGACCAGACACAACATTAAAAACACGATGTGGGGACGTGACCCTTCACAACGCTTAATAGACGACATGTGCGGACATGACAAGAGACAACATTAAAACACGGTGTGGGGATGTGACCCTTCACAATGGTTAACAGACGATATGTGCGGACGTGACTAGACACAGTATTAAAAACACGATGTAGGGACGTGACCATTCACAACGCTTAACAGACGACATGTGCAGACGTGACCAGACACAACATTTAATACACGGTGTGGGGACGTGACCCTTTACACGCTTAGTAGACAACATGTGCGGACGTGACCAGACACAACTTTTAAATGACGAGGTGTATGTAGGGACGTGACCTATCACAACACTAAACAGACGATAGAATTAAATCATGGTGTGGGGATATGACCCTTCACAACGCTTAACAGACGACATGTGCGGACGTGACTAGACACAGCATCAAAAACACGATGTGGGGACGTGACCCTTCACAACGCTTAATAGACGACATGTGCGGACGTGACCAGACACACCATTAAAAACACGAGGTGGGGACGTCACTCTTCACAACGCTTAAGAGACGACATGTGCGGACGTGACCAGACACAACATTTAAAATACGGTGTGGGTATTTGACACTTCACAAGCTTAACAGACGACATGTGCGGACGTGACCAAAGACAGCATTAAAAATTCAAGGTGGGGACGTGACCCTTTACAACGCTTAACAGACGACATGTGCGGACGTGACCAGACACAGCATTAAGAACACGATGTGGGGAGGTGACACTTTACAACGCTTAACAGAGGACATATGCAGACGTGAGCAGACACAACATCAAAAATTGAAGGTGGGGACGTGACCCTTTACAACGATTAACAGAGGACATGTGCAGACGTGAGCAGACACAACATCAAAAATTCAAGGTGGGGACGTGACCCTTTACAACGCTTAACAGACGACATGTGCGGACGTGACCAGACACAGCATTAAAAACACGATGTGGGGATGTGACCCTTCACAACGCATAACAGACGACATGTGCGGACGTGACCAGACACAGCATTAAAACACGGTATGGGGATGTCACCCTTCACAAAGCTTAACAGACGACATGTGCGGACGTTACCAGACACAGCATTAAAACACGGTGTGGGGATATGACCCTTCACAACGCTTAATAGACGACATGTACGGACGTGACCAGACACAACATTAAAAACAGATGTGGGGACGTGACCCTTCACAACGCTTAACAGACGACGTGTGCAAACGTGACCAGACATAGGATTAAAACTCGGTGTGGGGATATGACCCTTCATAACGCTTAAAGGACAACATGTGCGGACGTGACCAGAAACAACATTAAAAATACGATGTGGGGACGTGACCCTTGACAACGCTTAATAGAAGACATGTGCGGACGTGACCAGACACAACATTAAAACACGGTGTGGGGATGTGACCCTTCATAATGCTTAACAGACAACATGTGCGGATGTATCCAGACGCAGCAATAAAAACACGATGTGGGCACGTGACCCTTGACAACGCTTAACAGACAACATGTGCGGACTTGACCAGACACAACATTAAAAACAGATGTGGGGACGTGACCCTTCACAACGCTTAACAGATGACATGTGCGGACGTGACAAGATATAGCATTAAAACACGGTGTGGGGATGTGACCCTTCACAACGGTTAATAGACGATATGTGCGGACGTGACTAGACACAGTATTAAAAACACGATGTAGGGACGTGACCCTTCACAACGCTTAACAGACGACATGTGCGGACGTGACCAGACACATCAATAAAATCACGATGTGGGGACGTGACCATTCACAACGCTTAACAGATGCCATGTGCAGACGTGACCAGACACAACATTAAAAACACGAGGAGGGGACGTGCCCCTTCACAACGCTTAAGAGACGACATGTGCGGACGTGACCAGACACAACATTTAAAACACAGTATCGGTACGTGACCCTTCACAAGCTTAACAAACGACATGTGCTGATATGACCAGACACAAAATTCAAAACACGATGTGGGGGAGTGACCGTTCACAACGCTTAATAGGCGACATGTGCGGACGTGACCATACACAGCATTAAAAACACGATGTGGGGGCGTGACCCTTCACAACGCATAACCGACGACATGTGCGGACGTGACCCGACACAACATTAAAACACGGTGTGGGGATGTGACCCTTCACAACGCTTAACAGACGACATGTGCGGACATGACCAGACATAGCATTAAAACACGGTGTGGGGATGTGACCCTTCACAATGCTTAATAGACGACATGTGCGGATGTGACCAGACACAACATTAAAAACACGATGTGGGGACGTGACCCTTGACAACGCTTAATAGACGACATGTGCGGACATGACAAGAGACAACATTAAAACACGGTGTGGGGATGTGACCCTTCACAATGGTTAACAGACGATATGTGCGGACGTGACTAGACACAGTATTAAAAACACGATGTAGGGACGTGACCATTCACAACGCTTAACAGACGACATGTGCGGACGTGACCAGACACAACATTTAATACACGGTGTGGGGACGTGACCCTTTACACGCTTAGTAGACAACATGTGCGGACGTGACCAGACACAACTTTTAAATGACGAGGTGTATGTAGGGACGTGACCTATCACAACACTAAACAGACGATAGAATTAAATCATGGTGTGGGGATATGACCCTTCACAACGCTTAACAGACGACATGTGCGGACGTGACTAGACACAGCATCAAAACTCGGTGTGGGGATATGACCCTTCATAACGCTTAAAAGACAACATGTGCGGACGTGACCAGACACAACATTAAAAACACGATGTGGGGACGTGACCCTTGACAACGCTTAATAGAAGACATGTGCGGACGTGACCAGACACAACATTAAAACACGGTGTGGGGATGTGACCCTTCATAATGCTTAACAGACAACATGTGCGTATGTATCCAGACGCAGCAATAAAAACACGATGTGGGGACGTGACCCTTGACAACGCTTAACAGACAACATGTGCGGACTTGACCAGACACAACATTAAAAATAGATGTGGGGACGTGACCCTTCACAACGCTTAACAGATGACATGTGCGGATGTCACAAGACATAGCATTAAAACACGGTGTGGGGATGTGACCCTTCACAACGGTTAATAGACGATATGTGCGGACGTGACTAGACACAGTATTAAAAACACGATGTAGGGACGTGACCCTTCACAACGCTTAACAGACGACATGTGCGGACGTTACCAGACACACCATTAAAAACACGAGGTGGGGACGTGACCCTTTACACGCTTAGTAGACAACACGTGCGGACGTTACCAGACACAACTTTTAAATGACGAGGTGTATGTAGGGTCGTGACCTATCACAACACTAAACAGACGATAGAATTAAATCATGGTGTGGGGACATGACCCTTCACAACGCTTAACAGACGACATGTGCGGACGTGACTAGACACAGCATCAAAAACACGATGTGGGGACGTGACCCTTCACAACGCTTAATAGACGACATGTGCGGACGTGACCAGACACACCATTAAAAACACGAGGTGGGGACGTCACCCTTCACAACGCTTAATAGACGGCATGTGCGGACGTGAGCAGACACAACATTAAAAACACAAGGTGGGGACGTGACCCTTCACAACGCTTAATAGACGATATGTGCGAACGTGACCAGACACAGTATTAAAACACGGTGTGGGGATGTGACCCTTCATAACGCTTAACAGACGACATGTGCAGACATGACCATACACAGCATTGACAACACGATGTGGGGAGGTGACCCTTCACAACCCTTAACAGACGACATGTGCGGACGTGACGAGAGACAGCAATAAAAACACGATGTGGGGACGTGACCCTTGACAATGTTTAATAGACGACATGTGCGGACGTGACCAGACACAACATTAGAACACGGTGTGGGGATGTGACCCTTCACAACGGTTAACAGACGACATGTGCGGACGTGACTAGACACAGTATTAAAAACACGATGTGGTGACGTGAGCAGACACAACATTAAAAACACGAGGTGGGGACGTGACCCTTCACAACGCTTAATAGACGACATGTGCGGACGTGACCAGACACAGCATTAAAACACGGTGTGGGGATGTGACCCTTCACAACGCTGAACAGACTACATGTTCGGACGTGACCACACAGCATTAAAAACACGATGTGGGGACGTGACCCTTCACAACGCATAACCGACGACATGTGCGGACGTGACCAGACACAGCATTAAAACACGGTGTGGGGATGTCACCCTTCACAACGCTTAACAGACGACATGTGCGGACATGACCAGACATAGCATTAAAACACGGTGTGGGGATGTGACCCTTCACAATGCTTAATAGACGACATGTGCGGATGTGACCAGACACAACATTAAAAACACGATGTGGGGACGTGACCCTTCACAACGCTTAATAGACGACATGTGCGGACATGACAAGAGACAACATTAAAACACGGTGTGGGGATGTGACCCTTCACAATGGTTAACAGACGATATGTGCGGACGTGACTAGACACAGTATTAAAAACACGATGTAGGGACGTGACCATTCACAACGCTTAACAGACGACATGTGCGGACGTGACCAGACAACCCATTTAATACACGGTGTGGGGACGTGACCCTTTACACGCTTAGTAGACAACATGTGCGGACGTGACCAGACACAACTTTTAAATGACGAGGTGTATGTAGGGACGTGACCTATCACAACACTAAACAGACGATAGAATTAAATCATGGTGTGGGGATATGACCCTTCACAACGCTTAACAGACGACATGTGCGGACGTGACTAGACACAGCATCAAAAACACGATGTGGGGACGTGACCCTTCACAACGCTTAATAGACGACATGTGCGGACGTGACCAGACACACCATTAAAAACACGAGGTGGGGACGTCACTCTTCACAACGCTTAAGAGACGACATGTGCGGACGTGACCAGACACAACATTTAAAATACGGTGTGGGTATTTGACACTTCACAAGCTTAACAGACGACATGTGCGGACGTGACCAAAGACAGCATTAAAAATTCAAGGTGGGGACGTGACCCTTTACAACGCTTAACAGACGACATGTGCGGACGTGACCAGACACAGCATTAAGAACACGATGTGGGGAGGTGACACTTTACAACGCTTAACAGAGGACATGTGCAGACGTGAGCAGACACAACATCAAAAATTCAAGGTGGGGACGTGACCCTTTACAACGATTAACAGAGGACATGTGCAGACGTGAGCAGACACAACATCAAAAATTCAAGGTGGGGACGTGACCCTTTACAACGCTTAACAGACGACATGTGCGGACGTGACCAGACACAGCATTAAAAACACGATGTGGGGATGTGACCCTTCACAACGCATAACAGACGACATGTGCGAACGTGACCAGACACAGCATTAAAACACGGTGTAGGGATGTCACCCTTCACAAAGCTTAACAGACGACATGTGCGGACGTTACCAGACACAACATTAAAACACGGTGTGGGGATATGACCCTTCACAACGCTTAATAGACGACATGTACGGACGTGACCAGACACAACATTAAAAATAGATGTGGGGACGTGACCCTTCACAACGCTTAACAGACGACGTGTGCAAACGTGACCAGACATAGGAGTAAAACTCGGTGTGGGGATATGACCCTTCATAACGCTTAAAAGACAACATGTGCGGACGTGACCAGACACAACATTAAAAACACGATGTGGGGACGTGACCCTTGACAACGCTTAATAGAAGACATGTGCGGACGTGACCAGACACAACATTAAAACACGGTGTGGGGATGTGACCCTTCATAATGCTTAACAGACAACATGTGCGGACGTGACTAGACACAGCATCAAAAACACGATGTGGGGACGTGACCCTTCACAACGCTTAATAGACGACATGTGCGGACGTGACCAGACACACCATTAAAAACACGAGGTGGGAACGTCACCCTTCACAACGCTTAATAGACGGCATGTGCGGACGTGAGCAGACACAACATTAAAAACACAAGGTGGGGACGTGACCCTTCACAACGCTTAATAGACGATATGTGCGAACGTGACCAGACACAGTATTAAAACACGGTGTGGGGATGTGACCCTTCATAACGCTTAACAGACGACATGTGCAGACGTGACCATACACAGCATTGACAACACGATGTGGGGAGGTGACCCTTCACAACCCTTAACAGATAACATGTGCGGACGTGACCAGAGACAGCAATAAAAACACGATGTGGGGACGTGACCCTTGACAATGTTTAATAGACGACATGTGCGGACGTGACCAGACACAACATTAGAACACGGTGTGGGGATGTGACCCTTCACAACGGTTAACAGACGACATGTGCGGACGTGACTAGACACAGTATTAAAAACACGATGTGGTGACGTGAGCAGACACAACATTAAAAACACGAGGTGGGGACGTGACCCTTCACAACGCTTAATAGACGACATGTGCGGACGTGACCAGACACAGCATTAAAACACGGTGTGGGGATGTGACCCTTCACAACGCTTAATAGACGACATGTTCGGACGTGACCACACAGCATTAAAAACACGATGTGGGGACGTGACCCTTCACAACGCATAACAGACGACATGTGCGGACGTGACCAGACACATCATTAAAAACACGATGTGGGGACGTGACCTTTCACAATGCTTAACAGATGACATGTGCGGACGTGACCAGACACAACATTAAAAACACGAGGTGTGGACGTGACCCTTCACACGCTTAATAGACAACATGTGCGGACGTGACCAGACACAACTTTTAAATGACGAGGTGTATGTATGGACGTAACCTATCACAACACTCAACAGACGATAGCATTAAAACATGGTGTGGGGATGTGACCCTTCACAACGCTTAACAGACGACATGTGCGGACGTGACCAGACATCATTAAAAACACGATGTTGGGACGTGATCTTTCACAATGCTTAACATATGACATGTGCGGACGTGACCACACACAACATTAAAAACACGAGGTGGGGACGTGACCCTTCACACGCTTAATAGACAACATGTGCGGACGTGTCCAAACACAACTTTTAAATGACGAGGAGTATGTATGGACGTGACCTATCACAACACTTAACAGACGATAACATTAAAACATGGTGTGGGGACGTGACCCTTCACAACGCTTAACAGACGACATGTGCGGACGTGACCAGACACCATTAAAAATACGAGGTGGGGACGTCACCCTTCAAAACGCTTAATAGACGACATGTGCGGATGTGAGCAGACACAACATTAAAAACACGAGGTGGGGACCTTTACTACGCTTAACAGACGACATGTGCGGACGTGACCAGACATAGCATTAAAAACACGATGTGGGGACGTGACCCTTCACAACGCATAACAGACGACATGTGAGGACGTGACCAGACACATCATTAAAATCACGATGTGGGGACGTGACCATTCACAACGCTTAACAGATGCCATGTGCAGACGTGACCAGACACAACATTAAAAACACGAGGAGGGGACGTGCCCCTTCACAACGCTTAAGAGACGACATGTGCGGACGTGACCAGACACAACATTTAAAACACAGTATCGGTACGTGACCCTTCACAAGCTTAACAGACGACATGTGCTGATATGACCAGACACAAAATTCAAAACACCATGTGGGGGAGTGACCGTTCACAACGCTTAATAGGCGACATGTGCGGACGTGACCATACACAGCATTAAAAACACGATGTGGGGGCGTGACCCTTCACAACGCATAACCGACGACATGTGCGGACGTGACCAGACACAGCATTAAAACACGGTGTGGGGATGTGACCCTTCACAACGCTTAACAGACGACATGTGCGGACATGACCAGACATAGCATTAAAACACGGTGTGGGGATGTGACCCTTCACAATGCTTAATAGACGACATGTGCGGATGTGACCAGACACAACATTAAAAACACGATGTGGGGACGTGACCCTTGACAACGCTTAATAGACGACATGTGCGGACATGACAAGAGACAATATTAAAACACGGTGTGGGGATGTGACCCTTCACAATGGTTAACAGACGATATGTGCTGACGTGACTAGACACAGTATTAAAAACACGATGTAGGGACGTGACCATTCACAACGCTTAACAGACGACATGTGCGGACGTGACCAGACACAACGTTTAATACACGGTGTGGGGACGTGACCCTTTACACGCTTAGTAGACAACATGTGCGGACGTGACCAGACACAACTTTTAAATGACGAGGTGTATGTAGGGACGTGACCTATCACAACACTAAACAGACGATAGAATTAAATCATGGTGTGGGGATATGACCCTTCACAACGCTTAACAGACGACATGTGCGGACGTGACTAGACACAGCATCAAAAACACGATGTGGGGACGTGACCCTTCACAACGCTTAATAGACGACATGTGCGGACGTGACCAGACACACCATTAAAAACACGAGGTGGGGACGTCACCCTTCACAACGCTTAAGAGACGACATGTTCGGACGTGACCAGACACAACATTTAAAATACGGTGTGGGTATTTGACACTTCACAAGCTTAACAGACGACATGTGCGGACGTGACCAAAGACAGCATTAAAAATTCAAGGTGGGGACGTGACCCTTTACAACGCTTAACAGACGACATGTGCGGACGTGACCAGACACAGCATTAAGAACACGATGTGGGGAGGTGACACTTTACAACGCTTAACAGAGGACATGTGCAGACGTGAGCAGACACAACATCAAAAATTCAAGGTGGGGACGTGACCCTTTACAACGATTAACAGAGGACATGTGCAGACGTGAGCAGACACAACATCAAAAATTCAAGGTGGGGACGTGACCCTTTACAACGCTTAACAGACGACATGTGCGGACGTGACCAGACACAGCATTAAAAACACGATGTGGGGATGTGACCCTTCACAACGCATAACAGACGACATGTGCGAACGTGACCAGACACAGCATTAAAACACGGTGTGGGGATGTCACCCTTCACAAAGCTTAACAGACGACATGTGCGGACGTTACCAGACACAACATTAAAACACGGTGTGGGGATATGACCCTTCACAACGCTTAATAGACGACATGTACGGACGTGACCAGACATAGGAGTAAAACACGGTGTGGGGACGTGACTCTTCACAACGCTTAACAGACGACATGTGCGGACGTGACCAGACATAGTATTAAAAGTAGATGTGGGGACGTGACCCTTCACAAAGCTTAACAGACGACATGTGCGGACGTGACCAGACACAGCATTAAAAACACGATGTGGAGACGTGACCCTTCACAACGCTTAACAGATGACATGTGCGGACGTGACCAGACATAGCATTAAAACACGGTGTGGGGACGTGACTCTTCACAACGCTTAACAGACGACATGTGCGGACGTGACCAGACACAACATTAAAAACAAGATGTGGGGGCGTGACCCTTCACAACGCATAACAGACGACATGTGCGGACGTGACCAAACACAACATTAAAACACGGTGTGGGGATGTGACCCTTCACAACGCTTAACAGACGACATGTGCGGACGTGACCAGACATAGTATTAAAAGTAGATGTGGGGACGTGACCCTTCACAAAGCTTAACAGACGACATGTGCGGACGTGACCAGACACAGCATTAAAAACACGATGTGGAGACGTGACCCTTCACAACGCTTAACAGATGACATGTGCGGACGTGACCAGACATAGCATTAAAACACGGTGTGGGGACGTGACTCTTCACAACGCTTAACAGACGACATGTGCGGACGTGACCAGTCACAACATTAAAAACAAGATGTGGGGGCGTGACCCTTCACAACGCATAACAGACGACATGTGCGGACGTGACCAGACACAACATTAAAACACGGTGTGGGGATGTGACCCTTCACAACGCTTAACAGACGACATGTGCGGACGTGACCAGACATAACATTAAAACACGGTGTTGGGACGTGACTCTTCACAACGCTTAACAGACGACATGTGCGGACGTGACCAGACATAGTATTAAAAGTAGATGTGGGGACGTGACCCTTCACAAAGCTTAACAGACGACATGTGCGGACGTGACCAGACACAGCATTAAAAACACGATGTGGGGACGTGACCCTTCACAACGCTTAACAGACGACATGTGCGGACGTGACCAGACATCATTAAAAACACGATGTTGGGACGTGATCTTTCACAATGCTTAACATATGACATGTGCGGACGTGACCACACACAACATTAAAAACACGAGGTGGGGACGTGACCCTTCATACGCTTAATAGACAACATGTGCGGACGTGACCAAACACAACTTTTAAATGACGAGATGTATGTATGGACGTGACCTATCACAACACTTAACAGACGATAACATTAAAACATGGTGTGGGGATGTGACCCTTCACAACGCTTAACAGATGACATGTGGGGACGTAACTAGACACAGCATCAAAAAAACGATGTGGGGACCAGACATAGTATTAAAAGTAGATGTGGGGACGTGACCCTTCACAAAGCTTAACAGAAAACATGTACGGACGTGACCAGACACAGCATTAAAAACACGATGTGGGGATGTGACCCTTCACAACGCTTAACAGACGACATGTGCGGACGTGACCAGACTTAGCATTAAAACACGGTGTGGGGACGTGACTCTTCACAACGCTTAACAGACGACATGTGCGGACGTGACCAGACACAGCATTAAAAACAAGATATGGGGGCGTGACCCTTCACAACGCATAACAGACGACATGTGCGGACGTGACCAGACACAACATTAAAACACGGTGTGGGGATGTGACCCTTCACAACGCTTAACAGACGACATGTGCGGACGTGACCAGACACAACATTAAAACACGGTGTGGGGATGTGACCCTTCACAACGCTTAACAGACGACATGTGCGGACGTGACCAGACATAACATTAAAACACGGTGTGGGGACGTGACTCTTCACAACGCTTAACAGACGACATGTGCGGACGTGACCAGACACAACATTAAAAACAAGATGTGGGGGCGTGACCCTTCACAACGCTTAACAGACGAAATGTGCAGACGTGACCAGACATAACATTAAAACACGGTGTGGGGACGTGACTCTTCACAACGCTTAACAGACGACATGTGCGGACGTGACCAGACATAGTATTAAAAGTAGATGTGGGGACGTGACCCTTCACAAAGCTTAACAGACGACATGTGCGGATGTGACCAGACACAGCATTAAAAACACGATGTGGAGACGTGACCAGACACAACATTAAAACACGGTGTGAGGATGTGACCCTTCACAACGCTTAACAGACGACATGTGCGGACGTGACCAGACATAGTATTAAAAGTAGATGTGGGGACGTGACCCTGCACAAAGCTTAACAGACGACATGTGCGGACGTGACCAGACACAGCATTAAAAACACGATGTGGAGACGTGACCCTTCACAACGCTTAACAGATGACATGTGCGGACGTGACCAGACATAGCATTAAAACACGGTGTGGGGACGTGACTCTTCACAACGCTTAACAGACGACATGTGCGGACGTGACCAGACATACCATTAAAACACGGTGTGGGGACGTGACTCTTCACAACGCTTAACAGACGACATGTGCGGACGTGACCAGACATAGTATTAAAAGTAGATGTGGGGACGTGACCCTTCACAAAGCTTAACAGACGACATGTGCGGACGTGACCAGACACAGCATTAAAAACACGATGTGGAGACGTGACCCTTCACAACGCTTAACAGATGACATGTGCGGACGTGACCAGACATAGCATTAAAACACGGTGTGGGGACGTGACTCTTCACAACGCTTAACAGACGACATGTGCGGACGTGACCAGACACAACATTAAAAACAAGATGTGGGGGCGTGACCCTTCACAACGCATAACAGACGACATGTGCGGACGTGACCAAACACAACATTAAAACACGGTGTGGGGATGTGACCCTTCACAACGCTTAACAGACGACATGTGCGGACGTGACCAGACATAGTATTAAAAGTAGATGTGGGGACGTGACCCTTCACAAAGCTTAACAGACGACATGTGCGGACGTGACCAGACACAGCATTAAAAACACGATGTGGAGACGTGACCCTTCACAACGCTTAACAGATGACATGTGCGGACGTGACCAGACATAGCATTAAAACACGGTGTGGGGACGTGACTCTTCACAACGCTTAACAGACGACATGTGCGGACGTGACCAGTCACAACATTAAAAACAAGATGTGGGGGCGTGACCCTTCACAACGCATAACAGACGACATGTGCGGACGTGACCAGACACAACATTAAAACACGGTGTGGGGATGTGACCCTTCACAACGCTTAACAGACGACATGTGCGGACGTGACCAGACATAACATTAAAACACGGTGTTGGGACGTGACTCTTCACAACGCTTAACAGACGACATGTGCGGACGTGACCAGACATAGTATTAAAAGTAGATGTGGGGACGTGACCCTTCACAAAGCTTAACAGACGACATGTGCGGACGTGACCAGACACAGCATTAAAAACACGATGTGGGGACGTGACCCTTCACAACGCTTAACAGACGACATGTGCGGACGTGACCAGACATCATTAAAAACACGATGTTGTGACGTGATCTTTCACAATGCTTAACATATGACATGTGCGGACGTGACCACACACAACATTAAAAACACGAGGTGGGGACGTGACCCTTCATACGCTTAATAGACAACATGTGCGGACGTGACCAAACACAACTTTTAAATGACGAGATGTATGTATGGACGTGACCTATCACAACACTTAACAGACGATAACATTAAAACATGGTGTGGGGATGTGACCCTTCACAACGCTTAACAGATGACATGTGGGGACGTAACTAGACACAGCATCAAAAAAACGATGTGGGGACCAGACATAGTATTAAAAGTAGATGTGGGGACGTGACCCTTCACAAAGCTTAACAGAAAACATGTACGGACGTGACCAGACACAGCATTAAAAACACGATGTGGGGATGTGACCCTTCACAACGCTTAACAGACGACATGTGCGGACGTGACCAGACTTAGCATTAAAACACGGTGTGGGGACGTGACTCTTCACAACGCTTAACAGACGACATGTGCGGACGTGACCAGACACAGCATTAAAAACAAGATATGGGGGCGTGACCCTTCACAACGCATAACAGACGACATGTGCGGACGTGACCAGACACAACATTAAAACACGGTGTGGGGATGTGACCCTTCACAACGCTTAACAGACGACATGTGCGGACGTGACCAGACACAACATTAAAACACGGTGTGGGGATGTGACCCTTCACAACGCTTAACAGACGACATGTGCGGACGTGACCAGACATAACATTAAAACACGGTGTGGGGACGTGACTCTTCACAACGCTTAACAGACGACATGTGCGGACGTGACCAGACACAACATTAAAAACAAGATGTGGGGGCGTGACCCTTCACAACGCTTAACAGACGAAATGTGCAGACGTGACCAGACATAACATTAAAACACGGTGTGGGGACGTGACTCTTCACAACGCTTAACAGACGACATGTGCGGACGTGACCAGACATAGTATTAAAAGTAGATGTGGGGACGTGACCCTTCACAAAGCTTAACAGACGACATGTGCGGATGTGACCAGACACAGCATTAAAAACACGATGTGGAGACGTGACCAGACACAACATTAAAACACGGTGTGAGGATGTGACCCTTCACAACGCTTAACAGACGACATGTGCGGACGTGACCAGACATAGTATTAAAAGTAGATGTGGGGACGTGACCCTGCACAAAGCTTAACAGACGACATGTGCGGACGTGACCAGACACAGCATTAAAAACACGATGTGGAGACGTGACCCTTCACAACGCTTAACAGATGACATGTGCGGACGTGACCAGACATAGCATTAAAACACGGTGTGGGGACGTGACTCTTCACAACGCTTAACAGACGACATGTGCGGACGTGACCAGACATACCATTAAAACACGGTGTGGGGACGTGACTCTTCACAACGCTTAACAGACGACATGTGCGGACGTGACCAGACATAGTATTAAAAGTAGATGTGGGGACGTGACCCTTCACAAAGCTTAACAGACGACATGTGCGGACGTGACCAGACATAGTATTAAAAGTAGATGTGGGGACGTGACCCTTCACAAAGCTTAACAGACGACATGTGCGGACGTGACCAGACACAGCATTAAAAACACGATGTGGAGACGTGACCCTTCACAACGCTTAACAGATGACATGTGCGGACGTGACCAGACATAGCATTAAAACACGGTGTGGGGACGTGACTCTTCACAACGCTTAACAGACGACATGTGCGGACGTGACCAGACACAACATTAAAAACAAGATGTGGGGGCGTGACCCTTCACAACGCATAACAGACGACATGTGCGGACGTGACCAGACACAACATTAAAACACGGTGTGGGGATGTGACCCTTCACAACGCTTAACAGACGACATGTGCGGACGTGACCAGACATAACATTAAAACACGGTGTTGGGACGTGACTCTTCACAACGCTTAACAGACGACATGTGCGGACGTGACCAGACATAGTATTAAAAGTAGATGTGGGGACGTGACCCTTCACAAAGCTTAACAGACGACATGTGCGGACGTGACCAGACACAGCATTAAAAACACGATGTGGGGACGTGACCCTTCACAACGATTAACAGACGACATGTGCGGACGTGACCAGACATAGCATTAATACACGGTGTGGGGACGTGACTCTTCACAACGCTTAACAGACGACATGTGCGGACGTGACCAGACACAGCATTAAAAACAAGATGTGGGGGCGTGACCCTTCACAACGCATAACAGACGACATGTACGGACGTGACCAGACACAACATTAAAACACGGTGTGGGGACGTGACCCTTCACAAAGCTTAACAGACGACATGTGCGGACGTGACCAGACATAGCATTAAAACACGGTATGGGGACGTGACCCTTCACAACGCTTAACAGACGACATGTGCAGACGTGACCAGACAGAGCATTAAAACACGGTGTGGGGAGGTGACCCTTCACAACGCTTAACAGACGACATGAGCGGACGTGACCAGACACAACATTAAAAACAAGATGTGGGGGCGTGACCCTTCACAACGCATAACAGACGACATGTGCGGACGTGACCAGACACAACATTAAAACACGGTGTGGGGATGTGACCCTTCACAACGCTTAACAGACGACATGTGCGGACGTGACCAGACACAGCATTAAAAACACGATGTGGGGACGTGACCCTTCACAATGCTTAACAGACGACATGTGCGGACGTGACCAGACACAACATTAAAAACAAGATGTGGGGACGAGACCCTTCACAACGCTTAACAGACGACATGTGCGGACGTGACCAGACACAACATTAAAAACAAGATGTGGGGGCGTGACCCTTCACAACGCATAACAGACGACATGTGCGGACGTGACCAGACACAACATTAAAACACGGTGTGGGGATGTGACCCTTCACAACGCTTAACAGACGACATGTGCGGACGTTACCAGACACAGCATTAAAACACGGTGTGGGGGCGTGACTCTTCACAATGCTTAACAGACGACATGTGCGGACGTGACCAGACATAGTATTAAAAGTAGATGTGGGGACGTGACCCTTCACAAAGCTTAACAGACGACATGTGCGGACGTGACCAGACACAGCATTAAAAACACGATGTGGGGACGTGACCCTTCACAACGCTTAACAGACGACATGTGCGGACGTGACCAGACATAGTATTAAAAGTAGATGTGGGGACGTGACCCTTCACAAAGCTTAACAGACGACATGTGCGGACGTGACCAGACACAGCATTAAAAACACGATGTGGGGACGTGACCCTTCACAACGCTTAACAGACGACATGTGCGGACGTGACCAGACACAACATTAAAAACAAGATGTGGGGGCGTGACCCTTCACAACGCATAACAGACGACATGTGCGGACGTGACCAGACACAACATTAAAACACGGTGTGGGGATGTGACCCTTCACAACGCTTAACAGACGACATGTGCGGACGTGACCAGACACAGCATTAAAACACGGTGTGGGGACGTGACTCTTCACAATGCTTAACAGACGACATGTGCGGACGTGACCAGACACACCATTAAAAACAAGATGTGGGGGCGTGACCCTTCACAACGCATAACAGACGACATGTGCGGACGTGACCAGACACAGCATTAAAAACACGATGTGGGGACGTGACCCTTCACAACGGTTAACAGACGACATGTGCGAACGTGACCAGACACAACATTAAAAACAAGATGTGGGGGCGTGACCCTTCACAACGCATAACAGACGACATGTGCGGACGTGACCAGACACAACATTAAAACACGGTGTGGGGATGTGACCCTTCACAACGCTTAACAGACGACATGTGCGGACGTGACCAGACACAGCATTAAAACACGGTGTGGGGACGTGACCCTTCACAAAGCTTAACAGACGACATGTGCGGACGTGACCAGACACAGCATTAAAAACACGATGTGGGGACGTGACCCTTCACAAAGCTTAACAGACGACATGTGCGGACGTGACCAGACACAGCATTAAAAACACGATGTGGGGACGTGACCCTTCACAACGCTTAACAGACGACATGTGCGGACGTGACCCTTCACAAAGCTTAACAGACGACATGTGCGGACGTGACCAGACACAGCATTAAAAACACGATGTGGGGACGTGACCCTTCACAACGCTTAACAGACGACATGTGCGGACGTGACCAGACACAACATTAAAAACAAGATGTGGGGGCGTGACCCTTCACAACGCATAACAGACGACATGTGCGGACGTGACCAGACACAACATTAAAACACGGTGTGGGGATGTGACCCTTCACAACGCTTAACAGACGACATGTGCGGACGTGACCAGACACAGCATTAAAACACGGTGTGGGGACGTGACTCTTCACAATGCTTAACAGACGACATGTGCGGACGTGACCAGACATAGTATTAAAAGTAGATGTGGGGACGTGACCCTTCACAAAGCTTAACAGACGACATGTGCGGACGTGACCAGACACAGCATTAAAACCACGATGTGGGGACGTGACCCTTCACAACGCTTAACAGACGACATGTGCGGACGTGACCAGACATAGCATTAAAACACGGTGTGGGGACGTGACTCTTCACAACGCTTAACAGACGACATGTGCGGACGTGACCAGACATAGTATTAAAAGTAGATGTGGGGACGTGACCCTTCACAAAGCTTAACAGACGACATGTGCGGACGTGACCAGACACAACATTAAAACACGGTGTGGGGATGTGACCCTTCACAACGCTTAACAGACGACATGTGCGGACGTGACCAGACACAACATTAAAAACAAGATGTGGGGGCGTGACCCTTCACAACGCATAACAGACGACATGTGCGGACGTGACCAAACACAACATTAAAACACGGTGTGGGGATGTGACCCTTCACAACGCTTAACAGACGACATGTGCGGACGTGACCAGACATAGTATTAAAAGTAGATGTGGGGACGTGACCCTTCACAAAGCTTAACAGACGACATGTGCGGACGTGACCAGACACAACATTAAAACACGGTGTGGGGATGTGACCCTTCACAACGCTTAACAGACGACATGTGCGGACGTGACCAGACATAACATTAAAACACGGTGTGGGGACGTGACTCTTCACAACGCTTAACAGACGACATGTGCGGACGTGACCAGACATAGTATTAAAAGTAGATGTGGGGACGTGACCCTTCACAAAGCTTAACAGACGACATGTGCGGACGTGACCAGACACAGCATTAAAAACACGATGTGGGGACGTGACCCTTCACAACGCTTAACAGACGACATGTGCGGACGTGACCAGACATAGCATTAAAACACGGTGTGGGGACGTGACTCTTCACAACGCTTAACAGACGACATGTGCGGACGTGACCAGACATAGTATTAAAAGTAGATGTGGGGACGTGACCCTTCACAAAGCTTAACAGACGACATGTGCGGACGTGACCAGACACAACATTAAAACACGGTGTGGGGATGTGACCCTTCACAACGCTGAACAGACGACATGTGCTGATGTACCCAGACACAAAATTCAAAACACGATGTGGGGACGTGACCCTTCACAACACTTAATAGACGACATGTGCGGACGTGACCAGACACAGCATTAAAGACAAGATGTGGGGGCGTGACCCTTCACAACGCATAACAGACGACATGTGTGGACGTGACCAGACACAACATTAAAACACGGTGTGGGGATATGACCCTTCACAACGCTTAACAGACGACATGTGCGGACGTGACCAGACACAGCATTAAAAGTAGATGTGGGGACGTGACCCTTCACAAAGCTTAACAGACGACATGTGCGGACGT
Organism: Viola odorata; assembly: GCA_963691705.1. NCBI lineage: Eukaryota > Viridiplantae > Streptophyta > Magnoliopsida > Malpighiales > Violaceae > Viola > Viola odorata. The sequence continues at coordinate 39,610,540 of OY829540.1, read as the reverse complement.
GACCAGACACAGCATTAAAAACACGATGTGGGGACGTGACCCTTCACAACGATTAACAGACGACATGTGCGGACGTGACCAGACATAGCATTAATACACGGTGTGGGGACGTGACTCTTCACAACGCTTAACAGACGACATGTGCGGACGTGACCAGACGTAGTATTAAAAGTAGATGTGGGGACGTGACCCTTCACAAATCTTAACAGACGACATGTGCGGACGTGACCAGAAACAACATTAAAACACGGTGTGGGGATGTGACCCTTCACAACGCTTAACAGACAATATGTGCGGACGTGACCAGACACAGCATTAAAAACAAGATGTGGGGGCGTGACCCTTCACAACGCATAACAGACGACATGTACGGACGTGACCAGACACAACATTAAAACACGGTGTGGGGACGTGACCCTTCACAACGCTTAACAGACGACATGTGCGGACGTGACCAGACATAGCATTAAAACACGGTGTGGGGAGGTGACCCTTCACAACGCTTAACAGACGACATGAGCGGACGTGACCAGACATAGTATTAAAAGTAGATGTGGGGACGAGACCCTTCACAAAGCTTAACAGACGACATGTGCGGACGTGACCAGACACAGCATTAAAGACAAGATGTGGGGGCGTGACCCTTCACAACGCATAACAGACGACATGTGTGGACGTGACCAGACACAACATTAAAACACGGTGTGGGGATATGACCCTTCACAACGCTTAACAGACGACATGTGCGGACGTGACCAGACATAGTATTAAAAGTAGATGTGGGGACGTGACCCTTCACAAAGCTTAACAGACGACATGTGCGGACGTGACCAGACACAGCATTAAAAACACGATGTGGGGACGTGACCCTTCACAACGATTAACAGACGACATGTGCGGACGTGACCAGACATAGCATTAATACACGGTGTGGGGACGTGACTCTTCACAACGCTTAACAGACGACATGTGCGGACGTGACCAGACGTAGTATTAAAAGTAGATGTGGGGACGTGACCCTTCACAAAGCTTAACAGACGACATGTGCGGACGTGACCAGAAACAACATTAAAACACGGTGTGGGGATGTGACCCTTCACAACGCTTAACAGACGAAATGTGCGGACGTGACCAGACACAGCATTAAAAACAAGATGTGGGGGCGTGACCCTTCACAACGCATAACAGACGACATGTACGGACGTGACCAGACACAACATTAAAACACGGTGTGGGGACGTGACCCTTCACAAAGCTTAACAGACGACATGTGCGGACGTGACCAGACATAGCATTAAAACACGGTATGGGGAAGTGACCCTTCACAACGCTTAACAGACGACATGTGCGGACGTGACCTGACATAGCATTAAAACACGGTGTGGGGAGGTGACCCTTCACAACGCTTAACAGACGACATGAGCGGACGTGACCAGACATAGTATTAAAAGTAGATGTGGGGACGAGACCGTTCACAAAGCTTAACAGACGACATGTGCGGACGTGACCAGACACAGCATTAAAAACACGATGTGGGGACGTGACCCTTCACAACGCTTAACAGACGACATGTGCGGACGTGACCAGACACAACATTAAAAACAAGATGTGGGGGCGTGACCCTTCACAACGCATAACAGACGACATGTGCGGACGTGACCAGACACAACATTAAAACACGGTGTGGGGATGTGACCCTTCACAACGCTTAACAGACGACATGTGCGGACGTGACCAGACACAGCATTAAAACACGGTGTGGGGACGTGACTCTTCACAATGCTTAACAGACGACATGTGCGGACGTGACCAGACATAGTATTAAAAGTAGATGTGGGGACGTGACCCTTCACAAAGCTTAACAGACGACATGTGCGGACGTGACCAGACACAGCATTAAAAACACGATGTGGGGACGTGACCCTTCACAACGCTTAACAGACGACATGTGCGGACGTGACCAAACACAACATTAAAACACGGTGTGGGGATGTGACCCTTCACAACGCTTAACAGACGACATGTGCGGACGTGACCAGACATAGTATTAAAAGTAGATGTGGGGACGTGACCCTTCACAAAGCTTAACAGACGACATGTGCGGACGTGACCAGACACAGCATTAAAAACACGATGTGGGGACGTGACCCTTCACAACGCTTAACAGACGATATGTGCGGACGTGACCAGACACAACATTAAAAACAAGATGTGGGGGCGTGACCCTTCACAACGCATAACAGACGACATGTGCGGACGTGACCAGACACAACATTAAAACACGGTGTGGGGATGTGACCCTTCACAACGCTTAACAGACGACATGTGCGGACGTGACCAGACACAACATTAAAACACGGTGTGGTGACGTGACTCTTCACAATGCTTAACAGACGACATGTGCGGACGTAACCAGACATAGTATTAAAAGTAGATGTGGGGACGTGACCCTTCACAAAGCTTAACAGACGACATGTGCGGACGTGACCAGACACAACATTAAAACACGGTGTGGGGATGTGACCCTTCACAACGCTTAACAGACGACATGTGCGGACGTGACCAGACATAACATTAAAACACGGTGTGGGGACGTGACTCTTCACAACGCTTAACAGACGACATGTGCGGACGTGACCAGACATAGTATTAAAAGTAGAGGTGGGGACGTGACCCTTCACAAAGCTTAACAGACGACATGTGCGGACGTGACCAGACACAGCATTAAAAACACGATGTGGGGACGTGACCCTTCACAACGCTTAACAGACGACATGTGCGGACGTGACCAGACATAGCATTAAAACACGGTGTGGGGACGTGACTCTTCACAACGCTTAACAGACGACATGTGCGGACGTGACCAGACATAGTATTAAAAGTAGATGTGGGGACGTGACCCTTCACAAAGCTTAACAGACGACATGTGCGGACGTGACCAGACACAACATTAAAACACGGTGTGGGGATGTGACCCTTCACAACGCTGAACAGACGACATGTGCTGATGTGCCCAGACACAAAATTCAAAACACGATGTGGGGACGTGACCCTTCACAACACTTAATAGACGACATGTGCGGACGTGACCAGACACAGCATTAAAGACAAGATGTGGGGGCGTGACCCTTCACAACGCATAACAGACGACATGTGTGGACGTGACCAGACACAACATTAAAACACGGTGTGGGGATATGACCCTTCACAACGCTTAACAGACGACATGTGCGGACGTGACCAGACACAGCATTAAAAGTAGATGTGGGGACGTGACCCTTCACAAAGCTTAACAGACGACATGTGCGGACGTGACCAGACACAGCATTAAAAACACGATGTGGGGACGTGACCCTTCACAACGATTAACAGACGACATGTGCGGACGTGACCAGACATAGCATTAATACACGGTGTGGGGACGTGACTCTTCACAACGCTTAACAGACGACATGTGCGGACGTGACCAGACGTAGTATTAAAAGTAGATGTGGGGACGTGACCCTTCACAAAGCTTAACAGACGACATGTGCGGACGTGACCAGAAACAACATTAAAACACGGTGTGGGGATGTGACCCTTCACAACGCTTAACAGACAAAATGTGCGGACGTGACCAGACACAGCATTAAAAACAAGATGTGGGGGCGTGACCCTTCACAACGCATAACAGACGACATGTACGGACGTGACCAGACACAACATTAAAACACGGTGTGGGGACGTGACCCTTCACAACGCTTAACAGACGACATGTGCGGACGTGACCAGACATAGCATTAAAACACGGTGTGGGGAGGTGACCCTTCACAACGCTTAACAGACGACATGAGCGGACGTGACCAGACATAGTATTAAAAGTAGATGTGGGGACGAGACCCTTCACAAAGCTTAACAGACGACATGTGCGGACGTGACCAGACACAGCATTAAAGACAAGATGTGGGGGCGTGACCCTTCACAACGCATAACAGACGACATGTGTGGACGTGACCAGACACAACATTAAAACACGGTGTGGGGATATGACCCTTCACAACGCTTAACAGACGACATGTGCGGACGTGACCAGACATAGTATTAAAAGTAGATGTGGGGACGTGACCCTTCACAAAGCTTAACAGACGACATGTGCGGACGTGACCAGACACAGCATTAAAAACACGATGTGGGGACGTGACCCTTCACAACGATTAACAGACGACATGTGCGGACGTGACCAGACATAGCATTAATACACGGTGTGGGGACGTGACTCTTCACAACGCTTAACAGACGACATGTGCGGACGTGACCAGACGTAGTATTAAAAGTAGATGTGGGGACGTGACCCTTCACAAAGCTTAACAGACGACATGTGCGGACGTGACCAGAAACAACATTAAAACACGGTGTGGGGATGTGACCCTTCACAACGCTTAACAGACGAAATGTGCGGACGTGACCAGACACAGCATTAAAAACAAGATGTGGGGGCGTGACCCTTCACAACGCATAACAGACGACATGTACGGACGTGACCAGACACAACATTAAAACACGGTGTGGGGACGTGACCCTTCACAAAGCTTAACAGACGACATGTGCGGACGTGACCAGACATAGCATTAAAACACGGTATGGGGACGTGACCCTTCACAATGCTTAACAGACGACATGTGCGGACGTGACCTGACATAGCATTAAAACACGGTGTGGGGAGGTGACCCTTCACAACGCTTAACAGACGACATGAGCGGACGTGACCAGACATAGTATTAAAAGTAGATGTGGGGACGAGACCCTTCACAAAGCTTAACAGACGACATGTGCGGACGTGACCAGACACAGCATTAAAAACACGATGTGGGGACGTGACCCTTCACAACGCTTAACAGACGACATGTGCGGACGTGACCAGACACAACATTAAAAACAAGATGTGGGGGCGTGACCCTTCACAACGCATAACAGACGACATGTGCGGACGTGACCAGACACAACATTAAAACACGGTGTGGGGATGTGACCCTTCACAACGCTTAACAGACGACATGTGCGGACGTGACCAGACACAGCATTAAAACACGGTGTGGGGACGTGACTCTTCACAATGCTTAACAGACGACATGTGCGGACGTGACCAGACATAGTATTAAAAGTAGATGTGGGGACGTGACCCTTCACAAAGCTTAACAGACGACATGTGCGGACGTGACCAGACACAGCATTAAAAACACGATGTGGGGACGTGACCCTTCACAACGCTTAACAGACGACATGTGCGGACGTGACCAGACATAGCATTAAAACACGGTGTGGGGACGTGACTCTTCACAACGCTTAACAGACGACATGTGCGGACGTGACCAGACATAGTATTAAAAGTAGATGTGGGGACGTGACCCTTCACAAAGCTTAACAGACGACATGTGCGGACGTGACCAGACACAACATTAAAACACAGTGTGGGGATGTGACCCTTCACAACGCTTAACAGACGACATGTGCGGACGTGACCAGACACAACATTAAAAACAAGATGTGGGGGCGTGACCCTTCACAACGCATAACAGACGACATGTGCGGACGTGACCAAACACAACATTAAAACACGGTGTGGGGATGTGACCCTTCACAACGCTTAACAGACGACATGTGCGGACGTGACCAGACATAGTATTAAAAGTAGATGTGGGGACGTGACCCTTCACAAAGCTTAACAGACGACATGTGCGGACGTGACCAGACACAGCATTAAAAACACGGTGTGGGGACGTGACTCTTCACAACGCTTAACAGATGACATGTGCGGACGTGACCAGACATAGCATTAAAACACGGTGTGGGGACGTGACTCTTCACAACGCTTAACAGACGACATGTGCGGACGTGACCAGACACAACATTAAAAACAAGATGTGGGGGCGTGACCCTTCACAACGCATAACAGACGACATGTGCGGACGTGACCAGACACAACATTAAAACACGGTGTGGGGATGTGACCCTTCACAACGCTTAACAGACGACATGTGCGGACGTGACCAGACATAACATTAAAACACCGTGTTGGGACGTGACTCTTCACAACGCTTAACAGACGACATGTGCGGACGTGACCAGACATAGTATTAAAAGTAGATGTGGGGACGTGACCCTTCACAAAGCTTAACAGACGACATGTGCGGACGTGACCAGACACAGCATTAAAAACACGATGTGGGGACGTGACCCTTCACAACGCTTAACAGACGACATGTGCGGACGTGACCAGACATAGCATTAATACACGGTGTGGGGACGTGACTCTTCACAACGCTTAACAGACGACATGTGCGGACGTGACCAGACGTAGTATTAAAAGTAGATGTGGGGACGTGACCCTTCACAAAGCTTAACAGAGGACATGTGCGGACGTGACCAGAAACAACATTAAAACACGGTGTGGGGATGTGACCCTTCACAACGCTTAACAGACGAAATGTGCGGACGTGACCAGACACAGCATTAAAAACAAGATGTGGGGGCGTGACCCTTCACAACGCATAACAGACGACATGTACGGACGTGACCAGACACAACATTAAAACACGGTGTGGGGACGTGACCCTTCACAAAGCTTAACAGACGACATGTGCGGACGTGACCAGACATAGCATTAAAACACGGTGTGGGGACGTGACCCTTCACAACGCTTAACAGACGACATGTGCGGACGTGACCAGACATAGCATTAAAACACGGTGTGGGGAGGTGACCCTTCACAACGCTTAACAGACGACATGAGCGGACGTGACCAGACATAGTATTAAAAGTAGATGTGGGGACGAGACCCTTCACAAAGCTTAACAGACGACATGTGCGGACGTGACCAGACACAACATTAAAAACACGATGTGGGGACGTGACCCTTCACAACGGTTAACAGACGACATGTGCGGACGTGACCAGACACAACATTAAAAATAAGATGTGGGGGCGTGACCCTTCACAACGCATAACAGACGACATGTGCGGACGTGACCAGACACAACATTAAAACACGGTGTGGGGATGTGACCCTTCACAACGCTTAACAGACGACATGTGCGGACGTGACCAGACACAGCATTAAAACACGGTGTGGGGACGTGACTCTTCACAATGCTTAACAGACGACATGTGCGGACGTAACCAGACATAGTATTAAAAGTAGATGTGGGGACGTGACCCTTCACAAAGCTTAACAGACGACATGTGCGGACGTGACCAGACACAACATTAAAACACGGTGTGGGGATGTGACCCTTCACAACGCTTAACAGACGACATGTGCGGACGTGACCAGACATAACATTAAAACACGGTGTGGGGACGTGACTCTTCACAACGCTTAACAGACGACATGTGCGGACGTGACCAGACATAGTATTAAAAGTAGATGTGGGGACGTGACCCTTCACAAAGCTTAACAGACGACATGTGCGGACGTGACCAGACACAGCATTAAAAACACGATGTGGGGACGTGACCCTTCACAACGCTTAACAGACGACATGTGCGGACGTGACCAGACATAGCATTAAAACACGGTGTGGGGACGTGACTCTTCACAACGCTTAACAGACGACATGTGCGGACGTGACCAGACATAGTATTAAAAGTAGATGTGGGGACGTGACCCTTCACAAAGCTTAACAGACGACATGTGCGGACGTGACCAGACACAACATTAAAACACGGTGTGGGGATGTGACCCTTCACAACGCTGAACAGACGACATGTGCTGATGTGCCCAGACACAAAATTCAAAACACGATGTGGGGACGTGACCCTTCACAACACTTAATAGACGACATGTGCGGACGTGACCAGACACAGCATTAAAGACAAGATGTGGGGGCGTGACCCTTCACAACGCATAACAGACGACATGTGTGGACGTGACCAGACACAACATTAAAACACGGTGTGGGGATATGACCCTTCACAACGCTTAACAGACGACATGTGCGGACGTGACCAGACACAGCATTAAAAACACGATGTGGAGACGTGACCCTTCACAACGCTTAACAGATGACATGTGCGGACGTGACCAGACATAGCATTAAAACACGGTGTGGGGACGTGACTCTTCACAACGCTTAACAGACGACATGTGCGGACGTGACCAGACACAACATTAAAAACAAGATGTGGGGGCGTGACCCTTCACAACGCATAACAGACGACATGTGCGGACGTGACCAGACACAACATTAAAACACGGTGTGGGGATGTGACCCTTCACAACGCTTAACAGACGACATGTGCGGACGTGACCAGACATAACATTAAAACACGGTGTTGGGACGTGACTCTTCACAACGCTTAACAGACGACATGTGCGGACGTGACCAGACATAGTATTAAAAGTAGATGTGGGGACGTGACCCTTCACAAAGCTTAACAGAAGACATGTGCGGACGTGACCAGACACAGCATTAAAAACACGATGTGGGGACGTGACCCTTCACAACGCTTAACAGACGACATGTGCGGACGTGACCAGACATAGCATTAATACACGGTGTGGGGACGTGACTCTTCACAACGCTTAACAGACGACATGTGCGGACGTGACCAGACGTATTATTAAAAGTAGATGTGGGGACGTGACCCTTCACAAAGCTTAACAGACGACATGTGCGGACGTGACTAGAAACAACATTAAAACACGGTGTGGGGATGTGACCCTTCACAACGCTTAACAGACGAAATGTGCGGACGTGACCAGACACAGCATTAAAAACAAGATGTGGGGGCGTGACCCTTCACAACGCATAACAGACGACATGTACGGACGTGACCAGACACAACATTAAAACACGGTGTGGGGACGTGACCCTTCACAAAGCTTAACAGACGACATGTGCGGACGTGACCAGACATAGCATTAAAACACGGTGTGGGGACGTGACCCTTCACAACGCTTAACAGACGACATGTGCGGACGTGACCAGACATAGCATTAAAACACGGTGTGGGGAGGTGACCCTTCACAACGCTTAACAGACGACATGAGCGGACGTGACCAGACATAGTATTAAAAGTAGATGTGGGGACGAGACCCTTCACAAAGCTTAACAGACGACATGTGCGGACGTGACCAGACACAGCATTAAAAACACGATGTGGGGACGTGACCCTTCACAACGCTTAACAGACGACATGTGCGGACGTGACCAGACACAACATTAAAAACAAGATGTGGGGGCGTGACCCTTCACAACGCATAACAGACGACATGTGCGGACGTGACCAGACACAACATTAAAACACGGTGTGGGGATGTGACCCTTCACAACGTTTAACAGACGACATGTGCGGACGTGACCAGACACAGCATTAAAACACGGTGTGGGGACGTGACTCTTCACAATGCTTAACAGACGACATGTGCGGACGTGACCAGACATAGTATTAAAAGTAGATGTGGGGACGTGACCCTTCACAAAGCTTAACAGACGACATGTGCGGACGTGACCAGACACAACATTAAAACACGGTGTGGGGATGTGACCCTTCACAACGCTTAACAGACGACATGTGCGGACGTGACCAGACATAACATTAAAACACGGTGTGGGGACGTGACTCTTCACAACGCTTAACAGACGACATGTGCGGACGTGACCAGACATAGTATTAAAAGTAGATGTGGGGACGTGACCCTTCACAAAGCTTAACAGACGACATGTGCGGACGTGACCAGACACAGCATTAAAAACACGATGTGGGGACGTGACCCTTCACAACGCTTAACAGACGACATGTGCGGACGTGACCAGACATAGCATTAAAACACGGTGTGGGGACGTGACTCTTCACAACGCTTAACAGACGACATGTGCGGACGTGACCAGACATAGTATTAAAAGTAGATGTGGGGACGTGACCCTTCACAAAGCTTAACAGACGACATGTGCGGACGTGACCAGACACAACATTAAAACACGGTGTGGGGATGTGACCCTTCACAACGCTGAACAGACGACATGTGCTGATGTGCCCAGACACAAAATTCAAAACACGATGTGGGGACGTGACCCTTCACAACACTTAATAGACGACATGTGCGGACGTGACCAGACACAGCATTAAAGACAAGATGTGGGGGCGTGACCCTTCACAACGCATAACAGACGACATGTGTGGACGTGACCAGACACAACATTAAAACACGGTGTGGGGATATGACCCTTCACAACGCTTAACAGACGACATGTGCGGACGTGACCAGACACAGCATTAAAACACGGTGTGGGGATGTGACCCTTCACAACGCTTAACACACGACATGTGCGGACGTGACCAGACACAGCATTAAAACACGGTGTGGGGACGTGACTCTTCACAACGCTTAACAGACGACATGTGCGGACGTGACCAGACATAGTATTAAAAGTAGATGTGGGGACGTCACCCTTCACAAAGCTTAACAGACGACATGTGCGGACGTGACCAGACACAGCATTAAAAACACGATGTGGGGACGTGACCCTTCACAACGCTTAACAGACGACATGTGCGGACGTGACCAGACATAGCATTAAAACACGGTGTGGGGACGTGACTCTTCACAACGCTTAACAGACGACATGTGCGGACGTGACCAGACACAACATTAAAAACAAGATGTGGGGGCGTGACCCTTCACAACGCATAACAGACGACATGTGCGGACGTGACCAGACACAACATTAAAACACGGTGTGGGGATGTGACCCTTCACAACGCTTAACAGACGACATGTGCGGACGTGACCAGACACAGCATTAAAACACGGTGTGGGGACGTGACTCTTCACAATGCTTAACAGACGACATGTGCGGACGTGACCAGACATAGTATTAAAAGTAGATGTGGGGACGTGACCCTTCACAAAGCTTAACAGACGACATGTGCGGACGTGACCAGACACAACATTAAAACACGGTGTGGGGATGTGACCCTTCACAACGCTTAACAGACGACATGTGCGGACGTGACCAGACATAACATTAAAACACGGTGTGGGGACGTGACTCTTCACAACGCTTAACAGACGACATGTGCGGACGTGACCAGACATAGTATTAAAAGTAGATGTGGGGACGTGACCCTTCACAAAGCTTAACAGACGACATGTGCGGACGTGACCAGACACAGCATTAAAAACACGATGTGGGGACGTGACCCTTCACAACGCTTAACAGACGACATGTGCGGACGTGACCAGACATAGCATTAAAACACGGTGTGGGGACGTGACTCTTCACAACGCTTAACAGACGACATGTGCGGACGTGACCAGACATAGTATTAAAAGTAGATGTGGGGACGTGACTCTTCACAAAGCTTAACAGACGACATGTGCGGACGTGACCAGACACAGCATTAAAAACACGATGTGGGGACGTGACCCTTCACAACGCTTAACAGACGACATGTGCGGACGTGACCAGACACAACATTAAAAACAAGATGTGGGGGCGTGACCCTTCACAACGCATAACAGACGACATGTGCGGACGTGACCAGACACAACATTAAAACACGGTGTGGGGATGTGACCCTTCACAACGTTTAACAGACGACATGTGCGGACGTGACCAGACACAGCATTAAAACACGGTGTGGGGACGTGACTCTTCACAATGCTTAACAGACGACATGTGCGGACGTGACCAGACATAGTATTAAAAGTAGATGTGGGGACGTGACCCTTCACAAAGCTTAACAGACGACATGTGCGGACGTGACCAGACACAACATTAAAACACGGTGTGGGGATGTGACCCTTCACAACGCTTAACAGACGACATGTGCGGACGTGACCAGACATAACATTAAAACACGGTGTGGGGACGTGACTCTTCACAACGCTTAACAGACGAAATGTGCGGACGTGACCAGACACAGCATTAAAAACAAGATGTGGGGGCGTGACCCTTCACAACGCATAACAGACGACATGTACGGACGTGACCACACACAACATTAAAACACGGTGTGGGGACGTGACCCTTCACAAAGCTTAACAGAAGACATGTGCGGACGTGACCAGACACAGCATTAAAAACACGATGTGGGGACGTGACCCTTCACAACGCTTAACAGACGACATGTGCGGACGTGACCAGACATAGCATTAATACACGGTGTGGGGACGTGACTCTTCACAACGCTTAACAGACGACATGTGCGGACGTGACCAGACGTATTATTAAAAGTAGATGTGGGGACGTGACCCTTCACAAAGCTTAACAGACGACATGTGCGGACGTGACTAGAAACAACATTAAAACACGGTGTGGGGATGTGACCCTTCACAACGCTTAACAGACGAAATGTGCGGACGTGACCAGACACAGCATTAAAAACAAGATGTGGGGGCGTGACCCTTCACAACGCATAACAGACGACATGTACGGACGTGACCAGACACAACATTAAAACACGGTGTGGGGACGTGACCCTTCACAAAGCTTAACAGACGACATGTGCGGACGTGACCAGACATAGCATTAAAACACGGTGTGGGGACGTGACCCTTCACAACGCTTAACAGACGACATGTGCGGACGTGACCAGACATAGCATTAAAACACGGTGTGGGGAGGTGACCCTTCACAACGCTTAACAGACGACATGAGCGGACGTGACCAGACATAGTATTAAAAGTAGATGTGGGGACGAGACCCTTCACAAAGCTTAACAGACGACATGTGCGGACGTGACCAGACACAGCATTAAAAACACGATGTGGGGACGTGACCCTTCACAACGCTTAACAGACGACATGTGCGGACGTGACCAGACACAACATTAAAAACAAGATGTGGGGGCGTGACCCTTCACAACGCATAACAGACGACATGTGCGGACGTGACCAGACACAACATTAAAACACGGTGTGGGGATGTGACCCTTCACAACGTTTAACAGACGACATGTGCGGACGTGACCAGACACAGCATTAAAACACGGTGTGGGGACGTGACTCTTCACAATGCTTAACAGACGACATGTGCGGACGTGACCAGACATAGTATTAAAAGTAGATGTGGGGACGTGACCCTTCACAAAGCTTAACAGACGACATGTGCGGACGTGACCAGACACAACATTAAAACACGGTGTGGGGATGTGACCCTTCACAACGCTTAACAGACGACATGTGCGGACGTGACCAGACATAACATTAAAACACGGTGTGGGGACGTGACTCTTCACAACGCTTAACAGACGACATGTGCGGACGTGACCAGACATAGTATTAAAAGTAGATGTGGGGACGTGACCCTTCACAAAGCTTAACAGACGACATGTGCGGACGTGACCAGACACAGCATTAAAAACACGATGTGGGGACGTGACCCTTCACAACGCTTAACAGACGACATGTGCGGACGTGACCAGACATAGCATTAAAACACGGTGTGGGGACGTGACTCTTCACAACGCTTAACAGACGACATGTGCGGACGTGACCAGACATAGTATTAAAAGTAGATGTGGGGACGTGACCCTTCACAAAGCTTAACAGACGACATGTGCGGACGTGACCAGACACAACATTAAAACACGGTGTGGGGATGTGACCCTTCACAACGCTGAACAGACGACATGTGCTGATGTGCCCAGACACAAAATTCAAAACACGATGTGGGGACGTGACCCTTCACAACACTTAATAGACGACATGTGCGGACGTGACCAGACACAGCATTAAAGACAAGATGTGGGGGCGTGACCCTTCACAACGCATAACAGACGACATGTGTGGACGTGACCAGACACAACATTAAAACACGGTGTGGGGATATGACCCTTCACAACGCTTAACAGACGACATGTGCGGACGTGACCAGACACAGCATTAAAACACGGTGTGGGGATGTGACCCTTCACAACGCTTAACACACGACATGTGCGGACGTGACCAGACACAGCATTAAAACACGGTGTGGGGACGTGACTCTTCACAACGCTTAACAGACGACATGTGCGGACGTGACCAGACATAGTATTAAAAGTAGATGTGGGGACGTCACCCTTCACAAAGCTTAACAGACGACATGTGCGGACGTGACCAGACACAGCATTAAAAACACGATGTGGGGACGTGACCCTTCACAACGCTTAACAGACGACATGTGCGGACGTGACCAGACATAGCATTAAAACACGGTGTGGGGACGTGACTCTTCACAACGCTTAACAGACGACATGTGCGGACGTGACCAGACACAACATTAAAAACAAGATGTGGGGGCGTGACCCTTCACAACGCATAACAGACGACATGTGCGGACGTGACCAGACACAACATTAAAACACGGTGTGGGGATGTGACCCTTCACAACGCTTAACAGACGACATGTGCGGACGTGACCAGACACAGCATTAAAACACGGTGTGGGGACGTGACTCTTCACAATGCTTAACAGACGACATGTGCGGACGTGACCAGACATAGTATTAAAAGTAGATGTGGGGACGTGACCCTTCACAAAGCTTAACAGACGACATGTGCGGACGTGACCAGACACAACATTAAAACACGGTGTGGGGATGTGACCCTTCACAACGCTTAACAGACGACATGTGCGGACGTGACCAGACATAACATTAAAACACGGTGTGGGGACGTGACTCTTCACAACGCTTAACAGACGACATGTGCGGACGTGACCAGACATAGTATTAAAAGTAGATGTGGGGACGTGACCCTTCACAAAGCTTAACAGACGACATGTGCGGACGTGACCAGACACAGCATTAAAAACACGATGTGGGGACGTGACCCTTCACAACGCTTAACAGACGACATGTGCGGACGTGACCAGACATAGCATTAAAACACGGTGTGGGGACGTGACTCTTCACAACGCTTAACAGACGACATGTGCGGACGTGACCAGACATAGTATTAAAAGTAGATGTGGGGACGTGACTCTTCACAAAGCTTAACAGACGACATGTGCGGACGTGACCAGACACAGCATTAAAAACACGATGTGGGGACGTGACCCTTCACAACGCTTAACAGACGACATGTGCGGACGTGACCAGACACAACATTAAAAACAAGATGTGGGGGCGTGACCCTTCACAACGCATAACAGACGACATGTGCGGACGTGACCAGACACAACATTAAAACACGGTGTGGGGATGTGACCCTTCACAACGTTTAACAGACGACATGTGCGGACGTGACCAGACACAGCATTAAAACACGGTGTGGGGACGTGACTCTTCACAATGCTTAACAGACGACATGTGCGGACGTGACCAGACATAGTATTAAAAGTAGATGTGGGGACGTGACCCTTCACAAAGCTTAACAGACGACATGTGCGGACGTGACCAGACACAACATTAAAACACGGTGTGGGGATGTGACCCTTCACAACGCTTAACAGACGACATGTGCGGACGTGACCAGACATAACATTAAAACACGGTGTGGGGACGTGACTCTTCACAACGCTTAACAGACGACATGTGCGGACGTGACCAGACATAGTATTAAAAGTAGATGTGGGGACGTGACCCTTCACAAAGCTTAACAGACGACATGTGCGGACGTGACCAGACACAGCATTAAAAACACGATGTGGGGACGTGACCCTTCACAACGCTTAACAGACGACATGTGCGGACGTGACCAGACATAGCATTAAAACACGGTGTGGGGACGTGACTCTTCACAACGCTTAACAGACGACATGTGCGGACGTGACCAGACATAGTATTAAAAGTAGATGTGGGGACGTGACCCTTCACAAAGCTTAACAGACGACATGTGCGGACGTGACCAGACACAACATTAAAACACGGTGTGGGGATGTGACCCTTCACAACGCTGAACAGACGACATGTGCTGATGTGCCCAGACACAAAATTCAAAACACGATGTGGGGACGTGACCCTTCACAACACTTAATAGACGACATGTGCGGACGTGACCAGACACAGCATTAAAGACAAGATGTGGGGGCGTGACCCTTCACAACGCATAACAGACGACATGTGTGGACGTGACCAGACACAACATTAAAACACGGTGTGGGGATATGACCCTTCACAACGCTTAACAGACGACATGTGCGGACGTGACCAGACACAGCATTAAAACACGGTGTGGGGATGTGACCCTTCACAACGCTTAACACACGACATGTGCGGACGTGACCAGACACAGCATTAAAACACGGTGTGGGGACGTGACTCTTCACAACGCTTAACAGACGACATGTGCGGACGTGACCAGACATAGTATTAAAAGTAGATGTGGGGACGTCACCCTTCACAAAGCTTAACAGACGACATGTGCGGACGTGACCAGACACAGCATTAAAAACACGATGTGGGGACGTGACCCTTCACAACGCTTAACAGACGACATGTGCGGACGTGACCAGACATAGCATTAAAACACGGTGTGGGGACGTGACTCTTCACAACGCTTAACAGACGACATGTGCGGACGTGACCAGACACAACATTAAAAACAAGATGTGGGGGCGTGACCCTTCACAACGCATAACAGACGACATGTGCGGACGTGACCAGACACAACATTAAAACACGGTGTGGGGATGTGACCCTTCACAACGCTTAACAGACGACATGTGCGGACGTGACCAGACACAGCATTAAAACACGGTGTGGGGACGTGACTCTTCACAATGCTTAACAGACGACATGTGCGGACGTGACCAGACATAGTATTAAAAGTAGATGTGGGGACGTGACCCTTCACAAAGCTTAACAGACGACATGTGCGGACGTGACCAGACACAACATTAAAACACGGTGTGGGGATGTGACCCTTCACAACGCTTAACAGACGACATGTGCGGACGTGACCAGACATAACATTAAAACACGGTGTGGGGACGTGACTCTTCACAACGCTTAACAGACGACATGTGCGGACGTGACCAGACATAGTATTAAAAGTAGATGTGGGGACGTGACCCTTCACAAAGCTTAACAGACGACATGTGCGGACGTGACCAGACACAGCATTAAAAACACGATGTGGGGACGTGACCCTTCACAACGCTTAACAGACGACATGTGCGGACGTGACCAGACATAGCATTAAAACACGGTGTGGGGACGTGACTCTTCACAACGCTTAACAGACGACATGTGCGGACGTGACCAGACATAGTATTAAAAGTAGATGTGGGGACGTGACCCTTCACAAAGCTTAACAGACGACATGTGCGGACGTGACCAGACACAGCATTAAAAACACGATGTGGGGACGTGACCCTTCACAACGCTTAACAGACGACATGTGCGGACGTGACCAGACATAGCATTAAAACACGGTGTGGGGACGTGACTCTTCACAACGCTTAACAGACGACATGTGCGGACGTGACCAGACACAACATTAAAAACAAGATGTGGGGGCGTGACCCTTCACAACGCATAACAGACGACATGTGCGGACGTGACCAGACACAACATTAAAACACGGTGTGGGGATGTGACCCTTCACAACGCTTAACAGACGACATGTGCGGACGTGACCAGACACAGCATTAAAACACGGTGTGGGGACGTGACTCTTCACAATGCTTAACAGACGACATGTGCGGACGTGACCAGACATAGTATTAAAAGTAGATGTGGGGACGTGACCCTTCACAAAGCTTAACAGACGACATGTGCGGACGTGACCAGACACAACATTAAAACACGGTGTGGGGATGTGACCCTTCACAACGCTTAACAGACGACATGTGCGGACGTGACCAGACATAACATTAAAACACGGTGTGGGGACGTGACTCTTCACAACGCTTAACAGACGACATGTGCGGACGTGACCAGACATAGTATTAAAAGTAGATGTGGGGACGTGACCCTTCACAAAGCTTAACAGACGACATGTGCGGACGTGACCAGACACAGCATTAAAAACACGATGTGGGGACGTGACCCTTCACAACGCTTAACAGACGACATGTGCGGACGTGACCAGACATAGCATTAAAACACGGTGTGGGGACGTGACTCTTCACAACGCTTAACAGACGACATGTGCGGACGTGACCAGACATAGTATTAAAAGTAGATGTGGGGACGTGACCCTTCACAAAGCTTAACAGACGACATGTGCGGACGTGACCAGACACAACATTAAAACACGGTGTGGGGATGTGACCCTTCACAACGCTGAACAGACGACATGTGCTGATGTGCCCAGACACAAAATTCAAAACACGATGTGGGGACGTGACCCTTCACAACACTTAATAGACGACATGTGCGGACGTGACCAGACACAGCATTAAAGACAAGATGTGGGGGCGTGACCCTTCACAACGCATAACAGACGACATGTGTGGACGTGACCAGACACAACATTAAAACACGGTGTGGGGATATGACCCTTCACAACGCTTAACAGACGACATGTGCGGACGTGACCAGACACAGCATTAAAACACGGTGTGGGGATGTGACCCTTCACAACGCTTAACACACGACATGTGCGGACGTGACCAGACACAGCATTAAAACACGGTGTGGGGACGTGACTCTTCACAACGCTTAACAGACGACATGTGCGGACGTGACCAGACATAGTATTAAAAGTAGATGTGGGGACGTCACCCTTCACAAAGCTTAACAGACGACATGTGCGGACGTGACCAGACACAGCATTAAAAACACGATGTGGGGACGTGACCCTTCACAACGCTTAACAGACGACATGTGCGGACGTGACCAGACATAGCATTAAAACACGGTGTGGGGACGTGACTCTTCACAACGCTTAACAGACGACATGTGCGGACGTGACCAGACACAACATTAAAAACAAGATGTGGGGGCGTGACCCTTCACAACGCATAACAGACGACATGTGCGGACGTGACCAGACACAACATTAAAACACGGTGTGGGGATGTGACCCTTCACAACGCTTAACAGACGACATGTGCGGACGTGACCAGACACAGCATTAAAACACGGTGTGGGGATGTGACCCTTAACAACGCTTAACAGACGACATGTTCGGACGTGACCAGACATAACATTAAAACACGGTGTTGGGACGTGACTCTTCACAACGCTTAACAGACGACATGTGCGGACGTGACCAGACATAGTATTAAAAGTAGATGTGGGGACGTGACCCTTCACAAAGCTTAACAGACGACATGTGCGGACGTGACCAGACACAGCATTAAAAACACGATGTGGGGACGTGACCCTTCACAACGCTTAACAGACGACATGTGCGGACGTGACCAGACATAGCATTAATACACGGTGTGGGGACGTGACTCTTCACAACGCTTAACAGACGACATGTGCGGACGTGACCAGACGTAGTATTAAAAGTAGATGTGGGGACGTGACCCTTCACAAAGCTTAACAGACGACATGTGCGGACGTGACCAGAAACAACATTAAAACACGGTGTGGGGATGTGACCCTTCACAACGCTTAACAGACGACATGTGCGGACGTGACCAGACACAGCATTAAAACACGGTGTGGGGACGTGACCAGAAACAACATTAAAACACGGTGTGCGGACGTGACCAGAAACAACATTAAAACACGGTGTGGGGACGTGACTCTTCACAACGCTTAACAGACGACATGTGCGGACGTGACCAGACATAGTATTAAAAGTAGATGTGGGGACGTGACCCTTCACAAAGCTTAACAGACGACATGTGCGGACGTGACCAGACACAACATTAAAACACGGTGTGGGGATGTGACCCTTCACAACGCTTAACAGACGACATGTGCGGACGTGACCAGACACAACATTAAAAACAAGATGTGGGGGCGTGACCCTTCACAACGCATAACAGACGACATGTGCGGACTTGACCAAACACAACATTAAAACACGGTGTGGGGATGTGACCCTTCACAACGCTTAACAGACGACATGTGCGGACGTGACCAGACATAGTATTAAAAGTAGATGTGGGGACGTGACCCTTCACAAAGCTTAACAGACGACATGTGCGGACGTGACCAGACACAGCATTAAAAACACGATGTGGAGACGTGACCCTTCACAACGCTTAACAGATGACATGTGCGGACGTGACCAGACATAGCATTAAAACACGGTGTGGGGACGTGACTCTTCACAACGCTTAACAGACGACATGTGCGGACGTGACCAGACACAACATTAAAAACAAGATGTGGGGGCGTGACCCTTCACAACGCATAACAGACGACATGTGCGGACGTGACCAGACACAACATTAAAACACGGTGTGGGGATGTGACCCTTCACAACGCTTAACAGACGACATGTGCGGACGTGACCAGACATAACATTAAAACACGGTGTTGGGACGTGACTCTTCACAACGCTTAACAGACGACATGTGCGGACGTGACCAGACATAGTATTAAAAGTAGATGTGGGGACGTGACCCTTCACAAAGCTTAACAGATGACATGTGCGGACGTGACCAGACACAGCATTAAAAACACGATGTGGGGACGTGACCCTTCACAAAGCTTAACAGACGACATGTGCGGACGTGACCAGACACAACATTAAAACACGGTGTGGGGATGTGACCCTTCACAACGCTTAACAGACGACATGTGCGGACGTGACCAGACATAACATTAAAACACGGTGTGGGGACGTGACTCTTCACAACGCTTAACAGACGACATGTGCGGACGTGACCAGACATAGTATTAAAAGTAGATGTGGGGACGTGACCCTTCACAAAGCTTAACAGACGACATGTGCGGACGTGACCAGACACAGCATTAAAAACACGATGTGGGGACGTGACCCTTCACAACGCTTAACAGACGACATGTGCGGACGTGACCAGACATAGCATTAAAACACGGTGTGGGGACGTGACTCTTCACAACGCTTAACAGACGACATGTGCGGACGTGACCAGACGTAGTATTAAAAGTAGATGTGGGGACGTGACCCTTCACAAAGCTTAACAGACGACATGTGCGGACGTGACCAGAAACAACATTAAAACACGGTGTGGGGATGTGACCCTTCACAACGCTTAACAGACGAAATGTGCGGACGTGACCAGACACAGCATTAAAAACAAGATGTGGGGGCGTGACCCTTCACAACGCATAACAGACGACATGTACGGACGTGACCAGACACAACATTAAAACACGGTGTGGGGACGTGACCCTTCACAAAGCTTAACAGACGACATGTGCGGACGTGACCAGACATAGCATTAAAACACGGTGTGGGGACGTGACCCTTCACAACGCTTAACAGACGACATGTGCGGACGTGACCAGACATAGTATTAAAAGTAGATGTGGGGACGTGACCCTTCACAAAGCTTAACAGACGACATGTGCGGACGTGACCAGACACAACATTAAAACACGGTGTGGGGATGTGACCCTTCACAACGCTGAACAGACGACATGTGCTGATGTGCCCAGACACAAAATTCAAAACACGATGTGGGGACGTGACCCTTCACAACACTTAATAGACGACATGTGCGGACGTGACCAGACACAGCATTAAAGACAAGATGTGGGGGCGTGACCCTTCACAACGCATAACAGACGACATGTGTGGACGTGACCAGACACAACATTAAAACACGGTGTGGGGATATGACCCTTCACAACGCTTAACAGACGACATGTGCGGACGTGACCAGACACAGCATTAAAAACACGATGTGGAGACGTGACCCTTCACAACGCTTAACAGATGACATGTGCGGACGTGACCAGACATAGCATTAAAACACGGTGTGGGGACGTGACTCTTCACAACGCTTAACAGACGACATGTGCGGACGTGACCAGACACAACATTAAAAACAAGATGTGGGGGCGTGACCCTTCACAACGCATAACAGACGACATGTGCGGACGTGACCAGACACAGCATTAAAAACACGATGTGGGGACGTGACCCTTCACAACGCTTAACAGACGACATGTGCGGACGTGACCAGACATAGCATTAATACACGGTGTGGGGACGTGACTCTTCACAACGCTTAACAGACGACATGTGCGGACGTGACCAGACGTAGTATTAAAAGTAGATGTGGGGACGTGACCCTTCACAAAGCTTAACAGACGACATGTGCGGACGTGACCAGAAACAACATTAAAACACGGTGTGGGGATGTGACCCTTCACAACGCTTAACAGACGAAATGTGCGGACGTGACCAGACACAGCATTAAAAACAAGATGTGGGGGCGTGACCCTTCACAACGCATAACAGACGACATGTACGGACGTGACCAGACACAACATTAAAACACGGTGTGGGGACGTGACCCTTCACAAAGCTTAACAGACGACATGTGCGGACGTGACCAGACATAGCATTAAAACACGGTGTGGGGACGTGACCCTTCACAACGCTTAACAGACGACATGTGCGGACGTGACCAGACATAGCATTAAAACACGGTGTGGGGAGGTGACCCTTCACAACGCTTAACAGACGACATGAGCGGACGTGACCAGACATAGTATTAAAAGTAGATGTGGGGACGAGACCCTTCACAAAGCTTAACAGACGACATGTGCGGACGTGACCAGACACAGCATTAAAAACACGATGTGGGGACGTGACCCTTCACAACGCTTAACAGACGACATGTGCGGACGTGACCAGACACAACATTAAAAACAAGATGTGGGGGCGTGACCCTTCACAACGCATAACAGACGACATGTGCGGACGTGACCAGACACAACATTAAAACACGGTGTGGGGATGTGACCCTTCACAACGCTTAACAGACGACATGTGCGGACGTGACCAGACATAACATTAAAACACGGTGTTGGGACGTGACTCTTCACAACGCTTAACAGACGACATGTGCGGACGTGACCAGACATAGTATTAAAAGTAGATGTGGGGACGTGACCCTTCACAAAGCTTAACAGACGACATGTGCGGACGTGACCAGACACAGCATTAAAACACGGTGTGGGGACGTGACTCTTCACAATGCTTAACAGACGACATGTGCGGACGTGACCAGACATAGTGTTAAAAGTAGATGTGGGGACGTGACCCTTCACAAAGCTTAACAGACGACATGTGCGGACGTGACCAGACACAACATTAAAACACGGTGTGGGGATGTGACCCTTCACAACGCTTAACAGACGACATGTGCGGACGTGACCAGACATAACATTAAAACACGGTGTGGGGACGTGACTCTTCACAACGCTTAACAGACGACATGTGCGGACGTGACCAGACATAGTATTAAAAGTAGATGTGGGGACGTGACCCTTCACAAAGCTTAACAGACGACATGTGCGGACGTGACCAGACACAGCATTAAAAACACGATGTGGGGACGTGACCCTTCACAACGCTTAACAGACGACATGTGCGGACGTGACCAGACATAGCATTAAAACACGGTGTGGGGACGTGACTCTTCACAACGCTTAACAGACGACATGTGCGGACGTGACCAGACATAGTATTAAAAGTAGATGTGGGGACGTGACCCTTCACAAAGCTTAACAGACGACATGTGCGGACGTGACCAGACACAACATTAAAACACGGTGTGGGGATGTGACCCTTCACAACGCTGAACAGACGACATGTGCTGATGTGCCCAGACACAAAATTCAAAACACGATGTGGGGACGTGACCCTTCACAACACTTAATAGACGACATGTGCGGACGTGACCAGACACAGCATTAAAGACAAGATGTGGGGGCGTGACCCTTCACAACGCATAACAGACGACATGTGTGGACGTGACCAGACACAACATTAAAACACGGTGTAGGGATATGACCCTTCACAAAGCTTAACAGACGACATGTGCGGACGTGACCAGACACAACATTAAAAACACGATGTGGGGACGTGACCCTTCACAACGCTTAACAGACGACATGTGCGGACGTGACCAGACATAGCATTAAAACACGGTGTGGGGACGTGACTCTTCACAACGCTTAACAGACGACATGTGCGGACGTGACCAGACACAACATTAAAAACAAGATGTGGGGGCGTGACCCTTCACAACGCATAACAGACGACATGTGCGGACGTGACCAGACACAACATTAAAACACGGTGTGGGGATGTGACCCTTCACAACGCTTAACAGACGACATGTGCGGACGTGACCAGACACAGCATTAAAACACGGTGTGGGGATGTGACCCTTAACAACGCTTAATAGACGACATGTTCGGACGTGACCAGACATAACATTAAAACACGGTGTTGGGACGTGACTCTTCACAACGCTTAACAGACGACATGTGCGGACGTGACCAGACATAGTATTAAAAGTAGATGTGGGGACGTGACCCTTCACAAAGCTTAACAGACGACATGTGCGGACGTGACCAGACACAGCATTAAAAACACGATGTGGGGACGTGACCCTTCACAACGCTTAACAGACGACATGTGCGGACGTGACCAGACATAGCATTAATACACGGTGTGGGGACGTGACTCTTCACAATGCTTAACAGACGACATGTGCGGACGTGACCAGACGTAGTATTAAAAGTAGATGTGGGGACGTGACCCTTCACAAAGCTTAACAGACGACATGTGCGGACGTGACCAGAAACAACATTAAAACACGGTGTGGGGATGTGACCCTTCACAACGCTTAACAGACGACATGTGCGGACGTGACCAGACACAGCATTAAAACACGGTGTGGGGACGTGACCAGAAACAACATTAAAACACGGTGTGCGGACGTGACCAGAAACAACATTAAAACACGGTGTGGGGACGTGACTCTTCACAACGCTTAACAGACGACATGTGCGGACGTGACCAGACATAGTATTAAAAGTAGATGTGGGGACGTGACCCTTCACAAAGCTTAACAGACGACATGTGCGGACGTGACCAGACACAACATTAAAACACGGTGTGGGGATGTGACCCTTCACAACGCTTAACAGACGACATGTGCGGACGTGACCAGACACAACATTAAAAACAAGATGTGGGAGCGTGACCCTTCACAACGCATAACAGACGACATGTGCGGACGTGACCAAACACAACATTAAAACACGGTGTGGGGATGTGATCCTTCACAACGCTTAACAGACGACATGTGCGGACGTGACCAGACATAGTATTAAAAGTAGATGTGGGGACGTGACCCTTCACAAAGCTTAACAGACGACATGTGCGGACGTGACCAGACACAGCATTAAAAACACGATGTGGAGACGTGACCCTTCACAACGCTTAACAGATGACATGTGCGGACGTGACCAGACATAGCATTAAAACACGGTGTGGGGACGTGACTCTTCACAACGCTTAACAGACGACATGTGCGGACGTGACCAGACACAACATTAAAAACAAGATGTGGGGGCGTGACCCTTCATAACGCATAACAGACGACATGTGCGGACGTGACCAGACACAACATTAAAACACGGTGTGGGGATGTGACCCTTCACAACGCTTAACAGACGACATGTGCGGACGTGACCAGACATAACATTAAAACACGGTGTTGGGACGTGACTCTTCACAACGCTTAACAGACGACATGTGCGGACGTGACCAGACATAGTATTAAAAGTAGATGTGGGGACGTGACCCTTCACAAAGCTTAACAGACGACATGTGCGGACGTGACCAGACACAGCATTAAAAACACGATGTGGGGACGTGACCCTTCACAAAGCTTAACAGACGACATGTGCGGACGTGACCAGACACAACATTAAAACACGGTGTGGGGATGTGACCCTTCACAACGCTTAACAGACGACATGTGCGGACGTGACCAGACATAACATTAAAACACGGTGTGGGGACGTGACTCTTCACAACGCTTAACAGACGACATGTGCGGACGTGACCAGACATAGTATTAAAAGTAGATGTGGGGACGTGACCCTTCACAAAGCTTAACAGACGACATGTGCGGACGTGACCAGACACAGCATTAAAAACACGATGTGGGGACGTGACCCTTCACAACGCTTAACAGACGACATGTGCGGACGTGACCAGACATAGCATTAAAACACGGTGTGGGGACGTGACTCTTCACAACGCTTAACAGACGACATGTGCGGACGTGACCAGACATAGTATTAAAAGTAGATGTGGGGACGTGACCCTTCACAAATCTTAACAGACGACATGTGCGGACGTGACCAGACACAACATTAAAACACGGTGTGGGGATGTGACCCTTCACAACGCTGAACAGACGACATGTGCTGATGTGCCCAGACACAAAATTCAAAACACGATGTGGGGACGTGACCCTTCACAACACTTAATAGACGACATGTGCGGACGTGACCAGACACAGCATTAAAGACAAGATGTGGGGGCGTGACCCTTCACAACGCATAACAGACGACATGTGTGGACGTGACCAGACACAACATTAAAACACGGTGTGGGGATATGACCCTTCACAACGCTTAACAGACGACATGTGCGGACGTGACCAGACACAGCATTAAAACACGGTGTGGGGACGTGACTCTTCACAACGCTTAACAGATGACATGTGCGGACGTGACCAGACATAGCATTAAAACACGGTGTGGGGACGTGACTCTTCACAACGCTTAACAGACGACATGTGCGGACGTGACCAGACACAACATTAAAAACAAGATGTGGGGGCGTGACCCTTCACAACGCATAACAGACGACATGTGCGGACGTGACCAGACACAGCATTAAAAACACGATGTGGGGACGTGACCCTTCACAACGCTTAACAGACGACATGTGCGGACGTGACCAGACATAGCATTAATACACGGTGTGGGGACGTGACTCTTCACAACGCTTAACAGACGACATGTGCGGACGTGACCAGACACAACATTAAAAACAAGATGTGGGGGCGTGACCCTTCACAACGCATAACAGACGACATGTGCGGACGTGACCAGACACAGCATTAAAAACACGATGTGGGGACGTGACCCTTCACAACGCTTAACAGACGACATGTGCGGACGTGACCAGACATAGCATTAATACACGGTGTGGGGACGTGACTCTTCACAACGCTTAACAGACGACATGTGCGGACGTGACCAGACGTAGTATTAAAAGTAGATGTGGGGACGTGACCCTTCACAAAGCTTAACAGACGACATGTGCGGACGTGACCAGAAACAACATTAAAACACGGTGTGGGGATGTGACCCTTCACAACGCTTAACAGACGAAATGTGCGGACGTGACCAGACACAGCATTAAAAACAAGATGTGGGGGCGTGACCCTTCACAACGCATAACAGACGACATGTACGGACGTGACCAGACACAACATTAAAACATGGTGTGGGAACGTGACCCTTCACAAAGCTTAACAGACGACATGTGCGGACGTGACCAGACATAGCATTAAAACACGGTGTGGGGACGTGACCCTTCACAACGCTTAACAGACGACATGTGCGGACGTGACCAGACATAGCATTAAAACACGGTGTGGGGAGGTGACCCTTCACAACGCTTAACAGACGACATGAGCGGACGTGACCAGACATAGTATTAAAAGTAGATGTGGGGACGAGACCCTTCACAAAGCTTAACAGACGACATGTGCGGACGTGACCAGACACAGCATTAAAAACACGATGTGGGGACGTGACCCTTCACAACGCTTAACAGACGACATGTGCGGACGTGACCAGACACAACATTAAAAACAAGATGTGGGGGCGTGACCCTTCACAACGCATAACAGACGACATGTGCGGACGTGACCAGACACAACATTAAAACACGGTGTGGGGATGTGACCCTTCACAACGCTTAACAGACGACATGTGCGGACGTGACCAGACACAGCATTAAAACACGGTGTGGGGACGTGACTCTTCACAATGCTTAACAGACGACATGTGCGGACGTGACCAGACATAGTGTTAAAAGTAGATGTGGGGACGTGACCCTTCACAAAGCTTAACAGACGACATGTGCGGACGTGACCAGACACAACATTAAAACACGGTGTGGGGATGTGACCCTTCACAACGCTTAACAGACGACATGTGCGGACGTGACCAGACATAACATTAAAACACGGTGTGGGGACGTGACTCTTCACAACGCTTAACAGACGACATGTGCGGACGTGACCAGACATAGTATTAAAAGTAGATGTGGGGACGTGACCCTTCACAAAGCTTAACAGACGACATGTGCGGACGTGACCAGACACAGCATTAAAAACACGATGTGGGGACGTGACCCTTCACAACGCTTAACAGACGACATGTGCGGACGTGACCAGACATAGCATTAAAACACGGTGTGGGGACGTGACTCTTCACAACGCTTAACAGACGACATGTGCGGACGTGACCAGACATAGTATTAAAAGTAGATGTGGGGACGTGACCCTTCACAAAGCTTAACAGACGACATGTGCGGACGTGACCAGACACAACATTAAAACACGGTGTGGGGATGTGACCCTTCACAACGCTGAACAGACGACATGTGCTGATGTGCCCAGACACAAAATTCAAAACACGATGTGGGGACGTGACCCTTCACAACACTTAATAGACGACATGTGCGGACGTGACCAGACACAGCATTAAAGACAAGATGTGGGGGCGTGACCCTTCACAACGCATAACAGACGACATGTGTGGACGTGACCAGACACAACATTAAAACACGGTGTGGGGATATGACCCTTCACAAAGCTTAACAGACGACATGTGCGGACGTGACCAGACACAGCATTAAAAACACGATGTGGGGACGTGACCCTTCACAACGCTTAACAGACGACATGTGCGGACGTGACCAGACATAGCATTAAAACACGGTGTGGGGACGTGACTCTTCACAACGCTTAAAAGACGACATGTGCGGACGTGACCAGACACAACATTAAAAACAAGATGTGGGGGCGTGACCCTTCACAACGCATAACAGACGACATGTGCGGACGTGACCAGACACAACATTAAAACACGGTGTGGGGATGTGACCCTTCACAACGCTTAACAGACGACATGTGCGGACGTGACCAGACACAGCATTAAAACACGGTGTGGGGATGTGACCCTTAACAACGCTTAATAGACGACATGTTCGGACGTGACCAGACATAACATTAAAACACGGTGTTGGGACGTGACTCTTCACAACGCTTAACAGACGACATGTGCGGACGTGACCAGACATAGTATTAAAAGTAGATGTGGGGACGTGACCCTTCACAAAGCTTAACAGACGACATGTGCGGATGTGACCAGACACAGCATTAAAAACACGATGTGGGGACGTGACCCTTCACAACGCTTAACAGACGACATGTGCGGACGTGACCAGACATAGCATTAATACACGGTGTGGGGACGTGACTCTTCACAACGCTTAACAGACGACATGTGCGGACGTGACCAGACGTAGTATTAAAAGTAGATGTGGGGACGTGACCCTTCACAAAGCTTAACAGACGACATGTGCGGACGTGACCAGAAACAACATTAAAACACGGTGTGGGGATGTGACCCTTCACAACGCTTAACAGACGACATGTGCGGACGTGACCAGACACAGCATTAAAACACGGTGTGGGGACGTGACCAGAAACAACATTAAAACACGGTGTGCGGACGTGACCAGAAACAACATTAAAACACGGTGTGGGGACGTGACTCTTCACAACGCTTAACAGACGACATGTGCGGACGTGACCAGACATAGTATTAAAAGTAGATGTGGGGACGTGACCCTTCACAAAGCTTAACAGACGACATGTGCGGACGTGACCAGACACAACATTAAAACACGGTGTGGGGATGTGACCCTTCACAACGCTTAACAGACGACATGTGCGGACGTGACCAGACACAACATTAAAAACAAGATGTGGGAGCGTGACCCTTCACAACGCATAACAGACGACATGTGCGGACGTGACCAAACACAACATTAAAACACGGTGTGGGGATGTGATCCTTCACAACGCTTAACAGACGACATGTGCGGACGTGACCAGACATAGTATTAAAAGTAGATGTGGGGACGTGACCCTTCACAAAGCTTAACAGACGACATGTGCGGACGTGACCAGACACAGCATTAAAAACACGATGTGGAGACGTGACCCTTCACAACGCTTAACAGATGACATGTGCGGACGTGACCAGACATAGCATTAAAACACGGTGTGGGGACGTGACTCTTCACAACGCTTAACAGACGACATGTGCGGACGTGACCAGACACAACATTAAAAACAAGATGTGGGGGCGTGACCCTTCATAACGCATAACAGACGACATGTGCGGACGTGACCAGACACAACATTAAAACACGGTGTGGGGACGTGACCCTTCACAACGCTTAACAGACGACATGTGCGGACGTGACCAGACATAGCATTAAAACACGGTGTGGGGAGGTGACCCTTCACAACGCTTAACAGACGACATGAGCGGACGTGACCAGACATAGTATTAAAAGTAGATGTGGGGACGAGACCCTTCACAAAGCTTAACAGACGACATGTGCGGACGTGACCAGACACAGCATTAAAAACACGATGTGGGGACGTGACCCTTCACAACGCTTAACAGACGACATGTGCGGACGTGACCAGACACAACATTAAAAACAAGATGTGGGGGCGTGACCCTTCACAACGCATAACAGACGACATGTGCGGACGTGACCAGACACAACATTAAAACACGGTGTGGGGATGTGACCCTTCACAACGCTTAACAGACGACATGTGCGGACGTGACCAGACACAGCATTAAAACACGGTGTGGGGACGTGACTCTTCACAATGCTTAACAGACGACATGTGCGGACGTGACCAGACATAGTTTTAAAAGTAGATGTGGGGACGTGACCCTTCACAAAGCTTAACAGACGACATGTGCGGACGTGACCAGACACAACATTAAAACACGGTGTGGGGATGTGACCCTTCACAACGCTTAACAGACGACATGTGCGGACGTGACCAGACATAACATTAAAACACGGTGTGGGGACGTGACTCTTCACAACGCTTAACAGACGACATGTGCGGACGTGACCAGACATAGTATTAAAAGTAGATGTGGGGACGTGACCCTTCACAAAGCTTAACAGACGACATGTGCGGACGTGACCAGACACAGCATTAAAAACACGATGTGGGGACGTGACCCTTCACAACGCTTAACAGACGACATGTGCGGAAGTGACCAGACATAGCATCAAAACACGGTGTGGGGACGTGACTCTTCACAACGCTTAACAGACGACATGTGCGGACGTGACCAGACATAGTATTAAAAGTAGATGTGGGGACGTGACCCTTCACAAAGCTTAACAGACGACATGTGCGGACGTGACCAGACACAACATTAAAACACGGTGTGGGGATGTGACCCTTCACAACGCTGAACAGACGACATGTGCTGATGTGCCCAGACACAAAATTCAAAACACGATGTGGGGACGTGACCCTTCACAACACTTAATAGACGACATGTGCGGACGTGACCAGACACAGCATTAAAGACAAGATGTGGGGGCGTGACCCTTCACAACGCATAACAGACGACATGTGTGGACGTGACCAGACACAACATTAAAACACGGTGTGGGGATATGACCCTTCACAAAGCTTAACAGACGACATGTGCGGACGTGACCAGACACAGCATTAAAAACACGATGTGGGGACGTGACCCTTCACAACGCTTAACAGACGACATGTGCGGACGTGACCAGACATAGCATTAAAACACGGTGTGGGGACGTGACGCTTCACAACGCTTAACAGACGACATGTGCGGACGTGACCAGACACAACATTAAAAACAAGATGTGGGGGCGTGACCCTTCACAACGCCTAACAGACGACATGTGCGGACGTGACCAGACACAACATTAAAACACGGTGTGGGGATGTGACCCTTCACAACGCTTAACAGACGACATGTGCGGACGTGACCAGACATAGCATTAAAACACGGTGTGGGGACGTGACCCTTCACAACGCTTAACAGACGACATGTGCGGACGTGACCAGACATAGCATTAAAACACGGTGTGGGGAGGTGACCCTTCACAACGCTTAACAGACGACATGAGCGGACGTGACCAGACATAGTATTAAAAGTAGATGTGGGGACGAGACCCTTCACAAAGCTTAACAGACGACATGTGCGGACGTGACCAGACACAGCATTAAAAACACGATGTGGGGACGTGACCCTTCACAACGCTTAACAGACGACATGTGCGGACGTGACCAGACACAACATTAAAAACAAGATGTGGGGGCGTGACCCTTCACAACGCATAACAGACGACATGTGCGGACGTGACCAGACACAACATTAAAACACGGTGTGGGGATGTGACCCTTCACAACGCTTAACAGACGACATGTGCGGACGTGACCAGACACAGCATTAAAACACGGTGTGGGGACGTGACTCTTCACAATGCTTAACAGACGACATGTGCGGACGTGACCAGACATAGTATTAAAAGTAGATGTGGGGACGAGACCCTTCACAAAGCTTAACAGACGACATGTGCGGACGTGACCAGACACAGCATTAAAAACACGATGTGGGGACGTGACCCTTCACAACGCTTAACAGACGACATGTGCGGACGTGACCAGACACAACATTAAAAACAAGATGTGGGGGCGTGACCCTTCACAACGCATAACAGACGACATGTGCGGACGTGACCAGACACAACATTAAAACACGGTGTGGGGATGTGACCCTTCACAACGCTTAACAGACGACATGTGCGGACGTGACCAGACACAACATTAAAACACGGTGTGGGGATGTGACCCTTCACAACGCTTAATAGACGACATGTGCGGACGTGACCAGACATAACATTAAAACACGGTGTGGGGACGTGACTCTTCACAACGCTTAACAGACGACATGTGCGGACGTGACCAGACATAGTATTAAAAGTAGATGTGGGGACGTGACCCTTCACAAAGCTTAACAGACGACATGTGCGGACGTGACCAGACACAGCATTAAAAACACGATGTGGGGACGTGACCCTTCACAACGCTTAACAGACGACATGTGCGGACGTGACCAGACATAGCATTAAAACACGGTGTGGGGACGTGACTCTTCACAACGCTTAACAGACGACATGTGCGGACGTGACCAGACATAGTATTAAAAGTAGATGTGGGGACGTGACCCTTCACAAAGCTTAACAGACGACATGTGCGGACGTGACCAGACACAACATTAAAACACGGTGTGGGGATGTGACCCTTCACAACGCTGAACAGACGACATGTGCTGATGTGCCCATACACAAAATTCAAAACACGATGTGGGGACGTGACCCTTCACAACACTTAATAGACGACATGTGCGGACGTGACCAGACACAGCATTAAAGACAAGATGTGGGGGCGTGACCCTTCACAACGCATAACAGACGACATGTGTGGACGTGACCAGACACAACATTAAAACACGATGTGGGGATATGACCCTTCACAACGCTTAACAGACGACATGTGCGGACGTGACCAGACACAGCATTAAAACACGGTGTGGGGATGTGACCCTTCACAACGCTTAACAAACGACATGTGCGGACGTGACCAGACATAACATTAAAACACGGTGTGGGGACGTGACTCTTCACAACGCTTAACAGACGACATGTGCGGACGTGACCAGACATAGTATTAAAAGTAGATGTGGGGACGTGACCCTTCACAAAGCTTAACAGACGACATGTGCGGACGTGACCAGACACAGCATTAAAAACACGATGTGGGGACGTGACCCTTCACAACGCTTAACAGACGACATGTGCGGACGTGACCAGACATAGCATTAAAACACGGTGTGGGGACGTGACTCTTCACAACGCTTAACAGACGACATGTGCGGACGTGACCAGACACAACATTAAAAACAAGATGTGGGGGCGTGACCCTTCACAACGCATAACAGACGACATGTGCGGACGTGACCAGACACAACATTAAAACACGGTGTGGGGATGTGACCCTTCACAATGCTTAACAGACGACATGTGCGGACGTGACCAGACACAGCATTAAAACACGGTGTGGGGATGTGACCCTTAACAACGCTTAACAGACGACATGTTCGGACGTGACCAGACATAACATTAAAACACGGTGTTGGGACGTGACTCTTCACAACGCTTAACAGACGACATCTGCGGACGTGACTAGACATAGTATTAAAAGTAGATGTGGGGACGTGACCCTTCACAAAGCTTAACAGACGACATGTGCGGACGTGACCAGACAAAGCATTAAAAACACGATGTGGGGACGTGACCCTTCACAACGCTTAACAGACGACATGTGCGGACGTGACCAGACATAGCATTAAAACACGGTGTGGGGACGTGACTCTTCACAACGCTTAACAGACGACATGTGCGGACGTGACCAGACACAAGATTAAAAACAAGATGTGGGGGCGTGACCCTTCACAACGCATAACAGACGACATGTGCGGACGTGACCAGACACAACATTAAAACACGGTGTGGGGATGTGACCCTTCACAACGCTTAACAGACGACATGTGCGGACGTGACCAGACACAGCATTAAAACACGGTGTGGGGATCTGACCCTTAACAACGCTTAACAGACGACATGTTCGGACGTGACCAGACATAACATTAAAACACGGTGTTGGGACGTGACTCTTCACAACGCTTAACAGACGACATGTGCGGACGTGACCAGACATAGTATTAAAAGTAGATGTGGGGACGTGACCCTTCACAAAGCTTAACAGACGACATGTGCGGACGTGACCAGACACAGCATTAAAAACACGATGTGGGGACGTGACCCTTCACAACGCTTAACAGACGACATGTGCGGACGTGACCAGACATAGCATTAATACACGGTGTGGGGACGTGACTCTTCACAACGCTTAACAGACGACATGTGCGGACGTGACCAGACGTAGTATTAAAAGTAGATGTGGGGACGTGACCCTTCACAAAGCTTAACAGACGACATGTGCGGACGTGACCAGAAACAACATTAAAACACGGTGTGGGGATGTGACCCTTCACAACGCTTAACAGACGAAATGTGCGGACGTGACCAGACATAGTATTAAAAGTAGATGTGGGGACGTGACCCTTCACAAAGCTTAACAGACGACATGTGCGGACGTGACCAGACACAACATTAAAACACGGTGTGGGGACGTGACCAGAAACAACATTAAAACACGGTGTGGGGATGTGACCAGAAACAACATTAAAACACGGTGTGGGGACGTGACCAGAAACAACATTAAAACACGGTGTGCGGACGTGACCAGAAACAACATTAAAACACGGTGTGGGGACGTGACTCTTCACAACGCTTAACAGACGACATGTGCGGACGTGACCAGACATAGTATTAAAAGTAGATGTGGGGACGTGACCCTTCACAAAGCTTAACAGACGACATGTGCGGACGTGACCAGACACAACATTAAAACACGGTGTGGGGATGTGACCCTTCACAACGCTTAACAGACGACATGTGCGGACGTGACCAGACACAACATTAAAAACAAGATGTGGGGGCGTGACCCTTCACAACGCATAACAGACGACATGTGCGGACGTGACCAAACACAACATTAAAACACGGTGTGGGGATGTGATCCTTCACAACGCTTAACAGACGACATGTGCGGACGTGACCAGACATAGTATTAAAAGTAGATGTGGGGACGTGACCCTTCACAAAGCTTAACAGACGACATGTGCGGACGTGACCAGACACAGCATTAAAAACACGATGTGGAGACGTGACCTTTCACAACGCTTAACAGATGACATGTGCGGACGTGACCAGACATAGCATTAAAACACGGTGTGGGAACGTGACTCTTCACAACGCTTAACAGACGACATGTGCGGACGTGACCAGACACAACATTAAAAACAAGATGTGGGGGCGTGACCCTTCACAACGCATAACAGACGACATGTGCGGACGTGACCAGACACAACATTAAAACACGGTGTGGGGATGTGACCCTTCACAACGCTTAACAGACGACATGTGCGGACGTGACCAGACATAACATTAAAACACGGTGTTGGGACGTGACTCTTCACAACGCTTAACAGACGACATGTGCGGACGTGACCAGACATAGTATTAAAAGTAGATGTGGGGACGTGACCCTTCACAAAGCTTAACAGACGACATGTGCGGACGTGACCAGACACAGCATTAAAAACACGATGTGGGGACGTGACCCTTCACAACGCTTAACAGACGACATGTGCGGACGTGACCAGACATAGCATTAATACACGGTGTGGGGACGTGACTCTTCACAACGCTTAACAGACGACATGTGCGGACGTGACCAGACGTAGTATTAAAAGTAGATGTGGGGACGTGACCCTTCACAAAGCTTAACAGACGACATGTGCGGACGTGACCAGAAACAACATTAAAACACGGTGTGGGGATGTGACCCTTCACAACGCTTAACAGACGAAATGTGCGGACGTGACCAGACACAGCATTAAAAACAAGATGTGGGGGCGTGACCCTTCACAACGCATAACAGAC
The DNA here is from genome assembly GCA_963691705.1 of Viola odorata. Taxonomy (NCBI): domain Eukaryota; kingdom Viridiplantae; phylum Streptophyta; class Magnoliopsida; order Malpighiales; family Violaceae; genus Viola; species Viola odorata. Next base: position 39,573,906 of record OY829540.1, on the reverse strand, counting down.
GACATGTACGGACGTGACCAGACACAACATTAAAACACGGTGTGGGGACGTGACCCTTCCCAAAACTTAACAGACGACATGTGCGGACGTGACCAGACATAGCATTAAAACACGGTGTGGGGACGTGACCCTTCACAACGCTTAACAGACGACATGTGCGGACGTGACCAGACATAGCATTAAAACACGGTGTGGGGAGGTGACCCTTCACAACGCTTAACAGACGACATGAGCGGACGTGACCAGACATAGTATTAAAAGTAGATGTGGGGACGAGACCCTTCACAAAGCTTAACAGACGACATGTGCGGACGTGACCAGACACAGCATTAAAAACACGATGTGGGGACGTGACCCTTCACAACGCTTAACAGACGACATGTGCGGACGTGACCAGACACAACATTAAAAACAAGATATGGGGGCGTGACCCTTCACAACGCATAACAGACGACATGTGCGGACGTGACCAGACACAACATTAAAACACGGTGTGGGGATGTGACCCTTCACAACGCTTAACAGACGACATGTGCGGACGTGACCAGACACAGCATTAAAACACGGTGTGGGGACGTGACTCTTCACAATGCTTAACAGACGACATGTGCGGACGTGACCAGACATAGTATTAAAAGTAGATGTGGGGACGTGACCCTTCACAAAGCTTAAAAGACGACATGTGCGGACGTGACCAGACACAACATTAAAACACGGTGTGGGGATGTGACCCTTCACAACGCTTAATAGACGACATGTGCGGACGTGACCAGACATAACATTAAAACACGGTGTGGGGACGTGACTCTTCACAACGCTTAACAGACGACATGTGCGGACGTGACCAGACATAGTATTAAAAGTAGATGTGGGGACGTGACCCTTCACAAAGCTTAACAGACGACATGTGCGGACGTGACCAGACACAGCATTAAAAACACGATGTGGGGACGTGACCCTTCACAACGCTTAACAGACGACATGTGCGGACGTGACCAGACATAGCATTAAAACACGGTGTGGGGACGTGACTCTTCACAACGCTTAACAGACGACATGTGCGGACGTGACCAGACATAGTATTAAAAGTAGATGTGGGGACGTGACCCTTCACAAAGCTTAACAGACGACATGTGCGGACGTGACCAGACACAGCATTAAAAACACGATGTGGGGACGTGACCCTTCACAAAGCTTAACAGACGACATGTGCGGACGTGACCAGACACAACATTAAAACACGGTGTGGGGATGTGACCCTTCACAACGCTTAATAGACGACATGTGCGGACGTGACCAGACATAACATTAAAACACGGTGTGGGGACGTGACTCTTCACAACGCTTAACAGACGACATGTGCGGACGTGACCAGACATAGTATTAAAAGTAGATGTGGGGACGTGACCCTTCACAAAGCTTAACAGACGACATGTGCGGACGTGACCAGACACAGCATTAAAAACACGATGTGGGGACGTGACCCTTCACAACGCTTAACAGACGACATGTGCGGACGTGACCAGACACAACATTAAAACACGGTGTGGGGATGTGACCCTTCACAACGCTTAACAGACGACATGTGCGGACGTGACCAGACACAACATTAAAAACAAGATGTGGGGGCGTGACCCTTCACAACGCATAACAGACGACATGTGCGGACGTGACCAAACACAACATTAAAACACGGTGTGGGGATGTGATCCTTCACAACGCTTAACAGACGACATGTGCGGACGTGACCAGACATAGTATTAAAAGTAGATGTGGGGACGTGACCCTTCACAAAGCTTAACAGACGACATGTGCGGACGTGACCAGACACAGCATTAAAAACACGATGTGGAGACGTGACCCTTCACAACGCTTAACAGATGACATGTGCGGACGTGACCAGACATAGCATTAAAACACGGTGTGGGGACGTGACTCTTCACAACGCTTAACAGACGACATGTGCGGATGTGACCAGACACAACATTAAAAACAAAATGTGGGGGCGTGACCCTTCACAACGCATAACAGACGACATGTGCGGACGTGACCAGACACAACATTAAAACACGGTGTGGGGATGTGACCCTTCACAACGCTTAACAGACGACATGTGCGGACGTGACCAGACATAACATTAAAACACGGTGTTGGGACGTGACTCTTCACAACGCTTAACAGACGACATGTGCGGACGTGACCAGACATAGTATTAAAAGTAGATGTGGGGACGTGACCCTTCACAAAGCTTAACAGACGACATGTGCGGACGTGACCAGACACAGCATTAAAAACACGATGTGGGGACGTGACCCTTCACAACGCTTAACAGACGACATGTGCGGACGTGACCAGACATAGCATTAATACACGGTGTGGGGACGTGACTCTTCACAACGCTTAACAGACGACATGTGCGGACGTGACCAGACGTAGTATTAAAAGTAGATGTGGGGACGTGACCCTTCACAAAGCTTAACAGACGACATGTGCGGACGTGACCAGAAACAACATTAAAACACGGTGTGGGGATGTGACCCTTCACAACGCTTAACAGACGACATGTGCGGACGTGACCAGACACAGCATTAAAACACGGTGTGGGGACGTGACCAGAAACAACATTAAAACACGGTGTGCGGACGTGACCAGAAACAACATTAAAACACGGTGTGGGGACGTGACTTTTCACAACGCTTAACAGACGACATGTGCGGACGTGACCAGACATAGTATTAAAAGTAGATGTGGGGACGTGACCCTTCACAAAGCTTAACAGACGACATGTGCGGACGTGACCAGACACAACATTAAAACACGGTGTGGGGATGTGACCCTTCACAACGCTTAACAGACGACATGTGCGGACGTGACCAGACACAACATTAAAAACAAGATGTGGGGGCGTGACCCTTCACAACGCATAACAGACGACATGTGCGGACGTGACCAAACACAACATTAAAACACGGTGTGGGGATGTGATCCTTCACAACGCTTAACAGACGACATGTGCGGACGTGACCAGACATAGTATTAAAAGTAGATGTGGGGACGTGACCCTTCACAAAGCTTAACAGACGACATGTGCGGACGTGACCAGACACAGCATTAAAAACACGATGTGGAGACGTGACCTTTCACAACGCTTAACAGATGACATGTGCGGACGTGACCAGACATAGCATTAAAACACGGTGTGGGAACTTGACTCTTCACAACGCTTAACAGACGACATGTGCGGACGTGACCAGACACAACATTAAAAACAAGATGTGGGGGCGTGACCCTTCACAACGCATAACAGACGACATGTGCGGACGTGACCAGACACAACATTAAAACACGGTGTGGGGATGTGACCCTTCACAACGCTTAACAGACGACATGTGCGGACGTGACCAGACATAACATTAAAACACGGTGTTGGGACGTGACTATTCACAACGCTTAACAGACGACATGTGCGGACGTGACCAGACATAGTATTAAAAGTAGATGTGGGGACGTGACCCTTCACAAAGCTTAACAGACGACATGTGCGGACGTGACCAGACATAACATTAAAACACGGTGTTGGGACGTGACTCTTCACAACGCTTAACAGACGACATGTGCGGACGTGACCAGACATAGTATTAAAAGTAGATGTGGGGACGTGACCCTTCACAAAGCTTAACAGACGACATGTGCGGACGTGACCAGACACAGCATTAAAAACACGATGTGGGGACGTGACCCTTCACAACGCTTAACAGACGACATGTGCGGACGTGACCAGACATAGCATTAATACACGGTGTGGGGACGTGACTCTTCACAACGCTTAACAGACGACATGTGCGGACGTGACCAGACGTAGTATTAAAAGTAGATGTGGGGACGTGACCCTTCACAAAGCTTAACAGACGACATGTGCGGACGTGACCAGAAACAACATTAAAACACGGTGTGGGGATGTGACCCTTCACAACGCTTAACAGACGACATGTGCGGACGTGACCAGACACAGCATTAAAACACGGTGTGGGGACGTGACCAGAAACAACATTAAAACACGGTGTGCGGACGTGACCAGAAACAACATTAAAACACGGTGTGGGGACGTGACTCTTCACAACGCTTAACAGACGACATGTGCGGACGTGACCAGACATAGTATTAAAAGTAGATGTGGGGACGTGACCCTTCACAAAGCTTAACAGACGACATGTGCGGACGTGACCAGACACAACATTAAAACACGGTGTGGGGATGTGACCCTTCACAACGCTTAACAGACGACATGTGCGGACGTGACCAGACACAACATTAAAAACAAGATGTGGGGGCGTGACCCTTCACAACGCATAACAGACGACATGTGCGGACGTGACCAAACACAACATTAAAACACGGTGTGGGGATGTGATCCTTCACAACGCTTAACAGACGACATGTGCGGACGTGACCAGACATAGTATTAAAAGTAGATGTGGGGACGTGACCCTTCACAAAGCTTAACAGACGACATGTGCGGACGTGACCAGACACAGCATTAAAAACACGATGTGGAGACGTGACCTTTCACAACGCTTAACAGATGACATGTGCGGACGTGACCAGACATAGCATTAAAACACGGTGTGGGAACTTGACTCTTCACAACGCTTAACAGACGACATGTGCGGACGTGACCAGACACAACATTAAAAACAAGATGTGGGGGCGTGACCCTTCACAACGCATAACAGACGACATGTGCGGACGTGACCAGACACAACATTAAAACACGGTGTGGGGATGTGACCCTTCACAACGCTTAACAGACGACATGTGCGGACGTGACCAGACATAACATTAAAACACGGTGTTGGGACGTGACTCTTCACAACGCTTAACAGACGACATGTGCGGACGTGACCAGACATAGTATTAAAAGTAGATGTGGGGACGTGACCCTTCACAAAGCTTAACAGACGACATGTGCGGACGTGACCAGACACAGCATTAAAAACACGATGTGGGGACGTGACCCTTCACAACGCTTAACAGACGACATGTGCGGACGTGACCAGACATAGCATTAATACACGGTGTGGGGACGTGACTCTTCACAACGCTTAACAGACGACATGTGCGGACGTGACCAGACGTAGTATTAAAAGTAGATGTGGGGACGTGACCCTTCACAAAGCTTAACAGACGACATGTGCGGACGTGACCAGAAACAACATTAAAACACGGTGTGGGGATGTGACCCTTCACAACGCTTAACAGACGAAATGTGCGGACGTGACCAGACACAGCATTAAAAACAAGATGTGGGGGCGTGACCCTTCACAACGCATAACAGACGACATGTACGGACGTGACCAGACACAACATTAAAACACGGTGTGGGGACGTGACCCTTCACAAAGCTTAACAGACGACATGTGCGGACGTGACCAGACATAGCATTAAAACACGGTGTGGGGAGGTGACCCTTCACAACGCTTAACAGACGACATGAGCGGACGTGACCAGACATAGTATTAAAAGTAGATGTGGGGACGAGACCCTTCACAAAGCTTAACAGACGACATGTGCGGACGTGACCAGACACAGCATTAAAAACACGATGCGGGGACGTGACCCTTCACAACGCTTAACAGACGACATGTGCGGACGTGACCAGACACAACATTAAAAACAAGATATGGGGGAGTGACCCTTCACAACGCATAACAGACGACATGTGCGGACGTGACCAGACACAACATTAAAACACGGTGTGGGGATGTGACCCTTCACAACGCTTAACAGACGACATGTGCGGACGTGACCAGACACAGCATTAAAACACGGTGTGGGGACGTGACTCTTCACAATGCTTAACAGACGACATGTGCGGACGTGACCAGACATAGTATTAAAAGTAGATGTGGGGACGTGACCCTTCACAAAGCTTAACAGACGACATGTGCGGACGTGACCAGACACAACATTAAAACACGGTGTGGGGATGTGACCCTTCACAACGCTTAATAGACGACATGTGCGGACGTGACCAGACATAACATTAAAACACGGTGTGGGGACGTGACTCTTCACAACGCTTAACAGACGACATGTGCGGACGTGACCAGACATAGTATTAAAAGTAGATGTGGGGACGAGACCCTTCACAAAGCTTAACAGACGACATGTGCGGACGTGACCAGACACAGCATTAAAAACACGATGTGGGGACGTGACCCTTCACAACGCTTAACAGACGACATGTGCGGACGTGACCAGACACAACATTAAAAACAAGATATGGGGGCGTGACCCTTCACAACGCATAACAGACGACATGTGCGGACGTGACCAGACACAACATTAAAACACGGTGTGGGGATGTGACCCTTCACAACGCTTAACAGACGACATGTGCGGACGTGACCAGACACAGCATTAAAACACGGTGTGGGGACGTGACTCTTCACAATGCTTAACAGACGACATGTGCGGACGTGACCAGACATAGTATTAAAAGTAGATGTGGGGACGTGACCCTTCACAAAGCTTAAAAGACGACATGTGCGGACGTGAGCAGACACAACATTAAAACACGGTGTGGGGATGTGACCCTTCACAACGCTTAATAGACGACATGTGCGGACGTGACCAGACATAACATTAAAACACGGTGTGGGGACGTGACTCTTCACAACGCTTAACAGACGACATGTGCGGACGTGACCAGACATAGTATTAAAAGTAGATGTGGGGACGTGACCCTTCACAAAGCTTAACAGACGACATGTGCGGACGTGACCAGACACAGCATTAAAAACACGATGTGGGGACGTGACCCTTCACAACGCTTAACAGACGACATGTGCGGACGTGACCAGACATAGCATTAAAACACGGTGTGGGGACGTGACTCTTCACAACGCTTAACAGACGACATGTGCGGACGTGACCAGACATAGTATTAAAAGTAGATGTGGGGACGTGACCCTTCACAAAGCTTAACAGACGACATGTGCGGACGTGACCAGACACAGCATTAAAAACACGATGTGGGGACGTGACCCTTCACAAAGCTTAACAGACGACATGTGCGGACGTGACCAGACACAACATTAAAACACGGTGTGGGGATGTGACCCTTCACAACGCTTAATAGACGACATGTGCGGACGTGACCAGACATAACATTAAAACACGGTGTGGGGACGTGACTCTTCACAACGCTTAACAGACGACATGTGCGGACGTGACCAGACATAGTATTAAAAGTAGATGTGGGGACGTGACCCTTCACAAAGCTTAACAGACGACATGTGCGGACGTGACCAGACACAGCATTAAAAACACGATGTGGGGACGTGACCCTTCACAACGCTTAACAGACGACATGTGCGGACGTGACCAGACACAACATTAAAACACGGTGTGGGGATGTGACCCTTCACAACGCTTAACAGACGACATGTGCGGACGTGACCAGACACAACATTAAAAACAAGATGTGGGGGCGTGACCCTTCACAACGCATAACAGACGACATGTGCGGACGTGACCAGACACAGCATTAAAACACGGTGTGGGGACGTGACCAGAAACAACATTAAAACACGGTGTGCGGACGTGACCAGAAACAACATTAAAACACGGTGTGGGGACGTGACTCTTCACAACGCTTAACAGACGACATGTGCGGACGTGACCAGACATAGTATTAAAAGTAGATGTGGGGACGTGACCCTTCACAAAGCTTAACAGACGACATGTGCGGACGTGACCAGACACAACATTAAAACACGGTGTGGGGATGTGACCCTTCACAACGCTTAACAGACGACATGTGCGGACGTGACCAGACACAACATTAAAAACAAGATGTGGGGGCGTGACCCTTCACAACGCATAACAGACGACATGTGCGGACGTGACCAAACACAACATTAAAACACGGTGTGGGGATGTGATCCTTCACAACGCTTAACAGACGACATGTGCGGACGTGACCAGACATAGTATTAAAAGTAGATGTGGGGACGTGACCCTTCACAAAGCTTAACAGACGACATGTGCGGACGTGACCAGACACAGCATTAAAAACACGATGTGGAGACGTGACCTTTCACAACGCTTAACAGATGACATGTGCGGACGTGACCAGACATAGCATTAAAACACGGTGTGGGAACTTGACTCTTCACAACGCTTAACAGACGACATGTGCGGACGTGACCAGACACAACATTAAAAACAAGATGTGGGGGCGTGACCCTTCACAACGCATAACAGACGACATGTGCGGACGTGACCAGACACAACATTAAAACACGGTGTGGGGATGTGACCCTTCACAACGCTTAACAGACGACATGTGCGGACGTGACCAGACATAACATTAAAACACGGTGTTGGGACGTGACTCTTCACAACGCTTAACAGACGACATGTGCGGACGTGACCAGACATAGTATTAAAAGTAGATGTGGGGACGTGACCCTTCACAAAGCTTAACAGACGACATGTGCGGACGTGACCAGACACAGCATTAAAAACACGATGTGGGGACGTGACCCTTCACAACGCTTAACAGACGACATGTGCGGACGTGACCAGACATAGCATTAATACACGGTGTGGGGACGTGACTCTTCACAACGCTTAACAGACGACATGTGCGGACGTGACCAGACGTAGTATTAAAAGTAGATGTGGGGACGTGACCCTTCACAAAGCTTAACAGACGACATGTGCGGACGTGACCAGAAACAACATTAAAACACGGTGTGGGGATGTGACCCTTCACAACGCTTAACAGACGAAATGTGCGGACGTGACCAGACACAGCATTAAAAACAAGATGTGGGGGCGTGACCCTTCACAACGCATAACAGACGACATGTACGGACGTGACCAGACACAACATTAAAACACGGTGTGGGGACGTGACCCTTCACAAAGCTTAACAGACGACATGTGCGGACGTGACCAGACATAGCATTAAAACACGGTGTGGGGACGTGACCCTTCACAACGCTTAACAGACGACATGTGCGGACGTGACCAGACATAGCATTAAAACACGGTGTGGGGAGGTGACCCTTCACAACGCTTAACAGACGACATGAGCGGACGTGACCAGACATAGTATTAAAAGTAGATGTGGGGACGAGACCCTTCACAAAGCTTAACAGACGACATGTGCGGACGTGACCAGACACAGCATTAAAAACACGATGCGGGGACGTGACCCTTCACAACGCTTAACAGACGACATGTGCGGACGTGACCAGACACAACATTAAAAACAAGATATGGGGGAGTGACCCTTCACAACGCATAACAGACGACATGTGCGGACGTGACCAGACACAACATTAAAACACGGTGTGGGGATGTGACCCTTCACAACGCTTAACAGACGACATGTGCGGACGTGACCAGACACAGCATTAAAACACGGTGTGGGGACGTGACTCTTCACAATGCTTAACAGACGACATGTGCGGACGTGACCAGACATAGTGTTAAAAGTAGATGTGGGGACGTGACCCTTCACAAAGCTTAACAGACGACATGTGCGGACGTGACCAGACACAACATTAAAACACGGTGTGGGGATGTGACCCTTCACAACGCTTAATAGACGACATGTGCGGACGTGACCAGACATAACATTAAAACACGGTGTGGGGACGTGACTCTTCACAACGCTTAACAGACGACATGTGCGGACGTGACCAGACATAGTATTAAAAGTAGATGTGGGGACGAGACCCTTCACAAAGCTTAACAGACGACATGTGCGGACGTGACCAGACACAGCATTAAAAACACGATGTGGGGACGTGACCCTTCACAACGCTTAACAGACGACATGTGCGGACGTGACCAGACACAACATTAAAAACAAGATATGGGGGCGTGACCCTTCACAACGCATAACAGACGACATGTGCGGACGTGACCAGACACAACATTAAAACACGGTGTGGGGATGTGACCCTTCACAACGCTTAACAGACGACATGTGCGGACGTGACCAGACACAGCATTAAAACACGGTGTGGGGACGTGACTCTTCACAATGCTTAACAGACGACATGTGCGGACGTGACCAGACATAGTATTAAAAGTAGATGTGGGGACGTGACCCTTCACAAAGCTTAAAAGACGACATGTGCGGACGTGAGCAGACACAACATTAAAACACGGTGTGGGGATGTGACCCTTCACAACGCTTAATAGACGACATGTGCGGACGTGACCAGACATAACATTAAAACACGGTGTGGGGACGTGACTCTTCACAACGCTTAACAGACGACATGTGCGGACGTGACCAGACATAGTATTAAAAGTAGATGTGGGGACGTGACCCTTCACAAAGCTTAACAGACGACATGTGCGGACGTGACCAGACACAGCATTAAAAACACGATGTGGGGACGTGACCCTTCACAACGCTTAACAGACGACATGTGCGGACGTGACCAGACATAGCATTAAAACACGGTGTGGGGACGTGACTCTTCACAACGCTTAACAGACGACATGTGCGGACGTGACCAGACATAGTATTAAAAGTAGATGTGGGGACGTGACCCTTCACAAAGCTTAACAGACGACATGTGCGGACGTGACCAGACACAGCATTAAAAACACGATGTGGGGACGTGACCCTTCACAAAGCTTAACAGACGACATGTGCGGACGTGACCAGACACAACATTAAAACACGGTGTGGGGATGTGACCCTTCACAACGCTTAATAGACGACATGTGCGGACGTGACCAGACATAACATTAAAACACGGTGTGGGGACGTGACTCTTCACAACGCTTAACAGACGACATGTGCGGACGTGACCAGACATAGTATTAAAAGTAGATGTGGGGACGTGACCCTTCACAAAGCTTAACAGACGACATGTGCGGACGTGACCAGACACAGCATTAAAAACACGATGTGGGGACGTGACCCTTCACAACGCTTAACAGACGACATGTGCGGACGTGACCAGACACAACATTAAAACACGGTGTGGGGATGTGACCCTTCACAACGCTTAACAGACGACATGTGCGGACGTGACCAGACACAACATTAAAAACAAGATGTGGGGGCGTGACCCTTCACAACGCATAACAGACGACATGTGCGGACGTGACCAGACACAGCATTAAAACACGGTGTGGGGACGTGACCAGAAACAACATTAAAACACGGTGTGCGGACGTGACCAGAAACAACATTAAAACACGGTGTGGGGACGTGACTCTTCACAACGCTTAACAGACGACATGTGCGGACGTGACCAGACATAGTATTAAAAGTAGATGTGGGGACGTGACCCTTCACAAAGCTTAACAGACGACATGTGCGGACGTGACCAGACACAACATTAAAACACGGTGTGGGGATGTGACCCTTCACAACGCTTAACAGACGACATGTGCGGACGTGACCAGACACAACATTAAAAACAAGATGTGGGGGCGTGACCCTTCACAACGCATAACAGACGACATGTGCGGACGTGACCAAACACAACATTAAAACACGGTGTGGGGATGTGATCCTTCACAACGCTTAACAGACGACATGTGCGGACGTGACCAGACATAGTATTAAAAGTAGATGTGGGGACGTGACCCTTCACAAAGCTTAACAGACGACATGTGCGGACGTGACCAGACACAGCATTAAAAACACGATGTGGAGACGTGACCTTTCACAACGCTTAACAGATGACATGTGCGGACGTGACCAGACATAGCATTAAAACACGGTGTGGGAACTTGACTCTTCACAACGCTTAACAGACGACATGTGCGGACGTGACCAGACACAACATTAAAAACAAGATGTGGGGGCGTGACCCTTCACAACGCATAACAGACGACATGTGCGGACGTGACCAGACACAACATTAAAACACGGTGTGGGGATGTGACCCTTCACAACGCTTAACAGACGACATGTGCGGACGTGACCAGACATAACATTAAAACACGGTGTTGGGACGTGACTCTTCACAACGCTTAACAGACGACATGTGCGGACGTGACCAGACATAGTATTAAAAGTAGATGTGGGGACGTGACCCTTCACAAAGCTTAACAGACGACATGTGCGGACGTGACCAGACACAGCATTAAAAACACGATGTGGGGACGTGACCCTTCACAACGCTTAACAGACGACATGTGCGGACGTGACCAGACATAGCATTAATACACGGTGTGGGGACGTGACTCTTCACAACGCTTAACAGACGACATGTGCGGACGTGACCAGACGTAGTATTAAAAGTAGATGTGGGGACGTGACCCTTCACAAAGCTTAACAGACGACATGTGCGGACGTGACCAGAAACAACATTAAAACACGGTGTGGGGATGTGACCCTTCACAACGCTTAACAGACGAAATGTGCGGACGTGACCAGACACAGCATTAAAAACAAGATGTGGGGGCGTGACCCTTCACAACGCATAACAGACGACATGTACGGACGTGACCAGACACAACATTAAAACACGGTGTGGGGACGTGACCCTTCACAAAGCTTAACAGACGACATGTGCGGACGTGACCAGACATAGCATTAAAACACGGTGTGGGGACGTGACCCTTCACAACGCTTAACAGACGACATGTGCGGACGTGACCAGACATAGCATTAAAACACGGTGTGGGGAGGTGACCCTTCACAACGCTTAACAGACGACATGAGCGGACGTGACCAGACATAGTATTAAAAGTAGATGTGGGGACGAGACCCTTCACAAAGCTTAACAGACGACATGTGCGGACGTGACCAGACACAGCATTAAAAACACGATGCGGGGACGTGACCCTTCACAACGCTTAACAGACGACATGTGCGGACGTGACCAGACACAACATTAAAAACAAGATATGGGGGAGTGACCCTTCACAACGCATAACAGACGACATGTGCGGACGTGACCAGACACAACATTAAAACACGGTGTGGGGATGTGACCCTTCACAACGCTTAACAGACGACATGTGCGGACGTGACCAGACACAGCATTAAAACACGGTGTGGGGACGTGACTCTTCACAATGCTTAACAGACGACATGTGCGGACGTGACCAGACATAGTGTTAAAAGTAGATGTGGGGACGTGACCCTTCACAAAGCTTAACAGACGACATGTGCGGACGTGACCAGACACAACATTAAAACACGGTGTGGGGATGTGACCCTTCACAACGCTTAATAGACGACATGTGCGGACGTGACCAGACATAACATTAAAACACGGTGTGGGGACGTGACTCTTCACAACGCTTAACAGACGACATGTGCGGACGTGACCAGACATAGTATTAAAAGTAGATGTGGGGACGAGACCCTTCACAAAGCTTAACAGACGACATGTGCGGACGTGACCAGACACAGCATTAAAAACACGATGTGGGGACGTGACCCTTCACAACGCTTAACAGACGACATGTGCGGACGTGACCAGACACAACATTAAAAACAAGATATGGGGGCGTGACCCTTCACAACGCATAACAGACGACATGTGCGGACGTGACCAGACACAACATTAAAACACGGTGTGGGGATGTGACCCTTCACAACGCTTAACAGACGACATGTGCGGACGTGACCAGACACAGCATTAAAACACGGTGTGGGGACGTGACTCTTCACAATGCTTAACAGACGACATGTGCGGACGTGACCAGACATAGTATTAAAAGTAGATGTGGGGACGTGACCCTTCACAAAGCTTAAAAGACGACATGTGCGGACGTGACCAGACACAACATTAAAACACGGTGTGGGGATGTGACCCTTCACAACGCTTAATAGACGACATGTGCGGACGTGACCAGACATAACATTAAAACACGGTGTGGGGACGTGACTCTTCACAACGCTTAACAGACGACATGTGCGGACGTGACCAGACATAGTATTAAAAGTAGATGTGGGGACGTGACCCTTCACAAAGCTTAACAGACGACATGTGCGGACGTGACCAGACACAGCATTAAAAACACGATGTGGGGACGTGACCCTTCACAACGCTTAACAGACGACATGTGCGGACGTGACCAGACATAGCATTAAAACACGGTGTGGGGACGTGACTCTTCACAACGCTTAACAGACGACATGTGCGGACGTGACCAGACATAGTATTAAAAGTAGATGTGGGGACGTGACCCTTCACAAAGCTTAACAGACGACATGTGCGGACGTGACCAGACACAGCATTAAAAACACGATGTGGGGACGTGACCCTTCACAAAGCTTAACAGACGACATGTGCGGACGTGACCAGACACAACATTAAAACACGGTGTGGGGATGTGACCCTTCACAACGCTTAATAGACGACATGTGCGGACGTGACCAGACATAACATTAAAACACGGTGTGGGGACGTGACTCTTCACAACGCTTAACAGACGACATGTGCGGACGTGACCAGACATAGTATTAAAAGTAGATGTGGGGACGTGACCCTTCACAAAGCTTAACAGACGACATGTGCGGACGTGACCAGACACAGCATTAAAAACACGATGTGGGGACGTGACCCTTCACAACGCTTAACAGACGACATGTGCGGACGTGACCAGACACAACATTAAAACACGGTGTGGGGATGTGACCCTTCACAACGCTTAACAGACGACATGTGCGGACGTGACCAGACACAACATTAAAAACAAGATGTGGGGGCGTGACCCTTCACAACGCATAACAGACGACATGTGCGGACGTGACCAAACACAACATTAAAACACGGTGTGGGGATGTGATCCTTCACAACGCTTAACAGACGACATGTGCGGACGTGACCAGACATAGTATTAAAAGTAGATGTGGGGACGTGACCCTTCACAAAGCTTAACAGACGACATGTGCGGACGTGACCAGACACAGCATTAAAAACACGATGTGGAGACGTGACCCTTCACAACGCTTAACAGATGACATGTGCGGACGTGACCAGACATAGCATTAAAACACGGTGTGGGGAGGTGACCCTTCACAACGCTTAACAGACGACATGAGCGGACGTGACCAGACATAGTATTAAAAGTAGATGTGGGGACGAGACCCTTCACAAAGCTTAACAGACGACATGTGCGGACGTGACCAGACACAGCATTAAAAACACGATGCGGGGACGTGACCCTTCACAACGCTTAACAGACGACATGTGCGGACGTGACCAGACACACCATTAAAAACAAGATATGGGGGAGTGACCCTTCACAACGCATAACAGACGACATGTGCGGACGTGACCAGACACAACATTAAAACACGGTGTGGGGATGTGACCCTTCACAACGCTTAACAGACGACATGTGCGGACGTGACCAGACACAGCATTAAAACACGGTGTGGGGACGTGACTCTTCACAATGCTTAACAGACGACATGTGCGGACGTGACCAGACATAGTATTAAAAGTAGATGTGGGGACGTGACCCTTCACAAAGCTTAACAGACGACATGTGCGGACGTGACCAGACACAACATTAAAACACGGTGTGGGGATGTGACCCTTCACAACGCTTAATAGACGACATGTGCGGACGTGACCAGACATAACATTAAAACACGGTGTGGGGACGTGACTCTTCACAACGCTTAACAGACGACATGTGCGGACGTGACCAGACATAGTATTAAAAGTAGATGTGGGGACGAGACCCTTCACAAAGCTTAACAGACGACATGTGCGGACGTGACCAGACACAGCATTAAAAACACGATGTGGGGACGTGACCCTTCACAACGCTTAACAGACGACATGTGCGGACGTGACCAGACACAACATTAAAAACAAGATATGGGGGCGTGACCCTTCACAACGCATAACAGACGACATGTGCGGACGTGACCAGACACAACATTAAAACACGGTGTGGGGATGTGACCCTTCACAACGCTTAACAGACGACATGTGCGGACGTGACCAGACACAGCATTAAAACACGGTGTGGGGACGTGACTCTTCACAATGCTTAACAGACGACATGTGCGGACGTGACCAGACATAGTATTAAAAGTAGATGTGGGGACGTGACCCTTCACAAAGCTTAAAAGACGACATGTGCGGACGTGACCAGACACAACATTAAAACACGGTGTGGGGATGTGACCCTTCACAACGCTTAATAGACGACATGTGCGGACGTGACCAGACATAACATTAAAACACGGTGTGGGGACGTGACTCTTCACAACGCTTAACAGACGACATGTGCGGACGTGACCAGACATAGTATTAAAAGTAGATGTGGGGACGAGACCCTTCACAAAGCTTAACAGACGACATGTGCGGACGTGACCAGACACAGCATTAAAAACACGATGTGGGGACGTGACCCTTCACAACGCTTAACAGACGACATGTGCGGACGTGACCAGACACAACATTAAAAACAAGATATGGGGGCGTGACCCTTCACAACGCATAACAGACGACATGTGCGGACGTGACCAGACACAACATTAAAACACGGTGTGGGGATGTGACCCTTCACAACGCTTAACAGACGACATGTGCGGACGTGACCAGACACAGCATTAAAACACGGTGTGGGGACGTGACTCTTCACAATGCTTAACAGACGACATGTGCGGACGTGACCAGACATAGTATTAAAAGTAGATGTGGGGACGTGACCCTTCACAAAGCTTAAAAGACGACATGTGCGGACGTGACCAGACACAACATTAAAACACGGTGTGGGGATGTGACCCTTCACAACGCTTAATAGACGACATGTGCGGACGTGACCAGACATAACATTAAAACACGGTGTGGGGACGTGACTCTTCACAACGCTTAACAGACGACATGTGCGGACGTGACCAGACATAGTATTAAAAGTAGATGTGGGGACGTGACCCTTCACAAAGCTTAACAGACGACATGTGCGGACGTGACCAGACACAGCATTAAAACACGGTGTGGGGACGTGACTCTTCACAACGCTTAACAGAAGACATGTGCGGACGTGACCAGACATAGTATTAAAAGTAGATGTGGGGACGTGACCCTTCACAAAGCTTAACAGACGACATGTGCGGACGTGACCAGACACAGCATTAAAAACACGATGTGGGGACGTGACCCTTCACAACGCTTAACAGACGACATGTGCGGACGTGACCAGACATAGCATTAAAACACGGTGTGGGGACGTGACTCTTCACAACGCTTAACAGACGACATGTGCGGACGTGACCAGACATAGTATTAAAAGTAGATGTGGGGACGTGACCCTTCACAAAGCTTAACAGACGACATGTGCGGACGTGACCAGACACAGCATTAAAAACACGATGTGGGGACGTGACCCTTCACAAAGCTTAACAGACGACATGTGCGGACGTGACCAGACACAACATTAAAACACGGTGTGGGGATGTGACCCTTCACAACGCTTAATAGACGACATGTGCGGACGTGACCAGACATAACATTAAAACACGGTGTGGGGACGTGACTCTTCACAACGCTTAACAGACGACATGTGCGGACGTGACCAGACATAGTATTAAAAGTAGATGTGGGGACGTGACCCTTCACAAAGCTTAACAGACGACATGTGCGGACGTGACCAGACACAGCATTAAAAACACGATGTGGGGACGTGACCCTTCACAACGCTTAACAGACGACATGTGCGGACGTGACCAGACACAACATTAAAACACGGTGTGGGGATGTGACCCTTCACAACGCTTAACAGACGACATGTGCGGACGTGACCAGACACAACATTAAAAACAAGATGTGGGGGCGTGACCCTTCACAACGCATAACAGACGACATGTGCGGACGTGACCAGACACAGCATTAAAACACGGTGTGGGGACGTGACCAGAAACAACATTAAAACACGGTGTGCGGACGTGACCAGAAACAACATTAAAACACGGTGTGGGGACGTGACTCTTCACAACGCTTAACAGACGACTTGTGCGGACGTGACCAGACATAGTATTAAAAGTAGATGTGGGGACGTGACCCTTCACAAAGCTTAACAGACGACATGTGCGGACGTGACCAGACACAACATTAAAACACGGTGTGGGGATGTGACCCTTCACAACGCTTAACAGACGACATGTGCGGACGTGACCAGACACAACATTAAAAACAAGATGTGGGGGCGTGACCCTTCACAACGCATAACAGACGACATGTGCGGACGTGACCAAACACAACATTAAAACACGGTGTGGGGATGTGATCCTTCACAACGCTTAACAGACGACATGTGCGGACGTGACCAGACATAGTATTAAAAGTAGATGTGGGGACGTGACCCTTCACAAAGCTTAACAGACGACATGTGCGGACGTGACCAGACACAGCATTAAAAACACGATGTGGAGACGTGACCTTTCACAACGCTTAACAGATGACATGTGCGGACGTGACCAGACATAGCATTAAAACACGGTGTGGGAACTTGACTCTTCACAACGCTTAACAGACGACATGTGCGGACGTGACCAGACACAACATTAAAAACAAGATGTGGGGGCGTGACCCTTCACAACGCATAACAGACGACATGTGCGGACGTGACCAGACACAACATTAAAACACGGTGTGGGGATGTGACCCTTCACAACGCTTAACAGACGACATGTGCGGACGTGACCAGACATAACATTAAAACACGGTGTTGGGACGTGACTCTTCACAACGCTTAACAGACGACATGTGCGGACGTGACCAGACATAGTATTAAAAGTAGATGTGGGGACGTGACCCTTCACAAAGCTTAACAGACGACATGTGCGGACGTGACCAGACACAGCATTAAAAACACGATGTGGGGACGTGACCCTTCACAACGCTTAACAGACGACATGTGCGGACGTGACCAGACATAGCATTAATACACGGTGTGGGGACGTGACTCTTCACAACGCTTAACAGACGACATGTGCGGACGTGACCAGACGTAGTATTAAAAGTAGATGTGGGGACGTGACCTTTCACAAAGCTTAACAGACGACATGTGCGGACGTGACCAGAAACAACATTAAAACACGGTGTGGGGATGTGACCCTTCACAACGCTTAACAGACGAAATGTGCGGACGTGACCAGACACAGCATTAAAAACAAGATGTGGGGGCGTGACCCTTCACAACGCATAACAGACGACATGTACGGACGTGACCAGACACAACATTAAAACACGGTGTGGGGACGTGACCCTTCACAAAGCTTAACAGACGACATGTGCGGACGTGACCAGACATAGCATTAAAACACGGTGTGGGGACGTGACCCTTCACAACGCTTAACAGACGACATGTGCGGACGTGACCAGACATAGCATTAAAACACGGTGTGGGGAGGTGACCCTTCACAACGCTTAACAGACGACATGAGCGGACGTGACCAGACATAGTATTAAAAGTAGATGTGGGGACGAGACCCTTCACAAAGCTTAACAGACGACATGTGCGGACGTGACCAGACACAGCATTAAAAACACGATGCGGGGACGTGACCCTTCACAACGCTTAACAGACGACATGTGCGGACGTGACCAGACACAACATTAAAAACAAGATATGGGGGAGTGACCCTTCACAACGCATAACAGACGACATGTGCGGACGTGACCAGACACAACATTAAAACACGGTGTGGGGATGTGACCCTTCACAACGCTTAACAGACGACATGTGCGGACGTGACCAGACACAGCATTAAAACACGGTGTGGGGACGTGACTCTTCACAATGCTTAACAGACGACATGTGCGGACGTGACCAGACATAGTATTAAAAGTAGATGTGGGGACGTGACCCTTCACAAAGCTTAACAGACGACATGTGCGGACGTGACCAGACACAACATTAAAACACGGTGTGGGGATGTGACCCTTCACAACGCTTAATAGACGACATGTGCGGACGTGACCAGACATAACATTAAAACACGGTGTGGGGACGTGACTCTTCACAACGCTTAACAGACGACATGTGCGGACGTGACCAGACATAGTATTAAAAGTAGATGTGGGGACGAGACCCTTCACAAAGCTTAACAGACGACATGTGCGGACGTGACCAGACACAGCATTAAAAACACGATGTGGGGACGTGACCCTTCACAACGCTTAACAGACGACATGTGCGGACGTGACCAGACACACCATTAAAAACAAGATATGGGGGCGTGACCTTTCACAACGCATAACAGACGACATGTGCGGACGTGACCAGACACAACATTAAAACACGGTGTGGGGATGTGACCCTTCACAACGCTTAACAGACGACATGTGCGGACGTGACCAGACACAGCATTAAAACACGGTGTGGGGACGTGACTCTTCACAATGCTTAACAGACGACATGTGCGGACGTGACCAGACATAGTATTAAAAGTAGATGTGGGGACGTGACCCTTCACAAAGCTTAAAAGACGACATGTGCGGGCGTGACCAGACACAACATTAAAACACGGTGTGGGGATGTGACCCTTCACAACGCTTAATAGACGACATGTGCGGACGTGACCAGACATAACATTAAAACACGGTGTGGGGACGTGACTCTTCACAACGCTTAACAGACGACATGTGCGGACGTGACCAGACATAGTATTAAAAGTAGATGTGGGGACGTGACCCTTCACAAAGCTTAACAGACGACATGTGCGGACGTGACCAGACACAGCATTAAAAACACGATGTGGGGACGTGACCCTTCACAACGCTTAACAGACGACATGTGCGGACGTGACCAGACATAGCATTAAAACACGGTGTGGGGACGTGACTCTTCACAACGCTTAACAGACGACATGTGCGGACGTGACCAGACATAGTATTAAAAGTAGATGTGGGGACGTGACCCTTCACAAAGCTTAACAGACGACATGTGCGGACGTGACCAGACACAGCATTAAAAACACGATGTGGGGACGTGACCCTTCACAAAGCTTAACAGACGACATGTGCGGACGTGACCAGACACAACATTAAAACACGGTGTGGGGATGTGACCCTTCACAACGCTTAATAGACGACATGTGCGGACGTGACCAGACATAACATTAAAACACGGTGTGGGGACGTGACTCTTCACAACGCTTAACAGACGACATGTGCGGACGTGACCAGACATAGTATTAAAAGTAGATGTGGGGACGTGACCCTTCACAAAGCTTAACAGACGACATGTGCGGACGTGACCAGACACAGCATTAAAAACACGATGTGGGGACGTGACCCTTCACAACGCTTAACAGACGACATGTGCGGACGTGACCAGACACAACATTAAAACACGGTGTGGGGATGTGACCCTTCACAACGCTTAACAGACGACATGTGCGGACGTGACCAGACACAACATTAAAAACAAGATGTGGGGGCGTGACCCTTCACAACGCATAACAGACGACATGTGCGGACGTGACCAAACACAACATTAAAACACGGTGTGGGGATGTGATCCTTCACAACGCTTAACAGACGACATGTGCGGACGTGACCAGACATAGTATTAAAAGTAGATGTGGGGACGTGACCCTTCACAAAGCTTAACAGACGACATGTGCGGACGTGACCAGACACAGCATTAAAAACACGATGTGGAGACGTGACCCTTCACAACGCTTAACAGATGACATGTGCGGACGTGACCAGACATAGCATTAAAACACGGTGTGGGGAGGTGACCCTTCACAACGCTTAACAGACGACATGTGCGGACGTGACCAGACATAGTATTAAAAGTAGATGTGGGGACGTGACCCTTCACAAAGCTTAACAGACGACATGTGCGGACGTGACCAGACACAACATTAAAACACGGTGTGGGGACGTGACCCTTCACAAAGCTTAACAGACGACATGTGCGGACGTGACCAGACATAGCATTAAAACACGGTGTGGGGACGTGACCCTTCACAACGCTTAACAGACGACATGTGCGGACGTGACCAGACATAGCATTAAAACACGGTGTGGGGAGGTGACCCTTCACAACGCTTAACAGACGACATGAGCGGACGTGACCAGACATAGTATTAAAAGTAGATGTGGGGACGAGACCCTTCACAAAGCTTAACAGACGACATGTGCGGACGTGACCAGACACAGCATTAAAAACACGATGCGGGGACGTGACCCTTCACAACGCTTAACAGACGACATGTGCGGACGTGACCAGACACAACATTAAAAACAAGATATGGGGGAGTGACCCTTCACAACGCATAACAGACGACATGTGCGGACGTGACCAGACACAACATTAAAACACGGTGTGGGGATGTGACCCTTCACAACGCTTAACAGACGACATGTGCGGACGTGACCAGACACAGCATTAAAACACGGTGTGGGGACGTGACTCTTCACAATGCTTAACAGACGACATGTGCGGACGTGACCAGACATAGTATTAAAAGTAGATGTGGGGACGTGACCCTTCACAAAGCTTAACAGACGACATGTGCGGACGTGACCAGACACAACATTAAAACACGGTGTGGGGATGTGACCCTTCACAACGCTTAATAGACGACATGTGCGGACGTGACCAGACATAACATTAAAACACGGTGTGGGGACGTGACTCTTCACAACGCTTAACAGACGACATGTGCGGACCTGACCAGACATAGTATTAAAAGTAGATGTGGGGACGAGACCCTTCACAAAGCTTAACAGACGACATGTGCGGACGTGACCAGACACAGCATTAAAAACACGATGTGGGGACGTGACCCTTCACAACGCTTAACAGACGACATGTGCGGACGTGACCAGACACAACATTAAAAACAAGATATGGGGGCGTGACCCTTCACAACGCATAACAGACGACATGTGCGGACGTGACCAGACACAACATTAAAACACGGTGTGGGGATGTGACCCTTCACAACGCTTAACAGACGACATGTGCGGACGTGACCAGACACAGCATTAAAACACGGTGTGGGGACGTGACTCTTCACAATGCTTAACAGACGACATGTGCGGACGTGACCAGACATAGTATTAAAAGTAGATGTGGGGACGTGACCCTTCACAAAGCTTAAAAGACGACATGTGCGGACGTGACCAAACACAACATTAAAACACGGTGTGGGGATGTGACCCTTCACAACGCTTAATAGACGACATGTGCGGACGTGACCAGACATAACATTAAAACACGGTGTGGGGACGTGACTCTTCACAACGCTTAACAGACGACATGTGCGGACGTGACCAGACATAGTATTAAAAGTAGATGTGGGGACGTGACCCTTCACAAAGCTTAACAGACGACATGTGCGGACGTGACCAGACACAGCATTAAAAACACGATGTGGGGACGTGACCCTTCACAACGCTTAACAGACGACATGTGCGGACGTGACCAGACATAGCATTAAAACACGGTGTGGGGACGTGACTCTTCACAACGCTTAACAGACGACATGTGCGGACGTGACCAGACATAGTATTAAAAGTAGATGTGGGGACGTGACCCTTCACAAAGCTTAACAGACGACATGTGCGGACGTGACCAGACACAGCATTAAAAACACGATGTGGGGACGTGACCCTTCACAAAGCTTAACAGACGACATGTGCGGACGTGACCAGACACAACATTAAAACACGGTGTGGGGATGTGACCCTTCACAACGCTTAATAGACGACATGTGCGGACGTGACCAGACATAACATTAAAACACGGTGTGGGGACGTGACTCTTCACAACGCTTAACAGACGACATGTGCGGACGTGACCAGACATAGTATTAAAAGTAGATGTGGGGACGTGACCCTTCACAAAGCTTAACAGACGACATGTGCGGACGTGACCAGACACAGCATTAAAAACACGATGTGGGGACGTGACCCTTCA
This sequence comes from Viola odorata, assembly GCA_963691705.1. Lineage (NCBI taxonomy): Eukaryota > Viridiplantae > Streptophyta > Magnoliopsida > Malpighiales > Violaceae > Viola > Viola odorata. The sequence goes on along the minus strand of OY829540.1, from coordinate 39,550,002 downwards.
CAACGCTTAACAGACGACATGTGCGGACGTGACCAGACACAACATTAAAACACGGTGTGGGGATGTGACCCTTCACAACGCTTAACAGACGACATGTGCGGACGTGACCAGACACAACATTAAAAACAAGATGTGGGGGCGTGACCCTTCACAACGCATAACAGACGACATGTGCGGACGTGACCAAACACAACATTAAAACACGGTGTGGGGATGTGATCCTTCACAACGCTTAACAGACGACATGTGCGGACGTGACCAGACATAGTATTAAAAGTAGATGTGGGGACGTGACCCTTCACAAAGCTTAACAGACGACATGTGCGGACGTGACCAGACACAGCATTAAAAACACGATGTGGAGACGTGACCCTTCACAACGCTTAACAGATGACATGTGCGGACGTGACCAGACATAGCATTAAAACACGGTGTGGGGACGTGACTCTTCACAACGCTTAACAGACGACATGTGCGGACGTGACCAGACACAACATTAAAAACAAAATGTGGGGGCGTGACCCTTCACAACGCATAACAGACGACATGTGCGGACGTGACCAGACACAACATTAAAACACGGTGTGGGGATGTGACCCTTCACAACGCTTAACAGACGACATGTGCGGACGTGACCAGACATAACATTAAAACACGGTGTTGGGACGTGACTCTTCACAACGCTTAACAGACGACATGTGCGGACGTGACCAGACATAGTATTAAAAGTAGATGTGGGGACGTGACCCTTCACAAAGCTTAACAGACGACATGTGCGGACGTGACCAGACACAGCATTAAAAACACGATGTGGGGACGTGACCCTTCACAACGCTTAACAGACGACATGTGCGGACGTGACCAGACATAGCATTAATACACGGTGTGGGGACGTGACTCTTCACAACGCTTAACAGACGACATGTGCGGACGTGACCAGACGTAGTATTAAAAGTAGATGTGGGGACGTGACCCTTCACAAAGCTTAACAGACGACATGTGCGGACGTGACCAGAAACAACATTAAAACACGGTGTGGGGATGTGACCCTTCACAACGCTTAACAGACGACATGTGCGGACGTGACCAGACACAGCATTAAAACACGGTGTGGGGATGTGACCCTTCACAACGCTTAACAGACGACATGTGCGGACGTGACCAGACACAGCATTAAAACACGGTGTGGGGACGTGACTCTTCACAATGCTTAACAGACGACATGTGCGGACGTGACCAGACATAGTATTAAAAGTAGATGTGGGGACGTGACCCTTCACAAAGCTTAACAGACGACATGTGCGGACGTGACCAGACACAACATTAAAACACGGTGTGGGGATGTGACCCTTCACAACGCTTAATAGACGACATGTGCGGACGTGACCAGACATAACATTAAAACACGGTGTGGGGACGTGACTCTTCACAACGCTTAACAGACGACATGTGCGGACGTGACCAGACATAGTATTAAAAGTAGATGTGGGGACGTGACCCTTCACAAAGCTTAACAGACGACATGTGCGGACGTGACCAGACACAGCATTAAAAACACGATGTGGGGACGTGACCCTTCACAACGCTTAACAGACGACATGTGCGGACGTGACCAGACATAGCATTAAAACACGGTGTGGGGACGTGACTCTTCACAACGCTTAACAGACGACATGTGCGGACGTGACCAGACATAGTATTAAAAGTAGATGTGGGGACGTGACCCTTCACAAAGCTTAACAGACGACATGTGCGGACGTGACCAGACACAGCATTAAAAACACGATGTGGGGACGTGACCCTTCACAAAGCTTAACAGACGACATGTGCGGACGTGACCAGACACAACATTAAAACACGGTGTGGGGATGTGACCCTTCACAACGCTTAATAGACGACATGTGCGGACGTGACCAGACATAACATTAAAACACGGTGTGGGGACGTGACTCTTCACAACGCTTAACAGACGACATGTGCGGACGTGACCAGACATAGTATTAAAAGTAGATGTGGGGACGTGACCCTTCACAAAGCTTAAAAGACGACATGTGCGGACGTGACCAAACACAACATTAAAACACGGTGTGGGGATGTGACCCTTCACAACGCTTAATAGACGACATGTGCGGACGTGACCAGACATAACATTAAAACACGGTGTGGGGACGTGACTCTTCACAACGCTTAACAGACGACATGTGCGGACGTGACCAGACATAGTATTAAAAGTAGATGTGGGGACGTGACCCTTCACAAAGCTTAACAGACGACATGTGCGGACGTGACCAGACACAGCATTAAAAACACGATGTGGGGACGTGACCCTTCACAACGCTTAACAGACGACATGTGCGGACGTGACCAGACATAGCATTAAAACACGGTGTGGGGACGTGACTCTTCACAACGCTTAACAGACGACATGTGCGGACGTGACCAGACATAGTATTAAAAGTAGATGTGGGGACGTGACCCTTCACAAAGCTTAACAGACGACATGTGCGGACGTGACCAGACACAGCATTAAAAACACGATGTGGGGACGTGACCCTTCACAAAGCTTAACAGACGACATGTGCGGACGTGACCAGACACAACATTAAAACACGGTGTGGGGATGTGACCCTTCACAACGCTTAATAGACGACATGTGCGGACGTGACCAGACATAACATTAAAACACGGTGTGGGGACGTGACTCTTCACAACGCTTAACAGACGACATGTGCGGACGTGACCAGACATAGTATTAAAAGTAGATGTGGGGACGTGACCCTTCACAAAGCTTAACAGACGACATGTGCGGACGTGACCAGACACAGCATTAAAAACACGATGTGGGGACGTGACCCTTCACAACGCTTAACAGACGACATGTGCGGACGTGACCAGACACAACATTAAAACACGGTGTGGGGATGTGACCCTTCACAACGCTTAACAGACGACATGTGCGGACGTGACCAGACACAACATTAAAAACAAGATGTGGGGGCGTGACCCTTCACAACGCATAACAGACGACATGTGCGGACGTGACCAAACACAACATTAAAACACGGTGTGGGGATGTGATCCTTCACAACGCTTAACAGACGACATGTGCGGACGTGACCAGACATAGTATTAAAAGTAGATGTGGGGACGTGACCCTTCACAAAGCTTAACAGACGACATGTGCGGACGTGACCAGACACAGCATTAAAAACACGATGTGGAGACGTGACCCTTCACAACGCTTAACAGATGACATGTGCGGACGTGACCAGACATAGCATTAAAACACGGTGTGGGGACGTGACTCTTCACAACGCTTAACAGACGACATGTGCGGACGTGACCAGACACAACATTAAAAACAAAATGTGGGGGCGTGACCCTTCACAACGCATAACAGACGACATGTGCGGACGTGACCAGACACAACATTAAAACACGGTGTGGGGATGTGACCCTTCACAACGCTTAACAGACGACATGTGCGGACGTGACCAGACATAACATTAAAACACGGTGTTGGGACGTGACTCTTCACAACGCTTAACAGACGACATGTGCGGACGTGACCAGACATAGTATTAAAAGTAGATGTGGGGACGTGACCCTTCACAAAGCTTAACAGACGACATGTGCGGACGTGACCAGACACAGCATTAAAAACACGATGTGGGGACGTGACCCTTCACAACGCTTAACAGACGACATGTGCGGACGTGACCAGACATAGCATTAATACACGGTGTGGGGACGTGACTCTTCACAACGCTTAACAGACGACATGTGCGGACGTGACCAGACGTAGTATTAAAAGTAGATGTGGGGACGTGACCCTTCACAAAGCTTAACAGACGACATGTGCGGACGTGACCAGAAACAACATTAAAACACGGTGTGGGGATGTGACCCTTCACAACGCTTAACAGACGACATGTGCGGACGTGACCAGACACAGCATTAAAACACGGTGTGGGGATGTGACCCTTCACAACGCTTAACAGACGACATGTGCGGACGTGACCAGACACAGCATTAAAACACGGTGTGGGGACGTGACTCTTCACAATGCTTAACAGACGACATGTGCGGACGTGACCAGACATAGTATTAAAAGTAGATGTGGGGACGTGACCCTTCACAAAGCTTAACAGACGACATGTGCGGACGTGACCAGACACAACATTAAAACACGGTGTGGGGATGTGACCCTTCACAACGCTTAATAGACGACATGTGCGGACGTGACCAGACATAACATTAAAACACGGTGTGGGGACGTGACTCTTCACAACGCTTAACAGACGACATGTGCGGACGTGACCAGACATAGTATTAAAAGTAGATGTGGGGACGTGACCCTTCACAAAGCTTAACAGACGACATGTGCGGACGTGACCAGACACAGCATTAAAAACACGATGTGGGGACGTGACCCTTCACAACGCTTAACAGACGACATGTGCGGACGTGACCAGACATAGCATTAAAACACGGTGTGGGGACGTGACTCTTCACAACGCTTAACAGACGACATGTGCGGACGTGACCAGACATAGTATTAAAAGTAGATGTGGGGACGTGACCCTTCACAAAGCTTAACAGACGACATGTGCGGACGTGACCAGACACAGCATTAAAAACACGATGTGGGGACGTGACCCTTCACAAAGCTTAACAGACGACATGTGCGGACGTGACCAGACACAACATTAAAACACGGTGTGGGGATGTGACCCTTCACAACGCTTAATAGACGACATGTGCGGACGTGACCAGACATAACATTAAAACACGGTGTGGGGACGTGACTCTTCACAACGCTTAACAGACGACATGTGCGGACGTGACCAGACATAGTATTAAAAGTAGATGTGGGGACGTGACCCTTCACAAAGCTTAACAGACGACATGTGCGGACGTGACCAGACACAGCATTAAAAACACGATGTGGGGACGTGACCCTTCACAACGCTTAACAGACGACATGTGCGGACGTGACCAGACACAACATTAAAACACGGTGTGGGGATGTGACCCTTCACAACGCTTAACAGACGACATGTGCGGACGTGACCAGACACAACATTAAAAACAAGATGTGGGGGCGTGACCCTTCACAACGCATAACAGACGACATGTGCGGACGTGACCAAACACAACATTAAAACACGGTGTGGGGATGTGATCCTTCACAACGCTTAACAGACGACATGTGCGGACGTGACCAGACATAGTATTAAAAGTAGATGTGGGGACGTGACCCTTCACAAAGCTTAACAGACGACATGTGCGGACGTGACCAGACACAGCATTAAAAACACGATGTGGAGACGTGACCCTTCACAACGCTTAACAGATGACATGTGCGGACGTGACCAGACATAGCATTAAAACACGGTGTGGGGACGTGACTCTTCACAACGCTTAACAGACGACATGTGCGGACGTGACCAGACACAACATTAAAAACAAAATGTGGGGGCGTGACCCTTCACAACGCATAACAGACGACATGTGCGGACGTGACCAGACACAACATTAAAACACGGTGTGGGGATGTGACCCTTCACAACGCTTAACAGACGACATGTGCGGACGTGACCAGACATAACATTAAAACACGGTGTTGGGACGTGACTCTTCACAACGCTTAACAGACGACATGTGCGGACGTGACCAGACATAGTATTAAAAGTAGATGTGGGGACGTGACCCTTCACAAAGCTTAACAGACGACATGTGCGGACGTGACCAGACACAGCATTAAAAACACGATGTGGGGACGTGACCCTTCACAACGCTTAACAGACGACATGTGCGGACGTGACCAGACATAGCATTAATACACGGTGTGGGGACGTGACTCTTCACAACGCTTAACAGACGACATGTGCGGACGTGACCAGACGTAGTATTAAAAGTAGATGTGGGGACGTGACCCTTCACAAAGCTTAACAGACGACATGTGCGGACGTGACCAGAAACAACATTAAAACACGGTGTGGGGATGTGACCCTTCACAACGCTTAACAGACGACATGTGCGGACGTGACCAGACACAGCATTAAAACACGGTGTGGGGACGTGACCAGAAACAACATTAAAACACGGTGTGCGGACGTGACCAGAAACAACATTAAAACACGGTGTGGGGACGTGACTCTTCACAACGCTTAACAGACGACATGTGCGGACGTGACCAGACATAGTATTAAAAGTAGATGTGGGGACGTGACCCTTCACAAAGCTTAACAGACGACATGTGCGGACGTGACCAGACACAACATTAAAACACGGTGTGGGGATGTGACCCTTCACAACGCTTAACAGACGACATGTGCGGACGTGACCAGACACAACATTAAAAACAAGATGTGGGGGCGTGACCCTTCACAACGCATAACAGACGACATGTGCGGACGTGACCAAACACAACATTAAAACACGGTGTGGGGATGTGATCCTTCACAACGCTTAACAGACGACATGTGCGGACGTGACCAGACATAGTATTAAAAGTAGATGTGGGGACGTGACCCTTCACAAAGCTTAACAGACGACATGTGCGGACGTGACCAGACACAGCATTAAAAACACGATGTGGAGACGTGACCTTTCACAACGCTTAACAGATGACATGTGCGGACGTGACCAGACATAGCATTAAAACACGGTGTGGGAACGTGACTCTTCACAACGCTTAACAGACGACATGTGCGGACGTGACCAGACACAACATTAAAAACAAGATGTGGGGGCGTGACCCTTCACAACGCATAAAAGACGACATGTGCGGACGTGACCAGACACAACATTAAAACACGGTGTGGGGATGTGACCCTTCACAACGCTTAACAGACGACATGTGCGGACGTGACCAGACATAACATTAAAACACGGTGTTGGGACGTGACTCTTCACAACGCTTAACAGACGACATGTGCGGACGTGACCAGACATAGTATTAAAAGTAGATGTGGGGACGTGACCCTTCACAAAGCTTAACAGACGACATGTGCGGACGTGACCAGACACAGCATTAAAAACACGATGTGGGGACGTGACCCTTCACAACGCTTAACAGACGACATGTGCGGACGTGACCAGACACAACATTAAAACACGGTGTGGGGATGTGACCCTTCACAACGCTTAACAGACGACATGTGCGGACGTGACCAGACACAGCATTAAAACACGGTGTGGGGACGTGACTCTTCACAATGCTTAACAGACGACATGTGCGGACGTGACCAGACATAGTATTAAAAGTAGATGTGGGGACGTGACCCTTCACAAAGCTTAACAGACGACATGTGCGGACGTGACCAGACACAACATTAAAACACGGTGTGGGGATGTGACCCTTCACAACGCTTAATAGACGACATGTGCGGACGTGACCAGACATAACATTAAAACACGGTGTGGGGACGTGACTCTTCACAACGCTTAACAGACGACATGTGCGGACGTGACCAGACATAGTATTAAAAGTAGATGTGGGGACGTGACCCTTCACAAAGCTTAACAGACGACATGTGCGGACGTGACCAGACACAGCATTAAAAACACGATGTGGGGACGTGACCCTTCACAACGCTTAACAGACGACATGTGCGGACGTGACCAGACATAGCATTAAAACACGGTGTGGGGACGTGACTCTTCACAACGCTTAACAGACGACATGTGCGGACGTGACCAGACATAGTATTAAAAGTAGATGTGGGGACGTGACCCTTCACAAAGCTTAACAGACGACATGTGCGGACGTGACCAGACACAGCATTAAAAACACGATGTGGGGACGTGACCCTTCACAAAGCTTAACAGACGACATGTGCGGACGTGACCAGACACAACATTAAAACACGGTGTGGGGATGTGACCCTTCACAACGCTTAATAGACGACATGTGCGGACGTGACCAGACATAACATTAAAACACGGTGTGGGGACGTGACTCTTCACAACGCTTAACAGACGACATGTGCGGACGTGACCAGACATAGTATTAAAAGTAGATGTGGGGACGTGACCCTTCACAAAGCTTAACAGACGACATGTGCGGACGTGACCAGACACAGCATTAAAAACACGATGTGGGGACGTGACCCTTCACAACGCTTAACAGACGACATGTGCGGACGTGACCAGACACAACATTAAAACACGGTGTGGGGATGTGACCCTTCACAACGCTTAACAGACGACATGTGCGGACGTGACCAGACACAACATTAAAAACAAGATGTGGGGGCGTGACCCTTCACAACGCATAACAGACGACATGTGCGGACGTGACCAAACACAACATTAAAACACGGTGTGGGGATGTGATCCTTCACAACGCTTAACAGACGACATGTGCGGACGTGACCAGACATAGTATTAAAAGTAGATGTGGGGACGTGACCCTTCACAAAGCTTAACAGACGACATGTGCGGACGTGACCAGACACAGCATTAAAAACACGATGTGGAGACGTGACCCTTCACAACGCTTAACAGATGACATGTGCGGACGTGACCAGACATAGCATTAAAACACGGTGTGGGGACGTGACTCTTCACAACGCTTAACAGACGACATGTGCGGACGTGACCAGACACAACATTAAAAACAAAATGTGGGGGCGTGACCCTTCACAACGCATAACAGACGACATGTGCGGACGTGACCAGACACAACATTAAAACACGGTGTGGGGATGTGACCCTTCACAACGCTTAACAGACGACATGTGCGGACGTGACCAGACATAACATTAAAACACGGTGTTGGGACGTGACTCTTCACAACGCTTAACAGACGACATGTGCGGACGTGACCAGACATAGTATTAAAAGTAGATGTGGGGACGTGACCCTTCACAAAGCTTAACAGACGACATGTGCGGACGTGACCAGACACAGCATTAAAAACACGATGTGGGGACGTGACCCTTCACAACGCTTAACAGACGACATGTGCGGACGTGACCAGACATAGCATTAATACACGGTGTGGGGACGTGACTCTTCACAACGCTTAACAGACGACATGTGCGGACGTGACCAGACGTAGTATTAAAAGTAGATGTGGGGACGTGACCCTTCACAAAGCTTAACAGACGACATGTGCGGACGTGACCAGAAACAACATTAAAACACGGTGTGGGGATGTGACCCTTCACAACGCTTAACAGACGACATGTGCGGACGTGACCAGACACAGCATTAAAACACGGTGTGGGGACGTGACCAGAAACAACATTAAAACACGGTGTGCGGACGTGACCAGAAACAACATTAAAACACGGTGTGGGGACGTGACTCTTCACAACGCTTAACAGACGACATGTGCGGACGTGACCAGACATAGTATTAAAAGTAGATGTGGGGACGTGACCCTTCACAAAGCTTAACAGACGACATGTGCGGACGTGACCAGACACAACATTAAAACACGGTGTGGGGATGTGACCCTTCACAACGCTTAACAGACGACATGTGCGGACGTGACCAGACACAACATTAAAAACAAGATGTGGGGGCGTGACCCTTCACAACGCATAACAGACGACATGTGCGGACGTGACCAAACACAACATTAAAACACGGTGTGGGGATGTGATCCTTCACAACGCTTAACAGACGACATGTGCGGACGTGACCAGACATAGTATTAAAAGTAGATGTGGGGACGTGACCCTTCACAAAGCTTAACAGACGACATGTGCGGACGTGACCAGACACAGCATTAAAAACACGATGTGGAGACGTGACCTTTCACAACGCTTAACAGATGACATGTGCGGACGTGACCAGACATAGCATTAAAACACGGTGTGGGAACGTGACTCTTCACAACGCTTAACAGACGACATGTGCGGACGTGACCAGACACAACATTAAAAACAAGATGTGGGGGCGTGACCCTTCACAACGCATAACAGACGACATGTGCGGACGTGACCAGACACAACATTAAAACACGGTGTGGGGATGTGACCCTTCACAACGCTTAACAGACGACATGTGCGGACGTGACCAGACATAACATTAAAACACGGTGTTGGGACGTGACTCTTCACAACGCTTAACAGACGACATGTGCGGACGTGACCAGACATAGCATTAAAACACGGTGTGGGGAGGTGACCCTTCACAACGCTTAACAGACGACATGAGCGGACGTGACCAGACATAGTATTAAAAGTAGATGTGGGGACGAGACCCTTCACAAAGCTTAACAGACGACATGTGCGGACGTGACCAGACACAGCATTAAAAACACGATGCGGGGACGTGACCCTTCACAACGCTTAACAGACGACATGTGCGGACGTGACCAGACACAACATTAAAAACAAGATATGGGGGCGTGACCCTTCACAACGCATAACAGACGACATGTGCGGACGTGACCAGACACAACATTAAAACACGGTGTGGGGATGTGACCCTTCACAACGCTTAACAGACGACATGTGCGGACGTGACCAGACACAGCATTAAAACACGGTGTGGGGACGTGACTCTTCACAATGCTTAACAGACGACATGTGCGGACGTGACCAGACATAGTATTAAAAGTAGATGTGGGGACGTGACCCTTCACAAAGCTTAACAGACGACATGTGCGGACGTGACCAGACACAACATTAAAACACGGTGTGGGGATGTGACCCTTCACAACGCTTAATAGACGACATGTGCGGACGTGACCAGACATAACATTAAAACACGGTGTGGGGACGTGACTCTTCACAACGCTTAACAGACGACATGTGCGGACGTGACCAGACATAGTATTAAAAGTAGATGTGGGGACGTGACCCTTCACAAAGCTTAACAGACGACATGTGCGGACGTGACCAGACACAGCATTAAAAACACGATGTGGGGACGTGACCCTTCACAACGCTTAACAGACGACATGTGCGGACGTGACCAGACATAGCATTAAAACACGGTGTGGGGACGTGACTCTTCACAACGCTTAACAGACGACATGTGCGGACGTGACCAGACATAGTATTAAAAGTAGATGTGGGGACGTGACCCTTCACAAAGCTTAACAGACGACATGTGCGGACGTGACCAGACACAGCATTAAAAACACGATGTGGAGACGTGACCCTTCACAACGCTTAACAGATGACATGTGCGGACGTGACCAGACATAGCATTAAAACACGGTGTGGGGACGTGACTCTTCACAACGCTTAACAGACGACATGTGCGGACGTGACCAGACACAACATTAAAAACAAGATGTGGGGGCGTGACCCTTCACAACGCATAACAGACGACATGTGCGGACGTGACCAGACACAACATTAAAACACGGTGTGGGGATGTGACCCTTCACAACGCTTAACAGACGACATGTGCGGACGTGACCAGACATAACATTAAAACACGGTGTTGGGACGTGACTCTTCACAACGCTTAACAGACGACATGTGCGGACGTGACCAGACATAGTATTAAAAGTATATGTGGGGACGTGACCCTTCACAAAGCTTAACAGACGACATGTGCGGACGTGACCAGACACAGCATTAAAAACACGATGTGGGGACGTGACCCTTCACAACGCTTAACAGACGACATGTGCGGACGTGACCAGACATAGCATTAATACACGGTGTGGGGACGTGACTCTTCACAACGCTTAACAGACGACATGTGCGGACGTGACCAGACGTAGTATTAAAAGTAGATGTGGGGACGGGACCCTTCACAAAGCTTAACAGACGACATGTGCGGACGTGACCAGAAACAACATTAAAACACGGTGTGGGGATGTGACCCTTCACAACGCTTAACAGACGAAATGTGCGGACGTGACCAGAGACAGCATTAAAAACAAGATGTGAGGGCGTGACCCTTCACAACGCATAACAGACGACATGTACGGACGTGACCAGACACAACATTAAAACACGGTGTGGGGACGTGACCCTTCACAAAGCTTAACAGACGACATGTGCGGACGTGACCAGACATAGCATTAAAACACGGTGTGGGGACGTGACCCTTCACAACGCTTAACAGACGACATGTGCGGACGTGACCAGACATAGCATTAAAACACGGTGTGGGGAGGTGACCCTTCACAACGCTTAACAGACGACATGAGCGGACGTGACCAGACAGAGTATTAAAAGTAGATGTGGGGACGAGACCCTTCACAAAGCTTAACAGACGACATGTGCGGACGTGACCAGACACAGCATTAAAAACACGATGTGGGGACGTGACCCTTCACAACGCTTAACAGACGACATGTGCGGACGTGACCAGACACAACATTAAAAACAAGATGTGGGGGCGTGACCCTTCACAACGCATAACAGACGACATGTGCGGACGTGACCAGACACAACATTAAAACACGGTGTGGGGATGTGACCCTTCACAACGCTTAACAGACGACATGTGCGGACGTGACCATACACAGCATTAAAACACGGTGTGGGGACGTGACTCTTCACAATGCTTAACAGACGACATGTGCGGACGTGACCAGACATAGTATTAAAAGTAGATGTGGGGACGTGACCCTTCACAAAGCTTAACAGACGACATGTGCGGACGTGACCAGACACAACATTAAAACACGGTGTGGGGATGTGACCCTTCACAACACTTAATAGACGACATGTGCGGACGTGACCAGACATAACATTAAAACACGGTGTGGGGACGTGACTCTTCACAACGCTTAACAGACGACATGTGCGGACGTGACCAGACATAGTATTAAAAGTAGATGTGGGGACGTGACCCTTCACAAAGCTTAACAGACGACATGTGCGGACGTGACCAGACACAGCATTAAAAACACGATGTGGGGACGTGACCCTTCACAACGCTTAACAGACGACATGTGCGGACGTGACCAGACATAGCATTAAAACACGGTGTGGGGACGTGACTCTTCACAACGCTTAACAGACGACATGTGCGGACGTGACCAGACATAGTATTAAAAGTAGATGTGGGGACGTGACCCTTCACAAAGCTTAACAGACGACATGTGCGGACGTGACCAGACACAACATTAAAACACGGTGTGGGGATGTGACCCTTCACAACGCTGAACAGACGACATGTGCTGATGTGCCCAGACACAAAATTCAAAACACGATGTGGGGACGTGACCCTTCACAACACTTAATAGACGACATGTGCGGACGTGACCAGACACAGCATTAAAGACAAGATGTGGGGGCGTGACCCTTCACAACGCATAACAGACGACATGTGTGGACGTGACCAGACACAACATTAAAACACGGTGTGGGGATATGACCCTTCACAACGCTTAACAGACGACATGTGCGGACGTGACCAGACACAGCATTAAAACACGGTGTGGGGATGTGACCCTTCACAACGCTTAACAAACGACATGTGCGGACGTGACCAGACATAACATTAAAACACAGTGTGGGGACGTGACTCTTCACAACGCTTAACAGACGACATGTGCGGACGTGACCAGACATAGTATTAAAAGTAGATGTGGGGACGTCACCCTTCACAAAGCTTAACAGACGACATGTGCGGACGTGACCAGACACAGCATTAAAAACACGATGTGGGGACGTGACCCTTCACAACGCTTAACAGACGACATGTGCGGACGTGACCAGACATAGCATTAAAACACGGTGTGGGGACGTGACTCTTCACAACGCTTAACAGACGACATGTGCGGACGTGACCAGACACAACATTAAAAACAAGATGTGGGGGCGTGACCCTTCACAACGCATAACAGACGACATGTGCGGACGTGACCAGACACAATATTAAAACACGGTGTGGGGATGAGACCCTTCACAAAGCTTAACAGACGACATGTGCGGACGTGACCAGACACAGCATTAAAAACACGATGTGGGGACGTGACCCTTCACAACGCTTAACAGACGACATGTGCGGACGTGACCAGACACAACATTAAAAACAAGATGTGGGGGCGTGACCCTTCACAACGCATAACAGACGACATGTGCGGACGTGACCAGACACAACATTAAAACACGGTGTGGGGATGTGACCCTTCACAACGCTTAACAGACGACATGTGCGGACGTGACCAGACACAACATTAAAACACGGTGTGGGGACGTGACTCTTCACAATGCTTAACAGACGACATGTGCGGACGTGACCAGACATAGTATTAAAAGTAGATGTGGGGACGTGACCCTTCACAAAGCTTAATAGACGACATGTGCGGACGTGACCAGACACAACATTAAAACACGGTGTGGGGATGTGACCCTTCACAACGCTTAACAGACGACATGTGCGGACGTGACCAGACATAACATTAAAACACGGTGTGGGGACGTGACTCTTCACAACGCTTAACAGACGACATGTGCGGACGTGACCAGACATAGTATTAAAAGTAGATGTGGGGATGTCACCCTTCACAAAGCTTAACAGACGACATGTGCGGACGTGACCAGACACAGCATTAAAAACACGATGTGGGGACGTGACCCTTCACAACGCTTAACAGACGACATGTGCGGACGTGACCAGACATAGCATTAAAACACGGTGTGGGGACGTGACTCTTCACAACGCTTAACAGACGACATGTGCGGACGTGACCAGACACAACATTAAAAACAAGATGTGGGGGCGTGACCCTTCACAACGCATAACAGACGACATGTGCGGACGTGACCAGACACAACATTAAAACACGGTGTGGGGATGTGACCCTTCACAACGCTTAACAGACGACATGTGCGGACGTGACCAGACACAGCATTAAAACACGGTGTGGGGATGTGACCCTTAACAACGCTTAACAGACGACATGTTCGGACGTGACCAGACATAACATTAAAACACGGTGTTGGGACGTGACTCTTCACAACGCTTAACAGACGACATGTGCGGACGTGACCAGACATAGTATTAAAAGTAGATGTGGGGACGTGACCCTTCACAAAGCTTAACAGACGACATGTGCGGACGTGACCAGACACAGCATTAAAAACACGATGTGGGGACGTGACCCTTCACAACGCTTAAGAAACGACATGTGCGGACGTGACCAGACATAGCATTAATACACGGTGTGGGGACGTGACTCTTCACAACGCTTAACAGACGACATGTGCGGACGTGACCAGACGTAGTATTAAAAGTAGATGTGGGGACGTGACCCTTCACAAAGCTTAACAGACGACATGTGCGGACGTGACCAGAAACAACATTAAAACACGGTGTGGGGATGTGACCCTTCACAACGCTTAACAGACGACATGTGCGGACGTGACCATACACAGCATTAAAACACGGTGTGGGGACGTGACCAGAAACAACATTAAAACACGGTGTGGGGACGTGACTCTTCACAACGCTTAACAGACGACATGTGCGGACGTGACCAGACATAGTATTAAAAGTAGATGTGGGGACGTGACCCTTCACAAAGCTTAACAGACGACATGTGCGGACGTGACCAGACACAACATTAAAACACGGTGTGGGGATGTGACCCTTCACAACGCTTAACAGACGACATGTGCGGACGTGACCAGACACAACATTAAAAACAAGATGTGGGGGCGTGACCCTTCACAACGCATAACAGACGACATGTGCGGACGTGACCAAACACAACATTAAAACACGGTGTGGGGATGTGACCCTTCACAACGCTTAACAGACGACATGTGCGGACGTGACCAGACATAGTATTAAAAGTAGATGTGGGGACGTGACCCTTCACAAAGCTTAACAGACGACATGTGCGGACGTGACCAGACACAGCATTAAAAACACGATGTGGAGACGTGACCCTTCACAACGCTTAACAGATGACATGTGCGGACGTGACCAGACATAGCATTAAAACACGGTGTGGGGACGTGACTCTTCACAACGCTTAACAGACGACATGTGCGGACGTGACCAGACACAACATTAAAAACAAGATGTGGGGGCGTGACCCTTCACAACGCATAACAGACGACATGTGCGGACGTGACCAGACACAACATTAAAACACGGTGTGGGGATGTGACCCTTCACAACGCTTAACAGACGACATGTGCGGACGTGACCAGACATAACATTAAAACACGGTGTTGGGACGTGACTCTTCACAACGCTTAACAGACGACATGTGCGGACGTGACCAGACATAGTATTAAAAGTAGATGTGGGGACGTGACCCTTCACAAAGCTTAACAGACGACATGTGCGGACGTGACCAGACACAGCATTAAAAACACGATGTGGGGACGTGACCCTTCACAACGCTTAACAGACGACATGTGCGGACGTGACCAGACATAGCATTAATACACGGTGTGGGGACGTGACTCTTCACAACGCTTAACAGACGACATGTGCGGACGTGACCAGACGTAGTATTAAAAGTAGATGTGGGGACGTGACCCTTCACAAAGCTTAACAGACGACATGTGCGGACGTGACCAGAAACAACATTAAAACACGGTGTGGGGATGTGACCCTTCACAACGCTTAACAGACGAAATGTGCGGACGTGACCAGACACAGCATTAAAAACAAGATGTGGGGGCGTGACCCTTCACAACGCATAACAGACGACATGTACGGACGTGACCAGACACAACATTAAAACACGGTGTGGGGACGTGACCCTTCACAAAGCTTAACAGACGACATGTGCGGACGTGACCAGACATAGCATTAAAACACGGTGTGGGGACGTGACCCTTCACAACGCTTAACAGACGACATGTGCGGACGTGACCAGACATAGCATTAAAACACGGTGTGGGGAGGTGACCCTTCACAACGCTTAACAGACGACATGAGCGGACGTGACCAGACATAGTATTAAAAGTAGATGTGGGGACGAGACCCTTCACAAAGCTTAACAGACGACATGTGCGGACGTGACCAGACACAGCATTAAAAACACGATGTGGGGACGTGACCCTTCACAACGCTTAACAGACGACATGTGCGGACGTGACCAGACACACCATTAAAAACAAGATGTGGGGGCGTGACCCTTCACAACGCATAACAGACGACATGTGCGGACGTGACCAGACACAACATTAAAACACGGTGTGGGGATGTGACCCTTCACAACGCTTAACAGACGACATGTGCGGACGTGACCAGACACAGCATTAAAACACGGTGTGGGGACGTGACTCTTCACAATGCTTAACAGACGACATGTGCGGACGTGACCAGACATAGTATTAAAAGTAGATGTGGGGACGTGACCCTTCACAAAGCTTAACAGACGACATGTGCGGACGTGACCAGACACAACATTAAAACACGGTGTGGGGATGTGACCCTTCACAACGCTTAACAGACGACATGTGCGGACGTGACCAGACATAACATTAAAACACGGTGTGGGGACGTGACTCTTCACAACGCTTAACAGACGACATGTGCGGACGTGACCAGACATAGTATTAAAAGTAGATGTGGGGACGTGACCCTTCACAAAGCTTAACAGACGACATGTGCGGACGTGACCAGACACAGCATTAAAAACACGATGTGGGGACGTGACCCTTCACAACGCTTAACAGACGACATGTGCGGACGTGACCAGACATAGCATTAAAACACGGTGTGGGGACGTGACTCTTCACAACGCTTAACAGACGACATGTGCGGACGTGACCAGACATAGTATTAAAAGTAGATGTGGGGACGTGACCCTTCACAAAGCTTAACAGACGACATGTGCGGACGTGACCAGACACAACATTAAAACACGGTGTGGGGATGTGACCCTTCACAACGCTGAACAGACGACATGTGCTGATGTGCCCAGACACAAAATTCAAAACACGATGTGGGGACGTGACCCTTCACAACACTTAATAGACGACATGTGCGGACGTGACCAGACACAGCATTAAAGACAAGATGTGGGGGCGTGACCCTTCACAACGCATAACAGACGACATGTGTGGACGTGACCAGACACAACATTAAAACACGGTGTGGGGATATGACCCTTCACAACGCTTAACAGACGACATGTGCGGACGTGACCAGACACAGCATTAAAACACGGTGTGGGGATGTGACCCTTCACAACGCTTAACAAACGACATGTGCGGACGTGACCAGACATAACATTAAAACACGGTGTGGGGACGTGACTCTTCACAACGCTTAACAGACGACATGTGCGGACGTGACCAGACATAGTATTAAAAGTAGATGTGGGGACGTCACCCTTCACAAAGCTTAACAGACGACATGTGCGGACGTGACCAGACACAGCATTAAAAACACGATGTGGGGACGTGACCCTTCACAACGCTTAACAGACGACATGTGCGGACGTGACCAGACATAGCATTAAAACACGGTGTGGGGACGTGACTCTTCACAACGCTTAACAGACGACATGTGCGGACGTGACCAGACACAACATTAAAAACAAGATGTGGGGGCGTGACCCTTCACAACGCATAACAGACGACATGTGCGGACGTGACCAGACACAACATTAAAACACGGTGTGGGGATGTGACCCTTCACAACGCTTAACAGACGACATGTGCGGACGTGACCAGACACAGCATTAAAACACGGTGTGGGGATGTGACCCTTAACAACGCTTAACAGACGACATGTTCGGACGTGACCAGACATAACATTAAAACACGGTGTTGGGACGTGACTCTTCACAACGCTTAACAGACGACATGTGCGGACGTGACCAGACATAGTATTAAAAGTAGATGTGGGGACGTGACCCTTCACAAAGCTTAACAGACGACATGTGCGGACGTGACCAGACACAGCATTAAAAACACGATGTGGGGACGTGACCCTTCACAACGCTTAACAGACGACATGTGCGGACGTGACCAGACATAGCATTAATACACGGTGTGGGGACGTGACTCTTCACAACCCTTAACAGACGACATGTGCGGACGTGACCAGACGTAGTATTAAAAGTAGATGTGGGGACGTGACCCTTCACAAAGCTTAACAGACGACATGTGCGGACGTGACCAGAAACAACATTAAAACACGGTGTGGGGATGTGACCCTTCACAACGCTTAACAGACGACATGTGCGGACGTGACCATACACAGCATTAAAACACGGTGTGGGGACGTGACCAGAAACAACATTAAAACACGGTGTGCGGACGTGACCAGAAACAACATTAAAACACGGTGTGGGGACGTGACTCTTCACAACGCTTAACAGACGACATGTGCGGACGTGACCAGACATAGTATTAAAAGTAGATGTGGGGACGTGACCCTTCACAAAGCTTAACAGACGACATGTGCGGACGTGACCAGACACAACATTAAAACACGGTGTGGGGATGTGACCCTTCACAACGCTTAACAGACGACATGTGCGGACGTGACCAGACACAACATTAAAAACAAGATGTGGGGGCGTGACCCTTCACAACGCATAACAGACGACATGTGCGGACGTGACCAAACACAACATTAAAACACGGTGTGGGGATGTGACCCTTCACAACGCTTAACAGACGACATGTGCGGACGTGACCAGACGTAGTATTAAAAGTAGATGTGGGGACGTGACCCTTCACAAAGCTTAACAGACGACATGTGCGGACGTGACCAGAAACAACATTAAAACACGGTGTGGGGATGTGACCCTTCACAACGCTTAACAGACGACATGTGCGGACGTGACCATACACAGCATTAAAACACGGTGTGGGGACGTGACCAGAAACAACATTAAAACACGGTGTGCGGACGTGACCAGAAACAACATTAAAACACGGTGTGGGGACGTGACTCTTCACAACGCTTAACAGACGACATGTGCGGACGTGACCAGACATAGTATTAAAAGTAGATGTGGGGACGTGACCCTTCACAACGCTTAACAGACGACATGTGCGGACGTGACCAGACACAACATTAAAAACAAGATGTGGGGGCGTGACCCTTCACAACGCATAACAGACGACATGTGCGGACGTGACCAAACACAACATTAAAACACGGTGTGGGGATGTGACCCTTCACAACGCTTAACAGACGACATGTGCGGACGTGACCAGACATAGTATTAAAAGTAGATGTGGGGACGTGACCCTTCACAAAGCTTAACAGACGACATGTGCGGACGTGACCAGACACAGCATTAAAAACACGATGTGGAGACGTGACCCTTCACAACGCTTAACAGATGACATGTGCGGACGTGACCAGACATAGCATTAAAACACGGTGTGGGGACGTGACTCTTCACAACGCTTAACAGACGACATGTGCGGACGTGACCAGACACAACATTAAAAACAAGATGTGGGGGCGTGACCCTTCACAACGCATAACAGACGACATGTGCGGACGTGACCAGACACAACATTAAAACACGGTGTGGGGATGTGACCCTTCACAACGCTTAACAGACGACATGTGCGGACGTGACCAGACATAACATTAAAACACGGTGTTGGGACGTGACTCTTCACAACGCTTAACAGACGACATGTGCGGACGTGACCAGACATAGTATTAAAAGTAGATGTGGGGACGTGACCCTTCACAAAGCTTAACAGACGACATGTGCGGACGTGACCAGACACAGCATTAAAAACACGATGTGGGGACGTGACCCTTCACAACGCTTAACAGACGACATGTGCGGACGTGACCAGACATAGCATTAATACACGGTGTGGGGACGTGACTCTTCACAACGCTTAACAGACGACATGTGCGGACGTGACCAGACGTAGTATTAAAAGTAGATGTGGGGACGTGACCCTTCACAAAGCTTAACAGACGACATGTGCGGACGTGACCAGAAACAACATTAAAACACGGTGTGGGGATGTGACCCTTCACAACGCTTAACAGACGAAATGTGCGGACGTGACCAGACACAGCATTAAAAACAAGATGTGGGGGCGTGACCCTTCACAACGCATAACAGACGACATGTACGGACGTGACCAGACACAACATTAAAACACGGTGTGGGGACGTGACCCTTCACAAAGCTTAACAGACGACATGTGCGGACGTGACCAGACATAGCATTAAAACACGGTGTGGGGACGTGACCCTTCACAACGCTTAACAGACGACATGTGCGGACGTGACCAGACATAGCATTAAAACACGGTGTGGGGAGGTGACCCTTCACAACGCTTAACAGACGACATGAGCGGACGTGACCAGACATAGTATTAAAAGTAGATGTGGGGACGAGACCCTTCACAAAGCTTAACAGACGACATGTGCGGACGTGACCAGACACAGCATTAAAAACACGATGTGGGGACGTGACCCTTCACAACGCTTAACAGACGACATGTGCGGACGTGACCAGACACAACATTAAAAACAAGATGTGGGGGCGTGACCCTTCACAACGCATAACAGACGACATGTGCGGACGTGACCAGACACAACATTAAAACACGGTGTGGGGATGTGACCCTTCACAACGCTTAACAGACGACATGTGCGGACGTGACCAGACACAGCATTAAAACACGGTGTGGGGACGTGACTCTTCACAATGCTTAACAGACGACATGTGCGGACGTGACCAGACATAGTATTAAAAGTAGATGTGGGGACGTGACCCTTCACAAAGCTTAACAGACGACATGTGCGGACGTGACCAGACACAACATTAAAACACGGTGTGGGGATGTGACCCTTCACAACGCTTAACAGACGACATGTGCGGACGTGACCAGACATAACATTAAAACACGGTGTGGGGACGTGACTCTTCACAACGCTTAACAGACGACATGTGCGGACGTGACCAGACATAGTATTAAAAGTAGATGTGGGGACGTGACCCTTCACAAAGCTTAACAGACGACATGTGCGGACGTGACCAGACACAGCATTAAAAACACGATGTGGGGACGTGACCCTTCACAACGCTTAACAGACGACATGTGCGGACGTGACCAGACATAGCATTAAAACACGGTGTGGGGACGTGACTCTTCACAACGCTTAACAGACGACATGTGCGGACGTGACCAGACATAGTATTAAAAGTAGATGTGGGGACGTGACCCTTCACAAAGCTTAACAGACGACATGTGCGGACGTGACCAGACACAACATTAAAACACGGTGTGGGGATGTGACCCTTCACAACGCTGAACAGACGACATGTGCTGATGTGCCCAGACACAAAATTCAAAACACGATGTGGGGACGTGACCCTTCACAACACTTAATAGACGACATGTGCGGACGTGACCAGACACAGCATTAAAGACAAGATGTGGGGGCGTGACCCTTCACAACGCATAACAGACGACATGTGTGGACGTGACCAGACACAACATTAAAACACGGTGTGGGGATATGACCCTTCACAACGCTTAACAGACGACATGTGCGGACGTGACCAGACACAGCATTAAAACACGGTGTGGGGATGTGACCCTTCACAACGCTTAACAAACGACATGTGCGGACGTGACCAGACATAACATTAAAACACGGTGTGGGGACGTGACTCTTCACAACGCTTAACAGACGACATGTGCGGACGTGACCAGACATAGTATTAAAAGTAGATGTGGGGACGTCACCCTTCACAAAGCTTAACAGACGACATGTGCGGACGTGACCAGACACAGCATTAAAAACACGATGTGGGGACGTGACCCTTCACAACGCTTAACAGACGACATGTGCGGACGTGACCAGACATAGCATTAAAACACGGTGTGGGGACGTGACTCTTCACAACGCTTAACAGACGACATGTGCGGACGTGACCAGACACAACATTAAAAACAAGATGTGGGGGCGTGACCCTTCACAACGCATAACAGACGACATGTGCGGACGTGACCAGACACAACATTAAAACACGGTGTGGGGATGTGACCCTTCACAACGCTTAACAGACGACATGTGCGGACGTGACCAGACACAGCATTAAAACACGGTGTGGGGATGTGACCCTTAACAACGCTTAACAGACGACATGTTCGGACGTGACCAGACATAACATTAAAACACGGTGTTGGGACGTGACTCTTCACAACGCTTAACAGACGACATGTGCGGACGTGACCAGACATAGTATTAAAAGTAGATGTGGGGACGTGACCCTTCACAAAGCTTAACAGACGACATGTGCGGACGTGACCAGACACAGCATTAAAAACACGATGTGGGGACGTGACCCTTCACAACGCTTAACAGACGACATGTGCGGACGTGACCAGACATAGCATTAATACACGGTGTGGGGACGTGACTCTTCACAACCCTTAACAGACGACATGTGCGGACGTGACCAGACGTAGTATTAAAAGTAGATGTGGGGACGTGACCCTTCACAAAGCTTAACAGACGACATGTGCGGACGTGACCAGAAACAACATTAAAACACGGTGTGGGGATGTGACCCTTCACAACGCATAATAGACGACATGTGCGGACGTGACCAGACACAGCATTAAAACACGGTGTGGGGACGTGACCAGAAACAACATTAAAACACGGTGTGCGGACGTGACCAGAAACAACATTAAAACACGGTGTGGGGACGTGACTCTTCACAACGCTTAACAGACGACATGTGCGGACGTGACCAGACATAGTATTAAAAGTAGATGTGGGGACGCGACCCTTCACAAAGCTTAACAGACGACATGTGCGGACGTGACCAGACACAACATTAAAACACGGTGTGGGGATGTGACCCTTCACAACGCTTAACAGACGACATGTGCGGACGTGACCAGACACAACATTAAAAACAAGATGTGGGGGCGTGACCCTTCACAACGCATAACAGACGACATGTGCGGACGTGACCAAACACAACATTAAAACACGGTGTGGGGATGTGACCCTTCACAACGCTTAACAGACGACATGTGCGGACGTGACCAGACATAGTATTAAAAGTAGATGTGGGGACGTGACCCTTCACAAAGCTTAACAGACGACATGTGCGGACGTGACCAGACACAGCATTAAAAACACGATGTGGAGACGTGACCCTTCACAACGCTTAACAGATGACATGTGCGGACGTGACCAGACATAGCATTAAAACACGGTGTGGGGACGTGACTCTTCACAACGCTTAACAGACGACATGTGCGGACGTGACCAGACACAACATTAAAAACAAGATGTGGGGGCGTGACCCTTCACAACGCATAACAGACGACATGTGCGGACGTGACCAGACACAACATTAAAACACGGTGTGGGGATGTGACCCTTCACAACGCTTAACAGACGACATGTGCGGACGTGACCAGACATAACATTAAAACACGGTGTTGGGACGTGACTCTTCACAACGCTTAACAGACGACATGTGCGGACGTGACCAGACATAGTATTAAAAGTAGATGTGGGGACGTGACCCTTCACAAAGCTTAACAGACGACATGTGCGGACGTGACCAGACACAGCATTAAAAACACGATGTGGGGACGTGACCCTTCACAACGCTTAACAGACGACATGTGCGGACGTGACCAGACATAGCATTAATACACGGTGTGGGGACGTGACTCTTCACAACGCTTAACAGACGACATGTGCGGACGTGACCAGACGTAGTATTAAAAGTAGATGTGGGGACGTGACCCTTCACAAAGCTTAACAGACGACATGTGCGGACGTGACCAGAAACAACATTAAAACACGGTGTGGGGATGTGACCCTTCACAACGCTTAACAGACGAAATGTGCGGACGTGACCAGACACAGCATTAAAAACAAGATGTGGGGGCGTGACCCTTCACAACGCATAACAGACGACATGTACGGACGTGACCAGACACAACATTAAAACACGGTGTGGGGACATGACCCTTCACAAAGCTTAACAGACGACATGTGCGGACGTGACCAGACATAGCATTAAAACACGGTGTGGGGACGTGACCCTTCACAACGCTTAACAGACGACATGAGCGGACGTGACCAGACATAGTATTAAAAGTAGATGTGGGGACGAGACCCTTCACAAAGCTTAACAGACGACATGTGCGGACGTCACCAGACACAGCATTAAAAACACGATGTGGGGACCTGACCCTTCACAACGCTTAACAGACGACATGTGCGGACGTGACCAGACACAACATTAAAAACAAGATGTGGGGGCGTGACCCTTCACAACGCATAACAGACGACATGTGCGGACGTGACCAGACACAACATTAAAACACGGTGTGGGGATGTGACCCTTCACAACGCTTAACAGACGACATGTGCGGACGTGACCAGACACAGCATTAAAACACGGTGTGGGGACGTGACTCTTCACAATGCTTAACAGACGACATGTGCGGACGTGACCAGACATAGTATTAAAAGTAGATGTGGGGACGTGACCCTTCACAAAGCTTAACAGACGACATGTGCGGACGTGACCAGACACAACATTAAAACACGGTGTGGGGATGTGACCCTTCACAACGCTTAACAGACGACATGTGCGGACGTGACCAGACACAGCATTAAAACACGGTGTGGGGACGTGACTCTTCACAATGCTTAACAGACGACATGTGCGGACGTGACCAGACATAGTATTAAAAGTAGATGTGGGGACGTGACCCTTCACAAAGCTTAACAGACGACATGTGCGGACGTGACCAGACACAACATTAAAAACAAGATGTGGGGGCGTGACCCTTCACAACGCATAACAGACGACATGTGCGGACGTGACCAGACACAACATTAAAACACGGTGTGGGGATGTGACCCTTCACAACGCTTAACAGACGACATGTGCGGACGTGACCAGACACAGCATTAAAAACACGATGTGGGGACGTGACCCTTCACAACGCTTAACAGACGACATGTGCGGACGTGACCAGACACAACATTAAAAACAAGATGTGGGGGCGTGACCCTTCACAACGCATAACAGACGACATGTGCGGACGTGACCAGACACAACATTAAAACACGGTGTGGGGATGTGACCCTTCACAACGCTTAACAGACGACATGTGCGGACGTGACCAGACACAGCATTAAAACACGGTGTGGGGACGTGACTCTTCACAATGCTTAACAGACGACATGTGCGGACGTGACCAGACATAGTATTAAAAGTAGATGTGGGGACGTGACCCTTCACAAAGCTTAACAGACGACATGTGCGGACGTGACCAGACACAACATTAAAACACGGTGTGGGGATGTGACCCTTCACAACGCTTAACAGACGACATGTGCGGACGTGACCAGACATAACATTAAAACACGGTGTGGGGACGTGACTCTTCACAACGCTTAACAGACGACATGTGCGGACGTGACCAGACATAGTATTAAAAGTAGATGTGGGGACGTGACCCTTCACAAAGCTTAACAGACGACATGTGCGGACGTGACCAGACACAGCATTAAAAACACGATGTGGGGACGTGACCCTTCACAACGCTTAACAGACGACATGTGCGGACGTGACCAGACATAGCATTAAAACACGGTGTGGGGACGTGACTCTTCACAACGCTTAACAGACGACATGTGCGGACGTGACCAGACATAGTATTAAAAGTAGATGTGGGGACGTGACCCTTCACAAAGCTTAACAGACGACATGTGCGGACGTGACCAGACACAACATTAAAACACGGTGTGGGGATGTGACCCTTCACAACGCTGAACAGACGACATGTGCTGATGTGCCCAGACACAAAATTCAAAACACGATGTGGGGACGTGACCCTTCACAACACTTAATAGACGACATGTGCGGACGTGACCAGACACAGCATTAAAGACAAGATGTGGGGGCGTGACCCTTCACAACGCATAACAGACGACATGTGTGGACGTGACCAGACACAACATTAAAACACGGTGTGGGGATATGACCCTTCACAACGCTTAACAGACGACATGTGCGGACGTGACCAGACACAGCATTAAAACACGGTGTGGGGATGTGACCCTTCACAACGCTTAACAAACGACATGTGCGGACGTGACCAGACATAACATTAAAACACGGTGTGGGGACGTGACTCTTCACAACGCTTAACAGACGACATGTGCGGACGTGACCAGACATAGTATTAAAAGTAGATGTGGGGACGTCACCCTTCACAAAGCTTAACAGACGACATGTGCGGACGTGACCAGACACAGCATTAAAAACACGATGTGGGGACGTGACCCTTCACAACGCTTAACAGACGACATGTGCGGACGTGACCAGACATAGCATTAAAACACGGTGTGGGGACGTGACTCTTCACAACGCTTAACAGACGACATGTGCGGACGTGACCAGACACAACATTAAAAACAAGATGTGGGGGCGTGACCCTTCACAACGCATAACAGACGACATGTGCGGACGTGACCAGACACAACATTAAAACACGGTGTGGGGATGTGACCCTTCACAACGCTTAACAGACGACATGTGCGGACGTGACCAGACACAGCATTAAAACACGGTGTGGGGATGTGACCCTTAACAACGCTTAACAGACGACATGTTCGGACGTGACCAGACATAACATTAAAACACGGTGTTGGGACGTGACTCTTCACAACGCTTAACAGACGACATGTGCGGACGTGACCAGACATAGTATTAAAAGTAGATGTGGGGACGTGACCCTTCACAAAGCTTAACAGACGACATGTGCGGACGTGACCAGACACAGCATTAAAAACACGATGTGGGGACGTGACCCTTCACAACGCTTAACAGACGACATGTGCGGACGTGACCAGACATAGCATTAATACACGGTGTGGGGACGTGACTCTTCACAACCCTTAACAGACGACATGTGCGGACGTGACCAGACGTAGTATTAAAAGTAGATGTGGGGACGTGACCCTTCACAAAGCTTAACAGACGACATGTGCGGACGTGACCAGAAACAACATTAAAACACGGTGTGGGGATGTGACCCTTCACAACGCTTAACAGACGACATGTGCGGACGTGACCATACACAGCATTAAAACACGGTGTGGGGACGTGACCAGAAACAACATTAAAACACGGTGTGCGGACGTGACCAGAAACAACATTAAAACACGGTGTGGGGACGTGACTCTTCACAACGCTTAACAGACGACATGTGCGGACGTGACCAGACATAGTATTAAAAGTAGATGTGGGGACGTGACCCTTCACAAAGCTTAACAGACGACATGTGCGGACGTGACCAGACACAACATTAAAACACGGTGTGGGGATGTGACCCTTCACAACGCTTAACAGACGACATGTGCGGACGTGACCAGACACAACATTAAAAACAAGATGTGGGGGCGTGACCCTTCACAACGCATAACAGACGACATGTGCGGACGTGACCAAACACAACATTAAAACACGGTGTGGGGATGTGACCCTTCACAACGCTTAACAGACGACATGTGCGGACGTGACCAGACGTAGTATTAAAAGTAGATGTGGGGACGTGACCCTTCACAAAGCTTAACAGACGACATGTGCGGACGTGACCAGAAACAACATTAAAACACGGTGTGGGGATGTGACCCTTCACAACGCTTAACAGACGACATGTGCGGACGTGACCAGAAACAACATTAAAACACGGTGTGGGGATGTGACCCTTCACAACGCTTAACAGACGACATGTGCGGACGTGACCATACACAGCATTAAAACACGGTGTGGGGACGTGACCAGAAACAACATTAAAACACGGTGTGCGGACGTGACCAGAAACAACATTAAAACACGGTGTGGGGACGTGACTCTTCACAACGCTTAACAGACGACATGTGCGGACGTGACCAGACATAGTATTAAAAGTAGATGTGGGGACGTGACCCTTCACAACGCTTAACAGACGACATGTGCGGACGTGACCAGACACAACATTAAAAACAAGATGTGGGGGCGTGACCCTTCACAACGCATAACAGACGACATGTGCGGACGTGACCAAACACAACATTAAAACACGGTGTGGGGATGTGACCCTTCACAACGCTTAACAGACGACATGTGCGGACGTGACCAGACATAGTATTAAAAGTAGATGTGGGGACGTGACCCTTCACAAAGCTTAACAAACGACATGTGCGGACGTGACCAGACACAGCATTAAAAACACGATGTGGAGACGTGACCCTTCACAACGCTTAACAGATGACATGTGCGGACGTGACCAGACATAGCATTAAAACACGGTGTGGGGACGTGACTCTTCACAACGCTTAACAGACGACATGTGCGGACGTGACCAGACACAACATTAAAAACAAGATGTGGGGGCGTGACCCTTCACAACGCATAACAGACGACATGTGCGGACGTGACCAGACACAACATTAAAACACGGTGTGGGGATGTGACCCTTCACAACGCTTAACAGACGACATGTGCGGACGTGACCAGACATAACATTAAAACACGGTGTTGGGACGTGACTCTTCACAACGCTTAACAGACGACATGTGCGGACGTGACCAGACATAGTATTAAAAGTAGATGTGGGGACGTGACCCTTCACAAAGCTTAACAGACGACATGTGCGGACGTGACCAGACACAGCATTAAAAACACGATGTGGGGACGTGACCCTTCACAACGCTTAACAGACGACATGTGCGGACGTGACCAGACATAGCATTAATACACGGTGTGGGGACGTGACTCTTCACAACGCTTAACAGACGACATGTGCGGACGTGACCAGACGTAGTATTAAAAGTAGATGTGGGGACGTGACCCTTCACAAAGCTTAACAGACGACATGTGCGGACGTGACCAGAAACAACATTAAAACACGGTGTGGGGATGTGACCCTTCACAACGCTTAACAGACGAAATGTGCGGACGTGACCAGACACAGCATTAAAAACAAGATGTGGGGGCGTGACCCTTCACAACGCATAACAGACGACATGTACGGACGTGACCAGACACAACATTAAAACACGGTGTGGGGACGTGACCCTTCACAAAGCTTAACAGACGACATGTGCGGACGTGACCAGACAAAGCATTAAAACACGGTGTGGGGACGTGACCCTTCACAACGCTTAACAGACGACATGTGCGGACGTGACCAGACATAGCATTAAAACACGGTGTGGGGAGGTGACCCTTCACAACGCTTAACAGACGACATGAGCGGACGTGACCAGACATAGTATTAAAAGTAGATGTGGGGACGAGACCCTTCACAAAGCTTAACAGACGACATGTGCGGACGTGACCAGACACAGCATTAAAAACACGATGTGGGGACGTGACCCTTCACAACGCTTAACAGACGACATGTGCGGACGTGACCAGACACAACATTAAAAACAAGATGTGGGGGCGTGACCCTTCACAACGCATAACAGACGACATGTGCGGACGTGACCAGACACAACATTAAAACACGGTGTGGGGATGTGACCCTTCACAACGCTTAACAGACGACATGTGCGGACGTGACCAGACACAGCATTAAAACACGGTGTGGGGACGTGACTCTTCACAATGCTTAACAGACGACATGTGCGGACGTGACCAGACATAGTATTAAAAGTAGATGTGGGGACGTGACCCTTCACAAAGCTTAACAGACGACATGTGCGGACGTGACCAGACACAACATTAAAACACGGTGTGGGGATGTGACCCTTCACAACGCTTAACAGACGACATGTGCGGACGTGACCAGACATAACATTAAAACACGGTGTGGGGACGTGACTCTTCACAACGCTTAACAGACGACATGTGCGGACGTGACCAGACATAGTATTAAAAGTAGATGTGGGGACGTGACCCTTCACAAAGCTTAACAGACGACATGTGCGGACGTGACCAGACACAGCATTAAAAACACGATGTGGGGACGTGACCCTTCACAACGCTTAACAGACGACATGTGCGGACGTGACCAGAAACAACATTAAAACACGGTGTGGGGATGTGACCCTTCACAACGCTTAACAGACGACATGTGCGGACGTGACCATACACAGCATTAAAACACGGTGTGGGGACGTGACCAGAAACAACATTAAAACACGGTGTGCGGACGTGACCAGAAACAACATTAAAACACGGTGTGGGGACGTGACTCTTCACAACGCTTAACAGACGACATGTGCGGACGTGACCAGACATAGTATTAAAAGTAGATGTGGGGACGTGACCCTTCACAACGCTTAACAGACGACATGTGCGGACGTGACCAGACACAACATTAAAAACAAGATGTGGGGGCGTGACCCTTCACAACGCATAACAGACGACATGTGCGGACGTGACCAAACACAACATTAAAACACGGTGTGGGGATGTGACCCTTCACAACGCTTAACAGACGACATGTGCGGACGTGACCAGACATAGTATTAAAAGTAGATGTGGGGACGTGACCCTTCACAAAGCTTAACAAACGACATGTGCGGACGTGACCAGACACAGCATTAAAAACACGATGTGGAGACGTGACCCTTCACAACGCTTAACAGATGACATGTGCGGACGTGACCAGACATAGCATTAAAACACGGTGTGGGGACGTGACTCTTCACAACGCTTAACAGACGACATGTGCGGACGTGACCAGACACAACATTAAAAACAAGATGTGGGGGCGTGACCCTTCACAACGCATAACAGACGACATGTGCGGACGTGACCAGACACAACATTAAAACACGGTGTGGGGATGTGACCCTTCACAACGCTTAACAGACGACATGTGCGGACGTGACCAGACATAACATTAAAACACGGTGTTGGGACGTGACTCTTCACAACGCTTAACAGACGACATGTGCGGACGTGACCAGACATAGTATTAAAAGTAGATGTGGGGACGTGACCCTTCACAAAGCTTAACAGACGACATGTGCGGACGTGACCAGACACAGCATTAAAAACACGATGTGGGGACGTGACCCTTCACAACGCTTAACAGACGACATGTGCGGACGTGACCAGACATAGCATTAATACACGGTGTGGGGACGTGACTCTTCACAACGCTTAACAGACGACATGTGCGGACGTGACCAGACGTAGTATTAAAAGTAGATGTGGGGACGTGACCCTTCACAAAGCTTAACAGACGACATGTGCGGACGTGACCAGAAACAACATTAAAACACGGTGTGGGGATGTGACCCTTCACAACGCTTAACAGACGAAATGTGCGGACGTGACCAGACACAGCATTAAAAACAAGATGTGGGGGCGTGACCCTTCACAACGCATAACAGACGACATGTACGGACGTGACCAGACACAACATTAAAACACGGTGTGGGGACGTGACCCTTCACAAAGCTTAACAGACGACATGTGCGGACGTGACCAGACAAAGCATTAAAACACGGTGTGGGGACGTGACCCTTCACAACGCTTAACAGACGACATGTGCGGACGTGACCAGACATAGCATTAAAACACGGTGTGGGGAGGTGACCCTTCACAACGCTTAACAGACGACATGAGCGGACGTGACCAGACATAGTATTAAAAGTAGATGTGGGGACGAGACCCTTCACAAAGCTTAACAGACGACATGTGCGGACGTGACCAGACACAGCATTAAAAACACGATGTGGGGACGTGACCCTTCACAACGCTTAACAGACGACATGTGCGGACGTGACCAGACACAACATTAAAAACAAGATGTGGGGGCGTGACCCTTCACAACGCATAACAGACGACATGTGCGGACGTGACCAGACACAACATTAAAACACGGTGTGGGGATGTGACCCTTCACAACGCTTAACAGACGACATGTGCGGACGTGACCAGACACAGCATTAAAACACGGTGTGGGGACGTGACTCTTCACAATGCTTAACAGACGACATGTGCGGACGTGACCAGACATAGTATTAAAAGTAGATGTGGGGACGTGACCCTTCACAAAGCTTAACAGACGACATGTGCGGACGTGACCAGACACAACATTAAAACACGGTGTGGGGATGTGACCCTTCACAACGCTTAACAGACGACATGTGCGGACGTGACCAGACATAACATTAAAACACGGTGTGGGGACGTGACTCTTCACAACGCTTAACAGACGACATGTGCGGACGTGACCAGACATAGTATTAAAAGTAGATGTGGGGACGTGACCCTTCACAAAGCTTAACAGACGACATGTGCGGACGTGACCAGACACAGCATTAAAAACACGATGTGGGGACGTGACCCTTCACAACGCTTAACAGACGACATGTGCGGACGTGACCAGACATAGCATTAAAACACGGTGTGGGGACGTGACTCTTCACAACGCTTAACAGACGACATGTGCGGACGTGACCAGACATAGTATTAAAAGTAGATGTGGGGACGTGACCCTTCACAAAGCTTAACAGACGACATGTGCGGACGTGACCAGACACAACATTAAAACACGGTGTGGGGATGTGACCCTTCACAACGCTGAACAGACGACATGTGCTGATGTGCCCAGACACAAAATTCAAAACACGATGTGGGGACGTGACCCTTCACAACACTTAATAGACGACATGTGCGGACGTGACCAGACACAGCATTAAAGACAAGATGTGGGGGCGTGACCCTTCACAACGCATAACAGACGACATGTGTGGACGTGACCAGACACAACATTAAAACACGGTGTGGGGATATGACCCTTCACAACGCTTAACAGACGACATGTGCGGACGTGACCAGACACAGCATTAAAACACGGTGTGGGGATGTGACCCTTCACAACGCTTAACAAACGACATGTGCGGACGTGACCAGACATAACATTAAAACACGGTGTGGGGACGTGACTCTTCACAACGCTTAACAGACGACATGTGCGGACGTGACCAGACATAGTATTAAAAGTAGATGTGGGGACGTCACCCTTCACAAAGCTTAACAGACGACATGTGCGGACGTGACCAGACACAGCATTAAAAACACGATGTGGGGACGTGACCCTTCACAACGCTTAACAGACGACATGTGCGGACGTGACCAGACATAGCATTAAAACACGGTGTGGGGACGTGACTCTTCACAACGCTTAACAGACGACATGTGCGGACGTGACCAGACACAACATTAAAAACAAGATGTGGGGGCGTGACCCTTCACAACGCATAACAGACGACATGTGCGGACGTGACCAGACACAACATTAAAACACGGTGTGGGGATGTGACCCTTCACAACGCTTAACAGACGACATGTGCGGACGTGACCAGACACAGCATTAAAACACGGTGTGGGGATGTGACCCTTAACAACGCTTAACAGACGACATGTTCGGACGTGACCAGACATAACATTAAAACACGGTGTTGGGACGTGACTCTTCACAACGCTTAACAGACGACATGTGCGGACGTGACCAGACATAGTATTAAAAGTAGATGTGGGGACGTGACCCTTCACAAAGCTTAACAGACGACATGTGCGGACGTGACCAGACACAGCATTAAAAACACGATGTGGGGACGTGACCCTTCACAACGCTTAACAGACGACATGTGCGGACGTGACCAGACATAGCATTAATACACGGTGTGGGGACGTGACTCTTCACAACCCTTAACAGACGACATGTGCGGACGTGACCAGACGTAGTATTAAAAGTAGATGTGGGGACGTGACCCTTCACAAAGCTTAACAGACGACATGTGCGGACGTGACCAGAAACAACATTAAAACACGGTGTGGGGATGTGACCCTTCACAACGCATAATAGACGACATGTGCGGACGTGACCAGACACAGCATTAAAACACGGTGTGGGGACGTGACCAGAAACAACATTAAAACACGGTGTGCGGACGTGACCAGAAACAACATTAAAACACGGTGTGGGGACGTGACTCTTCACAACGCTTAACAGACGACATGTGCGGACGTGACCAGACATAGTATTAAAAGTAGATGTGGGGACGTGACCCTTCACAAAGCTTAACAGACGACATGTGCGGACGTGACCAGACACAACATTAAAACACGGTGTGGGGATGTGACCCTTCACAACGCTTAACAGACGACATGTGCGGACGTGACCAGACACAACATTAAAAACAAGATGTGGGGGCGTGACCCTTCACAACGCATAACAGACGACATGTGCGGACGTGACCAAACACAACATTAAAACACGGTGTGGGGATGTGACCCTTCACAACGCTTAACAGACGACATGTGCGGACGTGACCAGACATAGTATTAAAAGTAGATGTGGGGACGTGACCCTTCACAAAGCTTAACAGACGACATGTGCGGACGTGACCAGACACAGCATTAAAAACACGATGTGGAGACGTGACCCTTCACAACGCTTAACAGATGACATGTGCGGACGTGACCAGACATAGCATTAAAACACGGTGTGGGGACGTGACTCTTCACAACGCTTAACAGACGACATGTGCGGACGTGACCAGACACAACATTAAAAACAAGATGTGGGGGCGTGACCCTTCACAACGCATAACAGACGACATGTGCGGACGTGACCAGACACAACATTAAAACACGGTGTGGGGATGTGACCCTTCACAACGCTTAACAGACGACATGTGCGGACGTGACCAGACATAACATTAAAACACGGTGTTGGGACGTGACTCTTCACAACGCTTAACAGACGACATGTGCGGACGTGACCAGACATAGTATTAAAAGTAGATGTGGGGACGTGACCCTTCACAAAGCTTAACAGACGACATGTGCGGACGTGACCAGACACAGCATTAAAAACACGATGTGGGGACGTGACCCTTCACAACGCTTAACAGACGACATGTGCGGACGTGACCAGACATAGCATTAATACACGGTGTGGGGACGTGACTCTTCACAACGCTTAACAGACGACATGTGCGGACGTGACCAGACGTAGTATTAAAAGTAGATGTGGGGACGTGACCCTTCACAAAGCTTAACAGACGACATGTGCGGACGTGACCAGAAACAACATTAAAACACGGTGTGGGGATGTGACCCTTCACAACGCTTAACAGACGAAATGTGCGGACGTGACCAGACACAGCATTAAAAACAAGATGTGGGGGCGTGACCCTTCACAACGCATAACAGACGACATGTACGGACGTGACCAGACACAACATTAAAACACGGTGTGGGGACATGACCCTTCACAAAGCTTAACAGACGACATGTGCGGACGTGACCAGACATAGCATTAAAACACGGTGTGGGGAGGTGACCCTTCACAACGCTTAACAGACGACATGAGCGGACGTGACCAGACATAGTATTAAAAGTAGATGTGGGGACGAGACCCTTCACAAAGCTTAACAGACGACATGTGCGGACGTCACCAGACACAGCATTAAAAACACGATGTGGGGACCTGACCCTTCACAACGCTTAACAGACGACATGTGCGGACGTGACCAGACACAACATTAAAAACAAGATGTGGGGGCGTGACCCTTCACAACGCATAACAGACGACATGTGCGGACGTGACCAGACACAACATTAAAACACGGTGTGGGGATGTGACCCTTCACAACGCTTAACAGACGACATGTGCGGACGTGACCAGACACAGCATTAAAACACGGTGTGGGGACGTGACTCTTCACAATGCTTAACAGACGACATGTGCGGACGTGACCAGACATAGTATTAAAAGTAGATGTGGGGACGTGACCCTTCACAAAGCTTAACAGACGACATGTGCGGACGTGACCAGACACAACATTAAAACACGGTGTGGGGATGTGACCCTTCACAACGCTTAACAGACGACATGTGCGGACGTGACCAGACATAACATTAAAACACGGTGTGGGGACGTGACTCTTCACAACGCTTAACAGACGACATGTGCGGACGTGACCAGACATAGTATTAAAAGTAGATGTGGGGACGTGACCCTTCACAAAGCTTAACAGACGACATGTGCGGACGTGACCAGACACAGCATTAAAAACACGATGTGGGGACGTGACTCTTCACAACGCTTAACAGACGACATGTGCGGACGTGACCAGACATAGTATTAAAAGTAGATGTGGGGACGTGACCCTTCACAACGCTTAACAGACGACATGTGCGGACGTGACCAGACACAACATTAAAAACAAGATGTGGGGGCGTGACCCTTCACAACGCATAACAGACGACATGTGCGGACGTGACCAGACACAACATTAAAACACGGTGTGGGGATGTGACCCTTCACAACGCTTAACAGACGACATGTGCGGACGTGACCAGACACAGCATTAAAACACGGTGTGGGGACGTGACTCTTCACAATGCTTAACAGACGACATGTGCGGACGTGACCAGACATAGTATTAAAAGTAGATGTGGGGACGTGACCCTTCACAAAGCTTAACAGACGACATGTGCGGACGTGACCAGACACAACATTAAAACACGGTGTGGGGATGTGACCCTTCACAACGCTTAACAGACGACATGTGCGGACGTGACCAGACATAACATTAAAACACGGTGTGGGGACGTGACTCTTCACAACGCTTAACAGACGACATGTGCGGACGTGACCAGACATAGTATTAAAAGTAGATGTGGGGACGTGACCCTTCACAAAGCTTAACAGACGACATGTGCGGACGTGACCAGACACAGCATTAAAAACACGATGTGGGGACGTGACCCTTCACAACGCTTAACAGACGACATGTGCGGACGTGACCAGACATAGCATTAAAACACGGTGTGGGGACGTGACTCTTCACAACGCTTAACAGACGACATGTGCGGACGTGACCAGACATAGTATTAAAAGTAGATGTGGGGACGTGACCCTTCACAAAGCTTAACAGACGACATGTGCGGACGTGACCAGACACAACATTAAAACACGGTGTGGGGATGTGACCCTTCACAACGCTGAACAGACGACATGTGCTGATGTGCCCAGACACAAAATTCAAAACACGATGTGGGGACGTGACCCTTCACAACACTTAATAGACGACATGTGCGGACGTGACCAGACACAGCATTAAAGACAAGATGTGGGGGCGTGACCCTTCACAACGCATAACAGACGACATGTGTGGACGTGACCAGACACAACATTAAAACACGGTGTGGGGATATGACCCTTCACAACGCTTAACAGACGACATGTGCGGACGTGACCAGACACAGCATTAAAAACACGATGTGGAGACGTGACCCTTCACAACGCTTAACAGATGACATGTGCGGACGTGACCAGACATAGCATTAAAACACGGTGTGGGGACGTGACTCTTCACAACGCTTAACAGACGACATGTGCGGACGTGACCAGACACAACATTAAAAACAAGATGTGGGGGCGTGACCCTTCACAACGCATAACAGACGACATGTGCGGACGTGACCAGACACAACATTAAAACACGGTGTGGGGATGTGACCCTTCACAACGCTTAACAGACGACATGTGCGGACGTGACCAGACATAACATTAAAACACGGTGTTGGGACGTGACTCTTCACAACGCTTAACAGACGACATGTGCGGACGTGACCAGACACAGCATTAAAATACGGTGTGGGGACGTGACTCTTCACAATGCTTAACAGACGACATGTGCGGACGTGACCAGACATAGTATTAAAAGTAGATGTGGGGACGTGACCCTTCACAAAGCTTAACAGACGACATGTGCGGACGTGACCAGACACAACATTAAAACACGGTGTGGGGATGTGACCCTTCACAACGCTGAACAGACGACATGTGCTGATGTGCCCAGACACAAAATTCAAAACACGATGTGGGGACGTGACCCTTCACAACACTTAATAGACGACATGTGCGGACGTGACCAGACACAGCATTAAAGACAAGATGTGGGGGCGTGACCCTTCACAACGCATAACAGACGACATGTGTGGACGTGACCAGACACAACATTAAAACACGGTGTGGGGGTATGACCCTTCACAACGCTTAACAGACGACATGTGCGGACGTGACCAGACACAGCATTAAAACACGGTGTGGGGATGTGACCCTTCACAACGCTTAACAGACGACATGTGCGGACGTGACCAGACACAGCATTAAAATACGGTGTGGGGACGTGACTCTTCACAATGCTTAACAGACGACATGTGCGGACGTGACCAGACATAGTATTAAAAGTAGATGTGGGGACGTGACCAGACACAGCATTAAAGACAAGATGTGGGGGCGTGACCCTTCACAACGCATAACAGACGACATGTGTGGACGTGACCAGACACAACATTAAAAACAAGATGTGGGGGCGTGACCCTTCACAACGCATAACAGACGACATGTGCGGACGTGACCAGACACAACATTAAAACACGGTGTGGGGATGTGACCCTTCACAACGCTTAACAGACGACATGTGCGGACGTGACCAGACACAGCATTAAAATACGGTGTGGGGACGTGACTCTTCACAATGCTTAACAGACGACATGTGCGGACGTGACCAGACATAGTATTAAAAGTAGATGTGGGGACGTGACCCTTCACAAAGCTTAACAGACGACATGTGCGGACGTGACCAGACACAACATTAAAACACGGTGTGGGGATGTGACCCTTCACAACGCTTAACAGACGACATGTGCGGACGTGACCAGACATAACATTAAAACACGGTGTGGGGACGTGACTCT
Source organism: Viola odorata (assembly GCA_963691705.1). Lineage (NCBI taxonomy): Eukaryota > Viridiplantae > Streptophyta > Magnoliopsida > Malpighiales > Violaceae > Viola > Viola odorata. The sequence goes on along the minus strand of OY829540.1, from coordinate 39,510,374 downwards.
TCACAACGCTTAACAGACGACATGTGCGGACGTGACCAGACATAGTATTAAAAGTAGATGTGGGGACGTGACCCTTCACAAAGCTTAACAGACGACATGTGCGGACGTGACCAGACACAGCATTAAAAACACGATGTGGGGACGTGACCCTTCACAACGCTTAATAGACGACATGTGCGGACGTGACCAGACATAGCATTAAAACACGGTGTGGGGACGTGACTCTTCACAACGCTTAACAGACGACATGTGCGGACGTGACCAGACATAGTATTAAAAGTAGATGTGGGGACGTGACCCTTCACAAAGCTTAACAGACGACATGTGCGGACGTGACCAGACACAACATTAAAACACGGTGTGGGGGTATGACCCTTCACAACGCTTAACAGACGACATGTGCGGACGTGACCAGACACAGCATTAAAACACGGTGTGGGGATGTGACCCTTCACAACGCTTAACAAACGACATGTGCGGACGTGACCAGACATAACATTAAAACACGGTGTGGGGACGTGACTCTTCACAACGCTTAACAGACGACATGTGCGGACGTGACCAGACATAGTATTAAAAGTAGATGTGGGGACGTCACCCTTCACAAAGCTTAACAGACGACATGTGCGGACGTGACCAGACACAGCATTAAAAACACGATGTGGGGACGTGACCCTTCACAACGCTTAACAGACGACATGTGCGGACGTGACCAGACATAGCATTAAAACACGGTGTGGGGACGTGACTCTTCACAACGCTTAACAGACGACATGTGCGGACGTGACCAGACACAACATTAAAAACAAGATGTGGGGGCGTGACCCTTCACAACGCATAACAGACGACATGTGCGGACGTGACCAGACACAACATTAAAACACGGTGTGGGGATGTGACCCTTCACAACGCTTAACAGACGACATGTGCGGACGTGACCAGACACAGCATTAAAACACGGTGTGGGGATGTGACCCTTAACAACGCTTAACAGACGACATGTTCGGACGTGACCAGACATAACATTAAAACACGGTGTTGGGACGTGACTCTTCACAACGCTTAACAGACGACATGTGCGGACGTGACCAGACATAGTATTAAAAGTAGATGTGGGGACGTGACCCTTCACAAAGCTTAACAGACGACATGTGCGGACGTGACCAGACACAGCATTAAAAACACGATGTGGGGACGTGACCCTTCACAACGCTTAACAGACGACATGTGCGGACGTGACCAGACATAGCATTAATACACGGTGTGGGGACGTGACTCTTCACAACGCTTAACAGACGACATGTGCGGACGTGACCAGACGTAGTATTAAAAGTAGATGTGGGGACGTGACCCTTCACAAAGCTTAACAGACGACATGTGCGGACGTGACCAGAAATAACATTAAAACACGGTGTGGGGATGTGACCCTTGACAACGCTTAACAGACGACATGTGCGGACGTGACCAGACACAGCATTAAAACACGGTGTGGGGACGTGACCAGAAACAACATTAAAACACGGTGTGCGGACGTGACCAGAAACAACATTAAAACACGGTGTGGGGACGTGACTCTTCACAACGCTTAACAGACGACATGTGCGGACGTGACCAGACATAGTATTAAAAGTAGATGTGGGGACGTGACCCTTCACAAAGCTTAACAGACGACATGTGCGGACGTGACCAGACACAACATTAAAACACGGTGTGGGGATGTGACCCTTCACAACGCTTAACAGATGACATGTGCGGACGTGACCAGACACAACATTAAAAACAAGATGTGGGGGCGTGACCCTTCACAACGCATAACAGACGACATGTGCGGACGTGACCAGACACAACATTAAAACACGGTGTGGGGATGTGACCCTTCACAACGCTTAACAGACGACATGTGCGGACGTGACCAGACATAGTATTAAAAGTAGATGTGGGGACGTGACCCTTCACAAAGCTTAACAGACGACATGTGCGGACGTGACCAGACACAGCATTAAAAACACGATGTGGAGACGTGACCCTTCACAACGCTTAACAGATGACATGTGCGGACGTGACCAGACATAGCATTAAAACACGGTGTGGGGACGTGACTCTTCACAACGCTTAACAGACGACATGTGCGGACGTGACCAGACACAACATTAAAAACAAGATGTGGGGGCGTGACCCTTCACAACGCATAACAGACGACATGTGCGGACGTGACCAGACACAACATTAAAACACGGTGTGGGGATGTGACCCTTCACAACGCTTAACAGACGACATGTGCGGACGTGACCAGACATAGTATTAAAAGTAGATGTGGGGACGTGACCCTTCACAAAGCTTAACAGACGACATGTGCGGACGTGACCAGACACAGCATTAAAAACACGATGTGGGGACGTGACCCCTCACAACGCTTAACAGACGACATGTGCGGACGTGACCAGACATAGCATTAATACACGGTGTGGGGACGTGACTCTTCACAACGCTTAACAGACGACATGTGCGGACGTGACCAGACGTAGTATTAAAAGTAGATGTGGGGACGTGACCCTTCACAAAGCTTAACAGACGACATGTGCGGACGTGACCAGAAACAACATTAAAACACGGTGTGGGGATGTGACCCTTCACAACGCTTAACAGACGAAATGTGCGGACGTGACCAGACACAGCATTAAAAACAAGATGTGGGGGCGTGACCCTTCACAACGCATAACAGACGACATGTACGGACGTGACCAGACACAACATTAAAACACGGTGTGGGGACGTGACCCTTCACAAAGCTTAACAGACGACATGTGCGGACGTGACCAGACATAGCATTAAAACACGGTGTGGGGACGTGACCCTTCACAACGCTTAACAGACGACATGTGCGGACGTGACCAGACATAGCATTAAAACACGGTGTGGGGAGGTGACCCTTCACAACGCTTAACAGACGACATGAGCGGACGTGACCAGACATAGTATTAAAAGTAGATGTGGGGACGAGACCCTTCACAAAGCTTAACAGACGACATGTGCGGACGTGACCAGACACAGCATTAAAAACACGATGTGGGGACGTGACCCTTCACAACGCTTAACAGACGACATGTGCGGACGTGACCAGACACAACATTAAAAACAAGATGTGGGGGCGTGACCCTTCACAACGCATAACAGACGACATGTGCGGACGTGACCAGACACAACATTAAAACACGGTGTGGGGATGTGACCCTTCACAACGCTTAACAGACGACATGTGCGGACGTGACCAGACACAGCATTAAAACACGGTGTGGGGACGTGACTCTTCACAATGCTTAACAGACGACATGTGCGGACGTGACCAGACATAGTATTAAAAGTAGATGTGGGGACGTGACCCTTCACAAAGCTTAACAGACGACATGTGCGGACGTGACCAGACACAACATTAAAACACGGTGTGGGGATGTGACCCTTCACAACGCTTAACAGACGACATGTGCGGACGTGACCAGACATAACATTAAAACACGGTGTGGGGACGTGACTCGTCACAACGCTTAACAGACGACATGTGCGGACGTGACCAGACATAGTATTAAAAGTAAATGTGGGGACGTGACCCTTCACAAAGCTTAACAGACGACATGTGCGGACCTGACCAGACACAGCATTAAAAACACGATGTGGGGACGTGACCCTTCACAACGCTTAACAGACGACATGTGCGGACGTGACCAGACATAGCATTAAAACACGGTGTGGGGACGTGACTCTTCACAACGCTTAACAGACGACATGTGCGGACGTGACCAGACATAGTATTAAAAGTAGATGTGGGGACGTGACCCTTCACAAAGCTTAACAGACGACATGTGCGGACGTGACCAGACACAACATTAAAACACGGTGTGGGGATGTGACCCTTCACAACGCTGAACAGACGACATGTGCTGATGTGCCCAGACACAAAATTCAAAACACGATGTGGGGACGTGACCCTTCACAACACTTAATAGACGACATGTGCGGACGTGACCAGACACAACATTAAAGACAAGATGTGGGGGCGTGACCCTTCACAACGCATAACAGACGACATGTGTGGACGTGACCAGACACAACATTAAAACACGGTGTGGGGATATGACCCTTCACAACGCTTAACAGACGACATGTGCGGACGTGACCAGACACAGCACTAAAAACACGATGTGGAGACGTGACCCTTCACAACGCTTAACAGATGACATGTGCGGACGTGACCAGACATAGCATTAAAACACGGTGTGGGGACGTGACTCTTCACAACGCTTAACAGACGACATGTGCGGACGTGACCAGACACAACATTAAAAACAAGATGTGGGGGCGTGACCCTTCACAACGCATAACAGACGACATGTGCGGACGTGACCAGACACAACATTAAAACACGGTGTGGGGATGTGACCCTTCACAACGCTTAACAGACGACATGTGCGGACGTGACCAGACATAACATTAAAACACGGTGTTGGGACGTGACTCTTCACAACGCTTAACAGACGACATGTGCGGACGTGACCAGACATAGTATTAAAAGTAGATGTGGGGACGTGACCCTTCACAAAGCTTAACAGACGACATGTGCGGACGTGACCAGACACAGCATTAAAAACACGATGTGGGGACGTGACCCTTCACAACGCTTAACAGACGACATGTGCGGACGTGACCAGACATAGCATTAATACACGGTGTGGGGACGTGACTCTTCACAACGCTTAACAGACGACATGTGCGGACGTGACCAGACGTAGTATTAAAAGTAGATGTGGGGACGTGACCCTTCACAAAGCTTAACAGACGACATGTGCGGACGTGACCAGAAACAACATTAAAACACGGTGTGGGGATGTGACCCTTCACAACGCTTAACAGACGACATGTGCGGACGTGACCAGACACAGCATTAAAACACGGTGTGGGGACGTGACCAGAAACAACATTAAAACACGGTGTGCGGACGTGACCAGAAACAACATTAAAACACGGTGTGGGGACGTGACTCTTCACAACGCTTAACAGACGACATGTGCGGACGTGACCAGACATAGTATTAAAAGTAGATGTGGGGACGTGACCCTTCACAAAGCTTAACAGACGACATGTGCGGACGTGACCAGACACAATATTAAAACACGGTGTGGGGATGTGACCCTTCACAACGCTTAACAGACGACATGTGCGGACGTGACCAGACACAACATTAAAAACAAGATGTGGGGGCGTGACCCTTCACAACGCATAACAGACGACATGTGCGGACGTGACCAAACACAACATTAAAACACGGTGTGGGGATGTGACCCTTCACAATGCTTAACAGACGACATGTGCGGACGTGACCAAACATAGCATTAAAACACGGTGTGGGGACGTGACTCTTCACAACGCTTAACAGACGACATGTGCGGACGTGACCAGACACAACATTAAAAACAAGATGTGGGGGCGTGACCCTTCACAACGCATAACAGACGACATGTGCGGACGTGACCAGACACAACATTAAAACACGGTGTGCGGATGTGACCCTTCACAACGCTTAACAGACGACATGTGCGGACGTGACCAGACACAGCATTAAAACACGGTGTGGGGATGTGACCCTTAACAACGCTTAACAGACGACATGTGCGGACGTGACCAGACACAGCATTAAAACACGGTGTGGGGATGTGACCCTTAACAACGCTTAACAGACGACATGTTCGGACGTGACCAGACATAACATTAAAACACGGTGTTGGGACGTGACTCTTCACAACGCTTAACAGACGACATGTGCGGACGTGACCAGACATAGTATTAAAAGTAGATGTGGGGACGTGACCCTTCACAAAGCTTAACAGACGACATGTGCGGACGTGACCAGACACAGCATTAAAAACACGATGTGGGGACGTGACCCTTCACAACGCTTAACAGACGACATGTGCGGACGTGACCAGACATAGCATTAATACACGGTGTGGGGACGTGACTCTTCACAACGCTTAACAGACGACATGTGCGGACGTGACCAGACGTAGTATTAAAAGTAGATGTGGGGACGTGACCCTTCACAAAGCTTAACAGACGACATGTGCGGACGTGACCAGAAACAACATTAAAACACGGTGTGGGGATGTGACCCTTCACAACGCTTAACAGACGACATGTGCGGACGTGACCAGACACAGCATTAAAAACAAGATGTGGGGGCGTGACCCTTCACAACGCATAACAGACGACATGTACGGACGTGACCAGACACAACATTAAAACACGGTGTGGGGATGTGACCCTTCACAACGCTAAACAGACGACATGTGCGGACGTGACCAGACATAGTATTAAAAGTAGATGTGGGGACGTGACCCTTCACAAAGGTTAACAGACGACATATGCGGACGTGACCAGACACAGCATTAAAAACACGATGTGGGGACGTGACCCTTCACAACGCTTAACAGACGACATGTGCGGACGTGACCAGACAGAGCATTAAAAACAAGATGTGGGGGCGTGACCCTTCACAACGCATAACAGACGACATGTACGGACGTGACCAGACACAACATTAAAACACGGTGTGGGGATGTGACCCTTCACAACGCTTAACAGACGACATGTGCGGACGTGACCAGACACAGCATTAAAATACGGTGTGGGGATGTGACCCTTCACAACGCTAAACAGACGACATGTGCGGACGTGACCAGACATAACATTAAAACACGGTGTGGGGACGTGACTCTTCACAACGCTTAACAGACGACATGTGCGGACGTGACCAGACACAACATTAAAACACGGTGTGGGGAGGTGACCCTTCACAACGCTTAACAGACGACATGAGCGGACGTGACCAGACATAGTATTAAAAGTAGATGTGGGGACGAGACCCTTCACAAAGCTTAACAGACGACATGTGCGGACGTGACCAGACACAGCATTAAAAACACGATGTGGGGACGTGACCCTTCACAACGCTTAACAGACGACATGTGCGGGCGTGACCAGACACAACATTAAAAACAAGATGTGGGGGCGTGACCCTTCACAACGCATAACAGACGACATGTGCGGACGTGACCAGACACAACATTAAAACACGGTGTGGGGATGTGACCCTTCACAACGCTTAACAGACGACATGTGCGGACGTGACCAGACACAGCATTAAAACACGGTGTGGGGACGTGACTCTTCACAATGCTTAACAGACGACATGTGCGGACGTGACCAGACATAGTATTAAAAGTAGATGTGGGGACGTGACCCTTCACAAAGCTTAACAGACGACATGTGCGGACGTGACCAGACACAACATTAAAACACGGTGTGGGGATGTGACCCTTCACAACGCTTAACAGACGACATGTGCGGACGTGACCAGACATAACATTAAAACACGGTGTGGGGACGTGACTCTTCACAACGCTTAACAGACGACATGTGCGGACGTGACCAGACATAGTATTAAAAGTAGATGTGGGGACGTGACCCTTCACAAAGCTTAACAGACGACATGTGCGGACGTGACCAGACACAGCATTAAAAACACGATGTGGGGACGTGACCCTTCACAACGCTTAACAGACGACATGTGCGGACGTGACCAGACATAGCATTAAAACACGGTGTGGGGACGTGACTCTTCACAACGCTTAACAGACGACATGTGCGGACGTGACCAGACATAGTATTAAAAGTAGATGTGGGGACGTGACCCTTCACAAAGCTTAACAGACGACATGTGCGGACGTGACCAGACACAACATTAAAACACGGTGTGGGGATGTGACCCTTCACAACGCTGAACAGACGACATGTGCTGATGTGCCCAGACACAAAATTCAAAACACGATGTGGGGACGTGACCCTTCACAACACTTAATAGACGACATGTGCGGACGTGACCAGACACAGCATTAAAGACAAGATGTGGGGGCGTGACCCTTCACAACGCATAACAGACGACATGTGTGGACGTGACCAGACACAACATTAAAACACGGTGTGGGGATATGACCCTTCACAACGCTTAACAGACGACATGTGCGGACGTGACCAGACACAGCATTAAAAACACGATGTGGAGACGTGACCCTTCACAACGCTTAACAGATGACATGTGCGGACGTGACCAGACATAGCATTAAAACACGGTGTGGGGACGTGACTCTTCACAACGCTTAACAGACGACATGTGCGGACGTGACCAGACACAACATTAAAAACAAGATGTGGGGGCGTGACCCTTCACAACGCATAACAGACGACATGTGCGGACGTGACCAGACACAACATTAAAACACGGTGTGGGGATGTGACCCTTCACAACGCTTAACAGACGACATGTGCGGACGTGACCAGACATAACATTAAAACACGGTGTTGGGACGTGACTCTTCACAACGCTTAACAGACGACATGTGCGGACGTGACCAGACATAGTATTAAAAGTAGATGTGGGGACGTGACCCTTCACAAAGCTTAACAGACGACATGTGCGGACGTGACCAGACACAGCATTAAAAACACGATGTGGGGACGTGACCCTTCACAACGCTTAACAGACGACATGTGCGGACGTGACCAGACATAGCATTAATACACGGTGTGGGGACGTGACTCTTCACAACGCTTAACAGACGACATGTGCGGACGTGACCAGACGTAGTATTAAAAGTAGATGTGGGGACGTGACCCTTCACAAAGCTTAACAGACGACATGTGCGGACGTGACCAGAAATAACATTAAAACACGGTGTGGGGATGTGACCCTTCACAACGCTTAACAGACGACATGTGCGGACGTGACCAGACACAGCATTAAAACACGGTGTGGGGACGTGACCAGAAACAACATTAAAACACGGTGTGCGGACGTGACCAGAAACAACATTAAAACACGGTGTGGGGACGTGACTCTTCACAACGCTTAACAGACGACATGTGCGGACGTGACCAGACATAGTATTAAAAGTAGATGTGGGGACGTGACCCTTCACAAAGCTTAACAGACGACATGTGCGGACGTGACCAGACACAACATTAAAACACGGTGTGGGGATGTGACCCTTCACAACGCTTAACAGACGACATGTGCGGACGTGACCAGACACAACATTAAAAACAAGATGTGGGGGCGTGACCCTTCACAACGCATAACAGACGACATGTGCGGACGTGACCAAACACAACATTAAAACACGGTGTGGGGATGTGACCCTTCACAACGCTTAACAGACGACATGTGCGGACGTGACCAGACATAGCATTAAAACACGGTGTGGGGACGTGACTCTTCACAACGCTTAACAGACGACATGTGCGGACGTGACCAGACACAACATTAAAAACAAGATGTGGGGGCGTGACCCTTCACAACGCATAACAGACGACATGTGCGGACGTGACCAGACACAACATTAAAACACGGTGTGGGGATGTGACCCTTCACAACGCTTAACAGACGACATGTGCGGACGTGACCAGACACAGCATTAAAACACGGTGTGGGGATGTGACCCTTAACAACGCTTAACAGACGACATGTTCGGACGTGACCAGACATAACATTAAAACACGGTGTTGGGACGTGACTCTTCACAACGCTTAACAGACGACATGTGCGGACGTGACCAGACATAGTATTAAAAGTAGATGTGGGGACGTGACCCTTCACAAAGCTTAACAGACGACATGTGCGGACGTGACCAGACACAGCATTAAAAACACGATGTGGGGACGTGACCCTTCACAACGCTTAACAGACGACATGTGCGGACGTGACCAGACATAGCATTAATACACGGTGTGGGGACGTGACTCTTCACAGCGCTTAACAGACGACATGTGCGGACGTGACCAGACGTAGTATTAAAAGTAGATGTGGGGACGTGACCCTTCACAAAGCTTAACAGACGACATGTGCGGACGTGACGAGAAACAACATTAAAACACGGTGTGGGGATGTGACCCTTCACAACGCTTAACAGACGACATGTGCGGACGTGACCAGACACAGCATTAAAAACAAGATGTGGGGGCGTGACCCTTCACAACGCATAACAGACGACATGTACGGACGTGACCAGACACAACATTAAAACACGGTGTGGGGATGTGACCCTTCACAACGCTAAACAGACGACATGTGCGGACGTGACCAGACATAGTATTAAAAGTAGATGTGGGGACGTGACCCTTCACAAAGGTTAACAGACGACATATGCGGACGTGACCAGACACAGCATTAAAAACACGATGTGGGGACGTGACCCTTCACAACGCTTAACAGACGACATGTGCGGACGTGACCAGACATAGCATTAAAAACAAGATGTGGGGGCGTGACCCTTCACAACGCATAACAGACGACATGTACGGACGTGACCAGACACAACATTAAAACACGGTGTGGGGATGTGACCCTTCACAACGCTTAACAGACGACATGTGCGGACGTGACCAGACACAGCATTAAAACACGGTGTGGGGATGTGACCCTTCACAACGCTAAACAGACGACATGTGCGGACGTGACCAGACATAACATTAAAACACGGTGTGGGGACGTGACTCTTCACAACGCTTAACAGACGACATGTGCGGACGTGACCAGACACAACATTAAAGACAAGATGTGGGAGCGTGACCCTTCACAACGCATAACAGACGACATGTGCGGACGTGACCAGACACAACATTAAAACACGGTGTGGGGATGTGACCCTTCACAACGCTTAACAGACGACATGTGCGGACGTGACCAGACACAGCATTAAAACACGGTGTGGGGATGTGACCCTTAACAACGCTTAACAGACGACATGTTCGGACGTGACCAGACATAACATTAAAACACGGTGTTGGGACGTGACTCTTCACAACGCTTAACAGACGACATGTGCGGACGTGACCAGACATAGTATTAAAAGTAGATGTGGGGACGTGACCCTTCACAAAGCTTAACAGACGACATGTGCGGACGTGACCAGACACAGCATTAAAAACACGATGTGGGGACGTGACCCTTCACAACGCTTAACAGACGACATGTGCGGACGTGACCAGACATAGCATTAATACACGGTGTGGGGACGTGACTCTTCACAACGCTTAACAGACGACATGTGCGGACGTGACCAGACATAGTATTAATACACGGTGTGGGGACGTGACTCTTCACAACGCTTAACAGACGACATGTGCGGACGTGACCAGACATAGTATTAAAAGTAGATGTGGGGACGTGACCCTTCACAAAGCTTAACAAACGACATGTGCGGACGTGACCAGACACAACATTAAAACACGGTGTGGGGATGTGACCCTTCACAACGCTTAACAGACGACATGTGCGGACGTGACCAGACATAACATTAAAACACGGTGTGGGGACGTGACTCTTCACAACGCTTAACAGACGACATGTGCGGACGTGACCAGACATAGTATTAAAAGTAGATGTGGGGACGTGACCCTTCACAAAGCTTAACAGACGACATGTGCGGACGTGACCAGACACAGCATTAAAAACACGATGTGGGGACGTGACCCTTCACAACGCTTAACAGACGACATGTGCGGACGTGACCAGACATAGCATTAAAACACGGTGTGGGGACGTGACCCTTCACAACGCTTAACAGACGACATGAGCGGACGTGACCAGACATAGTATTAAAAGTAGATGTGGGGACGAGACCCTTCACAAAGCTTAACAGACGACATGTGCGGACGTGACCAGACACAGCATTAAAAACACGATGTGGGGACGTGACCCTTCACAAAGCTTAACAGACGACATGTGCGGACGTGACCAGACACAACATTAAAACACGGTGTGGGGATGTGACCCTTCACAACGCTGAACAGACGACATGTGCTGATGTGCCCAGACACAAAATTCAAAACACGATGTGGGGACGTGACCCTTCACAACACTTAATAGACGACATGTGCGGACGTGACCAGACACAGCATTAAAGACAAGATGTGGGGGCGTGACCCTTCACAACGCATAACAGACGACATGTGTGGACGTGACCAGACACAACATTAAAACACGGTGTGGGGATATGACCCTTCACAACGCTTAACAGACGACATGTGCGGACGTGACCAGACACAGCATTAAAAACACGATGTGGAGACGTGACCCTTCACAACGCTTAACAGATGACATGTGCGGACGTGACCAGACATAGCATTAAAACACGGTGTGGGGACGTGACTCTTCACAACGCTTAACAGACGACATGTGCGGACGTGACCAGACACAACATTAAAAACAAGATGTGGGGGCGTGACCCTTCACAACGCATAACAGACGACATGTGCGGACGTGACCAGACACAACATTAAAACACGGTGTGGGGATGTGACCCTTCACAACGCTTAACAGACGAGATGTGCGGACGTGACCAGACATAACATTAAAACACGGTGTTGGGACGTGACTCTTCACAACGCTTAACAGACGACATGTGCGGACGTGACCAGACATAGTATTAAAAGTAGATGTGGGGACGTGACCCTTCACAAAGCTTAACAGACGACATGTGCGGACGTGACCAGACACAGCATTAAAAACACGATGTGGGGACGTGACCCTTCACAACGCTTAACAGACGACATGTGCGGACGTGACCAGACACAACATTAAAAACAAGATGTGGGGGCGTGACCCTTCACAACGCATAACAGACGACATGTGCGGACGTGACCAGACACAACATTAAAACACGGTGTGGGGATGTGACCCTTCACAACGCTTAACAGACGACATGTGCGGACGTGACCAGACACAGCATTAAAACACGGTGTGGGGATGTGACCCTTCACAACGCTTAACAGACGAAATGTGCGGACGTGACCAGACATAACATTAAAACACGGTGTGGGGACGTGACTCTTCACAACGCTTAACAGACGACATGTGCGGACGTGACCAGACATAGTATTAAAAGTAGATGTGGGGACGAGACCCTTCACAAAGCTTAACAGACGACATGTGCGGACGTGACCAGACATAGCATTAAAACACGGTGTGGGGACGTGACTCTTCACAAAGCTTAACAGACGACATGTGCGGACGTGACCAGACACAGCATTAAAAACACGATGTGGGGACGTGACCAGACACAGCATTAAAACACGGTGTGGGGACGTGACTCTTCACAACGCTTAACAGACGACATGAGCGGACGTGACCAGACATAGTATTAAAAGTAGATGTGGGGACGAGACCCTTCACAAAGCTTAACAGACGACATGTGCGGACGTGACCAGACATAGCATTAAAACACGGTGTGGGGACGTGACTCTTCACAAAGCTTAACAGACGACATGTGCGGACGTGACCAGACACAGCATTAAAAACACGATGTGGGGACGTGACCCTTCACAACGCTTAACAGACGACATGTGCGGACGTGACCAGACATAGCATTAAAACACGGTGTGGGGACGTGACTCTTCACAACGCTTAACAGACGACATGTGCGGACGTGACCAGACACAGCATTAAAAACAAGATGCGGGGGCGTGACCCTTCACAACGCATAACAGACGACATGTGCGGACGTGACCAGACACAGCATTAAAACACGGTGTGGGGACGTGACTCTTCACAACGCTTAACAGACGACATGAGCGGACGTGACCAGACATAGTATTAAAAGTAGATGTGGGGACGAGACCCTTCACAAAGCTTAACAGACGACATGTGCGGACGTGACCAGACATAGCATTAAAACACGGTGTGGGGACGTGACTCTTCACAAAGCTTAACAGACGACATGTGCGGACGTGACCAGACACAGCATTAAAAACACGATGTGGGGACGTGACCCTTCACAACGCTTAACAGACGACATGTGCGGACGTGACCAGACATAGCATTAAAACACGGTGTGGGGACGTGACTCTTCACAACGCTTAACAGACGACATGTGCGGACGTGACCAGACACAGCATTAAAAACAAGATGCGGGGGCGTGACCCTTCACAACGCATAACAGACGACATGTGCGGACGTGACCAGACACAACATTAAAACACAGTGTGGGGATGTGACCCTTCACAACGCTTAACAGACGACATGTGCGGACGTGACCAGACATAACATTAAAACACGGTGTGGGGACGTGACTCTTCACAACGCTTAACAGACGACATGTGCGGACGTGACCAGACATAGTATTAAAAGTAGATGTGGGGACGTGACCCTTCACAAAGCTTAACAGACGACATGTGCGGACGTGACCAGACACATCATTAAAAACACGATGTGGGGACGTGACCCTTCACAACGCTTAACAGACGACATGTGCGGACGTGACCAGACATAGCATTAAAACACGGTGTGGGGACGTGACTCTTCACAACGCTTAACAGACGACATGTGCGGACGTGACCAGACACAGCATTAAAACACGGTGTGGGGACGTGACTCTTCACGATGCTTAACAGACGACATGTGCGGACGTGACCAGACATAGTATTAAAAGTAGATGTGGGGACGTGACCCTTCACAAAGCTTAACAGACGACATGTGCGGACGTGACCAGACACAACATTAAAACACGGTGTGGGGATGTGACCCTTCACAACGCTTAACAGACGACATGTGCGGACGTGACCAGACATAACATTAAAACACGGTGTGGGGACGTGACTCTTCACAACGCTTAACAGACGACATGTGCGGACGTGACCAGACATAGTATTAAAAGTAGATGTGGGGACGTGACCCTTCACAAAGCTTAACAGACGACATGTGCGGACTTGACCAGACACATCATTAAAAACACGATGTGGGGACGTGACCCTTCACAACGCTTAACAGACGACATGTGCGGACATGACCAGACATAGCATTAATACACGGTGTGGGGACGTGACTCTTCACAACGCTTAACAGACGACATGTGCGGACGTGACCAGACATAGTATTAAAAGTAGATGTGGGGACGTGACCCTTCACAAAGCATAACAGACGACATGTGCGGACGTGACCACACACAACATTAAAACACGGTGTGGGGATGTGACCCTTCACAACGCTGAACAGACGACATGTGCTGATGTGCCCAGACACAAAATTCAAAACACGATGTGGGGACGTGACCCTTCACAACACTTAATAGACGACATGTGCGGACGTGACCAGACACAGCATTAAAGACAAGATGTGGGGGCGTGACCCTTCACAACGCATAACAGACGACATGTGTGGACGTGACCAGACACAACATTAAAACACGGTGTGGGGATATGACCCTTCACAACGCTTAACAGACGACATGTGCGGACGTGACCAGACACAGCATTAAAACACGGTGTGGGGATGTGACCCTTCACAACGCTTAACAAACGACATGTGCGGACGTGACCAGACATAACATTAAAACACGGTGTGGGGACGTGACTCTTCACAACGCTTAACAGACGACATGTGCGGACGTGACCAGACATAGTATTAAAAGTAGATGTGGGGACGTCACCCTTCACAAAGCTTAACAGACGACATGTGCGGACGTGACCAGACACAGCATTAAAAACACGATGTGGGGACGTGACCCTTCACAACGCTTAACAGACGACATGTGCGGACGTGACCAGACATAGCATTAAAACACGGTGTGGGGATGTGACTCTTCACAACGCTTAACAGACGACATGTGCGGACGTGACCAGACACAACATTAAAAACAAGATGTGGGGGCGTGACCCTTCACAACGCATAACAGACGACATGTGCGGACGTGACCAGACACAACATTAAAACACGGTGTGGGGATGTGACCCTTCACAACGCTTAACAGACGACATGTGCGGACGTGACCAGACACAACATTAAAACACGGTGTGGGGATGTGACCCTTCACAAAGCTTAACAGACGACATGTGCGGACGTGACCAGACACAGCATTAAAAACACGATGTGGGGACGTGACCCTTCACAACGCTTAACAGACGACATGTGCGGACGTGACCAGACACAGCATTAAAACACGGTGTGGGGACGTGACTCTTCACAACGCTTAACAGACGACATGAGCGGACGTGACCAGACATAGTATTAAAAGTAGATGTGGGGACGAGACCCTTCACAAAGCTTAACAGACGACATGTGCGGACGTGACCAGACACAACATTAAAACACGGTGTGGGGATGTGACCCTTCACAACGCTGAACAGACGACATGTGCTGATGTGCCCAGACACAAAATTCAAAACACGATGTGGGGACGTGACCCTTCACAACACTTAATAGACGACATGTGCGGACGTGACCAGACACAGCATTAAAGACAAGATGTGGGGGCGTGACCCTTCACAACGCATAACAGACGACATGTGTGGACGTGACCAGACACAACATTAAAACACGGTGTGGGGATATGACCCTTCACAACGCTTAACAGACGACATGTGCGGACGTGACCAGACACAGCATTAAAACACGGTGTGGGGATGTGACCCTTCACAACGCTTAACAAACGACATGTGCGGACGTGACCAGACATAACATTAAAACACGGTGTGGGGACGTGACTCTTCACAACGCTTAACAGACGACATGTGCGGACGTGACCAGACACAGCATTAAAAACACGATGTGGGGACGTCACCCTTCACAAAGCTTAACAGACGACATGTGCGGACGTGACCAGACACAGCATTAAAAACACGATGTGGGGACGTGACCCTTCACAACGCTTAACAGACGACATGTGCGGACGTGACCAGACATAGCATTAAAACACGGTGTGGGGACGTGACTCTTCACAACGTTTAACAGACGACATGTGCGGACGTGACCAGACACAACATTAAAAACAAGATGTGGGGGCGTGACCCTTCACAACGCATAACAGACGACATGTGCGGACGTGACCAGACACAACATTAAAACACGGTGTGGGGATGTGACCCTTCACAAAGCTTAACAGACGACATGTGCGGACGTGACCAGACACAGCATTAAAAACACGATGTGGGGACGTGACCCTTCACAACGCTTAACAGACGACATGTGCGGACGTGACCAGACACAGCATTAAAACACGGTGTGGGGACGTGACTCTTCACAACGCTTAACAGACGACATGAGCGGACGTGACCAGACATAGTATTAAAAGTAGATGTGGGGACGAGACCCTTCACAAAGCTTAACAGACGACATGTGCGGACGTGACCAGACATAGCATTAAAACACGGTGTGGGGACGTGACTCTTCACAAAGCTTAACAGACGACATGTGCGGACGTGACCAGACACAGCATTAAAAACACGATGTGGGGACGTGACCCTTCACAACGCTTAACAGACGACATGTGCGGACGTGACCAGACATAGCATTAAAACACGGTGTGGGGACGTGACTCTTCACAACGCTTAACAGACGACATGTGCGGACGTGACCAGACACAGCATTAAAAACAAGATGCGGGGGCGTGACCCTTCACAACGCATAACAGACGACATGTGCGGACGTGACCAGACACAACATTAAAACACGGTGTGGGGATGTGACCCTTCACAACGCTTAACAGACGACATGTGCGGACGTGACCAGACATAACATTAAAACACGGTGTGGGGACGTGACTCTTCACAACGCTTAACAGACGACATGTGCGGACGTGACCAGACATAGTATTAAAAGTAGATGTGGGGACGTGACCCTTCACAAAGCTTAACAGACGACATGTGCGGACGTGACCAGACACATCATTAAAAACACGATGTGGGGACGTGACCCTTCACAACGCTTAACAGACGACATGTGCGGACGTGACCAGACATAGCATTAAAACACGGTGTGGGGACGTGACTCTTCACAACGCTTAACAGACGACATGTGCGGACGTGACCAGACACAGCATTAAAACACGGTGTGGGGACGTGACTCTTCACGATGCTTAACAGACGACATGTGCGGACGTGACCAGACATAGTATTAAAAGTAGATGTGGGGACGTGACCCTTCACAAAGCTTAACAGACGACATGTGCGGACGTGACCAGACACAACATTAAAACACGGTGTGGGGATGTGACCCTTCACAACGCTTAACAGACGACATGTGCGGACGTGACCAGATATAACATTAAAACACGGTGTGGGGACGTGACTCTTCACAACGCTTAACAGACGACATGTGCGGACGTGACCAGACATAGTATTAAAAGTAGATGTGGGGACGTGACCCTTCACAAAGCTTAACAGACGACATGTGCGGACGTGACCAGACACATCATTAAAAACACGATGTGGGGACGTGACCCTTCACAACGCTTAACAGACGACATGTGCGGACGTGACCAGACACAGCATTAAAAACACGATGTGGGGACGTGACCCTTCACAACGCTTAACAGACGACATGTGCGGACGTGACCAGACATAGCATTAAAACACGGTGTGGGGACGTGACTCTTCACAACGTTTAACAGACGACATGTGCGGACGTGACCAGACACAACATTAAAAACAAGATGTGGGGGCGTGACCCTTCACAACGCATAACAGACGACATGTGCGGACGTGACCAGACACAACATTAAAACACGGTGTGGGGATGTGACCCTTCACAAAGCTTAACAGACGACATGTGCGGACGTGACCAGACACAGCATTAAAAACACGATGTGGGGACGTCACCCTTCACAAAGCTTAACAGACGACATGTGCGGACGTGACCAGACACAGCATTAAAAACACGATGTGGGGACGTGACCCTTCACAACGCTTAACAGACGACATGTGCGGACGTGACCAGACACAGCATTAAAAACAAGATGCGGGGGCGTGACCCTTCACAACGCATAACAGACGACATGTGCGGACGTGACCAGACACAACATTAAAACACGGTGTGGGGATGTGACCCTTCACAACGCTTAACAGACGACATGTGCGGACGTGACCAGACACAACATTAAAACACGGTGTGGGGATGTGACCCTTCACAACGCTGAACAGACGACATGTGCTGATGTGCCCAGACACAAAATTCAAAACACGATGTGGGGACGTGACCCTTCACAACACTTAATAGACGACATGTGCGGACGTGACCAGACACAGCATTAAAGACAAGATGTGGGGGCGTGACCCTTCACAACGCATAACAGACGACATGTGTGGACGTGACCAGACACAACATTAAAACACGGTGTGGGGATATGACCCTTCACAACGCTTAACAGACGACATGTGCGGACGTGACCAGACACAGCATTAAAACACGGTGTGGGGATGTGACCCTTCACAACGCTTAACAAACGACATGTGCGGACGTGACCAGACATAACATTAAAACACGGTGTGGGGACGTGACTCTTCACAACGCTTAACAGACGACATGTGCGGACGTGACCAGACACAGCATTAAAAACACGATGTGGGGACGTCACCCTTCACAAAGCTTAACAGACGACATGTGCGGACGTGACCAGACACAGCATTAAAAACACGATGTGGGGACGTGACCCTTCACAACGCTTAACAGACGACATGTGCGGACGTGACCAGACATAGCATTAAAACACGGTGTGGGGACGTGACTCTTCACAACGTTTAACAGACGACATGTGCGGACGTGACCAGACACAACATTAAAAACAAGATGTCGGGGCGTGACCCTTCACAACGCATAACAGACGACATGTGCGGACGTGACCAGACACAACATTAAAACACGGTGTGGGGATGTGACCCTTCACAAAGCTTAACAGACGACATGTGCGGACGTGACCAGACACAGCATTAAAAACACGATGTGGGGACGTGACCCTTCACAACGCTTAACAGACGACATGTGCGGACGTGACCAGACACAGCATTAAAACACGGTGTGGGGACGTGACTCTTCACAACGCTTAACAGACGACATGAGCGGACGTGACCAGACATAGTATTAAAAGTAGATGTGGGGACGAGACCCTTCACAAAGCTTAACAGACGACATGTGCGGACGTGACCAGACATAGCATTAAAACACGGTGTGGGGACGTGACTCTTCACAAAGCTTAACAGACGACATGTGCGGACGTGACCAGACACAGCATTAAAAACACGATGTGGGGACGTGACCCTTCACAACGCTTAACAGACGACATGTGCGGACGTGACCAGACATAGCATTAAAACACGGTGTGGGGACGTGACTCTTCACAACGCTTAACAGACGACATGTGCGGACGTGACCAGACACAGCATTAAAAACAAGATGCGGGGGCGTGACCCTTCACAACGCATAACAGACGACATGTGCGGACGTGACCAGACACAACATTAAAACACGGTGTGGGGATGTGACCCTTCACAACGCTTAACAGACGACATGTGCGGACGTGACCAGACATAACATTAAAACACGGTGTGGGGACGTGACTCTTCACAACGCTTAACAGATGACATGTGCGGACGTGACCAGACATAGTATTAAAAGTAGATGTGGGGACGTGACCCTTCACAAAGCTTAACAGACGACATGTGCGGACGTGACCAGACACATCATTAAAAACACGATGTGGGGACGTGACCCTTCACAACGCTTAACAGACGACATGTGCGGACGTGACCAGACATAGCATTAAAACACGGTGTGGGGACGTGACTCTTCACAACGCTTAACAGACGACATGTGCGGACGTGACCAGACACAGCATTAAAACACGGTGTGGGGACGTGACTCTTCACGATGCTTAACAGACGACATGTGCGGACGTGACCAGACATAGTATTAAAAGTAGATGTGGGGACGTGACCCTTCACAAAGCTTAACAGACGACATGTGCGGACGTGACCAGACACAACATTAAAACAC
This sequence comes from Viola odorata, assembly GCA_963691705.1. Taxonomy (NCBI): domain Eukaryota; kingdom Viridiplantae; phylum Streptophyta; class Magnoliopsida; order Malpighiales; family Violaceae; genus Viola; species Viola odorata. The sequence goes on along the minus strand of OY829540.1, from coordinate 39,489,508 downwards.
GGTGTGGGGATGTGACCCTTCACAACGCTTAACAGACGACATGTGCGGACGTGACCAGATATAACATTAAAACACGGTGTGGGGACGTGACTCTTCACAACGCTTAACAGACGACATGTGCGGACGTGACCAGACATAGTATTAAAAGTAGATGTGGGGACGTGACCCTTCACAAAGCTTAACAGACGACATGTGCGGACGTGACCAGACACATCATTAAAAACACGATGTGGGGACGTGACCCTTCACAACGCTTAACAGACGACATGTGCGGACGTGACCAGACACAGCATTAAAAACACGATGTGGGGACGTGACCCTTCACAACGCTTAACAGACGACATGTGCGGACGTGACCAGACATAGCATTAAAACACGGTGTGGGGACGTGACTCTTCACAACGTTTAACAGACGACATGTGCGGACGTGACAAGACACAACATTAAAAACAAGATGTGGGGGCGTGACCCTTCACAACGCATAACAGACGACATGTGCGGACGTGACCAGACACAACATTAAAACACGGTGTGGGGATGTGACCCTTCACAAAGCTTAACAGACGACATGTGCGGACGTGACCAGACACAGCATTAAAAACACGATGTGGGGACGTCACCCTTCACAAAGCTTAACAGACGACATGTGCGGACGTGACCAGACACAGCATTAAAAACACGATGTGGGGACGTGACCCTTCACAACGCTTAACAGACGACATGTGCGGACGTGACCAGACACAGCATTAAAAACAAGATGCGGGGGCGTGACCCTTCACAACGCATAACAGACGACATGTGCGGACGTGACCAGACACAACATTAAAACACGGTGTGGGGATGTGACCCTTCACAACGCTTAACAGACGACATGTGCGGACGTGACCAGACATAACATTAAAACACGGTGTGGGGACGTGACTCTTCACAACGCTTAACAGACGACATGTGCGGACGTGACCAGACATAGTATTAAAAGTAGATGTGGGGACGTGACCCTTCACAAAGCTTAACAGACGACATGTGCGGACGTGACCAGACACATCATTAAAAACACGATGTGGGGACGTGACCCTTCACAACGCTTAACAGACGACATGTGCGGACGTGACCAGACATAGCATTAAAACACGGTGTGGGGACGTGACTCTTCACAACGCTTAACAGACGACATGTGCGGACGTGACCAGACACAGCATTAAAACACCGTGTGGGGACGTGACTCTTCACGATGCTTAACAGACGACATGTGCGGACGTGACCAGACATAGTATTAAAAGTAGATGTGGGGACGTGACCCTTCACAAAGCTTAACAGACGACATGTGCGGACGTGACCAGACACAACATTAAAACACGGTGTGGGGATGTGACCCTTCACAACGCTTAACAGACGACATGTGCGGACGTGACCAGATATAACATTAAAACACGGTGTGGGGACGTGACTCTTCACAACGCTTAACAGACGACATGTGCGGACGTGACCAGACATAGTATTAAAAGTAGATGTGGGGACGTGACCCTTCACAAAGCTTAACAGACGACATGTGCGGACGTGACCAGACACATCATTAAAAACACGATGTGGGGACGTGACCCTTCACAACGCTTAACAGACGACATGTGCGGACGTGACCAGACACAGCATTAAAAACACGATGTGGGGACGTGACCCTTCACAACGCTTAACAGACGACATGTGCGGACGTGACCAGACATAGCATTAAAACACGGTGTGGGGACGTGACTCTTCACAACGTTTAACAGACGACATGTGCGGACGTGACCAGACACAACATTAAAAACAAGATGTGGGGGCGTGACCCTTCACAACGCATAACAGACGACATGTGCGGACGTGACCAGACACAACATTAAAACACGGTGTGGGGATGTGACCCTTCACAAAGCTTAACAGACGACATGTGCGGACGTGACCAGACACAGCATTAAAAACACGATGTGGGGACGTCACCCTTCACAAAGCTTAACAGACGACATGTGCGGACGTGACCAGACACAGCATTAAAAACACGATGTGGGGACGTGACCCTTCACAACGCTTAACAGACGACATGTGCGGACGTGACCAGACATAGCATTAAAACACGGTGTGGGGACGTGACTCTTCACAACGTTTAACAGACGACATGTGCGGACGTGACCAGACACAACATTAAAACACGGTGTGGGGATGTGACCCTTCACAAAGCTTAACAGACGACATGTGCGGACGTGACCAGACACAGCATTAAAAACACGATGTGGGGACGTGACCCTTCACAACGCTTAACAGACGACATGTGCGGACGTGACCAGACACAGCATTAAAACACGGTGTGGGGACGTGACTCTTCACAACGCTTAACAGACGACATGAGCGGACGTGACCAGACATAGTATTAAAAGTAGATGTGGGGACGAGACCCTTCACAAAGCTTAACAGACGACATGTGCGGACGTGACCAGACATAGCATTAAAACACGGTGTGGGGACGTGACTCTTCACAAAGCTTAACAGACGACATGTGCGGACGTGACCAGACACAGCATTAAAAACACGATGTGGGGACGTGACCCTTCACAACGCTTAACAGACGACATGTGCGGACGTGACCAGACATAGCATTAAAACACGGTGTGGGGACGTGACTCTTCACAACGCTTAACAGACGACATGTGCGGACGTGACCAGACACAGCATTAAAAACAAGATGCGGGGGCGTGACCCTTCACAACGCATAACAGACGACATGTGCGGACGTGACCAGACACAACATTAAAACACGGTGTGGGGATGTGACCCTTCACAACGCTTAACAGACGACATGTGCGGACGTGACCAGACATAACATTAAAACACGGTGTGGGGACGTGACTCTTCACAACGCTTAACAGACGACATGTGCGGACGTGACCAGACATAGTATTAAAAGTAGATGTGGGGACGTGACCCTTCACAAAGCTTAACAGACGACATGTGCGGACGTGACCAGACACATCATTAAAAACACGATGTGGGGACGTGACCCTTCACAACGCTTAACAGACGACATGTGCGGACGTGACCAGACATAGCATTAAAACACGGTGTGGGGACGTGACTCTTCACAACGCTTAACAGACGACATGTGCGGACGTGACCAGACACAGCATTAAAACACGGTGTGGGGACGTGACTCTTCACGATGCTTAACAGACGACATGTGCGGACGTGACCAGACATAGTATTAAAAGTAGATGTGGGGACGTGACCCTTCACAAAGCTTAACAGACGACATGTGCGGACGTGACCAGACACAACATTAAAACACGGTGTGGGGATGTGACCCTTCACAACGCTTAACAGACGACATGTGCGGACGTGACCAGATATAACATTAAAACACGGTGTGGGGACGTGACTCTTCACAACGCTTAACAGACGACATGTGCGGACGTGACCAGACATAGTATTAAAAGTAGATGTGGGGACGTGACCCTTCACAAAGCTTAACAGACGACATGTGCGGACGTGACCAGACACATCATTAAAAACACGATGTGGGGACGTGACCCTTCACAACGCTTAACAGACGACATGTGCGGACGTGACCAGACACAGCATTAAAAACACGATGTGGGGACGTGACCCTTCACAACGCTTAACAGACGACATGTGCGGACGTGACCAGACATAGCATTAAAACACGGTGTGGGGACGTGACTCTTCACAACGTTTAACAGACGACATGTGCGGACGTGACAAGACACAACATTAAAAACAAGATGTGGGGGCGTGACCCTTCACAACGCATAACAGACGACATGTGCGGACGTGACCAGACACAACATTAAAACACGGTGTGGGGATGTGACCCTTCACAAAGCTTAACAGACGACATGTGCGGACGTGACCAGACACAGCATTAAAAACACGATGTGGGGACGTCACCCTTCACAAAGCTTAACAGACGACATGTGCGGACGTGACCAGACACAGCATTAAAAACACGATGTGGGGACGTGACCCTTCACAACGCTTAACAGACGACATGTGCGGACGTGACCAGACACAGCATTAAAAACAAGATGCGGGGGCGTGACCCTTCACAACGCATAACAGACGACATGTGCGGACGTGACCAGACACAACATTAAAACACGGTGTGGGGATGTGACCCTTCACAACGCTTAACAGACGACATGTGCGGACGTGACCAGACATAACATTAAAACACGGTGTGGGGACGTGACTCTTCACAACGCTTAACAGACGACATGTGCGGACGTGACCAGACATAGTATTAAAAGTAGATGTGGGGACGTGACCCTTCACAAAGCTTAACAGACGACATGTGCGGACGTGACCAGACACATCATTAAAAACACGATGTGGGGACGTGACCCTTCACAACGCTTAACAGACGACATGTGCGGACGTGACCAGACATAGCATTAAAACACGGTGTGGGGACGTGACTCTTCACAACGCTTAACAGACGACATGTGCGGACGTGACCAGACACAGCATTAAAACACCGTGTGGGGACGTGACTCTTCACGATGCTTAACAGACGACATGTGCGGACGTGACCAGACATAGTATTAAAAGTAGATGTGGGGACGTGACCCTTCACAAAGCTTAACAGACGACATGTGCGGACGTGACCAGACACAACATTAAAACACGGTGTGGGGATGTGACCCTTCACAACGCTTAACAGACGACATGTGCGGACGTGACCAGATATAACATTAAAACACGGTGTGGGGACGTGACTCTTCACAACGCTTAACAGACGACATGTGCGGACGTGACCAGACATAGTATTAAAAGTAGATGTGGGGACGTGACCCTTCACAAAGCTTAACAGACGACATGTGCGGACGTGACCAGACACATCATTAAAAACACGATGTGGGGACGTGACCCTTCACAACGCTTAACAGACGACATGTGCGGACGTGACCAGACACAGCATTAAAAACACGATGTGGGGACGTGACCCTTCACAACGCTTAACAGACGACATGTGCGGACGTGACCAGACATAGCATTAAAACACGGTGTGGGGACGTGACTCTTCACAACGTTTAACAGACGACATGTGCGGACGTGACCAGACACAACATTAAAAACAAGATGTGGGGGCGTGACCCTTCACAACGCATAACAGACGACATGTGCGGACGTGACCAGACACAACATTAAAACACGGTGTGGGGATGTGACCCTTCACAAAGCTTAACAGACGACATGTGCGGACGTGACCAGACACAGCATTAAAAACACGATGTGGGGACGTCACCCTTCACAAAGCTTAACAGACGACATGTGCGGACGTGACCAGACACAGCATTAAAAACACGATGTGGGGACGTGACCCTTCACAACGCTTAACAGACGACATGTGCGGACGTGACCAGACATAGCATTAAAACACGGTGTGGGGACGTGACTCTTCACAACGTTTAACAGACGACATGTGCGGACGTGACCAGACACAACATTAAAACACGGTGTGGGGATGTGACCCTTCACAAAGCTTAACAGACGACATGTGCGGACGTGACCAGACACAGCATTAAAAACACGATGTGGGGACGTGACCCTTCACAACGCTTAACAGACGACATGTGCGGACGTGACCAGACACAGCATTAAAACACGGTGTGGGGACGTGACTCTTCACAACGCTTAACAGACGACATGAGCGGACGTGACCAGACATAGTATTAAAAGTAGATGTGGGGACGAGACCCTTCACAAAGCTTAACAGACGACATGTGCGGACGTGACCAGACATAGCATTAAAACACGGTGTGGGGACGTGACTCTTCACAAAGCTTAACAGACGACATGTGCGGACGTGACCAGACACAGCATTAAAAACACGATGTGGGGACGTGACCCTTCACAACGCTTAACAGACGACATGTGCGGACGTGACCAGACATAGCATTAAAACACGGTGTGGGGACGTGACTCTTCACAACGCTTAACAGACGACATGTGCGGACGTGACCAGACACAGCATTAAAAACAAGATGCGGGGGCGTGACCCTTCACAACGCATAACAGACGACATGTGCGGACGTGACCAGACACAACATTAAAACACGGTGTGGGGATGTGACCCTTCACAACGCTTAACAGACGACATGTGCGGACGTGACCAGACATAACATTAAAACACGGTGTGGGGACGTGACTCTTCACAACGCTTAACAGACGACATGTGCGGACGTGACCAGACATAGTATTAAAAGTAGATGTGGGGACGTGACCCTTCACAAAGCTTAACAGACGACATGTGCGGACGTGACTAGACACATCATTAAAAACACGATGTGGGGACGTGACCCTTCACAACGCTTAACAGACGACATGTGCGGACGTGACCAGACATAGCATTAAAACACGGTGTGGGGACGTGACTCTTCACAACGCTTAACAGACGACATGTGCGGACGTGACCAGACACAGCATTAAAACACGGTGTGGGGACGTGACTCTTCACGATGCTTAACAGACGACATGTGCGGACGTGACCAGACATAGTATTAAAAGTAGATGTGGGGACGTGACCCTTCACAAAGCTTAACAGACGACATGTGCGGACGTGACCAGACACAACATTAAAACACGGTGTGGGGATGTGACCCTTCACAACGCTTAACAGACGACATGTGCGGACGTGACCAGACATAACATTAAAACACGGTGTGGGGACGTGACTCTTCACAACGCTTAACAGACGACATGTGCGGACGTGACCAGACATAGTATTAAAAGTAGATGTGGGGACGTGACCCTTCACAAAGCTTAACAGACGACATGTGCGGACGTGACCAGACACATCATTAAAAACACGATGTGGGGACGTGACCCTTCACAATGCTTAACAGACGACATGTGCGGACGTGACCAGACACAGCATTAAAAACACGATGTGGGGACGTGACCCTTCACAACGCTTAACAGACGACATGTGCGGACGTGACCAGACATAGCATTAAAACACGGTGTGGGGACGTGACTCTTCACAACGTTTAACAGACGACATGTGCGGACGTGACCAGACACAACATTAAAAACAAGATGTGGGGGCGTGACCCTTCACAACGCATAACAGACGACATGTGCGGACGTGACCAGACACAACATTAAAACACGGTGTGGGGATGTGACCCTTCACAAAGCTTAACAGACGACATGTGCGGACGTGACCAGACACAGCATTAAAAACACGATGTGGGGACGTCACCCTTCACAAAGCTTAACAGACGACATGTGCGGACGTGACCAGACACAGCATTAAAAACACGATGTGGGGACGTGACCCTTCACAACGCTTAACAGACGACATGTGCGGACGTGACCAGACATAGCATTAAAACACGGTGTGGGGACGTGACTCTTCACAACGTTTAACAGACGACATGTGCGGACGTGACCAGACACAACATTAAAACACGGTGTGGGGATGTGACCCTTCACAAAGCTTAACAGACGACATGTGCGGACGTGACCAGACACAGCATTAAAAACACGATGTGGGGACGTGACCCTTCACAACGCTTAACAGACGACATGTGCGGACGTGACCAGACACAGCATTAAAACACGGTGTGGGGACGTGACTCTTCACAACGCTTAACAGACGACATGAGCGGACGTGACCAGACATAGTATTAAAAGTAGATGTGGGGACGAGACCCTTCACAAAGCTTAACAGACGACATGTGCGGACGTGACCAGACATAGCATTAAAACACGGTGTGGGGACGTGACTCTTCACAAAGCTTAACAGACGACATGTGCGGACGTGACCAGACACAGCATTAAAAACACGATGTGGGGACGTGACCCTTCACAACGCTTAACAGACGACATGTGCGGACGTGACCAGACATAGCATTAAAACACGGTGTGGGGACGTGACTCTTCACAACGCTTAACAGACGACATGTGCGGACGTGACCAGACACAGCATTAAAAACAAGATGCGGGGGCGTGACCCTTCACAACGCATAACAGACGACATGTGCGGACGTGACCAGACACAACATTAAAACACGGTGTGGGGATGTGACCCTTCACAACGCTTAACAGACGACATGTGCGGACGTGACCAGACATAACATTAAAACACGGTGTGGGGACGTGACTCTTCACAACGCTTAACAGACGACATGTGCGGACGTGACCAGACATAGTATTAAAAGTAGATGTGGGGACGTGACCCTTCACAAAGCTTAACAGACGACATGTGCGGACGTGACCAGACACATCATTAAAAACACGATGTGGGGACGTGACCCTTCACAACGCTTAACAGACGACATGTGCGGACGTGACCAGACATAGCATTAAAACACGGTGTGGGGACGTGACTCTTCACAACGCTTAACAGACGACATGTGCGGACGTGACCAGACACAGCATTAAAACACGGTGTGGGGACGTGACTCTTCACGATGCTTAACAGACGACATGTGCGGACGTGACCAGACATAGTATTAAAAGTAGATGTGGGGACGTGACCCTTCACAAAGCTTAACAGACGACATGTGCGGACGTGACCAGACACAACATTAAAACACGGTGTGGGGATGTGACCCTTCACAACGCTTAACAGACGACATGTGCGGACGTGACCAGACATAACATTAAAACACGGTGTGGGGACGTGACTCTTCACAACGCTTAACAGACGACATGTGCGGACGTGACCAGACATAGTATTAAAAGTAGATGTGGGGACGTGACCCTTCACAAAGCTTAACAGACGACATGTGCGGACGTGACCAGACACATCATTAAAAACACGATGTGGGGACGTGACCCTTCACAACGCTTAACAGACGACATGTGCGGACATGACCAGACATAGCATTAAAACACGGTGTGGGGACGTGACTCTTCACAACGCTTAACAGACGACATGTGCGGACGTGACCAGACATAGTATTAAAAGTAGATGTGGGGACGTGACCCTTCACAAAGCTTAACAGACGACATGTGCGGACGTGACCAGACACAACATTAAAACACGGTGTGGGGATGTGACCCTTCACAACGCTGAACAGACGACATGTGCTGATGTGCCCAGACACAAAATTCAAAACACGATGTGGGGACGTGACCCTTCACAACACTTAATAGACGACATGTGCGGACGTGACCAGACACAGCATTAAACACAAGAACGCATAACAGACGACATGTGTGGACGTGACCAGACACAACAATAAAACACGGTGTGGGGATATGACCCTTCACAACGCTTAACAGACGACATGTGCGGACGTGACCAGACACAGCATTAAAACACGGTGTGGGGATGTGACCCTTCACAACGCTTAACAAACGACATGTGCGGACGTGACCAGACATAACATTAAAACACGGTGTGGGGACGTGACTCTTCACAACGCTTAACAGACGACATGTGCGGACGTGACCAGACATAGTATTAAAAGTAGATGTGGGGACGTCACCCTTCACAAAGCTTAACAGACGACATGTGCGGACGTGACCAGACACAGCATTAAAAACACGATGTGGGGACGTGACCCTTCACAACGCTTAACAGACGACATGTGCGGACGTGACCAGACATAGCATTAAAACACGGTGTGGGGACGTGACTCTTCACAACGTTTAACAGACGACATGTGCGGACGTGACCAGACACAACATTAAAAACAAGATGTGGGGGCGTGACCCTTCACAACGCATAACAGACGACATGTGCGGACGTGACCAGACACAACATTAAAACACGGTGTGGGGATGTGACCCTTCACAAAGCTTAACAGACGACATGTGCGGACGTGACCAGACACAGCATTAAAAACACGATGTGGGGACGTCACCCTTCACAAAGCTTAACAGACGACATGTGCGGACGTGACCAGACACAGCATTAAAAACACGATGTGGGGACGTGACCCTTCACAACGCTTAACAGACGACATGTGCGGACGTGACCAGACATAGCATTAAAACACGGTGTGGGGACGTGACTCTTCACAACGTTTAACAGACGACATGTGCGGACGTGACCAGACACAACATTAAAACACGGTGTGGGGATGTGACCCTTCACAAAGCTTAACAGACGACATGTGCGGACGTGACCAGACACAGCATTAAAAACACGATGTGGGGACGTGACCCTTCACAACGCTTAACAGACGACATGTGCGGACGTGACCAGACACAGCATTAAAACACGGTGTGGGGACGTGACTCTTCACAACGCTTAACAGACGACATGAGCGGACGTGACCAGACATAGTATTAAAAGTAGATGTGGGGACGAGACCCTTCACAAAGCTTAACAGACGACATGTGCGGACGTGACCAGACATAGCATTAAAACACGGTGTGGGGACGTGACTCTTCACAAAGCTTAACAGACGACATGTGCGGACGTGACCAGACACAGCATTAAAAACACGATGTGGGGACGTGACCCTTCACAACGCTTAACAGACGACATGTGCGGACGTGACCAGACATAGCATTAAAACACGGTGTGGGGACGTGACTCTTCACAACGCTTAACAGACGACATGTGCGGACGTGACCAGACACAGCATTAAAAACAAGATGCGGGGGCGTGACCCTTCACAACGCATAACAGACGACATGTGCGGACGTGACCAGACACAACATTAAAACACGGTGTGGGGATGTGACCCTTCACAACGCTTAACAGACGACATGTGCGGACGTGACCAGACATAACATTAAAACACGGTGTGGGGACGTGACTCTTCACAACGCTTAACAGACGACATGTGCGGACGTGACCAGACATAGTATTAAAAGTAGATGTGGGGACGTGACCCTTCACAAAGCTTAACAGACGACATGTGCGGACGTGACCAGACACATCATTAAAAACACGATGTGGGGACGTGACCCTTCACAACGCTTAACAGACGACATGTGCGGACGTGACCAGACATAGCATTAAAACACGGTGTGGGGACGTGACTCTTCACAACGCTTAACAGACGACATGTGCGGACGTGACCAGACACAGCATTAAAACACGGTGTGGGGACGTGACTCTTCACGATGCTTAACAGACGACATGTGCGGACGTGACCAGACATAGTATTAAAAGTAGATGTGGGGACGTGACCCTTCACAAAGCTTAACAGACGACATGTGCGGACGTGACCAGACACAACATTAAAACACGGTGTGGGGATGTGACCCTTCACAACGCTTAACAGACGACATGTGCGGACGTGACCAGACATAACATTAAAACACGGTGTGGGGACGTGACTCTTCACAACGCTTAACAGACGACATGTGCGGACGTGACCAGACATAGTATTAAAAGTAGATGTGGGGACGTGACCCTTCACAAAGCTTAACAGACGACATGTGCGGACGTGACCAGACACATCATTAAAAACACGATGTGGGGACGTGACCCTTCACAACGCTTAACAGACGACATGTGCGGACATGACCAGACATAGCATTAAAACACGGTGTGGGGACGTGACTCTTCACAACGCTTAACAGACGACATGTGCGGACGTGACCAGACATAGTATTAAAAGTAGATGTGGGGACGTGACCCTTCACAAAGCTTAACAGACGACATGTGCGGACGTGACCAGACACAACATTAAAACACGGTGTGGGGATGTGACCCTTCACAACGCTGAACAGACGACATGTGCTGATGTGCCCAGACACAAAATTCAAAACACGATGTGGGGACGTGACCCTTCACAACACTTAATAGACGACATGTGCGGACGTGACCAGACACAGCATTAAACACAAGAACGCATAACAGACGACATGTGGGGACGTGACCAGACACAACAATAAAACACGGTGTGGGGATATGACCCTTCACAACGCTTAACAGACGACATGTGCGGACGTGACCAGACACAGCATTAAAACACGGTGTGGGGATGTGACCCTTCACAACGCTTAACAAACGACATGTGCGGACGTGACCAGACATAACATTAAAACACGGTGTGGGGACGTGACTCTTCACAACGCTTAACAGACGACATGTGCGGACGTGACCAGACATAGTATTAAAAGTAGATGTGGGGACGTCACCCTTCACAAAGCTTAACAGACGACATGTGCGGACGTGACCAGACACAGCATTAAAAACACGATGTGGGGACGTGACCCTTCACAACGCTTAACAGACGACATGTGCGGACGTGACCAGACATAGCATTAAAACACGGTGTGGGGACGTGACTCTTCACAACGCTTAACAGACGACATGTGCGGACGTGACCAGACACAACATTAAAAACAAGATGTGGGGGCGTGACCCTTCACAACGCATAACAGACGACATGTGCGGACGTGACCAGACACAACATTAAAACACGGTGTGGGGATGTGACCCTTCACAACGCATAACAGACGACATGTGCGGACGTGACCAGACACAACATTAAAACACGGTGTGGGGATGTGACCCTTAACAACGCTTAACAGACGACATGTTCGGACGTGACCAGACATAACATTAAAACACGGTGTTGGGACGTGACTCTTCACAACGCTTAACAGACGACATGTGCGGACGTGACCAGACATAGTATTAAAAGTAGATGTGGGGACGTGACCCTTCACAAAGCTTAACAGACGACATGTGCGGACGTGACCAGACACAGCATTAAAAACACGATGTGGGGACGTGACCCTTCACAACGCTTAACAGACGACATGTGCGGACGTGACCAGACATAGCATTAATACACGGTGTGGGGACGTGACTCTTCACAACGCTTAACAGACGACATGTGCGGACGTGACCAGACGTAGTATTAAAAGTAGATGTGGGGACGTGACCCTTCACAAAGCTTAACAGACGACATGTGCGGACGTGACCAGAAACAACATTAAAACACGGTGTGGGGATGTGACCCTTCACAACGCTTAACAGACGACATGTGCGGACGTGACCAGACACAGCATTAAAAACAAGATGTGGGGGCGTGACCCTTCACAACGCATAACAGACGACATGTACGGACGTGACCAGACACAACATTAAAACACGGTGTGGGGATGTGACCCTTCACAACGCTAAACAGACGACATGTGCGGACGTGACCAGACATAGTATTAAAAGTAGATGTGGGGACGTGACCCTTCACAAAGGTTAACAGACGACATATGCGGACGTGACCAGACACAGCATTAAAAACAAGATGTGGGGACGTGACCCTTCACAACGCTTAACAGACGACATGTGCGGACGTGACCAGACACAGCATTAAAAACAAGATGTGGGGGCGTGACCCTTCACAACGCATAACAGACGACATGTACGGACGTGACCAGACACAACATTAAAACACGGTGTGGGGATGTGACCCTTCACAACGCTTAACAGACGACATGTGCGGACGTGACCAGACACAGCATTAAAACACGGTGTGGGGATGTGACCCTTCACAACGCTAAACAGACGACATGTGCGGACGTGACCAGACATAACATTAAAACACGGTGTGGGGACGTGACTCTTCACAACGCTTAACAGACGACATGTGCGGACGTGACCAGACAAAACATTAAAAACAAGATGTGGGGGCGTGACCCTTCACAACGCATAACAGACGACATGTGCGGACGTGACCAGACACAACATTAAAACACGGTGTGGGGATGTGACCCTTCACAACGCTTAACAGACGACATGTGCGGACGTGACCAGACACAGCATTAAAACACGGTGTGGGGATGTGACCCTTAACAACGCTTAACAGACGACATGTTCGGACGTGACCAGACATAACATTAAAACACGGTGTTGGGACGTGACTCTTCACAACGCTTAACAGACGACATGTGCGGACGTGACCAGACATAGTATTAAAAGTAGATGTGGGGACGTGACCCTTCACAAAGCTTAACAGACGACATGTGCGGACGTGACCAGACACAGCATTAAAAACACGATGTGGGGACGTGACCCTTCACAACGCTTAACAGACGACATGTGCGGACGTGACCAGACATAGCATTAATACACGGTGTGGGGACGTGACTCTTCACAACGCTTAACAGACGACATGTGCGGACGTGACCAGACATAGTATTAAAAGTAGATGTGGGGACGTGACCCTTCACAAAGCTTAACAGACGACATGTGCGGACGTGACCAGACACAACATTAAAACACGGTGTGGGGATGTGACCCTTCACAACGCTTAACAGACGACATGTGCGGACGTGACCAGACATAACATTAAGACACGGTGTGGGGACGTGACTCTTCACAACGCTTAACAGACGACATGTGCGGACGTGACCGGACATAGTATTAAAAGTAGATGTGGGGACGTGACCCTTCACAAAGCTTAACAGACGACATGTGCGGACGTGACCAGACACAGCATTAAAAACACGATGTGGGGACGTGACCCTTCACAACGCTTAACAGACGACATGTGCGGACGTGACCAGACATAGCATTAAAACACGGTGTGGGGACGTGACCCTTCACAACGCTTAACAGACGACATGAGCGGACGTGACCAGACATAGTATTAAAAGTAGATGTGGGGACGAGACCCTTCACAAAGCTTAACAGACGACATGTGCGGACGTGACCAGACACAGCATTAAAAACACGATGTGGGGACGTGACCCTTCACAACGCTTAACAGACGACATGTGCGGACGTGAGCAGACACAGCATTAAAAACAAGATGTGGGGGCGTGACCCTTCACAACGCATAACAGACGACATGTACGGACGTGACCAGACACAACATTAAAACACGGTGTGGGGATGTGACCCTTCACAACGCTTAACAGACGACATGTGCGGACGTGACCAGACACAGCATTAAAACACGGTGTGGGGACGTGACCCTTCACAACGCTAAACAGACGACATGTGCGGACGTGACCAGACATAACATTAAAACACGGTGTGGGGACGTGACTCTTCACAACGCTTAACAGACGACATGAGCGGACGTGACCAGACACAGCATTAAAAGTAGATGTGGGGACGAGACCCTTCACAAAGCTTAACAGACGACATGTGCGGACGTGACCAGACACAGCATTAAAAACACGATGTGGGGAAGTGACCCTTCACAACGCTTAACAGACGACATGTGCGGACGTGACCAGACACAGCATTAAAAACAAGATGTGGGGGCGTGACCCTTCACAACGCTTAACAGACGACATGTGCGGACGTGACCAGACATAACATTAAAACACGGTGTGGGGACGTGACTCTTCACAACGCTTAACAGACGACATATGCGGACATGACCAGACACAGCATTAAAAACACGATGTGGGGACGTGACCCTTCACAACGCTTAACAGACGACATGTGCGGACGTGACCAGACATAGCATTAAAACACGGTGTGGGGACGTGACTCTTCACAACGCTTAACAGACGACATGTGCGGACGTGACCAGACACAGCATTAAAAACAAGATGTGGGGGCGTGACCCTTCACAACGCATAACAGACGACATGTGCGGACGTGACCAGACACACCATTAAAACACGGTGTGGGGATGTGACCCTTCACAACGCTTAACAGACGACATGTGCGGACGTGACCAGACACAGCTTTAAAACACGGTGTGGGGATGTGACCCTTCACAACACTTAACAGACGACATGTGCGGACGTGACCAGACATAACATTAAAACACGGTGTGGGGACGTGACTCTTCACAACGCTTAACAGACGACATATGCGGACATGACCGGACATAGTATTAAAAGTAGATGTGGGGACGTGACCCTTCACAAAGCTTAACAGACGACATGTGCGGACGTGACCAGACACAGCATTAAAAACACGATGTGGGGACATGACGCTTCACAACGCTTAACAGACGACATGTGCGGACGTGACCAGACATAGCATTAAAACACGGTGTGGGGACGTGACTCTTCACAACGATTAACAGACGACATGTGCGGACGTGACCAGACACAACATTAAAAACAAGATGTGGGGGCGTGACCCTTCACAACGCATAACAGACGACATGTGCGGACGTGACCAGACACAACATTAAAACACGGTGTGGGGATGTGACCCTTCACAACGCTTAACAGACGACATGTGGGTACGTGACCAGACACAACATTAAAAACAAGATGTGGGGGCGTGACCCTTCACAATGCATAACAGACGACATGTGCGGACGTGACCAGACACAACATTAAAACACGGTGTGGGGATGTGACCAGACATAGCATTAAAACACGGTGTGGGGACGTGACCAGACACAACATTAAAACACGGTGTGGGGACGTGACCAGACATAACATTAAAACACGGTGTGGGGACGTGACTCTTCACAACGCTTAACAGACGACATGTGCGGACGTGACCAGACATAGTATTAAAAGTAGATGTGGGGACGTGACCCTTCACAAAGCTTAACAGACGACATGTGCGGACGTGACCAGACACAACATTAAAACACGGTGTGGGGATGTGACCCTTCACAACGCTAAACAGACGACATGTGCGGACGTGACCAGACATAACATTAAAACACGGTGTGGGGACGTGACTCTTCACAACGCTTAACAGACGACATGTGCGGACGTGACCAGACATAGTATTAAAAGTAGATGTCGGGACGTGACCCTTCACAAAGCTTAACAGACGACATGTGCGGACGTGACCAGACACAGCATTAAAAACACGATGTGGGGACGTGACCCTTCACAACGCTTAACAGACGACATGTGCGGACGTGACCAGACACAGCATTAAAAACACGATGTGGGGACGTGACCCTTCACAACGCTTAACAGACGACATGTGCGGACGTGACCAGACATAGCATTAAAACACGGTGTGGGGACGTGACCCTTCACAACGCTTAACAGACGACATGAGCGGACGTGACCAGACATAGTATTAAAAGTAGATGTGGGGACGAGACCCTTCACAAAGCTTAACAGACGACATGTGCGGACGTGACCAGACACAGCATTAAAAACACGATGTGGGGACGTGACCCTTCACAACGCTTAACAGACGACATGTGCGGACGTGAGCAGACACAGCATTAAAAACAAGATGTGGGGGCGTGACCCTTCACAACGCATAACAGACGACATGTACGGACGTGACCAGACACAACATTAAAACACGGTGTGGGGATGTGACCCTTCACAACGCTTAACAGACGACATGTGCGGACGTGACCAGACACAGCATTAAAACACGGTGTGGGGACGTGACCCTTCACAACGCTAAACAGACGACATGTGCGGACGTGACCAGACATAACATTAAAACACGGTGTGGGGACGTGACTCTTCACAACGCTTAACAGACGACATGAGCGGACGTGACCAGACACAGCATTAAAAGTAGATGTGGGGACGAGACCCTTCACAAAGCTTAACAGACGACATG
Organism: Viola odorata; assembly: GCA_963691705.1. NCBI lineage: Eukaryota > Viridiplantae > Streptophyta > Magnoliopsida > Malpighiales > Violaceae > Viola > Viola odorata. The sequence continues at coordinate 39,472,074 of OY829540.1, read as the reverse complement.
TGCGGACGTGACCAGACACAGCATTAAAAACACGATGTGGGGAAGTGACCCTTCACAACGCTTAACAGACGACATGTGCGGACGTGACCAGACACAGCATTAAAAACAAGATGTGGGGGCGTGACCCTTCACAACGCTTAACAGACGACATGTGCGGACGTGACCAGACATAACATTAAAACACGGTGTGGGGACGTGACTCTTCACAACGCTTAACAGACGACATATGCGGACATGACCAGACACAGCATTAAAAACACGATGTGGGGACGTGACCCTTCACAACGCTTAACAGACGACATGTGTGGACGTGACCAGACATAGCATTAAAACACGGTGTGGGGACGTGACTCTTCACAACGCTTAACAGACGACATGTGCGGACGTGACCAGACACAGCATTAAAAACAAGATGTGGGGGCGTGACCCTTCACAACGCATAACAGACGACATGTGCGGACGTGACCAGACACACCATTAAAACACGGTGTGGGGATGTGACCCTTCACAACGCTTAACAGACGACATGTGCGGACGTGACCAGACACAGCATTAAAACACGGTGTGGGGATGTGACCCTTCACAACACTTAACAGACGACATGTGCGGACGTGACCAGACATAACATTAAAACACGGTGTGGGGACGTGACTCTTCACAACGCTTAACAGACGACATATGCGGACATGACCGGACATAGTATTAAAAGTAGATGTGGGGACGTGACCCTTCACAAAGCTTAACAGACGACATGTGCGGACGTGACCAGACACAGCATTAAAAACACGATGTGGGGACATGACGCTTCACAACGCTTAACAGACGACATGTGCGGACGTGACCAGACATAGCATTAAAACACGGTGTGGGGACGTGACTCTTCACAACGATTAACAGACGACATGTGCGGACGTGACCAGACACAACATTAAAAACAAGATGTGGGGGCGTGACCCTTCACAACGCATAACAGACGACATGTGCGGACGTGACCAGACACAACATTAAAACACGGTGTGGGGATGTGACCCTTCACAACGCTTAACAGACGACATGTGGGTACGTGACCAGACACAACATTAAAAACAAGATGTGGGGGCGTGACCCTTCACAACGCTTAACAGACGACATGTGCGGACGTGACCAGACACAGCATTAAAACACGGTGTGGGGATGTGACCCTTCACAACGCTAAACAGACGACATGTGCGGACGTGACCAGACATAACATTAAAACACGGTGTGGGGACGTGACTCTTCACAACGCTTAACAGACGACATGTGCGGACGTGACCAGACAAAACATTAAAAACAAGATGTGGGGGCGTGACCCTTCACAACGCATAACAGACGACATGTGCGGACGTGACCAGACACAACATTAAAACACGGTGTGGGGATGTGACCCTTCACAACGCTTAACAGACGACATGTGCGGACGTGACCAGACACAGCATTAAAACACGGTGTGGGGATGTGACCCTTAACAACGCTTAACAGACGACATGTTCGGACGTGACCAGACATAACATTAAAACACGGTGTTGGGACGTGACTCTTCACAACGCTTAACAGACGACATGTGCGGACGTGACCAGACATAGTATTAAAAGTAGATGTGGGGACGTGACCCTTCACAAAGCTTAACAGACGACATGTGCGGACGTGACCAGACACAGCATTAAAAACACGATGTGGGGACGTGACCCTTCACAACGCTTAACAGACGACATGTGCGGACGTGACCAGACATAGCATTAATACACGGTGTGGGGACGTGACTCTTCACAACGCTTAACAGACGACATGTGCGGACGTGACCAGACATAGTATTAAAAGTAGATGTGGGGACGTGACCCTTCACAAAGCTTAACAGACGACATGTGCGGACGTGACCAGACACAACATTAAAACACGGTGTGGGGATGTGACCCTTCACAACGCTTAACAGACGACATGTGCGGACGTGACCAGACATAACATTAAGACACGGTGTGGGGACGTGACTCTTCACAACGCTTAACAGACGACATGTGCGGACGTGACCGGACATAGTATTAAAAGTAGATGTGGGGACGTGACCCTTCACAAAGCTTAACAGACGACATGTGCGGACGTGACCAGACACAGCATTAAAAACACGATGTGGGGACGTGACCCTTCACAACGCTTAACAGACGACATGTGCGGACGTGACCAGACATAGCATTAAAACACGGTGTGGGGACGTGACCCTTCACAACGCTTAACAGACGACATGAGCGGACGTGACCAGACATAGTATTAAAAGTAGATGTGGGGACGAGACCCTTCACAAAGCTTAACAGACGACATGTGCGGACGTGACCAGACACAGCATTAAAAACACGATGTGGGGACGTGACCCTTCACAACGCTTAACAGACGACATGTGCGGACGTGAGCAGACACAGCATTAAAAACAAGATGTGGGGGCGTGACCCTTCACAACGCATAACAGACGACATGTACGGACGTGACCAGACACAACATTAAAACACGGTGTGGGGATGTGACCCTTCACAACGCTTAACAGACGACATGTGCGGACGTGACCAGACACAGCATTAAAACACGGTGTGGGGACGTGACCCTTCACAACGCTAAACAGACGACATGTGCGGACGTGACCAGACATAACATTAAAACACGGTGTGGGGACGTGACTCTTCACAACGCTTAACAGACGACATGAGCGGACGTGACCAGACACAGCATTAAAAGTAGATGTGGGGACGAGACCCTTCACAAAGCTTAACAGACGACATGTGCGGACGTGACCAGACACAGCATTAAAAACACGATGTGGGGAAGTGACCCTTCACAACGCTTAACAGACGACATGTGCGGACGTGACCAGACACAGCATTAAAAACAAGATGTGGGGGCGTGACCCTTCACAACGCTTAACAGACGACATGTGCGGACGTGACCAGACATAACATTAAAACACGGTGTGGGGACGTGACTCTTCACAACGCTTAACAGACGACATATGCGGACATGACCAGACACAGCATTAAAAACACGATGTGGGGACGTGACCCTTCACAACGCTTAACAGACGACATGTGCGGACGTGACCAGACATAGCATTAAAACACGGTGTGGGGACGTGACTCTTCACAACGCTTAACAGACGACATGTGCGGACGTGACCAGACACAGCATTAAAAACAAGATGTGGGGGCGTGACCCTTCACAACGCATAACAGACGACATGTGCGGACGTGACCAGACACACCATTAAAACACGGTGTGGGGATGTGACCCTTCACAACGCTTAACAGACGACATGTGCGGACGTGACCAGACACAGCATTAAAACACGGTGTGGGGATGTGACCCTTCACAACACTTAACAGACGACATGTGCGGACGTGACCAGACATAACATTAAAACACGGTGTGGGGACGTGACTCTTCACAACGCTTAACAGACGACATATGCGGACATGACCGGACATAGTATTAAAAGTAGATGTGGGGACGTGACCCTTCACAAAGCTTAACAGACGACATGTGCGGACGTGACCAGACACAGCATTAAAAACACGATGTGGGGACATGACGCTTCACAACGCTTAACAGACGACATGTGCGGACGTGACCAGACATAGCATTAAAACACGGTGTGGGGACGTGACTCTTCACAACGATTAACAGACGACATGTGCGGACGTGACCAGACACAACATTAAAAACAAGATGTGGGGGCGTGACCCTTCACAACGCATAACAGACGACATGTGCGGACGTGACCAGACACAACATTAAAACACGGTGTGGGGATGTGACCCTTCACAACGCTTAACAGACGACATGTGGGTACGTGACCAGACACAACATTAAAAACAAGATGTGGGGGCGTGACCCTTCACAATGCATAACAGACGACATGTGCGGACGTGACCAGACACAACATTAAAACACGGTGTGGGGATGTGACCAGACATAGCATTAAAACACGGTGTGGGGACGTGACCAGACACAACATTAAAACACGGTGTGGGGACGTGACCAGACATAACATTAAAACACGGTGTGGGGACGTGACTCTTCACAACGCTTAACAGACGACATGTGCGGACGTGACCAGACATAGTATTAAAAGTAGATGTGGGGACGTGACCCTTCACAAAGCTTAACAGACGACATGTGCGGACGTGACCAGACACAACATTAAAACACGGTGTGGGGATGTGACCCTTCACAACGCTAAACAGACGACATGTGCGGACGTGACCAGACATAACATTAAAACACGGTGTGGGGACGTGACTCTTCACAACGCTTAACAGACGACATGTGCGGACGTGACCAGACATAGTATTAAAAGTAGATGTCGGGACGTGACCCTTCACAAAGCTTAACAGACGACATGTGCGGACGTGACCAGACACAGCATTAAAAACACGATGTGGGGACGTGACCCTTCACAACGCTTAACAGACGACATGTGCGGACGTGACCAGACACAGCATTAAAAACACGATGTGGGGACGTGACCCTTCACAACGCTTAACAGACGACATGTGCGGACGTGACCAGACATAGCATTAAAACACGGTGTGGGGACGTGACCCTTCACAACGCTTAACAGACGACATGAGCGGACGTGACCAGACATAGTATTAAAAGTAGATGTGGGGACGAGACCCTTCACAAAGCTTAACAGACGACATGTGCGGACGTGACCAGACACAGCATTAAAAACACGATGTGGGGACGTGACCCTTCACAACGCTTAACAGACGACATGTGCGGACGTGAGCAGACACAGCATTAAAAACAAGATGTGGGGGCGTGACCCTTCACAACGCATAACAGACGACATGTACGGACGTGACCAGACACAACATTAAAACACGGTGTGGGGATGTGACCCTTCACAACGCTTAACAGACGACATGTGCGGACGTGACCAGACACAGCATTAAAACACGGTGTGGGGACGTGACCCTTCACAACGCTAAACAGACGACATGTGCGGACGTGACCAGACATAACATTAAAACACGGTGTGGGGACGTGACTCTTCACAACGCTTAACAGACGACATGAGCGGACGTGACCAGACACAGCATTAAAAGTAGATGTGGGGACGAGACCCTTCACAAAGCTTAACAGACGACATGTGCGGACGTGACCAGACACAGCATTAAAAACACGATGTGGGGAAGTGACCCTTCACAACGCTTAACAGACGACATGTGCGGACGTGACCAGACACAGCATTAAAAACAAGATGTGGGGGCGTGACCCTTCACAACGCTTAACAGACGACATGTGCGGACGTGACCAGACATAACATTAAAACACGGTGTGGGGACGTGACTCTTCACAACGCTTAACAGACGACATATGCGGACATGACCAGACACAGCATTAAAAACACGATGTGGGGACGTGACCCTTCACAACGCTTAACAGACGACATGTGTGGACGTGACCAGACATAGCATTAAAACACGGTGTGGGGACGTGACTCTTCACAACGCTTAACAGACGACATGTGCGGACGTGACCAGACACAGCATTAAAAACAAGATGTGGGGGCGTGACCCTTCACAACGCATAACAGACGACATGTGCGGACGTGACCAGACACACCATTAAAACACGGTGTGGGGATGTGACCCTTCACAACGCTTAACAGACGACATGTGCGGACGTGACCAGACACAGCATTAAAACACGGTGTGGGGATGTGACCCTTCACAACACTTAACAGACGACATGTGCGGACGTGACCAGACATAACATTAAAACACGGTGTGGGGACGTGACTCTTCACAACGCTTAACAGACGACATATGCGGACATGACCGGACATAGTATTAAAAGTAGATGTGGGGACGTGACCCTTCACAAAGCTTAACAGACGACATGTGCGGACGTGACCAGACACAGCATTAAAAATACGATGTGGGGACATGACGCTTCACAACGCTTAACAGACGACATGTGCGGACGTGACCAGACATAGCATTAAAACACGGTGTGGGGACGTGACTCTTCACAACGATTAACAGACGACATGTGCGGACGTGACCAGACACAACATTAAAAACAAGATGTGGGGGCGTGACCCTTCACAACGCATAACAGACGACATGTGCGGACGTGACCAGACACAACATTAAAACACGGTGTGGGGATGTGACCCTTCACAACGCTTAACAGACGACATGTGGGTACGTGACCAGACACAACATTAAAAACAAGATGTGGGGGCGTGACCCTTCACAATGCATAACAGACGACATGTGCGGACGTGACCAGACACAACATTAAAACACGGTGTGGGGATGTGACCAGACATAGCATTAAAACACGGTGTGGGGACGTGACTAGACACAACATTAAAACACGGTGTGGGGACGTGACCAGACATAACATTAAAACACGGTGTGGGGACGTGACTCTTCACAACGCTTAACAGACGACATGTGCGGACGTGACCAGACATAGTATTAAAAGTAGATGTGGGGACGTGACCCTTCACAAAGCTTAACAGACGACATGTGCGGACGTGACCAGACACAACATTAAAACACGGTGTGGGGATGTGACCCTTCACAACGCTAAACAGACGACATGTGCGGACGTGACCAGACATAACATTAAAACACGGTGTGGGGACGTGACTCTTCACAACGCTTAACAGACGACATGTGCGGACGTGACCAGACATAGTATTAAAAGTAGATGTCGGGACGTGACCCTTCACAAAGCTTAACAGACGACATGTGCGGACGTGACCAGACACAGCATTAAAAACACGATGTGGGGACGTGACCCTTCACAACGCTTAACAGACGACATGTGCGGACGTGACCCTTCACAAAGCTTAACAGACGACATGTGCGGACGTGACCAGACACAACATTAAAACACGGTGTGGGGACGTGACCCTTCACAAAGCTTAACAGACGACATGTGCGGACGTGACCAGACACAACATTAAAACACGGTATGGGGATGTGACCCTTCACAACGCTAAACAGACGACATGTGCGGACGTGACCAGACATAACATTAAAACACGGTGTTGGGACGTGACTCTTCACAACGCTTAACAGACGACATGTGCGGACGTGACCAGACATAGTATTAAAAGTAGATGTGGGGACGTGACCCTTCACAAAGCTTAACAGACGACATGTGCGGACGTGACCAGACACAACATTAAAACACGGTGTGGGGATGTGACCCTTCACAACGCTAAACAGACGACATGTGCGGACGTGACCAGACATAACATTAAAACACGGTGTGGGGACGTGACTCTTCACAACGCTTAACAGACGACATGTGCGAACGTGACCAGACATAGTATTAAAAGTAGATGTCGGGACGTGACCCTTCACAAAGCTTAACAGACGACATGTGCGGACGTGACCAGACACAGCATTAAAAACACGATGTGGGGACGTGACCCTTCACAACGCTTAACAGACGACATGTGCGGACGTGACCAGACATAGCATTAAAACACGGTGTGGGGACGTGACCCTTCACAACGCTTAACAGACGACATGAGCGGACGTGACCAGACATAGTATTAAAAGTAGATGTGGGGACGAGACCCTTCACAAAGCTTAACAGACGACATGTGCGGACGTGTCCAGACACAGCATTAAAAACACGATGTGGGGACGTGACCCTTCACAACGCTTAACAGACGACATGTGCGGACGTGACCAGACATAGCATTAAAACACGGAGTGGGGACGTGACTCTTCACAACGCTTAACAGACGACATGTGCGGACGTGACCAGACACAGCATTAAAAACAAGATGTGGGGGCGTGACCCTTCACAACGCATAACAGACGACATGTGCGGACGTGACCAGACACACCATTAAAATACGGTGTGGGGATGTGACCCTTCACAACGCTTAACAGACGACATGTGCGGACGTGACCAGACACAGCATTAAAACACGGTGTGGGGATGTGACCCTTCACAACGCTTAACAGACGACATGTGCGGACGTGACCAGACATAACATTAAAACACGGTGTGGGGACGTGACTCTTCACAACGCTTAACAGACGACATATGCGGACATGACCAGACACAGCATTAAAAACACGATGTGGGGACGTGACCCTTCACAACGCTTAACAGACGACATGTGCGGACGTGACCAGACATAGCATTAAAACACGGTGTGGGGACGTGACTCTTCACAACGCTTAACAGACGACATGTACGGACGTGACCAGACACAGCATTAAAAACAAGATGTGGGGGCGTGACCCTTCACAACGCATAACAGACGACATGTGCGGACGTGACCAGACACACCATTAAAACACGGTGTGGGGATGTGACCCTTCACAACGCTTAACAGACGACATGTGCGGACGTGACCAGACACAGTATTAAAACACGGTGTGGGGATGTGACCCTTCACAACGCTTAACAGACGACATGTGCGGACGTGACCAGACATAACATTAAAACACGGTGTGGGGACGTGACTCTTCACAACGCTTAACAGACGACATATGCGGACATGACCGGACATAGTATTAAAAGTAGATGTGGGGACGTGACCCTTCACAAAGCTTAACAGACGACATGTGCGGACGTGACCAGACACAGCATTAAAAACACGATGTGGGGACATGACGCTTCACAACGCTTAACAGACGACATGTGCGGACGTGACCAGACATAGCATTAAAACACGGTGTGGGGACGTGACTCTTCACAACGATTAACAGACGACATGTGCGGACGTGACCAGACACAACATTAAAAACAAGATGTGGGGGCGTGACCCTTCACAACGCATAACAGACGACATGTGCGGACGTGACCAGACACAACATTAAAACACGGTGTGGGGATGTGACCCTTCACAACGCTTAACAGACGACATGTGGGTACGTGACCAGACACAACATTAAAAACAAGATGTGGGGGCGTGACCCTTCACAATGCATAACAGACGACATGTGCGGACGTGACCAGACACAACATTAAAACACGGTGTGGGGATGTGACCAGACATAGCATTAAAACACGGTGTGGGGACGTGACTAGACACAACATTAAAACACGGTGTGGGGACGTGACCAGACATAACATTAAAACACGGTGTGGGGACGTGACTCTTCACAACGCTTAACAGACGACATGTGCGGACGTGACCAGACATAGTATTAAAAGTAGATGTGGGGACGTGACCCTTCACAAAGCTTAACAGACGACATGTGCGGACGTGACCAGACACAACATTAAAACACGGTGTGGGGATGTGACCCTTCACAACGCTAAACAGACGACATGTGCGGACGTGACCAGACATAACATTAAAACACGGTGTGGGGACGTGACTCTTCACAACGCTTAACAGACGACATGTGCGGACGTGACCAGACATAGTATTAAAAGTAGATGTCGGGACGTGACCCTTCACAAAGCTTAACAGACGACATGTGCGGACGTGACCAGACACAGCATTAAAAACACGATGTGGGGACGTGACCCTTCACAACGCTTAACAGACGACATGTGCGGACGTGACCAGACATAGCATTAAAACACGGTGTGGGGACGTGACCCTTCACAACGCTTAACAGACGACATGAGCGGACGTGACCAGACATAGTATTAAAAGTAGATGTGGGGACGAGACCCTTCACAAAGCTTAACAGACGACATGTGCGGACGTGTCCAGACACAGCATTAAAAACACGATGTGGGGACGTGACCCTTCACAACGCTTAACAGACGACATGTGCGGACGTGACCAGACATAGCATTAAAACACGGAGTGGGGACGTGACTCTTCACAACGCTTAACAGACGACATGTGCGGACGTGACCAGACACAGCATTAAAAACAAGATGTGGGGGCGTGACCCTTCACAACGCATAACAGACGACATGTGCGGACGTGACCAGACACAGCATTAAAACACGGTGTGGGGATGTGACCCTTCACAACGCTTAACAGACGACATGTGCGGACGTGACCAGACATAACATTAAAACACGGTGTGGGGACGTGACTCTTCACAACGCTTAACAGACGACATATGCGGACATGACCAGACACAGCATTAAAAACACGATGTGGGGACGTGACCCTTCACAACGCTTAACAGACGACATGTGCGGACGTGACCAGACATAGCATTAAAACACGGTGTGCGGACGTGACCAGACATAGCATTAAAACACGGTGTGGGGACGTGACCCTTCACAACGCTTAACAGACGACATGAGCGGACGTGACCAGACATAGTATTAAAAGTAGATGTGGGGACGAGACCCTTCACAAAGCTTAACAGACGACATGTGCGGACGTGTCCAGACACAGCATTAAAAACACGATGTGGGGACGTGACCCTTCACAACGCTTAACAGACGACATGTGCGGACGTGACCAGACATAGCATTAAAACACGGAGTGGGGACGTGACTCTTCACAACGCTTAACAGACGACATGTGCGGACGTGACCAGACACAGCATTAAAAACAAGATGTGGGGGCGTGACCCTTCACAACGCATAACAGACGACATGTGCGGACGTGACCAGACACACCATTAAAATACGGTGTGGGGATGTGACCCTTCACAACGCTTAACAGACGACATGTGCGGACGTGACCAGACACAGCATTAAAACACGGTGTGGGGATGTGACCCTTCACAACGCTTAACAGACGACATGTGCGGACGTGACCAGACATAACATTAAAACACGGTGTGGGGACGTGACTCTTCACAACGCTTAACAGACGACATATGCGGACATGACCAGACACAGCATTAAAAACACGATGTGGGGACGTGACCCTTCACAACGCTTAACAGACGACATGTGCGGACGTGACCAGACATAGCATTAAAACACGGTGTGGGGACGTGACTCTTCACAACGCTTAACAGACGACATGTACGGACGTGACCAGACACAGCATTAAAAACAAGATGTGGGGGCGTGACCCTTCACAACGCATAACAGACGACATGTGCGGACGTGACCAGACACACCATTAAAACACGGTGTGGGGATGTGACCCTTCACAACGCTTAACAGACGACATGTGCGGACGTGACCAGACACAGTATTAAAACACGGTGTGGGGATGTGACCCTTCACAACGCTTAACAGACGACATGTGCGGACGTGACCAGACATAACATTAAAACACGGTGTGGGGACGTGACTCTTCACAACGCTTAACAGACGACATATGCGGACATGACCGGACATAGTATTAAAAGTAGATGTGGGGACGTGACCCTTCACAAAGCTTAACAGACGACATGTGCGGACGTGACCAGACACAGCATTAAAAACACGATGTGGGGACATGACGCTTCACAACGCTTAACAGACGACATGTGCGGACGTGACCAGACATAGCATTAAAACACGGTGTGGGGACGTGACTCTTCACAACGATTAACAGACGACATGTGCGGACGTGACCAGACACAACATTAAAAACAAGATGTGGGGGCGTGACCCTTCACAACGCATAACAGACGACATGTGCGGACGTGACCAGACACAACATTAAAACACGGTGTGGGGATGTGACCCTTCACAACGCTTAACAGACGACATGTGGGTACGTGACCAGACACAACATTAAAAACAAGATGTGGGGGCGTGACCCTTCACAATGCATAACAGACGACATGTGCGGACGTGACCAGACACAACATTAAAACACGGTGTGGGGATGTGACCAGACATAGCATTAAAACACGGTGTGGGGACGTGACTAGACACAACATTAAAACACGGTGTGGGGACGTGACCAGACATAACATTAAAACACGGTGTGGGGACGTGACTCTTCACAACGCTTAACAGACGACATGTGCGGACGTGACCAGACATAGTATTAAAAGTAGATGTGGGGACGTGACCCTTCACAAAGCTTAACAGACGACATGTGCGGACGTGACCAGACACAACATTAAAACACGGTGTGGGGATGTGACCCTTCACAACGCTAAACAGACGACATGTGCGGACGTGACCAGACATAACATTAAAACACGGTGTGGGGACGTGACTCTTCACAACGCTTAACAGACGACATGTGCGGACGTGACCAGACATAGTATTAAAAGTAGATGTCGGGACGTGACCCTTCACAAAGCTTAACAGACGACATGTGCGGACGTGACCAGACACAGCATTAAAAACACGATGTGGGGACGTGACCCTTCACAACGCTTAACAGACGACATGTGCGGACGTGACCAGACATAGCATTAAAACACGGTGTGGGGACGTGACCCTTCACAACGCTTAACAGACGACATGAGCGGACGTGACCAGACATAGTATTAAAAGTAGATGTGGGGACGAGACCCTTCACAAAGCTTAACAGACGACATGTGCGGACGTGTCCAGACACAGCATTAAAAACACGATGTGGGGACGTGACCCTTCACAACGCTTAACAGACGACATGTGCGGACGTGACCAGACATAGCATTAAAACACGGAGTGGGGACGTGACTCTTCACAACGCTTAACAGACGACATGTGCGGACGTGACCAGACACAGCATTAAAAACAAGATGTGGGGGCGTGACCCTTCACAACGCATAACAGACGACATGTGCGGACGTGACCAGACACAGCATTAAAACACGGTGTGGGGATGTGACCCTTCACAACGCTTAACAGACGACATGTGCGGACGTGACCAGACATAACATTAAAACACGGTGTGGGGACGTGACTCTTCACAACGCTTAACAGACGACATATGCGGACATGACCAGACACAGCATTAAAAACACGATGTGGGGACGTGACCCTTCACAACGCTTAACAGACGACATGTGCGGACGTGACCAGACATAGCATTAAAACACGGTGTGGGGACGTGACTCTTCACAACGCTTAACAGACGACATGTGCGGACGTGACCAGACACAGCATTAAAAACAAGATGTGGGGGCGTGACCCTTCACAACGCATAACAGACGACATGTGCGGACGTGACCAGACACACCATTAAAACACGGTGTGGGGATGTGACCCTTCACAACGCTTAACAGACGACATGTGCGGACGTGACCAGACACAGCATTAAAACACGGTGTGGGGATGTGACCCTTCACAACACTTAACAGACGACATGTGCGGACGTGACCAGACATAACATTAAAACACGGTGTGGGGACGTGACTCTTCACAACGCTTAACAGACGACATATGCGGACATGACCGGACATAGTATTAAAAGTAGATGTGGGGACGTGACCCTTCACAAAGCTTAACAGACGACATGTGCGGACGTGACCAGACACAGCATTAAAAACACGATGTGGGGACATGACGCTTCACAACGCTTAACAGACGACATGTGCGGACGTGACCAGACATAGCATTAAAACACGGTGTGGGGACGTGACTCTTCACAACGATTAACAGACGACATGTGCGGACGTGACCAGACACAACATTAAAAACAAGATGTGGGGGCGTGACCCTTCACAACGCATAACAGACGACATGTGCGGACGTGACCAGACACAACATTAAAACACGGTGTGGGGATGTGACCCTTCACAACGCTTAACAGACGACATGTGGGTACGTGACCAGACACAACATTAAAAACAAGATGTGGGGGCGTGACCCTTCACAATGCATAACAGACGACATGTGGGGACGTGACCAGACACAACATTAAAACACGGTGTGGGGATGTGACCAGACATAGCATTAAAACACGGTGTGGGGACGTGACCAGACACAACATTAAAACACGGTGTGGGGACGTGACCAGACATAACATTAAAACACGGTGTGGGGACGTGACTCTTCACAACGCTTAACAGACGACATGTGCGGACGTGACCAGACATAGTATTAAAAGTAGATGTGGGGACGTGACCCTTCACAAAGCTTAACAGACGACATGTGCGTACGTGACCAGACACAACATTAAAACACGGTGTGGGGATGTGACCCTTCACAACGCTAAACAGACGACATGTGCGGACGTGACCAGACATAACATTAAAACACGGTGTGGGGACGTGACTCTTCACAACGCTTAACAGACGACATGTGCGGACGTGACCAGACATAGTATTAAAAGTAGATGTGGGGACGTGACCCTTCACAAAGCTTAACAGACGACATGTGCGGACGTGACCAGACACAGCATTAAAAACACGATGTGGGGACGTGACCCTTCACAACGCTTAACAGACGACATGTGCGGACGTGACCAGACATAGCATTAAAACACGGTGTGGGGACGTGACCCTTCACAACGCTTAACAGACGACATGAGCGGACGTGACCAGACATAGTATTAAAAGTAGATGTGGGGACGAGACCCTTCACAAAGCTTAACAGACGACATGTGCGGACGTGTCCAGACACAGCATTAAAAACACGATGTGGGGACGTGACCCTTCACAACGCTTAACAGACGACATGTGCGGACGTGACCAGACATAGCATTAAAACACGGAGTGGGGACGTGACTCTTCACAACGCTTAACAGACGACATGTGCGGACGTGACCAGACACAGCATTAAAAACAAGATGTGGGGGCGTGACCCTTCACAACGCATAACAGACGACATGTGCGGACGTGACCAAACACACCATTAAAATACGGTGTGGGGATGTGACCCTTCACAACGCTTAACAGACGACATGTGCGGACGTGACCAGACACAGCATTAAAACACGGTGTGGGGATGTGACCCTTCACAACGCTTAACAGACGACATGTGCGGACGTGACCAGACATAACATTAAAACACGGTGTGGGGACGTGACTCTTCACAACGCTTAACAGACGACATATGCGGACATGACCAGACACAGCATTAAAAACACGATGTGGGGACGTGAGCCTTCACAACGCTTAACAGACGACATGTGCGGACGTGACCAGACATAGCATTAAAACACGGTGTGGGGACGTGACTCTTCACAACGCTTAACAGACGACATGTGCGGACGTGACCAGACACAGCATTAAAAACAAGATGTGGGGGCGTGACCCTTCACAACGCATAACAGACGACATGTGCGGACGTGACCAGACACACCATTAAAACACGGTGTGGGGATGTGACCCTTCACAACGCTTAACAGACGACATGTGCGGACGTGACCAGACACAGCATTAAAACACGGTGTGGGGATGTGACCCTTCACAACGCTTAACAGACGACATGTGCGGACGTGACCAGACATAACATTAAAACACGGTGTGGGGACGTGACTCTTCACAACGCTTAACAGACGACATATGCGGACATGACCGGACATAGTATTAAAAGTAGATGTGGGGACGTGACCCTTCACAAAGCTTAACAGACGACATGTGCGGACGTGACCAGACACAGCATTAAAAACACGATGTGGGGACATGACGCTTCACAACGCTTAACAGACGACATGTGCGGACGTGACCAGACATAGCATTAAAACACGGTGTGGGGACGTGACTCTTCACAACGATTAACAGACGACATGTGCGGACGTGACCAGACACAACATTAAAAACAAGATGTGGGGGCGTGACCCTTCACAACGCATAACAGACGACATGTGCGGACGTGACCAGACACAACATTAAAACACGGTGTGGGGATGTGACCCTTCACAACGCTTAACAGACGACATGTGGGTACGTGACCAGACACAACATTAAAAACAAGATGTGGGGGCGTGACCCTTCACAATGCATAACAGACGACATGTGCGGACGTGACCAGACACAACATTAAAACACGGTGTGGGGATGTGACCAGACATAGCATTAAAACACGGTGTGGGGACGTGACTAGACACAACATTAAAACACGGTGTGGGGACGTGACCAGACATAACATTAAAACACGGTGTGGGGACGTGACTCTTCACAACGCTTAACAGACGACATGTGCGGACGTGACCAGACATAGTATTAAAAGTAGATGTGGGGACGTGACCCTTCACAAAGCTTAACAGACGACATGTGCGGACGTGACCAGACACAACATTAAAACACGGTGTGGGGATGTGACCCTTCACAACGCTAAACAGACGACATGTGCGGACGTGACCAGACATAACATTAAAACACGGTGTGGGGACGTGACTCTTCACAACGCTTAACAGACGACATGTGCGGACGTGACCAGACATAGTATTAAAAGTAGATGTCGGGACGTGACCCTTCACAAAGCTTAACAGACGACATGTGCGGACGTGACCAGACACAGCATTAAAAACACGATGTGGGGACGTGACCCTTCACAACGCTTAACAGACGACATGTGCGGACGTGACCAGACATAGCATTAAAACACGGTGTGGGGACGTGACCCTTCACAACGCTTAACAGACGACATGAGCGGACGTGACCAGACATAGTATTAAAAGTAGATGTGGGGACGAGACCCTTCACAAAGCTTAACAGACGACATGTGCGGACGTGTCCAGACACAGCATTAAAAACACGATGTGGGGACGTGACCCTTCACAACGCTTAACAGACGACATGTGCGGACGTGACCAGACATAGCATTAAAACACGGAGTGGGGACGTGACTCTTCACAACGCTTAACAGACGACATGTGCGGACGTGACCAGACACAGCATTAAAAACAAGATGTGGGGGCGTGACCCTTCACAACGCATAACAGACGACATGTGCGGACGTGACCAGACACAGCATTAAAACACGGTGTGGGGGCGTGACCCTTCACAACGCTTAACAGACGACATGTGCGGACGTGACCAGACATAACATTAAAACACGGTGTGGGGACGTGACTCTTCACAACGCTTAACAGACGACATATGCGGACGTGACCAGACACAGCATTAAAAACACGATGTGGGGACGTGACCCTTCACAACGCTTAACAGACGACATGTGCGGACGTGACCAGACATAGCATTAAAACACGGTGTGGGGACGTGACTCTTCACAACGCTTAACAGACGACATGTGCGGACGTGACCAGACACAGCATTAAAAACAAGATGTGGGGGCGTGACCCTTCACAACGCATAACAGACGACATGTGCGGACGTGACCAGACACACCATTAAAACACGGTGTGGGGATGTGACCCTTCACAACGCTTAACAGACGACATGTCCGGACGTGACCAGACACAGCATTAAAACACGGTGTGGGGATGTGACCCTTCACAACGCTTAACAGACGACATGTGTGGACGTGACCAGACATAACATTAAAACACGGTGTGGGGACGTGACTCTTCACAACGCTTAACAGACGACATATGCGGACATGACCGGACATAGTATTAAAAGTAGATGTGGGGACGTGACCCTTCACAAAGCTTAACAGACGACATGTGCGGACGTGACCAGACACAGCATTAAAAACACGATGTGGGGACATGACGCTTCACAACGCTTAACAGACGACATGTGCGGACGTGACCAGACATAGCATTAAAACACGGTGTGGGGACGTGACTCTTCACAACGATTAACAGACGACATGTGCGGACGTGACCAGACACAACATTAAAAACAAGATGTGGGGGCGTGACCCTTCACAACGCATAACAGACGACATGTGCGGACGTGACCAGACACAACATTAAAACACGGTGTGGGGATGTGACCCTTCACAACGCTTAACAGACGACATGTGGGTACGTGACCAGACACAACATTAAAAACAAGATGTGGGGGCGTGACCCTTCACAATGCATAACAGACGACATGTGCGGACGTGACCAGACACAACATTAAAACACGGTGTGGGGATGTGACCAGACATAGCATTAAAACACGGTGTGGGGACGTGACCAGACACAACATTAAAACACGGTGTGGGGACGTGACCAGACATAACATTAAAACACGGTGTGGGGACGTGACTCTTCACAACGCTTAACAGACGACATGTGCGGACGTGACCAGACATAGTATTAAAAGTAGATGTGGGGACGTGACCCTTCACAAAGCTTAACAGACGACATGTGCGGACGTGACCAGACACAACATTAAAACACGGTGTGGGGATGTGACCCTTCACAACGCTAAACAGACGACATGTGCGGACGTGACCAGACATAACATTAAAACACGGTGTGGGGACGTGACTCTTCACAACGCTTAACAGACGACATGTGCGGACGTGACCAGACATAGTATTAAAAGTAGATGTCGGGACGTGACCCTTCACAAAGCTTAACAGACGACATGTGCGGACGTGACCAGACACAGCATTAAAAACACGATGTGGGGACGTGACCCTTCACAACGCTTAACAGACGACATGTGCGGACGTGACCAGACATAGCATTAAAACACGGTGTGGGGACGTGACCCTTCACAACGCTTAACAGACGACATGAGCGGACGTGACCAGACATAGTATTAAAAGTAGATGTGGGGACGAGACCCTTCACAAAGCTTAACAGACGACATGTGCGGACGTGTCCAGACACAGCATTAAAAACACGATGTGGGGACGTGACCCTTCACAACGCTTAACAGACGACATGTGCGGACGTGACCAGACATAGCATTAAAACACGGAGTGGGGACGTGACTCTTCACAACGCTTAACAGACGACATGTGCGGACGTGACCAGACACAGCATTAAAAACAAGATGTGGGGGCGTGACCCTTCACAACGCATAACAGACGACATGTGCGGACGTGACCAGACACAGCATTAAAACACGGTGTGGGGATGTGACCCTTCACAACGCTTAACAGACGACATGTGCGGACGTGACCAGACATAACATTAAAACACGGTGTGGGGACGTGACTCTTCACAACGCTTAACAGACGACATATGCGGACATGACCAGACACAGCATTAAAAACACGATGTGGGGACGTGACCCTTCACAACGCTTAACAGACGACATGTGCGGACGTGACCAGACATAGCATTAAAACACGGTGTGGGGACGTGACTCTTCACAACGCTTAACAGACGACATGTGCGGACGTGACCAGACACAGCATTAAAAACAAGATGTGGGGGCGTGACCCTTCACAACGCATAACAGACGACATGTGCGGACGTGACCAGACACACCATTAAAACACGGTGTGGGGATGTGACCCTTCACAACGCTTAACAGACGACATGTGCGGACGTGACCAGACACAGCATTAAAACACGGTGTGGGGATGTGACCCTTCACAACGCTTAACAGACGACATGTGCGGACGTGACCAGACATAACATTAAAACACGGTGTGGGGACGTGACTCTTCACAACGCTTAACAGACGACATATGCGGACATGACCGGACATAGTATTAAAAGTAGATGTGGGGACGTGACCCTTCACAAAGCTTAACAGACGACATGTGCGGACGTGACCAGACACAGCATTAAAAACACGATGTGGGGACATGACGCTTCACAACGCTTAACAGACGACATGTGCGGACGTGACCAGACATAGCATTAAAACACGGTGTGGGGACGTGACTCTTCACAACGATTAACAGACGACATGTGCGGACGTGACCAGACACAACATTAAAAACAAGATGTGGGGGCGTGACCCTTCACAACGCATAACAGACGACATGTGCGGACGTGACCAGACACAACATTAAAACACGGTGTGGGGATGTGACCCTTCACAACGCTTAACAGACGACATGTGGGTACGTGACCAGACACAACATTAAAAACAAGATGTGGGGGCGTGACCCTTCACAATGCATAACAGACGACATGTGGGGACGTGACCAGACACAACATTAAAACACGGTGTGGGGATGTGACCAGACATAGCATTAAAACACGGTGTGGGGACGTGACCAGACACAACATTAAAACACGGTGTGGGGACGTGACCAGACATAACATTAAAACACGGTGTGGGGACGTGACTCTTCACAACGCTTAACAGACGACATGTGCGGACGTGACCAGACATAGTATTAAAAGTAGATGTGGGGACGTGACCCTTCACAAAGCTTAACAGACGACATGTGCGTACGTGACCAGACACAACATTAAAACACGGTGTGGGGATGTGACCCTTCACAACGCTAAACAGACGACATGTGCGGACGTGACCAGACATAACATTAAAACACGGTGTGGGGACGTGACTCTTCACAACGCTTAACAGACGACATGTGCGGACGTGACCAGACATAGTATTAAAAGTAGATGTGGGGACGTGACCCTTCACAAAGCTTAACAGACGACATGTGCGGACGTGACCAGACACAGCATTAAAAACACGATGTGGGGACGTGACCCTTCACAACGCTTAACAGACGACATGTGCGGACGTGACCAGACATAGCATTAAAACACGGTGTGGGGACGTGACCCTTCACAACGCTTAACAGACGACATGAGCGGACGTGACCAGACATAGTATTAAAAGTAGATGTGGGGACGAGACCCTTCACAAAGCTTAACAGACGACATGTGCGGACGTGTCCAGACACAGCATTAAAAACACGATGTGGGGACGTGACCCTTCACAACGCTTAACAGACGACATGTGCGGACGTGACCAGACATAGCATTAAAACACGGAGTGGGGACGTGACTCTTCACAACGCTTAACAGACGACATGTGCGGACGTGACCAGACACAGCATTAAAAACAAGATGTGGGGGCGTGACCCTTCACAACGCATAACAGACGACATGTGCGGACGTGACCAAACACACCATTAAAATACGGTGTGGGGATGTGACCCTTCACAACGCTTAACAGACGACATGTGCGGACGTGACCAGACACAGCATTAAAACACGGTGTGGGGATGTGACCCTTCACAACGCTTAACAGACGACATGTGCGGACGTGACCAGACATAACATTAAAACACGGTGTGGGGACGTGACTCTTCACAACGCTTAACAGACGACATATGCGGACATGACCAGACACAGCATTAAAAACACGATGTGGGGACGTGACCCTTCACAACGCTTAACAGACGACATGTGCGGACGTGACCAGACATAGCATTAAAACACGGTGTGGGGACGTGACTCTTCACAACGCTTAACAGACGACATGTGCGGACGTGACCAGACACAGCATTAAAAACAAGATGTGGGGGCGTGACCCTTCACAACGCATAACAGACGACATGTGCGGACGTGACCAGACACACCATTAAAACACGGTGTGGGGATGTGACCCTTCACAACGCTTAACAGACGACATGTGCGGACGTGACCAGACACAGCATTAAAACACGGTGTGGGGATGTGACCCTTCACAACGCTTAACAGACGACATGTGCGGACGTGACCAGACATAACATTAAAACACGGTGTGGGGACGTGACTCTTCACAACGCTTAACAGACGACATATGCGGACATGACCGGACATAGTATTAAAAGTAGATGTGGGGACGTGACCCTTCACAAAGCTTAACAGACGACATGTGCGGACGTGACCAGACACAGCATTAAAAACACGATGTGGGGACATGACGCTTCACAACGCTTAACAGACGACATGTGCGGACGTGACCAGACATAGCATTAAAACACGGTGTGGGGACGTGACTCTTCACAACGATTAACAGACGACATGTGCGGACGTGACCAGACACAACATTAAAAACAAGATGTGGGGGCGTGACCCTTCACAACGCATAACAGACGACATGTGCGGACGTGACCAGACACAACATTAAAACACGGTGTGGGGATGTGACCCTTCACAACGCTTAACAGACGACATGTGGGTACGTGACCAGACACAACATTAAAAACAAGATGTGGGGGCGTGACCCTTCACAATGCATAACAGACGACATGTGCGGACGTGACCAGACACAACATTAAAACACGGTGTGGGGATGTGACCAGACATAGCATTAAAACACGGTGTGGGGACGTGACTAGACACAACATTAAAACACGGTGTGGGGACGTGACCAGACATAACATTAAAACACGGTGTGGGGACGTGACTCTTCACAACGCTTAACAGACGACATGTGCGGACGTGACCAGACATAGTATTAAAAGTAGATGTGGGGACGTGACCCTTCACAAAGCTTAACAGACGACATGTGCGGACGTGACCAGACACAACATTAAAACACGGTGTGGGGATGTGACCCTTCACAACGCTAAACAGACGACATGTGCGGACGTGACCAGACATAACATTAAAACACGGTGTGGGGACGTGACTCTTCACAACGCTTAACAGACGACATGTGCGGACGTGACCAGACATAGTATTAAAAGTAGATGTCGGGACGTGACCCTTCACAAAGCTTAACAGACGACATGTGCGGACGTGACCAGACACAGCATTAAAAACACGATGTGGGGACGTGACCCTTCACAACGCTTAACAGACGACATGTGCGGACGTGACCAGACATAGCATTAAAACACGGTGTGGGGACGTGACCCTTCACAACGCTTAACAGACGACATGAGCGGACGTGACCAGACATAGTATTAAAAGTAGATGTGGGGACGAGACCCTTCACAAAGCTTAACAGACGACATGTGCGGACGTGTCCAGACACAGCATTAAAAACACGATGTGGGGACGTGACCCTTCACAACGCTTAACAGACGACATGTGCGGACGTGACCAGACATAGCATTAAAACACGGAGTGGGGACGTGACTCTTCACAACGCTTAATAGACGACATGTGCGGACGTGACCAGACACAGCATTAAAAACAAGATGTGGGGGCGTGACCCTTCACAACGCATAACAGACGACATGTGCGGACGTGACCAGACACAGCATTAAAACACGGTGTGGGGGCGTGACCCTTCACAACGCTTAACAGACGACATGTGCGGACGTGACCAGACATAACATTAAAACACGGTGTGGGGACGTGACTCTTCACAACGCTTAACAGACGACATATGCGGACGTGACCAGACACAGCATTAAAAACACGATGTGGGGACGTGACCCTTCACAACGCTTAACAGACGACATGTGCGGACGTGACCAGACATAGCATTAAAACACGGTGTGGGGACGTGACTCTTCACAACGCTTAACAGACGACATGTGCGGACGTGACCAGACACAGCATTAAAAACAAGATGTGGGGGCGTGACCCTTCACAACGCATAACAGACGACATGTGCGGACGTGACCAGACACACCATTAAAACACGGTGTGGGGATGTGACCCTTCACAACGCTTAACAGACGACATGTCCGGACGTGACCAGACACAGCATTAAAACACGGTGTGGGGATGTGACCCTTCACAACGCTTAACAGACGACATGTGTGGACGTGACCAGACATAACATTAAAACACGGTGTGGGGACGTGACTCTTCACAACGCTTAACAGACGACATATGCGGACATGACCGGACATAGTATTAAAAGTAGATGTGGGGACGTGACCCTTCACAAAGCTTAACAGACGACATGTGCGGACGTGACCAGACACAGCATTAAAAACACGATGTGGGGACATGACGCTTCACAACGCTTAACAGACGACATGTGCGGACGTGACCAGACATAGCATTAAAACACGGTGTGGGGACGTGACTCTTCACAACGATTAACAGACGACATGTGCGGACGTGACCAGACACAACATTAAAAATAAGATGTGGGGGCGTGACCCTTCACAACGCATAACAGACGACATGTGCGGACGTGACCAGACACAACATTAAAACACGGTGTGGGGATGTGACCCTTCACAACGCTTAACAGACGACATGTGGGTACGTGACCAGACACAACATTAAAAACAAGATGTGGGGGCGTGACCCTTCACAATGCATAACAGACGACATGTGCGGACGTGACCAGACACAACATTAAAACACGGTGTGGGGATGTGACCAGACATAGCATTAAAACACGGTGTGGGGACGTGACCAGACACAACATTAAAACACGGTGTGGGGACGTGACCAGACATAACATTAAAACACGGTGTGGGGACGTGACTCTTCACAACGCTTAACAGACGACATGTGCGGACGTGACCAGACATAGTATTAAAAGTAGATGTGGGGACGTGACCCTTCACAAAGCTTAACAGACGACATGTGCGGACGTGACCAGACACAACATTAAAACACGGTGTGGGGATGTGACCCTTCACAACGCTAAACAGACGACATGTGCGGACGTGACCAGACATAACATTAAAACACGGTGTGGGGACGTGACTCTTCACAACGCTTAACAGACGACATGTGCGGACGTGACCAGACATAGTATTAAAAGTAGATGTCGGGACGTGACCCTTCACAAAGCTTAACAGACGACATGTGCGGACGTGACCAGACACAGCATTAAAAACACGATGTGGGGACGTGACCCTTCACAACGCTTAACAGACGACATGTGCGGACGTGACCAGACATAGCATTAAAACACGGTGTGGGGACGTGACCCTTCACAACGCTTAACAGACGACATGAGCGGACGTGACCAGACATAGTATTAAAAGTAGATGTGGGGACGAGACCCTTCACAAAGCTTAACAGACGACATGTGCGGACGTGTCCAGACACAGCATTAAAAACACGATGTGGGGACGTGACCCTTCACAACGCTTAACAGACGACATGTGCGGACGTGACCAGACATAGCATTAAAACACGGAGTGGGGACGTGACTCTTCACAACGCTTAACAGACGACATGTGCGGATGTGACCAGACACAGCATTAAAAACAAGATGTGGGGGCGTGACCCTTCACAACGCATAACAGACGACATGCGCGGACGTGACCAGACACAGCATTAAAAACAAGATGTGGGGGCGTGACCCTTCACAACGCATAACAGACGACATGTGCGGACGTGACCAGACACACCATTAAAACACGGTGTGGGGATGTGACCCTTCACAACGCTTAACAGACGACATGTGCGGACGTGACCAGACACAGCATTAAAACACGGTGTGGGGATGTGACCCTTCACAACACTTAACAGACGACATGTGCGGACGTGACCAGACATAACATTAAAACACGGTGTGGGGACGTGACTCTTCACAACGCTTAACAGACGACATATGCGGACATGACCGGACATAGTATTAAAAGTAGATGTGGGGACGTGACCCTTCACAAAGCTTAACAGACGACATGTGCGGACGTGACCAGACACAGCATTAAAAACACGATGTGGGGACATGACGCTTCACAACGCTTAACAGACGACATGTGCGGACGTGACCAGACATAGCATTAAAACACGGTGTGGGGACGTGACTCTTCACAACGATTAACAGACGACATGTGCGGACGTGACCAGACACAACATTAAAAACAAGATGTGGGGGCGTGACCCTTCACAACGCATAACAGACGACATGTGCGGACGTGACCAGACACAACATTAAAACACGGTGTGGGGATGTGATCCTTCACAACGCTTAACAGACGACATGTGGGTACGTGACCAGACACAACATTAAAAACAAGATGTGGGGGCGTGACCCTTCACAATGCATAACAGACGACATGTGGGGACGTGACCAGACACAACATTAAAACACGGTGTGGGGATGTGACCAGACATAGCATTAAAACACGGTGTGGGGACGTGACCAGACACAACATTAAAACACGGTGTGGGGACGTGACCAGACATAACATTAAAACACGGTGTGGGGACGTGACTCTTCACAACGCTTAACAGACGACATGTGCGGACGTGACCAGACATAGTATTAAAAGTAGATGTGGGGACGTGACCCTTCACAAAGCTTAACAGACGACATGTGCGTACGTGACCAGACACAACATTAAAACACGGTGTGGGGATGTGACCCTTCACAACGCTAAACAGACGACATGTGCGGACGTGACCAGACATAACATTAAAACACGGTGTGGGGACGTGACTCTTCACAACGCTTAACAGACGACATGTGCGGACGTGACCAGACATAGTATTAAAAGTAGATGTGGGGACGTGACCCTTCACAAAGCTTAACAGACGACATGTGCGGACGTGACCAGACACAGCATTAAAAACACGATGTGGGGACGTGACCCTTCACAACGCTTAACAGACGACATGTGCGGACGTGACCAGACATAGCATTAAAACACGGTGTGGGGACGTGACCCTTCACAACGCTTAACAGACGACATGAGCGGACGTGACCAGACATAGTATTAAAAGTAGATGTGGGGACGAGACCCTTCACAAAGCTTAACAGACGACATGTGCGGACGTGTCCAGACACAGCATTAAAAACACGATGTGGGGACGTGACCCTTCACAACGCTTAACAGACGACATGTGCGGACGTGACCAGACATAGCATTAAAACACGGAGTGGGGACGTGACTCTTCACAACGCTTAACAGACGACATGTGCGGACGTGACCAGACACAGCATTAAAAACAAGATGTGGGGGCGTGACCCTTCACAACGCATAACAGACGACATGTGCGGACGTGACCAAACACACCATTAAAATACGGTGTGGGGATGTGACCCTTCACAACGCTTAACAGACGACATGTGCGGACGTGACCAGACACAGCATTAAAACACGGTGTGGGGATGTGACCCTTCACAACGCTTAACAGACGACATGTGCGGACGTGACCAGACATAACATTAAAACACGGTGTGGGGACGTGACTCTTCACAACGCTTAACAGACGACATATGCGGACATGACCAGACACAGCATTAAAAACACGATGTGGGGACGTGACCCTTCACAACGCTTAACAGACGACATGTGCGGACGTGACCAGACATAGCATTAAAACACGGTGTGGGGACGTGACTCTTCACAACGCTTAACAGACGACATGTGCGGACGTGACCAGACACAGCATTAAAAACAAGATGTGGGGGCGTGACCCTTCACAACGCATAACAGACGACATGTGCGGACGTGACCAGACACACCATTAAAACACGGTGTGGGGATGTGACCCTTCACAACGCTTAACAGACGACATGTGCGGACGTGACCAGACACAGCATTAAAACACGGTGTGGGGATGTGACCCTTCACAACGCTTAACAGACGACATGTGCGGACGTGACCAGACATAACATTAAAACACGGTGTGGGGACGTGACTCTTCACAACGCTTAACAGACGACATATGCGGACATGACCGGACATAGTATTAAAAGTAGATGTGGGGACGTGACCCTTCACAAAGCTTAACAGACGACATGTGCGGACGTGACCAGACACAGCATTAAAAACACGATGTGGGGACATGACGCTTCACAACGCTTAACAGACGACATGTGCGGACGTGACCAGACATAGCATTAAAACACGGTGTGGGGACGTGACTCTTCACAACGATTAACAGACGACATGTGCGGACGTGACCAGACACAACATTAAAAACAAGATGTGGGGGCGTGACCCTTCACAACGCATAACAGACGACATGTGCGGACGTGACCAGACACAACATTAAAACACGGTGTGGGGATGTGACCCTTCACAACGCTTAACAGACGACATGTGGGTACGTGACCAGACACAACATTAAAAACAAGATGTGGGGGCGTGACCCTTCACAATGCATAACAGACGACATGTGCGGACGTGACCAGACACAACATTAAAACACGGTGTGGGGATGTGACCAGACATAGCATTAAAACACGGTGTGGGGACGTGACTAGACACAACATTAAAACACGGTGTGGGGACGTGACCAGACATAACATTAAAACACGGTGTGGGGACGTGACTCTTCACAACGCTTAACAGACGACATGTGCGGACGTGACCAGACATAGTATTAAAAGTAGATGTGGGGACGTGACCCTTCACAAAGCTTAACAGACGACATGTGCGGACGTGACCAGACACAACATTAAAACACGGTGTGGGGATGTGACCCTTCACAACGCTAAACAGACGACATGTGCGGACGTGACCAGACATAACATTAAAACACGGTGTGGGGACGTGACTCTTCACAACGCTTAACAGACGACATGTGCGGACGTGACCAGACATAGTATTAAAAGTAGATGTCGGGACGTGACCCTTCACAAAGCTTAACAGACGACATGTGCGGACGTGACCAGACACAGCATTAAAAACACGATGTGGGGACGTGACCCTTCACAACGCTTAACAGACGACATGTGCGGACGTGACCAGACATAGCATTAAAACACGGTGTGGGGACGTGACCCTTCACAACGCTTAACAGACGACATGAGCGGACGTGACCAGACATAGTATTAAAAGTAGATGTGGGGACGAGACCCTTCACAAAGCTTAACAGACGACATGTGCGGACGTGTCCAGACACAGCATTAAAAACACGATGTGGGGACGTGACCCTTCACAACGCTTAACAGACGACATGTGCGGACGTGACCAGACATAGCATTAAAACACGGAGTGGGGACGTGACTCTTCACAACGCTTAACAGACGACATGTGCGGACGTGACCAGACACAGCATTAAAAACAAGATGTGGGGGCGTGACCCTTCACAACGCATAACAGACGACATGTGCGGACGTGACCAGACACAGCATTAAAACACGGTGTGGGGGCGTGACCCTTCACAACGCTTAACAGACGACATGTGCGGACGTGACCAGACATAACATTAAAACACGGTGTGGGGACGTGACTCTTCACAACGCTTAACAGACGACATATGCGGACGTGACCAGACACAGCATTAAAAACACGATGTGGGGACGTGACCCTTCACAACGCTTAACAGACGACATGTGCGGACGTGACCAGACATAGCATTAAAACACGGTGTGGGGACGTGACTCTTCACAACGCTTAACAGACGACATGTGCGGACGTGACCAGACACAGCATTAAAAACAAGATGTGGGGGCGTGACCCTTCACAACGCATAACAGACGACATGTGCGGACGTGACCAGACACACCATTAAAACACGGTGTGGTGATGTGACCCTTCACAACGCTTAACAGACGACATGTCCGGACGTGACCAGACACAGCATTAAAACACGGTGTGGGGATGTGACCCTTCACAACGCTTAACAGACGACATGTGTGGACGTGACCAGACATAACATTAAAACACGGTGTGGGGACGTGACTCTTCACAACGCTTAACAGACGACATATGCGGACATGACCGGACATAGTATTAAAAGTAGATGTGGGGACGTGACCCTTCACAAAGCTTAACAGACGACATGTGCGGACGTGACCAGACACAGCATTAAAAACACGATGTGGGGACATGACGCTTCACAACGCTTAACAGACGACATGTGCGGACGTGACCAGACATAGCATTAAAACACGGTGTGGGGACGTGACTCTTCACAACGATTAACAGACGACATGTGCGGACGTGACCAGACACAACATTAAAAACAAGATGTGGGGGCGTGACCCTTCACAACGCATAACAGACGACATGTGCGGACGTGACCAGACACAACATTAAAACACGGTGTGGGGATGTGACCCTTCACAACGCTTAACAGACGACATGTGGGTACGTGACCAGACACAACATTAAAAACAAGATGTGGGGGCGTGACCCTTCACAATGCATAACAGACGACATGTGCGGACGTGACCAGACACAACATTAAAACACGGTGTGGGGATGTGACCAGACATAGCATTAAAACACGGTGTGGGGACGTGACCAGACACAACATTAAAACACGGTGTGGGGACGTGACCAGACATAACATTAAAACACGGTGTGGGGACGTGACTCTTCACAACGCTTAACAGACGACATGTGCGGACGTGACCAGACATAGTATTAAAAGTAGATGTGGGGACGTGACCCTTCACAAAGCTTAACAGACGACATGTGCGGACGTGACCAGACACAACATTAAAACACGGTGTGGGGATGTGACCCTTCACAACGCTAAACAGACGACATGTGCGGACGTGACCAGACATAACATTAAAACACGGTGTGGGGACGTGACTCTTCACAACGCTTAACAGACGACATGTGCGGACGTGACCAGACATAGTATTAAAAGTAGATGTCGGGACGTGACCCTTCACAAAGCTTAACAGACGACATGTGCGGACGTGACCAGACACAGCATTAAAAACACGATGTGGGGACGTGACCCTTCACAACGCTTAACAGACGACATGTGCGGACGTGACCAGACATAGCATTAAAACACGGTGTGGGGACGTGACCCTTCACAACGCTTAACAGACGACATGAGCGGACGTGACCAGACATAGTATTAAAAGTAGATGTGGGGACGAGACCCTTCACAAAGCTTAACAGACGACATGTGCGGACGTGTCCAGACACAGCATTAAAAACACGATGTGGGGACGTGACCCTTCACAACGCTTAACAGACGACATGAGCGGACGTGACCAGACATAGCATTAAAACACGGAGTGGGGACGTGACTCTTCACAACGCTTAACAGACGACATGTGCGGATGTGACCAGACACAGCATTAAAAACAAGATGTGGGGGCGTGACCCTTCACAACGCATAACAGACGACATGCGCGGACGTGACCAGACACAGCATTAAAAACAAGATGTGGGGGCGTGACCCTTCACAACGCATAACAGACGACATGCGAGGACGTGACCAGACACAACATTAAAACACGGTGTGGGGATGTGACCCTTCACAACGCTTAACAGACGACATGTGCGGACGTGACCAGACATAACATTAAAACACGGTGTGGGGATGTGACCCTTCACAACGCTTAACAGACGACATGTCCGGACGTGACCAGACACAACATTAAAACACGGTGTGGGGATGTGACCCTTCACAACGCTTAACAGACGACATGTGCGGACGTGACCAGACACAGCATTAAAACACGGTGTGGGGATGTGACCCTTCACAACGCTTAATAGACGAAATGTGCGGACGTGACCAGACATAACATTAAAACACGGTGTGGGGACGTGACTCTTCACAACGCTTAACAGACGACATGTGCGGACGTGACCACACATAGTATTAAAAGCAGATGTGGGGACGTGACCCTTCACAAAGCTTAACAGACGACATGTACGGACGTGACCAGACATAGCATTAAAACACGGTGTGGGGACGTGACTCTTCACAACGCTTAACAGACGACATGTGCGGACGTGACCAGACACAACATTAAAACACGGTGTGGGGATGTGACCCTTCACAACGCTTAACAGACGACATGTGCGGACGTGACCAGACATAGTATTAAAAGTAGATGTGGGGACGTGACCCTTCACAAAGCTTAACAGACGACATGTGCGGACGTGACCAGACACAGCATTAAAAACACGATGTGGGGACGTGACCCTTCACAACGCTTAACAGACGACATCTGCGGACGTGACCAGACACAACATTAAAACACGGTGTGGGGATGTGACCCTTCACAACGCTTAACAGACGACATGTGCGGACGTGACCAGACACAACATTAAAACACGGTGTGGGGATGTGACCCTTCACAACGCTTAACAGACGACATGTGCGGACGTGACCAGACATAGTATTAAAAGTAGATGTGGGGACGTGACCCTTCACAAAGCTTAACAGACGACATGTGCGGATGTGACCAGACACAACATTAAAACACGGTGTGGGGATGTGACCCTTCACAACGCTTAATAGACGAAATGTGCGGACGTGACCAGACATAAAATTAAAACACGGTGTGGGGACGTGACTCTTCACAACGCTTAACAGACGACATGTGCGGACGTGACCACACATAGTATTAAAAGCAGATGTGGGGACGTGACCCTTCACAAAGCTTAACAGACGACATGTGCGGACGTGACCAGACATAGCATTAAAACACGGTGTGGGGACGTGACTCTTCACAACGCTTAACAGACGACATGTGCGGACCTGACCAGACACAACATTAAAACACGGTGTGGGGATGTGACCCTTCACAACGCTTAACAGACGACATGTGCGGACGTGACCAGACATAGTATTAAAAGTAGATGTGGGGACGTGACCCTTCACAAAGCTTAACAGACGATATATGCGGACGTGACCAGACACAGCATTAAAAACACGATGTGGGGACGTGACCCTTCACAACGCTTAACAGACGACATGTGCGGACGTGACCAGACACAGCATTAAAACACGGTGTGGGGACGTGACTCTTCACAATGCTTAACAGACGACATGAGCGGACGTGACCAGACATAGTATTAAAAGTAGATGTGGGGACGAGACCCTTCACAAAGCTTAACAGACGAGATGTGCGGACGTGACCAGACATAGCATTAAAACACGGTGTGGGGACGTGACTCTTCACAAAGCTTAACAGACGACATGTGCGGACGTGACCAGACACAACATTAAAAACAAGATGTGGGGGCGTGACCCTTCACAACGCATAACAGACGACATGTGCGGACGTGACCAGACACATCATTAAAACACGGTGTGGGGATGTGACCCTTCACAACGCTTAACAGACGACATGTGCGGACGTGACCAGACACAGCATTAAAACACGGTGTGGGGATGTGACCCTTCACAACGCTTAACAGACGACATGTGCGGACGTGACCAGACATAGTATTAAAAGTAGATGTGGGGACGTGACCCTTCACAAAGCTTAACAGACGACATGTGCGGACGTGACCAGACACAGCATTAAAAACACGATGTGGGGACGTGACCCTTCACAACGCTTAACAGACGACATGTGCGGACGTGACCAGACACAACATTAAAACACGGTGTGGGGATGTGACCCTTCACAACGCTTAACAGACGACATGTGCGGACGTGACCAGACACAGCATTAAAACACGGTGTGGGGATGTGACCCTTCACAACGCTTAACAGACGACATGTGCGGACGTGACCAGACATAGTATTAAAAGTAGATGTGGGGACGTGACCCTTCACAAAGCTTAACAGACGAGATGTGCGGACGTGACCAGACATAGCATTAAAACACGGTGTGGGGACGTGACTCTTCACAAAGCTTAACAGACGACATGTGCGGACGTGACCAGACACAACATTAAAAACAAGATGTGGGGGCGTGACCCTTCACAACGCATAACAGACGACATGTGCGGACGTGACCAGACACATCATTAAAACACGGTGTGGGGATGTGACCCTTCACAACGCTTAACAGACGACATGTGCGGACGTGACCAGACACAGCATTAAAACACGGTGTGGGGATGTGACCCTTCACAACGCTTAACAGACGACATGTGCGGACGTGCCCAGACATAGTATTAAAAGTAGATGTGGGGACGTGACCCTTCACAAAGCTTAACAGACGACATGTGCGGACGTGACCAGACACAGCATTAAAAACACGATGTGGGGACGTGACCCTTCACAACGCTTAACAGACGACATGTGCGGACGTGACCAGACACAACATTAAAACACGGTGTGGGGATGTGACCCTTCACAACGCTTAACAGACGACATGTGCGGACGTGACCAGACACAACATTAAAACACGGTGTGGGGGCGTGACCCTTCACAACGCATAACAGACGACATGTGCGGACGTGACCAGACACAGCATTAAAACACGGTGTGGGGATGTGACCCTTCACAACGCTTAACAGACGACATGTGTGGACGTGACCAGACATAACATTAAAACACGGTGTGGGGACGTGACTCTTCACAACGCTTAACAGACGACATATGCGGACATGACCGGACATAGTATTAAAAGTAGATGTGGGGACGTGACCCTTCACAAAGCTTAACAGACGACATGTGCGGACGTGACCAGACACAGCATTAAAAACACGATGTGGGGACATGACGCTTCACAACGCTTAACAGACGACATGTGCGGACGTGACCAGACATAGCATTAAAACACGGTGTGGGGACGTGACTCTTCACAACGATTAACAGACGACATGTGCGGACGTGACCAGACACAACATTAAAAACAAGATGTGGGGGCGTGACCCTTCACAACGCATAACAGACGACATGTGCGGACGTGACCAGACACAACATTAAAACACGGTGTGGGGATGTGACCCTTCACAACGCTTAACAGACGACATGTGGGTACGTGACCAGACACAACATTAAAAACAAGATGTGGGGGCGTGACCCTTCACAATGCATAACAGACGACATGTGCGGACGTGACCAGACACAACATTAAAACACGGTGTGGGGATGTGACCAGACATAGCATTAAAACACGGTGTGGGGACGTGACCAGACACAACATTAAAACACGGTGTGGGGACGTGACCAGACATAACATTAAAACACGGTGTGGGGACGTGACTCTTCACAACGCTTAACAGACGACATGTGCGGACGTGACCAGACATAGTATTAAAAGTAGATGTGGGGACGTGACCCTTCACAAAGCTTAACAGACGACATGTGCGGACGTGACCAGACACAACATTAAAACACGGTGTGGGGATGTGACCCTTCACAACGCTAAACAGACGACATGTGCGGACGTGACCAGACATAACATTAAAACACGGTGTGGGGACGTGACTCTTCACAACGCTTAACAGACAACATGTGCAGACGTGACCAGACATAGTATTAAAAGTAGATGTCGGGACGTGACCCTTCACAAAGCTTAACAGACGACATGTGCGGACGTGACCAGACACAGCATTAAAAACACGATGTGGGGACGTGACCCTTCACAACGCTTAACAGACGACATGTGCGGACGTGACCAGACATAGCATTAAAACACGGTGTGGGGACGTGACCCTTCACAACGCTTAACAGACGACATGAGCGGACGTGACCAGACATAGTATTAAAAGTAGATGTGGGGACGAGACCCTTCACAAAGCTTAACAGACGACATGTGCGGACGTGTCCAGACACAGCATTAAAAACACGATGTGGGGACGTGACCCTTCACAACGCTTAACAGACGACATGTGCGGACGTGACCAGACATAGCATTAAAACACGGAGTGGGGACGTGACTCTTCACAACGCTTAACAGACGACATGTGCGGATGTGACAAGACACAGCATTAAAAACAAGATGTGGGGGCGTGACCCTTCACAACGCATAACAGACGACATGCGCGGACGTGACCAGACACAGCATTAAAAACAAGATGTGGGGGCGTGACCCTTCACAACGCATAACAGACGACATGCGCGGACGTGACCAGACACAACATTAAAACACGGTGTGGGGATGTGACCCTTCACAACGCTTAACAGACGACATGTGCGGACGTGACCAGACACAGCATTAAAACACGGTGTGGGGATGTGACCCTTCACAACGCTTAACAGACGACATGTGCGGACGTGACCAGACATAACATTAAAACACGGTGTGGGGATGTGACCCTTCACAACGCTTAACAGACGACATGTCCGGACGTGACCAGACACAACATTAAAACACGGTGTGGGGATGTGACCCTTCACAACGCTTAACAGACGACATGTGCGGACGTGACCAGACACAGCATTAAAACACGGTGTGGGGATGTGACCCTTCACAACGCTTAATAGACGAAATGTGCGGACGTGACCAGACATAACATTAAAACACGGTGTGGGGACGTGACTCTTCACAACGCTTAACAGACGACATGTGCGGACGTGACCACACATAGTATTAAAAGCAGATGTGGGGACGTGACCCTTCACAAAGCTTAACAGACGACATGTACGGACGTGACCAGACATAGCATTAAAACACGGTGTGGGGACGTGACTCTTCACAACGCTTAACAGACGACATGTGCGGACGTGACCAGACACAACATTAAAACACGGTGTGGGGATGTGACCCTTCACAACGCTTAACAGACGACATGTGCGGACGTGACCAGACATAGTATTAAAAGTAGATGTGGGGACGTGACCCTTCACAAAGCTTAACAGACGACATGTGCGGACGTGACCAGACACAGCATTAAAAACACGATGTGGGGACGTGACCCTTCACAACGCTTAACAGACGACATGTGCGGACGTGACCAGACACAACATTAAAACACGGTGTGGGGATGTGACCCTTCACAACGCTTAACAGACGACATGTGCGGACGTGACCAGACACAACATTAAAACACGGTGTGGGGATGTGACCCTTCACAACGCTTAACAGACGACATGTGCGGACGTGACCAGACATAGTATTAAAAGTAGATGTGGGGACGTGACCCTTCACAAAGCTTAACAGACGACATGTGCGGATGTGACCAGACACAACATTAAAACACGGTGTGGGGATGTGACCCTTCACAACGCTTAATAGACGAAATGTGCGGACGTGACCAGACATAAAATTAAAACACGGTGTGGGGACGTGACTCTTCACAACGCTTAACAGACGACATGTGCGGACGTGACCACACATAGTATTAAAAGCAGATGTGGGGACGTGACCCTTCACAAAGCTTAACAGACGACATGTGCGGACGTGACCAGACATAGCATTAAAACACGGTGTGGGGACGTGACTCTTCACAACGCTTAACAGACGACATGTGCGGACGTGACCAGACACAACATTAAAACACGGTGTGGGGATGTGACCCTTCACAACGCTTAACAGACGACATGTGCGGACGTGACCAGACATAGTATTAAAAGTAGATGTGGGGACGTGACCCTTCACAAAGCTTAACAGACGATATGTGCGGACGTGACCAGACACAGCATTAAAAACACGATGTGGGGACGTGACCCTTCACAACGCTTAACAGACGACATGTGCGGACGTGACCAGACACAGCATTAAAACACGGTGTGGGGACGTGACTCTTCACAATGCTTAACAGACGACATGAGCGGACGTGACCAGACATAGTATTAAAAGTAGATGTGGGGACGAGACCCTTCACAAAGCTTAACAGACGAGATGTGCGGACGTGACCAGACATAGCATTAAAACACGGTGTGGGGACGTGACTCTTCACAAAGCTTAACAGACGACATGTGCGGACGTGACCAGACACAACATTAAAAACAAGATGTGGGGGCGTGACCCTTCACAACGCATAACAGACGACATGTGCGGACGTGACCAGACACATCATTAAAACACGGTGTGGGGATGTGACCCTTCACAACGCTTAACAGACGACATGTGCGGACGTGACCAGACACAGCATTAAAACACGGTGTGGGGATGTGACCCTTCACAACGCTTAACAGACGACATGTGCGGACGTGACCAGACATAGTATTAAAAGTAGATGTGGGGACGTGACCCTTCACAAAGCTTAACAGACGACATGTGCGGACGTGACCAGACACAGCATTAAAAACACGATGTGGGGACGTGACCCTTCACAACGCTTAACAGACGACATGTGCGGACGTGACCAGACACAACATTAAAACACGGTGTGGGGATGTGACCCTTCACAACGCTTAACAGACGACATGTGCGGACGTGACCAGACACAACATTAAAACACGGTGTGGGGGCGTGACCCTTCACAACGCATAACAGACGACATGTGCGGACGTGACCAGACACAGCATTAAAACACGGTGTGGGGATGTGACCCTTCACAACGCTTAACAGACGACATGTGCGGACGTGACCAGACATAGTATTAAAAGTAGATGTGGGGACGTGACCCTTCACAACGCTAAACAGACGACATGTGCGGACGTGACCAGACATAACATTAAAACACGGTGTGGGGACGTGACTCTTCACAACGCTTAACAGACGACATGTGCGGACGTGACCAGACATAGTATTAAAAGTAGATGTCGGGACGTGACCCTTCACAAAGCTTAACAGACGACATGTGCGGACGTGACCAGACACAGCATTAAAAACACGATGTGGGGACGTGACCCTTCACAACGCTTAACAGACGACATGTGCGGACGTGACCAGACATAGCATTAAAACACGGTGTGGGGACGTGACCCTTCACAACGCTTAACAGACGACATGAGCGGACGTGACCAGACATAGTATTAAAAGTAGATGTGGGGACGAGACCCTTCACAAAGCTTAACAGACGACATGTGCGGACGTGTCCAGACACAGCATTAAAAACACGATGTGGGGACGTGACCCTTCACAACGCTTAACAGACGACATGTGCGGACGTGTCCAGACACAGCATTAAAAACACGATGTGGGGACGTGACCCTTCACAACGCTTAACAGACGACATGTGCGGACGTGACCAGACATAGCATTAAAACACGGAGTGGGGACGTGACTCTTCACAACGCTTAACAGACGACATGTGCGGATGTGACCAGACACAGCATTAAAAACAAGATGTGGGGCGTGACCCTTCACAACGCATAACAGACGACATGTGCGGACGTGACCAGACACAACATTAAAACACGGTGTGGGGATGTGACCCTTCACAACGCTTAACAGACGACATGTGCGGACGTGACCAGACACAGCATTAAAACACGGTGTGGGGATGTGACCCTTCACAACGCTTAACAGACGACATGTGCGGACGTGACCAGACATAACATTAAAACACGGTGTGGGGATGTGACCCTTCACAACGCTTAACAGACGACATGTCCGGACGTGACCAGACACAACATTAAAACACGGTGTGGGGATGTGACCCTTCACAACGCTTAACAGACGACATGTGCGGACGTGACCAGACACAGCATTAAAACACGGTGTGGGGATGTGACCCTTCACAACGCTTAATAGACGAAATGTGCGGACGTGACCAGACATAACATTAAAACACGGTGTGGGGACGTGACTCTTCACAACGCTTAACAGACGACATGTGCGGACGTGACCACACATAGTATTAAAAGCAGATGTGGGGACGTGACCCTTCACAAAGCTTAACAGACGACATGTGCGGACGTGACCAGACATAGCATTAAAACACGGTGTGGGGACGTGACTCTTCACAACGCTTAACAGACGACATGTGCGGACGTGACCAGACACAACATTAAAACACGGTGTGGGGATGTGACCCTTCACAACGCTTAACAGACGACATGTACGGACGTGACCAGACATAGTATTAAAAGTAGATGTGGGGACGTGACCCTTCACAAAGCTTAACAGACAACATGTACGGACGTGACCAGACACAGCATTAAGAACACGATGTGGGGACGTGACCCTTCACAACGCTTAACAGACGACATGTGCGGACGTGACCAGACACAACATTAAAACACGGTGTGGGGATGTGACCCTTCACAACGCTTAACAGACGACATGTGCGGACGTGACCAGACACAACATTAAAACACGGTGTGGGGATGTGACCCTTCACACCGCTTAACAGACGACATGTGCGGACGTGACCAGACATAGTATTAAAAGTAGATGTGGGGACGTGACCCTTCACAAAGCTTAACAGACGACATGTGCGGACGTGACCAGACACAACATTAAAACACGGTGTGGGGATGTGACCCTTCACAACGCTAAACAGACGACATGTGCGGACGTGACCAGACATAACATTAAAACACGGTGTGGGGACGTGACTCTTCACAACGCTTAACAGACGACATGTGCGGACGTGACCAGACATAGTATTAAAAGTAGATGTCGGGACGTGACCCTTCACAAAGCTTAACAGACGACATGTGCGGACGTGACCAGACACAGCATTAAAAACACGATGTGGGGACGTGACCCTTCACAACGCTTAACAGACGACATGTGCGGACGTGACCAGACATAGCATTAAAACACGGTGTGGGGACGTGACCCTTCACAACGCTTAACAGACGACATGAGCGGACGTGACAAGACATAGTATTAAAAGTAGATGTGGGGACGAGACCCTTCACAAAGCTTAACAGACGACATGTGCGGACGTGTCCAGACACAGCATTAAAAACACGATGTGGGGACGTGACCCTTCACAACGCTTAACAGACGACATGTGCGGACGTGACCAGACATAGCATTAAAACACGGAGTGGGGACGTGACTCTTCACAACGCTTAACAGACGACATGTGCGGACGTGACCAGACACAGCATTAAAAACAAGATGTGGGGGCGTGACCCTTCACAACGCATAACAGACGACATGTGCGGACGTGACCAGACACAGCATTAAAACACGGTGTGGGGATGTGACCCTTCACAACGCTTAACAGACGACATGTGCGGACGTGACCAGACATAACATTAAAACACGGTGTGGGGACGTGACTCTTCACAACGCTTAACAGACGACATATGCGGACATGACCAGACACAGCATTAAAAACACGATGTGGGGACGTGACCCTTCACAACGCTTAACAGACGACATGTGCGGACGTGACCAGACATAGCATTAAAACACGGTGTGGGGACGTGACTCTTCACAACGCTTAACAGACGACATGTGCGGACGTGACCAGACACAGCATTAAAAACAAGATGTGGGGGCGTGACCCTTCACAACGCATAACAGACGACATGTGCGGACGTGACCAGACACACCATTAAAACACGGTGTGGGGATGTGACCCTTCACAACGCTTAACAGACGACATGTCCGGACGTGACCAGACACAGCATTAAAACACGGTGTGGGGATGTGACCCTTCACAACGCTTAACAGACGACATGTGTGGACGTGACCAGACATAACATTAAAACACGGTGTGGGGACGTGACTCTTCACAACGCTTAACAGACGACATATGCGGACATGACCGGACATAGTATTAAAAGTAGATGTGGGGACGTGACCCTTCACAAAGCTTAACAGACGACATGTGCGGACGTGACCAGACACAGCATTAAAAACACGATGTGGGGACATGACGCTTCACAACGCTTAACAGACGACATGTGCGGACGTGACCAGACATAGCATTAAAACACGGTGTGGGGACGTGACTCTTCACAACGATTAACAGACGACATGTGCGGACGTGACCAGACACAACATTAAAAACAAGATGTGGGGGCGTGACCCTTCACAACGCATAACAGACGACATGTGCGGACGTGACCAGACACAACATTAAAACACGGTGTGGGGATGTGACCCTTCACAACGCTTAACAGACGACATGTGGGTACGTGACCAGACACAACATTAAAAACAAGATGTGGGGGCGTGACCCTTCACAATGCATAACAGACGACATGTGCGGACGTGACCAGACACAACATTAAAATACGGTGTGGGGATGTGACCAGACATAGCATTAAAACACGGTGTGGGGACGTGACCAGACACAACATTAAAACACGGTGTGGGGACGTGACCAGACATAACATTAAAACACGGTGTGGGGACGTGACTCTTCACAACGCTTAACAGACGACATGTGCGGACGTGACCAGACATAGTATTAAAAGTAGATGTGGGGACGTGACCCTTCACAAAGCTTAACAGACGACATGTGCGGACGTGACCAGACACAACATTAAAACACGGTGTGGGGATGTGACCCTTCACAACGCTAAACAGACGACATGTGCGGACGTGACCAGACATAACATTAAAACACGGTGTGGGGACGTGACTCTTCACAACGCTTAACAGACGACATGTGCGGACGTGACCAGACATAGTATTAAAAGTAGATGTCGGGACGTGACCCTTCACAAAGCTTAACAGACGACATGTGCGGACGTGACCAGACACAGCATTAAAAACACGATGTGGGGACGTGACCCTTCACAACGCTTAACAGACGACATGTGCGGACGTGACCAGACATAGCATTAAAACACGGTGTGGGGACGTGACCCTTCACAACGCTTAACAGACGACATGAGCGGACGTGACCAGACATAGTATTAAAAGTAGATGTGGGGACGAGACCCTTCACAAAGCTTAACAGACGACATGTGCGGACGTGTCCAGACACAGCATTAAAAACACGATGTGGGGACGTGACCCTTCACAACGCTTAACAGACGACATGTGCGGACGTGACCAGACATAGCATTAAAACACGGAGTGGGGACGTGACTCTTCACAACGCTTAACAGACGACATGTGCGGATGTGACCAGACACAGCATTAAAAACAAGATGTGGGGGCGTGACCCTTCACAACGCATAACAGACGACATGCGCGGACGTGACCAGACACAGCATTAAAAACAAGATGTGGGGGCGTGACCCTTCACAACGCATAACAGACGACATGCGCGGACGTGACCAGACACAACATTAAAACACGGTGTGGGGATGTGACCCTTCACAACGCTTAACAGACGACATGTGCGGACGTGACCAGACACAGCATTAAAAACAAGATGTGGGGGCGTGACCCTTCACAACGCATAACAGACGACATGTGCGGACGTGACCAGACACACCATTAAAACACGGTGTGGGGATGTGACCCTTCACAACGCTTAACAGACGACATGTCCGGACGTGACCAGACACAGCATTAAAACACGGTGTGGGGATGTGACCCTTCACAACGCTTAACAGACGACATGTGCGGACGTGACCAGACATAACATTAAAACACGGTGTGGGGACGTGACTCTTCACAACGCTTAACAGACGACATATGCGGACATGACCAGACACAGCATTAAAAACACGATGTGGGGACGTGACCCTTCACAACGCTTAACAGACGACATGTGCGGACGTGACCAGACATAGCATTAAAACACGGTGTGGGGACGTGACTCTTCACAACGCTTAACAGACGACATGTGCGGACGTGACCAGACACAGCATTAAAAACAAGATGTGGGGGCGTGACCCTTCACAACGCATAACAGACGACATGTGCGGACGTGACCAGACACACCATTAAAACACGGTGTGGGGATGTGACCCTTCACAACGCTTAACAGACGACATGTCCGGACGTGACCAGACACAGCATTAAAACACGGTGTGGGGATGTGACCCTTCACAACGCTTAACAGACGACATGTGTGGACGTGACCAGACATAACATTAAAACACGGTGTGGGGACGTGACTCTTCACAACGCTTAACAGACGACATATGCGGACATGACCGGACATAGTATTAAAAGTAGATGTGGGGACGTGACCCTTCACAAAGCTTAACAGACGACATGTGCGGACGTGACCAGACACAGCATTAAAAACACGATGTGGGGACATGACGCTTCACAACGCTTAACAGACGACATGTGCGGACGTGACCAGACATAGCATTAAAACACGGTGTGGGGACGTGACTCTTCACAACGATTAACAGACGACATGTGCGGACGTGACCAGACACAACATTAAAAACAAGATGTGGGGGCGTGACCCTTCACAACGCATAACAGACGACATGTGCGGACGTGACCAGACACAACATTAAAACACGGTGTGGGGATGTGACCCTTCACAACGCTTAACAGACGACATGTGGGTACGTGACCAGACACAACATTAAAAACAAGATGTGGGGGCGTGACCCTTCACAATGCATAACAGACGACATGTGCGGACGTGACCAGACACAACATTAAAATACGGTGTGGGGATGTGACCAGACATAGCATTAAAACACGGTGTGGGGACGTGACCAGACACAACATTAAAACACGGTGTGGGGACGTGACCAGACATAACATTAAAACACGGTGTGGGGACGTGACTCTTCACAACGCTTAACAGACGACATGTGCGGACGTGACCAGACATAGTATTAAAAGTAGATGTGGGGACGTGACCCTTCACAAAGCTTAACAGACGACATGTGCGGACGTGACCAGACACAACATTAAAACACGGTGTGGGGATGTGACCCTTCACAACGCTAAACAGACGACATGTGCGGACGTGACCAGACATAACATTAAAACACGGTGTGGGGACGTGACTCTTCACAACGCTTAACAGACGACATGTGCGGACGTGACCAGACATAGTATTAAAAGTAGATGTCGGGACGTGACCCTTCACAAAGCTTAACAGACGACATGTGCGGACGTGACCAGACACAGCATTAAAAACACGATGTGGGGACGTGACCCTTCACAACGCTTAACAGACGACATGTGCGGACGTGACCAGACATAGCATTAAAACACGGTGTGGGGACGTGACCCTTCACAACGCTTAACAGACGACATGAGCGGACGTGACCAGACATAGTATTAAAAGTAGATGTGGGGACGAGACCCTTCACAAAGCTTAACAGACGACATGTGCGGACGTGTCCAGACACAGCATTAAAAACACGATGTGGGGACGTGACCCTTCACA
The DNA here is from genome assembly GCA_963691705.1 of Viola odorata. Taxonomy (NCBI): domain Eukaryota; kingdom Viridiplantae; phylum Streptophyta; class Magnoliopsida; order Malpighiales; family Violaceae; genus Viola; species Viola odorata. The sequence continues at coordinate 39,427,974 of OY829540.1, read as the reverse complement.
ACGCTTAACAGACGACATGTGCGGACGTGACCAGACATAGCATTAAAACACGGAGTGGGGACGTGACTCTTCACAACGCTTAACAGACGACATGTGCGGATGTGACCAGACACAGCATTAAAAACAAGATGTGGGGGCGTGACCCTTCACAACGCATAACAGACGACATGCGCGGACGTGACCAGACACAGCATTAAAAACAAGATGTGGGGGCGTGACCCTTCACAACGCATAACAGACGACATGCGCGGACGTGACCAGACACAACATTAAAACACGGTGTGGGGATGTGACCCTTCACAACGCTTAACAGACGACATGTGCGGACGTGACCAGACACAGCATTAAAACACGGTGTGGGGATGTGACCCTTCACAACGCTTAACAGACGACATGTGCGGACGTGACCAGACACAACATTAAAACACGGTGTGGGGATGTGACCCTTCACAACGCTTAACAGACGACATGTGCGGACGTGACCAGACACAGCATTAAAACACGGTGTGGGGATGTGACCCTTCACAACGCTTAACAGACGAAATGTGCGGACGTGACCAGACACAGCATTAAAACACGGTGTGGGGATGTGACCCTTCACAACGCTTAATAGACGAAATGTGCGGACGTGACCAGACATAACATTAAAACACGGTGTGGGGACGTGACTCTTCACAACGCTTAACAGACGACATGTGCGGACGTGACCACACATAGTATTAAAAGTAGATGTGGGGACGTGACCCTTCACAAAGCTTAACAGACGACATGTACGGACGTGACCAGACATAGCATTAAAACACGGTGTGGGGACGTGACTCTTCACAACGCTTAACAGACGACATGTGCGGACGTGACCAGACACAACATTAAAACACGGTGTGGGGATGTGACCCTTCACAACGCTTAACAGACGACATGTGCGGACGTGACCAGACATAGTATTAAAAGTAGATGTGGGGACGTGACCCTTCACAAAGCTTAACAGACGACATGTGCGGACGTGACCAGACACAGCATTAAAAACACGATGTGGGGACGTGACCCTTCACAACGCTTAACAGACGACATGTGCGGACGTGACCAGACACAACATTAAAACACGGTGTGGGGATGTGACCCTTCACAACGCTTAACAGACGACATGTGCGGACGTGACCAGACACAACATTAAAACACGGTGTGGGGATGTGACCCTTCACAACGCTTAACAGACGACATGTGCGGACGTGACCAGACATAGTATTAAAAGTAGATGTGGGGACGTGACCCTTCACAAAGCTTAACAGACGACATGTGCGGATGTGACCAGACACAACATTAAAACACGGTGTGGGGATGTGACCCTTCACAACGCTTAATAGACGAAATGTGCGGACGTGACCAGACATAAAATTAAAACACGGTGTGGGGACGTGACTCTTCACAACGCTTAACAGACGACATGTGCGGACGTGACCACACATAGTATTAAAAGCAGATGTGGGGACGTGACCCTTCACAAAGCTTAACAGACGACATGTGCGGACGTGACCAGACATAGCATTAAAACACGGTGTGGGGACGTGACTCTTCACAACGCTTAACAGACGACATGTGCGGACGTGACCAGACACAACATTAAAACACGGTGTGGGGATGTGACCCTTCACAACGCTTAACAGACGACATGTGCGGACGTGACCAGACATAGTATTAAAAGTAGATGTGGGGACGTGACCCTTCACAAAGCTTAACAGACGATATGTGCGGACGTGACCAGACACAGCATTAAAAACACGATGTGGGGACGTGACCCTTCACAACGCTTAACAGACGACATGTGCGGACGTGACCAGACACAGCATTAAAACACGGTGTGGGGACGTGACTCTTCACAATGCTTAACAGACGACATGAGCGGACGTGACCAGACATAGTATTAAAAGTAGATGTGGGGACGAGACCCTTCACAAAGCTTAACAGACGAGATGTGCGGACGTGACCAGACATAGCATTAAAACACGGTGTGGGGACGTGACTCTTCACAAAGCTTAACAGACGACATGTGCGGACGTGACCAGACACAACATTAAAAACAAGATGTGGGGGCGTGACCCTTCACAACGCATAACAGACGACATGTGCGGACGTGACCAGACACATCATTAAAACACGGTGTGGGGATGTGACCCTTCACAACGCTTAACAGACGACATGTGCGGACGTGACCAGACACAGCATTAAAACACGGTGTGGGGATGTGACCCTTCACAACGCTTAACAGACGACATGTGCGGACGTGACCAGACATAGTATTAAAAGTAGATGTCGGGACGTGACCCTTCACAAAGCTTAACAGACGACATGTGCGGACGTGACCAGACACAGCATTAAAAACACGATGTGGGGACGTGACCCTTCACAACGCTTAACAGACGACATGTGCGGACGTGACCAGACACAACATTAAAACACGGTGTGGGGATGTGACCCTTCACAACGCTTAACAGACGACATGTGCGGACGTGACCAGACACAACATTAAAACACGGTGTGGGGGCGTGACCCTTCACAACGCATAACAGACGACATGTGCGGACGTGACCAGACACAGCATTAAAACACGGTGTGGGGATGTGACCCTTCACAACGCTTAACAGACGACATGTGCGGACGTGACCAGACATAGTATTAAAAGTAGATGTGGGGACGTGACCCTTCACAACGCTAAACAGACGACATGTGCGGACGTGACCAGACATAACATTAAAACACGGTGTGGGGACGTGACCCTTCACAACGCTTAACAGACGACATGAGCGGACGTGACCAGACATAGTATTAAAAGTAGATGTGGGGACGAGACCCTTCACAAAGCTTAACAGACGACATGTGCGGACGTGTCCAGACACAGCATTAAAAACACGATGTGGGGACGTGACCCTTCACAACGCTTAACAGACGACATGTGCGGACGTGACCAGACATAGCATTAAAACACGGAGTGGGGACGTGACTCTTCACAACGCTTAACAGACGACATGTGCGGATGTGACCAGACACAGCATTAAAAACAAGATGTGGGGGCGTGACCCTTCACAACGCATAACAGACGACATGCGCGGACGTGACCAGACACAGCATTAAAAACAAGATGTGGGGGCGTGACCCTTCACAACGCATAACAGACGACATGCGCGGACGTGACCAGACACAACATTAAAACACGGTGTGGGGATGTGACCCTTCACAACGCTTAACAGACGACATGTGCGGACGTGACCAGACACAGCATTAAAACACGGTGTGGGGATGTGACCCTTCACAACGCTTAACAGACGACATGTGCGGACGTGACCAGACATAACATTAAAACACGGTGTGGGGATGTGACCCTTCACAACGCTTAACAGACGACATGTCCGGACGTGACCAGACACAACATTAAAACACGGTGTGGGGATGTGACCCTTCACAACGCTTAACAGACGACATGTGCGGACGTGACCAGACACAGCATTAAAACACGGTGTGGGGATGTGACCCTTCACAACGCTTAATAGACGAAATGTGCGGACGTGACCAGACATAACATTAAAACACGGTGTGGGGACGTGACTCTTCACAACGCTTAACAGACGACATGTGCGGACGTGACCACACATAGTATTAAAAGTAGATGTGGGGACGTGACCCTTCACAAAGCTTAACAGACGACATGTACGGACGTGACCAGACATAGCATTAAAACACGGTGTGGGGACGTGACTCTTCACAACGCTTAACAGACGACATGTGCGGACCTGACCAGACACAACATTAAAACACGGTGTGGGGATGTGACCCTTCACAACGCTTAACAGACGACATGTGCGGACGTGACCAGACATAGTATTAAAAGTAGATGTGGGGACGTGACCCTTCACAAAGCTTAACAGACGACATGTGCGGACGTGACCAGACACAGCATTAAAAACACGATGTGGGGACGTGACCCTTCACAACGCTTAACAGACGACATGTGCGGACGTGACCAGACACAACATTAAAACACGGTGTGGGGATGTGACCCTTCACAACGCTTAACAGACGACATGTGCGGACGTGACCAGACACAACATTAAAACACGGTGTGGGGATGTGACCCTTCACAACGCTTAACAGACGACATGTGCGGACGTGACCAGACATAGTATTAAAAGTAGATGTGGGGACGTGACCCTTCACAAAGCTTAACAGACGACATGTGCGGACGTGACCAGACATAGTATTAAAAGTAGATGTGGGGACGTGACCCTTCACAACGCTAAACAGACGACATGTGCGGACGTGACCAGACATAACATTAAAACACGGTGTGGGGACGTGACTCTTCACAACGCTTAACAGACGACATGTGCGGACGTGACCAGACATAGTATTAAAAGTAGATGTCGGGACGTGACCCTTCACAAAGCTTAACAGACGACATGTGCGGACGTGACCAGACACAGCATTAAAAACACGATGTGGGGACGTGACCCTTCACAACGCTTAACAGACGACATGTGCGGACGTGACCAGACATAGCATTAAAACACGGTGTGGGGACGTGACCCTTCACAACGCTTAACAGACGACATGAGCGGACGTGACCAGACATAGTATTAAAAGTAGATGTGGGGACGAGACCCTTCACAAAGCTTAACAGACGACATGTGCGGACGTGTCCAGACACAGCATTAAAAACACGATGTGGGGACGTGACCCTTCACAACGCTTAACAGACGACATGTGCGGACGTGTCCAGACACAGCATTAAAAACACGATGTGGGGACGTGACCCTTCACAACGCTTAACAGACGACATGTGCGGACGTGACCAGACATAGCATTAAAACACGGAGTGGGGACGTGACTCTTCACAACGCTTAACAGACGACATGTGCGGATGTGACCAGACACAGCATTAAAAACAAGATGTGGGGCGTGACCCTTCACAACGCATAACAGACGACATGTGCGGACGTGACCAGACACAACATTAAAACACGGTGTGGGGATGTGACCCTTCACAACGCTTAACAGACGACATGTGCGGACGTGACCAGACACAGCATTAAAACACGGTGTGGGGATGTGACCCTTCACAACGCATAACAGACGACATGTGCGGACGTGACCAGACACAACATTAAAACACGGTGTGGGGACGTGACCCTTCACAAAGCTTAACAGACGACATGTACGGACGTGACCAGACACAGCATTAAAAACACGATGTGGGGACGTGACCCTTCACAACGCATAACAGACGACATGTGCGGACGTGACCAGACACAACATTAAAACACGGTGTGGGGATGTGACCCTTCACAATGCTTAACAGACGACATGTGCGGACGTGACCAGACACAACATTAAAACACGGTGTGGGGATGTGACCCTTCACAACGCTTAACAGACGACATGTGCGGACGTGACCAGACATAGTATTAAAAGTAGATGTGGGGACGTGACCCTTCACAAAGCTTAACAGACGACATGTGCGGACGTGACCAGACACAACATTAAAACACGGTGTGGGGATGTGACCCTTCACAACGCTAAACAGACGACATGTGCGGACGTGACCAGACATAACATTAAAACACGGTGTGGGGACGTGACTCTTCACAACGCTTAACAGACGACATGTGCGGACGTGACCAGACATAGTATTAAAAGTAGATGTCGGGACGTGACCCTTCACAAAGCTTAACAGACGACATGTGCGGACGTGACCAGACACAGCATTAAAAACACGATGTGGGGACGTGACCCTTCACAACGCTTAACAGACGACATGTGCGGACGTGACCAGACATAGCATTAAAACACGGTGTGGGGACGTGACCCTTCACAACGCTTAACAGACGACATGAGCGGACGTGACAAGACATAGTATTAAAAGTAGATGTGGGGACGAGACCCTTCACAAAGCTTAACAGACGACATGTGCGGACGTGTCCAGACACAGCATTAAAAACACGATGTGGGGACGTGACCCTTCACAACGCTTAACAGACGACATGTGCGGACGTGACCAGACATAGCATTAAAACACGGAGTGGGGACGTGACTCTTCACAACGCTTAACAGACGACATGTGCGGATGTGACCAGACACAGCATTAAAAACAAGATGTGGGGGCGTGACCCTTCACAACGCATAACAGACGACATGTGCGGACGTGACCAGACACAACATTAAAACATGGTGTGGGGATGTGACCCTTCACAACGCTTAATAGACGAAATGTGCGGACGTGACCACACATAGTATTAAAAGCAGATGTGGGGACGTGACCCTTCACAAAGCTTAACAGACGACATGTGCGGACGTGACCAGACATAGCATTAAAACACGGAGTGGGGACGTGACTCTTCACAACGCTTAACAGACGACATGTGCGGATGTGACCAGACACAGCATTAAAAACAAGATGTGGGGGCGTGACCCTTCACAACGCATAACAGACGACATGTGCGGACGTGACCAGACACAACATTAAAACATGGTGTGGGGATGTGACCCTTCACAACGCTTAATAGACGAAATGTGCGGACGTGACCACACATAGTATTAAAAGCAGATGTGGGGACGTGACCCTTCACAAAGCTTAACAGACGACATGTGCGGACGTGACCAGACATAGCATTAAAACACGGTGTGGGGACGTGACCCTTCACAACGCATAACAGACGACATGTGCGGACGTGACCAGACACAACATTAAAACATGGTGTGGGGATGTGACCCTTCACAACGCTTAATAGACGAAATGTGCGGACGTGACCACACATAGCATTAAAAGCAGATGTGGGGACGTGACCCTTCACAACGCTTAACAGACGACATGTGCGGATGTGACCAGACACAGCATTAAAAACAAGATGTGGGGGCGTGACCCTTCACAACGCATAACAGACGACATGTGCGGACGTGACCAGACACAACATTAAAACACGGTGTGGGGATGTGACCCTTCACAACGCTTAACAGACGACATGTGCGGACGTGACCAGACACAGCATTAAAACACGGTGTGGGGATGTGACCCTTCACAACGCTTAACAGACGACATGTGCGGACGTGACCAGACATAACATTAAAACACGGTGTGGGGATGTGACCCTTCACAACGCTTAACAGACGACATGTCCGGACGTGACCAGACACAACATTAAAACACGGTGTGGGGATGTGACCCTTCACAACGCTTAACAGACGACATGTGCGGACGTGACCAGACACAGCATTAAAACATGGTGTGGGGATGTGACCCTTCACAACGCTTAATAGACGAAATGTGCGGACGTGACCAGACATAACATTAAAACACGGTGTGGGGACGTGACTCTTCACAACGCTTAACAGACGACATGTGCGGACGTGACCACACATAGTATTAAAAGCAGATGTGGGGACGTGACCCTTCACAAAGCTTAACAGACGACATGTGCGGACGTGACCAGACATAGCATTAAAACACGGTGTGGGGACGTGACTCTTCACAACGCTTAACAGACGACATGTGCGGACGTGACCAGACACAACATTAAAACACGGTGTGGGGATGTGACCCTTCACAACGCTTAACAGACGACATGTGCGGACGTGACCAGACATAGTATTAAAAGTAGATGTGGGGACGTGACCCTTCACAAAGCTTAACAGACGACATGTGCGGACGTGACCAGACACAGCATTAAAAACACGATGTGGGGACGTGACCCTTCACAACGCTTAACAGACGACATGTGCGGACGTGACCAGACACAGCATTAAAACACGGTGTGGGGACGTGACTCTTCACAACGCTTAACAGACGACATGAGCGGACGTGACCAGACATAGTATTAAAAGTAGATGTGGGGACGAGACCCTTCATAAAGCTTAACAGACGACATGTGCGGACGTGACCAGACATAGCATTAAAACACGGTGTGGGGACGTGACTCTTCACAAAGCTTAACAGACGACATGTGCGGACGTGACCAGACACAACATTAAAAACAAGATCTGGGGGCGTGACCCTTCACAACGCATAACAGACGACATGTGCGGACGTGACCAGACACAACTTTAAAACACGGTGTGGGGATGTGACCCTTCACAACGCTTAACAGACGACATGTGCGGACGTGACCAGACACAGCATTAAAACACGGTGTGGGGATGTGACCCTTCACAACGCTTAACAGACGACATGTGCGGACGTGACCAGACATAGTATTAAAAGTAGATGTGGGGACGTGACCCTTCACAAAGCTTAACAGACGACATGTGCGGACGTGACCAGACACAGCATTAAAAACACGATGTGGGGACGTGACCCTTCACAACGCTTAACAGACGACATGTGCGGACGTGACCAGACACAACATTAAAACACGGTGTGGGGATGTGACCCTTCACAACGCTTAACAGACGACATGTGCGGACGTGACCAGACACAACATTAAAACACGGTGTGGGGGCGTGACCCTTCACAACGCATAACAGACGACATGTTTGGACGTGACCAGACACAGCATTAAAACACGGTGTGGGGATGTGACCCTTCACAACGCTTAACAGACGACATGTGCGGACGTGACCAGACATAGTATTAAAAGTAGATGTGGGGACGTGACCCTTCACAACGCTAAACAGACGACATGTGCGGACGTGACCAGACATAACATTAAAACACGGTGTGGGGACGTGACTCTTCACAACGCTTAACAGACGACATGTGCGGACGTGACCAGACATAGTATTAAAAGTAGATGTCGGGACGTGACCCTTCACAAAGCTTAACAGACGACATGTGCGGACGTGACCAGACACAGCATTAAAAACACGATGTGGGGACGTGACCCTTCACAACGCTTAACAGACGACATGTGCGGACGTGACCAGACATAGCATTAAAACACGGTGTGGGGACGTGACCCTTCACAACGCTTAACAGACGACATGAGCGGACGTGACCAGACATAGTATTAAAAGTAGATGTGGGGACGAGACCCTTCACAAAGCTTAACAGACGACATGTGCGGACGTGACCAGACACAGCATTAAAAACACGATGTGGGGACGTGACCCTTCACAACGCTTAACAGACGACATGTGCGGACGTGACCAGACATAGCATTAAAACACGGAGTGGGGACGTGACTCTTCACAACGCTTAACAGACGACATGTGCGGATGTGACCAGACACAGCATTAAAAACAAGATGTGGGGGCGTGACCCTTCACAACGCATAACAGACGACATGTGCGGACGTGACCAAACACAACATTAAAACACGGTGTGGGGATGTGACCCTTCACAACGCTTAACAGACGACATGTGCGGACGTGACCAGACACAGCATTAAAACACGGTGTGGGGATGTGACCCTTCACAACGCTTAACAGACGACATGTGCGGACGTGACCAGACACAGCATTAAAACACGGTGTGGGGATGTGACCCTTCACAACGCTTAATAGACGAAATGTGCGGACGTGACCAGACATAACATTAAAACACGGTGTGGGGACGTGACTCTTCAAAACGCTTAACAGACGACATGTGCGGACATGACCACACATAGTATTAAAAGCAGATGTGGGGACGTGACCCTTCACAAAGCTTAACAGACGACATGTGCGGACGTGACCAGACATAGCATTAAAACACGGTGTGGGGACGTGACTCTTCACAACGCTTAACAGACGACATGTGCGGACGTGACCAGACACAACATTAAAACACGGTGTGGGGATGTGACCCTTCACAACGCTTAACAGACGACATGTACGGACGTGACCAGACATAGTATTAAAAGTAGATGTGGGGACGTGACCCTTCACAAAGCTTAACAGACGACATGTACGGACGTGACCAGACACAGCATTAAAAACACGATGTGGGGACGTGACCCTTCACAACGCTTAACAGACGACATGTGCGGACGTGACCAGACACAACATTAAAACACGGTGTGGGGATGTGACCCTTCACAACGCTTAACAGACGACATGTGCGGACGTGACCAGACACAACATTAAAACACGGTGTGGGGATGTGACCCTTCACAACGCTTAACAGACGACATGTGCGGACGTGACCAGACATAGTATTAAAAGTAGATGTGGGGACGTGACCCTTCACAAAGCTTAACAGACGACATGTGCGGACGTGACCAGACACAACATTAAAACACGGTGTGGGGATGTGACCCTTCACAACGCTAAACAGACGACATGTGCGGACGTGACCAGACATAACATTAAAACACGGTGTGGGGACGTGACTCTTCACAACGCTTAACAGACGACATGTGCGGACGTGACCAGACATAGTATTAAAAGTAGATGTCGGGACGTGACCCTTCACAAAGCTTAACAGACGACATGTGCGGACGTGACCAGACACAGCATTAAAAACACGATGTGGGGACGTGACCCTTCACAACGCTTAACAGACGACATGTGCGGACGTGACCAGACATAGCATTAAAACACGGTGTGGGGACGTGACCCTTCACAACGCTTAACAGACGACATGAGCGGACGTGACAAGACATAGTATTAAAAGTAGATGTGGGGACGAGACCCTTCACAAAGCTTAACAGACGACATGTGCGGACGTGTCCAGACACAGCATTAAAAACACGATGTGGGGACGTGACCCTTCACAACGCTTAACAGACGACATGTGCGGACGTGACCAGACATAGCATTAAAACACGGAGTGGGGACGTGACTCTTCACAACGCTTAACAGACGACATGTGCGGATGTGACCAGACACAGCATTAAAAACAAGATGTGGGGGCGTGACCCTTCACAACGCATAACAGACGACATGTGCGGACGTGACCAGACACAACATTAAAACACGGTGTGGGGATGTGACCCTTCACAATGCTTAACAGACGACATGTGCGGACGTGACCAGACACAGCATTAAAACACGGTGTGGGGATGTGACCCTTCACAACGCTTAACAGACGACATGTGCGGACGTGACCAGACATAACATTAAAACACGGTGTGGGGATGTGACCCTTCACAACGCTTAACAGACGACATGTCCGGACGTGACCAGACACAACATTAAAACACGGTGTGGGGATGTGACCCTTCACAACGCTTAACAGACGACATGTGCGGACGTGACCAGACACAGCATTAAAACACGGTGTGGGGATGTGACCCTTCACAACGCTTAATAGACGAAATGTGCGGACGTGACCAGACATAACATTAAAACACGGTGTGGGGACGTGACTCTTCACAACGCTTAACAGACGACATGTGCGGACGTGACCACACATAGTATTAAAAGCAGATGTGGGGACGTGACCCTTCACAAAGCTTAACAGACGACATGTGCGGACGTGACCAGACATAGCATTAAAACACGGTGTGGGGACGTGACTCTTCACAACGCTTAACAGACGACATGTGCGGACGTGACCAGACACAACATTAAAACACGGTGTGGGGATGTGACCCTTCACAACGCTTAACAGACGACATGTGCGGACGTGACCAGACATAGTATTAAAAGTAGATGTGGGGACGTGACCCTTCACAAAGCTTAACAGACGACATGTGCGGACGTGACCAGACACAGCATTAAAAACACGATGTGGGGACGTGACCCTTCACAACGCTTAACAGACGACATGTGCGGACGTGACCAGACACAACATTAAAACACGGTGTGGGGATGTGACCCTTCACAACGCTTAACAGACGACATGTGCGGACGTGACCAGACACAACATTAAAACACGGTGTGGGGGCGTGACCCTTCACAACGCATAACAGACGACATGTTTGGACGTGACCAGACACAGCATTAAAACACGGTGTGGGGATGTGACCCTTCACAACGCTTAACAGACGACATGTGCGGACGTGACCAGACATAGTATTAAAAGTAGATGTGGGGACGTGACCCTTCACAACGCTAAACAGACGACATGTGCGGACGTGACCAGACATAACATTAAAACACGGTGTGGGGACGTGACTCTTCACAACGCTTAACAGACGACATGTGCGGACGTGACCAGACATAGTATTAAAAGTAGATGTCGGGACGTGACCCTTCACAAAGCTTAACAGACGACATGTGCGGACGTGACCAGACACAGCATTAAAAACACGATGTGGGGACGTGACCCTTCACAACGCTTAACAGACGACATGTGCGGACGTGACCAGACATAGCATTAAAACACGGTGTGGGGACGTGACCCTTCACAACGCTTAACAGACGACATGAGCGGACGTGACCAGACATAGTATTAAAAGTAGATGTGGGGACGAGACCCTTCACAAAGCTTAACAGACGACATGTGCGGACGTGACCAGACACAGCATTAAAAACACGATGTGGGGACGTGACCCTTCACAACGCTTAACAGACGACATGTGCGGACGTGACCAGACATAGCATTAAAACACGGAGTGGGGACGTGACTCTTCACAACGCTTAACAGACGACATGTGCGGATGTGACCAGACACAACATTAAAACACGGTGTGGGGATGTGACCCTTCACAACGCTTAACAGACGACATGTGCGGACGTGACCAGACACAGCATTAAAACACGGTGTGGGGATGTGACCCTTCACAACGCTTAACAGACGACATGTGCGGACGTGACCAGACATAGTATTAAAAGTAGATGTGGGGACGTGACCCTTCACAAAGCTTAACAGACGACATGTGCGGACGTGACCAGACACAGCATTAAAAACACGATGTGGGGACGTGACCCTTCACAACGCTTAACAGACGACATGTGCGGACGTGACCAGACACAACATTAAAACACGGTGTGGGGATGTGACCCTTCACAACGCTTAACAGACGACATGTGCGGACGTGACCAGACACAACATTAAAACACGGTGTGGGGGCGTGACCCTTCACAACGCATAACAGACGACATGTTTGGACGTGACCAGACACAGCATTAAAACACGGTGTGGGGATGTGACCCTTCACAACGCTTAACAGACGACATGTGCGGACGTGACCAGACATAGTATTAAAAGTAGATGTGGGGACGTGACCCTTCACAACGCTAAACAGACGACATGTGCGGACGTGACCAGACATAACATTAAAACACGGTGTGGGGACGTGACTCTTCACAACGCTTAACAGACGACATGTGCGGACGTGACCAGACATAGTATTAAAAGTAGATGTCGGGACGTGACCCTTCACAAAGCTTAACAGACGACATGTGCGGACGTGACCAGACACAGCATTAAAAACACGATGTGGGGACGTGACCCTTCACAACGCTTAACAGACGACATGCGCGGACGTGACCAGACATAGCATTAAAACACGGTGTGGGGACGTGACCCTTCACAACGCTTAACAGACGACATGAGCGGACGTGACCAGACATAGTATTAAAAGTAGATGTGGGGACGAGACCCTTCACAAAGCTTAACAGACGACATGTGCGGACGTGACCAGACACAGCATTAAAAACACGATGTGGGGACGTGACCCTTCACAACGCTTAACAGACGACATGTGCGGACGTGACCAGACATAGCATTAAAACACGGAGTGGGGACGTGACTCTTCACAACGCTTAACAGACGACATGTGCGGATGTGACCAGACACAGCATTAAAAACAAGATGTGGGGGCGTGACCCTTCACAACGCATAACAGACGACATGTGCGGACGTGACCAGACACAACATTAAAACACGGTGTGGGGATGTGACCCTTCACAACGCTTAACAGACGACATGTGCGGACGTGACCAGACACAGCATTAAAACACGGTGTGGGGATGTGACCCTTCACAACGCTTAACAGACGACATGTGCGGACGTGACCAGACACAGCATTAAAACACGGTGTGGGGATGTGACCCTTCACAACGCTTAATAGACGAAATGTGCGGACGTGACCAGACATAACATTAAAACACGGTGTGGGGACGTGACTCTTCACAACGCTTAACAGACGACATGTGCGGACGTGACCACACATAGTATTAAAAGCTGATGTGGGGACGTGACCCTTCACAAAGCTTAACAGACGACATGTGCGGACGTGACCAGACATAGCATTAAAACACGGTGTGGGGACGTGACTCTTCACAACGCTTAACAGACGACATGTGCGGACGTGACCAGACACAACATTAAAACACGGTGTGGGGATGTGACCCTTCACAACGCTTAACAGACGACATGTACGGACGTGACCAGACATAGTATTAAAAGTAGATGTGGGGACGTGACCCTTCACAAAGCTTAACAGACGACATGTACGGACGTGACCAGACACAGCATTAAAAACACGATGTGGGGACGTGACCCTTCACAACGCTTAACAGACGACATGTGCGGACGTGACCAGACACAACATTAAAACACGGTGTGGGGATGTGACCCTTCACAACGCTTAACAGACGACATGTGCGGACGTGACCAGACACAACATTAAAACACGGTGTGGGGATGTGACCCTTCACAACGCTTAACAGACGACATGTGCGGACGTGACCAGACATAGTATTAAAAGTAGATGTGGGGACGTGACCCTTCACAAAGCTTAACAGACGACATGTGCGGACGTGACCAGACACAACATTAAAACACGGTGTGGGGATGTGACCCTTCACAACGCTAAACAGACGACATGTGCGGACGTGACCAGACATAACATTAAAACACGGTGTGGGGACGTGACTCTTCACAACGCTTAACAGACGACATGTGCGGACGTGACCAGACATAGTATTAAAAGTAGATGTCGGGACGTGACCCTTCACAAAGCTTAACAGACGACATGTGCGGACGTGACCAGACACAGCATTAAAAACACGATGTGGGGACGTGACCCTTCACAACGCTTAACAGACGACATGTGCGGACGTGACCAGACACAGCATTAAAACACGGTGTGGGGACGTGACTCTTCACAACGCTTAACAGACGACATGAGCGGACGTGACCAGACATAGTATTAAAAGTAGATGTGGGGACGAGACCCTTCACAAAGCTTAACAGACGACATGTGCGGACGTGACCAGACATAGCATTAAAACACGGTGTGGGGACGTGACTCTTCACAAAGCTTAACAGACGACATGTGCGGACGTGACCAGACACAACATTAAAAACAAGATGTGGGGGCGTGACCCTTCACAACGCATAACAGACGACATGTGCGGACGTGACCAGACACAACATTAAAACACGGTGTGGGGATGTGACCCTTCACAACGCTTAACAGACGACATGTGCGGACGTGACCAGACACAGCATTAAAACACGGTGTGGGGATGTGACCCTTCACAACGCTTAACAGACGACATGTGCGGACGTGACCAGACATAGTATTAAAAGTAGATGTGGGGACGTGACCCTTCACAAAGCTTAACAGACGACATGTGCGGACGTGACCAGACACAGCATTAAAAACACGATGTGGGGACGTGACCCTTCACAACGCTTAACAGACGACATGTGCGGACGTGACCAGACACAACATTAAAACACGGTGTGGGGATGTGACCCTTCACAACGCTTAACAGACGACATGTGCGGACGTGACCAGACACAACATTAAAACACGGTGTGGGGGCGTGACCCTTCACAACGCATAACAGACGACATGTTTGGACGTGACCAGACACAGCATTAAAACACGGTGTGGGGATGTGACCCTTCACAACGCTTAACAGACGACATGTGCGGACGTGACCAGACATAGTATTAAAAGTAGATGTGGGGACGTGACCCTTCACAACGCTAAACAGACGACATGTGCGGACGTGACCAGACATAACATTAAAACACGGTGTGGGGACGTGACTCTTCACAACGCTTAACAGACGACATGTGCGGACGTGACCAGACATAGTATTAAAAGTAGATGTCGGGACGTGACCCTTCACAAAGCTTAACAGACGACATGTGCGGACGTGACCAGACACAGCATTAAAAACACGATGTGGGGACGTGACCCTTCACAACGCTTAACAGACGACATGTGCGGACGTGACCAGACATAGCATTAAAACACGGTGTGGGGACGTGACCCTTCACAACGCTTAACAGACGACATGAGCGGACGTGACCAGACATAGTATTAAAAGTAGATGTGGGGACGAGACCCTTCACAAAGCTTAACAGACGACATGTGCGGACGTGACCAGACACAGCATTAAAAACACGATGTGGGGACGTGACCCTTCACAACGCTTAACAGACGACATGTGCGGACGTGACCAGACATAGCATTAAAACACGGAGTGGGGACGTGACTCTTCACAACGCTTAACAGACGACATGTGCGGATGTGACCAGACACAGCATTAAAAACAAGATGTGGGGGCGTGACCCTTCACAACGCATAACAGACGACATGTGCGGACGTGACCAGACACAACATTAAAACACGGTGTGGGGATGTGACCCTTCACAACGCTTAACAGACGACATGTGCGGACGTGACCAGACACAGCATTAAAACACGGTGTGGGGATGTGACCCTTCACAACGCTTAACAGACGACATGTGCGGACGTGACCAGACACAGCATTAAAACACGGTGTGGGGATGTGACCCTTCACAACGCTTAATAGACGAAATGTGCGGACGTGACCAGACATAACATTAAAACACGGTGTGGGGACGTGACTCTTCACAACGCTTAACAGACGACATGTGCGGACGTGACCACACATAGTATTAAAAGCTGATGTGGGGACGTGACCCTTCACAAAGCTTAACAGACGACATGTGCGGACGTGACCAGACATAGCATTAAAACACGGTGTGGGGACGTGACTCTTCACAACGCTTAACAGACGACATGTGCGGACGTGACCAGACACAACATTAAAACACGGTGTGGGGATGTGACCCTTCACAACGCTTAACAGACGACATGTACGGACGTGACCAGACATAGTATTAAAAGTAGATGTGGGGACGTGACCCTTCACAAAGCTTAACAGACGACATGTACGGACGTGACCAGACACAGCATTAAAAACACGATGTGGGGACGTGACCCTTCACAACGCTTAACAGACGACATGTGCGGACGTGACCAGACACAACATTAAAACACGGTGTGGGGATGTGACCCTTCACAACGCTTAACAGACGACATGTGCGGACGTGACCAGACACAACATTAAAACACGGTGTGGGGATGTGACCCTTCACAACGCTTAACAGACGACATGTGCGGACGTGACCAGACATAGTATTAAAAGTAGATGTGGGGACGTGACCCTTCACAAAGCTTAACAGACGACATGTGCGGACGTGACCAGACACAACATTAAAACACGGTGTGGGGATGTGACCCTTCACAACGCTAAACAGACGACATGTGCGGACGTGACCAGACATAACATTAAAACACGGTGTGGGGACGTGACTCTTCACAACGCTTAACAGACGACATGTGCGGACGTGACCAGACATAGTATTAAAAGTAGATGTCGGGACGTGACCCTTCACAAAGCTTAACAGACGACATGTGCGGACGTGACCAGACACAGCATTAAAAACACGATGTGGGGACGTGACCCTTCACAACGCTTAACAGACGACATGTGCGGACGTGACCAGACATAGCATTAAAACACGGTGTGGGGACGTGACCCTTCACAACGCTTAACAGACGACATGAGCGGACGTGACAAGACATAGTATTAAAAGTAGATGTGGGGACGTGACCCTTCACAAAGCTTAACAGACGACATGTGCGGACGTGACCAGACACAGCATTAAAAACACGATGTGGGGACGTGACCCTTCACAACGCTTAACAGACGACATGTGCGGACGTGACCAGACATAGCATTAAAACACGGAGTGGGGACGTGACTCTTCACAACGCTTAACAGACGACATGTGCGGACGTGACCAGACACAACATTAAAACACGGTGTGGGGGCGTGACCCTTCACAACGCATAACAGACGACATGTTTGGACGTGACCAGACACAGCATTAAAACACGGTGTGGGGATGTGACCCTTCACAACGCTTAACAGACGACATGTGCGGACGTGACCAGACATAGTATTAAAAGTAGATGTGGGGACGTGACCCTTCACAACGCTAAACAGACGACATGTGCGGACGTGACCAGACATAACATTAAAACACGGTGTGGGGACGTGACTCTTCACAACGCTTAACAGACGACATGTGCGGACGTGACCAGACATAGTATTAAAAGTAGATGTCGGGACGTGACCCTTCACAAAGCTTAACAGACGACATGTGCGGACGTGACCAGACACAGCATTAAAAACACGATGTGGGGACGTGACCCTTCACAACGCTTAACAGACGACATGTGCGGACGTGACCAGACATAGCATTAAAACACGGTGTGGGGACGTGACCCTTCACAACGCTTAACAGACGACATGAGCGGACGTGACCAGACATAGTATTAAAAGTAGATGTGGGGACGAGACCCTTCACAAAGCTTAACAGACGACATGTGCGGACGTGACCAGACACAGCATTAAAAACACGATGTGGGGACGTGACCCTTCACAACGCTTAACAGACGACATGTGCGGACGTGACCAGACATAGCATTAAAACACGGAGTGGGGACGTGACTCTTCACAACGCTTAACAGACGACATGTGCGGATGTGACCAGACACAGCATTAAAAACAAGATGTGGGGGCGTGACCCTTCACAACGCATAACAGACGACATGTGCGGACGTGACCAGACACAACATTAAAACACGGTGTGGGGATGTGACCCTTCACAACGCTTAACAGACGACATGTGCGGACGTGACCAGACACAGCATTAAAACACGGTGTGGGGATGTGACCCTTCACAACGCTTAACAGACGACATGTGCGGACGTGACCAGACACAGCATTAAAACACGGTGTGGGGATGTGACCCTTCACAACGCTTAATAGACGAAATGTGCGGACGTGACCAGACATAACATTAAAACACGGTGTGGGGACGTGACTCTTCACAACGCTTAACAGACGACATGTGCGGACGTGACCACACATAGTATTAAAAGCTGATGTGGGGACGTGACCCTTCACAAAGCTTAACAGACGACATGTGCGGACGTGACCAGACATAGCATTAAAACACGGTGTGGGGACGTGACTCTTCACAACGCTTAACAGACGACATGTGCGGACGTGACCAGACACAACATTAAAACACGGTGTGGGGATGTGACCCTTCACAACGCTTAACAGACGACATGTACGGACGTGACCAGACATAGTATTAAAAGTAGATGTGGGGACGTGACCCTTCACAAAGCTTAACAGACGACATGTACGGACGTGACCAGACACAGCATTAAAAACACGATGTGGGGACGTGACCCTTCACAACGCTTAACAGACGATATGTGCGGACGTGACCAGACACAACATTAAAACACGGTGTGGGGATGTGACCCTTCACAACGCTTAACAGACGACATGTGCGGACGTGACCAGACACAACATTAAAACACGGTGTGGGGATGTGACCCTTCACAACGCTTAACAGACGACATGTGCGGACGTGACCAGACATAGTATTAAAAGTAGATGTGGGGACGTGACCCTTCACAAAGCTTAACAGACGACATGTGCGGACGTGACCAGACACAGCATTAAAAACACGATGTGGGGACGTGACCCTTCACAACGCTTAACAGACGACATGTGCGGACGTGACCAGACATAGCATTAAAACACGGTGTGGGGACGTGACCCTTCACAACGCTTAACAGACGACATGAGCGGACGTGACAAGACATAGTATTAAAAGTAGATGTGGGGACGAGACCCTTCACAAAGCTTAACAGACGACATGTGCGGACGTGTCCAGACACAGCATTAAAAACACGATGTGGGGACGTGACCCTTCACAACGCTTAACAGACGACATGTGCGGACGTGACCAGACATAGCATTAAAACACGGAGTGGGGACGTGACTCTTCACAACGCTTAACAGACGACATGTGCGGATGTGACCAGACACAGCATTAAAAACAAGATGTGGGGGCGTGACCCTTCACAACGCATAACAGACGACATGTGCGGACGTGACCAGACACAACATTAAAACACGGTGTGGGGATGTGACCCTTCACAATGCTTAACAGACGACATGTGCGGACGTGACCAGACACAGCATTAAAACACGGTGTGGGGATGTGACCCTTCACAACGCTTAACAGACGACATGTGCGGACGTGACCAGACATAACATTAAAACACGGTGTGGGGATGTGACCCTTCACAACGCTTAACAGACGACATGTCCGGACGTGACCAGACACAACATTAAAACACGGTGTGGGGATGTGACCCTTCACAACGCTTAACAGACGACATGTGCGGACGTGACCAGACACAGCACTAAAACACGGTGTGGGGATGTGACCCTTCACAACGCTTAATAGACGAAATGTGCGGACGTGACCAGACATAACATTAAAACACGGTGTGGGGACGTGACTCTTCACAACGCTTAACAGACGACATGTGCGGACGTGACCACACATAGTATTAAAAGCAGATGTGGGGACGTGACCCTTCACAAAGCTTAACAGACGACATGTGCGGACGTGACCAGACATAGCATTAAAACACGGTGTGGGGACGTGACTCTTCACAACGCTTAACAGACGACATGTGCGGACGTGACCAGACACAACATTAAAACACGGTGTGGGGATGTGACCCTTCACAACGCTTAACAGACGACATGTGCGGACGTGACCAGACATAGTATTAAAAGTAGATGTGGGGACGTGACCCTTCACAAAGCTTAACAGACGACATGTGCGGACGTGACCAGACACAGCATTAAAAACACGATGTGGGGACGTGACCCTTCACAACGCTTAACAGACGACATGTGCGGACGTGACCAGACACAGCATTAAAACACGGTGTGGGGACGTGACTCTTCACAACGCTTAACAGACGACATGAGCGGACGTGACCAGACATAGTATTAAAAGTAGATGTGGGGACGAGACCCTTCACAAAGCTTAACAGACGACATGTGCGGACGTGACCAGACATAGCATTAAAACACGGTGTGGGGACGTGACTCTTCACAAAGCTTAACAGACGACATGTGCGGACGTGACCAGACACAACATTAAAAACAAGATGTGGGGGCGTGACCCTTCACAACGCATAACAGACGACATGTGCGGACGTGACCAGACACAACATTAAAACACGGTGTGGGGATGTGACCCTTCACAACGCTTAACAGACGACATGTGCGGACGTGACCAGACACAGCATTAAAACACGGTGTGGGGATGTGACCCTTCACAACGCTTAACAGACGACATGTGCGGACGTGACCAGACATAGTATTAAAAGTAGATGTGGGGACGTGACCCTTCACAAAGCTTAACAGACGACATGTGCGGACGTGACCAGACACAGCATTAAAAACACGATGTGGGGACGTGACCCTTCACAACGCTTAACAGACGACATGTGCGGACGTGACCAGACACAACATTAAAACACGGTGTGGGGATGTGACCCTTCACAACGCTTAACAGACGACATGTGCGGACGTGACCAGACATAACATTAAAACACGGTGTGGGGATGTGACCCTTCACAACGCTTAACAGACGACATGTCCGGACGTGACCAGACACAACATTAAAACACGGTGTGGGGATGTGACCCTTCACAACGCTTAACAGACGACATGTGCGGACGTGACCAGACACAGCACTAAAACACGGTGTGGGGATGTGACCCTTCACAACGCTTAATAGACGAAATGTGCGGACGTGACCAGACATAACATTAAAACACGGTGTGGGGACGTGACTCTTCACAACGCTTAACAGACGACATGTGCGGACGTGACCACACATAGTATTAAAAGCAGATGTGGGGACGTGACCCTTCACAAAGCTTAACAGACGACATGTGCGGACGTGACCAGACATAGCATTAAAACACGGTGTGGGGACGTGACTCTTCACAACGCTTAACAGACGACATGTGCGGACGTGACCAGACACAACATTAAAACACGGTGTGGGGATGTGACCCTTCACAACGCTTAACAGACGACATGTGCGGACGTGACCAGACACAGCATTAAAACACGGTGTGGGGATGTGACCCTTCACAACGCTTAACAGACGACATGTGCGGACGTGACCAGACATAACATTAAAACACGGTGTGGGGATGTGACCCTTCACAACGCTTAACAGACGACATGTCCGGACGTGACCAGACACAACATTAAAACACGGTGTGGGGATGTGACCCTTCACAACGCTTAACAGACGACATGTGCGGACGTGACCAGACACAGCACTAAAACACGGTGTGGGGATGTGACCCTTCACAACGCTTAATAGACGAAATGTGCGGACGTGACCAGACATAACATTAAAACACGGTGTGGGGACGTGACTCTTCACAACGCTTAACAGACGACATGTGCGGACGTGACCACACATAGTATTAAAAGCAGATGTGGGGACGTGACCCTTCACAAAGCTTAACAGACGACATGTGCGGACGTGACCAGACATAGCATTAAAACACGGTGTGGGGACGTGACTCTTCACAACGCTTAACAGACGACATGTGCGGACGTGACCAGACACAACATTAAAACACGGTGTGGGGATGTGACCCTTCACAACGCTTAACAGACGACATGTGCGGACGTGACCAGACATAGTATTAAAAGTAGATGTGGGGACGTGACCCTTCACAAAGCTTAACAGACGACATGTGCGGACGTGACCAGACACAGCATTAAAAACACGATGTGGGGACGTGACCCTTCACAACGCTTAACAGACGACATGTGCGGACGTGACCAGACATAGCATTAAAACACGGTGTGGGGACGTGACCCTTCACAACGCTTAACAGACGACATGAGCGGACGTGACAAGACATAGTATTAAAAGTAGATGTGGGGACGAGACCCTTCACAAAGCTTAACAGACGACATGTGCGGACGTGTCCAGACACAGCATTAAAAACACGATGTGGGGACGTGACCCTTCACAACGCTTAACAGACGACATGTGCGGACGTGACCAGACATAGCATTAAAACACGGAGTGGGGACGTGACTCTTCACAACGCTTAACAGACGACATGTGCGGATGTGACCAGACACAGCATTAAAAACAAGATGTGGGGGCGTGACCCTTCACAACGCATAACAGACGACATGTGCGGACGTGACCAGACACAACATTAAAACACGGTGTGGGGATGTGACCCTTCACAATGCTTAACAGACGACATGTGCGGACGTGACCAGACACAGCATTAAAACACGGTGTGGGGATGTGACCCTTCACAACGCTTAACAGACGACATGTGCGGACGTGACCAGACATAACATTAAAACACGGTGTGGGGATGTGACCCTTCACAACGCTTAACAGACGACATGTCCGGACGTGACCAGACACAACATTAAAACACGGTGTGGGGATGTGACCCTTCACAACGCTTAACAGACGACATGTGCGGACGTGACCAGACACAGCACTAAAACACGGTGTGGGGATGTGACCCTTCACAACGCTTAATAGACGAAATGTGCGGACGTGACCAGACATAACATTAAAACACGGTGTGGGGACGTGACTCTTCACAACGCTTAACAGACGACATGTGCGGACGTGACCACACATAGTATTAAAAGCAGATGTGGGGACGTGACCCTTCACAAAGCTTAACAGACGACATGTGCGGACGTGACCAGACATAGCATTAAAACACGGTGTGGGGACGTGACTCTTCACAACGCTTAACAGACGACATGTGCGGACGTGACCAGACACAACATTAAAACACGGTGTGGGGATGTGACCCTTCACAACGCTTAACAGACGACATGTGCGGACGTGACCAGACATAGTATTAAAAGTAGATGTGGGGACGTGACCCTTCACAAAGCTTAACAGACGACATGTGCGGACGTGACCAGACACAGCATTAAAAACACGATGTGGGGACGTGACCCTTCACAACGCTTAACAGACGACATGTGCGGACGTGACCAGACACAGCATTAAAACACGGTGTGGGGACGTGACTCTTCACAACGCTTAACAGACGACATGAGCGGACGTGACCAGACATAGTATTAAAAGTAGATGTGGGGACGAGACCCTTCACAAAGCTTAACAGACGACATGTGCGGACGTGACCAGACATAGCATTAAAACACGGTGTGGGGACGTGACTCTTCACAAAGCTTAACAGACGACATGTGCGGACGTGACCAGACACAACATTAAAAACAAGATGTGGGGGCGTGACCCTTCACAACGCATAACAGACGACATGTGCGGACGTGACCAGACACAACATTAAAACACGGTGTGGGGATGTGACCCTTCACAACGCTTAACAGACGACATGTGCGGACGTGACCAGACACAGCATTAAAACACGGTGTGGGGATGTGACCCTTCACAACGCTTAACAGACGACATGTGCGGACGTGACCAGACATAGTATTAAAAGTAGATGTGGGGACGTGACCCTTCACAAAGCTTAACAGACGACATGTGCGGACGTGACCAGACACAGCATTAAAAACACGATGTGGGGACGTGACCCTTCACAACGCTTAACAGACGACATGTGCGGACGTGACCAGACACAACATTAAAACACGGTGTGGGGATGTGACCCTTCACAACGCTTAACAGACGACATGTGCGGACGTGACCAGACACAACATTAAAACACGGTGTGGGGGCGTGACCCTTCACAACGCATAACAGACGACATGTTTGGACGTGACCAGACACAGCATTAAAACACGGTGTGGGGATGTGACCCTTCACAACGCTTAACAGACGACATGTGCGGACGTGACCAGACATAGTATTAAAAGTAGATGTGGGGACGTGACCCTTCACAACGCTAAACAGACGACATGTGCGGACGTGACCAGACATAACATTAAAACACGGTGTGGGGACGTGACTCTTCACAACGCTTAACAGACGACATGTGCGGACGTGACCAGACATAGTATTAAAAGTAGATGTCGGGACGTGACCCTTCACAAAGCTTAACAGACGACATGTGCGGACGTGACCAGACACAGCATTAAAAACACGATGTGGGGACGTGACCCTTCACAACGCTTAACAGACGACATGTGCGGACGTGACCAGACATAGCATTAAAACACGGTGTGGGGACGTGACCCTTCACAACGCTTAACAGACGACATGAGCGGACGTGACCAGACATAGTATTAAAAGTAGATGTGGGGACGAGACCCTTCACAAAGCTTAACAGACGACATGTGCGGACGTGACCAGACACAGCATTAAAAACACGATGTGGGGACGTGACCCTTCACAACGCTTAACAGACGACATGTGCGGACGTGACCAGACATAGCATTAAAACACGGAGTGGGGACGTGACTCTTCACAACGCTTAACAGACGACATGTGCGGATGTGACCAGACACAGCATTAAAAACAAGATGTGGGGGCGTGACCCTTCACAACGCATAACAGACGACATGTGCGGACGTGACCAGACACAACATTAAAACACGGTGTGGGGATGTGACCCTTCACAACGCTTAACAGACGACATGTGCGGACGTGACCAGACACAGCATTAAAACACGGTGTGGGGATGTGACCCTTCACAACGCTTAACAGACGACATGTGCGGACGTGACCAGACATAACATTAAAACACTGTGTGGGGATGTGACCCTTCACAACGCGTAACAGACGACATGTCCGGACGTGACCAGACACAACATTAAAACACGGTGTGGGGATGTGACCCTTCACAACGCTTAACAGACGACATGTGCGGACGTGACCAGACACAGCATTAAAACACGGTGTGGGGATGTGACCCTTCACAACGCTTAATAGACGAAATGTGCGGACATGACCAGACATAACATTAAAACACGGTGTGGGGACGTGACTCTTCACAACGCTTAACAGACGACATGTGCGGACGTGACCACACATAGTATTAAAAGCAGATGTGGGGACGTGACCCTTCACAAAGCTTAACAGACGACATGTGCGGACGTGACCAGACATAGCATTAAAACACGGTGTGGGGACGTGACTCTTCACAACGCTTAACAGACGACATGTGCGGACGTGACCAGACACAACATTAAAACACGGTGTGGGGATGTGACCCTTCACAACGCTTAACAGACGACATGTGCGGACGTGACCAGACATAGTATTAAAAGTAGATGTGGGGACGTGACCCTTCACAAAGCTTAACAGACGACATGTGCGGACGTGACCAGACACAGCATTAAAAACACGATGTGGGGACGTGACCCTTCACAACGCTTAACAGACGACATGTGCGGACGTGACCAGACACAGCATTAAAACACGGTGTGGGGACGTGACTCTTCACAACGCTTAACAGACGACATGAGCGGACGTGACCAGACATAGTATTAAAAGTAGATGTGGGGACGAGACCCTTCACAAAGCTTAACAGACGACATGTGCGGACGTGACCAGACATAGCATTAAAACACGGTGTGGGGACGTGACTCTTCACAAAGCTTAACAGACGACATGTGCGGACGTGACCAGACACAGCATTAAAAACACGATGTGGGGACGTGACCCTTCACAACGCTTAACAGACGACATGTGCGGACGTGACCAGACATAGCATTAAAACACGGTGTGGGGACGTGACTCTTCACAACGCTTAACAGACGACATGTGCGGACGTGACCAGACACAGCATTAAAAACAAGATGTGGGGGCGTGACCCTTCACAACGCATAACAGACGACATGTGCGGACGTGACCAGACACAGCATTAAAACACGGTGTAGGGATGTGACCCTTCACAACGCTTAACAGACGACATGTGCGGACGTGACCAGACACAGCATTAAAACACGGTGTGGGGATGTGACCCTTCACAACGCTTAACAGACGACATGTGCGGACGTGACCAGACATAACATTAAAACACGGTGTGGGGACGTGACTCTTCACAACGCTTAACAGACGACATGTGCGGACGTGACCGGACATAGTATTAAAAGTAGATGTGGGGACGTGACCCTTCACAAAGCTTAACAGACGACATGTGCGGACGTGACCAGACACAGCATTAAAAACACGATGTGGGGACATGACCCTTCACAACGCTTAACAGACGACATGTGCGGACGTGACCAGACATAGCATTAAAACACGGTGTGGGGACGTGACTCTTCACAACGATTAACAGACGACATGTGCGGACGTGACCAGACACAACATTAAAAACAAGATGTGGGGGCGTGACCCTTCACAACGCATAACAGACGACATGTGCGGACGTGACCAGACACAACATTAAAACACGGTGTGGGGATGTGACCCTTCACAACGCTTAACAGACGACATGTGGGTACGTGACCAGACACAACATTAAAAACAAGATGTGGGGGCGTGACCCTTCACAATGCATAACAGACGACATGTGCGGACGTGACCAGACACAACATTAAAACACGGTGTGGGGATGTGACCAGACATAGCATTAAAACACGGTGTGGGGACGTGACCAGACACAACATTAAAACACGGTGTGGGGACGTGACCAGACATAACATTAAAACACGGTGTGGGGACGTGACTCTTCACAACGCTTAACAGACGACATGTGCAGACGTGACCAGACAAAGTATTAAAAGTAGATGTGGGGACGTGACCCTTCACAAAGCTTAACAGACGACATGTGCGGACGTGACCAGACACAGCATTAAAAACACGATGTGGGGACGTGACCCTTCACAACGCTTAACAGACGACATGTGCGGACGTGACCAGACATAGTATAAAAAGTAGATGTGGGGACGTGACCCTTCACAAAGCTTAACAGACGACATGTGCGGACGTGACCAGACATAGCATTAAAATACGGTGTGGGGACGTGACTCTTCACAACGCTTAACAGACGACATGTGCGGACGTGACCAGACACAACATTAAAAACAAGATGTGGGGGCGTGACCCTTCACAACGCATAACAGACGACATGTGCGGACGTGACCAGACACAACATTAAAACACGGTGTGGGGATGTGACCCTTCACAACGCTTAACAGACGACATGTGCGGACGTGACCAGACACAGCATTAAAACACGGTGTGGGGATGTGACCCTTCACAACGCTTAACAGACGACATGTGCGGACGTGACCAGACATAGTATTAAAAGTAGATGTGGGGACGTGACCCTTCACAAAGCTTAACAGACGACATGTGCGGACGTGACCAGACACAGCATTAAAAACACGATGTGGGGACGTGACCCTTCACAACGCTTAACAGACGACATGTGCGGACGTGACCAGACACAACATTAAAACACGGTGTGGGGATGTGACCCTTCACAACGCTTAACAGACGACATGTGCGGACGTGACCAGACATAGTATTAAAAGTAGATGTGGGGACGTGACCCTTCACAAAGCTTAACAGACGACATGTGCGGACGTGACCAGACACAACATTAAAACACGGTGTGGGGATCTGACCCTTCACAACGCTAAATAGACGACATGTGCGGACATGACCAGACATAACATTAAAACACGGTGTGGGGACGTGACTCTTCACAACGCATAACAGACGACATGTGCGGACGTGACCAGACAAAGTATTAAAAGTAGATGTGGGGACGTGACCCTTCACAAAGCTTAACAGACGACATGTGCGGACGTGACCAGACACAGCATTAAAAACACGATGTGGGGACGTGACCCTTCACAACGCTTAACAGACGACATGTGCGGACGTGACCAGACATAGTATTAAAAGTAGATGTGGGGACGTGACCCTTCACAAAGCTTAACAGACGACATGTGCGGACGTGACCAGACACAACATTAAAACACGGTGTGGGGATCTGACCCTTCACAACGCTAAATAGACGACATGTGCGGACATGACCAGACATAACATTAAAACACGGTGTGGGGACGTGACTCTTCACAACGCTTAACAGACGACATGTGCGGACGTGACCGGACATAGTATTAAAAGTAGATGTGGGGACGTGACCCTTCACAAAGCTTAACAGACGACATGTGCGGACGTGACCAGACACAGCATTAAAAACACGATGTGGGGACATGACCCTTCACAACGCTTAACAGACGACATGTGCGGACGTGACCAGACGTAGCATTAAAACACGGTGTGGGGACGTGACTCTTCACAACGATTAACAGACGACATGTGCGGACGTGACCAGACACAACATTAAAAACAAGATGTGGGGGCGTGACCCTTCACAACGCATAACAGACGACATGTGCGGACGTGACCAGACACAACATTAAAACACGGTGTGGGGATGTGACCCTTCACAACGCTTAACAGACGACATGTGGGTACGTGACCAGACACAACATTAAAAACAAGATGTGGGGGCGTGACCCTTCACAATGCATAACAGACGACATGTGCGGACGTGACCAGACACAACATTAAAACACGGTGTGGGGATGTGACCAGACATAGCATTAAAACACGGTGTGGGGACGTGACCAGACACAACATTAAAACACGGTGTGGGGACGTGACCAGACATAACATTAAAACACGGTGTGGGGACGTGACTCTTCACAACGCTTAACAGACGACATGTGCAGACGTGACCAGACAAAGTATTAAAAGTAGATGTGGGGACGTGACCCTTCACAAAGCTTAACAGACGACATGTGCGGACGTGACCAGACACAGCATTAAAAACACGATGTGGGGACGTGACCCTTCACAACGCTTAACAGACGACATGTGCGGACGTGACCAGACATAGTATAAAAAGTAGATGTGGGGACGTGACCCTTCACAAAGCTTAACAGACGACATGTGCGGACGTGACCAGACATAGCATTAAAACACGGTGTGGGGACGTGACTCTTCACAAAGCTTAACAGACGATATGTGCGGACGTGACCAGACACAACATTAAAAACAAGATGTGGGGGCGTGACCCTTCACAACGCATAACAGACGACATGTG
The DNA here is from genome assembly GCA_963691705.1 of Viola odorata. Taxonomy (NCBI): domain Eukaryota; kingdom Viridiplantae; phylum Streptophyta; class Magnoliopsida; order Malpighiales; family Violaceae; genus Viola; species Viola odorata. The sequence goes on along the minus strand of OY829540.1, from coordinate 39,397,882 downwards.
CGGACGTGACCAGACACAACATTAAAACACGGTGTGGGGATGTGACCCTTCACAACGCTTAACAGACGACATGTGCGGACGTGACCAGACACAGCATTAAAACACGGTGTGGGGATGTGACCCTTCACAACGCTTAACAGACGACATGTGCGGACGTGACCAGACATAGTATTAAAAGTAGATGTGGGGACGTGACCCTTCACAAAGCTTAACAGACGACATGTGCGGACGTGACCAGACACAGCATTAAAAACACGATGTGGGGACGTGACCCTTCACAACGCTTAACAGACGACATGTGCGGACGTGACCAGACACAACATTAAAACACGGTGTGGGGATGTGACCCTTCACAACGCTTAACAGACGACATGTGCGGACGTGACCAGACACAACATTAAAACACGGTGTGGGGGCGTGACCCTTCACAACGCATAACAGACGACATGTTTGGACGTGACCAGACACAGCATTAAAACACGGTGTGGGGATGTGACCCTTCACAACGCTTAACAGACGACATGTGCGGACGTGACCAGACATAGTATTAAAAGTAGATGTGGGGACGTGACCCTTCACAACGCTAAACAGACGACATGTGCGGACGTGACCAGACATAACATTAAAACACGGTGTGGGGACGTGACTCTTCACAACGCTTAACAGACGACATGTGCGGACGTGACCAGACATAGTATTAAAAGTAGATGTCGGGACGTGACCCTTCACAAAGCTTAACAGACGACATGTGCGGACGTGACCAGACACAGCATTAAAAACACGATGTGGGGACGTGACCCTTCACAACGCTTAACAGACGACATGTGCGGACGTGACCAGACATAGCATTAAAACACGGTGTGGGGACGTGACCCTTCACAACGCTTAACAGACGACATGAGCGGACGTGACCAGACATAGTATTAAAAGTAGATGTGGGGACGAGACCCTTCACAAAGCTTAACAGACGACATGTGCGGACGTGACCAGACACAGCATTAAAAACACGATGTGGGGACGTGACCCTTCACAACGCTTAACAGACGACATGTGCGGACGTGACCAGACATAGCATTAAAACACGGAGTGGGGACGTGACTCTTCACAACGCTTAACAGACGACATGTGCGGATGTGACCAGACACAGCATTAAAAACAAGATGTGGGGGCGTGACCCTTCACAACGCATAACAGACGACATGTGCGGACGTGACCAGACACAACATTAAAACACGGTGTGGGGATGTGACCCTTCACAACGCTTAACAGACGACATGTGCGGACGTGACCAGACACAGCATTAAAACACGGTGTGGGGATGTGACCCTTCACAACGCTTAACAGACGACATGTGCGGACGTGACCAGACATAACATTAAAACACTGTGTGGGGATGTGACCCTTCACAACGCGTAACAGACGACATGTCCGGACGTGACCAGACACAACATTAAAACACGGTGTGGGGATGTGACCCTTCACAACGCTTAACAGACGACATGTGCGGACGTGACCAGACACAGCATTAAAACACGGTGTGGGGATGTGACCCTTCACAACGCTTAATAGACGAAATGTGCGGACATGACCAGACATAACATTAAAACACGGTGTGGGGACGTGACTCTTCACAACGCTTAACAGACGACATGTGCGGACGTGACCACACATAGTATTAAAAGCAGATGTGGGGACGTGACCCTTCACAAAGCTTAACAGACGACATGTGCGGACGTGACCAGACATAGCATTAAAACACGGTGTGGGGACGTGACTCTTCACAACGCTTAACAGACGACATGTGCGGACGTGACCAGACACAACATTAAAACACGGTGTGGGGATGTGACCCTTCACAACGCTTAACAGACGACATGTGCGGACGTGACCAGACATAGTATTAAAAGTAGATGTGGGGACGTGACCCTTCACAAAGCTTAACAGACGACATGTGCGGACGTGACCAGACACAGCATTAAAAACACGATGTGGGGACGTGACCCTTCACAACGCTTAACAGACGACATGTGCGGACGTGACCAGACACAGCATTAAAACACGGTGTGGGGACGTGACTCTTCACAACGCTTAACAGACGACATGAGCGGACGTGACCAGACATAGTATTAAAAGTAGATGTGGGGACGAGACCCTTCACAAAGCTTAACAGACGACATGTGCGGACGTGACCAGACATAGCATTAAAACACGGTGTGGGGACGTGACTCTTCACAAAGCTTAACAGACGACATGTGCGGACGTGACCAGACACAGCATTAAAAACACGATGTGGGGACGTGACCCTTCACAACGCTTAACAGACGACATGTGCGGACGTGACCAGACATAGCATTAAAACACGGTGTGGGGACGTGACTCTTCACAACGCTTAACAGACGACATGTGCGGACGTGACCAGACACAGCATTAAAAACAAGATGTGGGGGCGTGACCCTTCACAACGCATAACAGACGACATGTGCGGACGTGACCAGACACAGCATTAAAGCACGGTGTAGGGATGTGACCCTTCACAACGCTTAACAGACGACATGTGCGGACGTGACCAGACACAGCATTAAAACACGGTGTGGGGATGTGACCCTTCACAACGCTTAACAGACGACATGTGCGGACGTGACCAGACATAACATTAAAACACGGTGTGGGGACGTGACTCTTCACAACGCTTAACAGACGACATGTGCGGACGTGACCGGACATAGTATTAAAAGTAGATGTGGGGACGTGACCCTTCACAAAGCTTAACAGACGACATGTGCGGACGTGACCAGACACAGCATTAAAAACACGATGTGGGGACATGACCCTTCACAACGCTTAACAGACGACATGTGCGGACGTGACCAGACATAGCATTAAAACACGGTGTGGGGACGTGACTCTTCACAACGATTAACAGACGACATGTGCGGACGTGACCAGACACAACATTAAAAACAAGATGTGGGGGCGTGACCCTTCACAACGCATAACAGACGACATGTGCGGACGTGACCAGACACAACATTAAAACACGGTGTGGGGATGTGACCCTTCACAACGCTTAACAGACGACATGTGGGTACGTGACCAGACACAACATTAAAAACAAGATGTGGGGGCGTGACCCTTCACAATGCATAACAGACGACATGTGCGGACGTGACCAGACACAACATTAAAACACGGTGTGGGGATGTGACCAGACATAGCATTAAAACACGGTGTGGGGACGTGACCAGACACAACATTAAAACACGGTGTGGGGACGTGACCAGACATAACATTAAAACACGGTGTGGGGACGTGACTCTTCACAACGCTTAACAGACGACATGTGCAGACGTGACCAGACAAAGTATTAAAAGTAGATGTGGGGACGTGACCCTTCACAAAGCTTAACAGACGACATGTGCGGACGTGACCAGACACAGCATTAAAAACACGATGTGGGGACGTGACCCTTCACAACGCTTAACAGACGACATGTGCGGACGTGACCAGACATAGTATAAAAAGTAGATGTGGGGACGTGACCCTTCACAAAGCTTAACAGACGACATGTGCGGACGTGACCAGACATAGCATTAAAATACGGTGTGGGGACGTGACTCTTCACAACGCTTAACAGACGACATGTGCGGACGTGACCAGACACAACATTAAAAACAAGATGTGGGGGCGTGACCCTTCACAACGCATAACAGACGACATGTGCGGACGTGACCAGACACAACATTAAAACACGGTGTGGGGATGTGACCCTTCACAACGCTTAACAGACGACATGTGCGGACGTGACCAGACACAGCATTAAAACACGGTGTGGGGATGTGACCCTTCACAACGCTTAACAGACGACATGTGCGGACGTGACCAGACATAGTATTAAAAGTAGATGTGGGGACGTGACCCTTCACAAAGCTTAACAGACGACATGTGCGGACGTGACCAGACACAGCATTAAAAACACGATGTGGGGACGTGACCCTTCACAACGCTTAACAGACGACATGTGCGGACGTGACCAGACACAACATTAAAACACGGTGTGGGGATGTGACCCTTCACAACGCTTAACAGACGACATGTGCGGACGTGACCAGACATAGTATTAAAAGTAGATGTGGGGACGTGACCCTTCACAAAGCTTAACAGACGACATGTGCGGACGTGACCAGACACAACATTAAAACACGGTGTGGGGATCTGACCCTTCACAACGCTAAATAGACGACATGTGCGGACATGACCAGACATAACATTAAAACACGGTGTGGGGACGTGACTCTTCACAACGCATAACAGACGACATGTGCGGACGTGACCAGACAAAGTATTAAAAGTAGATGTGGGGACGTGACCCTTCACAAAGCTTAACAGACGACATGTGCGGACGTGACCAGACACAGCATTAAAAACACGATGTGGGGACGTGACCCTTCACAACGCTTAACAGACGACATGTGCGGACGTGACCAGACATAGTATTAAAAGTAGATGTGGGGACGTGACCCTTCACAAAGCTTAACAGACGACATGTGCGGACGTGACCAGACACAACATTAAAACACGGTGTGGGGATCTGACCCTTCACAACGCTAAATAGACGACATGTGCGGACATGACCAGACATAACATTAAAACACGGTGTGGGGACGTGACTCTTCACAACGCTTAACAGACGACATGTGCGGACGTGACCGGACATAGTATTAAAAGTAGATGTGGGGACGTGACCCTTCACAAAGCTTAACAGACGACATGTGCGGACGTGACCAGACACAGCATTAAAAACACGATGTGGGGACATGACCCTTCACAACGCTTAACAGACGACATGTGCGGACGTGACCAGACGTAGCATTAAAACACGGTGTGGGGACGTGACTCTTCACAACGATTAACAGACGACATGTGCGGACGTGACCAGACACAACATTAAAAACAAGATGTGGGGGCGTGACCCTTCACAACGCATAACAGACGACATGTGCGGACGTGACCAGACACAACATTAAAACACGGTGTGGGGATGTGACCCTTCACAATGCTTAACAGACGACATGTGGGTACGTGACCAGACACAACATTAAAAACAAGATGTGGGGGCGTGACCCTTCACAATGCATAACAGACGACATGTGCGGACGTGACCAGACACAACATTAAAACACGGTGTGGGGATGTGACCAGACATAGCATTAAAACACGGTGTGGGGACGTGACCAGACACAACATTAAAACACGGTGTGGGGACGTGACCAGACATAACATTAAAACACGGTGTGGGGACGTGACTCTTCACAACGCTTAACAGACGACATGTGCAGACGTGACCAGACAAAGTATTAAAAGTAGATGTGGGGACGTGACCCTTCACAAAGCTTAACAGACGACATGTGCGGACGTGACCAGACACAGCATTAAAAACACGATGTGGGGACGTGACCCTTCACAACGCTTAACAGACGACATGTGCGGACGTGACCAGACATAGTATAAAAAGTAGATGTGGGGACGTGACCCTTCACAAAGCTTAACAGACGACATGTGCGGACGTGACCAGACATAGCATTAAAATACGGTGTGGGGACGTGACTCTTCACAACGCTTAACAGACGACATGTGCGGACGTGACCAGACACAACATTAAAAACAAGATGTGGGGGCGTGACCCTTCACAACGCATAACAGACGACATGTGCGGACGTGACCAGACACAACATTAAAACACGGTGTGGGGATGTGACCCTTCACAACGCTTAACAGACGACATGTGCGGACGTGACCAGACACAGCATTAAAACACGGTGTGGGGATGTGACCCTTCACAACGCTTAACAGACGACATGTGCGGACGTGACCAGACATAGTATTAAAAGTAGATGTGGGGACGTGACCCTTCACAAAGCTTAACAGACGACATGTGCGGACGTGACCAGACACAGCATTAAAAACACGATGTGGGGACGTGACCCTTCACAACGCTTAACAGACGACATGTGCGGACGTGACCAGACACAACATTAAAACACGGTGTGGGGATGTGACCCTTCACAACGCTTAACAGACGACATGTGCGGACGTGACCAGACATAGTATTAAAAGTAGATGTGGGGACGTGACCCTTCACAAAGCTTAACAGACGACATGTGCGGACGTGACCAGACACAACATTAAAACACGGTGTGGGGATCTGACCCTTCACAACGCTAAATAGACGACATGTGCGGACATGACCAGACATAACATTAAAACACGGTGTGGGGACGTGACTCTTCACAACGCATAACAGACGACATGTGCGGACGTGACCAGACAAAGTATTAAAAGTAGATGTGGGGACGTGACCCTTCACAAAGCTTAACAGACGACATGTGCGGACGTGACCAGACACAGCATTAAAAACACGATGTGGGGACGTGACCCTTCACAACGCTTAACAGACGACATGTGCGGACGTGACCAGACATAGTATTAAAAGTAGATGTGGGGACGTGACCCTTCACAAAGCTTAACAGACGACATGTGCGGACGTGACCAGACACAACATTAAAACACGGTGTGGGGATCTGACCCTTCACAACGCTAAATAGACGACATGTGCGGACATGACCAGACATAACATTAAAACACGGTGTGGGGACGTGACTCTTCACAACGCTTAACAGACGACATGTGCAGACGTGACCAGACAAAGTATTAAAAGTAGATGTGGGGACGTGACCCTTCACAAAGCTTAACAGACGACATGTGCGGACGTGACCAGACACAGCATTAAAAACACGATGTGGGGACGTGACCCTTCACAACGCTTAACAGACGACATGTGCGGACGTGACCAGACATAGTATAAAAAGTAGATGTGGGGACGTGACCCTTCACAAAGCTTAACAGACGACATGTGCGGACGTGACCAGACATAGCATTAAAATACGGTGTGGGGACGTGACTCTTCACAACGCTTAACAGACGACATGTGCGGACGTGACCAGACACAACATTAAAAACAAGATGTGGGGGCGTGACCCTTCACAACGCATAACAGACGACATGTACGGACGTGACCAGACACAACATTAAAACACGGTGTGGGGATGTGACCCTTCACAACGCTTAACAGACGACATGTGCGGACGTGACCAGACACAACATTAAAACACGGTGTGGGGATGTGACCCTTCACAACGCTTAACAGACGACATGTGCGGACGTGACCAGACATAGTATTAAAAGTAGATGTGGGGACGTGACCCTTCACAAAGCTTAACAGACGACATGTGCGGACGTGACCAGACACAGCATTAAAAACACGATGTGGGGACGTGACCCTTCACAACGCTTAACAGACGACATGTGCGGATGTGACCAGACACAGCATTAAAAACAAGATGTGGGGGCGTGACCCTTCACAACGCATAACAGACGACATGTGCGGACGTGACCAGACACAACATTAAAACACGGTGTGGGGATGTGACCCTTCACAACGCTTAACAGACGACATGTGCGGACGTGACCAGACACAGCATTAAAACACGGTGTGGGGATGTGACCCTTCACAACGCTTAACAGACGACATGTGCGGACGTGACCAGACATAACATTAAAACACGGTGTGGGGATGTGACCCTTCACAACGCTTAATAGACGAAATGTGCGGACGTGACCAGACATAACATTAAAACACGGTGTGGGGACGTGACTCTTCACAACGCTTAACAGACGACATGTGTGGACGTGACCAGACATAGTATTAAAAGCAGATGTGGGGACGTGACCCTTCACAAAGCTTAACAGACGACATGTGCGGACGTGACCAGACATAGCATTAAAACACGGTGTGGGGACGTGACTCTTCACAACGCTTAACAGACGACATGTGCGGACGTGACCAGACACAACATTAAAACACGGTGTGGGGATGTGACCCTTCACAACGCTTAACAGACGACATGTGCGGACGTGACCAGACATAGTATTAAAAGTAGATGTGGGGACGTGAGCCTTCACAAAGCTTAACAGACGACATGTGCGTACGTGACCAGACACAGCATTAAAAACACGATGTGGGGACGTGACCCTTCACAACGCTTAACAGACGACATGTGCGGACGTGACCAGACATAGCATTAAAACACGGTGTGGGGACGTCACCCTTCACAACGCTTAACAGACGACATGTGCGGACGTGACCAGACATAGCATTAAAATACGGTGTGGGGACGTGACTCTTCACAACGCTTAACAGACGACATGTGCGGACGTGACCAGACATAGCGTTAAAAATAAGATGTGGGGGCGTGACCCTTCACAACGCTTAACAGACGAAATGTGCGGACGTGACCAGACATAACATTAAAACACGGTGTGGGGACGTGACTCTTCACAACGCTTAACAGACGACATGTGCGGACCTGACCAGACATAGTATTAAAAGTAGATGTGGGGACGTGACCCTTCACAAAGCTTAACAGACGACATGTGCGGATGTGACCAGACACAGCATTAAAAACACGATGTGGGGACGTGACCCTTCACAAAGCTTAACAGACGACATGTGCGGACGTGACCAGACACAGCATTAAAAACACGATGTGGGGACGTGACCCTTCACAACGCTTAACAGACGACATGTGCGGACGTGACCAGACACAACATTAAAACACTGTGTGGGGATGTGACCCTTCACAACGCTTAACAGACGACATGTGCGGACGTGACCAGACACAACATTAAAACACGGTGTGGGGATGTGACCATGCACAACGCTTAACAGACGACATGTGCGGACGTGACCAGACATAGTATTAAAAGTAGATGTGGGGACGTGACCCTTCACAAAGCTTAACAGACGACATGTGCGGACGTGACCAGACACACCATTAAAACACGGTGTGGGGATGTGACCCTTCACAACGCTAAACAGACGACATGTGCGGACGTGACCAGACATAACATTAAAACACGGTGTGGGGACGTGACTCTTCACAACGCTTAACAGACGACATGTGCGGACGTGACCAGACATAGTATTAAAAGTAGATCTGGGGACGTGACCCTTCACAAAGCTTAACAGACGACATGTGCGGACGTGACCAGACATAGCATTAAAACACGGTGTGGGGACGTGACCCTTCACAACGCTTAACAGACGACATGTGCGGACGTGACCAGACATAGCATTAAAACACGGTGTGGGGAGGTGACCCTTCACAACGCTTAACAGACGACATGAGCGGACGTGACCAGACATAGTATTAAAAGTAGATGTGGGGACGAGACCCTTCACAAAGCTTAATAGACGACATGTGCGGACGTGACCAGACACAGCATTAAAAACACGATGTGGGGACGTGACCCTTCACAACGCTTAACAGACGACATGTGCGGACGTGACCAGACACAACATTAAAAACAAGATGTGGGGGCGTGACCCTTCACAACGCATAACAGACGACATGTGTGGACGTGACCAGACACAACATTAAAACACGGTGTGGGGATGTGACCCTTCACAACGCTTAACAGACGACATGTGCGGACGTGACCAGACACAGCATTAAAACACGGTGTGGGGACGTGACTCTTCACAATGCTTAACAGACGACATGTGCGGACGTGACCAGACATAGTATTAAAAGTAGATGTGGGGACGTGACCCTTCACAAAGCTTAACAGACGACATGTGCGGACGTGACCAGACACAACATTAAAACACGGTGTGGGGATGTGACCCTTCACAACGCTTAACAGACGACATGTGCGGACGTGACCAGACATAACATTAAAACACGGTGTGGGGACGTGACTCTTCACAACGCTTAACAGACGACATGTGCGGACGTGACCAGACATAGTATTAAAAGTAGATGTGGGGACGTGACCCTTCACAAAGCTTAACAGACGACATGTGCGGACGTGACCAGACACAGCATTAAAAACACGATGTGGGGACGTGACCCTTCACAACGCTTAACAGACGACATGTGCGGACGTGACCAGACATAGCATTAAAACACGGTGTGGGGACGTGACTCTTCACAACGCTTAACAGACGACATGTGCGGACGTGACCAGACATAGTATTAAAAGTAGATGTGGGGACGTGACCCTTCACAAAGCTTAACAGACGACATGTGCGGACGTGACCAGACACAGCATTAAAAACACGATGTGGGGACGTGACCCTTCACAACGCTTAACAGACGACATGTGCGGACGTGACCAGACATAGCATTAATACACGGTGTGGGGACGTGACTCTTCACAACGCTTAACAGACGACATGTGCGGACGTGACCAGACGTAGTATTAAAAGTAGATGTGGGGACGTGACCCTTCACAAAGCTTAACAGACGACATGTGCGGACGTGACCAGAAACAAAATTAAAACACGGTGTGGGGATGTGACCCTTCACAACGCTTAACAGACGACATGTGCGGACGTGACCAGACACAGCATTAAAAACAAGATGTGGGGGCGTGACCCTTCAAAACGCATAACAGACGACATGTACGGACGTGACCAGACACAACATTAAAACACGGTGTGGGGATGTGACCCTTCACAACGCTAAACAGACGACATGTGCGGACGTGACCAGACATAGTATTAAAAGTAGATGTGGGGACGTGACCCTTCACAAAGCTTAACAGACGACATGTGCGGACGTGACCAGACACACCATTAAAACACGGTGTGGGGATGTGACCCTTCACAACGCTAAACAGACGACATGTGCGGACGTGACCAGACACAACATTAAAACACGGTGTGGGGATGTGACCCTTCACAACGCTTAACAGACGACATGTGCGGACGTGACCAGACACAGCATTAAAACACGGTGTGGGGATGTGACCCTTCACAACGCTTAACAGACGACATGTGCGGACGTGACCAGACATAACATTAAAACACGGTGTGGGGATGTGACCCTTCACAACGCTTAATAGACGAAATGTGCGGACGTGACCAGACATAACATTAAAACACGGTGTGGGGACGTGACTCTTCACAACGCTTAACAGACGACATGTGTGGACGTGACCAGACATAGTATTAAAAGCAGATGTGGGGACGTGACCCTTCACAAAGCTTAACAGACGACATGTGCGGACGTGACCAGACATAGCATTAAAACACGGTGTGGGGACGTGACTCTTCACAACGCTTAACAGACGACATGTGCGGACGTGACCAGACACAACATTAAAACACGGTGTGGGGATGTGACCCTTCACAACGCTTAACAGACGACATGTGCGGACGTGACCAGACATAGTATTAAAAGTAGATGTGGGGACGTGAGCCTTCACAAAGCTTAACAGACGACATGTGCGTACGTGACCAGACACAGCATTAAAAACACGATGTGGGGACGTGACCCTTCACAACGCTTAACAGACGACATGTGCGGACGTGACCAGACATAGCATTAAAACACGGTGTGGGGACGTCACCCTTCACAACGCTTAACAGACGACATGTGCGGACGTGACCAGACATAGCATTAAAATACGGTGTGGGGACGTGACTCTTCACAACGCTTAACAGACGACATGTGCGGACGTGACCAGACATAGCGTTAAAAATAAGATGTGGGGGCGTGACCCTTCACAACGCTTAACAGACGAAATGTGCGGACGTGACCAGACATAACATTAAAACACGGTGTGGGGACGTGACTCTTCACAACGCTTAACAGACGACATGTGCGGACCTGACCAGACATAGTATTAAAAGTAGATGTGGGGACGTGACCCTTCACAAAGCTTAACAGACGACATGTGCGGATGTGACCAGACACAGCATTAAAAACACGATGTGGGGACGTGACCCTTCACAAAGCTTAACAGACGACATGTGCGGACGTGACCAGACACAGCATTAAAAACACGATGTGGGGACGTGACCCTTCACAACGCTTAACAGACGACATGTGCGGACGTGACCAGACACAACATTAAAACACGGTGTGGGGATGTGACCCTTCACAACGCTTAACAGACGACATGTGCGGACGTGACCAGACACAACATTAAAACACGGTGTGGGGATGTGACCATGCACAACGCTTAACAGACGACATGTGCGGACGTGACCAGACATAGTATTAAAAGTAGATGTGGGGACGTGACCCTTCACAAAGCTTAACAGACGACATGTGCGGACGTGACCAGACACACCATTAAAACACGGTGTGGGGATGTGACCCTTCACAACGCTAAACAGACGACATGTGCGGACGTGACCAGACATAACATTAAAACACGGTGTGGGGACGTGACTCTTCACAACGCTTAACAGACGACATGTGCGGACGTGACCAGACATAGTATTAAAAGTAGATCTGGGGACGTGACCCTTCACAAAGCTTAACAGACGACATGTGCGGACGTGACCAGACATAGCATTAAAACACGGTGTGGGGACGTGACCCTTCACAACGCTTAACAGACGACATGTGCGGACGTGACCAGACATAGCATTAAAACACGGTGTGGGGAGGTGACCCTTCACAACGCTTAACAGACGACATGAGCGGACGTGACCAGACATAGTATTAAAAGTAGATGTGGGGACGAGACCCTTCACAAAGCTTAATAGACGACATGTGCGGACGTGACCAGACACAGCATTAAAAACACGATGTGGGGACGTGACCCTTCACAACGCTTAACAGACGACATGTGCGGACGTGACCAGACACAACATTAAAAACAAGATGTGGGGGCGTGACCCTTCACAACGCATAACAGACGACATGTGTGGACGTGACCAGACACAACATTAAAACACGGTGTGGGGATGTGACCCTTCACAACGCTTAACAGACGACATGTGCGGACGTGACCAGACACAGCATTAAAACACGGTGTGGGGACGTGACTCTTCACAATGCTTAACAGACGACATGTGCGGACGTGACCAGACATAGTATTAAAAGTAGATGTGGGGACGTGACCCTTCACAAAGCTTAACAGACGACATGTGCGGACGTGACCAGACACAACATTAAAACACGGTGTGGGGATGTGACCCTTCACAACGCTTAACAGACGACATGTGCGGACGTGACCAGACATAACATTAAAACACGGTGTGGGGACGTGACTCTTCACAACGCTTAACAGACGACATGTGCGGACGTGACCAGACATAGTATTAAAAGTAGATGTGGGGACGTGACCCTTCACAAAGCTTAACAGACGACATGTGCGGACGTGACCAGACACACCATTAAAACACGGTGTGGGGATGTGACCCTTCACAACGCTAAACAGACGACATGTGCGGACGTGACCAGACATAACATTAAAACACGGTGTGGGGACGTGACTCTTCACAACGCTTAACAGACGACATGTGCGGACGTGACCAGACATAGTATTAAAAGTAGATCTGGGGACGTGACCCTTCACAAAGCTTAACAGACGACATGTGCGGACGTGACCAGACATAGCATTAAAACACGGTGTGGGGACGTGACCCTTCACAACGCTTAACAGACGACATGTGCGGACGTGACCAGACATAGCATTAAAACACGGTGTGGGGAGGTGACCCTTCACAACGCTTAACAGACGACATGAGCGGACGTGACCAGACATAGTATTAAAAGTAGATGTGGGGACGAGACCCTTCACAAAGCTTAACAGACGACATGTGCGGACGTGACCAGACACAGCATTAAAAACACGATGTGGGGACGTGACCCTTCACAACGCTTAACAGACGACATGTGCGGACGTGACCAGACACAACATTAAAAACAAGATGTGGGGGCGTGACCCTTCACAACGCATAACAGACGACATGTGTGGACGTGACCAGACACAACATTAAAACACGGTGTGGGGATGTGACCCTTCACAACGCTTAACAGACGACATGTGCGGACGTGACCAGACACAGCATTAAAACACGGTGTGGGGACGTGACTCTTCACAATGCTTAACAGACGACATGTGCGGACGTGACCAGACATAGTATTAAAAGTAGATGTGGGGACGTGACCCTTCACAAAGCTTAACAGACGACATGTGCGGACGTGACCAGACACAACATTAAAACACGGTGTGGGGATGTGACCCTTCACAACGCTTAACAGACGACATGTGCGGACGTGACCAGACATAACATTAAAACACGGTGTGGGGACGTGACTCTTCACAACGCTTAACAGACGACATGTGCGGACGTGACCAGACATAGTATTAAAAGTAGATGTGGGGACGTGACCCTTCACAAAGCTTAACAGACGACATGTGCGGACGTGACCAGACACAGCATTAAAAACACGATGTGGGGACGTGACCCTTCACAACGCTTAACAGACGACATGTGCGGACGTGACCAGACATAGCATTAAAACACGGTGTGGGGACGTGACTCTTCACAACGCTTAACAGACGACATGTGCGGACGTGACCAGACATAGTATTAAAAGTAGATGTGGGGACGTGACCCTTCACAAAGCTTAACAGACGACATGTGCGGACGTGACCAGACACAGCATTAAAAACACGATGTGGGGACGTGACCCTTCACAACGCTTAACAGACGACATGTGCGGACGTGACCAGACATAGCATTAATACACGGTGTGGGGACGTGACTCTTCACAACGCTTAACAGACGACATGTGCGGACGTGACCAGACGTAGTATTAAAAGTAGATGTGGGGACGTGACCCTTCACAAAGCTTAACAGACGACATGTGCGGACGTGACCAGAAACAAAATTAAAACACGGTGTGGGGATGTGACCCTTCACAACGCTTAACAGACGACATGTGCGGACGTGACCAGACACAGCATTAAAAACAAGATGTGGGGGCGTGACCCTTCAAAACGCATAACAGACGACATGTACGGACGTGACCAGACACAACATTAAAACACGGTGTGGGGATGTGACCCTTCACAACGCTAAACAGACGACATGTGCGGACGTGACCAGACATAGTATTAAAAGTAGATGTGGGGACGTGACCCTTCACAAAGGTTAACAGACGACATGTGCGGACGTGACCAGACACAGCATTAAAAACACGATGTGGGGACTTGACCCTTCACAACGCTTAACAGACGACATGTGCGGACGTGACCAGACACAGCATTAAAAACAAGATGTGGGGGCGTGACCCTTCACAACGCATAACAGACGACATGTACGGACGTGACCAGACACAACATTAAAACACGGTGTGGGGATGTGACCCTTCACAACGCTTAACAGACGACATGTGCGGACGTGACCAGACACAGCATTAAAACACGGTGTGGGGATGTGACCCTTCACAACGCTTAACAGACGACATGTGCGGACGTGACCAGACACAGCATTAAAACACGGTGTGGGGATGTGACCCTTAACAACGCTTAACAGACGACATGTTCGGACGTGACCAGACATAACATTAAAACACGGTGTTGGGACGTGACTCTTCACAACGCTTAACAGACGACATGTGCGGACGTGACCAGACATAGTATTAAAAGTAGATGTGGGGACGTGACCCTTCACAAAGCTTAACAGACGACATGTGCGGACGTGACCAGACACAGCATTAAAAATACGATGTGGGGACGTGACCCTTCACAACGCTTAACAGACGACATGTGCGGACGTGACCAGACATAGCATTAATACACGGTGTGGGGACGTGACTCTTCACAAAGCTTAACAGACGACATGTGCGGACGTGACCAGACATAGTATTAAAAGTAGATGTGGGGACGTGACCCTTCACAAAGCTTAACAGACGACATGTGCGGACGTGACCAGACACAACATTAAAACACGATGTGGGGACGTGACCCTTCACAACGCTTAACAGACGACATGTGCGGACGTGACCAGACATAGCATTAAAACACGGTGTGGGGACGTGACCCTTCACAACGCTTAACAGACGACATGAGCGGACGTGACCAGACATAGTATTAAAAGTAGATGTGGGGACGAGACCCTTCACAAAGCTTAACAGACGACATGTGCGGACGTGACCAGACACAGCATTAAAAACACGATGTGGGGACGTGACCCTTCACAACGCTTAACAGACGACATGTGCGGACGTGACCAGACACAGCATTAAAAACAAGATGTGGGGGCGTGACCCTTCACAACGCATAACAGACGACATGTACGGACGTGACCAGACACAACATTAAAACACGGTGTGGGGATGTGACCCTTCACAACGCTTAACAGACGACATGTGCGGACGTGACCAGACACAACATTAAAACACGGTGTGGGGATGTGACCCTTCACAACGCTAAACAGACGACATGTGCGGACGTGACCAGACATAACAATAAAACACGGTGTGGGGACGTGACTCTTCACAACGCTTAACAGACGACATGTGCGGACGTGACCAGACATAGTATTAAAAGTAGATGTGGGGACGTGACCCTTCACAAAGCTTAACAGACGACATGTGCGGACGTGACCAGACACAGCATTAAAAACACGATGTGGGGACGTGACCCTTCACAACGCTTAACAGACGACATGTGCGGACGTGACCAGACACAACATTAAAACACGGTGTGGGGATGTGACCCTTCACAACGCTTAACAGACGACATGTGCGGACGTGACCAGACATAGTATTAAAAGTAGATGTGGGGACGTGAGCCTTCACAAAGCTTAACAGACGACATGTGCGTACGTGACCAGACACAGCATTAAAAACACGATGTGGGGACGTGACCCTTCACAACGCTTAACAGACGACATGTGCGGACGTGACCAGACATAGCATTAAAACACGGTGTGGGGACGTCACCCTTCACAACGCTTAACAGACGACATGTGCGGACGTGACCAGACATAGCATTAAAATACGGTGTGGGGACGTGACTCTTCACAACGCTTAACAGACGACATGTGCGGACGTGACCAGACATAGCGTTAAAAATAAGATGTGGGGGCGTGACCCTTCACAACGCTTAACAGACGAAATGTGCGGACGTGACCAGACATAACATTAAAACACGGTGTGGGGACGTGACTCTTCACAACGCTTAACAGACGACATGTGCGGACCTGACCAGACATAGTATTAAAAGTAGATGTGGGGACGTGACCCTTCACAAAGCTTAACAGACGACATGTGCGGATGTGACCAGACACAGCATTAAAAACACGATGTGGGGACGTGACCCTTCACAAAGCTTAACAGACGACATGTGCGGACGTGACCAGACACAGCATTAAAAACACGATGTGGGGACGTGACCCTTCACAACGCTTAACAGACGACATGTGCGGACGTGACCAGACACAACATTAAAACACGGTGTGGGGATGTGACCCTTCACAACGCTTAACAGACGACATGTGCGGACGTGACCAGACACAACATTAAAACACGGTGTGGGGATGTGACCATGCACAACGCTTAACAGACGACATGTGCGGACGTGACCAGACATAGTATTAAAAGTAGATGTGGGGACGTGACCCTTCACAAAGCTTAACAGACGACATGTGCGGACGTGACCAGACACACCATTAAAACACGGTGTGGGGATGTGACCCTTCACAACGCTAAACAGACGACATGTGCGGACGTGACCAGACATAACATTAAAACACGGTGTGGGGACGTGACTCTTCACAACGCTTAACAGACGACATGTGCGGACGTGACCAGACATAGTATTAAAAGTAGATCTGGGGACGTGACCCTTCACAAAGCTTAACAGACGACATGTGCGGACGTGACCAGACATAGCATTAAAACACGGTGTGGGGACGTGACCCTTCACAACGCTTAACAGACGACATGTGCGGACGTGACCAGACATAGCATTAAAACACGGTGTGGGGAGGTGACCCTTCACAACGCTTAACAGACGACATGAGCGGACGTGACCAGACATAGTATTAAAAGTAGATGTGGGGACGAGACCCTTCACAAAGCTTAACAGACGACATGTGCGGACGTGACCAGACACAGCATTAAAAACACGATGTGGGGACGTGACCCTTCACAACGCTTAACAGACGACATGTGCGGACGTGACCAGACACAACATTAAAAACAAGATGTGGGGGCGTGACCCTTCACAACGCATAACAGACGACATGTGCGGACGTGACCAGACACAACATTAAAACACGGTGTGGGGATGTGACCCTTCACAACGCTTAACAGACGACATGTGCGGACGTGACCAGACACAGCATTAAAACACGGTGTGGGGACGTGACTCTTCACAATGCTTAACAGACGACATGTGCGGACGTGACCAGACATAGTATTAAAAGTAGATGTGGGGACGTGACCCTTCACAAAGCTTAACAGACGACATGTGCGGACGTGACCAGACACAACATTAAAACACGGTGTGGGGATGTGACCCTTCACAACGCTTAACAGACGACATGTGCGGACGTGACCAGACATAACATTAAAACACGGTGTGGGGACGTGACTCTTCACAACGCTTAACAGACGACATGTGCGGACGTGACCAGACATAGTATTAAAAGTAGATGTGGGGACGTGACCCTTCACAAAGCTTAACAGACGACATGTGCGGACGTGACCAGACACAGCATTAAAAACACGATGTGGGGACGTGACCCTTCACAACGCTTAACAGACGACATGTGCGGACGTGACCAGACATAGCATTAAAACACGGTGTGGGGACGTGACTCTTCACAACGCTTAACAGACGACATGTGCGGACGTGACCAGACATAGTATTAAAAGTAGATGTGGGGACGTGACCCTTCACAAAGCTTAACAGACGACATGTGCGGACGTGACCAGACACAGCATTAAAAACACGATGTGGGGACGTGACCCTTCACAACGCTTAACAGACGACATGTGCGGACGTGACCAGACATAGCATTAATACACGGTGTGGGGACGTGACTCTTCACAACGCTTAACAGACGACATGTGCGGACGTGACCAGACGTAGTATTAAAAGTAGATGTGGGGACGTGACCCTTCACAAAGCTTAACAGACGACATGTGCGGACGTGACCAGAAACAAAATTAAAACACGGTGTGGGGATGTGACCCTTCACAACGCTTAACAGACGACATGTGCGGACGTGACCAGACACAGCATTAAAAACAAGATGTGGGGGCGTGACCCTTCAAAACGCATAACAGACGACATGTACGGACGTGACCAGACACAACATTAAAACACGGTGTGGGGATGTGACCCTTCACAACGCTAAACAGACGACATGTGCGGACGTGACCAGACATAGTATTAAAAGTAGATGTGGGGACGTGACCCTTCACAAAGGTTAACAGACGACATGTGCGGACGTGACCAGACACAGCATTAAAAACACGATGTGGGGACTTGACCCTTCACAACGCTTAACAGACGACATGTGCGGACGTGACCAGACACAGCATTAAAAACAAGATGTGGGGGCGTGACCCTTCACAACGCATAACAGACGACATGTACGGACGTGACCAGACACAACATTAAAACACGGTGTGGGGATGTGACCCTTCACAACGCTTAACAGACGACATGTGCGGACGTGACCAGACACAGCATTAAAACACGGTGTGGGGATGTGACCCTTCACAACGCTTAACAGACGACATGTGCGGACGTGACCAGACACAGCATTAAAACACGGTGTGGGGATGTGACCCTTAACAACGCTTAACAGACGACATGTTCGGACGTGACCAGACATAACATTAAAACACGGTGTTGGGACGTGACTCTTCACAACGCTTAACAGACGACATGTGCGGACGTGACCAGACATAGTATTAAAAGTAGATGTGGGGACGTGACCCTTCACAAAGCTTAACAGACGACATGTGCGGACGTGACCAGACACAGCATTAAAAATACGATGTGGGGACGTGACCCTTCACAACGCTTAACAGACGACATGTGCGGACGTGACCAGACATAGCATTAATACACGGTGTGGGGACGTGACTCTTCACAAAGCTTAACAGACGACATGTGCGGACGTGACCAGACATAGTATTAAAAGTAGATGTGGGGACGTGACCCTTCACAAAGCTTAACAGACGACATGTGCGGACGTGACCAGACACAACATTAAAACACGATGTGGGGACGTGACCCTTCACAACGCTTAACAGACGACATGTGCGGACGTGACCAGACATAGCATTAAAACACGGTGTGGGGACGTGACCCTTCACAACGCTTAACAGACGACATGAGCGGACGTGACCAGACATAGTATTAAAAGTAGATGTGGGGACGAGACCCTTCACAAAGCTTAACAGACGACATGTGCGGACGTGACCAGACACAGCATTAAAAACACGATGTGGGGACGTGACCCTTCACAACGCTTAACAGACGACATGTGCGGACGTGACCAGACACAGCATTAAAAACAAGATGTGGGGGCGTGACCCTTCACAACGCATAACAGACGACATGTACGGACGTGACCAGACACAACATTAAAACACGGTGTGGGGATGTGACCCTTCACAACGCTTAACAGACGACATGTGCGGACGTGACCAGACACAACATTAAAACACGGTGTGGGGATGTGACCCTTCACAACGCTAAACAGACGACATGTGCGGACGTGACCAGACATAACAATAAAACACGGTGTGGGGACGTGACTCTTCACAACGCTTAACAGACGACATGTGCGGACGTGACCAGACATAGTATTAAAAGTAGATGTGGGGACGTGACCCTTCACAAAGCTTAACAGACGACATGTGCGGACGTGACCAGACACAGCATTAAAAACACGATGTGGGGACGTGACCCTTCACAACGCTTAACAGACGACATGTGCGGACGTGACCAGACATAGCATTAAAACACGGTGTGGGGACGTGACTCTTCACAACGCTTAACAGACGACATGTGCGGACGTGACCAGACACACCATTAAAAACAAGATGTGGGGGCGTGACCCTTCACAACGCATAACAGACGACATGTGCGGACGTGACCAGACACAACATTAAAACACGGTGTGGGGATGTGACCCTTCACAACGCTTAACAGACGAAATGTTCGGACGTGACCAGACATAACATTAAAACACGGTGTGGGGACGTGACTCTTCACAACGCTTAACAGACGACATGAGCGGACGTGACCAGACATAGCATTAAAAACACGATGTGGGGACGTGACCCTTCACAACGCATAACAGACGACATGTGCGGACGTGACCAGACACAACATTAAAACACGGTGTGGGGATGTGACCCTTCACAACGCTTAACAGACGACATGTGGGTACGTGACCAGACACAACATTAAAAACAGGATGTGGGGGCGTGACCCTTCACAATGCATAACAGACGACATGTGCGGACGTGACCAGACACAACATTAAAACACGGTGTGGGGACGTGACCAGACACAACATTAAAACACGGTGTGGGGACGTGACCAGACATAACATTAAAACACGGTGTGGGGACGTGACTCTTCACAACGCTTAACAGACGACATGTGCGGACGTGACCAGACAAAGTATTAAAAGTAGATGTGGGGACGTGACCCTTCACAAAGCTTAACAGACGACATGTGCGGACGTGACCAGACACAGCATTAAAAACACGATGTGGGGACGTGACCCTTCACAACGCTTAACAGACGACATGTGCGGACGTGACCAGACATAGTATAAAAAGTAGATGTGGGGACGTGACCCTTCACAAAGCTTAACAGATGACATGTGCGGACGTGACCAGACATAGCATTAAAATACGGTGTGGGGACGTGACTCTTCATAACGCTTAACAGACGACATGTGGGGACGTGACCACACACAACATTAAAAACAAGATCTGGGGGCGTGACCCTTCACAACGCATCACAGACGACATGTGCGGACGTGACCAGACACAACATTAAAACACGGTGTGGGGATGTGACCCTTCACATCGCTTAACAGACGACATGTGCGGACGTGACCAGACACAGCATTAAAACACGGTGTGGGGACGTGACTCTTCACAACGCTTAACAGACGACATGTGCGGACGTGACCAGACATAGTATTAAAAGTAGATGTGGGGACGTGACCCTTCACAAAGCTTAACAGACGATATGTGCGGACGTGACCAGACACAGCTTTAAAAACACGATGTGGGGACGTGACCCTTCACAACGCTTAACAGACGACATGTGCGGACGTGACCAGACACAGCATTAAAACACGGTGTGGGGACGTGACTCTTCACAACGCTTAACAGACGACATGAGCGGACGTGACCAGACACAGCATTAAAAACAAGATGTGGGCACGTGACCCTTCACAACGCATAACAGACGACATGTGCGGACGTGACCAGACACAGCATTAAAACACGGTGTGGGGACGTGACTCTTCACAACGCTTAACAGACGACATGAGCGGACGTGACTCTTCACAACGCATAACAGACGACATGTGCGGACGTGACCAGACACAGCATTAAAACACGGTGTGGGGACGTGACTCTTCACAACGCTTAACAGACGATATGTGCGGACGTGACCAGACACAGCATTCAAAACACGATGTGGGGACGTGACCCTTCACAACGCTTAACAGACGACATGTGCGGACGTGACCAGACACAGCATTAAAACACGGTGTGGGGACGTGACTCTTCACAACGCTTAACAGACGACATGAGCGGACGTGACCAGACACAGCATTAAAAACACGATGTGGGGACGTGACCCTTCACAACGCATAACAGACGACATGTGCGGACGTGACCAGACACAGCATTAAAACACGATGTGGGGACGTGACTCTTCACAACGCTTAACAGACGACATGAGCGGACGTGACCAGACATAGCATTAAAAACACGATGTGGGGACGTGACCCTTCACAACGCATAACAGACGACATGTGCGGACGTGACCAGACACAACATTAAAACACGGTGTGGGGATGTGACCCTTCACAACGCTTAACAGACGACATGTGGGTACGTGACCAGACACAACATTAAAAACAAGATGTGGGGGCGTGACCCTTCACAATGCATAACAGACGACATGTGCGGACGTGACCAGACACAACATTAAAACACGGTGTGGGGATGTGACCAGACATAGCATTAAAACACGGTGTGGGGACGTGACCAGACACAACATTAAAACACGGTGTGGGGACGTGACCAGACATAACATTAAAACACGGTGTGGGGACGTGACTCTTCACAACGCTTAACAGACGACATGTGCGGACGTGACCAGACAAAGTATTAAAAGTAGATGTGGGGACGTGACCCTTCACAAAGCTTAACAGACGACATGTGCGGACGTGACCAGACACAGCATTAAAAACACGATGTGGGGACGTGACCCTTCACAACGCTTAACAGACGACATGTGCGGACGTGACCAGACATAGTATAAAAAGTAGATGTGGGGACGTGACCCTTCACAAAGCTTAACAGATGACATGTGCGGACGTGACCAGACATAGCATTAAAATACGGTGTGGGGACGTGACTCTTCACAACGCTTAACAGACGACATGTGGGGACGTGACCAGACACAACATTAAAAACAAGATCTGGGGGCGTGACCCTTCACAACGCATCACAGACGACATGTGCGGACGTGACCAGACACAACATTAAAACACGGTGTGGGGATGTGACCCTTCACAACGCTTAACAGACGACATGTGCGGACGTGACCAGACACAGCATTAAAACACGGTGTGGGGATGTGACCCTTCACAACGCTTAACAGACGACATGTGCGGACGTGACGAGACCCTTCACAAAGCTTAACAGACGACATGTGCGGACGTGACCAGACACAGCATTAAAAACACGATGTGGGGACGTGACCCTTCACAACGCTTAACAGACGACATGTGCGGACGTGACCAGACATAGCATTAAAACACGGAGTGGGGAC